>CM053814.1:5000-2712500 GCA_028671895.1 Oenanthe sinensis | reverse complement strand
CATAATTTAGGTTATATGCACCGAGTAGGAAATATTTATTGGAGTGTATTATAATTATAATGTACATCAACTTGTACTATGATTTATATCGGATTGCATTCATAATATACTGCAGCTGTTTATATCATATTCACTAATAGAGTTTTCAGAAGCAGCTACGCCCGTCTCGCCAGTTTTTGTTCATATTTCTGTCCAAAAGTCCAGGCAATTGACAGGTCCCCTGTCTAAAGTGTATCAATCAAACATTGTAACTTCTATAATTAAAAAAATTAATATAGTGAGTATACTAATAAGTTTGTTCAAAAATATACAAATATGCATAAAACGTATATTCGTTGGAAATTAATGTGATATGTAAGGATGTATTTGAGATTGCTATTACAGAGACTAACAACATCTTGTTTCTAAAAAAACATGTTAAAAGGTGTTTGGTAAATTTTAAAAGCAATTTTTTGAAAAAATATTTTTTGCCTAAAAACTGTTTTTAGATAAAGTAAGTTCCCAAGCTTTTGAAAAAACAATGTTTTTCAACTTTTGCATGAAATAACTACAAATTTCACCATCAAATCATCACAATTTTTTTTATGCTATATCTTAAAATATAAACAAATAAAAAAAATTACCAAACAATATCTAATTTTTTTGACAACTCTTTTTTCACCGGTACTTTTTCTTTTTTACAACACAGCAGTTTTAAACAGCCTTAGACAAGGGACAAATGTGTATATATATATATATATATACTAATATAATTATATACTCTCTCGTCCTTATTCAAGTGGCTTATTTGACTTTTTGATAGTCAACTTGACTTAAATTTGACCGAAAATTATGTATATTAGGTAATTATAAAAAATTGAAAAAAAATATATTATTGAAGAATATATTTAATCTACTTTAAAATGTGATTTTTAATTTTCTAAAATCATAAAAGAATAATTACTAATTTTCGGTCAAAGTTGAGCTAATTTGACTACCAAAAAGTCAAACAAACCACTTGAATTGGGACAGAGGGAGTATAATATTTAGCCAGATCGAGGACAGAACTGTTAAATACGAGTAGCTCATATATGTAAACCTAATCTTAAGCCTGTACATGTTCAATAAATACAGAAGTATCTGGCAGGTCAGTTTGGCTGTATCTACAGGCTACAGGATTTGTATTACTAGCCAGAGGAAGCTATTTCGGTGTATTTGCTACAGAAGGGCTATACGGGATACCTCAACTTAGCAATTGCTACAAGGACTTCAGGAAAATGGTGTAAAAGTGAGAAAGCATACTCTAGTAAAAATGATCAAGAAGCAAAACATTTTATATTTACTTTTTAAGCAGGGGACACATAATTAGTATTCTTTTCTGGGGGTATTTATATTGTTTATTAGATTGGGACTGAAAGGATGGGAATTAAAGAAAACCCAAGGCTCATGTAAGCTATGCATTGCCCATAAACTCCTCAACCAAACACCAATACATAGGACTGTGATTTTAAATTCCGTTAACAGGATCCAGTGATACACTAACCTTGAATCAAACATCCCCAAAGTGTACATTATCTATCATCTAGAACCTACCATTTGAGCTTCAATGGACATTCTACTCGGAGGATCCATTACCTACTTAGGAACTAAAATTCACTGCAAAAACTTTACTTGCTTTTATATACATTCAGCCTCTATTTACATCCTTCATCTTGGTCAATTGTGTTTATGAAGCCTATACACAGAAACATAACTTAAATTTGTACCAAAGCTAGATTCTTAGATTTGACGTGATAGTTGAGACCTACTACATTGTTCCCACATTAGAACTTTCCGGTTGGATATGTAGTATAAGCCTACACTGTTAGGTGTTCCAAAAGTTACACTGTTTCCCACATTAGAACTTTTTGGTTAGATATGTAGCAAGCCTACACTGTTAGGTGTTCCGAAAGTTGTGACACTTTTGATCTGCTTGTTGGGACAAGATGACTCGAACAATATTCCTGGATACTTGGATAGTTAATCCAGCTTTTCCTATTTGTTATGCAGCCGGGTCTAGGCTCAGTCCAACACTTGCTCCAAGGTTATACACCAATTGCATAACTCAATTTGTATGTGACCTACATAACTTTGGATTCTTACCTACTAACATATTCATCATTAATACCAGTACTCCACTACATACAAAAATAGAATGATTACCACATTTCAGCAAATTTCAGAGGGGGTAAGTTCAACATTCATCGGAGCATAAACTTCTGAAACAATCATCAATATTGCAAAATGAAACCTCAAGCCTTACATAACAATTTAAGACAAGAACTATATAACCACTGTACACTTTTTAAAAAAACAAATTTGGAATTGCATAGTGATAGAGCATATATTTATATATGCATTTATAGGATTTTATTCTCATCTTTGTTGTAGGGTTTACGAATACATCAATATTTTGGCCATAGTGATATAGTTCTAAAAATCAGAATTGAGCGATTTTACAGCCCACGCGAATAGAAAAATCTATAATTCAGAGATAGACCAACACACATATCTCAAATGGAGTAGCCAAAAAACAGGTCTAGACAGCTGAGTACATTTTGTAGTACAATTCCAACTTGTTTTGGAAAGTGGGTCTTGTTTTCTTGAAAACCATTAAAAACACTTTTATATTAGGTTTTGTATTTTCATTGGCGGCCGTGTACTATAGAGAGCAAGAAAAGGAGAGAAAGCTTTGAGAGAGAACTTAAGGATTGAAGGGATTCACTCCAAATTCAAGAGATTTTGTCAAGTTGGATCTTTTTAACTCTATACTCTTCTAAACATGGTTTTCATTATTAATATATGTTTGTTTCTTTATTCGTTATGAGTAACTAATTCTCTAATCCGGGGATTAGATAGTATTCATTGGTTTGAGATGTTTGTTAATATTGTATTGTGATTTCTCTGCGGAAATCTTATTGTTATTAATGAATGAATTGGAAGAGGAGTTATAATTCTAGGTCATGATATGATAAACATAAGTCAAATATTTAATTGGGAGATTAATATGCGATTTATGAAACTCAAAGTTCTTTGGGTATTGATAGCTTACAAATGTACTTTGATCATGGGAGTGACGGTTAAGCCACGTATTATATTGTATCATGGCAAAGAACATTATAAATTTTAGAAGAATTGTTTTTAGCAGAGTAAGAGACTTGTATATCACAAATGATAGACATTCATCAATGCCAATGAACAACCCTATTTCCTAGATTGCTTTTTATCACTGTTAATTCATAATTTTATTTGTTTAATAGTTTAATTTAGTTGATAACAAAAACACAAATCAATTATTCTCACTTCTAGATATTAAGAAATAATATACTTGAACTTATATTAATATCGGTCCTTCTTCCCTCTTTCTTCCCTCTGAACGATACTCTACAGATTCTATTTCAACAGTTTCAAAATGTCATTTCCCTCTCTGACAATTAAATACGCACTATGTCTACTGTCTACATTTCAAGGATTAATGTGTGTATCAAGAATCAAGATAGTATACTGGATAATTCTTTTGTATCCATATATACAGTTATCCTCACATTCGTTAATACATATAGCTGTAGCAATGAACAGATTTACACAGGACAGTGAAATATATCAAAATCAAGCATGTGCACCACTAATACAGGAAAACTGTCTTGAGTGAAAAAGAACAAACGTTATTGTCCAAAAGATTCACAAACTCTCTGAAAAGAGTACTTAGAGAAGTATAGTGATCTAAGACAAGATAACTTGGTTTTTTAATGAAGCGCAAGGAAAATGAAAACCCTACCAAAAATATTCGAATTTTCACATATCATAATCGTGTGAACAGTTATAATATTAAAATAAAAACATAAGCAGTAAACAGGGTCTTAAAATGGCATACGGCAGTTCTTGATTATAATTCTGCCCTACAAATCCAAGATTAACCAATTACTATTCGCAATATCATCAAGTTGAACCAAGTGACCTCTAAAATGCTTCTTTTGTATCACTATCAATCGTAAAGGCAGGACAGGTGATTAACAAACATTAGCTAGATTCAGAAAGTAAAACAATGTACCCCTGATTAATTTGGAGTTCACTCCATGACAACTTTGGCACCAACAGCCTTCATCTTCTCGATTATTTGTTCTCCTTCTTCTTTCGAAACACCCTTTTTAAACACTGCAGGAATCTTTTCCACCAACTCTTTGGATTCTTTAAGACCCAAATCCGTAAACGACCTAACTTCTTTAATTACCTTAATCTTTGCAGTTGCATCAAATGACTCCAACTTCAGTTCGAACACAGTCTTCTCCGGCATCACGTCCTCCTTAGCTGCTGCCGGTCCCTTCATTGCACCCATAGCAGATGCAGCACCTGGTTTCATCATACCGACAATCGGGGGTTCCGTCATACCCCTTTTCTTCATCATAATAATACCTAACTCCGCAACTTCTATCAACGTAAGTCCCACTATCTCATCAACAAGCCTCCACACACGTTCCGTAGGAGGACTACGGTGCTCCGTAGGATCAAATGTAGCCGGATCATAATCAGCCGGAAGCCTTCTTTGATCATACTCAACTTCTTCCTCCTCTTCTTCTTCCTCTTTTCTCGCAGCTTGAGCATATTGCCGAGACAGCCCAGTTGAGTTAAACGCAGCAATATGGCAAACATTCGGTCTTAATAACAACCCATTTGGTAAATATCCCCTTAATCTCAAAATCAAGCTCATTCCCAAAAATCTTGATTCCCCCTTTTTTTTCAATCAAGAACTCAACCCTAAGCAGCCTATACATACAAAAGATTGAAACTTTATATATAATCAAACACATAGTTATTAACAAATAAACTCTATTATGACATATAATAGTGAGACCTGAAATTGAACATAACCACACTGTCTCTGTCTATACACACGCATGAATAATTGAATATAAACATACATGTATGTGATCTAATTGTGGGTTTAAAGAGGGTTTACACTTAATGGGCATGAAACAATTTAATAAATATACATATATAAAACATAGATTTTAAGAGAAATTGAGTGTACAACTTACTTGAGGCAAGTGAAGCAAACCAAAAATGACGAACAGAGAAGTAGATGTTCTGCACCGTTTGGCTATCAGCTTTCGCATTTACCAAATACTTTTTAATTTAATCTGAATTATCACGATATTATTATAAAATCATCTACTTTTCTTCACGATACAAAATAAGGAATGACTTTGAAATATAAAATTTTTATCTTATTTATATTTTAATATCATTAATTACATTTATATTCACCGGTAAAATTTTGAGAAATTATCTTAAATATAAATATGCACAACGCAAAAATATAAATTTATTTTATTAATATATAAAATTATGTGATTCGAAATATTATAAACAAGATTTTTAATATATCAAATATATGTTTAATATATTTAAGATTATATATATTATATTTAAATATATTTTTTATAAAATCTCTATTATGTTTATTTTATATAAAATTTAATAGATGTTATGGTATATGAGATATAATATATATATGTATCTTTTATAATTATTTATTTGTATAAAGTTTTTTTATGTTATTAGATTTTCAGTAGAATAGTATTAATTGAAATTTATAAATAACTATAATATATATATATATATATATATAATTAAAACCTGCCATCAATAAATAATAGATGTTATTTTATTGTTAAAATTATTCAAACTTTAATTTAATATTAAAAAATAAAATGATACATAACAATTTTCGTCATAATAGTTTTTACATCACACCTTTTTATACTATGACATGTTCTTTATTGAACCAGACATATTACTCTATATTAATATTTAATGAGTGTTATGACGATTCAACTTGTGTAATACTCCCTCCGTCCCGGCCAAATGTTTACATTTGGTCCGGGCACGGAGACCAAGGATAGTGGGTGTAATAGTGATTTTATTGTTAAAATAAATGAAATAGTGGGTGTAATAGTGTAAAGTGTTGAAAAAGTGGAGTGAAGTAGTGGATGTAATAATATATTTATTGTTAAAAGTTACTATTTTTAGTAATGTAAAGAATTGGGTGGGACGTCCCAAAAAGGAAAGTGTAAAGAATTGGTTGGGACGGAGGGAGTAACATTTTTTTAGGAATATAAATGAATTTTAATTATAAAATTGTTAATAGTAGTCATCGGTTATTAAAAATTAATTCAATATAATTTTTTCATATATAAATTGATTAATATTAAAAATTTATTATTTTATATTATTTTAATTTAAATTTGATTTATTTTATTTATCAAATAGCATGTTTCAAAGTATGTGATAACATATTTTTGATATAATATTATATAATACAGTAACAAAATAGAACGTGTATTTAATATCTTAGTCTAAGGTTGAACTCCTACCGAGACTCGAATAATTATTTTTTTTAAAACACCTAATTTCTTCAATTTGATCAAACCAATGAATTAATAAAGTTTTTGAATTCTCAGTATAATAATTTTCCTGGTAAGTGTAACTGGTTATCTGTATATTAAATATTTTTATAGAAAAAATTTGGATAAAAAATCTTTAATATCTTTTTAAAATATTGATTCCATATTTTAATTCAAAACAAGAAAATTTTAAAAATAATGACTTTTACTATCTAGTCAAAATACCTAAATATGTGTGCTAAAAGTCAAATTAACTTATAAAAAAACGGAGGAAGTATTATAAGCAAAACATGGTTTTATTATTGGTTTGGTTGGTTTGTAACACTTTTCAAAAATTTGTAAACACTTTTCAATAAAAATAAAAATATATAATTTATTTTATTTATAATATAATATTGGTTATAATAATATAATATAGATAATATAGTAGTACAAATATAATACAATCGGAACCAATACAATTGACTTATATATCTAAATCTCAATATTACTCAGACTCTTTAAAATCTATTAAAATTATAACTTATTATTTCTTTTAAAATCCTAGAAAAATTTCAAAAAAAATTAAACATATATAATCTATATTTTAATTATCACTCATTTTTGTTTCACCTAAAATTAAATCTTAATATTATATTATATATAAATAATAACATAAATTTTATACTTATATTAAAGTTTATACTTTTTATTTAATGTAGTTGTATTAAATGCAAACTATTTGCAGAATTCAGTTTCCCTACCGCTCAAACTCTTTAATTTATTTAAAATATCAATCAAATAAACAAATCTCATGAATATAATAATAATAATAAGATTTTTATCTATATTAAATTTTATTAAAATTATATACTAAATACAATCTAAACATCTCAATTAATGGCTCCCGAATTATTCAATTCATTTAAAATTATCACTAATAATTGAATCTAACAAGTATTATAATATTATTATTACTTTATTATTTTAAGTTTTAAGATAAAAAATAATTAGTTACATCTCATGAATGACATAATATTATTCTTCTTCTATCTATAATGTAAATATCTTAATTTAATCACCGCTCAAATTATTAAATTTATTCTAAATATATAATTTTTTTTTAAAATCCGTACATCACATGAGTTATAAGCTATATAATATAGATTTTAACAAGTGCGATGCACATATATTTTTTATATATTTTAATTATTTATTTTAAAATTATTATTATTATATTTTTATAATGTTAAGAAAATTTAATCCATTTAATTATAATATTTTTGAACTTGTTTAATTTATATATCGATCCATCATTTGGATTAAATATAAATAAAAAATTTATCAACCATGTGTTATTAATATATTTTATTTTATTTTAAATCTCTTAATAATTATATCATATTTTATTTAAAGTTCTTAGTCATTATTATATATTTAATAATATAATCCAATTATCATATCCACCGGTTACAAACATTCGATGCAAAATCCTGTAAAAGGCGTAATCTTGTTTAACTTTTTCTTGAAGATAACTTTACAGATCCCTATATCAACATGCACGCATGACAATTTTGTAAGTTATATAAATTAATTTTAAACTTTAATAAGTGAAATATAAATTTTATATTTTGTTTTAATATTATGTTATATTTAAATATAAATATTAAATTAATATGTTATTTTAGATTTATAAACATTAAACTTTAAATATGTTACTAACGGGTATCGAACATTTGACATTTGGTAGTAATTAGATAAATTCTCTCTTACTCTTATTATATGCTAGCCTATAACCCGTGTAAAGCACTGGAAAAAGAGTAATAAATAATATATTATATATTTTAAATAAATTTAATATTTAATTTAATTATTTATGTTATTAATGTTTTTTATATAATGTTGTACATGAGATAAATTAGTTTTGCATCATATTTATATTATGTGTTTAAAGTCTCATTAATATATTGTTATATATTTATATTAATTAACATATATTAATAACCCGTGCAAAGTATTAATAATTTTTATTAATAAAAAGAGTTTCAAATATATTAGAAATATTTTAATTAAAATTTAAATAAAAGAGTATGTTTTAATATAGATAAAATATTAATATAATTTTAATATTAAAAAAATTATTATAAAGTTGAAATTTAAAATAAATTAAAGTATTTGAGGAATGAAAAAATTGAAAAATGTTATTAGATTGTGTGTATAACTCTATATTGTAATTAAAAAAAGTTCATTTAGAGTAATATAATATAAAAGTATATATGATATAGATAGAGCACAATAATAAAATTCAATTAATATAAATAAAATAATATTATTATTTTAATATTCATAAATTTTAATTAATAAATTATGATTTTAACTAAATTAAAAAGATTGACTGATGAGAAAATTAAAACATGATAGTATATTGATTAAAAGAATGTGTTTAAAATTGAATAAAAAACAGACACACGGACCAAACGTATAGATAAGATATAATAGTATAGATAATGCACGACATACTGGTCTTCGGTTTATACTCCATCTAAAAATACTCTACTAAACAAATTACAAAATTTGAGATATTAGAATAAATTAATATATAATTTATATGATTCAAAAAATGTAATTACCTTATAATAATAATTAATTAAAAAAGTTAATTATATGAATCAACCTCAAAAGCAGATATGCCTTAAAAACATAACCAATCGCTAGTAAATTTGATGATTACAGACATTAGCATCTTTTTACTGAAAAGCAGGTAGAAAGATGTTTGGTAAAATCTAAAATATGTTGTCTGGAAAAGGTTTTTGGTTTAAAAACTGCCGTTAGATAAAACATGTCCCTCGTGATATTGAAAAAACCTGTTTTTCAATTTTTACAGAAAATAATAACAAATTTCAACATCAAATCTCCTCAAAAATATTAATTTTTTTATATTATATCTCAAAATATGCATAAAAAAATTACCAAATAATATCAAATTTTGTTGACAACACTTTTTCCACCAATATTTTTTTCACAGCACAACAATTTTGAACAGCAATCCCAAACGGAGGATTAGTGATTTCGTGACACATTACATGTTTTTAAGCTTAAACACTTATTTAGGGAAGTTGTTGGGTTGCTCTAGATTCTATTTTAATAATAAAAATACTTTTGAGTATCATATTATAACAATAATTATAATAATTTTCCATTTAATATTGGACTTCTAAGTTCAATTTTCCGGACAATTGTAACTTTGTGAGTACCTTGGCGGCTTTGCAGATTGCTTTAGTACTACAGTCTACAGATATCGACAGTTTTGTGCACTATGGGTTGGAGCCTAGAGGTGCCGGATAATTTTGTAGGATGAGGCTGCTCAATATGTAAAGACTTGAGGTTATTTTATTTTATTTTTGCTAGGAGCCAAAAAAGGTACACATTGGTGGGCTGTACTCTTGGTCTTTTGCCATTTACATTTTCCAGCACTGCACTGCACCACACCCAACGCACTAGACCTGGTCCTTATCAGTACACACACACCCTTCAATATAGTGATACATTGTAAAATAACTAAGTTTTAGATAAAAATAAATTTTAAAAAGGTGAATATAAAAATAGTTTTATGAAATTACTCCATTCATTTTACAATATTAGTTTTTTTGAAGATTTTTTTATTCTATCATAATTATGTATCTCTATATTATGATTTTATGAATAAATTTTTAAAATTACCCTCTTATTTTAGCATTTTGAATGCGAATTTTCCTTCAATTAAATACTACTCTCGCTTATTTCATTTTAAAATATTAGTCTTTTTTGAGGATTTTTTTAATTTCATAATAGTTGTCCATTCCTACCTTCAATATATCATTTCCAATATAAATTATAATTTAATTACAAATAAAAATAATACAATAAATATGAGTATGCATTAAAATTGTTATACAACTAAATTTTCTTAATACACGTGTTTTTTCAGAAGTGATTAATATTCTCTTCATTTTACTAGGCTCTTTTAAAAATTTCACGCATATTAAAAAAAATTAGTTGTACTTTAATTTTCCACGCCTACTCATATTTATTGTATCAATATTATATACTCCTAGCTAGGTTAGGGAGCTAGAGTTTACATGGGAAATGATAAAATAAAAATGTAAATTTAAAAATTTGTTAATAGATATTTATTGAATAGGAGGATGGACAACTATTATGAGATAAAAAAAATCTTAAAAAGAGGCTATTATTATGAGGTGGATACGGTATTTATTAGTCTCGTTTCCTCAGTATCTCAGTATTTTGTAAACGACAACATTTTCGAAACTTTCAGTATATACATAGGCCAAGAGTGTACCTGGTGGGTAGGGTTTATGTTCACTATACTACACACACACACACACACACAGTAGAGTAGTATATTATAATATCAATAGAGAATAGATGAATTATAAAAGATGGTGAGAGAATCACCAGGAGGAGTTATGGCAATGAAACCTGCATGGCTTGAAGCTCTGTTGTCTGAGACTTTCTTTGTTACATGTGAACTTCATCAAAATAAAAGAAAGAATGAAAAGAACATCTTCTGCTTGATCTGTTGCCAAAGCTTTTGCCCTCACTGCCTTCCTTCTCATCACTCCCATCCTCTACTTCAGGTACTCTATTATGGTATGGTATACTACACATAACTGTGTGTGTGTGTGTGTGTTTTCTGATTGAAGATTTCAGAATTCATGTCAGCAGGTAGAGCAGATATAATTTTATTGTGGACACACACACTCACATGAATTTCTCTGCTGGTAATAAAATTATTGAATTCTTATCAAATTTCAAAATATTCTTGTTTGAATTATGATCTTCTACGGAGTTTTAATATTGATATATATAGTTGAATTCATTCATGGGTTTCATTCAACTTGAAGTTTTGAGTCATGGTGAAGATACAAGATATCATGAGGACTCAATTATGTGATAGTAGATGTCAATTGTAAATTTGTCATTGATACTCTACAAAGAAGTGTTTGGACATATGATCTCCTACTTTTAGGATTTGTTTGGTTTCCCATAATGGAAGATATCCTTTCTTTAACTAATTTTCTCCTGCAAAGGTTTCTCAATTGTTGCTTTCAAAGAAAGTGCAAGTTTGACCCATCAATTTATTTTTTTTGTAGCTTGTTTTGTTTTCATTCACCAGACTAGCTACAGACTTCACTTTAATGCTTAAGCCATCTTAATTATTTCACATCATTTTTTGGGTTATGACCCAACTACTCACCCAACTTGTAGATGTACATGGATTCATGCCAAGATTGAAAATATTTGTCTGCTTTAATTTTAACATTGCATTTTGACAAGTTTTACTCATATAATTAAAATTATTATTTACAGTTCCCTTCGTCCCTATTTATATGTTTATTTTGAAAAATGTACACATATTAAAAAAATTAGTTGAATAAATTTTTTATATGAATACCCTTAATTATTATCTTGTAAAATGAGAATTTAATTAAATTTTAAATGAGTCAAATTTTGGAAATAATAAATATAGAGTAATAATTCTCCTCCATCCGTTTTTGTATAAGTCGCTTTGACTTTTGACATACATATTTAATTATTTTAACCGCATAGTAAAATTAATTATTTTAATTATTTTTCTTTTTTTGAATTAAAATATTGAGTACTTATTTTAATTCAAAAAAATAAAAATAAAAAAATAATTTTTATTATACTATTAAAACACCTAAATATGTGTGTCTAAAGTATTTCAAAACTCGTGTCCAAGTAATCCCTCCATTCGTTTTTCCATGTTCGTAGAGTATGTGTTTTGTAGCAGTCACCGGTCACAATTTACAAGGCAAAATAAGTTTCTTGGTCTTGGGCATTGGCTAATTTTTTTTACAACTTGGTGTGATCTCAAGGTGAGAAGATATGTTTACCAGAACGTTATTCGATTGGAGGACATGGAGAAGCTCATTGACTGTTCCTATATTCAGGTAAACGACATTATTTATCTCATGTTTTTTTGGTTGTGTGTTTGTCACTCTATCCATCCCCGATTATTGGAGTAGTTTTTAAAAATAAAATATACTCTCTCCATCACATCTTAGTAGTCACTCATAGAAAATATAGTTTGATAAATTATTTTTAAAATTTCTTTTTTTAAATAAAAATTTAATATTCAAATATTTATTTAAAAGAAGAAATTTGTAAAAATAATTTATAAAATTATCTCTTTTATACATCTTAAAATACAGAGTAAAAAGTCAAAATCACTACTAAAATGGGATGGAAAGAGTACTGAATAACGTCCTTTGTTTTAAAATACATGCCTCTTTTGAAATTTATAGAAAAAATAAGCTAAGATATGTCTTAGGTAATTTTTTAAGATTTTAATACAAAATAATAGTGTATTGATAAAATTTTAAATAAATCCTCATTTTATAAAAATATCCCTCCTATATTTGTATATAAAATATTATGTATGTCACCTAACTTACATGTCATCTTCTCTGCCTTCAAGTAGAGCTGATAAGTAGAGCTGATGAATAGATGTTCTGTCTTCTTTCTATGTTAAACTCCCCAATCTCCTTAACTAATTAACTACTCCGTCGATTCCATTTTACAAGGCTCTTTTGGAGATTTTTTTTATCCCATAATAATTGTTCATTTCTATTTTTTATATAAAAAAATTCAAACTTACCATCTTATTTTGTCATTTCCAATGAAAAACTTACTTCATTTAGTATAAAATAGTCATAATAAATACTAGCTTATATCCCGTGCAATGCACGGATCAAATTGTTTTAATATTTTCTTTATATATTTTGAATATATTTTTAATTTTATAATAATAATTTAATTTTATATGTATATATTTTATATAATTTTTCATATATTTTATTTGTATTTTAATAGAATAATGTTTTTATGTTTTGTTTAGAGATGTGTTTTATTTAGGAAATTAATGTGACATATATTTTAGGTAGGAGATTAATATTTATAAATTAGCCACAATAATAACTATCTTGCCAAATACCGACCAATAATCACTAAATTTTTAATATTTTGGTTTTAATAATATAGTATAGATGATAAGTATATAAAACTATTGTACAACTAACTTTTCTTAATATGCATTATTCTCAAATGAGACTAGTAAAATAGGATGGAGGGAGTATTTTTTTAAGATACAAACTTTTAATTCGGATAGGCCGAAGTTCCCGTTCATTTATCAAACAGTGCATGAACACCGACAACGAGTCATGTATCAAATGTTATGTTGTCATATTTGTGAATTTTAGCATTACTACAAAAGGCCAACATTTATGAAATGTGAAAGTCGACTGATTTATTAGTAATTGGAAAGGCTATAATGTTATGTTAACAGCACATAGTTTGTAATTATGGCAGCCCTACACCATAAACAGTGCGAAAGTAATATTCTTGAAACAAAGGGCACAGTCTAAGTCTTCTTACAAGGGCCCTGGCAATAATACTTGCCTCACTTGTGAAAGAATTCTCCAGGAGCCATTCCATTTGTGTTCTCTGTCATGCAAGGTATCTCTTCACTCTTCTCCTTACATGAATGCACTTGTCTGTGTCTGTCAATTATTTACAATCAACACTACAGAATGTCGAAAACACGAAACGGAGCGATACGCTAAGCATCATGGTTCTTGAAATGTTGTTTTATAGGTTGAACATATGGTTTATCAAGGTGAAGATATATCTAGCATTACATATGGTTTTGCTGAACCTGAGTTCCACTTCTCACAATTCCAAGG
Source organism: Oenanthe sinensis (assembly GCA_028671895.1). Lineage (NCBI taxonomy): Eukaryota > Viridiplantae > Streptophyta > Magnoliopsida > Apiales > Apiaceae > Oenanthe > Oenanthe sinensis. The sequence continues at coordinate 2,698,333 of CM053814.1, read as the reverse complement.
GCTCCAGATGGACCATAATACCCCCAACACTATCATTGAGGATCCACTACATGAGTTCCAAGGCTCATCGTGCTCTAGCCATGACAGGGACAATTCAGGGTTTTCACATCAGATAATACCGTCCTTTAACAGTAGGAGAAAGGGAGCTCCCCATAGATCTCCCCTGGCATGAACTAGTGAACTTTGACTACAATAACTTGTATACCTCTATTTAGTAGTAATTTTATTATCTTTTTTCTGCTTGCTAATTAATTAATCAGTCTTCTGCATGCAAGTAATCTTCACGTTTAATTGACATTTAGGTAAATATATTATTTACATTAAATTTTTATAGGATTGGAAATTTAGGTTAATAAATACATATCATATATATATTTATTTTATGTAAAAAAAATTTGAAGAAAAATTCAATAATGAAAAGTCATATAGCATCTAAAAAATGATCGAGTCGAACAAACATAAAATAGATCAATTCGCCAATCTTCATGCGGAAACAATCAAGCGATATGTTGAAAATGATATATTTACATGTACCCACTTCGCCGCAACATGTTTGAGCTATCGACCATAAATACAATCTAATGCAAACTTTCATCACTAAATCAGAACCAAAACTCACAATAAATGAGAGAACGAGCACCCTCTCACCAAGGACAACAAAGAAACTGAAATTGCAAACTGAAATTCCAAATAAAAAACTTAGATCTGAAAAACGAAACCACAATGAGAGATAATCGGTCCATTATCGAATTCAATAAGCTCCACTTGAATTGAAGACGAAAGAAAATCCGAAGCTCTGATTGTTTAAATCTAAAAAAACAAATCAAACAAACCAAATAGGTAGAAGTCCTTCCCTAAAAAGGAAGATTATTGAAAGAAACAAAAACAAACAAAGCAAATTAAATGATTTGGGAATTTTCATCGGAAAAATCAGTGGAAGCACTGCCGTTTATGTTGATAAACGAGGAGGGAGACGATTGCCTTTTTAAACACAGATGTAAACCCTAAAATTTTTACTTTATGTAAATTAATTTAAAAAGTGGGTGATAATGGATTAATCAGACGGGTTACATGGTTAGTTTGATGATAATTAAAATTTAATAATAATATATAAAAATTTATTTAATATCAATATTTATATCGTTTGGATCGGTAAAAATTGGTTATGATAAGTAGAATTATATTTAATATAAAATTAGTTATAATAAATAAAATTATATATATTATAGTCATATAGGTACTCTTGAATAGTGTAAGATTGTGTTTGAGAACTTAAATTTCATTTTAAATGATGAATTTCGAATAACAGAATTTGAGTTGTCATTTCAAATACTCATATTTGTACTAATATTTGAATATTTTGAAATTTAAATAAAATCCAAATTCAAATTTTAATGATTATTTAAACATCAGTATTTTCTACCCATTAAACATCAAAATGAGCTATTTTAATCATTTTATCCCAACAAAAAGCATTTAATACATCGAGTATTCGAGTTCAACATCATGCCTGGCTGGATGATGCTTCTTGAAGCGACTCGTCCTCGTTTCATATTCACATTATATAGTAGTATGCTTTTGTGTCCCATGTGAAGACAAATACCAGTGTCATGTATCCAAAAATTATTCCTAATTTTTTTCAAAATGACGTAATATAACATATGACTTGTTTTAATTCGTAGGCGCATATATAAGTACATGAAATCTCATATTATTATAGAAAAATTATCAATTATACACGTAGTCATTCCGCATTTTGGATAATTTTTTGTACTAGTATTTTTGAAAGACAAAACTATCCAAGGAAAAACAAGCTAGAACAAAATTTTATATTTATCGCAAGAGATTTTCCCATTTCTTTCGAGTTTATAGTTCCTGGAACTAATCGGAGCCCCAAATTAAGCTGGACACAGGGGGTCGTGAGTAGGGGTGAGTATTCGGTTAACCGAAACCGAAATTGAATTAGTACAAAAACGCTATCAAAAACCGAACCGAAATTAATTCGGTTTTTAACCAAAATTGAATTTATTATTTCGGTTATTACCGAAAACCGAATTTATAAACCGAAATTTATTTAAAAAAATTGAAAAGCTGAAAATTAACTACTTATTATAATAAAATATCATATATTGTATATATTGTATATTAATATATTATGTATTTATATATATTAATATATATATATATATATATATATTTATATTTATATTTATATTAATGTAAAATAATAAATATATTAATATATATATATATTATATATTAATATATATAAATATATAATATATTAATATACATAATATATAATATATAAAATTCGGTTAAGTTTTCGGTAGGGTTTTTTTGAAATTTCGGTTATTCGGTAATTCGGTTATTAACCGCGGTTAACCGAATAACTGAATTAAATAACTGATTTAATATTATATTATATATTATTAATATATAATATATGTATAATATATTATGTATATTATACATATATATTATATATTATAATATAATATATTAATATATAATATATGTATTATATATATATATTAATATTAATGTATAATAATAAATGTATTAATAAGTTACTTATTTCATATTTTTGTTTAACATATTTTCATTTTTTTTAAAGATAAATATTTATTTTAGAATTTTAAAGCCAAATATTATTTTCAAAATAAAAAATAAATTATTTATTTTCAGAAAAATTACATACATACCTATTTTTTTTTCGGAAATAAGGACTTGTTTCCGGAAATAAGTAGTTATCAAACAGTGCCTATATATTTTACAGATTATTATTATTATTATTATTATATAATATACCACGTATATCAATGCATGCAGTAACCTTGGCAGGCCCTAATACGTGGCAATCCTCAACTAGTGCCACGCATAATACATTCAACTGACGTGGAACAAAGGGAACATTTAATAATGCAGGATGCAGGATGAAGCGTTATGGCCAGTGCTGGGGAGGTGGTGCTTATTAATTTATTTTGCCGAGGCACCTTGATGCTCGCAACAAACTTTAAATAAACTTTAAAAAATGTACTTCTTCTGTTTTTAAATTTATTTCTTGATTTTTTGACACACACTTTAAAATGATTTGATACGTATAATTAGAAATATTTTTAACTCTTTCTTATGAATAATAATATTAAACATTTTATTCATGGAAGGGAATTTTTAAAATAATAATTTTAATTATACGATCAAATCATCTTAAAATGTGTGTCAAAAAATCAAGTAAAAACAAAAATGTTAGCTACAAACTACAAGGGAGATAGTACTTCTCCGAACATATTTGATAAAAAAATCGAACCCCATAATTACTAGAGCATCACCAACAAACTCTTTAACTAAAATTCGAAGAGTTTGAATTAGAAAATGTCTCCCATAGCCTTTTAAGGGCCCGTTTGGCTTAACTTAAAAAAAGTTACTTATCACTTAAAGTAAATAAGTGTGATATAAGTGATAAGTAATTATTACTTATAAATTATTTAGGTGTTTGGATAATTTTTCTTATAAGTTAATGAAGTGTTTGGTAAATTTAACTTATAAGTTGGTGAGAAATTTGATTTTTTTGATTTTGTTATTATAGAATGTTTTAATAATTGTTTTTAATTAAATTATTTATTTATGAGGTTTTTTTAATTAAATTATTTAATTAAATACAAAATTTAAAAATATAAATATTAACCAAAGATAAAAATATATTTCAAGTAATTCTCAATGCATAATTTTAAAAGATAAAAATAAAAAAAATTAATATTTCAATTGAAATATACATTACTTGTATCAATAAACTTTAAGTGTGAGGTGAAATGGAATTTTTTCCGGAAATGATGAATGATGAGTTAGATGGGAGAAAAAAGTACCCATTCATTACTTATTACTTAACAACTTATATGTAGTTTTTAAGCTCTTAAAATGTTGTACCCAAACAGTCTTGGTTAAGTTATTATGGACTTATTACTCAGATAAACTGCTTATGTGGGCCGCCAAACATGCACTAAATCTTTTTCAAAATCCTTAATGTTCCTTAATGTTGTGTTTGGTTTGGATATATGAATTTGAAAGAAATGGAATGAGATTTTAACTACATTATAGATAAATTTTTAAAAATTTCATTCATTCCCCATTCATTTTCTAATAACTTAAACTAGAACTCAAATTCTTGAGATGGAATGCTCCATTTTCTTTCATATACATTTTCTTCCTAATTCTTATCAAATAAATTCTGTACATATTTATTTTTTTTCCAAATCTTTCATCCAACTTATATAAATTTTCTTTATTTTTATTCATTTCATTTCATTCTTACTAATCAAACACAACATAAGAGCTGCACATCTCTCCTCAACAATGAGAAGTACATCTTACTTCCTCATTCGATTTTATAATGATAAATTCAAGCTCCCCTTAAAATAGAGTTGTGCAAGGTAGTATAGTAAAATATAGTCGTTATAGGGAGATTCTTTAAACAAATTCTTAAATTAAAATATAAAGAGTTATAAAAAAATAGAAGTCCAAAAGACTCCTAATTGCTCTTAAAAATCTTTTCTCTCTACTCTAATTTATGAGTCATTACATAACTTCTAACTTTTTTTACATCAATAAAATATTCATTCTCTCGACTTTTTTCAATATTTTTTTCTGCTAACATGGCATATATTTGAATTTAAAATATGAATATGATATAAATAAGAAGAAAAAATAGAGAGTATTGTTGGAGTTTACATTTTTAAAAATGTGTTAACTTACGAGGAGTCTAATATTTTATGCTCACTCCGACCCATTTTACATGTTACTTTTAAAAAAATTATGCATATTAAGAACTTTTAACATAAAACTTTTTCATTTGTATCCATATTAATTGCACTAGTTGATATACTTTCAATGTATAATTTGAATGATAATTTCATTTCATTAATTATTAGTACAAGTACCACAAATGTTACAAAAAATTATATTGAAAGTAGAATAGTGAACATTTATTATGAGACAATTTTTTTTTTAAAATTAAAAGTAACTACTAATTTGGAACGGAGAGAGTATTATATTTAGGAGCCAAGCAACCTAATATTTTATATTATATTTAAAAACCAATTAGAAGAATCTCTTCGTACTTTCATATATATATATATATATATATATATATATATAATAGAAAATAGATATAGATTGAATTTGAGGAGAGTTTTTGGAGTAAAAAAACAATTTTGTATCTTAACTAACTAAAAGTCAATTTAATAATATTACTAATGAGGAAGATGCTAAGTAATTATTGGAGTTGCTCTTAGATAACTTCTTAAAATCAAATAAACTTATTCTAATTACTAAATAATAACATTGCGTCATAAAATTCTAACTCGATTAAAAAAATGACGAAATTTAAATATAAAATTATATTAAAATTTAAATATAAAATTATATTAAAATTTCATTCCCACGAACTCATGATCCAAACGACAATATAAATATAATCATATTTGCGCATGGTGAGATTCGATTCTAAATCTATATACTTACCGAGAGAAATATGTATAATCTATTTGCTTCTATATTTTAATTGGGTTTTATATTAAACTTTTCACCATCTAATAAAAAAATATCAAGTGGCTACTCAATCTCTAAGGAGACTCATTTACACTACTAAAGTGTCAAAATATATCATCCGTTAAAAATTTGACGATCAATGTTAAGATTATGGATTGACTGTTAATATGCTGATTAGACAAATTATGTGGAAAAAGGAAAAAAATAAAAATTTAAACAAATATAAAAAATAAAAAGTAAATACGTTGTTATGGTAAAACACATGCATTACAAATCATGATTTTTTGACGTTCATGTTGTTCGCAAACGAACATTTCTACCACAATTGTAAACCATATCAGTACACTCCCATTTAATTGACGAAATCTACGACATAGGAGATTTAGGACATTTTTATTATAGACGTATATGATGATATATACAGGAATAATTAAAGAATTATATACAACTAATCGTTATATGCTATCGCTATCACATTTTTCACGTTAATCGCCAATTTTTTTAAAGAAAAGTTAACAAAATGATATATTTTAACAGTTTAGTGGTTTAAATGAGTCACCGTAGCGAGAGATAGCTAGTTATATTATATTTTTTTGAGATGAGTGAACAGTTTAATATAAAATACTGTTTTAATTTGAAATAGATGGGGATGCATCAAAGTACTCTGTTGAGAAGCAAAAGAATGAAAGCTAGTACAATGATGGAGTAAATGATAAAGTTGCAGAAGAATATTATGGGGCTTCATCAGCTTTTCGAGGTTCCAATGCATGTGCATAGGCATTATTCCTTCTATTATTAATTATTAATTTATTACGTGACTATGTTTTTTATATTTTCATGTTTATCCATGCTTCACCATGGCGACTGTTGAGTTTGGAACTGATCGTCTGATAAATATGTTGCGTTCAAAGATATATGAAATAATATTAAAAAGGGAGACCTAATCTTATATTACTCGGTGACAGCTAAACTAATTGTTAGAATTAAGTAATAGGCTATAACTGTTGAATAATATTGATCCTGATTTTAAGAGAATGGTAACTTAAAATTGTATCAGAACTATGGTCGTAGTATGTCTTAAGTTCGAGTCTCTCTTAGCACAATATTAGTGTTCACTGGCTTGTGAATATATTTGATATGAATTTGATCTGCTGCTAGTATGATTTAAGGATCTGTTTACATTGAGCAAATTACATATGCCAAAGATAAATCAACACCATATCAGTTAGCTGAAAAGTCATTTTTTCCGATAAGCATTGTATTTGGCATTTTCACCATAACGAGTTAATGACCCTAGAATCATCATCGGGGTAACAATGCCGGGGCTTTACAAATGATAATTCCAGGGACATTTGTATGTTGTCCGTGACTGGATGAGAGTAGAGATCTTCCGCTTAATTTAGATATTTATTTTTAAATTTGATATCAAAAACGGTAAGATACGGATAACTTAGGCAATATCGGCATTTTTTTTTGTGTGTGTGTAGGAAATGACCATACAAGTTTAGCACCTGAAGATAATAGTGATGATGGTGATTATATTTAGATAGTGTTTGAGAACATAAAATTCATTTCAAATACTGAATTTAGAATGACATGAATTAAGTTGTCATTTCAAATTCTCATATTACATACTAGTATTTGAATGTGTTGGATTTCAAATAAAATTCAAATACAAAATTTGATAATTACCCACACACGTTATTTGAACAAATCTAGAATTTAAAGTTAAATTCATGTTTCCAAACAAGTCATTAACGTAATTGCATCTGTTTCCCGAGATATGTTACGGTGATGATGTATAGGTTATTTGATGTAAAGAGAATTTTACAGCATGTTATTACTCATTAGTGATGGGTTTAAGAGAATTTTCATCTGAGATCTTTTGGTTTTGGATAATGATAGGTATTTTAGTAAGCTTAGTGTAGCTTCTATTGGTTAATACTTGCTTATGCACTGTACTAACAATCTTGAATTCATGATTGATTTTTGAATGATTGCCCTTCTTATTTCCCCTCCTTTTTTCCCCTTGGGTTGGGTGCATGCCCCCCCTCCCCGCTCTTCCCCCTGTCTCCGAGCAGATGGACAAATCTTTGTCACTCTGTGTAGTCTTGTATGAATGCATCAGAAATTCCAGAGTCTATCAGTGTCCCAAATTGTGTTGACCACTGCTATTTCTTCTGTCCTTTCCCTTTAACACTGTTATACCTACTATATAGGCTTTATTACTATTCTCAATTATTTTATTGTTAATTAACTGTCATTCCTATTCTCTCGTCTTGTGACATTTCTGGTGATATCTTTATTGGTACACTGCCCTTTAAAAGAGAGATTTGAGAGATCTTTGGAATAGTAAATACTTTTATAGTTTGAAAAGTTAATAGAGTACATTGTTTCTTGATCTTTTCTTTTGATTACTTATTCTTTTACATTAAAGAATTATACACAATTAATTATCTCCTAAATTACTGCATACACTATAGTCACATAAAGGAATGTTTCGCATTTCATGATTCATCAGGTTAGAGGTAAAGTTTACAAGCGTAGATCTTACACTCCCCTTCGTTAAAAAGATGTGCACTTGGTTTGATTGTCTTTGTTATGTATTCAAAGTTCAAACTAATGCCTTTGATTGAAAGCACTTGAGACTTTCCATGTCCGAATCCAATTAACAATTAAAAATTTGAAAAGACACTTAAAAGTTTTGATATATGGACATACTTGAACCCCTTTTTTCTCCTGCACTGTGTGTAACATTAATTCCAACACTTTAAGCCTTGCTATACCTAGCTTGTTAATTAGCTACTAGGGGTACAAAGGACCTATTAACACTTTTTGACTAATCCTATCTGATACACAATGTCATGAAGTGACTTGACTGAGCTGACTCCATATTCTTGGCATTTTAATATCTAGAATAAATCCTGACACACATAATAAAACACTACAAACTCACTACCAAGAGTTTAAAAATAAAAATAATAATAAAGAATTCAATCATCTATGATAAAGGCTCAAAATAGGAATAATATTCATCATAAAAAAATGGGTCATACTGTATTTAAAATCTTGGTAGTGAGTTTGTAGTGTTTTAGTATGTGTGTCAAGATTTATTATAATATCTAACACTTGGAAAAGAGCTAGAAAAAAACATTTGGGTTAATTTGTAGAGTCTTTACACTTTAACTAGGGGATTATTCAAAATAAAATTTATAAAATCCAATCATATTGATGCAATATCATCTGTGTGCAGCTTTGTTACCATAACATATTCTAGTTAAATTGAAAAGGAACTTGCAATAAGCTCAATGATTCATGGAAGCTTAAGCTACCAAAGTGATAGTTATATATTGTTAATATGTTCAAAAGAACAAAAAAACAAACAAGGGAACAGCTAAACGCCAAAGATTTTCCAAAAGGAGTTTAGCTTTCTCCTTGTTTATAATATCTAGAGAAATAACATGAAAATCAATACCTTCAAGTAGGTTAAATGGGGGAGAAATATACATGATGATGAGAGTTTAACGAGTCTTGGAATGTACCCAGTATAGTTATCTTAAAGCGACATTCAGCTTGCTCTGCACTTGATCTCGTACATTCCACTGCAACCACAATCATTACACATACTGATATGAGGCCAACAGATTTGTAAAAAAACTCAATGTAAAAACACAAATATATGTAGTTCATGTAGTTCTATATGAACTATATTACTTGGAACATCTCCAATGCAACCCCAAAACACTAACATAGTGCAAGTTCTACACTATTCAAGTATAAAACCAACTCCAATGCAACACTATAATAGTGTAAATTTACATTAAATTTGGTGTCAAATATTCATTTGGTGTAATGATTTGAGGCTTCATTCTTGACGCATTCAAACTTGAAAACAACTTGTAGCTTCATTTTGACTCGTTTGTACATTGAAACAACTTGTAAATTAAGAACTATCTACCTCACGTCTCTCTGGGAATGCTGAATCAGAACAAAAAAGGATCCCCTTTGGGGAAAGGAGACTCTCTAGGGACAAAGACAAATTATTTGATGCAAGTTTACACCAAATGGCATCTTTCAAAATCCCTTGTATAGCCTCGTGTTTATCAACAAGACAAATTTATTCATTTTATTCCCCATTTATATCCTTCTATATCTCAACAAAACAAATACTTTAAGAAAAAAATAGAAGAATGTCTTCTTATAGATGAAAGAATCCTTTTTAGTGTAATATATTGGGTGATGGATTGGAGTTTTTGTGGATACCGTAAATTTTACACCAAAATAGAGTAAAAATTACACCATTTTGATGTGATGGGTTGGAGATGGTCTCATATAGAAGTACCTGTAGTTCATTAATTTCATCATCTGTTAGAGAGCGCTCCATGGAGCGATAGGCTATTCTATAACAATGACTAGTCATCCCTTTCTTGTTGGTGAAGTTATCGATCAATCGCACCTGATAGAAAAGGTGATATTTAGAACATCAGACGAAATGAACCTCAAAAACTATGCTAATGTAGTCTAGTTTTGCAGAAAATTATAATTTGTTGTAAGGTTTATATCATGGAGTTCATCTCACTATTGTGAGTCCTATATGTCCCTTGATTCTCATGTATAGACACCACACTGGAGTGAAGATGTATCGATATTATAAAACAAGTCAATGTTATTCAAAGCGTGAACCTTATTCTTCTGCTTCTTAACATAGACATTATGGATATTAATAGCTGGTTTGGCTTCGTCTTTTCAGTACAACATATCTCTCTTGGTTTAATTCAGAGAAGCTTGTAAAAATTTCCTAAGAGGCAGTCAGAACATCATCAAAGCAGAGGACTGGCACCTCTTCTTTATTACTGCCAATCATAACCGACCAAATCAAACCATAGCCTGTCCATTATTGTACTATGCCACCGGCTTGGAACTTTGAATTGCATTAAAGACCGTGCTAAGATACATTCTTTTTGTTTGTTGCTAATTGAATTTTAATTTTAGTTCTTTTTACCAAGGCTCTTTAATAAATATGAGTACATCTATCGTGTAGCAAGTACTAGAAAATTGACAGACTTGATATTTTTTACTAAGAAAATACAGTGCCTAGGGCAAAGTGTCAAATACTGATTGCATAAACACAGAATGACTTACCTCCTCAACAAGATCCCCGGCTACACCTCTAACAATTTCACAAAGATTATTTTCGGTAAATGATTCACTTATCCAGAAACTCATATCTTTGAAACATGGAGGATACTGCAAAAAGAAGGGAACTTCAGTCAAAGGGAAATTGCAAGTACTATTTATGTTTTTAAATTTGCAAGCAGCTAAATTTCCCAAACTGGGAACAGATATCAAATTATGTTGATATAATATCTACAAATTTTCAAGCATCTGGGCAACATACTTTAGCACCTGATAAATTAAAAGTTTATAACTTCTGCCAGATGAAAGAACGCCATACCTTTGAATATGGCTTGAATTTTGCCCCAAGTTCACCTTTTAAGAACTGCATTCACGATAAAAGGAAACTTGTAACTTAGTGTGGTGTTACATATTTATTGCTAGAGGATGAGGTTTCTTTCAGTACCAATTAGTTGAACTGAATTATTTAATTTAACCAAGATTGCAAGCATGGCATGAGCAACCAAAATAAAAAACAATGCTGTTAATGTTCATGAGAATTACTTGAGAAGTAAATCTCTCATCACTAGACCAGAATAGTCGAATATCAGGTATGTCAAATAGAACCATTGCCAAACGTTCCAATCCAAGTCCAAAAGCCCAAGCAACATTATTTGTTTTACCACTTCTTTTTAGTATCTCCTGCTCTGTCACCCCACATCCAAGAACCTCCAGCCACTGGTCCTAAATAGTTAATAAATAAGTTAGAAATTGATACAAATACCATATATCATTCCAAGAACATTACGTGGCAGTCCTATTTTACTGCACTTTGCAAGTGGCGGACTGAACAGGGGTAAGTGGGGAAACTGACACCACTTAATTTTTCAAATATTTTTGACAAATGCTTCTCAACTGAGAATCCCTTCTGCCCCCTGTCACATTATGGGGGATGGCCATGACCAAAGTCACTGCATAGCTTGTCTAAATCAACATCATTCCTTCATGGCTTTAAATAAACGAAAGTTGATTCAGCTTGCAAAATTCTACCCTTTGAATTTGATAATGTTCACCTCTAGGCACTTGAAGATCAACTTGGTAAATATATTGCTCACTCGACAAAAAATTACGGTTTTAAAAATTTAAAAGGAGTTGCTGATCTTGCTTGAAAGTGATTGAAAACCAAAAAGATGATGGATCATCTTGTTTTTATATATTGGTGAAGCTAGTGTTGGCCCTGCGGGATGCAACTGCAACAGTCGAGAGCACTGAGCAGAGTTTCTGTCATAGAACTTGTTAAAGGTATTCTTCAAAACAAGATGGGAGATGTTTGGTCTAATGATAGTTGGGTGACATATACCGAAACAGATGCTTTTCAAATCATCGATAATGAAGCTTATGAAAAGGTTCCAGAACATGAAGAAGATAAGAATGTCGTTAAAATTGAAGATCATTTGAATAATTTATTTTGGTGTATATTCTTTTTCTCTTTTTTGTCACATTTGTTTGAAGACTTAAGCTATTTGTCCAAAAGAATTCAAACAAACATGTATTTAAGTGTAAGTACCTGAAAATATATCTCAAGTTCGAAGGATGGATTGGTAAAAGGAAAGTAAGTGTCAACCCAACGCATTTCCACAGTGCCTGAAGTATTGAGAAAATTGAAGTCCATTGGGAAATTCAGTCACAATCATATTGCTAAGATATATATAGATATCAAGATATGGAGCGCCAATGAAGTCTGAACTAATAAATAGGGCAGAACAGACTTATTTTGATCATGTAGCAATTTAGCATTATTTTGATATGCAACTTCAGCTTCACTTATTAGGATTACATCTTATAAGTATTTCTCCAACTCAAATTACTCTGCACTGTTTAAAGTATCTGTCGAGCCCTCTCCACTTATTACAAAAATCCCAGCATCTAATTTATTATAGATATAGTTCCTACTTTTCAGCAACTATGCCAAAATATATAAGGTCCTACATTACTCTATAAATTGGTTTGATGTTCACTATCTTACTATATAGATCTCAAAGATGACATGATCTTACCAAATAAGTGGCTTGCCAAACCCTCGAGACATGTCTTGAGATCCCCAGCAGCATATGATGTAGCATCCATTCCAGATGCCTCCCAATCATCTGGACAAAAAACTCTAACCCCTTCCATCTACATTGTTTAAGTTCGAAATTATGTTAGATAGTAGAAAGCATCCGGTAAATAATTGTTTCTGCAATAAGTGAAACAGAACCTGATGGAATACAGGATAATGAGTTGCATCAATAGAATCTCTGCGGTATACATCGCCAATAACAAGAAAATGAGTATGGCCCTTCCTCAATAACTCGGCCTGATGTGCACTTGTGTGGCATCTTAAAACAGTTTCAGAGTCCACATAGTATGTATCATTATAACTCCTACTAACATGATCTGCGGGTACTAAAACATCATCAAAGTTCTGCAGAAAATAAAGTAAGTATAAGAATGCATCAGATCATTAATCACTTGAATGAGTAGTTATTACACAATCGGAGGAATAACGTTCTCCGACATGCATTTTTTTATCTAAACTTATTCTGTGCACTTTCTTCTTTCAACTGTAAAAGAATTTGATTAAAATAAACAAAGACAGTGTAAAGTTAAACCTCTTTAAAGTTATAGCCTTGGACCAAGGAAAAAAAATACTTTATCGAGAGTAAAAATACACGGTCTCCATTATGTTGGGACCGGAAAAAAAATATTATTTTAACGAGATAATTATTTTATCGATCATTACTTAATCGATGTTCAACTGTAATGTGTTTAATCTAAATTGTATGCTCAAGAAGTGCTGTAACAAATCATTAAAAAAGGAATTCAGAATTAGCTTTGATAATCCTCAGACATCAAAATATAGTTTTGCAGTTTGTCATTCTTTTCCCTTGTTTACATTTGTAGTAAATTAAAAGTAGCACTATGCAAGCTGGATGATAAATAATGATGCAATCCGCTACAATGCATGATCAATTATGCAAGTCTAAACTCTAAAGACATAAACAGTTTAACATATCTCTGGTAAAAATTATGTGACTATGGTAAAGGTTCCATTAGAACTCTCAATGTTTTTCTTGATTGATTGTGAGTTATGAAGTTTCTCCTGTTGAACGTAGTTTCTCTGCAATAGTTGTTGAATGGTAATAATTTCCAACTTTTTAGTTAAAGTTAGTTAGCTAGCTACAATTATTTCCTCTATCTTATGTGATCCACAAGTTATAGTATGTCTATGTAATTGGTAGAAGCTCACTAACAGAAAATCACCAGCATAAACTGCAGCATAGTTGAGTACTATTTGTACCGCCAGTCTTTATAGGACTATCTTGATATGGATCATTTCCTTATAAAATGATTTTATAAGTACATTGCATGCAATAAACTGGACAAGAACATTGAATGATCAAAATATAACGAGAAGTCCAAACATGCGCATGAAAAAAGTAAGATCAATAAGAGACGACAATCTTGTAAGAACATGTGAAGCAGCTACTGGTCTTTACAGATATTTATATATTTTAATTCGAACACAGGCAGAACTTTTACAGTGAACTTATCAAAAATAGAACCTGACTAGCTGAGAGAATTACAATAAAAATTAACTTGCATCTTAGACTATACAGTTTGCGGTTAGTATTTTATATCCACTAAAGACGGGTTTAAGACAGGTATTATCTATATAACAATTAATTATAATATTTCAATAAGGCACAGCTGTGCAGATCTCACAGATTATAACTAGAAGAAGATTTATCCACCAGTTTTCAGTGGTATATTAATCACATTTAATCTCCTCTTTTACACCTAATAATAGAAAAGCAATCTTACAACGTGGAAACAATGATGAGGTGCAAAGGGTACACTATTGCTTCGTAAAATGTCACTAAAAATAAACCACTTTCTGGAGTGATTTGATCTTGTGTAGCATCTATATGCAATGCCAACAAGTCTGCATATAAAGACTAGCACCTTTTTTGGCAAGGAAAGACTCGCAAATTTTTTCTTTCTTTTTTTCTTCTGTTGAAATCTAGAAATAACCAGTGAATAGAAGTTGTTGCAGCCTAATTTGCTACGTGACAGGTGTAGGAAGTATAATTTAGTGTCATACCTGAAATCAAGAAATCAAGAACAAAAATACCAAGAATAGTTCGAGGCACGTGAAAACCACGCTATCCTTAAAACAGATAAGTCCCTTCCTTATGGTGCTTGAAGGTGTGATGACCTCTGTCTCCCAGGATACAACGAACAAAGGTGATTTGAAGCACTTGCAAATCCGCCTTCTACGAACTGAACAAACACCGCTGCTATCTCACAGAACAGAACCTAGAGATCTAAGATGAGAATAACCAGAAAATGAAGAAACTTGTAACCATTTTTTTCTTTCCTCCCTCCCAAACAATGGAGCCAGTCCCCTCTATCAAGGAGTAGAAGATATGTAACTTATCCCATTAATCAAATTGTAACCTCTACCATAATGAACTAACATAAAGAACACATCAATATTTAGTCATTATGGAGGGAGTTACAAAATTAATTTATAAGTTACAAAATTAAATAAAAGAATACAATTAATTTTATTCATATAGTCTAACAATCCCCCACATGAATAAAATTGATATTGTAAAACGGAAATTTTGACACGGAGATAGAGCGACGGTCGACACCAGCATAGGATAGGTAGGCGTTACCCCTTGAACCTTCCCTTGTAAGAACATATTTACATTTCTAGAAAATCAGTAGTCGCATTGACCTTGAACTGTTTTCTGTATTGTGAAATGATGATACATACCCCACTGGAGTCTTTCCTATATTTGTTCAATTCTCACTGTTAAGCCCATTTTGGTCTTGAGCTTTAGCCTGGTTCTGTGAGTTTTACCCAGAATTAGCCCCATAATTCTTTCTTGAAGCGACCCCACTTCACTCACATAGGTGATCTCTTTAAATAATACCATTGTATTATTTTGTTCGACTTATCGACACACAAGGATCATTAAAAGCATTGCTTAACCTTATCCATATTTTATCACTGTTTTTCATCATAGGAATGGATCTGGAAGTAGAACCCCCACAGTGATCTCACTAAGTCTTTACAATTAGGTTGTCCCATTGAACCATGATCTTGGGATCGCCAGTCAACATGGTTGGGTTTCCTTTGTATCGACTTTTATTATGGGCTTTAGTCTCATTCCTTTCGATGATTTCTCAACTAACTCTCTTGTTAACCCTTTGATTAGCGGATCCGCAGTGTTATCTTTTGATCTGATAAAATCAATAGTGATAACTTCAGTTGAGAGTAGTTGTCTAATGGAGTTACGAGTATTCATCATTTTAAGATATAGTTTCACCTGTCCTTTTTCGATTAACTTACTTCCTTTGGACTTACGTGAAAACACATGTTCAAAAAATGAAACATTTCTCGATTCCATTATTGTAGTCTTGTGTATATCAAGTATTTTTGACTCATGCACAAGACACCTATATACATACCTAAAAAAAAAATACAATCCACTATCTTTGGACCAATTTTCACTATTTTTGTTCTGATACTAGAACCCTTTAATTGCAAGGCACCCCCACAATTATAAGAATTTATAGGAAGCATTCTTTCATTTCCATAATTCATAGGGTGTATGCTCTTCATTTTTTCAAGGGTATCTTATTAAATAGATAATTTACTGACAAGACAGCATATCCCCACATATTCTCAAGCAACCCTGAACATAGCAACTTGCATTGCTCACTTCTTTCAAGGTACTTCGTATAAAATTCACCAAACGGTGATACATATTCATGACCTCGGTCACTTTAATATTCTCGTTAAATTTCAACTTCCTTTTTATAGAGTTCAAACTTCTCTATAATTTCATCTTTGCTTTTTAGGAAATAGACATAACAAAACCTTGTACTATTATCCACAAATGTGACAAAGTACTTGTTACCGTCTCTCATCATATTTTTCTTGAAATTCAGTCCACTGAATTTTTTCGATTTTTCCGCGTGAACGGTTATCGATACAGCCATATCAGGCACCACAATGGTCACCACATTAGGCACTCGCACTGCCTCAGCAGTCACATGGTCATCACCATACATGAATTATTTTTAATAATTCATTTGCACAAGTAAACAATTTCAATAAATTATTTACTATATTCATTGTTTTATGTTACAATCACAACATGAGTTACACAAATGATTTTAATGCTCCAAAATTAATATGAGCAAGTAAATAAACAATCACAAATAATACATAACTGACCTGCGTAATTACTCTATAAACAGTCAGTTAATATATTAGAAATATGTCATTTAAATCCAATTAACACGTGAGTTACCAAAAAGACTTACGCCAATAAATAAATTAATGCAATGTCTATAAAACATGGCTAATCAGTAGCTCGGATTTAATGGACCATTAAATAGTAAATTAAATCTAGGAGTTACAATCGATTACACTTATTATGACAAAAAGTAGACTAGTCTATAAATTTAATACTGAAAAGCATATTCAAGGTGTCTAGCAAATCAGCACATAATTCTAAAATAAACTAGAACAAGACTAATCTTAAAGAATAATGAAATATATTGGCATAAAGCCACTGCAAAATAATTGAAGGAAAACTACAACACTTTTCTCCAAACCTGGACCAGAAAAATCTCATGCACACATTGAAATCAAGTGCTAAAAAAAAATCTCAAACCAAAACCTGCATGCAAGTAGCATTAGAGAAGCCACCTAATACAAATAGGCAGGTGAGACACCAAATATTAGACTCAGAGCAAGATTCGGAGAAAAAGAGAAAAAATTTAATCTCTAAAAAATATATAAACCTTTATATCAAGCACATAAAAGGCGCATATATATATAGAGAGAGAGTGTGTGTGTACTCATTCAATTAGCCAAATTGCACTTAAAAAATAATATATGTTCATGTAAAATTGAATTCATATAATTCACATATTCACATGGCAAAAAGGATAAACTAATAACTCTGCATGTGATCGACATAATCAAATCATATATACATGATCTTGAAATAAATCAAATGTAATACCTAAATTAAAAAATAGCATGTGATGTAAATTTAACCACTTATTAGGAAAATTGCCTCTAATTACAAAATCTAGCCGTGTAATCATCATATACATATAAGACGAACTATAGAGTTAGTATAAACCAGACATGCATGCTAGTACATAAAACATTAAACATGTTATTTAACAACAATTATGTACCAAAATTCATGCACTCTAACACAATACTATACTCCCATGTAAAAAAATTCAAATAAATTAGTTTATTAACCAAACCAATCCATATGAATTATGGGATCTGTTTTAAGCTTGTAGGAAGTATAATTTAGTGTCATACCTGAAATCAAGAAATCAAGAACAAAAATACCAAGAATAGTTCGAGGCACGTGAAAACCACGCTATCCTTAAAACAGATAAGTCCCTTCCTTATGGTGCTTGAAGGTGTGATGACCTCTGTCTCCCAGGATACAACGAACAAAGGTGATTTGAAGCACTTGCAAATCCGCCTTCTACGAACTGAACAAACACCGCTGCTATCTCACAGAACAGAACCTAGAGATCTAAGATGAGAATAACCAGAAAATGAAGAAACTTGTAACCTTTTTTTTCTTTCCTCCCTCCCAAACAATGGAGCCAGTCCCCTCTATCAAGGAGTAGAAGATATGTAACTTATCCCATTAATCAAATTGTAACCTCTACCATAATGAACTAACATAAAGAACACATCAATATTTAGTCATTATGGAGGGAGTTACAAAATTAATTTATAAGTTACAAAATTAAATAAAAGAATACAATTAATTTTATTCATATAGTCTAACAACAGGTGCCCAAAATATCACGCAAGCTCGGTCATCTGTATATGCGCATTCACAGGAGCAACTTTATCCCTCACCAGTACGAACAGATTGTCCCTATAGGGTCACCGCCCAAGGAATACGCAATTGGTGGCGGTTAGGGATAGATACTTGTGGTGTCACAGTTCACATAGCGGCTGAACTAAGTGTATACATGTAGCTTGTGATAACAGATGTAAATAATACAGATAACAACTTATTGTAATGGTCCCTGCCTCCTTTGGTCTATAGTCTATACATAGGAGGTGTCGGGAAGGAGGCAAACTTTCTATCCTCTCATTACAAAAGCACGTACAAATATACAATTAAGCACTTTGTCTCCAATTTTTGTACTTCCTCTTTCTACTTTCATTATTGTTACTTTATTGTTCTCAAATGATTCCTCGAATACTCTCAGCTTTCCTGAGAATTTTGTAAGTTGTTTTAGTAAACAAGAGAGAAGGTAACACCCTCTTACCGCTTTAGCCGAAACAATTGGACAAAGATCATCAAACTTGTCAAACTTGTTTGGATAATTGGTATCAAAATAGTCAAAGATTGCATTTTTCAGAATCCCTAGGGGATGTGTAGGCCTTCTGTGAAGTTGCATTCCAAGTTTCGTAAATATGGAGTCAGGAACATTGTTTGTTGGGTCTTCTCTAACCACATCTACATACCAAAACCAAAATAAATCAAACCATAGAAATTTCTATAGTCTAGTATATCAATTCAAAAAGCAAATTACTATACATAAAATGCAGATATACATCAAAAGTCAAAAATCTTGTGCTAAAATCAAACTCACAATTGCACAAAAAAAACAAGTACACTACCAAACTCTGGTGTCAAAAAAATTGCACAAAATTAATAAAAATAGCAACTTTCAGTATTCTTATCACACAATACCACATTTCAACACATACCCAACACAGTAAACACTAAAAAGATTCAAACTTTATAAAGAAACAATAAAATTAAGGACTTGGGGTTTGCAATATAATTACCCTCTTTAGCAATCTTTACTCCACCCAGCTCAAGAGCTGAAACAACGGGCCGCCGCCATTTTTTCCGGCGAGACTCATCAGAAGAAAGAACTGAACAAGTAGAGTAAGGTATAGATACAGATGGGGTCAAAAACATGAGGCTTCTGAACCCATTTCTCAGAGCAGTGGGGTTTGACAAGAAGATTGACATTGTTTTTGTTCTAGCTCACAAACACTTCTTAGAGGTTTGTTTGGATATATGAGCTAATTACATTTTTTTTTTTAATTTCTTTCCCTCTCTCTTTTTCTTATTTTTCTATCTTATTTACCACATTTTTTATTTTATTTTGTTAATTAACGAGTGTGTCACAAATTTAGATATATCCTATGTATATTTTACGTTGGAGAAATCTGTATTTTTTTTGACGAAGTGAACTTTAATTTTTAAATAATGTTTTTTAATAAGACTTATAAATTTATAAATTAATATTTGTTATGAGAAGTTTTGAATGAGCCAAAATCGAACTTGAAAGGATAAATTGTGATATTATCCGTGTTCTAAAATTTTCAAAGGAGTTTATTTAACATATTTCTATGTTCAATTCAATAAACAATGTAACATATTTTGTTAATTATATTGCATCCATGCCTCTTCCCAAAATGTGATATTTAAGTATCAATTTATTCATCTTCAATAGCTTCTTCAAATTACAATCTTTTGACCATTTTTTTTAAACTTCTAACAGTAGCAGATATTCCTAACTCTATTACATTTTCCCTTTCTCTAATTCTTCTTAGAATTTCCATCCCTGTTACCCTGTACTAGGGGTTGAATGCTTTTCAAATACTGTATTAATTATATCGTTTTTAAAGGGCTATCGAACATGAGTGCACAAAAACGACTATCTACTTGAATTTACAAATTTATCGAAAGAAAAGACATGTATAGTAGACTTGTCTCACTCAACTAAGTATGTTTCACTGATTTGTATATAAATTCCACAGTTTGAATGCTAACTGAATTACTGAACCAACAAGATTATACTAGATCTGGTAATAATTCTTCTGATGTCTTGTACTTCACAAGAATATACACAGGCCTGTGTAAAGAAAATCACTTGTACAGCTTGTCCATTATATTCTTTAACAGTTGAACGTCAGCCCCGATTACCTCATTGGCCTTCATTCCATTAAGGAAGAAGTGGACAGTAGGCTGCAGCAAAAGAAATTATCAGTAATCCAGTATCACACAGCATTAATACAGACAGAAGAATATTATAAGAACCTCACAATAAGAGGGTTTGTGTTGTAGTACCATACTATTTTTTAAGTTATTAATTTGATCTTAAGACTTGGAGCCAACCCTATTGCCCAAATACATGAAAGCATACAAATCAATGGTTCCAATACCTCATCCCTCAAAATAAGATGGAAAATACAGTTATAAATTAAAAAACCCAATGCAACTGAAACCAATTTCAGTGATATATGAATGCACCACAAAGTGAGAATCGCTATAAAAGTTGCCATCTTCCTTTCTCCTAGACATGTAACAACACTGTTGAGGTGTGAAGCCACATCTCTAGCAGAGTACATTTCATTTGGTTCATATGATCACTTGGGAACTCAGGTTATTGCGACAAATAATCATCTTGGTTTAGTTTAAGCTTCAAACTGAAACTTTGGCAACAGAGTGGAATTTCTAATAGTATTGTTTTTATATGTATACGATACAGACTATTAAATGATATACCTAACAATATTACAAGAGATGCAGGATATTTCAAAATATGAAAATAGGTTTCTTGGGGGTAACTAATAGGTGTGTTTAAACCGAGCTCCTCAGTTGTCCCTTCAGTTCTATACATAGCTCAGTGCAGAGCTTCAGCAATTGGAACGATATGACAACTATATGATAAAACTTCATCACTGGAGCAGAACACAGAACTCAAACGGCTATAATAGATTATATCTAATTATCTACCCCTATGCGCGCGCACACACACACAAAATGTAATTATTACCACAGAGTGTATATCCATGTTTCTTAATGCATTGCCTAGGCCCTTCTGCAAAACAGATCAACATGACAGCAAAGCCATTAACACCAATCTAGTTAGTGTCCATATGTAAGGAGAAAATTAAACATGAGAGAAAAATTATTTGAAAAGAAGACTGAAAAAGATGAGAAAAAATAATTATGAGAAATCGATATGACGACACCATGTGTAAGCTATCCAAATCCTCATTCAACGGAACTTTGCTTTGCAACTTCATAATTACTAGCAAGACTAGATCGCGAAGCATGGCAACACATGAGACTGTGGCTACAAACTTGTGCTAAAATGTCAGAAACTCTATGTTTTTAGGTTGAATATTTGAATGTTTTTGGATTTTATGTGTTCTTATGATAAGAAGTGGAATTAACACTAGATAAACAGAGAGATAGAGCAGATTAGAGAGAGAATTAGTAGCGAATGAGAACAAAGGTAGAATTAGCTTGTAGAATATATCTAGAGAGAGAAAATCTGTACAGAAAGAGAGACTTATGGAACAAGTTCTATTTTCTGATATATTCAAAAACATAGCCTGAAATTACAACCATGACAGCTATTTATAGAACTCCAATACAACTTGACTCTTGACTCTGGACTCTGGACTCTGGACTCTGAAATTACTTAAGTACCCTTATGACTTGGTACCTCCTATATTTTTCCTGTGACTGCTGCCACTTGACAATACTGATCCTAACATATAATCAGCTTGATCAAACTCAATCTAGCTAACACTAGCTTAATTCCACTTCTGCATTTTTCTTTAAATTTGACCATCAATCATACAGTTTGATTTGTTTAGCGACATAGCTTCCGCATCAGTATGATTACTGGAGCAATATAACAATAAAGACACTGGAGGCAACACGTTAGGTAGTTTGTGAATCCCTAGTTTGTAAAAGGATAGGCATGTAGATAAAGAACTGTTGCAACTTTATAGAAAAGTTTATACAGGGGTTACCACAAGTAGGAATTTCTGAAGCACCTAAACGTGAAACGTTCTACATAGATGAGACATAGTTTGTGCAATACAAGAGAAAGTTGACCAGAACATACAGTCTAAAATGTACAGGGTAAACAGAATGTCCTTAAATAGAGTGCAAATAATCATAGAATGAGGGCTGAAGCGTCCACAAAGATTGCAGATATTCCGCAACCATAATATCATAATTACAGAATACTTTGGTGAGACAACTTTTCAGCTGAATGGACCAAAGATACTAGAAAGAGCTTGCTCTTACATGATCAATATCAACCTTGTACGTGGTAACATGAGGGTACTTTTCACTCAACTGCTTAATAACAGGATACAATAACCTACCTGTAAGATATAAAATGAAAATGAATAACCTACATATTACAAGTCAATCATGAAAAATTACATAGGCGAACTAGCAAAAAAAAAATCACTGTTTTATTCTACATAGGTACTTGAAAATAATAAATGTCTAAGGATCTTACATGGAGAACACCAAACCGCAGTATAGTAAAATATTGCTGACAGTGATTCATCTGAAAACCAATTTAATTCATATCTGAGGTCCACCGAAAACCTTAAGATAAGTAAAAACCATAAATAAAACATCAGCAAACAGAAGTATATATGGATACCTTGAACCTTGCGAAGTGACCTTTTGAATTGCTCTTCTGACTCAACCACCACAATATTTGATGAACCTGGAATTACTAGCTTAGTACAGAATAAAGAGCAGAACCCGATCTACTATAAAACTGAAAAATGACAATGGCATTATGGAATAAAGTGGTACCATCAGCAAGCAAAATATTCATGGTCCAACAGAACAAAAAAATAATAATAATAACATGCCCTAGGGACAAGTATCACATAGGGGTAAACATGCTTCAAGTCAGCTGAGATGACACTGTGAAAAAGATACAGTCATATATATTTTGTTTATAACCATGACATCATATTTGTTGGGTGAATGACTACTTCCTAAAAACTAAAACAAATGGTTATTTAAAACTATAGATACCTATCACACGAATTAAATTTTTATATTCTCTCATATCAAGTTTGGCAACTTTTTCCAAACAAATGCTCCACGAGCTGGCAACTTTTGTTGGCAATCTTTAAGCACCTTTGTAAGTTGCACTCCAATTCCAATAGGTAGGCA
This sequence comes from Oenanthe sinensis, assembly GCA_028671895.1. Classification (NCBI taxonomy): domain Eukaryota; kingdom Viridiplantae; phylum Streptophyta; class Magnoliopsida; order Apiales; family Apiaceae; genus Oenanthe; species Oenanthe sinensis. The sequence continues at coordinate 2,674,589 of CM053814.1, read as the reverse complement.
ATGAAAGAGTCATGCCACATAGATTTTAGCACCCCCATTGGAGTTGCTCTAAGAGCATCTTCGATAGGGGTGCCAAGATAGTGCCATTGTGTACATTGTATAACTCTTTTGGGTGCCTTTGTATTGGAGTTACAAGGGTGCTCAACAAGTACATGTACAAACAAAAGCTATTAAATTACGGCACCCTCCCAAAATAGCTACTATTATCTATTAAAGAGTTTTGATTTAAGAAATGTATAAGACTATTCAAGGCAACGACGAGTTTCCATCTACCAACTGTCGAAACATGTTTTAATAAAAGTTGCCACAAGTGATATTAATGACAAGGAAAATTAAAATTATGCATATACATAGCGATAACTATTAAGGATTTTCAATGCTCTTAGCAATCCACACTTTAAGAGAAAAATGGGTTTTTCGGGTGAAGTGTGGAGTGTTAATGTAACACCCCAGTCCCACATCGAGTAAATTGTGATAATTTGTTCGGTATATGAGCAAGAGTACTGCTACCAAGTGAACCAATAAATCATGATCTTTTCGGGTGTGGATTATCTGAGTTGTTGTATTTGGATAAAAAAAGACTCGGGATTTGACTTGCATTGTATAACCATAGGTAGGCCATTTCACCTAAATATTTTTTCAACTAACAAATTTCTTCTCAATATAATAATAAGTAAATATTATCACAATTATATACCAGTCAAACAACAAGAATATAAAAGGGTTAAGGAGCGAAAACCCCCTCGTGGTTTAGTCGTAGGAGCAAATAAGCCCCTATGATTTAAAAAAGTTCATATAAGCCCTTAATATTTAAGTAGTTGGTTCAATATAGCCCCTCTAGTTAGATATAGTTAATGAATAATTTTAAAACATTTAAAATTTTATTATTTAAATTTAATATTTATGTTAAATATATTATAAAAGACTAAAAATATTATAAACTTTTTAATATTCTAAAAATAGATTAAAATTATATATTACGACATTAATATTCATATATATTGTGATAACATTGTTACACTAAAAAATATATCAAAAAATTATTAATATTCTAATTATAATATATCTTTAAATAAAATTCATAAAATTTATCCACTTTGAACACGAACAATAAATACCTCCTTCCTAACCGACATTTTCATATCTTCTGATCTAACAATATAATTATATCCCGTGTGATGCACGGATGAAATTTTTTAGTTTTTTAATATTTTTTATATAATTTGAATTTATTTTTATTTGTATAATAATAATTTAAACTTTATTTAATATTATATGTATATATTTTTATATAATTTATTTGTATTTATATTTTAATAGTATTTTTGTATTTTGTATAGAAATGTATTTTATTTAGGCGATTAATGTGAGATATTTTAGCTAGAAGATTATAAATTTGGGCCGACCTAAATTTCAAACACGGCCAACCTAAATTTCAAACATTAATCTTCTAACTAAAATATCTTACATTAATCGCCTAAATAAAATACATCTCTATACAAAACACAAAAACATTATACTATTAAAATATAAATACAAATAAATTATATAAAAATATATACATATAATACTAAATAAAGTTTAAATTATTATTATACAAATAAAAATAAATTCAAATTATATAAAAAATATTAAAAAACTAAAAAAATTCATCCGTGCATCGCACGGGATATAATTATATTGTTAGATCAAAAGATATATGAAAATGTCGGTTAGCAAGGAGGTATTTATTGTTCGTGTTCAAAGAAGATAAATTTTATAAATTTTATTTAAAGATATATTATAATTAGAATATTAATAATTTTTTGATATATTTTTTAGTGCAACAAGATTATCACAATATATATGAATATTAATGTCATAATATTAAAATTAGAATATTTTGATATATAATTTTAATTTATTTTTAGAAAATTAATATCACAATATTCATTAATATTAAAAAATTTATAATATTTTTAGTCTTTTACAATATATTAACATAAATATTAAATTTAAATAAAAAAATTTAAATGTTTTAAAATTATTCATTAACTATGGTTAAAAAATCTAATTAGAGAGGCTATATTGAATCAATTACTTAAATATTAGGAGCTTATACGAAACCTTTTAAATTACATGGACTTATTTGCTCTTACGCCTAAATCACCGGCGTTTCTGCTCCTTAACCCAATATAAAAATAAAAAACACATAAACATGGAGAGATTGGGGAGAGATAGGGGAGGGAGAGAGAGACCTGAGGAAGCGGAGTCAGGGGAGGAGGAGAAGTTGCGATTGAGAGGGTGAGAAAAATGAAACATGGAAGCAGCTGGGTTCTTGTACCATTCAAAATATGATTTATTATTACTTGAATAATAATAATAAGAAGAAGAAGTATACGACGGTGCTGTGCTCGGAGACGCCATTGATTAAACTACAGCGATAGATACACCGCGATGAGTTAGGGTTTGGGTTTTACAGATTTGGGGTTTTAGTAATTCAAATTCACTGCTCATTGTTTAAGGCTTTTTTTGTTTCTCTTTTTATTGAAAAATGGTTTGAGACGTCAGAATTTGAAAATAAAATGTCCAAAATAACATGAATCGAAAAAATGATTCTAAATAATATTCTAAAATGTGTATTCGTATTTTAAAAGTATTTTGCATAGAGTAATGCTAGGGAACCAAACAAAATTCCCAAAATATTTTCCCAAAATGATGTGGCAGTAGTGACGTGGCAGAATAGAAAATTTTAATTCGTGTATTAATTTGAATGCACAAGGGGTCCATCTCATTTATTGTTTTGATAACCAATTAAAATTATACAAGTGTTTTTTGGGAATGTTTTTGGGAAATAATTTTGGGACTCTAACATTTTTCTTTAATAAAACGTTACATCACGTAAGGTTTTGAGTATTTTTTTTTTAGTTTTGAGATTCAAAACATAAGATGAAATAGAGCTTTAAGATAAAACGCTATTTTAAATTGAATTATGCACAGTATTTTACAATAAAACATTACTTTAAGTTGGGTTATGCAAAAGAAAAATGCTAGAGTCCCAAAATTATTTCCCAAAAACATTCCCAAAAAACACTTGTATAATTTTAATTGGTTATCAAAACAATAAATGAGATGGACCCCTTGTGCATTCAAATTAATACACGAATTAAAATTTTCTATTCTGCCACGTCACTACTGCCACATCATTTTGGGAAAATATTTTGGGAATTTTGTTTGATTCCCTAGCATTACTCTTTATTAAATGTGACACAAATTAATGTTTTAGAGTAATATTTGAGGTCATTTCTCCGATTTGTGGGCATTTCATTTCACTAACATGTAACATAGTCCAACACCCTAAAATTTACTTGTGCAGCTCTATGAAAAGTAAAAACCAATTTAGCAACAAAAAAAGAGAGTAAACCAACCACTTATAAATAAATTTTAATATAAATATTAATTTTATTAATTATTCGATTTATAAAAGGAGTGTGAATGTATTTATATTTTAAGTTTGCCAAGTAAATATTTATATATAATATTATTTTCTTGATTTTGAGCCGTTTATTTTATTTAATAAATAAATTATATATATTTTTATCTTATAAATTAATTCTAAGAAAACCAAACACGGCCTTGATTCTTGGTGTATTGTGACCTCTTTTTCAAGTTCATGCCATTTTTCTTACATATTTACAATAAATTTATTGAATAATATTGTATTTTTTGGAATAAAAAAAAATAACATGTTTGATTTAAAAAAAAATAACATGAAATTTTAACTATAATTTAGATATATATTCTAAATTTTCATTTTCTTATTACATTCTCAAAAGTTTTAATTACAATTCAAATCTTCTAATTTAGTAAAGAATGAAGGAATACTTCACCCCATCAAACTCATTTCCTTCCCAATTCTCATTATAAAAATTTACATGTACTCATTTTATTTTCAAATTTTACCTCCAACCTCCATTATTTATCTTCAATTTCATTCTTACCAATCAAATACAACATAATATTTTATATTTACTTAGCAAAAAAAATATTTATAACAAGTTTATTATTGAGTAGATTTTTTCCCCATTTTCCACTAAAGATTTTGAGTTTTACATTTCTTTTATTATTTATTTTTCCCAACAAGTATATTTTTTCTAATTTTCTTATTTATCATATTCAGAAACACAGCATTAGGAATAGTAAATTGATGAACAAATTTTATTAATGAATTTACATTAACAATTTATTTTGTATACTGATTTGTCCCCTACTGATTGTAGTACAAATTTAAAATATAAATACGCACACACTGACAAATAACTTCACCTAACATTCAACTATCCCCCTCTTAGCAACTAGCTGGATACATATTTCAGTCAGAAAAGGGATTAGATGTTTTTGTTGAATAATAAAATGTGTTTTCACTACAAAATTACATAGATGTATATGTTCGATAATTTATATTCTGAATCCGTGGGCAAGAAATGTAACAAGATATATGAAGACCGTGGGTTGGTGGGGTGGTTTAACACACTTGAAGTTAAGGGGTTAGATAACTAACAATTTGGTTAAATGTCAAATAATGCACCTGCTGGATAGTAACATATGTTATGGTTCACCTGCTGCTGCTCATGCCTTCCTAGTAAAGTTTCAAGTACAAAAATGATAAACAACTCAAATCCTAGTTTATGAGCCTTGACCATTGCACAAAACCATTGTTTAAGCTTAATAATATTAATTAATTAATATATGGGGGGGGGGGAGTGTAATGAAGTGAAAATGCTGAAGATTAATTAGTGGAAACAAAAGGATAGTTGATGTATTGGTGGAAAGGGTACACAAAATGCCAGACTACTTTCCATTTTCAAGCATGAATAATTGTATTTGTCACATTTTAGTGGGTGAATGCAACTCCATTATCTTTCTTTATCCTCCGATTCATCTTCCAATAAGCCACCTCTAGAGTCTAGAGTCCTGCCAGTGTATACTATTTTCTTTTCATCAAGTGAATTTAGTTTATTTATCTGCTGAAAATTTGTTATATGTAAGGTACCTACAACTTTCAAAATCTATTCCAAGTGGGATTTATGTTTGGTTACATATAAATATATAATTTATAATTTAACGACTAATCGAATTGCAATAGTTTGTTTTCGTATATCTAAGTATGTTTATAACTGTTTGTTTTTAAGAAAATCAAAAGTGAAGTTTTATTAATTAAAGCAGAAAAGCCATGAATTCGATTCAACTTAAATGTTGAACAAAATCATGATCGAATTGTTCAACACAATGCGAATTGTTCAACCAAAATTAAGTTGAGCATATATTTTATAAAAAAATTGAAATAGTAGTTGAGCATATAGCCTCTACAAATAAACAAAAGCATGGATAGAAATTAGTTGCATGATATCCACTCCTAATAAATTCAATGGCGACTTCTACCTTGACTAAAACAGAAACAACCGCAAGCATCCTAAATGGATATTGCTGCTACTTCGCCTTCTAATTGATTCTACCACCCTTCAATATTTCATCATCAAAGTTATTAAATATAATATACTCTTTTCGTTCGAAATTAACGGTCTTATTTAATTTTTGACCGTCAAATTAATCAAGTTTTAACTATAAATTATAAATTATCTTTTTATTGTTTTAAAAGACTAAAAATCTACTTTATAGGAGAACATCACGTTTAAACCTGACTCCAAACCTAGCTCCTGAGCAAATTAAATCTACATGAAAAAACTCATTTTACCCTTCTACGTCCCGAGCCTAATTGCATCTACTTCTATTATAAACCCGACTCCAAACCCAGCTCCTGAGCAAATTAAATCTACATGAAAAACACATTTTACCCTTCTACGTCCCGAGCCTAATTGCATCTACTTCTATTATAAACCTGACTCCAAACCCAGTTCCTGAGCAAATTAAATCTACATGAAAAACTCATTTTACCCTTCTACGTCCCGAGCCTAATTGCATCTACTTCTATTATATCTATTATAGGTGTTTAGTCATTTGATGCGCAAGTTATAGGCCTCTAATATGGTGAATTCATCTCGCAAATTGAATTGTTATGGAAGCTTGCACGCTACCTGTTTGATGAAATGTTAAAATGAAATGAAGTTATAGCACGATCATTACTCTTTGGATTTCATGCAGACTCCAGTAACAAGTATGAAATCCAGTAACCATGATGACAAAGAGGCAGGAGGTTACTTAAGTTGCAAAACTATTCCTATGAATTACTCTCTATATAAATAAAATGAAACTATTTATAATTTATGAATAAAACGTGTAACCAGTTTACTACTTAAGACACATTGCTATGAATAAAGTGCTTAATTTATTACATCTAAGCACATATTAATATTCTTTGAGGTAAGTTTTAGAAAATCAAAAATATAACACATACTATTTATAAAATAATGCAGCAAACAACCACCATTATTCATATATTTGTTTCTACAATTTATGACATTTACTAAAATAAGTTCAAATACAAGAATTTACACGAGTCCGTGCATTGCAGCACGGGTTCTAATGCTAGTTATATTTTAAAGAGCCATAATTTATTATAAAAGTAGCATTTATTTATTGAAAATGTATATGGTGCAACTTTGCAAGTTACAACGACCTAACCGAATTTCCATCAATTGTTTAACTCAATCGGCACGCAAACACTCACCTATTTAGCAGTAGTACAAGTCTGAAAACCATGAAGTACAAAGGACACAACTGTAATTAAATCCAATCTCAGCCCCATTTTCGTCTTTTTAACCACCCGCACCTTCTTTCACCAACTTTTTCAATTATAAAATTTCTCCCTCCAGGGCCTCCACCTCTCTCTCTCTGCGCATATATATATATATTTGACACAATCTCTCTACAATATTATTATACCAGTATAGCTCACATTTTTCTCTATCCAATCTGTGTGCCACCACCACACACACACACACACACACATTCACGAATGTCGCCGAGTGTTCAACTGACCGGAGTATCCTCGCCGGACGGCGATCTGGAAGACGTACGGCTCCTCGACTCGTACGAAGACGAAGAAGCGAAACGGAGTGAAACAGAGAAACAAACAAAGAGAATTCAGGTGACAATCACCGGGATGACATGCGCGGCGTGTTCGAACTCTGTAGAACAAGCTCTGATCACGTTGAACGGCGTCGTTGCAGCTTCTGTCGCGCTTCTTCAAAACAAAGCCGACGTCATTTTTCATCCTTCGCTCGTCAATGTTAGTGTTATCATCACACTTGCTGCTTTTATTATTTATCCTTCTCTCGCAAAAACTCTTCTCACCATACAAATTCTTCTCACGTAAAAACATAAATATTAGTTTGATTTAATTGTACATTATTAGATCACCTATAATTCTTTACATTAAATTGTTTAGTTTTAAATAGTTATTAATTTATTATTGAGCTGTATTTTTTAATTATTTTGTGTCAGTTATAATGATTTTTAATTATTAATTTATTGATTGAGCGACTTTTTTAAACTAGTTTAGTTTCTTAATTAGTTTCAGGAGCTCTTTGTTAATTGTGTATTAGCTTAATACAGTTCATATACATGATTTATAGCAGTGCTGACTTTTTCTTGTTATTATTACGGTGTTGCCTGCTATACATCTGTATTCCTGCTAATTAATTGCAAGTAAACTGTACCTGGAACGACTGCACGATTATATATCATATCCATTATTATGGTTTTAACAAGGATATGAGATTGCTATGGAATGGTATTTGTTTGTAAACTGGATTATAGTTTTACAACAAGAGTTGCATTACGTAAATGGAATTGTGGTGATAGTTTACTTTTTGCTAACTATCTGAGAATTTTTAAGCGAGATAGCAGTTTTCATGAGTCTGTGTGATTGACTTGTTATCATTTCAGGACGATGACATTATGAATGCAATTGAAGATGCTGGTTTTGAGGCAAAGATTATACCTGAAACCAGTTCAGCTCAAGCAAATCCACATGGGAATGTGGTGGGACAGTTTACTATTGGAGGCATGACGTGTGCAGCTTGTGTAAATTCTGTTGAAGGGATTTTGAGAAAGCTTCCTGGTGTGAAGAGGGCAGTGGTGGCATTGTCCACCTCTTTAGGCGAGGTTGAATACGATCCCACTATAATTAGTAAGGATGACATAGTGGATGCTATTGAAGATGCCGGTTTTGAAGGTTCGCTTGTACAGAGCAGCCAGCAGGATAAAATTATATTAGTAGTTACTGGAATTTCAAGTGATTTTGATGTTCAGCTTTTAGAAGGAATACTTTGCAGTTTGAAGGGAGTGCGGCAGTTCTGTTTCAATAGGACATCAAGAGAACTAGAAGTTCTCTTTGATCCTGTGGTTCTTGGTTCTAGATTGCTAGTTGATGAGATTGAAGGAGGAAGCTACGGTAAATTTAATCTACGTGTCAGAAACCCTTATATGAGAATGACCTCTAAAGATCTTGAAGAATCCTCAAAAATGTTTCGCCTTTTCACGGCCAGTCTCGTTTTCAGTGTGAGTCTAAATTTAAACTCTGCTATTAGGTTACAGTCAGTTATCAGCCTTATGGGCGCATCTTTGAAGAATTTACAATTATTATATGTAGAAGCTAGTGTATCCTATTCCTAGTATTCCTTTTCTTAATTACTCGTTTTCCCACCCTGCATATATCCTGGATATGCATAGTCATTACTCTGATGGTTATGAATAGTTCTTTTCTTAAGGCATACACTAGATTTTTAGATAGTATCTTCACCATTTATATTAAATAGCACGTCGAAAGCCATTTGAACATAGCAAGGGATCACTCACAGTTTTCGTCATTTTGTTAATTGATTCAGTTTTGGCTTGTTTATTTGTTGCCAGATTCCTGTCATTATCATGCGATTTGTTTGCCCAAGCATCCCTATACTGTATTCTTTATTGCTTCGGCAATGTGGGCCATTCCAAATGGGTGATTGGTTAAAATGGGGCTTAGTGAGTGTCGTACAGTTTGTTGTTGGGAAGCGATTTTATGTTGCAGCTTGGAGAGCTCTTAGAAATGGTTCGACAAACATGGATGTTCTTGTAGCATTGGGAACTTCAGCTTCGTACTTTTATTCTGTCTATGCACTGTTATATGGTGCAGTAACTGGTTTCTGGTCGCCTACGTACTTTGAAACCAGTGCAATGCTGATTACATTTGTGTTACTAGGGAAGTACTTGGAAACTCTTGCGAAAGGAAAAACTTCAGATGCTATAAAGAAGTTGGTAGAACTAACACCAGCAACAGCTTTGCTGCTTCTCAAAGACAAGGGTATGTTGTTTTGACATTACAATGAATGCCTGAGATTCCTTTATTTACGGACCAAGGTTCCTGCCTGCTTTCAACATCATTCTCCCCCAACTAAAATCTTCTACCAAAAAGGATATACAATAAGTTTTGGTGGATTAGTAGATTCCATAACTTTAAGTTTGACAAATATACACGTTTAATGGTTGGTTTCTTATGTACTTTATTTGTTGGATCATTAATGATCTTTTATATGATTAACAATTAATGTAGCTTCCCTTACACCGTTATCAGGTGGCAAGGTTATTGGAGAAAGGGAGATAGATTCACTACTGATTCAGCCCGGTGACATGCTAAAAGTTCTTCCTGGCACAAAAGTTCCTGTGGATGGCATGGTTGTTTGGGGTTCAAGTTACGTCAATGAAAGTATGGTTACTGGTGAATCTGAACCAATTTCAAAGGCTGCTAATGCTGCAGTTATTGGTGGAACTATAAATTTAAATGGATCCCTTCACATAAAAGCAACAAAAATAGGTTCAGACACAGTTTTAAGCCAGATTATTTCTCTGGTTGAGACAGCACAGATGTCGAAAGCTCCCATTCAGAAATTTGCTGATTATGTAAGTTTCAACTGTTGCCTTACATCTAATTGTTTTTAATGATTAAGGTAGTGTTGTGTTTTCTCAAAGAGTATATATAATTGCATACTGCTCCTAAATTAAATTCGTTTTGCATGGATTCGGACTGCAGATTCCATATTCTGCATTATAAACTGAACTTACATAATATATAGTCAGTAGGTTATGCTGATTGAGAGAGGATTTTGACGTGTGTATCTTTCCTAAGTCCATTATGTGAGATTTATAGGTCAAGTTTAGTTTGACTTTCGGCAGAAGTGTATAATTTGTCCACACTCTTGACTGGATGTAGATTTGGATTATAGCAATCTTTGATATGGTATTGCATGAATGTTATATCACACAAATGGTTGGTGCAGCAGGCTAGTACTGTTAGATGTCTAGTAATTGAAATGATAGAAAATGTGAGATCTTTTTCTATAAGATTTAGATATATAATGTGGCTCGAATAGAAGGCGAATAGATATTCAGTGCTTTGAGAAAAGAAGGATATAGTAGGGTCATTATCAAGTTAATGAAATTATTTTAGCAACAGGTTCTAGAAATTTGTCTGGTTCGAATCTTTGTTCAGGTAAATATTATGCTATGGTTTGTATACAAGCCAAGAACCCATGTATCTGTCTCACCTAAGTATTTTTTTTAACTTGCAGGTGGCAAGTATTTTTGTCCCTACGGTCGTTGCTTTCTCATTGTTGACACTAATTGGGTGGTAAGTTCACAACTATCTTTTGGACAGTTTAATGCAAGTAAACTGATTATCAATTATTAAATATTAGTGTATAAATTTCATTTAAATATGATTTCTGTAGGTATATCGGTGGAGTTTTTGGTTTCTTCCCAGTAGAATGGCTGCCTGAAAATAGCAATTACTTTGTTTTTGCCCTCATGTTTGCGATATCTGTTGTAGTAATTGCTTGTCCATGTGCACTTGGATTGGCCACCCCAACAGCTGTCATGGTTGCAACGGGGATCGGAGCAAATCATGGTGTGCTAATAAAAGGAGGGGATGCATTGGAGAGAGCACAGATGGTTAATTATGTGGTGTTTGATAAAACGGGAACTTTAACCCAAGGAAAAGCAACAGTCACAACAGCAAAAGTTTTAACAGAAATGGATCGTGGAGAATTTCTCACATTGGTAGCTTCAGCAGAGGTAACTATTTATTTCCCAAGATAGTTTCTCCTCTAATGTAACTGTAGTTTTATTTCTCGAGAACAATCATACTAGTGTTATGTAATCTGTATAACCTCTTTTTCTTATCCCAGCTACTTAACACAAGATTATCAGTGAACCTTTTCTTAAGCTTGGTCTGGTGTTTTATGATTTAGGCTAGCAGTGAACATCCTTTAGCTAAAGCAATAATGGAATATGCTCGCCATTTCCACTTCTTCGAGGACCCTTCGGCTACCACAGATATTCAATACCATGAGAAGGAGCCCAAGTACTCAGGATGGCTTCTCCAAGCATTTGAATTTACTGCTCTTCCCGGAAGAGGTGTTCAATGTCTTATCAATGGAAAACGGGTTTTGGTGAGTGTTTGTTTCAACTTTTTAACTAACAGTAACTCGATATAGACCCAAAAGAAGATATTGGAATTAAAAAAGGACCAGACAGCCAATTTTATTAAATATGGATATATGGTTAATATCTTTGGTGGTTTTTCTTATATAAGATCCTTGACCATGAACATCAACAGGTTGGTAATCGTAGTTTGCTTACAGAAAACGGTGTTGCTATCCCAACTGATACTGAGAATTTTATGGTAGAACTGGAAGAAAGTGCGAAGACAGGCATACTAGTGGCATACGATGCTGTCTTAATTGGGATTCTGGGAGTAGCTGATCCACTGAAGAGAGAAGCTGCTGTAGTAGTGGAAGGCCTCATGAAGATGGGTGTCAAACCTGTCATGGTCACTGGGGATAATTGGAGGACAGCTCGTGCTGTAGCTAAGGAGGTAGGTACATATTTTATGAATTAATCATGCACATCAAGTGGATACAATGGTTTTCACTTTAATCCTATGTTACCAAGTTAAAGCCACACAGCAAAACTAGTTAATTCAAAATAAACTGTGTAAGCCACTGCGGGAGTTATTCCCTTAAAAATTGAAGATTCTTCCTATTGGATCATAATACCACTATTTAGGGGTCATTAGCGGATTTTTGGCAGTTAAAATATATGAATTGTATATGAAACAGATTAAAAAGAAGTGTTATATGTTTCATATGGCTAAATTATGTGTCTTCATGCCTAAGTGCATTTTACACTGATTTTGACTAACTTCTTCTTCGTCCCTAAGATTTTGAAAATTATATTACGCCTCGAATATGTTTACGTTGAGTAACCAATTCCGTCGTCTGTGTTTGAGTTTTTTTTCTTCCTGTTTTGATCGAGGCAGCTACTTTTTTCTTGTATTACTTGTCAAAAATAGTTCTGGTTTTAGTTTGAGCCAAATAAATTTCATGATCATTTTATGGCTTGGACAGTAATTAGGACAGATGCAGCGAAATTTCGGATATAGTACTTAATAACATCAAACTTTATGTGCAGCTTGGTATTCATGACGTATGGGCAGAGGTAATGCCAGCTGGAAAAGCTGATGTCATTCGTTCATTTCAAAAGGATGGAAGCACAGTTGCTATGGTGGGTGATGGTATCAACGATTCACCAGCTTTAGCCGCCGCAGATGTTGGTATGGCTATAGGGGCAGGAACAGATATTGCAATTGAAGCAGCTGACTACGTGCTGATGAGAAATAATCTAGAGGATGTAATAACAGCCATTGATCTCTCAAGAAAGACGTTTAGTCGAATCAGATTAAATTATGTGTTTGCCATGGCTTACAATGTCATTGCGATCCCTATAGCTGCTGGAGTTTTTTTCCCTCTAGTAAAGCTCAAATTGCCTCCATGGGCTGCCGGTACATGTATGGCTCTGTCATCTGTAAGTGTCGTGTGCTCTTCTTTACTTCTTAGGAGATACAAAAGACCCAGACTTACCACAATTCTGGAAATAACTGTAGAGTAGAAACCTAACTGTGAATCAAAAATTAAAAAAAGCCCAGTAGAAAAAACAATTCTACGGCTTTAAAAAAAAACTGAGATGGATGTGTGAGTGACACCTGGTTAACAAATTTTGTGTATACTGGTCTTTTTCAACTTGTAGGGTGTTCTTTATTACCCTTATCAATGTATATTTGCCAATTTGGTGTCCATAATTTGATAATCGGTTTTATGCTGCTTTTCTCGACGAGAAAAATCCTTCTCCCCCTTGTTTCAGAAGCAGGCAATTGCATACAAGGTTGCAGACTTATTTGATGTATTTTTTTTCATCCCCAAAAAAATCTACAACAGGGAGTCCCTTGAAATCTGAGATGTGTTTTTGTCTTCTTGATATGTTAACTTGGGCTATTACAAGTGACTGTGGGCCTGTGGCGGCTGATTGAATTAATTAAATTGTCGTTATACTTCCTCTGTTTATTTCATAATTATTTTAGAAATATAAGAATAATTTTAATTATATGTGGGGAAAAAAGTTAAATGATAATTATACAAAGGAGATGATTTTTTCTAGTACTGTATGACCGGAAGTAAGAAGCAACAAAAATGCACACATATGAAAAGTGCTTTTACACTTGTATAAACTTGCTGACTCTAATTACAACACAAATCTTAATGAAAGTAATATGTTTTAACCAAGCATATAGTTAAAATAGCCAGTTTAATTTAACTAAAACTATTCAGTCCAAACAGCCGCTATAAAAATCATTACCTATCCCAATACTGACTTTTTATTAAAAAATTATACCCTTTATTCTTCTTACAAAGAAAATTGTAAATACATTGAAATACCAGAAAATGCGAAACCAGTGAAAGTACAAAGTGGTATATGTTGACCAACGACTGGTCATAATACTGTAGCAAGGACTGTCGCTGATAATATGTCACCGATAGGTCACTACTCACTAGTACGCAAGAGTTTTTTTTTATACTGTATAATACCGTTCCATAATTTTTATTAATTTTTTATGGTTAAATTGTTTAAATTTTAATTAAAGAATATATTATTTGTTTATACTTTAAGAAATCTAAAAGTTATATATTTATGTAGATTTAATATACCCCTACTTTAGTAATATACTTCTATAATTCTTTTTTATTATATATATATATTATGTACTTTTTGGTTAAATTTGATTACTTTAATTATAAAAAGTCAAATAAAATTAAAGATTGGAGAGAGATGAAATTATTTTTTCAAAAAGTCAATGATTTTACTTTGAATTGTTCTTTTTTTGACCAGTCTGATCTCATTAGTTATCATAATACAGAAATTTTATATTACTGATTCTTACACTTAATTATACACTACTCACTTGGGAGTTGGGAGTAAGTAGAGAAACTGCATTGTACAATTCGTGGGATATCAAGGTCAATCTAGTCAAATTACCCGTAAAGCTTTCCAACAATCTCCAAGTAGCTTAACTAAAGTAATCATTTTCAAACTCTAGTTCGTGTTTTTTAATTAATCACAGTATTGTAGAATTTGTAGCAAGTAAAAATTATTTAGGACAGGATTAAGATTTGATAAACAGTTACTCCTTCCGTTTAAATCATTTATTTATATTTGGATAAATATGGAGGTTAAAAATGTATATAAAGTAATAAGAAGAATTGAGTAAAGTAATTGAAAAAAATAAATATTTAATGATTAAAATATAATAGATGATGAAAAATAGTGGATGCAATAGTATAGCAAAAAACAGACCCCCACCTCAAATAGGTTTTATATTATATTATTAATTTTTTTTATTACCTTGGGTTTCTTCCAAGTGTCCATTTAAACTATTTTCGGATCGGATTATGACATTAGATTTTAAATTTAAAATGATTGCTTCATATACTTTAACAACTTAAATTAGGGTGGACGATAATAAATGGGGATTGATGATCACCCTTACATAAAACACATTACAATATTTTTTTGTTTTTAATATTTATTATTTAATTTATATATATATAGCTCAAAATATTTTAACCGCATAATTATAGTTAATATTCTCAATATTTCACTTTTTCTTAAAAAGAATATATAATTCATATGATTTTTTTTTAAAAAATAACAAGTCTAATTATATAGTCAAAACACTTTTAACATGTAAGAAAAAAATGTAAGCAATATAACATAAGTTATTATTGTAAATATATGAGATTAATTTTTTATATATTAATTTATATATTTAAAATAAAACAAAATTGTAAGAATAATTTTTGATAAATTTAGTTCCGTTTTCTCCTGCAAATAAATCTAACTAGAAACACAAGAAAAATTTAAAAATATATCTTATAACTTTTTATATAAGTATTTAAATATGATTTCATAAATTATATTATAATTTTCAAAATTAAAACTTAATATTTTAGTATTTAATTAGAATCTTTTTAGAATATATCTTATAGAGTTGTCCCTTCAACACCTAAACTTCTTTCAGCGATATATCACTCTCTTTGACCTTAGACTATTATTTGTCTGCGTTATTATTATAATAATTATTATAGTAATAATATATTAATATATATATATATATATCAACATATGTAGCTATATACATGTAAACTGCCTACTTTTTCTTTTTCAATTTGTTTTTTATTTACTTACCTTAGTTCACGTGCGGGTCTTCCTTGGACCTAATTTGCCAGCAGTTTATAATAATATATACTTAAATCAAAGCTCTTACTCTCTTGGTATAATACCTAAAAATACTTGGAAACTGAGAGTGACCCTGCATCTCTAAACGCACACACAAATGTATAAGTTTAACTTAACAGAAAATGGATTGTTTTGAAAAAATTGCATTACAGATTAAATTTCAAGGGTTTTTGACATCAAATAGATGACACTTTCTCCCTTTCATTTTAATTTATTACAATTATCCATCTTTTTATTTAATATATATATTTATTAATAATTTTTGAAAATTACTCTCTTTTATTATCAATTTATTATTTATAATGTTGATTTTTTCATATATATATATATATAGTCCATCTATTTTGAATTATTAGACCGTTTAGAAATGAGCTCTTGTTTGTTATTAATTGTAGTTCTCATAATGCAATGATAATTGATTATTTTATTCCCCCATTACCCCTATTTAGGTTTATAAATATGGATATAAATAAAAGTTTATAATATTTAATTCTTTTTATAAAAAAGTAATAAAATGAAGGAAATAATTAGGATCATACCTGTCTTATTCTTATTTGAATTTTCAGCTTTACGGGAGACGGTCCACTGATTTTACAGACCACACATGTGTTCCTACTCCTTTTTTAAACAGCATTGACTTGAACTACCATCTTACCATAAAGTTTTGTTACTCCCATTTGAACGAAGATACAATAAATAAATAGGCGTTTGATGCAAATTGCAAAATCATTTATGCGAATATATTTTTTTTCATCAGAATAATCGTATAAAATAATCAATAGGATTATTAACTAATCTCATAAGAAGTATCAATAAAAAAAAAACATTTTTATTATGAAAATTTTAGTTAACACTTCACCATATATGATTCTTTTTATGAAATCTTGTCAAATGACTAATTGATGAAAAATGTAATACTTTTCATTCAACCCCTAACAAAAAGGAGAATAATATAAAAAGAGTTATGATACTTGCATCCATCCACAAAAATTTAGGATATAATATAAATATTTTTAATTAAAATTTGATTAATTTGACCATATAAAATTAAATAAAATTAGGATGGAAAGAGTACATTTTTTATTTTTTATTATTTGTTATTTGACGTTTCAACACACATTTAAAATTTTTGATTGAAAATGGAATCATTATATTTTAACTTTTTTGAAAAAAAATATAATTATTATCTTGATCTAAAAATTATTTATAACTATGAAATATTGAAAACACTTAAAATATGTGCGGTCAAACTATAAATATTACAAAATAAAAAGATAAATATACACGCACACTACTCCTAATATGTGTGTCAGTGTGTCTGCGTGTGTAGGCAGTGAACTGGAATGGTAGCTAGTAGCTAGGGTTGATTTGTCTGGGGTTTTAACAAAATTAAATGGGAAAGCAAGCACGTGAATCAATTCGATGAAACAGTTAGATCTTACTCATTCACATTCAGAACCTTCGATTTTTATACATTACACTTGTATATTAATTTGATTTGATTTAATTTAATTTGTTTGACGGGAAATGAAAGACTAACAGCGACATATTAATAGGGGACTGTTAATTCTTGGTCAAACTTGGCTAATACTCCCACCCTATTTTGTGAATTTTCCACACTTATTTTATTCATTCCGAACCCACCCTAATACTTGCCCGTTACGCTCGCCTAGTCGCCTCCATTTCTATGCACTCTAATATTACTTTCTTTTTTCCTATATTTATTGTTTGACCGCCCATAATAATAATAATAATATATTTCTTATTTATTTTAATAAAATCTAATATTAATCATGGTTTATTTATTATAAACTATGATACTAGTAGACTAGTCGGAGTGTTTATAATTTTTTTACTATTTTTTAATTAAAAGTCGGGATTAAAAAATATATATTAATCTTGACCACAAGTCGGCAAAAGAGACGAGATACTCGATTGTGTTGATAGAGTATAGACAAGGATTAATATTAACCCCTAGTTCGTATGCATCGGGGATTAAGGCTCCCATATATATTAGCTACCTTTTGATATGTACATATATTTTGACCATCTGGAAAGGCTTCAACGTTTAACATGATTATGAGTCAAGTGCGTGGTGATGTCATCTCGTATGTATGTTCACACGCACACAAACACGTTTCATGTAAATTTACACACATATATCACGAAACGATATGTATATCGATCACATCATTCGGATTGAATAAAAATTTTGCATGTTGTTGCCCGGAAGCAGCACATCATTTTTGGCCATATATAATAATATTCTTATACACACTATACAATTGTACAAATACATTCAACATTCAGCATGCCCTTATCTTTGACCATTCATTTTTTTATTCAACTATAAAACCATTCAAACTCTGCTTAATATTTGATACCTAACTTGTCCAACAACAACTATGAATGACACTAACAATGACTCTACTGATCCTCATCAGTGGTTTCATTACTATCAACAATCCAACACCTCTGGTAACACGGGGTTCCGGTTTTCGGAAACCGATAGTACGATAGTAACTACAAGTTTCACCCCCAACAATGTTTCGAGTCCTAATAACTCAGCTTCTTTAGGAAGCACTGATGCTCATCTCAACCCTCAAGCCGGCTCATCGGGGAGGCCTATTCGTCGAAGGTCCAGGGCTTCACGAAGGACTCCGACGACGCTTCTTAATGCAAGTACAACAAATTTTAGATCCCTTGTGCAGCAATTCACTGGCTGTCACAATTCCAAGGCATCAACTTTTGGTTCACAAAAGGGTCCAGTTAACTTGAGTTTCGGGAATCAAAACGATCATCAAATAATCAGTACGAGTTCAAGAATCGCGCCATTGGGATCCGAATACGTTTATAATCAGCAAATGAATCCAGTTGTTGAGCATCATCAAGGACAACAGTGGCATCAGCAACAACAACCGCGAGAAATGTACGAGAATTCAGTGATTAATAATAATAATAATAACATGCAGAGCGGAGGATTCAATGATTTTGCAATTGATCAAGTTACGGATTTGCATGAACTTATGGATGAATCTTCTTCATTCAGTACCGGAGATAACAACAGGGATGGTAGCTATTACTTCTGATCGGAATTTGGGCCGGGTTAATTTTATTATATATGATGATCAGGGTCATATAATCATATATATAACAGCTGCAGTGTAAATATTTTTTTCTTCCAAATAAAAAATAAATTGTAGCAGGTTAATCGGAGGTATGATCATCATATATATATATCGTTCCTTCTACATCCAGTACTATGTATGCACTGTTTTTGTACGTTTAATATTATTCATTTCTTTATTATTTTTTATGGTGTTGTTGCAAAGTAGAATCTCTAATATTAAACATAAAACACCCCCTATATTGGCTACGGATAGCTAGTACTTGTATGATTTTCAATATTATGTAACGTATTGGTCCTTGATTTATATACACATGACGGTGCAACATATATATATATATATATATATATATATATATATATATATATATATTACGTAGTAATTTACCACTTAATCTTTTTAATATTCCTATTGCTTGGGTGATTAAGAGTACTAGAGCACTAAATAGAAGCCAAGAGGCCCAAGATAATTAAAGTTGTATTGTGTTAATTTCTTTAGGGTCGTGCATGTTTTCAAAGATTTTTGATTCCTTTCTTTCTTAACCAATATATCCAATTATCCATCATAATATGTAATAAAGGTGGTCAAAAAGACCTAGCTAGTCAAGTTTCACAAGATAGATAGACAAGTACCAGGACACAATAAAATAAAAGAATCCACTTTTCGAGTCTAGCTTAATTTCCGACCTGATCATACAGCTGATCAAGTCTAGTAGATTAAACGGACGGGCCCTGGCTAGAGACTTAGAGAGCCTATCGACATATATCACACTAGCTTGTTTCATCAAAAAGTAATTAGAATTTACAAATTTTCTTAAGAAACTTGAACTTAATTTTTAAATATACAAAATTAATTTATTTTTAATTTAATTTCAAAAAAGGAAAAATTGATTAATATTTTTTGACCACGTACGGGTTTATATTTAACTTTGGTACTTTATTTACCAAACACATAATTTGTGACTTGTGTCGGCACCATATTTCCCCCTCAAGTAAGTCCACAACATATTGGTTACAACAATATGTCAAAGTAGGCACCAACTCTTCGGGGGTAGTTTAGTTTGAATGTTTTCGATGGATTTTACCCCTATTTCTTGCAGTGATATATGTATATATATAAAAGAATTCATGGCAGATGGGCAATTGGAAGCCCGGTTTTAGAGACCATGAATCTTCAACAGCTAGCTAGCCAAGTGTCAGTACAACTCTTGTAGTACTGATCTGGTGCATGAAATGTACATACACATCACATGCACACATGCATATATTTGTGTATATGTAAGGGTGGGATGCTGTGTTCACATGAATATAGTTTATTTAATGTATATTCTGATCTTTAAAGTGCAGAATTCCAAAGTTGGTGGTTCCCACTTTTATTTAGTTTGTTATATACTTAAATAAATAAAAAACATGTCATAAAGGTGATGGAAGGTTCATCTATATTTATATGCAATTATATATTATTTTAAGTAGCAGTTTTTAGCCATGCAGGGGATGCAATATATATATATATATATATATATATATATATATATATATATATATATATATATATATATCCAATTTATTTAACATTTTTCTTGTTTACTCATATTTTATATTATGAATTATTAGGATAAAATAAAGTCTAGCTATTACTTGTGGGTCAAATGACTCGTGAGTGTGAGTGTGACCAATTGAATAACGTTTGGTAGTCTACCAATCTGTTGCCAACAGGCACAGCAATCTAATTTTATAGTAGTGATGTACTTTTTTGGGTTATTAAATAAATATATTTTATCTATATTTTCATAATTTTTGAAAAATTATTAATAATATTTGAAAAATTATTTATAATTTATCTTGATTTGATTTGCAATATGTGTATTCGAATTTTGTACCATGTACTATTAAACTTAACTCATCAGCCTTGATTTTAAAAAAATTACAAATAAATAAATAAATATATTAATAATATAATAAAACTCTTTTTTTACAGTAGTAGTTATATACAGACACAGTCCCCGGCCTAATTGCAAATGAGTTGTGAGTTATGACCCGGTCAGATCCGACCCATATCCATAACTCTAGTCAAACACCTCGAATTCTATCGTTTGTATTTGGCAATGGCAACAACAAATATATGGTTGAATTTTGGTTGTATAAGCAGCACTCCACAGCACCCCAAGTTCATCAATGGAGTTAAACCCCTTAAAGCCTCTTTCTTTGAATTTCCACTTGCTAGCAAAATCATGGTCAGAAGTAAGTCTCTCTCTCTCTCTCTCTGTCTCTCTCCCTCTCTCTGTCTCTCTCCCTCTCCCTCTCCCTCTCTGTCTCTGTCTCCCTCTCTCCCTGCGCAACTTGTTTTTAGTTTCTTAATTTTCTGCAGTGTATGCGAGTGTATTCATATATGTGTTTGTTTTCTTGATTTTCAGCAAGTTTTGATTTTTAATAGTGGGTTTGAGCTCTATTTATGGGCACTCTTATAATGTTTAGTGCACTTGTGGCAATATGTGAACTGATTTAAGCAAATTTAGTTGAACATTGTCAGTGAATAATTGATATCTATTTTACATACATATATAGATACTGTGTATATTGTTTATTGATGAAATAATTTAGCATTATGAATGTATCGAGTTTTGTAAGTACAGATATGTAATTTATCAGGTTAACGAAATTTATTTGTGATTACAAATCTTGTCAAGATCATCAACTCCACTGGCCTTTTTCTTGAATTTATTTGAATCAGTCCAAACTTGATTTAGTCATAGCCTAAAATATATGACATATCTCACTCAAATGTTGAGATATATGATCCAATTGAGCCCCTTTACTAACACCATAAGGTTTTAAGAGAGTTGGTTTTGTAACAACGTATCAGAACTTGAGAAACCGCACCCCAATACTCTCAAAAGATTTTGTTTGGATACTGAGGTTGAAATTGTCTCAATTACGCTTCTGGATTCTAAAAAAGTCCAGTGCAATTAGCATTTTCCGCAGCAATCATTGTTTAGTTCTGGAGATTCACTTCACTGCACCTAAGTTCTCATTTCTCAAATATTAACAACTTAATCAGCCTGATTACCAACTCATCAGCGGCTGACCTTTTTAAAGAAATTCATGTTTCCTTCTAAAAGGCAGTAATTTCTCAGTTTTAAGAATTTTCCATATTTTTGATAAGTTAATATTCACAGGTCTGATCACATTGATAAATGATTTTCAAATGCTTATGCTGTAAATTAAATATCTACTAAAGGAAAAGACTGAAATCTTGGAACTCTGTTCCGTTCTTGAAGTTAGAAAAGTTAACAAGAAGAGCAGTGTCCACGATTTCTAAAGACATCATTGGAGTGAGTTAAAGGAGAATGACATCAAAGAAAGAAGAAGAGAGTCTGTTTTTTTAGAAGTTACTTTGTGTGAGGTGTCCTCGCCACTTTGGATGAGAAATTGAGAATGATCCCATGCAGTGCATGGGCGGATTTTTTGTTGGTCTGACTTGCCTAGTTTTGGTGTTTTTACGCTATTAAATGAGGAAATGGTGAACTCCTCCACAATAAAGTCCCTCCAACATATATTAGGGTACTAAAAGCTGATGTTTCCAAGCTTCAATGAAGGAAAAAAATGTCTCCGGATTTGGGGCTGTGATCTTGATTGCGAGAATGCCAAGAAAGATGACAAACTTTTGAAGCATCGCATATTGCGTAATTCACCAAATTGTTTACGCAATATGCTATAGTTAGCCCTTAATCTAATTTCCAGTCCATCTCTCTTTTGTCCCTGTATAGTTATTTGTTATAGATTCTCCTTGAAGGATTAAATGTGAGTCGTAGTTGATACCATAAACTGCAGATTTATCGTTTTCTACCACTGAAAGTTGTTTGGAGAAGGAATTTTCAAATTTTGGCGAGATAGCTGAAGGTATGTGTCCTAATTGTGCTATCATCTAAAAGTTTAAGAAGAGATATTGATACTTTTATCTATCTATAAGCAGTTAATATTGTTAAGGATGAGGTCAGAAAGAGATCAAAAGGGTATGCATTTATTCAATATAGTAGTCAGGAGGCAGCCTTGCAAGCTCTAGAAAACATGGACCAGAAGGTTGTAATTTCTTTTCCTCATTTTGTTCGTATTTTATAATTCTAGACTTTCCTTCTTTTTTGTGATGTAAGACTTTCCATAGCTTAAGATACTCACAATTCTTCTCTTCTGGCAGTATGTCGATGGCAGATTGATTTATGTTGAACTTGCGAAGCTTGATAAGCGTTCATATTACAGGCCCCCCATAACCTCAGGACCCCCTAAAGAACAAATGATGGTGATTCGGGATGAGGAAGAGAGCGAATAATTATGCAATCACCTTGTAGACCTTTTATTTCCAGCTAGTGGCAGAATTTAGTGGAACAGATAATGCTTGTGCATTCTCAAGCCCTAAAACACAAAATTTTCTAGTAATATATAGTCAACTTGTGACACTGCAATTTTGAAATCAAGCAGTGAGATGTATGTTGGATCGATTGAACAATTTGTAAAGAAGTGAGCAGGTTCCTTGATAAAATTTAAGTTTACTTCTTGATAGTGATTTTGATACAGTATAGTATATTATCTATCTGCTTGTCTCATACTTTGCTCAAGTCTTCTTCCTTTATTATATTAAAACTTCACTTCAAATTAAATGTAGTATATGCATATTTTTTTTATAAATTATAATCGATATTTTTGAAAGGGTCCGGACTCGTAAGAAAGCGATTGTTATAACCGTTTATCGGTTATAATTTTTCACAATACGTGAAAGATTTGTGAATCTAGGGTCAAGTCATTTATCCGCGCTTGTGGAAGCACTTCTAGATTTTTTCTATCCGCGAAAAAAAGACATTGTTATAAATAATTGATTGTTTTAAACAGAAGCTCTTTTTGAAAACACTAAAAATATATGTTGAATTAAACGTGTACAAGACAATCAAGTTTAATGTAAAATTTTAAATGTTCAAACTAATAATATATGAGTATATAACTATTGTAAAACATTAGTATTATATAATAATAATTTTAAATAATAAATTTAACAAAAATGAAAATAAAATTGTAATATTGAAATTAAAAATAAATCTCGAATATGATAGATTTCATAAAAAACAAATTGTATTATATATTTTATTGTTCTAATCTGATTGAATAGAATCACTAATCATATATTTATTATATTTTCTTAATAATTATATTATTTTAATCTGATCTAATATTTATTTAATTCTATTTAAATGACCAATTACATCCAACTATTAATTTTTTTAATATTCCTATAAATAATATAAATGAAAAGTATATTTTTTTGTCACTATATTATAATAATCAATACTAAATAATATATTAAGTACAACTCCCTCAAATTCTAAATAGGACATTATCAATCTAATTTGAGAAACTACAAAATTTATTAACAAAAATAAAAAAATACTACATCATTTTTTTTTCTTTTCCGAGTATTTTGATTCAGGAAAAAATTACTAATACATTAACTGAATGCATATTCAATATCTAAAAAATATATACTCCTCATAGCAGGTCATTTGACTTTTTACACGTAATTTTATGAGTTTTGACCGCATAATTATAATTAATATTTTTAAAATTTTCTTTTTGTGAATTAAAATTTAAATATTATATTTTTATTCAGAAAAAAAATTAGAAAATACCAATTTTAACTATATGATCATGACACCTAAAGTTAGGTGCACAAAATCCGGTAACCGTATAAATGAGCACATAGAGTATTTTATTTAGGACTGAGCAAAAAATAACCGATCAGACCGGAGCGACCAAACCGCTTTTTACGATTTTTTAAACGGTTTGGTTTGATTTAAATACAAACCGTTATTTTCCGGTCCGGTCTAGTTTTCATTTCTAAACCGACCATTAAGACCGAACCGGACCGCTACAAATATATATTATTATATATATATATATATATATATATAATATAATATAAATTTGTTTTGCAGTTACCTATATTTGTCTTATATATATATATATATATATAGTAATTTTGTTTTGCATAATATTTCTTATAGAATTAAGATTGTTAGTCTGCTCTTGGAATGCATTTCTTTTTTGTTTTGCAGAATACTAATATGATCATTTGGTCACATATTAGTATTTTCGTAATATAGTAAACTAGTAATGTATGTATTAAAATTGACATATTTTTTGACAGTATTGAATCTAATTCAAGAAGGGTTTTTCATGTCTAAAATTATCATATTAAATAATTTGGTTTAAAACTGTAATCGACCGAATCGGACCGTTTAATTGCGGTCTGATCCAATATCCAAACAGTCTGATCTATATTTGAAATATGAAGAAATCGCTATTAATGATCTGGTTCGGTTTGGCCGTTAAAAACCGACCGAACCGATCCGTTCCTCAATGTTCCAAATTCCAAAGGGGAATACTATATTTTTTTCTAATTTTGAGTACTCCCTTGGAATAAATAAAGTTACGGGGGGTGTTTTGTGACAAACGACAGAGTTTCCAGGAGATCTTGGGAAAAACAACACTACTACAACACCCACTGAATCATCATCATCTTTCAAATCAATACTAGTAGTAAAGTAATATCATGGCTGCTTCAAACAAGAAGGTATACACAATGAATGAGCCCCCAACAGACAGGCCAGTTCGTGTATATGCAGATGGTATCTATGATCTCTTCCACTTTGGTCATGCCCGTTCTCTTGAACAAGCCAAAAAATCGTAACTTTATATCATTCTTTTACTTTTTTGCTTTTATTTCCAGTTGGGTCTGTTTTAGATTCATTTTCTTGATGTTTCTTGATCTGGGGTTGAGTTGATTTATATTTTGTTATTTACTTGTTTTTAATTGTATTTGAGGTGGGGTGGTTCTTAATTGATTTAGAAACTGTATGTATGTGTGTATGGAGATAGTATATATGTGTACTTGATTTGATATTTTGTTTTGTAAATTTGTGCCGTATGCTATCTTCATTTTTAAACTGTTACTATTTAGGGGAATTACTAATAAAAATCGAAGCTTTGATAAAGTAAGATTTTTTTGACTGTCATGGAATGATGTAACTCTTTTGAATTTTGTTATTGTATGACTTTTATCTGAAATTACTGATTTATTTTGTTTTATTGGTGGAATGTTTAGGCAAAAGACTTTCCTCTTATAGTGTTTTACTAGTAAAGATTTACCTTCTCTAAAGAGTATGTTATAAATGTATAGGTTTCCGAATACTTACTTGCTTGTTGGATGCTGCAATGATGAAGTTACCCACAAATTTAAGGGAAAAACTGTCATGACTGATACGGAGCGCTATGAATCTCTTCGTCACTGCAAGTATTTTTTTTTTCCGAGGATTAATATTTCTCTTCAAAAATTGTTTCTGTACATTTTTTAATTGGAATGGTCGGAAACTTATCTAATGTTTCAATCTTATTGTGTGTAGTTGGCTAACTTGATCTTTCCTTAAAAGAGATATTAAGATTTGCTGACACATCTGAATAGTGTATCGCAGCAGATGTCAGCTTCAGTAATATTGATTGTGCAATCCTTTGTATGCAGGTGGGTAGATGAAGTTATTCCTGACGCGCCATGGGTAGTTACAATAGAGTTCCTTGACAAACATCGGATTGATTATGTGGCACACGATTCTCTTCCGTAAGTGGCTTTGTTCCAAAACATGCCCTTATGTTGACAGATGTTTAATTCAGGAGTAGATGTGTATCCTCTAATGTTCCATACTGTATGCAGTAATTAGAAGAGTCACATACATTGCTGATGAGTTGGAAAAAGTGGGTAGGCAAATAACTAGTTACGGAGTAGGCTCTTTTCTATTGTTTACTTGTATAAATACACGCGTGACTTCATTCTTCTTTCCAAACTCTTATGTACATTTGCGAAAGCCCAGAGCTCCCTTATACATTAGACCATTAGTTTTCCTTGTGTAATAGAAACCTTGTTCACTGATTATATATCCTAGAATTTGTCAACTGAAGGTGAAGGCTTGAACCTTAGATGCTGGCTTCGATGGCTGATTGTGACTAATAAAATATTGGTGTTAGATATGTGGTATACTTATGTACTGTCCTGTATTTGACTAAGAATACTGCACCTCTTGTATATTGACAAACTTTTGCTTGGTTTGGTCAGTAAATCTAGTTGTTTTATTTGGCCCTCTGTGTTCCTGGATAGTAACACTGTAAGATTTCATTGAAAGTGTCAAGAGAAATTGGATATCATGTACCTTTTTTTTAAAGCTAGAATTATACAGAATAAACACACGAGACCATCTATATAACTCAATTATGTATGGGGCTTAGAAACAATTTCCCCGTATGACACAATAAGAGCAATAGAAGGTACTGATATGAACTAAAGAGGTAGTCTTGATGAGTATGGCTAACAATCAATAGGCAGGTTTGCAATTTATTAGAACGAGGGGCACAGTTTGGTTTCAGCAAGTACACACCATCATATAGGAAGGCTTTTCACCTTTGACTGCGAATGGTGAATCATAGTTACCACTTTGGTTACGAACACATACTGCTTTAGATTGATTATGTTATTGTATTTGCTAAACATTTTTTCTTTGTTTTTGTTGCCAGGTATGCTGATGCAAGTGGGGCTGGCAAGGATGTATATGAATTTGTAGGTTAAGCTCATAGGGTATATATGTCATGTGTGATTGTGTATGGCCTTTAGAATTTGGTCTCTTGTTTACTCTGTAATAGCATGTGTTATTCTTTGATGATTTAGGGATTCCTTTTATTTAGATACATATACCTGCTAGAGTGCTTTCTATAGTCTTGACTGGTTGGTCATTTACCTTACATTTTAGAATTTTCACCTTTTTTCTCCTTCGGCTGTCCATTATCTGTAATACTTTAGTTTCTCTGCCTTAAGTTGTATAAATATAGATATTATGAAACTTTCTCATGCAGGTCAAGTCCATTGGAAAATTTAAGGAGACTAAACGAACTGAAGGAATCTCCACATCAGATGTAATAATGCGAATTGTCAAAGATTACAATGAGTATGTGATTCGTAACTTAGAGCGGGGTTACTCAAGAAAAGATTTGGGTGTTAGCTATGTAAAGGCATGTCCTTTTTTCAGAACCCCTCGAACTTATTTTACTGGTTATATTTTCCTTTACCATATTCTACTCTTCTTTAAGAAATTCTATTGTAAAATCTTTATTACTTTCTATCAGGAGAAGAGATTGAGAGTAAACATGAGTTTAAAAAAATTGCGGGAAGAAGTGAAGAAACAACAAGAGAAAGTGGAAGAGAAGGTATTAAAGTTATATACCTAAGCAAAGCAATAAGTAAAAGTTGGTGATATAATTGATCATTACATTCTCCATCGTAGAATAGATTATGAATGGATATGTTCTTCATTGACTTTAAAATCAATAAGGTAATCTTTAAGCTTAATAATAAAGCATGGTGTGTATACTTTACATAATTACAACAATTTGTTAGCCTGATGATCATTAATGTTATATGTACTTTACAATACTCGTAAGTGGTCTAGGAATATCTACCCGAGAACAAAATTTGTTAACTTTAAATAGTCAATCGCCCATAAAAGTCAATAGAGGACTCTTGTCGCGGTTTGGAAAATTCTCACTATAATTTTATATAATTCACATATATGTAATCTTTGTTTTCGTAAAAAATAAAAGATTGCAGAGGTTTATGGTAATTATTTTATATATATATTTCCCCACTTGATCTAGGCCTTCAAGTAGCTATAAAACCGAAGTGCATATCCAAAAGACTCTCTGCCCTCTCTCTCTCTCTCTCTAAAAATTATATAAACGATTTGGCTCTTAGTCACTTGGTGCATTGATATGAGAAACATCTTCAACAATACTCTTTATACCCTATCTTTATTTATTTAATTACTAAAAGCACTACTCCTTCCGTCCCATTAGATTGTTTACATTTTTTTCAGAGTGTCCGACATGCATTTTAAAGATAGATTCATAACTTATTTTTAAAATTTTCTTTTTTTTTTGTATAAAAATAGGATTGTTAAATTTTTATACAAAAAAAGAAATTTTTTAAAATAAGTTATAGAACTATACTTTATATGCACCTTAAAATGCGTGCCGGACACTCTCTAAAAAATGTAAACAAATGGAAGGGACAGAGGGAATATCTATTAACAAAAAGTAGAAAAGGTAGTGGACAGTGTGGAGACGCAGTGCTTTCAATAATATATTAGTAAAAACAAAATAAGAAATGGAGAGAGGCTACAAGTAATTAGGGGGGAAACATTGTTGTTATAGTGTCGCTAAGGGAACGACATGGCGCCCTGGTCGCCATATTCTCCAGCCCAGGTCTGTTGTATCTTTCCCTAATCTATAATTTGGAAATTATATATTTGCTTTATTAGTGTCACATTAAATATAACATTATAACTAGTAATGGGAAAAGTGTTTCTAAAAACCATTTATGCTTCATATTGTGTAAACTATCAGTCTTCTGCATACATGATATCAACATCATTTAAGTTCATTTAAGTCTTATCAAACTGTCTAGTTAAAAGGTTTTTTTCGTACAGCTTAAACTTTAGGGGTTCAAGGTTATGTTGTGAATAGTAATGAAGTTAGTTATATCACTGATCGGTAAAATAACATGGTACGTATGTGCACTTTGATGTTATAGATGCAAACAGTTGCAAAAACTCGTAACATGTGGGTGGATAATGCTGATCGCATGGTCGCTGGTTTTCTCGAGATGTTTGAAGAAGGCTGTCATAAAATGGTTAGATCTCTCTCTCTCTCCCACTCTCTCATCCACAGATTTTATTTCTGTTAAAGTGTAATTAAATTCATATGATACATTGTTTTCTTATTAGGGAACTGCCATCAGAGACCGAATTCAAGAACAGTTGATGGTGAAGGACAAGGAGGATTTTGACGATGACGAAGACGATGACGATTACTATGATGCCAGCACTGATGAAGATTATGATAAAGGTTATGACAACCGCAACATTGATGTGAAAAAATAGGTTGCAGTCGTGATATGGTAGGAATATCTCGTTTGGATTACACATCCATGCTTGCACAAGTGGTGTTTCTGCTTGAACTTTTTAGAGCATTGTTGCTACATGCAAGTAACATAGCCAAAGATTTGGATAGCTTAGAATTGCATGTATATACTATAACCGAAGTTTTCTTGAAATTGTCAGACTATGCAGAATATATCATATAGACATGTGATATGTGGATATTTGAACCTGATAGTTTGCAGTGAGTTGGATGGTTTTATTTGTGGATACCCTTAATATTTTGGAAATGGCGTATCTAAAAAAACATAGCTTTCTAGACCAGGGAAACTAAAGATTTGTAACATGATCAACTTCTTGTACAGAGTGTAGTAAATATATAGCTCTTAAATGTTTGTCTTTCCCTGTATACAGCATCAGTATATAGACTTTAAAGGCTCATAAAGTACAAAGCATGCACTGACCTTTAAATTTATGTTTCTTACTTTAGTAACTTTCTTGGTTCTTGTTCAGTTATTTAGTATTCTCTTTTAGTATTCTCTCTGTCCCATATTTTTTGGTTGAGTTATCTTTTTTAGTTGTCCCAAAATATTGGTTGAGTTTCTCTTTTTATATTTTTAATTCCTCTTTTATCCTTGTTAATGACGCGTTGTTGACCTAAAACTTTGATCCAATAGTAATCAAATCAAAATACATACTTGTACAATAACCAATACTCTCATTAATAAATTTTTGTATGTTTTCAATGAAATTATGTTTAAGAAAATAAACTCATATTTGTAAAACTTTTCACCGTAAAAACAAAAGATTCCCTCCTTAAACTTCCCTCCCTTTTCAATCCATAAAATAAATAATTTCTCATTATTTAATAAAATTATTATTATTATTATTTAAATAAAATGTGTTTCTAATTTGAATAAATTAATTTTTAAAATATTTAAAACGTTATTATACGAAAATTGTTTTAAAACATTTATAATAAATTAAATTGATTTCTTATATTTCAAAAAATTATTTTACACGACACACGTATTTATAATTTTAATTTTCAATCACAATTAAAATAGTTACAATAAATTATTTGAAATATTATTAAACTTAAAGCATGAATTATTTTTCTAAAATTCATTCATATAAACACTGTTATACAAAACACTTAAATTATACGGTTAAAATGAATTACATGAACACATAGATTACTTTTATAAAAAATCAAATTAAACATAATAAACTGTTCACTAGCCAAGAACTTCCCTCCATTTTTCAAGTTTACACGCATAACCGCACATATTAATTACAATACCTGCACATTGAAGTGAGGGTATTATAGACTAAACTTGAACAAAATTTATTGTGTGCTCAAGTCAAATCGAACAAAAAATATGGGACAGAGGGAGCAGTTGTTTATATAATTTCTGTCTTTCATCTTTTAGTGCTTTATCAACTTGGGTGATTGCTTGCCACTTTAGCAGTGTCTTTCATCTGAAACAATATTAGCAGTTGCCTTTGAATGAGGTTGTGGATGTTCAAACAGAGGTCAAACATCAAGTCCTAAAACAATTTAAACTAATATATGTAACATCAACTTTAATATGAAATATCAAAATTTATAACATGAATGTAGACATTTCCTGTCTTTCACATGAATAAATTCCCCTCTCCGACCATATTATGTTGATCAACAACAACAGAAACCACCCCATTAACCGGTTTCTCGCTCCCTACTACCACGATATTATTTGATATATTTGTCAATGCATGCCCTGGAAAACCCCCAGAAAATCCACGAACATAAAATGAATACTGAACATGATTTATCTGATTAGGAAACACCAGAACAGATGAAAAATCCGCAATCCATTCCGTTCCATTTCCAGGAACTGCCATCTTCCCCACCGTCGATCTCAAACTCATCCCGTTTACATTGTTGTGATCAATCACCACTTGATCGATATTCGAAAATGTTCCATCTAAACTTACAATTGGTGTCCAAGTACTCTTGTCATTCCCAGTGAACATATTGTTAACGATGGTTAAACCTGATATTCGACCATTAATTGATTTCAATACAATGTTACCTCCTCCAAGAAAAAACCCATTAATAACATGAACCTGAGAAGGGTCCTCGATAACTATAGAATTGAAGTCAAGATAACAATTATCTAGTCTTGTTTGTGCTGCTTTTACCAAAATTCCAACACCACCAAAATACTTAGCTTTGTTGTAACAATGTACCCCTGTAATTATGTTAGCTTGACCTCTTAGAGCGATTCCAATTGCTGCTGAGAAAATGGCAACATCCGTAACTGCATTGTCATTGCTTGCAAGATCAATAGCAGTGCCTGTAAAATCTTTTTCACCTCTATCACCTCCGACGGTCGGGTGTTCTCCAAGAAAGCAAGTTGAAATGAAGGTTTCATGACCATTTTGAACAAGTATTCCTTGTGTTGTGAAGTGGAGAAAGAAACAGTCAGTTATACGAATTCGAGCTGAGTCGAGCACCAACAATCCACCTCCTCGATAACCAGAATCAAACAGAATGTCACGAAATACAATGTCCTCATAGTATATTCCATTATTTTGAGCTTTGTCCTCTGCTACTTCGTTTGTACTACGTTTGACAGAATTTGGTGACCATAATTCAACAAGATGTCGATCACCCGGGAACGTATCCGATGCACGCAAAGTTCCTCCTTGTATCTGATATCCAAATTATCACCTTTACTTAGTTTTGAAGCTCGCAAATACGACTCTAATACTAGTTTAGCAGAAATAGAAAATGATCAAAATCAAAGAGGTCATATAATTAAAACCAAGCTGATACAATGGACTAGTATTAGTTTGTGCTCGAGCAGCACGACATATAATTAAAAATATCGAATTCAATTAATTACTGTCACATAATCTCAGGACCCGAGAATTTAAAACATAGCTAATATTTGAGAATAAAGAGGCAAGACCCCATTAATGTAATGAGAAAATCAATAAACCTGTGAGCGTTATAGATTATCATAATCTAACATAAACCCCCTTTCTCCCCGTGGGCCGTGGCCCCATGCATGAAGCCACATGCGTTTGTTCTTTTTTTTTTTTGAATTTTTACTTTTCTCTCTTCCAATTCGGGTTACATCTGTAAAGAGTTGAAGTACTCCGTAACTGCTATAAACGTAGGTATCTTGGTTTGAACATACGACAATTCTAGGACCAAAAGTACAGTACCCATGTACTCTAAATCACAACACAACGTCTTAAATGTTATTCTCTCCGTCCTTAATTAGTTGTCCATTTAATCAAATAGAAAATAAATCCGTAATACGTAATTAATTAAAGTAGATAAGATATGGGATCCGAAAAGATTTACCACTAGATTACCAGCACCAGGTGGAAGCCTTATGGGCTTGCCAATCTTGAAACTCACACCTTGTAAATCAATAATAACACCCCCCAAGTCACTCACTCCTGGCAACAACTGGTGTCCATCATTTTGTACCATCAGTGCATCAGCCACTGCATTCAATATTGCATCACTGCTATCTTGCACCCCACTCGGATCTGCTCCATACCCTATAGGAAAAAACACTCTTCCACTACTCTGTAAAAAAAATCAATTTATTTTTATTACAAAAAGAAAGAACTCGAATATACGTTTTGTGTATCAGTGTGCAGGGAAGAATTAGGGGGAGCAACCTAGCCTGGAGTCCGGCTAACCTTTAAAAATCAAATAGAAATTTTTCATTCTAGCTAGCCCAAGTAGAATGCGAAAAATTATAAAGAAATTTATTATAATTATAAATATTTAATTTTTTAATTATTTCAGCCCGGATTATGTGAAATCCTGGTTCCGTCACTGTCTATAAATAATGGAAAGAAGAAGTAAAAAAGATTACCTTTGGTGTATCTTGAATTGGCAATGGAGCTGTTACTGGGGCAACATTAGGAGAGATAAATTTTTCTTGAAACCTTGTTTGAAATTTGTAAAATTTCTGCTGTTTAAACAGTGAACATGAAGATTCTTGTGAGAAGAAGAAAACAAAGAAGAAGGTGGTGAGCAAGGCTGAAGAAGAATTAGAAAGAGGCTTTCTCATTGTTTTTGACAGCAGAATAATGTGTAATACAGCAAGTAAAATAAGTAGTGTGAAGAGTTCAGAGATGCACGTACGGCCAGACAGAGAACCGGAGAGTATTTTGGTTTTGTTTTGGCACTTCTGGCTTTAATTTTGGACTGATGAAATACAACTGCAAGTGTTTGAGCCAGAGCCAATATTTATAGATTTTTAGGTGCACATACATCATACATGTACTGTGTATATATATTTCTTTTATTTGAAAATAAATATGTTTCTT
The DNA here is from genome assembly GCA_028671895.1 of Oenanthe sinensis. Lineage (NCBI taxonomy): Eukaryota > Viridiplantae > Streptophyta > Magnoliopsida > Apiales > Apiaceae > Oenanthe > Oenanthe sinensis. The sequence goes on along the minus strand of CM053814.1, from coordinate 2,640,491 downwards.
CACCAAAAAAGAAAAGAAAATAAATATGTTTCATTTATCAAATAATGTGGAAAGTGCGTTTTGTGGACTCACATTTTATTCAGGACACTGCATGCAATACTGTAATTCAAAATCGAGCACTTGAAATATCAATATTTATATTTCATTACCCTTTGTTACATTTTATTAATTTGGATTAACTCTATTAGTTATTTAAAGAGTAAAATGTACCTAATAATAATTTTATAAGTAATTATAATTTTTTTAGTAAATAAGTTATTTCTCGTGTTAATTAATTGATAAGTATAATTAATAAAATAATTTTTGTATTTATCACGAAAATATTTATAAATAATTTGAAATAATATAAAGTGCACAAATGATAAGAAGGATGACAGTTTTTTTTGATATAGTAACTGTATTATCATTTTATTTATCTTTTACTTCATTCATTTAAGTATTTATTACTTTATACTATATTATTTTCTTTAAATAATAATAAGATTTTATGCAGTAGAATTTTTTAAATAAATTACTAATTAGAAATCTATATGTATTTTATTATGTTCTACTGCAGTAGTACAATATATTATAAGAAAAATATATAGGTTTTGTATTAGCACTTCATATAACTTTTGTCATAAATAATATTAGGTATTAACAAAGAGATGAAATAAAAATTTATAAAATAAATAAATTAAAATTGATTGAATAAATTTTAAACAAACCTTATTTAACCGGCATTTTTCACTCTACTGTGAATATCAATTCATAATAAGGTTATGAGTATCAATTCATAATAAAATTATGAAAAGTTTTATAATTATTTAATTCAAATTAAAATAAGAGAAAATGATATATTATAAATCTTTCAAATTTAGATATTTAATAATTATTAATATTAATTTATTAGTGAATAAAAGAGGGGTGAAATTAATATTAATTAGAGTATTATTATGCAATACTGAATTAAAATATTAGATATAATTATAAATGTTAATTATGCAACTGTTAATGCATGTAATAATTAGGAAACATGAATGAAATAAATATTTTGTAGATATCAATTGATGTATTAATAATATTTTACAGATATTAATGACTGTATTCGAATTAAAATAAGAGAAAATGATATATTAAAAATATTTCAAATTTAGATATTTAATAATTAGTAAAATTAATTATTAATGGATAAAAGAAGAGTGAAATTAATATTTTATAAATATTAATTAGAGTATTATTATGCAATATTAAATTAGAATATTAGATATAATTATAAATAATAATTATGAAACTGTTAATGCATGTAATAATTAGGAAATAAAAGTGAAATAAATGTTTTGTAGATATTAATTGATGTATTAATAATATTTTGCAGATATTAATGATTGTATTAATGATTAAAATGACTCAAATGAACTATATGTTGCAGCATTATATATATAATAGATATATGTACATTTTACTTACTCGCACTTTACTCTATATTTTGAACAAGAATAATATTGCAAGTAGTGTTTTTGATTAAAGTACGAGTACATAAAATGCATTTTATTCCCTAAATTACTAATGGAGTTAATTCGAATTAGCGGAATGTAACAAATTCTAATGAAATACAAATATTGATAGTTCAAGTGCTTGATTTTAAACTAGAATAATATTGCAAGTGGTGTTTTTGATTAAAGTACGAGTACACAAAATGCATTTTACTCTTTAAATTACTAATGGAGTTAATTCGAATTAGCGGAATGTAACAAAATCTAATGAAATACAAATATTGATAATTCAAGTGCTCGATTTTAAACTACGATATTGCAAATGGTGTCTTGAGTAAAGTATGAGTATACAAAATGCATTTTACTCTAAAATATATTACTCTAAATTTTGTTGTCAACTTTTTTATATAATATTAAGTAGGTTCAAATAAAATAATAATAATAATAATTGAGGCATTTTAATACTCTCTCAATTTTAAATGAATGAGTTTTTATATTTTAAGATATTTCAATGCGCTCAGTAAAGTCACTTATAAATAATATTTTATAATTTTTTTTTACATAAAATATAAAATTAAAAAATAAAAAAAATACTATATATAAATACTTCTATATACGTATAAGATAATGATTTATAACACAATATATGTTAGAGCATCTCCGATAGGGGAAACCCTTAGTAATAATATCTTACTTGACACAATTTTTAGTAATTGATGTACTCTAATGTCATTATGTAAAAAAAAACCCTTATAACCTCCTATGAATGACTATATATAGCTAATGTCTAAAATATGGTAGTAAAAAATATATATACAATGTTCTAGCCAATCCTATCAGTGTTTAATGGATTTTTGATTATCTATTTTATAGTCAATTATTATAGCCAACAAATATAGTCAACTCCCTTGAAAATGCTGTTAAGGTCCAAAATCCAGGGGTCTGTTTTTTAATCAACAGCAGGGTTTAGCAAAAACAAAATGTCGGTGCTTTGTAGTTAAATACTACAACTTCAAAAAAATTAATTTGCAGTTAAAGTTCTATAATCATATTAGTATACCACTCAATAAAATGGAATCGGATTACTCACTTTTGAATTACTATATAAAATATTTAAAGTAAGATCGACTATCACTTTATGCCATGTAATATTTTGTTTTCCCTAATCTTAATTTTGTCCTAATTTGCCAATTGTTCCACCGACTTTAAAAAAGAAAAGTAGACGATAAATAATAAAAAGAAAAAGAAAAAGAAGGAGAGGGGTTTTCATGTTATTCCATTTTCTGACCAAGTTAAGAGTTGGGTGAGCAAATCGATCGACTTAATTATTATTAGGTGTCAAATTATAATTAAATAATGAAAAAAATCCAATCTAAACATTTATAACTATTTCATGCACGTTAAATAATAAATATGTATTTTTGAGCAAAAAACTAATTTATTTGTAATATATATTAATGCATACATGTATATATTTAAGGTTGATTTTTCAATAAAAAGAGAAATTCAAATAATTTTCAAAACGTGTTAAAGAAAAGAATGAGAAAAATAACAAAAAGAGTTTTCATGTTTCTTTAGCTATTTTAGACGGGCACGGAATATTTTTACCTAAACACGTTGCCGATGAAGCTTCCTTACGTATGCATTTTTCCTGGACTTGTTTTTTAATGTTACATTTAACAACTGTGAATAATTGTTCGCAGTTAAAAATTTAATTTACTGTGGTTTAATCTAATACGCAACGGCAAAGAGAAAAAAATAAAACTATAAAAATAAATTTCACGTGTTTCTCAATTTTGCAATGAATTCTGTAGATACCTGAATTAAACTACTTATCCAAGATATGACCCTTTGGGCATAGACCAGCCCATTATGATTTCGGAAAATTCTTTTTTTTTTTCTTTTCAAGTGTACTAAAAATATTGCAATTATTCTTCAGGGCATACGATGATTCTTTCGGCGTTCGGGGCGTTAATTTACCTACTAAAATTTCACCCGCAAATATTATTCATTTTCTCTGGTGAACATCTAACAATTATGAAATGTACATGTTGGATCAGGACAAATAATATTGGCACTCACTGATCCACAAACACTGTAACATTTGCTCGAACAGGCTCCTTGGACTGGACGACAATTCGGTTATCTGTCACATTGCGCAGAGTATGAGTAGGAAACGTATCTCCGCCTGCTATTAACGAATAATGTACGGATTTTACACGATTAGGAAACAGCAAATCTGAATTAAGATCAACAGTCCAGGTTGTATTATCTGCACCATTTCCGTCGTTTGTACTTGTAGCAACTGTTGCCTTTACATTCATCCCTTTGGCATTATTCCTATCAACAACTACTCGATCAATGTCGCTAAATGGTTTAGCTTTCTCGTCCAATTGTACAATGTTTACTCCTTTATCAGACCCCGAAAACATATTATCAACAATGTTAACTCCGCGTGCAATTCCATTTATGGATTTCAGGGTAATAAACGCGTCACCTAAAAAGAAACTACTAGAAATGTGAAGCTGTACAGGGTCTTCCGCGACAATTCCTGTATAATCAAAGTAAGAGTTTATGATCCTGGTTTGAGTTAGACCAGGCAATTTTAAATAAATCCCTGTACCACCAAAGCCTGTGGCCTTGTTGTAACAATGTACCCCGGAAATTGTGTTAGCTGGGCCGCTTATATGAATCCCTGTTTCAGCTGAAAAAATAACCACATTGGTTACAGCATTGTCGTTTCCCTCTAGGCTTATTGCAGTTCCTGTGAAGCTTCTCTCTCCGTGATCGCCACCAGCAGTGATGTGCTGACCTAAGAAAGAGTTTCGAATGTAGGTCTCGTGGCCGCCTTGGACAAAAATACCAGTGCTGTTGAAATGTGTAATGAAACAGTTATCAATGCCAGTCCTAAGTGATTTTATAACTTGAATTCCTCCTCCCCTGTAGTTGGAGTCCAACAGAAGGTCTTTTAGTGTCACATATTCATAATTGTAGTCTAGTTTTGAAGATGGATCTGATAAATCAATTAGGTATCCATCTGGTGGAAAACTTTCTAAAGCTGTCAATGTTCCTCCATGTATCTGTTTAAAATGTTAATAATCAGAATATGTAGATTGTAGTAAAATTACGTCCCAAATTTTGAGTACACAATTGTTATATATGTAAAACAATGCTAGATGTCCGAATAATAATATCAAATAGTGTACCAAATGATAAGGTGACAACTGACAACGAAATATCTATTTCAATCGGAAGATAATTAATTAGGGAGTATATATCATCTATTGTCACATCATCATTCGATACATTTGTATATTTGTTAAAGTTTAATACAAGTATCTGATTATTAGAATGTCAAGCAGTATGTACCATGAGGTTACCTCTGCCGGAAACCGGCAGCCTTATGGGGCGGCTAATTTTGTAGTTTCCACCATCAAGATCGATTCTTACACCTCCAAGATTAACAATATCCTTATATAAAACTCCGTTCCCCGGATCTTGAACAGCATCCGAAATTGCTCTAAGAATTGCATCTATGCTATCAGTTTTCCCATTCGGGTCTGCACCATAAGATGTCACATGATACACCCGTGATGACCCTTGCGTTCCCTATACCATAACATCAACATATATATATCAACCCATATTTATTTTTAACAAATAAAGTGGCCATTATCTTTCAACTTGCTCCAACTCTTACACATACACATATTCACTTTTTATGCCATGATCGTTCACATAGATTAAAGTAGAAACAATGTATTGAAAAAAATGAAAAAAAGCGGAACATTTTTAGGACTTACTGGTGATGGTGATCCTTGTTGTATTATTGGTCCAGCAAGAGACTCCTTAAAAGCTTGCATCTTTTGTACTTGTTCAACGTAATGGCTGATGGAAAATTGTTTTCCATCCCGGTTGGCATTTGCTATAATCATGCACAACAACAATACAAGAACCCTTAATGTTGTCATTACTATAGGTCTCTCTCTCTCTCGCTATCTCTCCCCTCTCTCTCTCTCCCTCTCTCCCTCCCTGTCAAAATTTCTCTCCCTATCTCTCTGTATATGTATAAGAACTAGAGGATGAGTTTGAAAGAGAAGGGTTTAAGCCTCTAACATAATAAATTTAGAAGAAATGACAACACTAGTGCAGCTATATATAGGAGAGAAGAGATGGCATACATTTGAAGTTAAGATCGATAAATATATGTTTTTTGATGTTAAATATCATATTCGATCATGAAAAACTATTTACATCACCATGCATAATGTCTCGTGTGTATATAATATATTTATACGAGTTTCAATCATATTATATTGTTCACAATTTTATGACCATGAAACCGATGATAATTATTCTATTTGCTACTAGTTAATCTGTTATTATCTTCAAGTGTACCGGATTATTTTAGCCAACTATCATATCAGCGTGTTCTGAGTGACAAATTTCCCTTCAATTATTTTTCATTAATTCAATTTTTTTGGCATGAACGCTTTTTTATTTATTTAATTTATGCTATAATTTTATATCGAGTGACCAACTTCTAACTTACAAGGTTCCTTAACAAAGATGATATGATATGATATGACATGAATTAAAGGATAATTAGTTGGATTATCGTGTGATTTAAGTTTCCATGATTTTGTACCCTTTGATAAATGATACTCTAGATGATGGGATTAAGAGTTGCAAATTCAGATTTAAGGGTCCAAGTTTCTAACACGGATGGACCCGTAAATGAGAGCTTTGATTTTACCTATGGGTAACTATGACAAACATCCATGGTAAAAGTCACTTGCAAAACTTAAAGTTGTAACTTGTTCTACCTTTGAAGATAAACTACATATCATCATCATCAAAATTCAAGTTTTAATACAAATAGGAAATTATAAATATCAGAGGATTCAAAGTATTTAAGTAAACCACAAAAATGTATATAATTTTTTATGTAAAAATTGAACTACATTAATAATATTTCAACCTCTATCATCCTAATCCAATTTCTCAGACTTATATTAATCTACTAACTAAATTTTGAAACCTCGTATCATCCTAATCCAATTCTTGATTTCAAACTTAAACCACGTAAAAATTATTTTGTACAAAATTAAATAAATAAAGATCTTATTTAGGACAATTTTACAGTCAAAAGGGTTACTTCTATGGTTTTACTTGGAGGGGATTTTAGTTGGCAAAAAAAATGGGTTAGACGGTTGATGTAACAGCATAATTACAATTAGTAGAGCAGGTGACATTGAGTTGCATGCAAGTTAGAAGCATTTCTTTATTGGGTTCGTGCAAAATTTATGGATTAAATCTTTGGTTTTACGGAAGAGGCAAGTATCAATAATCAGCTTCCGTAATTTGACAGAATTAACCGCTTCTATTTACTTCCCCGTCTTATTATATATGTCAATTTTGAAAAAATTACGCATCTTACGAAAAAGTTAGGTAAATAATTTATTTATTTGACTATCCCTAATAATTGCATTAAATATAGATGAGTTGTTTGTATATTTAAATTAATCAAATATTGAAAATAGTAATACCAGAGTAATTTTTGAAAAAGTCTTTAAAAAACTGTTTTGAAAAAAGAGAGTGATAAGTATTTTAGTACAAATTATTTTTACAAAATGACATGTATTATGTATGGGAGGGAGGGAGACTTTTGTATAGTAATTGAGCTAAATGCCGATATTGTTAGTAAATGATGTGCAACTAAATGCATGAATACAGGTAAAAAAAATTAATGGCTGGCTCAGAAGAATTAATTTTAGTACTTTATTTCACATTAATAGTTTATTTAATATAGTAACTCATATTGAATACAGTTGATATTCTTATCGTATAACACGCGTTTTGGTAACAGTTGGATGTAGATGAAAAGGTAAAAGAGTACATGGCGGTTTTGTAACGTTTATTTATATCATTGTTGTTGGTCTACTATCACGAAGAAGTAGAAGCAAAGCATACGTACGTACGTACTTTTTTTTCATTTGTGTCGCCAAGCAATTTGTTTGAGTCACTCTAATTTTCCCAACTGTCTTACACTTAATAAGGTAAAATTCTTCAACCATATATCTTTCAACTACGATACGATAAGTATGTTTGCTGATTTTGGTTTTTGAACTTGTCTTTCACATGTAGGAAAGTGTCAAGTGACAATTCGAGATAAATAAATTTAATGGATTCTTGAAGGCCACTCGCCACTATTTGTATATAGATGTTGGTTGATTTTTCATCTCTACCTGCTCTACCGAGACTTAAACCCCAGAAAAGTATTCACAGGATAATAATAAGGCAAGAGTTGCAGTTTTTTCTGTAAACAGAACTCCTATTCAAAGAGGCTTGAGTTGAAAGTAAGAAAATGTATATGTTGGCATTGAAACCGGGCGTATGACTCTTGTAGGAGAAAAATCCGAATAGAGAAAGGATGCATGAAATTGGACTAATTCTTTACTTCCACAACTAAAACTCTAAAACTACGCCATAAATAGAAATGAGAAAAAGACAGTTTATAGTAGATGTTATCAACCAGAAAATGTTGCTATAATAGAACATAACGTAAAGAAATTTTGAAGATAATTATACCATAATTTGTCCGAAAACTCTGCATACAAATGCAACATTTTCATTATATTCAAAGATAATTATACAATGTACCAACGCGTGGAGTTAACCGTACATCAGTAGTGAGCTAACCTAGTACAACCATTGTTACTGATATATTTGCTACAACATAGATTTAGATATGTAAGATGAGAGAAAGTACCCCTTCCTAATAATAATACGGGCAAGCAAGGAAGCCATTCCAAAAACACTTCTTGCAGGTTTAAATAAAATTGGAGGAAACACGTAAAATTAACTTCACAGCAAAAGACTACGCCAACTGCTGCAACTGGTGGACAACATGCGACATTCTAGGACGCATAGATGGTACGTGCTGTGTGCATGAATATACAAGGTCCACAACCTTCTGAATGACTCCAGCTTCAGGAATATGAGACGAAGAAGAAATTAGAGGATCCAGAAGCTCAAGGAAGCGGTGGGACTGGACAAGAGGGGTAGCCCATTCGAAGATACTCTGATAACCCACTGCATCAACAGCTTGTGCTGGTCTTCGTCCACTAACAATTTCAAGTAACAGCACGCCAAAGCTGTAAACATCACTCTTAGTTGTTAGCTCATTTCTGTAAACAAATTCTGGAGCAAGGTAACCATGAGTACCACCAGCCATAACACTGTCCTTTCATGCATCACTTCATATGGCACGAACTTTGATAGGCCAACCCCCTTTAAATGCGCACCAAAATCTTCATCAAGGAGTACATTACTTGCACAAATATCCCGATGGACAACTTGTGGCTTCACCTTGTCATGGAGAAATCTGTTTAAAAAAAATAATTAACTCGAAAATAAGAAGATACACGTTAACAGTAAATTTCAATATACACCACACCACTCTAAAACAAGCACATGCAAGTGATCTTATATTTGATAGATCAACCATGAAATTAGTGATTATACTTTATTCTCAAAAGTACATTATGTTAATGGAATAATTATTTTTTGAAGAAGCCAGATCAAGAGGCCCCTGGCTAATCATTCAAAAGAATAGCAAGAGGTCAGAGAAAACACATAAGCCAGCTTAAATTGGTTAAAGGAGATAGCAGCAAGTGTTAAAGGCCTAGCACAAACACCGTAACGCTGATATGTGGTATACCTATTTTCAAAATAGGAAAGAAATACACCTCCTAACAAGTTTGCAATGTAATATGCACAGGGTAATCAATTTTCACTGTGTTGTTACATATGAATATATCAAAAGCAAAGTGTGGTAGCAGATAGTCCATTAGAGAAGACTGCATAGTGAATGCATATTATTTCTTTATCTTTTAGGCAAACAATAGGATTTTACTTACGCAATTCCTTGAGCAAGAGTGGTGGCAACTTTCATTCTCGTGACCCAATCTAAGCTTCTACCTCCCACAGGAATATGGTGTAACCATCTATCCAGTGGCCCATGAACTATGAACTCATACACGATGTAGCGATCACCATGATTGTAGCAGCATCCCTTTATGGAAACTAAATTTAGATGATGAAGTCTTGCTACCCTGCCAATTTCAGAAAAGAATTCTCTCTTTCTTTGAAAACTTGACCTCTTTAACCTCTTAACTGCCACTCTTAAACCATCGGGTAGAATCCCACTATACGTGCCACCTGTTTTGGCATCCCCAAGAAGACGGTTCCCTTCACTGAAATTCTTGGTAATTGATCTTAATTCCTCACGCGTAAAGATTTTCCATGGTGGGACCAATGGATATGCTGCTGGATTAGACGATTTGCGTGATTTTTTACGCCTTTTACTACGCCTATATACTAGGAGCCAAACAACAACACTTAAAGTTATGCAAAGTATTACTCCACTCACAGAGGCAAGGCTGATGAGATACTCTCTGTGACAGTGCATATGACGACATTTATTCTCTGAAAGATAAAAAGAAAAACTAAGATTATTTCTTGAAAAGATGATTAGAAAATGTATCAACAACTAATTATGTACAAAGAATCCAGTCTCAGTGCCATTATACCTATATAAGTCATGCAAATATACGCATGAGAGGAATTGCACTTCCCAGTAACAAGATTGCTTCCATTAGTCCCCGAAGTTAGTGTACACAGTGAGATCTTTTCATCACCCTGACATGACAAATTGTTACAATTGGACCTGAGATGTGTCCGAGGAATTAGAGTTACATTCCATGATGTATTATCTGACCATCTCCAATCCACAGTGATTGTACTTTTGTTCCTTCTGCCTCCAAGCCAGCATCCATTTACGACTTTGTTACATAATTTTTCAACAAATTTTAGTTCTTGAAGTGATGCAATAGCCGCTAAATGTCCATGGTTACCTTGACAATGACTCTCTGATTCATCCCATGATGTAGAGTTCTTTATATATTGAAAACACTTTTTCTTACTTGGGCTCATAACCCAACCGAAAGGGCATGGTCCTACATGAATGAAGTATAGATTTCAACACAAACTGCATAGATTGAAATTTTGTTGATAAAAACACATTAATTTCTAAGACAATAGCAATGCAGATAATTCATCCGTGCTTATTAAATAGCCTCATTTGTAAATAATCTTTTAATCAGCAAGACCAAGAATTCACAAGTTTTTGTTGATTTTGCTTTAATAATAAAAACAAGTATATCTATTTGAAAAGAAAGTGAATAAAACAGCCTTACACTATATACATATTAAATGCAGTATAAAGGGGGACACATAAGTTTTTTCAAGATACGTCAAAGTAACATTTGTTGATATATCATACTTGTGGATTAAAATTGTGATCACAACTTGAGGGGTGACTCCTGTCATTTACCCAGTCAAGAAAGAGAGAAAGAGCAAAAACAGGCTGTATCAAATGTACTAATGTAGATCACTTATCTTGTAGTTATGAACAGACCTTTAACACAGAGCATGAACAATATGCATATTTAGTAATCAATTAAATCAACATATCTCTAATTATCTCATCAAGCATGAAAGATAATATTAAAAAAAAAGATTCTCTTTCGTAATATTGATCGGGCCAAGCCTCGGCAAGTTCGAACTAAGAAATGAACCAAAATCTATAATTGGTCATAAGGAATTTCATAAAATTAACATAACAATAACCGAAAAATGTAGGAATTACTAGACCTAAACACACAAGTCAAAACAACACTAAAGTTCTAAAACAATTAGGCTGTGTTCACTTGGATGAAATAGAATGGGGGTAGAATGAAATGAAATTTATACTCTTATTTAGGTGAGATTAGGGAAAATGTTTATAATTTTCATTCTTTCTTTCATTCCATTCCAAACTATTTGAACCAGAATTCTAACCCACATGTTTTGAAAAGAATGCTCCATTATTTCTTCACCATTTTCTCTACAATCTTCATCATAACAAATTTAAACTCCCTCATGTTTATTCACAATTTCACTCATACATTTTTCTTTCTTCATAAAATTTGTTTATAATTTTTCATTCCATTCCTTTCTCATTCCATTCCTTTCTAATTCCATTTTCACCAAGTGAACACAACCTTAGTACTGCAAATGTACCGGCCATACTGGTTTCATTACCAGAAGAAGCTACCAGATGCAAATTTATCGAATCGCTCAACACCTACAAAACATATAACAAAAAACAAGAAAAAACATGAGTAGTAAAATCAAATAAAATCCCACAAAATGATAACCAGTTCTTGAAGATATGAACTCTTTACCCTGCTAGAGTCTCCAAGGTGAAGCACAACACAACCAATCAAAAGGGAAATATATTGATAATAAAGGAGCTTCCTTTCCATGTTTCACAAACCCTGAAACATCAAATTACACATATAATCATAAAAAGATCAAATCTTGAACCTAAACAAGATAACAATATATAGACACACACAGAAAGAGTGGGAGAGAGAGAGAGAGAGAAAGGATAATCATACCAACAAAAATGTGAAGATAATGAAGTGATTATAGATGTAGGGATTAAAATAAAGAAGCAAAAGTGCAAGAACATTGTTGTTGAAAGGGAGCTAGTGGAGTGAAAAAAGCAGCAGATTTTAACTACAGTTAATAAGCATTTAGTAACTGCAGTTAATATCATTATGTTTTAATTAAAGAATAATCTCGCCTAATTTTAATCTATTTTTTCTGAGTTTACTTTTTACAAGTATGAAACTCATACAACTAGTGAGTATCATAATGTCTTTTTATTATTACGAGTAGAATTAATAAATGAAAATAAGTAGTACGTTTTAGTTGATGTTGTAAAATTTTGTTGCAGTAAATATTTTGGTCTTGTTTGTTACTAGTGTATTTGTCATATTTCAATAAGAATAAGGTGGTAGCCTTGTATCTATACGAAGATGGTTACAACAGTGAGCTCACAGCAAAGCTAGAAGGACTTGGAGGTCGTCCTTGTTTACATTAGTAACTCATGGCAAACCTTTGGACCTGACCTGAAACTTACACGAACCCAATTCGAAAAAATACGAATTATGATCCATAAATATTAAACCCGAAACAACCATGTACAATCAGACACGAATCCAAAAATGACCCGAAAATTAATGAACTCTATATTTATAATTCTATTATTGAAATACTTTATGTTTAAAATAACTAAATTTAATTACAATAAAGTAACTTTCACGTGCAATGATAGATACTCACTAGTTGATTCATAATTATTTAATAGTAATAACAATATTTTACATCTGACAAAATGGGTGACAAAATGGGTACAGTACATATTATACATTTGAAATGTAACTTTCACGTGCAATGAAAGAGAAATAAACCGTTTTTTCTTAAAATTTGTGCAAAAGTAATCAGTCCATATAAACCGGGAGGGAGAGAGTATAAAATATAGGAGTATATTTTCAATTACTCTGGAAAAAAGAGGCGATGAAACCCGAAATAACCCGAAACCCGACATGAACCTGATAGGTACGGATTAGGGTTAGGAAAAAATCAACCCGAAACAACCCGGTGCAATCTGCCCCGACACGAACACAACCCAAAACCCAAAATTGCCGGCCCTGAACCTGCCCTTACAACTGAAGAAACATTCCGAAAAGCATTCAAAACAATGCCATGGTTGGCTCTCCGTTCAAAGACCTAAATTGTATCAAGTTGCAGGGCATTTTTATCATCCCTTGGAGTTGAATGCTTCCTTCCTTAATCCTTCGCTTGCATTATCGGCCGGTCATGGAAAATTCAACGAACCTTTTAGCGGTGACACCTAGATGGAATTTGATTGTCCTGCATACTCCTATACCAGTGAAAGGAGCTGCTGCGTTGGTGGCTGAAAAAGCAAGTGAAGCTGGAGATGTTCTGGGGTCTCGACACTGTCTTTAAGCCGGAGTTGTTCATTTTCCACTCTTTTCCTGGAAAGTTTGTCCAGTTTGATAATAATTTGATAATAATACTAAGAATAATACAAGAAACTAGAATATAAAGCGGTAGAAGACAACTGTTCTTTTCTTGTGACTTTTGTTGCAAACATGAGTATATGTTGCATTGGCTTTGTATCTTTCTCTGCTTACTAACATTTCTCTTCCACTCTGCTTACTATATTTTTTGTTGCACTCTGCTTATTGACCTCTCTATTGAACTACACAGGTTCACATTTCACAACTTAATACAGACCAATGCATATAATGGTATATTATCAGACCAAGATTTATATGTTGATTCATCTCATATCCATACGTATAATTAGACCAGCGCAAATCTTGAAACAGGCTTCCAGATTAGAGGGGAGTTCATAAATTTCTGGTTGGACATATTTCATAAACAATATGGTTTGCCTAAATCCTTCCCCACAAAGCTTAATTCAGTCACTTGACAAATGTCAAGTTTACAAAACCTTTAGCCATCAACTGGTAGACAATGCAAGCTCTGGGGCTGAACTAAGAAATCAAGCTGCTATGATATACGTTACCAGAAAAAAGTTCAAAGATCATCCAGACACATGAGACGAAAAAGACACAAAAAAACAGTGCAAGTGAATTACAAGAGTAAGCTGTTAGAAAAAGTTTGAAAACTACCCAAGGTTAAGTTCTTTGGTAAATCCTTTGACAACAAGAACTGAACTAAACGACGCGGCATAGTCCAGTTATCCAAGCTATTTCATCCCATTCCATTTTGTTGACTCTTTATGATTACTGTTGCCGCGTCCAGTTATCCAAGCTATTTCATCCCATTCCATTTTGTCGACTCTTTATGATTACTGAGAGCGGCTTAGCGCCCATTCAACATATTTCAGCCCTTAAAATAGTCACAAGGGTTAATTTTGATGTTAGCATATCTCATTTTGGGGGAAATATTAATTCCACCCAAGGTATTATTAATCCCATGAAAATAAACTAAAATATTATTGAAATTTAGTCCATGTGATAACTAAACATTAGATACGTAAATATAGCATATAATTATAGCAAATTGGCAAACAATCCATGTATAATTAATCCCACGAAACACACATATTCTATAATCTGAAACAGGTTAAATTCTATAACTCTTCTAAGTTCTAACCTACTGATAATTTGTTACAAAAAGTTGTGGCTTGAAATTGCCAGATACAAATACCTCCCCAAATTCAATGTAAAAGATAAAAAAAAAACCATTGTCATACCGTTCATTTCCAAAAAGCAATCAATTTGAAACACGTACAACCCTCACACTTCTTTGTTCAAACTACTAAAATGCTAACTAGGGAATGACATATAAGAGCTTCTATTTCAATAATTTAAACGAAACAGATAACTTTAGTTGGTGACCTTTCTGGTAAACTTCTGTGCATCATCCTCCGCCCTTCCATACAATTTAATCACTTCCGGATAATTCACACGGAATTTATCCACAAACCTTATTCTAAACCTCTCCCTTTTCGGTGATATGACTGATCTCAGGGTCAAGTTCTCATTCAGTACATCCTTTGACAACAAAAACTTAACAACCAAACACCGCGGCATAGTCCAATTTTCCAAGCTATGCATAATAGCAAGAGGATAAGATGAAACCTGTGATACATCCCAGCCCATTTTGTTAAGCAAAAAATCCATTACCCGCTCTAGCTTCTCTTCCGAAGTTGCCATGATAATAGGCTGTGTCCTAAAAGCTGAAAGAATTTTATCATCCGACCAACCCCACTTCCTATACAAATCCCACTTCCGCTCTCGAGTTGATTTGCTTAATGCAGTAATCAGGTGAATTGCATCCATAAAATGATTCTTTTCGGGATCAAACCCCATTTCCTTAGCCCCTTCAATAATCATTTTAAATTTCTCCACGCGTTGTATCAAATCCCTTGGTTGGACCCTTAACATTGCCAAAATTCTATATTCAGGCACTCCGTGATTCAACAACAATTCGATATTAGGTCTTACACATTTACCTATATCTGCCCTTATTACCATCGAAGACCTCTTAACAGCAGCAATAACACTCTCATTATCTTTAAGTAAACCCTTTACGATCTCTAACGATGGTATAATGCGATTTTCTAAACTGTGGCTAAGAATGTGCGGGTCAGTTGTAAGTATTTGAAAAAGGTCATTGGATGTAAACCCATAGGAATATAAAAAGTCCAACTTAGGTTTGGTTTTACTTTTACTTAAAGATAACACTGAAGGGTGCTTCTTGAACAATTTCGAAACTTGGGTATCAGTAAATCCATAGTTCTTGAAAAGGCTCTTAAAATGTTCATCATCATTTATTCTAACAGTGGTTTCACATACAACATTGTCTGATAAATATCTATGGGTTAAATTCAAGAAACACAAGTGGGTTGATTTTAAAGAACTAATAGCAGTAGCATTGTTATTCTTTAGCATATGCTTATATATATGTGTAAGCATATTGCAGTGATTATAAAGACAAGGGGTGTCTTAAAATGACAAAAAGTACCAACCTCTGTGATTCTTTTGAGTGTTGAGAGCAAGGCTTTGTCTGATTAGGTTGTAGAGTTCTGTAATTTTGGGAGCAAAAAATGAGGGATAGTTGAAGAAGTAACTGTAGATTGGGCCTACTAAATACTTGGGTCGGACTAGATTTTAGTAAGGATCCAAACAGTAAATTACTGCCTAGTCCCTCCAACCTCAAAATAATGGTCATATTTTGACTTTTGACCGATTTAATTAGTCAAATTTTGATTAAAAGTTAAAATTCATTTTAAGTAAATATACTTTTTAGTAATATAATATTTAAATTTTTTTAATTATAGCATGTTCAGTTAAAATTTAATTAATTTAACTAATTAAAAGTCAAAACACGACAATCATTTTAATATTGATGAGGAATAAACATGAACGAGAAAAAAATGTAAGGTCAATTGTAGATTTGACCTTGGGGCAAAGTTGTGAAAATCAAAAATTGACCGTAATTGATTATATTGTTCAAATTTAAATAATTTATTCAATCAAAATTTCGAATTTTCATTTCCAACCTTCATTATTTGTTCAAGTATTTGGCTAAATCCATTTCTGTTAATTATCAATTTTTGAATACTCACAAGTTTTTAACAACATTATCTTGTGATCCAATGTAGACATATATTGTCAATACATTTACGATCATTAGCAAGTTATCATGATTATTTTTGTAAATGTCGTATGTCTTTTAATTATTAAATTATTTTACCCGTAAAAATAAACTAATTAGGATAAACAATTATTTAATTTCACGGTAAGCTTGATTCAGTCACTTAACAAATGCCAACTTTGCAAAGCCTTTCGACATCAACCGGGAGACTACAAATTGTGGTGGTAATCAGCAAGGTGAATTACAAGACTAAGCAAACTGGCACTAGAAACTGTTTGAAAAGACGGGACTTATAGGTAACTTGCTAATATTCCACACGAAACATAGAACATTCAATAGCAAGGTTTTATACTGAGGAGAGTAGGGTTGGGTCTGGTCCGGTTTTCGAATAAAATCGGAATCATATATCTTCGGTTTTAAAAATTAAAAACCGCAACTGTAACCGAACCGTCGGTTTTAGTTTGGATTTTAAAAAGACCGGTTCAGTTTTTATCGGTTCGATTACAAAACCAAATAAAATAAAAATGAAATAAATATAATTTAAATAAATAAAACATAATTAATTAAAAAATTATTTTTGCGTTCAAAATTTACACAAATCACAATTTCTAACATATAGTGATATTATAAAATTTAAAATATATGTTATTCAAATATAACTAATTAAATACTAAAAACAAGAAATTAAAATTGGAAACTAAAATTTGAAATTGAAATTAAAAACTAAAATTTATATTACAAACTAGCCAAAAATAACTGTAAGCAGAAAATGATATTGACATAATACACAAACACATCAACTAAACAGGGGACATTGGACTGAAAATAACAAAAATATAATGGACCAGTCCAATAAAATAAATTTGAATGAGTTTCAGTGACCCCACAATTTAAACTTATATATATTTAATTATTTATATATATATAATTTATATAAATTATATATAATAAATTTATTTATTTTAATAATCGGTTCAATTCGATTTTTCTCGGTTCGGTTTGAACTTATAACCGGAACCGCAACTAATCAAACGGTTCGGTTTTTAATTTTTCGGTTCGGTTTCGGTTTTATACGAATCGATTTTTATCGGTTTTCTCCGGTTTCGATTCGGTTTCGGTTCGGTTTTATTTCGGTTCCCTAGCCCTAGTTTTATAGGGAATGAAAATTAGGACGAAGCTACACCAAAGATATTAGCAATGTTGAACCTGTCCAACAAAATTACCCATTTTGGCCATCAATCGTTGCAAATGCACCTTCTAGAATCTGATTGTCCTCCCAAGTAAGATTTGAAACAAGAAACAGAACTTAAATTCATTATGTGTACATCACCAAAAATCTAATAAAGAAACTTGTAGTAGTCCAAAGCCATGAGATGGCTTCTCTCCTTCCACATCTATCTGGTATCAGACTCTTTAGAAATCACCGCCTCAAAATTAATTATATGACAGAAACACACAAGCTCATTCCTGCAAGTAAAAAAAATAGACACAAGGCCATCCAAAGAAAGATTAAAAGAATTTTTATAAGCTCATTCCTGCAAGTAAAAAAAAATAGACACAAGGCCATCCAAAGAAAGATTAAAAGAATTTTTCCAGACATAATATATGTATATATTAAAGTTGTGAACTGCAGCACAAGACAATTCAAGACTGGTAGAGAAAACAGATACTTCGAATGTGGTGACAAGTTATACTTGCAAGAAGTAAAACAAGAAAGCGTGTTAGCATATATGCAGATATATACAACATGAAATATTATCAGATTGCACCAATTTGGCATGGACGTAAGTCATGCAACAGAAACCTTAGTCAATACACAAGTTACATTTAGAAAAAGTCCCAATTACTGTAAAAGTAATCGTATTAATTATAGCAAACTACACCAGGTACCATCACCAAAAATTAAAAGTCATATTATGTCAGTACTTCTACTCGAGTAGGAAGGATTTAACAGAAGTTATATGACGATTTTAAATCATCTTCACATTTCATATTTCATATAATAGTATTTCACTAATTTTAAAATCAAATGAAATTGATTTTAGAAATGCATATGAATACTTCAAGAAATTAGCTTTTAGAAATTGGAATGATAAAATATATATCATGGAACCTAACACCGACATGAAAAAACAAACAAATATTAAAAGTATAGGTC
This sequence comes from Oenanthe sinensis, assembly GCA_028671895.1. Classification (NCBI taxonomy): domain Eukaryota; kingdom Viridiplantae; phylum Streptophyta; class Magnoliopsida; order Apiales; family Apiaceae; genus Oenanthe; species Oenanthe sinensis. Next base: position 2,621,750 of record CM053814.1, on the reverse strand, counting down.
ACTGTTGCATGTACCAGGTCATCTCGTTAACCTCTGTCTCAATCGGTTCCATTCCTTCAAGACACACAAGGCTCTCTACATGAGTGTAAGATTGGTCCCACACAGGCACAAAAGCATCAAATTTAGTTGAGAGACGCTCGGTATTTGGGTCATAAAAGAACGTACCCCGATTATCTGAGTCATCCCCTTCCCACAACTCCACTACAAGCTCACCAGTGGTAAGGCACTGAGGTAGCCACAGTCCATCAGTAATGATTGGCTGAGTGGTGTATTTCTTCACCCAACAGCCACAACTTTCATCAAGTACATGCACATCAATCAAGTGATTCACTTCCGCCCCAGGAGAATAGATGAGGACAGCAACTGAATCCAACAAATTCACAGTGTGCACCTTGGTCCTTTCATTCTTGATGTATTTAGGATATGGAACCGTCCTAAGCATCTCAGTACAAGGATCAATTACCCCAAAAGCATCTTTTCCACCAACCCAAACCCAATATGGTACACCCTTGACAATAAATTGGCATCTTGGGAAACTCAGAAAGAAGGGGATTAACTCCCCACTATCCATATCATTCCAAGCATCCAGATTAGCAGAATAAATCTCAACTCGCGACATCATTTCACCTTCTGGGGATGATAAAAGCCTATTTGGGACAATCCTAATGATTTTATAATCATTAGCATCCGCATCAAAACCCAAACCCACAGATACATACTTGGATACATCCATCTCAGATCTTTTCTCCGGGAGCATAACAACTTAAGCTCGATTCAAAGACGGGTTCCACAGAACACAAAACAACCCCCACTCAACAAAACACCCTATATCCGGATGCTGACAATGTGATAAACAAACAATCCCATTAATCGAACCACAAAACATCATCTCATTAAAGAAGTTCAAAAAGTTAAACACTTAAACCTTTCAGGATAATCTACTCTAGGTGGGATAATCTGTGCAGGCCTAAGCTCAAATAAATTAACCGGGGCCTCATCACCGCCTCATCACCGCGCAAGAAAACCATAATTTTAGCAGCATGATTAGGTGCAAACCCATGAACCAAAGTGCCTTTTCTAGTGGATACATTGCGAAAAAGATGCAAAGATATAAACTTCGGATCAAAAGTAAGAGCTAGCCAGGACTTGGAAACACACCTGAATGTTACCAGGGCCATAACCGGGGTTCGATACAGAATTTCAAGAACCAGCTCATCAGGCAATGCTGTTCCAGTGAGTTGTTTCAACGGTGAAGATGATAATAGTGTTGTTGTTGGGTGATGTTGTTGAGCTTTGTTAAGTATTTTTCTTCTTGTTCTTGTTCTTTTTGCTCTGCCCTTCCTGGCCATTTTCAAAAAAGGGTTTAGGGTTTATCAAGAAATGTGTTTTGCAGCTCAAGAAGATGAACACAAAACCCTAACTTCTTCAATCACCTTGTGGCATTGCTTTGGTTTTTTTTTTAGAATAACGATGAAATGTTATTTTAACAACGAATAGAAGTTACATTAATGAATAAATTATTAAAAACAATTTGTTTTATTTATTAAATAATTTATACGTTAAAGTTATTTACAAATTTATCAATTACACACCCCTGGATACTTAATTTTGGTACCAATTATTTTGATATGCATTATGTTTAATTTTTTACTTTTTCTGTAGAACATATGTTAATTACACATCTCATTTGTATCTTCCGCTTTACTTTCGAATTTTGAAAAGGGACGAAAGTAAATGAAGAAAAAAGCAAGTAATATTATTTGCATTCTTAATTATGTTCTCGAATTTTTTTATGAAGGAAAGTAAGTGAAAATTAATAAAAAATTTATATGATTTCCTCCCAAAACTTTTATCCCATAAAATAAATGGTGAGTTTAAATTAAAAAAAATGATATTATCAATATACTCTTATTATCTAATTCTCATTTCATTTTTTAAGTTTAAGGGTAAATTAATAACTTAACAACTATTTATATGTTTTCCTTCCAATTTGGCAGCACGCCAATGCAACTTATTTTACTTTATATTTTTTAAACTCGAGAACAATTGACTGGAGTTTGTTGCATCTCAATTCACTTACTTTCTCTAACATTCTCTTATTTTCCGTCCCTAAAAAACTTGAAAGACCGGTGTTAAACTTTTGCATCGGGCAAGAACTCAACTTTCAGCCTTGTCTATCCACTAGACTAGGGTATAATCTTTTTATTGTTTACTAGGGTGAAACACTTCAACCAAGTATGACCCAATATACACCATAGCCACTGAAGAAATTTTTTTGACGGTTCAACCATCCAAGTATAAGAAATGAACACATGAGTCACAAATTTGGTGATTTTGGCCGGAAATTGGGAGAGTGCAAGTCACTCTCCGACAATGGAGAGTGAAGACACGCTAGAAACCTGTGTATACATAAACACGTAAATAATTGAAAACAAACACACTAACCATTAAAAATGAAAAACTAACATAAACTAATTACAAATGGTATGGAAAACTAGCACATCCATTTTTTCTTAACTAGCAATAACAATATTTGAAGAACAGATTAAAACACTCAATTGAACCCCAATTAACACATCCAAATGACAACAAATTCTACCAATGAAACTGTACTTAAGAGAAATTCTCAAATAACAAAACAAATCATCACCATAGTTAACAAATCGTTCAAATTAACAATTTTCATAATTACTCCAATTCATTCAATAACGCTTTGCAACCTGCCTCTCTTCTTCATAACTTGTGATTGCACGCTGTTGACAGACTTTCACGGCCTTCCTCTTCCCCGTTTCTGATTGGATGGCCATCGTCTTCCCCTTCCCTTTGGTGCACGAGCTGCTAAGGTAGTGTTTGCTCTAGGCAATCCAAACACGACGGTTCTTATTTAGAAGATGTGGTTGTTCTTCATCCTCTGAAGATGACAGCAAGATGACAATTTCTGTCACTTTATCATCTGTAGAGTCATCAGTTGTAGAGTTGTCTAAACTAGAGCCATAATCGTCGTTATCGCTATAGTCATCGCTTCTACAATCACTGTCGGAGCACCATTTACTAGGGCTTAAAAGAAAAAATGAGATAAGCCAACAACATATAAACTACATGCACAGATAATTAATAAAAACTGAAAGCTAACATAAAAAGGTAGAATCCATACTAGCTTCTCCATGGCCATCCATCGGCCTACTAGAGTTTTGAGGCTTCTCTGCAGCATGTTATGGTTAGGCTTGACAGGTAGCATTGACATACCAACTGCAATCAAATAGAAAAAGACTAGATTAATACATACGCATATAAATAATGCCTAGTCTACCATGGTATGCATATGACATTTGCTTGCTCAGACTGGATTGATACATACACATACAAATAATGTCAAATAAAATTATATTCAAGTTAATATCAACTTAAATACTGTAAAATCAAGTTATATTAAAGTTAATATAAAGTTGCAAGGTATACATCAAGTGTTGGCAACAAGTGTAACTACTTGAGAGTGCACAACAAACAACAGATACATGTTATAAACAAATACATGCTATAGACTTGAGCACTTTACATTTTCCAGACAGGCACCGGGATCACAATGAATAGTCATGAAGTAAACACCATTAAATGATAGTCAGATATACAATTTTGCAGGCATGTTATAAAAATTGCAATTTAGGTCATATTTAAATCCATACCACCTTCATGATCTGGCATCTTATGGTTAGGCTTCATTTTTTCCATCGGTGTAGAGTTTGGAGGCTTCTCCATGGGCATGTCATGGTTATACTTCAATTTTTTATTGGCATACCTGCAATAAGAGTATAACAGATAACATAATTTGTGATGATTAATGCAGATCAATGATGGTAGCAAAATATTTTCTGATGATTTAAATGTCCATGAAAAGATAGCATACATATACATAAAAACAGGCATTGTACCTAGCATGGTCCAGATAAATTAAATGACATAAAAATACACTTAAATGTTACAAATTAAATGATACTTAAATGATAATGTTAACTATTTTTGACTTTGGTTGAAGCATACATACACATGAAAAATACACTTAAATCATACTATAAATTGTGTTTGACTATGTTCAACCCATTTTATTGGGAAATTATAATACAATTTTCAAGTATTTGACTGGTTTATTTCATTGATTAGTCATTAACCTTGGGAGTGTATGATTTCAACTGCATTTACATCTTATCCCACTATATAAACTGCCTTTTCTTCGTCATTCCTGCACTGCAACAATACATACTTTATACACAATATTGTATTCCTAAAGATGTCAACATGAAACAAGCCCCAAAGTGGAATAGTTAAGGTGAATGTCAAGGGACTCCAATGGTGAGTGGGTGAAGGGGTGTAAGGCTATGCTGTGAGAGTGAGGCGAGAGAGAGACGGGGTGAGAGAGACACGAGGGAGAGTGACGGGGTGAGAGAGAGACGGGGGAAAGAGCCGAGAGAGACGAAAGAGAATCGAGGGAGAGAGGTGAGAGAGACGAATCGGGTGAATCGAGGGTTTTTTCCCCACTCGCACTTCGATCGGGTGTTTAACCCAATTGCCCAAACCCGATCAAATAGGGCCTAAATGTTCACCGGCCCAAACTTGGATGGCTGGACCGTACATTTTAATTTTTTTGGGGCTATGATGTATATTGGGCCATACTTGGATGGTTGGAGTGTGTTTAACCCTTTTTACTATGATGGTTAAATGTCAAATCTTCTTATACTATTGTAAAAATACATAAAATAACCTGAAAATGCAATCAAAGCTTTTAATAAATGGGTCTTGGTCCTTTGATATGTCCCAAGGACATGTCCCTGACATATGATTGTCCGGACCGTCTTAGTAACAATCAGTACTCTATTGCAGTTGGATCGATCATCCATCGATCAGCACTAGAAAAAGTTTCAATCATTCCACGAAAAATAAATGCGGATCAATACCAAACAAAGTACATTTCTTCATGGAGTCTGGAATCTTCATCTCTTGTAAACAAACCAACAGAATTCCTCTGCAAAGAACACCAGGGAAACAAAATTTTGTACAGAGTTTCATATTGTGGAAAGTGAGGATGGAAGAGAGGTGCCGGATGGTAAAAATATTAAACCTTGTTCTGCATTGTGAAATTTGTGGGAACCTTTACCACCAACTTTGCGTGAATTAGTATAAGACACATCCGGAATATAAATTCTGAAAAAGTATATATGGCAAGTTTTAGTAACTGTTTGCTGTGCAATACCATAAATATACAGAACATTACAAGTCTAATGCAAAAGTAAATGTATAATACCGGAGAAGCTCCTTAGGCATGTCACCAAGGGATTATCCAGAAGCTTACTGATAGTCCATTGTGAGTTTCTGCCTTATCATGCCAAGGGCAATAGCAAATAATTGCCAAGCTGTGAAAAACAGAGAATATGGAAATGTACTTGGACGAATACAGAGAAAATTACAATTAAGTGTATGTCAAATCAGTACATTCAACTGCCTGAACCAGACAGTAATTCTCTCGATTACTGCAAATATGATAAAGCATTAAATATAATCAAATTATTAAAGTTGCAATTTGTAAACAAGGATTGTAATCTGGATTAATACAACTATGTAACACAAGATTAAATACTGTCAAAACTTCAAGAAAAAACCATACACAACTTCAGAAGGGTTCATCTGGAAGCAGGTGCAAGACTGAGGCAGACTGTTGTTAGAACCCACTCAAATGATAATTACAAGATGGTGGTCTAAACATTCACCCTAAACATAACACATTTAATCAAGAAATATTCAATCTGAGAGAATAACTTCTGTCGGTGTCAGTGTCCTAATTCAATTTGTTGAACTCTTCCAACAGCAAACAAATAGAACCTGATCCATCCAATACATACCAAGCAGCGGTTTTCATCAGCTTATTGGCTTGGTGCATCCTGTTTCTTTTCCCGAACAGCATACGAAGTCGAAGATTTTTTTTCCCTGGGAAGAAACTTAAGCTGCAATTTCAATCCATTATCCTCTGTCATGCCGTACAAATTAAGCACTTCAGGATATTCCACACAGAATCTATCCACATACCGTTCTCTAAATTTACCCCCTTTCAGTAATAAAAACGATTTCAAGGTCAATTTCTCTTTTAATACACCCTTTGACAACAAAAACTGAACAACCAAACACCGCGGCATAGTCCAGCTTTCCAAGCTATGCATAACAGCATGAGGACAGGATGAAACCTGGGATGCATCCCATCCCATTTTGTTGACCAAAAAATCCATCACCCGCTCTATCTTCTCCTCGGAAATCATCAAAATTGAAGGCTGCTTCTTAAATGCCAAAAGAATGTCATCATCTGACCAGCCCCGCTTCCTATAGAGATCCCATTTTCGTTTTTGAGACTCTTTGCTGAACCCACTCCACATGTAGATTGCACCTGCAAAGTGACTCTTCTGTGGATCAAACCCCATTTCCTTAATTTCTTCAATAAAAATTTTAAACTTGTCAGTACCATATACTAAGCTCCTCGGTTGGTCCTTTAGCATTGCCAGAATCCTATAATCAGGTACCCCATAATGTCGCAACAATTCAATATTAGGTAATAAAGATTTACTCAAATCTTGTTTTATCACCCTTGTAGACTTCTTAACCACACGAATTACACTCTCATTATCTTTAAGTAAACCCTTCAAAATCTCACAAGACGGCATAATGCTATTTTCTAAACTACATCTAATAACATGTGCATCGGCTGCAAGTATTTGACAAAGGTCATTGGATGTAAAACCATAGGACTGTAAATAGTCTAATTTGGGCTTTAAAACATCTATTCTCAAAGACAACATAAATGGGTACCTCTTGAGCATTTTCGAAAACTGAGTTTCAGTAAATCCATAATTCTCGAAAAGACCCTTAATAGTAGTAATTGTAGAACTAACATTCTCAGATAAATATCTTTGGGTTGAATTCAAGAAACCCAAATGGGTTGATTTTAAACAAGCAATAGCAGCAGCAGTGTGATTCTTGAACATAAAACTAATCATATTGACAATTGTAGTGATTATAAAGACAAGGGGTTTGATAAAATAACAAAAAGTACCAAACTTTGTGATTCTTTTGAGCGGAGAGGCAAGGCCCTGTACTTTGCTGCGGTTGCTTTTTTGTATTCCGGCACACAACAACCCTTGCTTCGTCTTTTAAACTGTACTACAGTAATGTTTTTTTATAGTTACTGCAGTACTTAAGGATGCTGTAGTGTAGGAGAGACAAAAAGAATACAAAGGGATCGGGCCTTAAAATGTTGTGGATTACTGAATGGCCTTTATGTCCAATTAGCCGCGGATTTTTTTTTAAATACCGTAAAAAGTGTGGATATATGACATCGTCCCGAATATATAAAAAATTTCCGTATTAATATTATTTACAGAAAATTATAACGAAATGACTGTAACAATCGTTTTTCAGATCCGATGTGATTGATTTATGGATGTGAGGCTTTTTTTGGTCGATGAGTGATGACTAGCCTTTTTTTATTATTTTTCCTCTAATTTTCTTTTATTTCTTAATATTTTTTTCATTAACATTCTTCCTATTCAGTTATTGATTTCTTTACCTAATGGATTTTGTTAATTTCCTTACAAGAGTTTGGTTTATTTTAATGTTCAGGTTCTTTATGAATTATGATATTACTTCATTAATAAAAATTAATATGGATCTTCAGAATTAAAGATATAGTCGATTTTTCAAAAATTTGAGTGATATAAACAATGTGCACCCCACAATGTCAATGATTATAACTTTGGTTTAGAAAAAATTTATTCGATCTATATTATTATACTCCCTCAGTCCCTTTATTTGGCTAAGTTACTATATTAGTTTGTTCAAAAAACATGTAAATAAATTAATCTAATAATTTATTATTAAATATTTATTATTTATTTTACATTATTTATAAATTAAAAAAGTAACTAAAGAGTTTGGGAAACTTTCCTAAAATATATCTTAGATCATTCTTTTGATATTTTTTTTATTATATTAAAGTTAATTTTTAAAGGAAAATAGTAAAAAATTAGTCTGAATGTGACTTGTCACTATACTGAAAGTACAGGGTGCAATACTGCAATCTATCATAATTGAAAAACTCAAAAAAAAAAAAAAAAATCTAATTTATCACTATGCGTATTAATTGTAACGTTATTTTAGATGGAATTTGGTCATAGGAATGCAGTATGAAGCAAAAATTAAAATTAAGGGATGCATTATGCCGAAATTAAAAGCTTAAGACTATATTGAAAAAGTGATTAAAAATAAGAGATGCAAAGTGCTATTCACTCATATTACTTGCAGGAAGCCACAGTGTATCATAGTATAACAAAATGGAAGAACAAGGTTTCAACAAATATGATAATCAGGAACCCGGCAGATTTTGCAAATTTCAAACCAGTCCAAATTATGGATTACATACAGTATCAGAATGTTTGAACTGAGCATTCAAACATAATAGCATGATTTAAACTGATACTCTAGCCTAGCATATTCCATATAGAGGCAGCAACATGCAGGCAAATTAGATTTAAGCGCTTAAAACTAGCTCCAAATAGACACATAATAGATAAGAATGACAATTTGGGACCTCATCTCTTGTAACATGGTACAACCAGCAGTATTCGTACTCAGTGAAGAACACAGACGAATTAGACGAATTAGAAATTGCATAGAGTTTCATAGAGGAAAGCGAGGAAGGAAGCACAGGTACCGAATATATAACAAGGTCTAGTGACTGTTTGTTTGTACAATACCAATTATATAGAACATATAATGTCTACACAAGTAAACTTGCTGGATTATAGGTTGGCTTGCTAGCGACTAGCATCTTGCTGTAAAATATTACAGAAGCTACTTAAGCATATAGCACTGTGGCATTAGCCAAATGCTTACAGATAGACAATTGTGAGCTATTGCTTTTACAATGGTTCCTAGATGTCTCTCAAGCTATATAATTGGCCAACTTGGACTAATAGCAATTGCCAATGTGTGATAATCATTTTGCAACTTTCCTTTACCAGAGAGAAATGTATCCTCTGTTTACCGAAATATACTTGAATCAAACACAGAAACAATGAGGATTCAAGTGTACGTCAGTCAGATCAGTACGTTCAAATGCATGCACCCAAATTTAAATTTTCTTTCAGTTGGTGCAAAGTTGTCTAAACATCAAACATGACAGGGGCTGTAATACAGATTGATAACTAAATTCAGTGTGCAACCATGTAGCGCAAGATTGAAAAATGATCAAAAGTGCAAAAAATGCATAGATATACAAGGACAATAATTATAAGATCAAGTACTACCTAATAAAGTAATAAAGTACAGACAACTTAACATTCTCTGCACCTATCCTATTAGTCATTTGCTTACAGGAGTTTGGGTTTAGAACAGAAAAAAGCATCCCACTTCATAGTTTAAATAATTACAAAAGATAGTCGTTAGACTACTGGTTCCTCAAAGAAGTCATTTTAAAACAGGTAACACTGATGCAAGCTATTCTTAAGTCTGATTCTCCAACATAACAATAGGACCTTGTTATATGAACCAAGTATAAAATCTTTGTTGGGTAATCTTCATGCTAATTGTCATGCTGAACTCTTCTAAAAGGGGCAATAAACAACCATTCAACACAAAGCACTAAAGCAGTGGATTAGACAATTTTTTAACTAGTAGCTGCTAAATTTTAGATTTCTAATAGCATGAGAGGCCAAATAATCTTCTCACCTGCATTACACAGTTACATGACCTGTAGCTTCTTTAGACTTGCTTACATACAACTGAAACACTTCAGGAAATTCAGCACAATACTTATCCACATATTTTTCTACAAATCGACTTTCAACCGATACTATAACCGTACTTAAGGGGAAGTCTTTTGGTACCAACCCTTTTGACAACAAAAATTGAATAACCAAACAGTGTGGCACAGTCCAATTCTCCAAGCTATGCATAACGACAGCAGGACAACATGAAATCTTTGATATCTTCCATCCCATTTGGTTAACTACAAAATCCATCACCTGATCAACCTTTTCCTCAGAAACTGCCATAATTTGTGGCTGCCTCATAAAAGCAGAAAGGATCTCATTATCTGACCAACCCCACTTCTTATAACGATCCCATTTCCGCTTCCACACTGTTTCAGTCAAGCCATTCTTTACATGAAATGCTCTTAATGACTCTTTGTCGGTTGAAATCCCATATTCCTAACCTCTTCAGCAAGCATTTTAAACTTGTCAACATTTTGCATCATTGTCCTAGGTTGAATCTTCAGCATTCCCAAAATCCTATAATCCGGCACTACAAAATTTTGCGGCAATTCAATATTAGGCCTAAGATTCTTTTCTAAATCTTGCTTCAATAACCAAGTGGACCTCTTAACTGCAGCAACTACACTCTCACCATCTTTCAAAACCCAAGTACTCAACGGACGGTATTATTTGATCTTTCATATTACGTTTCATGATCCCTAATGCAAGTATATAACAAAGATCAGACGACGAAAACCCATTATTTCTAAAGAACTCCAACACTCTAATAGTTTTCTCTTTGTTCAAAGATAATGACAATGGAGTCTCACTAAACAAACTGGAAACTTGGGTTTGAGTAAATCCACAACTCTCGAAAATCGATACAACAGATTTGTATCTTCTATCAATAATATCAGCTCTCACATTCTTTGAAAAAGAGCTTTGCTTCAAGATGCAAAAATGGCGTGACTTTAAAGATGTATTCACAGGGTTAATAAGTGTATTTATGTATATATAACTCAACATTGTGTGATTAAACAAAAAGGGCATTCTTGAATAGCATAAAGTACCAACCTTTACAGCTTTTCTTGGAAATTTGAGGCAACCCCCTGCAATTTGCTTGGCTTGAAATTGTGTATGTACTGGTTTTGAGTACCAAACCCTAATTTGGGTAGATATAATTACACCTGTCAAAATGTTTTGGCTCCAAAGAACCGAAAATCGAAAATGTAACTGAATCCGAAATAATCCAATCCGAACCGATATCGGTTTAAAAAAATTAAATCCGATAATGATCCGAAAATTGATTTGATCCGATCCAAAAATAATCCGGAACCGGAATTTTAAGTGAAAATAATCCGAAAAAAATATTCAATAATGAACCGAATCGATCAAATCCTATTCAAAAATTATACAAACTAAATTATGGCCCCTCCATGTATTTTATACATACAATCTTAGAATTCGTTATATTCACAAATATATTATACACTTATACATAATTTATACATATAATACATGTATTTGTAAAATAAAATATAAAAAATTAAATATAATATTTATTTTGAATTTACTGGAAAGTAAAGAAAACTGAATATATATTAATATTCTAAAAAGAAATAAATATTGTATATTATATATGTACATATAAAATTTATTTATATTATTATTTGGCCCCCAAGATTTTTTTATAAAATTATTATATTACGAGTATTTAGTGATTTTTTATTATATCAACCAAAGTCCTAACTAGAGAAATATGTTATTTAATCGAGATAATTACTTTATTCAGTATTATTTTATCAAATTTTAACTATTATTTGACAAATTTGCTTAATGATATTTATTTAAATTCGACGATAATTCGAATTTATTTAAGATTAATCAGGAAAAAAAATCTAGTTTTAAATAAGAAATCCGAAAAAGATCCGAACCTAATTTAATCCATTTTTTATCCGAAATTCATTCCAATTTTAATTCAATTTTGACCCAAACTGAACCCATACCGATCCGAACCGAAACTGATTTAATTTATGCAAAACTGAAACTGGATCCGAACCAAATCAAATTCGATCCGAACCGGATATAAATATACTATAACCGAAAATCGATCTGATCCGAAATTAGTCTGATCCGAAACTGAACCATTTTCTCGAATTGTCAGGTCTAGATATAAGAAAGGGGGAGAGTATTATACCCGGATAAATTTTTATTTAGTTTTGTAATAAAACTATTTAATATAAAGTATTATTGAGTTAATAGTTATATAAATTTATTTTATTAAATAAAAAAATTATAATTTTTTATTATTAGTAATGTTTGATTGTATATATTATTATTTTTTGATTATTAATAATATTAATTATCAATAATAAAATAATAATATTAAAATTGATACCCATATTATTCTCTCATACCCACCTCCTCCCTCGGTCCATTGGGTATCAAAAACTCATACATTGTATGTTTGAGGTATGAGGTTGAAATTTAAAAAAATGAAACAAACACCATGTATCAGTTTTATCAATTCTAAACTCATAATTCATTTCAGAAATCTTCGAATCAAATGACCCTTAGGGTGTCTTTTTCTCATACATAAATATTTATTGTTAATACTACATTTCAATATTTCATATATTATATTTGAGTTTCTACTTTCTATATTAAAATTATGTTGGCCGGAAAAGAAAAAAATTCAAAAAATAAAATCATTCTTTTTTTTGCTAACTAATAAGTGATAAATCATTACAAAAAGAGATTGAAAACAGGAAAGTAAAACAAAGAAAAAAAATTCCGTAGTTACTATATTGGAAAAAACAATCTAGCCATCAATCCATCATAAAATTCATTTTCTGTAAATTATAAAATCATAATTTATAAATTTAGGAAAAAGGATAATTATAGTCAAATAATGTTATTTCATTCTTCATTCTCGAATTTGATTTATCTTTTTACTTCTTCTTTTTTCTGTATGATGGGGGCAACCAAGTTTTTTAATGAAGATATTTAATAAATAAAATTAATTAAAAATTGAGAAGTTACTGAATTTACAATGTAACTATTTTGATAAATTGTTATATAGTGCATGTATAGTTGTCCAAGGGCAGCACCTCTCTGTTTAGTGAATACTGCATTTCCGAGGTGATGATCAAACAGAGCAGAGTAATTGCAACTGTGTTTTGGCAAATGTTCACAAAATCTGTGTGAACATCTGAGACAAACAAATTGTTGCAACGTGTTACAACTTACTACACAGGATGTCTAATAGTAATAGCATTGCATGTGAAACAAGATTCATCGAAATTATGACCATAATAATGTCCACGAGATCTTATAACAACATAAAAAATTGAAAAACTGCAATGTAATTAACCATCATGTTAACAATCTTGGACAATGTTGCTTACTTGTAAAGTCATTCAGATGTGGGTACAAGATATGCAAGTAACCTGTTCAACCCACTATCATGCTAATATGGAGGCAATTCTCAGGCACAAATAAATGAGCCTTTACTGTAGATTATATAGACATGAGACAACATCCTTTGTTGGTAATCCTCATTGTGTTCGACTTGTTAAACTCTCTGTTACCGGAAAACCAAAGCCTGATCTATTCAACAAAAAGCAACGTAATGGACATCGATGTCACAGTCACCTACGCTTTCACTTTCCTTGCATACAAATTGAGTACTTCTGGATATTTCAAACAATATTTATCCAAATAAAGTTTTTTAAATTGATTTTCCATTGGTACGATTAAACTGCTCAAGGTTATGTCCTTTGCCAGTACGCCCTTCGACAACAAAAACCGAACAACAAAACATCTTGGCATAGTCCAATTCTCGAAGCTATGCATCAAGACAATAGGACAAGATAAAACCTGTGATGCATTCCATCCCATTTCCTTAATCAAAAAACCGAACACCTGCTCTATCTTCTCCTCCGAAGCAACAAGAACACCAGGCTGCCTCCTAAAAGCCGAAATAATGTCATCTTCTGACCAACCCCACTTCTTATACAGATCGCACTTCCGCTCTCGAGTTTCTTTGCTTAATCCAGCAATCGCATTAACAGCTGCTAGAAAATGACTTTTTACTGGCTCAAACCCCATTTCAAGAACCTCTCTAAGGAGCTCTTTAAACCTATCACCCCCTAACATCAACACCCTCGGTTGAGCCTGTAAAAACCTCACAATCCTATGCTCAGGTACCCCATAATCCCGCAACATTTCAATATTAGGTTGTAAATTATACCTATAATCGTGCTTAAGTACCCAAGTAGACCTCTTAACCGTAGCAATAAAACTCTCATTATCTTTAACTACACTCCTCAAATACTCACAAGAAGGTATAATCTGATTCTTAATACCGCGTCTCAAGATTCCTCTATCCGATAAAAGTATATGATAAATATCAGCAGAAGAAAACCCATAAGAAGTAAATAAGTCTAATCTAGGCTTTATAATTTTATCTTCATTCAAAGATAACAGTGAAGGTTGCTTACTCAAAAGGCTTGTAATTTGAGGCTCTGTAAATCCATAACTCTTGAAAAGACACACAGTAGAATTATTTTTAACAGTATCTGAAAAATAACGTTGATTCAAGAAACACAAATGGGGTGTCTTTAAAGAAACATTAGCAATGTTCTTGACTAAATTTTTGTATATATAGCTATACATAGTGTAAGTAATCAAAAGGGGTTTCTTGAATAGTGAAAAAGTACCGATCTTTGAAGCTTTGCCGGAGTGATTCGCCGGAAAATGGGCCTTTCTTTGAAACCCTAGTCGAGAAAATGTGGTGGAGAAGTGTGTATTGTGTTTTATAAAATATTAAAAAAGACCCGTTTCGTGATATATGGAAATGGGCCTGCTTTGGGCCTTACTTGGGCTTATGGGCCTAATAAATATAATCGAATTGGGATTGATATGATTCAAGTTCTAAACTTTTTATGCTGCAGATACTGAGAGAGACAGAGAAGACAGAGTTGTTTACTGGACTTGTGAAGATATATATTTTATATACATATATTGCAGGTACCATTATTGAAGTTGGTTGATACAGATTGGAGTTTTTTTTTACTCCTGAACAGAGGTAAATTTTATTTTATTTTTGTTAATTTATGCGTGTGAGTATAGTACTGTCTCTTGCATGTTGTTAAAAGTACCGAAGTTGCTTATTTTTGATGATATGGGTTTGTTGAATGATTAAAGAATTATTATGTTATCCGTGTGTGGCAGAAATTAAGATGGGTGTTGTCTGTTTGCACTGCTAGTTAGTGTGGAAGCACAATTTCTGTTTGATAAATTGGTCACTGGAAATATGATTGTTTTAAACAGATTTAGCTGCTTGAAAATTTAATAGAATCTTAGGTACCAGTACCACACACGATTTGATGACCAGAATTCAGTTATGAGTTATGACTGCCAAAATTAAACTTTTCCAAACTCCTATTTGAAATGATTCTGATAAGTTGAGAATACATTGTATGTACAATTTTAGCATTAGTATCATGCTGGAAATTGTGTCTTCTTGGAGTCCTGTTTGGTGCAAAAGATTATAGTTATTGTCAAATTACATTGTTTAGTTATTAAAATCTTGATTCAGGCAATACTTGTAAGTTTGTGTACATGGTAGTCTAAGTCATACCTGACGTTCGATTACTCGCATATATTAATAATATTGACATTCAACAAGATTTGGTTAGACGGTGATATAGTTGTTTTATCATCAAAGCATTAGTTTATACATAGGACCCTCAATTAGTTGAGCAAAGGTTGCATCTTAGTCCAAATAGGAGAGTTGTTCATAGACAACGTAGTCGCTCACACTCTAAGTTGTACCATGATTTGGGATATGGATAAATGTAAATTGAACTAAATTGACTTGCATTTCATTGACAATATCAGGATTTCATACTTCTCTTTGCATCGTACAGATACTCAATCATTTAACTAATGACTTTATCATATTGTTTAATAAGCTTGACTATTTACGTGACAACTTTGAGTTAAATTTTATATTTTAATTAGCCTAAAAGTTTATTTTTGAATGAAACCTAGAAATTCAAACCTCAAACCCAAATTTGAAAATTAAAAAAAAATTGTAAAATATATAATTATATACCATATATATAAAATTATTGTATCGTATCTTATAAATAATTATATATCATATATAACATAATATATACATATATAACAGATTTTTTAGATACGTATTTTTAGATACCGGATCCGATATTAATCTGGTAAATTTAAAATTCAAATTAAAATTTGATATTTATAAATTTAAAAAATAAATTTTAATTTTAAATTTTAAATTCGATAAAATCCAAACAGATAGAAATGTAGCCATCATATAAAATTTTTGAGGAATGCTCCCAGTTAACATTTAATTTAATATAAATTAAAAATTGAGTAGTTAATATAACATTGCTACAATTTGCAATGAATCATTTGACTGCGACACAAAGGCATACTCGCAGGATCATTCCTCATTTCCCAGTGAAAACTGGGTTCATTGCCTCTCTCCCACTGCTATCCTGTTACCCGGTGACTCTGTTACCCGGTGACTGAGACATACACATATATACATCACAATAAAGAGGTATCCTATGTTGTATCTCATCTTTCTTCTTTAATGGCTTCTCAAAAAAAAAGGTTTGAAATTTAATAAATGATAATATTTCCTCTGGGGTTACCTTTAAATTGCTAAAAATGGTACAGTTATATATGATTTGTTTTTCAATTCTTAACTTTTTGTGTGCAGGGTTATTGTTAAATTGAGTTATGTGAATATTGATATATATTAATAGCTATGCTAGGTGTTCATGTGTAGCAGAAATTTTGTGTTTAAACCCTTTTGCAATCCATATTCTCACAATATAATATAATGTAGATACATGTATGCTGTTGCCCCTTCAAACCCTTTTTTCCATGTAGAATTAGGGCTGTTAGGTGCTGTAATTGATCTTTACTAGTTGAGGCAACAGTGATGATGTTTCCGTTTTGGTCTCTGTTTACACATTGAGAAACTTGTGCATATACTTGTTTTTTGTTCACACACGGGTTGCTATTACCCCTACTAAGTTTATAGACTTTTGATTGTTGAATTAGGTATGTAGTGAACTGGAATTTAGTGGTTTTAGAAATTACCTGTTGGAACTTATACGTATGGGCGATATGTTTTTTTAAGTAAATAAATTTTCGTAGTTTTAAAATAACCTGTTAAAACTTACACGCATGTGCGATATGTCTTATAAGTAGTAACTGAACAGGTTATCTAGTGTGGTCACTGTTGCTTGATTTAACAGTTTCATTGGTAATTTCATTTCTAGATTATGTATGACTTGAATAACCTAGTACTTTAGACTTTAGAGTTTATTTTTTATGATTCACATATTCTGTACTGGCATTAATCATGTATATATAATTTAAAGTGTTTTAATAAATACTGTGAAGTGTACGATAGCAAAAAATACTGGTGAAGTGTGAGCCTATGATACTCAATTCATAAGTTCAATTCAGGTGTCAAGCCAAACTCTCATATTTCCTTCATTTGTAGGCTGGACATATCAATGGCAGGAGTAATGGATAAATTTATTATTGCATCAATGTTTATGTGGATAGTTCCGGTTGCAATTTTGTATGGTTTTAACCATGAATTGTACCCAGGTTGGTCTTTGTTCTGGTCTTTCACTTCTCTTATGTACATTCCACTTGGGGTAATTGTATCAGAGCCACAATGTACATTTTTAGAGTATTGTGGGTTTTCACTTAAATGATGGTTATGCATAACTTACATCATAGGTAGAGGTATAATTTGCAATTTACTACATCATTTTAGGAGTGAGTGATTAAAGAGGGTGATTATTCCTTGGTCCCTTGAAATTTGAGAAGGTAGTATAAAGTGTGCTATGTAAGTTAAATGGTTTGCAAACTTCTTTACACAAAGGGTTTGATTTTGATTGATAGATGGCATAATTTTTGTCAATCGTTGCACAGGTATTTAGCTTTTAGTTAACATCAAATTCATATATAATTGGTTCATCACATTCACATTCAGACCCTCCAAAATGGGGATATAGTAACATAAGATAAAAAAAGGGAAGAAAAATCGCGAAATTGCTCAATCTAAATAGGGATGCCCAGATTATTAAGTGGGAATTTAACATTGTATAACGAAAAGTATCCATTGCCCTGAAAAGCTGATCTAGGTTATAAAATGTGATCTACTTGCCTCTAGTTTATAGTTTATGAAATAGCTATTTACATGCATTTGTTATTTCTGTTGTTCTTACTAAATGTCATTCATTATTTTACAGGTAGTAGTGATCTATCATCTTCATCACTGGCTCTGTTAAGTGGTTTCCTTGCCGTCATATCAGTTAATGTAGTAATTGCTTTCTACATATGCTTGGCAATGCGAGAACCAATGCAAAAACATGAGCCAGATCCAAAATTTCTTTCAGAGGCGACTGCAAGTGTTAAGCAATTCAAACCTGATGAAACTGGGGAATCTTCATCAACATGTAAAAAAGAAGAGTAGGTTACGTGGCTTTAATCAAGACTCTCGGCTGCTTGGAAAGCTAAATACATCTAACTCTAAATGTCTAGTTGACAAAGGCTACGTGTAGTCATCACAATTTCAAGCACAGCTGTGTTGAATGTTGCTGGTCATCAATTTTGTAATTTATGTACTATGAGTTTTATATTGAATACTTGTACAAATTCGGTATCTCAAGACTTAACCTACGGTTGCTGTAAGATTCTCAAGTGTAATGATATTTTTGAAAATGATACTCTAGTGTTGAGTTTTGGACCAGGTATTGGTTTGGTAAATTTAAAATCTAAATTAAATTTTTTCAAATTTAAATTTCAAATTCGATAAAATTCAATCTGCTCGAAATGTAACCATTAGATACATTTTTTATCTTGAGTAAATGCTTCCGGTTAACATAAAATTAAAAAATCGCTCCTATTTAACATTAAATTTAAATAATTAAAAAAATGGAATCGTTAATATCATTACTACAATTGTCAAAGAATCGTTCGGTTGCAACGCGAGGCATACATATATACGCGGGATCATTCTTCATTTCCCTGTAGAAACTGGGTTCATTGGCTCTCACCCACTGCTTTCTCTGTTACCAGGTGATACATCACAATAAAGAGGTATGTTTCCTTCTGGGGTTACCTTAAATTGCTAAAATGGTACAATTATATGTAACTTTGCATGTCTTATACCAGGCTCTGCAGCAATTTGGAACAGACCTAACAATAATGATAGCTCAACTTTTCCCTGGTTGCACTCGTAATAATATAAAATTGAAATACAAAAATGAAGAGCGAAAACGCCCTATATATGAGACTTCACGATGCCCTCTGTAATCGGGCTAAAGGTAAGTTGATTCCGTCTCTTCTGTTCAGGAGTTTCTTATGTAACAATTCAATTATTTTTTCTTTTTCTTTCGAATGAGAATATATTGTGTAACTAAGTTTCGTCTTCTGTTACTTCATATATCTTAATGTCTTCCAATTTTACTGGCGAAACAAGTCCATGTATGTGCAGGAGGTACCAAATTAAGTATGAGCAGATGGAGCAAAGTGAAGTTGAGCACATGGAAAATAATGTCCATGTCTACCGATGGTGAAGACGACGAAGAAAAGATGGAGTCAGTTCATAAGTGACTTGTAACTACAATGCACTCATGTCTGTTGTTGACTCGGTGTTTTTTTCTCTATTTAGCTCATGTTTGAGCTGAGGTTGGTTTAATTCATTCCTCTCCTCTTGCTCACTTGAATTTATCACTGAGCCAAGAGGTATTAAAAGGAATAACACTTTGTTTCTTATTATTTTTTCCATTGAGGCTTTTAAAAAAAAATACGCTTTTGTAGTTTTTTTGGTGAATACATTTAATTATTATTTTTGTATATCATATATTTTTTTGTTAAAATATGATTTTGTACCAAAATATAACCGATACGTAAAATTTTTACAATCATTTCAACCAAAACCAATCAAATGCAAATGAAACTTTATATATATATAGGCAAGTAAAATAATATATGCACCGCATATTTAATCTAATCAAATGGATAGTAGGTGCACCCACATACAAAATAAATACACCCCACACATACAATTCCACATAATTTCCTGGTTTTTAATTTGATTTTTTCCGTTAATTAGTAAACTTTTTTTTAAATCTAACTTTATCACATTTTTCACAATCAATTTGCATATCATATGTGTTATATTCCGATGAATTTTATTTTTTCGGCGATCTCAAATATTTTTTCTGAACCCATAATATATAATTTAGTGATTTCCGTAATACTCCCGTCGTCTCACCCAATTGTGGACGTTTTGAAGAGAAAGTCCGACATGTATTTTAAGGTGCATATAAAGTATAGTTCCATAACTTATTTTTAATTTTTTTTCTGAATAAAAATGTAAAATTAAATTTTTATTCAGAAAAAATATATTTAAAAATAAATTATGGAACTATACTTTATATGCACCTTAAAATGCATGTCGGACATTCTCTGTGAAACATAAACAATTGGGTGGAACGGAGGTAGTACAAATTAGTGATTTATGTAATACAAATTAGTGATTTCTGTAATAAAATTTAGGGATTAAAGTTCAAATATGATAAATGACGATTTTTTTTAGTTATAACTTTTATTTGCCGAAATATATCACATATGGTATGAAAAATAATTGTTGGAAGATGGAAAAAAATGTGGTGGAGTTAAATTTTAAAAAAACTTTGTCAATTGATAAAAAAAAATCAAATTAAAAACGGAGGGAAATATATATAGTTATGTGTGTGAGGGTGTATGACATGCATAATATAATGTTTTTATTTTCTATTTTAGTTATTTTCTATTTGAGCAGGACTCTCTCTCTGTATATATATGGTAATAATATCAATTACATACAGATTGTATTTTTATAAATATTTTAAGAAATGGTATTGATGCAAATAAACTTAAAAAATATAAAGTGATATTTAAATTATTTTCTCTTGATTTGAGAAGTAATTTTATTTTTGTTGCTAATTGAAAATTTTGAGTAGTAATATTTTGTAAAATTGGTTGGGTAAAGCCCAAATGAAAGGCCCACTTCAAAAACCCCTCTTTTTCCTGAACCCTGAAACTCTCATGTCTCAGCTCTCTATCATCGCCATTTCCTTGTATCTATCACTACCCCATGCATCTGTATCTATATCTACACCCATTTTAACACTTTCAATCCTCTAAAAATGAAAGCGTTAAGGGTTCTGAGAACTCTTTCTTCATCAATCTCAAAACCCCATTTCAATTCTCCACTAAACCTCCCAAGATTTTATTCAGCTCAGCCTGAACAACAAACCCCACTTGTTAATTCTAATTCAACATCTGAAGATGAAAATGTTGATGGGGTGTTTGATAGTAGTCAATTTGCAATCCCCAGTTTGGATAATCTTGATTCTACTAAAAAAATTAAGCAAGAAGCTACTTGGAATGATAGGTTTAGAGAGAGAGCTGATGAGAAACTGTTTGGTAAAAAGAGTGATAGAAAGAGTGCTACTTCGAAAGCGGTGGAGAGGGAAGAACAGAAGAGAAAGAGAGCTGCGATTTTAGCTAGGACTTTGTTGGAAGCTGCTTTGGAGAAGGGTGATGAGGATGATGAGGAGGTGGATTGTTTTTTGGTCAAGGAGGAGGATCAGAAGTCTTTGTCTGTTGGGCTTATTGGGGCTCCTAATGCCGGAAAATCTGCGCTTACGAATTTTTTGGTATGAGTTCTTTTTATGACTGGTTGTGATTCTTTTTGTATGATTATAAGCTTTGGGATGAATGAATGATGGTGCCTGGATGCCCTTGGTAAGGAGATCACGTAGGCAGTTATTAGGTTAATCAGGCATTGAGGTTTGAGCTATATATATATTGTTTATATTCGAATTAATGTTCACTTATAAGCTATAATAGATTAATATATGAGTGTTACAGAGTACTTGAACCTATTAATTTGAAATGCAATTATTTATCAAGAGTAGATAAGTTTTGTAGTAGAATCCATCAGGATCATCTAAAGGACAACACATTAAGTAGATAACTACTAGTAGATCCACAAAAGAATCAAATTATCAAGTTCACTCATGTTTACATATCTACCTCCCTTGAGAACACTTCTTCGTCTTAGAAGTTGGTATTTCTTCGTAATCACCAACAATGTTTTCATCAGTTCATTGTCATTTGGAAATATATCTTCATCTTTATACTACAACTTCTATGCTTGATTTGGAATCATGCAATTCCAAAGTACAAGAAGAAATACTAACACGAGAAAAATTGTTGTTACTGTCATTTTGGTAAGGTGCTAGCTTCAATGCTTATGGATGCCCAGAAACCACAGGGCGTTGCAACTCCATTGGAATCAAGGCAACTCCTTGATAACTATGATTCACGACTTAATATTAATATCATTATGGTGGTGTTCACCCCTAGAAAGTTATTTTGAAAACTCATATAAGTTATAAGGAGCGTTTGTGGGAGCCGGATATCTCCAATCAAAATCATTAGCTGATGGACTTTAAAACTCTGGTTGTTGAGTTAAGATAACTTAAATATGTTGACGCTTGTGTAGTATGCTTGCTTTTTAACAAGGGGTTGGTTCACTGGTTGGAACATTTCTGCTTTTATGATTTAATATGATATTGTCTGGAAAGTACCTTGGGAACTCTTTTATTTTGTAGCTTCGTCCCATTCTTATTTCAGCAAATGTCTGACAATAGGTGGATTGATATCATGTATTACAGTAAATTGCAACATCCCATTTGAATTGCATTGTTTACTTATTGATGCCACTAGGGGTGGTTGGTTCAAGTTTATTAGTTGGGATTTGAGGTTATAGTGGACATACTTTAAGTTGAACCAATGTCTTGATGAGTTTAATATTCCCTGGAACTTGAACCTAGAATTAGGATTTCCCTAATCCCCCTATATAGCTTTCAATTGTTAATGATATGGGCCAAAAACTGGGGTGATAAGTCCACATCCAGGGTAATCACAATTATGTAGAGTCACCTGAAGGCAGCTCTAAGAAGTTTTATTATATGTATCTTCTGCAATATACGTCTTATGTTATTAAGTTTTCTTCCTTATGGTTAGTGATGTAGAAATGTCTTATGTTATCAAGTTCTCTTCCTTCATAATGTGTAGCAAATCAGATGGTATCACCATTCAAGTCACCTTGCTACTTGTATATTAAGAAGAGTTTTTGTTGTATAAAAGATAGCACATATTTGTTAGATTCTGGGAAGCACGGACTCTTCTAAAACCCTGCCGTATGCGAGTCGGACTCGGCCGACTCGGCGACTCGGCACCGACTCGGCTGAGTACGTATCCGACTCGCCAGGTGGCGAGTCGATGCAAAAACGTCCCCCGACTCGCCCCCGACTCGCCCCCGACTCTCCCCCGACTCGGCCCGACTCGGCTGACTCTCCCCCGACTCGTCCCGACTCGGCCCCGACTCGCCCCCGACTCGGCCCGACTCGGCCCCGACTCTCCCCCGACTCGGCCCGACTCACCCCCATACAAAAAAAGGCCCAACCCCACATATTTAAACATATATATTATCTATTATCTTCTTCTCCTATATATACATACATCCATATAGTGTGTGTGTGTGTATATATATATTACCATATGTGTTCCTCTGTGTGTGTATATATATATATATATTACCATATGTGTTCCTCTGTGTGTATATATATACATACATCTTGCTAGGGTTCTTGTGTGTGTATTATAGTTTAAGTGAAATGAAACTATTAAGTGTTTGATGCATACAAATCCTATATATAAATATTTTTTTATTTGCCGAGTCGCGTATCCAGGACTCTTTGAGAATTGGCGAGTCCCCGTGTCCCCGTACCCGTGTCCCGTGTCGCCGTATCCGAGTCCGTGCTTCTTAGGTTAGATTGCATGTACATGAAAATGCAAGTGGGAAGTAATGATGAAAGTTGAGATGGAATTTTATAGAGAGAGGGAGTGGGAATACAAGTGATTACACATGCAAAGAAGAGGGGGAGGAACGTGACAAAGTTAGACAGTGAGTGGTAATAGTAGTTTGCCTTTAATATTATGTTTTGTTAGAATGATTTCTAATTCTTTTCCTTTTAGCTTCGAGTCATAAAGTATTGATTAAGACTATATGGATGTCTTCCATTGCTCGAGATATGTTTGCACCTAGTGTTTGTTTTATTATATACCAGTATTTGTAAAATGCCTATATTGAGTAGCTTATAAGGAACTGTAAGAAGCTGAACATGAATAATAACTATAACATTCAATGAGGCATCATTTTGAAAGTACATATTGAGAACATAAATATCCTCTTTCTGAAACTTGGTGCTAATAATATGTATTCCTACTCGATAGCCATTCAGTTGCTGTTTATGCTACTTTATTAAGCACAATAGCAATCTCTCTGAATTTTACAAGCATTTATGTGTTTGGGCTAATTTTTTGTGATGCATAGTGTTGTGATGCAGATTGTGCATATTTGTGACGCTTGATAATATGCTACTTAGGAAATGTTTATCTGTTGACGTTTTCTTTGCTTTTTTGTTATAGGTTGGGACAAAGGTTTCTGCTGTTTCCAGGAAGACACATACAACTACACATGAAGTTTTAGGAGTGATGACCAAAGGAAACACTCAAATTGTATGGCACCTACTATTCATGATTTTTTTTATTATAAATTTTATGGAGCTTATGTTTTCTCGTTCAACCCGTGCATGGTGTTTAATGGAAAGCTCCTTAGAGCAATATAAAGCTTATTTAGGGTTGACATAAAAGTGACATCCCCATATTGTCAGTCCAATTATCACCGCCAACCCTATGTGTACATTTATTGATATTAATTATGTTGGTCACATTAGAACTCTATTAAGTACTTATCTTTGGCATCCCTCTTGGGCTAAATGTTTCTCGAGCTGTTTGTTGCATGCTTAAATAAGTCTAACCTGCAATTTCTACTTTCCAGTGGGGGAAGTTATATATAATTTGGTATCTGTTTTAGAAGAAAGACATGTGAAGGCGTTAAAGGGATATATTGTATATATTTATTAGGTTTTTGTAGGACTGCTCAATGTATTTGCTTGAAAAAATTTGATTGATTTTCTGTATAGTGTTTCTTTGACACCCCAGGGATTACAGTAAACAGAGGAGGATACCCATCCAAAGACATAAAAGTTCGGGTAGAATGTGCATGGAGTGCAATTGATCTATATGATGTTCTTATAGTTATTTTTGATGTTCACAGGCACCTTAACAGGTTAGTAATAGGTTGTGTATCTGCTATTTATAGATGATTAATAATATGCTTCAAACACTAACCAACTTGTCTCTCTTATACAAATAACACTATAGGCCTGACAGTAGAGTTGTAAAACTAATTGAACGAATGGGTTCCAAAGCCAATCCTAAACAAAAGCGCATATTATGTATGAACAAGGTTGACTTGGTTGAGAAGAAAAAGGATCTGTTGAAGGTAGCTGAGCAGTTCAAAGAGCTTCCAGGATATGAAAAGTACTAGAACCCTCTTCTCAATGTTGGCAACTAGTTCTATTAACCTCCAAGTAGTTAGTAATGATACATGCCTTTTGTTTTAGGTACTTCATGATCTCTGGGCTGAAGGGTTCTGGAGTCAAAGATCTTACTCACTTTTTGATGCAACAGGCATGTCTGTTTCCATTGGTTGCACCTCACGATAACTGCCATCTTTTCTTAATTTACTTCATGTCATGACTCGTGACTCTTGCACGCATGGGTGTTATATTTTCTTGCACACAAGATATCTGAGTGAATAAGTTGTATGTATTACTTTCATTAAGTGATCCTCTTACATGCATTACTTCTGTCAGGCTGTTAAAAGACCTTGGGATGAAGATCCCCTGGAACTGAGTGAAGAAGTGATGAAGAACATATCGTTGGAAGTCGTACGTGAAAGATTATTAGACCACATACATCAGGTAGTGCTCGGATGAAACATATTCATAATCAAATTCATTCTCCTGCTAATCTCTAGAATATATATATATATATATATATATATATATATATATATATATATATATATATATATATATATTGTGTTATATTTACTATCCACTTTTATTTGCTTCACTATTTTTCAAGCTTTGTGACATGAATCTTATTACCTTGGTCCTTATAATAATTTTTAAAATACTTAGTATAAAGCAAGTGGAACAAAGGGAGTCTATATATATATCCAGGTTGAGTATTATCACAATAAGCCTTGGTATTACAGGAAATCCCATATCTTATTGACCATCGGTTGATAGATTGGAAGGAGTTGCGAGATGGCTCTATTAGAATTGAACAACATTTGATCACTCAGAAAATGTCCCAGCGCAAAATTCTTGTGGGGAAGAATGGCTCTAAGATAGGGTGAGTTTATGTACTGTTCACTTTGTCACCTTATTCTGCATTTGGGTGCATAAAGTTGGATTTTAAATTTTTACAAGTGCTTGTGTTGCATCCATCTGTACCCCTTGTCTAATGGCCTGTAAATTTGCAGCCGTACTTAAATATGTTGTGTACTATTGATTCCATTTCTCACAAAGCGGCTTATGTTTTCTTATCGACAAATTCAGGAGGATAGGTGTTGAAGCTAATGAAGAGCTGAGGTCCATATTTAAAAGGAATGTCCATCTCATTCTCCAGGTCAGACTAAAATGATGCAATTAGCCAGATGACTTGGAGCTGTATTTTTTTTTGCCTCCTAATTGGGTGTACATAGTAAAAGCTTGTTAATTGTAGAAGTACCCTATCTAAAATTCTTTACATTCTCTGCCATACACGGAGTTCTACTTGACAATAAATATGAAGCTTGCATTCAGAGAGTTGAGGGCTTGAAGTTTTGGGTTATTCCAACTTTCCAGTATAGCCCCCTTTTGTAGTTGATCTTCAATATTTTATCTGTTTTGCCGTGGCATTCTTTAGACTGCAACTCGTTATTTCTTTATGTTCTTAATATGTAACTGCACCCAATATTTAAAGAAATGTATAACCAGTCCGTTTCGATAATTTCAATAGACTTAATCCAAGCACGAGCACCTCCTTTCTACTTCCTGCGTTTGAGGGCTATAATCTGGACGGTTTTTCTTCATTCATTGTTTTTTTCGATAGTTGGTAGTCTCTTATTCCTTTTCAGACGAAACAGACCAGTACTGTGAGTAATTATTTGAAGTCAAATATGAACTATATATTTGTTTTGAGAAAAAAGCCCCTAAGGTTGACCTTAGGAAAATTACTTCAGGTTAGAATGTTTCTAGTGTAAAAAGGTTTTGACATTTTTATAAAGAGTATCATGCTCCTAATGATGACTTTAGGTAATTTACCTAAGGTTAAAAAGATTTATCATATAAATATATTAGGGTTTTATTGTAATTACAGAAAATTTTATATATTTACAAAAATGCAACAACTTTTTTACACTAGAAAACATTCTAACCTGAGATAATTTTCCTAAGGTCAACTTTAGGGGCTTTTTTCTCTTTTATAAATATATAAATTTTTCTGTATGTAATTATAATAAAGCCCGGTGTATTTATATGAGAAATCTTTTTAACCTTAGGTAATTAGTTAAAATCATCCTTGGGAGCATGATACATTGATACTCATTTGTTTTAGATTTTTATCTTTGTGCAATAGTACATATCGTTTTTAACTGATACTCCGCGTATAACTTGAACTTTGCAATGTCCCAACTCCCTGTAAGTAGGCAACACTTAAACTTGAACAGGGTGAAGTTCGGCCTGAAAGCTTTGTTTGATCATCTAATGTTCTAGTTCATGTATTTTCTAACAACCCAGATCCAAGTAGGCCAAAACTCGGCTCCACTTGATTAATAATTTATACTTCAAAATATATGTTATTACTTTAAGAACCTAAAAATATTCATCTCTCATTTGTTGCTGATAAATAGGACAATGGAATGTGTATTCACTTTCAGGACTATTCTTCTGTTGCATTATTAAAAACTACAAAAAAAAACAAAAAAAAATAGGAATGCAGATGCAACATGGGTGAAAATATATCAAAAATGCTAGATATCTAAAATTTGTTCTAAATGTTGAGTTGTCATTTATATAGTAATTGATAACTTTCCGGTAATAATATGAGATATCGCGTGTATACATATGCCACAAATAATAATCCCTCCCCTTTATTTCGTTTGTTTCTATTTTTAATGCAAAATTTCAAATATTTTTCTCAAATTACCCCTTTCGAAAACTGTATAATAATTAATGAAGAGCGATCAAGAGTTTAAAGCAATTTTATATTTTTCTTATATTAATATATTTATGATGGGTAAAAATGAAACTTTATCATCAATTTAAAAAAAAAAATAGTAAGTGTGAAAATTTAAAGAGACCGCTGTTGTGGGATTGATGGAGAATGCAACTGAAAAGTTCATGCATGATATTTACCATCACACATCCTATCAGTTATTCACCATTCTTGAGAGCATATAACAAGAAATCTCATGTTTGAGTGCCCGAGTGAAGTTATCTTCTTCAAAGTCAACCCTTTCTATCACCTTCGACAGTAATAATACATTATATACGTGTATATATATTTGAAAAAAGAAGAAAACTATCGGTTTCTACAGCTTCTATAGCTCTGCATCTCAATTCTCAATCCATACAAGAAATGAACTGTATGTACAATCTTACCCCATCTCATTATAAAAACCAAACCATGAAAAATGGCTCATAGAAGACAAATAAATTGTATAATTAATTTACTATCACTAATAAACTTTATTGAAATTGAATTAATAAAGCACAAATGGTAATAATATATACTCTCTCCACACATTCATAAGTATGATTTAGGGTGGGGGTGGGGTCCCTTGGAGGTAAACATTTATTTCCAAATCTGAGGAAAAAAGAGCTTTTACTAGAAATGGAGGTTTCTTGAAGGAGAAAACAAACTTGTAAATCTGAGAAGCTCCACTTTTACTAGTTTTGGATGGAAGAAAAATATATATATTCGAGGCAATCATATTTTATAAAAAGTATTGACAAGGCCAACACAATGGGTGACTGCTGGTGCGTGAAGAAGCTCTGGTCTGACTTGTATATGGTGCTGCAGACCTGCCAGCTGCATGTTCCCTTAACAAAACTAAACAAAATCCAAGAGTTTTGCATAAAGAGAAGTTGATGACTCAGTGAAAACAGCAAGATAGAAAGTAAATACATACATCAAGTAGAGAGAGATGTTTGTACCTTCTTCTCCTGTGTCCTGAATCCTGATATTCAAGTTCTGATAACTTTCTGTGCATGCATGTTTCTGCCCCCGACTTTATCTTGTTTTTAACACTGTCAATTCAATCACTTAGATGAGATGGGATTGGACACAGATGATCTGAAGCTCTGTCTGTGTATGTTATTCAGCCCTCTCTGTCTGTATCATTCATACTAATTTAGGAGCTTGTGCTTTTCTTAAAAAATTAAACCAAAATAGACAAATAATTTAAGAACACAGAGACCAACTCCTTGAGCTAAATTTTTAGTTTAGTTTCGAAAGTCTTCCTTGAGCTAGGGGTAACCAACCATAGCCTAACTAAACTCTAAACACAATCCATTATCTTGTTTAAATTTAACTGATAGAGGAGGTATTACCTAACTAGTTTGAAATCTTACTACTTTTACATATCTTTTGATATGCTAAAAGGGTACAATCTCTTGTCTTTATTTCCTTAAAAGTTGTGTTTCAAATTCTTGAAGCAATGCATAATTTATTTGGTAACCTATAGACTTTATTACATGCTTCAAAAAATCGCAAGATTTTTTGACCTTTCGAAGGTAACAAATACGTATATCTCACTTTTCGATCTTTTATCATATTCTCGATTGAGCTATCCCGGATATGTTACGATAGGGCTAAATTCTAAACACAAGAACTTTACTTAATGTCCCCAAATGCTTCAACCAAAACAATGGCAAGAAAAGAGTTGCACACCAAGAGAGAAATGGTCCATTACCATGCATGTCATTGTTGGACTAATTTGACTTTTGGCTCAAATCCAATTTCTTGGTGAACAGTGTCAAATTGTCAAAACTACCTGCAAAAGCAAATTTTATCTTCTCCTAGCTCATCATATATGTACATCTCCGATTAGTCTGCTCTGCAGCTTGAGTTTTGTCCTTCCTTCCTCGGCCATGACTAGAGATGCATTGAATAGATAGATGAATCTATCAGAAACAGTACTATAACTCTTCTTTTCTTTCTCACATGCACCAATATAATGTGTGTTAAATGCTTTTTATATAAAGAAAAAAACACAATAATGTGGTTGCTTCTTTCATATACTTCATATCCCCACAAAATTATGATCGCTTAAGTACATTTTTGAACAATTATTGAAACCACACACACACACACACACACAATGTGCTGCCTCCTTATACACAGTATGTAATAACTCTCCTCTGGTCCTCCCTGTCAAACAAACCAGTCCAAATGATACTAACAAACAATTATCACAAAGGCAAAAAGAGTAACCATGCAATACTTCTTAGGTTTCCTACTTGGGACTTGTGGCCTTGTCTTTCTCTATATATATGCTAGCTTTCTACTCTGTAATATACTCTCATTCCCCCTCGACTAATATTTATAGAAAACCACAACAACCTTAAATTTCCCACTACATTGTTTCCAAACTCTCGCCAAATTAATATATTGTCATCAAGAAAAAGCCATCTTTATCACCACAATGGAAGCTTTTAACACCCATATTAACGTACCCAGCATTCCTTATGCATTCACTACAATTAGTAGCGCAAGCTTTGTCTTCCCTGGTTCAATTACTGGCACAGTAACTCCATGGATGGACACAAGGATTTGGAGTAGACTACCACATCGCCTCCTGGATCGAATCATCGCATTCCTCCCACCTGCAGCATTCTTTCGCTCCCGGTCCGTCTGTAAAAGATGGTATGCACTCCTTTTCTCCACACAATTTCTTGAAATGTATCTCCAAGTTTCCCCTATCCGTCATTGCTTCATTTTCTTCAAACTCAAAAGCCTCAAATCCCATATCTACAAAAACAACAATGCACCCTACAACATTGATCAAAACAGACTAAACTGTGAAGGGTACATGTTTGATCCTCAAACCATCACTTGGCATTGTCTATCGTTTCCTCTAATCCCACCCGGGTACTCACCATCATCATCCTCTGGTGGACTAATCTGTTGGGTATCCGAAGAAGCCGGTCCAAAAACCATATTCCTAAGCAACCCTCTGTTCGGTTCTTTAATTCCATTGCCCTCAACATTAAGGCCAAGGCTTTTTCCTTCAGTTGGCCTAACTGTCTCAAATTCATCCATCGACATCGTACTCGCTGGAGACGACATGATATCGCCATATGCTGTCAAGAACTTAACAACCGAAAGCTTCCACATTGACAGTTCAGGGTTTTACTCCATATGGGGCACCACCTCTTCTCTTCCGAGACTTTGCAGTCTTGAATCAGGCCAAATGATTCATCTACACACAAAATTCTACTGCATGAACTACAGCCCATTTAGTGTTTTAACCTATGACATATCATCAAACCTTTGGTGCAAAATCCAAGCTCCAATGAGAAGGTACCTAAGATCACCGAATCTAGTCGTATTAAACAACAAGCTAATCCTAGTTGCTGCAGTCGAGAAAAGCAAGCTCAACGTACCAAAAAGCTTGAGGCTATGGGCCTTACAAAGCTGTGGCATCGCATGGGCGGAGCTTGACAGAATGCCACTACAACTATATGCACAGTTTGAGGCTGAGGAGAATGGAAGAGGGTTTAACTGCGTTGGGAATGGTGAGTATGTTGCGGTGGTGATAAGGGGTTCAGGGAAGGCGGTGTTGTTCGACATGGGGATGAAGCGGTGGCAGTGGATTCCAGCATGTCCGTACCAAAATGGTGGTGGAGAGTTGCATGGATTTGCTTATGATCCTAAATTAGCTACGCCTGTTACCGGCCTTCTTGATCAGTTAACGGTGCCGTTTTAGTTATGATTATTTAGCTAATGCACAAATATGATTAACTAATTATGATAGTATGTTTTATATTTATGAATGTATGACATCGATATATTAAGCTAGCTAGTCACCTAGTCAAGTTATGTTATGCTTAATGTTGTTATTTTCAAGTGAAAAGTGAGATAAAAACTTATGACACCGAAAATTACCAGTGTAACCAAATGTAACCAACTATAACTCTTTACATATGTAGCTATAATTGTATGATTATGTTGGCTAAATAATTATGTTATGGTTTGCATTATGTGTACAAGCTAGGGCGGGAAACAAATGACTTTTTTATATACAAGTTTTGATCATCATCATCCAAATCAGGAGTGCCCACGATCATTGATATGAACTATCATATTAATTAGAAGAAGAATGTTTGTTTGTATTTTGCTAATGAGGTACCGGAGAAAATTTAAAAGGTTAGATGGGTAAAAGTTCCCAATTTTAGTTTTAAAAGGAGTAAATTGGATTGTCTTCCATCCATTCTCGAACCTCGAAAAAATATTAATGTTTATAAAAAAAAAAAATTGTTTTCCTTATGTGTACATCGCATAAATTTTAAGCTTTATAATAATTCTGCGTATCATGTAATCAGCATTGATGTAGATAGCGTGATAGTTTAAGGTGCCGTTTGTTATAAATTAGAATTTATTAGAAGTTTGGGAAGAAAAATTCACAGAATTTCGATCTTTTCTTTTCTAATTTAATTCTATTTTTCTGTTTTTCCTAATTCTTCTGTCCCCTTCCTCTTTGTTCAATATTTTCCCTCATCTTTTACCTTTCAATTTAAGATTTGTTTATTACTAGTATCAAATTTAATATATTCACTGCTGCTTTCGAATAATCAACCGCAATCGAATAGGAACTCCCATGACCCATCTAATCAATAAATTAAGTTTTATTTCTCTAAACAACCCCATGCATTTGGTTGAGACTCTTGTTTAAGAGATTAGATATGAGGATATCTCTATCTCTAAAAATATGAGCAATGCACTTCCTCCGCAAAATGGATGTGAAGGTTTTTAGACGAATTCAGGGTGTGAAAATTCTTCATTTCTATCTTATTTCAAAACTAAACACGTATACAAATTGAACCACTCTCGAACATAAAACCTCTTATTAAAATGTTATTGATCTAATTCGGAATAAATTGATATGATGTATTATTTCAAATCTTTTCAAAAATTTAATAACACAAATTTTGTCACTTTCATACTATTTTCCAGCTCATTAATTTATGTTTGTGGCCATAACTATTGGAGTATTTAACTAATACACAAATGAGAAAAAGAACCTAAGATACATTTCAGTAATTTCCTAAGATCTTATTATAAAATGATAGTATATTAATAAAATTTTAAATGAATCCTGATTTTACAAAAATACCCCTATCATGTTTGCACCTAAAATTCTATGTTACTTAAAATATATCTTAGGCTTCCTAATCCCTACACAAATATGATTAATTTTTATGATGTTTCCGAAAATTGCAAATATGTTTTATATTTATGCATGACATCGATTAAGCTAGCTAGTCAAGTTATGTTTAATATTGTTATTGAGAATAAGAAATATTCATCTCAGGTAATTTTTCCTAACATAGTGAATAAAATAGATGTGTTTGATAATTATGATATTTTGATATACACAATTTTTGTAAATATTATTTTGATTGTGCATATAAAAATATCATAATTATTAAAATGCAATTATTTTATTATCTCGCGTAAGTTACCTAACATCAATATTAGATTGCTTATTCTCATTGTTATTTTCTACGAAAAGTGAGATAAAAAACACATGACAAGAAAACCACTGTAACGTTCATCATCAATGTGACGATAATTGGATGATTATGTTGGCTCAATAATTATGTTATGGTTCATTATGTATGTATGTACAAGTGCGTGAAATATATGACTTATATATATATATATATATATTACAAGTTTTGATCCCCAAATAAATATATGTATCTTAGGTAATTCCCTACATATTAGTACAAATCAGTAGTGTACTAATAAAATTTTAAATGAATTACGATCGGACAAATATACTCTTTACATGTTTGCATATAAAATTATGTATATCTTACCTAACTTACCTAAGATTTATCCTAGTCCCCTGATCTCATTAGAAAAATAATGTTTGTGTGTATTTTGCTAATGAGGTAGTGGAGGAAATATCTCACCTAACTTGCCTAAAATTTATAGCATGGTTTGTTGAGGACATATTTAAGTATATTGTTAGTTATGATTGATAGGATTGATACAAATGTGTTACTGGAAGTGTGATAGTTTAAGGGGTTTGTTAGTATGATACAAATAACTTATAAGTTACGGAGTATTTGTTTTGTTCCATGACCTGGGCTAAGGGGCGTCTCCCCTGCTTCATCACCTAGCAAGAGCCTCCTTTCCTTTGTAAGATTTGTTTTGCTGAAACTGCTCTTCTCTGGAGTAGCTAGCAGCCCTATAACCACCACTCTTGATCCCTCCCTTATAGTCTGGTCTTACCTTTTTGGTGCTCTGTTTCTGTGAATTAATAAATTAAACGGAACGGATTCTAAGTGTTTTTCTAATGAGGAGGAGATCACTCAATTAATTACCTGTGAATTGTGAGTACAGTATTTTTATTTTATGGTTAAAATTGGAAGTAAAACATATGCAGCGCAATATAAAAAATTGTAAGTGGCTCTGTACTTGCATCACTATAATTGTATGATTATGTTGGCACAAAAATTACATGATGGTTTGATTATTTATACTAGATTTTAACCGGTATGATGTATGGATATTTTGTTTTATTAATTAAATTATTTATTTTAAAGTTATTAATATTTTTATAATTTTAAAAAGTCTTAATGTATTATACTTATATTAGTTTTTTGAATTATTTAAATTATATATTTTTACATCAACCGGATTATATATAAATAAAAAATATTAAAAATAAATATGCACATCGCAAAAAGTATAAATTTATATTATTAATATATAAATATGTAAAATTTTGAGATTCAAAATATTATGAACATGACTTTTTAATATATCAAACATATGTATATTTAAGATTATACATAGTAGATTTAAATATATTTTTGATAAGATCTGTATTATGTTTTATATAAAATTTAATAGATATTATGGTATATGAGATATAATATGTATGTTTTTGTTAAAAATATGATAATATAATTATTTATTTGAATAAATTTTTTATGTTATTAGATTTCCAGTAGTATAATATTAATTGCAATTTATAAATAATTATATGATATATATAATTTAAGCCTTATACCAATAAATAATAGATATTACTATATTGCTAATGAAATTTAAACTTTAAGTTAATATTAAAAAATAAAACGATGCATAACTATTACCATTAAGAATTTGAGTTTGAAATATCTAATAGAGTTTGAGTCAGCCATGAAACTACTATATTCTCCGATCTCCAAACAAAATAAACACTATAGGACCTCAAGTCCTTGACAATAGCTAAACAATCTAGAATGACTAATCCAAAGTACGATCGGTCATCTTCATTCTTCCTTCTAAAAGCCTGCACAACTGTGAAAGCATCAAGCTCTATAAATACACTACTTACCCCTTGCCTTTTCAACCACGAGAAGGCTTCTCGAAATGCCATAGCCTCTGCGATTTTCGGTTCTGTAATGCCTAACATTTTACCACCATACCCTGCTACAAACGTTCCGGAGCTATCTCGCAACAGGCATCCAAATGAACTATAGTGCCGATCTTCATATGTAGCAGCATCCACATTACAAGTCATCCATCCAATTGGAGCTTTTTGCCAGATTATACTTCCATCTCGACTATTTGCTA
This sequence comes from Oenanthe sinensis, assembly GCA_028671895.1. Classification (NCBI taxonomy): domain Eukaryota; kingdom Viridiplantae; phylum Streptophyta; class Magnoliopsida; order Apiales; family Apiaceae; genus Oenanthe; species Oenanthe sinensis. Next base: position 2,586,015 of record CM053814.1, on the reverse strand, counting down.
TACGCATAGCAGTTGTTTTATTTTGAGCTTATTGCCACTGAAAAAGAAGGTTGCCTGCTCCACTAACTACCATTGCTGGAGTTTTGAACTGATTTTTCCAAACCACTGCATTTCTGTGTGTTCAGATGCCTCACGCCGTAACACACAGAAGGCCAAGTTCCTGAAGTGAGAGCGATTGGAAAACAGTTTTGAACCACTGGCCAATTTCATTGAAATGAACATTAAGGTGCATTTCTTCCCAGCACCTTTGAGTAAAGGGACAATGATACAAAACATGGTCTAGATTTTCTTCCGCACTTCTGCATACTGGGCACAAAGACACAACTTCCACATTCCTTCCTTGCAGATTACTCAGAGTTGGTAATCTATTTTGAAGAGCTTGCCACATAAATTTTTTAACTTTACGAGGGATAGGTAATGACCACAGCTTCATCCACGCAAAATCTTAGCCGCTTGCACCAACTTGATCGTATGATTTGCATAACACCCTATACCCACTTTTGACTGTGTACGTACCCTTGGCATCTGCCACCCACAACCAAGAATCTGTTTCATTTCTCAAACTCAATGGAATTTTCAGGATGCTACTTGCATCCTCTGCATTGAAGATATCGTGTATAAGATCATGATCCCATTCTATGGAGTTATTTTTAAGTAGGTTGCTCACCGTTGTATCCTGCAATTCCGGAACAATAGGAGTTGCTACATGAGCTCGGTCAGCTTCAGGGATCCAAGGATCAGTCCATATATTTATGGAAACTTCATTACCCACCTTCACCCTAAACCTGCATTTTTGAAAGATTTTCCAGGATATTATCGTGCCTTCAGCAGAGTAGCTGTAACTGATTGAGGATCTGTCAGCAATCTCCATGCTTGTTTACCTAGCATAGCAATGTTGAATTCCCTAATCCTTCTGAAGCCTAATCCACCAAACTTCTTCGGGTAACATAGCATATCCCATCTCATCCATCTCATACCCCGATTGCTTTCCACATTTGACAACCACCAGAATTTATTCATCAATCTCTCTAGGTCATCACAGAGCTTTTTTGGAAGCAGAAACACCAACATGACATAGGATGGGATTGATTGTATAAAAGCCTTTAGAAGAACTTCTTTACCCCCTCTTGAGACTATCTTCCCTTTCCAACTCTGCATTCGATTCCAGCATTTTTCCTTTATATACCGAAATACCTCCTCCTTATTGCTACCTACGTAACTTGGTAAACCCAGATAGCAAGATGAATCTCTACTGATTTGGACCTGCAAGATCTGCCTACACGTCTCTTCCATGCTGTTTGACGTATTACGGCTAAAGTTAATACATGATTTTTGAAAATTTACTTGCTGACCTGTTGCACTCTCATACATACGTAGGCTATCTTTTATGCAACTCAGTTGTAGTTGCTCGAAAGAATAAATATGCGTCATCCGCAAAGAATAAATGAGTCACAACAGGAGCATTTCTTGCAATTTTACACCCATGAAGATTGCCCTCCTCCTCCCTTCTCTTGATGATAGCTGTCTTCTCTTGATGGTAGCTGTTAGACCCTCCGCACATAACAGGAATAGATATGAACAATTGGGCCTACTTCGTTCCCTGATAGAAGAAAATTGTACTTAACCGTTGACATACAAATAATAGATCCAATCAATCCATTTATTTGAAAAACCCATTTTTTCCATTATTTTTCGGATAAAGACTCATTCAACCCTGTCATATGCCTTGCTCATGTCAATTTTTAGAGCTGTATACCCCATTTTTCCTTGAGTCTTTCTACGCATCCAGTGGTTTATTTCATAGGCAGCCACCACATTATCAGTTATTAATCTTCCTGGGATAAAAACGCTTTGCATTTCTGAGATTAGCTTTGGCAGCAAGATTTTCAACCTATTTGCTAGCATTTTTGTAATGATTTTTATTAGCACATTGCAAAGAGAGATCGGTCGTAAGTCACCCATAACTTTAGTTTTGTTCTTCTTCGGAATGAGTACTACGAGGGTATCATTGAGATTTTGAGGCATAGAACCTGTGTTTAAGATATGCAAGCAAAAGTCTACTACATTGTTGCCAATAACTTTCCAAAACCTTTGATAAAAAACAGGATTCATACCGTCAGGTCCAGGGCTTTTATCTGGATGCATCGAAAATACAGCTTCTTTGACCTCCTCACATGTGAAATCCCGGGTGAGGTGTTCATTCTGATGAGGGCTAATTTTTGGTTCGATGTAGCTCAAAACTTCTTGGAAGTCACTACCTTGAGTTTGAAACAGCTTATCATAGTATGAGCCTATTACCTGCTCCAATCCGTTTGACCAATTCCTGAGATTACCATCTTCATCCTCTAACTGATTTATAGAGTTCTTCTTTTTCCTTGCACTAGCATAGGCATGAAAGTACTTTGAGTTGCTATCTGCCGCTTGCAGCCAGTGTTGTTTAGCCCGTTGCTTCCAAAAATCCTCCTGCTGGGCTAGTATTTTTGCATACTCTTTCATCGCCTCACCGTTATATTGAACAGCAAAAGCATCATTAAGACCTCTGAATCTATCCAAGCGTTGTCGACATGTGTGCAACTTATCCTTAAATTGTTTAGCCATCCTTCCACCCCAAGCCCTTAATTCTCTTGCGCAAAAATCTATTTTCTGACAGATATGTTGCTCTTTATTTTTTATCCAGCACTTGTCCACAATCTCGTTACATGCTTCTTCTCTCAACCAAGCGTTCTTGGTAATTCGTTTGTGTATGCTGAACTGCCTCCTCAACTCTTGGATTACCATCGTTTCCGGCTGTCGCCCTGACCTGTATCTTTTCAATATCTTTATTCCCTTCATCCCCCTTTGTGCGCTGCCGTTTCTGTTTAGCGATAATTATTAACTTCCCATCATTAGCCCCGCTTTTTTTGGGCAACTCCCTTGTTTCCTCCATGAATACTCCCTTCACTGGTTTCCATATTGACGCTAATGTATCTTGCATTGCCATGAAATTTATTGAGAATCAGACCATCTGCATCATCATCATCATCATAATTTATTGACAGGTTTGCGTACTCATCGGAATTTGAAAAAGTTTAGACTAGTTGGACAAGAAATAACACGTCAATAGACGAGACTCATCATAAGACGAGACTATCACAATATTGTCCATCAATATAAAGCCTTTTCATTTGCTAAATTTATTTTACTCCCTCATCCAAAATTTGATATAATTTGATAAAATTTAAACCATTGAATGAAAGAGAATGAACCGGACGACTACCAAGCTCCTCGTTAAGGTTATCTGTCATGTTTAACTTTGAGTCGTTCACATACTGTATTGTCCTAATAACTTTAGACTGATGGAAATTAAAATAATTCTATAACTGAAAGTTTTTACAATCCTTTTTGTATTAAAAATGTACTCATCTATACTATCTATCCTATATTATTAAAACCGAAAGATTAAAAATTTTGGTCGTCGGTTGGTTTGGTACTGGGTGAACCATAAAAAAGATCTTGACCGTCCAATTTTAAGCGAACCATAGAAACAATCTTAACCGTTGAATTTTAATAAAATATAATTTAAAAAAATATAGTCGTACATACAACTCTAACACCAGTAGTCCTCTTTTTTCCAATTTTAAGTGAACCATAGAAACAATCTTAACCGTTGAATTTTAATAAAATATAATTTTAAAAGAATATAGTCGTACATACAACTCTAACACCAGTAGTCCTCTTTTTATACAACTCATCAGAGATAGAATAATATTATATTATATTTAAATTATATTCTATATTTTTATTTTACAAATCCTACTTATCCTATAATTTTTATTTAATATATCATTAAAATTTATTCTATAATTTTAATTTAATATATCATTGAAATTTATGATAACATTGAAACTTTGGTAGTCGGTCAATATTTGGGCCGGATAGTTGATTAATTGTTGGGCCTAATTTTAAAATATTAATCTTCTAACTAAAAAACAATCTCATATTAATCTTCTAACTAAAATATCTCACATTAATCTCCTAAGTAAAATACATCTCTATACAAAACAAACAAAAATTATCATATTAAAATATAAATACAAATAAATTATATAAAAATATATACATATAATATTAAATAAAATTTAAATTATTATTATACAAATACAAATAAATTCAAAGCATTATAAAATATTAAAATAAAAATATTAAAAAACTAAAAAAATTCATCCGTGAATCGCACGGGATAAAAGCTAGTATTATTAAAGCCGAAAAATTAAAAATTTTGGTTGTCGGTTGGTTTGGTACTGGGTGAACCATAGAAAAGATCTTGACCGTCCAATTTTAAGTGAACCATAGAAACATTCTTAACCGTTGAATTTTAATAAAATATAATTTTAAAAGAATATAGTCGTACATACAACTCTAACACGAGTAGTCCTCTTTTTATACAACTCATCAGAGATAGAATAATATTATATTATATTTAAATTATATTCTATATTTTTATTTTACAAATCCTACTTATCCTATAATTTTTATTTAATATATCATTAAAATTTATCCTATAATTTTAATTTAATATATCATTGAAATTTATGATAACATTGAAACTTTGGTAGTCGGTCAATATTTGGGCCGGATAGTTGATTAATTGTTGGGCCTAATTTTAAAATATTAATCTTCTAACTAAAAACCAATCTCATATTAATCTTCTAACTAAAATATCTCACATTAATCTCCTAAGTAAAATACATCTCTATACAAAACAAACAAAAATTATCATATTAAAATATAAATACAAATAAATTATATAAAAATATATACATATAATATTAAATAAAATTTAAATTATTATTATACAAATACAAATAAATTCAAATCATTATAAAATATTAAAATAAAAATATTAAAAAACTAAAAAAATTCATCCGTGCATCGCACGGGATAAAAGCTAGTATTTTTTATAATTAATTGTCTACAAACTATTGATCCACATATTTTATTGTATAATAATAAGATGATTTAAATTCTTAAATATTATATATGCGCACACTAAAATATAAATTTTTATATATTCTAAAATTTATATAATAATAGTTTATTTTAAATTAATTATAATATTATATAAAGTTAAGGCACTCCATAAAATTTTTTTGATTAGTTTCATCTTTCAAAAAAAAAATTATAATTTATTTATCAAACAACATTAAATATTCAAATTTATTATTCATTCAGAATTTTAGTAGTCGAGAAATACTACTCAGATTTAACTAATAACCCTGAGTATCAACTGTGTCATCGTCCATCAAGAAAACTAACAAAAAAGAAACTTGTGAAACACACACATAGCTGAATCTGTGTGCGTGCAACTTCACTCTTGTTCTTCATCCATTGGAGTGATATTGTTCCCCAAACCCAATATATACACACACACTCTTGACTCTAGTATATACATACACACACATATAAAAGAACAAATTTTTACAATATGATGGAGGGATTTTTAAGCAAACTGTGTTAATTAAGGCATGGTCCTCGCCATCTCCACCAGAAAGAAGCTCAATATCAAGATTTGTCTGATTCCATGTAAGCTCTTCACTTTTCAATCTCTTTTGTATTCTTCTCATCAAGATATTAAATTTGCTAAAACCCCAGAAAAACCCCGTCTTGAAAATGATAGGATTGAGACAAACCCACCCCCAATCTGTGATGAAATATTCAAATGTAGCCCTAAAATGGGATCTTTTAAAGTGGGTGATTCCACTTTTTATAATCTGGTTGCAAACCATGCTAGTATTGGGGATTTTGGGGCAATTGAGATGGTTTTTGATCGAATGCAGCGCGAAAAAAGAGTTTTCTTGGAGAAAGTTTTTATCTTGGTGTTCAAGGCTTATGGGAAATCACATTTACCTGAAAAAGCAGTTGAGTTGTTTGATAGAATGGAGGGTGATTATCGATGCAGGCCAACTGTTCGATCGTTTAACTCGGTTCTTAATGTTTTAATTCAAGAGGGTTTGTTTTATCGTGCATTGGAATTTTATTCGTATGTGATTGGGAGTAAGAGAATGAATATATCGCCGAATGTGTTGAGTTTTAATTTGATTATTAAAGCTATGTGTAAGGTAGGTTTGATTGATAAAGCAATAGAGGCATTTAGAGAAATGCCGATGACACGGTGTGAGCCTGATGTTTATACGTATTGTACTTTGATGGATGGGTTATGTAAAGAAAACAGACTTGATGAGGCTGTGTCTTTGTTGGATGAGATGCAGATTGAAGGGTGTTTTCCGAATTCTGCAACTTTTAATGTGTTAATTAATGGGCTCTGCAAGAAGGGCGATTTGTCTCGAGCAGCTAAACTTGTCGAAAATATGTTCCTTAAAGGGTGTGTTCCTAACGAAGTTACGTATAACACCCTTTTACATGGTCTTTGTCTTGCTGGGAAATTGGATAAGGCGATTAGTCTTTTAAATAGGATGGTTTCAAATAAATGTGTTCCTAATGATATCACCTTTGGAACTATCATTAACGGGCTTGTTAAGCAACGACGAGCTGTTGATGGTGCCCATCTGTTGGTATCCATGGAGGAAAGAGGACACCGGGCAAACCAGTACGTCTATTCGTCACTTATCAGTGGATTATTTAAGGATGGAAAATCCGAAGAGGCATTAAGAATGTGGAAGGAGATGACTGATAAGGGATGCAAGCCTAATATAGTTCTTTATAGTACTCTCGTAGATGGGTTGTGTAAAGATGGTAAAGTGGACAGAGCTAAAGAAATATTTTCTGAGATGACGGCAAGGGGTTACATCCCCAGTGCTTTTATTTATAGCTCCTTGATGAGGGGATATTTTCAGACAGGCAATGGCCAGAAAGCACTACTCATATGGAAAGAGATGGACAAAGAAAGTTGCGTGCAGAATGAGGTTTGTTACAGCGTTCTCATTCATGGCCTCTGTGGGGATGGAAAGCTTAAAGAAGCTACAGTAATTTGGAAGCAAATGCTAAGCAAAGGATATTCACCTGATGTTGTCACATATAGTTCAATGATTAAAGGCTTTTGTGATTCTGGGTTAGTAGAACAGGGTTTAAAACTTTTTAATGAGATGATATGCAAGGAGCCGAATTCTCAACCAGATGTCGTCACTTATAACATAATTTTCAATGCATTATGCAAGCAGAGTAGCATATCCCGCGCTATTGATCTTTTAAACACCATGTTGGATCAAGGCTGCGATCCTGATTTGGTCACATGCAATATTTTTCTGAAATGTCTGCAAGAGAATGTAAATCCACCACAAGATGGGAGGGAGTTTCTGGATGAGCTTGTATTACGACTTTGCAAGCGACAGAGAACAATGGGAGCGTCTAAAATTGTTGAAGTGATGCTTCAAAAGTTTCTTCCTCCAAAAGCATCTACGTGGGAAAAAGTTGTAAAAGAAGTTTGTAAAGCAAAAAGGATTCGAGTTGCCATAGGCAAGTGTTGGACTGACCTGTTCATCTGAATTTAGGGTTTAGTTATTTTCTAGGGTTATACTTTATACTGATTGATCATTATTTGTATCCTTAAATTTTATGCTGTAATACAAGCCATGTACATGTCTTGGGCCCAATTTTGTATCATTCATCCAGTTTTGTACCATTAGCCTAATTCATATTTCGTTATAGAATGAGAAAGCTGTTTCGTTACTTTTGTTAGTCTTTTCATGTTTTGCTACTACGCAGAAAGGTAAATCACGATTATAAGATACTGCATGTCAGCATAAATTTATCCTAGATAAGCCTTGCCCTGGGTCACCGGGCCAATGCTGTAGTGGTCACACCCTTTACCTCCGTTCGGGATTGAGAAATCAAGATGCATGTGTGCATGAATATATTTATGGCTTATTTGGGAACTTGGAATTCTCCCAAGCTTGGGTCGTTTACTTGACATCATTGTTTGTTCGCACGAGTCCAGACAAAATGATTTTCCATTCCGAGCCATTCAAGATGATGCAATATCTAAAAACATTATGGGACTTGCACGAACATGTCCTCATATATTTGGCATCACTGGGAAGGAGGTCTGTAGTGCAGTCAAGGCAGAGACTGAAAAAAAGAAAGATGAGCAACCAAAGCAGGATATGTCCCAAAATTGTAATGGAGAGGATATAAATGTAAAATGATGCTACGAGCGTACGAGCAATGATGCAGAGGACTCTTACTGGTCCTGCTCCTCGTACTAGACCTGGTATGCCATGCATTAAGCCATTCCCTCTACCTCGTCTTGTTGTTAACCTTCCTCATCCTTTAAATACAGTGCAGAATTCAACTCCAAATGTTGTGATGAATAAAATGGAGGGGGTAATGAAATTTGAACTATGATTTGAGTAGATTTTCAAATTTTATATTCCTTCATTCATTTTGTTCATAACAACCTAACCTAGAGTCAACCACCCACCCAATTTGAAAAGAAATCCTCTCTTGCTCAAAATACCCAATTTCTTCGCAATTCTTATCATAAAAAATTTGCACTAGCTCCTTTTTTCCTTCAAATTTTCCCTCCAACCTCCCTTGTTTACCTTTAGTTGTATTTATTACATTCCACATGAACCTTTTGGGTTTGGGTTTGCAATTTTGCATATGGCATAAATGAGGTGTCATCTGGAACCTCACAATCATGAGGGTGACATTTCAGCAGGTGTTGATGTTACTGTTGTAAATGATACCGTAACTGAAAATTTTCCTTCTGAAAAAGAATCATTAGTTGCTGTACAAATTTCTGAAGTGTCCGATACTTTAGTCGATGAGAGCGCCGATAGCAAACCAACATCACAAAGGCATGTACCAAATGCAAACTGCCTGATTTTTGATGAATTTGTTGCTAAGGCAGATAAAAAAAGGTAAAATTCTTGACTTTATGTTTCTCTCTACATAAAACACCAAAGGTGATCTACCAATACATGGTGCAATGTTCTTTTATGTACATAAGCTTCTACCCATGCATTTGCAGTTAAATTGGCATTGGTAGTTTCACAGCTCATAGGAGAAACCATCACAAGCAGCAAAATCTAGACCGACCTTGCATTTGTTTGCATATAGCTCATAATCAAAAGAAGAAGAAAAATACACAAGTACACATTTAATACTGGTTATGTCCTGGAAATATTTAGACCCTGACCTCAGAATTAATTTTAAGCACTAAATTGACCCCAATGCATTCATGAATCCCGTGTGAAAAAAATTGGACAAATGCTAAACTGAATGTTTTCTTGATAACCATAATACCATGAAGCCCACAAAACAATATGCACACATTATAAATTAATGATAATAACATCTCCACGCGTATAAGAAATGTACTCGTACTGTAGGATTGATTTGAGATGAACTTTTTATAAATTCAGCTTACAATAACAATGAGTGTTTCTTTAAAGTTCAAGTATTACTACAAAAAAACATAGTGCATAGTGCGAACACTAACATGCACGAGATATTGTAAGACAGGATGGTCTTGCCATGGTGAAATATCAATAGGTTCACCTATCGAAGGGTTTAAACATTGCGCTTCTTCCTGATTTTGCCCTTGCCACCTGTCCTTTTACCAATCTTGACTTTCTTTTTCATCTTTTTCCCTACACCGCCATTTGCTTTTAAGGATTTTGAGGTTTGACCACCTTCAGCCATCTCCACATCTGCTGAACAATATGTTCAAGAAATATGCATTACAAAAATATGGTGAAAATTGAAACAAAAGCAAAAATGAGGATATTTCATCTTAAATGAGGATATTTAAAATGATTAAACTAACTGAAACTGGCCTCCCCGATGTGTAGCCAAATGAATTCAATACATTTAACTAATATCCTACATCCATGTTTGTTTCATAGGATTAAACTCCACATACAATTAGCTTATTGACTTACATTTTATTAATAACTTATTCAACTAATTTCAATGAGTTTCAAGTTAATTTAAATGCGATTATAATGCAGAGTGAGGGAGAGAGAGAGAGAGAGAGAGAGAGAGTGAGGGAGGGAGAGAGAGCAGTATGAAATAATCACAAAGTAATAAAAGCTGGTCATCCGATTATCTTAACAAACAAAGCTAAATCATAAACATTGAACTACCAAAGAGACTACAGTCTAGTACTCGGAAAGAAACACAACCCCAATCACTATCAAATTCACACATCAACCGCACACAAAAATTAACAATTCCTACATAAAAACATCTAAAACCACAACAATCAAGTGTGTGTGTGTGTGTGTGTGACAATATAGTAAACAGAAAAACAGGCTCAACTATCTCACAAAAGACTAAAATGGGCCATCAAGAAACAGAAAAAGAAACATACCCATATCACTATTAATACACACTAAACACCCAAAACCCCAAAACCACAACAATCAGATGCAAACACATGCATACATACATTAATACATCAAACAGAACAACAAGGTCAACAATTGCAAAAAGCACTCAAATGGGCCATCAAGAAACAGAAAAAGAGGCATACCCATATCAGCATTTGCGGCGGAAGTGTTGGCAATAACCTCCATGGCAGCGGCGGCGGCGGCGGCGGCGGCGGCGGCGGCGGCGGCGGCGGATTTAGACTGGCGGACGGGGAGTTTAGGGGCGGCGAGAGCAGCTTCTTGGGCAGCGAGCTTAGCAGCTTCTTTACCCTCGTTTAAGGGAGCAACAATCTCTCTTCTAATAGCTCTAAGTCTCTTTATTCTCTTTGATCTCATTGATTTTGCCATCTTGCCTTGTTCGCCTCTGTGTTTGTTTTCGCAAAAGGGGATTTAGGGTTTTGGAGATTTGAGGGCGTGTTTGTGTACCCATGTATATATATATATATGTTTTTATATTTATCTGTATATAAAAATAAAAATATAAGGGAATAATAAATAAGTTCCATAATTTATTAATTTAAATAGGTAAATTAATAGTATTATTATGGGTGCAGATATATGTAGATCTTAAATTTATTTATGCATACCATGTTTAAATTTTCGGACTAAAATACCCTTCTTAATACTCTGTAGTTTAATGATCAAAATTAAAAATAAGGACATTTCAGTCCAAAACACTCAATATAGTGTACATAAATAAATTTAGGGTGTGCATAAATCATAAATTTGATGGGACGCCATCAAATTCTTTTGTAACTTAATTATTAAATTATTTGTTTTATTTATGATTTTTGAATCATAAATTCGTTCTAGTTGAAAATTTTAAATATTAAAAAGTCAAAATAATTAAAAAGAGACAAAAGGAATAAATAATTTACAAATTGAAAAATATATTCATTTATTCTACATAAATTCTTTATCATGAATACAAACGGCTCAAATCATTTTATTAGTTTTGACTTTTTGACATATAATTTAAAATGTATAATGTAAATAATTGTTTTTTGACATAAATTAAGTATGCTATTTTTTGTTTACCATTTTCTGTTGTGAATGACACATATGTATTATTTTATTTGATAGACTTTAAACATAAAATCATTTATTTTATGTCGTATGTTAAAAGTCAATACAAAGAGGAAGGAATGAGTAAATTTTTGGGTTTTTTAAAAAATACCAAAAAATTTAAATTTTTTGTGAAAATATGTTTTTTGATATTATCGGTATCTAAATCCGACAATTTCGGATACGAATATGGATATAGGCATATTCATATCCGAAAAAATCCGAAATTAAATATATATGATATTGAAATAATATATATATATATATATATAATTTAAAATTTATTATATTAGTTTTGTAGTGTGTGTATATATATATTCATTAAATAATATATTTATACAAATTTTATATAATTGTAAAAATATTACATACATATAAAAAAATATTATTTGAGTTTACTATTATAAAGATAACAAAATTAGATTGAAAAGATAAATAAAAATTATTTTAAAAAAAATTAAAATAGGCTTAAATCTCTTTAACTCTTAACTTGATTTTTAAAAAATTAAATTTTTATTATTTATTTTATATTTTTTTTGAATTTTTAATATAAATTTAAAAAACTGATTAAAAATCGAATCCGGATAGTATCGTCGGATCCGGATTCGGATATTAACTTTTAAAAAAATTCGGATTCGGATACGGATACAGACAGATCTGTATCCGAATTATCCGTTTGACACCCCTAAAATTACATGTTAATTTTTAAAATAAAAAATTTATAATGATTTTGTTTAATATTTATTAAATAATAGTGATTTATTTTTAATATTAATTGCATATATTTTTTATATATTAAAAAATATATGAAATTAATAAATTCATTCCATCATTTAACTAAACACATGATATCGGCAATGATACTTTATTCCATACTACCTTAACCCGGTACCCATTCATGAACCAAACCACCCTCAGAGCAAGCACAATGGTAGATGCTAAATATCTTATTGTTATTGTTATAATATAGTATCAAAAAATATTTTTTAGTGCTAAAATAAAAATTGCATTCCAATTTTAGTTTCATAACTAGTTTCAAATTTAGTTTTCTTTAACTTTACCTATTTCAATATATTTTTGGAATTTAGTGATGTTCAATACAATAATTGTTTAAATTTTACCCTTCATTTGTAGTTATCAATGATGTGGCAAGAATGGATGGATTCATCCTTAAAATCAAGTATACATTTATACATGAATGCATCCAAATATGAAACTCTTTTGAAGTTAATTTTTTTTACATTTAATGCTATAATATAACAATAAAACTAAATATAACATTGCATTGGATTTACTCTTAAGATATACATGCAATTTTACGGTACAAGGTAGTGGATTACAAGTCATCATGCATGCTCAATCATATCGTTACTTATAGTTATGAACTATTAATAGTCAAGGGATAAGCAAACATAACAAAGCTAAACACGTAAATATGACCCGAAGCCATCACCTTTAGGCTTTAGCTAAAAACAACCCTACCTTAACAAGCTTTATACATTATTCCACACAGCACAGTCAAATGCAGCTTCCATAAACCGAAAATCAAACGATTGATCATTCATTCCTTGATTGACCACACTCATCAACTCATTGAAGTTATTAGTGAACTCTCCATCGAGATCCTTTTCTAACTCATGTGTTTGCACATGTTTCTTGATATGCATTTCTTGTTGTGTACCTGGTTCAGAACTATTAGTACTCCACAGACAATTTTCTTTGAAAGCACCAATACTGGACTGATTGAAGTATAAACATGAGACGGGAGTGTTTTCGAATGAGGGGTTGCTTTTGTACTCGAAGACTGTCTTGGTTTTGTTTTCTCCATAAATACTTGTGTTTGAAGCATTTTTTAATATGTGAAGCAGTATCTAAAGAGAAATCATTGGGGGCCTTGCTTGCATTATTAATGTTGTTACCATTACATTGATTTTGATGAAGAGATAAAAGGTTGTGAGTTTTGGGGTCTAGCCCATGAGCAATAAGCTTCTTCTTGATGCATGAGTTCCAAAAATTCTTTATTTCATTATCTGTTCTACCTGGCAAGTGCTTAGCTATCTGAGCCCATTTGTTTCCTAATATTCTATGAGCTTCGATGATTGTCCGTTCTTCGTGTTCAGTGAAAGGCCCCCTTTTAAGATCAGGCCTCAAGTAATTTAGCCATCTGAATCTGCAATTTTTTCCGCACCTCTGCAGTCCTGCAGATTAATCAAACCCCGTGTAAAACCGAGAATCAAAATTATAAAATTTGACAAAAATAAACAAAATGCATGCCTGCTAGTTTCGGGACCAAACTCCAGCAGTCATGTCCATTGGCAGTGATGTGTTTGATAAGTTTTTCATGTTCTTCAGGGGACCAAAGTCCTCTTTTAACTTTCTGTTTGCTGCAACAGTGATGCACCATCTTCGATTTCTGAATTTTCAGCTTCTTGTGTTTCGATTCAGATGATATCCCTTAACCTCGATATCTAGCTATGCCTATATACACTCCCACACACACCGTGTGGCTTCTTTACTAGCTGTCTTTATATGAATAAATTAGTTCTCTGCTAATCATTCATATTTCTTGGCCGTATATGCCATTTTTGGAGTGTACGTTCCTGTATTTAATATCCGGCATTTTAGCATTTTGGTCGGTGTATATTCCCTCCATTACAAATTAGTAGTCTCTAATTAGCTCTTTTTTTTCACAATCAAATTATAGTTGACCGTGTGGGAATTTGTTCCGACTGGGTACAACGTTTTAATGAATTTTTCACTTTACATTAATATAGTAATATTCTAATCATGTATTGAAACATGTGGGGACATTAGTTCGGTATATAAAATAGAGTACTACTATTAAGTGGACCTAATCAATAATTTTTTGGGACATGTGATGGGTTCGTCGATTACTCGAGTTATTATATTTGGACCACTACACTTATTTATGATATGAATTTGGGACTTAATCCAATTTCAAAAAAAAAACACGAGATTTAACCCGGATACCGAAATTTATACTAGTAGTATATTAATGTTTTAACGCTTAATAGTCGCAAACAATATAATTTACAATCAGTAGATTAATATTTGTTTCATAGATTTCTAAAACCAAAGAAAATACGAAGATAATTTCTTCTCATAACATAAGAAGGAGATGATGATTAAAGGTGATGTCGGTGTTAATCATACTTCATTTTTTCACCGTCCTCCCTTTCACCACTTGCTTTTTTTTACTGTCAGTTTCCAAGAAACTTCCTATACTTTCACAAACACATACAGACCAACTACACTCAATATCACAATGAAAAAACCATCCCATTTATATTATTAATCTGTTATGTATAATTAATAAATATTTGAATTCCACAGTTATTCGATTAATTCTTGATCATTCGAACGATCTATATGTACATATTGTTAATCGACACATTAAGGTTACTGTCAACTTAAGTTATCATTTACCATCACTGCATATGATTATAAAACGTAAACTTTCATGAAACTTTCAACAACTATCAAATGACTTCTTTACATGCATGTTTCATTGCTTTCTCCTATACGCATTCAACTCTTTTTTTTTCACCTCCATCTAAGAGATCTAAATCATCAACAATTTACTGCATGTGTTTGCTTAATTGCAGGACCACCGCCACGGAATTTCTATATTCTATCATGACAGTGCAGCCATATTTTCGTGCAGTCTACAAGCTTATCATAACAAATCAAACTATATCTTTCTTTTGATATTGCAAATTTGTTTTTGAAACATACTGTATGTTTTTTCCCATGTAATGTATTTAACATGTTTCGTATTAATTTGTCTGTCATAAGTTTAGAACCGGTAGCAGTATATACACTAATACACCATCAATTCGTAGCTAAAAAGATATATGAAAGACCAGGCAATCTTGTTCATACATTAAAGACATAAGCGATAATTAAATTTTTTTAGTTTGTAGAATAGTATCCATTTTCTAATAAATTTTGGAATGAGCAAGAGTCGAATCCAAGATATAGGACGACAAGAGATAAACCATTATCACTAGACTTTCATTGTGCAAATTGATAACAATATGAACCTGTTGGATCTTGATCTCCTCCTCTCATGCAGAGTTATGGTACAACCGTACAACTACTGTTTACTAGATTCTTACAAATAATATCGACAGGATCCAGCATGCATGTTGATGTTGCGTAAATGTGATTGTTCGCAAAATATTTGTTTGTGCGACACTCAATACGCTGAGCATAATATACATATCACATATGAGCATAAAAATGGACGTCTGAGAAAAAAAAATTACTTGCATGTGTAACATTATTTAACCTATGGGGGCGACATTGTGTAAAATTACTTGCACGTCTGATAAATGTTTGAAGAAGCCAAACTCGTTATTACAAGGCCGGCAAGAACGAATTCGAAAATGACTTGCTCCGTCTTCTCAAAGTTCCTATCAAAAAATAGAAAGAAAACAACTTTTCAAAGTTATCAGCCGCTTTTTCTCGAATGTCATGAATCTGTAACACATACTGTATATGTTGGTTGGCGACAAAAACAGTATATGCCATCATATTTTAATTGCTGTTAGTTTGACCATTTTCCTTTAGGAGTGTATAATAATAATTCCAACCCTTCATTTTTATGCTTGGATATCGAATTGAATGAAACGAATTCAAATCTTAAAAGTTCTTCAACGATTTATAAATGTTGCCTATATTTCTCTATCATCATTCCAAAAGTTATGATAACTTTGAACACACAATTATTCATTCATCTTTAGACACACAATTATTCCATCTATCCGTACCTATTTATTAATAGTATGTATTATTTAATATGTATATGAAATGTAGTTAACATCGAAACTAACAAATCAAATCAATATTGGATAATTATTTTAAAAAAAGGTTATTAAATGAAGAGAAGGACAAGTAATATGAAACAATTTCTTTTTAAATTCACTATTAAAAAAAGACGGAGGGAGTAAACAATATGCAATAAACTCTTAATTTCTTTAGAGCACTTCTTTTTTCAAAAAACCACAAAAATATAGAATAGCGGTTCAATTATGATGGAAATGTTTGTTAGACAAAAATTCAATGAAAATTTTAATGAAATACTCTTAAAATGTAGTATTAATTAGAGATTTATATATCTTACAGTAATATTGCTTATAATATATTATAACACTGTTGCAGAATATAGAATATAGAATATATAGGTTTCCTCCCATTTGTATCCCATTTAAAGATACTCTATTGAATAAAATCTTTGTTTAGTAATACTACTATTATAATTTGAGTGACGAAAATCGACAGATTATCAGCATGTATTAGTATTTGGTGATTTTTTTTAATTAAAACGAGGAGTTCAATATTATTTAGCCAAGTAACTGATTTCCATCAAAATTTTAATGTTTTTTGAAGTATAAAAAGCATGTCATAAATATAATTAAAAAATCATTATCAGAATTCAGAGCTAGAAAATCTTTTGTTAAAGATAGTTCAACTCAGTCGCAGGCGGTTCAAAGTTCATGGACCGGCGGACAACTAAAGACAACTTTAGTGACATACAGTACCAACTTTGCCGACGAAATTATATATGGAGTTGATATTTGCACATTCTACTAGCGTACATCTTTTTTTATTTGACGAAATTATTAAGCGTACATTTTTTTTTAATTTTGAGACTAAATAATACTTACCCATCACACGCTATCTATCGTATCATCTCGTTGTATAGAATTTGTTTGGTTTATTTTGGAGGCGATATCCACACCCTGATTTGGTACAGTTACCTAACTTATTTTTAAATTATGTGGGAGTATTAAATACCCCTGTTCTACTAATCTACTCGCTCCCTTAATTTTTTTTATTATTATTTAATATCCCTCCCCTTTCGTTTCAGTTGAGTTTCAAGCCCTAGCAGCCACGGAGAGTGCTAATGAAGAAATTATTCCCCTAAATACTCCAGAAGAAATTTTACAATCTTATAGTATTGATAAAGAATTGTTAGAATTAAATATATTAATTGATTTGATCAAATCAAATAGTATTGAAAAATCTTTCAGAATTATTCACGCCTTTTGATTCTAATTCTGAGTCTTCTAGTTCTGGCGCCTAACGGCAAGAGGGAGGGATACTCTCAGTGTCAGCCCAGTAGGAGAATGCTGACACTCTTGTACAACTTCAGTAAGAAAAAACAAGACAAACTTCATAATTCAGAGAGAGTCTGCAATTAAGTTTTTAAAAATTGTTTCAATTTTTATAGGTCGCTAAAAGTATAAACAACAACCAAAGTTGGCTGATCTGTTATCATAATGGATGCAATTAGACACACATGACCATACAATAAGCAGGGAGAGAACAAAATAGCACAACCTGCTGATCTGGAGCAGGAAAAATCATCTCTAATCTGATGCCAGCCATACTGACCACAAAACCTTTTCTTGAAAAAAGATCTCCTAATTCTCATGCAAAGCTTTCATCAAATACAGCTTGCTGAAACTTTGTCCTGCAACACTGTATTTTGAAGTACAGATATACATCACATTCAAGAAACATTTTATGATCCAGCCAACAGAAATGATTTAGTGCCATGCCAAGCATTGGTAACATGTAAAAAGATCTTACAGGCAACTTTATTTATATATAAACAAGGTGAAAATGTTAGCAGGGGTGAGTTGCATACTCTATTACTCCGACTCCTCATTTTACCTCAAATACCCACGTCGGACACTCGACACTCGGACATGGGTATGGACACTTAGAAACTTATTTTAGGCCAAAAACATGTAAATTTTTCAAAATATTGCGAAGTACAACACGTACGGGTAACAACAGCTGCATATATTGTATATATACGTGTGTGTGTGTGTGTGTGTGTGGTTAGACAAACATCTTCTTCATCCATTATTTTTTCCCTTCATTTATCTATTTTAGGGTATAAATCAATATCTCAATGTAAACATTATTATCAGTCATTAGGGTTTACTGAGAAGAATAGTGATGGACCATGTTGATATTGTAGTTGCGCCATGCACCATTTCATAATAAAAAATTCATAACATATTATAGATGATCAACACAGCAACACTTTGCCAATAGACTAATGTAAGACCTTCCTGGAATAATATTGTGCATCAGTTCAGCTGACTGACAAGTAACAATGAATACTTTTATCATAAAAAACATACAGCATACATCATCATGACAGAAACCACAAGAGAAATGCAGATTTTGAACTTGCATATTCTCAGATTCATATCAAGATGATATAGGGTTGTACAGGAAAACCATACAGTAAACGTAGAGAAAAAGGAAGTGTTTCCATAGAAATGATCCTAGTATTTCAATACATGGAAAGAATACCATTAACATTTTCAATCATAATTCCTACCTTGAACCCATATATTCATAATAAAGTACATATAGCCAGTTTGGCATAATTTTTAAAAATTAGAATTGATATATAACTGTTAAAACTTAAAAGGAATTGAAGCATACCCGTTAATTTGGTTGCAGTAGTTGGAAATTTGATTTGTTATGAGGAAACTATCCAGACGTGGTGGCTCCGGAATCGGCTTGAAAATGGGATTTGCAGGATCCTCCTCTGGCAATGGATCTTCTCCTGCAGCTTTTCGTGTCATGTTTTCAGCCCTATCACACATGACAAATTAGGAATAAAAAAGTAAGATATAAAAGAACACATAAACATGTAAAAAAGTAAATAGAGAAAATAAAATATTGAGGCACCAAGGTTCTCAAAATTTTGAGAATATGCCAAAAAAATTATATCAGGCACATTATACCTAAGGTTCCACTACTGTATACCAAGCTACTGGTACCCCGCTTTCATAAATCCAAAACATAACTATAATTTAATCGACCTATCAAACATTCAAGATTAAATATTATGAAATATGAAAACATTGTTACCATAAGAAAGATCATAAAATGAGCAATGACAATCTAGAATATCTGATAGTAATAGATGAAACAAAGATTCAGAGAACTTTTAATCCTATAATTATTTCAAAATTTTATTTGTGAAGAAGAATGCCAAACAAATACTAGCATTTACTTAATTGTAAAGAAATAACTATCAGACCAAATTTGTTATGAAAACTTTTCTTTTTTTTCTTTTCTTTTGCTATATTTATGTGTGTATATATGTACATACATGTAGAGACGGAGATAGAGATTTGTAACCATGCCATTAACACCCCCACCACCACACTTACATATAAAAGTGTTTATGCCTCTGCTGCTACGTGTACAGTTATGAAAACTTTTCAGAAGTGAAGGACCCATTTACAGGAATTACCTTCTCTTCTGCAGCCATGATTGCTGTTGTGCTTGCTGACGTGACAGATTTCTATAGTAATATTGGAACTGTAAACAAAAGGCTACTTGTCAGCAAAATGGTGATTCTAGATATAGCCACCCGGTTGAATTATTAAAAATCACCTTCTGCTGCTCCATTGACAGATCATCCATGCACTCAATTAAGAACTCGGCATTTCTCTCCATAAATGGATTGGTCGATAATTGTAGCCTGTCATAATCACACTACCATAAACCAAAAGTAGATGATTAGAATTTATAATTAAGCCCAGCGCCAAAAAGAAAAGTGAGCTGTAATACCTGGGCGACAGGTGTGTCGGCTTCAAGTTCAGTCATGAAGGCACTAATAAGAGCGGAATTGGATACCTTAATCTAGACATATCAGAAACAAATATATGGTATTAAAATTAGATAATTACTTAATTAATATACAATATCCACAAAATATAAAAATTAAAATTAAGAAACACTTGATTATCATAATGTTGATATTATGAATAACATCATAAACTTAAATGAGAACAAAGCATAACGACCAGTTCTAATTTTATAGATATATAACGAACAAAGAGAGTGGAAACTTACTGGAATCTCCTCGAAAATATCCACCCACGAGAGATTTTTCTCGCGCAGCCTACGTATCGAATATGCAAACAAATGAGAATATATGCAAAACTGAACATATCAACATATAACTCTGATTCTATGACATATATAACATACTTCTCTCCAGTAAAATTATTGTTGTGGTAAAGTTCCATGAATGAATCAGAAAGCTTCAAGGCCTTCAATGCTAAGACACCTTGGTTGGACTTGGAGGGATCATATATGATGCAAACACATCGCTTTATATTCTCCTGCAACCACACAAACAATCAACATTAAGCAGTAAGCAGGAGATAGATACCTTTTACACTTTCAGACTGTAAATAATTATAGTAATGAATGCCCAGAAAGGAAAAGAAGATATATATGAAAGGAAGGCCAAAAAACAACTGATATTATATGAATATCAGTGATATATGATGCTAATGATTTTTTTGATACATACACACACAGATATATATATATATATATATAAAGAGAGAGAGAGAGAGAGAGACGATAATTATAACTAGCAGAAAGAAATCCTGCATAATTTTTGTATTCTGGTTGTTAGATTTGGGCGAACATATATTACTTGGTAAATCATGAAAGTCTCTATAAGCTCCGCTGTCTGATAAGAACCTAGTAAAGTTGACTGGTACCTGGAAGATTATTGACAAGAGTTTGTCATTCACTTCTTATATATAATAAGAACAAACATTCGTACATGGACTCCTAAAGAATAACAGATACAACAACACAAACAAAATCAATTCTAACTTTCTAACAACAAACATCATTCATTTCTGCAAGAAGCCTCAAATACAAACTATGAAAAAAAAAAATCTTTAAACTGATCTAAGACTTTTGGTCCCAATATAAATTCGTTAAATGTACAAACGCATGATTCAACAAAAATAATTATTAAGTATTAAATGGTTCGGATACAGCTCTACAATTACCAAGGTTCTCATGAACACTAAGTTGCCAACGTAATTTCATGACGACATGTTGATAACTAGTCCTAGGTTGACAAAATGTTCACAATGTACCATGCAATATATATACATTATACAATATTACATTTGTCAAATTTAATTTACCACACCATTAAACACACGAAATCCTACTTTTTTTATCATTTAACATACAAAATCCTACTTTTTATCAAGAAATATACTTCAAATTCAACAAATACTCTACTAATTATTATTATTTACTATTATGGTAATTATTTGCATTTAATTAATAATAAAAACTTTGCATTTCGGCTACACATATTAACCTTTTGACTAATAATTAAAAAAGAGAGGGACAAGTATCTTAAAAAACTAATAGGAGGGAATAACAAATTTTAAGGAATCAACGTTTTTATGATCAATGATCAATTAATACAAAGAAGATGATAAGCAACACTTAACGTGAGAACAATTGAAACAGATTGTCTTCACAAGCATGGAATATACAACCAACAAAAAGAAAAAGGACAGAACGAGCCATTATTACATGAAACAAAAAAGAACTATCAAGAGAACACTTACTAATAACTAAAATCGCTTTTTGAATATCTTGTCAGGGATAAATTAATTTGCACTATGCAAAACACAAGAAAAGCTTACCATCCAACAGTGTTATTGTCAACATTAACCTCTCTCAAGCATCTCATCATCTCAAGCTGATAATTAGCACCTTCTGCTTCAATCTCCTCATCTTCCTCACGGATCTGATTTTATTGAGAAATATAAGAATAAAACATATTAAAGGAGGCACCAGATATATGCAAGCTCTAATTATGAAAAATAAACTAAATTACATTCTGCTGCCCACAATCCTTGACAGTAACTACTTGGGTAATAGGTATGATAAAGTCTAAGAATGTCACTTACAGGAAAGGGAAAACAATTGGTTACTTCAAGCACAGTGCCAACATCTAACCCAAGGAGTTGACCAGTGACAAGGGAAGGTGAAAACTCCTTGCAATGTTTTATAATCTTCAATATAGCCTGTTATCGGATCAATTAAAACAAGAAATACAAGAAACTGTTGTGAGCAAGCCATAACTGATAACATAGTTATAAAAAAACCACCCCAGAAACAACATTTGTTGCACACTATTAAAAACTGAAATATACAAATTTATAACGGAAATAAATTAAAATGGGAATTGAATGAAGTTTGAACTAATTTGTCGGTAAATATTCATCACTCTCATTCCTTCTTTCCATTCAAACAAATTAAATATAGAGTTCCATTCCGCAAAATGGTAGATGAATTTTTAGTTCCTACTGCACCCATTTTGTTTCCTACTACTCATTTTCTTTACAAACCTTATCATAAAAAATCTACAATCACTTTTATCTTAGTCTTCATTCTTCACATCAATTCTTTCGCCTTTAAATTCCAATCTTTCCAACAAATCAGAGAGTAGTGAACATCAAGTAATTCAATTGAAGAAAGCATAGTAAACTTCAACAACCTTTAGTAAATGAACCTAGCTTCCGTAACAGCCAAAACTTAAAAATATTTTTCAGTATACTGCATATTTCCGCTATTATCAACATCACTAACAAAACAAAACGCACCCTCGGTTTATTATGTTAATTGCTAAAATTCAAGTTTCTACATATCAACCAATGAATCTAATCACTGCAATTTATTCGATAAATGTCATATCCCAATCTCGACAAAACCAATACCAAATAAAAACAAACAAATTGAGTGGTACCAATCCTTCGATCTGAACGACTCTGAGCGGCGACGCAACTTCTTCGGTAACCGCGACTTGTAGAAACGATCGAACTGTTGTTGCTGTAAATAGTTTACAAAATCAATTCACAGAATCTATGTATATAGATATAGCTACTATTCACAGAATCTATGTATATAGATATAGCTACTGTATAGAGAGTCGGACAGAGATACTAACGTTGCGCCATGGAGATGAGTTTTGAAGCTGGTGATGTGTACGGTGTGTGTATGTATCTCCTACTGCTTTAAGTGAAACCCTAGCTAGACAAAATTAAAGAGACGGTCTATTTTTACTTTGGTAAAGGGTTTTAGGGGAGTATATTATATATACTATATAAATATATTTCACACACACATGTATAATCTTATAATCCGTGCAAAACACGGACAATATTAGTAAATTATGAATTAATTATTTTATATAATTTAAATATTTAATTTAATGTGATAATTTATTTTATTATTAGTTTCTTTCTGTATTTTATATATAATGTTATTTATATATTAGTTACTTTTTTATTTTAATATTCATAAAATTTAATTAATAATTTATAGTTTGAAATAAATTAAAGAGTTTGAATGTTAATGAAATAGAGTTGAATTTGAGTATAATTATATTAAATAAAAACTATAGTGTAAGTAATA
Organism: Oenanthe sinensis; assembly: GCA_028671895.1. Classification (NCBI taxonomy): domain Eukaryota; kingdom Viridiplantae; phylum Streptophyta; class Magnoliopsida; order Apiales; family Apiaceae; genus Oenanthe; species Oenanthe sinensis. Next base: position 2,562,271 of record CM053814.1, on the reverse strand, counting down.
TTCTTAAAATAAAAAACACTAGCTTATGTACTGTGCGATTTTAATATTTTTATTTTAATATTTGTTTATAATTTAAATTTATTTTTATTTGTATAATAATAATTTGAACTTTATTTAATATTATATGTATATATTTTTATATAATTTATTTGTATTTGTATTTTAATAAGATAATGTTTGTGTGTTTTTTGTAGAGATGTATTTTAGATAAGAGATTAATGTGAGAAATTTTAGTTTAAAGATTAATGTGAGATGTATTTTAGTTAGAATGTTAATATTTTAGATTTTATTAAAATTGAATGGTTATGATCGTTTTTATGGTTCACCTAAAATTGGATGGTTATGATATTTTTTATGGTTCACGTCAGTGTTTCAAAAAAAAGTTCTCTACTTTGGTTATTATAATACTAGATATTAACTCGTGCGATGCACAGATATTTTATTTTATTAATTAAATTATTTATTTTAAAATTACAAATATTTTTATAATTTAAAAAAGTTTTAATATATTATAATTATATTAATTTTTTAACTTATTTAAAATATATATTTTTACATCAACCGAATTAAATATAAATAAGAAAATTATAGAATACTAAAACTAAATATGCATATCGCACAAAATATAAATTTATATTATTAATACATATAAATGTAAAATTTTGTGATTCGAAATATGATGAACATGATTTTTAATATATCAAACAAATGTTTAATATATTTAAGATTATAAATATTAAATTTAAATATATTGTTGATAAGATCCCTATTATGTTATTTATTGAATCAAACATTTTTTCTCATATATAAATTTAAAAAATTTAAAAAATGTATTAATATTTAATCTTAGGCTAATGTTGAACTTTTAGCCGGGGAACTCAAAAACTTATTTTTTAAAAAAAAACTAATTTATTCGATTTTGATCCAAACCAATGAATTAATAAGGTTTCTGAATTTTCAATATAATAATTTCTCTTGAAAGTATAACTGATTCTCCGTATAAAGTTACCCTTGTATCTTATATAATATATTAAATATTTTTATTAAAAAAATTGGATTAAAAACTTTCATCCTCTCTCTCATAAGGAAAATTCATGGTTCTCCTCCATCTCTTTGTATGACATGTCTCTATATAAATCTAATATAAAAAGTATTTTAATGTTTTAAATCAAATATAAAAAGGTTTCCTAAACGGAATAGAATTTACCGATAAAAATTCGTAACTGTCTTTTCTCTCTATATTACGTGCTCCTCCCATTGTATTTTGGATGTTGGATCACCTCAGAATTAAAGATAATTTTATAAGTTTCGCGTGGGCCGTAAAATCATCTGACTTCTAAAACTCAAAATATGACTCAAACAATGTCTGTCGTATAAAGAGCACAATAATTACAATTTTTCTTTTTAATTCAACTCCAAAATATATCTTTAAATTCAAATTTATATATTACTAAGATATCCAGAGTTTGAGTTATAATATGAAGTAGGGTAAGAAAATTATAATCGTTAAAAATCTTAATAATAATTATAACTTATAAATAATTAGAATATAATATTATGTACATATTAAGAATTGATCCTCTAACCTTTGGTAGTATTTAGATAAGATCCCTCTTACTCTTATTATATACTAGCTTATAACCCGTACAAGGCACAAGTGAGATTAAAAAATTATATATTTATTATTTTATATAATTTAAATATTATTATTATATCGGCTATAATAATATAATATGTAATAAAAATTATTTATAAATAAAATAATATTATTATTTTAATATTCATGAGAATTAAATAATACTCCCTCCGTCCCGGCCAAATGTTTACATTTGGTCCGGGCACGGAGACCAAGGATAGTGGGTGTAATAGTGATTTTATTGTTAAAATAAATGAAGTAGTGGGTGTAATAGTGTAAAGTGTTGAAAAAGTGGAGTGAAGTAGTGGATGTAATAATATATTTATTGTTAAAAGTTACTATTTTTAGTAATGTAAAGAATTGGGTGGGACGTCCCAAAAAGGAAAGTGTAAAGAATTGGTTGGGACGGAGGGAGTAAGTTTTAATATTCATGAGAATTAATTAATAAATTGTAATTTCAAGTAGAAGTGAAGTGATATATGTTATTAAATTGTTATACAAAAAATGATTCACCGATGATAGAATTATATATAAAATATATATGTTTTAAAATTAAATTATAATTATATCATAATTGCACAAAAATATCGCATAAAAAGAAAACTTACGAATGATAAAAAGAGTTTTATAAAAAGAGGACTTACGGGACAGACGACTAACTGACCAATTTTTTTATTTTTCTTTAAATTTAATTAGGAAATTTTTATTAATAAAAAGAGGTACAAATATATTATAAATATTTTAATTAAAATTTGAATAAAAGAGTATATTTTAATGTAGGTAAAATATAATATAATTTTGATATTAAAAAAATTAATTATAAGATTGTAATTTTAAATAAATTAAAGTGTTTGAGCGATGATGAAAATTGAAACATGTTAGTAGATTTTGAGTACAACTATATATTCTAATTAAAATAGAAGTTTGTTTAAAATAATATAATATAGAAGTATAGATAATATGGATATAATATAGTAATAAAATAATATTATTATTTTAATATTCATAGAATATAATATAATTTAAATATAATATTATATTATTCTATCCGTGATGAGTTGTATAAAAAGAGGACTATCGGCGATTAAAGTTGTATATAATGTGTTGATGTCGATTTTCTAATTTGAACATACAGGTATTGACAGGAACTCGTTGTTCTAGTTTGAGCAAAATTTTTCTAATTTGAGTAGAGCTTGTGTTTTGATAAATAATTTGTGTTATACAATTAAAATAGAAAAATAGATGGAAACTAAAAAATTGCATATTATTTATCATAAACTTTAATAATATATTAAATAAAAATTATAGGATAAAGTTTAAAGAAATATTAAATAAAAATTATAAGATAAGTAGGATTCGTAATTTTTTTATATAATATAATTTAAATATAATATAATATTATCTTATCATGTAGAAAAAGAGGATTACTGAGGTTAGAGTTGTATGTATTATTATATTCTTTTAAAATTATATTTTAGGGTTAGAGTTGTATGTATGATTATATTCTTTTAAAATTATATTTTATTAAAATTCAATGGTTAAGATTGTTTCTATGGTTCACATAAAATTGGACGGTCAAGTTCTTTTTTATGGTTCGCTCAATACTTTTAATTTTTCGGTTATAATAATATAACATAGATAAGATATAATAATATATATATGTGTTATGCCATATTTTGGGCATATTGCTTTTATTTTCCTTTATTTTTAGTATTAATTTCATTAATAATTAATTGTTTAATCTCTAAGATATCCTCTCTGGAACGAGGAAAGAATCAATCTCAATGCATTAATTACGGAAAATATCTCTAAACGATATCTTTCAAATCAGGAAGGTACCACAACGCGAAGATCATATCAGATAAAATCAATTAATTCCCATATTTAATATATATATCTCTAAAGTCTCTTGGAGATATATCCAATTATAACAGAACTGCGTGGGTTTGATCGTATATAAATACGTACGCAGGCATCTTGGCAAAAGGGATCCGATAAACGAGACAAATCGAGACACCTCCCAAGTCCAAACCAATCTTTTTTACAAACTCTAATCCCCATTAACAGTTATATTATTATACTTTTAGCTCTATTATTCCAGCAAACCTCCGAAATTCGTTGTTACGAAAATCCTCCAACAACAATTGGCGCTAGAAGGAGGGGCTTTATTTTCGTTTGTGGAGGACAAACGACATATCAAACAAACACAATACATATGGGGAGTTAATAAAAGATTTTGAACAACTTCAATGGGGAACCGAACGATGGAGTTATGGCGTATTGAATAAAATACAACGGTAAATAGAAGTAAAAAAGATGAGTAGACTACTACATGCAAATCATGGTGTTGGAACTCTCACCATCAAAAGGAGCACAATATCTACACATCATATCCATCTGACAAAAATACGAGGTAAGTTTTCTTGTTTTTATTTTCTGCAATCACATATATTATTTATCGATGTAATGCATGAAATATATTTTATTATCCAAAAATTCATGCGAGCGGTATATATTATGATTGAAAATTTGTGCAACCAATATTTTGGGAGACACATATATTTTAGAAAACAATCGTACAAGATTTTTATTTTGATGATTGTGGATATGTTTACAAGATTGTACGAGATGCATAATTTTAACAAAAAATATTTAGCCGTTATGGCAAAACATATCATCTTTAACAAAAAATTTTCAAGGAGCATATTTTTAGAAAAAATATATACATCGCGACATTTTCAAATCGGCATATTTATGGATGTGTTTGGATTGTGTTCAAAATATTTTACAAATATTGTCGCGGTAATACATATATTTCAAGATTTGCTTTTACAAACATGCGATCTTAAATTGTCAAGTGGGGTAGCCATGGGAAACGATAATTCCCGCAATGTTACACGCTTGAAGTAAGGAGTCAGCAATCCCTTGAAGGCCCTCCTCCTCCAACGGGGAGTCGACGGGCAAAACTTACATTCTAGATTACCCTCCTCCTCAACGGGGAGTCGACGAGCAAAACTTGCATTCTGGATTACCCTCCTCCTCAACGGAGAGTCGACGGGCAAAACTTGCGTTCTGGAATACCTTCCTCCTCAACATGGAGTCGACTGGTAAAACTTACATTAATGAAGGCCCACCTCTTCAGATGGGTAAAATTTATTGAAGGCCCACCTCTTCAGATGGGTAAACTTTATTGAAGGCCTCACTCTCCGACTAGGGGAGTTCAGGGGTGATCGAAGACATCATACTCTTGTGTGGTTCGCATAGACACTTACAAAGCGTGTACACCAATTCGGGATATACAAACGCCAAGGTCCCAACTTGACATCCAAGATCGCAATGAATTTTCATAAAATTATTATGCTCGCGCACTTACAAACCTTGGAAAAATATATATCTTATTTTGGTTCTCGCATGATGTCTACTTGCATCCGCATAGGAATTACGAGCACTACGATGCTCCATGTTTTTCACTAATCTTTATTTTTAGATATTTCAGCAATCGAAGAATGTTTAGTTCTCCACTACAGCAAGCTGCACTGAAGAACTGGGGAGTAATTGTTATGCCATATTTTGGGCATATTGCTTTTATTTTCCTTTATTTTTAGTATTAATTTCATTAATAATTAATTGCTTAATCTCCAAGATATCCTCTCTCTGAAACGAGGAAAGAATCAATCTCAATGCATTAATTACGGAAAATATCTCTAAACGATATCTTTCAAATCAGGAAGGTACCACAACGCGAAGATCATATCAGATAAAATCAATTAATTCCCATATTTAATAAATATATCTCTAAAGTCTCTTGGGGATATATCCAATTATAACAGAACTGCGTGGGTTTGATCGTATATAAATACGTACCCAGGCATCTTGGCAAAATGGATCCGATACACGAGACAAATCGAGACACTCCCAAGTCCAAACCAATCTTTTTTACAAACTCTAATCCCCATTAACAGTTATATTATTATACTTTTAGCTCTATTATTCCAGCAAACCTCCGAAATTCGTTGTTACGAAAATCCTCCAACAACAATATGCTATATTTTAGATATAATATAATATTAATTGTGAGCAGTTGTATGAAAGAAGGACTACATTGATGATAAATTTGTATGTATGATATATGTATTTTAAATATTATAAAAATATATATTATATTTTGGTATTTATGTTTTTATATTTATTTTTAATTAATTAAAAGCGTTTGTATAATGGTGTATTTTACTAAAAAGAGTTTGTATACTGATATATTTTAATTAAAATTTAATTAAAAATTGTTTTGGAGATAATGAGGAGACAAATATTATAATTTATAAACCATACAAACGCACCACATCGCATTTTTTTAATGTGATTTACACGATTTTAGAGTTATTTAATACAATTTGAAAATTTAACTAAACCGCACTGCTCACATCTTTACAACTCGATTTGATTAAAATTTAAAATTCAATTCATAATAATAAAAAGTATTCAATAAGTTTATCGAATCGGGTTTTATTAGTGTGAGACCCGACATTGACTCAATTCAACAAGTTTATATATAAAAATGCATATGATAAAAAATAATGAAAATAATCAGGCTGCAGATATATGCGCACCCTAAATTTATTTATGCATATCATGTTCAAGTGTTTGGACTGAAATACCCTTTCTTAACATTATATATTTTAAAGATTAAAATTTAAATCATGGATTTAGAAGAAAAAAAAATCAAATCAGGGACATTTAAGTCTAAAATACTCATCATGGTGTGTATAAATAAGTTCCGAGCAACACCCAATATATTTCAATTTTTACTTTACCTTAAACATCAATTGCCTAATTATTTTAATTATTTGTGAAAATTATATAATGTGTAAGTATTTTTTTGTGCGGATATTTTTGTAATTATATATAATTTTTTGAAACTATAATAACACTTTTATATATTTATATGAAAATGTTTTTTAACCTCAAAAAAGTGATGAGGCAACTCAAAAACATTAATCTCATTTTATAAATATTAAATTCATACATCTGTATTTACATAAATATCTTATATTTGTATTAAAAAAAATTCTAATATCAAAGTAGCACATATCAAGCCCTTGTCAATATTATATATTATATTATACAAATATAAATGTCAAAATAATTCTAAAAAAAATACACCAAAACCTAAGACACCGGAAAGGCCTGCCTCCAGTTGTGTTTTCCCGAGAATACATACATAAGCAACCTGTACGAGTTCGGACACTTGAATCAAATCTCTCCAAGTCTTGCTTTAGCATCTACTTGAAGACATGCCCCAAGGTTCTCCCTCTATTCTCCTTGTTTAAACACACACACACTGACACACATGAATACTATATTGATAAATTGTTACCTATGTGTGTCATGAAATTACAGAGCTTCCAGGTTTCTATTATGATGCTGAGAAGAACAGATACTTCCCTATTAAAGGCCCTATTCCTGGCGCTTCTCGAATTCAAAATAATCCTTCTTCTTCCTCAGCTAGTGCTCATAAATCTTCGATTGACCCTAAACAGGTGTATTATTTTCCTTCCTTTTTCGTATTTTAATTGCGCGTCTGTAATTTGTTCTACTATCATGTGCTTTTAATATGGCATGCTATTTGTGCTGATTAGTAATCCGGAACTTGTTGTTGCTAGTCGTGCATAATTTATTTTAGTTACCAAGGAGTAATTTATTTTAGTTCCAATTATTGGATTATAGGTTCTATTAGGATGCATAGGCATAGTCGAGTGCAAATGAAATTATCATGTTTTGCTAATAGGAAGAAAGTTACGGCTAAGTTCATGTCACGTTTGGACCAACATTGGAATATGGAGAAAATTTTAGTACTTCAAATTTAAACAAACTATAATGTTGTTTAATATGAAAAATGTAACTATACTGAACTCCTCTATCTATACGTGGGCAATGCGCTTTCTTCTTTTACGACAATTGTGCTGGAAGTATAGTGGTTAGATGTACTGTAACCTGATGCACTTTTTACTACTGTAGTTGCGTGCCCATCAAGTTCTCTCAATTTATTTGCCGAACATATTTATATATATATATATAAAAAACCCAATCTTTTATTTCTTCTGGACCAATTAAGGTAGTAGTGTCATATCGAAGGGTAAAATCAACCTTATCAGTTATGTGTTTTAACAATTTTAAAGAATCCAGTGACCAAGGATATTGCGGGAATAAGCATTTCTCAGGTTGCACATGCCGTCTTTTCCGCTGAAAGTAAATTGATTTATCACAAAGCTCTTCATCAACTCAGATTGCAGCGCTCATATATGAAGTGATTTGTGAATAGTATGTGACTACATTTACGATCTTAGTTAGTGAAATTTTTGTAATCAGTTAATTTAGTTTCAACGAGAAAGACGGAAAGGTAACATGAGGAATGCTTATTTAGACAATACTCTTGTTCAGTTCAATGGTTTTTTTGAAATTGTTAAGACACGTAGAGCCTGTTTGGGGTAGCTTTAAGCTCCAATCTCCTTTAAATTGTTGTCTGATGTGTTTGTGTATACTCAAATTTTTCAGTTTAAAGTTAGTTTTAGTTCAAAAAATATAAGTACCTCTGAGGTACTTTTTTAATTTTTTTCACATCAAACTCTAATATAAACACACACATTTGAGACATTCTTTAACTTATTTTTTATTTATTGTATATATTTGTACTTTATACTTTTATTTTATATTTAAATTATATACTTTTTACTTTTTTTAGTCAAAATTTATTTTAAAAAATCACTTTAAGCAAAATTATCCAAACACATGCATCCAACTTAAAGTAAAAAATATCACTTTTAACTTTAAGCGAATAAGTTATACTTTAAGTTATAAGCAACTTTTTTAAGTTAACCCAAATGGGCTCATAATAATTAGTTGAACCTTTGTTTTAGTCCAATGCTACTAACTTAATCGGTTAATTGATCTCAAAGAAATAATATATTGGTTTTTTATTTTGGAAAATATATTAACAAAGAAATCTATCCGTTTTACAAAGAAATCAAGAGAACTAGATGTCCACGCAACCAAGGCAGTAACAAGTATATCAAGTAACAATTACATAAGTTACATAACTGTCATAAAGAAAGAAATTTTAGAGCAGGACGATAGGTAAATCTCTCATATATAATTATGGTTTTTATACTAGGGACCATTATGTTTAAGTTGTTTAAATTTGAAGTACTAACATTTTCTCCGAAGTCCAAAGGTGACATGAACTTGAAGGAAGCCTTCTTTTGATTAATTGAACATGTTAAACCCATTTGCACTTTGTTACCCGAAGGTAACCAAAAGCACAAAATTTTATCTTTTTGCTTCCAACGTGTCATATCTATGCATCCTAGAGGAACCAATGTTTCACTTTATTGGTTTGTTGGAGAGATTAAGGGCATTATGCAATTAGTGGGATTTGACTTAAATTCCACACCCGCCCATGTCATATCCGCTTGACACAGGGTGTGATGCTTGAAATTGTTGGAAAACTCAACTATATATGCGTCAATATGACAACACAACCCTACAAGGATTTTAGAATCCGCCATCTGGAAAACAAACTACAAACACTTGTCGTAGAAAATTAGAGATAGCCAGATAGCGATGTTGGGGAGGAGCAATAGATGATTAAAAAGAAAGGAGAGTGTAATAGAAAAAGATAGGGCTTCACAAGTGTGAAGGAGACAAAGATGCCTTTTCGTTTTGCTTTCTTGAAGTGCAAATGCCTTTTTGTTTTACTTTTTTAAAGTGCAATGTATATAGTATATTGTACCATGATGTGTTTCCGTTTCCAAATTTGAGTGTTGGATCCTTGTAAAAATGTATCTCCGATTATTTGATTTTGGAATTCAAAGGTTATGACATTTTGATGTGTGTCCATGTCGGATCCTTTCAAAAGAGTCTGAGCCTAAAAGGACACGAGTACCTGGATAAGAACGGAGAGTCCTCTATGTTCTCATAGTATTTCTATTCTTACATGCCTTTATTTCAAAATTTAATATTTATTTTAGTTGTCAAGTAATGCCTTTCAATCTTCATAACGCTAATAACTAATCTTGTCTATCACAGGCTAAGATATGTAAAGAGTTAATGACAACTGCAAAAATGCTTCTAAGTAGGGAGTTACATGGCCGTGTCATAATTTCGGCGAAAGGAAAATTCAACTTTAGGGAGGAATGTACAAAAAGACTAGTATCTGAGCCTACGGTATGCTCATCCAATCATAAGCGCATAGTTGCATACCTTGTGAATTTATTTGATTACTTTTTAAGTCGTGTTGATACATCTAAGCGCTTGTATCCCATGAACCTGGGTGCAATTATGGAATGGTAAGTTTTTAGGGAAATTCCAAAAATCATATAAATTTATATGATTTCTTGTCTCTCAAATATTTTGTTCTAACCAAACTATTAACTGTAGAATTATTGATGTTAACAAGTACCATGTTGCAATACGGTTTTTCAATACTTAATTTCAAATTTCTTGGTACGATGCACATTGGAAATAGACAATTGCTTGATATTTGTGCAATGTTACTTTCATATATGTTCTGTTGTTAGTGAAGTATTGTTAGTGAATATTACCGGGTTAAACAAATGTTGAACTTTATTTCAAATAGTCAAAGTAGTAACTGTAGATGAGTTGATGAGATTCATTTTAACATGCTCGGACATGCCTACTCTCAATTTAATCCTTTTGTCACATTTTCATGATTGGTTATATTATTATTACTAGTACTACTTGGATTTAGTTTGGATATTATACTTCAGATTTGGAGGTACAGTGGAACAGATGGTATTCCTTATCGTTCCTTGGAGCAGATAGATGTTAGTATTGCCATGCCTGATGGAGAAGTTAAAACTGACCTTCTACTAGCAGGTGCTATGAATGGTGCTCTCAGGTATGTCTTTAATTTTCACTTTTAATGGGATCCTTGGATACGTTTCAATCATGTAATATTTTTGTAGTGTAAATTGGCTTTTGATGAAAGATAATTGCTAATATATAGGACAATCAAAGTATTATAATATCGTTTATATATGCATAACTCCGCGTATAGTGACTCGTCTTAAATTGTAATACATGATTGGAATGTTCAAGAACAATGCAGATATATTTTTTTTGATAATTCATTTTCTTAAGTGATTAATTTAGGTATAGACTTAAAAATAGTAATATTATTTGACAAAAAATATAATGAAGTCAAATATATATTAAGGAGTAAGGAGGGTAGTATAGTCTTGACTAACCTTCTATATATACGTATTAAGGATGTAGTGTGTGTGACCCAATTGAGAAGAAACAATGTAGCCGTTTTCAGTAAAATGCAGTTTTGTAAATGGATGACAAGGAAGAAGAGAGATCGAGAGAGAAATGACTGAAATTGGAGGATATTGATATGGGAGGACATGATCCGCCAGTCATATGCTTCCCTCAAATGGCCAAAAGAGTGAACAAAAACAGTCCTCAAATGGCCAAAAGAGCCAGGACATGTGAAAGTGTGAAACAAGTCCTCAAATGCAGTGTTGCATGGTTCGTGGGTCAGCCTATGGAACCACGATCCAGTTCCCTCGTTCCGTAACACGATTTCTTTTCGACCCGGATCACTCGGGATCACGCTCCAGTTCGCCAACTCCGACGATCCCCCTTTTAACTCTGAAAATCATTACATAAAAAGGAAAAGAATAAAAAATAGGAGATAACCTCGATTACTTGAACATATTTGAATCCCCTTAATATTATGTGTAGTAACTTTAAAATTTTACATTTCCCGATTAATTTACTTATTTATTTTAGTTATAAAATAGTAACTGAAACATAGATACAATAACAAATATACATAATATTTTCTAAAGAAATAACTATAAAAGGGATCCTCGTATTGACCGCGTATCCGATTCGCGGGTCACCGTATCCGATTCATAAAAACTAACGTTTCACGTTCCCCGACCCTGTACCACGTATCCGAACGACTCGTGAACCGTGCAACGCTGCTCAAATGGCAAGAAAAGCCAAGATTTGAATGTGTTTAAAGCTGTCCTCAAATGGCTAGAAAAAGTCGGGACATAAGCTTAAACCAGTCCTTTAATGGCAGGAAATGGAGCACGTGTCAGGACATTGAAGATTATATGTAGTACACTCTAACTGTTTTTTGAAGACTAAGTAGTAGTTTTTTTTTAATCTTCAAGCCAAGAGTATTAAGGAGTAAAGAGGGTAGTATAGTCTTTGATTAACCTTCCATATATGTATTAAAGATGTAGTGTGTGTGAGACCCAATTGAGAAGAAACAATGTAGCCGTTTTCAGTAAAATGCAGTTTTGAGAAAGAATTGTGTGATGTGAAGAAGAATATCATGATGAATGAGAATTGAAGAAGGTATAATATAAGGAACTAATGGGAGAAAATTAAGAATTTTTTTGTGTGTGAAGAATTAGGGTTTATAAATAGCTAATATATTGAGGCCACAAAAATCGGAGGCTTTGATACCATGATGACTTTGTAAGTTTGAGAATCAAAAACAAGTAATTGAAGAACAAAGAGATAACAATATATTTACAAAACTGCATTTTACTGAAAACGGCTATATTATTTCTTCTCAATTGGGTCACACACACTACATCCTTAATACATATATATAGAAGGTTGGTCAAAGACTATACTACCCTCCTTCCTATTTAATAATATATGAATGTACGAGATGGAGACTTCCAGATTAAAATATAAGACTTTTGTCTTCTTATTGGTGTGTTTGAGTTTGCAGTTCTTCAAATGTGTATTATACTAATACTTTATTAAAATTTGGTTTCTTATTTGTTGGCTCATCAACCATACATATCATGCAATAAACAACTTTCTTGTAAGTTATTACGACTATGCGAAGTTGTAATAATTAGACAATTTCTTAAGCCTTATAAGTTGTGCTTAATAAAGGTTTTTTAGGGCATGGATATTCCCCCCAACTGAAAGAGGGTGGGTTAATCCCCCCCCCCCCCCGAAGAATATTATATGCTATTTTATTATCTTTTGGTTAAAATGGTTATGGTGAATATTACAAATATTATACCGATACATTTGTGATTTTGCATAATTTTCTAAATGTTGAGTTAGTTTGGTATTATAATTCTATAACCCTGGCCTTATTACCAGAACAAACTTTGTTTAGGTTAAATGTCGTAAAAAAATTGATTCATGAAAAAGTTTGATTAATAAACATATAAATAACTTGATTAATAACATTGTTACGAACTATTTAGATTTATGTTTTTAGATCTTTGATAGAGTATTGTAACTTTCTTGAGTATCAAGAATATTCGAACCAATTTAGACAAATTTGAGGGTATTTATGGAATACTTTTAACACTGTTTAAATGTGCTAAACGTTATCTAATCTATCTCCTTATATATATATATATATACATATACATATAGCCGAACCAAACATTTGTAGTATGTCTCGCCTAAATATAATAAGTGCAAGGTTGTGCGGGGACCTAACTTTTTAAAAAAATAAAAAAAAGGTTACAGAAGATATTGAGAATTATGAAAAATCCTTATTTGTTTTGATATTCTTGAAATTTTCTGAGCAAGCGGGAAAGGCATCAAGTGATTTAACACAGTGTACGGAAAAAAGGTATGCATAGAATAGTGTAAAAACATCATAAAAATAAAAAAGACAATATGATAATATGTAGGCATGCAAAGTACTCATTACCACCCACAAATTGCACAGGGGTATGTTTCTCCTCTCACTCACCCTCCTCAGTGCTGCCTCACCGATTGGTGGTGCCATCATCATCAGATAAACTAATGCAATCTTCTCTCTTACTTTATATGCAATAGGCATGACTAGTACCTCTGTGATGCTCGGAAGACCTCATTCGGTATGTCATCCAACGTGGTAAGTGGTAACACCACTTGTCCACATCATGACATCAACATCCTTATTAAAGCAGCTTTCAACTTCACCTATGCACCTTCTTTGTCCCCAAAAACTTGAATCTGTATACCATAGTTGGTCTATTGGCTATTCTGTAGTATTTGCTTTATTTAATGGAACTTTTTCATGCAACAATACCTACCGGCGCTCTACTTTAGTCACCATGTCTTTATTTGTTGTCTCTACGCCCGTTCAGGGACATCTCCACTCTCCACTCTCCACTCTCCCCAATCTCTCCCTCTTTTTGGATGATAGGGCCCTATGAAGTTTTGTGCTTCTGTTGTTGGCCTCTGTTGCTCCAAGTTACATTCATATCTTGGTTCATCTTAGTAAGTATTAGTTATGTTGTCGACATATAATAGATATTATGGGAAACTCCCGAATTCCCTTGGTAATCACATGTAAAATTAATGCGAGAAGGATCACACTTAGCGTTGAAATATGGGGTAAGCTTACTTCTCGTTGGAAAAGTTTTGTGTATTGGTCCACGCACATGGTCCTTCTCTGCACGTAAATGTCTTCTGTTGTCATATCTTACATCCATAGAACCCCGTAGCCTTGAAGCTCCTCAAAATTACCACACACGTTATACTATTCGAGGATTTCTATAGGTCTATGAACACTACTTGCACATTATTAGGTGTGTAAGAAAGCGGATTGCATAGACTTCGCGGGAGTGAAACCAAACTGGTTATCTGCTATAGTTTGATGGTTCTGACTAAAAAACAATAAATAAGAAAAGAGGACCTATAAATTATCTTTTTAGTTGTTTTGTGCTGCAATAATTTCCGGAACTCTGTGTGTTACCTTTGTCTTATAGAGCGGCAATACACAGTGAGCCTTCAATCGTCGACCATTTTGATCACCCAGAGGATAATGTCAAAGATGTTCATAAGCTAGTTCACTCCCTCCTACCCAGACCTACGCCTCAATGAAGATCTGGTCAGTTATACCTGTAAGGCCTTAACTCTTCCCATCTAGTGCACCCTTCACTTACTCCTTAGCAGGAAAAGGAGGCAAACAGATACTTAATATAGTGGTAATTTTGTAAAAATAGTAATTTCGTGGTAGCTGCTGATTGCTGTCCTCCTCTCCCTCAAAGTCCATCTCCCTAATATATATTAAAATATATACTAAAAGAATTTAAGTGAAAATATGCGGCTCTGCCCTTGCCTGGGCTTGCCTCGGCATCAGACCCAAGGACAATTTGGTATAATACAAGTCAGTCTTTTCAAAATATTCAGATGTGGGAATGTTGTATTATGTTACATTAAATTTAAGAATGTTGCATTCATTATTGTGTTACAGTTGAGTAGAGCATATAAAAGATTAAAAAACACCTCTTTTTCTTGTTTGGTTATATTTAATTTTTTGTGATTTGCTTTTACCCGAACCATAGAACAGTCCACCTATTGGTGAGGTAGACATATGCAAAACGTATTTCTTGAATGACCCCGGAATGTGCATTAATATGAAGAAAATCTCTCCAAAAATTTAATGTTCAATTTTAAGCCTGTGGATATTTTGTTTATTTGGCTACATGGACTATCAATACTGTTTTTTTTCCGCTTAATAATATTTACATATAATTCTTTGCAAATAGTTACCATTTCATATTTAGTCTTTGGCAGTTTTTATGTAGTTGATAAAGATTCTCTAGAGTATGAATATGGAGTAAGAAGCACACCAGATTGTGCGTGGCCTCTTGATATCAAAGCGAAAGAAGGATTTGCTCGATCACCTGGACATCTACGGAGACTTGATGGAGCTTCACTGTATATGTTCTCTTCTATAACTTGCATAAAGAAATTCGGGAAGCCTGGTCAACATAAGGTTTTGTATCCTTTAACTGATTGTGAGGATATGTACCTTTACTATAAGCAAAATCTAATTTTTTGGGTTGCTTGATAAAAAAGTATTATTTTCTAAGTATTTCCTGCCCTAACTTTAATATATTTAGGAATTGAATTCTGTTACCTATATACATGTGTATGAAGGTGGAAAAGACCCGGGAATGGGAAACCCACATACGTGAAGTGTTTCTCTGCAATTTTTATTAGGGTTACTGTAATTACAGAATGTGACGAACAATCTTCTTGCACGATAGGTATGCTTCCTGTATTGTAGTAAAAAAGTTATCTTGCCTTCCTGCATTGGAATTGGCTGTTTAAATGGAGAGGTATTGACATAGGCTTGGTGTTTTGCCAAGTTCTATATTTCTAGTTTGCAGCAATTCAGATAGTCATTCGATCCTTTATCATACTTAGTAACTGCCAAATAAATTTGTAAAACCTTGACACAAGAAAACAGGATAACTACTCTGGGATCTGCGACTTCTGGTGGATCTGTTTCTTTTCTGAACCTTAGTTATCCACTAGTGCTCCCTTCAAGTTTTCCCATGATAGGGGGAAATTTTAATGAAATTTCATTATTTAATCGCACCGTTTGGACTGCAGATTGCAGCTCTGATGGTAGTCAAGCTTTTATAGGCAAGTTAACTTCTTTATAGCAGATTCATTTATGTTTTAACTACAGAATTTACTTTTGCTTTATTCTCTCATTTTTAGATTTCTGTCTGTTGAGATCTACATGTTTAGTACCACTGATTTTGTGGTACCAATATATTACTGCCCAACTGGTTTCAGAAATAAATTTGAGATGCTTTTTGCAAGTCATGCATACTAGTAATTATTGAGAATGCTCTCTCCACGAAAATAGTCTCATATTAACTTTCTACGATCGAACCATTGAATATTAAACCTCAAAATTGATGCTCATTCTATTAATTTGTTTATTTTTTGCCAAGTAAAATTGATGCTAATTTTAGTTGATATATAAATCAATACTAGTCATTTTTCTTCTGAACATCATAATTTAAATCCACTGGTATGTTGTCATTTTATATCGAAAGTCGAAATAGGTGTTTTTATTTTTTGTTAATGGTGATAGTATTTATTCTCTCTGTAGATTTTTTAATTAATCCTTGACTTTTTGGTTGTATAGGAACCAACGTTGGAGTTACATTAATTAATGTCGAAACTGGAACACAGTCATGGGTTTGTCGCTGCAAGAGCGATATTTTCTCAGTACAACTAGATCAATCCGTAAGTTTTTAAACAGATCTTCTTGAGTTGTCTATGTTACATGTGCCTATACCTGAATTAGATGAACAAATTTATAAAAGTGATTACATGTTTTACTTGCAAGTAAAATCCTATATCTCTTATAAGATGGCAACCTTGAGTTGAAAAATCTTTACAAGAAAGGAGCCATAACTCTGAAGCAAAGAGATTACTGTAGACTCCATAGAGCAACCTATACCAGACCAAAAGATCATCCCAAAGGCGAACAACCAAAAACACACACCTTTGCTGCAGTATGTGCTTCCTGATCAAGTCACAAGGAGCACTGTGCGAGTTTTATGAACAGTGTATGCTGACATGATATTTAAAGAAACCTGGACCTTTTCTGTTTCAGTTGAGAACTCTAAGTGTCAGAAAAAGAGATGTTAAATATTACTTAAATATAAGGCTGCACTGGAAAAACAAGTGAAGAGGGGCAATAACCTTTTAAATTATTGAACGTTTAGCCTAGGGGTTGAATCATTACTGTTTTACGTTATGTCCCTACCTTCCATCAGATCTTCTATGTATCATCATGGATACCGAAGACATGATGGTCCTGTAGCCTGTAGGGCCTCTATGTTATTAAATATTCTAAGAAGATTGAAGTGAAAGAGGTCTTCTCATGTAGAGAGAACCAAAAAAAAAGGCAAGAAGCTAATCAGGCAAATGACAACTGTAATATTAAGGAGTGAAATGCCAATTAGAAGATAGCATGGTAGTCTTGCTATAAACTGTTAAGTTTATATATGTATGGTTTTAGTATGTTTTCGTTTCCCTATGAACAGTGCCATTAGTTGTACTTTTTGTTAATCAGATGCAGATAAAGTTTAAATATGATATCCAAGGAACAAGTCTTTTCTTTGTGTTAGGATTGTAATCCTCATAATTCACAGTTTAAAATATATTTTACAAGGATATGATCTAAGTACTGATATCTTTTTCTACAGTGCCTATATAAAATTGCTTCCAGATTTGGATCTTCAGCCTAGTGAACCTATTTGTTTTTTTTTTCAGGAGAAAATTGCATTATGTGGACTGCGAAATGGAGCAATTGTGACCGTTGATGTTCGGCAGAGACCAGACAACTATAGTAGACTTACTAGACAACGGATTCTTCTGCATTCTCACAAAACTAGGGAGTCTTTAAACGGATGTAGTCAAAATACTACGAAAAACTGGTTTGAGGTTATTTTCTTACCTATATATAACATTATAATATTATTATTTCTACCTGTCATATTGTTCTTGTCTTCTTTAAGTAGCCAAGGAGTTAGTTTCACATTTGTTATATGTATATAGGAATACATTGTGAATTAAAGAAATTCCGTGTTTAATCTAGCCTTGTATTCAACTTAAGATCTTAATTTTCAACAGATTTGGTGTTATCTAGACAGTTCACTTTTGTATTTTATAATCAGATACTTAGATACTAATATTATACTATTATATGTTTACTTAAAAGTTAAAACCAATTCTTTAAGATATATAATAAAATCTTGAACTTAAAAGTTTTGTAGCAATACAGTTTCTTACTCTTGTCTAATCATTTTTCAATATGATGTTATATAGCTCAAGGGTAGCATACATCACTCTGGTACAATATCAATGCCTTCATCTATTTGCTGGTATGTTCATTGATTCACACTCCATTCCAGTTCCCCCCCCCCCCCCGCGCACGGGTTCTCTCTCTTTTTAATTATCCATGATCTGGTTTTTAAATGTAGTTTGGCGTCACTTAAGTTGTATGATCAATACTTCTTGGCGAGCTCCATGGATGGATCTGTAAGTTTTTTTTTAATTTGATTAATTTGTACAGATATACTTTCTGCACATGTGCTAGATTTTTCTTAGCCTACCTCTAATACATTGAATTCACTGAATTGAACCTTAACTTTTCGTTCAAAAACTAAATTAGTAGATCTTTCCTCAAAAGTTTAGAGCTTAACAGTAGAACTCGCAGATCAATAAGCAAAAAGAAAGTATGTTCACTGATAAGAGTAGGTGTAGATAGCTGATGAGCTGGTAATATTTATTTGTTTATTAGCTCTGACAAGTTGGAGAAATTTCCACAAGTGGTTGGCTTAGACTTACAACAGTACCCAGAATTAATAAGATCTTCATTACATAAATTTTCATTTTAAACACATACGAGGCTGAGGTATTTCTGAAGAGTAAAATGCTAGCTTCAATAGGTCACTTGAATGTGGGAATGGGAGTTTGGACTTTGGACCCATTTTCTGATTCATTTGAGAAAACTTGTGGAAGCACTATGCTTCCGTTTCAATTATGGAAAATTCTAATGTATATAGCAAGTAAACAAGCTAAAGAGTAAAGATTGATTGACCCCCCCCCCCCCAAAAAAAAAAAAAAAAAAAAAAAGGTTATGATTGTCTAACCAGGCAAGTTGTTGGGAAATTGCTGACTATGCTATATTCCACCACCTAAAGCCTTGACGATCGATAGGCTGATGAATGATGATATTCTAATTTTCCTTGAAGTAGCTCATGTCCAGGATTACCCTCATATTTGATCTCTACGCTTTCAAACCTTTGCTGGGCATTCATTACATGTTTACCTATCCCAGATAAAGCTTTATGATCATAGAATGGTTCAAAGAGGGGCTGTACAATGTTACGAGGGCAATGCGAATTCGCATACTCACATTCAGCTTGGAGTTGATCCATCAGAGAAATTTGTCATGTCAGGTTACAGTTTATAGCATATGTACTATCTTATTCCTAAACATTCTTTCTAGTAAACAAGAAAATCTAACCTTATTCAACAATAAATCAAAATAGGTGGAGAAGACAACAAATTGAGGCTTTGGAGTATAAAGTCAGGAGAACTATTATTGGAGGAGAAGTTCATGAGTTCTATCCCCACAGTTGTTAGCTGGCAGAAAGGAGGTATCTTTCAATTACTCAGAGTCTGCAACCTTCAAATTTTCTTAAATATTACGGAACCCTTCCTAACACAATAAAAAACGAGAGCAAAGAAACAAAATAGATGACATACACATGCACATACTTGCACATCGATACGTTTATTTTGGGGGATATCATATGACATTGCTTGGCAGATAATTGTGCAAGGGATGGCTATATAGATGACAAGCACTCTCTCTGGGGAAATGCCTGGCTCGGATCCCGAGATGGTCTCTTCCAGATGCGGTGGTCATAACTTCTCTTCGCCTTAAAGAAATTTGAATTCATTGTCTTCTCTATTGGTTCTTGTCCACCCATGATATCAGCCAGTTCTACCTGAAATTTAGCGAAGTGCTGAAGAGGACTTACTTCTGCTTTGATCAAACGAGGTAAGAGAGCTTGATCCAGATGATCAACTTTTTAAATCTCCAAATATAATTTTGGACACCAAGAATATAACCCACTCCTGGCAATCACCACAATCTCAAATGTTGGGTTGAATATTGTATGTTTCAAGTGATCTACTGTTCAATTGTACTTGCGAAGGAGCTAATGGGCGTCTAAATCGAAAACACACACTGTCCAACTAACACCTGAGGGTTTTTAATATTCATGCTGATACTCGCTGTTTTAAGTTAAATTAAAGAAAAATGATAGGTACCCAAAAATTGTACCAAATGCTGAGTTGTCACGTGTGTAATTGGTAACATTCTTATGAGACACCGCGTGCATACATATACGCCTATGAATTAAAACAAGAGATATGTCATGCCGGGTAAAAAATTTGGGATAACTTTTGGGGTACATATCATTGCTCTAAATTAAAATACCTCCGTTTTTTTCTAGGTTTTAAGTTCCTATTTAGTTTTTTTGTTACGACAATAAAGTCTCTTTTGACCAAAGAGCTCCTGTGGTGGTATTGCTTTCTGTCCTTAGGAGAAGAGGTCGACGGGTTCAAACTTGAACTCAATAGTAAAAATTCAACTCGACTTGGTTTGATTTACTGGGTGGTATAATTCTGAATATACTATAGAACAATGGTGGAATTAGAATTTCGAAAGATCCGGAGCTAAAATATATAATACTAAAATTTTTAATAACCTTTTGAGGCTGGCCATTGATTTTCTTGAGTAAATAATTTTTGAAAGGGTTATTAGACAAAAAAAACAATAAATTCTTTGTTGTTTTACAATTTAATCAATCCCAAGAATTGTGAGAAGGTATCATATTTTTTTAAAAAAAAGCTAAAAATAAATGATGTGAATTAAATAATCCATGTAAAACTAATGATATAATTATCAGCAAAAAAATAAATTAACAAACTTTTTTTTATAATTATCATAAATAATAAATTTACATTTAAAAATAAAAATGTATTATCTTTATAGCGTAATATAATTAAAATGATAAAATTATTTCTATCATAACTTTCAAATGTGCATAGAAAAATGAAACAAAAATTATTGCTTTAAATAATTTAAATTATAACAAGTCTATTTCAAATTAATATTCTTGTTAACGGTTCATTAAATCCAAATAGATTACAGTTATTTACAATATATTCATTATATTAAAATACTATCCTTTTTTTCTAATTTATTGAATTCGCGAAGAAACTTAATGCATAATAAAGTACTTCATCCTATTTTTTTTGTTCAAAAAGGAGGAAATGTAAATGAATAAAATATAAAAATATATTAACACACACAAATATGTAAAACAAGACAACAATAAAAAATAAAAATATTTGATAATTAAAAAAGTTATGAATAAAAGTTTATATTTCGATTCAATTTGAAAGAACATAAGATATTATTTTAATTACGAAGATAATGATACAAATTGCGTAAAAATAATATGTTTAATAATCTTTTTGGCTAATAATTTATTATAGTTAAGATTTTGTTTATTTGTTGGTAATAGTTAATCTATATTAATAATTAATTATTTTATTACAATTTAAATTCATTAATTAAATTGCAAGAAAGTAATTTTTCTTTTGACTAATAATAATTTTTAAAATGAATAAATATATAACACAGAAATAATGAAGACTTCTATGTAATGCATATGCAATCACGCATTGACCGGGGAGTATTCTCAAACTAAACCATACAAATTATACAAGAAAACATTTTGATATTTAAAATTTATATAATACTTAGTTTATAACACGGACAATAAAAGATAATCAATGCATTTTTTTTCCTTTTTAAGTTTTGACAATAAAAGATAATCAATGCATTTATCTTAAAAAGTTAAAATACTAAGCGGGGACAACAACGAAAATGTAACAGGAAACAAGCAATGCATAATTCTTGTAACAAAATCAATTGTTCATTGGTTAATTTTAAAATATAAATGTTTAATTTTCTTTATTATATGCATTGGTCCTGATATTTTATCGGCAAAATTTATAAAAAAAATTGGGCAAACAGTGATTAGCTAACAGTAGTGGAATGTTAAATTACCGAAATCATGTTTATATATATATATATATATATATATATATATATATATATATATATATATATATATATATATATATATATATATATATTTGGAAGGTCGTGTCTATATATGTAAATTACATAATAAGGTAAAAATTAACAAGGTTCGTATACACACATAATTTTTTTAAGAAATTGATAAGCTATACATATGAAAAATAATTAAATTAAAAAAATAACTTAACTAAAAATGAATTCATCATATTAAATTTTAAATATTCTTGTTAACTTTTTAAAATGCATATTTTAAATAATCTTAACTTGTTATAAAATCCATATATTAACGTAAAATTTATCTTTTTAAAAAGCCTATAATTTTAACATGTAAAATAATTTATCTTAATATAAATTATTTAATATACTAAATGGACTGTTTTCTTAAATATTACTCGTTAGCTTAATTCTTTACTTGTCTACTTTCTCTTTTGTCAAGGTAAAGCAATTTCCTTGCAAAAAATATACAATAAATTCGTTATAGCATCATTAACAATGAAACCCAGTATGCTTATGTTTTATTTTAAAAAAATATATATATATAAGTATGCTTATGTTTTATTTTAAAATATATATATATATATATATATATATATATATATATATATATATATATAAACTTTGATTTTTGTTAATTATTATATGCTTGTATAATTTAATCGTGTCTTTATCAGTTATAAATAATAAAGAAGTAACAAAATTGTATTTGAGTTAAATGTTAATAATTTAAAATCAATTTCAAAACATGTGTGTGAATTTATGTGCACAAGAATATTTAAGAGTTACCTATCTAAAGAACTTACACATGAAATGTTTATTAATAAAATCCTTTTTATATTATGTACAATATAATTAACTGGAATGGAATTAAACACAACCATAATAATTATAGAGTAGCCATTTTTTTTTTGTTGCGAAATATAGAGTAGCCATTTAAGTGTTAAAAAAGAATAAATAAACATCCGTTCAACTAAGAATTTGATTTATTGCACAATTATAATCGGATCTATGGTAAACAAAGAATCTAAATAATTATATTTTATATTGGCGACTGGTTTTTTTATGTCCGTCCTTTAAATTTTATATATTTGTTCCAACTTCGGCTTGATACATGCCATTAAAAATGTTCACAAAATTTAGCCTTCTTTTAAATCTTAATATACAAGATAATTTAGCACTGTTTCAAAAAAAAGAGAAGATAATTTAGCACTACATAGAAAAATATTATGCATTAATTTAGTCAAATTTACTGAGACTATTAAATTTGTGTATATGTTATCTTATCACGTTTGTGATTATAAATGTAAAGATTTATATGAATTAAACCTATAATAACATCACCTCTCTAACATATTTAGTTTAATAATATATAATATGTATATTCATATTATTTTTAATCTTTATTAAACAAAAATAATCAAGATTTAAAAATTACCTTATCATTTTTATTAATTTATCTGAGATTATAATTTATTTTAGAATTAATCTTATGTTCCACAAACTTATCATAGATGGTGATTATAGCACAAATTTTATAATAATAAACTAATACTGGTCGGGCATTTGTAGGGATCGAAATTTGACCCATTACGTCCTATATATATCATCACATAGACCGTGCCTATATCCACGTCTCCAGCTCTCGTCTCTCCACTTCCGTTTAGTCCCCTGTTCCCACCCAGAGTCAGTTGCAGTTTGCAGCTGACCTAGACTATTGTCTGTAGTACTATTTCACTATTGATCGTTAGTATCCCTATTAATTTTCATATTTTCTTATAGCTAGAAATGACGGGAACAGAAGATTTAGTCAATTCAGAAAATTCAGAAGACGATACACCTCATTTATCCCAAAACACGTCTGAGAATACAAATTATGTACCAGCTGATACAAATAAACCAGTAAATGATAGTGGAAAAGTTGTGACCTATGATTCACAGGGCAGTGTCTCTGTAAAAGGTAGACGAAAGCATATGGAGGATGCTTTGACAGTGAACCTAGGGTTTTTAATGTGGGAATCAAGAACGTACGACTATTTTGGTGTTTATGATGGTCATGGGGGCTCAGAAGTAGCACATGTTTGCCGAGATCATTTACACAAGTGGGTGATAAAAGAGGTGGAGGAAAACGCGGGAAAAAAGATAGACTGGGAGAAGGTGATGGCAACAAGTTTTCTTAGGATGGATGAACAAGTGATTGCAGAAAATATTGATGGTTCAACAGGCTCAACCGCAATTGTAGCTGTGGTTGGGGAAGAGGTGCTGGTG
This sequence comes from Oenanthe sinensis, assembly GCA_028671895.1. Taxonomy (NCBI): domain Eukaryota; kingdom Viridiplantae; phylum Streptophyta; class Magnoliopsida; order Apiales; family Apiaceae; genus Oenanthe; species Oenanthe sinensis. Next base: position 2,537,867 of record CM053814.1, on the reverse strand, counting down.
GTTGCTAACTGTGGAGATTCTAGAGCTGTTTTATCACATTCGTCCATTGTTGTGCCATTGTCTTGTGATCACAAGGTACGTGCACAAATTTAGAGTAGTAGAAAGAATTATTCCAAATGCTATGAACAAATAAAGTAGTATTTTAATATTTTTTTAAATCTAATTAACATTGATATATGTAGTCGTACAATATAATATATGATGTTATATTTCAAATTTTAAATTAGACTTAGAGGCAACATATGTTTTCTAGGGATTGAGGTTTATATTTGCTAAATGTGTATTTTAAACACCTTGTATGTTAACATTGTTGTATTGAATCCTTATAATGTAGTAGTTAGCTTATTCATTTCATGTGTAGACATTTTTATATAACTAGTTTGAAAGCATTTTAGCCGTATTAACTCGAAAAAAGTGGCAGTTACATTTTGAGGTGCATATATGTATTTAAAAGAAGTTATTAAATTGACAAGTTTAATATCTTATGATTAGCCTGATCGGCCGGATGAGTTGGAGAGGATTGAAGTCTCTGGTGGTGTAGTCATCAATTGGAATGGGAAAAGAGTTCAAGGAGTTCTTGCAACTTCAAGATCTATAGGTACATAATTCGTAATTATATGATTTCAAATTATATAAATATAGAAGAGTCATGGCTTTCATAAGAACGCGAGATAAAATTATTTGTTAAAATTTAACCGATTAGTCAATTTTATTAATTTAATATATACTACTATATATATGATATTAGATTTATTTTAAAAAGAAATTACACATCTTTATAACTTATGTCGAAGTTTGTGATGGTTACTTTAATTTATACCACCATTTCACAGAAGTTCATTGATATGTTCTTTTTATAAAGCAAGTCGGCATAATTCATTGGTTGAAGAATGATGCATTACTAATTAATAAAGGTATCTAGAGAATTGTATATTGTTATTAAGAAATATATGTTTAAATTGTACTGAATCTTGATTTAGGGGATGAGCACTTGAAACCATATGTAATAGCTAACGCAGAAGTAACAGTTAGAGCAAGAAGTGATCTTGATGAGTTTCTAATACTAGCTAGTGACGGTTTATGGGACGTAATGTCAAATGAAGAGGCATGCAAAGTTGTTAGATTTTGTTTGGAGCGGCAATCAACGAAGAAGGCTAGTGTAATCAACGATGAGAATGAGACCAAGTGTGGTGCTGCTATAGCTGCACGAAGCCTTAAAAGGATGGCAATGAAGCGAGGAAGCCAAGATAACATTAGTGTTATCGTAATCGATTTGAACAAACTCAGCAATACTTCGGCCTAAAAGAGTTTTGACAGAACTCTTTTGTTGTCTTTGGGTCAAGACTAAGACCTTAATTTGCATTTAGATTACTGTACTAGTACCTTGTATGTGCACTGTATGTGCGCCATGTTAGTCTTCATGTTTTGTTTTCCAATTTACTAATATCCCAGTGTGGGCTGTGCTTGTAATATATAATAATCTGTGTTATCCAACTATTATCCGTGTTGTAATGTAAAAGTATCTATGTTATGATTATCATTTTGTAGCTTAATTAGTGATCATTTATGATTTTTTTTGGCAAGACAAAGTTACTCAAAGAAACTGCATAAAAATCAACCCTTTAATTTGATGCATATACATGGTTGTACAGGCCTGAATAATCAGCTGTACGTACGTACTAGTATGTTTAAATCATATCGCAAGTGGGAATATTTAACAAATAAAAATCGCTACATGAACATGCAAGTAGTAATTATTCTTGTTATGTTGGAATTTGGATGGATGAATCATGAAACTATACAGGACCATCAAATAAACAATGGTAATATATATACTATATGGACTATGGTTGATAATCAGGTATGTTTTGTTGTACTCAATTATGTACGTACGTCGTTGATCTTTTTAAGGATCGAACAAGCTAGAATGCACTATCACTTATTTTAGTACTACTCCCGTTGATGTTTTTTTTATGCCTAGCTATTCTCAACATCGTATAAAGCCAAAAACGTTCTATATCTTTATATAACTTTGCAGAATCGCGGCAGATAGTTTTATAATAAATAACTGTAATTTAATTAAATTAGCATTAATAGTATAGATATATATACAGGTGAAACTGGTGCACAGCTAGTACAGTATATGCTATATAACCTCGCAGTTGCTGTTACATTCTTTTAATTACATACTGTACTACATATTTTTAACCTAGCTAGCTTGTTATATGCTGCATATTTGTTTAGAAATGACAGTAAATCGGTAAAATATGCTTTTACATTCTTGAGAGCAAATCAAACCATTTTCCTAAATCAACTCCTAAACTCAAAAATAGGGATTGTATCATAAATTGTCACTCCAACAGTATTCCAATGTAAATCATTAAGACATTCTCAAATTTACCAGCATGCGCTAAGATCCCTAGTCATCCCCTATTTCATTTTAATAAATAAAAAATTCATTTCTCTCTTTTTCACATCTTTTGTCTTTCTTTTTTTCTCTTCTCTCCTTTTTCAAGAGTAGTTAAATTCAAATTTATTATTATAATTATAGGTAATGAATATAGAGAAAATTGTTGTAGTTGACATATAAAATAGATTAACTAAATCATTATCACTCATTATTTTATAATATTTATAGGGAATCAATTAGAACACTCTTAGACTTGCTCTTAGCTAGTAACTAATATTAGATCAGACTATTGATCGAGATGAAGTTGGAAGGGTGGCGAAATCATAATTTTAAAATAATTAAGATTAAAATTTTTTAATATTCAGATTTAAAGATCAAACATGATAAAAAAAAAAATATACTCACTCCGTCCCAAATTAACTGTCTCATTTGACTTTTTAGTGGTTAATGTGACTCAATTTTGACTGAGAATTAAAAATTATTTTTTTATATAATTTTAAAAAATTAAAAAATATATTTTAAAATAAATTAAATATACTTTTCAATGATATACTTTTATAATTTTTTCATTTATATATTATATGTAATTTTCAGAGTCAATTTGACTCCTGAAAAGTCAAACGGGACAATTAATTTGGGACGGAGGGAGTATATTATTAAATTACGAATATATATCTTTCGAAATTTGGTCTAAATTTTTTATTAATTGTGAAAGATGAATCGAGAAAAAGCAGAACTCGTCAGGCTCTAGTCATAGCTGGAGCATGTATACATAGAATGCGTGACCTGCCATTAAATTTAACTCGCATGCAGCAGATAAAATTGACCCATTGAAGAGTCATTGCGTTCCCAATGCATATCCAGTTTTTACCTATCTATATTTAGAGACTACGTGACCATGAAAGAGTAGAAGGGAGAAGAAGATATTTCTCATTCATATCCAACCAAAATGCATGCAATATACTAATAATACATAATCACATACATAAACATGTACTCATACGGCGATATCACACAAATCCAAATCTGGCGGGGGTGACATGTGAGTAGCCAGACCTCGTGTTTATCTCTTACTCAGATCAATAAGTGAAATCAATTGGTAAATAAATCAACCATCTGCACCCCAACCAACCATTCTCTTCTTCAACAATCACACTATACATTTACGTGTATGTATTTCTTTTACAGTTGGAAAGATTCTCATCTTTCCACGATCTCAAGAGACGAGGAGGCTCTTCATTCAATTCAAAGCCAAGTCCTCGATCGATTAAAAAAGGTGATATTAACCCAAAATATCTGTACAAATGTTTCAAAAATACAAATAAATTTACATTAAGTTAAAATGACCCGTTTACCTCTCCTTATGAGCTATTTACAATTAAGTTGAAAAATACATACATTTTTTAATTTATAAATTATTATATGATAGGTCAAACGAGCCCATATTATAACATCAGTTATGTAGATAAATCACACAATACATAAAAAATAAATAAATACATAGGTATGTATGTGAAACCATTTTTATTTATTACAAACTAATTTTAATAAAATGTTAAAATTATCAAATACAAATAACAATATTTTTTTTGTTATTATAGCCTCTCTCTCTCCCTCTTCTAAACCCTAGCCTCCGGCAAAGATTTTTGAAGGGGTTTTCATTGATTTTCATCGGTGGAAAACCCCAATCTCTTTATTTTTCTTGTTTAAAATCTTGTTTTCCTTCGATAAGTTCCTAATTTATTTGGGTTTTGTTAGTCTCTCCTAGTTTAGTTTTTATTTTGTTGTGTGTTGGTATTCTCCATCACCAATATTATAGATGGACATGATTTTTATAGATTTGATTCACGGATGAGGTTAATATGAGATCACATCAATGGTTGATTGCACAGAACAGTCGGGTGAAAGTAAGTATAAGTACATATATTCAAATTATCTTCAAATCGTTTGGTTATCTCTTCAGGAATGGAAGATTCAACAGCGATATCATTAAGCGTCTGTCCAATTTCAGTTATATTTGTAGATGTCGTATGACTTTTATTTAATAAATTGATTCCTTATTAAAAAAAAATGTTAAAATCATTTATCATCAGACGGGCAAGCTCGCTAAATCATTTGTGTTCCTTCGTTACAAACAAATCTGACTTGCTCCGTATTTTATTTACCTAGTCCTATACCCCAATAGCTGGTCAGAGCATTAGAGCATCTCCAATGGATGCATTCTGGGTGCTAAAAATTGTTAACTCATTATAAATAATAATATTTTATTTTATTTTTCATCCACATCAAATGTGAAATTTTTTTACTCCAACAATTAGCACCCCATATAAATTGCTACTCCTCCGATTAATATATATAATTAATATAATAGAAGAGATAAAACATATATATACATTTCATGCAACATTTATTTATTTTGAGGAGGTGTAAAAAATTGACAACCTTTCTTGACACTCTCTTAAATCATGTTATAAGTTAAAATTTAAGGAATATAACAAAAGAAGCTACTCTCACGGCTCCTTAGTTGTTCCTTAAAATGATAGGACATCACTTACATTCCATATTTTTAAGGATGCCCTAGTAAGTCCTTAGTTCACTTTTATTAATAAAAAATTACATTCCCCTTTTTCTACACTTTTTTCCCCTCCTTTTTACAATTCAAATATATTATTATTTTAATAATAAGGAAGGAGGATAAACAATGTTGTTGGAGTGCATGTATACAAGTAATGTCCATTGTAAAAATCGGTCGTTTTACCATTTAATCAGCTGTTTAATCCATGTTCGGTAACTTGATCACCGAACTAATTAAATTTCCGATTATTCCCGATTATTCAATTAATCATTCCGATTAATGTCCGATTTATCCGATTAATCCATGTTCCGTGTTTTCACCGATTAAGTCCGATTTCCGTTTTTTACAATACTGGTAATGTCCTAAATCACTAATATTTTATAATATTTTATAAAAAAAACTCTAGGGACCCGTTGGATTTGCTCTTAGAATCTATAAGATATTTATCAAACTTTGAGGCCCCCAACGTACATATAACTAAACTGGCTGGGTTGGCATTAGACCACTAGTTGCAGAGTTGCCGTGTGTGTACAGACACACATGCACTCAATATATCACACTTCTCAACCAATTTAACACTGGTTTTTAAGTTGCAGTCTTGTCGTAATTCTTGACATAACTTAAAGCTCTAAAACGCACATAAAATAAGAACAATGATGATTCCCCTTGGAATATACTTTTGTCATATTAGGCTCCACATTATCAAAGTGCAAGAACAAGGAGCAACTCCAAGATCGTTTTAGGAGGTGTTTGGATAAACTTATTTTTGAAGGATAATTTTTGAAGGATAAATGTTTATCTTTTGAATATATATATATATGATTACAATTAGGTCTGTAAATTCGGATCGTATCAATCTAAATCCATATCTGAATCCGTTTAATTTTATCGGATTCGGATTCGGATTCTGATCGGATCAATTTCGAATTTTTGAAAAGTCGATCCATATCTGATCCGTTAATATTTTCGGATAATTGGATCGAATTTCGGATATTCATTTAGTGATAATATATTTTTTTAAAAAAATATCAAAAATAAAATAATAATTTTAAATGCTTATACATGATATCAAAATTAAATTACTAAACTTACAATTATATATTATTGAATTTGGCAAATTTATAACGTTATAATTCAAAGAAACGAAGTCATAAAACTTTGATGTAGATGGACTAGAAAATATAACAATTGAACCTAAATATGTTTAAAAATATAAAAGAAACATGAAAGAATGGACTTATTTGAATTATTGAATATTTTCTTATAATATTCATGTGTGACACAATAAATATATATGTGTAATTTAAAATTTGAATGACTATATTAATTATTATATATATATATATATATATATTTATATATTTATGTGTGTATATAATTATCCGATTGAGTTCTTAACGGATTGGATTGACCTAAATCTATATCTGATCCATTTAATAATCGGATTATTTTAATTGAATCAGATTTCAAATCGGATCATTTTCACACAAATCCATATTCGTTTATATAGGTTCGGCTCGACTCGGATCGGATCTCCGATCCATTTACAGGTCTAGGGGAAATCGTGGTTCGGCTCGGCTCGGCTCGATTTTTAGGTAAAACCGGAACCAAAATCATATATCTTCGGTTTTAAAAATTAAAAACCGTAACCGAACCATCGATTTCGGTTTTAAAAAGGCTGATTCGGTTTCGATCGGTCCGGTTTCGGTTATAAAACCGGATGAAAAAAATCAATTTACATAATAAAATGTACGAGTAATTAATTTAAAAAATATTTTATGTCCAAATTTTAAACAAACCAAAAATTCTAAAATAAATACAAAGTTCAATCGATCACAACCAACAAAATAGAAACTAAAATCTTCTATATTAAGTTTGTAGCATTCCGTTATAATAATGACTTTAACTGGGACAAATTAAGATCTTGAACCAAGTAAATAGCAAGGAATTCTGCTTGACCTTTTTTTTAAAAACAGCCTCTAGCCTCTGGAGAACATATCACGAGACACATAAAAATATTAAGGGCTTGTTTGGTTAATTATAGGAAGTAATTTGTGTAGAAAGTTGTAATTATTAGGTATTAAATTCCTAAAAAGTACACTTTCGGGTCATATTTATAGGTCGTTTGATTTTTTGCACGTAATTTTATGTGTTTTGATCACATAGTTAGAATTAATATTTTTTAATTTTTTTTTGTGTGAATTAAAATTTAAACATTATATTTTATTCATAAAAAGAAAATTTAAAAAATATCAATTATAAGTATATGGTCAAAACACCTAAAATTACGTGCAAAAAGTCCAGTAACCTATATAAAGGACCAGAGAGATTATAAAATCTTGTTTGATTGATAAGTAGGGAAATGTAATTCATGGAAAATGCAAGTTACCTAGTAGAGGGTGGGTAAGCAACTTCCCATATTTTTTGGGAAGTTATACTTCTAAGACATTTCTACTTATCATACCAATGTCAAACAATTTCACATATTCTCACTTCTCAGGAAATTCAATTTTCTGGGTATTTTCATGTCTACCAAACAATCACTAAGATCATATTATGCATAATACTCCGGTTCACAAGATGTCCATTTTTGAATGTCACATGTCTAAATTACTGAATGTTATATATATTTAATTTTTGATTTTTTTTTAAAATTATATAAATTAATATAAATAATTTATTTATATATTTAAATTACTAATCAATTCGGTTCAGTTTTTTCGGTTCGGTTAGAACCTATAACCGGAACCGAATTATTTAGATCGGTTTTGTTTTTTATTTTTTATTTTCAGTTTTATTCGACTCAATTTTTCTCGGTTTCGATTCGATTTCGGTTTTAATTCGGTTTTTTGCTCATTCCTAGACGGCCTAATTACAATGCTAGGAGATTATAGATAAATAATTAATTTGAAACTCTCTCATACCTCTCCCTCTTCTTCTGCATTATCTTACAGCCTAAAAGTAGATCTGGCCAATCGAGTGGGTCGGCTCGGACCACCCGAGACCGGCCCAGTTTTTAGCTCACTCGGTCCGGGTTTTTTAAGTGACGGTTCAAACCCGGCCCGAACCGTTACAGTGAACGAGCCGAATACGAATTTTAAACTGAAAAATCGGACCGGCCCAAACCGCCTAAAAACCGTACCGAACCGACCCCACAGCCCGGACCGGACCGGCTCGTGAACCGAACCGTGACTCATGACTCGTGAACCCGTGAACCCACCAGTGATCCGTGGCTCGTAAACCGAACTGCCCGCGAACCCGCTCGTGAACCGCGAACCCGCGAACCGCCGTTGACCTGTTGCTTTTTGACCATTTTTTTTTACCGTTGCACCTGCTGACTCAGTTTGACCGTTGCAAATATAGTCTATAAATTAACTTGAATGCTGTATTTTTTACACACCATTCTCTCAAACTCCCATTCTCAAATCTCAATCTCTCCATTTATTTAGCTATTATTTGTTCTTGTTAAAATTTATATTATATTAATAATTTATATTATATTTTTTTTACTACAAAAAAAATAAATATGGAAGAATGAAGATGTACAATATCATCTTAAGAATCAACCTCAAGTTCAATGTTACCCCCTCGATCTGCTGAACAAAGTAAGTTTTATTTTATTTCGTTTTAAAGTAAGTTTAAATATTTAATTTTTAAAATTTTTATTTTTTAATATTTCATTTTCGAATATTTAATAAAAATTCGAATCTTTAATAAAAATTCGAATATTTGTTAAAAATTTCATTTTTTCATTTTTGAATATTTCATTTTTTAATGTTTCGTTTTTAAAATTTTTATTTTTTAAAATTTTATTTAGTTTAAATAACGTGACTCAATTTTATTTCATTTTTGTAGGTGGTAGCAGTTCGAGACAAGTATCGCATGTTTGGACATATTTTTCGAAAGAAAACACGGATAATCCAAATTGGTTTAAAGTTCATTGTTTGATTTGTATGGAAAGTGGTAGACAACAAATACCATTTAGTTAAGCTAAAGGAACAGGAACGAGTTAATCACCTCGAACGATAACATGACCGGAACACCTTCCACAACAACTCCTTTTGTTGGTGAATCCACTTGCAGCGTCATCCGTGGTCCACCACTAAAAGAAACAGACGTGTTCATCATAGTATTCTATAAACGATTCTGTAACGATTTCAAGAACTCTATGTTATAAAAGTGGACGAACCTGGTCTTCTTATGTTGTTTCTCCATTGTTTTCTGTAAGAAAACTCTTAAGCAATCGGAAAAACACTGTAAAACTATAACGATGGCAGTAAATAACCTACCATATAATTATATTATATACTTACCATATATAAAATATTCTTAATAAATATTCTGGATGCTAATCAGCGTATTTGATTTGCTGGGACCGTATATGTATTTAAATCGTATGTTGATACCCTTCATTATCTGATTTATTTACATAAATGTCATTATATACTGTATTAATAATTATATAAATACTATTTATAATCAACGGTGGAGATTAGGGATATGTAGGGTCTCTTGATGAAAGGAGTCTCCCTGGAACTCTACCATATATATATATATATATATATATATATATATATATATATATATATATATATATATATATATATATATATATATATATATATATATATATATATATATATATTAAACAGGTTGATTTAAATTATAAATTAATATTTATTATAATGGTTGATACAGATTATAAAAATAATTTTTGGTTGTACTGGTTGATTAGTTTATATTATAGGGCGGGGAAAAAAAATTAGAATTAGGGTAATTTTGAAAAAGATAATAAAATTTTGAAAAAATCTTCTTTCTTTTTCTTTGCTCAGCCGTCGGGGCTGCCATCGATTTTTACCGGTGGAAAACCCCCCAAATCTCTTCTTTTCCCTTCTTTTGCTCTTGTTTTTCAACAATCTTCCTCCCTGGGTAAGGATTTCTGCCTTTTTAAATTGTTTGTTTTGTTAATTAAATCTCTTCTCTTAGTGAGAGTTGTTCCTAATTTATTTGAGTTTATTTAGCCTCTCCTTGTGAGAGTTTGATGTGTTTTGATATGATTTAATATCTGGGATGTTAGATCTGTGGGATTTTCAAGATTTTGATTTAGTGATAAAAGTTTTTACGGGATTGCATTTATGTTCGATAGCTCAAACGTGTTGTGGCGAAGCGGGTACATGTATATATATCAATTTCAACAAATCGTTTGATTGTATCTCCAAGAAGACCAGATTAATCAACGATATGATATGTTTTATGTTTGTTCGACTCGATTATTTTTTAGACACCGTATGATTTTTCATTATTGAATTAATTCCTCTTTAAAAAAAATGAAATAAATATGTATATATAGGTAATTCCCTTTTATTTTGTATACATACATATATATATATGTGATGATGATGAATGATGAGTATATATATGGTTGGTTAAGTACAAGTCATCGAACAAAACACAACATGAGATTAATACAAATGAGAATTCAGTTTACTAATTAGTACTCCCTCCGTCCCATAATATTAGTCTCTTTTGAGAATTTTTTTTATCCCATTTCTACTTTCAATGTTAAAAAATTCAAATTTATCCTCTTTTTTTATCATTTTCAATATAAAACTTACTTTATTTAGTATAAAATAACCATAAAAAAATTATTGTACAACTAATTTTTTTTAATATGCGTTATTTTTCCAAAAGACACTACTATTAATATGGGACGGAGGTAGTACAATTTAATTGCAAGGACCAAGATAACTAAATCAGTCAGCATGATTAGATTCCAAGTACTATTATCAGGAGCTAATTATTAGTGTTTAATATATATTGTACTTGATCGATGAGGAGCAAAAACTACAAAATGTACATAATTATATAAAATTTAGCAAAAACTACAAAATATACACATTATTTACATACATCTGATTAGTTTCTTAATTACCTATTTGAAATAGGATTCGGACCACTAGGAACTTCATGAGCGCTTGCATTGATAGCTCCGTCTCGCCATGCCGATCTTTGATGATTCTCTGATAATTTATAGGCCTTTCCATGTTGAATTGTGGCCGGAAAATTATTTTCTTGCTTACTAGCTTCTTGTTTGATGGTGGTGCCATCTCTTTGAGGAGTTGTTAAATTTGAAAGATTTGATTTCGTTGAAGAATTATAAGTGAATTCAGCCGAATCTGATCTTCGAGAAATTGGTTGTGAGTTGTAATTTTCTTGGAGAGGCATGATAGGAACAAATAAGAAGAATATGAACAAGAAGAGGGCCATTTTGTTGTGTACGGGAGTTCCATCCTTCCTAGCCATGCATACAATATATATGGACAAACTTAATTAACTAACACTCTATCACTCATCAGTATATATATATATACATATACATATACATACATACATATATATATATATATATGTGTGTGTAATAATAAGGTTTTGTTCCCAGTAGAACACTAATCGTAGAAGCATTAGATTCTATAATATATTATTTATAAAATATCATACAGACATATATGTTCTCAATTTAATTCTCCATATATGTTCTTCCTTTAATCCTCCATTTAAGTTTTACATAATTTTTGCATGTAATAATATACTTATATATAAGGGCGTCCCCCAATTGTAATTAATTTATTTGGTACATCTTGAGTATATTTAAGTTTTATTTTAAAAAATTACTGTGAATTATTTTTCAGTATATAATTTATTCTATTTTTTATAATTTTGTAAGATGATATTTCTGTATTCTATGTATGTTAATTTGGTGTTTATTAAATAAAAATAAATGCATAATAATAATAATAATAATAATAATATTAACTTTGTTGGTGGGAGCTAAAATTTAAGTGAATGCAGGGGTTTTTTAGATTTGAAATGATTGTAGTATATTTCGTGCATTGGTGGGCTGGAAGTGGAGAGTAGTAAAACCTTAAATATTGCAGAAAATAAACATGTGAATAGAAGCAACACAATTTATTAGTCTTAATAAAATAAAATTGTAACAGGTGTTAGAATATAAAATATTCCAGGGACAATTGTCGTTGTAAGATGAAATAACAAGTTACGAAAAAGAAGTTATAATGATTTTGATATTTATTTTCATAATATATGTGAAATCTCTACTTTAAAGATGCATAAAAAGTTGGTTGTTACCGGTTTTTATTAGAATTTTAAAAAATTTGGAGTTTTTAAAACTGAATTCGAGCGGCTACATCTCTGACTACAAAATCCTAATTTTAGGTCATGTACGAAAATCAATAAATATTTCGTTAAATTAGAATTTTTAGGTAAAATAAATATGCACCTCTACATACATATATATACAAAATTCGAAAGGATAAACTCCCTTTGAAATCAGAGAGTAAAATTATGATGTCAGAGGAGGGAGTCGAGGTGGGGGAGACAATGCATTAATTTGAATTTGTTTTTGACAGTAGCTTTTCCAAAGTTTGTTAAGGGGTGACAGCATCTTGATTTATTGAGTACTACTCTTGCAATGCATTAATGTCACCAAAATTTAACACAATATAGCAAAAGGAAGATGGTAGTTCTTAGGTAGGAGACATACAGAAGAAGCCAATCAAGTTAAATATGGTGACATGCAGATTGGTGCATGCATGTTAAGCTCACAAAATTAACAAACATAGATCAGCGACATTCAAATTCAAGATGTACAGATATAAAAACCAGTCCTATATTTTGGCTGTTTTTAATCAGTCCCCCATTATTTTTGTAACGCTAGAGAAAATTGTGTGTATTTTATCATATTTAAATATGTTTTAAATATAATTTTTTGTGTGTTAGCTTTTTTTTACGCATTTAATTGTGTTAGGATTTTTAATAAATAGAAAAAATACTTGTTATGTGTTATGTGACTTTTGTGTAACTTAGAATATTTTATTCTATTTTTTCTGTAATTTTTGTTTCATTAGAATGAATTTATTTCGATTCGTCATTATCGGACTCAGCCCACGTAAAAGACTAGAGACCTTGTTTTGGTTCTTTTATTTTTATGGAAATGATAAAATTCTCAAAATAAATTTATTTTATTATTTTTGGACCATTCATAGTTTTTGGGAAATTTTGACATATATATTGTATTATTTCGAAAATAAATATTTTTATATTTTATCCCATGAAAATTATTTTTGGGCTTCTTATTTTAATTATGGGGTAATTTATCTTTTAATCAAATTAGAGCCCCGAAATCTTTCAAAAATATAAATAGTTTTTATTAATATAGTTTTTAATTAAAAAAGAATTTAGTACCACTTAGTAAATTAGGAGGTGATTGAATTGGGGGAAACAGGGTAAGGGTAATAGGGTTCTCCACCATTCAAATGATCAATCGATTTTTAAAGGTGATTATGACTGTTATTCCTCGAGTATGAATAGTCGTTGTGAAACTCTTGATTCATGCTATGTGCCTGTATCATCTATTTCAATTAAAAATGTTATTTTTGTGATTTCATTTTTAACTGCCTTGGGTCTGAATTTCGAATCAGAATTCCTTTGATTATATGATTAATTGATTGATATGGTTGTGTAGAGCTAAGAACAAGCATGCACTAGTATTTTTGTTGTTAGTTGTTGAGTCCGTTTGTGGTTGACCGGAAAAATGAAATTTCGGTCATAGTCATTAATTATTATTTGATGTTCGTTATTAATAGAACGCATGGGTAGACACTAGAATCTAAATTATAATATTTTATTTGTAGATACGAGCAGAGTACTAGTTAGAAGGGCAGTGTAGTCGTCCCATTTTCAGATTTAGGACAGCTTCGATATCAGTCAAGTATTTTCTCCTCGATTATCTTAAATACTTTTATTTTCTGTTTCAGTTATTCATATCATGACAAATAGCTATTGTTCAGAGTTATTTGTGAATCTAAATTTCCCTGGTTTCGAAACAGAATTGTTCAATTTCAGTTTTATTAATCTTGTGATTTGATTTAAAGAAAATGTATAATATCTTGTTTTAGTGAAAATGATATTATGAAAAGTGAAGGATTGGACGGTTGCGTAAGAGGCTAGTGAGACTAGTTCAGCGTTACGTAAGAGGCTAGTGGGACTAATCCAGCATATTTAAGAGGATATGATAATCATTCCATCTTCTTATAGACTAACATTACTTGCCTATGGTACCTAACTGAAATCTAGATTATGTGGTGTGACATAACTAGTCCTATTGCTTTTGAACCTGATCAGTGGGCAATAGTGGTGTGTGTTGAGTATCCAATTCATATTGACAGGCTGACTATTATATATTGATTTTGAGCAGTTGATTCATTTTTATGACATACTACATTGTTTCAGTTTGAGCTGAACTGTGATTTATTTACTATTCAGTTTTTATAATAAATTGTTTTACATTTCGTTCTTTATTCAGATTCTGTATCCTGGTTTTATTTCAATTATTTTGTATATACTTGTTGAGCATTCATTTGGCTCACTCTTTCTTTCTATTTAAAATCTTGTCAGACTGTCAGAATGAGCCATACCAGCAGTTCCATCAGGCGTAGAGAGAGGCGTGTGTCGAGACCGCTCGCTTATCGGGTCTCCCAGGTATTAAGTGTTTTAGTATGTCTATAGATAGTGCTTGTAATAGAACTGAACCTAGACTTAAAACCTATCTAGACTTATGAATTTGAATTTGTGAATTAGTAGTGGGCTTGTAATAAAGTGATTTGGTTTGCTTTTAGTAGTTGGCTGTTTGATTTCATACTATAACATGTTAGCGATTCTTGGTTGTTGGCGGGGTCAGTGCGCCTCTGGTATTATATTTTATTGTGATTGGTTGTTGATTGGTTGGTGACCCCCAAATCTAGACCCCGGATTTGGAGGGCGTCACAATTTTTAAATATATTATCTACCTATTTCTTTATTTATAGGCCAATAATAAAAACAATTAGTCAAAAAATCCTTAAATTTTGTCATCGGTTAAAATTATCTTTGTTAGAATATTAACAATACTAGCTTATAACCGTGCAAAACCATATTAATAAATTATATATTAATTATTTTATATAATTTAAATATTTAATTTAATGTGATAATTTATTTATTATTAATTTCTTTCTACATTTTTCTTGTTTATATATTTAATATTCATAAAATTTAAATATAAGTCATAATTTTAATAAATAAAAAAGTTTGAATGGTGATAAAATTAAGTTGAATGTGAGTACAACTATATTAAATAAAATTTTTAGGGTAAGTGAGATTATTAAAATAGAAAATATAGAATATAATTTAGATATAATATAATATTATCCTTGAGTAGTTGTATAAAATGAGGACTATCGGTGATAGAGTTGTATGTATGATATATCTTTTCTAAAATTAAATTTTATTAAAATTCAATGGCTAAGATCTTTTCTAAAATTAGATTTTATTAAAATTGAATGGTTAAGATATTTTCTATGATTCACCTAAAATTGAAAGATTATGATCTTTTTTATGGCTCACATGGGGTAACCGAGATGAGAAAAAAGTTTTCTTATTTGGTTATAATAATACAAGCTTATAATCCATGAAAAGCATGGAATACCTAATATTTAAGTAAATTAATTTTTTATTTTTATTTATATTGATATTTAATATAAAATTTTATAATATTAAGAATTTATATTAATATTATATGTTCTCTTATTTTATATAAATTTATTCTATTTAATATAAATATGTTATAACTTGGACCCGTATTATAATAAATATATAATTGAGCCTAAAAAGTAAAATTTTAGTTAATATAAATATGTATATAGTTAGGGTCCAAATTCAATCAAATACATGTATATTTTTTAGGTCAGTGATTCACTACCGACCGAACAAAACTTTTAATATTTCGGTTATAATAATGTAGTATAGATAGATAGATAGATGTTTACTAATTTTGTAATTTATTTATAATTATAATTTTACAAGAATTAATAACGAAAATAACTGCAACATGGGTTTCCTAATTATAAGCCCTTCCCCAAAATTATCCTTAAATTACAAATTCTAATCAATTTTATGTAATAGTTGTTTGGGCCTGTTCATCCGGCCCAATAGTTGTCAAATCAACAAAAGTTTGGGGCCTACCCTATAGCCCACAAGTCACTCAGATGGACTAGACTTCTCCAACAATAAATAAGTGTGTTCTAGAAGTAGTTAGTTTAGCTGTCAAAGCCTACAAAATTTGAAAGCTTTGGATGTATTTTTTCTTTAACAAACAAATATGTTACATGCATGATTAATTTGCTAGAGGAGTTGTCGATTTATTATTGGTTGCAAGTTCAGTAATTACTTTAGTAATATATACTCTCTCTCATTTTAATTAATTGATATTTAATATTCTGACTGAAAAACAAGTTTAAATTATAAAAATTAATTTTTTTATTAAATATAATAATTATTATTTTACATCCTAACATAATATACATATTAAAAGGTTAAAAAATAATTAAGACGGAACTGAGGTTGTAATTTGCAGTGAAAAAGTAGAATAAATTTTGGAGTTCATAGCCTAAAATCTAAATGTACACCGTTATATTGACGTACTGAACTTGAAATATTTTGGGCCAAATAATTTTGTGACACACGTTAGTCGAAACAATCAAGCCCAAAATATTAATATACGGGAGTTTAACAGGCCCGTCAATATCTGTCCTGACCAACCTAGAAATGATCGAGCCCAACAAAAGCTAGCTGTACTAAAAACTACAATACAAAAGTTAATGATCACAAATTTGAAATTTTGTTCAAGTTGGTTTGTCCCACCAACTTTGAAGTTTGACCCACTCTAGAGTTACAAGGGGTGTGTGCATGTGGTGTTGCAACATGATCATATGTAAGTATTTCTGTTTTTGAAGTGATCAAATCCACCAACTCTGATCCTCAATACTGTGTTTAGAACATGAATTGGTTAATACTTCAACTGCATTAAAAGTCTTGTTACATTTAGCCCAATCGAAAATTAATGGCTCATTTGAAGATTTCAACCAAGATCATGCACACTTTTATCGAAAATATATACTACTGGTCGATACATTTTTGATTAAATATTTTGCAAACAAATTCGAGGACTCTGGCATTGTTTGTATCATAAACAAGAAAAAACAAGTTATATATTATCTAAACTTTGTTCGGAATAATGTTGGTTTTAGTCACAGATGAACTAATGAGATATTTTAAATTAATTAATGAAAAAGATAGATGATTTATGGCTTTAATTAATTCATCAACCGGTTGAAAAATTCGAAGACACGAGTGTTTGAACTAATTATGATACATCTCTATCAATGCTGCAACATGGTTCGTTTAATCTGTACAGTCTGAATGGTTTGACAAATTGGTCTGGTCTAAACAGGATTGCAGCTCTCTATGATAGCAACCATCATATCGTACTATGACTAAACCATGAATATAAGCTGCATGCGTTCAATCGGATACCAACAATAGTACGTGTTATACGTATAATTTAGCTGGTTTAGAATGGTTTAAAATACATACATTTTTGTCTGTATTCATTTGGATTAGGCATCATATTATGCACATCATTATCGCCTAAACCAAACATCCGAGACTAAATTGCCAGGTATTACAATTGTTTAGTCATGTACTTGATTTATTGCAAATTATACTAAATTTCTCACTGGAATATTCTTATAGATGATCACTAGTAATGTATATCTAATACCTTTCTGTTTGTTAGCTAATGATTTAGTTGTTAAAACAATCTTTCGGTTACACAAAATTTTCACATTCGAAACGTCCGCTCCGATCTGATCCAATCCGATAAATGTCTATAAAGTTTTACCTTGAACACCGTTTATTTCGAGAGAAGATCATATCGATACTCAAATTTTTAGTGCAAGTCGAGCATTTGTTATCGGGATTAAAAGATGATAAAAGAAAGTATGTCTATGTAATTTTACAACTTAGCAGAACGAATAAATCTTTGTACAAATTCTGGCCCCCAAAAAATACCAAATATATATGAATTGAGTGTATGTTAACTTTGTCTAGCTCACTCTTGTGAACACCAGGACCATAACCAGTTGTAATATTTTGTAGTCCGTGACCTATTGTCAACTGCAAATTGGTCTGACAATTATATAAATCACAAGATTCTTATAGAAAATCAAACTACAGTATTGATTTATTTATTCTTTTCGTAATGTTTTGTTTTATGGCTAACTTTTAGTAGACAATAATTTCAGTCCTTTAAAAAAGTTGACAGATATTTCTGGGCAAATATTCAGTGCAACCTGGACATATAAACAAAAATCTCACTATACACAAATGCGCTAATAGCATCATGATTAGTATTGCAAATAACAAAGTTATATGGATAATCGCTTTATTTACAAACATTTCTCAAAAGTATAAAGATCGATTAATAATTTAATAGCAAATCGATGGAGCACTACTCTTTTGGAGCAATCGTACGTAAGATTTATGTGTATATTTTATCTTCATTAGACTTTTTATTTCCACCTTGCCTTTAACAAGATTCAAACGCTCGATACCTCTTAAAGGAAGCGGGGAAGATATATATATCGATTATGTTTGATTAAAATGTAAGTAGAGGAGATCATGCCGGAAACTTAAATTAAATTTCAAATAGTTGAATAGGATTATTATATACAAATTATTTAAAGACAAGGGATCAGAACAACAAACGGTCAACAGGACACCCTTTGCAAACTACAACACAACATATAATGATGAGTAGAGAAGCAAATGTGTTAACGGACAAAAGAATCGTAACTAGTGCTAGTATTGTATAGAACAAAAAGCTTTCATTTTATAAAGTTAGAGGCAGAAATGATCGAGGGGTTGGCTCACCTAATAAATCCAACAAAAGCAACAAAAAATTCTAAAGACCCTTCAATAATTTTAACATTTTATATACAAAATCATAGCTCTAACTAACTAATAGAATACTTTTCCTTGTATATGTAATCCGTTGGCTATACTGATTTCCTTGTATTCCGATATTATTTCTACTTTTGTTTTGATAACAAGAAATCGAGAGTTCCATAAAACTGCGAATATTTTTAAAATTTGCAAAAGTGATGCATGAAAATGTATAATTAATTATGTTCCTGTAACACATGCAGAAGTTGATTCAGTCATCAGTATGATTGAATTTGTTGGTTTGACAACATTTTGGACAAAGATTATTAAGTTTCACAAGTTCACTCGAAAGTGAGAGTTACTTGATATCAAGTCAGTTAAAAAAAACTGCTAACAATCTGGAAGAACAAGGAAAGAGTTATACTGGGCTGGCAAAATGGAGGAAAAGAAGAAAATAATTATACAAATGGCTTAATAATTCGTTTGTTTCGGTTAGGTAGGAATAAAATTATTTTTCTCAACACATATACTTCTTTTTGATGAATTTGAGCATGCGTTAATCATGAATTTACGAAAGCAAACTAAAACTCCGAAAATTTTAGGGCTCGTTTGGTTCGTGGTACCTAAATATCAGGAATTTTGTTCATTCCAAACTCATTCTTGTTATTTGATTTAAAATTTTAAATTTTAAAACTCATACCTCAAACCCATAAAGTGTGAGTTTTTGATACCTTTGGGGGAGGTGGGTATGAGACATGGATATGGGGAATTAAATTAAAAATTATTATTATTATCTTTATTATAAAATTATATGTTAATTTTTGAAATAAAAAATTTATAATGATATTGTTTAATGTTTGAAAAATAATAATGATTTATTTTTCATATTAACTGCTTATATTTTTTTACTCATTAAAAAATATATTAAATTAATAAATTCATTCCACCATTAAACCAAACACATGATATCAGGAATGATACTTCATACCCATACCACCTTAACTCGATTCCTCACTCCAACCCGATACCACCTCGTGAAACAATCGACCTCTTATATCTTAGGTAAGTTAGGGAACCTAACATATATTTTAGGTAAGTTAGGTGAGATACAATGAATTTTATACGTAAACATTGTAGGGGAATTTTCATAAGATCATATTTTATTTAAAATTTTATTAACATATTACTATTTTATACTAAAATCTTAGGAATACATCTTAGATTCATTTTTCTCAAATTTAAAATATGTAAACCAGTCGGATCTGAAATTTAAATCAACCTTCTTAATTCCACTACTTATTAAAACTTACCATATTTTTGTAAAAAAATCCGCATCTGAATTAAGCTATATGAAATTTTAAATTTCTGTTAAATTGAGTTTATATAAATGAGCTTGCATAAATCCATTTGCGAAAATTGTACAGACAAGGAAAAGTACAAGATGTTGATTGCACACTTCATTATAATTGGAGTGTCAAAGCCAAAAAGCAAGCAAAATCAATTAGGAAATGTAATGTAATGGAATACAAAATGCTTCAAAAATCAACTACTAAACATATAGTAGAGAAGACATATAGTAGATTTGGTAGCTAAAACTTTTACGACATTTTAATAATCCAGTTGATAAGACATGAAGATATCTATACTGCATGAATAGAAATTAATCTAAATGTCTAATGCTTTAATATGCATTATGATCGCGATATGTAAAGTAAAATCCAGAAGGGGGAGTAGAGAAGTTGGTTTATAGCTGCTCTGGTATGGCAATGCATACGTGGGAATTGGGGACAGAGTTGACTTTTGCAAAAACTGCTTCAATTACTAAGGCTGGCTTCTGTTGGTGCATTAGCTCAAAATAAAGTACACATACTTAAAACTTTAAAGGCTCGGTTTAGGTTCCTAATTCATATCATACCAACTAATTAATAAAAATAATCAAGCATATTTTATTTTTCCGTTAATAATAAGCGCGATAAATTATGTTGTACCATTCGTTTGTCATGAACCCCAACCAGGAGGACCCTTCCTTGTTATCCAAACCAAAAGTTTATGAGTATATAGTTCTAGCTTCTGAGTTCCGACTCGAGAAACTTTGTTTATTTTTCTTTGCTGCTCTTGTTGACCTTGGTCTGTCATCACACAGCAACATCTCTATCCTGCTCCATTTAAACTTAATATACATACACTCTGCATTCAAAGTTTTAACATTCTGCATTTTTTCAATAAAACAGTAGTTAGGTGGTCATTAAAGATACTTATGGAGATTTGCTGACAAGTTTTTTCCTCTACCCCCTCATCTCTTAAATTGTCACCCTTCTCAAGAAAGACCATTACTTCTCCACAAGCACCCAAAAATAAATAGTTACATGCACAGTCTTCATTCCCACGCGTCTCTCCTCAACCAACATCATCAAATCTTCTTGTCCCATAATTACTGCACACTGAACAAACCAACTATACATAATTTCCATAATCTTCTGCATGCAAAACACAACCAGTCTAATGAGTCAAACACCACCCTCTTGTTTTCTTCATCACTTGGTACATCTTTAGTTTGCTGAAACTATAACATCTGTTTGATCTCAAAAAAAACATGGCAACATCATTGTCAAAACATTTGTTATATCATCGATTGCTTCTTGTTCTTTACCTCTTCATTGTTGTTGCCTCTGTTGTCTGCAAGAATTCATCATCAAACATAAGTACTTTATATGTTCTTCTTCAAGTGAGACAATCATTTGTAGATGACCCACAAAATGTACTTGAAGATTGGTCTTTAAAAAATCCAAATTTTTGTACATGGAGAGGGATTTCATGTGGAAGAGACCCTAAAGATGGCTCACTTCATGTAATGAGTTTAAACCTTTCTGACTCATCACTCACTGGGTCAATATCTCCCTCTCTTGGCCATTTGAATGACCTGCTCCACCTTGATCTTTCTTTAAATCAGCTCTCAGGCCCTATCCCACCTAATCTCTCTAACCTTTCTTCTTTACAAACTTTACTTCTCTTCTCCAACCAACTCTCAGGGCCCATACCAACTCAACTTGGATCACTTTACAGCCTCCAAGTACTCCGAATAGGCGATAATGGGTTAACGGGTCAGATTCCAAACTCATTTGGTGATCTTGAGAACTTGGTTGTTCTTGCTTTAGCCTCTTGTAACCTCAATGGCACAATTCCTAAACAGATTGGAGAGCTTGGGTCACTTCAAAATCTTATTCTGCAGCAAAATGAGTTGCATGGGCCTATTCCAGCTGAGCTTGGAAACTGTTCTAGTCTTGTGATATTTACTGCAGCTGAAAATTATCTTGATGGATCAATTCCAGCTGACTTGGGCAATCTCAAGAATCTTGATAATTTAAATCTAGCTAATAATACTCTGTCTGGTGAAATTCCAAGTGAGCTTGGGGAGCTGGGCCAACTTCGTTATTTGAATCTTCTTGGTAATCAGCTTGAAGGATCAATTCCAAAGTCTCTTGGAAAAATGGGCAATCTTGAAAATCTTGATTTGTCTGGAAACAAGCTTACAGGTGAGATTCCTGGTGTGCTTGGCGACATGGGTCAGCTTAAATTCTTGGTTTTGTCAAGTAACAATCTCTCTGGGAAAATTCCAACAAGTATTTGCTCTAACACAACTAGTTTAGAGCATATGATGATAGGTGAAAATCGTCTTCTTGGCGAAATCCCCGTGGAGTTGAAAGATTGCAGGAAGCTTAAACAACTCGATTTGTCCAACAATACACTGAATGGATCAATACCTTTGGAACTTTATGAGCTTGTTGAATTGACTGATCTTACACTTAATAACAATACTCTGGTTGGTTCAATTTCTCCATTTATAGCAAACCTCACCAATCTTCAAACATTGGCATTGTATCAGAATAATTTGAAGGGTAATCTTCCAAGAGAGATTGGAATGCTTGGGAATCTTGAGATTTTGTATCTATATGACAATCAATTATCTGGGGAGATTCCAGTGGAGATTGGTAACTGCTCTAGCTTACAATGGTTTGATTTGTATGGAAATCATTTCTCTGGGCAAATTCCTGTGACACTTGGAAGGCTCGAGCAACTGAACTTTCTTCACCTCAGGGAGAATGATCTTTCAGGCGAAATTCCCGCCACTTTGGGTAACTGTCATCAATTAACTATTCTTGATTTAGCAGATAACAGACTCTCTGGAGGAATACCCGAGACTTTCGGATATCTTCAAGCTCTGCAACAGTTCATGCTTTATAACAATTCCCTTGAAGGTAATCTTCCCACTGGCCTAACTTATCTTGCAAACCTGACTAGAGTAAATCTTTCGAATAATAGGTTAAATGGTAGCATTGCTGCATTGTGTAGCTCGCATTCTTTTCTTTCTTTTGATGTCACAAACAATGCATTTGATAATGAAATTCCGCTGTTACTTGGTAAATCACTGTCTCTTGAGAGGCTGAGGTTAGGGAAAAACCAATTCATCGGGGAGATCCCTTGGTCATTAGGAGAAATACGAGCCCTCACACTCCTGGATCTCTCTGCCAATTCACTCACTGGATCAATACCATCCCAGCTTTCAATGTGCAAATCACTGACCCATATTGATCTTAATAACAATCATCTTTCTGGTCAAATACCGTTGTGGCTAGGAAACTTGCCTAATTTGGGAGAATTAAAGCTCTCTTTCAATCAGTTCTATGGCCCTCTTCCTCCAGAACTATTCAATTGCTCTAATCTTTTGGTGCTTTCTCTTGATGGCAATGCTCTCAACGGAACAATTCCTATTGAGATTGGTAAACTTGGGTCCATTAATGTACTCAATCTTGACAGGAACAATTTTTCTGGACCAATTCCACCAGCCATTGGTTCACTAAGCAAACTTTATGAGCTTCGGCTTTCAAGAAATAGCTTCAGTGGTGAAATACCAATTGAGCTTGGAAATCTCCAAGACCTTCAGAGCATTCTAGACCTTAGCCACAACAACCTCACAGGACAGATCCCATATTCCTTCGGAAAACTGATCAAACTTGAGTCGCTAGAATTATCCGAGAATAAACTTGTTGGAGAAGTCCCACCCCAGCTTAATGAAATGAGCAGTTTGACCCTCCTGAATCTTTCTCACAACAATCTTCAAGGGAAACTTGACAAACGTTATTCACACTGGCCAGTAGATTCATTTGCTGGAAATACACGCCTTTGTGGGAGCCCTCTCGGAAACTGCAACGACGTTAAGTCCAACAGACAGCAATCAGGCTTGAAGCAATCATCAGTAGTTGTCATTTCAGCAATATCAGCCATTGTAGCCAGTATCCTCATGTTAATAGGAGCTGCCCTCTTTCTAAAACACAAGCGAGATTCTATCAGAAAAGCCAATGAAAGTAGTTACACTTACTCTTCCAGATCTTCTAAGGCATCACGAAGGCCTTTTTTCCAGTATGGTGCTGACAAGAATCATTTCAGATGGGAAGCAATAATGGAAGCAACAGATGATCTGAGTGATGAGTTCATAATTGGGTCAGGCGGATCAGGAACAGTCTACAAAGCTGAACTGTTAACTGGAGAAACCATAGCAGTCAAGAAGATACCAAGAAAGGATGATCCTCTGATGGACAAAAGCTTTGCAAGAGAAATTAAGACACTTGGGAGTATAAGGCACAGGCATTTAGTAAAGTTGCTGGGATACTGCAGCAATAAAGGAGAAGGGCCAAACTTGTTGATATATGAGTTTATGGAAAACGGAAGTGTGTGGGATTGGTTGCACAAACAACCACTGAATGCCAAGAAAAAGAAGTGCCTTGAGTGGGAAACAAGATTGAGGATTGCAGTTGGATTAGCCCATGGAGTCGAGTATTTGCATCATGACTGTGTCCCAAAGATCATTCACCGTGATATAAAATCCAGCAATCTGCTGTTGGATTATAGTATGGAAGCACATTTGGGAGATTTCGGATTGGCAAAGGCAATTACAGAAAATAACGAGTCAGTTACAATTGAATCTAACACTTGCTTTGCAGGATCCTACGGTTATATTGCTCCCGGTAAAACTTAAATTATTATCCTAATTATATTTTCACAATGTTATGTTTCACTAATCTCACACATTTTTTTCCCAAACTTATTTCAGAGTATGCTTATTCCATGAAGGCAACTGAGAAAAGCGATGTTTACAGTATGGGAATTGTGCTGATCGAGCTTGTAAGTGGTAGGATGCCAACTGATGGAAGTTTTGGAGAGAATATGGACATGGTTAGTTGGCTTGAGTCCCGAAATGATATGCAAGGATCCGATCGAGACGAGCTGATAGACCCAGGTCTGAGACCGCTCTTGCCAAATGAGGAAAGTGCTGCATTCCAGGTGCTTGAAATAGCAATGGAGTGCACAAAAACTGCACCAACAGAGAGGCCATCTTCACGAGAAGTTAGTGATCTTCTCGTCCATGTCTTCAATGATAGGATGCATCAAATGGAAAAGATGAGTCCGGATCCATATACATAGTTGATGAATTCAATTCAGTCTGTTGTTAAAACTTTCTTTGAGCGATGGAATAGTATATGACCTAAAATATAAGTGTTTATTATATATTTGAAAAAAGTTCTGGGGAGTAGAATCTCCAATCGGTGCAACTAGAATGTTCATAATTTTATGTTGAACAGCAGATGGTAGCATAGTACGGAGACTGGTTTGCTTTCAGCTTCCAATGTTCATTTTTATTATCAACCAATTTGCACCAATTCGAACCAAACAATAAAATACCATGCACAAATCTGAGTAATGCCTTTTAATACTAAAAATGATAGATAATTATTGCCACAAAATGTCACAAACCCATTGCTGTCTTGATACATCGTTCTCCTCGTAAAAGTAAAAGGAATACAAAGTGATTATTAATTTAATCCGTTTATAAAAAGAGATTGGAACAATTCTCAGCATCAATACACCTCAACTTTTAAGAGAACACTAGAACTGAATCAGCCCTATAACAGAGAGCTGAATCAGAAATAAAGACAACGATAGCAGAAAAATGTCTAAAGCTTCACAGTAAAAGCCAAATCTATTGGGAAAGTGAATGCCAATTGCCAAGAGATTTGAGCTTATTCATTCCAAGCCACCATAGCTAATCTTCGTCTTCATCTGCAGATGTGAATTCCATATTTAATTTAAAAAAATGAGTCACGAGAGGTTAAACTTGCAAATAATACAAATATGCAATACTCCTACTGTTAGCCTGTTACATAAATAAGGAGCCTTTTTCTAACAGTGGATAGTTTACGAATAAATTTATTAGATTCCACATACCATAATATTTCTTGTGAAATATATCTCTTATATCGAAAGATATATAATACAAAAACTCAAATTCACCTGCATGAAAAAACTTAACGGTTGCTACCAATGCAAATCATAGTTATCTTGCCCAGTGTAAATATTGCAAATATGAATTTGTCAATTATCTAATGAGTAATGACTAATGTAAATAACTGTTAATATCTACCCCAGTAGAAAAATGCTAATTGTAGCCCACTTCTCAGTATTCATGTGGCAACTAAGTTCAAGGAGATCTTTTGAATTCTAGGGTCCCTCTCCTTGCAAACCTCCTCTTCCATTTCCCCTTTCATTTCTCTGACAGAAATGAAAATTGTAGCAGCAGTAACTAAGAAGAATAGTGAATGTGTGGGCACGGTTCAAATTGGGCAGCATGGTGGCAAATAGACTATGCAGCTGACCCAAGTAGTTTGCTACAAAGGTTTGGTAGAGTTGAATTGCCTCTGAAGGCCTGATAATCTCAACAGATAGTAAAAAAGTTTATTTTGTAACTCTGAATCAAGTGATGGCTAACCCCAATATATACCCATATGATTGGTAAAACCCAGTGACCCTGAAACTTAAGATCCTATATGTACGACCTGGCTTTAACCTACAGCGAGTCATCCAAAGTTTGAGGGATAGAATGTTTAAAGATATTCAAAAAATGAAGAGATACCGGATCCTCTGCTCGTATTAATTAAAAGACTGATATGAGTGCTATATTGTCAAAGTTTAAAAAGTTCAACATGCTTTAACGCTATATATACATCGCATCTGGTTCATTTGTGAACCTCTCTTACTTTACCTTGAAATAATATGACGAACATGAATTGCTTTTTTGACATATTATATGAGCCTAAGATAATCATCTGAAAGAGTGCATGATTGCAAGAGAAAATAATCTTTCAAGTCCTGTATTCCTCAGTCCATAGATTGATATGATCCTATGTAATTAATATTATATGCAATCAAGAACAATTTCATTGTTATTACTAGTTTGAAAAAGAAAAATCCCAAGTCCCAACCACGGCTGATGAAAACAAATGATTCTTAAAAACCGACTAAATTCAAATGACAACCATATTATTTTACCTAATAGTTTGTTTCACTTACTAATTTAAGTATTTAACACAAACTCACAAAACGAGAACACATATCTAACTTGTACGAGCCACATTCTACTTGACCTGGAAACTCATGCGATCCACCTACTGAACTCACCAATTGCAAAGTGTGTCTAACATCACTTAAATCCAGCTATCTTAAAACATCAATATTAATTAGTACCCAGAGTAATATCCCCAACATTACACCACAAAATCCATACCACAGAATTTCCAACATAAATTCCATCAACAATCATACTACAAAGCAACAATGCTATCAACAACACACTCTTGAAAACCTCCCAACCAACAATTCAAAACCACCCACATTCATTTCACAACATAACGAATTAACGAGCCCCACTAGCAAAATCTCAAAACGTAACCCGACCCATTTACTCAAAACTCAAGAAACACCAATAAGAAACATCAAAATCAAATCTTTCAACAAAAACTAAATAGCAAATGAACAAAAAAAGGCAATAATGTACCAAAATAACGGCGTTCATTAGCAGCCTTGGACTTTTCGAGCAACTTATCGAGATCTTGATCAAGCTTAACCTCCCACTTAACAAGTTGATTAATAGCAACAACTCCCAAACCCATACCTAACAAATGCTCCCATGGATCTGAACCAACCCAATTAACAATTTTTCAAGATTAGGTCAAGAAATGTATCCAATTTTAATTTCATTACAAATAGATAGATAAATATATAAATCAAAGGGGGGCTTACGTCGCATTAAAGGGAGCTTTCTGAGAGCGTTGGAGTAAATCTGGGTGCTTAAACCCAACAGAGCTCCGATCATCGTTGCAGTCGCCGGCATGTTCTTTCTTTTTCTTTAGATTTTTATATTTTGGGGGAGTGTATAAATTTGTTAGTAGTAATTTGATGGGTTATAAAAATTGGGAATTAGATGTTGTACAGTAATTAATTATATACATACATACATATATATATATATATATATATATATATATTTATATACCAGAAGAAGTAACTAACATGACAATTCCCTAATATATTATTATAAATTGGTAGTTTATTAATAAAATTTTAAATAAATTATAATTCATACAAAAATATCATTTACCGGTTTGCATATAAAATTATATGTATCTCAACTATGTGTATTTTAGGTTCCATAATCTCTTTATATATATATATAACTATTTTTATAATTAAAATATAAATTTATTTAAATATTATATAAATTTAGAGCTTAAAAGGATAGAATTATAAGATAAATATATTCATATGGATTAATGTATTTATAATTAATTTTAAAAAATTATGTAATATTTTAACAGAAAAATCTAATCCTACCCAACTTGTCCATTTTTTTCCTGATTAACACTAAATTTTTATTATGTGTCACCATGTCCACGCTTTTACTTGTCAGTTGTCTGCCCTAACAAAATAATTTAATATAAATTAATTTATTAATTTATTTATACTCTAATTTTGAGCATTAATAAAAATAATGCTGAAGATGAGAACGAATTGAATTTAAGTGAGTATTTATTTTTCTTAAAATTTTATTTTTGAAATTTTAGTTTCAATTTTTTGTTTTTTTAAAAATAATTTTGACCAATTTCTTGCTGATTAGGCGAATATATTGATTTTGATTGAAATTTATAAAAATTAATGTTTTTAATTTGATTTAGTAAACATTTAAATTAGATATAAATGGGCGCTTAATTTAATTTAATCGTCATTTTTTTTAGAACAATGCTAATTATAGAAAATCATCCCGTTAAATTTAAAAAGATCATTTCTGATTTACATTGTGTGGAGCTGATCCAGCATAATCATTTATTTGTGTTTTTCTTCTGTAGATCGAACTTAGATTCATAAAAAAAATTATATTAATATTATCGGTAGAAAATTATAACAATAAGTTATTATGATAATAACTTGTCAAGGTCCGGACCCCTAAAATATTTCCAACATTAATGCTGTTTTATGATCTTGAGCTAGCTAGTACAGTATTTCTTTAATTTCCTTTTCATTCTTTGTGATTATTGGTTCTTGTGGGGTTAGAACTTTCTCATCTATACTCTAAGTGGCTAAACCCAGTCATCACGGCATCTTCAATGCGGGTGTCAAAAAGAGTCCTAAAACTTTTCTCCCAGAATTTTCGATTTTCATGTGACATAACACTCTTGTTGACACTTCATTACAGGGGATGGGTGCCAACCAAAATTGTCAACTTTTGGCACCCTCCCGAAATGGTAAAAATGTGTTATATCACATTAAAGTTATTAACATTTATAACCAATGGCGGATCCAAGTCTCAACATAAGGGGGTCAATTTTTTTTTATATATAACTAAATTAACACATATAAGCAAAATAACAAATACTCCCTTCGTCTCTAAATAGATGTCAATTTTGACTTTTTTCTGTTTAAATTGACTAATTTTTTATTAACAATTAAAAATTATTCTTTCATATAAACCTTATTTTTGTCAACTGTGAATAGTGGCGTGAAAAACTAAGACAAATATATATTTATACTTATAATTTTTGCCCCTATTAAAAAAGATTTGACATAAAAAATGTTAAATATGTAAGGTTAATTTTTAAAAAAAAATTGAAGGGGTCATTTTTAATTTATATAAAATTTGAATATATACATTTAACTAAAAAAAAAATTAAGGGGGGTCACATGACCCCCTTGCCTTTACCAGGATCGCCTCTGTTCATAACCAGTCAGGCTGATTCAACTTTGATCATTTATTAATAATTATTTTTAAAAATAAAAATTATGAAAATATATTATTAAAAAATATATTACATTAACTATTACAGTTAATTTTTATTTTTGTAAAAATATAAATCAATAATATTTAATAAGTGGTCAAAATTGAATCAGTTTGACTTTTATTTTTTATAAAGCGTCACTTTATACGGAACGGAGAGAGTATTAATTATAGATGTATCAAAGATTGGCAATTTTGAGTACCAATCATTGGAATAAATATTACTATTACTAGTAGTAGTGGTGGTCGTAGTGGTAGTGGTCGTTGTAGTAGTGGTGGTCGTAGTGGTGGTGGTCGTAGCAGTGGTAGTCGTGGTAGTCATGGTAGTAGTGGTGGTAGTAGGAGTAGGAGTAATACGACTACCACTACTAGGACTACAACTACAACGACTACCACTACTGCTACCGCCACTACCGCCACCACCGCCACTACCGCCACCACTGCCGCCGCCGCCGCCGCCGCCACTCCTCCTGCTGCTCCTCCTGCTCCTGCTGCTCTTACTGCTGCTACTGCTCCTACTGTTGCTACTGCTCCTACTGCTGCTACGGCTCCTACTGCTCCCGCTCCTCCTGCTGCTACGGCTACTCCTCATGCTGCTGCTCCTGCTACTACTACTACTATGTCATTTTCCAATTTAAAATAATGTATAAACAGTACTTATACATTATTTTAAATTTAATCAATCTGACAGTGGAGGTGTCTCAAAAAGAGTTTTAATGAGACTATTCATTAATTACTACAAAGTAGATATATAGATTCAGAAATATAGATTCATTCTTACATTTAAAATAATAATCTTAAAATCAATAAATTTTATTAATTCATCTATACTATTTAAATTATCTTTTTATTAATTTATTGAGATTTCACTCGACCTCTAATATTATATTAATAATGATTTAATATGATATTCCAGATTAAAGTACTAACTTATTTTTTTAATGCTAAAAAATCCAAGTCATAAACTGTTGGTTTTTTGAATACTTAATGAAAAATACATATATAGATAACTAAAATTAGGCCGGTTGGTCCGGGCTTGCTGTGGTTTTTCTCTTTTCTTCTAATAGAACAGTATTACTTAATAAAAATATTATTTTATTAATTTCAAAAAAAAAAAATATTATTTTATTACTGTACGTCTGTACACATGTATATATATCCAGTATATATTTCTAGAGTTTATGTGTGATATATTAAGTTTCATATAAGCCTCCGCCTTCCATTCACAACCTACACAAAAACATTTTTCTGGTTATATTAGTGGACTAGATCCAAATCATCAAGATCCTGGTTTCACAAGAACAAATCATCATAGTATATGATTAATTGCATTTACAAATGTGTACACTTTTACTTTATACAGAAAATTGAAATGAAAGAAATAGATTTAGGCTGAAATGAAACATCTTTATGAGGCTTCATATTATAATTGTTTGTAATGTAACTCTGTATAGTGGTAGCTTATCTTTAATTATAAAATTATATTTATTCTTTGATTAATTATATTGTATAGATATTATTTTAATATTGAAAAAAGTTAATTAGAAAATTATAATTTTAAATAAATTAAAGTGTTTGAACGATGATAAAATTAAAACATGTTAATTAGTAGATCATAAGTACAAGTCTGTATTTTAATTAAAAGGATGATCGACCGACCGAACAAACATTTGTCACAACGGCATTAATAATATAGCATAGTTTAGGAAATTTTTATTAATAAAAAGAGTTTAAATATATTAAAAATATTTTAATTAAAATTTAAATAAAAGAGTATGTTTTAATATATATAAAATATTAATATAATTTTAATATTCAAAAATATTATTTATAAAATTGTAATTTTAAATAAATTAAAATGTTTGAACGATAAGTAAATAGAAACATGTTAGTAGATTGTGAGTATAACTCTATATAAGAGAAGTTCGTTTAGAATAATATAATAAAAAATATAAATAATATAGATATAACATAGTAATAAATTGTAATTAATAAAATAAAATAATATTATTATTTCAATATTCATAAAATTGAATTAATAAGTTGAGATTTTAAATAAATGAAAGAGGTTGAAGAATGAAGAAATTGAAACATGTTAGTATATTATAAGTACACCTCTATATTTTATTTAAAAGAGTATGTTTGAAATTGAGTAGGAGACATGATCATACCGGACGACGACGGACCTAACATATGTCCATGTGGCTTTAATAATATAGTATAGATTACTCTAAATGAACTTTTTTTTTAATTAGAATATAGAGTTGTACTCACATCTAATAGCATGTTTCAATTTTCTTATCACTCAAACACTTTAATTTATTTAAAATTATAATTTTATAATAATTTTTTTTAATATTAAAATTATATTAATATTTTATATATATTAAAACACACTCTTTTATTTAAATTTTAATTAAAATATTTTCTAATATATTCGAAACTCTTTTTATTAATAAAAAATTTATTAATGTTTTGCACGAGTTATTTCTTTAAAGACATTTATAAGTTTCTTTAAAATTTATCTATGTTAATTACTCCTCCGTCCCATCTATTTCTTTAAAATTACTATTTTAGGGTGTCCCTCTCATTTTTTTACATTACCACAAATAGAACATTTATAATAATATAAAAATCAACTACACCAACTACTTTTATCCACCGTACTCACTTTATACCTTAAATATTAATGAGTCTCATCATTTTACTCATTTTTCTTACACTTCTCCACTACTTTATTCACTTTTCTTAACCTCCGTGCCCAATTCATTTGTAAAGAAATGAGAGGGATGGAGGGAGTAATATAAATATATAACAATATATTACTGAGAATTTAAACACATAATATAAATATGATTCAAAAATAATTTATCTCATATACAACATTACATAAAAAATATTAATAACATAAATAATCAAATTAAATATTTAATTCATTTAAAATATATAATATATTATTTATTATTCTCCTCATTTTGTCTCTCACTCAACTTCAAATACACATGTATGTCTTTTACTCAATTTCAAACATACTCTTTTAATTAAAATTTACGGTTGTACTTACAATCTACTAACATGTTTCAATTTTCTCATTTCTCAACATCTTTAATTTATTTAGAATCATAACTTATTAATTAAAATTTATGAATATTTAAATAATAATATTATTTTATTTATATTAATTAAATTTTATTATTATGCTATATATATAATGTCTATACTTTTATAGTGGCAAATGTTTGGCTCTTATAGTCTATTTGTGTCTCACTCAACTTGAAATATATATTTTTAATTAAATTTTAATTAAAATATAGAGTTGTACTCATAATGTACTAATTAACATTTTTTTTTCAAACACTTTAATTTATTTAAAATTAAAATTTAATAATTAAAATAATATTTATACTATAATTCTCCTACTCAACTTCAAACACATTTTTTAATTAAATTTTAATTAGAATGTACTTTATCAAACAGATATATTATACATACAACTCTATTTAGAACATATATATTATACATAAAAAAAATTCAATCATCAGTGGAGTTCTCTTTCTTAATAATAAAATGAAATAAATTATCATATTAAATTAAATATTTAAACCATATAAAATAATTATTTTATACTATATATATATATATTATACATACAATTCTATCAACAGTGTAATCCTTTTTGTACAATTGTTCAAGAATAATATTATTTTATATTTAAATTATAAAATATAATTTCTATTTTAGGGATACAATTATAATATAATTTTTATTTAATATAGTTGTATTAACATTTAATTCAATTTCATCACCATTTTTTAATTTATTTAACATTACAACCTATTAATCATATCTCATGAATATTAAAATAAAACAAATTAATATATCATGATAATATATAAATAACATATAAATAATAACTTAATAACATAAATTACTATATTAAATTAAATAATCATATAAGCTAATTGTTATTTAAAAGCGTAGGCGAGTAAGATAATTTTATGATGCATGTCTCAGGTAGTAAAATACAGAAGTTTATGATAACAATAATAATTGTTATTTTAATTTATAATAATTATATTAATGAATGATAATTAGATAATATATATTTTTAAATTTAAATCACTTTTTAACTTATTACCTAAATATATATTTCTTAATATAAAATTGTAAATTACTTTAAGCGCATAAATTTAAGCCGGTCCTAAAAACTAGTTTTGTCTTATGGATAAACTATTGGCTAGGCAGCCCGCAGTTTCTTCTTTGTTGGGCTTAGCCCATATTAAGAATTGTCGTGCTTCATTCAATTGATTTTTTGTTATGTCGTATTCCCTTGTCTTGTATTTCATTTTTTCCTTCATTTCATTCTTAACAATCTAAATTTGAATTTAAATCCTCAATTTGAGATGAAATGTTTCATTCACTATCAAATACATTTTCTTCCCAATTCTTATCAAAAAAAATTTGCAATCACCTATTTTTTTTCCAAATCTCCCATCCTATTTACATAAATTTCTTTTATTTTTATTCATTTCATTTCATTTCATTCTCCCCAACCAAACACAATGCTTGTTTGGTTGAATATATGAAGTAAATTAGTATAGGAAGTTGTACTTCCTTTTTGTAAAGAAAACCTGAGAAGTGTAATAAATGTGTTTGATGGATAATTTTGTACTTTTTAGATACTTACTTCCCTTATATGATTTGATTGATTTTATTTTCTATTTATGTGCTAGATTTTGTGTGATACAGGAATTGTGAATTAACAAGATGAACCGTGGGGTGGGTAAGTGACTTCTTATAACCAAACAACTATATCACATTTTACATTTTAGGTATTTGAAATACCTACATGAATTCCCGGGAAGACGTAAATGCAAGTAACATATTTTGCAAATTTCATAATTCTCAATTTTCAAATTTTTTGAAGGAGGATAAATAAATTTCTAATTGTTTTCTCACTGAAACTTTTTTTATACTGTAATAAAAGCGAGATGGAATGAAAAATGAATATATTTTGAAATAGAATTATTCACTTGAATGAGAATCGCGCGTTGTGTCTTAAATTAGTAAAATCTTCTCTGTATAAAAATGAATGTGAATAAAAAAGATACTGATAATCATATTTAATCATTTACGATGAATGCGACTTCTTTCTTTTTTAATTTTAAATTTTGTACACACGCATGATATAAGCAACCGTACATTGATTATTTCATTTGATCAAGTTTTAGTTCATTATCACTGGTAATGCACTTGCGAGTGAATAAAAATTTTGTGCAGATGAAGCAGTTTGTTTTGAATGGACACGTGGTTACGCACTATGTGCTTCTAAGAAGGCATTGAAGTCCTCCCTGGCCTTGAGTAATCGTGGACTAATGCAAGGTGACGGTGATGTTGAAGTTGGCTGATGAGGGGCATGGGACGAACTCGAAAAACGAACATGGCGAGATGATTCATGGGACTTTCTGCCTGTCCCTCTTGATGCACCGTTCTTTATAACTCCCTTTCGATCCTTTTCAAACACGAAAGCTGCTCTCACAGGCAAATTTGCATCGTTTTCACAGCCCTGAATCAGCTCCAATGGCAGGTCAAAGAATTTGGAAGAATCGCCATAACCATTGTCATGCATAAGCGCGGATGAAGACCAAGATGCACATTCAAATTTTTCCAGAGAAACACTCCTGGATATCTCATGTGGCTTTTCAGGCAACTCCTTTCGTGATCTCACTGGTTTTCCCTTCCCAAAGCTTGGCAAGAACATGCACATAGACCCACATTTGAAGTTGTCATCATCAAAAGAATCCAGCATATCTTGCCTGCCATGCTGTTGAGAAGTTCTTGTTTCAGTTCTTGAAGGATTACTGTAGCGTCTGCTGTTGGCATGAGTCAACCAAAGATCAAATTCATCATTTACTGAAGAGATTCTGCTTTCACCACAAGACTTGCTCCTTTCCAAGTGTTTCTCACGTAGCTGAGCCAGACGAGAAAGTGCAACAGAATGTTGATGAGCTAGAGGATTCAATGCTTGACTATAGGTTTTCTTTGGTATAGCTGAGCTAAATTTTGGTGATGAAGCAGCAGAACCTGGGAGGCTATAGCTTAAGAACCTGGATTTTCCAGGGGGGAGTGGCAGAGGAGGCATGCCATAATCTTTTGGAGAAGCAATGACAGGTTGCCACATCCCGGATTCTTTTTTGGGTGATTCAATTAAAGTAGGCGACTTTCTAGATTCTTTCATTGATACCGGATCCACAGAAATTTGCCTTTCTTTCTGCAGAGTACCCTCCACCGGCACTTGAGGTTTCTCTATGGTAAAGAACTCTGATTGATTCTGTTTTCTGACCTGTGTGAAGACAGCTGCGAGTTGGATGTAGGCTTCCTCTGCCACAGGATGGTCTGAGCAGAGAAATTCATCAGAAGGAAGGAATGCCATCGCGATCGAGAATGAAACCACAATGATTAGAAGAGGGTTTGAAGCTCTTAAGAAGGAAATACAGCATGATCACGAGGGAACGTGGATAGCATGTCCCCAGCAGGCCATATCTTAGTAGTGGTTTCCATGTCCTATTATTTTCCATAATAATAAATAATACGCATACAGTTGCACACACTCCACAACAAACATATATTGGCCTAACAAACTACTGAATTTTGATACACACACATACAGTTGCCACACTCCACGACTATATAAATTGGCTGACAAACTACTTGGCCCGCCTCCTCAGAACATGTAAGTAATTTATTTATTTTTACAACATTTGTTGATGCTAAATAATCAAGACTATAAGCTACAAGAGGAGATTCTCTAAAAAAATATTTGTCTAGAATGCCATTAAAAAATACTCAAGCAGCATCATATTAAATCACTAATTGTGCTTGCAGTAACACAATCTAATTATAATATGTTCCACAATTATACAAGGGGATTTCAGGAGATGTACTATATACGAATTTCAATTCTCTTGCAAGAAACTGTGGTATGAAGTAACCCACCTGGAACATCCTGTAAAAACTCCGTCCAACAATATGAAAGCTTAACGTTTAATCAAGTTCTCATTCCAACACACAGAAATTATCTTATTACACTATCATTCCAATATACAAAAATTAGTGGGATTAGGGGATTTTTTTTTTATCCATTTGCACTCTGCAAGGTATACAGAATATACATCCCAGCTGATATATTACTGGAGAGAATTGTAAAACAGAATTAACACTACAGATATACCAATTATGATGGGAAATGCTGACACCAAGTACAATGCTCCAAATCCCTGCAAGAGAATATGTTCTTCTGAGTACAGAATGCCAACTGAATAATATTAAAAAATAATTTTCTACTTAAATACTTAAGTAACCATTGTATTATTCTTCTATTTGTTGAGTGTTTGTGCGAGATATATAATCAATAAATTTAGATTCATCACCATAAAGCAAACAACTAAGTACAGAATATTATTGATTTACTATTTGCTATTTGTTCTTTTATATATAATTAATCGAATAAAATGCCTCTTGTAAAGACACAAAAATTTTGAATCAATATAACTGAACCATGACCAAACCAGTGCCTTGGCTACATGCTAATAACTTCATGGGTTTAAATAGTAAGAGTGACTGCAAGGCAGCTGTGGTCAAGATTGCTAAAGGAGTTTGGAATCTCTTGGTGTATGCCTTGGTCTTGTGCTGAGTTGTTGGTGTGTAGAATTCAAGGGAATAAATGTCGTTCTCGTATGCGGACCTCCTCAATTTTGGCTATTTTTGGGGCAGTTCGGTTAGGAAGGAATAACCGGATATTCTACGTTGTCTGCAGCACAGTTGATAGAGTTTGGGATAGAGCAAAGTTTGGGTGGTGTGTTGGGTTTTTAGATCTAGAGGTTTTGAGAATTTATCTCTCAGATCTTCGCAGGGAGTGGAGTTTTTTTCTTAACTCTTCTTAGTTTAGATGGTTTTGTTTTTTGTCCTGGCTGTGTTTTGATCCTATAGTTTTCCTCCGTCCGAAGTGACCGAACTGTTTTTTATGCTAAGAGGCCATGCTTAGCCTCTGTTTTGTTTTCACAAAAAGAAAAGAAAAAAGAAAGAGTAACTGCAGATTAAAAAACTATATTTCACAGGAATATAAACTGACCAGAACTGAAGGCACATCACGTTCATCTTTGAAATCAGAATCATCAATTTCAGCTGCTGAATCCCAATCAATCTTAAGTCTCTTAGCGGCAACTTCAGGATCTACCCCTGTATCTGTGGCTTTTGCATAGAGAGATTTGCGGGGTCCTTTCTTTTTGATTTCAACCTGTTAAGCAAAAATCAAACTATTAATATCCATGAAGACATCAAGAAACATCTTCATACATTTTAAATATAATTCAAACTCTTTATGTGTAATACCTCTAATCCACTTTGAATATCATGGGTAGAAATCATGTTTGTGACTCAAAGTCCAGGACCAGCTAAAATATATACACGGATAGCCTAACATTGACTTTTCACTTTGCTCAGAAGCAAGCAGATAAACAAATGTAGAGAGGACCCTTAAAGTTCAAACTAAAGAGTCTATTTTATGACCCTCCATTTAACCTCAATCAACATAGGAGATTAGGAGGGATGCAAGCAGATAGAGATAGATGTAAGTAACACCTATTCCAATAATGCATCTATCAACAAAAATCCACAAAGGTACTACAGTTTGTGGAAAAGAAAATGCAATAATAAGCAAACAACTGAGTTAGTAATATGACATGTATCATAACAACACCCTCACTTTCTGAGAAAACTCTAGAACCCCAATAATTTATTTCTTATATAATGGAATTTATAGTATTATAGCCATGACAAATAAAACTCACATAGTCCATAAAATTTTAATATAGAGAATATCTGCTGAATTTACTTTCGTGTTTATATGTTAAATTGTTAACAATAACAACCGTAGATGAAAAATATGTTTAATGATTATTGTCCCTACAGAGTCGCAAAGGTACCTCTAAATTTGGCCATTGCATCATTTCTTCAGCAAGCATTTGAAGCACAACACGATCTTTTGGAATCTTCCCTTCATTTACCTACACACAAATGAATTAAAGAAAGAAAAACAGGATTTGAAATTCTGTGTGGAAAAGAAAATTCTCCACCGGACTCCACATAAAACCTGGA
Source organism: Oenanthe sinensis (assembly GCA_028671895.1). NCBI lineage: Eukaryota > Viridiplantae > Streptophyta > Magnoliopsida > Apiales > Apiaceae > Oenanthe > Oenanthe sinensis. The sequence goes on along the minus strand of CM053814.1, from coordinate 2,498,726 downwards.
TACATCAAACTATGGCAGTTCAAATCCATAAATCCATTATTCAAGTACGTATATTTTGAAACATAGGACTTACTTCTTCTAATGCATCAGCTAATTCATCCCTTGTTGGGGCATCAATATCATCAATCCCCAGCAACCTTCTCCTCTCAACATCTCTGGGATCCTCGATCATTACCGTCAACTTAACCTACAAGTTCCAGAAACAAGGAACTGATATGAAAATTTAGCCTATAGATATTTAATATCATGCTTGGGAACAAGCACCAATAACTTCAGCAGGCCTAGAAATCGGAAAGGCATGTAATGGACCTTTTCATACAAGTAACTTATAAAAACATGCACTATTTACATTAACAAAAGGCAATTCATCTGAGTAGATGCTGGATATGACAAAACTAAGAAGAATGACAGAATCTCCTTCCTTTCATTACACAGAATAAATACACTGCAATGTAAGGCCAGCGAGAAACAAGTTGCACTCCTGCCCCTTTCTGGATAGCAAAACCAATCCTTAAAGACTGTAGAGAAAGTCCAATTGTAATGCTAAAATGGCTATACCTATTTTTAAGTTTAAGCACCAAAAAGTGGTTTTTGGTGCTAAAATAGAACCTCAACTCCAATGCTAATGCTAAAATGGCTATAGTATCATTATATTTAAGTTAAAACTCATGCAACAAAAATAATTCTCTTCTTTTTTTTCTATTGTAAATTGATGTGCCAAGGATAGCTACAGGCCTACAGCCATCTTTAGCCAATTATCCATTTACGCAGATTTTCATCCAATTATAGCTATGCATTAGAGTGTTCATCTTGTAATTCCAGTTCTATATTTTAGCTATGCATTGGACTTGCTCCAACTCTCTAACATAACTATGCATGACTTTTTCGACTCTTTCGAGAATCTCCACTTCTCTATCCATTTACATAAAAATAAGAGTAAAAGTAATTAAAATGGTGAATTACCTCACTAAAGAGCATGTCCCTGTTTTTCTTTAAAAGCTCCAACACCTACACAAAGATTAGGTCCTAAATTATAACCAACTAAAGGGTGAATACATATTAAAACACACACATATATACCGGCAAGCATGCATTATAAAGAGAGGGAGAGTGAACCCTTTTGATTTGGTTGACATATTCAAGGTCCTGAGGATCTGGGTCAGGCTCAGATTGAGATTCTTCTTGTTGTTGTATTGAATTAACCACTAATTCTGTATCTTCTTTATTAGCTAAAACTACAGAGCTAGACCTCCTTGTATGTTGAAAAACAAGTGGATATGATTGATGGTGGGTAAAAGGTAGAGATAAGGATAAGGTTCTGCAAGAAGAAGAAGAAGAAGCAGAAGCAGTTATGGTGGTGTTTGAGAATGATGCCTGAAGTGGCAAGTGTAATGCCATTTCAGAAGATGATATAGATACAATTATATGTGTGTATGAGCCAGTGTTTGTGACTCTACTGGTATGTTTAACTGAAAACACATTTGCTGTTTCTTGGATGTTCTTAAGGCTCATTAAACTTGTGTTCCATATAATTTATACTAGATTATTATTAAATGCGAAAAATTATTACGTGAAAATAACGATTTTTTTATTAAATTCAACAGAATTATAATAACGTTTTATTATAATTCTGCAAAATTTAATAAAAAATTCATAATTTTAATGTTTATTATTCTATTATTATATACTTCTTTAAGGGGGGTTTTCCTCCCGAAGTTCTTTCAAGGTCAAGTACTAAAAAATTCACAATGAGATTAACAATAATACTTACATGATATTATAAATCAATATTTTATACCAGAAAACATAAAAAGATATATATTGTGTTCCTCCGTCTGTAATTAATTTTGTTTTTCACATTTGCATTTAGTTTAATACGCATATAAACTATAATTCGACAAATTATTTTTAAAATTTTTTAAATAAATATTTAATATTTAACTAAACATTTATTTACAGAATAAATGACCCATATAGCACATGTTGAGGACAAAATACTCAAAATGACACAAGTGGGAATTAAGAACCCAAATAGCATTTCATAACTCAACATGAATTTATGTTTTCCTCTATTGCCGAAAACGTTACACGAAATAATGTTTATAAGTTATCTGTGTGTATATGCATCTGTGAGTGTTCGTTTGTGGTGATAGAGAGAGAAGAAGACAAGGGGGGAGAGAGAGAGAAATCAAGGGAGAGAGAGGGCGAGGGAGAGATGTGGTGAAATAGGTTATCTGTGTGTATATGTATCTTGTGTGTATCTGTGGTGATAGAGAGATGGGGGGGGAGAAAGAGAGAGGGAGGCTGGAGAGAGAAGTCAACTTAAAGTGCTGTTAACCCGACTTAAAGTGACGTTTTCAGTTTATAATTTAACTTAATGTAACGTTATGTGAGGAAGAAACGCTACACGAATTAGTATTTTGTACTTTACTCAAAACATTACCCGAAATCACGTTTTAAAATATCATTTGAAACCATTTTTTTATATTTTGACATTTTGGGCATTTCATCTTAATAATATGCTAAGTAAGGCCCCCTTATTTACACAAGCATCACTTTCATTTATACATTATTATGATGACTTGAGATTACTAAGTGGGTGTTTGGGGTTCCATAAACTTAAAATAAGTAGCTTATTTTTTATTTTTTTTTACATATTTTCATATTTTTTTTAAAGATAAATATTTGTTTTAGAATTTTAAAACCAAATATGAACTTACTTTTTTCTGGAAATAAGGGCTTATTTTTGAAAAGTACATACATCCCTACTTTTTCCCGAAAATAAGCCCTTATTTCCATAAGTTGGCAGTTGCCAAACAAGCCCTAATTTCTACGAAAAAGTTTCATGTATTATCTCAATCATGTCATGGACTTAATGCGTTCTGTCCTAGAATGAAAAATTTATATAGCCTATGTGGAAAGCAAAAATGAAGCCCGTCCTATTGAACTAGAAAGCCCATAATAGGTTTTTTTGAAACAGCCCATGATAGTTTTGAATTATATATAATTTGAAAAAATTGCAGCCCATTTATAACAACAACTCCTCCGTGATGGCTTGTTTTGATTTTCAAAAGGTCAAGATGATTAATTTTGATCGATAAATTAATATTATATAATTAATAAATTTTCCTAAATATTATTAAAAACTTTAGTTAATTTATTATAAAAAGAATTTTGTAAATTTATAAAATTATTAAAGATAATTCAAAATTTAGTTAATTTAATTTTTGAAAATTCAGTTAAGACGGGGTATATGATATTAATTACTTAGATGATTATTGATAATAATTTTTTTAAAAAATTTAGAAGTTAATATTTTTTTAGTATTAATGTTTATATATCTAAGATTTCGATAAAATTATGATATGAGTAAACATAAAAAAAAATTGGAAAAAACTATTGCAATAAGATAACTAAACTTTTTTTTTTTGCTAAATAATAACCTAACTTTTAAATTAAGTAGCACACACTTGATATGAGTTATAAACTTGTGTGCTTATCTATATTTTTTCTTTATTAAGTATGGTATTTGTGGCTAATCGTTTTTTTAGAAAAAGCTATTTAAAATGATATTTATAAGTTACGATTAATAGACATTTACTTCAAAATTAATAAGGATAATATTAAGGCATAATCAAGATATTCTTTTCATATTTGTAAATTCAATTTTAAAAGAAAGGTTTTAAATAATACTATAAAAACCTAAACCCACAACTTAACATATAAATTTGATATACATTAGTTATTGACTCGTCTTTATAAATAGCTCAAACACACATTTTCTATTCCACGTGGGATGTTACAAATATCCATTTATTAGGTCGACGTCCTCGTCGAGCCACAGACAAACTCACAGAATTCAGACAGTGTCTTAGCACTTCTGGCCGGATATGGTTCTGATACCGTTTATAACAACCCACCATAGGTCAGCTCATAAAAGTTAATAATTTTTTGTATACATTAATTATTCACTTGTACTTATAAAGCGTCCAAACATAGTATATAAGCTCGTTTCTAACATATGTGCAGGAGATATTTGGATAAGAAGCAAACAATAAAGTAGAGGTTGGTCGATCCTCACAAATATAAAGCCTGGCCTCGTAGCTCCATAAGGCTGGCTATAGGTTAATATTATTCCATTTAAAACGACCCCCATCCACATCTAGAGTTGAAGATTTATAAAAGCAGGAATATAATTCCTCGTCCTATATATATACTTTGTGATTTATGCATGTCACTGATTCCGTTTTGCTTGCGTGTACAGACATTGTATAATGCCTGCATGTTAATTACCAGCTTTAGAAGCTGGTTTTATTTCTCCTTAGATTCGATTCTCTAATTTCAACTCTTCAATCAGCTCACAGCTGTACGGATTCATAATTGTTCATGTAAATTTTTGGATATTAATTAGTTAAGAATTTACAAATTGGCTATAGAAAAATTTGTAAGGGAAGAAGTGTAAGGGGTCTAGTTTTTTAAGGGAAGGATGGCAGGCATATGGTTTTGTACTGTTCTTGTAACCTTTTGCAATCTTACAAGAGTACTCGGACCTAGCTAATTTATGAAAGATGTCCATTCATTTGCACAAACAACCAAAAGAATACAATTCGATCTATAAGTGCTGCTGGGCGCCATTGAAACAGAATACATGCATATATAATAAAGTTAGCGGTATCACTAGCTCATACATTTCATTTTTAACCTTGCCTTAGTGTACGTAGTATATATATACTTAATTTCATGTTTTAGACACCATTTTTCTATAGTATATATATTTCCATATGCATATATATTATATAAATGCACACACTCAGCTGCAGAGACATCAACCAAATTACTGTGTTATAAATACAAGTAAAAAGTTTGATTATAATATATATATATATATATATATATATATATATGAATTTTGGATTAATTATATATAGTTCTTTCAATTAATTGTATATAGTATATACTTCTATTGCAGAAAATAATTAATTAATATGTTGTTGCTTCTTTTTATTTTGTTTTGCATATGTTGATGGTTCTTAATTGTATTAATTAAAAGAGATGATCGATTACATATTCAATCCACAATTAAGTTGAAGAAATTTTATAAAACGTACACTTTTGACGTACGAACGATCGATGTATAGTTGTAAATTGAATATTGTAGTTACTAGGTAGACAATTTGAATGGAGAAGAATGAACTCAAATAAGGAAAAACAAGCGTGAGAAATTGGCTAATCTGGATTAAGGATACATGTTGCGCTTCATGTAGAAGGGAATTGCAAAAAAGATGAAGAATTAAGGTGACAATGACGACCTAGCTAGCTCATGATCAATTACAAAGTGGATATACAAATTAAATATATAATTAGATACTTATAAAGTATTATAAGAATTAGTGTTGCTTCAACCTAAAATTGTACAGTACATGTTAAGATTCCTGTTCCGACCACAAAATCAATTTGAGAAGTTTGCTTCCGACGAATTGGATTCTATTTCTGATGACATTAATTGTACTTCAGAATGCTCACTTGTATATATACTAATATCTCACCAGTGGCCATTTAGCTGATACCCAATAAGCTAGCTAGATGTATGTCAATTACTCATTACCGAAAAATCCATTCAAATAGAGAGCAGCATCGAGAAACAGTTCTAAACAAATATCAATAATTATACTTTTATATATGTACTAGTTCGGATAAATGTGAGAATTTAATTAGGTCTATTTTTAAAAATATATCAATACTTATATCTTTCATGTAAGAGTACGGATCAGCTCATCCCAATTCCCAAATGAGATTGACAGTAACTATTTGGTTGTCATGGGTCTAATATCAGTGCCTCTTTTTTATCGGTGGGTATAGCCTTGTTTGTATTAGGCTTATTTATATTTTTACCCTCGAAGTTTATCAATTTGAACATATAAATTCTTAAAGAAAAATTATGTATCTTATTACCATTTAAGTATGAGATTTATACATTTTAACCTTTTTTCATGTTTCTTTCAATATTCCCCTCAAGGACTAATGTGTCCGTAACTGCATGGTTTAAAGGCAATATTGTACTGTAGGGGATTTTTTTTTTGCTAAATTTGTTGGAGGATTTATTTTATTTTTATTAAATTTATAGAGTATTTTTAATTTTAAAAAATAATATCATTAATATTCGTTGTCTAACTAATTTTATTCAATTTAATGAATGTTTGTATTGACAAAATTCATTAAAATGAGTTGCACTATTCTTATACAAGTGATTAGTATTATGCGCACAGTGAATAATGTTTACAAATACTAAATTCATCAAGAAAATTATTTGTTACATGAAATCACTAATATTATTCCTTAGTGTAACCATTATATATGATAACAAACTAATTTAATAACAAAAAAATATATCAACAATACTAACTTATAAAAGATAACTTTCTTAGTTTAAATAAAGTTTTTTTCCATCTTATGAGTAGTCATTATATTTGAAAACAAATTCATTTAATCTATTTAAAAAAAATTCGTTGACGAACACTTTTGCCATTAGAGTATACAGTCAGGGACACATTAGTTCTTAAGGGCAATATTGAAAGAAAATATGGGAAAATGGTTAAAAGGTACAAATCTCATACTTGAAGGGTAAAAAGATACGAATTTTTTTTAAGAGTTTATGTGTACAAATTAATAAATTTTAAGGGTTAAAATGTAAATAAGCCTTTTTTTATTATAGTGTTAATCGGACCTTAAACAATCATAAGATTTGATTAGTAGCTAGGTAATTACAAAATAAATCAGTCGGTACTTTTTTTAAGCTAATGCAAATCAGTCGGTACTCGTTTCTATTATCCATAGCTTTTGTTTTAGGATCTATTATATATTTATATATAGCTTATGAGATAGAGTAGTGTTCATTCCCCTTTATCTACAGTACTTTTTAAATAAGATCTCATTTATAATGATATCCCTTGGAAACATAATGAAGTCACCTGTTTATTTTCATAGAAACGTTATTGTGCATATTTATTTTCGATCATTGTATCCTCAAGTAAAGCCCCCTCGCTCCGAATTCCACTAAAAGCCGTTACAAACACATATACACACACCATTGCTCTATCTCTCAACATATACTCTAAGATTATTTTAATCAAAACACATGCACCTCTCCTCTAACTCACAAGTCATAATATAATATAAATAGACATACACCTTCAAACCTTTCTCTTCATACAAATACATGGAAGCCTCATCCCAAATCCACCACCACCCCGAAATGATCAACAACAACCACCCACCACCACCACCACCACCATGCGGCGGAGATGACCAAAAACACACCAACACCACCACCACCACCGTCGCGAAAACTACGAAAAACAAAGCCTACATGTTACTTCTAGTATTAAATTACATGTTCCTATTTATAGGCTCGGTTTCATCAAGCTTACTCTCAAAATTCTACTTCAATCACAAAGGTTCAAGTAGGTGGGTCTCTACTTGGGTCCAATGTGCTGGATTTCCTATACTTATTCTCCCTATTTTTCTCCCATTTTACCTCTTCAAAACAACCCAAAGAAAGCCCTTCTCCCATGTCACTCCAAAGCTACTCCTAATTTCCATCCTCATTGGGCTTCTTTTGGGCCTCAACAACCTTCTCTTCTCTTGGGGAAACTCTTACTTACCCATGTCAACATCTTCACTCCTCCTATCTTCTCAACTCACTTTCAATCTCATTCTCTCCATAATCATAGTAAAACAAAAAATTACATTCTCTAATCTCAACTGTGTTGTACTCTTGTCTCTAGCTTCACTCCTATTGGGCCTCACTTCAACTCATGACAAGCCCAGTGATTTAACCCGTGAAAAATATTTCATAGGTTATTTTTGTACCATAGGTGCTGGCTTACTATTTGCACTATACTTGCCAATTATGGAAATAATCTACAAAAAAGTTTACTGTTATTCTATGGTAATGGAAATGCAACTAATCATGGAAGCCTCTGCGACGGTGCTAGCCACCGCGGGCATGGTGTTTAACGGTGGATTTTCGGAGATGAGACGAGAGAGTTCACTAGGGTTTGATTTAGGGCAACAATATTATTATTTAACATTAATTGGTAACGTGGTGACATGGCAACTATGTTTCATGGGGACGGCAGGGATGGTGTTTTTGACATCGGGGCTCACCGGAGCTATTTGCATGACGGCATTAACGGGGGCTAATGTGGTGGGAGGAGTGGTGGTTTACGGCGACAAATTTGACGGAGGAAAGGCGGTGTCGGCGGTGTTATGTGGGTGGGGTTTCTGTTCTTATGTGTATGGATTGTATGTCAAGTCTAGAGACGAGGGAGAGAATGTTCAAGAAGTAGTTAATGGGGTAAATGATGATGATTATAATAATAAGCACCATCGTCAAGCTCAAAGGCTGGAAATGAGTGAGGTTGTTGTCACTTGATTTGGTTAAGTATGGAACTATTAGACTACTGCTGATTAATTAATAATAGAAGTAGCGAGAGCCTAATGGTCCTGTATCTTTTATATGAGTTACTAGAATATGTATACATCGAATGATGTATTTAATTTATAATGTACATATGCGTAATACCGGTGATGGCCAAAAATACAAGTTTTTAAAGAAAAATTAACGAAAATACTAGTTCTGAAAATTTTGCCTAAAAATATCAGTTTTTAAAGAAAAATTAACGGAAATATCAGTTCTAAAAATTTTGGCCAAAAATATCATTGGAATACGCATGATAAATGAGTATCACATAAAAAACCAAAAAAATAAATATGTGAGAAATGCGTATCACACCCGATTTTATTTTATTTTTTTAAAAAAATCAAAATTTTCTTTTTAAAAAAATAAAATATTTAAATATCCAAATGAGAAATGTGTATTCCACTAATATTTTTGACAAAAAATTTCAAAACTGGTATTCTTGTCACTTTGATCGATAAACAGTGCTCTCACTAACTCACTGCACGCCCGGAGGCTATTCTTGTCACTTAGTCTAAAAGAAATGATATTTTTATCATTTTTTTCTATCGGTATTAATATGTGTTTGGAAATATATTATTCAGTTTGGATGATAAATTTTAAATGATAATTTTAAATTTATATTTATAATTGAATTTTAATTCAAATTAAAATTTCTTAAATTATTTAAAATTATCATTTCATCAAATTGAATTTTAGAATTTTAAATAAAATTCAAGTTTCTAAATAAAAGGATCGATAAAATAATGATTTTATGTAACATGTAGGAACTAATTGTTTAAAAGCTGCAGTATTTTTCTCTATTAAATGTAAAAAGAATCAGTTATGTTTTTTCCTATAATGTAAATTAATTAATATTACCTCTATTTTTTGAAGAATAATTAATAATACCTGGTTAGTATTAATGATTTATCAATTTTTAATTTAAACAATGTATGTACAAGTAAAATCAAGGGGCTCTTTGGTTTATTACGATTCCCCTCTTTTGTTTCAGGAGACCGGAGAAACAATTCCGACCTCAAGTTTGTATTAAACTTGGTTGTGTCGGATATTCAATTAAGGTAATTGAATTTTAAAATTAGTTACATCATATCAAAGAAAAAAATTAGAAGATTTAAAATTAAATTCCTGATTTTTTCAAGTAACAAATAATTCATATTTGAAAATTAGTTATATATAAACATGAATACAAATCCTGTTCAAAATTAATAAGTTTTACGAAGAATAATATCACTTAATTATAATTAAATAATTATAGAAAATATATTAAATATACTGTAATATCTCATCCCACTTCGATAGATGTAAAATAATTAATTCGGTTTATAATCTGATTATTATTAAATATATCAATAAATCATAGTATTTAATTACGGTGAATTTATGGTATTCCTAAATTGTTACATTAATTGCATCAATGTACTTTGGGCTTTAATTAAAATTAAATTCCTAATATTTTTAAAAATAGGATCAAATTTCATATTTTAAATTTAAAATAATAATAAATAATGACTTTTCAAATTTAAGTTTTTTCTAAATTGATATATTATTGCTGAGTCAGAGGTATATACAATCAACATATATACTTCAGAACTTATACCAATCCGACAATTACCATCAAACAATTTTACCCAAAACAATAAACCAAGCAGTGCATATACACAGAGATCACACATCATCACCCACTCTAAACCAATTCTACTAGTTAGAGAAGAATCAAACTCACAATTTCACAAAAAGTAATCCTTTCCTCAATATTGTTCATTAGTACTATAACGTATTGTTTTACTCGTAAATTATTCTTAAATGGTCAATTACTTTTCATAATAACTTCTTTCGATTGATCAAAAAACTCGCATCTGCGGAGCTCTTTAATTTCTCTCCTAAGACAAAATAAGATTATACGCTTTTTTTAAGCATTAGATCATTATATTCAATATTAATATGCAAATCAATTTTACATGATGAATTGTATATATCATGAAAATAAGCATGTTTTGAAAACATGAAAGATTGATTATTAATACTTCAAATTTATATATTATTATTTGAAATTAATTTGAAAAGTTATATACAGCATTAATTAAAGAGCTTTAAATTTTGCGATGACATATTCCTCGCACTAGATCGATAAAGTGGCCGTCATGTATTTATAATTTTATACACACGAAAATTTTAAAACATATACTTCGTATATTTAAGATTGCAATTCTGATCTAGGATATTTAATTTATTTTATTACGGCAGCATGCAGCACATGTATACATGGGTACGTTTATATTATTATACGTATAATTAATATAAGATTAAGGTTGAGTGATCGTATCTAGGATCACACTCATGGCTTATGATGATTACTACTAGTGCCACTATCATTCTTTGCAAAATTAATTCTATTGTGAGTAATTTATTAATTATGTTTTAATAATAAATTAGGCATTATATTACAGGGCAACACTCCGCTGCAAATTTTTTAGCGTGAGAAGTTGAGAACCGTGAAACCTTTTACTAAATTCTGCATAACCATAATAAAAAATAAAAAAATAGTGTAGAACTATAATTTTATTTGAAAAATTATAACAAAAAGTTAATCTAAACATTTATTTTGCATTTTTATTATGATTCAGCAAAATTTAATGAAAGTTTTCACGGTTCTCACACTAAAAAATTTTCACATGATTGTTACCCTTATATTAAATACATGATTAATAATTAAGTAAACTGCATATATATACTAGCTAGTAGTAACTAGCTTCAACTAATCAACTTGTGCTTAAGCACATAAACGAATACACAATCAACTAATAATACCTTCTTATAACATGTTACGCGTGCATAAACCGTTGTGTCATCGTGATAATGACTTTTTCTAATTATTTTTACTATTTGTTTACTTTACCCATCAAGTTGTAATAAGTACAAGCCAAATTAATTAATTATCTGAGCTTGTATAGTTGTGTGCGTTAGTTAATCAACTAGCTAGTATCAGAATGTAGGGAATAATCTTGATCGAGTTAGCATTAAGACTTCTTAAACACTCATCATCTAGGTGCTTAGATCATAAATGTGCATACTTCTCGTCATCTCCTGGTGATTAAAGTGACTCACTACATCAAATATTCGAGTCCATCTCAAATCAAATTATATCAAATACTTGTGCGAAAACAGTACAGATTATAAATTGAAAAGAGAACTTCAAATTTATCATATAGATTTCTATCTTTGCAACTGTTAAAGTATAGTATAAGATCCATTTGAGTCCTTCCTCTAATAACTAGGTTTTAGATAAGTTGATTACTCAACATGGTATTAGAGCAGGTTGGCAAGGGTCACAAGTTCGAATTCCTGTCAACCCCAATATTCTCACAATTTAATGGATACGAAGGCAAAAAAATACCCCAAAGATGGGCACCCGTAACCCACTCTTCAACCCAAAAAATGGGATTTCGAATAGAATGAATGTTAAAATATAGTATAAGATCCATATGGGACCTTTCCTCTAACACTGATAACATGTTGAGTAACCAGTTCATCTAAAACCTTAAGATGTTAGAAGAACGCCTCAAATGGATCTTATATTTTTTTTTGACAAAGGATCTTATATTACTTTAACAACAACTAAACAGCATGACCTCATTGCTAAGTACGAATTTTAATTAAATCGCAAAATTTACCACAAGCCTAGAAAAATTATGACACGTGATAAAATTAATGTTTTATGAAGATATAAATAAACTAAAAGAATTAAAATTGATTTACAATTATGCATAAAAAATTGACTCATTTACACAAACGACTTTACAAGATTCACCGGACATGAAGCTAATTATTTTTCTATATTGCTAATTTTTCATTACTAAGGTATAAAGATGTAAGATGTTGGAGCTCGTCTTCTCTGCCTAAAATTAGATTTCCCTGGCCGCTTCTAACTTTCTATGATTTGATTGTGTCAAATTCCACTAAATCACCGAAGGGTAAAATGAGTTGGGCTAGCTCAAATATGGATTTGATTCCGCTGTGCATTTTGAGTCCTTAATTTATATTAGAAGTCACCTCTTCATGCACAAGATGATTATTACTTGTTTTGTTTATGGCTTCCCCGAGATATATATACTACTATAAATAAAACGTTGTAGTGGACCTGGACTCGTATCAATCAAGTAGAAAATAATTACAAGATTTAAAATTAATGATTAGGGCCATGATAAAAGATGATATGGGTGGATATCCCTCTTTATCTAATTAACACAAATCTTGCCAATGAGAATTTACATACCTTATTTGAACTTTTGTATTTAAGCTAAGTATGAGTCATATGCCATAAAAATAAACAAAACAATGATATCAACTACTGGTATCAAAACTACACCAATGAGCCTCTTATTATGTGCTGCCTTTTATTTGTCTCCCATCATTATCAACTGCACTTACTAATGTTTCCTCACACTTCCTTAAACTCTCTTCTCCTCCTGATAATTATTTATTGTGAATTTGATAACACTACACCACACCTTGTGTGATCTCAGTGGAAGGGGATGGTGGTAAAGCTGTTAAATTTATAGTGAAAAGATTCAATTGATTTCCCTAGTCTTTTTTCTGGATAAGTAACCCCTCTGGTTTTCACTAGACATAATCATTATATGATGATGGTACTCAATCATTTTTATATTTAAATAAAACAATATAGAAAAAATAAAGGCCTAACAAGATTATTATGCAAGTCTGCAGTATAACTTTCACTATCCCACCTGCAGGCTGCAGTACGGTATTCAACTTCAAACGATTATAATTTTTCATTTCTTGCTAAAAAGTATTATTGTGCGTTTGCCTTATTTTATAAGTAACTTATAAGTTGAAAATTTCCCTAATCAATAGCCACCTAGCAACTCTGTCATAACCTTATCGTACTAAGCCACTCCCCACCTGGTACTTAAACAGAGTCATTACCCGAAGTCATAAGGCCCTGCATGACACCTGTGGATTTGGGAGAATGACTCGGTCATCACATAAAGGAACTAATATACAAGAATGAGAAATGAGAAAATTCTAAATACTACGTAGAGACTCGCAGGTTCTCCTTTGCCATATACTCATCCATAAGGTCTTAATCCAGTACTACACCCTACAAAAAAACAAATGCTTACTCTTTCATCCGTCTGTTTCAAATCAAAAGGATTCTGCAATCAAGAAGATCGAAGGCTCCCTGCCCTCGTTCTCAAATACCGATAGTCAAAAAAGATTGTGAAACCATGAACTATAGAATATATTAATTCTCTATAAATAAAGGCAGAATCAAGGAAAATGAAAGCAAAGCAAATTTCAATAAGATTGTGTTTGGGAACCTTGATTTCATTTCAAATGACACTATTTGAGTTGTCATTTCAAATTCTCATATTTGTACTAATATTTGAATTCCTTGGAATTCAAATGAAATCCAAATCCAAATTCTTATGATTACCAAACATGTGATTTGATCAAATCCAGAATTTCAAATGAAATTCATGTTCCCAAACGGGCCATAAGTTCTACCAAATCTCTTAACTATGTCAACATATTATATTTTGGTGGACATATTACATACATAATATATTACTGGATAAATCGGCAGACGGCAGGAATGGGTTGTTCTAGTTTTTAGTGTTGCTGACAAGGATTCCTTTAAGTTACAGCATGTACATGCATTATACATCAAATTATGCAAGCACAAATATAAGAAGTCGAGAAAGAAATGTCATAAAATTTGCTCTCATCTTACATGCAAGTGAGGTATGCAGAATTTACAATATATTAAATGCTTAACAAAAGACTCAAGGAAGAACCAATTAACTAGAGAACATGAAGAAAAACACATCAGCTATAGTTGCAAGCACAGAACAATTTTTCATCTAAATTAGTTGGTACCTTGTACGTACCCCCCCTCCACCTCCCCCCCTCCATGTTCATTGACAAGGTTTAAATAGTACATTCAGAAAAGAGTGCACCTTTTGGATATCCAAAAAGATAACCCCGTCAACGGCATGCTAATTAGTGGTTTGAACTATCACTATCATGCTTATCATATTATCTCTCAAGCAGAACAGCAAGCTAAAAGTCCCACTTTGAATTTGAGCATCATATATTATCATATATTGATACATTTGGTCATGGTTGTCACGGCGGTCAGTCGAGTCAAGTCGACAGAGGTCCGGCTAGTCGACTAGTCTGACTAGTCGAGACTAGTCGTCGACTAGTCGATAAATTATATATATATAATTTAATTAATAAATTTATATATATTATATCTATTAGATTATATATGTTATATAATTCCAACTTTTTATATTTATGAGTTATCCAAAACTTGTAATTTACTCCCACAATGTATTCCACTCAAGCTCAGTGTTCTACTTACTGCCTGGAACATAGACAGAAAATTGAAAATTGAAATTTTTTTGAACCAGTCGACTCGACTAGTCGACTAGTCGACCAGTCAGTCGACTAGTCGCCCGAAATATCATTTTTTTCAAGTCGGCAGTTTCAGTCGACTCTTCCACCTCGACTGCTCGACTAGTCGTCGACTAGTCGCGACTAGTCGAGCGCCGTGACAACCATGCATTTGGTACAATCCCTATCAGTGTAGTCTAAAGGATACTCATCACATCAAAAAGTTGAGGGTCCCGCGGAGCTTTCAGAAAAGGGTAGCAAGCCTCGGTGGATACCCAGATACTTGAGCTTCTTCGTTACACAAGTCCAGACAATCTTGGAAAATTCCAATTCAAACTTTCATTAAACTGTTTGCTTGATATGCTAACGTGTCAAGGTCATGATACCTAGTGAATTTCTTGTGAAACTATTGCCAGCAAGTGAAAGACTAACAAGTGTACATAGTTCGGTCATTACAGATAAAAGAAAGCCACGGAGATTTATAATCAAGATGTCTAGCAAAGGTACTGATTTTTTTTGTATCGCAACTTATGCAGATAAGCCAGCCCAAGAACATGGGGACTTGTAATTTGTAATGTTCCAAGACATCATAAAAGGGTCAGAAACTTGGAAGGTTTGTCTAAGAGATACTACAATTGAGGCCAGTCTTTTGAGGGGAAGCCTACGCAAGAATGTGGCTGAAGAACATGGCAATGCAAAGAAAAGAAAGAAGATAAATGAAATGATCAAAAGCCTCATGCTAAAATTATTAGCAACCACAAAAATGAGAAGGCCAAATATTCCAACAATGAACAAAATGAATGTTGAACTTTAAGAATGCCACTGATGATGATGAGTGTTTTGTGTTTTAACGCACAAGTGAATACAAAGAAAGAATGATCAGAGAGCCTTATGTTGTGTTGAAGGAATGAATTGAAATGGAATTATGATCAAGGTAGATGTTGAAACTTTTCATTCCTTCCTCCATTCCATTCCTAACAACCTAAACTAAAGTTCAACCCCCCAATTTGAGAAGTAAAGCTCCATTCCCTACTGTACCCATTTTTTTTACAATTCTCATCACAGAAAATTTGCATCAACTCAATTTATTTTAAATATTCCATCCAACCTCCCTTGTTTTTTTAATTTCATTCATTCCATTCAATTCTTTTCCACCAAAACCAAACACAACATTAGTTTTCTTCTGTAGTGCAATCCATGCAAGACTGAACACTACTTACAATGCTAAAGCTAAACTAGCTTGTCATTCTCAGTGGTATGATAAGAACCTAACATATGTTTCGTCATTGTACCTTACTACAAGAAAATTCTTTATACCACCTGACATTTCTTAATTAACCTCTGCATCTCTAATGTGCAATAAAAGTATTTCTGATGAAATGAATCACTATATTACTCAAGGACCTCCAGTATTTGATGGGTCTAACAAGAAGAAGAAGCAGGATTACATATCATTTTTGACATACCAAAGACGAGAGACTTTGTTGTTGTGGCTAAGAACCTCCAGCAATATGTTGAATTAGAGTGTGTATATTAATTTATTCACAGTTAACGTCATACCACAAGATAAAATATAAAGTGAGATTATTAAATACTTTATTTATCAAAAAGCTGATCTCTGGAAGAGATTATGTAACTAGAATAAATCCCAAAACATGTGTGGTAGAACTTTTTTGGACACAGGACATGCAAGGAACAGCAATGCAGGTCTACTGTGCAGGATAGAGACATCAAGCCTTAGACCTATGATCATGACACACACACAAGAACAAACATTTTCAGTACAATGCTTATAGCTATGTACATAGTTAGGCCACTAATACATGCACACATAATATAGTTAGTTAGTCAGCCAGTTCTCTGAGTTGCAGAAGTACCTATTCCATAACTCATTACAAGATGTAACAAAGATTTGCATCTACTATTTTCTGACAAGGTTTCTGCAATTAGCCAAGTAATAAAAATCAAAACATAGCCCAAGTTGAACATAGGTTGTTTAAGCTATATTAGGACAACAATCTTTAGTTAAACAATTTCCTTAAAGAACTAAAGCCACTCAAGTCTAAATATAGATACAAACTTAAATCAAACAAATTATACACGGAGATGTAAAAAAACAGAAAATAAGAGTTAGCTTGTACTTACAAAGAATGTATGCAATCCTCAACCAGTTCAAGTTTTGCATCGAGACTTCATATTTAAAAATAATACATATCTCATGTAGACCGTATTGGTATTCACCCCGAGTAAAATTAAAACCAACATACTGAAATATACATCCAAAATAAAAGTGTGCAGGTAGTGCATATATCAAAGTGCTTGAATGACAGTAATTGATGAGCTATTCCATATAATAATCACAAAAGTTATAGTCATGCTTTAGTAGATTTTGCATTCACCACAAATGTAAACTTTCTTATGTTTCTCACAAGCAAATCAAGAGAGAGGGAGAGTACTATTTGACAATGTTTGGGTGATCAATCTCATTGAGAAGGGTGATCTTCCTTTTTCTAAGCTTGAGACATCTCCACATTTATGGAAGATGGTTCTTATGGATACTACTAAGACTGTATTTGGTATATCACATTTGAAACTCAGCCAAAGATACCTTCTCCGATCTTCTAGAGTTCTTTGTACAACAGCCCATTCACCAACAATACAACTGTGGCTAAAATATGCAATCTTAATACAGTAGTTTTCCTCTTAAGTTAAATTTATGTGTGCATGTGTCAATTTGCTAAAACACACTGTGAGATATGGGCAATTTGTGTTATACTTATGCATACATATTAACATATTGTTAAAGTCACAATTCACGCCCTAGCTTTGTGATATGTCTTTAGTGATTTATTTTCAGTCCACAAATTTATTTATTAAAAATGGCTGATCGTTACCTAAAATAAACCAGAAAAGAGGAAGTATCCTATTGATAGACTCTTATACACACTTGTGACAAAAGCAAAGAAATCAAAAATAAAAAATTAGAATACAATACAAACCAGAGCATGGATGTATATGCCAAAGAATAAACGCTTCAGTACCTTTTGATAAATCAACTATTGTTCATTGTCGCGTTTCCAGAAGGAGAAGCGAGACATCTGTGTAAAAAATGACTCACTGGCCCTTGTATTTCCATTTCTACTTTTTGATCTATTTTCATTAGACTCTAGCTGAATATCAGGATCACGCCAAAACTTGACTATATGAAGAGTCTCTTCTTCTGTTGATCTCTGAACAACAATTCTAGAAGCAAATCCCTTCTCTCTCATTTGAAGGCAGACTTCTGAGGGATTATTTTCTGTTAAGAGAACCATGTATAACCAACCCTTTTCCGATAAAAGATTGTCAGCAATAGGCAATATCTTGTCAATAACCCTCCGACCATTCTCCCCTCCCGCCCAAGAAGATGCAATCCCATCACGACCCACCTCATCTTCAGGAGTTGGCACATAGGGCGGATTGCAAACAATAACATCCACTAACCCTCCCAACCGTGCCTCTAATCCAGATGCAATATCAGTTTTTATTAACTCCGCATAAACCCCGTGAGCTTCTAGTGTCTCACTAGTCACTTGTAATGCATAAGGGTTAATATCGGTAGCCATATAGTATGCTCCACTCTCCATATATCCAAGAATAAGAGCTAGAGAAGTAATGACATAACCGCTACCACAACCAATTTCCAGGCATAATGTTGGCTGGTGATCCAACAACTTACTTCGGTCAGCTAACAGCGCATCAACCAATGCAAATGAATCTTCACATGGCTCATAAACCTCCGGATGTGAACTCACTAGTCGGATTTGCGCAATCATAGAAGGCATCTTGTAAATCTTCTGCCAAAAGAAAATAAAATTGTGCTATAATTACTAAAGGCATGAACTTGCTCAGATTGGCTTGGAAAAAAAATTAAATCTTGAAAATATAAATACTAAAGACATGAACTTGATTAGTTTGGCTTGAAAAAAGACAAAATCTTGGAAAATAATTACTAAAGGCATGAACTTGATTACATTGGCCCAAGAGAAATATCAAATCTTGGAAAAATTACTACTAAAGGCATGAACTTGATTAGGTTGGTTCAAAAAATATCAAATATTTGGTGGGGGGGGACTACCAACAACATGAACTTAATTAGGTTGACTAGAAGAAAAAAATATAATCTTGGAAGAATTACTACTAAAGGCATGAACTTAATCACATTGGCTCAAAAGAAATATCAAATCTTGGAAAATAACTAATAAAGACATTATATTGATAAGCTTGGCTCAAAGAAAAATCAAATCTTGAAAATATAATTCATGCCCAATTTGTAGCAACACAAATAAATAAAAAACATGATATGTAACATGTACAACTCCAGTAACTACATGTATTAGCATACATTTCTACATCAAATAAGAAAATTAAAACAATAATAAGAAGCTTAAAAAAGACCAAACAAGTAAATAACACACGAATACAAACATATACACAAGAACAAAAATCTAACCTTACAAACATACAGATTCAGAGTTATATTTACAAACTGATAAAATATATGTATGTATGTATGTATGTATGTATGTATGTATATATAAAGTTATAAAGAATCTCACTTATTAGCGTTGTATTGCAGCTGGTTTTATGCTCCTTCTTGGGTTTGATTTTTGAAATTGAGAATTAAATCCCCTGTTCACTTTATACGGGTCGGATCGGGTTATGGGAGGGCTTTACAACTTACAAGTGGCATATGATAAATTTTGTAATATATATTTATTAACTTAGAATATTTAGATATTTATAATAATCTACATAAATGATATTAAGATTTTTTAACTTAGCATTAATATAGATTTTTTTATGTATTAATTTTTCCTTTCGGACTTTATAATTATTCTGATGAAACTTTTTATATTTTAAAAATAATAATAACATTATTAAATTTTAATGTATTATCAATAAGAGTTAAACTCTAAATTTTTATTAATATTTTGAAATTTATAATATTTTAGATTTTTTATTAGGGAATAACAATGCAAATATTATTGCAAATTAAAATCAACCAAAATTATTATCAAAAAAATATTCTTATTACACAAACAAAATTAATATAAATATTCTTGAAATTAAAAATGAAATTGATGGCATCCTAAATAATCCAAATTACACAAATATCCCTGAACACAGTAGCATCACAATTGACTTTCACACGGTAAAATCCATTTTTAGACTAGTGTTAACAACTTTCGATAGTTGCGCCAACTAAAATTGGAGGAACAGATGTCCCCATATGATGAACAATTTTTTGTTGTTAAATGTGAGTTTTTGTAATATTCACCGTCGATCGAGTTTGGATATGAGTTTCCCAGGTCCCTCAATGTATCATGTAAATCATTCTCAATAAAAGCAACATCAAAATTATACTCGCACAAAGCGATATAGCAAACATCAATACAAGCAAAAACTCGCACAAAGCGATAATACGCACAAAATGATACAAAAATTCAAAAAATAAGATCTCAGAATGACACCAAATTTTAATATGATGTTAAGTAGGAGATTTTGAATTTAAAAATGTATTTTATTTGATATTTCGAACTCTAGATAAATGAGAGAAGAACTCAAATGGTTTTTCGAGATTTTTGGGATAAAAGCTTGAGAAATGAGAAGATAGAGGGACAAAAATGGATTTGTGAAGAGGGATGAAAGCTTAAATGATGAAAGATGGAGTAGATCTAAAAAAAGAAGGGGTCCCTGGCTAGGGTTCTTATCTCTTATCAATAAAGAGAAGGTCGACTCTCATAGAATATTTATTCTCTCTCAATCCGTCTATTTCTCATTCCTTATGTTTACTCGATACCCTTACTCCAATGGTTATACACAAAAACTCATCACTCAATAGTAATTATCCTCTGAATTTAAATTCTAAATTAAATAATCTAATCTTTGAGCGATTATTATCAACTCATGAAATATGATTTGACTACAAATATCTCCAATTTTACTCCTACAAACACCGATTCTCACCTTGTTGAAAAGGATGTTCAAGTTACAACAAACAAAGATATCCAAGCTAAATTTACACAAGGGAGCGTTCATGTATATCAAGAATCTACAAGGGATCGATCCGCTCAAGAAATTGCTAAACCTTCAGGTATTTTAAAAATTTATAGGTTTAGTATAGGGGTGTAAACGAGTCAAATAGTTCGTGAGTTACTTGAACTCATCTCGTAAAATATTCGAATTCGGTTCGATAATAATCGAGCTGAGCTCGAGTTAGAGCCATTTGAATATTTTATCGAGCCGAACTCGAGATTCAAATTATTCATATCGTAAAACTCGTAAAACTCGCGAGGCTAATCGAACTTATATTTATTTTATTATTTATATATTCTTATATATATATTATATATATATATATATATATATTTAATCGAGTCAAACTTGAATCAAGCCTATCGAATTCGAGTTTTTGTAAATTTCTAACATAATTGATTTAAACTTTTGAGCCGAATTCGAACATATTGAACTATTGTCGAGCCGAAATTCGAGTTTGAAAATTATGCTTCGATTAACCTCAACTCGAACTTGAGGTCGAAGTATTTAGTCAAGTTCGAATTCGAGCCTGACATTGTTTGACTCAACTCGAATGATTTACATCCCTAGTCTGATGGGTGGGAACGCCCGATTTTCATCAGGTTCTGGGATGTAGTTAATTTGAACTTAATTAAATTTTTATAAAAATTATTAATATAAATTAAACAATACACACATTAAACGATATATGTTCCACCAACATAAATATTATCATTTGTCCACTCATTTGTTGATTTTTTTTAATACATTAATAGATTACCTATATACTTGATATATAATTTATTCATGTATAATAATTATAAGTATAAAATAATATTTTTAATCATTAGTATAAATATTTTTAATTTTTAATAAATATAAATACATGCATATATATGTAATATATTTTAATAAATGAAGTTTATACAATTTGCTTTGGAATTTTACCGGCTTTTTATCTAGGCGGGGTTTAACCTAGATTTTTTAAGAACCGAGGCTTAAACCAGGTTTTTGTTGATCATGGATTAAGTTTCAAAAAAAATAATGGACCTGTTGAAGGCTTTAAATTTGGACGGGAACTATTTTTTTATAGTTTTTTTTGAGATTTTTTCAAGATAGAAACTTTTTATGCATTTCTACTCAATATATTAAATTTTGTGATTATTAAATAATGCTAATATTATTTGGAAGTCTGACAATTTTCAGTACTAGGTAAAGAAGAAGTTGAGGCTATTAACATTTTAAGAGGGATGAATCACCACTCTTCAAAAATGATGTCAACATGGGAGAGCTCAACAATGATTCCTCGAGACAAAAATTTTGTGATTCCAGGACTTCCGGCATACCCCTTTGGCATACCGTAAAGGCGTAAAGAGGAGGGATCGAGAAGCAACACAACTCAAGATCAAGCAAAGGACAAGAACAAAAAACAAAGGCGAGTTTAATATTTTAATATCATGTTTGTTAACATTTGGGATTGTTTTTATTAAAATTGGTATTATGTAATCATGTAATCATTTGCTCAGTAATTTCATAAAACAAAAGTCCAGTCTTACTTTAATTTTAACATTATATTATATCTTATATATAATAAGTGTAAGAGAGATCTTATCCAAATACTACCAAATGTCAAATGATCGATTCTTCGTAACTAAATAATATTATATATTAATTATTTATAAGTTATAATTATTATTAATTATAAATTTTCTTAACTCGTTTCATATTATAACTCAAACCATATTACATATCTTACTAATATATAAATTTAAATTTAAAGAGCTATTTTGGAGTTAAATTAAAGAGGGAATTCGTAATTATTGTGCTACTTACACGACAGAATTCATATTTTGAGTTTCAGAAGTCAGAATTGTATGATTTTATAGCCCACGCGAAATTAACTTTAATTCTAAGGTGACCCAACATCCAAAATCCAAATGGAGCAGCCGTAATCTAGATATAAAAGGCAGTTACAAATTTTTATCAAAAAATTCTAGTCCGTTTAGGAAATCTTTTTATAATTGATTTAAAATATTAAAATATTTTTTATATTAGATTTATATATAGACATATCATGTATCAAATATTATTATGTATTATTATTTTTTATTTTTATTTTTTTTACTGTGAGAACCCGCAGCCGCTACCCTTTGGGTGCGCACTGGGTAAACCCACGGACTCACGCAATAGCCTGCAAACCACGTGAACCAGGTAAACCGCACAAGTGCGACAGACTCTGACCCGGATGGCATAATCACAAATTCTCCTCCCGTGGGATTCAAACCTGTGACCAAGATGATGATATTCATCTCTTTAACCAACCGAGCCAACCCTTGCGGGCCTATTATGTATTATTATTATTAGATTATTATAGATATAGTATTAAAGGTTTACATACAGAGAGATAGACGGAAATGGAAGGAGACGGTGAATTTTTCTTTTCTTTGTGAGAGGGATGATTAAAGTTTTTCTTATTTAAATATTTTCTATAGAAATATTTAATATATTATATAAGATATTATGATAACTTACATGATAAATTATTATATTGAAAACTTAGAAATCTTATTAATTCATTGGTTTGAATCAAATCGAAGAAATTATATTTTTTTAATAATTATTTGAGTTCCCCGGCTACGAGTTCAATCTTAGCCTAAGATATTAAATACACATTATATTTTGTTACTATATTATATATAATACTATATAAAAAACATGTTATCACATACTTTGAATCATGATATTTGATAAATAAAATAAATCAAATTAAAATTAAAAGTAATATAAACTAATAAATATTAATACATTTTTAAATTTAATCAATTTATACATGAAAAAATTATATCGAATTAATTTTTAATAACTGAAAACTATTGTTAACTATTTTTATAATTAAAAATCATTTATATTTCTAAGAGAATATTATTACACAAGTTGAATTGTCATAACACACGTTAAATATTAATATGGAGTAATATGTTTGGCTCAATAAAGAACCTGTCATATATTAGTATGAAAAAGTGGAATGTAAATATTATTATGACGGTAATTGATATGTATCGTTTTATTTTTCTTACCATTAACTTAATGTTTATATCTCATTAGCAATATTGTAACATCTATTATTTTTTGATACAGGGTTTAAATTATATATATTATATAATTATTTATAAATTGCAATTAATACTATACTACTGAAAATCTAATAACATAAAAAAACTTATTCAAATGAATAATTATATTATCATATTATTAACAAATACATATATATTTTATCTCATATATCATAATATCTATTAAATTTTATATAAAATAAACATAATAGAAATCTTATAAAAATATATATTTAAAACTAACATGTATAATCTTAAATATATTAAATATATATTTGATATATTTAAAAAATCATGTTCACGTATTTGTATATTAATAATATTATTTATATTTAATTTGGTTGATGTAAAAATATATAATTTAAATAAGTTAAAAAATTAATATAATTATAGTATTTTAAGAATTTTATAAATTATAAAAATATTAGTAATTTTAAAATAAATAATTTTATTAATAAAATAAAATATCTGTGCATCGCAAGGGTTAAAATCTAGTTTTATATATAATCTATATATAATAAGAGTAAGATGGATCTTATCCAAATAGGTCAAGAGTTCCATAATCTTTAACATCATGTTAAAATTTAATATTTAGAATTTTATATTCTATTATATCCAATATATAATAAGAGTAAGAGAAATTTTATCCAAATACTATCAAAGTTTTGGGAATCGATTCCTCTCAAATAATTTATATTACCTAATTTTAAATTTATCATGTAAAGAAAATTACATTAAAACTAATTAAGTATATCTCTTAAATAACCTATTATAATTACTTATTCACGCATCGTCTAAAACGATTATTAATCTTGCTATGAAATTAATAAATAATGATAACTTTAACATAAGAAAACAAAACAAAGAGAGCATAAAACTTGAAAGATGTATTCTAAATAATGGAGCACGCTTTTGCTTGACAAAATCAAACAATTCACAATGTTAGTACAGATCGAGACGTAATAATCAATTACGATTAAATAGTATAGAAGTATTATCAATACATACGTACATTAAATTATCCTTCTTTTTTTTCAAAACACACCTTGAATAATCTTAAAAATTGGTTTTAGAATGAAATTGATAAATAATATTTAGGGTTGGCACTGCAAAATTTACACGTTGAACAACTATAAAAAATTTGGGTTGATATAAAAATTAATAAAAACAATTTTTGTACGATGTACTGTCAAATGATATTCAATCCGATTCGTAACTAAATAAATGAATATTAATTTTTTAGTAAAAATTTCGATTTGAATCTAATTCGTTTACATGTATGTAGATTAGTTAATATTTATTTAAATAATTTTTATATTATATCTTACTGATATTTAATATGAAATTTTGTATATTGTACTTATCCACGTGTAATTACATCTTATATATAATAACTGTAAAAAGATCTTATTTAAATACTGTCAAAGATTTAGAATTTAATACTCACAACAACTAATTAAAATATAATATTTATAAAATCACAATAAAAACGTATATTAAAAAATGATTATTTTAAATTAAGAACAAACCTTATTTCAATTTTAATTTTTTTGGATAGTTCGAATTTTAATTTTTCTTTCAATTTTAAATATCTAAAAGATCCGATAAACAATAGCATTTTTTTATAAATATCTACAAGCTCTCGTAAATAGTTGAAACTATTATATGACTTTCAGTTCGACATAACAATTGCAATAATTTTAAAGACTTGGCGTAGAACCAAAAATAAATAGGGAAATTACCCAAAATACTATCTTTTTAAAATTATTTTCAAAAATACTACCACTTTTAAAAATAATTTAAAAAATACGGTTTGCAACCAAAAGCAACCAGATGCAACTTATTTTTCTGTTTTTCTGAAATATAATTGAAGTTGCTTTTGGTTGCATTTATGGTTGCATTTTGATATTAACCGTGCAACTTGTTAAGCAACGTATTATGCAACCAAAAAATAATTATTTTTACTAAATTTTAAAGTTGCATCTGTGATTGATTTCAGTTGATTTCAGTTGCAAATATGGTTGCAAAGTTGCAAACCGTATTTTTGCAAAAAGAATTCAAAAAAATCGTATTTTTGTAATTTTTTTTTAAAAAGTCAGTATTTTTATAAAAAATATATTATCCTTAGGTATTTTTGAAAAAACCCCAAATAAATATTAAAGGGATTATTTATGTTTTCAAATATTTAGGATTCAATGTTTATTAATAACTTATTTAAATATAATATTTATAATTAAAAAATATTAATATAAGTTTAAGGTTAAAATCTAATTAATAACATATTAAAATTTAATATATATTATTAATTTTAAGAACACTTACAAAGATTAGAAGTTTGAATCATATTACAACATATAATAATTTATTATTTCTTTATTTTAAATATTTTATTATTTTTTTATATATATTTAATCCCACTAATGTATGAATATATAATTTAAACAAGTTAAAAAATAAGTTTTGGATAGATAGGCACAAGCGGGTGAAGGAAAGAGATCTTATTTTGATTAAAGTTTATTTTTAGAAGGCCTATTATTATTATAATATATTAAAATTTTTAAAATTACAAAAAAATTAATATTTTAAAATAAATAATTAAAATGTACCAAAAAAATTATACAGTTTCAACAAATAAAAATATTTAATAGAAAACACTTTTATATTTTTAATATTAATATACACACACATATATACATATATAATTAATATTAAAATCTTATTTATTATAATACAAATCCAAAATTTTAAATAAATTCTACTTATTATATCTAATTTTTAATTATTATTAAATATTCTAATTAATTAATATCACTCACGTCTTTACAAAATTTACGTAAAAAAAATTCTACCTTCATCTCTAATTAATTGTCTTTTCAATTTTTTATACATATTTTAACGCGTATAAAAGTATAATTCGACAAATTATTTTTCAATTTTTTAAATAAAAAATTAATATTAAATTTTTATTTATAAAAAAACTTGAAAAATAATGTATGAACTATATTTGTTATACACATAGAAAGTTAAAATTATAATTAAGTTAGGACAAAAAAATATATTATATGTATTAAGATAAATTATCCCTCATATAAAAAAAAATATAATAATTATTAATAAAAATATATTTATTTAAATATTACTCAGTCCATAAATCATACGAATTTATCGAACTAATTTTTACTTATTTTTTAATAAAAAATTATTATTATTACTTATAAATTGTATAATAATATATATAGGAAAGATAAAAGAAGGGGATCTCGTTTGAGGTGACATGATGATTAGAATTAAGCAGAACAAGGGGGCAGTTTAATAAATCCAACTTATCTATCCCCTGCTGCTCTTCTTCTTGCTCCTCTCAGGCTCAGCACCTCAACCTCCTTATATTTCTTTCTTCTTGCTGCATCTCTCTCCCCCTCCTCTCTCTCTCTCTCTCTATATATATATATTATACTTACAATCTCTCTCTCTGTTTCTTCATCTCTCCCTCAATCTCTCTCATGACATTATAAAGATTTTCACCACTTGGAACATCAAATTAATGTCAAGAACAAACCCATATTTGTGATTCTTTCAATCTTTTCCTGTAAAAATTCATAGACTCAACTGACCCTTGTTACATAATTTTATTTATTCATGTTAAACTTGTTCTGTTCTTGGAATTGTTGAGATATGATGAGGTCTTGCCACCTTCCCTTTCTTTCTTTTTTCACCTATAAATTTCTACTGTGTGTGTAATTTGATGTGAAATGAACCAAATCAATCATTTTTGTTGTTGAAATCTTTAGTACCCAATTGAACTTATTACTGTATAGATCAATGTGAGAGTATTTTCACGTGTTTGATTAGTCTTTTTTGAAATCAGTTGTTTTTTCCTTTTCAAATTGGCTATATATGCCCTGTATATACTCATGAAGGATTGGAAAGGACTCTTCATATGAATATGTGTATATTTGTGTGTGTGTGTGTGTGTGTGATTGAGGATCTTTCAAGTTAGGCACTTGGGTGGAGGGGGGGCTTTTGTGATTATTCTTTGTATTTATGGCAGTCTCTCTCTCTCTCTCTCTCTCTCTCTCTCATCTGGTTATAGAATGATTTGGAAGTCAGATTTTGGTGTTTGATAGATTGGGTTGTGAGCGATTTATGTTAAAATGAAGTCTTGAAATCTTAAAGGATAAGAATGCTACAGTTTTATGTTCACCCTTCTTTGTATTGTTTGAGTCAATCTAGTTTCATTCTCCTATGTTTATCTCATCGGATAAAGTTTCAATCTTGTTTGTATGATCTTGAATGTCAATCTTGTTTATAACAATTTGATTTTTTGTTGTCATAGATATCAAGGACTCGGCCCAGATAGTCTACCTTTAAGCAATGGTAAAAGATCCCATTGGAGAACTTGTAAAGAAAATGATGGTATAACAGGAAATGTTGAAAATGATGCTGCAAGAAACACAATCCCAACTTTTGTTGAAGCTCATAAAGGGGTTCCAAAGATCAGATCTTCTGCTATAAAAACACCCCAAGATTCGACATTTTTTACTATTGTTTCCGATTCTTTACCAAAAACTAACCGTGATTTGAACAATTCCACCACCACCCCACTTAATGGAGGTAGTAATAGCAGCGGAGAGATGTTTTTACAATGGGGTCATAGGAAAAGATCAAGAATTTCGAGGTCTGGTGAAACCCGGGCTGCCGGAGCTGGCAGTGGCATGGCTGATGATTCTTCATCATCTTCATCAGCTCAATTACAAGCTAAAATGAAGGTTCCAAGAAGATCCATTACTTTGCCTGCCACAGCCATTGCTAGATCAATAGAGACCAAGTATTTAAGTCATTCAAATATCATGCCCCCGCCATCTTCTATATTGCCTAACACAATTTCAATAACAACATCAGCCGGAGTAGTAGCCAGTTCATCAAAATCTAATGGCGAAGTTGGAAACCACAAGTCTTCAAGCAAGGATAACTCTTCTTTTGTGAACAGGTATGCAATTCTATTTTATTTTTCTGATTTCCTATCTGAGTTTGTATATAAGTTAATTATTTGTTGTATTCTTTTTTCAATGTATTTTTTTCCATTTTGTATTAAAAGTTTATTATGCTCTAGTTTTTTCTCTAGTGATAACAGTTGATAGAATTTAATATTCCATCCGTTTCAAAATACATTTCCTTTTTGACTTTTTAGTGTGCATAAAAAAGATACTTCTATAAGTTAGTTTTAAATTTTTCTTTTTCTATATCAAAATTTAAACATGTATTTTGACTAGGAGGGAATATCAAACATTATTACTCCGTAGCATATAATATGGTATTGCTTTGGTAATTTTTATATTGGTGATTCTTTTTCCCCGTTTGAGAAAAATCATGTTTTGTTCAAGCCCTTTCTACCTTGTAGGTAGATTTGTGCTATGAGACCTTGTAGGTACCTTTTCTACTCCTGTAAAAAGTTAATCAGGCCCTACCATCAATCAATGATCCTGGTTGTTTATTACTTTATTCTTATAAGTTATTTATAAATTAAAAATACATACATTTTTTAATTTATAAATAATTTATAAGAAATCTCAAACGAGACCGATATCTATTTAATATCTCACACGAGAGCTACTTATTTCCCTCAGGTCATCTGGTGTTGCTCGATATGTTCAAAATATAAAACTTTATAAATCTATTTATATTTATATATTCATTTATATTATTATGTCAATTTTGATGTGTATGGTTGATCATCTTATATCTACAGAGAGTTCCACTTTTTTCTAATATGATAATCCTTTGTGCTTTTTCTTCTTTGTATGGGGTGAGAATTTAAAGTCTGTGGGTTCTTTATTTACATGACACTAATATTATTTAATGCATATTCCCACATCGCCACATGTATATGCATCTTTTTGTTTTAGATTACATTATTTTACATCAAGTAAGCAAAACCCATTAGATTTCTTGAAAAAACAAGCCTAAAGTTACTACCTTTATGCTGTTCCAAACATTTAAGCACAGGCACACACACAAACAACTCCTATAAAATCTTGATTCAAATTCTTGTTTTTCTTGGGACATGAATATCTATAGGAGGAACTTGGAAGATCTATCTGTTGTTGGAAGTGAGTCCCACCCACCTAGAAATAGTGGCAAAGGAGTTATTGCAGCAGCCTCTTCATATAAATCCAAGGTTTTGAAGAGATCACCACAAAAAGTAGTGCTAAAAAATGATCATGTAAAGATGGTAAGTCATACTACAACAGCAGCAGCAGTTTGTTCTTCTGGCTTAGCTTCACTGATTGATGAGAAAATAAATGGATTGGTGCATCAGGAACAAGTTAAAGGATTTGGTACAAATCATCGTGAGAATAACATTGGTTCTGGTTTACTACAAGAAGCTGGTTGTAGTAATACTACTAATACTAATCATCATCGGGATATTGGTGGTACTAAAATTGTCGCTGAAGCGGCGACTGCAAATGGTGGTGGTGAGGTGCATGAGTGGCCAAAGATTCAGGTTCCTCTAACAAAGAAGGAGAAAGAAGAGGATTTTCTTCTCATGAAAGGGATAAAGCTTCCCCATCGACCCAAAAAAAGGCCAAAGGCTGTTGATAAAATGCTACAGGTATTACTCTCTTTTTTGAATAAAAAATAGATTTTGTCTTGCAATTTAATTGAGATTTTAAAAAATAATGATTTGTTTGCTGTACATTGGCAGCATTGTTTTCCAGGGATGTGGTTGAAGGAAGTTAACAAGGGTAGGTATGAGGTGAAGGAGAAGAAAGGCACAACCAAAAAGGTACTTATACAGACAGCTACCAACCTATTCTACTATATTTATCTATTTTATTTTATTTCTATAAATTAAATAATGATATGCCAAAGTGGAGATTGTAAATGAATACAAAATAGTACTCTGTTTGAATTATTCTTTTCTTGAAAAAATAAATGAAAATTACCCAACCCAAGGAAAAGTCTTGATACTCTCCCATTGAAATTATTGTAGGAGTAGGTTATAAAGAAATAAAAGAATTGTTTAAGTTTTGTTTTATTAGTGTTTGTTTTTTCCCCTGCTTGCTGTTTTCCAAACAGAAAAGTGATTCCATTTATATTTGTCAAAATTTAAGAGTTGCCCCAAGTCCCCCACCCCTGAATTATATGATTCACATTTACATGTATTCATCATTGATATACAGGTACTCATTCCAACACCTGTATATCACAACTCCGCACTTTAAAAATTATCTTTCAAGTTTTCGATCTCAAACAGGGGACAAAAGTCTAAATTATGTGTTTTTGTGATCAGATATATAATATATCGGAGTATATATTAACCTTTTTTTCCATTATGCAGGCAAAGCGAAGAGGGTTGAAGGGAATGGAGAGCATGGAAAGTGATTCTGAATAGTGTTTTTCTATGACTTTTTTCTTTATCCAGATGTACTCCCTCATTCCCACCCATTTGTTCGGCACGCATTTTAAGGTGCATATAAAGTATAGTTCCATAACTTATTTTTAAATTAAAATTAAAAATAAATTATGAAACTATTATTTATATGCACCTTAAAATGCATGACGGACCCTCTTTTCGAAATGGATGGGACGGAGAGAGTATTTCTTTATCCTGATTCCGAGCACTCGCAAGGTATCGATTCGACTTTTGAACAGGACATGTTAAGCAGAGGTCGGACTACGACTCTATGTACAAACAAATATTGAAATAGCAAACGATGTATGGAACTTTAATATGTCTCGGGTTTCTGTTGTAGCCTTCTCTTTTCTTTTTTCTGTTAGTGATCCCTTTATCTTCTGCATTTTTTCAATCTTTTTAAACAGTTTCCATGGCCAGCTTTTGGGCATGTTTTGTACGTTTCATATGAAAATTGTTGGCTTCAAATCTAAAATACAGTCAGTGATGTCCAAGATATTTGATTTTGCTGAACAGTTACTTCTTTAAGATGATAATGCATTATTATTTTACATCTACATGCTTTTTTGCATTATTATTCAATAATTTGTATTTTAATATCTTTTCGTTCTAATTTATATTTATTTTTTATTTCATTTATTATCATGTGTAGAATTATTTTTGTATTATTCATTATATTAACCGGTTACTTGTATGTTTATTACTAAATGTATATATATTTAAAAAATATTTTAATACTATCACTAAATCTTTTTTTTCTTTGCTTGAATGGACTATCACTAAATCTTTTGATTAATTATATTTTCATTTTCACAGAATAAGGGTAATGGTTTTTATAGTAGTATTCTAATTTATTTATTTTTAGTTTTGTCGAAGTGATGTTGACCGGGCTTAACTTTTTTTTATATAATTAAACAATTCATTAATTAAAAATCATATGCTATCAATAATCAAAATCGAAATTTTATGAATATATATCATAAATCAAATCAGATTTTCTTTTATCAAAACTACGATGATTGAGTAAATCTTTCACTGAGACGCATCTCTCCTTCATATCGCTGAAATATACAATATTTTTCGAGAGACGATCACAATTTGTTGTAGTCGTGAGAAATATGTATATTTGATTTTTCACAATGTCTTGGAGAAATTGACCATAATTGAGATACCTTGCAATTCCTTAACAATAAACTATTGTTGTAAGAAACTTGCAGTTCTATGATTCAGGACATAAAAATACACCAAATACTCCCATAATAAGAGTGAACAAAACCCAAAATCTGGATAGAGAAAACCCAATAAATGATGAAAAAACTCTCCATGAAGCCAGAAATAAAATCGATGAAAGAGACAAGAAAGGAAAAAGGAAGGGGTTTATGATGATAGCCCCAAACTCAATATATGAATTAGGGTTTTTTTCATTCTAATTATATATGTTAGTAATTATATATACTAGCTTATAACTTGTTTATAACTCGTGCAATGCACGTGCTCGCTATTATATTTAATTCATATTTTTTTTTAATCTTATCAATATGATTATTATCGATTTGTATTTTATTTGTAATTGAATATTATTTTATTTGATATTTGTTGTAAAAATTTCAAATTGGGCTAAAAGGTTTGCTTAAAATTGGCCTAAAATGATTGTTTATAATTTATATAATTTGAGCTTATGTGTTTTAATTTTTTTTGTTTCATTTTATAACAAATAATAATTTATAAATTTATAATTTAAATACTCCCTCTATCCCAAATTAACTATCTTGTTTGACTTTTATGTGGTCAAATTGACCAAAATTTGACTGAAAATTTACATATAATATATAATTATAAAAAAAATTATCATCGAAAAGTATATTTAATCTATTTTAAAATATGTATTTTAGTTTTTTAATATTATAAAAGAATAATTTTTAATTATTAGTCAAAGTTGAGTCAAATTAACCACAAAAAGTCAAACAAGACAGTTAATTTAGGACGGAGAGAGTAGTATTTAAAGATGTTGAGTGATAATTAAACTAATGTAGTTGTGTTAGATATATAATATTATACTAAATTAAAAATAATATTTAAAGTGGTTGAGTGGTAATGAAACTTACGTAGTTGTGTTAGATATATAACACTATATTGTATTTAAGATATTTTTGGAAGGCGTTTAATTTTTTGAAAGGCGTTGAACCATACCAAATAAACTCATGTTCGATCATAATAATATAATATAGATTAATTGGGTTATTTTTTTAATATATATTGTTATTTGAATGTTTTTTTTATTTTAATATATATTTGTTTTTAAATTTTATTTAATATTATGTATTATTATAATATTATATTTTTAATAAAATGGGTCACGATATTTTATTGTTTGCATTTTAATATTTTAGTTTTAAAGTTTTTTGATTTATATTTGTTTTTCAATAATAATTTTATTATTTAGAAAAAAAAGTAGCATAAATAATATCATGTTCTAGATTCGACTCTCGCTCATTCATTGAGATTTATTAGAACAACTACTCACTTACAAAATTATAAACTTAATTATTAAAAAATTAAAATAAATACTCAGTAATTATTAATAACAATCATATCATTATAGACAACTAGGATACGAATCAGATTTAGAAACCGCCGGTCTGTTCTCCAGGCCCCAAAATATCCATGGAAATTATAATTTGGAAAAAATATTTATTTTTGATGAAAATATAAATAACAATTTTGATAATGCACAATTTTGAATAGTAGTCATTTCACAGGTTTGAAGACGAATTTCTTTGTCAAGATTACCTTTTTTCTTCTCAAAATATAATTATTATTTTTTTGAAAACTTCAGTATATCGAAATTTAAAAATACCCCAAAAAAAAAACGTGATTAAAAAATGCAGTAAAAAGGTACAATTAGTCAATCGTTAGGTAAGCAGGTACTAGTAACTTTACCCCGTTGCCCATCATCACAATTCACAAGGGGTCCAACTCTCATCTAACAATTCCAATATATTATTATTTTAATACTCTTTTTCCTTCCTAATTAGCTATCATTTTTGAAAATTTTACGCATATTAGTAAACTTTAAATGTTATAATTAATATTTTATAATAAAATATCTAATCATGAAAAATACTTTTAATAATAAAATATAAGATAAGGAAGAGATATAAATAACATTATTGTAGTTCAAAATACTTATATATATCCTAAATTAACAGGATCCATTATTTTATATTAAATTTAAAGAATGAATTAAGACTCTATTGGAGTTGCTCTTATATAGTATTATGTTACGATATAGTAATAATTCGGGAATATAAATGAATTACAATGTAATTTATATGTAATAAATTTGATAATTTTTCTTTTAAAAAAAAAATTCTTATGTATAATTTAAGTATTTTGAACAAATTAAAGTCTAGGATCGAACTACATAGTACATATAAAAATAATTAGAGTACAAAACAATATTAAATATATACAAAAATTTGAGAGTGGGCCGAGGAATGTAAGTCCGTCCCTGTATAATAATCCTTAATTAAAACTAATCTAGCTTCTTAAATTCCCTTAAATCTTACTAATACAAGGTTAGAAAAATATTCAGTAGGTAAATAATCTTCTGACAAGCAGTATTGGAAGAAAAAAATAGACAAAGGTCCTAAGAGCATCTCTAATACAAGCCCAATTGATGCATTTGAAAATTTTGAAAGGGGTCCAAGTTTTTGTTTTTACGTTGGAAGAAAAGACAGGCTTGACTAGAACCCAACTCGGTCTCTGATTTATTTATGAAGTCCAAATACGAATCAGGAAAGTGGAAAGACCAAGAGGCCCAACGTGCATCTTGGATTTATTTATTTATTTATTTTTTAACTCTAAGACTCGGGAGCTCGTTAGTGGTGTACTACTCTGTAGAGAGATCCGAAAGGGTGGTATTTAATATGGATTTTTTTTAATAGATTTTTTGGATTTTAAAAATTCAGACACATTTAATTTGAATTTGAAATTTTTTAAATTATTTTAGTGATAATTAGTAGATATTTTTTGAAGTCCTTTAAAATATTGGTGTATAGATTTTAAAAAAATCCATTAAAATTGAAATTTCATGACTGATCTCAATATTTATCTATATATTATAAATTGTTGGATAACCCATTACTTAGGTTTGGTATCCGTATTTAAGCTCGGATGAAATTTATAACTTTAATTTGACCTTGGATAATCCATTTTAGGCTCTTTATCAATATTTAGGTTCGGACAAGATTCATATTCTTAATTAACTTATTTTAATAATTATCATTAATGTGATATATAATATTTATGATAATATTCATTTATCACAATTTGAAATATTAAGGTAAATTATATCATATAACATGTACAAGTTCCATATATATATATATATATATATATGGATAAAATTTATAGATAAAATATTGATATAACATAATAAATGTTTTTACGTAAGAATTGATATACACGCAATTAAATAACAAATTTTAAATATAATTGATTTTTGAATATAAAGAAATAATATAATATGAGTAAATTATTAAAAAAAGAGTAAATATTATATATAATTTGGAAAAAAGTAATTTTGAATTAAATTTAAGATATACAGAATTTAAAATATAAATTAAATATAAATTACTATACATAAATTATTATTGTATGAGTAAATCCTAAATAAAAATTAACACATATAAATATTGTAAATAATAATAAGGAAGAAATTAAAATATTTAAAATAAATAAAAAATTTAAATTTATTATATTAAAATTTTAAATTGTTTGATATAATTATTTATATATTTTATTATAATAATAATGTTTATTAATATATAAATTATAAATTTCCCGTATGCATACTACGGGCAAATAATTTAGTAATAAATTAATAATACTCCCCCTTTGTCACATTTATTCTTCTGCAGTCATCTTTAAGACACATTGACGTTGGGAGTATTAAAAAACTTATCTGTAATTTAAATGGGTAACCAATATTTTTTAAGCAAAAAATAAGTCTCGGAATATGAATTCTGGGTGTGGTAGTGTCATCACTTCGTGAGAGAGTAATACTAAAAGCATTGAGGTAATTTGGGCTGCTTTTGCTGATAGCAGTGACGAAATACAGATTAAGTACATTGTTCTGTTTTTAGCTGCCGTATTTTGAGGAGCTGAGGTTGTAATAAAATTAGTAGAGAATGAAATAAAATTTATACTTTTATTTGGGCGAGATTCAAAAAAATGTTTATAATTTCCATGACATTTCAAATTATCTGGACTATAATTATAACTCACATATTTTAGAAGGAATGTCCCAATTGATTTTTTCGACATTTTCTCAACAATCTTCATCATATAAAATTTAAACCTCTTCATGTTCATTCATGTTTGCACTCGTACATTCTTCTTTTTTAATAAAATTGATTTATAATTTTTTTATTTCATTCTTTCTCCGTTCCATTCTCATCAAATGAACACAATTAACCAGAGAGTCTGAGAATCGCTGCTCTTTTGGATATACTGTAATTTTCTCGCATTATTAAGCACAATGCAGTAGTTAATTATGTTAGTAGCAGCTTGACATAAGAACAGTGATTGGATTCATCGTATCATCAATGATCAAACTATTAAATTAGGAAGCGCTAATATTTTCATCTTTGACCAGAAAATTAATGGGCAAACTGGCTTTTTGGTTAAATGGACTGACAAGCTGAACATGCATGCTGGGCTCTCCCAGTTATAATATTTAAACTAGTTGAAAGAAAATAATAAAGAACTGGTACAGACACAGCAACCTCAATGCCACTGGTCTCAATCCCCACATCGGGCCAGCTTAAATAACAAAATAACTGCAAACATGGCCCTTTTGTCTGATTTGCGTGTGTATCTAGCCCAGCAAATATAATATAACCCCGAGCATGTATTAAAATTTAGAAAAATATTGAGAAAGGGGTGATGTGAGAAGCTGAAGCCACATGGAATGGTCCACCTGCATCTGCATGTGAATCTTTTAATTATAATAATACTAATAAAGTAAAAGAATAAAAAAAGATAAAAGATAAGAGGATTAGGTTAGGTATATGGCAGTTATA
Organism: Oenanthe sinensis; assembly: GCA_028671895.1. Taxonomy (NCBI): domain Eukaryota; kingdom Viridiplantae; phylum Streptophyta; class Magnoliopsida; order Apiales; family Apiaceae; genus Oenanthe; species Oenanthe sinensis. The sequence continues at coordinate 2,461,154 of CM053814.1, read as the reverse complement.
ACGTCCATTTTAACACCTACTCATGCATCCCCTGTTTGCCTCGCTATTTTCTTTTCCAAACTCCGTCTATTTGGAGGTTGATTTGTGTAGAGTAAGAAAGGTAAATACCGTTAACCATGTGAATGGTCCCAAATTAATTTACCTATTTGATTTTTTAAAATTAAATTGACAAAATTTTAATCAAAATTTATAAATAATTTTCTATTATTTAGAAAAATAAAAATTATTCTATAATGTATAATAAAATGTTGTCTTTGATATTCATAATAAATCATAAGAATATTAAGAGTGACAAACAATTGAACTTAAAATCCCTGCCGATTAGAACTATGATATCATGTTAAATTACCGATTCTTCTAAAATTTTAAGTTAATAAGGGACTAACACAAAATAATTAATCTGAAGCGGAAGAAATTTATGCGTACAAGAAGTTTGGTGACTTTTGAAAATACACACATAGAGGGGATGGATAGACGTTATAATTAACAATGACCAATTTTAATAATTATCAAATTATTAACCTATCAGCTAGCTAAATTCAATTTCAGTTTACTGTTAGCTAGCTAAGATATGTAATGCAATACAGAAAAAGTAAATAACACCAGATCTTCTAGCCAAGTTCGACCTCTATTCTTATTGGTCTACTTCCTGGTCCCCTACCAACTGCTAAGAGAGAATATTATTAATCACTAAAATAGCTGATTACAAGATTACAATAATATTTCTCCCTTTTTTCCTTGCAACTGATACTAGTTTGCTGAAACCCATGTTCCATGAACTCTCTTGCTCTCTAAGCTCGATACTACCCTTGTATAGATTTCTCTAGCATCTAGTTCTCGAACCCTGTTTCACAAGTCTAGCTATTCATCCACAAATCAATTACAACTCAATAAACAAGTGAATAAGTAATATAACTCAAACTATGAACTCCTTACGTATATATAAATATATAGAATACTAAAGTTCGAAAGATATTATATAAGAAAGACTTTGAGTTGAAATATGTGCATGTATGAGTGTATCAAATCAGTTTGTGTTCTTCTTTTGATGAAGAAAAAGTTATACACATGAAGTATATGTATATGTGAACACCTAACATTCGAATTAACAAAGCAACATTAACGCGTTTGAAACTCAATGTTCATGTTTGTTAAGGTAATTCAAATATTACTCATTCAAAACTACGAATACTGAGGAGGTTTGAAGATAATATAAACGTTTAGAACAACCCTCAATATACATTTAAATAATATAGATAAGAGTTGGTTGAAAGATAAAGTTTGAATAAAATCCAACTCCTATAAATTTGGAAACCAAGTTTGAATAGGAAAATATATTTGGATAATTAATTTCTGCAATTGTTCAACTGAATGAACTCACAGATGGTTTCAACTTAGTCTGCAAACTGAGAAAATCAATCTATGGATTCTGACAGGCTCTTAGATGCTGGTTCACCAAATTTGCTACCACCCTTGAAGACTACAACTTTGTTCAGTCTCATGCAGATAACAGTTTGTTTACTCTACATACTTCATCCAGGTTTGTTGTTGTCTTGGTATACGTGGATGACATACTTATTATTGGTAATGATAAGACCTTCAAGATCAAGGATATGGGGCCTCTCAAATCCTTCTTAGGAATTGAAGTAACAAGATATACATCTGGTATCTACATTCACCAAAGCAAATATACTCTGGACATTCTTCAGAATACTAGTCTTTCAGGTTCTAGGCCATCTCTCATTCATATGGAACAAAATTACTCTTTACAGAAGAATGACAACATGTTTCTTACTGCCTCTCAGACCTCTATCTACCGCAGACTAGTAGGGGAGGTTGTTGTATTTGATTGTGACCAGACCTGACCTCTCATATTCAGTTCAGGTCCTTTCTCAATTCATTGTCAAACCAAGACTTGACCACCTTACGACAACTTATAATGTAGTCAGATACATTAAAGGTTCACCTTGTCAAGGGTTACTTTTCGCTGCTAATAACCCTCTCAATCTTGTTGTATTCTGTGATTCTGATTGGGGTGGATGTAAAATCTCTGGACAATTTTAATATGCTACTGCATTTTGTTTGACAAGTCTCTTATTTCCTGGAAATGCAAGAAGCAACATACTATTTCTAGGTCTTCAGCTGAGGCTGAATATAAGTGCATGGCTGACACCTGTTGTGCGATAACTTGTCTTCTTAATCTTTTTCATACCTTTGGCTTTCATAAGCTTACTCCTGTGACTTTGGCATGTGACAGCAAGTCTGCATTGTACATTACTTCAAATTCTGTTTTTCATGAGCGTACCAAGCTCATCGAGCTTGATTGTCATCTAGTTCGAGAAAAATTACAGCAAGGCATTATAACTACTGTGCATATCAGCTTTATGGACCAACCTGCAGACATGCTTACTAAATCTCTAGCTTCTGCACACTTACATTCTCTGATGTCCAAGTTGGGGATTTTCAATCTATTTCAACCCTCCAACTTTAGGGGGATGTTAAAGATATAGAAGCTCAACATGAATCAAGTGATTCCCCAACTACAGCTAAAGTGACCAACTCAAAATGTGGACACACACCAATGTCCAACTGTCCTTTGCCAACTCATGATCAGGGATAACATAATTAGTTTTTAGTGTAGATACAAAATTCTATATGTAACATTCTCTAGACTCTTCCATAGTTGTGTATATAAACAAACAGTGTTCATTGTTTTGAGACAGAGACTTTAATATACAATCATTTCTTTTCTATGTTACATCATCTTCTTCCTCAAGTCTCTCAAATCTATATTTCACTATTATTTCTTACTTTGTGATAATAATAAATAAAGCTCAAAAGTTTATCTAAATTGTTAATTACGAACTTGACAAAAACAAATGTTACAGTAATTACGAAAAGGTGCAAAATAATGCTTTAATCTGTAATTGAGCGGGACAAAGATACAATTTCAACGGACAAAACCTTAATTAAACTAATTAAGGATACACAAAAATCAAAGTCATGGGAAATTAGCATCGGAGTACTAAGGAACAATGGACCCACAGCGCTACGTAAGAATCGGGGTGATTCAAAATTCTCATCAATACTAAAATAAAAAGAATTTTTTATTTATCAATTTTATTTTATCTTAATTTTATTTTATACTTTCAACGTCCTAATTAACACGTTTGTTTTAAACAAATATATATATATATATATATATATATATATATATAATTTTAAAATATTCGTGTATTTAAATTTTTTAAATTTGATTCTTTTAAAATTCAATCGTATTATTGTTTTTCAAATCAATAACTAAGGGTGAAAATATTATTTGACATATACTCTCGTAGTCTCCAGTCTCTAATTAATAGTCATATTTGATTTTTCTATAATTAAATTAATCAAATTTTAATTAGGGTGGTAAAGAATTAAATTCGAACGGTTTTTTATTGAACTCAAGCAAATTCTTATCGAACCAAACAATATTTATTATTTAATAATATTATCAAAAAAAATTCTTATCTGAACTCCTGTTCGATATATAATATATTGAACCAAGTTTATTCTCAAACATATATCGAACAATTAGAATTTTTTACACCTTTATTTATTAGAGAGTAAATATTTTGTAATCGAACTAGAACTCGAATAATTTTTTAACGAATTGAACATTATAGAACATTTTTCTTTGTTCGAATTTGAGTTTGATAATCTATCGAACCGAACTTATCGAATTTGAACCGAGTTGAACTTAGACGAACTTATTAAATAATTCAATTCGTTTAAAACTCTAATTTTAACAGAAAATTATAAATATTATATAAGTATAAAATAAAAATATTTAAAACTTTTACTATTAAAAAGTATATATAATTTATATTTTTAAAATGAAAATTTCAGTTATTTATCGTTATAAGTGAATAATTTTTAATTTTTGGTTAAAAATTGATTAATTTTTTTAGGCAAGTTGATGTATATTAAGAAATTCAACAGAACTACTGATTATGAATTGTGGGAATATTTTTTAAAATAATATGTAAAAATAGGCGGAGAGAATAATTTTTTTCTCACTCTGTCGGGGCAAGCTATTAGCAATGCAATAAAAGAATGGTACTGCTGTACTAGTGCCACAAAATTAAAAGATTTTGTCGGCAGGCAAGGCATTTGAGATCGGTTGGTGTGGGGTCCTAACTGAAACAACTGCCAAGGTAGGGTCCAACTACTTGACTACATCAAAACTAACTAGATTACACGTGTCACCACCTGTCCTATTTATTACAAGTGACTTGTCAATTACCCTGTGGGCCCACCTTTGAGGTTTTTCAGATTTTGTTACAGTCTTTCTTGGCCCACTGTTTCACAAGACAAACAAGTAGAAATAGTAGGAACCTTCCTTCTAGTCATTAGCATAATTCAAATATAAAATTTAATTTTTTAATTTAAACTTGTAATCTTATTTATTTGACATTACGTAGTTAACAAATGACAGATTGATGGTACTAAAAAATAATACTATGAAATTAACAAACTGATGTGCTGTATGTGTGCTAAAGAAAGAAAATTGAAAATTAATAGATGACATTTTATTGATGCCATCAATATATATATATAAAAGGATGAAGAAGACCGTTAGGTGGCGCTCCCAAATTGTCTAAATGTATTTTTTTTAATTTTTTCGAATTTTCGAATTAGTAAATATTAAAAATTATAAAAAAACTAATTATTTTATATTCTCCTAAACTTTCTCCAAATTATGAAAAATCTAAGTTACGTTATATTTTCCTAAAATTTCCCCTCAAGTCAATTATTATTATCCATAAGATAAGTTTCAAAATTTTAGAAAAAACATTATTATACGTAAGGTAATTAGAAATTTAGAAAAGACATTTTCTAAATTTTTAGATGAAAACACATTCAATTTAAGTAAAAGAATAAATTAACTTTTTTATAATAGATAGTGTCTTTTTGAAAAATCAAAATAGTTTTGATTTTTAATAATTTAATGCTTTTTCAAAAATTTCTAATTACGTTATGTATAATAATGTCTTTTCTAAACTTTCGAAACTTATCTTATGGATAATAATAATTACTTGACTTGAGGAAAAAGTTTAGGAGAATATAAAGTAACTTAGTTTTTTTTTTATAATTTTTAATATTTACTAATTCAAAAATTTGAGAAAATTAGAAAAATACATTAGGACGATTTGAGAGCGCCACCTAACCGTCTCTATCTTCTTCTTTTATATATATATATATATTGATAGACAAATATTATATGTTTTCAAAAGTGTTTATGATCGAGTAAATAAATTTTAAATTGAAGGGACCCTATTATGGAGAATTTTATAAAATCCGGTAATATTGAATTTAATGAGTAAATGTCAGAGGAAAACATGCAATTCAAATTCTTCTAAAACAAATAGAGATAGAATCAAATTTTGCACGAAAAAAAGAAATTCTTGCAATTTTTTCTATTAAACAACAGAAAGATAATCACGGAGAGGTAGAAGGAAAAATGGAAACATATTTGAGAGGACCATAACACCCTGTTTGGCTTTGCTTTAAGCTAAGTTCATTTAATTCAACGTTAAAATATGTATTTATATTATAAATAAAAAGTTTATTTAAAATAAGAAAAATAACTTAAAGTTTAAAGTTGGTATGACATATTTTTCTTGAATAACTTATTTAAATTTTATAAAATTAATATTATCATCTATATTTAAAACTTCTAAATTTTATTTTTAATTTTTAACAACTTATAAATTATATATTTATTTTAAATTTATTCAAACAAGTAATAAAAATTTAAATTTAAATTTTATTTTCTTCTTTTAAATAACTTTAATTCAAAAAAAATGAAGTTAGGCAAACGAGCACAATATTAGGCTGTCTTGCGTCAAGAAATAGTAGAGTAATAGTTTGTCTTACATCAAGAAATAGTAATTGATATTAACTGTCCTAAACCGGTCGCAACAAGAACTACTCCACTTGGCAGTAGAAATTAGAAAATTACTCTATAATATTAACGAAATTCTTATTGGTTGATAAGTCAATTAATGAACAAGCCAAGTTAGACCGGTATCTGATCACCAAATTATAAAATTAAATTAATAAATGAACATGTCTTTGAATCTAGTAAGCTAGAGTACTTTATTTGTTTATTTCATAAAGATAATTATAAATATACACAAGCAGACAAGCTTGCTAGAACTCAACAATCAACAAGTTTTTAACTATCAAGAAAATGTTATTCATTAGACTGGTATTATGGCTTCGTATGAGTTCCCTATTTTAAAAAATAAGTTATTTTTTTAAAGTATATATATTTTAAAAATAGTATTTATTTTTAATTATAAAATTAGATTTTATTATAAAATGACAAATAAAAAAATAAATATATATATAAAAAATATTTTTTAAAAATAAATATTTACATTCCTTTTTTTAAAAATAAATTATATATTTTCAAAAATAATGAATCCCAAATTGTGTACTATGGCAGTATTTTAAAATTATCATATTTTTGAAAAATTCTCGATTAATTTTTTATAAATATTTTACTGATACAATTTATAAAATCCGATTAATATTAAATAATATATTCTATGATAAATTAGATAAATATATTAAATTTTATTACAATAATATAACAAATCCGATTATGACTCCGATAAATCTTTCCGATTAATTTTTTGGATTAGTACTTAATTACCCGATTATCTTCAAATTAATATTTAGATATTTTTTAATACCAAATTTATGTCACGTTCTTTTTTGTCCGGCATTCTACTCTTCGGTACTCTGCTCATCATTACCTGTGTTGTAGATTGTATCTATATTTCTGTTTTAGAATTGGGATAAAATTGAATTGGGGAAATTGAGAAATTGAGATTCTTGTATCTATATTTCTTGATGAAATTCAATTGGGATAGAATTGTATCTAGTTGTTGTTTAAGTGTTATTGAATTGGTGAAGGAATTGGGGAATTGAAATTTCTCTGATTCATGTCATTTCCCCGTTTGTTCAACATGGCAATTGTTTAAGTATTAAGTGTTATCTAGTTGTTAGAAATGACATGCACCATTGAAATTTCAATTCCCGAGTTCCTTCACCAATTCAATAACACTTAAACAACAACTAGATACAATTCTATCCCAATTGAATTTCATCAGGAAATATAGATACAAAAATCTCAATTTCTCAATTCCCCAATCCAATTTTATCCCAATTCTAAAAGAGTAACATAGATACAATCTACAACACAGGTAATGAAGAGTAGAGTAGAGTGTCGGAGAGTAGAGTGCCGAGAGAGGACGAGAGTGAGAGTTCGGAGAGAATTGAGAGAGAGAGTAATTTTTAAAATTTGTAACAAAATCTCTATTTAGTTATGTTAAAATTTTTAATTTAAAATAATATAATAAAATTGTGTCTTTTTTCCGAATAAAAAACCGAATCGAGACACGCGAGCTTTTATCTAACAGCTCACCCAAAACATCACAAATAGATTTCCTAGAAAAATGATGTCACAATGTCGTAAAAATCACTTTTTTCTATTTTACAAAACTAAAATTACAATTTAAACCATATAAATGTACTGTTCAATGTTTTTTTTTAAATTCAAATTTCTTTAACATATTACAAAGAAAAAGACACCTGAATTTACGAGGATGTAGAATTTTAAATGATAGGAAAAACATATAATTAAACATAGTGTATTATATGAGTTCATGTTTATCGTTAACCATTTCCTTTCTATTATTTCCCCCCCCTTTTTTCTTTGTTGACTAATAATATCTTCCAAAATATTGTAATAATAAAATAAATATAAATATATACGACTAATAAATCAATAATAACTTATTAATATTATTTCTAATATTAGATAATATAATTAAATATATTCGATATTACGTGATCGTAGTTAATGTGTTGATAATGCGCATACAGAATTCATACATGATGAATGATTTGATAAGTTAATGAAATCTCATTTTCTTGTGGGGAAAAAAAATGCACATGGACGTCATTCTTGGGCTTGAAAAAAGTGTTTTGTAAAAGTCATTGAACACGGAGCGAGTATATTATAAATAAAATAAAATGTTAAATACAAAGGATTAAAAAGTTAATATTAAATTACGTTGAAAATATCAATATAATAATCTTAAAAATCAATATCAATATTTGTAATAACTTTATAATAATATTTTCTGAAAAATATAGATTATAAATTTACCTGAAATTAAATATCTCTCAGAACGAAACAAATCAGCAATCACCAAACCTACTTTCGATCATGTCTAATTTTTCGGGGTCTGAAAAGCAATGTACACCTAATTAACAAGCAAAAATCTAACCGACTTAGCACGTTACATGTTTGGACACTACGGTACAGTAGTAATATGACGATTCACACATTCAATCGCAAACCTAGCTATATATAATGCATATGCACATGGTACATTTGTCAGATACACAAATTTGTAACGAACCTTTCGAAAGCAAGCAAGCGAATTGATACAAAACATTTCTGTTTTTCTTCGTAATCTTACTATTCAATGGATAGCGTGACCATGTGATATATTTTAAAAGAGACATCGAATATATTCTTTTTCGTACTAAATTAGACCCGAATTTTTAGGGTAATGCCTGCGTGTCCCTTTTTTGGTCTAAGATCGATGAGACCTCCTAAAGTACTTCTAATCTTCTAAAATTTTAAACGGTAAAAAAATAGGTTTCGGAGGATTATATTCGCCCTATTTGGCATATCATATGAGGGATTTATAAGTCAGAATTTACATATAATTTTTAATTTATAAGTTACTTATAAGATAAAACAAATAGATCTATTATTGGCATGTTTGGCCTGCCTTAAAATAAGTCATTTTGGACTTATTTTCGGGTAAAAATTTCATATTTTCATAAATGTTTTTTATACAAGTATTTAATGTATATTTGAGATTTTATAAGTTGCAAAAAAAATTAACTTTTTTCAGAAAAAAGTTAGGAATCTCTAACTTTATCTTAAAATAAGTTAACTTATTCTAGAAAAAAATTCCCCCAAACACCCCCTATATCATCTAGCCATATATCACATAATTTTCTTTTCTTTTTTCTTTTAATTCACTGCACCTACTTTTGCTGCCTTCATCATTTACAAAGTATATTAATTACTCTGTTCGTATACCTTTTTAAAGAAAATAAGCACCTAAACGTACGGCTAAACAGTATTGATACATGGTGACAAGATCTACTATGGTAGTTGCTTGTTACATTTTCTAATATTTTCATCATTATATATGATATTTTCTGGATTCATTTTAGAAAATCTTTGACTATAATTCTATAAAACAGTCTTCGACTGCAAGGACTATGCTATAATAATATTGTTCTAGAGTGGACGGGACATATTACTAAACTATCCTCCAAATCAAATTTCTCAAGTATTTTTTTTCAAATATTATGGAGAGTTTTTTAAAATTTAATATCTTAATGATTGACTCTCAACTCAAAAATAAACATTCTGAGTGAATAAAGATATTAAAACACAATATAATATTTTATCAAATTAAAATTCTTTAACAAACTTTTAGATTTTATGAAAACGGATAGCCTACTGTTTAATTTCGAATTATAATATTAATCGAGTTTCAAACCGTATAAAAATCAGAGTATTGCTAAAGGCCCAATTTTTTTCTCCAATAAAGTGGCACATATATGACTTATTTTAATTCGTGAACGTATATGTATGCACGCATATCTCATTTTATTATAAGAAAATTACCAATTATATAATGACAATTCATAATTTGATAAAAAATTTGAGGATTTTCTGAGGTGTCGGTCATTTTTCCAAAAATTATGACGTGGATGCAAAAAAGTCGGTGAAGACGGTGGTGATTGGCGAAGAGATCGGGAAAACATCACTTTCAAGAAATAAAAAGAGTGAGTCATTGCCACCTCCATTCCATGTAGTCCTACTTCGTAGCAGCACGTTGCTTGCATGCACTTTGTCAAGCTTTTCAGTATTTCCCATGCTCGTCTGCCTTGCCCCACAGGACAGAACCCCATGCCGACTACCAATTAGCTCTTCTCGTAATTACATTTATATTTTGCTTTTTCTTTCGCCCAAGGTTCGAATATATGTGCGTTTTACTGGATAAAATTTATTTAAAAATAAACGGCATCAATTCAATATGGATCATCAATAATAATATTACTCCATCGGTTCTAAAATAATACTTGTTTTGATTTTTGACTCGTATATTAAAATGAAAAAAAATATTGTTATATTTATTATAAAATTTAAAATTTTAAATCAAATACAAGTTTAAAATTTATATTTTTATTTGATATAAAATTTTAAATTTAATAATGAGTTTGATTATATTTTTTATCTATTTAGCTCGTGCTAAAAGATAAAAATGATTATTATTTTAAAACAGATAGAGTAAATAAATATTTATAAGCAGTGGAGTGATAATAATTCCACATTTAAGGGTACAAAGTTATGACTCAGAAAATAAATTTAAGGGTGAGCAAATATTACCGTCTGGTATGCGAGCAAGAGTTGACTCAGTTGGTTGATTAGAGAGAGGAATATCATCCTCGGTTACGTTTGAATTCCAAGGGAAGAGAATGCATGATTATGCTATTCTGAGCCCCAGCCTGTCACGTTACAAATTTCCACAATAAAAAAAATATTTATCGATTTTGAAAAGAAAATATTTTTTAATAATTGCATAAAACTTTAAATCTTACCAAACTCGCATGGAGTTTGAATAACATGTATTAATGTACGTATGTATGCAACCATGTCATATATATATAGTCATTGCCTATTTTGCCTCACTGGTGTGGTTAAAGTGGTAAAGACGTGTAGCTTGTTAGTTGGACGGTTGATATCTCATTTTCGAACATGCAACTCATACAATGACCGCATAGGTCTAGGTTCGATTAATTCTTGTTTAAGATGCTAATCTAATAGTATTAGAGCTTAATTTATTAGTCTAGGTTTAAATACATGTAGCAAAAGATTTCTTTGCACTAATAACATTTTATGAGAACTTGTTGCTTTTTAAGAAGGGGCCAGGCCCCTTAAACTGCTGTATGATGCATAGATACATACATGTTACATATATGTTTGTATACATATGTACTCCTATAAAAGTAGTGGATGAAAGGCCGTTGCCGCCAAAGACATTGTTAAGTAGACTTTGGTAGCATAGTAGAGCTGATGTGGGAAGCACGTGGAATATTTCATTGTGTTGTGTAGACTATGAACAATAATTAGGTAGCTGTGTACTAAGTATTATCTATACAGTATTAAAAGAAATTAAGAAGCATAATCTTCATAGACAACGACAATGAAATAAAAGCTGTGGAGCAGCAAGTGATGACGGAGATGAGGAGGGGGATTGTTTACAGAGTCAGCAACAGGTGTGATTTCTGTTGGATAAGGAGGAATTTTCCATGCCGCAATATATCATTTAATTTAATTCATCTATGTTGTACATATATGTATTATTAGCTAAGATTTGGATAAATGTAAATGAAAAATATTTGCATGCATGTTAACGGTGATGAGGAGGCCGGGGTGTCAAATTTATTTAGGGTTAGGTTTTACTTAGAAATACAGGAACATAGTGAACACTTGTCCTAAAGTTTTTAGAAAAGTTATGTGTTATTTAAATAAAAATTATGTGTTTGATATTTTTTACTCTACAACGTTAATACATAAATATTACTATATATATAAAAAAATATTATTTCACCGGATAACCAATTCTTAATAATTTGATCCCTATCCATTATAAATAATTTATATATTTAATTAATTTGAGAAGTGATTATTATATTTATTTTTAAAAATTAAAATATTAATTAATAAATTATGATACAAAATCCGTCTAACTTTAATTAGAACTTGATTTTAGGTCGACAACGCCGATACAAATTATTCAAGATTACACTTTATATGTTTTAGGCTTTTAGCCCAAGGTTCAAGGAACAAGGTCTAAAAGGAGACATGTTGTATTAAAATGTGGCGCAATTTTTCATTGAATTTATCATTTCTCACTGAGCATGTATGTATGTTTCATATGTTCTTTCAAAGTCTTGTTTTATTCATTTGTCTAGTCCATGTCAATGTATAGGATGTATATATATTATCTTCATGCTCTATTTGTCAATTTTCATACAAGATAAGGAAAGTGAAATAACTTTTACATGGATCGGATAATGTTGATTCTCAGGGGAAAGATTTGGCCGGTCAAATCTTCATTTGTTTATGTGTATAGTATTTCTTTTGTTTTGATATAATCTCCTTAAGTTATAAAGGCCTCACCATTCACAAACGGTTCCACGTACATTCAGATTCTTATTTAATGGTTTTGATTAATTATTCTAAATAAATTAATTACCTGTTTCAAATTAAGTTTTCGTTTGATTTAATTTCCATCAATTACAGTTTTGATACATATATCATATGTATGTAGATATGTCTTAAAAACAAATTTCCTCCCATTCAAATTATACAAAATTTTGACATTTACTAATGGTTATAGGTCTAAAAATAATACGAGTAGAAATAATCAAATATTTTGAAAATAAAAAATTACTTATATTAATGAATTATAAATTATTATATGAAGTTGTATCTTAGTTGATCGATATAAACATTTATATTTTTAAAAAATATTATATATATATATATTGAAATTTTAGAATTATTTTTTATACATCTTATACCGATGAAAAATTCTAAATATTTATAAAATTTAGTATAAGCTAAGTTTTTCAATAAAACGATATATATGTATGTATTTTACCAAATAAAATACTAGAAGTTGAGTAATATTGCTACAAAACATATAGTATACTATGTATCCATTTAAAATGTTAATCAAGATTATCTGCAATATCTCATTTTCAATAAAAGTATACTGACTGCATGCTTTGTTTGACTAACACTCAAACACCACAATTGGAATCTTCACATGAGTTGATTATTAACTTCTGATTTAATATATATACAATTTTTAAATAATAACAGTGCAAGTATTTTATTTTCATTACACGCTTAATATTTGTCCATTTCTACCTAATTAAACATATACTGAATCGAATCGTAAACTAAAATGAAACTCCTGGCTTGATTAAGTACTGTAAAACGTTACTTTCATTACATTAGCTAATACATGTCATCTTAATAGACCTTAACGAACGAGGCTTATTGTAAACGTATATACACACTTAGTTCGATTTAATATACTGTAATATCTGTGTACATTTATATGAGCATTTTAAGTTAAATCGACAGGGGTTATATTTTCGTTCGACAGTTTGGAGTAGTTGTTTGAATTCAAATCCAATCAAACAAAATTTTTAATCGCTTTACAAAAAGAAATATCCTATTACTATATATTATAGCATGTTGACATATTTAATTTAATTGCAAAAAAGTTGATACATTATCGATACACTTATATAAATTGTTTGAATTTTTTCATATATTAAAAAAAGTATTTTTAATTTTTTTGAATAAATACATATATTAAAAATTTTATTTAAAAAATTTATCCGAAGAAGTATATAAATTTAGGCTCTAGGAAAAATACTGTGAACTAAATATAAAATTAAAATTATTAACTCACTAAATTAATTAATTTGACTAAATTTAAATTTAGTTAAACTTCATTGTCGCACATGCAACGTACTCTAGTGTTTTTATTTGTGAATTCAACTCTAGTGTTTGATTAACTTTTCAAACTATCAAAGTACCAACCTACTAACTAGCAAAAAAAAAGTACCAACTTACTGCTAGTCTGCTACTAGCCAGTCTTACCCCTACCAAAAAAAATTTAAAAATTATAATTATAAGACCAATATTATAATTGCATATTTGCATGTAATATGTGAATACTTATAATTCTTAATTCTATTTTTATATGCTTATCAGCTTATATATATATATATTGTTTTTATTCATTTCTTTACACATATTTATATATAAAATAATTTCTCTTATTTTTAATTATGGGTTATATATATATATATATATATATATATATATATATATATATATATATATATATATATCCTTACCTTAACTTACTTATAAATTTAGTGTTCTAAATTTTTTTGATTTTTTAAAAAATTCCCTATTAATTTTTATAAAATATTTTACCGACACGGTTTATAAATTCTGATTAATTTTTATGAATTATTTTTATATAATTTGTCTTATTAAAAATTAGATAAATATATTAAATTTTATTATAATAATATCCCCCTCCGTTACTTTTAACATGTCAATTTTTAAAATAAATTTTGTTCCTAAATAAATGTCCATTTCTATTTTCAAGAAAGTTAGGGTTAATTTTTCAAAACTATTCCAATACTTATTATTTCTAAAATTTGATTTTTTTAAAACTTAGTTAGGATTTTCATTTTTAAAGATAATAATTAGAAGTATTTTTAGAAAAATATATTCTAACTAATTTTTTTAATATATATAATTTTTTGAAATTGAACATATAAATATGGACTATGAGAGTAATACAATTCAATTATTATTTTGATTAATCTTAACAATATATCTCAATTAATAAATTCATTTCCCAATTTTTACGATCATGCATGAATATTTCTTACGAATTATTTCCGTACCACTAAAAAAATTATTACACTGTACTGTGTTACGACTGTTGGTGTCGGGCGTTTATGAGTTGAGAGAGCGGGGGTAGATTTGTATAAAGCCGCCATTCCCCTTCTTATTTTCTTCACCGATCTCATTGTTTCCCTCTTTTTTTCCAACCTATCTTCTTTAACTACTTACAAGTTACAACTCTCTTGTAAGTATAGCCATTGCAATATTTCCTAACTCATCAGTGTACAACAATATCAAGGTAACTCATTTTTCTAAAACAACACTTTTATTTCATAAATATACATACAAGGGTCTTGTCAAAATTTGATTTTTACAACTTTGAGCTAATTTTTTTGGTCATTTATGATTTTTAATGAAATGGGGTTATGCATAATATTTTTGTAAGTGTTTGAAGCTAATTCTTGATGGTTTCTTGATGAAGAAGGAGAAGATGAAATATGTATTGGTGACAGGTGGGGTGGTGAGTGGACTTGGGAAAGGTGTCACTGCTAGCAGTATTGGCCTCATTCTTAAAGCTTGTGGTCTTCGTGTTACTTCTATAAAAATTGGTCTCTCCTTTTCTCTACTTTGTTTTGTTTTGCTTTCTTAATGATTTTGATTTTTTAAGCTGAAGTTTTGTGTCATCATGCTTAAACTTGATCATGTTTAGCTCATCATTCAATTTTTTTTTGCTTTCTTTGCGATTTTGAATTTTCTTAGTCCATGAACTTTGGCCAAGAGGAGAGGTGAAGGAGTCATGGCACTAGGCTATCGATGGGGTTATTATTTTTTAAGTTTTTTTAATGCATTATATATAGGGGAGTGAGAATTTGAACCCGTGACTCTTGGCTTGAGGAGGAGGGGTGAAAGAGCCTTGTCACTAGGCTATCATTGAATCATCATGTTCTTAAGTTTTAACTTAAAATGGAGAAATAGATAGGTGTTAAATTTTTGTACTTTTTCGTGATTTTTATTTTTCTTGCAAATAAAAAATAATTTTTTTACAGACTGGAAGTGTTCAAGCGGGGGATTTTACTATGTTTTCAAAATTTTGCATGTTTTGGCAGAATTTTACTATGTTCTTGTATGCCATGAGGAGTTGAGTTGATTGTGGGTGTCAAGCATGGGTACTCTTGTTGAAATAAAGACTTGAATTTATATATTTTGTCATATTCTTCATACGAGTAAGAAGTTTGAAATGGATTGAACGAGCTGGGGATATTTAATTGTATATATTTTCTCTGTTAAGGATCTTTTCTAGAAGGGTTCTTTTAGATAGGCCTCATATCAATTATTTTCATTATCTTCTTTCTTTTTGTCTTTTCAATACATTATTGATTATTACATTTTTGTTGTTTGAACTTCCCTCTGATTGTGTTCCTGTTGAACGTGATGTTGTTTGCCTTTTGAATGTTACATGTGTGTGCTTATAATAAACCTCTGTCTTTTCTTGTCATTCCATTTTGCTTAGTATGCTCTTTTTCTTTGCATTTTTCAGATCCATACTTAAATACTGATGCTGGAACAATGTCCCCTTTCGAGCACGGCGAAGTGTTTGTTTTGGATGATGGCGGAGAGGTATAAAAAATGGTTTTAACCACTCATGTATCCCCCCTGGAACCGCCCCTTGATCTTTTTTTTGGTACAGAATTGCTAATAGTTGTGTAAGGGTGCCTTTAACTTAAGGTAATAGAGGCGGGAAAAAGAATAAAAAATAGAGTGCGGCGGATATAATTTGAAGAGGAAAAAACATAAAGAAAGGGGTTCACATTAATGACTAAATCATAAGTCATATATTTTCTTACCAGGCAAATTACAGTTAGTTTTTTTTTTTATAGTGAGGCATTAATGCTTTTCCTGCATGGATAGAACACATATGTCTCTAATTCTTTAGTCTTAACTGGTCGATATGACAAGCTATTTGCTTGTTTTAGTGTTGGAAAGACGATAGTATAGTTAGTTACATCTTGAACTTAAGTTATCATCAAATGTACACCTGAAAAGAATAATTAATATGAAATATGGCAAGTGAAATAGCATGCTAGTCTGGTTTTGTGAGCCTATAATCTGTGTAAAAGAGGGGGTAGGAGTTACCGTGGAAACTGCTATAACTAGTAGTATAGCCTAATTTCTGTTAGTGTTCGACACCCACAAGGTTCACAAATTATATGAATATTTTACTTCAGATATCGCAGCTCCGTATTTTTATTGTGCTCAGCATCTATCTTGCATCTGAAATCCTCTTTGTAAAATTACTGCGTGAAGTGAAAATTGCATTATCGTACTAATACAAAACCAAGTAAATAATTTTTAGAAAAAAAAACCCAAGTAAATAATATGATTTCCTTGTTGAAGGTGGATTTGGACCTAGGAAACTATGAGCGATTTCTAGACATCAAGTTGACTCGTGATAATAATATCACTACTGGAAAGATTTACCAGGTTAGCAATAATTTAAATTACTTATGTTTGTTTTCTGTAGTTTTATGATTGAGCTTTCACTTGATGTATTAATTACCTTTTTTTCTTTGTGTTAGTCTGTTCTTGACAAAGAAAGAAGGGGTGATTATCTGGGAAAAACTGTCCAGGTCCACTATTTTGAGCAGCCTTTGTCACTTTAAAAGTATTTGGTTTGGCCTGATCTAATATTGATATCTCTCAATCAGGTTGTCCCACATGTCACAGATGCCATTCAGGAGTGGATTGAACGTGTAGCAGCTATACCAGTTGATGGAAATGATGGGTCGCCTGATGTTTGTGTTATAGAACTGGGTGGTACTATTGGAGACTTTGAATCAATGCCCTTTACTGAGGCTCTCGGACAGTTCTCAGTCCGTGTTGGTATGTAACACACATATTGCTTAATCAGCATACTGTAATTTTTCATACAAATTTAAAGAATCTTAAAGCAATCTTAATATGCAATCAAGTGTATTTCATCAAATTCATCATTTCAGGCATGGGAAACTTTTGCTTGATACATGTCAGCCTTGTCCCTGTTTTAAATGTTGTTGGTGAACAGGTGATTTAACATTGCACATGTTGTAGCAATAATAGCACATGATGAATTCAGACCTTATAGGAGGGTTTTAATGTCATTGTACCATTTATGTTTGCATGTTCAGAAAACAAAGCCAACTCAACACAGTGTTAGAGGATTAAGAAGCCTTGGATTGATGCCACATATACTAGCTTGCCGCAGCACAACGGTATCACTTCTTGTTTCATCATGCATATGCACATACAGACGTGCATGTAAACTTGCCAATACTATTATGTGAAACATCTCGCTTAGGACTGTCATCATTAATCCAGTCTTTAATTTAATATTTAATTGCAGGAGCTTGATGATAATGTCATAGATAAGCTATCTCATTCTTGCAATGTATCAGTAAGTTAATAAGACAACCACACACACACTATTTTCTGTGCCGAAATACTAATACTTATATATATATATATATCAGGTTTGCTAGTACTACTTGCTGAATTACTTGCATATGCTTTCTTCATTCTTTTTTTCCAGGTGGAGAACATCATTACGCTCTATGATGTTTCCAACATCTGGCGGGTTCCTTTGCTATTAAAAGTACATGGTTCTCTTATATAATTGTCTTATGTTATTGCAAAATTGCAATCGGAATATTAACTGGTCCCCTCTCCCTCCATATATAGGAGCAGAGGGCTCATGAAGCAATCTTGAAAGTGCTGAACCTTTCTGGGTAATTAAAAGGAGCTCACTTCTTTTTGTTCTGTTACAGTTGGCTAAGATTAATTTTTTGGCTGTATTTATCTTTTTTGTCAAATTAAGTCTAGCACTCACACTAAGTCTGTGCAGTGTTGCTAAAAAATCTACATTGGAGGAGTGGACATCTAGAGCGAATCTTTGTGATAGGCTTCACATTCCAGTATGTTCTAACACTTGCCTTTACTTTGTATTAAGTTCACTGTTGCAAATATCTTCCAGTTTCCCATAGAGTTTTTTGTCATATATTTACAGGTTAGAGTTGCCATGGTTGGCAAGTATACATGCCTTTCAGATTCTTATCTATCTGTACTGAAGGTAATCTTTATTTTTCAGCAGTTCTACCACTCTTTTTACATGTTTGATTTTCTGAAAACTTTTGATTATTAATAACACAGATCTAAAGTATATATTGCAGTTGCTAATTTTATCTATTTCCTATCCTATGATTACTCGGTTCTCCCCACCTCTTGTCGTAAGAACCAAAAAATTGAGGATATCTTAAATAGCTACAACTATATGGCATCAAGGTGAAATATAAAAGGAATGTGCAATTGAGCCAACCTCTTTATATGGATAAGTATACTAATGCTTAATGCCATTTTGTTGGTTTTGGTTTTAGATTGCTGACATAGGCTTATTAAAAAATGCAATCTCCATCCTCCACAAGTGTCTGTAATGCACTCTTTAGAGTCTTTTACATTAGAAAAATATTTATATATTGCTTTCTGGTTATACGGACTGTTATAGGTTATTTAGAAAGAATCTGGATAAAATCATTAAACGTTTATATTAACAGGCTCTATTGCATTCTTTATATTTCATTGACATCAAGTCAAACTGGAGACAGACACCTGAAAGTCAATAATTATTTACGTCAATATGGTGGTACAGAGGCACAGAGCACATAGAGTTAAGAATTTGTGCTGAATATGCTTTTATCATATTCCAGGCTCTGTTGCATGCTTCTGTTGCTTGCCGCAGGAAACTGACTGTGGATTGGGTTCCAGCTACTGACCTTGAAGATGGAACCGAGAAAGAGGTTATTGTCAAGTTCCCTTTCTCATGAAATTTCCAATTGTCTTACATAACTGCGTGACTATCAACTTTTCTTGCAGAGTCCTAAAGATTACAAAGCTGCTTGGAATTTGTTGAAGGTTTGTGAAGCTACAGTGTAGTAATTATTATTGGCAAAACAGAACCACTTGCTTCAAATTAAGTGTTGCAAAAGATTTGTGTTGGTTTCTAACAAACATTCAACTTTAGGGTGCCGATGCTATACTAGTTCCTGGAGGTTTTGGTGACAGAGGCGTGGAAGGGAAAATACTTGCTGCAAACTATGCCCGAGAGAACAAAATCCCTTATCTTGGTATATGCCTAGGAATGCAAATTGCTGTTGTAGAATTTGCCCGGTTTGTTTTAGGGATGGAAGATGCCAACAGTACTGAGTTTGACCCAAAAACTCGGAATCCTTGTGTTATATTTATGCCAGAGGTTCGCATTCATTCTCTGTCTAAAGCTATGATTCTCATTTTTCTTCAAAATTGAATCCTTCTTTGCACTTCTTATATTTGTCTTCTTGCAGGGTTCGAAGACCCATATGGGAGGTACAATGCGTCTCGGATCAAGGAGAACATACTTTCAGATTAAAGACTGCAAATCTGCAAAACTGTAAGCAAATTTACCTTTTACGCAAGTGTACAAATATAGATAGTGTTATACACATTAAGGCTTTAATGATCTTTTCTTACTGTGTTATATAAGTACTAGTCCAGACTGTTTCTAACTATAATTAAACTGAAAATTCTATGACTTATTTCCTCCAGCTTTTGTTAATCAAAGCATAAAATATCTAGTCATCACCCGTGCATAGTCAAATTTGTCTTTTTAATTCAATTCTCAATCCATGCATCTTTCCTTAAAAATACACTCTTCGGCCATTACATCTTTTAGCAAATATGGCTTCTCCCATTATGATTTCTTATGTTGTGAAAAATCATCTCTTATAGATATGGTAACAGGAGCTTCATTGACGAGAGACATCGGCACAGATATGAGGTATGTATATGATCTTGTCTTTCTTTCTGTTGGTTGTTGGTTTAACACACATTGTTCTAGTGTAAATGCTCATCTTGAGTGATCATTACATGACTAGCTTTATTGGGGTTGAAAAATGTGCTTTATCCCATGTAGGTAAATCCGGATATGGTCCCACAACTTGAAAAGGCAGGTCTGTTGTTTACTGGCAAAGATGAAACTGGCCAGCGCATGGAGGTAGGTCTTTTGGTAATATTTAGTAAATGCATTTTATTTTTTTTTGGGGGGGGGAGGGTGTTTGGTTTGCTGCAATGACTTATATTACAGTCCTGGTCTTAAGGTTTTATTCTGAAATGCAGATTATTGAATTGCCCACACATCCGTACTATGTGGGTGTCCAATTCCACCCTGAGTTCAAATCGAGGCCGGGAAGACCTTCTGCCCTTTTTGTAGGTAATTATTCATCCCACTCTTTCCGAAGATGGATTTATTCACCAAGATGATGGTACAATTCATTTTAATTGCCTTGTTTTATTATCTGTCTACTGATTGTTGATGCTAGGACTAAATATATTATTGGTAATAATCTGTGGTCCCTATATTTAAATCTGTGGCCAAAAAAATTATTCTACTTTCAAGTAGTGATCATGTTCCAAACCTCCAATTATGTGTTTAACCCATAGATCATCTGAAGGTTCAAGCCCTCTTATAACAATCCAAATGTCAATGCCCAGCCTGTTCTCTCAACAGCATTTGTATTAACTCTGTTTCAGTTCCTGAACCTGGTCATTATAGCAAAGTGTATATATGAGTGAAACCATTCGATGATTTCGCACCCCACATGTTACTAGGTACACATTATCAATAGATCAACTTTTTAAACACTTCAGATACATGTTTGCATATCTATAATAGATGCAAACATGTATCTGAAGTGTTTAAAAAATAGAGGTAGCAGTTGTGTGAGATACAAGTTTTCGTGCATCTATACTTTAATAGTCATCTTTATTCCCTAAAATGCGCATATATCAAAACCTATACTAATGCCCCGTACGTTGTATAATTTGTGCCCTCAATTTCCTGATAGTTCATTGTCAACTAAACAGGGCTTATAGCATCAGCATGTGGGCAACTGGATATTCTTACGAGGAAGAGCGAGACAAAAATTATTGGTTTTATCGGTAGAAATGGTACCTCAGCAATAACACCATACCAAAATGGACATTCCCTAAAGCATGCAATAACTTATTAGATGGCATTTACAGCAATGGCAACCGAAATGGTCTTCATGCCTAAGGAACAAACATTGTTCCATATTGTTTCAAAATCTCTTCTTCCAGGTAGCGTGGTTTATTAGTTGTGCTGAGGGCCTTTTCTTTTCGTGTGTATACAGTGATGCTAGTGTGTGTAGGTGTTAGCTTCTGGAGTGGAAATGAAATTCCGATGTTTTAAACGGAACAGCCTATTATATTAGAGCAAATATGCAAAGGGAGAACGGGGATTTTGGGAGCTAATTATCTTTCTAGTTTTAAAGCTTCATAATCACAATTTAGCTTATTTCAACAGCTCTTTATCATTTAGACAAGTGCAGTAGCTCCTGTCACCGTTGTATATGTTTGGACAGTTTGTTTTGTCATTATTTTATCTAGTATTTGTTGTTCTTTTTGAATGTGAGCTGTGATGATCAAATGGAAATAAACAAATTATTTCTACAAAAGTAAAAACAAGATTTGATTTCTCCGGCACAAAACTCTCTATGTGATTTTGATTTTGCCTTGCTAAACTCTCAATAATTGTTTTCTCCCTTGCCGAGCCTTCTAACATGGCTCTGATGCATGATAAATTTCTCAATATAATCGGTTCTCATTCATAGTAATCGTATGTAGTATATATAATTACAAGTATTCTACCTGATTTGATTAGCAAAAACAAAATCTTGTTAATTGACAATGGAAATATATATCACATCTCAATATAATATTCAGCAATATTCTAATATATCTAAATATCTGTTCATCGTAAATAAAAAATTGTGTGATCAATTACATGACGAGAGACGGCAGCTTACTAAACTTTTGTGCCCCATTTTCTCAATAATTGTGTGATCAATTACTAAATTACATATAAAAACTAGCACTGCTTCCTACAAAAAAAACACACTAGCACTGCTAATTTTCTTATATGAATTCTATACCTTTTCTTATTTTTTATTATGTACTGCTTGTACTAGCAAAATACAATTAGTGATGTATCAGATTGTCAGAATCACTGATTATTTATAAATGTTGTTTCATTTGCATATTATGAAAGCATCAGTAACAGAAATAATGATTTATTATCATAACTAACAAATTACTGAACAGGGGCTAATTTGATTTGCAATTTTTTTCTTCAGAATCGTACAGCAACCAATAACACAGATCCTATCGGAACATCTTCTACTCGAACTCAAACTAGTTCGAGAACAAAAAGAAAACCCGTGACACTTCATTTAGATATATGGTAAGATGTTGCAAGGTATCGAGAGAGACAATAGGTGAATGGAAGAGCTGATGCGAGCATTATGATCAATTTTTGCTTCTTATTCATCCAATGGAACACTTACCATATAGATAAAGTATGCAAGGGAAAGTCTAAGGAAGATTCAAGTCAGAAACTGATTACTTCGACGAAAATCAACATGGTGGTGAATTTCTTGCTGTTCTAAAGGTTGATGCTAAAATTATTAGAAAACTTATTGTTGAAATGATCATAATTGATGAGCTAGCATTCAAGCATGTAGAATTGTAGATGGACTGGGTTTTGGATATTTGATGGTTCTGGCATTCCCAAAGTTTAAGTTGCTGTCACGACTTACAGTACAATGCTATTGTTTTGGTATATTTTGTGCTAAGAAGAGAAAGTAAAATGTCTTGATCGGAAAAAAACAGAGAGTATGCCTTACAAGTTACAACAGATACTTGGACGTCTTTGCAAAAAGTCAATTTTATGTGTTTAACGGGCCATTTGGTACTATAATTTTCAAATGTGGAACTTATGTTACAGGCAGAATCTTTACTTAAGTCTCAAAACCATGCTGCTATCAAAGATGTCTATGCTGAGAAGCCGAGGTTGTGTGTTGAGAGGGATATGTTTGGACAGAAGAGCTGTTGTGGAGTATAGTATCATCACATAATGTTAAGCTTGGCAAATATACTGTTGAGGTCACACCGTTTTATTATATTGTAGTTTGCATATAGATATATCGTTCCCAATCTGATATATAGTCTATGGTGAAAGATTTTACCTGTTGGTGGATGTTCAGTTTATATTTTAGATATCAATATATCTGCAAGCCCATCGCTAGTATAAATTTATTTGATATATATTGGTCCATGAAAAGTATAGATGCTATCATTGTATGTGGGGATATGGCATCCTGTGCCTCTGTACCATGAATCAAGGAGAAGCATTTGCTACGTGACCTGTTAGATTCTGCTAGTATGACAGGGTAGTGTGGGGCGGGAGATGCGACAGTACATTAATAATCCGATTCAAAATTGAATTTCAATCAGACGGATCCTTTGGAGTGGAGACGTACGAATGATGAGCTTTTGGATTCAGAAGAAACCGTAAAATTTTATGAGAACTCCCGAGCAAATCCTGTAGTTTGAGAAAAGGAACCAGAACAGAGTTTTTTTTTGATAGATACCAAGACTCTGAGTTTTAACTTCTCATTAATGAAGCGTCCAGCTGAATGATTTTTAGCTACTATCTACAGCATGCGAGAAGCTTGTTGCAGCCTCGTTATCGTGCCTATGAGGCACAAATTGTCTATCCAAATTAGTTGGTTGGTATGCCAATGATGATCCTGCATTTTACACTCCTCTGCATCCCAGGATGGCTAGGAGTGAAATGTAAGGCAAGGCTTCCTCTTTTTCTTTTTCTTTCTTTGATTTAATTTAATAAAGGCATATAAATTGACATATCTGGCACAGAACACTTATGTATTGAAAATGTGATGTTACTATAAATAAGATATAAATGAAAAGGATGAGGGGGACTTCAACTGCTGTGTCATTTACAGAGTGTATGACACACGTATTGTGAGCACCTGCTCTCTCTGTGCACAACATATTTATTGATAACATGCAAGTGTGAAGTGTCATATAAACTACGTAATTGTTAAATGATGATTAATTCAACTTTTTAAGTGCGAGTACCTCCGTGTGGCCTGTCTTGCAAATTCCCTGTAAATTCAAAAATACATAAAATTTTAACTTATGATTCTCGATCGTAAGTTATTTAAAATGTCTCCGTAATAAGTTAAAAGTAAAAAACGAGCTCTAATTTAATCCAAGTGCAGACTTTTTAGAATGCTAATCATGCTTTATATCATCATGCCACCGAGGATCAGATGTCAAACTTTTTTGCGGACAGAGAGTTGAGAGCTAATCTTTTTTCTTTTTTGTTTCGCTAATTGAAGAGCTAAAGATAAATTTTAAAATATTATTGTAATGCTCAGAAATAGAATTCATACGTTTGGGAATGGGTTGAGAATAATTGAGACATTGGGGTAGCACTGTTGGTGTGTGAAGGTATAAATATATCTCGAAAAAAGTCGATACATTTTATATATCTCTTCTTTTGGTCATGAAAAGGTGCTACATTTGTACCTTTCTATCTGGGCTCATACAAGAAGGCACATTCATCCCAAACACTTGTATCCTTGGGAGTTGGGATGCCAATACGGAGGGAAGATGAACCATTTTAGTATTGAGAAAATAAAATTATTTTTTAGTATATATTATTAAATATTTTATATATGTAATTGTGTATAAATATATATGAGCATATGTTTAATTAAAATTTATATGTAATTCAAATAATAATATTTTGGAATACAATTAAGTTTTAATATGATCTAATTTTTTTTGTGAAAAGTTCGGATTAAATATGATTTGTTTGGTTAGTGATAAGATTTCTGTGTTTTATTTAAAAAAGGTATTTAATTATAAAAACTACTCATATCTAAGTTAAAAATTAATTTTTTAAACAAACTTATAACAATTAAACAAATAGAATTTTTATTATTTTAATTTTAAAAATATAATATAGGAAAAAAATCAAGCTATAGTTCATTGTATAATATACGAGTATAAGTTTTAGAAAAAAGGTAAAATAATATTTAAGTATTTACTTTTTTGCTTTTCTATTATAGTATATGAAAATAAACCATAACCATATACTAATAAATAAATAAATAAATAAATAAATACTTTGGTTAAGTACAATTTTTTAAGACTTAAATAAATAAATAATATTATTTGATTTAATTAATTAATAGAATCTAAAAAGAATAGATAAACAACAAGTTGGTAAATTATTGTTATCATAACCATCAAAATACGTAGAGCAAAGAGAGTAGAGAGAGAGAGAGAGAGAGGGGTATGTATTTTGTAGACGTCGCGTATCTAGGGATCCCTACGATCCCGTTAGGTGCACAACCACTGTCGCATACTCTCTAATGGCCTGTTTGGCCCGCCTTAAAAATAAGTCCTTTTGGACTTATTTTCGGGTAAAAATTTCATATTTTGATAAATGTTTTTTATACAAGTATTTAATGTATATTTGAGATTCTATAAGTTGCAAAAAAAAGTTAACTTTTTTCAGAAAAAAGTTAGGAATCTCTAACTTTATCTTAAAATAAGTTGACTTATTCTGAAAAAAAGATCCCAAACACCCCCTGAGTTAATTTCTTTCCAACTTATATTTTCTAACCCAATACACACACACACACAACATCTTTGCTTGTATTGTATTTATCTACACCACCATTGCTCCCTCCTAATCTCCTCTCTCTCCATCCTCGTAAGTCTCTCTCTCTCTCTCTCTCTCTCTGCGTAAAACTAGTTTCTTTTAAAGTCTATGTCGATTTACTGTTCGATTTTTACCTGCATTGCTAATTACTAGTAACTACACTCTAGATTCGCAAATCTCAGTTACTTATTGTTACTAATTCAACTCGAATCTGCTGTTATTTTGTTAATTACTGTTTGACTTAGGTCTTGACTTTATTAATCAGGGCTCACCTACTTGGATCTTGTTTACTGTATCTATAGTTTGTATAGTAATGTGCTACATTCACTGCTCTCGGTTTTGAATCAAATGGAACTGATTGTTCCAACTTTGTTCTCCTTATTTACTGTGTTTCCACATTTTTCCGATTTTTGTATGCTTTAGTATGAGAATTTTGTATTTTAGAGCCGATTTAGGATATATTTGAATAATTCTAGAGTATATATTAAGAATTTTTTTATTTGCTAATTAAGAACTTAATTAGTACGAGAAAGCATTTTACATATATTTAATATTTAAGGTATAATTTTAGTTGCTAAAGTCTATTATCGAGACAAGTCTTGATGATAAGAGTGTACACCTTTTGTATTCTAGATGTTATTTTTGTTAAGAATATAGTCTACAAACAAATTTTCTGGGACAAGGGAGTATTAGTGTGGATTTATGTTAGTATGGCTCGCAGTTACTGTAATGATGATACAGTAATATTATTTGGGGTACCATAATGCTAATATGTTCATTTCTGGCTTAAATTTCAGATGGAGAATTTGTCTACAAACGGGCATCGTTTTCGAAGAATTTCACGGCAGTCCTTTGCTGGTAGTCTGAACTTGGATCCATTGGTGAGTTTTGAACACCTAATAATTTATAATTTTCTGCTAGTCCTTTCCCTGGTAGCCTCGGCATATTTTAGCTACATTTGCTTATGAATTCTATACGTTAAAATTTTAAGTGTTATAATATGAGAAGAGTCTTATATGCATTGACAATAACATGACATTATTGGTGAAATATTACTATTTTAATGCACATTAAGGTATAAGTTTTAATTTTATAAATAGCCTCAAACTTTTTTCTGTTAAAGTAGATGGTTAAACATTTCATTGCATACACAAATAGCATAAAGGAACTTCTACTTCCTACTCCCAGTCTCCAAACTTTCCTTCTTTTGTTAATAAATTATAGCCGAGTAGTGTGCTGAGTCAAAGCTTATAGGACGGAGATGGTCATGAAAGTGTAAATGTGATCATTAGTTAAAAGAAGTGAACATTCTTAAACTGTAATGGGTGGAAGTTTTCCCCTTAGTTTGTCTTTTGCTCTTGAAAGTGTCACTTATAGCAACTTACAGATCATGGTTATACCCGTACCTATAAACTTTGAAGTATTTTTTTTACCAAGAAAATAGTAGCACTATAACGTACTTTATATTTTTTCCAGCTTGATGAAAACTTGGAACAGTGGCCACATCTCAGTGAACTTGTTCAATGCTACAGAACTGATTGGGTGAAGGATGATAACAAGTATGGACATTATGAGAGCATTGGCCCCATATCATTTCAGAATCAGATTTTTGAGGGACCTGATACTGATATTGAAACAGGTAAATTAGACAAAAAGTTGATAATTGACATGTTCTGGGTGACACTGAGGCAGACTTTTGTGCATTTATTTGCTTAGTCTGCTATAGGCTTATTTTGTGTATGCAATTAACGAAGGATTTTTTTTATAGCAAACTTGTTTTTGACCTGATCATAAATTCTCACTATATAATGAAGCGGACCCTGTAAAATCCCTGTTGCTTTCTTACTGATTTGCAGTAATATTAATATTTTGTCTCCAGAAATGCATCTTGCCAATGCAAGGCAAAATAAGATTGATGATACTGATGACGACATCCCTAGTACATCTGGGAGGCAGTTTACAGATTCCGCCTCCAAGTCATCAAGCTCAAAAGTTTTAAAGGTTCAGCAAATTTTGATGGTTTATTGATGTATCTGTATATGTGCAAGGAGCATAACTCCACGAATTCTCTGATTACATACGATCTGTACTCTATAATCTTTTAGATGCATGTCTAACTTTCACTTTCTATGATCGCAAATTGATTTATATTCCAACTGCAGCATTTGGGTGAATCCCCACTGCCCACTTATGATCCTGTTTTTGACTGGGAAACTGAGAGGTCAACTATATTTGGGCAAAGGATTCCAGAAACTCAGCTGGCACAATATGCTAGGTCAGTAACTGTTCTGGAGTAGAATTTTTGTCTCTTTGATTTTAGTGTTCTTGTAGTTTCTTCTCTGCAGTTACAATCTTATTTTCTTAAGTTTGGTTACTTCCATATTCTTGTGTTGTAGTGGATTGAAGATCTCAGTTAAAGTCCATTCCTTATCATTTCAAGCGGGATTAGTGGGTGAGCCTTTTGGGTTTAGTACATAACTACTTGATGCCTTTCCAATTTCTTTTTACTTAAGAGACTTTAAAGCCTTCTATCAAATTGTAATGTGTTGTTGTCAAATTTTGTTGCAGAGCCATTTTATGGCACTATCTGTTTGTATAACAAGGAAAGGAGAGAAAAACTCTCAGAAGACTTCATTTTTTCTGTATTACCCACTGGAATGCAGGAGGTAAGCTTGTGTTCTTAATCATATGATAAATATAATTTTCCTGTTTAGGTTTTCTTTCACAGTATTTACTACTAGTATTAATTGAAATGATAATTATTTTTATCTTTTGTCACCACTACCAGGCTAGCAGTTCTTATGAGCCTCGTGGTATTTTTTACTTAGATACCCCATCAGCATCAGTATGTCTTCTGATCCAGTTAGAGAAGCCTGCCACAGAAGAAGGCGGGGTAACTCCCTCTGTCTATTCTCGTAAAGAACCGGTATGTATGTTTCCTGAACAACTCAATGTATGAATTGAATTTTCTGTTTTTTTACCGGTCTTAATGGTTATTCTCAGTGGAGTTGCCTAGTTGCCTGAATGTTTTCATGTCTTTAATTCACATCAGTATCTATACACACACATATATGTACATATAAAAAGTATAAATTTCACCATTTTTGTACTTACAGCAATTAAACATACCACACTAGAAGATAAATCACATACAGTTATTTTCCATTCCCAAAACTCAAATATGTATTATGTTGTCAGGCAAGAACTTTTTAGAAGATCTTTATAATGATTTCATTGTTGTTGGTGTATGTTGTGCATACTATTAGCAGACTCCTTATATAAAGAAAGGAACATTATGTATGCTCTTCTGAATTTATGTTTACATTCATTTAATTAAAACAGGTCCATATGACAGAGAGAGAAAAGCAGAAACTCCAAGTGTGGTCTCGCATCATGCCTTACAGGGAATCTTTCGCTTGGGCTATTATTCCATTGTTTGATAGCAATATTAATTCTTCCCCTGGTGGGCCTACTTCCCCCAGTAGTTCTGTTGCTCCTAATGTGTCCGTATCAAGTTCCCAAGACATTGTCTCAGATCCCATTGCAAAGTTAGATGGGAAACTAGGTTATTCAAGCGGAAACTCTGTTGTGGTTGAAGTATCAAATTTAAACAAAGTAAAAGAAGGGTATACTGAGGACTCACTCCAGGTTTAGTAGCCATTTGTATGAGCTTTTTTGCGTTTCTTCAACATTTTATCGCATTTATGTTTCTGTTTAGTATTTAAAAAGTTGATCCAAGTAATTTTGGATTTTTTAATCCGTGAAATGGAATGTGGGTTTTCCATCGCAGTTTATGCATGTTCACTATCCGCTCCTTGTAACAGTAACACACATAAACATTACTACAATAAGTATGTAAGGAACTAGAAGCAATTAGGAGATAAAGAGCAAGCGTAACCAGTTTGTTTACTCGGTTCCTTTTGACCAAAAAACATTAATAATTCTAATTTTTACAGATTATTTGCTTATGGTTATGAAGTGGTTACTTTGTAATGTTAGTGTTACGATGATGTTGGGTTTCATGTTGATCTAGGGAAGAGGAGTGGCATCTGTTGTTAGTTTGGTTCAGTTATCAACATGTATTCGCTAATATCCTACCGGCTACCCCCCTTTTTTTGTTGAAATGTTAATAACCTTGCCCTGTTTGTCACTCAAATCAATATCATTGTTATGTGTTTATAATTTGTGCTTATATAGAAGGGCAATTTGTTGACTGGGACTTTTTCCCTCGGTTTTAGGACCCCAAGCGCAAGATCCATAAACCTGTAAAAGGAGTATTGAGATTGGAAATTGAAAAGCTCCAAGCTGGTCCTGTTGACTTTGAAAATGCTTCAGAAGGGGGCAGCATTGATCACGAAGATCAACTTACTGATTCAAGGTTTGCAAAATGTCCCAGTAATGGTTCTGATGGACATCAGAATAGCCATTCGAAAGTGAATTACTTTGAAGGAAAAGAAAGGCCTCGAAATGGCTCAATTGCTTTGGGAAATACAGATGTAAATACTGATGATGTAAGCATCGTAAAAATTTCATGCACCTTCTAATATATCATTACATCTTAAATTAATTGTACATCTCCATCTGTCTACTGGTATCACTGCTCTCTCAGTTTTTTTTATAAAGCATAATCAAACTTATATTTCTTCATGGAACTGCCTTGTGATATCGTAATGTACTTTGTTCTGCAAATTACCAAGATGTTGCAACTATACAAGCACACCCTTTCAAATTAAATATAACATCTTGTTGTTGAATAGTTTATGATTTGTACTGAAGATTCAGCAGATATGGTGTTTTATCATTTGCAACATTAGTTTTCGTTATCTTCCGTCTTCAGACTAAAATGTATTGTTATTATTACAGTTCCAAGCCTTTGATTTCCGAAGAACAACAAGAAACGAACCGTTTCTGCAGCCATTTCATTGTCTTTATTTCTATCCCATTACTGTAAGTTTAAGTCGGAAAAGGAACCTGTTTATACGTGTTGAACTCAGGAAGGATGATTCTGATGTTCGTAAACAGCCGTTGGAGGTAAGTGGTCTTTTTCTTCGAAGTTGGTTTACCTTCTAGATCTGTGCAGGTTGGTGATATATGGTTAATCTTTTATCAGGCAATGCATTCAAGGGAACCCGGTGCATCCCTTCAAAAATGCGCCCACACACAAGTTGCTGTTGGTGCTAGGATTGCGTGTTACCATGATGAAATCAAAGTTTCTCTTCCGGCAATTTGGACACCATCGCATCACCTTCTGTTTACTTTCTTTCATGTTGATCTTCAGACAAAACTAGAAGCTCCAAAGCCAGTAAGTTCAGTTGTGTTGACTGCATTGGAAACTAATTATACTTAGTTTAGTGAAGCCACCTTTCATTGTAGTGCGACTTTACCTTTTATATGCCACTTATATATCCCGAAAATATAACTACTTTAACTTTTTCATTGTTTTTGCTAACAATTCCAATTATTACTTTGTACAGGTGGTAATCGGATATGCATCACTTCCATTATCGACACATGCACAGTATGTAATTTAGCATATGCTTCTATTTTTTATTTTCATTACTTATTGTTTATTACATTATAAAAGGTCCATTCCCTTTGTTTATATATCACCAAAGGATATAAGCGTCTCCTGGTTTTCTGCCATTGTTGTTCTTACGTAGTTACGTGTGATTTCCTTGCTGCTCTTGTTGTATATAGTAAGTAATGTAGTGTATGAAGTTGCAATATGTAACATTTAGGACACATCTCTTTGTTGGATAGAGGCTTCTTGAGTCTGTTATTCTTAATTGTGATTTCTTTGCTGCTCTCCCTCTGTATCTAGTTAGTCATGTGATGAACAAAATTGCAAGTGTAAGAGAAGCATGTAACAACACAGTGTTGGGTTCCGAGGCATAAAACGCAGCGGATAAACGTAAATATAACAAAAAAAATCGGAACCCAAACCCAGGATCCATGTATAAGATTGGACAGATTATGGAGAAAACAGAATTATACATATTCTGGTCTTGACTTTCACGAACTCAACAGAGATCCTAGCTTTCACGAATTGTGTCTTCCTCTCGAAAAACACCTTTATGGTATCCACACGAGCACCTTCAAGAACGTCTCACGATCTTGATTGTGGAATGGACGTACTAGCCTCCCTCTTGACAATTCGAGTTTGTTCCTGCCTCTTTTTGTTGCTGCCTCTTCTAGGGTTTTTATGAAAAACGTAACTTGCCTCTTAACCCTACATTATCTATTTATAATGTGTGATTAATAGGCCCATAACAGCAAAACCTAACCCATGTAGGTATAGGATTAAATAATAAAATGAATTTCTATTATTTAATTAATAACTAAGTCATACTTAATTATTATGGGCAGAAATACTCCTCTAATTTGAATTTATATTATCTCAATTAATTAAGTCTCACTTAATTAATATAATAAAATTCAAATAATTATCAATTAATTTAAATCTATAATTTAAATTAACTATTCCTCTAAGTCCTCTAAGTGCTCTATGTGTGTGACCCTATAGGCTATTATTTAATTGACAATAATTTTATTCTCCAATAAAATTATAAACAATGAGCGGTATCTAATAATACATCATTGCTACCCAATTAAACAATAATTAAATCGTGATTTGATAAAACCTTTTGTGATTAATGTTTCCGTGTAATATAATCCCTTTAACCATATATATTATAGATTAAACTCGAGACATGTATTTATTCATCCCCTTCAACATTTAATCCGGGTTTGCTTGATCCATGAGTAGACTATGGAAAACAAATCATTATTTGAGCACAACCATGCATTTTATAGTCTCACTCAATCAAGAGGCCAATAATATCTCTCCTAATTATAGGAAGGTTAAATTCTTTATCTATCATTCATATTTCTAATACGACTCATGATATACCCGATGTCCACTTTTATCATCATCCGGTCAAAGGTAACTTTTAATGTAGTCAAAGTATATTAATCCTCGTATAGAAATATAATGATCTCAAGTCAAATGATCATTACACCATTATCACTGTGAGTCTTTCTTATGACTTTATTAAACATAAAGAATCTCACTGTGGTTCTGTCTAGTACCATGTACTCCTAACATGTACCTATGTATTGACTTTAGTATCCCCATACTTATAACCAATGAGATGTGGTTATCTGTCAAACAACATACTAGTCTATTTATGTATTATTATTGTCCTATAATAGTAATACTCGACTAGGGACCTTTAAGAATATGATATATTATATAATCTCAAGTTCAAGTCATGTACTTAAACTATACAATGTGTATCATGATTCTAAGGACATTTATTATGCTAACAAATATATCGCAGTAATTAAAGTCATAATAAATACGTTTATTGAATAATCAAATGACATAAAGGTCTATTAAAAGAAACAATGTATTGCCTCTAGGGCACCTACACCAACACACAGATCATATCTCTTAGTTGGAGAAAAATGGAGTTTAATCCTATGATCAAAATGCAATTACTATACTCATTCTAGCCTGTTGCAGCTCATTGTAGGTTCACAGAAAATGTCATGACTTGTAGGAAATACTCGATTGTAGACTTAAGACTCGTACACATGTAAAACAAACCCAGAGGTCTACATGTTTTGAGGTGGAACGGGGATGGTTATTAAGAACATTAATTTTCCATTTTTGTAAAAAGTGGTACCAGTTGAAGTATTAATACTTGTCCTTGAGCAACACTAAACTTAATTTGCATTATAAAAAGTTTTCAATTATAGGAAAAGAAAATGAACTGCTGCTACTTGCTATAATTTGTACTATATGATATAATTACCATTTAAAAAATAACAAGAATCTTAATTATTACATGACAATTACTACCTTGTGAAGTACTCAGTCAAAGTGAGCTTCTAACAGTTTGTTTGTACTTTAGAGTTCAATTTCCGTTCTCAACCCATGACCAATATGAGCACGAAGCTTCCTTTGTAGGCATCTCTAACTACTTACACTATTTTGGCATGATTTTTACACCAAAATGATGTAAAAGTTACACTATATTCAAAATCGACTCCAACCCATTAACACCAGAAGGAATCTTTCTTGTACTTCAAATGTTATCTTACCGTTAAAAGTACAAAAGTAATAAAGTTTTGGGACATAAAGAGAATGATTTTTTTTAGTTAATGAGTATAAGGGTAATGTCACACCAATATGGTCTTACTTTTAGAGTTGGATTGGAGTTGATTTTTACAAAATTTTGATATAAAAATATATTTATAGAGTTGGGTTGGAGATAGTTAGACAATCCTTCCAGTTTTTAGTCTTGTGTTATGCTAGGAAATTTTGAACTACGAAGAAAGACATCAAGCACCCATTATGAGGTTCAAACATGTACTGATTAAATTGGAAGGTTCACATATCTTTTATGGAGCATAGTGGATTTTTGTAGTGTATAGTTTAGGTGAGATTGTAGAGTTCTCGGCCATTTGGAGTCTATTAAGTATCTGCTCCAGTAAGTTAGTAGTTAGGCACTTAGGTTTCCAGACCAGGGTGGGGCGGGGAAGAGAGATGTTGGATGCTTTAACATATGCCTTATAGGGATGGGATACGGGATACCAGATACAGTAATTGTTTTCTTCTGAACCCTATGGAAGGTCTAGGAAATTGGCTGTTACAATTCTTTACTATATGCTTTCTGTTAATTTGTTGACCACTAAATTTAATAGATAACTAACTCTATGAAATCATTCAGGTTGAGATCAGAAATTTCCTTGCCAATAATGAGGGAGTTAATTCCACACTATCTTCAAGATGGTGGAAAGGTATAGCTTGACAGCTTCTTTATTTTGCTACATATGTTTTTATATTCTCAAACTGATCACATCTTTTAATGATATCAAAATATATAAGATTGTGCTGCTTGTTCAGATAGTTTTAAGCTCTAATAATTTATCATCAACTTTAGTACATACATGGACTTGACAATAAATTAAACGCTGATGTTTACCAGAATGAACACATAAAACTGTAAACATAAATATATGTCCACTCTAAATGGTGAAATTTTATCTTGGCTTCAAAATAAATTGTTGAAAATTTATCTAGTTGAATAATATAAACCTAACCGGCTCTTTTGTGGCGCCTTCTATTGAGTATTTAGAGACACTTGGGGTGCTAGTTGTTTCAATTAAATAAAAATCTAAGATTTAAAGCGTACATATCTGGAGGTTTGAGGTTTAGCCTAGTGGTAACTGGTAAAGGCACTTCTCCACCACGACAAAGGTTTACGAGTTCAATCGCTCACTCCCTCTCCTCTATACTTGCATGAATAATGTAACTTTTTATAAACAATGGTGTACACATTTGAATTTCGGGGTTCTACATGTTCATGCGTGTAATGTGGGGTCTAAATTGTTATTAGCCCTATACTTATGTTACCTTTCATTTGTTGAGTCTAATAAGAATCTGAAGTCGTACAATTTTTTTTTTCTGGTTTGGAGCTTTGATCAAGTTGTTCTTTATCTTTATTATGAGTTTTTTGTTTCTTTTATATTCCAATAAACTTTTAAAAGGCCATACTTTACATTTTAGCTTCTTGTTTATGTTGTCTGAGTGGTCATTATTGTCGTATTATATGTGGCCTGGTACTGTATTTTACCCGCGGGTGTTTCAGGAAAGGTTGGATTACCTAGAGGATGGCAAGAATGTATTTAAATTGCGGTTAAGGCTGTGTTCATCCTTGTATCCCATTAGCGAGCGCATTAGAGATTTTTTCCTTGAGTATGATAGACACACTCTCCGAACAAGTCCACCTTGGGGATCTGAACTACTTGAGGTATATTTTTACATTATTTAGTTTGCTGATAGTTGAAATGGTTTAACTGATTGTTTTATAAATATGAATCCATAAGGTTCTATATGTTGCATCTGTAGCTAGTTTTGGTGATGTGACAGGTTGTGCATGTTTTAATTTGGTATCTACTATTTGTGCTGTATACGTGATGTTTTTGTACTAGTGGAGGTTTTTACTGGAACAATGTTCAATTTTATATCCTTCAGGCTATTAACAGCTTGAAAAATGTCGATTCAACTGCTTTGCTCCAGTTTCTTCAGCCAATACTAAATATGCTTCTCCATCTAATTGGCAATGGTGGAGAAACTCTTCAGGTTTGACTATAACTTTGGCTATATCTTAGGATGTGTTTATTCTGTTTTAAAATGAAATGAGTTTTTACTTGCTTGTTGAAATTTATCTACCACGCGATACATGCTAGGATTCAAATCTCTATGTGGTCTCTTCTTTCTTTCTTTCTTTCAGGTGGCAGCCTTCAGGGCCATGGTCAATATTTTAACCCGGTATGCCTTTATAATTTTTTTCAAATTTGAGGTACTGATCAATTAGTTAATTCTAGTAATAAGTAAAAATGATCATGGTCACGAGTAAGTATGTATTTTGGTAAACAATGAGGCCTGTATTAACATTCTTATCCAAAAAGAGTACAGTATGACAAGTATTATGTTGGTTTCAAGTTGGGCTTGCCTGAAATAACTGTTCATTTGGTAACTATATAATCTTAATATGTGGGTGAAATATATTATTTTTCATCTTGGGGTCAATAACTCAAATCTAAATGTCTGTGGAGGCACTCAGAATTTATGTAATTTGTATTGCAAATCATCATATTATGGATTCTTGATTTGCAGGGTGCAACAAGAGTCAGTTGATGAGGCTGAACGAAACATTTTTCTAGTAAATTATGTGGATTACTCTTTTGATGATTTTGGGGGTCGTCAACCACCTGTTTATCCTGGTTTATCTACTGTATGGGGAAGCTTGGCTCGCAGTAAGGTAAATACTTAAGTTCCAATATGTGGTGATTTGTCAATATAGAGGTCACTTGTCAGTCTACATGAATTAAGCTGCTGCTCTTTTTTAAACATATGTAGCTGTGAAATTGTTTAGCTGTCTGTTTATATAAAATTATATTAGGATATTTTAAGCTTTTTTAATTACTAATATAATGCATCTAGCAGACATTACATGCTTACATGTGTTAGAAGTTGAAAATGTAGTAATATTTGTATTGGCAGGCGAAAGGCTACCGTGTAGGACCAGTTTATGATGATGTCTTGTCAATGGCATGGTTTTTCCTAGAGTTAATTGTCAAGTCGATGGCATTAGAGCAGACTCGGCTGTTCTATCACAACCTTCCACTTGGTAATTGTTTTTTAAACAAAGTGTTTTGTGGTATTCTTTTTTTTTTTTGCCTTTCACAAGGAACTCACCCTTTCTGTAATTGTGGTATAATTGATTTCTTGGCATTTATCTAGTTCTCCCTTTCTTTTGCTGGTGACGGTAAAAAGTTAATGGGTAATTACTAATTAATTACATCAAACAGCTCTTAATTGCCTAGATCATGCAGCACATGATGCTCTGATTGTAACCTATTTCTTTTGCTGGTGACTGTGTCCCAGTTCGATGTTGACATTGTTATGGTACCACTGGACTTCTTAATTGTAACTGTAAAGCCCAAAATCGAACCAGTATTGAACCAAAGTACTCACCACATCTAATGTAAAGTATAGGTTTTTATTCTCTTATTCTCTTTTGTAAAGACAGTGGTGCAGTGCTAGTTCATAGGCATACGCGTACTGTATCTTAGTTAGTGGCAGCCTTGATTGTTAAATCTTGCTTCTCCTAAAGCTTCTGGTGTGGGACCTTATAATGTATATGTGACTGTCCGACTGATTTGTAAAGGGACCAGAATACTGCAACCCCCCCCCCCCCCCCAAATTAATAATAGACTAAGATTATACAAACTACTCACTTATATAACAACAAACAAAATAAAGGCATGAAATGAAAGAATATATAAAGCTATTGCCAAAAAATTTCGATTAGCTGTCAGTTTGGTTAGTTGCTTATCCATGTTAAATTGTATATTGTTATTTCATGCAATAGGTGAAGATATTCCTCCAATGCAGTTGAAAGAAAGTGTTTTCAGATGTATACTGCAACTATATGATTGCCTTCTAACAGAAGTACACGAGCGTTGCAAAAAGGGGCTAAGCTTGGCGAAACGTTTAAATAGTAGTCTGGCTTTCTTTTGCTATGATCTTTTGTCGATCATTGAGCCCCGTCAAGTATTTGAATTGGTATTCTTCACCTTAATTTGGTCTTTTGGACTTTCTGCATTTTAAGTCATCAGCCAGTATTTTGTGTTGAGATGTTCATGTCAAAAGAGTTTTTGTCATCTTGTTACGCCAAGTTCATCATTCTAGAACAAGAACTGTCAAAATTAAAATTCTTAATCAGGATTACATAATAGGGAATCTTTATTCGGATACACTCTTTACATATGAAAAGCTTTTTACCACTTCACTCTGTAATATTATCTTCTTTTGTAATTGCATCATTTTTCCAATGCATAGAACACATATATGAACATGCAATTTAAAATACAACTATGTTTAGCCTTTTCAGGGCATGTTTAAATTTATTTAGGAAGTTGTATAAATGCATTTGGTGGGTTTCCTTCATTTTTGCATCTGCCCAAAGTTGTTAGTTGTCCAAAACTGATGTATGTGTGTATATATATTGTCATGCTCGCATGTGGTCCTCTGCATTATTTTTCTTTCGTTCCTAGGTGGCAATTTTCTATTTGTCAAATTTCAGTACACGTCTCCAACTCTGTAGTTTTACCACAGCATTTCCCCTATCTTTCAATAAGTGTTATAAATTATTTACATTTGA
The DNA here is from genome assembly GCA_028671895.1 of Oenanthe sinensis. NCBI lineage: Eukaryota > Viridiplantae > Streptophyta > Magnoliopsida > Apiales > Apiaceae > Oenanthe > Oenanthe sinensis. Next base: position 2,422,198 of record CM053814.1, on the reverse strand, counting down.
TGCAGGTCTCTCTGTACATTGATAAGTTCTCTGGGGTGTGTCATTTAGTCCTTCATGACTGCAAGCTTACATTTTTACAGATCATTTGCGATCATGATCTTTTTGTGGAAATGCCTGGGAGGGATCCTTCAGATAGGTAACTGTTCGGTTAAAAATTTTCTGTACAGTATCTCCTTGTATGGCATGTGAATTTTTCTAGATTCATGGTCTAATTATTTCATTATGTAAAGGATATGTTGCAACATTTAGATGTTACTGCTATCAGCGTGAGTTTACCTATTGATCATTAAATAAGTGACACAAAAACATACAAGGAGGATATATATTCATGTAATTGACCATCTCCAATAAAGAACAGAAAACTGAAATTGGTTTTACTTGGAAATTTGTTGCCTCCAGTTGCAATGAAATATAAATGACATATAGTTGTTCATCACAAATGGTCAGATGAAATGTGGGCTTATTGTTGTAGGTAATTAATGTTTGGTTACATGCAAATAGATATAGTCAGAAATCAGAATGCTTGTGAGTTACTAGACGTGGTAGCTTGCAATGTAGCAATGTGTGTGAGGTCTAGAAGTGACGAATTCCAGTAAGGAGCTGTCCAAGTGTCCATTGACCATCACAGATTTCTATCACAGCTTATCATGACACTAAACACTTTGAAGGACAATTTTGGCCTTATAAATTGTTTGTATCCCAGGTGCATAGTAGCGCTATAGATCTATATCTGTATTACTGATTGCTACTTAAACATGTGAGTGACAACTAGTGGTGGATGCCGGATGGTTATCTTGCTTGGTAAAAAAATCCTAACGAAGCATGGAATTGTGTTTGATATTGTATAAATATAATTTTGCAGGAATTACCTTTCTTCTGTCTTGATACAAGAACTTTTCTTAACATGGGACCATGATGATTTATCTCTGCGGGCAAAGGCGAGTCCAGTATTTGATATTAGTTACCCTTCATTCTAATAGTTGGTATTGTGTTTACAAAGTGAATTACATTCTACTGTTTCTCTAATTTTTTTTATTCGAATCTTACATGACTTGGTGTTGGAATTTGTAGGCAGCTAGAATCTTGGTAGTCCTTTTGTGCAAGCACGAGTTTGATGCTCGTTACCAGAAGCCTGAAGATAAATTATATATAGCACAACTGTACTTCCCTCTTGTTGGCCAGGTTTTTAACAGTTTTCTCTTTATGTGTTCTGTATATGTTGTTATCGTGTAGAATTTCGTGTGACACTCTGTACTACTCTACGTCTGTATCCAAAGTTGGAATGTCCTTATGCTGATGAAACTGCTTGATCTGTCTTGCATGAATATGAGAATGTTCTGAGCCTTCACATATAATGTATGCCATTGAAACTGCGGCTCTGAATTGCATAAAGTCGTATTTATTGCAATTATTAATTTTGAAATTACAACCAAGTGGTTGCTAAATTATGTATAGATGGACACCACAATCTGTGCTGGTTCATGTTAAAAAATCAAACTAGCATTTATCATTGTGAATTCGTTACTGGGTTTTTATGATAGGTAGGAACATGTATCTTGGGAGTTGCAACTTCTATATTAGAGAACTTATGTCTATCATTGCTGTTTATTATGCAGATTCTGGACGAGATGCCTGTCTTTTATAATCTCAATTCTGTTGAAAAACGCGAAGTCTTGATCGTCATCTTGCAAATTATACGCAATTTGGATGATGCATCACTAGTAAAGGCTTGGAAGCAAAGCATTGCTCGAACTAGATTATTTTTCAAACTGTTGGAGGAAAGCTTGGTTCTATTTGAGGTTTGTTCTTATTGTATTTATTTTCTTAAAAATATTGTTGCTTGAATCTGTTTCACATTTGACAACTGCAAACTCTTGTTTATTAAGTATGCTGTAATTTTGTGAGAGATGCAATAACAGCATTTGATTTAGACAATTTTGTTGCATGTTCCCAAATGTTTTTCTTGTGAACAGTAAACTGCAACGAGAAATAATTAATATTTTTTTTAAAACTTAATAGTGATCTAAAATCATTCTAATTATTTTGCTTAAAATAAAGAAAATGTTACTCATTCTTTTGCCGTGACTAAATTAGCTGATATTGTCATTAAAAAATCTCCACAAAAGCCATTGTGACACCCTCCACTTTAAGCCTTGAACACTAATGCAACTGATTCCATCATATCTTTCATTTTAAGTTTGTATTCCTTGGTTGGGGAGTTATTGTCATCGTAGATCTTCGTGCACCAATTTATTTTCCTATGTACTAATTGCACATTCTATATAATACAGCATAGAAAACCTGCTGATAGCATGCTTATGGGCGCTAGTTCTCGCAGCCCAGTTGCTGATGGACCTTTATCTCCTAAATATTCTGATAGGCTTTCACCAGCTATTAACCACTATCTATCTGAGGCATCAAGGCAAGAAGTCAGAGTAAGTTTACCTTTTATTTTAGATTTTTGGGACTAGTCCACAAATTGATGAATCCGTTAACACATCCATGATCCTACCGGTACCAATATGTTGATTATTCCTGGATATTTGGGTCATCCTGTAGCAATATTTTCTTCTTTTGTCTAACAAGTGTTTTAATGTTTTAACGTGAAGCCGCAAGGCACTCCTGAGAATGGGTATATGTGGCAGAGAGCAAATTCCCAATTAAGCTCTCCTAGCCAGCCGTATTCTTTAAGAGAAGCACTTGCTCAGGCCCAATCATCTAGAATTGGCGCTTCAACTCAAGCATTAAGGGAATCGTTGCACCCAATATTGAGGCAAAAGCTTGTGAGTATAATCATTTATGCTGAAACCATAAAGATTTGTAGTTTGATGACAATGATGACTACTAATCATTCTTTTTGAGCCTCGTCTGTTTCCCAACAAATAATTCAGAATTAACAAGTCAGCTTTATAATCTTCCCTTCAGGAACTTTGGGAAGAAAACTTGAGCGCTGCTGTCAGTCTTCAGGTCCTGGAAATAACAGAGAAGTTTTCCAGTACCGCATCGTCACATAGTATTGCCACAGATTATGGAAAACTTGATTGCATCACATCCATATTTACAAGCTTCTTCTCACGCTATCAGCCACTGGCATTTTGGAAAGCAATGTTTCCAGTGTTCACCAGTGTCTTCCAGCTTCACGGAGCAACTCTAATGGCAAGGGAAAATGATCGATTCTTAAAACAGATTGCTTTTCATCTTCTACGACTTGCTGTTTTTCGGAATCACAATATTAGGAAAAGAGCTGTGGTGGGCCTCCAGATACTCGTCCGGGTAGGCTGGTGTTACCTACTGCAACTGTATCCCTGTATGTGCTACTCGCTGATTTTATTACCATGTTGCTTTGTTATAACATTGGTTAATTTTTCATTTTCCAGAGCTCTTTCTCTTACTTCACACAAACAGCAAGGTTAAGGGTGATGCTGACTATAACATTATCAGAGTTGATGTCTGATGTTCAAGTGACTCAGATGAAGTCCGATGGAACACTTGAAGAAAGTGGGGAAGCACGCCGTCTCCGAAATTCTTTAGAGGAAATGGCGGATGAGTCTAAGAGTCGCAACTTAATCACAGAGTGTGGTCTACCAGAGAACGCACTTGGTACTATTCCAGACACATTAGCTGAGAAAAAATGGTCGTGGTCGGAGGTGAAAGTTCTTGCCAATAGCATTATTCTGGCTCTCGATGCTAGCTTGGAACATGCACTCTTGGTAATTTCCGTCTACCTTCTACTAGGCTTTATATTCAGCACATGTGCGAGGAACTGATATAATATGTGGAGTGCATTTGTTTACAGGTTTCTGTTATGAACACGGATAGATATGCAGCCGCAGAAAGTTTCTTTAAACTTGCAATGGCATTTGCTCCTGTACCAGATCTCCACATAATGTGGTTATTGCATCTTTGTGATGCACATCAAGAGGTGCAGTCATGGGCTGAAGCTGCACAGTGTGCTGTTGGCGTTGCAGGTGTTGTAATGCAGGTAAAAGTTGCAAATTGTTTGTGGGGGTTATAGTTAACTCTTCTTAATTTAAATTACTGGACATTATCAGTGGAATTATTTGTGATCCAGGATGCATGGTAGTTACTAATTACTACAACCTAGCATTCTCACCTATGAGCATGCTCTCTTATATCACTAGTACCGATGTCTAATACACCTGATGCATGTTTGATCTTACCACTTTGGGAAATTTTTAGTTTCCATTTAGAGTGCATGCCCTCGTGGAAAGAGGAAACCGTCAATATACCAAGTTGAAAATATATTCATCTAGTTTTATTTATTTATTGTCTATTTATTCTCAGTTGTAGTTTTAATTCACTATGCAATTTAAATTTGCTATTTACTGAGAATGTGGACTAGTAATATATTTAATTATATTATCTCAAGTAGGCAGCTACTAAGACATGTGCCACAACCATATACCGAAATTTTCATGGGCCCATGTTTCCCCGTATTAGCTCTACAGACTTTTTTGTCTTATAAACCACACATGTTCCTAATTGAATTGCTTCTTTATGTACCTACAATAAGGTTTTACATAAGCATAACCCATAGGTTTGGGGGAGGGGTATGTTTCATAAATCATAATAACTTCTATGATTAACTTCAGTACTTCACACATATGCAAACATTCAAAGATTGGAGTTAAGAGAATCATACAAGAAGATTCTCTGGTCTGCTGTTGATAGTAATGCTATCATCCTCTTACCTGCTGCGTAAATTTGAGGCCATACTTCCAGAACACTGATAACTGGAAGCATCACCTGTATTTTGTATAGAAATTCCATGTAGTAAAGCAGAATTATTATTGATTAGTTTTACTTGGAAGATCCTGTTTAGTTTGGGAACAAATCTGCTGAGAATTAATCTTTTGGTAATCTCATAAACTGCTGATCTTGCAAGAATCATTTCAACCTTTAAAGTGTTTATTTATGTATTTATTTTCTTTTCTAAAGCATACCTATTACAGGGGGTTACTTCCTGAGTGGAACAAGGAGCTACAATTCAAACAATTAAACATGCATATTTTGTTATCATTTTATGCCATTCCATTCATGCTCCTGTTGTTTGTTGACATCATAGTGATTTATATAAGTATAGTTTTCAATTTTTCTAGGCCCATCTAACTATGAATATTTCTAGGCTCTTGTAAGTAGAAATGATGGTGTCTGGGGCAATGATCATATCACTGCACTACGCAAAATTTGCCCCATGGTTAGCAATGAGATAACATCTGAGGCCTCTGCAGCTGAGGTAGAAGGATATGGTGCCTCAAAACTCACAGTTGATTCTGCAGTGAACTACCTACAGCTTGCAAATAAGCTTTTTTCTCAAGCCGAGCTCTACCATTTCTGTGCAAACATTCTGGAACTTGTAATTCCAGTTTACAAAAGCGGGAGGGCATATGGACAGCTAGCCAAATGTCACACAATGCTAACCAATATCTATGAATCAATTCTTGAGCAGGAATCAAGTCCAATTCCTTTCACCGATGCCACATATTATAGAGTTGGATTTTATGGTGAAAAATTTGGCAAGTTGGATAAAAAGGAATATGTTTACAGAGAACCCCGTGATGTTCGATTGGGTGACATAATGGAAAAACTTAGTCATATATATGAGTCAAGGATGGATGGTAGTCACACCTTGCACATAATTCCTGATTCTAGACAAGTCAAAGCTGAAGAACTGCAGCCTGGAGTCTGTTACTTGCAGATTACTGCTGTGGATCCTATCATGGAAGATGAAGATTTGGGAAGTAGAAGGGAAAGGATAATTTCTCTTTCTACTGGAAGCGTCCGTGCTCGCGTCTTTGATCGCTTCTTGTTTGATACTCCTTTCACAAAAAACGGCAAGACCCAAGGTGGATTAGAAGACCAGTGGAAGCGACGGACTGTTCTTCAGACTGAGGGATCTTTTCCTGCCCTTGTCAACAGGCTCGTGGTTACAAAATCAGAATCTCTCGAGTTCTCCCCCGTGGAGAATGCAATTGGAATGATTGAAACTCGCACGGCTGCATTAAGAAATGAGCTCGAAGAGCCTCGCAGTTCTGATGGTGATCAGCTCCCACGTCTACAGAGTCTACAGAGAATTCTCCAAGGCTCTGTTGCAGTTCAGGTAGAGCAAGCAAATCTTTTCTATTAACTTTTATGATATCACTATTATCTCCTTTCTAATTAACATATTAATCTCCGGTTGAACTATTGATCCTATCTTTAAATCCCTCAATTTTTTTAGGAGTCTGTTGCATCTGTTTCCTTTTTTGTAATTAGTATCTTGTTAGGCAGTATCTAATCTAATGCCATAACCACCCTTTTATTGCATATTAACAGGTTAACAGTGGCGTCCTTAGTGTATGCACAGCTTTCCTGTCAGGTGAGCCTGCGACAAGGTTGAGGTCACAGGAGCTGCAGCAACTCATTGCTGCTCTCCTTGAATTTATGGCTGTTTGCAAGCGCGCCATCCGTGTACACTTCAGGTTGATTGGGGAGGAAGACCAAGATTTCCACACGCAGTTAGTCAATGGGTTTCAGTCACTGACTGCAGAGTTATCTCATTACATCCCTGCCATTCTTTCCGAGCTGTGAAAATCACTAGTGGTCTTTTTTAGTGTAACGTGTTCATATAGTTTGTACAAGTTTTCTGTAGGTTCATGTTGTGTTCCTGTTCATATATTTATTCATTATATGTTGATGTATGATGCTTCTCTATTCAATTTTGTTTTAATTATGGTGTTCTTCCTTTTTGAATAATCTGTCCTGGGTTAAACTATCTGCTGTGCCCCTGGTGCCATTTTTGCCAAATACATCGGTTCAACAACATGTTTTAAATTTTTTTAGGACTTGTTAGCTAAAGGTTTGCTATTATAGGAACACTGTGCAGCTACTAAATCGGACTCAGAACTGAATGATTAACTTACATTATTTTACATGCTTGTGTAATAATTGGAGATAAGATTTGCGTGCATTTTACATGTAATTCTTACGAAGAAAAACATATTTTGAATTTTATCATATTTTTATTAACGGACTTGGAGGCTGATACATATGTAGTTGTGAGAAGTCCGTTAGTATGTTTAGTGGCTAAGAATGTCTGTTTAATTTACTCTTTAAAAAGTATGGCCATTGATATGTAATATTTAAATTAAGGCTACTTTTTTTGCAATAATGTATGTTAATCGAAACGCAGATGGCCCTTATTCTGGGCGGTAGGCAAAACATCATTATCAAGCATATATGCATGCCAATACATCATTCATTTTCTGTCACTCACACACAGGTCTGTTACAAAAGCTTGAATTACATACGAGTCAGTTACGCATTGTGCCTTGAGTTGAAAATTGTATATAGTATTTTTTTTAACTTGTGAGTGGGAAACAAACGGGCATGTTTTTTTTATGAACCAATTGCTGTGTTACGGCTCTCTCTTCCAATTTTACCTATCCGTTAGATTCTTGTTTCTAGAACTATATACGTACTGTGTACAGTACATAACACTGCAGGTGCATGAGCCTGAATATGGAATGCCTGCTGGATGCTGGATGAAAATGTGGACCCACCACCGGCCATTGTATCAGACAATGACCCTTCACTCTCACACACACGGCCTGTACATCAACTGCAATTACTGCCTCATTTCATTTTTTGCAGGTCCTGGGGACACCTATATTTAGGCTATACAACCGTGTGTGATCGTGATGGATTTATCCCACTGATTTTTTTTTAAAAAAATGAAAATTTCATTTCTTTATGATCCAAATCATCAGTTCTTCGCTACTTAAGAATTTTTTTTTATATAAACTTGGGCGATTTGCATTAAGCTGAAGTTGAATATATTGATGCAAGTTGCAACCATGGTTCCATGAACCATGCATGCATTGCATGTATATACTATATACATTTCAAGTAAGAGCAGGGGCCGCAGGGCAGTTTAATTATTAAATTTATTATATTGAAAGTAAAAATATGTTAAAATATACTCCCTCTGTCCCATCCATTTGTTTATATTTTGGAGAGGGTGTCTCACACACTTTTTAAGGCGCATAAAAAGTATAATTTCATAACTCTTTAAATTTTTTTTTTTCTAAATAAAAATTTAATATTTAAATTTTTATTCAGAGAAATAAAATTAAAAAATAAGTTATGAAACTATACTTTATATGCATTTTAAAATACGTGCCGGGCACCTTCTTCCAAATATAAATAAATGGGTGGGACTGAGGGAGTAATTACTTATTCAATAAAAATTATAGAAATAAGTGATTTTATATTTGCAATATAAAACTATTAATAATAAAAACAAACAATACAAGTTAAAAGTATTCAAAATCTTAAATATTAAAATATTTATGTCTTTTAATTTTTTTCGAAAAATTAAGTTGAATAAATGTAAGTAGTTTTTATGGTTTTAGAATATATAAACATAATTTTTCATTGTTTAGTTTTTGTTAATTAATTAAATTTTATAAGTCATATATATACACACACATATATATATATATATATATATATAGTAAGGTTTAACGAAGAACTCCTTATTTGAGTAACTGAGGAACCAATTTCTATTTTATAAGAATTTGATTAATAAATAACTAGTGAAGATTACATAACATATAAAAATAATAGAATACCAAATATTATTGCAAAACAAAACAAAAAAATTACATAATATACAGAAAAAATATAGAACACAAATTACAAAACACTAATACAGAATAGTGTTCTATATTTTTTGTATGTTAGGTAATTTTTTGTTTGTTTTGTTATTGTTTTTTGTTTTGTACTTTTTTATGTTCAGCAATTTTTTCATATGTTCTGTAATTATATTTGTTATTGGTTCCTCAGCTACTTAAATAAGCTACTCAAATAAGAGAGTTTCTCGTTGAACCTAAGCCATATATATATATTTGTAATAATTGTTTGAGGACCTAAAAATAAAATTGTTAAATTTAGATTTTACTAAGATTTTGTTTCTATCAGATGATTTCACTGCATTTTTTTGGAGTAAATTTCACTGCATTGTTAATATATATTCTGTATTTTATTTAAATCTTGATTATTATAATTCGAGTATTGTAAATGTTTGTAAATATTAGACTCTAGGATATAGGAGTACGTATTTTCAGTTGTTCTAGAAGGTGGTGTATAATTATTTATCAAGTAGGTTGGTGAAGTCTTTTAATTGCCCTTAGTATAAAATTTGACTAGTTTATCTACATTTATTAGTAACAATTATTAATAGTGGTTATCAATGGTCCCAATAGTTAATACGACTCGTTTACGAGGCAGTGATTTACAACGATTCTGAACCTCTTTTAATATAGAGTACTGTAATTTTTAATTTTGTTATTATTATGTAATTATTTTATTTTCCTCAACATACTAGACAGTAGACCCCTCCTTTCTAGCCTTGCTTCAGAAACAGCACGCTAGATATGACAAAAAAATTCAATCCCACGCATATCCAATCTGAAATCAAAAAATTTAGATTTACCAAACTCGACTTTTTTGAATTTTGATTTGTATTTAATTTTTATACAAGAAAATTTTTGAATTTGAATTTGAGGTATACCGGTTCGAAATCCGATCTGATATCCAAAATCCAATTCAAATGCGAAAACCCGAAATATATATATATATTATTTTATAATATAAATAATATATATTATTATAATATATATCATATATGAATTGTTTATAAATAAATATATATTATTTTATAAGTATATATATAATATAATATAAATTTATGTAATATTATATATATTATATATTATTTATAAAATATTATCATATATTTTATATAAAAAGATATTTTTTACTTAATTTTCAGGTTTGAATTTCGAATTCGAATTCGGGTTTTCAGATTTCGAATTTTATTTTTAAATTTCGGGTTTCAGGTATATCTGAATCCGATCCAAAATCCATCAGATCGGGTTCAGGTTTCAAATTTTGGATTCAAGATAAAATTTTCGGGTTTGGATTTTACCAAACCCGATCCGATCCGATCCGACGGATTGCGATCCCTATAACTTGTCCTGTTGGCTTTTGGTAACAAAAGGGTCATGACATTTTAATTTTAATTATATCGAGTTTGATGATTATTAAAATATAACTAATTATTTTAATTATTTTTTTAATTGTACAGATTTATTTTCATTGATGATTTAAATTATTTAAATTAACCCATTCACTAAAATAGAAAAGTAATAATTTTACAAATTTTATGACAAAGAAATAAACATATTTCAAATTTACCACAATAAAAAAAGTTTCTTCCCTGTAAGATATCACTCGAAGTTTTTCAAATTATTTATTATTTTTACTTCTTACACATATTTTAATCTATATTTAAAATATTTTTACAAATTATTTTATTTTTAAATAAATATTTTATTTTTTTTATAGTTAAATATTTTTTATACCCTTTAAAATAAGTATAACAAGCTAAAAAGTACAATTATCTCCCTCACTAGAAAAAATACTTTAACAAAAAACACATTTTAATTATGTGAGTAGGCCATGAACTTGGGAGAGAGTTTGGGTAGGGACATTTGTAGGTGTTATAATTGTGGTTTGGTTGGTAGAGAAACAAGTAACAAGAAGATGAGAACGAACCAAAATTTAGTGTAGTGCCTGCCTGAAAAGACTGTGTGTGTGTGTGTGAAAGAAGAGAAAAGAGAGAGTAAAAAGGCCAGTTGGGCTGCACTAGCTGCTGCAGCAATGTCTGTCTCAGTGCCTGAAAAGATTCAGTGGAATCAATTTCTTCTCGCCTTACCTTTCCCTTAATCTTGCAACTTGTTTGCTTCATTTTTTATTAACGGGCTTCTTATTTTCTTGAATTTACATTTAACCCCATTTCTAAGTGTGTGAGTGGAATCCAAAGATCAAGACTTGCATTAGGGTGAGTTTGCTTTGTTGGGTCATTTCTATTCGTTGAATCTCACCCTTCTTTATGATAAAGTTTTGATTTTTATGATAAAGTTGTGATTTTTATGTGTGTGTGTAATTTTTTTTCCTTTTTTAACAGAGAGAAATCAGAGGAAGAAGGGGATTGGTGGAAGCAGGTTTTGCCATCAGAGTTTAGCCAATGTTGTGTTTGATGTTATCCACAAGCCCCCCACCCCCTCAGTCAGGTACTCAGTCCTGTTCTCTCTCCCCCTTTGCTCTCTTTCATGCATCATCTCTATTATTTAATTATATATTTGTATATCTATATAATATTGGTGTGTGTATATTGGTCCTATCATATTGCATTGCTTCAACATGTGACTATGCTGGGTAATGTTATTGTTATGAAGATTATCCACTGTCATCTTTCTTTTTTATGGTTTCAAATTCTTATTTTTGTTTTTGGGTCATTATATTTTTTTAATAAATTTGAATTATGGATAACTTCTCTTAGCAAGCATGATGTTTTTGTTGGAGGTTAAGAAAATTAGAGGCACAAGATAAGGATGATGGATATAAGAGAAGATCAGAATGGAGATCGTGTTGAAAGAAAATGACAATTTTTTTGATAATTATAGAGTTCGAAAATAGGATCTGTGGATTTTACATACTATTAATATAGTCTACTAATAAGTTTAGGAATGGGTATTGTGCTTCAAAATCATACAAATGATTTAGTAATTCATTTCATTCTGTATCAATGCATTTCTTCCAACCAAACACAACGTAAGGTTTGAGATGTTCGAGTCTCCCTCTTGTATAAGACTTATCATTTTTTGTACCTAGGGAATGTATTTTCCTTCAATGTTAGTTCAATTGTGTGATATGTAGCTTTCGTTAATAGTGCGACTCTTTATAATATCTAGATTGTTTATCATTATGAATTATGGTTCATAAATTTATATGTAATTCGCCCTTAAGTGTGATTCTTTTTTGAAACTATGATGTCCCATTTATGGAATATGCATTTTTTCATCCATTATCAAACTATTTGATATGTTTGGGATGCCTCAAAAAAATTTAATTAAAGCATATATGAATTCGGTAAATAATAATGAGATATCATCATAAGCAAGTTTTTGCCATGGGGAAAGCCCTCCCATCTAGCTTTCTAGTAATAGATAAGTGTTGGTTTAAGTCTAGAGATTTTGATATAGCTTTTAGTAATAGATAAGTGTTGGTTTAAGTCTAGAGATTTCTACGTCACCCAAAGTTTGTAATCATTTTCTCTCTTATCCATGCTGGAAAATACGATAAGATCATAAAAATATAGGAGGCCAAGTAGAAATAAAACAAAAGGATGATGTGTGAATATGGTAATGTAAGTTATTTTATCAATTGTAGTAGTGATGGTAACGTATATTAGAGTTTTGATGATGCAATTTCATGGACTTGTTTGTTGGTTATTATCAGTCATCATCCATAGCAATTCAAATTGAAATTGGATGCACCTTTAACTATCAATAAAGTCCAATATTTTCAAGACTAATTTACTCCTTGTGGCAAAACGGTTAATCAAAATCATTTAATTTCTACAAAGTATGCATATTTATATGTCGTTTACCTCTTTCTATATATATATATATATATGCGCGTGTATATTTGCTTACATATTCATATAGTAGGACCCATATATATATTCAAGTGCATTGTGCATATGATTAGTTTGTTGCAATCTAGTTGCATTGTTTTTAGACTTTAAATTAGCAGAACCCTAAAAATATCTTAAGGAGGAGTTATGGTATTATAGATTGCGCTTATATTTATTGGCTACTTTTAATTTTTAAGAGAATATCACAGGGCATAATTTATGATATCTTTTACTAGTAATTTTCTCTGTAATCTGACTGTGATATGTAGTAGAGACTTGTTAATGCCCACCGCACTCTGTGCAAACTTTATTATCTTTCTTTTACTTCTCCATTTCTTCTTCCGATCATATAAATGCTATAGACCGCATACCAGAAGCACATGCATACAGGCAAGTGTTATAGGACCTCATGGACCTGTATAGTGGAGCAATGAATGAAAACAATGGAAATAAACCAGTTGTAATCACAAGTAGAGTGGTCCAAGATTGCTTGGAGCCTCTAGAGTGAGAGAAATTATGTGTTTTAGAACAATGACTTTGTAGATGCATCCATTCTATACTATAGCACCCTACATAATTATAGCCAACACTAAGACAGCTCTATTGATTTACACAGTACCTTTGAGGTGAGTTATTAGCTGCCTTCGTCTCTTATCAACTTAGATGTTTATTTAAGATAGGAAATTATAGTATATTGCATTTCAGAAGACAATGCACATATGATTATAAGAAAGACCATAACTATTTTGGCCTGTGGTTAATGAGTTAGTAAAATTCGCTAAATAATCGGCTTAAATTCAATTTTGACCAACAATAGTAAACTAGAGGGATTTCTTACTGCTCTTTTTCCCTTTCTAGATGCATGGGAAATTCCACGTGAAGGGTGGTTGAGTACAACAGTTGATAGTGATTCTTCCTACTTAGATGGTAGTGCACCCTTTTCAATTAAGCTTTTTATTTCATATACTTTACTGATCAATTCTTTTTCGTAGTGTCAATTTATGGTATGGCTACTTATTATTAGCATTTAGAGGCAAAGAACCTAATTTCATACTTACATACTTTAGTACATCATCCACAAGAACATGCCTCTACTATTAGTCATTGACCTTGTGCCAAACCCAAGCCTGAGATGTTTTGACACCACCAGGGCATAGATATTTTTTATGCCATTTTTACCACTTTTACAGTCAGTGATTTGTTAAGAGACCTGAACCCCAACCACTTGCACCTCCAATCAGTGTTGATATTTGTTTGGAGGAAAACATCAAAAAAATAAAGAAATTCTGAAACGAAATAGAGGTGGGTATGGGTCATTTCTGTCCTTAGCAGGCCGGGTATTTTCTAAATATATATAAAAGGTCCAAGTTCTCTGTTTCCTGACCGGACTATAATCATAGCATCTTCAACTATTTAAAAACAGAAATTGCTGGATGTTTATCTATTGAAGTATTACAATGTAAACTTAATATGTATATGTATATAAGGAGAGAGGGTTACAAGAGTTATAGAGATTTCCGTGTCAGTTTCTATAGCCTTCTGCTGAGGTTTCAAGAGCTGTTCCCATCCATAAGTTGACAAACAAATATAATAGAAAATTCATAAATATTTTGTGCCAAAGATGCCCTCCATGTAGTGGCATTCACTGACGGAAAGATTAACCCATGCAAGCAGAGAAACATTAATAGTATTTTTTGTTTTTTGCCAACACAAGAATTATAATCAGCAAATAGAAGTTGTTGATTATTTAGGGTTTTGCTCATGTTTTGTTGTCTGCAGAGCATGATAATGGATTCTTGGAGATTTTCTAAGATAATACTATCATTCTATAAGCTAATGTGGATTTAGTATTATGCAATTTGCAAGAGTTCTGAGGGGAGTAGATCTTCATGCATTGAAAAAATTGTGGCACCTCCTGGTTTGTCTGTTGGTTTTTATGTCATATCCCTTTGTACAGTTATTTAGGGACAGACCTTTTGTAAAAGGAGACATATGATTAATGAAACTTTTTGTGAAACAACTTAGTTTGCTTTATTATTATTATTTTTTTCTGGGGGGGGATTGAACTCTTGTAACTCAAAATTTGTAATGCTTTAAGCACTATAGATTACTAATGGGAGTGAGATAGAGTGATTATATAATTTGTGGTATAATCTAGTTAGCTCGGACATCTTAGGTTGGGGTTAATTGAGACCTAAGTTCTGCAGGAACAATTGCAAAGTTTTGCAAAAGCTCAGCTCATTGATAGATGCATGTGTAAGTCATGTCAACGTCGGTACAAACTTAAGTTGAGGAAATTTAAAGAATATTAGAGGCGTAAAAGGTTGAAGGATTAGGTGAGAGTGAAAATACGATTGGGCATAAAATTTGTTCATTTGTAAATTGTTGGGATACAACTCAAGTTTAAATTTGTAAATTAGAACCATGAAAGGATAAGTATAAATGCATAAACATTCACAAATAAAATAAAATTTAAGTTGGTTAGGTTAATTGAATGGGAACATATTGGCAGAAACAAAGTCAAAGTTCTAAGGCTCATACATGATACATGTATACTATTAATAGGCATTGGGATGGATTAATATTGATCATTTAACCAAATCAGAAAAGTTGGGAAAAGGTGATAGATAAGGAAGGGTTTGTAGTCTTGTCATTCTGTCTCAAGTTTTCTTGGTGTACTTCTCTTCTACTACCTGCTGACTGCTGATTTTTATCTTGAATAATTTATTATGTATCACTAAATCAAAATATAATCAATCTGGATATGTTTCAATAATAAATACTTTATAATTAATCCTTCTCTATTCAGATTAGGAAAAAAAAGTGAGAATAACAAAGTATCACAAAATCAGAGTAAGATAGTAAAGAGATTCCAATCCACTTGTGTAAGAATCGTATACACACATGCACATGTGTGTATTATAGTGTATATCTGAATAAAATGATAAATTTCTAAAATATTCAAAATGATACTAACTTTTTAGATCTAGGTACAAATCCACCGGATACCTCTGTGAGCAGGCATTAAGTTTTACATAGATTAATTAGGAAAATACATTTGGGTGTTATGTTGAAAAATAGATCAAATCTTCATGTGAAATATACAACAATTTTAAGGTTTTGGAACAAGAGATAAATTTAACAATATTATAGTGAATTTGGGTTTATGATTGAGCTGGCTTTAGTTTGATATACATTTGTATTAAATTGGGGTAGTCAAGAAAACAAAGGTGTGAAAATTAAACAGAAGTAAGAACATATTTAGAGTGTCTATCTCAACTACCTATTTAAAGCTCTGAAGGTAAACACTGCATAATAAATAATAAACTAGTAATTTACCAATATAAGAAATTTCCTCAATAATTAAAAAACTTAAACTATTCTCAGCTATATATATCATCCATGAGACTGGCTGTCCTTGCCATTGTAGTTTGTACTTTGTCTACCAAATACTCATATGCTTTCCCCATCTGACCTTTTTTTCATTCAACACCCCATTTCCATCATACTTGAAAGTTTGCCTATGAGAAAAGAGGGAAAAAGAGTCCAATATTAGTGATAGATATGAGAGGAAGATCTTTGAAACCAGGGAATTCTAAAAGTGAAAGAGTGATAACAGATAGCAATCTTCCTAAAATCACACAAGAGCCTCACCTCTCAGGAGCTTACATCCGTAACCTTGTCAAACAGTTAACTTCATCCCGAGGAAAAGATACCATGAACCAAAAAGAGCACCTAGGTTCCTCTCTTGTACCTGATGGACATGATGGATTAACTAGCCACCATCAAAATTTAGTAGAATCCCAAGAAACACAACCATCTCAACCACCACAACACAAGAAACAAGTTAGAAGACGACTTCACACCACTAGGCCTTATCAAGAAAAATTCCTCAATATGGCTGAGGCAAGGCGAGAAATTGTCACTGCACTCAAGCTTCATAGAGCCTCTATGAAACAAGCTAATGAAAACCACCCACAACCAGCTTACCAAAATCAATCGGAATCTTCGCAAACTTCCCCTCCACCCCAACTGAAATCCAAATCAAGAAGAAGTTCTAGAATTTATGCCTCTAGCACTTCCAATAATTTCTCAAATAATTTAGGCAGCCTCTCCAGCCAATCTTTCCCTTATCAACCTGCTCGGAGTTCTTACTCATGGCCTATTTGCACTTCCGCTCCACCTCCTATCCCCGAAAACTTCAACCTTTTACTGCCTAACCAACCCTTGGGCTTAAATCTCAACCTACAAGATTTTAACAATATAGACACCACTATTTTCCAAAACAACTACATCCCTTCATCATACTATTCACCCTCATCCCCATCAACTTCTAGTTCACCCCCTCTTCTAGTGGCTAAAGAAGAAACCCCATACGTGGGGTTATCACAAGATCTTTCAGTGGCAGATCCTAGCATCATCAACGAAGGGGACCTAGGCCTCCATCACGCTATGGATGACGAGGAAATGGCTGAGATCAGATCAGTAGGAGAGCAACATCAAATCGAGTGGGATGATACCATGGATTTGGTTACCTCAGCATGGTGGTTTAAATTTTTCAAAAACATGGAAATTGAGCCAAATGGGTTTCATCCCTTTGATGAAGGCTTGGAATTCCCACCTTGGTTGAATGCAAATGACAATTGCTTTGAACAATTATATGAACATGACTCTGGTGACTATTTTCAAGATCCTATGTTGCCACAGTAAGCATACTTTCTTCATTAATCTTCATACAATCATACTTCCGTAATAATTAAATTTATATAGAGGTGTTTTATGTTCCTAGGATCCTTATCCGTACGGTGTATGATAATAAATTATTATTATAATCTTATTATCCATATTAATACTGTAAAATACAATAATAACCAACAAACTCTCTGCACCCATTTATGTCCCACATCATGTTCATTTTTTTGTATATTTTATATATATTATAGCTTTGCGTAGAGAATCAAAATTGGTGAGGAATATAAAGTCTCGTTTTTGTTTTTGTATGATTCATGCAGGATGGACATTGGAGAAATTGAAGGAATTGAAGGAATGGATGGAGAATGGTTAGGTTGAAGAATTGATTACTTTTTGTATGATCAATTTGAGGGGTTTCTGTTTAGTTTTTTTTTGTAATAAGGCAGCTAAATCTTTAGAGTTAGACGAGCCATTTGAGAACGATAATTAGGAAGGTGTTTTATTTTGAAATGTCTTGTAATGTTTAAATATATTTATTTTAATATTTGGAATTTTTACCTTAATTGTTGTGCACTCTGAATTAGAGACGGAAATGCTAGAGATCTCAAAATTGTTCACGAAAGATCAAGTTTTTTTTATCTACTTCCAGACATCACGAAGATTTTTTTTATCATTCACACGGTCACACCGGTCCAAGTAGAACAGGCCACAACAAAATTTTACAGAAAGGCAGTAATCTTTGACGATCACTTGATGTTTGTATAATCCTGTAGCAAATATAGTCCTAAACCTGCACCTCTTTTATATTTGATAGTCGTACTTGTACTACGCCAATCTTACTTTTTACATTCATAAAATGTATAAGGTTTATTAATTTTAATATCGGGAGATAAAAGTATGTATTCTCATAGTACACAAATGAATACTAATAGTTCCGGCGTTAAAAAGGGGCATTTTCTTCCGGTTTTGACGTTTTGGACGATTTTTTTTATGATTTTAAAAAAATGTGTCAAAATGAACATTTTCTCATAATATTTTTTGGAACCTGTTACAGCTTGGAATATTATTACAAGTACATCAATTACAGACAAATGACACCAATGCAACATGAGTAAAACATCAGTGAAACTGAATAAACAGATGAACCTTTTATCGGACTATTTATTTGTTGCACTTCTTCAAGGATTTGCTATCGCAGGTGAAGAATCAGGAGTCTATAGCTTTAACTGATAAACAAGATACTGAATGTCATCGACATTCGCAGCAACATCAAGCAATTTTCTACTAAGCATCGATGTTATAGTCTTATCAACGTCTTCCAGTGCAATGTGGCACACTTGTCCTTGAAGCCTCACAGCCTCATTCATCGCGCTATGTAATTGCTTTGAATTCAATAGAACATTGGGTACGGTCTCATCACTCAAATGACGCATCCTGGTAAGCCTAAAGCGAGCTACAGTTATGTTTCCTACTAAACCTGTCACACAATCTTTAAGCTTTTCTTGCTCTCCATTGCTTTTTGGAAGGCTTTTGAGTTGAGGGATGGTGTTAATGAATTTTACAAGGTCTTGAATATCATGAATGGTTTGTTCGATTGCATCGTGAGCCACTAGTCGCTTGTTGTCATAGCTTTCCTGGATGCAATTCTGATTTTCAGAATTGTCCAGGGACTGACTGGCCATGACTACATTGTTTGTAGCAATAAGCAAACAAATGACTAGTACGGTTGAGGATGTAAGGATTTTTGGAGTGGTCATTGATCTTATTATGAAGTTTTTTTTTTGTTTTCTTGACCATAGTCACTTATTTGATTGCATTTTATAGTTGAAACTTGTTTGTTTTTAAGTTAGAAAACACAAGAATTTAGGAGTCAGATGTGGGAGTACTTTTGGTGTGCCCCAAATCATGCTCACAGTACTGGTGCTCACCCAAAGTTTTCAGCACCGTTTTTTATCACTAAAAATTCCATATATTGACGATCGCTTGCATCTAATTTTGGTAATATACAATACATATTTTACATGAACTTCTAAACAAACTTGTGACTAGCAGTGAAAATGGACATAGAGGCTGACAATTTGAGTACATAAAAAAGTTGGGTATCAACAGAATGATGAATACAAATTATTCACTATTTATAAACTTGAAGAAAATTAAAAAATAGCATGTTTACATGGGGTCACACTAATATGCTATCGGTGCTCACAGATCATGTAAAAATACTAAATTACCAAATCAGGGGAAATAATCGATCGAAAGTTGTCTTTCAGCCTTCAGAACTTGAGGCTTTAGCTGGCACTTTAAGGTAATCAATCAAAGCCAAGGATTCCTTGAAGGCTTCCTTATGCGGCGCATTGATTTCCAAACCGCACTGTTGCATTTAAACCCTGATCCGTACACCAGCTGCCAGATCCTGTCGCCTCTTCTGACGCGCTCATTTGCTTCCAAGTAAGCCAGTTCATACCAAATGCTGCTGCTGGAGGTGTTTCCAAAACGCTCCAGTGTCATCCTTGATGGCTCCATATTCTTTTCACTGAGATCAAGGCTCCTCTGTAACTCATCCAGCACCATCTTGCTTGCTGTGTGCATGCAGAAGTGCTCGAAAGCTAGCTTGTAGTCCGGAATGTAAGGTTTAGATGATTGTGATTTGGTGCCTGAGCCACCTCCGAGTGAGTATCGTTTTAGTAGTGTTACAAAGAAAAGTACATGCTCAGAAAAGGGCAGCACCAGGGGACTAAGAGTTGTGATGTTTGTTTTAATTGCCTCTGCCCCTATCTCCACTATATCTTTGCTGATTCTGAGTCCCTTGTAATGTTGATCATCTTCTTCCTGATAAACACTCCTGTCCGTATGAACAGATTGGAAATTTATGTACTTGTTACCATCACACAAAGCATGATCAACTTCCAAGTAAACGATTTCCAAGCAAGTTGTACCTTATCTATTTTTAGGCACACATTTCCTTGATTGGTCTTTAAGTACTACTATTAGCTTTCTCTATTATATCAAAGCTTGTAACTAAAATAAAGATTCTAATTATTTTATTATATCATATTTAAACATCAATTATACAAAGGACTAGTACATCCTACACAGTAAGATTTAGAATAATGGCAATGTAAAGTATAGAACACACACCTGAAGCTGCGATCATCTGCACCTTTGTGTGTACGAACAATGTGCTCAAGCCTATACTTTGCACGCGCAAAGTCGCGACGACGATTAGACAAGAGCACAGCAGAACAGCCCATTCTGAAAAAACAATTAGGGATTAGCATGGAACGATCTTTCCCGGGGTACCAATTGTACCCCACCATCTCAGTACTGACCACCGCAGCATAGTTATTAGGATTGGCTTGTAACATGTCTCGAGCCAAGTCCAAGGCAATGATCCCAGCACTACAACCCATTCCTCCGAGATTAAAACTCAAGATATTCCCCTTCATTTTGTAATGATTTATAACCATGGCAGAGAGCGAAGGCGTCGGGTTGAAATTGCTGCAGTTCACTACCAGGACTCCAATGTCCTTAGGCCTTATTCGTGTCTTTTCAAAAAGCTCGTCGAGTGCTCCAAAAATCACCATTGCAGCCTCTGCTCTGCCCTCTTTCATTGTAGTACAATTCCCTGCTGACATTATGGCTTTTGGTACATAAGTCTCATCTCCGAGTCCTGACGAGTGCAGGATCTTTTTCTGGAATTCAATGCTTGATTCATCGAATTTCCCAGAATTTCGTGCTACCTCAATGAATTGATGCTTTGACACCTAAATGTTATGGTTATCGTTATGGTTATGGTTATTATTATTAGAAATAAAAATAAGATAAACAAAAGGTATAAGTATGATTCATCTGGATTACAATTCTCAATTAAACCACTTGGAATTTTAATAGAGCATTAATAAAGGGTGGCTAAAATGGCATACCTTGAGGTCATCATGGGGCTTGTAACAAGCAAAATCAAGAAGATACATAGATCGAGAGCGAGTCAACAAGTAAACAGAAAGTGTAAAAACCAAGACAGCAAAGAAAGCAAGTATAGTTGCAAGATCATAAAAAGCCGTAATATTCGAAATCTTGTTCCACATTTCTTCACTGCAGCTTAGACTCCCAACCTCAGCTCCAAACACAAGTACAAGTACAGGTATTGTTGCTAAATAAATCCCATGATTTGTTAGGTAATGATAGCCTAATCTCACGTACTTTAACTTCACTGACTGCACGAAGTCCGGTAAGCGTCGACGAACTCTAACAGAGAATGTCATTGATCCACCATCTATGCCTTTGTTCACTATCTCTGTTGACAAGAACTCTTGTTCTCCTGCCATAACAACTTTGCATGTACAACTATGTATGTTTTTCTTCTTGTTCTCCCTCCCTCCCACCCATTTATTTATGTTTCGAAGAGAGGGTCCGTCACGCATTTTAATGTGCATATAAAATATAGTTCCGTAACTTATTTTTAGAATTTTTTGTTTTTAAATAAAAAATTGAATGTTTAAATTTTTATTCAGAAAAAAAAATTAAAAATAAGTTATGAAACTATACTTTGTATGCACCTTAAAATGTGTGTCGGGCATTTTCTACGAAACGTAAACAAATGGGTGATGACCTAATGATGTTTGTTTTTTTGCTATCTCTTTTATTTTCATGTCACATTTTTCAAAAATCTATATTTCATTTTTTTTGTGAATATAGATTGCGAAACGAAGGTTTTGTTCCGTAGAAAACCTAGTACTAATTAGAGAACTTATATGTCTTGAATTAGATTTTGCAATATATTATAAGCAAAATATAATGTATGACATATATGTTCTCCAATTACTACTTCATAAAACTTTTGTCTGCGAAATGATTTAGCTAAAAATAAAATTTTAATATAGAATAATTGTTCAGCATTTTTATATAATATTCAAAATATACTTTCAAAGATAAAATAAAATTTTTAATTATTTTTATCATAAAATGTGTTGTACATAGAACATGATTCTAAAGTCTTATGTACATGTATGTATGTATAGGAAAAAATTCAATGATGAACACTTTTTAATTAGAGATCTAGGAAATTATATATGTACTGCAGGTAGAAAATTAGTATAAACTATATTGGAGAATAATAATATGTAATGCAATTATTCGCAGTATATGGTCTTCAAGGCCTCCAATTAAAAATTGATCTTCAAAGTAACACAGTATGTATATATGTGTTGGGTTTTTGAATTTAAACAGGGAAGGAGGGAGAAGTGGGTAGAGGGCACAGGGGGGTTATTAAGAGGCATGGAAAGTTGGTTTGTGTAATAAAGATGGAAGAAGTTGAAATTCAACTGGAGTGCTTTAAATTTGTGTTTTGTTGTTTGCAAAGTGATTTAAAATCCTTTCTCGTCTGCTGGAACATTTAATTCTACAGAGTTCCAAACGCTGTGCTAGCCTAGGCTGAGGGTTTCTTGTTGGTTGTTGCTTTTTGTTTTTGCTAAATTGGTTTGCTCGTAATAAATTTCTCTTTCCCGTAACTTGTCAATTAATAATTTATCTTTAATCTAATAGGATAAAGATAATTTATTTTTAATAATTCTATAATGAATAAAAGATTTTAATTTTGAAAATATTAATTTATTATACTCATAAAGTTGTTTACTTGTTATTTATGTATAAAAGGAATTAGAAATAGGAGTACTCGACAATCATTCTAATCTTGGGCTTACCTCACTTTCTTAGAGTATAATATTTGCACATAAATGTTATTGACCATTTTAGGAATATTCTAACACATTCTGTGACTTAATTAGCTATCCGTTTGACAGTTGGCACATTCCTTACACGTATGGAGTTGCAAGACTCTTTTTCTTTTCTTTTGAGTTTAAGAATGCGACATTCATAAATTATCTACCTGAAAATAAACTTATATATTTTTAAATATTAACCATTTTCTTTATCTATCATGAACTATAATTATTTATTTTTTGTTTACTAAGTGTTCGGTTATCATGAACTATTTAACTATAATTTTTTAATGATTTGGACTCAATAAATTAAATAGAGACGAGAAACATAAAAACTGTTACTCAAATCGATAAATTTAATGATATTTGTAAACTGTAATAGAACACTGTCACTTGGAATCGTTCTTTCACATACATTTTTACAAATCAACAAGTGCTCAGATAAAAAATTAAATAGCATGACATGTTAGGTTAGTAGTCATAATAGACTGCACGATATTAAATTTCTTACCATCTTCATTCACCCCTTGTACAAGGAATAGGTTTAACACCACTTTGTAACATGGGATGCCTATGATGTACACAAGTTATTCATTACTAGTGAAGACTACAGGTTGATACAGATAACATATACAGCTGGAGAAGAATTATTATGTCCATTAACACAATTTTATTACAAGGAGATGAATACCATATATACTCCAACTGATCGAATTTGATCGGAGTAAAGTTCAGTTTATGTTTAGAAAATATGAAACTATTCGAATAATAAAATTTAATTATATTCAAAAATTCTGATATTGGTAATGATCACACCTTGTAAACATGTCCATCCAGCAGATGGACAGGTAGAGCTAGTCAGTACAACAGCTATAAATCAGTAATTCATACCGACATGGCGAGGTACAACATATAACTCTGACAGTGTGTAGCAGTTAAAGCTAACAAATCAAGAGGTTAGCAGAGAGATCATATTATCTGATGACTCTGGTCCATGATTGTTTACACTTGGAATAATATTTGCTGGAGATATGAATTTAACAAACTCTTGCAGTTCTGTGAAGCTACTATGCTCACTGTACGGTACTTCATACCTGCAGAAAAACAATACAATCATGGTTATGTAATTGGATCACTCCTGTTCCATGAATAGTTGATATTTCAGTCACAGTCATTTGCAAAAGATTGGAAATTGATTGTCCATTCATATGATAGGTGCTATAATTGGGTCATTTATTGTGGCATCTAACTACATGTGCACATGCATATATTAGAGATGGATACTTATACACTAGCATCTAATAAGTTATAAAATCGTAATGCTGGCAAATGTATGTGGAGAGTTTGCAAATAGTTTGGCTACAATTGAATTTGGTAGGAGAAAAATTGCAGTTGTAGGGAAAGAGGCCAAGCAGGTTCAGTTGAAAGTGATAGTAACCAAATACTATACTAGCCATATTTACCAGGGAATTATGATCTCACAAAAACTGAGGGAAAGAAATTGTCAATATGAACAAAGTACAAACTGCAAACTAACAGCTACAGAGGTCTGCAAAACTGGCCAAAGTTCTGCACTTTAAATGACATCAGATCCACATATCTGTTTTGCATATGAGCCAAAAGAAAGTGTGCTTTACAACTACAAATTATGTGAGTATTATTACAAACAATGGCTATGTTTGTTTCACGGTATTAATAATTGCCAGACTATTAGCTTATTTGCTCTAAAACTACACTATCCATATTCTTTAAGTCATCCCATGAACTAAACCTTAATCACTTTATATAAGTTCAATGGAATCATCAATACCTAAGGAGATGGTGAGATTAAATAGACTCCACTCTCCAAACTAAGCTACTAAGTGATTAAGAAGAGGCTACTTTCTTTTTTTAAGGATTAGGTACGAAAAAAGAGTGCAAATTTTAGATAGTCAAAGGCTTGTTATCCTTGCAAATACACAGTCAAAGAGAATAATGGGTGCAATATTATAGTGTATATAAACAAATATACAGAAAAAGAAAAAAGAAGAAGAGGTTGTACATTTTTCTGATCTGACTCTGAAAAATTGAAGAGCTCCTATTCACAAGTAATAAATCTCTTCATTAACATTTCTACCAAACTGAATATCTTATTTTATTTTAGAAACAAAGTGAGATTTTAGGGCAAGGCCATTTTGGATTACTCGATAAAGACTGTAGTTTTATTTTCAGCCCTTTGATTTATTGATGATAGATCTATGGTATATTATTCAAGAACAAGAGTAAGTAGTAAGAGCCATGAAAAAAACATGTTGAATGCACACCGATAGGAAAATCACCTCACAATGGTACCCTGTTGCCACCTTCGTCCAGGAGACTTCTTCTTTCCTTTACCAAATGTCCAGCCAGTTGGAGAGAGAGCAACTATAAGACTGTATCGAGCCTGAACAACATGATCAAAGATAACTTAGGGCAGTAGATTACAGGAGATGAAAATTATAAATCAACAGTTCCTATTTCCTAGATAATTCTTGCAATTAGTTATATGGCTTGCATATGCTTTGGGGCTAAGAGGCGAGGGTTCTGAGCGAGAGTTGACAGTCGCAGATATCTAATGGGAATTCCATAAATTTGGCACATGTATTATGTATACAATAAACACAGTGAAATATAGAAACATTTTAAAAGCATTAAACTTTATCAAATTTATAATAATTCCTAGATAGTCCTTGTATTCAGCATAGAATTACATTGGTTAGAACAGTCTGCAGTATTCAATTTCTATCCTATTAAAACAAAACATGGATGTGCATAAAAACTCTTCCCGGTGAATCATGCAGAATTTAGAATAGTAAAAGAAAATAAGCATAGAAAACAGATTCAGGGAATTTTTTAATTTTTAGAGTTTTAGACTTTTAGTACATTCAACCTTTTAGCTTAGAATATAATGTCATATAAAATACATTTTACACAATGTATAAGACACAGTCAATAAGATAATAAGTATATTATGTATAACAGATAAAAGATAAATAGGTATTTTCTGTGTTTATTTAATACTAATTAGAATATAAATAGAATAATCAGCCATGCAAACTGAAAGAAAATATGCTAAATTTTAAGCAAACAGATTTTTTTACCATGCCCCCTGACAATTGCCATGCAGCTATCCTATTTCCTTACTGACCATATGATATGTCATGCTGTGATTGATTCAGACTAAATCTAAAAGTATACAGACAACTTCATAGTCATCAAAACAATTGGCAGTTGATGTCAGGACTTGTATATGATATTACAGTAATACTACATAAAACATTTGCAATTACTCACCATATACTGATTAGATATATGTTTCAGTCTCTTAAAGCTTGCAAGTGTCCACATAGGCACAACATGGATGTGGCTCTCCTGTTCATTAGTTGTGAACCACTGCATATCTTCATTGGAAATCCCTAAACATTCCAAAATACGCAGCTTTGCCGCATTAATATAGACCTTCTTGCGTAGAACACGAGCCACTTCTACATATAGTCTTTCTTTTCCTATTTCCAAACAATAACAAACAGAAGGCATATAATTAAATATTTCTCTGGAGATTAGACAAATGGATGACAATTGTATCGGTGGGCCTCAGTGCGAGCTGAGAGAGGGAGGGGATAGTTACCAATTGTATAGCTGCCAATCAGAAAGAGAGTTTTTGGATTGAAAGCTTCAGCTTGTATAGCCTCAATAACAAATTGGATGACTGCCTCCTGCTTGGGAAAGTCATACTGCAATGAAAAGTATATAAGGTCTATGCTGTTCTAACTTCTAAACATCTGCTATAGATTAACTGAATTAACAATGGAGGAGCTCAGTTACACACACAAGAAACCAACACCACCAGAAAAGATAATTATAATAGATAGAAATGGACACTCTTCGAGGGGTGACCTTCCTCCACAAGTACACACTCAATACATTTCACATGACCCTCTCTGCACACCCCACCTAGAATATATAATAGCCACTAAATTTCCTTCCTCCCCAAGATACCTACATAAATTTTTCTAACCCACTTTGTTGCTATTTCCCTTCCTGCCCTTGGGATATTTTCTGTAATATGTGAGAACATCAGGTGGGTTATTTGCATTTGTAGCAATACCCCCTTCCCAAACTGCCACCTTGTCCTCAAGGTGAAAGCATGGGAAACGTTGGTCTATCTCATGATAATCCTCCCAGGTCGCTTCAAATGGCTGCAACCCTTCCATTGAATCAAAACTTCCCAGGTTGGTTGTAATGTCAACTGCACCTGACGAACCCCAAGAACTAATTCAGGTTCTACTTCTAACACCAATTCCAGAGATAATTAAGCAGGGATGAGAGGTGAAACTGACAAATGACCCACAACTACCTTTAATTGTGACACATGGAATACAGGATGGATGCGCGACACGTCGGGTAAGTCCAATTTATAAGCCACTTGACCAATACGTTGTAGTATTACAAAAGGACCATAATAACGAGCTGCAAGTTTCTCCCATGGGGGTTTAGGCAAGGACTTCTGGCGGTAAGGCTGCAACTTCAAATATACTTTGTCCCCTACCTGAAACACCACTTCCCGACGATGAGAATCTTCCTGCAATTTCATTCGATGTTGTGCTCGTAATAAATGGCCACGTAAATCATCAAGAATTGCATCTCGTTCCTGTAGTTGCTCATCAAGGGCTGGCAATGTAGTACTTTACTGCTCACATTTAAGTAAACGAGGTGGGTCACGCCTATAAAGAGCCTTGAATGGAGTGCATTTTGTAGACGAGTGCACAGAGGTGTTATACCAAAATTCTGCCCAGGGTAGCCAGCCTGCCCAAGATCGTGGTTTGTCATTGATGAAGCAACGAAGATAAGTCTCCAGGCTCTTGTTAACTACTTCTGTTTGTCCGTCGGACTGCGGATGATGAGCAGTGCTCCGATGTAAGGCAGTGCCCTGCAAACGGAATAGCTTGCGCCAGAAAAGGCTCATGAATACTTTATCACGATCAGACACTATTGTAGCAGGAAATCCATGAAGCCTGACTACTTCCTGAATAAAAACTTTTGCAACAGTCAGAGCAGAGAAGTGATGCCTGAGACTAATAAAATGAGCATATTTGGAAAAACGATCAACAACAACGAGGATTGTGTCGAATCCTTGTGACTTGGGGAGCCCTTCGATAAAATCAATGGAAATGTCCTCCCATACTTGCGAGGGAACGGGCAAAGGCTGCAAGAGACCTGTTGGGCAGAGAGTAGATTGTTTTTGTTGTTGACAGATGGTACAAGCCTGTACATACTTGGAGATATATTTCCTCATACCCACCTAGTACCATTCCGATGCTATCTTTTGATAAGTCTTCAATTCTCCAGCATGCCCACCTAGTGGTGAATCATGATATTCATGTAGTGAATCTTTCAACAAGGTATGATCTTTAGGTAGCATAATTCGCCCTTTATACTTCAGCAGCCCGTGCTCCACAATAAAACTTTTAGGAGCGCAATCCCTAGATTCAACATATTTAGTTACTTGTGAGATAAAAGCGTCTTGTTTTATTGGAGCAATAATCGACACCCATTTCACTGCATGTGATAACAATAAGGACCCAAACTCCACCTGACTCGCAAACTGTCGAGAAAGACCATCAGCTGCCTTATTAGCAATCCCAGGTCTGTATTGTATTTCGAAATCAAAGGCCATTACCTTACTCACCCACCGTTGATACTCCGACCCAATTTCTCGTTAATCAAACAGATGGCGTAGACTCTGCTGATCTGTTCGGACAATAAAATGACGCCCCAAGAGATAATGACGCCATTTAAGGATTGCCAACACAATTTCCATTAACTCTTTCTCATATATCGATTTAAGCCTAGCCCGTGGTCCAAGAATCTTGCTAAAAAATGCTATCGGGTGGCCTTCCTGCATAAGCACCGCACCTACTCCAAATCCAGATGCATCAGCTTCTACTAGAAATACCTTAGAAAAATCAAGCATAATCAGCACCGGTGCAACCGTCATCGCCTGTTGCAGAGCCTGAAATGCAAGTGTAGATTCTGTAGTCCAAGAAAAGTTATCTTTTTTAAGTTGGCCTGTCAACGGCTAAGCAATGCGGGCATACGCTGCTATGAACTTCCGGTAATAACCGGTTAATCCCAGAAAACCACGAAGAGACTTCAAATTGTGAGGCAGCGGCCACTCCAACATAGCTTATACCTTCAATGGATCTACAGTTACTCCTGCTGCTAATATGATATGACTCAAGTAAGATACCGATGAACAAGCAAATTCATATTTTTTTGCATTGATATACAAGTGGTGTTGTTGTAACAATTGTAAGACAATTCGTAAATGTTCAACATGCTGGGCCGGAGTTGGACTATATACTAAAATATCGTCGAAGAAGACCAATACGAACTTTCTTAAATGTGGCCTAAAGATGTCATTCATCAATGCTTGAAACGTAGACGGGCCACTGGTGAGACCGAATGACATTACAAGAAATTTATAATGTCCTTCGTGTGTTCGGAACGCCGTTTTTGGTACGTCATCTTCCTTCACTCTAACTTGGTAATATCCCGATTTAAGATCTAACTTAGTGAAAACAGTTGCCCCGTGCAATTCATCCAGTAGTTCATCAATAACCGGAATGGGGAACTTGTCTGGCACTGTTACTTTATTTAAAGCTCGGTAGTCAATGCAAAAATGCTAGAAACCGTCCTTTTTTTTAATAAGTAGTACGGGACTCGAAAAAGGACTAGTAGAGAGTTGGATTATACCTGCCTTAAGCATATCATGCACTAACCTTTCAATTTCATCCTTCTGACTTTGAGCATAGCGATATGGTCGTACACTGACCGGGTCAGTACCCTCCTTAAGTATGATGGCATGTTCATGACCGCGAATCGGTGGCAACCCCGCTGGTAACTTAAAGATCTCCTGGAATTGGAGCAAAAGCTCTTTCACAAACATTTGGGGCCTGCTGAAAGGGTTCAGTATCAGCCAACTCCTCCGACTCTAATCCTGCTATGTGATTGAACTCTACTAAAAATCCGCCCCTCTCCTTCTTAATTGTCTGCAAAATTGCTTTCAATGAGACTATGGTGCGGCTTAACGACGGGTCTCCCGGTAAACAAACATGTTTTCCTTGCCAGACAAACCTTAAAGTTTGTGTTTTCCAATTAGTAGACTTCGTCCCCAATTTTTCCAACCATTGTATACCAAGAATTACATCTGAATTGCCAAAGGGTAATGGCAAGAAATCCTCAATTATCTCTATCCCTTGTAAAAAAAGACATACACCCTTACATTCCCCCAATCTCTGGACTAACTCTCCCGTACCTAACAAGACTGCAAAAGTGGTTGGAGTACTAACCGGAATACCAAGAATGGATACTGCTGAGCTAGAGATAAAATTATGTGTTGCCCTTGGGTCTATCATGACCATAACCTCTTGATTATTGATTGTCCACTTTAATTTTACAGTCTTAGGGTTTGATATCCCCATTACTGAATTCAACGATATCTCTGGTTCACAGTGATTCTCTTCGTTCTCGTGATTCTCCTCGTGGACTAACATGGCCATCTCCCCCTCACTTTCATCATCTTGAGTCACTATCACACTAAGCTCCTTCTTTTTACAAATATTCTCTGCCGACCATTTTCCGTCACATCGAAAGCATAACCCTCTCTCCTGTCTGAATTGCAACTCTTGATCACTTAACTTTCTCATTGTCGTTGTATATTTGCTGGAATTTGGGGCTCCGTTTGATTTTATATTGTTAGTGAGGAGATTCGATGTGGAGAAACCCCCATTTGCGATATTTGACCCACTGCTGCCACCCAATTTAGACACAGGGGAAAAAATTTATGATGTAAACAACGATCTGCCCATATTGGTACTACTGGACCCAACTCTTCCTGTTTGGGCTTTGGGCTGGCCCAAGTTGAACTTATCCTCCACCATAATGGCTACTTCCATAGCATGGTCCAACGATTTAGGCCCAAAAAGTCGAACTTCAGCCTTGATATCGTCCCTAAGACCATTAATGAATTGATCCCTTGCTACTTCTTCTGGTACAGAGTCCAATGGTGCAATAAGCTCGATAAATCGACGACGATACTCCACCACCGTACCCTAGTGATGGTCTAGCCACTGCTCGTACAGGGATCCACCAGAGGTTTTCTGAAACTGTCGTAGCAAAATCCATTTGAGTTCCTCCCAACGATAGATCGGACTTCGCCGATGTTCCCATTGAAACCATGACAGCGCATCCCCTTCCAACGCCACCACGGCCACCTCTAACTTCTCTTCTTCTGTAAGACGATAAAAACTGAAATAACGTTCAGCTTGTAATATCCATCCGTCCGGCTGAGAGCCATCAAACAACGGTAAATCTAGTTTTCGAAACCTTCATCCAGTTTCATCGTCGTTACCTCCATGATTACCACCCATTGTACTTCTGAAATTGAATGTGCCACCCGAACCTCCCCCCGAGCCCATTCCACCTAAGACTCCTCCGTTTGGTTTTACGCACACATTGAGATGTACCTCCACTTTGATTAATGGCAGACCCTTGTGGGGATGAATTTGATTTTCCCACTATGATTGTCCTCATCTCTGCCTGAAACTTGAGTTGTTCATCTCGCACTCGGGCCAATTCTTCTCCATTTCGACGTGTTGCCTGCTCGACGCTAATGGTGATTTGTGTCGCCATCAGTTGAGGTAGTCCAGACATAGCCTTTTCCACAGCGACAGATACCTCATTAATGGTAGTAGTTTGCAAGGCAGAGAACTGTGTTTCCAATTCTTCAATTCGCTGCGCATTACTTGGTGGCCCCATGATCTAGGCTCTGATACTAATTTGCTATAGATTAACTGAATTAACAATGGAGGAACTCAGTTACACACACAAGAAACCAACAACACCATAAAAGATAATTATAATAGATAGAAATGGACACTCTTCGAGGGGTGACCTTCATCCCCAAGTAAACACTCAATACATTTCACATGACCCTCTCTGCACGCCCCACCTAGAATATATAATAGCCACTAATTTTCCTTCCTCCCCAAGATACCTACATAACTTTTTCTAACCCATTTTGTTGCTATTTCCCTTCCTGCCCTTGGGACATTTTCTGTAATATGTGAGAACATCAGGTGGGTTATTTGTATTTATAGCAACATCATCCAGAATAATTAAAGTCACCTACTTATAATATGTACTAACCTCGCATTGAGCCCATGCCAAGCAAGCACGGGCTTATATATTGATTATTGACATAGGTTTTTTATTTAGTGGAGTACTAATTGGAGACCTATATGTCATGCATTATATTTTGCAATAATTTTGCAATATATTATAAGAACATGATGCAGGATACACGGATCTTTAATTAGTACTCCATTTACAGGTACTCCATTTAACTTTTGCCTATTGACATAATATAAATAAATTTTAAATTAAAATAAAAATGTATAAATTTTAAATTATATTGAACATATATTAGTCATTATAATATAAGTATTAAGTTGTCTATATAAATTAACATCTATAAAATATAATATCACGTAAAATTCTATTATAAAAAAATCATATCTTTATAATTTAATCATGTTCGAAAGAACAATTAATTTATTAGATAACAACTTAATTTAGAAAATTCATATTTTTATAATTTTAATAAGACCGGAGAAGTTAAATAATTCGGTCCAAAAAGTAGCTCATCATTGTTACATCTAACATCTTATTTGAAAAAACCCAATCTTTTATTATAATAATCTATTTCAAAGGATTTAATAATCTATATTGCTATTATCTATATTGTTATTATTTTAAAATGAAGAGGGCCAATGACCCAAAGACCGACCGATAAAAACTTTTAATGTTTCAGTTTTTATAATATAGTATAGATATAACTGATATCTCTCCCTTCCTCCCCATAACATAAGATATTAGATGTTGTTTGGTTGACACTAAAATGAAAGTGACATTTTATAAACTAGTTTGGTTAACACTAATGAGGGAAGTTAAAATTCCTTGAAAGTTAATATCCATACAACATGGGAAGTTACTTATAGTAACTCGCACTTCCCATGAGAAGTCAATTCCTACATGACTGTCAAACACAATTTGTTGCTTCATAAGAAGTACAACTTCAAGAAGAAATAAATTCGTAGAAAATTATTGTTGGGTTTTGTGGAGTCTAACTATTCAGATTTGGACTAGGATATGAGTTAGTCTAATTTTCAGATTTGAACTAGAATCTGATTTAGTCTGCTTTTTCAGATTAGTACTATGATTAGAATTAGACCCAGTTTCTTCTCCTATAAATAGTCTCATGTAATTGTAAAACCCCAACACAACACAACACAATACAATGTGAGATATCAATACAAAGTTAGTGCGGCTTGTGGAGTAGGAATTTCCGAACCACGTTAAATCTTGTCTTGTGTGATTGTCGTTTATTTTCTTGTTCTTATTTATTCGTTTATACACTTATGACATATCTTTAGTGGAAATTTTTGTGGTGGTTAATTAAAATTTAAAGAAATGAATGAAGAGATAGTTCTACCAAACCAAGGTTCTATCTGTGGACAATGCAACAATGTTTATTAGTAATCACTCTCCGGAAATTAAATACTATCCAACTATTTGCATTAATAAATCAGCTCAGTCCATGGTGACCGACTTCAGTCTTTCATATTGAATAATCATAGTTTTCCAACTAGTAGTGTCAGGCAATACCTGAGAATTACAATACGTGGTATCTAAAATAAGCCTTTCAACATGACAGTTCAGCAGAGCAGGAATCCTAGTCATTTCCTCGTCAAAACGGAAATCTCCTGTGTGTAAAACAGCCTACATGAATGAAGAAGCTCAGTGCTAATTTTGAAAATGATAATGAAGGGTACTGAAAATATGCACCTAAGCCATTCATCAGAACACACCTTACCACTGGGAGGTTCAAATAGTATTATGATGGAACCTGGACAGTGGTTCGCATCAAAGCATGTCACGTCAATTCCAGCAATGCTAATTTTCTGGTTAAGAGGTAGAATCTGTATATTATCCCAAGAGATACCGATTTTCATATTTACAAGTTTTGCTGTAATTGAGGAGCAATAAATCTTCCCGTGACAAAAAGACTTTGTAAGGCCTTGGTAATCTGCAGAAGAGTTGTGAATCTACAGTAAGTTATGCTACAATGAATCAAGTAAACTTGTATAAGTGTGAATCTAACAGCATCTTCATCCCAGTACAGATCTTCATATCAAGATCAAAATTTGTAATTCATACCATCTCAAAGGAATTGCATGACTTAACAAAAAAAATTGTGTGATTGTGTCCTAGTTCAAGCTTGTCTACAGTTTCCAGGTAAATGTTCCAAGTATCTAATTATCTATTATTTTGTAATATATGAAAACCTAGGTATCAAACAAAGGCTAAACTGGATATTTTAAAAAAAGACTAAATAAACTATTCTTTGTAGTAATAGTGATTTAATTTGGAAGCAGGTCAAAGAAGCTGAAGATATTAATTATTTGATCACAGCAAAAAGCCAATCCATGTTTAGATTGGGACAACAGACCACAAAAATGATTTAGTATATGCATGGAGATTAAAAACAGAATCTCCTCTCTTGGTATACTCAACAACACAAGAATAAATTAAATACAGACTTACGATCTAAGTGAAAGTGGGTAAGAAACCAGTGAGAGCAATCTCTTCTTAGGTATTTAAATGCATCCTGCAAATACAAAAAGAACTTTGAGATAGTACCGCATATGTTGAAATCATATTAACAGCAAATATACATGTAATAATTTGATGTGAAAAAGTAAAATTAGTGGTGTCAAGTTAATTATGAGGTAGGAATCAGAGTATCAATTAGGAGACCTTCCAAGGGCCTGACACTCAAACCTAAGGTAATAAAGAACTGTTAAGGAAGCGGGCTTAGCAGCAGGGAGTCGAACCTGAGACCCCTGCCCACTGGAGCTCTGATACCATGTTAAGTTACCAGTTCTCCTAAAACCTCAAGGTGTTAGGAAGCGGGCTTAGCAGGATCATATTATATTCTAACAAGAACATGCCATCTCATGAAGTGATAATATACTTAGATTAGTATATTGTGACTTCGCACATTACACTAATGAATGAAAAATCTTGTAACATAGATCACCAGATCAGTACTAATTATTTAGACCAGAAAATTGGTCTTCAAAAGTATGAAGGATGATGGCTGGAAGTCTGGAACTGTTTGAAGGCAATTTACCACTCTAAATGGTGTCTCTGGTATGCAGCACCACACTGGGATATCCCTAAGTTTTTCTTTTCTTGCATTATTTTTCACCACAGAACGTCCGTTTCTAGAGCTTGGGCGACTCTTTTCCACTTCGATTCTCCCACTCGGAGTACTGTCTCTGTTTTTTTTCTGAGCAACAAAGCCTGGAAAGAAATCGGTGATCAATTTGTTTGCCGCTGTTTTACTGCTGTCATCAGTTACAGTTTTGGAGTTTGCTGTGTCTGTATCTACCGCTGTGCTGTTTTCCTTTCTAAGAACACTAAGAGCATGTATAATCTTTTTCCTTGGGCCAAGTGCTGTAACACCTATGTTAAATAGATCCTGCATGTATTGTCGAATGAATCAGGTAAGGTAACAACAAAAAAAATGGGATGGGTCTGCAAGATGATCAGAAAATTGATAAGTGCTAATACGACCAAAATAATTGGTCAGAAACACCTTAAAAACAGTGAAACCATACATTTATACCAATAAATAATCGTATGTAGGAACTCCAATTTACCTCCTCTGTCAACCACTGTAGACTGTCCCAGTCAATTTCCTCTCTAACAAAAATATCTTCATATTTGGACAATCCCAGACTGCATAACCATTCCGAAACTGGAAAGACATCAACAGGTTTCCGTGGAGATCGAAACGGTGAACTATTAAGGACTTGACCAGGACACTGATTCCCTGGGTCATCATTTGGAAAGACCGGCTGCAAAGAAACAAAATAAGTTTCTTCTAACTAATATAAATGAAATAGTTTCACTAGAAGTAAAACAATTTTTGATTCATTGGTTCTTACACTATTCTCATAATATATTGAATCAGTAGTAAGCTATCCTTATGTGCAGACACTGAGCTCTGTACTCTGATTAAAGGTGGGCTCATAATATTTTATATGTGATTTATACCAATTGGTCTAGTACTTCAAAATGATTCTTCACGGGGTAGCATTGGAACAATTAAGCCAAAAACTTAACAGGAAAAAAGTTGCAATATAAGTACTGATTTATTTAGCAATCGATAGCCTATATGATCATCTCATAATAATATATTCTTGGCCCCCCATTCAGATAAAAAAATTCTGTGAGTCGTTATAAATATCTTAAACTACCAATGCAATGTTAATTTAATCTAGGATGTGCAAGCATATTGAGAATGTAGAATTGTATAGCTCAAAGCTGGTGTTGTGGGCTGGCAACAGCAACATTTGTATAATTGAAGGAAACACCACTGGTGTAACCATGCTACACGACTTCACAATATATAACGAAATTACCAATAACTGTTGTTGACTAGATAAGGGCCAACGATATTCATTTTAACATAGTAACCAGTACAGTAAAGAAGAAGATTAAGTTACATACCTGACTCGGAGAATCCCCTTTGTCAAGGCATTCATTCGTGTGAACCTGTCTTGATTCATCACTCAAACCCGAAATATCAACATTGCAAAGTGGACACCTAATCAAATTCTCACTAAAATCATCTACACTCCTTTGAGTAACCATATCATCGACTTCTGAACACAAATTAAGCAACACATCAAGCTCACATCCATCCTCTAATCCAAACTCCTCCGATCCCCCGTCATTTTCACAAACACTTGGTGCGCAATTTCCCCCATACTTTAACAACCTCGATTCAATCGAATTGGAATTGCACTTAAAAACACCTCCTTTCGGCTTAACTTCCATTTCCTCTTCAATATCCTTGACACCAAATTTATCCGTACCAGAAACGCAATCCACACGACTACAAGAAAAACTCGAATCGACACAATCCAAACCCAAATTTACTTCACAACTGTAATCATTCAATGACTGTGATTGAATCTCAGGAAGAAGAATTTTTTCTTTACTAGAAGTGGAAGCAGTAAAGATTGAATCTTTACATTGTTTCGGGTTTCGGGGTCGATTAGAAGGTTTAAAAGATGAAGAATTGGAGGGTTTTAGGGGGTTTTGTGAGGTGGGTTTTTTAAAGGAGGCTTGACTACAAATGGGGTTTTGAAAATCATCATCATCATCATCATTATCTAAAGCACAAAAATAAGAAGATGAGTTTGATGTTTTCTTCATTTTCTTGATATTTGAACAACCCATTTGATCTACTAATCTTCTTGCTATTGAATACACTATATTATATCATATTATATTGTATAGTGGTGGGCTGAAATTCAAATTTGTAAGGGAGGGAAATGAAGTGTTAATTTGGGCCTAAAATCCAAACATGGGCCTTGATCTAGTCCCATTAACCCATCTATATTTTGATAACCCCTCCACAGAACTGGGCTAAAGGAGCCTGTTTCTAGACAAGAGGGGGACATCCTGTTTCTAACTCACCTCATTTGTTTAACTTAATTTTTAGATGAACGATTCAAATTTGATCCAAACATTCTGACAAAAAAAAAAAAAAATTGATCCAAACATGTTAAGGATGGGTAAGGTTTGTATTTCGTCAATAATATATCATAATAATAATAATAAAGAGTAATATGGGAATTTTTTTTAGCATAAAATCGTGAATTTTTTTATTAAATTTTGTAAGATTGTCATAAAAAATGTTTAAATAAACTTTTTGTTATAATTTTACCAATAAAATTATGGTCCTGCACTTTTTTTTCATTTTATATTAAGGTTCTCCAGAATTTAGTGAATTTTTCACGGTTTTTACGCTAATTTTTTTTGCCTAAATGTTACCTTGTAATTAAATATTTATATTTAAATTGTAAAAATATAGCGTTCAAGTCATATAAATAATACATTATTTTATTTAGAAATACATATTCTTATAATTTCATTATATATATATATATATTATAAAATATTAAAGAAAAAATCACAAAAATTATAAGTTATAATAACTAATTAAAATTATAAAAATATTAATATTAATAATATAAATTATATATTTGGCACCTTTAAAATTATTTATAAAATTAATTAATTAACAAATGATTTTATTCATTCAATATTTAAATTTATTTATCAAATCATTCAGAATCGTCTTATTCAGAATAAGTTTATGCTCTGTTTGGAAATATGGATTTCATTTGAAATCCTGAATTTGATTGAATAATATGTTTGGGTAATAATAAAAATTTGGATTTCATTTGAATTTCAAAACTTCAAATATTAGTACAAATATGGAAATTTCAAATGACAACTCAAATTCTGTCATTTGAAATGAAATCCAAATTTCTAAACAAAATCTTAGTGAAATAGAAAGAAGAAAATTTATTAAATTAAAGTAAGAAAAAAAACATTTTAACCAAAAAACCGTTAACAAAATTCAAATTAGTCTTTCACCCCGTTTTGTATTGTTATTGTAGATAACAACAACCTTTTACTAAAAAGTAAGGAGAAAAATGTTTGGTAAATTTTAAAGAGTTTTCTAAGAAAGTGTTTTTGTCTTAAAAAATGTCTTTAGAGAATGCAAGTCTCCGTACTCTAAAAAACGGTAAGTGATAACAGATTTCATTATCAAAAATATTTTAAAATATACTCATATTAAAAAATATTATCAAACAGTTATTTAATTTTTTTTATAAAATTTTTTTGGTTGGTATTTTTTTCTCGCAACACACAATCACAAACCCTTATTAAAGAAGAATTTTATTTTTCTGAATAAAAAATAAGAATTTTGTTATTTATTTAAAATGGTGTGACTTTTTTCGATGAGGTCAATTACATTTCTCTATCGGGGCCTATCAAATTTAACAGATTTGTAACAAAATTGGTTCATTCCCAAATTGACTAAATGAGCTGATTCATTATTGTACTACACCTAAACTCTCACTTTGTTCATCAGGTCAAAAAAGTTTACAAACACGTTATTAAATAGATATTTCTATCAATCGCAACATTACACTTTTATAAATTTACACCACCGTTAAATCTGAGTTGACTTTAACGGAGCGCCGTTAATTTTGTCAAGTCAGCCATAACATTAGTTTCATGTTGGCGTATACAACACTAAACTATTTATTAACTTTCAGTTGGGTCACTGAGCGAAAAATTTAATTTTGTAATTGTTTTGATACAAATTAAAATGATTTCATTAATTTTAAATGAAATTTAATTGATTATTCAATTACTATAAATATTCAAAAAAATACACTCATGTACAAATTATCATTATAAAAAAATGAATTAAAAAATATTATATTTTTAAATATTCATTCACTTTTATCAATTTAAGATAGAGTTTTGTTATTTTTATAAAAATATTATTAGTTTTGTTTAATTTGATTTTAGCCATTCAAATGTTAAAAATATTCAAAAAATTAGGTTAATGGTATAAATTATCTATAAAAAAATATAATTTTATAATAATAATTTATACCATTAGCCTAATTTTTGATAAACTATAATTTTAATATTCATTCATTTCTATAAAAAAATATTACAGTTTTTGTACAAAATATTGATATCTTTAAAAAAATCGTATGAGTTATCATTATAAAAAAATTCATGATTTCTTTAACCATTTATTCACTTGTATAAATTTATAGGTATATAGATTAAATTGGCATGTATAATTTCAAATTTAGTTAAGCGTGATCATTAGAAAATTAAACTAAACATTAAAAAACTCTAATATTTGATATGATTCCTTGATATCAAAAAATTAAATTAAAAAATATAATATATTTTATAATCATATAAATTAAATGGGTGTATTAAATTTCAAATTTAATTAGTCTAATTAATTTAAAATTAAAATTAATTGGTGACCTGGTTGAAAATTATTGTAAAATTGAGTGACAAATTAGCTACTAGACTGTACTTAAACTTGTCACGTCATCACTTTCCGTTAAATATTTTTAACGGAGTTAACGTTTCGTATGCATTTGAAAGTTTTTAATACTTAAATCGTTTGACTATAAGTTTTTTTTAACTGATGACCAAACTCCCAGAGTATAGTACAGTAAAGGATAATCTCATTTACCCTTCCCAAATTGCATTTGTTATTTTATTCCCATCCTTTCCCTTATCGTTCTTGGAATATTATATTGAAACAAATATCTGGTGCTAAATTGGATAAAGATTCACGACACGCAAGCCTTTTAAGGTATTTTTCTACCATTTTAATGTCATGTGCATGGTTCTTTGATCATTGTCATTCATATTCAGTTGCAATCTCGTGTTGTTAATAATGACCATGATATATTGTTTGTAATCCTAGATTTTCATTTTCATCATCAATATCAATGCATGCATTCTCTGATTTAGTTATCATTATATCGAAAATGTGATTATGCTTACATTATGAAACAATGATTGTTTGTGTCAACCATAATGTAGTATCAAGAAAATACTTCTTTTTTGTTTAAATTTCCTGCTAGTTAAGCAGTGAATCCCACATGTATTTTCCAATGATAATGTAGACTTGTTTACAGAATCAAAAACAAAATATAAAGAAGAAAAATGTCTGCACAAGATAGATGGTGTGTAGTGATAGGGGGGAGGGGGTTTGCTGCACGGCATTTGGTGGAAATGCTCATCCGTTACGATATGTATATAGTTCGTATTGCGGATTTGGCCCCTTCTATCAAGCTAGATCCCTACGAGGAGAAGGGAACCCTTGCTGATGCTCTTCATAAAGGACGTGCTCAATATGTATCTACTGATCTTTGTGACAAGTCCCAAGTTTTCGAAGGTTAGATATTTGTGATTCTTCTGCTCTAAATTAAATTGCATTGACAGCTACATCTATTATTAGTTTTAATATGACTTTGATGCAGCTTGATAAGAAAAAGGAAAAAAAGGGTTTTCCCTAGATATTCGAACTGAATGCAAGTGAGCCAACTAGGATTAGAGTGTAGGTTGCTTAAATTTGGCTAGTTCTATATATCTTAACAGTTGCAAGTTCCATGCCTGCAAGCTTTTTTGTATTCGTCATATAGTCTAATAATCTATGTTGAAATATCAATTTTGTCATGGTACTGATTTACTAAGGCTTTCTTTGCTTGCTAGAACTATAATCCTTTCTCTATTTATGATTTGCACTCATTTTACCACAATTAATCACGTATGATATCCCATAAACAATCTTGGATCAGTTTCGGGTTCATTCTGGGAATCATTTAACACCTTCTTGACACCCTCTCACTAGGTATTATAATCCCATATAACTGAATTAAAACATAACTAAAATCCAGTCCAAAGGATGATAGTCCTTTGAAATTAGAGTAAATAAGCAGGTAGTGGATTAGAATCCTATGAAATAAACATGACTCAAGTTGTCAGTCAGATTGTTAAGTCACCAGTTCTCCTAAAACCCTAAAGTTGTGTTCACTTGGTGAGAATGGAATGAAAAAGGAATAGAATGGAATGAAAAATTATAAACAAATTTTATGTACAAAAAAGAATGCATAAGTGAAATTGTGAATAAACATGAGGAAGTTTAAATTTGTTATGATAAGGATTGTAGGGAAAATGGTGAAGAAATGGAATGAACGTTCCTTTCAAAACATGTGGGTTAGAATTCTAGTTCAAGTAATTTGGA
Organism: Oenanthe sinensis; assembly: GCA_028671895.1. Taxonomy (NCBI): domain Eukaryota; kingdom Viridiplantae; phylum Streptophyta; class Magnoliopsida; order Apiales; family Apiaceae; genus Oenanthe; species Oenanthe sinensis. Next base: position 2,380,443 of record CM053814.1, on the reverse strand, counting down.
ATGGAATGAAAGAAAGAATGAAAATTATAAATATTTTCCCTAATCTCATCCAAATAAGAGTATAAATTTCATTCAATTCTCCACTCATTCCATTCCATCCAAGTGAACACAATCTAAGGTGTGAGAAGAGGACTTAACAAGATCTTATATTATATTCTAACACATATAAATATTTGTAGGTTCTTTTATGTCAGAATATGATATAAGGTATTAAATTGAGCATGTGCATGGCACTCATTATTAACCATGGCAAGACCCTGAACCTAGGAGTAACCTGTTTCTTGAACTGCATTGAAATGTTTTGGTCCATTTAAGATGTAGGTCCTTCTTTACATAATTAATCGACTTTATTCTTTTTGCTTACTGATAGTATAACATAACACAGCATGTTTAAATAGATGACCGAGACATTAATCATTCATGTACTGAACACCCTCAATTATACTGTTTTCTTCCCATCATAAGTACAATGTTTTGATAGCCTAAATCCTCACTACATACATAATATCAACTGAATGGGAAGATCGCTAAAATATGTCAGCTCGACCATGCCGACCTTTCAAACATGACAATACAGTCCTCAACTAAATCCCTCTTTTGATGTCTGTTTCATATTATGGCACGTTAGTGATTGTCTGGTCAATCTCAAGCAGAACCTATCATGTTAAACTGTTTATAATTAAGATGCTGATGATTGCTGAATGTATGCTATGAACTTATTAAGCAAAGCCTATCATTATTTTACTGTATGCAGTATGCCACGGAGCTGAGGTTGTTTTCCACATGGCTGCCGCAGATTCATCCATCGATAACTACCAGCTCCATCAGCCAGTGAATGTACAAGGTTATTTATCACACATACAGACATTACAGTTTAATCTTTTTTTATGGGTCTTTGGAAATTATGCTTCTCGGCTAATCTGTCAACAAATTGTTACTTTGACATAATATTTTATTGATAATCTATAGGAACTGTGAATATAATTGAGGCTTGCGTGGAGCATAAAGTAAAAATATTGATTTACACTAGCTCACCTAGCGTGGTGTTTGATGGAGTACACGGAATTTATAATGGGGATGAATCACTTCCCTATCCGGCTAAGGTATGGAATAAACATCAAGGTCCTTCTTAAACATCTTTGTTGTAAATCTGCTTTTCCCAATCTGTTTTCTTCGTAGTTTGTAAAAATCACCGGTAGTGAAGGTTTTTTTCATTATTCTGGTGGTAACTTACTTCCCTATCCGGCAAAGATATATGATAGACATCAAGTTCTTTTTTAAACATCTTTATTGTCGAACTACTATTTTCACTCTGTATTTTCGTTGTTTGTGAATATCAATAGTGATGAGGTTTTCTTTTTTCATTATTATGTTTCTCCTTTCCATTTTCGTCTTTAACTTGTTGATATGGCCGCCAACTTGCCATTATAGTTTCTTTCATCTTTAAATCCTTCACAAACTAGTATAATTAGTTTATTATTTAGTTGAGTTGGTGTGCTCCCAATAGTTTTAATTGAGTTGATGTGATCACTATAGTAAAAGCTGATGTCTCAAAGTGTTGGTATGATACTTTATATATATCCTTTAAAGGATATATATAAAGTATCATATACTAACAAAAGGATATATATAAAGTATCATATACTAACACTGAAAGAGGCACCATGCATTATTACATATAAAGTTTCTTTCAGTAATTTTCAATGGCTTAAAGAATTTACTCATTCCAACCAAGTTTTGTGTACGTATATGTAATAATGCATGGTGCCTCTTTCAGCACAATGATTCATATTCTGCAACTAAAGCTGACGGAGAAGCACTTGTACTCAAATCCAATGGTGTTAATGGGCTTCTTACATGCTGCATCCGTCCTAGCAGCATTTTTGGTCCTGGCGATAAATTACTTGTTCCAGCAATTATTAAAGGTGCAAGGACAGGAAAGGCCAAGGTAACTACCCCTTCAAATCTTCTACTTATGCTTCCATGATCTCTGTAATGGTTATCATCATAAGTTCTTCTTTTCAAACTGCCTGCTAAATAAATGTTATTATACTTTTTAAATAAGTGATCAGTAGCTACTAGTGTCAAATTTGCCGGTTAATGAAACAGACAGGCTCTTATTTGCAGTTTCTCTCTGTAACATATCTTTAGAAGTTACATCATGGCTCAATAATCAACCAGTAGATTGCTAGTAAATGATTAGTATTGATTTCAAAAAGTATATAAAGATTATTATGTGTACATCCTTTTTTATTCTTTAACTGAGGGTGACCCAGCAAGCTAACCGAAACAACACACCGTGCGATTTGGTGGTATAATTCCTTAACAACTGGACAAGTTGTTAGACTTTGCATATATTGGATAGCCATACAATGACTACAACTAAAACGTCTACAGCAACAACTTGAGGTTATAATGATATTTCCTAGAGCTTCCTCCAGTACTGTTGAAAGTTGAAACACTCCAGACTCATAAATCTATACAATATGTTGAAACACTTCAGACTCATGAATCTATACAATCTGTACAGTAAATCATAGCTGCATACCTAGAGATGCTATTTAAGATACTAAGGCTCTTATGTCTTAAACATAAATCGTTTGATCACTGTAGTGAAATGGACTGCTAAACTCATGGTAATATGAACACTTGATGTTCTCTTCTTGCCATTATGCCTACTTTTCGTTTATTGTTAGGTTTCAGGCTAACCTGTAAGTTTTAATCTCCCTCTCTTTTTTAATGATCAGTTCATCATTGGTGATGGTAAGAACATGTATGATTTTACTTATGTTGAAAATGTGGCACACGCTCATATATGTGCTGAAAGAGCTCTAGCAGCTGGGGATGATGTTGCAGAGAGAGCTTCAGGCGAGGTAATTTAACAAAATGAGTAGGAACTTTATTTTGCATGCAGTTATCGATATAGCAACATGACCTTAAATGGTTAATTGTCTGTCAGATTTCAGACATCTATAACTACAAAGACAAATCTAGACATGTCTAAGCTTTGCTATTCAAACTAATTTAAAATGTTTTCAACATAACTTGAATTCTTGATTTTGCAGGCATACTTTATTACAAATATGGAGCCAATCAAGTTTTGGGAGTTTGTCTCTCTTATTCTTAGTGGTCTTGGCTATGATAGGTACACTGAATCCCTCTTTCAGTGACAGAATCAGGATTCAGCCTACTGTTATAGTTGCATTATATTACGTCTCAAATCACCAATAGTTCAAATGTGTAGTTTAAAAATATTTTATATTTCTGCATATAGAGAAAGTTTGAACTAGTTAAGTGTGATGCTAACTCATGTACCATATTCACACTTGAATATGGTCAATAAGGGTCTAATGTTTTTATGGACATAAATATTAAAAATGAATCTCCTAAGAGTCAGGACCACTCATTGAACCTCGGACTTCTTAGCATTTAGCACACATCAAAAGAAGAATTACAAGTTTCAGAAGTTGGGCATTAAGCAAACCTTGCGCAGCTTCGAAGTAAGTTTTGATTATGGAGGTCAGCATCAATATACATAGTTTATTTTTTTTAAGAGAGTGACCGGGAATATAGTATATGTTTAAGCATCCACATTTAAAAAAAATATATTTTATGCTCTGTATAATTTATTGTCAAGTATTATACATCTTCAGGACCAAATTGGGAATCAGATTAATGTATTTTCAATCCGCATAATCTGATTTTATGTAGTTCACAGGCCACACTATAGAATTCCTGTCCGCATTGTGATGCCAATTGCGCATATTATGGCGGGAATTTATACTGCTTTTGCCCAGTATGGGATGAAGGTTCCTCATTTTACACCTTCAAGAGTCAGACTCCTCTCTTGTAATCGGACATTTGATTGCTCCAAAGCAAATGACAGACTTGGCTACACACCAATTGTTCCACTTCAGGTGCTCACATCCCATGACATCAGTTAACCTTTCTAGATCTAGTTTATTGGACTAAAATTTCTGGAATTTAGAAATTATTATCCTCAATAATATGTTTTATGAGTTTTAGGTTTTTTTAAAAAAAACTTTCCAAGCACTAATGAAATACCAAAATCTCTTTGGGGTTTCCAAATAATCTAATTTTTGTTACATATAGTCACCAATACTTGCACTGAGTATAGGGTCATAAAGAGTTGAATACTCGGTGATGCACTACTATCCATTTGCACTCTACTTTTTTTGTTTAAATGCTTTACTGAGAGAAGAATAATTCTACAGGAAGGTATCAACAGGACAATAAACTCATTCTCGCACTTGAGGGCTGAAGTGTATCGAAGAGAAGGTCCATCTAAAGCTTCAATATATCTTGGCGGAGGAAGGGGTATAATAAATATACCTTTTACAACATACTACATTTTATTTCTCTTTATTCCTTCTGTAAAAAATCCTACATAAAATGTTCTAAAAATTCCCTACGGGTTTTATTCAAGTACTGACTGTTAAAATTGGAGAAGGTTAAGGTTTACTTGGCAAAAAATAAATATTGGAGAAGATTTTAGCTACATTAGCTTAGAATACCAAGTATGTGCCAAATTATTTTAATTTGCTCGGATTGATAATTTTATGAATATGGAATAAACTAAACTCAGTTCATTTTAGCAATTGTATAGTTTCTTCTATGTTATTATTAAATATTAATCCTTTAGATCTTTATATATTTATGGTATTAATAGCATTTTTTTGCTGATAATCTAATTTCAGTTGCTGACATACTTCTTTGGAGAGATAGAAAGCAAACAATTGGCGCATTGCTAGTTTTGTTTTTCTTCTACTTGAATTTTATAGCACCTTGCTATACCATGATCACTGCAGTTTGCAAACTACTATCATGGGCAGCAATCTTCTTGTTCATCCATGGAAGATCACCTAAGAAACTGTATGTTTTCTCATACTCTCCATTTCGTAGAGCAGGGTCATTTGATCCCACTGGACTTGCAAATACGTATACATAGTGAATATATATAAATTTAAATTTTACCCCACTTAATTTAGAATTTTGATCTTAATAAATTCATCAAGATATATAAAACTTTGACCCCGCTGCATAATTTTAATTGAGTGTGACTATTATCTAAATACATATGGGCCAGTTTGTTCTGTAGTTCGAATTTAGATCTGTGAGCCAGAAACTCATAGTTTGTTGGTATTACAGATAATGCAATCTAGATCTGGCTTTATTTGCAAATCTGTGTAATTAAATTTACTAACTAATGGATGCCAGAAGTAGTATTTTCCGGAATGCTATCTAAAATGGCTTTATGCTGATGCAGATTAAAATATACAGTTGAAAAAATTCCTGAGTCCAAATTCCATTTATCAGATGACTGGTCACATAGAGCTGCTTCAGCAATGGCTTCCTACTGGAATTTGGCAGTAAATGATTTGAAATCCCTTTGTTGTGGGAATGACTGGAACCTGTTCCTGAAGGTACTTCTGCCAAGTGCTAATAGTCATTCATCTCCGTAATGTTTTTTTAATTTGTTTTGTTTATGAGAGCTGATTAGATGTAGCTCTCTCGACTTCTAATAAATGACAATGCTGGTTAGTTTTTGCCACCATGCAAGTGAAAAAGTAATTAAAATTATATATGTTGACAAGTTTCGATATAATTTGGAGGAACCGTCTCTCTTGTGTTTACATATTCAATACCACTATATATACATTGACTATGGGATCTCCGATCAATCTATTCTTAAATATCCGCGATCTTGTCTCTTGTATCTATCTCTGTAATACTGTCCCTATACAATCGTTTACATATACATTGACAACTAAGAAGGGACATTCAATTACGAAGATGATACCAGTGCAGCAGTGCTCTACTTATATGCTGGAATATCTTAATAGAGTCAATATTAATGTTGAAATATATTGAAGCTTTCAACTTTGAATATGTGATTCAGACATTCAGTATTCTAATTATAATATTATATTTTTATTCTAATGTGATTTCTCATATTTATTTTCATCACATTCTTTCATGCCTTCTGTATTTGGCGTTGGAACAGATGGCACTTTATCTACTTACGGTGCGCTTCCTTGCATCGACGTCGCCTCGGAGTTTGTTTGGAAAAGGTTTTTAATCTCTATCTCTAGCTTCTTTCACCACCCCGAAACATATTAATTTCATTGTCTCAATCTAAAATTTGAGATATTATAGCAGTTCAATATCAGTAACAATTTACAAATATTCTGTAAAGCACTGATATATAAATTTAATAACCTGGACTCATTTTCATCTTACTGTTTCAGCAATTCCCCTCGCATTTGTTGCATTCTATGTGTATGAGAAAAACGAGGAACAAATCGATAGTTATGTCCTACAAAGCTTCTCTATTGTGTCCAAGGTAAAATCTGACGATTTGCGGAAGTTGAGTCCCATCAAAGTTGGCAAAAGTGAATAATTAACAGCTGCGAAACTATACCATATATTCGATGCAATTCAAGGTGAACAGGGGCTGTATTCTGCACTTCATCAAACTATTATATGAAGGGGACTGCCAACATAATCTCTAGCTGTGTATATAATCTTAGAACATAAACCATTGTTTTGTATACTCTCCAATCCTTGCATTGAAGAATTATTGCCAAACTTGGTGAAATGCTGTCCCAAACTTTATAGTTTCTTCTTTTAGTATAATTGGTTAGATGCCTTCCTCTAAAACTTGTATTTATTCTTATAATTAAGTTTATTTATATTTATATTTATTGAAGTCCTACATGCATTACATTCACGCAATTGCATACGTAAATATACATATCGGTAATTAGTTAATTATTTAGTCACTTAAATACTTCCTAATGCAAGTCCTACATGCATTCGCGGGAATTCTTGTAGATTCATATTGATCAATTAATTAAGTAATTAGTTAATTATTTAGTCACTTAAATACTTCCTAATGCAAGTGTTTTTAAGTAATTATATTAACAGTTAAGGATAATAAATTTATTTATATGACAATTTAGTTCAATTTAAATGCTACTCTTCAAATATATATTTAAAATTTGCCGAATCTCGCCGAACTCAAATCCCCATATTTTTTTATTTGTCAAATTCTCGTATTGCGCACCTCCACCTGCACTCATGTTTCTTAGATTGAAGTACTTCAATTAGTTTTTTCTAAGTAAATCGTAAAATCAAAATAAACAAAGCAGAAATCTATACAATCTATACTATATTATTAAAGACGAAAGATTAAAAGTTTTGGTCGTCGGTTGGTTTGGTACTGGGTGAACCATAGAAAAGATCTTGACCATCCAATTTTAAGTGAACCATAGAAATAATCTTAACCGTTAAATTTTAATAAAATATAATTTTAAAAGAATATAATCATACATACAATTCTAACACAAGTAATTCTCCTTTTATGCAAACAACTCATAAACATTATAATTCTAAAGAATATAAACATTACTACTAAAATACAATCTCATATTAATCTTCTAACTAAAATATCTCACATTAATCTCCTAAGTAAAATACATCTCTATACAAAACAAACAAAAATTATCCTATTAAAATATAAATGCAAATAAATTATATAAAAACATATACATATAATATTAAATATAATTATAATTATACAAATACAAATAAATTCAAATCATTAAAAAATATTAAAATAAAAATATTAAAAAATTAAAAAAAATCATCCGTGCATCGCACGGGGTATAAACTAGTATGAAATAATTTTACATCAATTAAATACAATGAACCTGGTTATGAATATCGAATAATAATAAAATAATAAAAATAAATTACTTATATTATATTTTATAAAGAATTTTTTTTGACGAACAAATAGTAGTTTTCATTAAATAGAATTGAACCCCAACTGTCGATACAACCAGGTTGAAAAACAAATAACATACTAAAAACAATTAGCTGATTTGTTTACTGATCGTTTAACACATAGAATTTAAAAATTCTTGAAACTAAAAACGAAATCGAAAACATCCCAAACGATTCAAATTGCACCAACATCCCTGAAAGCAGCAACATCACAATTGACCTTACACATAAAAAATATTGTTAGCCCGTTATTCAGAAACCCCAATTGCATAAACTGAGGTGAGAGGAGCGGCACCCCAACTATCTACATGCTGGATACTAACATGCCGGATACTAATAGACATGTCAAAAGTGGAAACCCCAAAGGATGAAACATCTTTGGTTGTGAAATGTGAGCTTTTGTAATAATCACCATCACCCTAGCTTCGATGCGTGCTTTCTAGACCTCTAAAAACATCAACAAAATCATTCTCAAAAGATCCATCACCAAATAAACCTAAACATAACAGAACACCCCAAAAGGAGAGACAAACAAACACTCCAAAAAGAGAGACACACAAACACCAAAAAAAATGGATTTTATTTAAGGAAAATGAACGAAGGGAGAAATTGTAGGAGAATAGAAGAGGCGGCTAGAACCCTAAATCTGAAAATGGGCTCGACTCTCATTTGAGAGAGCAGCGATTAACCCTAAAGTAACTTTTTTTATATAAATTAATGTTATGAGATATCTCACATAATTTTCTTGAGCTTTAAAAAAATCTTATATAAATACACGAGGGTCAAGGGTGTTATTATAATTACAGCAGATTGCATGCAATTACAAAAATGTTATTATTATTTTATATTAAAAAACTTACATATTAGTTAATTTTCTTTTTATTTTCTATTTTATATGTAATAAATTATAATTTACTAAAATTCAAAGAATTTTTATTAAAATTCAATCGAATTAAAATGAATTGAATTTTTATTGATTCCAATTATTTTCTCGACTACGGTGTTCAACAACAGGCGTGGGGCAAAAACGTAATTAAAAAAGCAAACCACCCATCAATGGCGGATTATTTGAATTGAAGTATTGAACACGAAAAATTGAATAAAGATTATCACTTTTTTATTTATATATACACACAAATTGACAATCTTCTTGTTTCTAATTATATTCGTGTTTGTTCTTCACTTGTTACTAAAACCCTTCTTTTTATACCCCCTTTCGATCAATTTTGTGGTCTTCATTCAGCTTATACACACATCTATAATTCATATCACGTGTGATTTCAGTAACCCATTTTCTATTTTTCTTTAAATCTTTCTTCTTTTTTACAAATTCTCATCACTTTTTGAATAAAGATCGAATCTTTATCAACCCCACCATCATTTTCTCGTCCTTAAAACATACACACACATATATGTATGTAGAGGTGTGGGAAGAAGTACAAGTAGTTGATAGTGGTTGAAGATGGGTGGAAGAGAAGTTGAGGTGATTAATAGTAAAGGGTGTTCAAGACTAGTTGTGAATTCAATTTCTCCTTCAATCAGATTAATTGGTCTTCAAATGGCTCATGATTCTGCTTCTGTTTCCTCTTTTTCTTCTCACCCACATGCCCCCTTTACTCATCTTGTCATCTGTGTTACTGGTCTTTCCAAAGGTATCACCTCTCTCCCTCTCTCTACCTCTCTCTATCTTGGTAAAGAATAAGATAAGATCAATTTGGGTGTCTCTCTATACGAAGGCAAAATCTATGCCAAAAAAATGGGTGCCCGTGATCCACTCACTCCAAAAAATGAGATTTCGTGTGAGGGAGAATATTAAAGAATAGTATAAGTTCATTTGAGCTTCTGTCTAGCACCTTAAGGTTTCAGAAGAGCTGGTTACTCAACATATCTCTCTCCCTCTCTCCCTCTCTCTTCTTAATTGGCATGAGTTAAATATAAGTGACTTGGATCAATCATTTTTTAACAAAAAGTATACTATTAATCTCTAGCATCAAGTCATTAACATTGTAAAAGAGAATAATATCCTTATAAACCAGTACTCTACAACTTACATTTACATAAAAATCATTATGCAGTAACATTTTGACACAATCTTCACATCCATACGATCGGATCGTTAAAAACGATCATTAAATATCATTATAGAGGTATTTTGGTGTTTATACCTTTCTTTTTATGTTGATTCTCTTTATGTATCGGCATGCTTATAATGTGGTGATGTGGCATCTTTTGATATTTATAGAGGTACTTTACAAGCTTTGTAATGTATGTCCATACTAGCTTATATCCCGTGCGATGCACGGATGATTTTTTTTAGTTTTTTAAATATTTTTTAATGATTTGAATTTATTTGTATTTGTATAATAATAATTTAAATTTTATTTAATATTATATGTATATATTTTTATATAATTTATTTGTATTTATATTTTAATAGGATAATTTTTGTTTGTTTTGTATAGAGATGTATTTTACTTAGGAGATTAATGTGAGATATTTTAGTTAGAAGATTAATATGAGATTGTATTTTAGTTAGAAGATTAATATTTTAAAATTAGGCCCAATAATTAATCAATTATCCGGCCCAAATATCGACCGACTACCAAACTTTCAATGTTATCATAAATTTTAATGATATATTAAATTAAAATTATAGGATAAACTCTAATGATATATTAAATAAAAATTATAGGATAAGTGAGATTCGTAAAATAAAAAATATAGAATATAATTTAAATATAATATAATATTATCATATCAACGGAATTATATTCTTACATAAAAGTAATGTTTATATTCTTTACAATTATAATGTTTATGAGTTGTTTGCATAAAAGGAGGACTACTGGTGTTAGAATTGTATGTATGATTATATTCTTTTAAAATTATATTTTATTAAAATTCAACGGTTAAGATTGTTTCTATGGTTCACTTAAAATTGGTCGGTCAAGATCTTTTCTATGGTTCACCCAGTACCATACCACCGACAACCAAAACTTTTAATCTTTCGGCTTTAATAATATAGTATTGATATATATTTTGACTGATTTGCAGGTGCAAGGAAACAAGTGATGGATGCGACTAGGAGATTAGGTGGCGAATATAGTCCGGATTTGCATCCTAAATGTACCCATTTGGTGGTTCAAATATCCTTTTTCTTTAATTCTGAAATATCATTTGTTAATGATTGCTGTTGCGTTTATCTAAATTGACGTCTTTTAGTATACTGTAACCACTCCAAGTGTATCACAGATTCACAGTGATTGATCTTTGTAATATTATGTAATTTCATAGCTCATGTATGTAATTTCCTTTTGTACCCTGGCACTTACTTCTGTAAACACTTAACCCTCTTTACAGCTGTCATGGACGTAAATATGATCATGCCCTCAAGTATGGATCAAGAAACGGTCTCTTCATTGTAACATTAGGGTGGTTTGTGGATAGTGTTAGAAAAAATGGTAAGAGTTATTTTTTTGTATTGTCTGCGGATATGTGAAAATTGCAAGTACATCATAGATTCAAGAATCAAGGCTAATAAGTAGGTTCATTTATTATATATCCATTCAGTTTTTTTTAGAAAATCCTGATTATCAAGAGCTCTGATTTTATGTTTTTTCCTGCATGTTCTTCTTCCCAAGTAGTAAAGAATGTATAAAAGTTGTAAGTGTTGATCTTACTTCTTAGTTATTATATGCAGAAGATCTAGTTGGTTAATACAACAAGTTGATTTAAATTTTCTGTAATTATGAACAGTTTGTTACCTCTTGAACTTCTTACAATAATTCTGGATTTTCTGCTTGCTGACTTGAACTGTAGTTGATTAAAAGCTGATATGATGCCTAAGCATGCAACATGACAGTATATTAATATACTGAATCAGGATATATTTTCTTTCAAGGTTACATAGCTCCACTGTATCCTTACGTTGATTAGTTGATATCACAGGCATAGATCAGGATTCGGTCATAAAAAGATGACCTTTTTCCATATCAGAATGTGAATTTCCTACAAAGTGTGAAGCTGATTTTAAAATAATCAGTTAATCTGTTTGTTGCAGTGAGGTTGGATGAATCTCTCTATGGTGTTAAAAATGTCGGGGAGAACGGAATACTTAGGGACGATTTAAATGGGCTCTCTCGTTATGGTAGCTCAGAAAATTACTGTATTCCTGTAGGTATGTTTGAACATTTTAAGCAGTCTGACACAATCAATCAACCAGATGTGCAACCTACAGTGAAAGAGTCGAACAGAAGTATAGATTTAATTCTTTCAGGTTCCTCTTTGTTTATCGACGCAGATGTTCCTGCTGAACTGCAGAGTAAGGTATTCAGTCGGATCTTGTTAATATTTAAAAACTTTTTACAGCTCAAATGATATAATTTTTTTGGATACTTGGCTCTTTTGTATTGAATGTATAAGTATTTCTCTTTCATTATATCCGGAAAAAATGGATTGTTCATTTGGTTTTGGGTTCCTATGGATTTAGTATTCAGAGTTCATGTGTTCTAGAGCTCATGTTTGTCTTAGACATGGACCAGCTGGTTTCAGATTCTTTAGATATGGGTGGCTTAGAAATTCTTCTAAATACTAAAATGCATTTATGTTCAGGTTGCTGAGGCTGCTACTTTGCAAGGTGCTAAACCAGTTAATCACTGGATTGGTGGTGGTAGCAATGCCAGTCATGTAGTGTGTGAAGGAAGTTCAGTTGGAAAATATCTTGGTCACTCAGATAATCTTGTTACGGTATGTTCTTGTGGGAAACTAGTATGCATATAAAATTTTGAAAATTATTGTGCAAACGAGTAGAAGATATTAGGTCACTACATATAAAAGTTTTGGGGTATCCTACATGCATGTCTTTTAATTGTATTCTGCTACAACTGCTAAATATAGGGCCTGCTGGAAAATTTATTATAAATCTCAATTTTCTGTTCTGTCTTCTTTGTGTGGGCACGCGCCCGCAAGTAAAAAAAAATGGTGTTATACTCATCTGTCAGTCTACCTTATATACAGACTGAATATAGTTTTAATTAGCTTCAAGCTGATCATAGCATATGATGAATCTTTTTATGGCTTTCCCTTGTTTTCCTTCCTTGGTTATTACTTTTTTTATGTATGTTTCTAACATATATGTGATGTTCCACAGCCATTGTGGGTTTTGAAAACATCCAAGGAAAAACGTGTCCAGAGATTAGTTCACATATCTGTTGATTTGGCTAGGCAGCTTGGAACTATACTTGAAAATGTTCAAAGTGGCTTGGCAGTAGAGGTATATATATATTTGCTATCCTTTTCTCAATAATATCCTTTATCATGCTAAGATGCAATATGTTGTTTTCTAGTTTCTACTATACACCCAGTTGTCCAGCTCACAACGTGTTGATATTTATCTTCAAATCATTTCTAGGAAAGTAACAAACACACTTGCTCCTTTGATGCTCTAAAATCTGGTAATAAAGTCAGCCACGAAGTACGTCAAAATATGGCAAACCTGGCTAAAAGTGGGGTTAGAAAACGCCGGGTCCGCCGTATGCAGGTAACGTTAGTAATATCTTTAATTGACTTATTTTCAGTCACTCGTACTTGATTATTATATTTGTGATATTTTCGGAAGGGGTCACTTTTCTTGCAACTTAGTCTTGTGATATTTTTGCATAAATGATTAGTGAGTTTGTTCGGGATGGTGAACTATTTTACCCATACACAATATCTGTTCAGGATTAATGTTGAAATTTACCGTCTTAGTTACCAAGCTAAATATTCACTCTTTGAAAAAGGTATAATTTTTTTTGTCATCGCAGAGATGCCAGACCCCAATACGCCCAATCACACCAAACAGGCTTTTGGATTCAGTCTGCTGGTCAGTATCTGAACCAACCTGTACTGCTGCTATTTACACGGAATCTTCCAGCCGTGAGGATGCTGGTGAGAACCATGCGTCTATTTTCTATGATGCAAATGCGGATGAAAAAGAATCACTTGCTTCATTTGTGAACTTTTCTAGAAAGCTTACAGAAAGGTTGTTATATGCATAAATTTGTTTTCAACTATACCTGCCCATTCTACCGAATTCATTTTAATCACGTTAAGCTAATGCTGTATAACTTATGGTTTTCCTTGCAGTGAGATAAGTGCAGTGATATTTAAAAACCATTTCCTTACTATACTCTTTCCAGTTGATCGATTCTCTGAGATGGGACCTTGTTCAAGGTCGTTTTTCAGCGATACCGGTTTCACTTGTTTACAGGTGTTAGATTACATATATGCCTTCTACCAGGTACTTAATTGTATTCGCATTTGTCATTGATATGGACAACTAGAATTGATGTATTATACCTCTCTTTTCCTATTGTACAATAGGAGAATGTTATTATGATTTTGGCCTTTGGTTGTGGAAGCTCATGCTTTTTGTTCTTCAAATCATGGCGTTGATAACTTGGGGAAACAAAAAAATTGTTTTTTTCTTACTGAAAAAAAAAGAAAAAAGAATCATTCTTATCATAAATTATAAAAATACTTTTAGCTAATATCCCAGAGGTTTTTAGAGCATGTCCCGCAGAAAATGCATAATAACGCTGACTGAAAAAGTTAATTCCCGGATATATGCTCCTAAAGAAATACAAGTCTCTTATGACTTCTACTTGCTCTGTACCTCTGTAATAGGCAATATGATGTGAACTTGGAACTGATAATAACAGAGTCTCATCGTGAATGTTTTATTTTTTTCTAGGAAAACATGTCAAAAGAGGAAGTAGAGTTGGCAATTCACACTGATTCAGGGCATGCTGATCGGCTTCGATCAATGTACTCCAGTAAAGAAACTGCAGAGCATGGATACTTTGATTTTAAGCGCATTGATTTCCTGGGGAGTCGGAAGAGTTTTGAAATGTTAAAACGTGTTCCCGGAGATAACAACAGCGTATACGAATTACTGACAAGAGCATGAGATGTAATCCACCCTTCTTGGTTTCTTTTTTAGCCAACCACCAATATTGAAGAGGGAAACCGCAGAAAACAGTGCTGAAGAAATTATGGAGTATCCCTGCTTCGAGATATATCACTGTAAACCATATATTGTAAATGTAGCCATATAATGTAATTGTTTACGGTTCCCTTCAAACATGTATATTACAAATATGAATGAAGTTGTAATTTGATTGGATGTCTGGATTGTTTCTGTGCTTCAAGAGTTCATTTACAGAAACCAAATTAGGAACCATGTAAAATATTACACTACTGAGGGGGGGAAATTCAGAAGGCAAAGAGTAATTGGTTTTTTTGATAATTAAATACACTCACATACCAAGATGTCTTTTGGTGAACAAGAATTGTTACAAATATTGATTTGATATTGTGGGAAAAAACACCCATAGTTCTTATAAAATTTATGTACAAATCAGACTAATACTATGTAAATACAAAATTTAGAGTTGAAAGTTTAGGCTATAGATAGACTTAAAGATTGATTCAGTTCATTAGCAAAACAGGTGACATGCATATATATGTGTGTGTGTGTGTGTGTGTGTATTATTTTGCACAAGGGAAAGTTGATCTGTCTGGCCATTGACCATCAATTTATGCTACACGTTTAATACTTGTGCACAATGAAAGGATGTGCTTTATACTACACGTTTAATACTCGTGTTTAATACTTTATACTACACGTTTAATACTTGAAACAATGTGCTAGCAACAAAAACGCATATTTCACTTGTGTACTTGTTCATAGATGAAGGATATGTTCCTCAAAGTCAGCAGTTAAAAATTAATTTAACTAGAAAAGAGTCAATGAGAGGTAACTCACATCGTGTTCTAAAGTTTCTGTCCCAGGATTTGGTGTTCCACCTATCAATCCATCAGGCTCCATAAGATTCTTCAACTTAAAGCTTTCATAGTCTCTGTATACTCAGAAGACTGACTGATCTGACACATGTGATCTTCTCTATACAGCAGCTTTGCTAATTATAAAAACCAAGTAGAAAGCACATTGCTATAAACCACCCTGCAGACACTCAGTTGTAAGATGATAAAATCAATGTTGTAGTTTCAAGAAAGCTTAGACATTTTACAGATTGACAATTATTCCATTAAATAGGGAGCATAAGCTGAATTGGGTTTCTAAAACTCAATTACTAATTATGATCTCATACCATAAGAGTTAAGACCCTGGATAAACTAAAAGAAACAAAGTTGATTTTAATACTTTTGTTACTAATGGAGATAACTGCTGGAAGTTGCATAAAGTGAATCTCTTTATCACCATTCTGCTTGACAAACAGAACAAAGCCCTTAGAGCACCCCCAATGGGTGACCTCTTTAGCTTTGAAAAAATAAAAAAAGGGCAGGGCAATGTAAGTTTGCATTGGAGCGGAGAGTGAGAAAAGAGGGCTGACCTCTACCGTGGTCAGTCTCTCTCCTCACCTTTTTCTAATTTTTTATATTTAGTTACACATAAAAATAATATATTATTAAATTATATTAATATAAGATACAAGCTAATTAGAATTTTAATGCACAAAATTTTAAAAAATGAGGGCGGACATTGGAGAATGTTTACCGCTGTCCTCTTTATACCCACGTGGCACTGCTATTTGCATAAAAAAATAGAGGAAGGGGTCACACGATTGTGGATGCTCTTATTTACCACTGACAACAATTACTGTCAATGTCAGCTTCTGTCGGGTGTTGGCCCTATATGTCACAATTTGGGGAGAAAATGTCCTAAATGACACACCCCGAAAAAATGGCCCTAAATAGCACTCCAAAACGCTACATCGTGTAGAGTTTTGAAAAAAAAAATTATCCCCAAAACGCTACTTTAAGTTGCGTTTTTTAGCCCAAAACCCAAGATAAAGTAGCGTTTTTCCCCAAAAATTTTTTTAAAAAAATTAAAAAAAAATGCAAAACGCTACACGAAGTAGCGTTTTTCCCAAAAAAAAGTGCAAAACGCTACACGAAGCAGCGTTTTCACCTTTTTTCCAGCACGCCACACTATGTAGCGTTTTGGAGTGCTATTTAGGGCCATTATTACGAGTTGTGCCATTTAGGGCATTTCCACCTCAAATTGTGACATATAGGGCCTTTTCTCGCTTCTGTCTGGAAGATTGTGTTTTGCTGCTTTCGAGTTTCGAATATCAATAGGGCAAATACAGAATTCTAAATTTTTTATTTAAAAAAATTGTCACATTGATATATACAAAATTCTAGAAGAACAAAAGAGAAAGGGGTTACTTTCTGTCATGTCTCTAGTTCAATGTTCTAAAACTTCTCTTCACTATGAACTTGCTTGCACATGATAACATATACAGAACCTGGGCTATAAGCTGACCGAGTTCATCAGTTATATAACTAATATACATTTCAGCGCTCCTCCTTCGCAACTATATTATACATACTTTTTTTCTGACAAAATTTTAGGCAACTCATTAATGATTTGATGTTACCAGAAATCTCCACAAGAACATTTCCCAGCCCTAAAGCGGTGGAAGCGATTTGCATCTCTCAAAATGATTTCACGTTTTGACACCTTGGATATATACTTAATGGCATTATGACAATCCCCACAAACTCTAAGGTTCTTAATCACTCGGATTGTCGCACAAGGAGGAGTGCTTAGCAGCCCGAAAGCTATAGCGAGCTTCTCACTATGGTAATAGAGAGCACGTTCCTTTTCTTCATCCTCCACATCAAGCAACACGTAATCCTTATCAGGCACATATCCATCTTTTTTTATCATCCTTATTATATCCTCTACTTTTTCATATATTGCATCAGCATGAGGATGGGATTTATCATCCACCACAAACAAATGTACTTCATTTTTAACATCTATCCAACTAAACCCAGGATCCTTCTTAACATTCTTACTCTTCATCATTTTTCTAGCATCAGTTACCTTATCCCATTGGTTGGCAGTCGCATAGATATTCGATAGAAGAACATAAGTAGATGATGAATCAGGCGGCTCCAGAGCTAAGAGCTGGTTAGCTACCCGTTTTCCAGTTTCTGTATCGCCTTGACTCCTACAAGCGGCAAGCAGAGCTGTATACATTGAAGAAGAAGCTTTGTATGGCATTGATTTAATCAATTTTTCTGCCTCTTTAACACGTCCTGCACGGCCAAGGGCATCAACGAGGCAGGAATAGTGCTCAATCTCAGGTTGAATACCATAATCATTGTACATTGCATCGAAATAAGAATTAGCTTCAGAAATCAGGCCAGAATGACCACAGGCGGAAAGAACTCCAATAAAGGTAACCCTGTCAGGTTTTATGCCAACTGATGTCAACCTGTTAAACAGTTTAAGAGCCTCTTTGCCATGTCCATGTTGAGCTAAACCAACTATCATCGCATTCCACGGGCCAATTTCCCTCACATTTACTCTCTTAAATAGATTATAAGAGTCTTCTATATTGCCGCACTTAGCATACATGTCAATCAGTGAAGTCCAGACAAAAGTATCTGAAACATAACAAGACTTGATCACGCTGGCATGAATTTGTCGCCCTTGCTCTAATGCAGTTAAGCAAGAGCAGGCTTTGATAAGAGTAGCAAAGGTGTATTCGTCTGGTGCTATACCAGATTGCCTCATCTGATAATATATTAGAAGCGCACGGTCCTCGTTACCATTTTCCAGGCATCCCGAGATCATAGATGTCCATGCGACTTGATCAGGTGTAGGAATCTCTTGGAAAACTGTGTGCGCATCTGCCATGGCTCCACATTTAACATACATGTCAAGGATTCCAGATATGACAGTTAAATTTAAAACGAACCCGAACTTTACCACACATGCATGAATTTGTCTGCCTTCTTCTAATCTGGTTAAGCGGCTGCAGGCATTAGCCACAGTTATGAATGTGATCTCATCTAACCTCTCCCCACTTTTGTGAATTAAAGCAAAGACTTCCAACGCTTTTTTACTATCGTTACGAGTTATATATCCAGACATCATAGCATTCCAAGCTGCTAAATCAAGCTTGTCTTGATCTTGTAGGAAGAACTCTGCCTCGTTCATTCTTCCATTTCTAGAATAAACATCAATAAGAGCCGTAAAAACAAACTTATCAGCAACCAACCCAGTTTTCAGCGCATGCGCATGAACTTGGTCACTGAGAAACATTTCTGTAAGCGAAGAACAAGCCTTCAATATACTGGCTAATGTGAAATGATCAGGTCTTAAGCCAACAGATAAAAGATCCCAAAACAAAGTTAATGATTCCTCCTCCAGACCACCTTGTACACAACTTGATATCATCGAGTTCCATGAAACTAAATCCAATTCAGCCATGTCATTGAACACTTTTCTTGCAGTAATTAACCCATCTGCCTTTGAATACATGTTAATAAGACTATTAGCAACACGTACATCACTATCTAAACCTGATTTAATAGCCATTCCATGAATTTGTTGCCCCAACTCTAAGTTATAAATATTAGCAACTGCAGATAGAATAATTACGAGTGTCACATCATCATAGCGTACTGTCGACTTATTCATTTCCATAAAGGATGCAATAGTAGCCCAACTCTCACCATCTTGGTGATGCCTAGACAAGGTTTTGTTCCATAACATAACATCATCAGCATGCTCATACATAAATAATTTATAGGCATAGGCTTGAACCTGGTCCATAAACATTTTTTCTTCTTCAAAATCAACCGTGGAAAACCCACTAAGAAAATATTTGACACTATCAGCATCCAGATAACCACTCCTATGAAACGACGAAAAAAAATATAAAACTTGCTTCAGGACACCCATTTCCATGTATCCCTTAAGCATAACATTCCACAACACCGCATCCCTTTCATAAATATTATTAAACAAAAACCGAGCATCCTTAACTCGACCAAACTTGCAATATATATTAACAAGAGCTCCCGAAACAAACGAATCCAATTCCAAACCAACTTTAACCGAAAACCCATGAACCATTTCCGAAACCCAAACATACCCCGACATTAAAGACAATTTCAACACCGGAGCTAACGTGTACTTACTAACCGAACAACCAAATGGGCTACCAAGAAAAAGTCTAAAAATACAAAAACCCTCTCGAACATTACAATCCCCACTAGCACTAACCATCGCATAACCGGCCAGAATCGAATTCCAGGTAACAAGGTCTCTTTCAGGAGCTTTATCAAACACATTGTAAGCAGACTTAAGAGACCCACATTTCGAATACATTGTGATGAGATTGTTGGTGAGGAAGCGGTCTGCATTGTGACCGGAGGTAATAATGAGAGCATGAATGGTTGTTCCGAGGCGTAAATTGGCTGTGGAGATTGCGAATCGAAGACGAGAGAACCATGGTGAAGATGAAGAAGATGTTGATGGAGGGGAATAAGAATCCGGGTTTGGCAAATAAGAGAGATTGTTGCAATAAAGAATAAAAAAGTTTCGAATCGGAGATCGCCGGAAATGAATTGGCCGGAGGTTAAGTTGTAGCTGCTGCATTTAGATACAGAGTTTCCCTCCCAAATTTTTAAAACTTGGTTGGGCTTTTATATATTTTACAAATTATCGAAATATAATAATACTATCCCATAAATAAATTTAAATAAAATTGATAATAATATTTAAAAATTATTTTAATTTTACTTCCATCAATTTCATAAATTTTAATCAGAAAACTAAAAAAAATTGTGAATCTTAAATTTTAGCCTTCCATTACAAATGAAGAAAGATAACGATCAAGGGATATGATTTTAATCCAAATTCTTAATTTATAATAATAACATTTTATTCTAATAATTAATGTATCCAAATGAATGTATTTAAAAGATTCGAAATATTAACAATCCAAAATTTTAAATAAGCAAAAAACAAAATATATCTTTTTATTATTATGATTTATTTGTGACGGACATATCATGAATTAAATTTAAAATTGATTTCAATAACTATTAATCTATTGTTGTGTTTTTAAATTTTTTTGGCTTGGAATTTTCTAATGTATTGATGAACTCAATTTTCAACTGCTATTCTCTATGTGAAAATTACTGTTCTAAATGCCCCTAACATCATTGTTTGCCGATGCTTAGAATCCCCCGTTGCTCGAGTTCAGACAACATGAGAAGACAAGCAGAGTCGAATGAACTTTTCTTGTCTGCTCGTTGATGTCCACTAAGAACAACAGCATGATTTGGAATTGTTAAGGTGATCTACGACACAAAGCTACTGAACCCTTGCCTCCTTTCAGGGCCTTCCCCGAGTTCAATGGGAAATCTGCGATGAAAGTTGGTGAATTAGTCGAGACAACTGGACAAAAAATTGTAAAGAACACAAGTGTAATGGAACTGCCGAGTGCAAGTGTAATGAAACTGTCAAGCGCCCACTAGGAAATTATTTGTTCTTAAATAACTTTCACCAACCTCGACTTTTCCTCAGTTGTCTCAAATTTAGGCAATGGCCATTGTTGTTTCTTGCATACATTATAAAGGGCGTTTCGTGGCCCACCTTTGTTCATGTTGATTGATTCGAGAACTGCAAGAAAGAAAATGAAAACAACCCATGTAAAAGAGGTTAATTAGTGTATACAAGGAAGTAGATGAAGAAGTTGTGTTCTTAATTAGTGTCGAGCTTGGGGGACAAGTATTTTCGCTTTACGATCTAAAGTTCATTCTGTTTATTTCAATTTACATGTGCATATAACCAAAACAGATGCGAGAAGACAAGCACACACAGAACTGATTAGCATCCCTACATCCTTGCAATGAGCTGCTATATATTTCCATCTACTCAATACTGTATAACGAAGGGACAGCCAAATTGATTTCTTTTTTCACGGGTTACTTATTTTATTGTGATATGTTTTCTTACATGGCATAAACCATATACTGTATGCAGTTGAACCATCACTTACTGGATTGTGTTATGGGGTATAATTGTGAAAAAGTAATCACAGTAATTTATATGATCTTGAATTCTTGATAGAAGGGTTTGGCCATTAATTATTTGTATAATTAAACAATGCATATTTTAGCCCCAATTTTCATCTCAGTAATTGTAGCTTATCTACCTAAAGAAGGTTATATTTGACGCAATGGTCAAGTGTTTACTTGTTATTAGTTAGGTCAGAGGTTTGAACTCCGCCTCTTTATGAAAAATTCCAGACTTAAAAATCATGGTAAAACTGTGTATATTGGGACTTTCCCTAAGACATTTGGCCTTGTGCACTATCTTCATGTAATCTTATATAATTTTAATACATAAAAACTTTTTAATACATAATTTCTAAATGCACTCGAGATTTACTTTGTGCACTCGGGAATAATTACGTCAATAACCTTTCTTAATTTTGTGCACTATCTTCATGTAATCTTATATAAATATTGAATAAGATATCCTTACTTTATTTAGATATAATCATTTATTAATTTTATGTAGTATCTTCATGTAATCTTATATAAATATTGAATACCGTATTTAAATCAATCAACTAGCAAGAGATATAAACTGAACAAAGAATTAGTCCATGAAATTTTATATAATTCTAATTATAAAATATTTATATAATGATATTAAAGTAATATATTTATTATTTTTATTAATATCAATTAAATTATGAGAATAAAGTTCCTGAAATTATTTAGAAAAATTACCTAGGTGCCAGTATCTTTTAGTATGGATATTTTGTAATTGTATATAATTCTCTGTAATTACAATAACATCCTCGTGTATTATATATGAGAATTTTTTTTAAACTCAGGAAAATCACATGAGGTAACCTCATGAATATTAATCTCTTAAATTATTGCTTAATTAAATTTATAAGAAAATTTAATATAATAAAATTAAATTTATGAAATTAATTATTAAATTTATTTTAATTACATGTTTAACTATTTTTTATAATTCATATAGAAAATAGAGTAAAACACAAATTTATTAATATATAGATAAACTTTTTTACTAATTAAATTATATTTATGAATCTTGTAAAGGAGGTGGCTTGCCTAATATTCATAAATTTAATCTAATTATAAAACTCTCAACGTCGATATAAAGGACTTAATCCTCATTTTTAGAATTACGTGTTTTTTAACTTGATTTAGTGAATTTCAGCATAAAAATTGTGTAGTTCAGCATAAAAATAAAGTCTTGAATTTATCAGGTACATTTTCAATATAAATTAATTATCATAACTTTAAAAGTTGATTTATATATAAACTATTTCTTAATTATCATATATAATATAAAATTATTTTTTGTACGGAAATAATATTTTTTTCAACAAATTTGTGTAGTTTAGCGGAATCTTTCATTTGTCACGTATATTATATATATATATATATATATATATATATATATATATATATATATATATATATATATATATATATATGTATGTATGTATATATATATATGTATATATATATATAGGGTTGGTATATTTAATTTTTTATTCATGATGTAATAATTTAATTTTTTTGTTACAGGAACAATTATTTAATTATGAATGAAGAAGAAGAATCTCGTGTAAGTTTTTTATTCACATGCAATTTATTTTTAATTATTTATATATTTCTTTTTATTAAAATAGTAATATAAGCTTGAATTGAAAAACTAATTTTTTTTTGAAATTAAATTTTAAACTAACTTGAAAACCCTAAAACTAAAATAAAATAATATATTCATATGATAATATGGAGTATATTCATATGAATTTTTTAAGTAATTGGAATGCTATTGTTCATAGTATAATTCATTTCGTATAAAATAAGAAATTTATATAATTGAAAATTAGTATTAAATATTAAAACTATTAATAAAAAAACAAATTTAATAATATAATTATTATATTAATATTATTAACACAAATATATTATTATTATTAATTTTGTGTAGGTTACTTATATGAATATATTATTATTTATTTTTAAAAATATTATATTCATATTTTTATTTATATTATTATAATAAATATATTACTAGTATTTAATGCAACTCTAATTAATAGTCAAAATTATCACGAGACAAAAAAATTAATGCATAAACGAGACACAAGAGAGTTAATGCATAAAAGGAGTAATTTGCAATAATTTATCCGAGTGTATAAAGTAATTGCCGAGTACATTTAGTAACACCCTTTTTATATCACCTTGGTCGCTATATTAATAAAAATAGTGTTCTAAAAATCGTTGTAAGGGCATTCGCTAGGATTAGGAACCCAAAAAATGCCCCCCAATGAAACAAAACAAAAACTTGCAACTGATTGGGTAATTTGAGCTATGGTGAAATAAATTCTATTATGGCCGGGGAAAAAATCATCCGAAGTGCAAGGTTAAAAAGATAATAAATTAAAATACAGGAACATAAACAAAAGGCAAGCCAGTGCTACTATCTTCCCTTTCTTCCCATATACAACAACTTTTTTGCTGATTAATTTCATAGGTTTTGATTTGTGATGTGTTACATTAAACTTTTATACCTACTGAACCAGTATATCACAACTCGTAGTAACTTCTATACCTTGGAGAAATTGAGGCCTTCTTCCTCAAGCAGGTAGTGCTGGAGAGCTGTTGGCAGTCATGCCCGAGTAAACCCTCCCCTGGTATGGTGGCCAGTCCCAACACATAAAGCTGCAAACATTGGTCTGCTGATCAAGCTGCAATCCTCAGCATTGTCAAATTCCGCTTCAGTACATGGAAGGTTTCATTCAAATGAGGCCCATGCAGATCTATCAATCTCTCTTGTCCTTTCCATTTCTTGCACCTCTGAGTTGTGTGAATTCCTGCAATCTTAGAAGTGAATTGCATACAGGATTAACAAAATCATTGCATAGTTATACAGCAGGGTCACACGGAATATGAATAGATCCCCCAAAGTATATTGATTCTGAGCAGAAGTCAAACAATAGCGCACTTGCAATGAATTCAGTGCATTTACAGAGGAAAAAGGGGGGGGTTGAGTCGGAAAAAAATTGAAAATCGCTATTCAATATAGAGGCCCTGTAAACAGCAGAATTCACAAGTACTACAGTATCCCAGATAATGAGTATTGTAGTAGTCATGGAGTGTTTCTTAATGTTATAGGTTGCATATATTCACTCCTTGCAAAATCGTGTATATAAAGATGAGCACCCCAAGAAGCAATGACAAACAAGGTTATCCCCAAACTCCTATCTGACCCTCCAAGTGCGAGTTGAAAAAATGCACCTAGAGCAGATATATGAAACAACAAACTTCTGCCAATAAATGGATTCTTCAGCCTTTTATTTGCATGTTGTGCAGCTGTCCTTGTATGCTAATTCTTTATCCAGTATGCTAACCTTGCACTGTATCACCATAAATGACACTCCCTTGCCCGTCAATTGTAAGAGCCAGCTGAAACATGAGAGGTTTCTACCAGAGTGAATACTTGCATATGCAGAACCATATCTATCATACCTCCAAATACCAGAATCCCAGGATGCTGTCTCACAGCTAAAGCAAGATCTATGACCCCTCTGGTTGAACTGGATTTGAATACAATAAAGTTTTTCTTCTGAGAAAATTGATAAGAACTGACGTCTTGTTGGAGCTCCTCTTCAGAGTATATTTGCATGCCATTTTGACCATCTTCAACAGAGAGTACAAGAACGTTATGTGTGGTAAGCTTTGGAGTTACCAATCTTTGAGATGTGATTTTTATTTATTCCACTTTTGAATTTAAGCTATATGAACAATATAATGTATTATGAGTTATATGGCACTCTATACAGATATCAGATATGATAGGAGCAGAAAATAAGTGTAGGTAACCACAAAACGAGAGAAAGGATAGGACTTGAACATACACATCCAGAGAGGAGATCAACGCAAATCATGATTCCTCAGCAGGTAGCATATAAATATATTATATAATACTAAAAACTTGTTAATGCTAATAAATACAAACTGAATCCAAAGGAACTCTAACGACAACGTGCAAAATACACAATTTTATTATAACCAATTTGACTTTGACAAAAAGTTTATCGAAAGAAAACTGGTAACCTTTTTTCTTTTTGCTATTTAAATGTTCTTTTTCCCTAATTCCTTTAAAACTAAGAAGGTACAAAATTCAAATATGGGCATACCTTCAGCTGAGTGAGCATTTCAATGGTGAACATTGACCACCATTAGCATTGTACCTCTGCCAGGCTTTTGGCAGCAAAATCAGGAAATTGAGAAGCCAAAATCCCAAGATGGTACGTATCTGAACTCTCCAACATCTGTTGCTCATCCAACATGTTAGAATAATCTAATACTGTTTTTCCTAGTACTTTGTTGCCACAGGTGGAAAATCGTGATGACACATCTGCTGCATAAGTTCTTCTGGGGGTGATCTAAGAGCTGGGTAAAAAAGTCAGTGGCATTAGGATTTAAAGTTGTTATCTTGAAAACGATTCTTGGTTTATTGTCAGCAGTCAGAGTTGATCTTTTCCTATATTTATGTTACATGCATACGGATATATGAATCAGAAAAAATCTGCCTGTTGTTGCAGATGTCACCCAAACCCTGCAATAGAAGGCAAATATATGGAAATAT
Organism: Oenanthe sinensis; assembly: GCA_028671895.1. NCBI lineage: Eukaryota > Viridiplantae > Streptophyta > Magnoliopsida > Apiales > Apiaceae > Oenanthe > Oenanthe sinensis. The sequence continues at coordinate 2,354,111 of CM053814.1, read as the reverse complement.
GGTTAGTCCAAATCCAATCTACTGAAAGGCTTTTCCTTATTGTCGTAATGCACCTGAAAGGAGCTTTCCATGTTAAAATTTTATGACGTGTCAAATCTGGATAGCCACGAGTTCTGCACACCAATACTGAAATTTTACCAATAAAAACTCGAGACAAGTTAGACTAAGGTGGTCCTACATCATACGCAATGCAATCATTCTAGAGTCAGTACATAACCTTAATTATGCAGAGCGTTACCACAAACTACCTCAAAGTCTCAGCTCATGGCAAGTAGCAAATTATGACAAAAACAATCACAAAAGTACAGCCCTCCAATACGAAAAGAAATTGAAGGAGAATTTGTCCAATCCTCCGACGTAAGAATCCTTATGTCACATACTTTCGTGAGCATGAAATCACGTGACTTGATTGTAATGCATACCATCATACAAAATTCATTTCCATGCTAGATTTTCTTCACACGTCATATCTGGAAAAAAGTAAGTCCTACCAGATTGTTGTATTGTACCTAAACTGGGGTTTCTATTTTAGAATGCCATCACACATCAAATCTGGAAAGTCACGAGGTTCACACACCAATACTGATTCACCAATAAAAACTCAGGATAAATTGGACTCCAATACGTCTAACAATTAAAGGAGAATCTGTCCGATGCTTGCGTGAGCATGAAATTACCTTACTTGAATGTTCACACATAACCATCATACCAAATTCATTTCCACTCCAAGATTCCAAGTAACTCCATAAATACCCTATATAACACAACATTACAAAATCTAATAATTTGAAGAGTACAAATCATCAACCTTAGCAATTCTGAGCTCTGTGGACTAGTATGTCTAATATATATAAGCTCATTTAATACCATTTAGCTCTTTAATTAAAGTAAATACTTATTATAAACAAGGGAGGGGAGCTGATCCATGGCAACTGTATGTCATGGAACAGTTTAATAACATACTACTTCTGGACAGCGAGGATTTAAAGAAAAAATACTAGGAGCCGCGCTTATTAACCATGCCTCGTCAAGCGAGGGCCGCCAAGCTAGCCGCAGTTACTAAACAAGGCATGTCGTAGTATTCTCTTTTTTTTTTTAAATCACAGCCATCTGAAATAATATGTTATAAAACTGATCCAGGGAATAACGGTTGCCATGGATCAGCTCCCTTTAAACAATACTGGACTAAAATAAAAAAACTAGTTATGCAAGAAAAGTATGTATAGATAAAACAAATTACTACACATCTCATTAAAAAAATTAAACTTTTCCCGCCCCAATTCAACTAATTAAGATGTTAAAATTCAAGAAATTCAACTATACAACTAATTATCTTGCAGTAGTTTTGGAACTCAGTCAACTCACAATATCAAAGTTTAATTAAAAAATAAAAAAAAACAAATAATAAGCCATATGACCTGATTAGAGGAAAAAGCTTGTAAATTTATAGTGTACCTTTATGAAGCTCTGTGGTTGATGAAGCCATTAATTAAGTGTGACAACCACCAGCCTTCGTGTCATGACCCAAATGCAACAAAGACCCAAAAAGACTACTTACAAGTTTGTTAGTGCACTCAATAACAGTATTTCATCCATCTTGTCATATCTATTGAACTAAAGTCTCTGCAATATTAACCCCACAAGTAGACTCATCAAGTGGAGAAAGTGAACATGGGGATGATGAAAACACACACAAAACACCCATTGAAGGTGAAAAAAGAGATGATTTTGCAAGGAGGTTCGAGCTTCAATCTATATGTAGGTATGTGTGTCAGTATGTATAATAATATGCAGAGTTGCATCTATTCTTGAGCTTCATTCGACTTCAAAACAGATGTACCCAGTGTCATTCATTGGGATCATTAATCCCGATTAATACCTGATGATCGATTCAATTATGCTAATATTCAATAAAATAATTTCTTCATTTAAATTAAAAATATTTTTAAAGAATAAATGTATAATAATTAATATAAAATATTACTTTCTCCATTTTAAGTTAATTAATATTTAAATTTTATCACATATATTAAAATGCGTAAAAAATTAAATTTTAAATAATTTCTAGTTTTATATGAATCAAAATTTAATAGATAACTCTTATTCATAAAAGAAAAAATAAAAATAATTTATAAACTTATTAACTTTGTACATCTTAACATTTAAATAATTTAAAATAGAAAATTGACAGAGGGAATAATTTTTTTTATTAATTATCGAAAAAAATTACTTTTGTGGTGCTCCATTGTTTTACATGCGAATACGAATTGAAAATAGAAATAGGGGTGAAATCGAGTCGAATAAGTGCGAATAACTGATTAGATTCAGTTTGAATTCGAATTAAAATTTTAATATTTTGTTCATATTCGACTCGAGTTTGAATATTAAAATTTGTATTTGATTCGGCTTGACTCAAATGAATAACGAACCACTCGTTTCAACATATTTGAATTCGAATTCGTATATAATATTTTTATAAAATTAAGAATATATTTTAATTTTTCACTAAAAACTAAAATGTGATCATTTTGTAGAGTATTATTTTAATATAAATATTATATATTGTACATAATAATATATACTCCCTCCGTCCCAACCAATTCTTTACACTTTCCTTTTTGGGACGTCCCACCCAATTCTTTACATTACTAAAAGTAGTAACTTTTAACAATAAATATATTATTACATCCACTACTTCACTCCACTTTTTCAACACTTTACACTATTACACCCACTACTTCATTTATTTTAACAATAAAATCACTATTACACCCACTATCCTTGGTCTCCGTGCCCGGACCAAATGTAAACATTTGGCCGGGACGGAGGGAGTATAACTTACGAATTCGAATGAAGTACGTATAATTAATATGTATTCTAGTACTCTAAAAGTATTTGAACTACTCAAAATAAATATGATCGAATATTATAGTGATAAGATCCGATTCAGTATTCGTTCGAATTATAAAATAAAATTCGAATTCGCTCATTTTTTATACGAATACGAATTATATTTATTTTTAACGAGTCGAATACGAATTATATTCATATTCGTTTGCAGCCATAGACAGAAAGCACGCTGCGATGAAGGAAGGCGCATGACTGAACTAGACAAAAGCAAATTTGCTTTCACAACCTGCAAATAGCACGTGATGGCCAGCTGGATGATGCGATGACTGGATGAGTCTAATCAGGTGGGTGGGTCACGACACATCTGTCCGATTCAGATAATCCATGTTTATAAATCTCTTTCATTATTCTGAAAATGACTTTTCAACACAATATATAAGAATATTTTGAGTTTTATATACATTTTATGAAATCAGAATATATGCACATGTAAATGTTATGTTTCCGGTGTTTGTTTTCCTACGGAAATAAGTTCTTATTTCCGAAAAAAGTGAGTAGAAGTCTTTCTTTTTTTTATAGACAAGCACTTATTTTTTAAAAATAAACTTGATTATTTGGTTTAATTTTCAGAAATAAGTACTTATTTTCAGGAAAAAAATAGATAAATGTGTACTTTTTTTTAAATAAGTATTTATTTTCAGAAAATAAGTTTGGTCAAACGGGATTATGTTATGTAAACAGATGTCTCACAAAAAAATATTTGTTTTCTTAATTAATTAATTATTATTTCTCAAATTATTAAGAAATGATACATCTGTTTGTTAGTAACAAATTATTACTATGAACTATGGTTTAGATATTTCGGTTGAGAATATGAAGTAATCAACTCTTTTAGAGTTTTAATATATTAAATAATAATAATATTAAAATAAAATTTTAACTAAAATATAAATATCATTGAACACTTTTTAATGTGAGAAAAATAGTTAAATTTAACCAATTGGTGACTTCAGGTGAGATAATAAATTATTTTAATTTGTAAACAATATTTGCTTTCTTAATTGTAAACAACAGGTTGAAAGTTTTGTTTAGGGTAATAACATCAGCTTTGTTTTGAAGAGTGTTTTTTATATTTAAATTGATGTTCATATTAATTATCTTCCTTCCAAAAATACACATCTTTTACTTGCATACGACCAGAAAGTAAAAAGTTGGCAAATAAGCAATAATCTATCTGCTTATGTATATGTTTTCCTTTTCCATCTTTATGCCAACTAGTATCATAAGGTCAAGGTACTAATCTATCTATTTAATCCACAATAAAATCAATCGAAGATACAAATCACTTTCATTGATTTAATTATTGTAATTGATTCAGATATATGATTGACTGATATATAACCCAAAATTAATGATTAGCATGTGCTCATTTCAAAACATATCAAATTAATACTTCCTCCGTCTCTAAAAACTTTTCCTGTTAATCATGTGCGCGTTTGCCAACATACACTTTTTAATCGTTAATATCTTTAATTTCGTAGTAGTATTAAATATAAAAATTTTACTATATTAAAGTACTCACAAATACGAATCAAACAAAATCACTCATGACTATATTTTGTCTTATAAATTATGTGTAAATTAGTAGTCAATCGCTTACAATGAACAGTACAAAAAGTCAAAACAGGAAACGTATTTTGTGACGGAGGGAGTAGATAAGTAAGAAACTTATAATTTAATTATTTAAATGTACTTGATCAAAATGAATAAAATAATATATTAGTATCAACTATGTACTGATCATGTAAACATTACTAAGAAAATGGTCAAACTTATTAAATTACACACATAACCTCCCTATACTTACTGAATTAGTAATTTTTTTAGCCTTTCGACTGCATCCTCGTTGAAAATATTTCAATTATGCTAATATGCCAGGTCATCATTCTCATACTAACTATTTATTATAAAATATAGACCAGAAGATATGATGTTGACCAAAATTAAATTAAAAATAATCGTTAACCAAACACGTAATCTTTTATTTTTCATTAGTTAGCAAAATTATGTTAATCTAAAAATGTAAAGTTTGCCTATTTTATCCCCTCAATGATAAAAATATATATTTTTGAGATAATATAAAATCTAATTTATGATAAATAATTAAATAAAGAGCAATATGAATATATATATATATAATATGTTTCCCAATAAAATATTATAAATACTTATATTATAAATATTTTTCAATTGACAAACACATTATTATTAAAATAGAGTTTTTTTTAAAAAAATTACAATTATACAACACAAACTCCAGGTTTGGTTCTTCAACTTCTTCGATTATTTCCATTTTACAAGCTCGTACTGCTTTGATAAAGGAAAAACAAAATCTTCTAAGGATTTTCAAATTATTTTTAATGATTTTACAAATAGATATTATTGAAATACACTTAAATATTATCAACTATATACATATTTGTTATTTTATGGTTAAATAAAGGTGCGAGTGCCAATAAGTGTTTTAGTGTGAATAAAAAATCAAATATTTTGTTTTCAAAAAAATTCTTTAATATATATATATAATTAATAATTTATAATTAGTGGCACATTATTCACTAAAATCTGTATATACTATATAGTTGTATTAATTTTTTTTAAAAAAAATCTATTTCTAGATTCATCGTTTAATTTAATTATATCATCATTTTGCTGATAGAGCAAACAAAGATGATAATATTTAAACTTTTATAATTATTATTTTTTAATAAAAAAGTAACCCCAACAAAATATAGACATGTACATTACATACATGACACAGTACAATCTATATACACATCAGTACACACACCGCAACACCACAAGAATAGTAGAGAAGAATCAGCACAGTTAAAAAAAGTGAGCGGATAAAAATTACTGCACAATCATTGTGACACAGGAAAAAAAGAAACAAGAACATTTGGGTGAGAGGAAGTAGATACAAAAGAGACAGAGAGGAGAGATACACGACACCACATACATGCAACATTCTAAATATAAATAGAGATAAACATTGAGTAGGCATTTATTTTGATTACTAGAGTTTTCTCAACTCGTCGGTTACAAAAAGTTTCACATAGAGCCAAGACCGGCTATGAGATGTATATCAATATCTCTTATCTCTTGCTTATTTGTATCCAGTTTGTTCAGCTTCAAGGTAGCACTCCGTGGGAGAATTTTGGTATTGTTTATTTCATTCATCTTCTCTTCTATTCGATTCTGGATTTAAACTCGAGTTTATTATAATAATTTGTACTTCAAGTTTACATGAATTTCGTATTTTCAAACACTTTCTTTGAATTTTATTTTATATAATGCATGAGTTATTTATTTGTGTATATGTATGTTATATTAGCAATGGCAGAGATAGTGGAGGAGGAGAAAGCGGTAATCAAAAGAGGTGAATTGGAGGGAGAAGAGGATGACAATGACACCACCGTGACAACACCCGTGGCGAACCAAGTTACTGTGTTTACTCCTGTGGAGGTTGAAGTAGTCAAGTGTGAGTGCTGCAAGCTGCCAGAAGAGTGTACGATCGCATACATAGCTCATGTGCGTGAGAGGCACCAAGGCAGGTGGATATGTGGCTTGTGTGATGAAGCCGTTAAGGACGAGATCAGCAGATCTGGTCGGAGAATCACCAAGGAGGAGGCGTTGAACCGTCATGCTAGCTTCTGTGAGGAGTTTAGATCTCCGCCAGAGAAGCCCACGGAGGAGCTCATCGCTGCTGTGAAACAGCTCTTGATTCGGAGTTTGGAGTCTCCGACCAGTGCGAGGTCTAATCCGAATAGTCCCAGAGGGAAAGACTCCGATCTGGCTCGGATTGCGTTTGGCAGGTCTCAGAGCTGCTTCCCAAGCATGGATGCTTGACTAAACCGAACAGAAACGGACCAGACCAAACACACCTCTGCTCCTCAGGAGACTATGCTCCAATAACAATAAACAAATGCCTAAATAAATAAAGTTAATTTAGGAAAATAAAAAAAGATGTTGAATATCAAAAGAAGTGAAGATGCTTAAGCTAATTCAGTGAAGGCATCAGATCTTTTTATTCAGTATCTTCATTAGTTTAGCTTTTTATTTTTATGTTTAATATAATGATCTGCTGTTGGTCATTATATTTGTTTGGAATAAATTAACCCAAGTTCTGGGAGACAATGTTATAAAATAAAGTTAGATATACCACTTTTGTTTTCTTGTTTGTGTTTTTATATAGCTAATTTGTGTTTAGTTGTTATATTAGTCAAAGTAGCGTGTTGCCTAGAACTTGTAATGATATGTACTAGTTTATGTTTGTACAAATTTGTTGTGTAGCATCCTAAATTAATCTGTCAAAGGGAAGCTATCATATCCAGGAATTCACACACTGTGATTTCATGGAAGGGGCTTGATCCATAACAATCATTTACTGGATAAGGTTTATCCAATGTTATAGCCGTTAGATCAGGAACGGCTGAGATTTAAAAAAAAAATAAAGAACGAGTCGCGGTTATTTGTTAAGTACGCATAATCAAAACCCCTCATCTAGAAGAAGTTATTGTTGTGCATCCTGCGGTAAAGTTTCAGGAATACTAAGGTAAGCTCCATCTTCTGATTACAGTTCTAATTGGTCGTTTGGTGGTTAACCCTCATCTTGAACCCCTATCACCACTTACTAGACCCATAATTATGCAACAAAATTATGATACAGAATTCAAGATATTAGTTTCCAACTTAAAGCCTTCTCATACTCCTTATTCCTTTTTAAGGGGCAGTGTAAGGTTGTGTGTATGTATGAACTGGGGGAGCCATTGTTAATAACAACGGCTCGTCCCCTCTTTTTTTTTTTTTAACATCCTGTCCGTCTGTGATTTGATCCAATGGCTATAACATCATTTGATGGATAAGCCTTATCCAACAAATGATTGTCATGGATAGAATATGAACATATGCAATACTAGTGTACTACCTATAAATCTATAATATTGCTTATTTTATGTAAGAGTTTGGATTCTCGGAAAATGTTAATTGCATTCAATCTTTTGGTACATATTATTTTGATAAAAAGTCATTTATATATATTGACATATTTTGGATTGTTTATATATCGACAATTACAGTAATTTTTATAAGAAAATTAGCTTCCTTCTCCATTTTTTCAAATTCATTTAGATGTAGCAGATCCTTCTCATATGTCGATGAAGTATGTTTGAAGAGGCTTAATCTTCCCCAATGTGACACATTATTTGCTAGTATTTCTCCTGATGTAAAGTAACAAGGGGAGAGGGAGAGGGAGAGAGAGCTGCAGGACATACCTCTTCAAATTACACACCAAGTAAATGGGTGTCATCACGAGCTTCCTCGTGTGATTCAGAATACATATTTGCTGCTATCGCAAAAAAGTAAAGTCATATTATATGCAAAAGGTACTCTAACAGTTTGAAAACAATAAAATTCAAATTCTTGCCTAGAGAAAATTACCTACTGCTCCTCCTGTTTCAAGCAAAACAGGAGCTGCACAAGCCGCACTCTAACCTTGCACAGCATCACCATAGAGGCCGCTCCCTTGCCACTCATTGTAAGAGCCAGCTGAAACATGAGAGGTTTCTAACAGAGTGAACCTTGCATCTGCATAACCATTTCTGTCATACCTCCAAATACCAGAATCCCAGGATGCTGCCTCACAGCTAAAGCAAGATCTATGACCCCTCTGGTTGAACTGGATTTGAATACAATAAAGTTTTTCTTCTGAAAAAATCAATAAGGACTGACATCTTGTTGGAGCTCCTCTTTGGAATATAGTTGCATGCCATTTAACCATCTTCAAGTCTTCAATAGAGAGTGCAAGAACGTCATGTGCCATAAGCTTTGGAGCTTAAAATACGCAGAGTGTTGCCACAACTAGCTCAAAGTCTCAGCTCATAGGCAAATAGCAAATTATGACAAAAACAATCATGAAAGTACAGCCCTCCAATACAACAAGCAATTGAAGGAGAATTTGTCGATCCTCTGATGTAAGAATCCTTATATCACATACTTTCGTGAGCATTAAATCACATGACTTGATTGTAATGCATACCAAATTTATTTCCATGCTGGATTTTCTTAACACGTCATATCTGGAAAAAAGTAAATCCTACCAGATTGTTTTAATGTACCTAAACTGGCATTTCGATGTTAGAATGTCATCACACATCAAATCTGGAAAGTAACGCGGTTCACACTTCACACACCAATACTGATTCACCAATATTAACTCAGCATAAGTTGGACGTAAGTGATCCTATATTACACATATCATACGCAATGCACTCATTTATAAGCCGGGACATAATCTAAAATATGCAAAATGTTACCACAACTAGCATAAAACACTCAATTGATAAGCCAATAGCATGATATGAACACAACTATCATATGGCCCTCCAATACGTTTAGCAATTAAAGGAGAATTTGTCCGATATGTCAAATGCCTTCAGGAGCATGAAATTACCTTACTTGGATGTTCACGCATAACCATCATACCAAATTCATTTCCAATTAAAGATTCCAAGTAACTCCATAAATACCACAACATTACAAAATCTTATGTTGTGTTTGGTTGAGGAGATTGAAATGGAATGGAATGAGATTTGAACTAATATTGGGTGAATTTTCAAAAATTTCATTTTTTCTCCCATTCCATTCCTATTAGCCTAGACTAAGGGTGTGTTCGGTTGGAAGGATATGAATGGGTTAGGATGAGAATGAGCGAAAGGAATGGAATGAGTTGAGATGGGAATGATGTGGGATAAGAATGCTCATTCCATTCTTTTGTTAATATTAATTTTATTGGGAATGGAATGATCATTTTTTTAAATTTATTTGTTTAATAAATAGATAAAATGAATTCTAAAAAAAAAGTTTATTCAATAATAAATTTACTAAATAATATAGAAAATATAAGGCAAAATTAATTTACACGAGAAATAAGATTATATAATTAAATTAAAATAAAAAATTAAAAATTTTAAATAGCTAAACAAGTTTTTTTTAATTAAATATATTGAATTACAAACATATTATATTCAAGAGCAAAAATAAAGATAAAAAATTATTTTCAGTAAGAATAAAAATGGTTATCCCATGTGGGAGGGTGGGATACAAAATTGATTTATTAGGAAGAATAGGAATGACACAAGGATTAATGATTCCATTCCCAAATACTCAACCAAACAACTCTTTTTCATTCCCGACGAAATGATCATTCCATTCCCACCAAAATTCATTCCTATCCTCCAACCGAACATGCCCTAAAACCCAAATCTTCTATTTCGAGATGGAATGCTCCATTCTCCTTCTTACTCATTTTCTTGCCAATTCTCATCATAGAAGTTTTGCATTCACTAATCTTTTTTCAAATCTCTCATTCCACCTCAATTATTTTCTTCTCCTTTTACTCATTCCATTCCAATCTCTCCAACCAAACACAACATTATAATTTGAAGAGTGCAACAATTCTAGCTCTATGAACTAGTATGTCTAATATAGATAAGTTCAATTAATACCATTTAGCTCTTTAGTTAAAGTATATACTTTAACTGATCCATGCCAACTGTATGTCCCAGATCAGTTTTATAACATACTACTTCACAACCATTGGATCAAAATCTGGATGGCTTGGATTTAAAATAAAATACTAGGAGCCGTGTTTATTAACCACAGCTCATCAAGGCCCGTCAAAATTTTATTTTTTGAGGAGTCGCGGCTAATAAGCTCGTCCCATAGTATTTGTTTAAATCACAGTGGTCCAAAATTCTGATCCAATGACTCTGAAATAATCTGTTATGAAACTGATACATGGCATATGGTTACCATGGATCAGCTCTCTTTAAACAGTTCTGGACTAAAAATAAAAAATAAAATAGTTATACAAGAAGAGCATGTATAAATAAAGCAAATGACAACATATCTCATTAAAAAAATTTAAACTTCGACTAATTAAGATGTTAAAATTCAAGAAATTCATCTAATTATGCAACTAATTATCTTGCAGCAGTTTTGGAACTCACAATATCAAAGTTCAATTAAAAAACCGAAAAAATAAATAAATGCAGAAATTAAGAAAAACTCAATTTTTACAGAGGTCTCAATATATAAATGTGTGAAACAAGAAGCAATAAAAATAAAAAGTTCATAAGAGTAAAAAGAACAAATAAGAAACCATATGATCTGATTAGAGCAAAAAAGCTTGTAGCTTAATACCTTTATGGAGCTCTGTGGTTGATGAAGCCATTAATCCATAGCAAATAGACTCATCAAGTGGAGAAAATGAAGATGGGGATAAAAACACACACAAAACACGCATTGAATGGTGAAAAAAAGATGAGTTTGCACGTTGGTTTGAGCTTCAGTCTATATGGCATGTATGTACGTATAAATAGAGCTACACATTCTTGAGCTGCTTCTTTCCTCTTTAAAAGTTAAAACTAACTCCCGAGATAATAGTCGATTTTTTAAAATAATTTGAGAGGTAAAAAAATACTATTTGTATATATGATTTTTTTCAATTTCTTTTTTTGAATAAAAATATAATACTTAAATTATATTCAGAAAAAAATCATAAAAATAGTATATACAAGGGGACAATAAATGATAGTTCTCCCAACGAGTTACTCTCGACCCTTAAGAAAGTATTAGCTTATAAAAATGTTATAAAGTCACGGATTAGTTGATTAGTTTTAAAATAAGTATCATTTTTATTTACTTTTAAGATATGAAAAAGTCACTTCCCCGTTTTATTTTCTTAATTTTTTTTTCAAATAAAAATAAAGCATCTTAAATTTTATTAGAAAAAATAAAAAATATTTTTTAGACAGAGGTATTTTTTTTTAGACTTTTCGAAAAATAGATTAATTTTATATTCATCCTCTCTAGTCTGTTGTGAATGATTCTGGGAGTATAAAGTCCAGCGGAGTTTAATCACCAATTGCTCGCCCCGTAACCCTAGCCCTACCGATTTCTCATCACTTGATCCCTCAGGTCTCTCTCTCTCTCTCTCTCTCTCTCTCGCTCCATATACGTTGTTATTGCTATAATTTATATATGTCCAGTCTCTAAATATATATTATGCAGTAAGTATCCTTTTAAATACAATTTACAAATTGGATTAGGGAAAGTGGAAAGGAGGGAAAAGTGGGCTAAGCCAGCACATTGATTAGGGGAATTCTAGTCTCTAGACCTTTTCAGCTTGTTTCCTTATTAAAATCTGTTTTTGCTAGTTTTATCTTTGCTGCTGTGTTGAAATCATTTTTTTTGAATAATGTACCCTGTCATTTTTTATGTTAAAAGAACTAGTATCGTGTTTTACCAGAGTTCAAGGCCGCAAAAGTAATCGTAGTTAATAATTCAACACCAAGTATACAATAATTAGATTCTTGGTCTGTGCTTGGAGGAACATTTGGCAAGTGAAATTTAGCAAAAAAACATTTGGCAGGTGAAAGATACAATGACGAAAAATATCACAGGGATTAACCAGACTGAAATGGTTCCTGCAACTTCAGCTATGGATTCATTCTGGCCTAGAGCTATTAGAATTGGGGTGGTAAAGATAAATATTGATGATAGAACAATTGAGCTTAAGAGCATCATGGTAAAGGATCTTTGAAGATATACTCCAAGCATGTCATATTATCTTGCACCATACAGCTGGCCACATAGTGTTTTTTGGTTGTGCATTTTTGTGTGCCGATGAGATGGAGGTGTATGATAACGAAGAGGAAGAAGCTGCTGACGTGGACAAGGATGATGAAGATGGTACACCTTTTTTTGTTTTTTTTTACTTTTTTTTAAATTTGTATGTTTTTTTGTTAGTTTGTGTGTGATTTTGGTGAGTGTAATGTTGGTTTTAATTTAGTTTTTTCGGAAGTCATGTTGTTGCATCTGGATGATATTTATGTTTGTAAGGAGGTGTTAGGGTTTATATGATGATTTTTTTAATTCTTCTGCATACGGTTTATGTGATGTTTTGGCGATTTGTGTTGCATGTTGGTGTCGGAAATACATGTGGCTTGATGGATTGGGTTTTTGGTTTAGGTGATTTATGATATCACTGTGTTTGTTTTCGAAGGATTGTTTATTTTGGGTGGTATTGTTATAACAAGGTCTCTGCATTTTTTGAGTTGTGAGGTTGTGTTGAGTCATAAGTGGCTGCTGGGATGGGGAGGTTACTGTAGGATTTTATGCATTTAGAGGGGTTTTTTTGTTTTATGGTAAAACAAAGAGATAAGTACTGCATGTTTGGATCTCATCTGCATACCATTAAGCTCTCAGGAGTCCTTATAGTCATGTTGATTGACTGGTGGCTTGAGTGTTCAAAATATGCTTCGTGTCTTTCGTCTTTGGGTTTAATGTGTCTTTTACCGGAAATTCCGCGAGGAGGTATTCTGGTGTGTTGATATGTTATATTCATTATTCCTTGCAGTTTCGCACAAAAAATTCATCAGGTGGGCATGTCTATTTTTAAATGGGTTAAGTATCAAGGTGGTCACTGAAATGAAGCCCGAATATCATTTTCGTCACCGATCTCAATGGGATATCATTCAAGTCATTTAAGTTTTCATAAATATCATATTGATAACTCTAAATACGTATTCGAAAACTTATAATAACATTTTTTTCTAGTTCTACCTTTTTGTTTTATATGCTATTATAACCAAATGAAAACTTACAAATTCTAGTACTCTTTGTAATATTTTCAAAATTTATGAAATTATTTTACTATTTTTTATTAATTTTATAATTTGTTTTCTTTTGATTTAATATTTAAAAATGATTAAACATAGTAAAACTCATTTTATTTGTAAAATATAACCAATGCCTGTAGATTTATACATAATATAATTTTTAATGATTTATTCAAATTTTATTTAATTATTTTAATATTAAAGTTACTGATATGATATTTATACGAACTTAAGCGGTGCTGGTGAGACCATTTTTAAATTTATCTTTTAGTGTATTTGGATGAATGCTTATCTTGATCAGAGGAAGGACAAGATGAATATGAAAACAATGGTTTTATAGTGGATGATGAATAACAGGAAGACAGTGATGAGGAAATGCAAAAGAAGAATAAGCGGAAGAAAAAGTCAGTTTATAGGAGAAGTCTCCCTTGATTCTATCCTCGATAGCAAGCAGAAACTTGGCATTTTTCAACTCAACCATCAGATCAGTTTCCTCGCTTTTGTCTGGTAAGAAAAGCCTTCGAGTGCTTATATTCAGAGGCTATGATCTTGAAAATTTAACTCTTCTTGAAATATCTGGTTCCAGTTGTGTAGAAATATCTGCTCTCCATACCATCAATCTTTCGAATACCAGGACTAAAATCATACCCATAATTAAAGATCTGGAAAATGTCACTCATCTCTTTTTAAGTGACTGTACAGATGGGTAGACTGTGTAGCATAGCTTCACTAGATAAACTCCTAATTCTTGGTCTTTCAAATTCGAGAAAGTTCAAAGAGTTTCATGATCTGTCATTTGGAACTATGACTGCCCTTAAAGTTATCCATCTATCGGGATGCTCAATTAATCACTTACCTGCCAACATCAGTAGTTACCTTTATCTGAGAGATTGCCCTCGCCTGAAGAATTTGCTCAGCATGGAAATTCTTAAAGCCCTCGAGGTACTCGATTTTCCGAGGAGTCTTGAATCATATATGATGAAACTAGGCTCATCTTCATTCAACACTTGTTTTACTCAATTACCAAGTCTCTTAAGGTGGCTGAATCAAAACGAGAGGTTGATGATGTGGACTCAAAATTTAATCTTCATTTTCCACCTGGGGAGGTTAGTGACATTGATGGGCAATATAAGTGGCCAAAGCGGAAATCACAGTACACTAGTGGCAGACACTTGCAGTAAGGCAGGGTTATGTGGGTTAGCTAGTAAGCTTGGCTATAGCTCAGAGCAATTTGGGCTGCAGTTATCCCTGGAGAAAATGTTTTTTTTGCTTATTTATGGTTTATTGCTTCTAGTTATATTAATTACAACACATGTTATGCGTAATGGAGTAGCTGTTGGATAGCAAGGAAACCCCGGAAGAAGCGGCTTCAAATTTTATATGTGCTATGTTTGGAACACCTCAAAATGTTCTTAAAGGTGCTAGGCACATGGTGAGAATGATATCATAAAATATGTATGTACTCCCATCCCTCGCTCGCTCACACTCACACACACACACACACATCTTAGAGTTATATTATGAATACTGGGAACATTTTTCTGGCAGCTGTTGAGATTAGCTGTGAACCCAATGTTCGCAAGCATGTGCGGAGCATCTATATGGATAATGATGTCGTGTCTACAATTCCTACCCCTGATGGAAATGTCGCCAACTCGCTATTAATATAATTCATTTTAATGTTATATTGCATATTGATTTGGTATATTGTTGTTTTTTCTTAATTAATCGCTTCACATTTATTGTACAAGATTGTCAGTTTGTCACACAACGTGGTTTTGTAGGTACATTATGGATTCTGCATCAGCTGCTCCGCTGACTCTATCAATACTTGAGGTTGTAAAACTTTCGCATTTTCATATTGTTATATATAAATCATTTTAGAAATAACTGTTTATATATATTTATGTAGGTGTCATTAACATTTAAAGATTATTATGTCTGTAATATGAATTATATGTTCAGGAAATGCTTAGTACTTCTAGATTAGCCTCAAAAGCTCGTGCTTTTGATTTGCTTTTAAATCTTGGGGTTCACGCCCAGTTGTTGGAGCCTTCGGTAGCAGACGATGATTCCACAATAGAAGAGTTCCCAGCAACCATCTTGATAGAGTGGCACAACTTGCCAATCATGGCACAGTGGGAACAGTGAAGCTAGACTATTCTAAGAAAGGAAACTTCTCAGCTGTTGATAAGTTTGAGTCTTGGATTTTGGGTATTTTATACGAGCTTCTACTTCATCTCGTTCAGGTACCAGGTCTATGTCACTAGTTCTCCACATAGCAAGAATATTTGGAGTATTGCAACAGAACCTGTTATGTTATGTAATTTTATTTTAATTGTATATCAGAAAAAAGGGAGACGTACATTCTACGAATAAAATTATGGCGAGGAGCTCAATCATAAATTAAGATCAAGTCCAAGTTCAATCATAAATTATTCAATTGTATGTATCATACACAAGGCTATCGAACATTCCTAAATATACTTCCTAAGGATGACTTGCAAGTCTGCCCATTCTTAGCATTTAATGCAACTTTAGGACTTTAAAGTGAATGTATTTCTTTGACAGTGGAGTATATACTATTTTACTTAAATGTCATGGCATCTGAAAACTGTAGTCAGTTAGTCACCATGTCCTGAACTCCTGATCTTTCTAAACATTTATGACTGACTTTGTTCAAGTATGTCTGTTAAATCTATTTTTAATCGCACAGTATATCTTATACGGTAGCTGTATGTTGTGTCATGGTAATAGATCATATACTCATCAGCTCTGTTATTATGACTTTATATTTTAATCTCCATGCTCGTGTTGGACACTTGACATTACATTTTAGGCCAGAAGCATGCAAAATTCAAAATTTGTGAGTATGACTAGCTAGCTCGTGAAAGGATTAAACCTAGGGACGAATGAACTTTTAAAGTTATTTATGCCTTTTTTTCAGTGGAGTCCTACTAGTTTTGGTCTTAAACTTTTCATGATAGAGCTCCTAGAATAAGGTGCTAATTGCAGTGAAGAAAAGGAATGTTGCACATTTCTTTGTCTGAAGGCGTCTTACCTTCTTTTCTCAGATGCAAGAAAAGGAAGAATCTATCTGAGCTTCTGCTGTTAGCTGCTTACTTTATTTTGTCTGCAATAGAGGCAAAATCCGCAGGAGCAGAATAGCGGGTCTTGACATAAGAGTAAGCCATCCTTTTCATTGTTTTATGCAACCATATTCCTGTAGTAAATATGTTGATAATTATGTCGGTGGTTTAGACTTCACTTTTTTGTTAATTGTGATTACTAATATACAAAATATATTTCTTAAAACAGGTTTATAAGATATTTATGATTAGATAAAAGGAAGTGATTGAGGGGAAAAATATATTTCTTTAATTAAAGTGTAAGTTAGACTAAGGAAATATTACAATGCAAGCATAGAGATTCTATTGTTTTGATATGGAGAAAGATAACGTGATTGTTTCAATACAAAAAATATTTCTGTTGAACTCCCTTAAGTTTTTTTATTTATCTATTTTTGTTGCAGAAAAGAGTGTCTGCATACTTACTTTTCCCTTTCTTTAAGTATGCTCCTCTTTGTGATTTAGGAAGCTTAATTATGATTCTACTTCTTCTGCAGAGACATTACAAGTTTGTTCGTTCTCAGCTCAAATTTTTTTGGTTGTTATTTATCTAAGAATTACAATTCAGAAGAATATTATTGTGCAGGTAGCTATACGATGCATCGCATGTTGCTAGATCACTCTAATGAGATACTGCATGTTGCATTGTTATGATTGTGTATTACACTTATTTCTGAATTCTGTTACATTCTCTTCATTATTTTCTGTACTCAGACCTGTGTTGGATATGAGATGACATCTGTGGTTGTGGGATCTGAATCCTATCTTTGGTGTTGCAACGAGATACTTCCTCCTTTAGCTGTCAAAACCAAAACAGAATATAAGGCCTCTATGATACTTATCTGTTAGGGGCCTATATAGGAGAGGAATTATTTTGTATTATACTTTTAATTTTGTGCTGTGAATATCCAAATAGTATCATGTGCAATTGATTTATTGGTAATCTTCATTTTCTTTGCAAATGAAGAATGTATAAAATCGTAGTGATCAAATATTACTTACTGTCTACTTGCAGGAAATCAAGGTTCTTATACAGGTTAGCCGAAGGAACTCCTGGGCAGAAATTGTACATTGCAAGCTTATATGCATGTTAACAAACATGTTCTATTTAGTTACTGATGGATCTACTCCTAGTTTGGCTAGTCCTAGATTTCTGGTTGAGCAGATCGATTTGATTGGAGGAATTGGGTTTGTTTACACAGAGGTGTGGTGCTAGTTTTTTCTCTCTTTTCTACTCTTTAGGATAATTATTTCAAAAGAAATACGATACTATAATATATTCTCTCCACTAAAAAAAACTTGATCTAAAAGTCAATTCGACTTGCATCAGAGTTGACATCAGTAAATATCACAAATAATTAATTAGCAGCAAAAAAAGTATCACTACAAAATACTAGATTAATAACTTGCTGATTCTACTTAGATGATTCTAAGATAAAATGAATTGCATATATTTTGAGTGAAATTCAAGGTGGTCAAAGAAAAACGAGATAGAGCCATAAAGGGGTAAAGGTTGCAAAGTTAACTTGTGATTTACCATATATGAATATCGAAAGGTTTATAAAATAGATTACTAACTAGATATTTGGTCTGCATTCCTATACTTTGGCTAAAAATAACTTTTCTGTACACACTTTGCGCTTTTCCTTATTTCTTTCATAATCTGATAATTTAATTTCTAAAATATTCCTGACCCATAAACGTCGTAGGCTTTTAAAATGCAAAATCCAAAATGAGGTAAAGTAGAACATGACTTTGGGTTTTTTTTTCCGACCTTAAGCTTAAAGGTGTCTATTCTAATAAATAAGTATTCCTTTTGGTTGCCTTGTGACATTACAGATTTTGTTTCTATTCTTATATGTGTCAAGATTAAAATTTCTTTAGTGAACTTATATTATTGATTTTGTACCTTTTAGGATGATTATAACATTTCAGAACTAGATGCTCATGTAATCTGGCTTTCAATTATAATATATTATTTGTAATATACATTATTGACATTGTTGAGTTTTGTGCTTTTTGGCTGCTCCTTTTGCCTATCTTTTTCTATAAAAGCTTATATCCTGCGCAATTCACGGATTTTTGTATATGTTTTACTTTATATATACGAATAACTATGTAGTACAATTGTATTATTTTAATAGCTATTCAAATATTTATGATTGTCAACTATCAGTCTATTGGGCTATCTTGTTATTAAATTTATTTTTATTTATTTAAGCAAATGTAGTTGTCAAGCTGGAAAGCACGGACACGGCAAAATCGGTGCCGTATGCGAGTCCGACTCGGCCGACTCGGCTACTCGGCACGGACTCGGCTGAGTACGTGTCCGACTCGCCAAGTGGCGAGTCAAGACGAATTCGGCAGCGGACTCGCTTCGGACTCGGGTTAGACGCGTGACGGATTCGGGTCGGATTCGGGTCATACTAATTCTGTACATTATTACAGAACAAAACGGAACTGAAAAAATAAATCTGAATCCTATGATTCAAACATGAATAAAAACGTACAGAGAGAGAGAGAGGGAGGGAGGGAGAGAGAGAGGGAGAGAGAGGGAGTGAGATGGAGAGAGGGTACCTTGTAGCATAGAGAGAGAGAGAGGGTGGTATATATATATATGTATGTATCTATATGTTATTACAGAAAATCTAATGAAGAAGAAGATGAAGAAGGGAGAGACGATGTTTTAATCACAGAAAGTGAAGAAGGGGGCAGAAAGTGAAGAAAGGGGCAGATGAAGAGAGAGACGATGATATATTACTATAACATGTGATGCTTGCCAGCTGTATGCCTTCAGTTTGTATATTAAAATATATATGTATATTGTATGTAATTGACAGCGGTATGCATAAGATGTGCATTACTCTTGTTTGATTTACGGTTCCCATTTATGTACTACACTATTTAAATAACTAATATTTTTTAATGGTAATTTTTTTAATATTTAAAAATTTTAGAATTTAATGAATATTCATATTAATTAAAAAAAAATTAATTTTGAAAAAAAATCGATTAATACCCAATTCGATTAAATTCTGTATCCCTTTTGTTTCTTTATATGTGTTTTTTTTTATTAAAAAAATGTAGAGAAATTTAGATTTAGAACATGTAGATATCTAAATAAAATGATTTATGCCAAATAAATTAATATATGGGAACAAGGCAGATTCTAATTTTTTTTACGGGCTAAAAGTTTACTAGTTTACTACTTATTTTGTACCAAGTTTACACGACTTATTATCAAATTTGAATGGAACTATTATTTATGAATTTGTTGAATGTTGACATATATATTTATTGTAAAAAAATTAAAATTTGCCGAGTCCCGTATCCAGGACTCTTTGGAGTTTGGCGAATCCCCGTGTCCCCGTACCCGAGTCCCGTGTCCCCGTATCCGAGTCGGTGCTTCATAGTTGTCAAGTATTGGGCCCTCACCTATTCTATAACATGAGAAACTTAATTATCAGATTATTTTTTGTAGTTGTGAAAAAATCGAACTCCAGACCTGTCTTATGTCGATATTAGATGTTAGATATGGACCATCTGTCAGTAGTTTATTTAACAGTCTATAAGTTTTTGGCAGTACAATGACGACCAAATATCCCTCTTAAGCTTATGAAACGTAGGATATAATTTAATAAAAAGTTGTGGTACTTGGTCTGCTGATTCTACTATGCTCCGTTTGGTTGGAGAGAATGAAATGGGATGGAAAATTGTGATAAAAAACCAGGGAGAAGAAATGGGGGAGGAGGGAAGAGTAAAAAATTGAGGGGATGCAAATTTTATATGTATGAGTAGGATGGAGAACGGAGCGTTCCTTCTCAAATTTGATGGGTTTGAGCTCCTGGGTTTTAGCTCTGGTTTAAATTGCTAGGAACCGAATGGAGGAAGGAATGGAAATTATAAACATTCACCCATAATATTGTACAAATTTGTTCCATTCCCTTCCAAATTTATTCACCCAACCAGACGCAACATTAGAGATTTGACCAGTGGAAGTATAAGATGCACAGTTCTGTTAATTATTTGTTTGTATGTCTGGTTCTATTAAATCAGTTCTCATTTTTTTTAAACTTCTCTTTGCAGCTTCTATAAAATATTATTGAGAAGTTTGATACACTTGTTCATTCATTTACTGATTTGGACACAGTTTTCCCACCTGAAGCACATATCCAAACCTTACAGTTATCTGGAAAGTATTGAGAATGGATTTTGAGAAACGATGTCTTCATGAAAGAAAAACTTGCATAGGCCACTTTAGATTCTCTGCTTCAGTAAGAAAGGATCGCATATCGCCAAAATGGGTATCTATGGTTGGGTGATTTGCTTATGGCAGAAATTAATGATAAAAAGGATGCGATATGGTCAAATGTTAAAAACTTGCAGCAAAAGATCCTTGTTGCTGGCGTAAATGATTATTCAGCTGATTTAGATGTACCCTTGTTGATTTGGCTCTTCTGTGGACTTCTAAAGTCAAAAAATAGCCTCATCAGATGGGGGTTTCTATATGTTTTTGATAGGCTCCTAGTAAGATGCAAAGTTTTGTTAGATGAGAGAAAAATCCCGCATTTGACCAATGAAGTGGTTGAACAATCACATGATAAGACTTATCTTGAGAAAGCCAATGCCGTAATTGATATTATGAGTGCTGCGCTGTCCTTGGTTGCTGAGATAAACGAGATGGACCACCTAAATATTTTAAAGGTAATTCTTCTGAAGAGCGTAGATTTATTTGTTACATCTGTTTGATGGTAATTTTAATGTGTGTCATCTTACTCAAACAACATTTATAACTTTCAAATTGGCCAAGACATATCAAAAGGAAAGGCTTAGAGTTGGAAAGATTTTGTCTAACATATAAGATATATTACAGGTTTTGTTATTCTCCTCGTTCCTGCGTCTTTCCTCTTATAGAGGAATAGAAAGATGTTAGAATGTTGTTGGTTATGTTCACTCCTCAGTTTGATCCACTTTTGTCAGCTTTTATTGGTGTTACTTGTTTGAACACATGTAATTAGTAGACTTTTATAAGAAAACCTGAGAATAAAACTAGGTATGCAGTAGTAACTTTTATTTTCTGGCAACGGATTATTATATATTATTATGCCTTTTAAGAGATTACTAGCAACTTAATTCTAGATTTTTAATTAATGTTATTCGTCAGGGGCATTTTTGTTTCTCAAGTTTACATAACTTCCGGTACAATAATTTTCGTATGAAATAATATTTTGTATTGCTATGGAAATTGTCTTTTGGTGTTGTCAGTCCTTTTAACTCATGTACTTTGTTATTTTTCTTCACCGTCTGTCAACAGATGTGCTATATCCTATTTTCCCAACTGTGCCTGGTAGTCCTACCTTCAGATTCGGTATCGTGCGGTAATGATGATGCTAAATCAGGAATTTCATGTGGGGAGGATCCCGTGGAGGAGACAAAAGGCAAATTTGGTAGCAAAAATGATACGTTAATCAA
The DNA here is from genome assembly GCA_028671895.1 of Oenanthe sinensis. Taxonomy (NCBI): domain Eukaryota; kingdom Viridiplantae; phylum Streptophyta; class Magnoliopsida; order Apiales; family Apiaceae; genus Oenanthe; species Oenanthe sinensis. The sequence goes on along the minus strand of CM053814.1, from coordinate 2,331,919 downwards.
TGGCCGCCTTACTACTCCGAGGACAAGCGGTTGTGCCCATGCAATTGGTAGCTCGAGTCCCTGCTTCTTTGTTTTACTGGCCTTTATTTCAACTCGCCAGTGCAGCAACGGAGTACGGACAACATTGCATGAGGTGTTTCTGTTGGTATTAAAGGTAGAGGAAACATTCCTGGTGCCACGTCAGATATAAGAGCCACACTTCTCTTACTTTTACTTGGTAAATGCACTGCTGAACCTACTGCTTTCTAAGAAGTTGGTGGTGATGATTTCTTTAGGTATCTACGCAGGTCAGTGCTTTACAAAAGGGCTCATATGTAGCATAAATATTTAATTTAACTTTTAACTGTCTTTGGCAGGGAGCTGTTGGATGATAGAGACTCCAGGGTGGCATATTACTCTTCAACTTTTCTGTTTAAGGCAAAATTATCTTATCTTTTCCCAGTCTATCACTTACAGTTGTCTGTTCTGTTTATTAGTTAGTGCGTACGATCTAATTTTTAACAGAGAATGATGACAGAAGAACCAGAAAATTACCAACTTATGCTTTCAAGCCTCGTTTATAGAGCTCAGCAGGTGGGATTCTTCAATTTGATGTTATTTATGACTTCTGACAATGTTGGAGCATTTACTTAGTAGTCTGTTGGATCTGTTAAGATGGATACGTGTATAATGTGCACATTTCAACTGCTTCTGTTCATACAAGTTTGCAAGTTGCTGAATAGTATTTCTAAATAGAAGAAATATTTTAAACCCAGAATAAGGTTTTCCTAATTTCACTCTAAGACCTGGATCAATCTAAGAGAAATAAGGATGGATAATTTCAGCAATTTAGTTTTTAATTAGTTGAGTAATTTTTGCTGTACTTTCATGATACTTTATATTGCCTAGTGCCTTCTTAATCACTAGCTGTTAGTATTTCTAAATAGAAGAAATATTTTCCCGTTAAACTAGCTGTTAGAAACCCAGAATAAGGTTCTCCTAATTTCACTCTAAGACCTGGATCAATCCAAGAGAAGTAAGGATGGATAATTTCAGCAATTTAGTTTTTAATTAGTTGAGTAATTTTTGCTGTACTTTCATGCATTATAATACTTCATATTGCCTAGTGCCTTCTTAATCACTGCCTGGAAGATTGGCAGTAAAAGAAAAGTAACTTTTCTAGGGAATGATTACTATGACACAGACCTGAATGCAGGAACTTTGTATTTTAAGTGCATGTTAATTAATTCCTCTTTTTAAAGTTATGCATTAACCACTAATTTTATCAATTTTTCTGTCAGTTATATCCCTGGTAAAGCTCATATTCTTCTGAGCATTGAAAAAATGTAGTTCGGCAACTTAGGAAAAAAAATCTAAAGAAAAAGTAGCCACTGCCCTTTTTCTAGTACTAACTGTTATCTGTGTGTTTCTCTTGTTCTGCTCCTCGTAGCGTTTCCAGTATGTAGAAGCGCACATCTGAATATCTGACATTTGAGTGATTTCTTGCTATGTGTGTGCAGAGCAATAATGAAAGGCTGTTGGAGAATCCACATTTTCAGATGCGAGGGATACTTCAGTTACTAAATGAGTAAAATTTTGGATCTCTGGGTCATAGTGATTGTTGCTCATCTTAGAAACTGCTTATGAAACATTAAACAGTAGCTGCTGATGCTTATTGCAGCAATTCTAATTTAGATATCTGAAGTTGAGCATGCACAGTATGGAATCTTGTTTGTACCCCAGCGTATATCCAGCTAATTTGAGCACAGGATGTTGGGGCCATTAGATGTGCCCTGAAGCATCTGTTGCTGTTCATTGGGAATGAATAGGTTTTGGGATGGGAGATCAACTTTCCCTTAGAAACCGTAAAAAACTTGAAATTGAATTATAGAATTATAGAAGGTTGGGATCCTAAGAATTATATCCCCGAGGCAGAGTGTGCAGATTACCCTATTTTCTACTAAAAGCATTAGATTTTGGACTATATTCATGTACAAACTCTGATGAAGAGCCTTGGATATGATATAGGCTAATCTTCATGTGAATGGGTTTGTTAAGATGTGTTGTTACAACTGGATACTTTGACTTGGTCAATGAAAGGCCCACTTCCATAAAAAAAAGGTATCAAGATTAATTGTTTTGTCACTAAAATAGTTTGTTTAATGTTTGGTGATGCTAAATTTCGAATTTATATATAGAATTTATGTTCATGGACAAAGATAGTCGTAATTGTGCTGTTGTATGCACTCTGCATTGCTATGGGAATTATAAGGGATGGATTTTTTAGTTAGTGTTCAATGGGTCCCAGTGCAGAAATGTTGTCAAGGCCTGTAAGTTTGTTGTTGCATCCTGCATTTTCTGAGGAATATGATTTACTTCATCAGCCCCATCTGTTAGAGCCAACGTTCCCAGAAGCTGTTCTGTTTTCTTTTGATGGTTGATGAATGTCTTTTGACTTCATTAAGAAAAATACTAGTCTAAGGCTCTACAGTGAGATGGAGAATGGGTTGGTATGTGGCATCTTGTCATGGTAAAAAATTCTCCTGTGATGAACCGAAGAGGAACGGGAAGGTTCCAAAGATACTTACTCGTAGGTTCTTTCCTCCAGCTCAGTACAGCATCAGGATTGATGGTAAAATGGAGCGAATAGTTGATCCATTTCTCATTCAAGGTATTGACTTCATATTCGGAAGTATTGAACAAATTCAGGCTTCTATTACTTTAAATACCTGCAGGGTGATTCTTATGACAAGTTAATTAATTAAATTTCTGTATGATGAGTTGGTTATCATCACAGTCCATGCTACACATTCTTTCACTCAATCTGTTTCTGCCTGCATATTTCTTATACAGAAGAGGACCTTTTTCTTGTACTCTCAGTCTTAAAGGAGTCTTAGCTTCCAGAATCTCTTATATTTAGTATGTAAAAAACTAATTTCTATCCGTTGTGGTATTAAATATCAAAATTTTAATATTTTAGATGTATTGTTCTCGGACCACTACGTAACCTAACCACTTGGTAGGTATACATTTCAGGAAGTATATGCTCTGGTTTAGTACGTGATTTTTTATGTGATAAAGGTAGTTTAGTATAGAACGTGCCTATATAATTATCAACCACTACGGTGGTGTTGTTGCCTTGCATGTCCCCAGTGTAGTCGACCTTACTGGGGAGGTTTATGTTCATTTATCTGCATGATTCTTCTGGGTAAACCAATAGAGTAAGCTTAAGGTCATTGTGATTAAGTGGTTACATTTCCTATACTTGGAGTGCTAAGGGTAGAGATGTTAAGGTCCTTGCAGTCATGGTTATTACTTATTAGTTATCATCTTCTTCATGCAGTATGCATGCATATCTCAAGTAAATATGAATATTGAAGATAATACCTGAAATATCCAGGTATTTTGTGGCGTGGAAGCAATTCAATTTCCAGCATAAACATCACTGAGATATATACGAGGAGGCTAATGTCAACAAACGTAGAAAGCGATATGCACGGCGTCTTATTAATCTCCAAATCAGAATATATTGATGTTATATATTGTCCATATTATTCTCTATATTTGTTGATATGACACACTTCGAATTAAACTCTTTTTTTAGAACTACTTTTATTATTTATCAATAATGCAGTGTCCAATATCAACACTATATTATTAATATATATTTTTAATAAGTTTTGAGTTCCTAAAAATTTAGGCTCACATTCATGTTGTAATTTTGGCGAAGAGCCTATATAACAAAAATCTAGAAAGCACATAATTTATAGATATTAATGAGGGAAAAAAAATAATTTTTGACAAAATACTTGTGGACTAAAATAACAATTTAAAATTTTAAATTATACAACGCTAGTAATTATATAAAAGATATCTCGGATAAAATGGCTCGATGAACCCTTATTAGTCTAAATGTTGGTCAAGAATTTAAAATTAGATAATATGTTTTGTAGCAAATATGAATATATAATTTATTAATAACATATATTTTTTTGTAAAAAAATAACATATATTTAAATCGCTGAAAAGGTAGAGATTAACATATTAGTTTAAATTTATTATTAGATTTTCTTTAAAATTGTGTCTGGGAACTTGCATTTCATTTCAAATGACAGAATTCGAGTTGTCATTTCAAATTCTTACATTTGTACGAATATTTTTATGTTTTGGAATTCAAATGAAATGCAAATTCAAATTCTTGTGATTACCTAAATATATCATTTGATCAAATCTAAAATTTTAAATAAAATCCATGTTCTCAAATAGGCCATAAGGGAATTTAAAAAATGACCAGATAATAATAATAATAATGATAATGAGTTCAACATAATTGTAAATGTTATGTGATTATTAATGAATAAAAGAGAGGCGAAATTAATATCTTACTAATTAGAGTTTTATCATGCAATAATGAATTAGAGTAAAATGTTAGATATAATTAAAAATGTTAATTATGTAACTATTAATGCATACAATAATGAGTAAAGACAAGTGAAATAAATATTTTGTAGATATTAATAAGTGTATTGATGATGTAACAACAAGGAGAAATAAATGAAATAAATATTGTGCTTATATTAATTAGTATATTAGTGATTAAAATGGCTCAAAGGAACTCTTTGTTGGAACATTATATATATAATAGATTGTTAATAATATTTGAAAAAGTGAAGTTATCTTGTTATTCGTAGAGACATAATCTACTAAATTGAGTTATTGAATTATTATTTATTTTATTATAGTTTTGGTAAATTTATTATTCTTTATTTTATTTTTTCTAATGACTAATCAAATTTAAGAAATATAATTTTATATTTGAATTTAAAATGATTATTTAATTTATAAAATCTAATATTTTGCTTGACAGTACTTTATCATATCACTTTTATGTTTTTTAATATAAATTTTAGTTTTTTGAATATTTTCGAATCCAAATCGAATTATATTTTTCAGTTCAGTTTCCAATCGAAAATAATTCAATTTAGTATTTGAATATGAAATTTTATCTATTTATAAATTTGAATATCGATATTAATTATCGATTCGATATCCAAGTTTCCGAATGCACACCCTGTTAAGAGTGCAGTAGTTTTGTACAGAATGTACTGGATATTATCAATAGTGCAGTGTAGTACAAGTTCCAGCCAAGTCTGTTTCAACCTATACATACAAATCATCTCCATATCTCTTGCATCTTCTCCCACACCCTCTCCCTCTCCCGTTTAACACTCACATCTCTCCCACGCCTCTCTCTCTCAATCTAGATAAGTCTCTCTCTCTCTTAGCAAAAATGATGCACATGACATTCTACTGGGGAACAAAAGTGACAATACTCTTCGATTCATGGAAAACTAATTCGTTGACTTCCTACGCAATCTCTCTATTCGCTTGCTTTTTGATCTCCGTGTTCTATCAGTACATGGAAGATCGGAGAATCAAATTCAAGCTGATCGCTTCGTCGCCGCCTCGATCTAGCTTGAACGTTCCATTAGTTTACGAAAAATTGGGCGGCGGAGGTACAACGGCGAAACTCGCCGGCGCGGCGATGTTCGGAGTGAATTCGGCGGTCGGATACATGTTGATGCTGGCGATTATGTCGTTTAATGGCGGAGTGTTCGTTGCCGTTGTGTTAGGGCTTGCTGTTGGTTATTTAGTGTTTCGAAGCGGCGATGATGACGGTCGTGTTGTTGTTGTTGATAATCCCTGTGCTTGTGCTTGATTTTCATCATCTACTAAAGATTGATTAAGATTATGATTATGTATGTGATATATGTAATTATATACATACAATTTCTATATCTAATGTTTTGCGGTTGAATTGTTGTGCAAAATTTGTTGAATTAGGTCCAAGTCTTTGTTTTTGTGATTTCATAATCTGATAGAATGAAATTTCTCTTTATTATTATTTTTTTTGAAAAAAAGGAATTAATTCATTAATTAAAAGCCATATATTATTATTATTAATTTATTATTAATTTGTGAGTGTAATGTGTATGTGTGTTGGAGAAATGAATAGTTTGAAAGAAGAGTAGGTGTTGTGGTCCTTGTAGAGTTGTAGGGATTAGAAGAGTAGGGAGGTAGTTAAAAATTAGGGAGTTGATTACTTGATTATTGGGGGTTGGGAATCCGAAATGGGTTTGAAAATTTTAATCCGAATCTGAAATGTTAGGTACCTGGCTAACCCCCCGAAAATGACTTGTTTTAATTTGAAAATTATAAAAAAAGTAATTATTTTAATTATATTTATATATAATATATTAAATAATATAATATTAACTTTATGAGATGATATTTGAATATAATTATTTAAATAATATATAAATATATCACAAATTTATAATTTTTATAATATATATATATATATTAAATTTTTGGGTTAAGTATTTTGGGTCAACCCGAACGGGTAAAAATTTATCCGACTCGAAACTCAAAATCCCCGACCATAATTTATATTTTTTTCGTGTCAGGTTTCGGCATTTTAGGTCGGGTCAGATTTTTCCCCTAACCCATTAGTTTCTCAACTTTTTAGTCTCAACAAAAATGTACATCTCCTAATTAACATAGTTGATTTATGTATGTACACTAGACTTGACATTGGTGTCGTTTCATGTATTTTTATATTTTCGTGTACTCCTAGCTGAAATAAAAAATAACCCGAAATCATTTCGTGTAATTATTTATCAATCCGAACATGAAACGAAATATTTCGTGTAAACCCGAAATGAAATGAAAGTACACGAAATAATATATATTGATTATTAACTTCCCACTTACCCGCTCCTTGAAATTGTTATAATATATTTTTAAAAAATATATATTATGTATATTATGATATAAAAATAAAATTTATATATAAAATATTTCTTGTATTTTCGTGTATTCAAAATGAAAACTCATATTCTATACTAAATTTATCGTGCAATTTCGTGTTCGTGTATGTATATCAAAAATCAAAATCTATAACTATTTTTTTAGTATCGTGTTCACGTGTCAAATTGTCGCGCCTAATGCACACACATGACACAACTAGCAGTATTGTGTGCGAAAAGATTAAGATCAAATGTTTCAGCTTTATAAGCTAAAGCAATTCGGTTCTCAGGGCTTAAATTTCATTTTCAATGCTATATTACTCTGCTAAATTTTTGAAGTAAAAAAAATAAGAAAATGAAATCGAAAAAATTAAAACTTAAAATTATATTAAAAATTTGTAACCAAACTAAATCATAAAATGGCATTTCTCCGAATAATCGAGCAGAGTGTATAATAAAAGTTTTAGGCTAAAAACAAGTTGAAAGGAGGCGGCAATGGTTTTTGCTTAAAATCGAACGGTGTAAACTGTTAAATGTTAAATAGGGACCCATTTAGGAAAAAATTAAGAAATTTAAGAGTAAGACACAAAAATATTTGTAGACAACATAATTTTATAAAATTTAATATTAACGGAACATTTTTATAAAAAAATTAATAATAAAATTTTGTCAACAAGGGCGGACATGTCCGTCCGTTACCCTTTACTGGCCAAACATGGCATTTATCAAGTCTGAACTGGCAGTGCATACGCTTAGCTAGTGTTGCGAAATAATTCATATATTATGGAGGACAAGGACAAACTACATCATGAACAATATGTGACTGTGCCATCTTAATTAAGCTTTGATCACACTCAAGCTAAGTGGTGTTTTGTTGCTTCACGCTCTATCCAATCTACATTATATTTGTCCTTTTTAAACGCAAAATGAGCAAGATGTTGGTTGTTCGTGGAGTACATGACAAGCTATTTCTTTATATTTCCGTTATACAAAATTAGGTGGGCGTTTGAGATTTTTTAAATTTAAAATAAGTAATTTATTTTATTTTTATTTTTTATATATTTTCATATTTTTTTTAAAGATAAATATTTATTTTAGAATTTTAAAATCAAATATGAACTTTAAAATAAAAAATAAGTTACTTATTTTCAGAAAAAATACATACATCCTTACTTTTTTCCGGAAATAAGGACTTATTTCCGGAAATAAGAGGCTGCCAAATATAAGCATGCTCCACCTCTTTATCACTTCACCATCTAATAAATTTCTATAAGAAAAAACATCCAAGATTATATTATATCTAAAATTATATATATAAATTAGATAAAAGTGATATGGAGTGTTAATTGAAAACTTATATGTCCAGTGATATATTTTATTTATAAATAAGTTCATAGGTTAAATCAAAATCGAACCATGAGAATCTAACGGTACATTTCTATTCTCGCGGATCCAATAACCTTATGGTTGTCATTCTAACCAAAATGGACAAAACATATGTCCAAACATAAACTGTTGATGTTGGTGGCTAAGTGGCTTGGCGCACGTTAGTACACAACCAGACCTGTAATATTCTTGACGTGATTAACATACACATGACACATGCACACAACCAAACTTGCACACAATCAAATTTACGATTGATCTCCCGTGTGTATATATATATATATATATATATATATATATATATATATATATATATATATATATATATATATATATATATATATATATATAAAGTACTACTCAAATAGAAAATAATTTAAATTAGAAATAAAAAATCTTATCTTTATACCTGCCGCGCCCACACAGCAATTATATATACCCTCACACACACGATCCCATCTATTCTCCTCCGTTTTTAATTTGATTTTTCCCGTCAATTAGCAAAAAAATTTCAAATCTAACTTCACCACATTTTTTTTCATCTCCCAACGATCAGTTTCCATACCATATATGCTATATTTCGGCGAATATAATTTATAATTAAAATAAGTTCGTCACTTATCAAATTCAAACTTCAATCACTAAATTATATTACAGAAACCACTAATTTGTATTATAGAAATCACTAATTTGTATTACAGAAATCACTAAATTATATATACTGGGTTCACAAAAAATAATAAAAATCGCCGAAAAAATAAAAGTCACCGGAATATATCACATATGGTATGCAAACTGATTGTTGGGAGATGGAGAAAAATGTGGTGAAGTTAGATTTGAAAAAAAGTTCACTAATTAACAGGAAAAATCAAATTAAAAACGGAGGGATTATGTGGGATTTGGTGTATGAGGGTGTATTTGATTTGTGTGTGGATGCCCCTCCTTGCCATTAGATTAGATTGAATATTTGGTGTAGATCTTATTTTCTATTTTCTATTCTAAGTTATTTTTTATTTGATCACTTGCATATATATATATATATATAAGTTTTTGTATATTTTTGAAACACATTTTTTTTTTTTTTTGTGTTCAAATAAATCTTTGCAATATTCTTTGTCCTGTTTCTTCAATGATCAAACCCTAAAATTTTCACCTTTATGAGAAACCCTCATCAAAATCTGAATGCCATTGATCTCTGCTTTAAAGATTTAAAGAGTTCATATTATTTCAGGTTAGTCTCCATTTCTTTGGTTTTGTATTTGTGTTTATATATGCTCTTAAAATATTGTTTCATGATTATAATGGATGAAACTTAGCTTGAACCCTCCTATGCGGTGATGCCAAAAGCTTCAATTTTTTTGATCATTTAGCTGCATACCCCATTAGGTATGTTCTAAGAAAAAAAAATTGGTTTTGCATTGTGCTTCTCAGAAATGCAATATGCTCTAATTATATAAATAAAATTATGTTAATTTGATGGGTTTGGACTATTTCTTGATGTCATGGTTCTAGTTTTATCTCCTAAAAGAATCGCAATCTTGATTTACCATTGTTAATATGTATAGTGGGGATTCGGGGACAGCCTCGTGGTAAAATGATCATTCCCTTCCCTGCCATGAGTTTGAATCCTTGTAGGGGAATGACCGTATCAGTCCTCTTTAATAACCATGTTTGCTTTTCATATATACAGTGATGTTCTAGTCGAAACCTTTCAGGTCAATTGCAAATTGATTTGTATAGTTATGGCGTGTTCTTATCTTATAATCAATTTTTTACTGGAGCAGGTGGTCATGGATCTTGATAGGTGGCCATTTTCTGTGTGTCCGCCAGAACCACTTGTACAGCCGTATTTATTGTCCCATATTAGTTCATTTGTGGACAATTCATTTCACCATTCGAGATATTTTTACATGTCTGGAAGTATGGCTATTCAAGGCGCTTTTAACTGTATGTCAAAATATACTGGCGCTTTGCTAATATGCTTTGCCAGCAGGTCAAATATCAACAGCAATTTCCACTTTCCAGGCGAGACTCTTGGTCCAAATACAAGAATCTGTAAATCCTATACACGAGTAAATCACATTGTCTCTGCAAGACATAATATCTCAATATTGGGCCGTACTTTCAGATTTACAGGGAAATCTTTTATCCCTGTGTTTTACAAGTTCTCAAATTTCAGTCTAAGAAAACTGTGCGAGCAACCAGAACAGCTTCAGTCAATTTCTATGCTCTCATTAGCTGCAGCTTTGGTACCATCATTAGACAAAGTGTCCATCAAATCGGAGAATATGTTTTCAGTTCAAATGGAAAAGGAAAATGCACTTATTCATAGTTGCACAGATCAGAGTCCCTGCAAAGTTGAGCATCAGGGATGTGATGATCTTTTTTTTACTGGAAATTTAAATGGTTCAAGACACAGAATTGAGCCAAGTACTGGCATTGAGTTTCCGACTGTATTGGACAACAATTTAGCTCGAGAGACCAATTCTTCCAGGCTGTCAGAGGTAAATATTAAATTTTTCACTGGTCTTTTTTGATTTCATTTCCATATTCTAGCATCTTGATCTGAACTGTTCACAAAGCTGCATCACCAACAAGAAACTATACTATCATTTAATATGACCAAGCCTCAGTTTTAAGTCAATTATAAACCTCATTCTGCCGAAAGGCAAAGAAACTAAGCCAGAATGTGCATGTTCAGGACAGTTATTATCGACGAGTGTGACAATTAACCATGTACACTATATCTCTATTATAATTCCAAATTTTTATATCGACCCTTGTATACTTTTTTATCTTGCACTAAAGGTTCTTGTTGCAACTGGATCCAGAACGATGAAAATAATTAAGATCAAGTCTTTCAAGGTCTATGCATTTGGTTTCTGTAAGTAGTTTATTGGCTGATTTTTCCATTATATATCAGAACTAGAGTTTTTAATCGACTAACTATTTATTTATTCTATTAATAGATATTCATCCTTGTGATCTATGTGAGAAATTGGGTCCAAAGTACTCTTCTATTACAGCTGGCGAATTGAATGGGCATCATAGTTTCTATCAGGATCTTCTCAGGTATGAAGAAGTGTGTTCCATTAATGAAACACTTTCTGTTGTATTACTATTACTTTCAGATATGGTGGTTAAAAACAAAGCAGTTCCTTTCTTCAAAAAAGGTTAACCTTATTTAATAATTTTCTATCTTCTGATATCGTGAGGTTGAGTGAACTGAATATACAGTAAAGAATAGTCCCTGGGCTTGAGGTGAAATAATAAAGATACTGATTGATAATAAAGATACTGATTGATCTTGCCAAGGAACTTTCATTTGAATTTTTTGGCATGGCTGGTTTTTGAAGAAGGAATGTGGAATATGGTGTGTATAGATGTAAATTAATAATAGATATGTAGACTCTGGTTTAAATCTCATTGCCACCTGTTACGTAAACTGAATGTCTTTCTCATTTGCTTTACTTTTCGACAAGAAAAAATGCTGCTTTACATTGTTCTCATTAAAAATATTTTCTGTGGTTGCTACAGGGAGGATATTAGCATGACAGTAAGACTTGTGGTTAGAGTCAACGGGATAAAAGTTAGTACAGTTAAAAAGTAAGTGAAACTTTCCTTCTCCAGACAGGATGTAATTTAAATTAGAATACCAAAATTCAACCAGTTCAATTACTTGATTAGGGGATGCTATCAGATTCAATCTCTTTGTTGATTCAATTAGTGTGTCTATTTTATTTTACATCATTTTTATAAACTAGTTGATCCCAGTTCAATCTAGATGCGACGGTTTAAACAGTAGTTAAAATCCAAATTACAACAGGCCAGACAGGACTGGCTGTCAATACCTCCTGTTTTCACTTCAACGTTGTTCTTTCTTCCTTCTTTTTCCCTGTTCTTATATCATCTCTTTTTTGCTTTGTTTTGGAGTCCACTCCCCAAAAATCCTCCCTCCCACACTGATTGTATGTGCAGATATTGTAAAGTAGGTTGAAATAATTTAGTGCCAGTAGTAATTTATGTGTTTTTATGATTGTCTATGTAATATATAATATTGAAACTTTACACAAGCAAAGCAGTTGCTTCAAAATCCTCGACCCAACATTAAGTACTAGAAATGAGAATGATGGAAAAAGTTCCAATCTCATACCAGAACAGGTCCATTCTTTACTGGTTCATCTTACAACCTCTATTCTTGTTGTGTTTCTTGCAGTGCTTTTGAAAAATCCCTTCGAGCTCGATTGATGAAGGTAAGGCATCTGCTTATAAGATTTATTACTATGTTTGTAGAATATAGTTGCCAACTCCTGAAAGTATCCTGATTGATTTTTAGACAAACCCCAATACCGATTTAGACTGCCTAAGAAGATTTGGTTCTCTTTTTTCACAAGATGCTCCTATACGCGCGGTAAGGTTGATGCACGTTGTGGTTCTTGTTACCTTTTGTGCTAGGTAGAAGGGCATTTTACTTGTAAAACACTTTTTTCAGGGAACAACTATATACTTTAGGAGAACAGTGGAAGGTCATTTAATCACCGAAAGTGAGTTCCTCGTACCAGGTGGCTCTTTGCTTTCACCATTAAATTCACAGTGCAAATGCAGTTTCATTTGCCTCGTTTCCTTGGTGATTGATATGTGCAAATTTTGGCTGCTGTTTTATTATTCTTTCTTATTTACTAAATTGAAAACAAAATCTGGCAAATATTGGCTACTATCTGTTGTCAACTATTTAGTAAGAAGAAGAAAAATTAGCCCTTTCTAGTTATTTATTTGTTGGGGGAAAGTACCCAAGTATAATTTACAATATGTATATAAATTTATGCAGTTGGAGGCCATGAAATCGGAGCAGTTCATAGCAGGGATTTGTGTAGTAAGTGGCTCGTTCTATCAAAAATTCTTATGTTCTCCAAGTATAGATAGGAACCAATGTGGCTTGATGAATCACATAAATGTATAGTCGATCAAAAATACATATATATGGAGTATATATATGGGAAAAATGTTAAAATTCTGACGTGACAAGTGTCTAATATCCAGGGGCTTTCTTTGACATGTACATAGGAGATGTTCCAGTTTGTGCAGAAACAAAAGAAGAGATAGGGAGAAATGTGGCAACTATATTAGGACATTGCTAAGCTAGTTTGTTATTGTTAGATAGTCAAGTTGCGCATGACACAGGTATGATACATGTTGGCAGTACAAATGTCGGTCTGGACTCCGGTATGATACATGTTGGCAGTACAAATGTCGCTCTGGACTCCGGTAGCAGGTGTACGTTAATCAACACAATGGAAGGAATAACATGCCACTGAATCCTACACTGACACTCGTTCATTGTCCTGTTGTGCTGTAAAATTGTACTCTGACTTCTGCTGCTTCTCAACTCTAAGATAAGCAGAAACAGGAAAGATTATTAATGATTAGGTCAAATTATATAATGAAGCGAGCTCATTTTTCTTGTTTTCTGTGCTGCTACTCTGGAAATCATGTCACTAGTGCATGTGAAATTGGAAGCGCATCCATTTGCTTTTGCTGTAACGGGTGGTGTTAAATAACGGGACACCTTTTAAATATTAAAATATATTTATTATAATTATGTATTAAATTTATTAATATATTATGTATAATTTTTATTTTGTATTTTAATATTTTTAGTTTTGCACAATATTAAATGTGTAAATATTACTTTATTGTTAATCACATGCATTAATTATTTATATATACATTACATATTTGTAAAAGTACTAACATATTAATAAAATAAAATATATTTTCGTTATATGTTTTTTATTTTAATTTTATATCATATGAAAGTAATGTTTATATAAATATTTTGTCTTATGTTTAAATATGTTATTATATTTTGTAATCATAGTAATTGTTTACTTGTATATTTATTTTAAATAAGTATATATGTATAAAAATATTATAATATCATCATTAAATATTTTTTATTAATTATTATTTTTATTTTCACTTATATTAAATAAAAAATTAATTAAATTTATTTTTACACGTGTAAATATATGTTTGAAAGTCTTTCCTAAATGATCGATTATCCTGCTTTAGTGTAATTATATGAAGGATATAATAATTGGTATGAATGGACAATGGGTGATTCAAGTAGGAAAGATGGGGCAAGTCGATACCCGAGAACACCGGGTAGTTGCTCGTAAAAAGAAAAAATATAATGACAGCTAGCTAGCAGTCCACTTGTACACACAAAAGCTTGAATTCAACTTATTTCACAACCTTAAAGCTTAACAACAGCAAGACAACGTACAGTTCCACTTGAATATACACAAAGGCATAATATCATTACTCAACAGTTATCCCTCCGATCTCAAGTGAATTCAATTCCTTGGGTCTTGTATAGTACCTCAACAGAAGAGAGCAACAAACCACACTGACTGATGATGCTGCCATTGCAGCTCCAGCTATCCAGGGTGGCAAGCGGAATCCAGTAGAGGGGAAAAGGACACCAGCAGCAATAGGTATTCCCAGGAGATTATAACCCAAGGCCCATATGTAGTTGAGTCGGATTCTAGTAAATGTTTTCCTCGAAAGATCAATGGCAGTAATGACATCCTCCAGGTTGCTTTTCATAAGAACAATGTCAGCTGCCTCGATGGCAATGTCTGTACCAGCGCCAATTGCCATTCCAACATCCGCAGCCACAAGTGCTGGTGAGTCATTAATTCCATCTCCCACCATTGCCACAGTATATCCTGAAGCCTGCATCAAGATTACTGTTGTATCAGTAATAAAATGCATGCAATTAAGCTCTAAATAAATATATGAGCATGCAATAAAGGTATACGTACACATTGCTTTTCAAGTTTTTATTACCTGTAACTCCTTCACTTTTTCAGCCTTATACTCGGGTTTGGATTCTGCAAAGATTGTGTCGATCCCAACATCCTTCGCTATGGACCTGGCAGTTCCCCAGTTATCACCTGTCACCATAATACTCTTGACATTCATAGATTTGAGAATAGATATGACCTCACGAGCATTAGACTTTAATGGATCAGATATGGAAACAACTCCGGCCAACTTCCCATCTATAGATACCAAAATTCCAGTTTGTGCCATTCCTTCAGCTTCTGCAAGCATTTCCTCAGCATCAATTGGAATACTAATGTTGAGATCCAACATCAGGCTCTTGTTTCCCACATTTATCTCTTTATTACGAACTTTAGCTTTCACACCATGTCCAGTAATACATTCAAAGTCTCGAGCTTCTGGCCAGACAGGGATTTCCCCATTCTCTCTGAATTTCTCAGCATATTCTACAATCGCCTTCGCCAAAGGGTGCTCACTATTTACCTGATACAAGTTTATCACAGCAGTACTTATGCATAATTTTCAGTGGGAGAGCTGATCTTCAAAAAAATAGAAAAACACAATCGCTGAGACAAGTCCTAAGCTTAGAAGCTGTTCAAAAGAGGACATGCATTTGACAGACCTGATGCATGCAGTTTGATTTAGTGACTCGACAAGACTAACAATTTGTGAAAGAGCACTCTCTTTATGTAAATGAAAGAGCACAATCAACGAGTCTGTTGTAGAATAAAGTAATTTTATGTAAATATGAATTCTTAGGCCAAAGGCGCAAAAATGTAAGCCTAAAAACCAAGAATTTACCTCAGCTGCAGCGATCAACTCGTAAAATTCTCCGAGTGCCATATTTCTTAGAAGTTTTGTGCTAACTACTACTGGCTTGCCCATTGTGAGAGTCCCAGTCTTGTCAAAGACAATACAGTTCACCTAAATGATGAGGAAAGTGTCAAGTACCTTAAGTATTGACTTTTAGAATATCTTAAAGTAATTTCTGAATAATTTGTGATTTAGTCTCAACTGTTAAAGTTTGAGGGAATTTATTTCATTCGACTGTATGGATGAAATCTTTTTTTTCATATATATCATCATACAATTCTAGCAGTGAACAACGCTGGTGGAGTCTGACCTTATGGGCACTTTCTAGGGCCTGGCCACCTTTGATCAGAATACCTTGAGTGGCACCAACTCCTGTACCAACCATCACAGCTGTTGGGGTTGCTAAACCAAGAGCACATGGACATGCTATGACCATGACAGAAATGCCAAACTGGAGCGCAAGCTGGAAGCTATCCATGGAGGACGGAATCCAAGATTTTGGGTAGCTGTTAAATTTGCCAGCTAAAAACCAAGCGAGCCAAGTGAAAACAGACAGAGCGATAACCTGCAGAAATCAAGATTTGTTATAACATCAATTTAGGTGCATGGTGTACATTTTTATCTTTATTTTAGAGTGCATCACAGATATTTTACCACAGGCACAAAATATTTAGAGATACGATCAGCAAATTTTTGTACTGGAGCTTTAGCCATCTGTGCTGACTCAACAAGCCTAACAATTTGTGAAAGAGCACTCTCTGAACCAACATGTGTTGCCTTAATATGTAGCACACCATTCTCATTCACAGTGCCTCCAATCACTGTGTCTCCCTGTCTCTTGGCCACTGGACGAGCTTCACCTGTGATCATGCTCTCATTCACATGGCTTTGTCCCCAAATGACAATACCATCTGAAGCTACTTTTGCACCAGGCAGGATCTTAATCATGTCATTCCGTTGGATCAGTCTGCTGTCTATTTCTTCCTCATTCCTTACATTTCCTTCACTGTCTAAGGTTAAAAGCGTTGCGGTATGTGGAGCCAAGTTCATAAGTTTGGAAATGGCCTCAGAAGTCTTTCCCTTGGCCAAAATCTCTAAATATTTCCCAAGGAGAATAAATGAAATAAGCATTGAGCTCGTCTCGAAGAAATCTGTTGCCTCAAAATGTGGAGAGGTAGCAGCTCTCAAAATCATATAGACAGAATAAAAGTATGCTGCATTTGTTCCTAGTGCAATCAAAACATCCATGTTTGCAGAACCATGCCTTAATGCCTTATAGGAGCCGGTGTAAAATCTCCTGCCAATAATGAACTGCACCGGAGTAGCCAGTACCCACCTCATTAGCCCACCAAGCTCCAACATATTGACAATTTTCCTGTTGAGTACATGCTTAATTCCAGGAATATACATGAAAACCATGGATGATAAAAATATTGGAATTGTAAATATTAAACTCCACAGAAAACATCTAAAATACTGTTTAATTTCCTGTCGCTTATGCGAGTCTCTTCCTCCTCCCCCTTGTCCTTCTGGATATATATATGCCTTATACCGACCTGATCCAGTAGACTGAATGACTCGAATAAAATTTCTAGGTCCTGTCATACTTGCGTTGTAAGAAACAGAAAACTTTTTTAGCTCGGGATCAATATCAATATGTTCAACTCCTGGTAATGCTTTAAGTGAATTTTCAATGATCCTCGTACATTTATCAGTTTGCATTCCATCCACTTTTAGATCAATTCTGCTAAGATCTTCTCCTGAACTAACTAGTATGGTCTCAAATCCAGCGTCTTCTATTGTCTCTAAAATTTTACTTTGAGTCAAAATCTTTGAATCATATTGAACTTGAGCTTCTTCAGTTGCTAATGCAACTTGGGCTTTGTGTATGCCAGGTAGAGCCCGTAAAGCAGATTCAACAGTAGTGGAACAAGAACTGCATGTCATTCCCTTGATCAGGATTCGGCATACTTTTGTGGATTTATCGCTATTCTCTTCTTCCATCAATCTGGCACTGAATCCCGCATCTTCAATGGCCTCACGGATTGTTTCATCCTGTTCACCATGACATTACACTAAAAATTGTCAAATTATTTAAAATAGCTCGAACATAGGGCTAATTGCCCAGAATTGCATTTTTTTTTCGTTTTTACTGAAGCATACATATCCAACACATTCACTGCATGCTTGAGTAGTTGAGTGTACGTTTTTCTAAAAAAAAAATTCACCTCAACATTTGGGACGCGTCCCATTTAGACATTTAAAAAATCATTTTCCTCAAAAAGTTAAGGATTGGTAATCTTTTTAGACCCCATCTCAGAATCTTGTTTGGTTCAATAATCAA
Source organism: Oenanthe sinensis (assembly GCA_028671895.1). NCBI lineage: Eukaryota > Viridiplantae > Streptophyta > Magnoliopsida > Apiales > Apiaceae > Oenanthe > Oenanthe sinensis. Next base: position 2,313,739 of record CM053814.1, on the reverse strand, counting down.
TCCGAAATAAAATAGTGTGATTTTTTTTGTTGGGTGAATCAATTTTATTTTATTTTGTGGGTGAATCAAGCTTGCATCGTTCAGCACTAAATAACCAAATATTTAGAGAGAATAGAAAGCGAAAATTTACTAGATAAATCAAATCTGAAATATTTGTACGTAGTAACCATCAAGTATTCTTAAATTCTGCATACGGCTTCTTCAACATGAAGATAGAAAATAAGTAAAGAACATAAAATAACAAGTTACCAGTTTACAAGAATATTGATGAGAGTATAAAAAAGGACACTTACATCAATCAGGGAGGGATAAAACAAGACTTGAGCACGGTTATTAAGCACATCAACAGCTGCATCTTTGATCCCGGGAAGGCGTTTCACGGCCTTTTCGATAGAGGCAGCGCAGGCAGAGCAAGTCATTCCGATGACTGAAAACAAAGCTATGGACTCTGACCCTCGAAGCAACTTCTCATGTTCTGGTGTAACACCTTTCGGCATTGATGGATAACGTGGAGTGGGTGATAAACCTCCATGATTTTTTTTTCGAATGCATGTTAGTGATAACAGCTTGCCTGCCATTAAAATCACTAGTCACTTTGAATTTGCAGTAAATTTATAAGATTTGTACTATACTGGTATGTTATGATCACTTATATATATATATATATATATATATATATATATATATATATATATATAGATATTTAAACAACTTGTTCCGGCCATTGCATTTTCTGTTTGACTTCGACATTATTAAAAAACTACCTCTATGTATATAAAAACATTATATGTAGTTATGTACTTGTACGCAAAAGAGTAGTACATCAGTACTAGCTTATCCTCACAGAAAAACAGACGTCAGTAACTAAGATTATCGTGTATTCTTTGTATTCATATAATTTAACGTAATAAAACATGGGAGCTGATGCAGAGCATGGATCAGTTTTACAACCTATCATTTTTGTATCGTTAGATGAGATTTTAGATGGTCAGGATTAAAATTTTTATTAACGAGGGTCATGTTTATTAATTAACAGAGACAAAGGCTCGTGGGTCTCGCTTAATAATTGAGACTCGAAAAGTATCAATCCATTACAAGCATAGTTACAAGGCGACTTGCAAGCAATTTCACTGCAATTCAAGTGCTTCTTGCTAATTTTCTAATTTACATCAAAATTCATATGGAAAGGTGTGTATATTTTGTGATATTAGTGTTGTATATATGTATACTACATGTATGTATAATTGTTAGTGTTGTATAACTATTAGGGATGAATGATAGATCGAATTTGCCTATTGCATGTTGTGGAGTATGAATTTTGTTATAATTTGCCTATTGCATGTTGTTTCTGTATATTTGTGACATATCAATTAGGGTTTTTGATGAAATTAGGGTGGATTAGGGAAAAAGGGACAGATGTAACCGAGGCCCACGTTTTTTTTTTTATAAAAAAATTGACATTTAAAGAAGTTATGTGATTAAGCAGGTAAACGAGTCGGAATATATTTGAAAATTCGAGTTTGAACCGATCATGAAATATTATGAAATCTCGTCTCATCTGATTGAAAAACAATATTATTTATAAATTGTTATGTTATGTATTTACAAGATTCTCTGGCAATTCACTTGTTTGTGATTCTTCGTAGATTCTCGATCTTCACGAGTAATTTGTTCAATTGTTAGCAAGAGGTGAGAATTTAAAAGAGGTAATTACGTGGTTGCCACTTGGTGTTACAGTACGTATCAACACTACAATTGCTTTGAAGCACCTAGCAGGGTTAATTAGCAAGAAAAAATAAACTCAGCAGAGTTGGTCTAATTTTTCGTTTTCTAATTTTCCATTTTTCGTTAAATGAATTGGACATTCTGGGTCCATTTGTGTTTTTGAGTTCTGAATCCTAAATTAGATTCTCGTTCATTTGATAATTATTAAAATAAATATTACTATTATTATATAAAATTTTAAACTTATTCAGAAAGTAAAAATAAATAATATTATATAGTGAGAGATTAAAAAAATTAAATTATAAAATATCATATAATTATATATTTTAAATAATAATAATATATTAAGGAATATACCAGACAGATAACATTTATACCCACGTTCTTATTTAAGTTTTCACTCCGTTCTAAAATAATAGTCGTTTTAACTTTTGGATATAAGTTAAAGTGCAAAAAAAAAAAGGTTAGACTTATTATAAAATTTAAATTTTTATATCAAATAAAAGTTTAAAATTTTATTTTTATTTGATATAAAATTTTAAATTTAATAATGAATCTAGTTATGTTTTTTCCGCATCTCAACATACATATCGCTGGAAACTATTTTTCTAATTTTTTTAAAATTTATGTATTAAAAATTTATATGAATTCTTATTTGCCTTCTGTTCTGATAAGAGTCTAATTACTATTTGTCTTCTAATTCGAAGTTTTATAAGGAAATATTAATTTACTCTACTTAAAATTCTAATTAAATTAATACTTATAATATAATTAGGATTTCAATCATTACTTGCCTTCTAATTAAGAATCTAATTAGGAAACAATAAAATATACTTATAAACTATTTTTCTATTTTTTTTAGAATTTATTTATTAAAAAAATTATATAAATTAGTATTTGTGTTCTAATAACATGTTAATACTCATATTATGATTTTTAATTATGAATAATAATATTTATTTAATATGTTGTCGATATAAATTTTATTTGAGATTTAAATAAATAATGATACAAAAATAATTTTAATAAAATTATAAAAAAGATATTGACGGCAAACGAGAGAGCGGCTTAATAAGGAGTAACATGTTAAAATTAAAAGTTTAATGAAATTAATAGTTATAATATAATTAGAATTTCAATTACTATTTATCTTCTAATTAAGAATGTAATTAATAAATATTAAAATATTCTAATTGTAAGTTTTATAAAAATAATTGTATGAGAGATCTAAAGAAAAAATGATAGAGCGGTTTATTGGTGAAAAATATATTTTACGAGAGAGTCTGTTAATCGTTTAAATTGAAAAATTCTCGGGTGCTTTCAAAGCGTTCAAAATTATTTTTATAATTTTTTAGAATTATGTATTTAATATTTATATAATTTTTTATTTATCTTTTAATAAGAGTCTAATTACTATTTATTTTCTAATTAGGTGAAAATATGTTTTTCGTTGATAAAGGAGAATTCAGTTAATATTGGAGAATTCTCGGGTGGTTTCAAACCGCTCAAAATTATTTTTCTAATTTTTTAGAATTTATGTATTTCAAATTTATGTAATTTTTTATTTTTTTTAATAATAGTCTAATTATTATTTGTCTTTAATTAGGTGTCTCTTATGAAAATATGAACTTATTTTCTAATTACGACTTAAAGAAAAAATGATAAAGCCTCCAAACTATTTTTCTAATTAGTGCTAACCTTTCAATTAATATTTTAATTATTATTTACATTTTAATTAGGACTCTGATCAGTAAATATTAACATATTCTAAATGTAATTCTTATAAAAGTAATTTAGCAAAATAAAATTCTAATAAAAGTAAAATATATTAAATATAAGTTGACTTATTCGGTAACAAAAAAAAATTTAAAAAATAAACTGACGATCAAACGAGAGAGCAGCTTAATAATGGATAACATGTTAATAATTAAAATTTAATACTGATATTATAATTTTTATTTATAAATGATAAAATTTATTTAATATGTTATCGATATAAATTCTATTTGAAATTTAAATAAATACCGATAAAACGGCTTATTATTCTGAAAAAATATATAAAACCAATATAAGTCAATATGAAAGAGCGTGTTACTGTTAGAATTTAACAGTCATGTTATGATTTTAAAAAAAATAAGCTCACATTTGATTTTTTAGAAAAAATAACAATGATTAAGATATAATAGCATTTAAGTTAATCCCTTGTAAGATTATAAAGACTATCTATAAATGATATTGAAAAATTAAATTATAAATGATGTTATTTATTTTATCTAAGTGATAATAGAATTTTTTTTAATTTGTATTTCACTCTACCTCGATAATTTTAATATATTTATCACACACATATATATAATTCTAAATTATTTATTTATTTTTTAAAAAAATTATAAAAATAATTCCTTATAATTTTAATTTTAACAAATTTATAAAAATATGCGCAGCGGCTTAGTCGACTAGTATATATATAAAGGAGAAGAAGGGCGCGATTAGGAGGCTACCGAATCGTCTCAATGTATTTTTCTAATTTTCTCGAATTTTTGTATTAGTAGATATTAATTGTATCAGTAGATATTAAAAATTATAAAAAAAATTAAATTACTTTATATTCTCCTAAATTTTCTCCAAATTATAAATAAAAAATTTAAATTACGTTATATTCTCCTAAACTTTCTCCTCAAGTCAAATAAATTATTATTATACATAAGATAATTTTCTAAAATTTTAGAAAAGACATTATTATACATAAAGTAATTAAATTTTTTTGAAAAGGCATTAAATTATTAAAAATCAGAACTATTTTGACTTTTAAAAAATACAGTATCTATAATAAAAAAAGTTAATTTTATTCTTTTACCTAAATTGAATGTGTTTCCATCTAAAAAATAATAGACAATCACTTATCTATACTATACTATATTATTAAAGACGAAAAATTAAAAGTTTTGGTCGTCGGTTGGTTTGGTACTGGGTGAACCATAGAAAAGATCTTGACCGTCCAATTTTAAGTGAACCATAGAAATAATCTTAACCGTTAAATTTTAATAAAATATAATTTTAAAAGAATATAATCATACATACAATTCTAACACAAGTAATCCTCTTTTTATGCAAACAACTTATAAACATTATAATTCTAAAGAATATAAACATTACTACTAAAATACAATCTCATATTAATCTTCTAACTAAAATATCTCACATTAATCTCATAAGTAAAATACATCTCTATACAAAACAAACAAAAATTATCCTATTAAAATATAAATGCAAATAAATTATATAAAAACATATACATATAATATTAAATAAAATTATAATTATAATTATACAAATACAAATAAATTCAAATCATTAAAAAATATTAAAAAATTAAAAAAATTCATCCGTGCATCGCACGGGATATAAGCTAGTATAAATTAAAGATCAAGCATAAAAAAAAAATCACAACGAATTTATCACAGAGCTATTTACATTAAACGTCTAATCAATCATGAATTACACTCTCTTAAATGTTTTGAATAATAATAGAGACGATTTGATGATAAAAATGAGAGTATGCACGATGTAGAGACAATCAAATACACAAACAGATGATCAATTTAGTCTTGACATGATTTTAATTGATGAGAAGGTTAATAAATTTTTATTATTTATTAATTTATTACAATTATGTATTTGTACTAATTTTTTTATGCTTTAATTTATGATAAAAAAAAAATTTATCCCTGCAATGGTTCAATAGAATACCACATTCTGGTATAGAGATCAAAGCAGATGATGAATGTCCATTGATTTTGGTGAAGCAATGCGCTGAAGCAGTGGATTTGACTTTAATTGTTTTTTCAACAAGGTATTATAAGTCACACATACACATATATAATTTTAAGTTATGTTCTTTAATATTTACATAATATTATCAATGTTTATCCAAATGTTATGGGTTGTTTCATCTACATTGATGACATTGATATTGTTAACGGTGTATGGAGAAAAAGAGATTTTAGGATCATAACAAATTAGTAAGTTATAAATTATAATACACATATATATATATTGAAATTATTATTTAATTTTATAATATTTATAAATTTAATACTATTATTTTGGTTTAATAAAATTTTGTTATATCAAATTTTATAATATGCAATTACTTTGTGAGAAAATTTTAATAAATTTAAAATTTATTATGAGACCACCGCGAACCGCGGTTTCACTATAAAATTATAAAAAGGAGGAGTGGATAACGGTGTATGGTATTATTTGACATGGTCAATGAATTTTATTTATTAATTTATTTCACATCTTTCACTGTTAACATTAACACGCGAGATCAATGACGGTAAACAAGCCAGCTCACTTGATTAAACCGGTAATTAAATAATTCATTCATTCGATTTCGATTACTTAAAAAACTAATTAACTCAATTAACATATTTTTATGTTACAAATCTAAATCCATAGCCGCCCACTAATTGTTTAAGAAAGTTAAGCTGGCATGATGAAAATTCCAAGTAGGTGGGCATTTTACCTCAAAACTCAATAGTTAAGATTTTAGTTTAATCTTTGAGCTATCAGCTCATCTTTTTATATTTTTTATAATTTAATTAATGAATTTATTTTTTTCTCCTATAAATCCAACAAATTTTATTTAATTATGAAAAAATATATCAAAATTTTATATTTTTAACTAGAATTCATAAACAAACTCATAATTAATTTATTACTAAATAAGTATAAAAACTTTTTTTCTTTTTCATTCAACCCATAAACTATATGTTTATATATTATGTTTTAAACTATCTATTTATTTATTAAAATAAATATTAATTTATTTATATTATAAATTTAAGACCTTTATAAAAATGTAAAAATAAGAAAAATGATTTTAAATTACTTAGAATTTATTTTTATAAAATATTCCTATTAAAAATAACTGATGATTTTTTTCCAATTTAAATATAAAGTAAATAATTCATCATATATTTGTTAATATTGTATGTACTTTTACTCTAAATATTGACTTGAAGGAGTAACTTGATACAAATGTTTCACTTTTTTTGTTAAAAAAATATGCATAATTAAAATATAAAATATAATATAATACAATATATATATATATATAATGCTAATATAATAAAAAATTGATAATTTAAAAAATTATGAATATAATTCTATTTTCTAATATAATCTATTATTTAATAAAATTATTATTTAATTTCAAAGATAATAATAAGAATTTATAAAAGAATATTATGTCAAATAAATAATTTAATTAATAATTTATTTATATTTAATTCAAAATAGCACCTTTTGATATGAGTTGGCAAAATTAAATACATATAAATAATAATTATTCATAATTAAATTATTTTTATAATTAAACAAAATTTGTTGAATTTATTCAAGAAAAATAAATTTATTAATAAATTATAAAAATATATATAATTAACTAGGTTTTTAAGCTAATAACTCTTAAATCTTTCGTACCATGATTTTTTTTTTCCATTTCCTAAATCTACTCACTTCTCCATTCAAACTTTCTGTACTTGTTCTTCCACATTTCTGTACTTTCTCTTCCACCTTTCTGTACTTTCTCTTCCACAACTCAAATTTTTTCCTTTTTTTTTCATTTAGCCAGATGTGGCCATGTGGGAGCAAATTCATAGATAATTTATACTCATTATTATGCTCTTACTGAGTATTTTATATTATGTTTTGAATTATATGTTACTTGAGATATAGAAAGCAAGAAAAATACTGTATGATCATAACAAAGATACCAATTTTCAACAGCTTAAACAATCTACTAAAAAAATACTGATACCCTTGCAATTGAGATGTAATGTATGGGACGATGGAAACTGTTACTGCTGTTTGAATTTGTGAAAACAATAACTCACCTGCACATTACCAAAACAAGTTTAAGCCTTGAAAATCCAGACACAACTAACATTTTAAATTTGTAAATCAACATGGAGATTATTCAATTTCCTCAATCTTAATGCCTAAACTGCTGCCAGGAATGAATCGATTGCACATTGCTTCAAACTGCTGCTTCTTGTACTCGTACTCGTAAACTTCAGCATTCGTGTTTGCATCTAGCCATTCAATAGCCTCCTTGAAAGCATAACTTATCATTGTCTTAACAGAAGCTTCGAGATTGTAGTTTCTTTCAGCGAGGTCCCTCATTTTATATACATAATCCATAAATGCATGCATTGTGTCAACCTTTATCCTGAACTTCTCATCCTCAACCTTGAACTGCTCAGCTTCATTTACCATTCTTTCAATCTCCACCTTTGTAAGTGTCCCTCTTTTGTTGATTTTAATGCTATTCTTCATCCCGGTAGTCTTATTCTCAGCGCAAACATTTAATACCCCATTAGCATCAACTGTAAAGGTAACCCAAATTTTAACTTGGCCCTTTGGGGAAGGAGGCAGGTTAGACAATACAAACCCTCCAAGGAAATTGTTGTCTTCCACTTTTGTTCTCTCACCTTCGTATACGTTAATTAAAACCTCTGTACTATAATCGCTAGGTGTAGAAAATTGTTTTTCAATTGAGATGGGAATAGTTGTGTTCTTTGGAATAATCACAGACATGAGGTTGGTATTGCATGCAATCCCAAGAGACAGAGGAGTAACATCGAGCAGCACCAAATTCTTGATGTTATTACCCACTCCACTTAGTATAGCAGCTTGAACAGCAGCACCATAGGCAACAGCCTCATCAGGATTTATGTTCTTGCAAAGCTCCTTCCCATAAAATAACTGTTGCAACAGCTGTTGCACTTTTGGGATTCTAGTAGATCCGCCTACAAGTACAACATCATGGATCCTGCCAATGTCCATCTCTGCATCTTTTAGACACTTCTCCCCAGTAGCCATACAACTTTGAAATAGGTCTATGTTCAAATCTTCAAACCTGGCACGAGTGATTTTTGAACAGTAATCGATTCCCTCGTACAAAGACTCTACATCAATGGTTGTCACAGTATTATGAGAGAGAACCCTCTTTGCCTTTTCACAACCATTTTTCAATCTTCTTAAAGATTTAGCATTTTGACTGATGTCCTTTTTGTGCTTTCTTTTCAAATCATCAACAAAATGTTTTAGCAAACGATTGTCAAAATCCTCACCTCCAAGGTGAGTATCACCTGCAGTAGCCATTACTTCAAATCTATCCTTTTTGATTTTGAGAAGGGAAACATCAAAAGTACCACCACCAAGATAAAAAACAAGCACAGTTTTCTCCCCGGCCGAACTAGTAAGGTTTTGATGAAGACCATAAGCGACTGCAGCAGCTGTTGGCTCAACAAATACATGCAACACGTTGAGGCCAGCTATAGTCGCTGCATCTTTTGTAGCCTGCCGCTGTGAGTCATTGAAGTGTGCAGGAACAGTGACAACAGCATTGTTGACATTTCTTCCCAGGTAGTCTTCTGCAATTTCCTTCATCTTAATTAAAACCATTGAAGACAGCTCCTCAGGCGAGAATTGTTTCTCCACCCCTTTGTAAGTCACAACTATCTTGGGTTTGCTAGCACCATCACTAATCACCTTAAATGGACATAACTTCATGTCACTTTGCACAGTTGAATCCATGAATCCCCTTCCAATCAACCTTTTAGCATCTGTGTACATAAAGATAATGAAAGCATATAAAAAACTAAGTATACAACAGAAAACTCCAAACAGATATTCAGAAACGCAAATAAAAATATACGAGTACCAAAAATAGTGTTCAAAGGATTGAGAGCGGCCTGATTTTTAGCAGCTTGGCCAATGAAACGCTCAGTATCAGTGAAAGCAACACATGACGGTGTTGTTCTGTTACCATGATCATTTGCAATAATTTCAACTCGGTCATGTTGCCTGACTCCAACACAAGAGTATGTTGTTCCTAGATCGATCCCAACCGCTACTTCATCAACTCTGGCCATTCTTACATGCAAGCAAATATGAGACCCAAGTTGCAAAACAAAAGGAGATATCTGCATGTATGCTATTGTTAGGGATGGGCATAGTGCGATTTTGATAGAAACCGAGCCAAAATCAATAATGTGCAGTTTCTAATATCAAGAAGCAAACACCATTGGTGCGATTCAGCTTTATACAGTGCGGTATTGGTTTTAAGACAGATAAGAACCGCCAACCGGAAAAAAGAGAGATTCTAGCCAATTAAAGGGTTTTCTGATCAGAAGCAATGCATTATAGTTTCACATAACTGTTAAACTTCAAGAACTCAGTTAATTTTTTAAAAATGTTTAAAGAATATTTAATAATTGGTCAATACTTTCACTTATATGAGATGTTTAATGCTTTCTAATCAACAATATTGCAATACTTGCTATGGATTTGTACTGTTTAACATTCAAAATTGGTCCCATGTTATCAGAGATCTAACATCTTAATTTGTACTGTTTTTTTCTTTAATATTATTATTATTAGAGTAATGCTAGGGAACCAAACAAAATTCCCAAAATATTTTCCCAAAATTACGTGGTAGTAGTGACGTGAAAGAATACAAAATTTTAATTCGTGTATTAATTTGAATGCACAAGGGGTCCATCTCATTTATTGTTTTGATAACCAATTAAAATTATACAAGTGTTTTTTGGGAATATTTTTGGGAAATAATTTTGGGACTCTAACATTTTTCTTATTATTATTTGAAAAAAGGGTGCAACACGACAACTTCCTAGGTCACCCATCCTAATACTACTCTTGTCCAATCACACTTAACTTCGGAATTCTGATGAGATCCGGTACATTAATGACCGCAACCCTTAATTTGTTTCGTTCAGTACTCATGTATAGCAATTTAAAGTCACGCCTAAATTTAGATAAATGAATACTCTTAGAACCAGAGAATTTTATTGATTTATCGAGAATATTCATTTATCAAGATTTAAAATATACTACATTTTTTTGTTGAAACCCAAAAAATTATATATTTGACGAGATTATTCATTTATCGAGTTTCTACCGTAACAAACCATAAGTGTGCAGAGAACATGAATATCAGTAATGTAAAGCGCTAGGAAAAGACAAGGCAGGGCCTCATCACATTTGGTTTCAGTACAGGCAGTGATATTTAGATGCTTAGGTGTATGTGTATGTAGAGCTGTAATTCGGGTCGGCCAGCTCGCGAGCTTGTCCGACTCGAACTCGTTTAACTGAACTCGACTCGGTTCGTTAAACGAACCAAGTTCGGGGCAGAGGTTCTGACTCGTTTAATTAAACTAGCCAGCTCGACTCGTAAAATTAAACGAGTCGAGTTCGGGTAAAAGTTTAGGCTCGATTATGTGTAAAATTAAATGAGCCGTCTCATCCGACTCGTTAAAACTGGCTCGTTTAGCTAAACGAACCGGTTTTTAACGAGCTAAACGAGCCCGTTCGAGTTCGGGCAAAGGTTTAGGCTCTCGGCTGGACTCGAATAACCCCAACTCGAAACTCGGCCTGAATTACAACCTTATGTGTATGAGAATAATACTGGGAGAAGACTACTGCGAGATTGGTTAGACGAAGAAGGAGAAGAAAATGATCTCAATACATAAAACAGCAAATACGTCCATCTTAATAATACATTAGCAACTCAGTGAATTTTTAGTTTGGCGCCAGATGGATTTTCAACCTGGCAAGCCTACTGTCGATTAAGGGGCCGGTTATTTTTCGTAAAAGTATTTTCGGTGTTTACAATTAAAACTACGTTTTAGGGTAGGTTTTTAATTTAGATTTTAAAAGATTTTAATAAATTAATAATAATTTTTGTTCAAAAAAAATAAATTAATAATAATTTATAAATTTTAAAAGATTATAGTTAATTTTAATATTAGGCAAATACTTACGAGTTCGTAAATGCAGAGTTTTATAGATTTAAATATAATTCTTCAAAATTGACAAAAAAATAATACAATTCTTCAAAATCTCATAGATTTATATGAATTTCAAAAATGATAAAAAAAAACATTATAAAATTTATCAAAATCCTTCTCTATTTCATACATATTTCCCCGTTTTGGATATAGACTAAATGTCCTACCAAGTAAAACCACCTCTATCAAATCAAAAGATTACATACACGTTTTTTCACTATCAATAGGATCAATTATAACAAGTCACACATTTAAATTCCTCAAAAATTTCGCCGGTCGAACTGTTAAAATAAAATAGGTTAAAAATACACATTATAAATTATTCCTTTTTATTGAAAAACTAGGACTTTGAGTTTGAACAGTGTATCACAGTCAATATCGGTTTCCTTTTTTATATATACTAATTTCGCTTATATACCTTACAATATTGTGATCGGGTAAGGCTAAAATCAAATAAAATCCATCAAGTTTTAATAAATATTTTGAAATATTCAAATTTTAATGAATTTTTTAAAATCTAAATTGAATATACTAAGATTTTAATAGATATATTAAAATCCTTATTGAATACCGGCATGATCCCGAGTTTTAATAAAGTATTTAAAATTTAAATTGAATACATCTCGATTTCTAAAATCCAAAAAAAAAATCTTGAAATTAATTTAGATAGTAATTTATAATGTATAAAATAATAAAATAATAATGTATTTATTAGTAATATAGAAAATTATAATTAATGTATAATTTTCAGTATATAGGTTAGTTGGGTGTTGTGTTGTTACATTGTTATTTAGTAGACAGCGAGCAAGCAGCAAGCCAAGTTGTAAATTGTGTTTAGGTTTGACAAGTGTGTGAAATAGCAGAGTCCGAACCTGTGCTAAGGTACTTACTTACATATTAACCCCTCTATACAAGCGCTGTGAGAATCACAAGTGTTATTGTATCCATCAAGGTTTGTACCTCTTTCTTTCTCTTCCGCCGTAAGTTGATTGTTTTAGTTTTTTATTTCCCCGAAAGTATAATTTTTTACAATGTTGCTTTAAGTGTTTTTATATCTAAGAATCTGTTGCTTCTTTGTAGTATCATTTTTTACAATGTTTATATAGCTACAGCTGTCTTAAATATCGTTTCATTAACCGACGTTCGGGTTCAAATCTTGGTATCAGACATTTTTTTTGCATGCATGCATTTGAGATACAATGTGTGATAAGCACTTCATTGTTGACCCCTATTACGGTTGATATCAATATCATGTACATTCTGTATTTGATGAATTTTGATGATCAACCTTTAGGAGTTTGTGTCAGGACCCATGATGGCTGTCAAAGCCAAAACAGGATCGTTTATATGCATATCATGCCTCATCCGGTTAAGTATGAGAAATCCCAGTGTATCCTAGATGTATTTAACAAATACCGACAGTTTTCTTAGTTCTTGCAACTCCTGTAACTCAATTATATATTTTGTCCACAATTACTATGGTTATCAGATCTCTGTCACCTCGCTGGCTCTCATCACACAATACACTACACATAATGGATCATGTCTCGGGATCGAATGCCTTACCTCAAGAATTATTAGAAGAAATTTTGTCACGTACCAGCCCTGTGGATGCGTGTGGGAGGTTATCCATTGTTTCCAGACGGTTCCAGTCAGCCGCAAAATCCGACCATGTTTGGGAGAGATTTTTGCCCGCTGATGACCTCCTCATCTCCCTCGTGCAAAATCAAAAGATTGATTTTGATGCTTTAATCATCTTCTTTATATAACTACTTCCCAGGACCTGAGACAACAAGAGATAAGCCCTTACCACTTGAGTTATCTCATCACGCTCTTCTTTATATAACTACTTAAAAACTGATATAAAACTTCCTTCTCATTCTTCCTGCTTTAATTGATTGTAGCTCTATTGTGCAAATTAGTTATATACTAACTTCGATCTTAATTATTCTCAATCAAGCAGTATTTTTTGTTACATAAGCTGAGTGGGAACAAATGTTTTTATTTAGTACCAGAGAAGCTAACGATGCCTGAACCAAATGGGGGGGCATGGATCTTATTCTTATTGTGAACTAACGTTACCTTTCAAAATTGAGGGAAAGATAAGCACTTCACTACTGTCCTCTAATACAACCTACACTGCCTCCCTTTGGTTTGATTTCACAAGTTCATATGACTTTCGCAGATTTGGGGAAGAAGAACCATTACAAACTTATGTTGGGATTGATGGCGGGTGCGAAAGCGAAAAAAAGAGCAGGGTCGTTTACATACCCTTCATGCCTAGTAAGTATAAGAATCAACATTCTAAGATTTTAAAATGTAAACAAAGGCTAAGAGAAAAAAGAACAAAGGTATAACTGGCATAAGATCTACGATTGGATTCAAAAAAGCATAGGCCTCGGGCAATTTGGCGAAGAAAAGACTACTCGAATAAAAGACAGAATTAAGACATATGCAGATCAAACTAAAGATATTAAGCATAACAGACGTTTTGTTCTTGGAGATAATTGCATTTTGATTGAGTTAATGATATAAGGAAAAATGAAGTAAAGTAAGGTAGACAAAAATCCCTTTTTTTCTTGAACCCACCCAATAAAAAATTCCCCAATTCTCAAACAAAGGAGAATAGAAGAAATCATACTTTCATAAAATATCTTAATTTAATTCCAAATAGAAGAGCAGAAAGTAGAATGTAATGGTATTGATGCCAAACTAGCTAATAATCTACACAGTACAGAGTGCATGCATATATTTATATATATAATTTGGCACACATTTGAAATTGTTACCAGAGTTCTGCCTTAGGAGTTGCCTAACTACAATAATAACTGGTACTTGATTCTTTATACAAAAAATCCATTTTCTCAAATAATTTTACCTACCTAGGCAATAATTTTGATGAGTTACTGCACTCTCCAACATTCTGTCCTATTTTCCTAGTAACATTCAACCACTGTTGTGAGATATTACCTCTCCAAATTTCAAGAATAGTTGTGCATCTGAAGTACTCATAGATGAACAGTTTACCAAGTGAGGACTCTTGAGATTTGCATATTCATTCATATAGCAGCGTGCTATTTCAGATAGAACTGGAGCCAGAGTGTGGGTTGATTCTTTTGTTGGCATCGTAGAGGGTAATAAGCTAGCAAGGACACGGACCACTTCATGCATTGTAGGTCGATCAGATGGTTTTCTTTTGCTGCATAGAAGAGCAAGCTGGAACACCTTTTTGACATCTCCAAGATCATCGCATGTGCTCGATATGTTTGAATCAACAGTTTCCATGACTGTGTTGTTGGCTGTCTTGGATAAGATCTGATATACCAAGGAAATGTATATCATGAGGATCAAGTAAAGTATATCAATCTGTATACCAAGTACCAACAGAATTATTGTGCAGTGGAAATCTAACTAGAGCAACCTTGGTAGGATACATAGATTTAGAACTACATAAAAGCGAGTTCTATGTGCAATGTGCAACTTTAATTGGAAATTTTGCGAAGACATTATCTAATATCTAGATGAATGGAAACTATGCCAAGTACAACACATATGGAAGTGAGATAATCATCTTGCCAACTTTGATTTTGTTTCATTTATACGCTTGTAGGTTGTAGCCCTAAATAAAATCATAAATATAAAAAGAAGTTATTACTAACCAGGTGGTGGAGGTTTGACTCATCATCCACTGCTTTCATTCCAGTCAGCAACTCAAGGAGCACAATCCCAAAGCTATAGACGTCAGACTTCTCAGTTAGCCGAGAAGTGCGAGCATACTCTGGATCTATATAACCAATAGTGCCCATAACATAAGTAGACGTGTGAGATTTTGATGTGCATAAAAACTTTGCAATACTAAAGTCTGTGAGGTGGGCCTCATAGTCCTTGTCCAAAAGAATGTTTGATGACTTCACATCCCTATGAATTATGCGAGGGCTGCAATCATGGTGCAGATATGAAAGCCCTTGGGCAGCACCTAGTACTATTTTTAGACGGGTTTCCCAGTCAAGTCTGTTACTCTTGGTAGGGCCTGAGAAGTTCAATATGTGCATAAAAGTAAAAAATTACTGAAAAGCTAAGACTTTTATTATTTCTTGCATATAATCCGGAACTGTATCACTGTAACATTCATGCAGAGGAAAACCATCCTTATCCAGCCTAGAGCGATTTTTTTTAAAATAATGAAATTTAAGTTGAAACATGCTATTGTTAAAATATGTTTGACATACAACTTAATTTAAATTATAAAAAAAAAACTCACCATGAAGGGCATCCCAGAGGCTACCATTTTCCATGAAGTCATAGAAGAGAAGGTTTCCAGATGGAGACAGAGAGTATCCTTGCAAGCTGACTAAGTTCCGATGTTTGATGCTCCCAACAGTTTCAAGCTCCGTCTCAAATTCCTTTAGGTACTGTGGACAGTGGGTATGCAACTTCTTTACAGCCACAGGTCTGCAGTTTTTAAGAACACATTTGTACACAGTGCTAGATGCACCATATCCAATCATATATTTCTCACTCAGGCTCTCTGTCATTCTCATAATATCTTCATACTTGTGCAGTGCCATGTTCATGTGAAGAACGACAAGCTTTGGGGCTGAGTATTTGACTGCTGCACAAAAGAGATACTGAGAGTGATTAGCTGGAGCAATATTTCAACTGGGTCGAGTTTTTCAATACCAATCATGTTATTTAAAGATAAACTAACCTCCAAAAGTACACATACAATGAACTATGCTAACTAGATCTGTTTCACATATACAACAGACTATAAGTCGATTGAGGTTGCGAATAGTTTAGACTTCCAACCTTCAACAACTGTCTTTTCGTAACATATAATAATGTACTACTAAAGTACTAATAGTTGAAGAATTTTATACATGATATTAATCCACCCACAGCTCATTAGTCACAAAATAGCGTCATCAAACAAGATACCTGGTTTAATAAGAGAGCCATCAATTAAAGTCGCCGGATGATGCGGCATGCACGCTACTACCAGAATCATGAGAAGGATCACCAAGGCACCCAGAGCGATCCCCAAAATAACTGTTTTAGAAATTGCCACTGCATTTTGAATGAAAAGTCCAAAGTTACTGAGTAACTTGTACATTTATCATATATACCATAATGGAAAATCCATAGACACATGTTTAGCTTTAATAAAAAGTGGACCTCCGTTAGTATGCTTTGTTTCAAATCTTTACTCCCGAAATTCACTTTGGTCATCCACAATACAATAAATAATAACTCAAATGGTTCAAGTAAGGTAGAAATGATAGAGTACCACATATACTGAAAGGACCTAGCAAAAGTATGCTATTTTATAGTCTTAATATGGAACAAAGTACAAACTGAAAGGAAATGCTATTGTTTTACCTCGCCCAGGAGACCGAGATGTATGGCAAGGAGAACTGAGCCAATAGCCGCAAATATGCGGATTTCCTAAGAAGCTGTATACAACAATATTACACGATGCTATTAGATGTGAGTGCAAGTTTATATTCTAATTTAAAAAATCGTTTACAATAATATAATATAAAAATATATAATATAGATAGAGCACAATAATAAAATTTAATTAATATAAATAAAATAATATTATTATTTTAATATTTATAAAATTTAATTAATAAATTATAATATTAAATAAATCAAAGAAGTCGACTAATGAGAAAATTAAAAAATAGTTGTTTATTGATTAAAAGAATGTGTTTAAAATTGAGTAGGAGACACATATATTTAAATTATTTTATAATAAATTCAATTATTTAACTTATAAGTTTGCTCTCTCTTATTTTAAAATTTTATCATATAGTTATTTAAATCTATATTATATATATATATATAATTATATAAAAAAATATTATTAAATTGATCTCGATTAATCCCCGATTATTATATTAATCCTTATTCGATGATTTCACAGACTAATTTCAATTCCCATTTTTTATAATACTGCTTCATGGGTTTAATCTTTCATTTTATTTTCCCTCGTCCATGTATGCATCAATTAAATTAAATATATAAATTATCAATTAAAGTAAGCTACCGCTTAGACCCAGCCGTGCTCCATATATTTTAAATTATAATATTTACTATAATATTTTAATAATTATGTTTATGAAAAAAATGCATTTAAAATAAAAAGAAATTTGAATGTTATTTTATAAAATGCATTAAAAATTTGGGATTTTTTGAAAAATACTAAATTTTTTATTTTTTACAAAAATACATTTTTTTATTTTTTATTTTACAAAAATACGATCTTTAAAAAAAATTTGAAAATTCAACCTTAAATACAATCACGAGTAACTTCATTTTTTTTAAAAAAAAGTTACATTCAATTGTATTTAGTTACAAGTTGTATATAAAAAAGTTACATTTAATTATTTTTAACTATAAACCGTTCTAGTAATATTGTAACAAAAGTTTAAAAAAATACTTTTAATAAACATCCTTAAATTTTTTATAAAATCACAGCGATCGGTTCAATTTTTACTCTATAATCATGTCAAATCAGACCGCATACGTTCATACAAAACCATGCATACGTGTACCCCTAATATTTTGAATGTTCGGGGGACACTTTACCGAAACATCATCACATTTTGTTATTAAAAAATAGTGAATACACTCGAATCTAGATAAATGAATATTTGATAAATTAATAATATTGATTAATTAATAATTGTTTTTGATCTCGACTTGAGTTAATAGGATAAATTAATATTATCGTTAAATGTATAAGATAATTATTTTTGGAGAATTCCTTCAAGGCCTAATGTAAATATAAAATATTAAACCACTAGAAATATTAATTATTTTCATATATAACATATAATACTTAAATAGTTTCTATACAACTTTACTCAAATATATGTAATTGTTTCTACTTTTCAAAATAATCAAATTCAATTTCATCCCTAATTATACGAATTACATAGAGTATATCCCTAATTTTTGTATGAATTATAATAGTTTGATCTATTTTGTCTAGTACATGTGTTTAGTTTTATAATAAAATTGTTA
Organism: Oenanthe sinensis; assembly: GCA_028671895.1. Taxonomy (NCBI): domain Eukaryota; kingdom Viridiplantae; phylum Streptophyta; class Magnoliopsida; order Apiales; family Apiaceae; genus Oenanthe; species Oenanthe sinensis. Next base: position 2,295,101 of record CM053814.1, on the reverse strand, counting down.
ATCCTCTCAATGAATCATGTTATTTATTACGATCAATAATTTTTTTGGTAGATGAATCAATTAATTAACACATGTATCTAAATATTTAATTTATTATGGTTGTTCATATGCATACGGTATTAGGTTTGAATAAAAAAAATTATTTGATTCAATATGAAATATTGTGTAAATTAATAAATATTAATTTATTGATAAAATAATAAATATTCATTAATCGATAAACTAATAACCTTGCTAAAATAATAAATTTTCTCGGGCCCAAGGATATTAATTTATAGGGGTTTTAATGTACATATCTATATTATATTATTATAACCGAAAAATTAAAAATTTTGGTTAGTCGGTCGGTCGTCCGTCGTTAATGGGCCACGGGCCTAAAAAATATACATATATTATATATAATTTTAGTTATTATAATATGGGCTCTAACTATATACATATCTATATTAACTAAAATTTTACTTTTTAGACCAAATTATATATTTATAACATGAGTGCAAATTATATAAGTTTACTTATTATAATATGGGATCTAACTATATATATATATATATATATATATATATATATATATATACTAAAATTTTATTTTTAACACGGATCCATATTATAACATATTTATATTAAATAGAATAAATTTATATATAAAAAGAGAACATATAATATTAATATAAATTTTTAATATTATAAAATTATATACTAAATATTAATAAAAATATAAATAAAAAATTAATTTATTTAAATATTAGTTATTCCGTGCTTCGTACGGTTATAACCTGGTAAGTTATAACTAACAAAGTTTCTCGTATTTATAAATTATTTCTTTAACCAGCCAAACATGTCCCTAGTTGGATGAACTTGTACCGTATCTTGATTTTCCATTCGTAGAAATCCCGTAAATTTCAACAGTCAATATAAGGTTCTTAATTTATTTGGATGGGAGTAAATATATATAATATAAATATAATAGTTAAAATGTGAATTGAAAAGGATGAAAGTCATAAAATTAATTGAAATATAGACTTTAATAATACAAATGATAATTTTACCTATATGAATATTGAATACCCGTGAAATGCATGTATGAGGGAGGAAGAATTATTTTGGGCACTGTGTTTGTTCTATTCCATTTCGTAACTGTAAATTATGTACGATACAAAAATCTCAGAAATTTCACATGGACATGCGAAAATTTCTGACTCCATGCTGTATGCAATTATACATGCACTGTAACTGCCGGATTACAAAATTATTGAAGCATTTTTTAAAATAAAAAATATCAAGAGATTCACAATGTTTTCGCATTTAGGTACTAGAATTATACAATGTATCCAACTTCTATTAAATTATAAATTCAATACAATTACACCAGAGATGGTGAATTAGATTGTAATGGATGGATCATGGATAAGCTCGCAAGGAGCCCAGTAGTGCAGAAAGAGTCCAACTATTTTTTCTATGCAAGGTGTTTGCTCATGAAAAAATGGGGGCCAGAAGCAAATATGTACCCCCACCCCTAATTATTGTTGCTGTATTTAAGGTGTGATGAGCCCCAGCCCATTTATCTTCTGATCATCCCTGCCACCTATCTATATCTACAAAACTTTCAAACAATAATGGAACCACAATACAACTATATACAAGTTAAAGTGTTGGCATATTCAGATGAATATGTGAATGCCTTTTTCTTCCTTTTTGATAAATTGATAATGTGTTAACTGTTAAGCACTGGATTGGTAATTAGTACCTCAAAGAATAAACTTAAACCTGTTATCTTGATTACCCAAATCCATCATCAACTTGGCCCTCTAAAATCCATTGTTTTTGGCACTTGACAACTAATAATACAAAGATGGCCTACACTTTCTCATTCAATATACTGTATACTGAAAATTGCCATCTCAAAGTTGTTAAATACTCAGACAACTCCTTTAACTGAAGCCCAACAAGTGAACAAGGTCCACAGGGGAATTAAATGCAGTTCCTGATACTACTTGTATCTTTACATCAAACAATGAGGTGTACAATAATACATTAACATACTCTTATTACCCATATTATAAACATCATACAATTTACTGTCTTAAAAAATTACTTTGCTGGGTATATACTATATTGTACAACTACAAGCTACTAGCTACTCTTTAGTAATGTGGATTGTGGAAGCCTACATACTTGAATTGCCGTGGAAGTTTATTGTAGAAGCTAGCTACTCAAGTATTCCGGAAGCATATGTACTTAATTTACCGACTTGAAGGCAGAATTCTGTACTTTTGCTTTTTTCTGAGGTCGATGGAACTGCAGAAGCAGTGAATTGGTGACAACAAAAATTGAGCTTAAAGCCATTAGCCCCCCTAAACAAACATCACAGCAAAAACCTTTCAGCTCAAAGTGTACAAGTATACTGATTAAGTTGAATATAGTAAAAGATAAATACAATAAACTTATTATCTATCCTGTTCGTAATTGAAATTAAGAGAGTTTAACTTCTCTCTCTTTCCAGCTAAAAAACATTTGGGTTTATAAATAGGCGAACCACTTATCCTTGTGTATATTGTTTTAATATTTCTAGGATTGCCTTACATTTTTACAAAAATACGAGGATTGAGGATGTATCACAAATAATGATATATGACAAGTCTGTCCATAATCCTCCCACTTTGTTTGAGAAAATAGCACACAGCCTCATGAATTCATAATCAAGAAGTTGCAGGACTAAATGCCCATTTAAAATAATGGTAAAGGCAATAGCTACATTTAATTGCCACTCACCTGAAAGGGAAGGAGTCATGGCAAAATCAAAACGAGGAAGAAGTACACCAGCTGCAATGGGAACTGCGACAACATTATATGCTACTGCCCATGATAAATTTTGGTGAACCTTTGTCATTGTTGCTTGTGCAAGATCAAGTGCATCTACCACCTGCAATATTGCAAAGATAGATGAGCTTCTCATTCTGGCAAATTGAAACTCACGAGAAGTACTATTATGCATATATAAAAACAGAATCTAAATACATGGGCACTTTTGACATTTAGAGTAAGAAATCAAAATGTATTTTACTTCTCCTCTTGTTTTAGGATACACTTAAGCAGGACCTAGTACCTGCCGCCTGCTAGTTGTGAACAAGTTGGGGTGGGAACTGGTATTAACTTTCCATATATTCATTATGGATGGTCAAACTAAACTTTAATAAGAGGTTCTATGAAGAATAGACTAACATGTAAATTATGATACCGACGATGGCCATTAATTGGAACAGAGACAAAAAGTATAAGAATGAATCATGAAAGGGGTTACCAGAACAAGAAATATACATATAATATACCTGTGATAGTCTGTTTCCGAGAAGTATGATCGATGCTGCATTAGATGCAGCATTTTCTTGTCCTTCAATTTGCAAAGCAAATCCAACATCAGCAAGAGCTAGAGAAGGTGCATCATTAATTCCATCACCAACCTTTAAGAGGTACTACAAAGGTTAGTTAATAATTATGGAAGTAATCTTAAGATAACTTTGGAAAGAAATTCTTCAGAGATAAAACAATTAAAGTGAGATGAGCTGTGTAAAAGTTGAATGATGTTATCATAATAAATCCTTGATAGGAACGTGTATTCCTGTAAATATAACTTGCTACAAATTTGCATAACTACGAAGTCTAATACTAGAATCGAGCATATTAGAAGTTATGCATTAATTCTTAATATGCAATACATCAAACTTTCTATAGTTTAAGAATGACTAGAAAAAGATTCAGAATTCTAATTAAAGATCATCACCATTGCAACAGTGTGGCCTGAATCCTGAAGTTTTGAGATGCAACCAGATTTCTGCTGTGGTGTCAATGATGCATTGATGAATTCACTTTCTATTCCAACAGTCTTTGCTACAATTGCAACTGCCTCTTCCCTGTCTCCTGATAATAGTACAGTTTTGATTCCTTTCTGTCGTAGCCTACATAAAAGAACTTAATATTGTTACACAGATAAGCAGACATAAAAGGGATCAGATGGTTAGACAGAACTTCCAATTTGAATGTGAAAATATCTGAATGCCACAAAATACCAAAGCCCTAATAAATCCAGCCCAAGAAAACATCTAGATCAAAACTATCTGTAATTACTTATTTCAGTATAAAACTTTATGTAATTACATGGCATCCGATAGTTTTTTTTTATCAATTCCTTGTAAGTAAGTTATGTATAAGCTCTAAAGTAGCTAATAGGTTAAAAATTATTTAGAAGTATAGAAATATAGACATGTCCCGAATTTTAGGATTTCAGAAACTGATAGAAGTCAATACAAAGTTTCATGAATAGAGTTGAAAAGGTTGCAGCAAATAAATGATATGAAACAGCTGTAAACCAAACTAAGTTGATATTTAACCCATGTTATTCCATCACATCCCTTTGTGCATTAACTCTAAAATAAGTTTAAAAATTTTCAGTACATATTTGTTGCACGGGAGACAATTGTACCTGTTTATAGTAGATTCTGCATCCTGACGTATATTATCACTTATAGCAATAGCCCCGATCACCCCTTCTCCTTCCTTGCCAACATAAACAACTGTCTGTGAATGGTTTGACGAGGAATTACCTCTGGATGCTTGATGCTTTACTGATTGCTCAAGACTTAAAAGATCAGAAATGTTCTTTCTTTGCTGAAACCGTTCATGAACCCACTCCAAAGAGCCAACTGCGACCAATTTCCCCTCCACTTCTGCTAAGGACCCAAAGCCTGGTGCAGCTAATTGTCCTTGGGTAGATGGGATATTCAAATTCAATGATTCTGCTTTTCTAATAATAGCGTTTGCAATAGGATGTACTGCAGTTTTCTCCACTGCAGCAGCAATCCTTAAAACCTCTGATTCTTCATAGACAAAAGAAGTGACAGCAGAAACAGCAGGTTTTCCTTCAGTAAGGGTTCCTGTCTGAAAATGAAAGAAGTTAACATGTAACCGTGTGAAATTGATTATTGTTAGAGACCATATAGGCCACCGATAAATTTGGTATTAAAGACAACTGGTGTTCCAATAAAAATTTAGTCTACTATGGGTGCTCCAATCTATACTATATTATTAAAGCTGAAACATTAAAAGTTTGGTAGTCGGTCGGTATTTGGGCTGGATAGTTATTATTGGGCCAAACTTTTTTAACATTAATCTCCAAACTAAAACACATCTCACATTAATCTTCTAACTAAAATACACCCCTAAACAAAACACACAAACATTATCCTATTAAAATACAAATACTCTTAACTAAAATACATCTCACATTAATCACCTAATTAAAACAGATTTTCTAAACAAAACACATAAATATCATCTTATTAAAATACACATACAAATAAAGTATATGAAAAATTATATAAAATACATATGTATAACATTAAATAAAATTTAAATTATTATTAAAGAAAATATTAAAATACTAAAAGAATTCGATCCGTGCATCACATGGGATATAAACTAGTAATAAATAATATGTAATGAACTAGAAGTTGGGATATACCTTGTCCACAGTAATAACATCTACAGCTGCTAAGCGTTCCAATACATCTCCTCCTCTAATTAGAAGACCCTCCTTTGCTCCTGCTCGGTAATAAGGAAACAAATGTTAATATAAAGCTTAATTTCTGTAAAGCACACTAGCACAGTACAAAAATACATTTTCAAAATTGTTAAATCACAATATAAAACCTTATTATATATTTTCACATATATATAGGCAGTGATTCAGCTTAGAATAGTTTTAAATGTGAGAACAGCAAGAACGATTCTCCTGCACTTAAAAGTGCTGAACAATATAACATAGAAAATGTGCAGAACTCACTGTTCTCATGGTAAAATCTGTACTCCCTAGAATGTGGCCTACATATATATTCATAGAAGATGGGGGAGTGACCAAGTGAGGATTCGAACCCATAACCTAGTCACGGGGATACACCTTTGCCACTAGGCTATATAGACTACATTAATTACGAGTGCATTGAGTGGAATGACCAGGTGTAGACCACCAACTTGCATTGAAACAGGAAGTGACATCTCCTATTCTCGAACCCCAATGGTTTGGTCCAAGATTTATGTAAAATTATACTATTACACATACATTATAACAAAGAGGGGATATTTAAAAATCCATGAGTGTTGTTTTGACCTTGCTAAATACAACTCTGGAGGTTTATATAATTATACTTTTATTAACCAAGTGTCTTTAGCTATCTTGGATCGTAAAGTAGTCATTCATACTAAACCTTAAATTTCTAAATACAGAATTATGTGACGTTGAAGCTTAATACTGGCTAAAATACAAGACTCAGTTTCTAATATATCTTTGTACATGCAAACAATAACCTACATCTGGACAAGCAGCTAAGTTGCAAGAATAACCTACATTAATTTTTGTCCCCTACAGCTAATAGCTATTAGTGAGCCTAAAACGAAAATATGGTAATGGTGAAGGTGACAATAGCATTATTTAAGACTATTGACATGGCATCAGACTTAGTCTTAGATGCTTATGGGGGGTTGTCTTATGGGCCGAGAAAACTAATGTCTATCTAGAAGCCACAATCATGGTGAAAGTTAAAAGAAAGCTGACTTACCGAGAGAGGTGCCTACAAGGATTGCTGTAGGTGTGGCAAGGCCTAGTGCACATGGGCAAGATACCACCTGAACAAATAATAAAATTAAGCAAAGGATGCATATCTGATGTGTAAGTACCTAATCATATTTTATCTTCTTTAGAAGGATGCGGATTCCAACAAGCATATAACATACTCTTGAAATCTTTGACATTGTTTTAGATGATATGTAATTTAGTAGCTTTATGGCCAGATACGTATGTATCATGTTAAACTCTATAAAAATAAAAAATAAAGGTATTATGTCTGCCTTGGCTCTTCATTTTTTCGGTTTCTTTTCCTCTTTCACTAGAAAGTAATTGAAGATAAAAAAAATGATACAAAGACTACATCTATGCATGAGAAATATCACAATGCAAAATATAAGACAATCTAATAGTGTAGAAAAGTTATGCAAATCACATGCAGCTAAAAGAAACAATAAAAAATATGGAGTTGAAAGTGTATAATGTCTGACCAAGACATCAACTGAAAGCTTCAAACTCAGGAGCAAAGAATTTCCATCAGGCCCAGCAATATCATTAAGCAAGACGTCTGGAAATAAGTGTGTTCCGAGGTAGTACCTAAACAGATATGAGTATTATTTAACAAGAAGCAAACACTTTTATCTCAAAGTACAAGACTTGGAAAAAAAAGAGAGAAGATATCTGCCCATGAAGGGCCTCTTGAGTAAGCATATATCAAGTTGAGGCACAAGGTCACATAGATCAAGTTAGCAAACAAATGCAATGAGATGATCAAGCTAAAACAATAAAAACTGAACTAACATTAGAGGCTTCAAATGTATGATAGACAATTTACAACAATTTTAACAGGCAACCACGACTCAGTTTAGTACCAATCTAGAATACTGGTAAATGTTCATATATAACATGCCACATAAAAAGATATTTGTAATGGGGCATCAGCATGGAAAAGGATCAAGTTCTAGTGATGGGATGGGGTAAATCATTCAGCTTATAATCAACATGCCATATATGGTCTACTTTTGTTTGGGCTGAAAATGGAGTCATAGTTCTCCCTTATCTTTGTTATACTGACAGAAATATTTCCAACAATCTTACAAAAATTCGAGGCAGACTTCAAGTATTCTTAACAAGACCCTTTATTTGCTCCTTAAGAAGCATTAAAACAAAGGAGACACAGAAAATAAGTAGATAAAGTAAATCATACCAGAAAGCAAATGTTGCCGCCGACAAAGTCATGATGCTGTAGACAAAAGGCCCAGCAATTGAATCTGCAAGCCTTTGTATAGGTGCTTCACGGCCTTGAGCATCTTCAACCTATAAATGTTAAAAGAGGACATAAAACAAGCTTTGGTAAAAAAAAAATGAGAATTTCGATACACACTTAGAAGTCATGAATCAAGATGCAGCGGGGCTGAAATTCATATGCAGTATGTCATCATGAGAATTGGCCTTCATTGAAGTCAATACTCAACAGTCTAGGAAACATCCAGTTACTATGATTAAAATACTGTTAATCCCTCAGGTACTAAGAGTAACCTATTTATCTAAGCATAATTTTTCACCTTCATATAAGATTCTTACTGTTATATCTAAATGTTACTAGTAGAACAGATAAAAGCTTGAACACCTAAACCAATTGTGGTACGGTGGTTGACATGATAAACATTTTATTTTTCACACGAAAAGCTTCTGCTGCAGAGCTTATGTACCTATACTTGGGAAACATAATTAACAGCCAATAATCAAGCCTATCTCGTTGTGCGTGTAGAGATATAGACATACGAAAACTAAGTATCGAGATATCTAATGAAACTTAATCATATTAGGAAAACTGAAAATTATTACAGTTAATAATTAAACTTTCCAAACATTACATTTTGATTTCAAGCAACCAACTAACACAATTACCAGCTAGTATTATATGAAACTCATCCAAATATATCAGGTACTCGCAACTTTAGGAAGTCTGTAATAGAAGGCGTGGTAAAAAAACAAAAGGATTTTATTTTATAACATATGTAATGCCACTACTGTGTGTGTCATAATAAGAAAAAACGCTGACCATGCGAACGATTTTCGCAATTGTTGAGTTGGAGCCAGTTGAAGAAGCTTCTATTCTTAAAGGTCCGTCCTGAAAGAGAATTGCAGATTAATATCAAAACAAACATGCTCTAAATATCTCGATGAAACAATGTTAAAAACAGCACTCAAGATGATGGGACAACATTTCTTTTTGTTCGAGTTTATCATACTTAATCACATATGCAAGATTGTTTCACTTTACAAGCTTCTAAAACCTCAGACCAAAGGAGCATTTGATCTAGTATTACATATACTATGTTAATTGTTAAGTAAACATAGGTTCAGTTTCAGTTTCAGACACTACTGAAAAATTGTTGCATTGGCAAAGATCAAAATGATGCTTTTTAAGTAATTCAATTCATATGTCCAGAAAGCCATGCAGTCACAAAAGCAAAAATTGTTAGAAAGCATACCCAGTTTATTGTTCCAGCTGAGACTAAAAGGCCAGTTTCTTTAAACACTGGAAGAGATTCACCAGTGAGCATGGACTCATCCACAACACTTCGACCTGCAAGAATTTTTCCCTGTGTAGAAATTTTGAAGTAGGCATTACCACATAATTATCACCTACATACGAATACCACAAAATGCACTGTAACACTTAAAATTATCAAATAATGGAAATTTTATCAAATGAACAAACTACAACTCCAATGTCGGGTTAGCTTGGTTACGGAAGTGCCTCAACTTTACACTCTTTACAGAAATCAAGGAGCAAAGGGAAAAACAAGGCAGGGCGAAATTTTTTAAAAATCATTCCATAATTACCAATAAATAATGGAAAGGTTCAATTGAGAGATCTTATTGCATACATCCACAGGAATAGTTTCCCCTGGCAACACCAGCAGCGAGTCTCCAACTCGAATATCATCAGTTGAGGCTTGAATGCAGATTGCATCAGAAGCAAGTACACTATCATCAGAGGGATCACTTGTGGAGGGACTAATTACAAGCCGTGACTGAGTTGATATCAGTGACTGTGAGAACAAAGTTATTCGTCAGAAAAAGAAGTCACTCAGATAACATATTTCACATCAAAATGTAACTGAGATTATTTTTCTTTTAAATGACCAGAATTCTCAGTAACTTGACAGTACAGAAGTACTTCTATGCAGATATTAATTACAAAGTGACAGGTAGTCATTACATGCTGAAATTTCCGAAACTGTTTACCCATGATAAGTAAACTATAGTGCTGTTTAATCCATGGAATCTAAACCCGATTAATGGGAATGATATTGCACTACATAAAATGTATTACAATGATATAATCTCATCCTCAATCTCATTCACATTAACCGGGTTAAACTCCCATGATCCAAAGACTAAGAAGATCTTGTTATCACATAAAACATCAACTCAAACAGAAAACAGAGTCTCGTACTTTGAGCAGCCAGATGATCGTTAAATAATCAATTTAATTGCTATATAAGCAGAATGTAAGGGGTACGATGCATGCATCACTTTATACCAACAAAGTACAAATGTGGGAAGCTCACAACTTACCAATAGTTCATTCATATCGCTAGATGCCTTGAGCCTTGCCCTTTCTTCCAATGAACGTCCTAGGAGAACGAAGCCAAGAAGCATTACCTGCATACTAACTACTAAGAGTTAATTCTCCGAATCGAGAAAATATTGAGATACACGGATAAACAAGTGTAGCGAAAAAAATTGAACAGAAAACCTATATTTGTACTTATAGAAACATAACCATGGAGTTCAGTAGATCAGACAGCCAGAACAAAATTAAACCAAGACAGATTAAAATTCATTACTCGTAGTAGAGCAAATAAGTATGAACTCATAGTGGCATCTTTAATTTTAATTGACCAGATTAACACTATATTTACTTCTTGAAGAAGATAAAATTATTGAAGCAATTAAGTAAAATTAATTATTCAAAATATTACATTAATAAAAATAATAATTTAATGGTATTATAATATCCTTTATCTCTGCAGTATTTTATTATAACAATAGAATCAATCCATAGTATCAAGTCAAAACTAAAGAAAAACTTTGTAAATTGAGGAGTTGGGCTTGGATACCAGAATCATATATAATATTATTTATTTCATTTGGTGCATGAAGAACAAACTGCATAAGGGAAGTAAATTGGAGAGCAGGTGTTAAACGAACCGGCTCATCAAAGAATGATGCATCCCAGTGAAGTCCAGGGTTAAGGAGTGAGACCTACAAGGGAAAAAGAAGTAACAATGATTATCAACATGCATCAAAGAGATCATGCATCAAAAGAAAATCCAAATAGAAGGCATCTTTTTCCTCTTTAAAAAATGAAAGGAAATATCTAGATTCTCACCGAACTAATCGCAAATGCAGCAATTGACCCAAACCCGACCAAGGAGTTCATATTTGGTGATCTTTTCGTAAATGCTTTTAGACCATCGAAAAGCAAATCTGCAATTAAAGCTTGATTTTCTTCATCAATTGGCTTAATAAGTGTATGCCACTTCATTTAATCAATATTCAATAGTGACAACATATTTAATTTTTTACAAATATTGTTTTACATCAGAACTCAGAAGCATTCATGTGTAAGAAACATTTCAAAAACAATGATCAAACAAAAATGCAACTGCAGCAACTGAAATTCATGACTAATGATGAATCGAAAGTGAGAAACATTAATAAAAGAGCTAGAAAATCACCTCGACCAGGTCCTAAAAGAGCACCTACTGCTAAACCGCCTTTCACATAAGAATTATGAAGGAACTCCACAACTGGACCTAAAATTCCATATCAAGACATCTCAATCAGAACACATTAGAAAACGAACAAGTAAATAGTAATTTCACGAGTGATCAGTTAAGTAGTAATCATATACGATTTTCATTTCTGCCACAAAATTAAACACATTACATTCCTATACCGACAAAATTCATTAGTTAATTAAATTATTAGTTTATCGAAGTTATTAACCGCTTTAGCAATAATTTATCGAGGATTTAATGTACTCCCTCTGTTTCATATTAGTAATCCACTTTAAAAAAAAATATTTGTCCACTTCAACTTTCAATGTAAAATTTAATCTAGTTTATATTTCCAAAATCAACTCTATTCCACATATCTCTAATTTATATTTCCAAGATCAACTCCCTTCCATATATTATATTTATTCACAATAAATATGAGTACAACTCATCAACAACAAGTTTCCTTAATATGCGTTATTTTTTTAAAGTGGATTGCTAATATGAAACGGAGGGAGTATATTAGAATCGAGACGAGTGATTACCATGAGCAACATGAATGCCGAGAGAATGAAGAATGTGAGTAGCATGAGATCCACAACAAAGAGCCACTAGAGTCCAAGCAAAAACGACTCGATTTCGACTTTCGACGAGCATAGCTTCCTTCTTCTTCACACTCTCCCTCCACCTCTTCACTTTCTCTTCCACACCTGCTCCCGCCGCTCTCCTCCTCGCCGGAAATCCACATTCCGTCAACTTCCTCGCGATCTCCTCCGCCACGTCATCCACTTGCTCGAGATTCTTCAGCTTAATCGCGGCGGTCTCGGTCAACATGTTGACCACCGCGGAGTCAACGCGGATGTCGGAGTCGAGGACGGACTTTACGCGTGAGACGCACGCGCCGCACATCATTCCGGTGACATCTAGGAGGATGGAGTCGGAAGCGGTGGAGGTGCGGTGCTGGAGCTGCGGAGGCGGTCGTTTGAAGTCGACGGCCTTGGCGGAGATGAGAAGCGGCGAGAGGGATTTGCGGCGGAGATTAGGGCGGAGAGAGAAGTGAGAAGGACGGTAGAGAGAGAGTTTGGGGTGGGAGGAGAGAGAGAGGCGGAGGAGATTAGTCGTAGTTGTCATTTCTGGACAGAGAGAGAGAGAGCTTAGTGGGAGAGACTAGAGAGAGAGAAGAGAATGTGTGTGAATATTTTTAACAAGATATGCACACAATGTATGATATTGATTGTATGACTGTACATATTTGACACAAGAAGCATGTGGTCAATAACACTCGTCTACCTAACTTTCAAACTGTTAGTTGCGCTCGCTCAATTACACCTTCTCAATTCTCAAATACATTTATTTTCTAATTAAATATGATTTTCAATTAAACTACGGAGTAATAATTGGGGTGTTTGGGGAACTTTTTTTCCAGAATAAGTCAACTTATTTTAAGACAAACTTAGAGATTCCTAACTTTTTTCTGAAAAAAGTTAACTTTTTTTTGCAACTTATAGAATCTCAAATATACATTAAATACTTGTATAAAAAATATTTATCAAAATATGAAATTTTTACCCGAAAATAAGTCCAAAACAGGCCAAACAGGCCAAATTTTTTAAAGGCGGGTTATTCTCACAAAACCATATACATCTCTTGACCCGCCGCCTCTAATATTTTCTAAGAGACTTACGTTAATTTTCATTGCTGAAAAGTTCCAATTCCTTTTATATCCCGAGAATGTGTGTAAATTTTGGTATTTCTAAAAAACAGAAATCGAACCGAAACCGGAGAAAATCGATAAAAACCGATTCATGTAAACCCGAAACCGAATTGAAAAATTAAAAATTGAACTATGTGATCGGTTTCGGTTCGAGTTATAGCTTCAAACCGAACCGATTATTAAACTATATTAATATATATATATATAATAATAAATATATATTATATTTTATATTTTATTCGATGATAGTCTTGATTTTATGGTCTAAATACACTAAATAATTTATTTGATGGATAATTTTATAAATATGATGCAACTAAATGAGGATACATATATTTTGTTTTTTTAAAGGATTGAACTTGATATATTAATATATAAGTAACTTAAAAAATTAGATCCGTAAGCACTATTTATTCCAACCCAGAGAGCCTATATCTTCCCGCGTGCTACCTTGCATGCACGCACTGATTACCAATATAATGATTTTGCAATACAATACATTATAGCTCGTGCTGGTATTGGGGTACTTCTAGTTTTTTACCATATAAAATTCAATAGAGTCAATGAGTTAATTTATTATGCAGAATATGATTCAAATATTTGATTATGTAAAATTATAATAATTCGGTTTATATTTATATTTATCCGGTTTTTTAATCGAAATCGAACCGGTAAAAATCGAACTGGTCTTTTTAAAATCGAAAATATGCGATTTCGGTTCCGGTTCTAGCCAAAAACTGAGCCGAACTAAACCGCGCTCTCCCCTAATTTCAGATAATATAATTAGATTTTTAAAATTTTATCTGCTATTTATTTTATATTCTATAGGTATTTTATTTGATTAAAATAAAAATAATTAGTAAATAAATTTCTTAAAATCTAGATATATTATCTAAAATACTAAAATTCATATTTTTTCATTTGGTTGCGATATCATTTAAGAAAAGTGTGTAGAATTCAATAAATATTACTTTTACTTTCCGATCACATATTTAGAGGTATTTATTTGATATTTACTATGAATTTAGTGGTTCAAATAATATCCCGTTAAGAGTGGTGACTAAACTGATATATGGTTTTCACTTGAATGACCATTTTGATATTTAACCCGAATAAAATAGAATGAAATAAGTGAATATAAAATAAAATTTATGAATGTAGAATAGAAAATTTGAAAAAAAATGGAATAAAAATTGGAAAGAAAATATATAAGGGTAGAATGAAATATTTCATCTCAAATTGTGAGATTTGAGATTAGATTGCTAGGAAATGAAATAAGGAAATCAATAATTTTTTTCAAAATTCGCATAATTCAAATCCCATTTTATTCAAATTCATTTATCTAAACCAAACCCAACATAAAAGTAACTAAATAAACTACGGGCTATGACTTTTTAAGTATGAATTAGTCACGAATTTTAAATTCGTTTAAAAAATAAAAGCAATTTATCATAATGTATTTAATGATAGGACAAAGACTTAGAGTATATAATCTAACTTACTGCTATAAAAAGTTTCATCTTACCGCTTCTATTTCTACAGCGCCGAGTAAGATTTAAAAAGCGTGCCTATATTACAAATTCTAAATGTAATTTTTTTTTTGCGGAAAATTCTAAATGTAATATCAATGTATCATTTTTCCATCTTTATCATATGAGGCTTTTGAACCTTTATTCATGCTTCACGATTATTTAAACTATAACAACAGTGCAAGTAAATATAATGGACCTATCGGGAAGTAAGAGATTTGGCAAAAAATTAGAGATTTAAATTAGATTAGAAGTTTGGCTAAATAAATTCTCTAATATTAGTATTTGATAGTTAGATGATTGAAATAACAGTTTATACTCAATAAGTTAATTTTGAAAAAGCTATTTAGAGAAATTTTTTCAATTAGATGATTGTTATGTACCCCCTCTAGTCCTTATTAATAATAGGTTTTTAACTTTTTGTCACATATGTTTAGGAGTAAAAAACACATACATATATTTAACAAAAAATAAAAAAATTATATCAAATAAAAATTTAGAATTTAAATTTTTATATAATATAAAAATTAATATCAATTTTACTCCTAAATATGTTTGTCAAAAGTTAAAAGATAGTTTTCAAAAACTATTTATTAAACAATTTTATTCAAAATAGTTAATTCAATCCGTCAGTCAAAATAACTAATTTAATCAATTAATCAATACAATTAATTCAATCTCATAACAGCTAATCGTTAACTGTCCTGGTCTAACACTAATATATTAATAAATGTAATAAAATATTTAAGAAATTATATTTTTATCAGGGAAAAAAAATCATCTTATCCTCCAACCCGAAGTAAACCCCATCTCGGCATCTCCTCCTTCCAAATTGGGAAAAGAGGGGGGAGTGATATCATCGTCATCATCTTATCTTCATTGAAATAAATATACATACAATATACGTACAATGGAGACTTCAATAAAAGATGATTCTTTACCCAAGGATAACCAAAAATGTATGTCAAATCAGCTGGTTTCCAACTGTTTGATAGTGTTACCACTCACTGTTCCACAATTTGTTCACAACCCATTTGTGTCTCCTTCTTCAACTCTCTCAAAACAGCACATTTGTTCAATCAAGAACCCAAAGTTTCGATCTCTAGTGTCAGAAACAACAACCCATGTTCTTAATAATATACACACCTCCATTGTATCTACTGCTGATAAATGCACTAAGTTTCTGCACCTCATTGCTTCTCAGAACCCCATTTTTAATAAATGGGTCTCTCTCTCCTCTGACTTCAAGACTTTCTGTCAGGTACCCCATCTACTCTCTGTGTGTGTGTGTGTGTGTGTGGATTATTTTTAATTGCCTTGGTTAATGCGTAAGTATCTAGTTGACTAGAGGAAATGTACTGAGTTACTGATAATTATATGCAATGGTACTGATCTTAAGAAAGATGGGATCTTTGTACTTATAGGGTTAGCTGTTGCTTCTCACTAATTTACTTCTTGTGTGTGTCATGATTATCGTAGAATAAGATGCTTTATTTAGTGGTTTATATACTTGGGATGTGTCTAATTATGTTTTTCCTCTAGCTTGATTATGTTACGAAATCTGAAGTGGTTCTAGTCAGTTGTGCTGGGTTCTCTATATCGGTTTTTCTCTAGGTATGTGGTATTCTAAGGCTAGTTCCATCCTGTGGATGGAAATATTGATAAGTTGGAATAAGAATTCTAGAGGAAGAATGATTATCATTATAAGCACACTTTATAGTTTATATCCATTACATTATGGTCCTTTTTTTGTCTTGATCAGTTTAAGGTTGGAGAAGTTTTCCATTGTGTTTTGGGTACAATAATGAGGACGAAGTAGTAGAATTTAGTAAAACATGTGCAGTGGATTCACCATAGGATCAAGTGGAAAGCATTGAGGGTGTTTAATTCGATATTTACAAAGTTCTTGATGGCAAATCATTACTCTTGAAGGATACTAATAAAGGTTAATTCTTCTAGAATTTGGTGGGGGGGGGCTTCTAAGACTTCAAATATTGCTTCTTTTACAATTTTACACTTAGCCAGTTCCACCCATCCCTGTGCTTATAATCACCACAGAGATTCTTAGTTTTTGATCAATTTAAAAGTATTGAATGACCTTTTTCTTTTGAATCTATAGCTCTATTATTATTACATTGCTGTTTGCTTTCCTTTGTTGTCACATTAATTTTTCTTCTGAACACATTAGAGTAGTTGAGCTTTACAAGGACCTGACTTACTATTCACAAGTATGACATGAAATCTTGTTTTCAACATAATTTTTCAGATTCGTCACAGAAATTACAGGAGTTTGAACACTCTGCCCAATCACAATTTTGCAGCCATTTTGCCCGGAGATTCAGTCGCTGGACTTGTGGCAGCTAATGGAATTCTTAATTTTTTGAACATTTATAATACTCTTTTAGTTTGCAGGCTCGTTCTAACCTGGTTCCCAAACTCTCCTCCTGTCATAGTAAATCCTCTCAGGTATTCCCACGGAAAGTTTTATTTTACATGACTCCTCACCCTAAAGTATTTGTATTCAACACTCAGACAACGCTACCAGTGTTGAAATACTTAATTTAGTTTAAAATTTGGTTGAGGACTACCTATGCTAAGCTCTTCAACATTTATGGCCATGTGATTGCATCCCTAGTTCTAACAATAGCCTCGACTGGTCATGTGATTGATAAGCTGTTATTTCCTTTCAACTTTTTAATGACAGAGAGCTAGGAGAATCTGAATATAGGCGTAATACCCGGGAAAATCTAGGAACATCACGACAAATGAGATTTGCCTCATTGGTTAGCAAATTGTATTCACAAGCTTCTGATTTGCTGTATTGCTAGAGCTTCCTTCAAATTTTGATATTTTGTTAAACTATTTCGACTCTGAAATTCACACACCACAGCAAACCACTAACAAGGCTTTATGTCTAAAATCCATCCAGGCTTATCATATATGTTTTTTTTTCTGTAAAAAACAATTTTTTATAAGGTAAATAATGGCCTTATTTTTTTAGACAGATGCCCTATTATTATGGTGGTATGATGGCACACACTATTCAGGCAGCAAGGGTATAACTGTAAATAACAAATGGATATCCCTGTGTGACATCTACCCCATTATTAGATTCTAACCTGTTTCTTGGTTGAGAGATTTATTAGCTTGATCAGCTATCCATTCCGGGTTTCACACAATGCCTACTTGCAAAAATATATATCCCTGCATAATATCTACCCAGTTATATTATGCTAACTTGTTTCTTGGCTTGATCAGCTATCTCAGTCTTGGTTTTGCACAATGCCTACTTGCAAACCTATCATTCTTTTTAGCACTTTTTATTTGTTGATAATACATGTGCATGTTCTTAATATCCGCTACACTTCTTATTCAGTACATTATGTGACCCGTACCTGAATGTATTCCGAGGACTTATCCCACCTCTAGGAGGGACTTTGGATCTTTCACCTATCCTTGCATTTCTTGTTTTAAATGCATTCACAAGCGCCGCTACTGCACTTCCTGCCGAACTTCCATCTGAAGGAGCATCTCGAAGAGTTTCATCATCTCGATCAGAATTGTTTCATCTTACAACATCACAAAAGAAATGGATGAGAAGGTTTGCTGCTAAAACCGCAAAGGGCTCCAGCAATGATCACTAAGTCACCAAATTATGGCATTACATATCTTTCTTTTGTATTGCAGCTTAACCCTGCCATTCACTTTGTATACAACTGTTTTGTAATTCTTTGAAATTCTGAGATATAGGTATGTATCAGGGCCTAAACACTCCGGGAATATACATGTAGCTTCTTTTATATGTTATGTTTTAGGTTCGATTGATGTCTTTGGTACCTTTCTGAAGGCAGAGTCTTCACATTAAAGATCTCTCTACACCTTGCAAAGAAAAATATCTCTCCAATCAAGGACAAACCCGAACTAATTTAATAATTATGTTTCGCAATTTCACAATCAAATTTTAAATTATTAGATCCTTGGATATTTTTGAATTTTATAAATTATAATAGGTTTTTTCAAAATACTTTAAATATTAAAATAAGGGTTATGATATTTGCACACCCTAAATTTATAGTTGTACACCCTCTTCTCATATTTGACTTAATTATATATGTTTTGTCAACTTTACCTCTAATATTAATTTATAATTATAATTTGAATTTCACATATTAATGTATTTTTAATATATTAATTATTATTTTAAATTAATTTTTTTAGACTTGTAAAGTATACAAATATAATTTTTCAAATTATAAGATTAGATTTTGCTATAGCTAGAGTATGTCTGTTATATATATAGTATTATATAAAATTAAAAATTATTAAAATTGTAAGTAAAAAATATATTAAAAAAACTATATTCTTGAAAAATTATGTGTTTGCCTTCTTATTTTTTTGTTGTGTGTTTTCGCCTTTTTTTATACATTATGTTAATATCATAACGTAATTATAAAAATTTAGAATTTAAAAAAAATCCAATTTATAATATCAATGAAAAAAATGAATATAATGTAGTATTATTTGTTACGAAGAATCATATTACTTGGCACCTAAATTTTTAAAATTTAAAAATAAAATAAAATATAGAATAAATATACCACTAAAGGTTAAAAAAAATAGTTAATTTAGAAAAAAATATATTTCAAAATTAATATTGAGATGAGGGTAAATTTGGTAATATAAAATTAATTTAGTGAAATATGGGAGAAGAGTGTGCAACTATAAATCGAGAGTATGCATATATGGCAGCCCAATGATATGACCAACCCTTGTATCACTCTAGGGGTATTTTAGTAATATAGTTATTACTACTTAATTTGAGAATTCGAGAAAAATGCATAATTTTAGCAAAGTTTACATAGCATTAGTTACATTTTATTTTTTCACTGACTGCTTTCGAGTGAGATATATATATATATTAAAAACAACAAAATCAATTTCATGTTAGTGTATGACAAAAGTAAATTCAGTGGCTCAATGTGAACACACCTTTCTCTGTGCAATCTAACAATGTATAGTATATGAAAATCGGGTATAATGCTACTGTTACAAGCATCAGATTCTGTATAAACATGCATGGTGAACCAGCATCGACTATATAAAAGTCCTGTCAAAAGATAAATGATACAATATACTTTTATTTTTTCGGCTCCCTTGCTCGAATCCACTCGATCAATCTAGTGACAAAAAACTTCAAAGGCAAGTGCCGTACTCATATTCCACAGAATATAATATAGTCTTTGTTACTTTCCCTATGAACGACTTGTGGCACAGCATCAGTTGATTAAAAGTAACATTAATCAGACTCAACTTTTCTCAAGTTCGGAAAATAGTTGTTCTAATGGAGTATGAAGGAGGAGGAGCTACATGTTGGAGGAGGCACAGGCGTTCGTCATCAGAGAAACTACTACTTCTAAGCTTGACGTTTCTTGCCATAGTTTCACCGCTGATCATCGACAAAAGAGAGGCAACTGAGCCAGAGCCAGAGGAGGAACCCATCGACATTTCTTCTTATGGTCCTGTTCTGTTAGTGGTTCTGATCATTGCAGTGGCTATATCATGTTACTTGGACAAAAGCTTAACCAGGTTTGACCCTTACTGGATATTCAGGGTTGGCGGTTCTTCCAGTGGGATCGTCATAGTCCTCATGGTTCTTGCATTGGTCTTAAAATGTAAAGCCTCTCCTTTGGAGTTGCAGTGAGTTGCATAAGATGTCTGTTATGCAAGATGTTTACCTTTTCGTATACCTGTCACATGATCATGAATGAATGCTGTAGTGGTAACTTCTAATTAACAGTAGTTTAAAACCTGATCCCTGATTCGAAATCCGTTTTAAAACCTGATCCCTGATTCGAAATCCATTTTAAACCTGAATTATATAATATACAATATATTTTATCTAGTACATAATCCAAAGCCCTCATACGACATACTCAAAGTCAGATCCATACTCTTTAGTCTTTACTAGAATTTTATTTTTTAGCGGCATCTAATTCTCTATAATTAGCTTCTGCTCATCCTTCAAGTTTTATCTCTTTTTGATGTATTAGTAAATCAGTTGTTAATCATATGTTAATTATGACTCAATATCCCAATTCATACAATATATTATGTTTAGATGCTTATTTAATCAACTTCATCTCTGGTATTCCCTGATATAGCAGAACACACTTTATTCTGCACTAGATACACTTTATTTTGCAGTCAACAGGGGACATTTTAAACAGGATTCAGAGAGTCACTTGAAAAATCCTAATAAAACATTTGCAATCGAATTCTGCACCAGGACATAGTGTTTTGCAGCCCAGAACACAGTCTTTTGCATTATGTAATGTATCATATTTGAGAACATTTTCAACTGTACTCAACTATGCGAGTATGTATCCATGAATAGAAATGTACGAAGAATCAGATTAGGATTGGTCTGAACCATAATTGACCCGTTGCCATCCCTATAAATAATTTTATACTCCACCAATTTCTTGCTCCAAAGACTATCAAACAGAGAGACAAGAAACTACAGAAATGAGCAGTCCAAGGGCATTGCCTGAATACTTCGAAGTCAATGAACAAAAAGGAACGGAAATTTAATGCATCATATTATAGCTATAACTTAATATATATTGCATTATCAGCCTGTAAAAGTTTTTTTCTAAAAATAACAAAATTGCCCCATCAAGAGGTGTTCACTAATGTTGGAACGGAAAATTAGGTACCTTATCTACTATAACTTAAAATGGGCGTTGTCACCTGTTAAAGTAACATTTTTAAATTTTATCAAGGGGTGTTTACTAAGGTTGACAAAATATGATACTAAAATTAAAACTAAAGCATTGTTGTGTCCTATTGATTTACCAACAGCGACCTGCCAATGAGGCTCTTCTGCATGCTTTGTTGATTGTTGATGATTTCACATTATAAAAACCACTTCAAACATCTTGGTGGTCCAAGTTTTCAGATCGACAAGGAACTGGTAGAGGTGAGTATCGCAAATAGACTTCTTCGGTTTTAAGCAGGCCCACACGTTCCAGTAAAGAAGTCATGCTCAGCCCAATAATTTTCACCAGTGGATTCGAGCGGCCATTCAGAAATACATTTGTAATCTGTTAAACCAAGAAGGTTTAAATTAACGATGCATTTAATTTAATTGATGATACAAGTGTAAATCATGAAATAAGACAACAAAACGAATCAATTCAGAATTGCATTGCATTGCATTTATAATAGTTCTGGAAACATGGAACTTCAATATAGAGCAACTGTCTTCAGTTCAAAATTTCCATTTTTGAAAAGAAAAGCAGGGATGGGGCCTGGAAACGACACACGTTTTACAATTTAGAGTTCTTTCTATCTCTCTTCCTCATCTGTAGTAGATACTAAAAAACTAAGAAATTGGACAGAATATCAAGTTATTAGTTATCTATCAAATTATTTTCTTGAAACATCAACATTACAATGTGAATAGATACTTACCTTATTCTTATATCATTTTTTCCATCCACATCTTGAGAAACATTTTGTCAACATATACAACTAAACCAATCCATTAAATGCTGCTGTTAGTGGTAAAAGGAATGTAAAAGTTAATCATGTAATATGGAATGAATGCAATTGCACATAATATCATTTGCTACTGATTTTGTGCATGCATTTAAGCGATTCTCACATCAACCTACAGAATAAACCAAGATGGCAAGATTGAACACAAAGATCCAACATCTTTACTTTTAGGTCACACGTGTCACTATTATAAATTCCAATTTTGGGAAAATGAAATAAGTTTTCTAATGCGGGATGCCTCAGAGTAAATGGAGGATGCATGGTTAAAACATATGGTGCTAGACCATAATAAATTCTCTAAAACAAACATTTATCAACTACAAAACTTGTCAGTTCATTTACAACCTGTATAACTTGCAGACAGCATAATAGAAGTAGGTATATCAATATAATATTTGTATTAGATAGGGATACCTGTGTACATCCAAATAGTTTGAGCAGCTTTAGTGACCAGCAGCAGTCCACAATCAATCCCAGTGCCTCATCTGTTACTTTCCGACACCATGAGAGATCCAAACTCGACAGCTTTCGTGAAAACTTGGCAAGTGACAGAGCAGTCAAGGGGCCAACCTGTCATGAATAGCTAATGCATCAGATCTAGAAGATGTTGTAAATAGTCAGGTTGCATGACCGGTAACAGGATGAGTCAATTTTATAATTATTTGGGATAACAATTTGAGAAATGTTCACATCAGTAGTTAATTTAAGAAAGATGGATTCTTCGTATAATGTTGAGCCATATTTTCTTGACAAGTTGAATATCTTAATTCATGATGTGTAGTCCACATAATATTATTTCCTTCCTTACTAAAGTCTGTAAGCTTTTATACTATCAAGAGGGGTCATATGAACCTATTTAAGGTACTTCTGAATACTGATGAATATGGAAAACAGAGGTCAAGGAGTTTTTCCTCCCTTCGTGGATTCAAGGAATATGGAATCCACAACTAATTTACAAAGTGTCCTATAAGCATTTGTGCAAGTAAAACTCAACTTTATTCTATACTTATCTATGGTCCATTGCAACGAGAAGCTCTACAGAAGAAGTTGCTTTCAGATTTGCTCATCATGATGGGCAACCCGCCTTTAGGGGTGAGCAATCATAAATTTGAATACCGAAAAATAAATTAAACTATTTTCCACCAATCACCATAAAAAAATATTCAAAGAACATTATAACTCAAAATTTTAAACGAAGTGCAAGAAGATCAGCGTTGTCAAAAATGCGCCCAAGTGCAAAACACACCCCAGTCGCCTCAACACATTTGAGGCGAGGCATCTTGTAGTTGTGAAGCGCAAGGCGCAGAAAAGCACACTTTATCCAAGCCTTGACGAATGCCGCTACTGGATTCATTTTAAGGCCCAACAACTAAAACCTCAAAACAAAAATCTATCTATACTATACCATTACCCCGAACATGAGATAATTTGTAGTCAATCGGTAGTACATAATTTGAGCCAAATATAACAAAAATGTTAGGCTCACAATCAAATTATATATCTTAATTTATACTGTTATAGCTATTACAACTGAACATGAGATAATTTTTGGTAGTTAGTACGTGTGATGCAGGACAGGAATTAAAACAAATAAAAGGATAGATAATTGTGGATTAACCGCAAGAAACCCACAAGCCCTAAAGTCATCCAACCGTAGAATAACCACTATCCCTAGGATTTCTCAACTGGGGAAGAATATGCATGAATCGCAACCCATAACAAAAAAAGAGAAAAAACTCAATTTCAACATCAATCGAAGTCTTCCTATAATAATATATTACATCTTCTTATATAGGAGTAAATCTCCTAAAAAGTAAAATCTTAAAAATAAAGGAAACAATCTTTTTCTTATTCTCTACCATATTTTACAATATTCCTAATAAACTATATATATAATATAATTAAACTTTATAATGAATTACAATTAAATTTATACCTAAACAATAATATAAAATATAGACAAACTAATATTTTAATTTCTCGTTCCGCATTAACGTGATTTGAGCCAAATAAAAAAATCTAGGTCCAGATTAAAATTCAAAATTAGACTCCAAAATATTATTACCAAATTATATACTCACAAAATATTCCAAGTACAATTACATACTCATAAATGCACAGTTACATACTTCGCATGCCAACACCAACTATATACACATATATAATATTTAACAATAATTTTATGATATAAAATATTTTTATTTTTTCAATATCGAAAGTTTTAGATGTGTTTCGGATAACATTAAACCCCAAGCATTAAAATATTGAGAGTTTTAAACTACATGATGAACAATTGTCGTGAAATGCTTATGGTGTTTGAGAGCCTTCATATAAGCACATGTTACAATTAAAACAAAATCAACCTCAAACTTGATGTCGGATTTGTTTTTGCCCTAAAAGTATAATTTATTATATAAGATACTATATATAAAAAAATTATGTTATATACCCAAGTAAATTTGATTTAAACTATGACATTATTTGTCAAACATAATATATATCTTAAAATATTACTCCATTTGTCCCCTTTTAGTTGTCCCTTTGACTTTTTACGCGCATAAAAAACATAGTTCGACAAATTATTTTTTGAATTTTCTATTTTTAAGTAAAAATTTAAATACAGAGGGAGTAATTTTTTTGTAAAATGTGCGCCTCGCCATTGCACCTATGCTCAAGGGAGGGAGTTAAGCCTAACGCCTTCCACAACAGTGAAAAAGTTATAGAGAAAAAGCCCTTTAAATCACAATTTGATGATGAAATGCTCAAAATATCACTTTTTAGTAAAATGGCCTTTACTATCACAGAGGAACGTGACTTGAAGTCACGTTTATAAAATTTTTACACCTAGTTGTTTTGCTCTTGGGCTTGCGGTTAGTGGATCGACTTTCTTTTCTGGTAACGCATCTTCAAGATGCGTTTTTAGAGTTTGGCAAACGCAAATTAAACTTGCGTTATCAATTTTTTTAAAAAAATTGTCCAGAAAAAACGTAACATCAAAATGCGTTTTTAGAAAAACCAAGATAAAGTTGCGTTTTTAGTGCCAAAAAGGGCCATTTTTGAAAATTGTGATATTTTGGGCCATTTTCCTCCAAATTATGATAGAAAGGGCCATCACCCAAAGAGATATGCATGATTCAAACCCATATTAGGACATGAAATCTTATGAAGAGGTTGAAGTTTTTTGGAAACACATCACAACTAGTTGGAGGTTAGTTCGATAGTATGATGGATTATTTTGTATAGAGGCGTGCACGACTATTGTGCAAAATGGGTTGGAGAAAATTAAATAAAAAATGACTAAAGACAAATAGAGAGGGTTATGAATTGATACAAATCACAAAAATGAAATATACATTTAATAGGTAATGCATAACAATTTGGGTAATGGGATACTAAGGAAATTCTGAAATAATGACAATACCTTTCTAACCAACGAACAATAATTTATCGGTTTAGCAGACAAATCAAATTATTTCTGATATATTCGATTGATTTTTGAATATCTCACCCTACCATTTGTTTCTTGTTTATACTATAAAAACATCGTTCTTATATATTATAGTGATCTGCTTTTCTCAAGAACGTTTTCATTGTATCGTTGTCAAAATCAAAATTACAATGTTCTTGAAAAATTGAATTGGACTAAAGTCTATGATTTAGATGGTTATGAAATCAATATCCATGATAGATTCATTTGTTTTGTACAATTTTATTAAGATCAAGATATTTATCATGTTATATACTTTGATGCATGTAAGCACGAGACATATTGAAACAAATTATTTCAATCATACCATCTTGATCCAATCACCAACACCACTTTCCATCCTATTTCGCTCGCTTATGAAGTATGTTCTATGCATATGAAGTGTTTTTAGTCGTATACAAATCATTAAGTTTAAGGCATTTCTGTGGGCGAAACATTTACAATTTTAGAGATACCACATTGGCAATCATGCATAGTCGAATTTTCCACATGTTCTCCATTGTCACATTTTGCATTGAAGCACACCGAAACTATTCAAAAAATTATGATGAAAATTACATCACTAAGACCATTTAGAAAATTATGATGAAAATTGCATCACAAGAAGGCCCCTAACTTACAAAGATATTATGAATTGAGATTACAAAATTGATATCGTATAAATTATAGGTTTAATATTATTATTAGTAATGATGATTATAATATTTATCCCTCATTTAAAATATATAGGAGTATGTTCCACTAAAAAGCTAGTCTTTAACGGACAATGGAGCTTCTTTGATTCTCTCTTTATATAAAACTGAAATATTGATCTTCATACTATCTGTTATGAGTTGACAATATTCCATTTTCTTCGATATGTAGGCCCTTTTTGTACTTCTCTGTCTTCCTTTACTCTCAAATTTGAAAGGCATACCATTCTCTCAACTCCATTTATACATTAAGAGTGGTGCCGGTTGCTTTTTCAATATTAGCACCAATACAATAGGTACTATCTCCTACCCTACAAATTCTACAAACCTCCATAATTCACTAATATCGACAACACGGAACACACCAAAAATTTGAAAAATAAATCTATAAGTAATATTTTATGTATAATACAAGCATTATCGTCAATCAAGATACAATGGGTATATAATAAACAAATTTGTAATTTATTAACACAAACGACGTTTTTAAATTTTTATTTTTAAAATATTTGGTGAATTCCACTTCCATTTTAGTGTATTTGTTTTGTTATTGGTGAATTCTCCAAGTTTGTAGAGTTTATAGGCTAAAAAAGTTTGTATTTGAACATAGTCCAAAATGTATATACCTTAACTAACTTTTCTAATTAATTTTATTACTAATTTATCATTGAAGATTTTAGATTAAATTATCATGTTAGAATTATATTCTCAAAGTGCATGTTTTTTTAGTAATACCACATTTCTTATCCATATTCTTTAATATTGTTTTTTTTACCATATCATATATTGTGAAAGACACGATCTTTCTCATTTAATCAACTTCAATTGTAAATAATTTTGTAGAACCACCATATATATTTTGATGATTAGTTGATTACTACTAATAAAAAAAACTATGCTGCTATACATTACATATACATATGCTGCTACAATCTGTGTAATTCCTTTTCTATTTATGTATCTTGAACTTCATGTATAGCATACAAGACTACATACACATTACACACACAAAGGGAATATTTGTATACTTTCGTTTTTATTCATGTATTGCATTACAAGACTATATATCTACACTAAGGGAATCATTGTCCTTGTTGTAACTAATGAAGATATCTTGTTGTTGATGAGATATCCGTGCTGTAATTACTCAAAATATCATGGTTATTACAAAATTCTTGAGATATCTCTCTTCTAATTATGGAAGATCTCTTGGTTTTACAAAGATCACATAAGATTCCTAACTGTACAAATAGTACATAAGATCAACTAAACAGTTATTTATATAATTATATCTCTTATCATACCCCAAACAATCCAAGCGTCCCCTCACAACATTTAATTGTCACTGAAGAGTGAAAGAATGGAAATGTTTGGTGAAGATGTTGCTGTATTGAGACAAAGAAAGAACATGAAGAAAACTTCACCAACGACGACCTTTGTACGTAAAAAATGAATGTTCATCTTAACATGTTTAGTGCATTGGCGTTGCACATGAAATCTAACAAATAAAGTGCACTAATGTCATCACTAAAGTTGCTTTCCGGACGGTGATATTAGACAGGAATTAAAAACAAGAAAAATGACCGATTGTGTGGATTTATCACAAATGACCTACAAGCCTAGCTGATCCAACCGCAAAAGTACTTTAATTAATCAATCAAAAGTCTTCAAACAATAAGGAATTACATCTCCTTATATAAAGCAATAAAATCCGGATACTTGACCACCAAGTGGTCAAGCTAAAATCCTGTAATAAATAGATAAATAATAAAAGAAACTAATCCCTTTAATTATACTACCAATATAGTCTAGAATATCCCTAATAAATAATTTATCTAATATAATTAATTTTGAATAAAGTATAATCAACTTTATTATTAAATTAATAACATAATATATATTTATATATACACACACACAAACTAATAACTAATTTTGTACTCCGGATCATTCTCTTCTCCTTTAAAAAAACTCATCCAAAATTTCAGGATCAGTGGAAGAAGATATAATTCACAACATAGAACTTGAAGGCATCCAATTTCAATGGAACCAATAGATGCTTTGATGTGATGGTCATTCCTAATATGTAGTCTTCGGCTATAAAATTAATATGTTCATACTAACAACATAAAATCATATATACTGGAAAATAGCAATAAAATAAACAATATCATTCATCTAGGATAGTCTAGAATATTCCTTATAAACTATCTACCTAATATAATTAATTTTTAACAACCAATAATCAACTTTATTCCTAAATAATAACATAAAATAAATACAAACTAAATTCAGAAACAAAAAGGTCGCCACGACAAATTGACAACACCTCAACATTCTGTCTTAGCAAACTAGCGGGACAACATGAATTGTCATCATCAGGAATGGGGCATTGTCGGGAAGTGCTATTCTCGAACCTTAAACCAATCCCCAAACTCCCATGTCCATCCGAAATCATTTTACTCTCCCATTTCCCACTTTGAACTAGGAACAAGCATCCTCAAATGAAATCATGGTTTTTTTATTTATTTATTTTTTAAAATTATAATACATATTTAATAAAAAAATCATAAATATATAACATTCTTTCTAATTTAAGGTTATGTTTTAAGCACAAATTCAAATTAACATTCATCAATAATATAGATAAAAGGCAAGTGATGAAGGACGAGAATAAAAAAAGTAAAAGGATAGATAATAGTGGATTAACCGCAGAAAACCCACGAGCCCCAATGTTATGCAGAAGAACCACTACCCCTGAGATTTCTCACCCGCGGAAGAGAAGAATATGCATGGATTGCAACCCATAAAAAAAGAGAGAACAATCTCAATTTTAATATCAATCAAAGTCTTCCAATAATAAAATATTACATCTCCTTATATAGGAGTAAATCTCTAAACTTAGTCACCCAGTAAAATTTTCATAATAAAGGAAACAAATTCTTTTCTTATTATCTATCATATTCTAGAATATTCCTAATAAACTAAATATATAATATAATTAACATTTATAATGAATTACAATAAATATATTCCTAAATAATAATATAAAATAAATACAAACTAATATTTTAATTTTCTATTCCGCATCAGCAAGCTTCTGATTGTTTAATATAATACAAAGTTTTTATCAACAAAGTGGATTGAAAATTTAAAAGTATAATAATTCATTTAAATGAAATTTATTTATAGTAATTTTAGTGTTATGGATAAATATACATTAATTTTATTATGTATTGGAGGTTAGGAGATGAGGCATGAGGATTGGGGAACAGAATTCTAAGTTGGGGAGGCACTAATACTTGTCTATACCCTGATCCCTGAAAATTTTATAAAATAATCCACGTTTTCCATCCTGTACCTGAAAATTTCCCTGAATCCCTTCCCCATTCTGTATAGGGATCATAATATCAGATCATCCTTACTAGCCCGAAACAGTGTCCCAGTATGCTATCAAGTTAGAGGTGGATGAACCCTGTAGACTACTCAGGAGTGCTATTTGAGAATGTGAGGCCCTCTTGGAGCATGCATAAATAAGTAAATTTGTGGGGAAAACATAGCTAATGTCAAGTCGAGTGAAAGTCAAGTATTGTACTGCACCAGCAAGGTTGGATACAAAGAAGGATCCCTCCAAATCAGCAATAGGCTTGTTCTTGGTGTCAAGTATTAGATAAGATAAAAAAGATACATAATATTATTATTACCTGAACAATGACTTGCATAATTATATTTACTACATATATAATGACTATGACTTCATGTACATAATATATTTAATTTTATTTCTGTTAGAAATGCTTTTAACATAAAAATGACTTGAACAAATTCAGTTGTAACAAATCCAAAGTGTCTATTATTATGTAAAAAATTTGCACCGTTTATTAGTTGATCAGAATTTGTTTTACAACGCATCTTGTTATCTTAATGCAATTTGTATTTTAAAACATCCAGATATTTGAATAAATTTAGGAGATAATTGCATAGAACATTGGTATTTGAACTAAAGGTAATACTAAGACCTCTACACTGTACAGTATATTTGAACATGTCAAAAAGTTTTAGAATTTTTTATACAAGCATTTGAAAAACTTCAGTTGATATATGTTCCGAAACATCTTATTTTTATTAAAATAAAAAGTCATGTGCATAGCAACGGAAAAAGCATCCTAGTACTAATACAATTTCAGAGCCACCTGTGTATAGGAAGCAGTTGCAACACAATACATATTTCAGACATCTTTCTTTCAACTGCTATGACATCATAAACATTTCAGATAAATATATTTAGTTATTCGTACTAAAACATACCTGTCTAACATGATTGAGTGAGAGTTCCTCTAGGGACCTTCCTGCTATCTCAATGAATTCAGCAATAGCTTCATCACTGCCATGCATAAATGTATCATCAGATTGCAGATGTAAAGAGAAGCGACATTGTATGATTTTAAAGATATATCATTTCGTATACATTTTCTCAATATCAATTATATAAACTTGCAAACCTATTGAGTTTGCAATTCTTGCATCCTACAGAACCTTTATATAGGAGAACTTCCTTTGCAAATTGAAGAGTTCTGTAACTGCAAGCCACCTACAATTTACTAAGATACCATACCCTTGAAAGGAGAGGGGCGCTACCATACTTACATGGAAAATAAACTAACTTAGCTTGGAAAGTAATACAACTATGTATACCCTTGAAATACCTAAAAAATCATAATAAGAATAATAAACTCCTTAATCACCACAAATCAAATCTTTTCTTATCGGTACAAATAAAAAACCTAAAAACAAATATTATAAAATACCTTTCTTGATATTTTTTTTTGCTTTCACCATCATATAATCACAAAGAGCATATCATTGTTTTGCTTTCACCATCATATAATCACAAAGAGCATATCATTGTAAGCTCTATTCAACTTATTCAGACATAAAATTTATGTAAAAAAAGCTGTAAATCATAAAGTAACAAGCATAGAAACCTAAATTCATTGCGACCGAGTTTGAGGCTCCGAATCGATTTACAACCATTGGCAAGATAAGATAATCCCATGTCAGTTAAGTTGTGCAGATTAACAATGTTAAGGGCACGTAAGTCTGAACAAGTTTGACCAATGATCTTCAAAGAAGAGTCGGTCAATCTCCTGCATCATAGGAAGAAAACAAATTACATTGCTGAAGATAAAAAAATTTAATTAGCAGCTCCTAGAAAGTCAAATATACTTACTCGCAATCTGCCAGATCAAGATCCTTAATATTTCTGCCACATGCACTGATAATGTCACTAAAAACTCCATCAGATAAATTAAGAATCCCTGCTACTGATAAAACTTCCAAATGTTTAAACTTCTCGAGTGCTGATGTTATATGTTGAGCATCTATTCTGCTGCAATTATCTATATAGAGCTCCCTCAAATTATTTCCTAGAGCATCTGCTATATAATTAATGCCAACATGAGAGAGGAGGGAACACTCGCCCAAATTTATAGAACATAGTGCAGGTGCCAACTTAAGAAGGACTTTCAAGGCCTCGTCTGATAAACGACATGCACCCCTCAGGGATATGATACCTAAACCAGGCAAGCTACTTAAAGACCGAGCTAAGGTTTCAGCTATTATGTCATCAGAGATGCATTGCCCGCAGAGGTCTAACTGGAAAACCTACAAAACGGAAGGCCAATCAAATCTTATTCTATTAGTAATATTAACCAATTAAGACAGAAATGATGAGGTATTATAGCTTTTATGTTCCAATAGTAAAACAAGGATGTACAAATAATAGGTTTTTTTTGTGAAAGTCATAGCAGAACCTAAAAGTATGTCATGTCAGTAAAATACTTGATTACCAAATTCTATAGCGCACTGTACAAGTTGCTGGCTACTAAGCATATGTTACCAAGGGAACATGTCTAACAATTTTTTTTGCAGAAAGCCATGGAAAAAATGTCAACTTTGTAGGCAAGTGATTGATTAATTAGACATACATTGTATCTTATAAGTCATACATGAAAAATAAAATGTTGGTTTAAAGGTGCAGATATAACTTTAGAGTTTAGACTTTATCTTTTGAATACTAATATAATTAAACAGTTGTACGTACCTTCAAATTTGTTGGGTCAAAACTCCCAAATGACCTTTTTAATTGGTCCTCCGTAATCCAGGAAGTGTCCTTAACACGGATCTCTTCCGGAGAATCTTTTATTAAGAGATCCAACACCTTGACATTCATTTTCCTGGAATCGCAAAGCAAATTGCTAAGTCTTTGCTTCAGTAAATATGGGACTCCTTCGAGTGACACAATCTTATCAGCATTATTAGCAAGGATATTCAAAGAAAGATCAAGCAACGAAGGGACAAAACGCTTTGCAATATTATTTTCACGGTTTCCAGAAGGTTTCCATCTTATCATTGGTTTATCATTCAGCTTCAGTTTTTTCTCTCTATGCAAAGTATGCTCATTTTCTGAAGACCCTATGTATCCATCCTCTTCTAAAGGACGTGCAAATCGTCGATGAGCACGTTTCCTATCTTCAAGTTCTCTTTGTCGAAGTTCCTCATCAATCCTCGCCAACTGTTCCCTTCTTAGTTCAGACTCTCTAGCATTTTGTTCCCTTCTCAATTCTAATTCCCTTGCTTCCTGTTCCCTCTGAAATTCTAATTCCACATCTGGTTGCCAGTTTGAATAGTTTAACTCATTCTGCTGAAATCCTAGTCCAACTCCAATTTCATTCTGCTGAAATATTTCCGGTAGCTGCACATCAGATTCTGCAACAGAATCCATCAGATGATCCAAATCAAAAAACACATCCATGTCCCATGAATCTCCACCAAGTGATATCCAAGGTTGTACATCTTTCCACTTCCCCTTCTCCTCTCTAGTGTATCCACTACAAAAATCCAAACTTCCACCGCCAGCTTGATTTACCTCACTAATTTTCTTCAAATCAAGATCAAGACCTGAATTACTTCCAAAATTGGCCTCATTCTCAATTAGTTTCCCCTTCCCTTTATAATCTCCCACTACAACTAACTCTTCCTCTTCATCTTGGCTTTCATCTGATGAAATGTTAACAACTTCCATACAGTCTTTGTCAATTACATATCTCACTCCGGCATTCTCTCCAAAACCTAAGGAACTTCCTACAAATTCCACCCCATTAGAAACCGAAACATTAAGATCAAAATTCATCTCTTTCTCCCCTTCCAAACCACAGGATCCCTCCCCTACTTTCTCTGATTCCATCAAACCTCCAACCCCATTTCCCCCCAACTTCCAATCACCTGAAAACAGATTGGCAACCTCATTCCCCTCTTCAACCACTCCTTTACCAGCTCTGAATTCCCCATCAATACTATCAAACACTCCAACTCTCCTCTTCCCACCATCAAAATTCAATCTTTCACAAACACCCCCATCAAAATCAAATCTTTTACAAACCCCACCATCCAAATCACCCCCAATTTCATCAATCCCCCTCTTTCTCCCACTAACACTACCCAAACTCAAACTATCAAAATCCAATCTTTTACAAACACCCCCATCAAAATCAAATCTTTTACAAACCCCACCATCCAAACCACCCCCAATTTCATCAATCCCCCTCTTTCTCCCACTCACACTACCCAAACTCAAACTATCAAAATCCAATCTTTCACGAACCCCACCATCAAAATCCAATCTTTCACCAACCCCACCATCAAAATCACCCCCAATTTCATCAACCCCCCTCTTTTCCCCACTCAAACCACCCAAATTCGAAGCATCCATTTTCCCCAAATCACAAACCCTAAAAGATCAGACCTTTAATATCACTCCCCTCACAATCACACTCCCAAAAAGATTAAATCTTGATGAGTTCTTGAAGAAATTAAAAAGCTTTATAATTTTTTTAAGTGCATAAAAAATAAGTGTTTTATAAAGATAAAGTAATAGTAGTAGTAGAAGTAGAAGTATAAATGCAGAATAGAGACAATATGAAACCGTCATTGACGTCGTTGAAATGAGTTGGATATGATATATCGTGAAAGTAGCAAAGAAACTTACCTACTGTTGTGTGTCGATACATATAAAATATGTAAGTATATTTTTAGAGAGGGAGAGAGAAACAAGATTTGTTAGATAGAGACCCTTTTGAATGGAAGAAAGGAAGCTTTCCTTTGTCTTACAATTACATTATTATTAAAAGCTTGTCTTGTCTTTTTCCCGCGAAAAATGTTGAATGTGTGCTAATTTTGTGTTTAATCATGATTAAATTTTAAATTAGTAAAATTAATTAATTAATTAGTTTTTTTGGAATCAATTGAATGATTTGATATGAAATAAAAATTGAAATGTGAGAGTTGAGTAAATGTTTTTAATTTAGTGTGAAGAAGTGGAGTGCGAGTGTAATATTATTATGTGATCACACAATATGAACATAAAAAGCATATGAGATGTGAATTGTGATTGACCAAACCAAACCTCTCACTTTTTTTGCATGATTGAGGTCCTTTTTTTTTACTAATTTGGTTTATATGCCTTATAATGTGAGTATTTGTTCTAATATTATGATAACTAAAATGTTATTATGATTGAGTTATGTGTATTAGTATTTGTTGTAATTCTGATAAATTTTATGAGGCATCATGAAATACTTTTTTATAGTTGAGGTTATTTGTTGAATTGTTGTTAGGATTTTTTAGTTAGGTTACTTTAGAGTTAAGTGAATTACGTAAGTATTGATTTTAGAGTATTCGAAAATATATAAGAGGAAAAAAATTCAGATCAATTTCAGGATGAATTTATCAGAAATTTGGACGATTTTATATTAAAAAAATATATATTTGTAAATTTATTATCAATATGTAATTATAAATATATCTTTGTTTTTTACACTCAAATTTTTTATAATTTTAGGTAATAGTTGAAGGTGACCTAATCTGTAGTGTACAAAGAGCAATAGAATGAGTGTTGAAGCAAATAATACAAAATGGAGTAAATCACCACAGGGTTGGATTAAAATAAATGTAGCTGCAGCTATGTTTTCTGCTACAAGGTGTATTGGTATTGGTAGAATGGTAGTCTTATTCGGGATGAATGTGGAAATTTTGTGCGAGCTATATGTCAGTGACAGAGTTTTGCATCCAGGAGAAGTAGAGGCCTATCCTGGACAATATTTAAACTTCAAAAAATACATTTTTGAGATAGATGCCAAAGATCTTGCTCACGCTTGTAATGGTACTTGGGGAAATTGTTATTTTCATAATTCATACTACTGTTATGAATTGTATCGGGTATTTTGAGCACTTTAATGAGGTGCTAATTAAGTTTGTGCATGTGTCTGCGAATGGTGTGACTCATTTGTTAGCTAAGTTGCATGTCGGCACACAGGAGTGGAGTACTTCTGCTCTTGATATTGTTTATCATGCTATTGTTTCTAATTTTATTTAAGTAATGCAAGTACGTTTAATTTCTAATCTTATGGTTGGAGATGCTCTAAGACTATTCAATTATAGGAGTTGTGTGATATATTACATAATATGAAGTAATATTAATTGATCTTATAATTCCTTTAAATGCAACAGATGACTGATAAAAATTACACCACTGTTATATTTCTTTAAATCTTATAATTCCTTTAAATGCAACTACAAATGATGCTTGAACTTTTAGCTAGTTGAAGTAGCCAATTCAAACAAGGTATAGTTCACTGGAAAAGTTGAGAAAGCTTGATAATGTTCTCATTATGGAGTAAGAAAAAAACATTTTTTATGGACTTGGGGACATCTCTAATTTGTTGGAGTAACACGTCATTATTTATTTTATTAAAAAAAGTCTTGTAAAGCATCACTGGTGTAGGAAGAAGCTGGCATTGCAACTTGAAAGGTGCTTTTGGTTCTTTTTGGTTGGTATTGTGTCAACACAAACATGGCTGCTGCCTGGTTAGTAGCCCTACCTATAATCATAGTGTGTATGTATTTGAAAAAACCAAACCTACAGTACAGATAGTCAGACTCAGATATGATATGAAAATTAGTGCTCAGACTAAGAGAATTAGCTATACGCTAATTTGAAACGAAAACATGGACTTTGTCAATTGGCATATTAGGCTAGTAGCTATAAAATATACCAGCAACTTTGGCATCTGTTTGGACCACTATTGGTTGGATTCTTAGCAGACGATTGTTTCATTATCCTTTCTTTCTGTGTTCAGGATTAAAAATAAAAATAAAAATTATATTTAACTGTGAATAAGAAGCACAGACCGTGTACTAACATACATTTGTCAGGGATATGATCTAGCTAAATAATACATATTACATATGATAACATCCTGATTACAAAAGCACCAACACAACACAAGGTAAGATAATCAGCAGTCAGCACAGTTGATGTGTGATATTAATGTGGGAAAATTGTTATACTCATGTGAAATATAACATAACATATTATGAGTAATTTAATTCTTATTTAATAAAAAAGTTGCAAGTATATTAACATCACAATCATAAATGGTGAAAAATGTAATAAGAACCACTTGAAATCTTTAAAATGTAAACTACAAAAATAATCTTTCTGTGCAATAATAGTGTCCTTAAGACAGGTTTTTTGCTTCAAATAATGCAAATTATTTCTGTATCAGAACAGGGAGCACTTCATTGTATTGATTCCAACAAACACAAAATCTATGTTTTTAACCCAGAATGTATTCCAAATAGAATAAACAAAAGGAGTTAAAGAGCCATAGGATGAGCAAAGAGAAGCCAACTTTGCAAGGACAAGGTCAGACCCAAAGGGCACAACTCATAGCAACCAAAACTCCCATAAATATTGTCCGGAGCCAAGGATGTTGAAACAAACTATCACCTCCACTGCAATCATCATTGGCGCCGCTATAACATCCTGGTCTGGTTGACTTAGCCACACCTCCTTCGAAAGAGAAGCTGCTGTTGCCTGTGCCATTGCTGAACAGAACACACCAAAAATACGGGCCTCCACCATCTGCCCCACTTACACCTGCACCCACTTCAGTGTGGTTACTGTTGTGGACTATTTCCAAGGCCTTTTCATTTGTCACTAGGATGTCTGAGAATGCTTGCTTAGGCTGGACATATTTTGACTGGCATCCGAGTAGACGTCCGGTGAAAGGGGCCAGTGATGAGGCCTCAACACCACAGTTGGGAGCAAAGTCTTCAGCAATTTCAGAATCAACAGGCTTCTTCGCGTTTTTCCCTCCCACAGCACCACAATCCCCTTCGTATGCTTTTATGAATTGAAGGGCTATGCATGCCAGGCCGGGATTGTTAAAGAGTGCTGATGACGCTTTCCGTGAAGTTCTATTGCTGTTAATCTCAGCAACTAACTCGTCAGCGGGGTTATCTGTTACTTTTTCTGTGACTTTATATTTAAAAAAGAAAATTCAAAATAGAGGTTAGTATTTGTATAAAGAGTATACAATCAATAGTAAGTTTTAGGAAATTGACAAAAAAAGCATATAGGTTGCAGAGTCATCATCCATATCTTATGTTAGGAGATAAAAATGTTTGATGTAGAGATAGAGGCATGATCTTACAACTCAGCTTATGTACAAGACTAACTGCCACCGATTATAAAACTCACTAACATAGTAGGAGACGACCTTAAACATAATATTTAGATATCACATCAAAATATAATGGTCAGAAGAGTGTTCCAGTAGCAGCAGAAGATGGTCAACATTAAAAGCCTAATTGAGCTTCGGGTTCTTCCTGACATGCAGAATTAGGAAATTCCATCTACCCAATTTCGGTCCTGGCAATCTCCAAGACAGTCATAAACTTCAAAGGAACAATTACCAAAATATTTTAGAAGTAAAAGAAAAGGGCATGAAATGTAGTGAGACCACTAGCTTGGTTATTGGTTAGCTGTTAAATTGTTACTTTGTAATGTTTTTTGGGCATCTCATTAGTGTGCTCTTTGTTATTCCTGAGTTACAAAATTTCAGTGGGGGCTGTGGGCAACTGGCCATACACTGGATCTGCTTTTGGGTCTGGCCTATTAGAGATGCGAGGAAGAGCGTGTTGGGCATCTCCCAAAAGGCCTCATACTAATGGAGTTTATCTGGCTGCTTATTAACTAGTAAACTGTCCCTCCCACAAACGATGTGGGATAACTCCCAACAGGGCGTTGAGTAATGAGCTCATCTAAAACCTTAAAACCTTAAGGTGTTAGAGAGAGGCCCAAATGAATCTTATATTATTCTTTAACATTCCCCCTCACTCGAAAATCCCATTTTTTTTGTTGAACAGTGGATCACGGGCACCCATTTTTGGACATAGTTTTTGCCTTCGTGTCCTTCATAAATTGTGAGAATATTTGCCAACCTGAGCTCTAATACCATGTTGAGTAACCAGCTCATCTAAAACCTTAAGGTGTTAGAGAGAGACCCAAATGAATCTTATACTATTCTTTAACAGCAAACACGATAGATTTTCACGGTTTTGGGATGCTTCTGAATATCAGATTCTATAAACACACAAATGTGCATTTAATTGTTCATATTTGATCATTAATGGACATCCTATTATTCACATAGATGAAAATAGTTTCTTGTTTTTCAGTGTTCCTTAGGGGTTTTAGTACTGGAGATTAATCTTGTAGCTTAAATATTGACTGTGCTGTATTGGTTATGTTTCCTACTTGGCTTGTTTCAGTTGTTCATTCACATACTTTTAAGGTAATTTTATTTTTCAATGTATGTTAAATTATTTCTAGATGCATTAGATTTTCAAGTACGCGGAGAGAAAAATGTGAATGAGTCTTGTCGCTATGCTAACAACGATACTGTGAACTACTATTTTACAACTAACAGATTAGTGTTATCTTTCTTGAATATCTACTGTATCATCTTAGATTCACAAAAAAAAAAAGGCAAATGTAATGAATGACCATAAAATCTAGTTAAAGAAGCTCATGAAAGACAGATCAATTTGCAACTAAAACGTTAATGTCACATAAATGTCAAACTTCACAAGTAAAAAAATTTATGTTTGAAGATCTACATTTTAAATCTGCAACATGTTAGTGTCATAACTGTAGAATCATTGAATATGATAAAGAAAGAGAGCTCACATTCAACATGAGCAGATACAGATACGTAGAAGAGAATGATGCAGGCAAGAACACACCCCCTCACCCTCCCCATCGTTGCTGCTACTGTCATTTCACTGATATATATATATATATATATATATATATATATATATATTTATTTATGTATGTGTTATAGTATAATGCAGAGAGAGATGCACTGCACAAGAAAATGTGTTGGGAGTTGAAAGTATCTCTGTCTGGTTCGATCTGGTGGGTGTCGACAAAATATGGGCATAAATCTCATGTTATTTACGAATTTGCCTTCTTCTTTTTTTAAATATATCTTCCAGTAATTAGCACAACTTTTAAATATGTAATTCTGAACCATAGTTTAAAATTTTGCATATATTTTGTAAAAAGTAATGATGCAAACTTTGAGAATCTCAATAAAATATAATATAAAAATTAATTTACAGTAATTCATTAGGTGTTTATCCCTAGTAATAATTTTTATATTTATTATTTATTTAATATCTTATTATTAAGTCTATAAAAGTGTCATGAAAAATGGGAGAGAAACAAACAGATTTATTATTATTTTATTTAAAAAAAATAGTTACAAATCTCTTTAATATTTTTATTCTAAACAACGTGAGATGTTAAAATTACAATTTATTATTTATATTAAAATTTTATTTTAATTTATAATTTATTATTTACTTAAATTTCATTAAAACTAGGATGTATAAATATATTTTGTCTACATTATATGTATAGAATATATGTTTATTACAATTTTAAACATGTAATATTAGCAATTTAATAATATAATTTTTTTTAATATTTAGACTCGTACAGGCTATCCTTTGGGAACCGCCATTCAAACTCAAACTCAAAAATTTATAATTAAATTTTAGTAACTAACTATTTGCAATTCATTGCTTAAAAAAGACTTTTCAAATACTTTTTTTTTTTTTGCCAGAAAGGAAAGTGATTCCATTAATAAATCAAGTCGTTCATCAATACATCGATGAACCCCGGGTGATTATCACACACCCGCCAAATACGATCAGCTATAGAACTAGTAGACTTAGCTAAGAAGTCAGCTACCTTATTCGCAGACCGTTTAATAAAATTAACACAAACATTTCTATCCTTTAATTCCTCTAGTAGTTCCTTACACTCATCTATTATCCTTCCGAAATATGAGAGAAGTACTCCAGAGCCTCTCAATGCTTGAACTACAACGAGGCAATCCGTCTCCAGCACCACATCCTTGTACTGTTGTCCCTTGATCCAGCTCAGTGCCTCACGCACTCCCATGGCTTCTGCACTATCCGGAGCTATCTGTCCTAAGGAACACTTTGAACTAGCATGAACCAGCTCACCTTTATCATTTCTTACGACGATAGAATAACTGAAACAATTTGAAGCTTCAAAGATTGCAGCGTCAGAATTAACTTTAACCGTATTCTCCTTTGGAAGTGTCCACTGCTCATAACCATCCGCATTAGTCATATGACTAAAGAAGTTATCGAATGTTTTGTCTTGAGCTTGTTGCCATTGGTTAAAGACCACTCTTGCGGATACCACAACTTCTACTACATCTGTACCTCGCTGATTCCATACTAACTCATTTCTGCATTTCCATAAGGACCAACATAACATTGCTGCTTCTTGCCTCTGGTTGATGTCCCAGTTGTCGAAAGTACATGACAACCAGTCAGAAAAAGACTCTTGAGCTCCATTATCAATTCCACCCCTTAATTTATACCAACATTCTTTAGCAAAAGAACAAGTTAAAAGTGCATGGGATATTGTTTCTGGTTCAAGCTGACATTGTGGACACATAGTGTCGATGTTAACATGTTTAGACTGAAGCTGAACCTTAGTGGGTAAACACCCTGTTGCAGCACGCCATATCAGGTGCTTTACCTTAGGAGGAATTTTTAAAGCCCACAACCTTTTCCAGCAACGATCACTAGTACTCGAATTAGATAGATTCTTCTGTTCTTGTAACAACACATAAGCAGACTTGACTGAATAGTTACCCATCCTTTCCTTTCTCCAGTACCAAACATCCATGTCGTTATGATTAAGAGGGATCGAGAGAATGAGATTAACATCCCTTTCCTCAAACATATCGTAGATCACATCCTCATCCCATCTATTTTCCCCTGTAACTAGTAAAGAGGACACAAAGTTGCCTTCCAACGCTTCATTCCTAGTAGTTACATAGGCATTATGTGCATCAGGTAACCAGGGATCGTTTAAAATACTAACGGACTCACCAGACCCCACTCTGCAAATAGCTCCAGCTTTAATAATACTCCGAGCTTCCAAGACACTTCTCCATACAAAGCTTGGACTACCCCCAATTTTAGCAGCCATGAAAGTACTATGGGGGTAGTAACGAGCCTTAAAAACTCTCGCCACTAAGCTATCTGGTTTTGTCAACAATCTCCACCCTTGTTTTCCCAGTAAAGCAATATTAAAATCATGTAAGTGCCTAAAACCAAGACCCCCTGCTGATTTAGGTTGACACATACGATCCCACGCCATCCAATGAATATTTCTATTCTTTTTAGCAGAAGTTCTCCACCAAAACTTACACATCGTTCTCTCCATTTCCCTACATATTTCCAGTGGTAACAAAAAAGCAGACATAGCATAGTTCGGAATCGTTTGGGCCACTATTTTCAAGAGAATTTCTTTACCACCCTTCGTTAACAATTTGCCATCCCAACTTTGAACCCTTCCCAGAACCTTATCCTTCAGATATCCCAACACAGCCGATTTTTTCCGACCAATAAAATTAGGAAGTCCTAAGTAGTGGCTCGTTTCATCTGCCTCTACAAAACTCAATGCTTCACAGATTTCCTGCTTGCACTGATGACTCAAATTACGACTAAAAAACACACTAGACTTGTGTTGATTTACTTTCTGACCAGATGCCTTTTCAAAATTTTGTAACAAATTCACGACTGTATATGCCTCATCAGTAGATGCTTTGCAAAAAATGTAAGAATCGTCGGCAAAAAGCATGTGTGAAATAGCTGGTGCACCTCTGGCAACTCTAATCCCTCCAAGCAAACCATTCTGCTCATATCTTCTCATAATTGCTGAAAAGCCTTCCGTGCAAATTAGAAACAAATAAGATGATAAAGGATCTCCTTGACGGAGTCCTCTACTAGGCACAATGTCTCCAAATTCTCTTCCAGCATGGCAAATTCAATATCTAGCAGAAATGACACACTGCATAAGCAAATTTACCACATTATTGTTGAACCCCAATTTACTCATTACAGCACGGAGATACCCCCATTCAACTCTGTCATAGGCCTTGCTCATGTCGAGCTTTAAGGCCATCCACCCCTACTTTCCCCCTGTCTTCCTCTTCATATAGTGCATCACTTCATGAGCAATCATAATGTTGTCCGTGATCAAGCGTCCGGGAATAAAAGCACTCTGTGTTTCTGAAATAACGAGACCAATCACTTCCTTCAACCTATTTGCCATCACTTTAGCTATCACCTTATATACTACATTACACAAAGAAATTGGTCTTAAATCTGACATCGACAATGGATTTGATTTCTTTGAAACAAGGACAATATTCGCATCAGTCATCTTATCCTCGAAAACTCCTGTAACAAAAAATTGCTGAACCAATTTCGTAATATCACCTCCCACAATAGACCAGTGCTTTTGATAAAATCCAGGACTCATCCCATCAGGACCTGGGGATTTGTCTGGGTGCATATGAAAGAGGGCGTCTTTGACCTCTTGTTGCTCGACTGGCTTT
The DNA here is from genome assembly GCA_028671895.1 of Oenanthe sinensis. NCBI lineage: Eukaryota > Viridiplantae > Streptophyta > Magnoliopsida > Apiales > Apiaceae > Oenanthe > Oenanthe sinensis. Next base: position 2,251,845 of record CM053814.1, on the reverse strand, counting down.
AACATCCGAATATTATGCTCCTCTGTGACTGGACTATGCATATAATCCACCACACTTTCCCACTCCGTTTCCGAGGCTTTAAACAAATTATCGAAATATGTAGTCATGAGTTCTTCTAAGCCTGTGTCCCATCCCACAATATTGCCTGCATCATCATTTAGTACTCTGATTTGATTTGACTTCCGTCTCGCCTTAGCACTAGCATGGAAGTATTTGCTGTTTTGATCCCCCTCTTTCAGCCATAGCTGCTTGGATCTTTGCTTCCAAAAAACTTCTTGTTGTGTCAAAACTTCAGTTAGCCTCTTATTTTCTTCCTGGAACTGTTTAACGGAGAAATCATCTCTACGCCCTCTGGTTGCCTTTAAGACTTTGTTGCTCTGAGCTATTCTCTTCTTGAAATTACCAGTTATTTCTTGACCCCAACTTGCCAATGAGCTTGAACACATACTAATTTTATCCTGGAATGTACCCGTTTGAGCTCTGTCCCATGCCTCTTCCACAATCTTTTTGCACATCGGCTCACGTAACCACGCGTTCTCAAAACGAAATCTTTTTGTCTTTAAAATAATCTTTTCTGACATTGGTTCAAGAAAGATAGGACAATGATCTGATGTTGTCACTTCTGTGTTGGTAAGCTTTGCATCCTGGAAAGCCTCTACCCATTCTCTAGACACCAGCGCTCTGTCCAATCTTATTTCGACCCACTTTTCCGTACCACGTCCCCTCTCCCAAGTATATGGATACCCCTGCATATCCATATCGATTAACTGGCAATCATCCAGAACACCCTGAAAACCTTGGATCAACCATGACGGATACATTCTACCGCCCCTCTTATCCGCTTGACCTAACACGTTGTTCATATCTCCTATAAGACACCAAGGGAGATTGTTGTCCATTGCTAAATGTCTAATGAGGTCCCAAGTTGATCTTCTACGATTCCTGTTGGGCTCACCGTATAATCCTGTAAGACGAAAACATTTCCATCCCTGAACACTCACCACTGCATCTATGTGATTTATGCTATAAGAACGAATTGTAACTTCATTCTTGGATTTCCACATCATTGCTAGACCCCCTCCTTGCCCTTGACAATCCACTGTCAACATGCCTTCAAACCCTAGATACTTTCGGACTCCTTCCACTCTTTCTTTCTTACATAACGTTTCACACAAGAAAATAATGTTGGGTTTCTTTTGGAAAACAAGTTCCTTAAGGAATTGAACAGCCCATGGGGTCCCAAGCCCATGGCAATTCCAACTCAAAACACTCATAATCCCAAGCCCATGGCAATTCCATGACTTTTCAAATACTTAAATACTTATTAATAAATTAAATTGATAAAATTTATAATTATGATTCACCGGTGCACAAATGGTCAAAATTGGACCGGATCGAAAACCGAAAATTTTTTAAATGCGTGGACTGAAAACTTATATCCGGTCTTGGAGCCCCACCAGAACCGGACCGATATGCACCGATTAATTATTATTTATATAATTTAATATATTTTTATTTGTATACTAAGTACAAAAAAATGAAAATTAATATAAATTTAATAATTAATATATCTATTATTCTTTATATGATAATATTAATTTTTAAACATATAACTCTCATTTTTTAAATATATAGACTAAATAAATTTATTATTTAATTTGTTATATTGATCACTGTTATTATATTAATTTATTTTATAATATTTTGGATAGTTAAATTATGATAATTTCTAATATTTTATCCTTAAACTAGATGATTTAAGGAATCAAAATAGAACAAATATATTCATATATAAGAAATTCGATCCGGATTTTTCCCAGATTTGAACCGGACCGAAAATCAGATTTTCTTGATTTTGTGGATCGAAGACCGAACATGATATATTTTGTCTAGTCCGGGCTTGGACAGAAAGACCCGCTCCGTCCGATTTACGAGTAGTTATGCACCCCTGCAGCCTGCATACAGTAATATTATTTTAAATTCATTTAATTTAAATTAATACCATACTTAAAAGTTTAAATTTTAAAATATCGTCGATTGTTAGTATATGAGTCTATTTATTATTTTAAAATCTATTTTAATGGGTCTAACTGATTTTAAAAAATAAATTTAACTAATATGATTATAATTTAAATATATCTCTATAATCTACTTAATTATTAAATATCTATTTAGATTGACTTTAAGTATATTAAAATTTTATTCTAGTTTAAACATATATAATTATTCTAATTTAAATATATTTTTGAAAAAATAAATTAAAATAAAAACAATAAGCTAATAAATATTAGAAGTAACTCATGCATCGTATTAAAGCCAAAATAGTTTTTTTTAAAATTGGTTTCGATAGTCAGAATTTAGGCAATGGATCCAAATTATATATAAAGAATATATATTTAATAATTATATATATTAACATAATTTCCCAACCAATAAAAAAATAATATAAAATTTTCATATTAAATATCATAAAAATATAACAGAAAAATATATTTATATAAATCAACCGAAGATAAATTATACATGTAAAATGGGCAACGCTAAAAATAACTCCCACAATGTATATAAATTTAAAAGTTTTATGAATTCACATATTATAGCGTGTTATGACTTTTAGAATGCACATCTTTTTCACATTACGCACAAAAAAATTGTTTAAATAGTATATCTACAACATTTTATGCACAAATACTCAAGTTCCATTCTGAAAATGTTATTTGAACATGGTGATAATTATTATATTTTGGGTCAATTTTGTGAGAATGCATCATGTTTTTTTTCCCAGTAGTATATATAAATATAACAAATGAACATGCGAGTATAGCGAATAAACAGTGACAAGCGTCAGTCCCAATTGGGACGGAGGGAGTAGTTATTTTGTTCAAATACTTTCATATATCCTCAACTATCTGTCTCTGGAGAATTACAGCAACACGAAATATAATTCCCAGCGTTTAAAAAATATTAATCCTACTTCAACTCATCTAATCAAATCCTAAGCTAAAGTAATTTATGCTCCTAGTTTCCTAAATTCAAGAGAAAATCTGCTCAAGTTCAACACGAAAATGGACTTTCATACATTATCAGGGCTTTGGTAAACTGTATGCAACAACTGCCAGTAAGAAGATGTAAGCTACAAGCATACCCGGGAAGGAAAAATATTCTCAAGGCAAGCTGACTCACTCACGAACCATAAACCATGTACACGTGTATATAGACGGAACACACGCTACAACTGGGATGAGAGATCTTACATGAAAAAGGGAGAAAATCAGGTCAAGCTGATTCAATCAGGAACCATAATCCACATAGCAATCATTCATCTTAGATATATGTTAAATACAACAAACAAATAAATTATCCTAAAAAAAAAGGTTTTATTGTATCGCATTTATCTCATACATCCTATATTTTAATAATCTTACAAAGTTGGAGCAACTTTAACATAACACACATGTACAATATTACGATTTGTAGATAAAATACCAGCTAAACTGTAATAAAATTATCAAAGCAAATAGTACACGAAAATCTTCAATATTTTACACAGAAGCCAAGCTGCTGAAGATGCGTTTCAGGCTGGGGGATGCGGCACGCAACCTACCCATACTCACTGGATGTATCTGTCAATCAGCATAAACGTAATATACTTCAGGAGTTCAGGTCATATAGTAACAAGAAAAAACAAGAAAAAGAGCAAATGTGCATGCATTTAAAAAACAAGAGAAGAGTGCAGGAGTTATATTCAATCTGAGATCATGAAGAATATCCCAACCTTTGGACAAAAGCGGACGTCAAGTGTCTCTAGAACGTTACATTGCGATATGGAAACTTCAACAGCATCTTCATCGATGTTGCAGGACTGCAGAAAGGCCAGGGAATTCAATATAATTTATTTCATGGAAGGTACACTAGAAAGGAAACAGCCACTCATCTACAAACTCTATTTCTCATAATAATATCCAAGTAGGAAAATTTAAGCAATGCCTTTAATATTTTGAATGTCTTGGCCTGGATATATTCTAATGGAAAGGAATACAAAAAGAGAGTGAAGTATTAAAAAGTTGAGCCCTGTGTATTCCCTAAGAATAAAACATAGTATACAAGTTCCAATCTCTATAATGTTACCCCACTAGAAGTGTTTTAATTAAGAAAACGATAATAGTGAAGATGAAGGTCATCAATTCCAAGATGCTAGTTACACAATGGAATTATGGAGGATGTAATCTCAGTTGCAGTGTTTGTGTCAAGGTTGTGATGCTTTTTCTTGTGACTGACAGGAAAAAAAAGTGGTGCATTTGGGGTGCAAAGAGTAGTAGCAGTACAAATACACAGTCAAACTCTTCAAAATTTACATCTTATTTGACATGCAATTAAAATCAAAGCATTTATAGGTACAGATAAACCTTGTAGTAATACCACTATAATATCATCAGTTTGTGAAAACATTCATTTGAAATATAATCAGGAGCAAAGCAGAACATTTAATTACATTAAATGAACAGGAAAGGGATTGGTCTATATTTAAGTTTAAGTGAACAGGAAACATTTCAGTGTCTTCACAATCCATACATCAATGCTAAATTGTAATATGCTTTTCCACATTTATAAAGCGAATGTTTCTTTTTCCACAATGATGAATCAAAGTGCACTCAATAAAATCCTTGGGTGTAGATTGTCCCCAAGGAAGTTGAACAGTAGAATTCATACCTGAAGGAAAAGGCTGGACAATTTGGGGCAGTCAAGCTTTAGAATTTCCAAAGAGCAACAGTTGCTGATAAAAGATATATACAAGTAAATACAAACATTTCCAAGACAATGAAAGAATTCAACATTTTAAAAGTACCACTGATACAAACAATACCTCAGATTGAGAAAACATAAGTGGTAACACGCAAGGTCAACTTCTTTCAAATTTGCAGACAAGGAAAGGTTCAGTGATGACAGATTTAAACATCTTGCTACTGATGGAATAATAACTTTCTTGATATTTAGACAACCAACACAGTTAAGGTTTTGCAGCAAACGATTGGGCTGCTCAGGTGACACCTCCATATCAATGGTCGGTTCAGGTAGCTGATAAACATCAGAACACCAATTAAGGTCATGCATGTTCACACAACCATTCAAGCTCACATGAGTTAAATGTGTACAACAAGCAAGAAGTTCCTCAATAGCAGACTTGCACAGGGTTCCGTATGACAAGTCCAAATCACATAGCGAGGGCAGAGCACCATTCTTATAAAGAGGCTCCAGCGATGAGTAAGTTAAATACTTGCACGCTTGCAACTTTAGGACCTACAATCAGATAAAGAACAATATATTGTTAAAAAAAATATAAAATTAATAATAGGTTTAACTAAGTGGAGAACCGCTTGATATGAGAATCCGAGAACTTTGAGTTTTGTAAGAAACTCTGAGTTTTAAAACATTTTACAACATAAGTTTAAATCAGTTCTTTTTTTGCTATGTCGGTTGATGTAAAGACAAAACTGAATCAAGTTTCTTACAAATCATTTCTCAGTCTCGTGCTTAAAAGGGTTCTCATATGAACCAAAGCAGACAAGAATAAGAACAACAATAATAATAACCCTGAAACATATAAACAATACATTGTATAATAATTCAAATTTTAATTCTCTATTTACTTTTCTAGTTGCAGATTTAACTTGTTGGGATAATTGATGACAAGGCCCATAAGCATTGCAAGACCTCATGAAACTCTATCGATCAGATTGCTACTATCCAGAATCAAAATGCAAAGGTGAATCTATTGGCATTTGAATGAATATAATTTGTCTCACACATCTTAATCTGGTTATCACTAAAAGCACCCTAACCACCAATTCAAAATTATTTTCCCTTGTTTTATATTAGGTTGGCTGAAATAGGAGGAATAAAATGTTAAGGAGATTAGAGATGGACAAAAAAATGGTGGGAATTGAATATGAGTGATATATGTACGAGGTAGAATTAAGGATTCATTTGAAAGTTGGTGGATTAAATTCCTATCTTAAATTTGTAAAATGGACTAGAGTGGTGAATGATTACCATAACTAATAACAAAAAAAATTATAATTGAAGATAAATTATATTACATTCCATCCAACTGAACACAACAATAGTTTTTATTAGCACATTGTTTGGAGCCAGTACCGTTCCAATGCTCAATTCAAACTCAATATTGGGAATTTCTTCTCTACTCCATTTGTCTACCTAAAGACATACTGTGAGGGGTGTGCATAAAATCCACTAAACTGCAAATTCACACCGAACCAACAAAAACTAGAACCGCTTAAATCATAAGTAATAATTCAATTAACCGGATCTTTATATAAGTATATAACTAATATTTAATATCTAAAAAAATCTAATATAATTAATATTTTTAGGATTAATAGTTTAATGTATATTAATCAATATAAACATTTTTAAATGGATTGCAATCCTACATAATTAAACCATCGAGTCAACTGTTAATTTGTTTTATTTTATTGTTAATTTAATTTGCTTCGTATTTATTTGAACCATCATATTATAATATACAAACATAATAAAAATTTAAAAATTCGATATACAAACTACATAATTATAGATTTAATGACAACATTTACGTTAAATTTTTATTCAAATCATAGCCAAGTAATAGATAGAACAAATATTTTGAGGAAAAATAGACGGACTAAACAATTGCAAAGTTCAAACTGTAGTCCGGAACCAAACTAATATGTTCTTCAATATATTGGTTTCGCTTGGTTTAGATATGTAATTGGTCTGGTTTGGTTTTGGCTTTTAAAAAAACGTTATACTGGTTTTGTTCGAAAAAGTACATTGATTTGAACCAAACCAATTTGGGAACAGTATGTTTGCAGATGCAGCGCAACAGATCCACATAGCAACACAATGCATAAAACCCTCGTTAAATTTGTAGAAAGATTTAGCAATCTGATTCCAAAAAATACCCAATAAATGAAATTAATATTACAATACTTCGACGGACTCTATTCAGATGTCCTTTGGAATTTTGAACGGACCCCCGTCTCATTGATACATGAATAATAATACATACTAATAATAAATCGATTCAATTATTTACATATTTTTATTTATCGAACTTCGTATTAAGAAATAATATATTTGAGTGTTCGGTCAATTCAACCAGAAATATGAAATTTGAGCAAAAGGTCATTTATATAGGAAAAGAAGCAACAGTGAAAACATTTTTGTTGATTCATATATTAACATATATATGAAGCCTGGCATGCAAACAAAAGAAGTGCCAACATATAATGACACCTATAAAGTCGGATGAAAGCACTAAACAATATACCTTCAACTGCAAACACGAGTCAAAAACGGGCTGCAAATTCGTCAAAAAAGTGTAGGACAGATCAAGTGAGATCAAATGTCGAAGCCAGCGCAAAGATGAGAGTCCATCAGGCCCAACAGAAGGGCATGACATTAAGATCAAAGATTCAATGAGTGGACAAGAAGTTGTGGTTGCAGACAAGCAGTCATCTGTGAGCCGACTGCGCAAGAAACATAGAAATTATCAGCTTTCTATTTGCTGGTGGCTATAGAAAGGAAACCAAGTGGATAAGAAGTACAGAAGCGAAAAAAACCAACATGACAACATTACCTGCAAAACGAAGCATCCAGAAATGTTAGGAGAGGGCAATGAATGAAAGCTTCAGATAATACACCGCACCCTTTCAACTCGAGCAACACCATATGTGTTGCTTCAATATGGAGAGAATTTAGTTTGGGACATATTCCAAGATTTAAAGATTGAAGACCAACCTGCAACAGATACAAACACATGGTTTCAAGTTCACCACATATGGTTCCACTAACATGTAATGTTGTCATATGGGACATGATCCAAGATATTTATACAAAGCATCAAATCAATATAACAAAATGTTGTGTGCAACAAGGCTGTCACATCATCAAATGTGTGTAAAACACTAACAGGTGTATTTATCCGTCATATGTTTCTTTTGGGGAAAATAAACTGCATGAATTACCACAGACAAGTTTAGAAAGTTGCTTCTCAGTGCAAATGTCGACTTAATTGCAACCCTATGAAGAAAGTAGTTACAGTATTAAGCAATCCTTTGCACCATCTCAGGAGCTTGGGTAAACAGGCATGAGGTCATATAATGGAGGGCATGATGATAACTTATCAATATGCTTGAACTAAAAAACATATTTATTGCAGTATGTTTCCTCATTTTTATCATGTATGTCAGAGTTGCCTGCATGACAGCGTCAACTGGAAGCTAATCACTTTACAATCTAAACCTCATTCAAAATTTGTTTTCTCGTATCAAATAAAAGAGGCAAGGAGGCCCTTGATGATGAGTTTGCTTGAAGAAATGTGTGTAATTGCCTTCGCGCATCGTTAATATTTTCTCAAGTCAGCAGTCAGCTTTAAAAGGGAATAAATGAAACTTAACTTCCTTATACTCTTGATTTAATGTTCTAAATGTTGCACTAAATGAGTGCAAGTGTACTTTTCTGTTCTTTTGCACTTTGATCTTTGCAGGCTTTCTTGCTAACTGTTTACCACAGTCGTGTAGCGCTTCAAAACAGAATTTACTTGCACATGCGAGAAACTTACTAATGCACAGGTAAGAATGCTGATAAAGCATATCTTCATATATTTAAAATCTCATGATAAAATGAGTAGCAAAGGAGTATGATTTATTATGCATATTGTTTCTGGAAATGAACAAGAAGTAAATGAATAAAAACTCATACTGGGCAAAATGATGCTCTTTCAAGGTGATCACAACCATCCAGAGAGACATGCTCGAGAAAAGGGCAATTGAGGTCAAGAGAGCTTATAGCACGGCAACCAGCTAGAGACAGATTCACTAAGGTTGTACTGCGGAAGCTCACAACTGTAAGGTTCTGTAAAAAATAAGCGAATGAGATACACAGTTGGAACATATAACCGAAAATCATTTTACTACAATATATAGACATTGAGGAGAATGATCAACCTTAACTACAGGCTAAATAAAGACTGTAGCCAGCCCCTATAATACATAGCCGAGTTATAACTTGTGACTTGAGAGCATAGCTTTCTAAATAAAAGGAATATGAGGTAAACCAGACGTGTAGAATACATAAAGGTGTTTCTTTACTCTTCACATTGTAGTTCTTAATACTGAGTTACCAAAAACTTGACAAACAAAGACAGTAAATTTGTGGATCATACAGCAGCTTTACTCTGCACATGGGAGGGGTGAATTTGGTGTGCCTATAGGTCTATCCGCAGCATATTTTAATTGTGGCACTGACAATGCTGCTGTTCAGATCAAGGTTTTGTACGATATATATATATATATATATATATATATGAACCTAACAATTCCCTGGTACATTTAGCTTCCACAATGACTGGTTATGATTTACAAGTATAGGAACCACGTATGACGTAACTACAAGTCTACAACTACCGAAAACCTTAAAAAGAAAGAGATGTTCTAAGATAAGTCGGCAAAATGGAATTTCTAATCCAATGAGGATAATTGGTGTAAGAACTTATAATTGACATCTTTATGGTAAAGAATTGTACTAGACATTAGGAGCATCATTATTATATACATGAGAAAATTGTATTCCATTAAAAAAAGGTAACTTAACCAACTTAACTACTGAGTTTTAAACTTTCAAAAAAATAACTACTGAGTTTTAACATTCACTAAAGCTATGTAAGTTTTACTATCACAAACCTCACAATTATCAAGAACTAATGATCTTAGCATCGGACATCCGCCACCATCACTGAATACTTCACAGATAGTATTTGTCAGCAATTCACAGTCTGTAAGGTCAACCTCACTCAAAGATTGGCATTGAAGTGCTAGTGTAGTTAAACTTTCTTGTTTTTGTAACACTAGTTTCTGCAACAAAGTAAAAGAATTTATTTTGATCTGTTAAGTCATATAAAATTATCAAGTATAAAAGGAACCAGTATAATTATTAAGTATAGAAGGAACTACTGAAAAATTATCAAACATACTTGCAATGAATTTGATGTGATGGTTATTCGCTGGAGTGAAGGGCAATTGGAAACTTTGATGGATAATAGCACTACGCTTCGCAAATTTAACTCGATCAACCTGGCAAAAAAATTCATTCAAGACACATTTTTTAACATGATGCAAATACCATACAGTAAACAATTAGTAGAAGAAAGAATTGGATGCTAGTATATAATACTTTCTGCAATGTACAAGACTTATGTTCTGCAGGCGCGGAAGGTCCAGCAAAACAGAAGTCAATAAGCTACAATTATCAAGCTCCAAAACCTGTTACAGATCCAATTCAATTATATAAAAGAGCCGAAACAAGTGTAATATAAGAAGGCATGTCAAAAGGTAAATAAAAGATAGTTTCAAACCTCTAACATATAGCTATAAGCTATTGCAGTCATCGATGCTGAAATAATGCCCTCGCAACTGTGAAGCTTAAGAACTTTCAACATTGGCAGTCTTACAGACTTTCAAGATAAACCAAAAACCATGTTAACAGTAATATTGATGAATAAATCAATATAAAAACAATATTTCAAGCAATAACAAAGTTTTTAATATATTAATAATTAAAAGAGGTTCATGTGGAACTGACCTCAAGTGAGATGTTTTGGCAGTATGAAGCATTGAGAACATAGAGATTGGCACATGTGAGAGCTATATCACGTAACGTCTCGTCACTAACACATGAGCAATTCGACATATCCAAAGACTCCAAAAGAGGGCACGATGTTGCTGCTGAACGAATAGCAGCATCTGAAAGCTTGTGGCAGGAAGCTATATCCAGGTCATGCAAAAGAGGGCAATTCAGTGCAGCATGTGCCATACTACTCCTCTTCAAGGACAGGGTTTGAAGTTGAGAACATCTGCAAACATATTATTACTACAAAGTTGAATGGCAACTTTAATATAAATTATACATAATTTCTGACTAAATTGTCACCTGACAGAAATTCGAAGCACCCGACATTTCACGATCTGAAGATGATGTAATTGGTCATGATAGATAGGTACCTCTTGAATACCATTGCCAAGAGTAGCCTCGTTAACAATCAAACTTCTCAACTTATGGCAACCTGTCAAATCCTGGAAAAAGGTTTCTCCTAGTTGTCCTTTACCCACTATTAGAACCTCGAGATTTCTGAAACAAAGGAAACATATAAGCAACTACATTTAATTAACATTTACTAGTGTTGAACAAAGAGTTGAATGCTCACCTTAGAGAAGACATAGCCTTCATTGCTAGCAAGTGAATAGCAGGTGCACCATTAATATTTAGTTGAGTTGCTTTCGGATAACGACGACACATGTCCTCAACTAGAAATAGAAATATTAAGCATTAACAATCTTCATAAAACTATAATCATTAGCATAAAAAATGTGCAGCATGTCTGCATCGACGAGATGCAAGAAGTACAATATTCAGCAAATCGAGAGAAGACATTAATCGATCAATATATTAAACCTAAAAACAAATTAAGGGCAGCATTGTAACTTCCTAAAAAGGATGCATTCAATCAGATACTAGTACAACATTAATAGAAGATGACTCCTCTCAACCCAAACAAAAATTAAATAATTCATAGTTCATGGATTTATTAATCAAGGAAAACAATTCTCACATTGTTGCAAAGATATGTTCCGATTCTCAAAGTTCAATCTTTTCCAGAAATCTTCATGAGCACTAGCACTTCGCCATTGCCTGCAAACCTTGGCTGCTCGACAAAGATTGATATGGTCCAAAAAAGAGAAGACCTACCACCATGAAGAACAGTATCAGAAAATAAGGTGGTGGTGAAGAAGAGGAAGGGGAGGCAACAAGTACAGAACTATCATGAATTCAATATTGAATAAACAAAAAAAATGAATCAGTACCATGTGCAACAAGTCATCAGTAAGATCCATCCGCACTTCACAATCTCTTATGTCGATCCCATTATTAGAAAGGATTATATTTTCAAACTTCCCATCATTCAGGATTGGCGAGAGATAATGAAATTCATTTTTAAAGGAACCCTGATTAATGTTATAACCCCTTCCAAGAAAATCATAATTTTCATTATCTGAAGACGCAAATGCAAACTGGCAATCCCAATCACTGCAAATGGTTCAAAATTCAGTACCAAATACAGCCGTACAATATCTATATATCACATCAATCTTATCAAATCCTACTATTGCGTACTTTAGACAATGACAGAAAAAATGGGCACCACAAAACATTAAAATGACAACTCTATCAAAGAAAGCTCTAATTTTAGAAACAATTTTCAAAGCATGCAAGACAAAGAAGCCAACATTGTACAAAAATGCAATTTGATAAACTACCATTGCTGTTACTTATTATCCTTCCATCGTCAGTTAATACAGCCATGTCAGATGCCTAAAATTCCACGTAATGAATCTAAGAGCTACATGTATTTAGAAAAGGAACATGCTGGGAGAATTACTAGCAATAAGAAATATAAAATCACACTAAAATTTGAAGTGTAGCATAGTTAGTAAAACCATACAGGATTACAGGAAAGTGGAAATAGTACCATATTTTTTGTTGCTACCTACAGTTACATGATGCGGAAATCTTTTAGAATAATCATACTTTTTTTAAGGAAACTATGCATCATAAACTTGTACAACAAACCTTAACTGAAATATACTTTAAGTAAAAAGATATAGTTAAAGATGAATAGTTTATAACTCCCTCAAACATAGTTTACAACATACATAAAAAAAGAAGGAAGAAGAATGCTATGGAATTCAATCAAGGACACATAAAGCAAAATATTATAAAACTAAATATTAACAAACCACCCCACCACTCTTGGAAGATCCAATTTGAATTAAAGATCCCTAATAATCCCAAACCCTAAAGAATTACCTTGAGATCTGAGTTTGAAGGGAATTTGAAATGAAAAGTTAAAGACTGGATTACTGGAAAGGAGTACTTGTGTAATTGAGAGTTTCTAGATTCTGTGCTTCCAATTTAGGAAGAGAAATGATATTTTTAGTTAGCAAAAAAAAAAAAGATAATTGATATTCTTACTGATTGGAACAGGGGTGCAAGAAATAGAGTAGCAACGGAAAGAAAAATGAAATAATTTCGGTGCACAATCGAGAAGGGGTAAGCAAAATCTTACTGTTATTTCCGGGGTAAGCAAAATCTTACCGTTATTTCCGGGTTGGTTCAGTCTTTTATAAGGAAAACGTTCAGTTAAATTATAAATTTGGTCAAGGAAAACTGACCAAGCTATTATTAACAAATACATAACATTTAGATGTATATACATGACATATCACATATCTTTTGAACCCTAACTAACCCAACCTCTCATAACCGCACTCTAGCTGCAAGCCTCACCTTGCCTTCTCCATCTCGATTCTCAACGATGTCGCCTTCGATTTATATGCCAACTCAGCACTTTCATTGAATGCCCTAACTTAAAATATTATTTATTCAATCCCAAGCTAATTCACATCTCTCCCTCATTTCTATTAATCTGCATAAGGTACTTGTCAGTGTGTATATGTTTAATTCACAAATTGGAATCTGTATTTATATTCCTGTAGTATGCAGATCAGAATTCTTATTCTTTATATTTGATTATAGGACTTTATTGTGAGGCAGGATCGAGAATCTTAAGCACTGTTGCTACAAAAAGCTATTTGTTTTCTTTTTTATTTCTCTTATAGATAGTGATTATTAGTTATATTATATATTAACATATCAGCTTAAAATAGTGAGGACTTTGTCTTGTACGTTTAGACATATAAGTAGCCATACATACAAGTATCCAAAGAGGATTATATTAAACTTAGAACAAAATTAAATTATTCACCTGGTTGTTTACCCCCAGCTGGGGTTTGTTCCGGAAGGATTTGTTTACTATAACCTGGTTGTTTATGCATTCAACCTAAGTTACCCGGACTCGGGTATGGGTGTCGGACACGGGTGTGTATCTAAGAGTCAGATTCTTAATTTTAAAATAATTAGGATTCTTGGATATGAATCCAAAATTGGACACGGGTGCGAGGACTCGCATGTAAGTTTTAACATAAGTTATATTTTAAATAGGTTGAGTGATTGTTCATTCATAAAGATAGTGTCTAATATACATAAATCATTTAGACTTAATTATGTATGTTAAATTGTACATAAAATCAAAAGGATAACATAGAAACATCAAACAAGTCATTCATAAATTTCTTGTTTTTAGTAAACAAGTTGCAGAGAGATCTTTTGACCTGGGATGCTACAAGGTGAAGTGTCCGGGTTAAATAAGAAAGATTCGACCCACACCCCACACCCACACCCGTGTCATGTCCAGTGGACACGGGTATAGGCGCAAAAATGGAGAGTCCGGGTAACATAGCATTCAACTGTGATGTTTTTCTTCAAGGTTTAAACAACAGTATTATTTAGATATTCATAACCTTTAACTTGACAAAAATAACCCTCTGAAGCATATCTAAAAATAATTACATTAGTTAATTGTTTTATATTATAATTTAAACATAGTTTCGCTTTCTCTTGTCAGAAATATATAGGAATTTAGATATACGGTGATACTTATTCATTTGGGATTTTGAAAAACGGCAATAGTAATCATTTAAACAAAAGAGAAGTTGATGCAAGCATATCTGATACAAGGAGATGTAAGCATTTAAACAAGGTAGAGGTTGATGGTATGGAGATCATACAAAAGAGTGGCAATATGCAAAGTCTCTTCTTAAGATGTCAAAGGGACTTGCCTCATAGTCCACATTGACAATTTTATTTCCAAATGCTTCAACACGATCAGAATTATAATTGATCCCTGTTTTAGTAAATGTGGCTTCACTGGATTCATTCCACCAATTATTCGAGGTGCCACAGAAGAATGATGTGCAACAAAAAATAATAAATTATTTTTTCAGTAATTATTTGTAATATTTGATTGGGAATGTCGAATATTCTTGAAATCGGATACATGGTAAGATTTATCTATTAGAAATTCAGATATACGATAAAATTTATTTATTGGGATAAATTTATCTATTGGGAATTTACATCATTATAAGTTATATATTTATATATGGTAATATATATATATATTCATGGTACAATATCAGTGGGAGAATGAAGCGGAACATGGAATTAAAATAATAATTTGATCGGAGTTCGTGGAGTCATCAGAATTAATAGTCGACCCCCTTGTTTTTGGAGGGGAGACAATATAGTATGGAGTACTTGGGTTAAGAACACTTTAATATTTATATCGTATGAGATGTTAGAGAAGCTACTATGTGAAAACTGCCATATAATATTTGTCAAAGTATACTCTGCAAGGCAAAAAAGCCAATTAATTTACTACTACTTTTCGAAGAAAATGATACCAACATTATAATGAACAAGTATATATCATAAGTTACTAATTATATATTCTCTTAAATTCCAATAATAATAATAATAATAATAATAATAATATATTGAAACATGATACGTTAACATTGGACAACAATAAGATTCCAATGATGGCGTCATAGTCGGTTTTACACACCTTTCAAATGTTCACTTTTAATGGCTCCATAAAATGACATCCAGATTGCATGGAACCGACAAGCACTATTGCACTAATCAAGAGAGACACGTCCAATTAACTATCTGAATGACTCTAGTCCTGACCAACTAAAATCTACTTCATCAAATTTGCTAAAATTGCATGCAGATGTAACAAAAATGAATTCCAACAACACACCAATAATAGCATTTAATTCCTAGAATTCAGTTTTAGATGATTAAATAATAACAGTAACATAATGTATCCAATTCCAACACAGAAGAGAGGCTTACAGCGAAAATGAATGAACTTTAGGCCGTTTATTATGAGAATCATGATCAGGAATCCCTCTTTCAGGTACAGCTCCTGCTGATGACGAAGAAGGGGCGTCTCCCAGTGCCAAATTCAAATTAACTCCTGCATCACCCTGGCCACTACTTGACGACTCAGCAGTATTATTACACCTTGAATTACGAGCCGCAAGAAAGTCATTTAAATCAAATCCCCCGCCAAACCCTGCAGTAAATTCCAATACTTGTGCATCAATTGCTGCACCAAACTCCGGATCATCTTCAATTTCCATGCCCTCGTACAAATCATCCATTACTAACCTCCTTATCTTCTTCTCAACCTTTACCTAAACCAACACAAAATCATCAATCACCACAACAAATTAACATAAATTCAACCTCAAAAACACCATATATACATCAAGATCTCACACATTTCACCCAAGAATTCGGCAAAATTCAAGAACTGACACCCTAAATTAACAAATTTTCAGAAACAAAACCCTAACAGCAAAAGGGTCAATCAAAATCATACACAGAAATTTAAAAGATTGAATCTTTAAGCATAATCAATAACAAAATTGTGCATATCAATCAAATACACATTCATACATTAAAAAAACATACATGTAGAGAGAGAGAAAAACCCGAGAATTGGAGAGAGAGAGAGACACATACCAAGGATAAATGAACACTAGATCTGATCTGATGTTCGAATGCAGATAATCATCATTCTTGGTGTTCGTCTGAAAAAGACCGGCGGTAATGACGATAAATATGTATATATGTATATATTGCAGTTGTAATAAAACTTGGGGCAGCTGTTTTATGGTACTAGGAGTGGAGTAGAATACTAAAAGCCCAATATATTTTTAAAAAAGGGTCCAATTTGATATTTAGTGATTTTACTCTCTTTTTTAATTAATAAAATGAGAAATAGATATTTATATATTTTTTAAAACTAAAATTAAATTTTGTTTCCTAGATAAGTAGAATTTTTCGTAGTTTGAAGAAGAGGGAATATTAATAAAAATTTAATCTTTTTATTTTACTTAATAAAAGAGATTGCATTTTGAAGAAAAATAAACAAATAAATAAGAGTTTAGTCCATTGTACATGAGTAAAGATCGTCTGGGGCCTCTGGGCGGGGGGACTTGCTAGTTGTTACAGTTCTACTTGGTTGGTGTAACGGGGTCATTTTTTGTTAAGTCTGATATTGGTTGGTTGATGCTTAATATTAAAGGGGAGACATGGTTGTACTCAAGGGCGAGTGTTTGCGGGGTTGTCATAAACTTATGATAGTCAGCGCACAGGACTGTTCGGGAGTTAGAGTCGATTCCCTAATGAGCCCAAGGCAGGGCGAAATCAGTCATTGTTGTATCGAGACTTAAGGTTGACACTCTTGCGCGATTGAGACGCAATGAGTGTGCCGTACGGGGCGGGGTGCGGGTATTGCCGCACAACCCTTTAACAATTGGCATCAGAGGCAGACCAAAAGAAGCAAAGGGTTGTTAATCCAAGGCCAGATTCGGAACGGTCAAGACAAACCTCCATATCGGTCGATGTATGCCATGAGTTTTTGCAAGCGCTTAAGTAAATAACTAGACAGGGAACCTCACATGAAGGGAGTGGGGGAGTGTGTTACTCACTCTGGTGTAATCACGGTGTTATTCCAAATGTGCACGAGGGCGTGCATCAGTTTAATGGGGGGAGAGTTTGTAACGGAGTCATTTTTGTTAAAGGGGAATTGACTGGTTGATGCTTAATGTTGAAGGGGAGATATAGTTGTACTCAGTGGCGAGTGTCTGTAGGGGCTGTCATAGGTTTATGATAGTCGGCGTGCAGGGCTGGTCGGGAGTTAGAGTCGCTTCCCTGATAAGTCCAAGGCAGGGCGAAACCAGTCATTGTTGTCTCGAGGCGTAAGACAGACACTCATGCGCGCTTGAGGCGCATGGAATGTGCCATACGGGGCGGAGTGCGGGCGATACCGCACAACCCTGTAACAGTTGGTACAGTGAGAGGGAGTGAAACAGTATCCTAACTCATTCTCTGATAAAATAGTGGCTCCTAGTAATTTAGGAATACTAATTTTAGTTTCAACTTCAATAATAATTCTTCATTATTATTAATCCAACAAGGAGAGAAACGATAAAAAAAAGTGGTGAAAAAAGGAGGAAAAGAGATAGAGGTGAATATTTTATTCATAAAAATAAAATAAGGGATGGCTAAAAAATATCTATTAATATGTTATGACTAGTAAAATTTATAATATATCAGTGATTTAGGAAATTACTGAGATACTTGGGATACTGTTTGAGATACTGTTGAAGTTGTATTTTTTGTCACATTTCTTATTTTTGATCATTTAGTGAAGCAGTTGGACTTTCTCCTTATTAGACTTCATGGGAGGGTGTTAAACCTTTTTTCTGAAGTAGGTGTTTATTTTTCAAAAATAAGGCAAGGATAAAATTTATTTTTGAGAAATAAGTATTTATTTAAAAAATTTATTTATATATTATTTTCATAACTAAATATTTGATTTTGGAAAATAAAGTGAGTCAAACGAACTCTGTCATTGTTGTTTCTTATTTTCAATTGTTGTTTTTATTTTTAATTAAAAATTATATACAATTTTTAATATATAAATTACTATAAAATAAAATTAATGAATGGAAAAAAGTCAAAAAATTATTATAAAATTATCACATTATTATGACAATTTGACAGTAATAAAATGTCTTTAACTATTGCTCGTCGAAAAAATTAAAAAAAATTAGAAAATATAATATTAGCTGTTAGTTGTAACATCAACTGAAGAATTTAAACTTCCCGGGATTTATTTATGAGTAATGCTAGGGATTCAAAAATTGTCTCAATTTTTTTTATGGAATGATGTGACATGATACGTATCTTAATTTTAATTTATGTGCACATATGTATGTACGCGGGGTCTCGTATATTTATTAGGAAAATTATCAATTATACACGTGACAACTCAACATTTGAGACAATTTTTAGGGTTCCTATCATTTTTTTTATTTATATAATAATTCTTTCAAAAAAATTATGCATATTAACAAAATTTAATAGCACATTTTCTAATTCTGTACGTGTTGTATTGACATGATATTTCATTTTCTCAACCATTAGAGTATCTTATAGATAGATTAGAATATCTTATAGTTGAGATTTAATATCCCAAAACGGCTTGCTAGTCTATATAGGAGTATATAATAGCAGGTTAATTTCTCTACAAACATATATTTCTAAAAAAGTGCCGCTTACTACTTCTACTTCATCTCATATTTTTGTTCAATTTTTTCAAATGACTAAAACTTCTCCCAAATCTATTTTTCCACTTTCTCATCCACTCATCGACTGCTTTCGGAAAAATGATTTCTAACTTTTTAATTTTTGAATATTAAATTTATATTATGCTTTCTTTTTATTTAAAATTAAAATTATTATTTAATTTTTATAAAAATTTGATTTAGTAAAAAAATTTGATCAAATTTGAATTCATAATTTATTATTCTTTTTATATAACATTAAATATATATTATTTTCATGGCAAACTAAAATCTCAGTATTAACAATTCTAAAATACTGTACATGTCAAACCGTATAACTTATTTTAAAAAATATATTTAAAATAATTTATAACAATTATTAAATATAAGATTTTGATTAAATTTTTTGAGCCACCCGTAGCGCGACATTCTTCCCTAATTTCCCACTTAGTCAAATACTTTACTGAGTATTTGGTTGATGTCATTAGTCCAGAACCTCTCTTTGGGGGAGGATTCTTGACATAGATGATAGAAGTATAGAACTGGCCCCTTCATACTTCTATGACTTTGCAGGGTGTGAAATTATGAATTTTAGACCAAACTGCCAGAGTCGTGACTCGTGACTGAGGGTGTTTCAATTGTTCGAGGTTTGACGGAACCTTCAAATATAATATAATAGGGCACACTTTTTTATGTATATATATTATATATTTAAATAATTTTTAATTGTTATCTTCAATAAGTCATATAAATTCTAGAAATAATAATATAAAAAACATATTAATAGAAATAAATATTTGCATTGAAAATCTCTCTAGTTTTAATGATTTTTTTGGTTGATTCAATATTTAGGTAATTAATTTATTTTAAATTATATCCATTTTTAATGTATATATATTATATGAAACAATCAATTTAAATATAAAATGAATTGAATAACGGATTTATACAATAATACAATTTTAAATAAGTTTACATATAATTAGTTTTTATGTGATTATTTGTTTATCAATGTTATATCTTATTTTTTATTATAACATGATATATTAAAATTTACATGTATAACTTATTTATTTTAAATAAATTTCTACTTAACGTTCAAATATGTATTAGTGAATTTGCTTCAAAAAATGCTAGAATATATATTTTCAAATAATTTATGTAATCTATGTACTTGTTTTTTTCTTTACAATTTTCAGCTAATTGTCATTATATAATAAAATTATTTTATGCATTTTAGTTGTTGTATTTTTTTTACAATTATCAGTTAATTTTTATTATTTCATATACTTTTATTATTTCAATTATTAAGGCACTTTTTAAAATTTCGTACATGGCACACCAAATCTCAAGTCCATCGTTGCTACATGCATACATAAACAATAATGTAAAAAATAATGAGGGGGATCAAACTATTTATATTAATAATAAAAATGAGAATATATACTCCTAACTTATTTACTACCACGGTCTATACATAGAATGATAGAAAAACTAAATTTTGTTCTATACCATGCACATTATCAAATACATTAATATTCCTAGCAAATATATTATATGTCTAATAAATTTATTTTTATTTGTAATATTT
Organism: Oenanthe sinensis; assembly: GCA_028671895.1. Classification (NCBI taxonomy): domain Eukaryota; kingdom Viridiplantae; phylum Streptophyta; class Magnoliopsida; order Apiales; family Apiaceae; genus Oenanthe; species Oenanthe sinensis. Next base: position 2,231,091 of record CM053814.1, on the reverse strand, counting down.
TCAAATTCACGTGATATATTATATTAAGTATTTATATGTCTTTTTTTGCTATTCCTGACCAATATTATTAAATTCTAAAGATTTATACTGTATGTACACTAAAATTTAATTAAACCTTGATTAGAATTAGTAGTTATTATTTTATAACTTTAGAAAATTAAAAATAGATTAAATATATTTCTTAATATTATAATTTTCTTCTTTTTTTTTTTGCAATCATGCAATATATATAATTCCTGATCAAAGTTTAGTTAATTTAACCAAATAAAACAAATCATTTGAACTGAGATGAATAATTTTTTTATTATATTGTATTTAGATTGGTAAACGAAATACTAAGAAATAAAATATTTAAATTATTCATTTTTTTATTCTTATTGACCCGTTTGAAAATATGTATTTCATTTAAAATTCTTAATTTGATCAAATGACATGTTTAGATAATTAAAATAATTTGGATTTGGATTTAATTTAAATTCCAATACATTCAAATATTAATACAAATATGAGAATTTAAAACAACTCCTCAAATTCTATTATTTAAAATCTATTCTTTGAAATAAAATACATATTCTTAAACATAAATTTTCAAAAATAAAAATAAATAAATCCGAAAACGAATACATTATTGACAATATCCATTTTATCCGAAATTCTCATTATAGAAAATTTATAGTATATATCTATTTTTTTTCCTTTCAAATCTTTTAACAACCTCATTATTTTTTAAATTTCATTTCCCTCCATCCTGACATGTTTATATAAAATCTAAAACAATTATTTTTTATTAATTTTTAAAATACTCATTTTAATATTCAATATATATATATATATATATATTAATATAGAAGAAAATTAAATTCAAAATTTAAGAACAATAAATAAAGGAATAATTCTACAATCCACAGAACTAGCTGAAAATCTAAAGCAGTTAACCTGATATTCAATTTTCAGGAATAAAAGGCAACTGAGTGCATAAAACATTCCCACAAACTCGAGTATAAAGATTTGAAATGGGTTATGGACTTGAATATGTTTGTTGAATGGTGAACATATAGATAGGAGAAAGAGAATGATACTATAATTACAACGAGTGAGTAAACATCAGTATGAAGGCATGTGGGCTCCATTGATAAGATTAATGGTGTAATAGATAGATCCTGCCATTAACCATTTATATATACACTTTGACAATTTATCAACATTTTTCAGCCTTGTGTGGCCGACCATGGACTTTCACTGCCACCATATTTTTGATATTTGATATGGACTCCCTCTCCTCCTACTTCCCGGTCGTTTTCAACTTCATTTTTCCTAATATACTGTTTACTATGGCAACATTATAAGCCTTGAAATATTTCTGAAAATATCTTAAAGTCTTGGCATATAAATAGCTCTAGAATTTATTTATCAAAATTTAAAATATATTATATTTATTATTATAGGGAGAAATTTGTATAATTACATAAATTAATATTTTTGTAATCACGAAACAATCTATACTATGTTATTTTAGCCGAAAAATTAAAAGTTTTGGTTGGTCAGTCTCGGTCACGGTCACGAGACTAAAAAATATACATGTATTAGATATCATCTTACTTATTATAATACGGGCATTAACTATATATATATCTATATTAACTAGAATTTTACTTTTTAGGTCCAGTTATATATTTATTATAACACATGTCCAAATTAGAACATATTTTTATTAAATATAATAAATTTATATAAAATAAGAGAACATATAATATTAATATTATAAAATTTTATATTAAGTATCGATAAGAATATAAATAAAAAATTAATTTACCTAAATATTAGTTATCCCGTATTTCGCATGAGTTATAAGCTTGTATATGCATATTTATGATTGCTTTGATGAAGAACACGTGATTAAAAGAAAATATTAGTTTATCAAAATTTTCATTTTATTTATTTATAAATTATCAAAGTTCAACGATATTTCTGTTGTATGTGATTTTTGTGGCTGTGAAGGCGCGCCTACAAGGCATGTTATTAGCCTTTAATTTGTTAATATTTATGCTTGTATATGCCGATTGAATACCATAACTCCATATTCCTCGAGTTAACTTTGTAAGAGAGTTATGGTGTGCTGTTAACCTTATCTTCTAAGATCATTTTCCCGTACTCAGGCGCCTGGGGGTTTAGGACGTGACCTACGATTTGTGGTGGATCTAGTGTTGGCCTCCCGTTAGGGTATCCTTGAAAATATTTGTAGTGGACCGGTTAGAGCCCACGGTTTCCGGGTCAATGTCAGATCCATGAAATCCTTGGACCTTATACTGGGTTTTGACCTATCCGAACAAACTCGAATATAGAGTCCTCTTTCAAGATGGTTCCACTTGCCTTTTCTGCATTCGATTCGAAGAAGGAAACTCAGGTTTCCTAAATAGAGGTACGTAAACACATTTTTTTGGTCTGAATTATTAGAGCTCACAGTCGTCAGAGAACACAAACCTCTAGTTATTCTGAAACCTAACAATCTCAGCTCCCAATCTCATACAAACCACCACACTCTGATGATATTCATCCTCGCTAGATCTTTTTCCGACAAAAAACCTCGATTTTTGTTGATTATCACATTTCTCCATCAACAATTTCAAAACATTTTTTTGATTATTTATCTTTGTACACGTATTCTGAATAATGCTCTATATTAATTAATATCAAAGTTGATAAAATTTTATCACATAAATATTTGATATCTAATTTGGTAATCATAATTCTTTTGAATAAATATAAATCTTACATTATCATTAATTAAATTATAAATGATAAAAAGTCGAAAACTAACCGTTAACATGTTTGCAATTCATAAAATATTTGTGCGAGACGACACAAAAATAGAAGTTGCTCAAGGTCTTAATTTGGAAAAGGTTATTTGAGCTACATCATGGGCTTCGATCGATGGTATCGTATTGGGCTTTTTGTCACAAAACTGTTTACATTAGGTGTGTGACGTGTGTCCATCAGTGTGTTTGCCTATAGGAAATGTCAAATGATTCTCCAGGAGTTCATTCATTTTGTTTCCTTGACCAAAAAAATAAATCAATTATTTTTTCAATATAAATAATAACAAACAAGTTAAGTGTGAATTAATTTTTAAAATAAATCATTAAAATAATGCTGATATAGATAAATAGGTATCTTAAATAAATAAAAGTGAAAGTTATGTCCGTCAATTATTTGGAGACCCAAGTAAATATGCAAACTTAAGGGGTCTGTTAATGATTTTTGGAATGTGATTGGGCTTTTGCAGGCATAAGCCCATGGTATATCATCACATTAGCCCAAAAGATGCTCTCTAGTCTCTATGTCTATCTAAGGGCTCGTTTGGCTATGTAAAGTTAGTTATGTTGGAAATTCGGCTTATAAATAATTTATATGATAAAACAAACAGGCTTCAAGTAACGGGTTTAATAACCGTAAATATCATTTTATTCTTACTCAAGGTAAAAAATTAAATTAGTGAAAAAAGGTGAAAAAATTAAAGAAAAAAAAGGAAGTAAAGGAAGAGGTTATTCATGATTCACTTGGCAAAAATTGAATAAAATAAGTAGGGGACTAGGGGATGATATTTGCGGTTAGGTAACAAAAGTAAATGGATTGCATATCAAAAACTTTGGGGTTCGGATGAACCGATGAACTAATGACTAATCTATGTATAAAGTTGTAAAGCTGGTTTGAATTCGGGACCATTGTCAATCACTTTAAAGATGCAATATATGTATGTTTTTATCACCATCCAGCTAGATAACAGTGCATTACAGTAAATCAAAATGGCCATTCATATTATATTATATATCTTCATGACAACTGTAAAGTCCTCTGCAAATTATTTTGCGATCATGCATGGACAAAATAAGGTTCGATTTGTGGTTTGTTATTCTTTACAAGTAGTTTTAAGTCGAAAAAATACATACAATTATTTAATTTATAAATTATTTAGATCAAACAGACCTTAAATGTTAGTTAGGCAAAGAACATAGAAGTTAAGATTCGAAATGTTTACTTTAGACTATGCATATAGCTATATAGAGTACAATTTACAAAAGTAACATATGTTTTCTGTGCTTGATTACTCACTTAAATTTTTATTCATAAAAAAAATTCAAAAATAATTTGTGTAGGTATGCAGACAATATACTTTAAAATACGTGCAAAAGTCAAACATGACACATAAATTGGGACGGAGGAAATACTATTTTGTATGTACATAAATTTAAATTAGGTGCTGCTTTTTATGATTCGAACATATCCACCCAATAACTTGATCAAAGACTAATTACCTAAGAAAAAATTTGATCAAAGACTGTAGATACTTGAATGGTAAAAGGAGTGATGCACAATCTTTCAAGTAACTTTAACTGAAAAACCTCAAAATTTGAGCAAAAAGCACGTCCATGCATGAGCGGGAGACATGAAACACAGAAGGTATCAGATACTTTATGCATGAAATCTGAAAAACAACACACACACACTTTATAAAAAGCTACATATATTTGGCTGATTCATCTTACAAGAAATCATGATCTTATCATTTGAACATACTTTAAGTCAGAATCTACCAGACCTAAGTTGAAATCCTACGACCTAGTATGTTTTAGCTTTTCTCTACTTTTAATGAGAGCTAGTAAAAAGATAAAGGTAATAAAGCAGTGAAAAGAAAAAGAAAACAAACAAACAAAAGAATAAAAGAGAGATGTAGCTGGCTTCAAGAAATGTACGTGGATACCGAGTAGATTTGATTTATGTATGGAACCAAACAAACTTAATTCTAGGTAGGAAAATGAACCAAATCGTTTAGAGAATATCGATGCTTGCCCCTTTTGTAGTTTAGGTCTTTTTTGCACGTAAGAGAATCTGTATGTGCATGTGTTTCTAAACTTGTAACTCATCTTCTTTCCAATATTCTCATTAGCCTCTATACCTTTTTAGCCATGATGTGTTTGTGTGTGTATATATATATCTAAACACACGCAGACACATGATCTGTAACACAATTAGGCATATATTTTGGCACGGAAAATGATAGGCCATATATGAATTCACATATATATTGAGCATAGTGATACACGAGTTCTATAAATTTATCAATATAAATTTTGTAAATACAGTTATGATCTACTGTATATTATACAAATTTAGAAGGGTTTGATTAGGCAAGCACCTTAATTATAATCAATTACATAAATTTAAATACTCTGAAACTCTCATATATACCCGAAAAATCTTGCTAAGGGGGTAGCACAAGTTATATAACCATGCCTAAACTTTTTCACTGAAATGGATATCCATCCCAATTCAGACATGTAAATGAAAAGATTAGATAATTGACCTGCACTTTATTGTCTCTAATTTTAGAGTCCGCATCTAAATTGGAGGACAGACGAGTGTGTGCGTGTATCTATTGGCTTTTGTGAACACTGAATAGCTTCCAAATTCCAATTATTGAAATCTAAAATCTTTGCAAATTCTAGTATTTTAATATGCATGTCACCTCTTTTCGAAATAAAAAGGACTATATGCATGTTGAAACAAAATAATTATTAGTACCACTTGCACAACAACTTGATAAAGATCTTGTAATAAATAACTCTTAACTTTGTCGTGGAGTGGAGACTTAAGCCAAAAAAGAAGAATATATATATATATATTTTTTTTTTTTTTTTGAGAATTCATGTACCGATTGAAATGTTTTCTTGATCAACTGCAGAGGACCTTACAACAAAAATGGTGGATACATTAAAACAACGGGACTCTGTCACTCGAGAGTGAAGACTAGTAAAAACTAAAAGCCTGTCTAGGATTGACGGCGATTTCTCCTGAAAATCTTCTGTCCAGGTGCAAGAATGGCCATGGGATCGTATTTAGCCTTCCTTTCTACGAACCGCGACCATTGATTTCCAAAATGTTGCTTCCATCCTTCTTCGGAATTGTAGTGAGGGAAATATAGCTTAAAATCAAAGCCATTTCTCAGGCAACAGTTGATAATTTCGCGATTCTGTAAGAGTAATTCTTCCACTGGAGGTCCCTTTGGATATGGTAGAGTAAATCTGAGTAATGCTACTAGGTAAAATATTTCCCCTTCCGGTAACACCACCGATGTTCGATTGTCCCATCTATAATTTTTTTCAAGGGAAGAATTGTAAGCAAAAAACACAATAGCCAAAATGTTCGTATCTATAACAACTCGAAAATAAAGCAATCATTTCGAAACCAGCTGTTACAAGATACGATTATATTATAATCAAGGACAATCCTAGACTAAGACGGATGAAATCTGTGCCTACGACCCAAAAATAAAATTTTTGAATCTCTCCTATAACTACTACTCTCAGCTCAGGCGAGCCCTGTTTCTGTTTCTGTTAAGAGGCAAAATTATATAAAAAAATATAAAGAATTAATGGTGTGGTGACATTTGTGGAGGGGGGCCTGGTTAAAAGTTTGTGATGAAAAGAAAAAGGTACAAGAAAAAAGAGAGAATATTGGTGGGACAATTTGGTCCAAAGGAAGATAATTGGTGGTGACAAAAAACAAAATAATTGTCATTGTACTGGTATGGCCAATAAATATGCTTGTCGTCACTTATATAGCACGACTGTCCCGGAAAGCTCCATCACTTTTTTTCTTATTTTCCACCAAAAAGATTTATTTGCACAAAGCCATAACTGTTCAGGTAAACATGATACAGGAAGTCAGGAACATCAAAATACAGCACTAGTATGTGTATACAGCACTACACAGGAGAAGGAATCCCAGGCCTATTAAATTTAATTCCTAAGCGATACAAAAAAATTGTACTACCTATAAGTAGTATACTAACAGTAAAAAGCTACTGTACTAGTCTATATTATAGAGGCGGAACCAGAATTGTTAACGATGGACAAAAGAGAACAAACGAACAAGATTAAATGACAAATGTACAAGTGGTCCACAGGGCATCTTGCAAAAGTCAGAATATCTTATACAGAGTGTCAATGGGGTTTGCTCATACGTTACAACTACCCCTAACCCCATATATAATATGATTATAACAGCATACATTGCATTATCATTAAGTAAATAAAGATTTCGTAACCAACGTACTATGGCCTATTGGCAGAAACAACATAGGAGATACGGGTCCCACGTGGCCAAAATTTGCAAAGCAAGAGAGGTTATATGGGTCCTACTTAGCTGAACTGGTACTGGAGAATAAGAAAAATGTTAAATGACTTGTAACTTGAAAATCTTAACCACCCGATTTTTAGTGGTTCAATATATGATCAGCATATCACTCGATCCCATCACCCGATACTCTGATACATTTGTGTGTTTAATGTTGAATGCAATATCGTAAAAGGAGTACGACTTACTTAGAACGGAGAAGCGGATAGACGAGCATGGGGCCGCCGATTCCATGACTCAAGATTTGGTTGAAGATGTGATGATTAAAAGCAGCAATGTCTAATTTCGACACGAACAAGTTGAGCCAAGGGTGTGGGGCGTCCCATATACCGTTAGCTCTGGCTTCTTGTTCGACACCTTTAACTCTTAAAAGAAACTCCATATAGCTCAGGTCCATTTCATATCTCAACCCCTCCACAAATCTCAGCCGTCCAACCAATCTATCCACATTCTGCAACAATTATAAATTTATGATTAGCATTAAGTTATGAATATGTTATTATTGTGTCTTTTACTAATACAAACAAAGGAATTGAATAACGCATAAAAATGATGGCCTATTTTGGCCACTAGTAAACTGGTGGGTGGGCCCAAATTGTCAGTAGCAAAATCTCGATGATGACAAGCTGAGGGGGTATTTTCTGTTTGGGCCTGATTCAATTTTTATTTTATTACTTTATTACTTTTGGTTTGTCGCGGTATGGTAAAGAAAAGGACATAAATTTGGATTATAACAAAGATCCGACCCTGTGGGTCAAATTGTTACACGTTTGTTAGTGTCAGAAGATCCAATGGAAGATATGCATTATACACTGTATGTATGGTCAGTTTCATATTAGCCAAGCAGACATATACTCTATCTACTAATTTTTTAAGGTTAATGTTACTATTAACTAGTATTAAGCATGTATTATAAGGTAATTATCATGATTCCAAGCATTGTTAATATAAGATCAATTTTGACTTTTTTTACTGAAAAAAGCCTTGAGTGTGGGACCCGGACAATACTCTAACATGTTGGTCAAGGTCTGTCCATGTCAAAACCAAGTCTTAATTTGTAGGTTCTCTCCATGGCTCCCCATCCTCAACTTACAGCTAAACTCAATTTTTTCCCATGAACAGTCACTTCTTAAATCTTAATCTCATCCTTAATCCTTAGGTTTTGTACTAATGCTGCTTTTTCTATACTATTATATATGTAATATGGGACCATTACCTTTAATAATGTCACTAATCTTAAAAGGTATATATAGCAAAATTTTAAAGAGATGCACAAGCAAATACAATACAAGTATATATTGACATCCTATATTACTATTATCTCGTGCTGCTGCAGGAAAAGTAGTAGTAAAAAAACAATTAATCAGTTATCGCACTTACAATCACTGATCGTTAAAATTTATAAGCTTATAGAGCAGTGAACGTTCTAATAAATTTTAGAAAGAGTGAAAATCGAATTCAAATCATTAGATGAAGTTTATACTGTTAATCCAAATAGTGGATAATATAGAGTTAAAAGAGAGTGAGTTACCAGGTTGAAGTTTGAAGACTCATCGGATTTATTGTAATGCAATGCCACCTCAAGACAGTAAAGAACAGGCCCAGCATAGAAAGGAAGCAGGGTCGAATCAAATCTCTGATTAAAATTTAGTGGCACCGATTGCCACCCATTCACTGGATCGTCATTATTCGTAAATACAAATCCCTCCACATAATCAAACCAGTCACCGCTCTCCGACTGGCTCACCAGAAATTCGGCATCCTTAGTAAACTCGTCGAAATCGGAGTAAACTAACCTTATCCATCTCACCTGATCATAAATCACAATTAGCATCATCAAATTTTTTTTTATCAACATATGATTACCTAAGAAAAAAATAACAACACGCAATCATAAATTTATATACTCACGCACACATGCAATTTATATAACAGATATTTAATTTTCAATTTATACGTTACTTATCAAATAAACTAAAGGAGCCCTAAATGCGATAAATTTCAACCAATAAATACCATTTCCGGTGCCGGTTGAAGCAAAACCCTAGCTCTAGTAATGACACCAAACTGTCCAAGCCCACCAAGAACAGAATAAAAAATCTCTGAGCTCTGACTCTCGGAGCAAACCACTAGATCACCATTCCCCGTCACAACTTCCATTTCGATCACATTCGAAGTTTGAGGACCATACCGAAACGCCTGGCCACTAACGCCGCCATTCGACAACGTACCACCAACCGTCAACCCAAGATAATCCGTCCACGACCTCGGGGCGAGTCCATGCTCCAAAACGCACCGTTTCAACACCTCCTCCCACAACGCTCCCCCACCTAGGTCAACAACATAGACCCCTTCACCGCGATACTTAACGCGTTTTACGCAAATTTTCTTGATTGTTTTCATGTCAATGACCAAGCCATTTTTAGACATGGCTTGGCCATTTATGGAATGCCCATTGCCTCTAGCGGCGACCGTTAGAGACGGCGACTTGCCGGCGAATTTGAGGACTTTTGACACGTCCTCGGCGTCGGTAGGGTGAATGAAAGCGAGAGGTTTGGAGTTTTGCATGCCGCCGAAGTCGGTGGCAGCGGCGGCGTCACTGTGTTCGATGGTGCCACGGAGGTCAATGGCGGAGATGAGTGGGGATTCATCGGAATCCGCCATTGTTTCCGGTTGATTTTCTTGAAGTAAGTATTCTAAGTAAGCTATCATGCTGAAATAGAGGATTTATGTAAAGTTGTGTTTGTAAAACTGTAAGTATAGAAGTTGTATGTAGTCGGTATATATAGATAGGAATATAGTTAGTATCCTGTTGGCACGATGATACTATGGATATCACCTGTCTGCCACTTTTGCTTTTGTCTAATTTATATCAAACCTCTGTCAAAAAAAATAATTATATCGAACCCTGTCTTTGATAATAAAAAACAATTCATTTTTAACTTATTTGGATTTTTTTCGAAAAAAAACTTACATGGATTATTTGATAAAATTAAATCATCAATATTTTGTAAATAAAAAGGGGAAGATATCGTTAAATTTGTAGGAAAATGTGGGTAGAATCCTCATATTGTCAAGTCATTTTGAGCATAAGTTTGAATACTTTTTGAGTGGGTGCGTGCGTGGAACAAGTTATGGTTGAAATAAGTTCTCCTCCATGAGAGCTTTCTAACGCATATTTAAGTATTCAAAATAATCAAGGGATGGATGAAATATGATAATCCAAAGTTGTTCCCTTGAAATTGGAAAAATTAGAATAAGAACTTGAATCCCGCATTGAATTGGAAAAATGATTTTCATGAATTTATATAGTAAAACACTTATATAGTATTTAAGTTGTGTTAGTATGGTATTGCACATCATAGGATTTCAAAGGCAAATTCGTGGATTCGCAAGTGTTCGGACGACCTGCGTACACGAATGCAGTAAAATTTGGACTGAATAAATCCGGACTAGTTTTGCTAAACTATTTGAAATTGATTTTAACAACCGTCTTCCCAAGTCTACTAATCTCATAACCTAAACACAGTCATCCGTCTAATAATCTCATAACCTAAACACAGTCATCCTCAAATACTCCTCTCTTCCTGGTGATAGTTTTTGCTCAATTCAAACTCGCTGAAGATATTGTTCATCGTGTTCTCATTTTATCATGGGAGGCTATCGACTCAAGCATACGGTGAGAAGCGAAATAGGTCTAAGGATACAGTTTCGCACTGGACTCGAGACATCTTTCATTTCATATTCTTTCTCTTTAGCAGTTTTGTTTATAGTCATATATCACTCTGTTACTTGCACACACAATCACTTGTATTATATTAGTGTATTTTTTGCGGATTGTTTAACAAAATTCAGAGGCGGATTTATGATATAGGAGGGGATTAAATAAAAATTCATCGGTTTTGCAATTTTTTTATACTATAAATTAACAGAAAATTTCTTAAAAATTAATCTTTTATTCGATTACGAAGAATTGTTTACAAAAAAAATTCACAATTTAATTTTGAATTTAGTTTTAATATTAAACTTTCCTGAAAAGGTATAGGTAATATTAAACTTTCCTGAAAAGGTAAAACTATACAAGTGTACGAGGTATACGAATAACAAAATGAGCCGCAAGTCCCCGTTGAATAGCAAATTCAATTCTTTTAAATACATATTTTGTTGAACTTGTAGACATGACATTCTCAACTCTCCTAAGAAACTCATGTTTATGCACATTTACCTCTGCCGCTTTAGTCGCCGCTTGACCAACTATAAAAATTTCATTACCAAATATGCTCAAAGGAGAATTCCGACGAGATCAACACAAGTATATTTTCGTGCATCTCAACTGTAAACCAATATATCAGTTGACCTTGATCTAACTTCACCAGAAAGGTGAGAAAGTTGACGGGTGCCTCCTTTTTAATTTTTAATTTGTTCTTTCTATTACGTTAAAATATTTATAATATTTGGAGAGACTATTACAAAATATTTTATATTTTTTCAAAATTTTACATTAAAATTTTTATGTAATAAAAAATTGACGGGACCCAGTTCCCCTTTAATTCCGGCCCTCGTTAAATTTAGTTGGAAAAAGAGAGTTGTATAAGAATTGGTGAGATCTAAAATTTTGCTGAATCGAAGTTATATTATTTAAACTAGTGAAAAAAAACCCTGTTTCGCGGCGGCCTCATAATAAATTTTACATTTTTATAATTGTTATTTCTAAAAATTAGTTACAAAATTTTCATATAGAACTTATTTCTTATCATCTTAAAAAATAATTATTTCTTATCTCTTATTTTCTTTTTAATTTTTATATAAAACTTATTTCTTATTTTATAGCTATTTATTCTTCTTTTTTCCTTTTAAACTTTTTATATCAAAACTTTTCAAATCTTTCTTTCCTCTAAAATTTTGATGGCTGAAAAGGAAGTTTTAATTATTTGTATTTAAAATTGTAAAAATCCGAAAAAATTAGAAAAATAGAACAGAGCGTATTAGGAGCGCCATCTCACGACCATCGTCTTCTCCTTTATATATATATTGATTGGTGATTTTTCATTTTCTTTATACTCGAGTTAGAAAGTTTATATTTAAATTTGAATTTTATTTAAATTAAAAATATATAAATTTGTTAAATATTATTAAATTCAATATTTAAACACATATTTATATTCAATATTTTTAACGGAATTCGAATAACAAAATAATTTGTACCATGATTTTAATTTCTTAACTGTTGGGTAAATATCGATCAAATACGTATTTGATTAGTACATGTAAATTATGTAATGAATCGCCGAAATATGATAGGGGGATGTAGTAAAGTTATGAGGTTTAATAATTATAGGGTCTACATACTACTTTGATTGAAGCTGAAATTGTGTGTATCAGAAAAATACACCGAGACGAACGTACAACAATCGAAAGATATACTGTTTAACAGAAGAAAAAACAATGGGAAGATTAGTCAAAACTGTTGGCTCTTTTAAAGTATCAATTAATGAAACTAATTACTTGTCCGAAAATATATAGATCTTGTCTTTAATAAGACAAACTTAAAATCTTGCTTTGTTTTAAATTGAAGAATCAAACGTAATCAAATCTAAGTAGGTACATGAATAAGATGATTAAATCATCATCTAAACGTTATAAAACTTTAGGAGAAGTGATAGAACAACTATAATTTTTTTAAATTAATTCTTTATACCCAATTTATTACTCTCATATTTTAGATACAAGATTTAAGACATGGTTTAAATAAGAATTTAATTGCTTGTTACATCATACATGTAGCTAGCTTTATGATCGTATATTGTTTTTTCAAATATTATATTTCCAATTTGTTTATTAAATTTCTATTAATTATAAATAAAAACCCTTATTCACCTCTCCTCAATTTTTTAAGAATCCGAGGCATGATCAGATTGGAGTTGTGATTATATATCATGTAGTAGACTGGTGGTTGCGACAATAAGCCAATATATTCATGTCTTTTGCAATTGATATCAAAAAGACGAAAAAAGATATTATTTATAACAAGTGAATCGTTTTCATATACGAATGAGAGAATCAACTCAAGCTTTAATTACTGTCTTATTTATTTCCATCATTGCATATTACCTGTTTTTAGTTATATTCTAATAATATTAAGATGTGTCAAAATCATTTTAAATAGGGTAGCCGCTCCTCTCTCAAATGAGAGTCGACCCTCATTTATCTAGGTTCTAGCCGCTTCTCCCGTTTTCCTAGGATTTTCCCATTCATTAATTTTGGAATGTTTGTTTGTCTATCTTTTTAGGTTTTGGGGTGTTCTGTTATGTTTTTGTTTAGTTATATTTGGGTGTATTCGGTGGTGAATTTTTTCAAAATGATTTTATTGATGATTTTTTTAATTTTTTATAATATTACTACGATTTTACATTCATAGCTGATAAGTGCTTGCCATAGCTGATAAGTGCTTGCCAATATATTCGTATAATCTTGTTTAATTTTTGGTTCGTTTGAATTATTTATAATTAACTTATAAGCCGAAAAACTTATAAATTCACGCAAACGGTGCCTTTATAATTTTTAGGATCCCAAGACATAGAAAGCTAAGGTCTTCATGGATATCTAAGAATTGTAGTTATTTTTACTATGTTGCAAATCCATTTTCTGATTATTTAAGATTGCTTCAAAGGCGGCCAATTTTAATTTTATCCGCAAGTAGATTCTGATTACTATGTTGCAAATCCATTCATAGCAAATCCTGCCTCTTATTTCCGAAAAATATGTAAAAAATTGTTTAATAAATTTTAAAATTAGTTTTTTGAAAAAGTATTTTTGGTCAAAAAACCGATTTTAGAAAAAACAGTCCCCTATTATTTTGAAAAAAGGTTGTTTTCAACTTTTACTGAAAGTAACTACATTTTTTACTATCAAACCATTTCAAAAATATTATTTTTTATATTATATCTTAAAATATACCGAACAATATTTATAAACAGCAATCTCAAACGGAGCCTGACATGTATTTTAGTTTGTTTGATTAATAAAATCAACCCTATGTGTTTCGAGTCAAGAAAAATATAATTTAGTAGAAACCTCTCTCATTGACTTGAATATAATGAAATTATCCGTGTGTGTAAAATTTTGAAGTTCGCAAATATTAAAAAGTTTACTCAAATTGATTAGAATTTAGTTGGTTGAGTTCCGGATTCCAAAGCATTTTTATTACCCAGAATTTTTATCAAAAACTATATTTTATCTATGCATATTGACATTGTATATATACTATATTATTATAAGTGAATATGAGTTTATTTGATAATTTGGTTGGTTCAACGCTTTTCAAAAAAATTGTAAATGCTTTCTAAATTTTTTTAAATTAAACATGTATAATTTATTTCATTTATAATATAATAACATAGTAGTTTAGATCGAACACAAAACACATATTAATCTACTAACTAAAATACATTATTATACAAAACACACAAATATCATCCTATTAAAATATAAATACAAATAAATTATATAAAAATATATACATATAATATTAAATAAAGTTTAAATTATTGTTATACAAATAAAAATAAATTCAAATCATATTAAAAATATTGAAATAAAAATATTAAAAAATTTAAAAATTTCATTCGTGCATCGTATGGGATATAATATATAATTTATTATTTAATTAAATACATACACTTTCTAAAAATAATTAAATACATATAATTTAAAAATATATACACTTTCCAAAAATAATTAAATACATATAAGTTATTTTATCTATAATATATAATAGTATAACATTATATATCTAACACAATTATAACTTGACTTACCTATCTTAATACTATTTAAATTATAAATTCAAATGAAACAAAATTATATACACACATAAACTCAAATTATATAAATTATAAATTATAAATTATATAAGTTATAAATTATATTTATTTTAAAATTTTATTATTCCATAACTTTACGGTATCTTTTTATGAGCTATTTCTTATACTTCACCTCAAACTCTATGAGACCTAATTTATCCCATAGTTGATTTTTTAATTAACAGCTCGAAAACTTGAAAAAGGCTTGGATGAGATGGTCGTAACCAAAAAAAAAAAGAGAAAAAGAAATTTATATTCAAAGCTGACTAGTGATGTGCATTTAAGATTGCATGATCATCAAAATCTTTTGTTTGAACAAGTAAAAACTACTACGAGATTTATATTGACATTGGGGATCCTACAAAAATTGTTCTTGAGTTGGACTAAACCAATCAAATTGATTCAGTATTCAATTACGTAATGGAAGGTCTTGAATAATTTAAGAAATCTTTATGTTAAGTCTCAATCTATACTGTGAGACTAGTTAATATTTGGATTTTTTTCGATTTGATTTTGTAGCCATCGTAGATGATTTATGAAGGCGAGACTTGTTTCAAGAACAATCATTCATTTAATATTGGTTCACAAAATAAAATATTTTTTATGTGATTGTGAAATGGACATTAAAATTATTAAATAATTGTTTGATAATATTTGTAATTTATTCATTTTATGAGATATAATATAAAAATATATATTTGAGAGGTTTGATAAAATAATATGTCGTTACTTCCCACCATAAATCAATTTTTTTTTAATATGAGATTTGTTTTCTTAAAAACAAGAATTTTCAGTCAATACTCTTGCATAAAGTTGTTTTTAAATTTTATCAAACAATTTTTTCTTCTTATTTTTAAATAAAAAATTGTTATTTACCGAACAATGTCACCCCCATTCCTATAACTATTATAATTACTAGATTTTAACAATGCACGTATATTTTATTTTATTAATTAATAAATTTGACTATAATATTATTATTAAAAAAGTAATCATGCATTGTATGAGTATAACCGAAATAAGGATATCACATAATGCTTTAGTTGCAATGGGGTTCATTAATAATAAAAAGTAGGTATATCAAAAAAATTAAAACAATATCTTAACTTCTATTTAAGATAAAAAAAATTAAAATGTAAATAATAGAAAATATTTAATAATAATATTCAAATACACTCATAATATACACATATTTCAAATAAAATATAAATAATCAATAAATAGAATCCAATATAATAATATATTCACACATGATATTAAATAAAGTTAATAAGAATAAATATAAATATATATAATAAAAATAAAATGTTAATAATAAAATATTAAAAAGCACAACTAATAGAAAATATTTAATAATAATATTCTAATATTTTTATAATATATATGTAAAATAAAAATATAAACAACTAATTAATAAAATTAAGATATAATAATATAGTTATACATGATATGAAATAAATTAAAAAATAGTAAAAATATAAATATAAATGTAATTTAGAAAATGAAAAGAAAAAGTATTAAAATTTAATTAATAAAATAATACCAATAATCCGTATTTCGCACGGGATATAAGTTAGTATGTATTAATCTCATAACTAAAATTCATCAAATAAGTTTGTATAATCGTAACAAATTAGATTTGGATTTCATTTGAATTTGAAGTCATTCAACTAATAGTTCAAATATCTGTAAAAAATATATTAATTAATTGTACAAATACGAAAATTTGAATTGAAAACTCAAATTCTATGATTTAAAATAAAATGTAAATTTCTAAACACAATCTAATATCGATTTGTCTTATACAATATATTTACGTACCTTAATTATAAAAATCAATTTTGCATGATTTCAAAAACCAACTCAAGCGGTCTACATTTTTACACCAAAATTGCCCATCATCGTAAGTTCAATAAGAGAAAATATTTGCGATCCAACTACTTTATATGAATTTGATAACTAGATCAAACCCGAACTTATGATCAAGAGACTCAAAACTACTCTATAATCCTTTGTCAACTGTATTTTTCTTTTTTGTTAAAAATAATTTTTACGTAAATTAAATAATCTTAAAAACCTCGGATCGCTTCCTGTCGAATTAGTTCTTGAGTTACCGGTTACTGTCAGCTAATCTTGGGTCTGTCGAGTAAAGAAAATCCAAGGGAATCACATTAGCCTGTCAGCTAATCTGGGCTCATTTTGTATCTGGACTCGATATTATTGAAGCATATTGTACTATTATTTAAAATACTAGAATAAAATGGGCTATGCCCATCGAGGCCCATGTGACAATTGAAGATCCTTTCAAACTTTTTCGACTGACCCAATAAGACCTAACAAGGTAAGTTATCACAATTATTTCAAGATTATATTAAAATAAAAAAAATTTTGTAATCAATTTTGAAATTTAAAATTGTAAGTGGGGGGCGAGTCTAGTTTGATTTATAAATTTAAAAAAAAAAAACCATTATATTAATTTTGTGGTGGTACAAAAATAGGTTCACGCGCGAGACACGTGGTATTGCTTTGAAACACTGGTATAAAACCCCAGATCCCCTTGCATTTTCCCCTGAAAATTAAATAAGAGAAGAAGAAACCGTTAAAATTATACACACACAATTCGAAATCACTATCATCCTCATCATGCATATACGATTCAAATTCAGAAGCGCTGTTGACTTGGACGTGGTAGATATCGGAGACCGGCCGTCGATATCAGTTATGGAACTTAAGTCAATGATTATAACCCTCAAAAACCTCAATTTGTGTCATGACTTCGATTTAGTCTTCTCCCATCCTCTTACTGGTCAAGGTCTCTCTCCCTCTCCCTCTCTCTCTCTCTCTTTCTATCTCTCTCTATCTCTCTCCCTCTCTCTCCCTCTCTCTCTCTCTCTCAATTCTGGTCTTGTAACTTCTCAACGTGTTACTAATGTTGGTAATTTTGATTGAATTTAGAGTATAAGGATGAAACTTATCAGATTCCAAGCAATTCAAGTGTGATAATTAAAAGAGTTCCTGCCCAATCAGTTCCTACAACTTGGTAAGTTTCTCACCTGTTATTTTTATTTTCTAGCTTCTGTTTATTACTTTAACGTTTTGGTGCTTAATTGTTATCAGTGGTAAGTTGTTATTTTCTACGGCAAGTTGTTATTTTCCTTGTTTTTGAGAATCTTTAATCCTTTTCCATCTAATTGTGCCTAATTACTTGGAAAGTTTTTTTTTTTTTTTGCAAGGAAAAGGATATTAATCATAAATAGCTTTGACGTTTGTATATTTTTTGTAGGCTATTTTGGGATGGTAAAAGAATTTATGACATCATTCTTTATTACGTTTCCTGATTGTCCGTACTTGTATATTGACTTTTGATTTATATGCTTATGGCCTCTCTAATTGTAAAATTGCAATTTTATATTTCCTCGTTTTGACTTAACATCGCAATATATTTTTCTAAAGTGTGATAGTAATAATGATAGTCAAAAAAGAATGTTACAAATGTGTTTTTGGATAGTTCATATATTTTATGTATTTGCCACCGCTAGGGAACTCTTCAAATTTTGGTTTGGATTATGTTTTGTTTATAACAAATTAAAAATAAATAAAGTACATGTGACAACTCACGGCGAATCTCGAGTCTTTTTCAAAAAATTGTCTATACCAATTCCAAAATAACTTGGGTAATTCAGAGTTGACAGGCCTACCACAGGCCCCTAAAAGCCCAAAAGATCATTATTTGTCAATGCAGTTTTTTAATGCAATTAGTATTACTTTAATAGAACAAAGGGCCCCACATGCCTCAAGTTGATGGCGTGTGGTATTCGGTAGGGTGTAACAAACTGCCACTCTTGAGGTCATCGTCAACAGATAGTCAATATACCCGGATCGTATCTCTGTAGCCATGCGGGAATACCGATTGGCTTGATGTCCACACCTCCGGACCTCTCCCATTGTGGTATTATACCAACAGTCTTCATGTCGCTATCTTGCGTCAAGTTTTCGAGAGTTGGATACCATATGTGACAACTCTTGGTGCATCTTGAATCTTTTTTGAAAATTGGATCCATCCTGATCTCGAATCCGAAATAAGATGAAGTAGCCTGGCTCAAACACAACTTTGTAATTCACAAGTCCAACACATGCCTCCGAAAAACCATTTATTGGTTGTACTTGATCTTTTAAACTGGACAAAGTGCCCCACATGCCTCGATGTGGGACTCAGGTGTTAGAGTGCATATACCAACTACTCAATCCATTTGAGGTGGCCCCTATTACGTAAAAACAATCTTGAATAGTTGGTGTTTTGTGTGTGGCCATTGTTTTCGTGGATCACAGTCTTTTTAGCCATCTTAGTCAGCCTCAGAATTATTTCTGGAGGCAGGGCTCTTGACAGTTTTGTCAATTCACAATGCTGCAGTGTCAGTTTGTGCCTTACTCCCTACTGAGATAAATATCAAATTCTGCGTAACTCGATTGGACCGAATACTTCCATAAGCTATGCTTATTGAATAATGAACAGATATCTAAGAATCTAAGCAGTTACAATCTCTTGTTGCTTCTTTAATAGTGTATTGCTTTTGCAGGACAAATGATAAAATTGGAAATTTGGGTATGAAGAAATCAAATCTTCTTTGTGAAAAGGTGCGTTTACACACATTTTCAGTTTGTTTTACTTTGAATGATCTATAAATTGCATTTCTGTAATTCAAAAAACAAATTAGGTGATAGAATCATAGAAATGACATTATCTAAATTTTCATCACATGTATGTGTAAAGTTTTCTGGACTCAATCAATCTGATATCATTTTTTATTCTTATCATTAAGGTGCCTGTTATTCTTAGATAGATCTTTTACATAATTGCAGAGTGGAGATATAAATAACTTTGTTGATTTTGGTATTAAATCGTGTGTGGTTCAGGACGAAATCCTTTCACACCCTAATATAGAATCTAAAAGGAAGAGTATCTGTGACGACGAGAAGGAAAATATTTCAAGTTCAAGGTACACCTTATCTCATCTCCCTATTACTTTAATTTAGCATGGTTTACATGAATTGCTCATTGATAGTCTGTATTAAATATACATATCTATTGATTCAATTGCATGCTTGATGATCTAGTGAATGAGTTTCAGTTATTTTCATTAATTGTTTGTTCTTTGTATTGTATCATATCTCTTTTGAATTTGTATATCTTTAAACCGGATGCGTGGTTTTTTTTCCTGTTATATACTAATAGTAAAAGCTAACTGGATCATTTTGATGATTGGTGTCCAGGTCAGGGCGCCAAAAGCGTCAAGCAGGGGACCTTGTTGAGGTTATTCCCAAAGGTCCGTATTATTACCTGTGATATTTTAATCACCCTTTTAATGCTAAACTTACCACACTGCAATGTTAATGTAGGTCCTGATCAGGATCACGCCAAAGTAAAATTTCCACCAGAAAAGCTGGAACCAAAAATTCAAGTGCATGTGAAGCTGGAAAAGTAAATGTTTCTCCTTTCCCCCCTTAATTCTTCTTTTGCTTTTTGCATCCAAGAGCACTGATTCCTATTTATATATTATTTTTTTTGAAAATTGTATAGAAGAGCCATTGACCTCTACGATTTAGCTGAGCAAAATGCTTTTCTACCATCAGAACTTAGATGCACCATCTGCAACAAATTTCTCAGGGAGGCTGTAATGATACCATGCTGCCAACAAAGCTTTTGTGAAAAATGTGAGTTACTTGTGTGTGTAGTAATCTGTCTTCTATCTTCACATATGAACTCTCCATTCTTTTGTTTCTGAACGGCACAGAGGCAATTGGCTCTGCATAATTGCTATTTGTCAACTTCATCCTATATTTTGCTGCAGCGGTGCTAATTATAAAGTTCATATCTGGAGCTTAAGTCAGTAATGCATACAGCTTATAATATTTGATCTTCGTGATTTTTTAGGCATTCATGGTGTTCTCAGTGAAAAGGCAAAGTGTCCTCGGTGTTTTTCACACAAATTTACGGAAGAGGATTTGCTTCCGAATTTATCTCTTAGGCAAGCAATTAAGCATTTCCTTGAATCTCAAAATCAGTTCTCTATTTCAGAAAATGCATTGCGGAGGTTTGCCCCAGGTAGGAAACTTGTTAATAATAAACTTGCAGGTATTTCTTCGTACTTGGGGCTGACAGGGAGGGACTGGTGGTTTTCTATGCTCAAACTAGTACCTAACCTTTTAACACATAATTGCAGATGAAGAATCTGGAATTCAGGCTAAAGATCCCTCTAGTGCTGTGACTATCGTTCATAAGAGACCAAAGAAACTTGTATACCCTTCTGCTATTGACAAAGGATCAAACTACCTTGTGGGAGCATCTTTTTATGGAGAATCACCAATAAAGAGAAATGCTTCCTTAGAAGGCTCAAGTTATCATACGAAAAACTTGGTGCCAGACAATGTTTTAAAAGGGGTTCCTTCGTTTCGACACAAAGAACTAATTGGTGGAGAAGGCGATAAATATGCTCAGCATGCATGTTCCAATAGCGAGACAGGAAATCAGCCAAGTCTTTCTGATTTCCAAGGAGAGAATGATCCCATCCACTTGCCTCAAATTCGTGTGCAAGAGAGAGGTACGGACTTTAATATTCTATTTTGTGCTCTTTCTAGAACCATGATTAGTGTTATACTGTTATCGTTGATTCTTGAAGTGCTTTAGGTGTGTTTTTTAGCCAACTTTTCCATCTCAATGCAAACATACATGTGCCAGTTTATCTTCACCTTATAGGCATTGTGATGAACTAAAATTGATCTTTGTATTAATTACTTAAACTGCGACAGGTGAAGATGGAATTGTTTCAGCTCCTGCTAGATACGGAAAGGTATGTTCTGAGACTGTAATTCTCCCCTCTTTCTCACTATTAAATTTATATATGGGTGTTGTTAGTTTCTAGGTTTTTTTAGAGTTTACATGTGCTATGCCATGAGGGCAAATACATCTTAAAAGTGTATACTAGCAGCTACTGATTTACTGTGCTGGCTAGATGCATGATGGAATAATGGTGGAAGTACTCCAAATGAAATGGAAAACTTATGTGAAAAGAGTATAAATAATTTAAACCTTTAATTAGTTGATTAAGAATATCCCGACAGTTTTATACTTCAGTGCCAAATTGTTATGTCCACTATATATTTGTATGGCGGCATCTTCTGCTACATACTATTTTGCAACCTCGTGAAATATAAATTTTATGCTGCTGGCATTGTGAAGCCGTCTCCCTCTTCTTTTCTTAACAAGTCAAAGATTATTTTCCATGAAAATGAATTTGAACCTATGAAGAAGACAACATGGATCTTTCATCTGTATGAGAGTATGGGCATTACCCATATTGAATTAGAGGCAAAGGTAGCCTATATACATATTTTAATTTACAGTGAACTCATCATGATGTATACATACATACATAAAATTAAAAAAATTAAGAAACTGCAGAACGATACCTGTGCACGAGAAACTATAATATGCATTTCTCGGTTTTATGGTTCATAAAGAATTAGACTGTTGACATAGATTTGAACTTTGAAGAGGAATAGGCTTCTGTTGTGATAGTTTATTTAACAACAGCACTAGTCGATTTACTTATGTTAATTCTGTAGCTGTAACATGCTGGAAGCTTTTTAACTTCTACATATCATGTATCTCTTTTTTACTTTTCTCAAAATATTTTGATTGATATCAGGCGGCCCGTACATGTTACATGTGTGATGCTCCAGACCATTTTATAAGAGACTGTCCCTTTGCTAATGGTTCACACTCTATGCAGCAGACAGGTAATATGCTGCTCCATTTGTTGTTTGTTCACAAATTATAAGTTTAAGCTCGTTTCAACTTAAAAAGTGTTCAAATTTCAGGTAATTGTATAGGTGCTGTAGGGGGTATGGAAACTCACGTGACACCATATTGGAACAACACTGCATTTGGTCCTCTGAGGCCTTACACTACTATGTACGCAAATACTGGAATGATGCCCTTCAATG
Source organism: Oenanthe sinensis (assembly GCA_028671895.1). Classification (NCBI taxonomy): domain Eukaryota; kingdom Viridiplantae; phylum Streptophyta; class Magnoliopsida; order Apiales; family Apiaceae; genus Oenanthe; species Oenanthe sinensis. The sequence continues at coordinate 2,208,031 of CM053814.1, read as the reverse complement.
CATCTATGTATCCTGTCTCACCTATTGGAGTTTATCCGTACATGTCATGTATGTATGGTCACATACCTGCTTTTGGGTAAGTTGCTATGTTATTTTCTGTGCGCTTTTATAAGAAAATACCCATTCTATTTGAGTTAGACTGGCAATTAACACATTTTGCAGTGGCGATCCTAGCATGGCTGGTGTGGCACACCTCATAGGGAACAGATCAGAAAACCCCTCTTTTACACATGCAAAGTTTTCGAAGACTCGGAATTGTGAAATTAAAGGGAACCATTCTAAAGACTACATAACGAGGTAACTTGTGACTCTAGATTAAGTAAAATACTGACCTGAATTCCTTCATTCTGTCCTGCCTCCAGCACAATGATTCTAATTTCTAACCCACATCTACCTTAGTTGTCTACTTGATTGTGTTCTTTTTGGGTAGTGTGGTCATTTTTTAGATCCTTTCAAGGTGATTGCTTAATTAGTACTGGAAAACAAGCACCCCTGTTCCCTATCCTCTTGATTACTAATCTATAGAGCATGCATTTGCAGTGCACACAATTAGCTTTCAAAATATTATGTTCATAATATCAGAGTTGTCTGCCGGTTGGCTACTTGTGTCTGTAACTTAGTTAGGTTATCACTATAGTTAGACAGAATTTAGTTAGACTTGTCAAAGTGAGTTCAGAAAGAAAATTATTCTCCTATGGATACAGAATTTGGCAAAGATTAGAAATTATGAGTTTCATATATTATTCTTGAAATGCTTGATTGCACGAATAATTAAAACTACACAGAAGGTTTTAATAATCAAAATCAATAATCTTCTAGCAACATGTTTTTATATCCAAACAGAGGGAATGTTATGGATGATTTGTAGTTTATTATAATACATTTAAGTTTAATTATAATGAATTTTGGTGATTCCTTGAAAATAATCTGGGAATTTGGTTAACATCATTTTAAGTCTTTAATTTTTCTTTTCTATCGGATCTCTGATAGAGCTCTGCTTCTCAGGAGACAACTTTGTGATGACGAGGATGAGGGCATACAGAAGGGTCGCCATAATTTGCCAAAAAGATCACAAGAATGCTTATCCCATGCATTGAGGGAAGATAGTTGGAGCTACTCTGGGAAAAAACACACTAAAAGATCACGAGGAACTGATCTGCATGGTGAACATTTTTACCACGACATGCACTCTGTGCATGATCAACATGGGAAGAATTTTCATTCATTAAATGGTACAAGGGATCAGAGGGCATATCATGCCGAGGGATCAAATTCAGAAGTGGATTATATGTCCAGTAGCTCTGACAAATATGATGGTGAAAGGCATAGCCATAATCATCATAATATCACTAGATATCACCATGAGAGAAGGGGCCATTATGGCAGCAACTCTAGTTGGAGTCGACGTCATGACGAGAAAGATAAAAAAAGGGTTTCCTCTGATGACAAAGGTTTCATTAAGAAACATGGCAGCCAGTTTGGACCAAGAACAGAACCAAGTTCTGCTGGGGATGATAGAAAGCGATACAAAGGGGGAGACTACAGCCGAGGTTCCAATTATAATAGAGATGGCACTGAATACATTCGAAATGAATTATATTGTAGGTCAAAGACGATCAGGCGGTATGATGACTGCAGAGAGGATTACTAACAACCAAAGCCGAAAAGAGTTTACTAAAAAAGGAAAAGGGAATAAATGTATGGGTTGGAGGTAAACGTGTAAATGAAGTAACATAATTGTCTCAGGTCATGTTGTACCTGTTCACTACAGTCAGGTATCTTGTATCCATTTGGGTATACTTACAACATCTTAGTTATAATCCTTCAATAGTTTAGGCAAAGAGGCCAGTACAACTAAAAAATGATTATATACAGGCTTGCTAGGATCTAATTTGCAACCTTTTGTTGGCTTTGTTGATACAGATATTTAGAGTCGTGGATCTTTGGACAGTAAGATCAGAATTAACTTATGTTAATTTGTGACAACTAACCCTTTTGACAAATTTTACTTGAGCTGTGGCAGCCAAGTAAATAAGTTTTTGCCTGAACTGTGGTTAAGGTAGGATTTTGATGTTCATATGCTGCTCAACCACTTTTTCCACGAAGATACTGTAGCTGTTAAAGGTATGTATCCTACTCAATAAAGGAAAGGTATGTATCCTACTCAATAGGTGCTCTGTGTCACCTTCCCGTGTGTGTGAGTTTTGGAACGTAAAGAGAGCAAAGGATTGTAAAATGTCTCCCTTAATCTCTGAGTAGTGAGTCCTATGGACAGCAAAAGGGTTGGCACGACTGGTATCCAATTTTCTTCCCAAACAGTTTGACTTGAGTGAAAGATTCGAAGAAAATCGACGCAAAACCAACTTTATTTATAGAAAATGCCTCTAAAGCTACAATCAAATGAATGTCACTGACCATCGTCATACATAAATTCTCACAAAATTCACAAAAAGAAGCTGCTGACATGGCATTCCCTTTTTACCTTACCAGAATTTGAATTTACCCTCTTTTTATTCTTAACCTCACAAACACGGTGATAGTCTTATACTCTTATAAGATTGTATTACTTTATAGATAGATGTAAATAAGAATTCTTTCATTTGGTTTTTTTTTTTTTTGGGGGGGGGGGGGGGGTGGGGTTTGGATTTTATGGGAATGAGGGTGATTTGGAATCTTACGAGGACTGGGCAAGTACTAAGTAGGGAATGGCTGACTTGGTTAATCGGAATGAGAAATTTATTTTAATTAATTAAACCCCTCAACGAAACATTAACACATTAGAAGGCAGGGGGGAAGGTTTGGATTGTATGGGAAATAAGAATGATTTGGAATCGTACGAGGACCGGGCAAGTACTAAGTAGGGAATAACTGACTTGGTTAACCGGAATGAGAAAATTATTTTAATTAATTAAACCCCTCAAACAAACATTAACACATTGGAAGGAGAATGGGAAATGAGGATGATTTGGAATCAACTAGGGAATGTCTGACTTGGTTTAACTAGAATAAGAAAATTATTTAATTAATTAAACCCCTCAACCAAACATTAACACATTGGAATAACATTATGATTCTCATTATCCTGGTTTGGATTGTATTATGATTCTCATTATTAGCTGAAACGCCAGGGATCAATTTTGGATTTGTAATCTGCCCAGTTCATGATACCCAAAATTTGGGTGCTTCTCTTTTTTTACATATGTTTTTAATACACCCTACTAGCCTAGTGGGGAATTCCTTGGCTTGGCAGTCCTTGCTTGTTAAAGGTCATCCTACTTGCAATTTCTGGGTAACATATTACAAGCATCTACCTGCTACCCTTTCTTTATCAGCTATATGCAATTTTGGTGTTTTTTTGGTTTTGGGGGTGGGGGGGGGGGGGGATTTTTCAGAGAAATGGAAGGGAGTATTGACGATCAATATATATATATACATACATTTCAGTTTCATAAATACCATCTTTTATTGTAGTCGAGGTTGATTTTTGCACTTATTTTTAAAGTACACTGAAAACGTAGTTCTAAATTTTTTCCTAAAAAAGGAGAAGACAATTGGAGTGGGTGGGGGGCGAAAAAAGATTTTTGAGAGAATTGGAAGGGAGTATTGACGATCAATATATATATACATTTCAGTTTCGTAAATACCATCTTTCATTGGAGTCGAGGTTGATTTTTGCACTTATTTTTAAAGTACACTGAAAACGTAGTCCTAAATTTTTTTCTAAAAGAAGAGAAGACAATGTTAGAATGATCAAGTAATCAAGTTTTATTCCGATCTTCAAAATTTCCCAAGTTTATAATTTATTGATTTGTAAAATCAGGTATAGAATTTTATCTCCCTTGTCTTTCGCCTTCCCCTCCAAATTACAATGCATTCTGAGGTAACGAATTCAGAAATTAAATTAAGAAAAATCATTTCGATGCTTAACGAGACTTGACAAATATTTGGAGAGATAATAATTGACTTTTCACGGTCACAGACTCACACATAACTTGTTATTTTTAACTTCAAATAGTACGGTTAAATTTATTCATTTTTGTACCCTTTCTTAGGGGTGCGCAGAAGGTAAAAACCAAACATGCCCGGTAAAACCTGGACCGAAACCGGACAAATATGGATTGGTTAATCATTATTTCTATAATTTTTTTATGTTTATTGCATTTTTATTTCTATATTAAATATAAATATTATTTTGTAAATTAATATAAATTTAATAATAAATATATCTCTTATCCTTTATACGATAATAATAAATTTTAAATATATAACTTTCATTTTTAAATATATAGACTAAATAAATTTATTATTTAATCTGTTATATTGATCACTATTGTTATAATAATTTATTATATAACATTTTTGATAGTTAAATTATGAAAAGTTTTAATATTTTATCTTTAAATTAGATCATTTAAGGAGTGAAATAAAATAAATATCCTTACATATATGAAATCCGGTCCGGATTTGGACCGGATCAAAGACCGGATTTTTTTATTGTATGGACCGGAAACCAGACCGAATATTCGGTCCGGTCCGGTTTTGGACCGAAAATGAAAGACCCGGTCCGGTTTACGGGTCATGACCAAAATGTTGGGTAGGACTACCTTTCTCTCAACTAAAATGTTACTCCAAAACAAAAGCAGCTAAAAAAATAAATATCATACTGTACCATCAAATAATAAGAGAACAATAAAAAATTTAGGTATTTCACAAAAAAATCCGGTCTACATTCATACATCATTGAACTTGTTCCTGATTTCAATTTTCTCTTGGACAGCCTAAGGAATTGAATCGCATGTGAAGATGCCTATATATTTCGGATAGAACTAAACAAGACATAAAATAATTTTTATATTATTTATAACGATTTAATTCAGAAAATTAAGTTTCTTTAAAGTTCTATTACCCAACTAAAACTAAAATTTACCAACTTGAAACTTATAAGCGCACTCATTCTTTTCTTCAAAAAATGTTTAATTCAGAGATCTTAACAATAAATTTATTTATTTCAATCAAGTGTAAGTAGATCTTAACAATAAATTTATTTGTTTCAATCAAGTGTAAGTATGTACAGTAATTTTCAATAAGTTTGGGGTCTACTTCAAAACAGAAAAAGAGTATGTATATATCACATAAAGGAGAATGCCAATAAAAGATGCTTAATTACAAGAACAGACAACCGGACGGCAACCCACTAAAAATTAGTACTCCCACTTTTCTCTTTCAATTAGTAATCTCTCTAAGATTAAAATTAAGCACAAAACATCTGTATTACCATTGCTTCAACCATAAGTATATATAGTAATTATTTGTAAGTTGTAAGTATATAAAATTGTTTCTACATGGGTTGACCGCATGCTTATGCTGTAATCATTATTTTATTTTCAGCTGCGCATGTGTTGTTTAGATCATGTTTTAGTATGAGATGTCATGCACTTGTTTAAGTGTGCAATTACCTGAACACAGATCACTAGCTTTGATTATTTTTGATATATGAGTATCAAATTAAATCTGATTTCAGTGTTTTATTAATAATTTAAATAAAATTAGTAATTTTTTTCTCCGCCGATTACCATGAAAATTTTAATTTAATTTATTTTTTATAATTATACATTTTAATCTCAAATCTTCTAAAGTATCATAAATAGTTTATATCTAAGTTATCTTAAACACTCAATTCTAACCCTATATTAGAATTGTTATCTCAATATATCATGATTTAATTACATTTTTTTGGATATATTAATATAATAAGAAAGCTTTGGTTTTTGATAAGATTTCCTTAAAGACATAGATGGCCTTTTAGAAGAAAGTGGATTAGAGAAAAGGCATTGAAAAGGTTTGACTCTTGGCCATTTGATTTTGTGACTGAGATCGGGACACTAACAATAGAAGAAATAAAAAAGATGGTGGGATGTACAAAGTATAACTTTTACAATAATGAAAAGAAGTTGAAATGTAGCAAGCCCCCTATAATTAACGTCATATAAATGAGTTTTATACTAGTGAATATTTCCCCACTAGGAATGGGATTTGCGTCGTCTCAATTATTTTGTCCGGCACACTGCAATTATGTGTAAATTTTTGTGAAAATGTTGCGTACAAATCTTAACTTTGTCCCAATAATGAGGTGGTCTTTTGTAAGAAATCGACTTTGACAGTGTAATAATACTACTACTAAGAATATAAGATTAGATTAGTCCATTTATAACAGTTGAGGTTTTATAACTTCATATCGTATTAATGATTCATTTGGAATGTTTTTATATAAATTTGATTTTTGTTTAAATTATTTAACAAAAACGAGTCTTTACAATAAAATACAACTAAATACAGTGAGAATCAACTAAAAATGCAATTTTAATGCAGACAATATGTATTGCAGATTTGCAGACAATATTGATCGATGCACTATAACTTGGTGGCTTTGTTCCCCTAAAAAAGGTTAACAACCCAATGAACGATCACTTTACTTTCGCAAGTTGATCCGACCTTGTCATTTCTTGCCGATATGTATAATGCATGCCTCTGATATTCCCCTCGAATTTAATTAACAATTTAAAATATTTATGTTTTAATAAGTAACAATCAGCTGAAAATTTTTTAGTGTGAGAATCGTAAAAACTTTCATTAAATTTTGTAGAATCATAATAAAAAATGTAAAAAGAGTATTTAGATAAATTTTTTTATTATAGTTTTATAAATAAAATTATGATTCTGCAATATTTTTTTTCATTTTTTATTATAATTCTATAAAATTTAGTAATTTTTTTTACAATTCTTAGGCTAAAAAATTTGTAGCAGAGTGTTAGCAGCGTTTTAATATGTAAAATGTCTCTGTCAATGCGTGCGTGTGGTTACTGCCGGCTTATATACTACTGTACGTATTTTGAGACTCAAATATTATTTGGGTTCTTAACCCGTGACCTCTCTTATTTATAATTTGTTTATTTAATTTGTTATTCTTATATACTTGTCCGGACCTGAAGATGCTCTCAAAATATAGTTATTTTGTACCAAAAACTTCATAATCTTATCTTAGCTATCTCAGATCATCTCATGATTAATTTACACATTTTGAAATGACACAACTCGTTTATGAACACAAATACGAGCCAAAATCCCAAACTGGCACACTTAATTCTATATATATGTTACCTGTGCTGTGGTGTGTAGATCTGATCAGGATATACAGGTTTACCCTTTTGTTTTGGAATGGTGCATGCCAATTGTCAAGACAAGTTTACATATATGTAATTAATTTTGTATAAAAAAAGATATATATACATGTAATTAGCTAGTGGAGAAGAAAAGAAATGGATAGTATGTAATGTAAATGAGTAGCAACAAGAAATGAAATGGATCCGAGGGTGATGGGGAACTATATATCAATATACGGAGTGGAGCCTCCACAAATTCATATATGCAATGTAATGCCGCAAGTGGAAATATATATATAGCTAGCTAGTGGAGTCGCTGCATGCTTCAAGACAAACTTGTTAATTCACTATGTTATTCCCTTAAATCTTAGTTTGTTCGCCCATTAATATATAAAATACATACATCCATCGTTCTCTGGTTATTAATTGCCTGCGGCGAGCATGTGATTTTGTCCCAATTTTCCTCACCTCCCTGCCCACTGCTGCCGTCTAGTAGATGGATCAATATATGATGATGGCGTTTGTTGAATGTTGAAACACAATGCATGAAATGGAAGGGGGAGTTGACATGGCCTGGCCTTGTTCACGGACGTGGTAGTAATGTAATGTTGGTGCTCCGCGTGTTACTAACACAAGTAACAACCACTTTGGACCCCTACCAACATCCACAATACAATCCCCCACCTCAACACACACACACACACACACACTATTTTTATATGCATGTTTATCATCTACATATATATGCAATGCATTTTTATCAGATTTATATAACGCATGCACGTATTGCATGTCTATTTTATTATGTCACCCTAAATTCATAATTACACCCATACATATAAAAGAAAATAAAAAAAAGCCATGATTTGCCATATATATATATATATATATATATATATATATATATATATATATATATATTCCACTTACCACAGATTTATGTATGATCTATCCTCCTATATTTTGCGCAAAGTACAACTTTTTCATATTTATTTATTTATTCAAAATTTTAATATTTTTTTATGCATGTAAATTACTTTGCGTTTATTTTTTTGTACTTGTTTAAATTAAATTTCTTTATTTTTGTTAGTATTTTCAAATTAAATTATTAAAATTTATTAATTCGATTGAAATCCTGAATTTATTTGTGTACAATTAATAATATAAATACTAAATTTTAATATGTTGGTGATAATAGTCGATCACAAACCCATATATATTATTAACTTGAGAAATATAAATTTTAGATTAAAATATATTATTAATTAGATTTGAATAATAAATTTATAAATATTGTATATATATAATTAAGAAATGTATTACTTCAAATAATATTATATATAAAATAATTTATTTAATTCATTATCACTCGTGAAATAAAGATACTAGAATCCAGAAGTACTGTACAAACTATCCCAGTTGAAATCTAAATAAACAATTAAGTAGATCGAGTTAACATATGACTTGTAATATTTTATGTAGAGAGATTTTGGCCTTTCTTTAATATTTTTCGATAGAATCAATAAATATCTTTATTTTTCCAGCTAATCAGCTTTGCGCATGCTATCCAAATTATGCTACACGAATCAAAACTTTGCACACTTTTGTGTGCAGTGTGCACCAAATTATGTTCGATTAAATACAAAGGTCAACTATATTATACTCTTTTGAAATTATTATACATGACAGTGAAAGTATATATAGTAGCAGTATAATATTTGTGAGAAATAATAATCATAATAATATATAATTATAATAATTAGTGGTGGTATCATGCGCGTGCGTTAGAGAACACTATTTTCTGGTACATGTTAGGTGTGTCAAGTGATTACAATAGTACAAGAAATACGTTGAGCTGTCGGGTAACAAAATCATGCATAATCTTTACATTTTTTCAGGATTAGATTGGATAAGCGTAAGTATCTCTTTTTACTTGCTCTGATCTCCAAGAAAACCTCTTTATATGAATTCTCAAGTTGAAAATAATAGCCCAAAGTGGTTGGAGCTTATGCTATGTTATTGTTCTAGTTCCTGGGTTCGACTCTGACTCATTCCGAGAATTTTCTTAGAACATATACTAAGGCTATAAGTCAAATTAGTAAAAAAAGTTGAAAATTAATTTTTTTACTTAAATTAGAACTCCTAATTACGGCACAACTAACAAGGAACTAATTATTTTTCAAAAAAAAAACAAGGAACTAATTAAGATTTAAATTTAGGTTAAATTGTAAGTATATTTTAATTTCAAATGATATTTTATCCTTAAAAATTAAGATAAATTTATTATTAGATACTTTAGTCCCAATTTTTTTTGTTTAGAACTTTAACTTGTAACACACATTTTTAGATGTTTTTACTATATAATAAAAATTATTGTTTTCAAATTTTTTATTTCCCCATCAAAACAACTAAAGATGTGTGTCAAAATTATAGTATTATAAATAGGGTTGCCTCATACTTGGTTAGCACACATTTGATTCTTCACATCAAGCTTGTTTCCTTCTTCCTGTACTTGTACCTAATTACCATTGTCTTCCTCTTGATCAGTTTTGTTTTTGGTTCTTGTATATATTACTCTATCATCAATAATATATCTATAGCTACATACATAATGGGGGAAGCTGTTGAGTTCTTGCAGTATACAAATGGATTCTGTAAAATGAATGGCCATCATGAGATTGATGGGGGATTACTAATGATTAATCATGAGGCTTATCCTCCTCAGTTTAATCAAGAATTATGGTTTGAAGAGGAGATTGATGTGGATCTTAAATGGTCATTTGCTGTAAACAGGTGTGTTGTTTAACAACATTTATCAACTATAAAGAAAGTCATATAGTATATGCTAAGGGTACTTGTCCTTTTGTCGTCTTCTCGCTCAACCCGAAATTTATTAAAAAATAGATACCACTTATTAATTTACAAGTTTTAAAAAAAAAGCATTTTTTTTTGTTATAACTCTAAAGCTTAGTGCATGCAAGCACTTAACGTCCTTTGCAAGTTTGCATGCTATGACCAGTTTTCATTTATGGTGTAATGAGTTTTTATAATCAATTTTCACCAATATTGTATAAAACATGTTATCTATCATGTAGTGTGCTGCACAGAGGGAGAAGCGAGTACCAGGACATAGTTCTTCTGGATACAAAGCGCTTTGGGAAGGTGGGTTAACTAGTTATGCGACTAAATTCAGATTAATATTTAATCATCAATTTAATTAGATTCAAATTAATTAATTAAGTGATTAAGTACTGCAGGTTTTGGTGCTTGATGGTAAGATGCAAAGTGCAGAGATTGACGAGTTTATTTATCATGAGTGCTTAATCCATCCTTCCCTCTTATGTCACCCTAAGTAAGTGTTTAATTTTATATAAACCTTGGGTCTCATTGTTATTAGTATTCTAATGAAAATATAAAAATGAGGTGTATTTGAAAATAAAATAACTAATTACATTGAATTGCAGTCCTAAGAGCATGTTCATAATGGGAGGTGGTGAAGGGGCTGCTGTTAGAGAAGCACTCAAGCACACATCAATTGAAAAGGTGGTCATGTGTGATATTGATGAGGTAAATTATTTGATTAAATCCGTCGGAAATGGATTTTTTGCACTAAATCCGTCAAAAAATAAATTCGTTCATCTTATAGTCAATGTATACATTATAGGACTATAATTATCGAATTACACTAAACAAAAATTGCAGGAAGTTGTTGATTTCTGCCGTAGACATCTGAGTGCAAACAAGGAAGCTTTCTCCAGCAGTAAACTTGATCTTGTGATTAATGATGCCAAGTTAGTTCCAATTTGTGATTTCTCTATATAATAGCAACATGAAATGGAATTAACTATATTATTATCTTTGGATAATGTTGATGATATTCAAAGGGTTGGGCTAGAGGAGAGCAAAGAAAAATTTGACATAATAGTGGGAGACTTAGCAGATCCAGTTGAAGGAGGGCCTTGCTATCAACTATACACCAAGTCTTTCTATGAGAAAATTCTGAAGCCCAAGCTGAATCACAGTGGCATTTTTGTCACTCAGGTAATTATTTACCTCGCATAGTAAACAATAAATTCGTGAATCATTAGTGAACTTTCTTTGTTAATGAGCTTAAGACTCTGGTTCACTGTATGCACAGGCTGGACCTGCTGGAGTGTTCACCCACAAAGAGGTCTTCTCATCTATTTACAACACAATCAGACAGGTCTTCAAATGTAAGTATCCCTCTTCTTCTGCTTAAACCTTGGAAAATTCATACATAATATTTTAATATGATACATGCTTCATGCTAAGGTGTAAAATTTTCTGCTGATGTGCAGATGTAGTGGTGTACACAGCACATGTGCCATCTTTTGCGGATACATGGGGGTGGGTTATGGTAAGTAACCGAAGAATCGATTAGTATTTACTATCCACGTATATAACTCTGATGTAAACCTACGACAAATCCAGGCCTCGGATCAACCATTATGTGTTGATGCTGCAAACATAGACAAGAAAATTCAGGAAAGAATCGAGGGAGAACTTGACTACTTAGATGGTGCTATGCTCCATTCGTCAACCATCCTGAATAAGACCATTTCCCAAACGTGAGCTTTTGAACCTTTCATATTTATATGTTTTTGACACATATCCTGTCCGAAACGACGGTGCTTAAGAATGGCTCCTATATATGTTTATCTATCACAGGCTGAAGAACGAAACTCATGTTTACACGGAGGAGAATGCAAGATTCATCCCTGGTCATGGAGTGGCATACTGCATTTGAAATCAGGAGTTTGGTTTTCGAACAACTGATGCACAGAGAAACAAGGATCTGGGGACAAGAAGTTATTTCAAAGAAGTGTTTATAGAGTGAATGAAACAAGTACGATGTATCTAGAACAATGTTAGTAGCATATGGTTTTAGGTTGCAGGCTTGCAGTGATTATTGGGGCTCTCCTAGCTTGTTCAATACAATTCAATATTACATCCAAAACATTTCCATGTGATGTCATGAAATCAAGTTATTTTCTCTTTCAAGGCTCACTTACAGAGTTGCTCTAAATAGTTTAATCATTCCATCCCAAAGATAGAGATATAATTTAAACATGATTTAAAAGAACTAGCTACAGTTTCACGTATAGGTAGGGATATGTGATATCGTATAAGTAAATTATAAGTTGAAAAATACATACAATTTTTAACTTACGAATAACTTATTATATAAGCCAAATGGGATTCCAAGAAAATTAAGGACAGATCTAATATTAAAACTTACAAGTTACGTGCTAAATAAACAGGAACCGGAGAGCATATATACATGCACCCGACGAAGGAAGTGCCGTAAGCATAGTGATATACTGATATTGAAAAGAATTTCAAAGTTTTTTGATTACATATACACTCAAAGACAACAGAGTTGTTGTACATAAAGTTGTCTATCGAAAGTATTACAGACAAAACTTAACTCTAAATTAAGCCCGTTTGACAGGGTCAAAGTTTGAGACACCAACAACAGCCGCAAGAATGGCAACCAGAACGACGCCACCTGCTCCTATGCTAAGCAAGAAGTTATTGAGAGATGGGGTGAGACTAGAAGCCGCTGAAGCGGCATCTGGCACCACCATTGACGCTGTCAATGCAGCTGCAGTTAGCCCTGTAATTGCCTTTTCTTTCAAAGAAGCTTGTACTTGAAGCCTAGTTTTCAAGTGCGAGTTCACAAACACTGTCCTTTTTGACAGCTTCATAGGCAGTGGCTTTAAAAAGACACCAGAAGTTGGTGACTGAAGGCTTTTTTGGCTAGCAGTTGTCAGTGACATGGCCATTGAAACTGAAGCCATCTTACGGGTAGATTGTTTGTTCTTGTGCTTGTAGTTGTAGTTTTATTGTTTGAGTTCTGGTTGTTTGTTGCTTGGCTGAGGAAGTGGTAGATATGTGGTAGAGAAAGAATAAGAATGAAAGGTGCAAGTTTGAAGTATTTTATGCTCATGTGTCATTTCTTCTGTCCTATGTGGTTGGTTGCTAAACCTGCTATTTGGGATAAGGTTATCTATATCAGTAAGAGAGTTGTTCCTTCCATTTCTTCTTCATACAGTTGCTTTTTTCCTTTCAAAAACACTGATCATTCGCCAATTTATGACATCAACTAATGCTGAATGGGTTTGAATGTTTTTATTATTAAATTTACTTAAGTTCGATTTTATCATAGGACACTTCACATGATAAAGATAAAGACAATACTTTAATTAAATAGCAGTCCCTAGCTCAGTATCATATGACTAGATGAACACATATACAGACCCAGTCGGGACCATATACTTTTATTATCATTTAATTTATCAATAAAAAAAATCTCAATCGAAAAAATTATGATTGCAGCATAGTCATAGCCACTGAGACATGAGATAAACCAAGTCGATTAGTGCAATAGAAGAACACGACGGTTGAGAATCTCCATGTACAACAGAAAAAAATATGCAGTTTTGCTTGCATAGTCAAAGGAAACAAACTTGGACTTGATAGAACACAGTCCTGAAGCAAGAAGCATAACTGTAGAGTAAAAGTGGGATTGTAATTAAATTTCTCAGGAAGGATGCCGAGTTTATTTTTTTTTGTTCCAGTTCTGAGTAAATGAAAGGTTGAGTACCTTCCTCCTAGCAAGCGTGCGAAGAATCAGGTTCTTGAAACCACCTGCCAAGGCAGCCCAGGACTTCACTTTCAAGTTTCACATACAGAAATTTGGAATTTGTGCAGCTTTTCCATAGCACTTGTCATTTATAATTTCACCGCACCGACAAAAAATTTCCAGCAACTGCAGCAGGGAAATAAAATTCAGTTGCATTTCTATTATATTTGATGATGCACAATTTACAAATACTTTAGAGATATCTGTAAAGATACATAGTCTCAAAACATATAAGCTTTCTAGAGGTCTGTAAAGGAAAATAGTCGTATGACAGATAAACATCAATCTCCAACCCACAGTCCCTCACTCATTCACTATTGTATTTTGAGAAAATCATACCTCAAATATGCCAATTTCTAACCTATTCTCCAATTTCATTTTCTTAAACACATTCTGCACAAACATTGTGTAAAATTGCATAATTCAATAACGTCGTCAATCATTTCTTTATCACCAGGTCCTTCATCGTTGGTGTCAAGTGTCAACCACTGTCACATCAAAGACCTTTAGGGAAAACTTTAATTTTTTTTGAAGCAGCAATGCGATTTTTTTTCCACATGTTAATGTCATGTCAGGAGGCCAGTTCTAAAGATCAACTACAATAAAGTAAATGGAGTTTTGTGTGAATAAATTTTTTTCTGGGCATGACCAAAAGATTTAATTTGATGGTCAAGTGTTTATATATAAGTTCACTCAGGTAAACATGTTATAGGGTATAAGGAAACATACTTAAGCAAAAGAGGCGAAGAAATCATCTGGTCGCATCTGACTTCACAACTTGGACTTCCTGTGAAAGTAGATTGTATCTGATACTCAGGTCATCAAATATCTTTTTCATTTCTATGACCAGTTCGGATCTTCGCCGGTTCTTCTCTCCATAATCTTGGAAGTTCATTGTATGATTGAAAAAGAGTGTCATCTTTATCTTGTTTACATTCTCAATCTCCTTCACCACCATATTGTGGTTGGGATGCCAGTATTGGGGAGTTCTCTCTAAATACCTGGAACGATTGAATATTTAATGAGAACAAGTGACAAGTAACGGGAAAAATTCTAGTTTCAGAGTTGAGTAGCCTAGTTCCGATACATTTTTTAAATCGAATACTTTACTGATAAAATATTTAAAACTCTCCTTTTAAAAATATATTAAAGCCAAGACAACAATGTACTTTTTAATCTTATCTTTTAGAGACCCAATCTTCTCTACTGGTGTTCTGAAGTCAATAGAAAACTCCAGTGAATCTCCCATATCCGGGCTTCTGTAGAAATTGCTAATGGGCTTAGTAGCTAAGACTGAATTTGGATAGTATATCTTTTCCATATCATATCTCAAGAAGACAGTTGTTAAGATGTTCATTTCTTCGACTATCATCTGCCAAAATGCACACAGACAAATCTGTTAATCAGTTACTCCTACACCTTACTCCTACACGTTGCAGCAAAAAGCATCAAGCTGTAATTACCTGTACACCATCTATGACGCAACGATCACCGACATCAAATGGATGCATCACAAATACAAATATGATAGCTTCAAATATAGTTTTGCAAGTGTTTCCAAACAAAAAGGCTGCTGCAAGAAGCTGTGATGACAGGAAGACTAGTACTTTGGTTGTCGCAATTTCCACCAGAAGTAGCCAGACTAGAGTAATGACAACAATTAAGAGTACCGTAACAAGGGTATTTAATTGGTTTACAGCTGTTTTGGTGTCATTTAATGCGTGAGCTAGAGCTTTTCGACCATTATAAACCTTCACCTGCATAAATGACAAGGATCTAAATCTTGATTAATTAGTTTTATCAGTGTTTACTAATCATATAGATGGGTTGTTTATAATGATATATCAGACTACCAACTCAGCAGAGGTATAGTTATTTTAATAAATAATATAAGGTTTTGCTAATGATTTTAGAGACTAGAAAATTGCATCCTCCTTTAAGATTAGGGGTTTTGTCTGTAACTTAATAGCTTAATATAGCTGTTGGAATTTGGAAATAGTCTTGTACGTGCAGCTCATATGCACTAGGAACTTAAATATGACGTCCGTTTTAAAATTCTACATGGAAAGACTTCCACAAGTACAAAGACTCTATCGATCATGAAACTCTAATTTTTATACTTCATTCATCATGTCTGATACTTGAAAGTCGTAACAAGGTATAAGACTTTAAGACATTAAAGAGTTTAAACTGATAATGCAGCTGAATTGAGATGCCTAAATCGGGAAAACCAAAATAATGAGAAATAATATTACCCAGTTCTAATTCATTACATGAAGGATAGAATCTTACCACCCATTCTGTTAAAGCTTTCCTGTCTACCTGTCCCGTCTCAGCAACATCTATCAGTGGAAACACAAAATCGACCTCCTCCCTAAGCATGAATCTCCTCAGGTCCAATTCATCAATGTACCTAAAGGAAAATTAGACATATAATGTTAAAAATTTAGTAGACTACTCCGGGTAGGGAGATTTGGAGTAAGAAGTATCTTAAGACAAATTTTCTCACTTGGAACCAGGCTGAGCCACATTCCTGTATATGTGATAGGCAGCTGCAATTGCTTCCATCTCATTAGTTATCTCCTTATCAACCTGTTCATTGTTGCCGTAGTAATCACTTTCATCTAGGGAACTGGAAATGGTGGACAACCCTGAATTGGATATTACATCCACCAACATCTTCATCGTCCAAGCAGAAACTTTTTCTTGCTTCATCTGATACAGCTTGTTCATGTCTATCACTGCTTTTTTGGTCCCTTCTTTCAAGGGCTTACCTTTCTTTGTGCTTCGGAAACTAAATTGACTGGCACTATTTGTTCTTCCTAGCATCCCAGCCGACTCGAGAAGTGGAGGACCAGACAGAACCTGGAGAACATACTGATGGAAGATTGATTCTTGAACTCTATCAAAGAAGGTGTTTACATGGAAAGATGAAGCCAGCATTTTAAGAAGCAATGTCTTAAAGAGCCACAAGAATGAACAAATGAGCACAGAAACAATAGTCCAAGTAATATAATCCAAAATCCGTGTGGCAGTGGCTGATCGATTCACCCCATTATTGAACAACGAAAGCCAAGTTATAAGAATTAACGTAAACCAAAGACAGACCCGGGCACTCTTCTTTAAACTGTGAACGAAATATAACACTTTCTTCTTAAACAAAAAGTTCATTTCAATCACCAACACCACAAAATGCATAACCCAATTAGTAAATAGCATACCAGAAAAAGTAACCATTACAAGCAAAGACCACTTCCACACCTCCAAACCCCAGAACCTTGTATGCTTCAACTTATCAATAGTCAAGCATGAAATTAAGTTTCCCAAAAACACTAGAAACACTATCCATTCTATCAATACCTTAATCTTCACCCTCTTATACTTTAACTTATTTCGATTACTTACTTTTTTGTAAATCTCCTCGTCCTCATCCACTACTCCAACACCTCCAGGGGATGCCATCAAAGGCGTCCTCGGAGTATTTATTGAAGAAGCCCTATTCATTTCTTTAAATGAAGTATGAGTGGAAGCAGCTCTGGTATTAGGTGAGGCCTGAGAAGACATATTTCTAAGAGGCGAGTTACCATTAGATTTCAAATACCCTTGCATAAACGAGCTATCTTCTTCAAGCATATATGAATCGACATGAATAGGTTGTTCTCCAAATCTTGACTTGGGTTTTGAGTACACTGACCTGGCAAGCGATTTACGCGGTGTTGTTGTTTCACTCGTGGGAATTCTTGGAGGCCTGTTGGGGCTTGGAGCATACCTAGCAATCTCAGGGGAAGAAATTCCCACTGGTGCAAACTTCACAGCATCAAAATGAGAATCACCTGAAACTTGACGAGGCGAGTTCTTCACATCTTTTTCTTGGCCAGATATCATGACCACAACTTCACTACTTTTCTTGCCCTCACTCATACTAATTTCCCCAGTTTTTGGATCACAAACATTTGCAGCCATTAATACCCTAGCAAATCAAAGATCAACAAAAATGGTTCTCAAGTCATCACACAAATTTATGCTAAAAGGGGAAAGAAAAGAAAAGAAACTTTTTTCATTAATGATCAGATTACAGGGAACCCTACTAACAGAATCTAAAGTAGTACTGGTACGGACTAACTTAAATGCACTTGACTAGTTTAGTATAAACTGAATCACATCTTGAACTACCTGAGCTGTCCATTATAATACAATTTAAAACAGTACTGTATGATCTAGTACACAACAGCAGTATGCAAGTTATTAAAATAATTTTTTTTAAAATATTATTGTGCCAGTTTAAGGTTGAGTTACTAGATCGACACATGATAAAAAAAGTGGGTCAGTTGTCAGTAACAAAAAATGGTGGATTCTTACCGGACAGCAACTCAGCAAGCCGCCGGAAATTAGAACTGAGAAGACTTGGAGTTGAACAAAGTACATTCGTTTTCGCACTATCCCAGTTGCATCATTTAAATGTTACTGTATATGGTTAAGATATAATATAGTATGATTTTATTAAATCTGTATTTAATCATTTAATTTTTTTTTTTTATCGTAGCCGATGAGATAAGTAACATCATCTACTACTAACAGCTACTCCACAAATCTTAGAAGTATTACTAGTGCACATTACATCCACGAGGTCAAATGGAGCCATCGCAATTCCTAACAACTCCACAAATTTAAAGATTTAATACTACCATCTTTTGCATTTGTTTATAATAGTCAAGTCTTGTCTATTCTCGAGCAGTTAATTGTGTAGTGAGATCAGCGATTCCAAGATAGTGATTACGAATGCTTTGAAATATAATACTACTGCACTAATAAAGGTATCGAAATTGTATTTCAGAAATTCGACTCAAACAACAAGTTTCTCCCCGTAGTGTGATCCTATGCATCAATCTTTATTTTATTGTTAAGTTTTATTAGTTGCTTATGTAAGTGATATATAATCAAGTTTGTGCAGGGTGTGACAACAAATGTCCTAGCTGAAAATGTTGCATCTGTGGCTTCCGTATCCCCCTGTATCTGCGATGAAAATGCAGATAACGGCACTGTCACACCTATGACCCATGATTCACAAACATGCATTAGCTTTCACCTGTTGTCTCAAATTCAACATCTTAATCATCTAATTAAACTTTAGCCTTCGAAATATTACAAAAGTTCTCTATATGTAAACACGAGTATTCCATCCATAATCATGTGTATAAATTATGAGAAATGCAAGTTGGCTAAAGTTCATAATTAATTAAAGTCTCTTGAATAGCTCGGAGACGACATGTAATTGTTGCAAAACAAGGTCTATTTGCAGGATGCTCATCCCATGAAATTTTTACGAGCTCGATAAGTTCTTCGAGCAATTGGTCATTTTCGTGCTCAACAATTGCCGGCCTTAAGTTACCATCTGCAACTTCCAAAGCTATCTGTTAAACATCATGAATATTTTATTTAAGCCATTGATAACTTCATAAGTATTAACTAATTAAATGTAGTTATAATAATTTGATAAATAGATGGAGGATATATATTATTTGGTTTATATAAATGTACCCTTGAAGGACCATAATCTGTCTCAATGTAGGGATGTTCACCGGTGATGAGCTCGTTAAGTATAACCCCAAAGCTATACACATCACATTTTTCGTTGTAAGGCTCACATCTTATCACCTCCGGAGCCATGTATACGTATGTTCCTGTACAATATATGTACAAGCATGGCATTATATAATTTCAAATCCCATTTAACATGTTACAAGTTACTTGATAATTTTCGATATTTATATATAAATATATTAGTAACTTGAACTTATGTAATTACTTGCCTGTTTCTCCAGTAAGTGCCATTTGACCATCTGTCAAGAATCTAGCATGACCAAAATCTGCTACTCTCACATGAAATGCATCATCCAGAAAGATGTTACTAGGCTTCAAGTCTCGATGAATGATCACTGGCTTATGTTCATGAAGGTATTGCATGGCCTGAGAAATCTCCAGCGCCCTTTTAACTCTCTCTGGCAATGGCGGTAGATCCACCGTCCTTTCTCTTCTCCGGTTTCCAGGGCCGTGCATCCAATGTTTCAACGTCGTGCTCAAGAATTCGGTCACAATCCACCCATGATTAGGGGGTTCTAGACACGCCCCCATCAAGTGTAGCACATAACGGTGCCTTTGTCTAGACAATGTTTCCACTTCTTGAGCAAAGTAGCTAATGCCATTTTCATTTGAATCGAAAAATTCGGGGTTTATGCATTTTACTGCTACATCTAGTCCCCTCCATATGCCTCTATATATGTCTGCAGTGGTTCCTTGTCCTATTTTTTCTTGCAATTCAATCTGCAGTATATATATTAAGATATAATTATGTAGTGCAAATCATTGTAGCCTACAAATGCACAGTACGACAAAGCACCAGTCACAGTACGTCAATCACTACAATCATACTATTAAATATCATGGCTGGTCATAGTACTACATATCACCAGTCTAATAGAAATCCGTAGTTTGTAATTTGTATTGAACGAACACCTATACAAGTATCCATATATTGATTAAGCACGACTAGCAAGATGTACATACCTCGTGTGTTTCGATGTACCATCCGTTGATCATGGCTTGATCCACAACAGTTGAGAGATCAGAATGGTGATTCAGGGGAGGTGGGGGCATTGAAGGTTTAATGGTATCTTCATCAATGTCGTCGTTAATATCGTCACTGTTATTTAAAATACTATTTAAGAAGCCTTTCTCTTGGGCTATCTCAAGACAATACCTTAGATAATCTTGTGTTCTTTGCATCCTCATCTTATACAAGGCCCTCAACTCTTTCTGCTTCTCCAGCTCAGTTTCTAGTTCTTCCAACTAAATATTCACATTTTAAAGATAAAAAATATACAATTCCACAACAATGTAAAAACTTATAAATTAACATTAATTTCTATGTACAAGTACGTAGAAATATACCTGTTGCTTATACTTAGGAGAAAGTTGATGGGTTTGTGTAAAAACAGAAGCACTCAATACTTCACAATTGTTTAACCCTCTGCAACAACTGCTCGGTGATGAGGATGATGGACTAGCCTTCGGAGAGCTAGAAACTGCCACAGGAGACCGCCACAGACTGAACAAAGAGGCTTTCTTCTGATGGGCAGGGCTACCGGCATTCATTATGTGAATGCAGATGTATGTATATGTATTTTTATGGTAATTGCTGCTGCTTTTATGGGAGCCAAAGATCAGTAAACTAAACTTGTTATGGTCTCCTTTTATTGTCAACCAGCATTTGTGATAATAAGAATTGGTGCATGTCAAGACAGATTAATGGGCGGACATTCTGAAACGATGTTAACTTGGTTAATAAATTTTAAATTGCACTTGTGATATATTAGTCTTGTCGCTTTTAACTGGGCATTAGCAAGGAGTTCGATATGATCAAAACTTGTATGTACATTCATGCATAAAATATGTGTAATATCATCTGATGCTAGCTATAGCCTATACTTGAAGATTGAAATAAGGAATAACAAAATTGAGATACATGAAAAGAAAGACAATACAACTGGTTAGTTGATCATTGTAAATTTCATTATGTTGAGGGTTTTTAGCTAAATTGCTCAAATAATATACTTGCAAAGTGATAATTCAGTAAGCCAGACTCACTTGTTTACAGAAACAGATTACAAATCATTCAGGCTCACATCGATCTTTTCTAATATAATAAATTGCCAACATGATATGTATGCTTGCTCATCTTCCAAGAGAAATTTGTAACTTCTGCCTTTACGTTGACCTTTGCTTGTACCAAAATAAATAGTAGTAGCATTTTTCGTTCGGGCACTTTAAAATCTCTTAACCGGAACTCTGAAAATCCCCAACCACTTGAAACGTCAGTAGTCAACTCTGCAGTGCTGAACCATTTGTATCCACTTGTCTCTTCTACAAATGAAACCTTGTTATCAACACATAACACTACAAAACTATGAAATTTATATGAATAGCGAAATCTCATTTCCAACTTTCTTGCTCTACACATCGCATCACTGTTTCGACATACATACCCATTCATACCTTTATATTAACCCATACCTTTAAATTTACGACTGCTCCTTGGCACCAACGAGAACTCTGCTAATACTTTCTTTATGGTTGAAGGACTCTCAGTTAACTCCAAATACAAAAATGAACGATCCTTGCTTTTATCTTCATAGGAATTAAGCCGTAAGCGCCTTCATTCATCAGTAACTACTTTAGATAGTAGCAATCATGAAAACATAATACTAGTTTTGTATTTCTCATGAGCCCCTTAATTTTGTATGCACTTTATGCATAAAAAGAAATACTTTCTAATATTTGCACTCCTTACTGTTTTAGAAACTTAAATAAGTTCTTCTGAAAGGGAGATATACGTTGACTGAAATTGTAGCACTCCCACAATAATGAAGATCTAGCATGACTAACCATTTATGTTTTCCCGCTGTGAATGAAGTTGTTCTTTGCAATATGCGGAATTTACAAAGATTTGCCACTTGAAAGTAACTTCTTGAGGATTCTCAATAATTTTCAAAGCCTCTCCATTGTCACTACATTTCACATCATAGACTTGGACGCCAAATACACAAGAGTCATTAATAAGATATCCATTTCTCGCAGCACTGAAAGTGTCTAGTGATATCAATCTGTCAAAACCACTTTCTTTGTTTTCCTGATGAAACCGTTGAATTTGATGCACTGAATCTTCTACACACATTGACAAACACAAATTACTAAGTCATTCTACTTAGACCACAAGATCTGAAAACAATTCCAATTTTCAAAAACAAGGCCTCGCCTTGCATATTATCATGAACATTTTAGAAAAACTGAGCACAAATGAACCGGGAAGGAAACATAAATTTGGTTTTGAAAAGAATGGGACATAAATCTGCACATTGATGATTCGATACAGCTAAACACAAAGAACACACCTGGGATAGACAAGTATTTTTTCGTTTGGTGATTAAACACAAACATTTTTAAGGTCACATAAACCTCCCAACCAAGAGGGAGAGTGTCCGTCTTATCTATTGCTAGGTACATAGATATATGCCCTTCACAGCCTTTTTTCTGTGTTTCCATTTGGGTATAGAACTAATCTCCTGCAAATACAAGAGGAAGAATAATAATAAAAATCTATTTAGAAATTAAAAAGAAAATGTCATTTGAAAATTACAGAGGCAAAATGAGAAAATACAGTACGTACCAGTTAAAACCACTAGCATGAAAAGTAGCTGATTCATATGTTTCAATCTTCAAATCCAATAGCCTCGAGAAAGATTCTATTTTAACCGAGTAGTAGGCTGGCAGAGCATCCCGTGGAGATTTTACCAATCCTGTCAAGTTAAAACATAACATGTTCAGATTAATACGTTACATACATTCCCTAAACGTACCTTGTTCGCCTATAGCCACAACCACTCCGGAAAAAGACTTTCGAGATTACAAGTGTATAACAGTTAAATACGAAGCCGCACGTAAAATAACAAACCTTGGTCGGTGTTGTCAGGAGTTGGTTTAGAGGTTCTTTCGACTTCCATGCATGCGCTCTCTGTATCTCTAATAATCTATATTGAGGTTGTATATATACTGTAAATTACACTACACACTGGTGTTAAGTATTCTATCGTATTCATGCACACTTCCTTTCCAAGATTTTATGCTCATTCATTGTTGCCGACCCTTCGTTTTTCATTTCTCGGGAATTTAATTTCTGAAAAACTAAAAACAATTTAATTAAATTTCAAAATTTTTGGATAAATTGTTTAATTCTTCCAAATCTTTACAATAAAAATTACTGGAGTATATGATTATATTTTAAAATATAAAATATTCTCTGATATTAGAAAGGAGTTCTGATATGATCAAAACTTGTATTTACATTCATGCATAAAATATATGCGTGTTATATCATCTAATGCTTAGCTATATACCTGAAGATTGAAATATGGGATGATAAAAATGAAGTACATGAAAAGAAAGACAATACAACCGGTTAGTTTGTCATTTGTAAATTTCAATATGTTCGATGTTTTTAGCTAAATTGCTCATATAATATATACTTGCAAAGAGTTAATTCAGTAAGCCAGACTCACTCGTTTACAGAAACAGATTTAAAATCAATCAAGCTCACCTCTTTTCTAATATGATAATTTGCTAACATCATGATGAAGCTTTGCATGGACAGTTTCTAAAAGCATAAAGCTTCAACGGCTACAGATTTTCTGGCTATACTCCAAAATGAGGTACATGAAACAGGAAGGAAGCAAAGGAAATGACAATAACCACTTCTCCCATTGTTCAGAATTGTTTCATCACCCAATAACGCATATCCATATTATATTATTACAAAATTCAAATCTTTATTTCAGATAGTCAAACAAAAAGTAACTTATTATTCAATTTACTGAGAATTCAATCTCTGAACGTCTACCAACTGGTAAAGATCACCACGCCGTTGATTTTGTAGCGGAAGGTTTGTCCTGTATATATAAAAGAATCCAACATTAGAAGCGGTATTATAGATCATTAGATAAAATACTTTATGCAGATGTTAGATAGTATGTTACACCTTCTTAGCTCTATTTGAGAGTAATCAATCTCTGATATGATGACTGCCTCATCGTGTTCTGTTGTGGCCAGTACTTCTCCAAACTGTTACATATGCATAGGTAAGCACAAACTAACATCATATAATCTACAAGAGCAAATCATGCAACATCTAGTCTCTGGATGACTGCATCTCCCTAATGTGTAAGATGGGCCCACCAGAGATAGCTTACGTTATACATGAGTAAGATGTGTACTTACTGGGCCAACTAATGTGGAATGCCCCCAAGCCACATAACCTGAACCAACATCTCGAGCAGGAGAACAAGTTGCTACATATAGCTGTCAAAACAAATGGCAAATAATAAGCTAATTACAAACATGCAAGAAGTCCCTCATCATGTTCTAGAGCTAAGTATCTTCTGGAGATGATATACTCGTTTCCTAAACTTAAAAGGATCACAAGTTTACATCAGTCGAACTTTAGTATGTGCATACTCCTCTCATCTGGTAGAGAATCCCTCACTGAGCAAACTGTAGGCCCTAAATAAACATCTATTGCATAAACTATCATAATTTTTTTTTAACTGTTCCATAGTCTAGAAGGACTCTACTCCTAAATTTTCTTTGTAGAACTTAAATATTTCATGAACTATATCTATTCTCTTTTGCTCCTTAGGAGTTGTTGCATTCAAAGTTCAAACTGCACAAAATAAATGTGTTGCACGAATCAAAACAGTTAGGAAAGGCCAAAGAGTCTTGATTTACCTGGTTATCTGCAGCTCTGTGTATAAAAGAAAAGACGATAATTAGTATCAGAAATAGATAGCCAGAATATGACAAAAATCATGCATGCTCTGTTTAACATATTACATAAGTGATGACATAAGACTACAAAACCGACATCTCTAACTATCCAATTAGCAGTTAACATGAATATTGAGAGGGTGGGGAGAAAATTATTATGGGCAACTACTGCAACAACTGAATTGCCTACAATAACTAGGTTAACAGTAAGCATGCCCTGACCGTGTTAAATAATGGTATGAACCTCTATGGACCCATAATATATATGGAGTCACATGAGGTTCTAAAATATTTGTTAGAACATGGAAAATGCTACATTTAGTCTATGGCCTAACATCACGAATATAATTGGCATTGCAAGAGCCAGATGTATTTTTCCAGAAGTAACTCGTGTCCTACATAAATACATGTGACCATAAATCCATCAAATATTAAAGAACTGTCAGGAATACTATTAATACAGTATAATAGTAGTAATACATTAGCATGTTATTAGGATAAGTAAGGGTACTTTAGACTTTTCAGAGTTGGTTATATTCCCAGACTAGTATAAATACCAGTTGTATTGTTACATTTCATTTATGCATTATGAATATGAAAATGGCTTTGCCACCAAAACTCTTTCTCTCTCTATAACTGCTTCCTATTTCTCTCTCTAAAACTCTACCTTCTCTCTCAAGTTTCTCTCTGATCTCTACCTAATCTCTCTGATTTAATCTCTATTCTCTCTGTTTTATCTCTATTCTGCTCTATATCTCTGTTTCTCAGCTTAATTTAGCTGTTATCTTACTTAAATCAACAGAAAACACCAAAAATAGTAACAAAATCAGTTGAGGAACCTCCAGTTCCTGACAAGAACTAACTCATGCCTATATTACAAATATTGATACCTTGCCCTCTGCAACAATTCCCAATGCAGCGGCCCAGTAGTCATGTTGAAAGCCCCAGGATAGCAAATCAAATGAGCACCTAGTAAGCATATAATTTACTTAACTGAATCAGAGACTCGATGTCTAAATATAATTTGTACATAGAGATTTTATATCTACTCTAACATTTTTCCAAAGATTCTTCTACATCCGTTCATTGTGGATATTTTACTTGTTACAGGAAGAAGATGCATAAAACATAATTCTGTGATGAACTTGAGTGGATACTGGATATTAAATTGTTGATGAAAGAACAATAAAATTCAGCTTGTTCAATTTGATTTTTTTTATTCTATATGATTATGAATCATAAGATCATAGAGTCAACATTAACATACGATAAAAAAAAAAAAAGTATATACAAGATTTGACAAACCTCTAGCTGCATATAAAGTTGCCAGTTCCTGAAAGCGGATATCATAGCAAATGCCAATACCAATACGTCCAACCTCTGCAAAATTTTAAAGGCTTACATAATGTGCTGAAGTTTCACCAGTATAACCAGCATGGGTCACAAGTACTATGGTTGGAGGAACTCCTTCAGTAAAAACACAACAAAATAACCAAGGGACGCACACATACTTTTACTTAATTCAGTTATACCATGAACTTTTGAGCCATTTTCCTTAAAACAAAGGACACTTTTGGTAATTGATGATACCTTCACCTCAGAATCAGAGCAACATAGGTTCAGGCAGTTTAGAGTTGTAGCTTAAATATTCATTATTATGATCATAATTCAAGCGATGCTACCCATCCCAAAATATTTCATAAATAGGTATTTGCTAGATGTGGTTGAATAAATGCGATAAAAAAAAATTAATGGAGAAAAGAGAATAAATAGATAGTTTGTTAAAAAGCAAACTTTAAAATATGAACCTGTATCAACAATAGTTGGAGTCTCCCCTGCTGTAAGGGTCTTTGATTCTTTAAAGGTAATCTGACCCGGAATATCAATATCAAAAAGATGTATCTGTCACATAGTCAAATATATAGGTTGTGTTAGGACTCTTTCAAACATATATCACAAATCTTGGTAATAATACCTGTTCAGCAAATATCTTATCATGTTTACACAATAAAATAAAGTTCACTATAAATTTTTACCTTTTAGATGTTAAATTATTATTATTGCAACATGAAGATATTAATTTTATAGAACTAGAATCACACAATTCAGTACCAAACAGAGATCAACTGTTCTTCCGAAATACAAACAGATGCAAAGTTGCATGGTAGAACATATATTCTTCTTCAATGAATAATGTAGGTCATAAGAGACATGTCCCTCCCTCCCTCTCTCTCTCGAATGAAGACCTCTTATCCTTTTTTTCATCTTCCGGCCAAGAATTCAATCTTCACGCTTCATCCTTCACTGTTTGGTAAGATCTCTGTATAGATAATCACAGTTCTGTTTCTTCTTTTAATTTGGTAAGTGTATCTAAGGAGCTATGAATTGTAGTGAATTAAATTAAATAATAAAATGAAGTTTAATGATTTGTCATCCTCTGTATCATAAGTCCTCCTACCAGATAGTAAATCAATAAGTTTGTTTTATAAAACATTCATGGTTCAAGGAGGAACTAGTTAACCATGCTGTAGTGGTTTGGGGACCTATATTTTGTTCTGTTTTGCACTACTGTTTCATACCTATAGAAACAAAATTTGATTAAGTTTAAACTTAAAGGTTGTTTAAAATTGTGTAGTCTATATTACTATAGATTCTCAGGGTATTTGATCATGTATAGATAAAGTCATCCTGCATCAACTAAAACCAGTGTGGGAAGGATTATAGATTTCAGCAGAGCTGGCCAGTGTTGAGGTCAGGTTTTGGGATCCTAACTGGCCTACTTATATTATATATTTACTAAAGAACAAAAGTTGTTGAAATTGTGTCTGGAATAGTTCTGTAAAGTTTCATGGCAATAAAAAGTGCATAGAGACGGTTATTTAAAATTTACCAAACACAATTTCTGGAAATGCTAGATTTCATAATAGGGATGCCTGGATTAAAAAAACTACCTTTCTATGTTTAGCTTTCAAATTCCCATCAGTATCAAAAACACAACAAGTATTGTACAACTTATCCCCGCATCTTTCAGGTATAGAGCCACCAACTATTGTGATCTTTAAAGTACGGGCAACTTCAGACAACATTGCAGTTGATGGAGATGCATCCCTACCAGCTTCAATGTCTTCGGCATACACAGGGAAGCTATCATTTGAGTAAGGACTGTTCCATATTTCCTGTTATAAGACCAATGAGGATCACAACTCACAGTCAGTTTTAAAGATCATTATAGCAACTGCTCTTTCAATAACATAATTTTTTAAATATGAAATGAAACGGAATTAAATGGATGTCAAAGCAGAACATGATAAAACTAAACTAAATGTCCTGATACGACAATCCATTTCGATTTCTATTAAAAAATGAAAAAGAAAGCCGAAACATACAGGCAAAAGAACAAGCTTGGCACCCTTCTCAGCAGCCTCCATAATGGCAGTGCGCGCATGAACAATGTTCCTCTCCTTGTCAGCCGTCACCGACAATTGGCACAATCCAATCTTGAACTGCAAACAAACAAACACACACAAATTATCACAATCTAATCTTGAACTTATCGGACCCCCCCCCCCCCCCCCCACCCCATCATGATCATCAAACTTTATCAAAAAGATACAATCTTTTCCACTAACAAAAGCACAAAACTATACATACAACATATATACATACAAAGAGAGAAAGATACTGACTTTGGTGATTGGTGGAGTGGGCAATGGAATTGCTGGTGGAACCCTAGCTTGCTCAGGCTTAAAAGTAGAAGCCATTCTTACAGACCCACAAAATATCTTCTTATTTTGACACAAATCAAGATTGTTTTTCTTAAAAATCTCAACTTTAAATCTTTGGCTTAAATTGAAAGAATTTGAAAATTGGGTGGTGGATAATAATCCAAGATTCTTTACTGAAGATGAAGAACAAGTGAAGATTGCTCTCATTTTTCTAGTGTTTTTTATTATCTTGGGTCAACAAGTCCACTTTTTTCCCAAATTGAAACCTCAAAACGGTGCCGTTTTAAAATATTTTTATCATGGACCACATTGCACCTGATCATAGCCTTTTATTAACTGAATCTCAAATTTATAGTTACTTACCCGCCATTTTTTTCATTCCCTCCGTTCTAAAGTCTTGATATATTTTCTCTGCAATTAAAATTTTCAATTCTCAGTGGTGTAATACCCTCGAAAAAACACCATTGTGGCACTTGGTACACATATCCAAGCATCGCGAAAATAATTAGTACTAAAAAGACTGATCATTTTGTTTGTTTCAAATGACAGACCCTAATAGACATATCCCTAATTATCATGATTCACGTGGTGGAGTAGGGACTTCCGACAATGTGGTCGTGCCTAATGTATTTCACGACATTAGTGTTGATGATTACGAACAGCCTTGTGGAGAAGACATTATGTTTAATGTGGTAGGGAATAATGATAATCCATCTAGATGGGAAAGACAGAACATTCAGTTTGTAAATGATCCTTTACAAGCAGGCACTTCCGGTGTTCATGGTCAAAGTTGTGGACAAAACACGGGATATTTTGATCCGCGAAATACTGTGTTTGAAAATCCTACTCAACCCTTAGAGCGGCCAGTCCCTCCAAAGCAATATCAGTGCAGTTACTGTCAAGTTTTAAGAGAAATTATCCACTGTAAAGGTGCATCTAGATATGTACATGTGTGAATATTTAGTCTGATGCAGTCTAATTCTGTGTTTTTATTTGTAATCATAATTTATATGATGGGAAAAAAAAGATTAATTGTCTTAAGAAAAAATTTGTCTTTAAATGTATCGTAAATTTTGGCCTAATTCCTCTTTTGATGATCGGTTCTTTATTATGTAGGCGAAGAAGAAACTACGAAACTTGAAATTCATGGCAGACTTGGTATGATTTGTCATGGAATACTTGAAATACGTAGTGGTGGTGATATGACTGCTCCAATCAAAGAGTACTGCGTGTTTGAGTAAGATTTGATTTTTTTTCTAAGCCATGTCCATGACTTGATTATTGATATTGATTGTATTTTTTCTAACAAGACTGCGTAAACACAATTTAAAAACCTTATAATTTACCTGGTTTTTATCATAGTTTTTGCAAGAAAAGTTTATCTGATGTAAGGCAGTTCCTGGTAAAGTATTTCGAAGACCGCACAGAGGCCTTTTACACTAAGGTGAAAGATCCACTTATAACATTCTATGAGGCTTTGTGTGTTCGATCGGATTGGGATTCGGTTTTTGATGACATTCTTCAAGAACCTCTGGGGAATATAGGTCAGTTTGGGGTTTCACTTGATTTTGCTTACTTTTCTTAGTTAAAATGATTATAATTTCTTTGTCAGTGCCTGTTTTTTCCTTTTAAACATTATTATTTTTCCTTCATCAAGTTTAAAGGGTCAAATCTGCAGGCACGGATCAACCTAAGGCTCAGAGCGATGAAACAAGACCAATTAAGAAGACCATTAAAGAGCAGGTTATGCACGAACACTTCTTATTATGATTTGCATTTGAAAAGTCCAGGACATCAGTTCTAATAGAATTAAATATATGAATAATTAAAACTGTTTTTATTTCTCTAAATCTGTGAAAATCGTTAACACATACTACTATATTTTATGATAATATTCCATGTTTTGATTAGCTTGTATTGTGTAACTTGCTGACTAGTGCAGAGGGAAATGGTTAAAAACTTGAGAGTAAAAGATTTTGTGCCATTTTTCCATCTCCGGCAAGGCGAAGCTGCTAAGCATATTGGAGTTTCCTCCACTGTAATCAAGAAGATTTGTCGCAGTGAGAATTTGAAAAGGTGGCCATTTAGAAAGGTCATTTCTTCTCTATGTTTATTTGAATTCCATATACATATGCGGGCATGCTAAAATGTGCATGTCTAGTGACAGTAATATATTTTGCAGATACAAGCTATTGAGAAAAGGATTAGAGATATAATCAATAGAATGGATACAGCAGATGCTAAAGAAAGGGCAGAGGCTGAAGCAGAAATACAGAGGCTTCAGAATACAAAAGCAGCTATTTATGCTCCTTTCGAGTAAAAAATGTTGCATTTTGATCAAGGTGGAGGGATCAATTCATCTGCTTCTCTGATTCTTCTTCTGTGTTTAACACCATAATATTAACATTTGTACAAAATATAGATTAGGCAGTATATTTTACATGGGTGATGGTCCTGATGGATATGATAGACAAATCAATTGTATCATTAGATATTCAAGTACTTGTATAGTTGTGGTACTGGACCACTGGTACTACTGTGTTGTAAATAAATCCTAAATATAATTTCTTATATAAGTTTAGGTTTATGTTGAATTTTGATTCAAGATAAATTTAATTGTCATGGTAGTTTATTTAAATAAAATTATTATTATTTATCTTTTTAAATACATGATTTTGTCACTCCGACCCACCAACTATATTATTTATAAGTTCATTGTTAACGCAAATAAAATAAGTTAAATTGGACAAAATTTATAATATAACGTGGATTAAAATTGATATCTGTTATAGGGAGAAACTGGTATAACAGTAATTTGGAGGTTTGCTGGAATCACGGAGCAAAATATGATGATTTTGCTATGAACTTGATGAAGAACACGAAGAACACGGGAGGAAAGTGATGGATTTTGGTAGCTGATCTTGTTGTTGATTCGTTAGAAGGCCAGAGAAAATATGTGTTCTCTTGCTGCCAACTGTTGTCTCAACTGAAACAAGAGGCCTACGTACCCTTTATATAGGGGTTCAAGCCACACGTAGTTCTTGGAGGACAAGTTACCTATACGGGCTAGGTATTGGTCCGGTCCATCAGGCCCAAATCCTTAGACGTGCTGGGCTTTGGCCCAAGTCTGTGTGGATGTGGAGGGCAAACTTCCCAGATGTCTGTAACTGCCATGGCCCAAGCCCGTTAGGCTCCGGGGGCTGTCATGGAGTTGTAGAGCAAAGGGTTCCCGTAGGGAGTTATGCGCGATATGGCCTCGCGGGAGCAGTATGTAGAGGTGATCATGTGCAGATCCCTTGATGAGATGAGAGCCCGTGGGGCTAGCTGTCTTCAAATCAATAAGTATGTTGAGATATTACCCTGAGGGGGCCTTCTGTAGTCTTCAGATTAGCAAATAATACCAAGTGAGGTGAGCCCATGAGGCTAGGAGCCTTTCAGCCAGTTATGAGAAATCCGTGCTAAGTACTCTGGGCTAGCGAAGCGAGCTGGAGGCAGTGAGCCGGGCCAAGCGAGCCGGGCTGAAGGCCTCTCTGGCAAATCCATGCGACCTGGGAGGTGATGAGAAGCGAACCGGGCTGAGGGCCGGTTCTCCTCTCTCTTCCTTCTTGATGCTGAATGAGTCTAAGGCTGGTGAGCTAGCGATGCGATCTCACGCTAGGTCAAGGGCCTTAGAATATCTTTTCATCCTTAAAGTGATGCGAACCGAATAAAGCGGTCCGGACGAACGACCCGGGCTGAGGTCCCTTTTCTGTCAGATCAATGCGACCTGGAAGAGAGGTGATGAGAAGCGAACTGAGCTGGGGGCCGGTTCTCTTCTCTCTTCCTTATTGAAGCTGAATGAGTCTAAGGCTGGTGAGCTAGCGATGCGACCTCACGCTAGGCCAAGTGCCTTAGAATATTTTATCATCTTTAGCACAATGCGATCTGGATGTGGGCTTTGAAGCCATGTGAGCTCAGATGCGAGGTGGGCCGACCAATTTATGTCATTGGGCCTGCCTAGGACCCATGTCCAAATATTGGGCATAACAACTACCCCCCGATTCCTCCTCGCCATTGACGATGCGAGGTGGAATCAGATAATAACTGACGCCATAGACCTTTCATGCGAAGCGATCTGCTAAGCCTTCAGGATTGAGTGAAATGTTTTCTGAGAAGTACCCCAGGCTAGCGATCTGGGCTCTATGCGAACCGGATCGGTAACATCGCACCCTTTATCTTTCAAGGCACCCTTTAGCTGTCGATTTGGAGGATGATGATGTGATCAGGGCGATTGACCTAGAAAATTATCAGCTCGTTCCCGAGGACTCCGATGGCGAGGCCTATGTACCTCCTGACTAGCCCGAGCTTGAGAAGCCAATCTATATAGGTGCGAAGCCTGTGGGTGATGGTGCGAGCAGCTCTTCAATGAGACCATCTTCTCCTCGAGTGCTCGCGGCTCGCGATTTGAGAACCAATTTGACCTCAGAGTCGCTGGTCGAGGCGAAAAAGCCATCGAGGGCTCAACTAAGAAACGTCTTGCAAAGCGAGCTCGGACTGAGTCCGGTACACATCGATATCACTTCACATTTATCATTCTGTTCGCATCGCATCCATATGTTTCATGTTTGCACTGTTGCATCACATTATTATTTTTTATAGCTGCTTCCAGGTCATTTTACTTTTACTTTTGGCCTCGCATGGGGGGCCCGGTTCGTTCATCTTGGAACTAAATGGCCTCGCACCTATGCTGGCCTGAGCTCGTCCAAACGGGGCCCGTGGTTATGGCCTCGCATCGTTCACTTATGTGACGACGGGGCCCCACGTCGCATTGCTTGGCTGGCCGACAGGCCTCGCCTAGCTTTGCAATTTCTGGCCGCACATTGACATAGCTCGACCCGAACTGCATGAACTTCAACAATTATTGATACATAGTGAACGGAGTTGAAGGATATGAGCTAGCTATAAGATTGTGAGCTAGCTAGTCTGGCTTTGATTAGAAGACCATGTAGAACCGCATAGTGAATGGAGCTCGTGTGAGACCGGTTAGCGAGGAGAACTCAAGTTATGCTGGCTAACGAGGTGAGCTCATGTCAGTCCGGCTCATGAATTGAAGCGCACTAGAATCAGATCACTTCTCATAATGCATTGATGATGATTTAATACATGGGTTGTTCCTTGTGATACTGGTTTGTCGGCCTCGCTTCATGATGCTGGCTCGTCAGCCTAGCATCATGAAGCTGGCCCAAAGCTGGCACGTCGGCCTCGCCTCATGATGCTAGCTCGTCAGCCTCGCATTATGAAGTTGGCCCAAAGCTGGCTCGTCAGCCTCGCTTCGTGACTAACAGCTTTTAATGTATTTAAACATAACCATTTAATGTATCCAATTTTTAGAATAACCCGATGTCACACTGGATTTTTGATTATGAGGTCTCCTTTAAGATGAACCGGACTGATATTTACGCCTCGCTGAAGACGCTGACCAATTCGCCTTGCTACATTGGGGTGAATTTGATAAGTTGCGAGCACCAACTATGCCTCGCACTTGTATTAACTCGATTTATTTCCAACGCTTTAAACTTTTCAATCTTCCTTCTGCTCGCATCCCTTTATTTTATGCATGCTTTAATACTCTGCTCGTCTCGCATGTTACATCTCCATGCTGCGTGTTTCTTTTGATTTTGCACAACTATTTTGTGGTCGCTTTAATGACCTCACATCACTTAGCTTTTCTTCACATATTTTTGGCCTCGCACGGGGGGCCCGATTCGTATGCCTTAGAACCGAGTGGCCTCGCACCAATGCTGGCCTGAGCTTGTTCCAAAGGGGCCCGTGGTTATGGCCTCGCATCGTTCACTTATGTGACGACGGGGCCCCACGTCGCGTTGCCTGGCTGGCCGTTAGGCCTCGCCTAGCTTTACGATTTATGGCCACACATTGTCATAGCTATTTCTGATCGCTTTGAGGGATTGCATTGCTTCATTGATTAGCAGATTTCGTTGCTTTTCATATTTGCAAAATGACCAACTGCTTCTAGGTCGCTACTCTTGAGTTCGTTTCAATTTGCCCATTTATATCTGGCCTCGCATGAGGGGGCCCAGTTCGAGTTTCTTCGAACAGAAGTGGCCTCGCCTTCGTGCTGGCCTGTGCTTCGCTGTAACGGGGCCCGTGGCTTTGGCCTCGCGTCGCTAGCCTTTATTTTTATGGCCTCGCGTCGCTGGCGCCACGTCGCGTCGCTTAGCTGGCCGTTAGGCCTCGCCGCGTTCGCGTGTTTTGGCCACACATTATCATAGTCCGGACCTATATCAGCTCGAAGAGGTGTTTATATAACATTACTACCCCCCCGAGACTTAGGATGATTTATTCATATGAAGTCTTGCAATAAATAATGTTGCCGGTAGTTCCCAAGAGTCGATCATAATGGGCCTGAGTTTGGAGAACCACTGTTGGGCACTGCCTCTGAGAGAGGCGGCGAATAGCCGGCACCGGGCTAGAGTGGAAACCTGGTAGACCTCCATCTCAATATTGAAGCGGATTAGGTATTCGGCTGGATCAGTATCTCCATTAAAAGTGAGATTTGGATTGTTTCTGAAGATGGCGGGCAGAGGTGCGACCCGGATCTCATTGGTAAAAGGCGACTGAGTGAAAATAGGATTTGGAACATTCTTCTCCTTCTCCATGCGCTCCAAAAGCTGTCTAAGATCGTTCATGTGAAGGTTTTCCAGTCTCTCCTCGTTATTGTTGTCATTGCTGGCCCTATGGGATGGGGGCGGTACTTGCTCACGCCTTCGGCCTCCACCTTCTCCGCTTATTGCGGACTGAGCTTCCTGATTTCTTCCCCTGGGAGGGGGCCTATCCGGTGCATGAGCACGATGCGGGGACCTGCCGTGCTCGCGATGGCGAGGGGGTCATTTCGCTTCACGTGCTAGACTCGGGGGCCTTACCTCAGTGTTTTTAGTTCGATCTCTCTCCAGCTTTATCCTTAGGTCATGTTCTGTTAGTCTTCTCCCGATCCTGTCAAAAACACTGGTGGACTTCGCCTCGGAGGGGGCTGGGCCATGAAGCGACCTGGGAGGGGTCTCATGGGCCTGCCGCGCCTGACTGTGACTTCTCGAGTTATCCCATCGGGGAGATCTATTACTGTTGATGTCTCTGTGTGATGGAGCCAATCCTTGTTCATGTCTTCGGCCTCCACCTTCTTCACTTACCAAAGACTGGGCTTCTTCATTTCTTCATTTGCCTTGATTATCTCCCCTCTTCTCTGAGAGGGGACCTCTCCGGTCTACGAGCACGATGTAGGGACCTAGCACGCTCGCGATGGCGAGGGGGTCCTTCCGCTTCATGTGCCGGACTCAGGGGTCTCTCCTCAGTGTTTTTGCTCGGGCTCTCTCCAGCTTCCTCCTTAGATCGTGCTCTGTTAGTCTTCTCCCGACCCTGTCAAAAACACTGGTTGCCTTCGCCTCAGAGGGGGCTGGGCCATGAAGTGACCTGTGAGGGGTCTCATGGGCCTGCCGCGCCCGACTGGGGGGCACCTCATCCCACTCTAGTGATTCATCATTTCCTGTATCTACGGCTTCATCATCAAAGTCATTCATGAGGTCACGAGGCTTCACGGTCGACCAGAGCTGCTTAGACTTGTTGGCTCTCCTCATTCTTCGCCGGGCGCTCGTGCTAGCCTTCCTAGAGGCGCTTCTCCTCTCCATCCGCCTTATCCTCTTGTTGAACTCGAGCATCTGTTGGCCCATCTCATCCAGGAATTCCAAGAGTTCGGGGTCGGTCTGAGGCGGGTTCTCGTTGGCATGTCTCGGGGTCTCGTCATCTCAGCTCTATCACTTTCTGATGAGTTTCCGGTTCTCCTAGAGTCAGACATCCTTCTCCCTCAGATGTCAAGTACCCCTCCTTCTAGCGCCAATTGTTATAGGGAGAAACTGGTATAACAGTAATTTGGAGGTTTGCTGGAATCACGGAGCAAAATATGATGATTTTGCTATGAACTTGATGAAGAACACGAAGAACACGGGAGGAAAGTGATGGATTTTGGTAGCTGATCTTGTTGTTGATTCGTTAGAAGGCCAGAGAAAATATGTGTTCTCTTGCTGCCAACTGTTGTCTCAACTGAAACAAGAGGCCTACGTACCCTTTATATAGGGGTTCAAGCCACACGTAGTTCTTGGAGGACAAGTTACCTATACGGGCTAGGTATTGATCCGGTCCATCAGGCCCAAATCCTTAGACGTGCTGGGCTTTGGCCCAAGTCTGTGTGGATGTGGAGGGCAAACTTCCCAGATGTCTGTAACTGCCATGGCCCAAGCCCGTTAGGCTCCGGGGGCTGTCATGGAGTTGTAGAGCAAAGGGTTCCCGTAGGGAGTTATGCGCGATATGGCCTCGCGGGAGCAGTATGTAGAGGTGATCATGTGCAGATCCCTTGATGAGATGAGAGCCCGTGGGGCTAGCTGTCTTCAAATCAATAAGTATGTTGAGATATTACCCTGGGGGGGCCTTCTGTAGTCTTCAGATTAGCAAATAATACCAAGTGAGGTGAGCCCATGAGGCTAGGAGCCTTTCAGCCAGTTATGAGAAATCCGTGCTAAGTACTCTGGGCTAGCGAAGCGAGCTGGAGGCAGTGAGCCGGGCCAAGCGAGCCGGGCTGAAGGCCTCTCTGGCAAATCCATGCGACCTGGGAGGTGATGAGAAGCGAACCGGGCTGAGGGCCGGTTCTCCTCTCTCTTCCTTCTTGATGCTGAATGAGTCTAAGGCTGGTGAGCTAGCGATGCGACCTCACGCTAGGCCAAGGGCCTTAGAATATCTTTTCATCCTTAAAGTGATGCGAACCGAATAAAGCGGTCCGGACGAACGACCCGGGCTGAGGTCCCTTTTCTGTCAGATCAATGCGACCTGGAAGAGAGGTGATGAGAAGCGAACTGAGCTGGGGGCCGGTTCTCTTCTCTCTTCCTTATTGAAGCTGAATGAGTCTAAGGCTGGTGAGCTAGCGATGCGACCTCACGCTAGGCCAAGTGCCTTAGAATATTTTATCATCTTTAGCACAATGCGATCTGGATGTGGGCTTTGAAGCCATGTGAGCTCAGATGCGAGGTGGGCCGGCCAATTTATGTCATTGGGCCTGCCTAGGACCCATGTCCAAATATTGGGCATAACAATATCAATCCAAATATATCATCTCTAAATTATTTAGCATTTATCTTTCATTCAAAAATTATATTTTCATTAAATAAAATTTATTATTTAATGACTAAAATAAAATAAATTTGTATAACAATTTTACTAAGAATGATCTTATATCGACTAACATAACAATAAAAATAAATTTCCTGTATATTTTTAACATCGAGACCAAGAAAAACACCAAAATCCAACAAAAATATGGGCCTAAATCTACATAAAAATATGGACCAAAACATGAGTTAAGAGTCACAAACACATCTTCATCCGGACTCTTCTCAAATCCAATAAAAATCACACTTTCACAATCCTATTCTATTTCAACCTACTCTCTCTCTATCTGTATCTCTATATAATAATATATCCCACAATTTCCCTCCTGTCTCTCTCTTTACAATTTGTTTTTTTCCAGGCACCCCTGTTAAAAAAATCATAACTTTTTCGTGAAAATAATTTTCTTGATCTATTTTAATCAATTTCAAGAACCCATTTTTAATTCTTGTTTAACAAAGCTTTTCAAGTAATGGAAGGAGGTCAACACTATAATCCCAGAACTGTTGAAGAGGTTTTTAGAGATTTCAAGAGCCGTAGAGCTGGCATGATTAAAGCCCTCACCACTGGTATATATACATACATATGTTTATGTTTTTGCTAATTTATTGAGTTGTTTATTGGACTTTTTTCGAAAAAGTTTCGAAATTTGT
This sequence comes from Oenanthe sinensis, assembly GCA_028671895.1. Classification (NCBI taxonomy): domain Eukaryota; kingdom Viridiplantae; phylum Streptophyta; class Magnoliopsida; order Apiales; family Apiaceae; genus Oenanthe; species Oenanthe sinensis. Next base: position 2,169,246 of record CM053814.1, on the reverse strand, counting down.
TATAAATTTTTGTGGGTTTTGCAGACGTTGCAGATTTTTACCAGCAATGTGACCCGGGTTAGTTATGAATACGTTCTTGGTTGCTTAATTTATTTATAATCTTTTTTGTAGTTTGTAATTGTGTTGTATATAGAGTTTAATGTGTAAGTACATGTTATGAAGCTATGAAAGAATTGTGTATTATACTTAAAACAATTTTATTTTACCCCTAAAAGCATGATGTTTTTGAAGTGGATTTGAATTTCATCTCATTGCGGTGGCCCCAGTTGAATATATATGATATGCTTTTTTCTGTAGTAATTAACATGTACATTGCATGGGAAGTTGGAAAAATTAATAAGTTTTAAGATGGGGTGTCTTACAATTTCTTTCAATTTTTTTTCTTTTTAATGAATGGCATATCTGAAAACAAACACATACATACTCGAACAGAAGGAGATTTTCCTACTTGGCAAAAAAAGAAGCAAAAAGGAGAGTTTCCTGTGATTATTTTGTCTTTCGTTGGTTGTAAAATAAGGCGGATATATATAATATACTTCAGTATAAGTCATATTCTAGCAGACCTTTTCAAAGTATCTACCAAACTAAAACTAAATAGGAGTAATATATTTTTCATGTGTTCGTAGCGACTATGTATTAATTAGAACTATGTTTACTGTATTTTCAACTTATGCTCATAGCTTCAGCTTCTGGCCATTAATCTATTGCGATACATAATTCTATCACACTCTCTTTAGTTGCAAGGGATTGATGGAGAGAGAACGAAATAAAAATAATGAACAAAATTAAATGTAAAAAAAAAGTATGCTAGGAGGGGAAAGTGAAAAAAAAGTGAGATAGTGCATATTTTTCAAGGTTAATGTTCTATTTCATCACTGAAGCCGATGCTGACTTGCAAGTGACCTACCGAGTCAAAGAAGCTTACAATCAACTAAGTAAACATTCAGACATTTTCCATTAGCTTGGGGTAAATCTAACGGAAATCTGATGTGGACAGTTGAGTTGGAGTCATTTTTTGACATGGAAACTCCACCAGATCATGTTTTTCCCAACGCGTTTATAAAGAGTGTGTGTGTGTCATATATATGGTTTTTTTTAATAAAGTGTAAGCTTTTTTGACTCGATAGGTCACTTGCAAGGTAGTGCTGAGTTCAATCATGGTAGATCATTAACACATGTTTTTCATGATGAGGTTCGTGAGGTAAATTGGTGAAAGTAGATATGATTCATGTGTACCCAAATTTGTAGGACTGATCCCTTGTTTACAATTGAATGTAAGAGGGAGGAATGAAAATTATGAATTTCTACACAAAATAATACAAATTTCATTCCTTTCCATATTCATTACTTCCAACCAAATGGAGCATTAATGCATTAAAGTTTCTTGAAATTTTCATCTATGTTGTTATAATCTCCTCTTTCAAAATTCACTAGTCCTTGAAATATATTCATCGACTTCGTTTCCCTTGGTTAAATTATAAACCTATACACTCCAGACTTTCTTGTTCAACTATTCATTAAAGGGCTGATCTTCTGATGGTGAATAAAATTTTATGCATTGCACCAATTATCAGTCTGTCTTTCTCGAATTTATATCATAGGTTACTCACTCTATTGAAATTCTTGATTTGCAACCCCAATTTGTATATTGTTGTCTCCTATATTGTATAACAGAGAAGGAAAATCTCTGCCTCTATGGGTTTCCAAATGAACGATGGGAAGTCAATTTACCTGCTGAAGAGGTTCCCCCAGAGCTTCCAGAGCCTGCACTTGGTATTAATTTTGCTAGAGATGGCATGCAAGAAAAAGAGTGGCTATCTTTGGTTGCTGTTCACAGTGATGCATGGTTGCTTGCTGTTGCATTCTACTTTGGTGCTAGATTTGGATTTGATAAAGCTGATAGGTACAGTCTTCTTTGTTTCTGTCTTGAATGAATACTGGTTTAACCTCATGCGAAACTTATAAGTAGTATGAATAGGGATGGCAATCGGGTCGGGTTTGGCAAAATCCAAATCCAAACTCGAAAAAAACCCGAAATTTAAAACCCGAAAATCCCAAAATTCAAACCCAAAAACCCGAAAATCCAAAAACCCGAACCCGAAATCCGAAAATTAAGTAAAAAATATTATTTTTACTAAATAATTTATAATATATATAATATTACATAAATTTATATTATATTATATATTTATTTATAAAATAATATATATAATATATATATATATATATTATTCAGTTTTTTTTTGGGTTTCGGGTTCGGATCGGATTTCGGATTGATATACCTCAAATCCAAATCCAAAATTTTCGGCTCTAAAAATTAAATCCAAATCCAAAAAATCGGGTTCGGTAAATTCAAAATTTCGGGTTTTGGATCGGGTATCCGTCGGATGTGATTTTTTTGCCATCCCCAAGTATGATGGGTTGCATACCTAGATCTACACTTTTGTTTTGACAAAATACTAAGCTAATATGTTGAGAATTAATGTATCAGCAAAACGTAGCTTAATATATCTTTGTGACGATAAATCTAAAGAATGCTTGAGGTTTCTGTTATATTGTCTTGTTTGGGCATTTTCTTACATGATTATGTTTTATGATGGAAATGGTGGCCACTTTGTTGCCTAAGCTACATAAGCTAATCTCATTCAACTTTTCAGTTTTTTATTTGTCTGTTAAACAACTATTGACTGTGTTCTACTGTATTTGTGAAAGTACATGGATTTAAGATCAGTTTAATACACACACACACACATATATATATTCAACTTTTGACTGTCAACCATAAATTGTTCTGCAGATCATGTACAAGTACGTATTATGCCTGGTAGTCTTAATTCTTGTGTATTGTATGCTGTTTTGTTTAGTTGGTTCTATCTGTTTAGCTAATGATCCATTTGGTTGCTGAGGTGCTGTTCTGCCTGGTTGGCCCCTTCTATATTTTTTTATTATGCAGTTGGCCTTCCAATAAAATATAAATGTATTTTGCATCGAAACATTGATTAATATTGGAAAAATAGTTGGCAGTGTATATGTAGATGCTTATATGCAATATCTATACTTTAAAGTTAGTAATCTATATGAGGTCTTATTTTGAAGTATCACAAACCTATCACCTCATACAAAATATATATGACAACCATTAGTTATTTGACTCTTAAAAGGGCTTCTGTCAGTAGTTCCTGACAGCTTCATTATACAGTCGAAGCAATCATAATATTGTAGCTCTCCCTTCACATCAAGGATGCTAAACATTATTAATATGGTTCTTAGATTCATTCTTCATGCATTTGGACATAGACATGTACACAATGTGCATTATTTAAATCTTAATCATGAGTGCAATATTTAAATTTCTATGATCTTCACGGGTGACTAAATTGTTAGCTCTGATTTGATGGACTGAAAAGTAGGATTTCAGAATAATTTTTATGGTTGAATGTTGGGCTTGTCAAGGAGGACAACTTTCTTGGGACATCTCAAGTGGATAATATGTAATGATTTGTAATCTATAGTACAGATAAAGTAATATTCCCAGGCAAGGTGTTTTTCTTCGTATCTACTTGAAAATAAATACATTGTTAGCATTATATTATTATTTTTCTTTATCCATTCCATTTTATTATATGTGTGTCCATCTTCCCTAAAATGTTTGTCATGTCTTAATACTGGTTTAATATTGTTTGCTAAACAAAAATTTAAGGAAACTGGCTTGTTCATACTATTGTTTCTTAGCCTTCTATGTTAATGCATTTCATTGTAAGGTAATCGTGGATGTACGATGTATCCGTTATAAGTCTCGTCAGAAAAGGGGAAGATGGAGTGTATGGGTTGATTCTCTGTCAATAAATGAACTTGTGTGTAACTGGTTACTTCACTCTACAAAAGTATACTTGATACATAGCTGCTCATTCAACACTAGTAAACAGTGCTTATCTGAGTCAGACCAAGCCTGTATAGAGATTTATACTATATTACTAATCTGAGTACATTAGATCAAATAGGTAATTTCTGTTTTGACTGTAAAACAATCTTGATTACATTTTTTTCATAGTGCTTAAAATAAGAAGAAGCATTTTATCTTATTGAACTGGGAATAAAGAAGGAATGAAGGATCTGTCATGGGGCTTAATGTTTCATGAATTCTAGACAATTAAAGTGTGCTTAATTGTTGGTTGTTCATTGCTGATATACAAAAATTGTTCGGTGCTTCTTAAAAAGGTGATTTACAATCTGGTTCTTACGGTCATTAATTTCAGGAAGCGACTTTTCAACATGATAAATGATCTCTCATCTATATATGAAGTTGTGACAGGAGCTGCCAAGAAGCAATCAAAGGAGAAATCTGCTGTGTCAAATCACAGTAGCAGCAAACCTAAGCCAAATCCAAAGGTATAAACACTTCTACATTTTACCTTCTCAATTCTGTCAGATTCCATGGTCATTATTTTATGCTCTTTTTTAATGCGTAAAATAGAAGCTCATGCACATGTGTTTATCAGTTTAGAGGAATTATTGATGATTTATATTATATGTTGAGTAGGACCTTCGTTATAAAAAAGAATATGAGTTTGGTTCGGCAAATTAAGGGATTGTTGGCCCTGAGGATAACCTCAGGAGGTTAAAACAAAACCTAATATAAAAATAGGGATATTTTTGTAAATACATGGGGTGGGGTATTACATTTACAAATTTATCCTTTTAGTATTATATTCAAAAACACATAACCTCAGAGGAAAATGCCCCCTGAGGTCCTCAGGCCCATTTTTCTCATTATATAATTACAAATATTTTGCTTTCTTTTTCTAATTCTAAGTGACAATGTGGTAGAAATAAATTGAGTAAACAATGAATTAGTTACTCTTCGATTTCTGTACTGTTTTGTCTATTGGTTGGTTCTTATCATACTTTCATGGTACAACAGCGAATAACAGAATATCAAGACAAGTTACCAACAGGTTCAACAATAAAAGATGATGATGATGAAGATGAGGATGACTTGGAAGAAGAGGAAGATGAGCATGGAGATGCATTGTGTGGAGCATGCGGAGAAAACTATGGGCAAGATGAGTTCTGGATCTGCTGTGACATCTGCGAGAAGTGGTTCCATGGAAAGTGTGTGAAGATCACGCCAGCAAGGGCTGAGCATATCAAGCAGTACAAGTGCCCTTCTTGCAGCAACAAGAGGGCACGCCCTTGATGGCCATGGACCCTGTTGGATCTGCTAATTGGCTAATTTGTGGGTTATAATCTCTGGCGATGAAATATTTACTTGATAGTCTCTCTTAGATATCATTGTAGGTCTCAACTGTTGGAATTGGTTGTGTAGCTTTCAGGTTTAAAGTTTGACTAGTTTTAGGTTGCAATTAGATGCTTTGTCTTTCGGTTATGAATTAGGATATTAGTATCGCTGAGTATATGTTGCGAATACTTTTGTGTTTATTTGTTTGCATTACCTTCTATCTATATATTGCTTAACCAAACATCATCATAACGTATATTCATGGATTCTATGTGAGATGACTGTTGGAATAATCTTCTTTAGTATGATGTGAAGTTTGACTATATCATGATCTTCAGCCTCAGTAGTCAAGTGTATGATCATCCATTTGGGTTTATTTAACAGATATGTGTAGCTTTACCCAGTTTTTTGTTTTTTTTACAACTTTTATTTTTTTGAGAGCAAGTTCAAGGGTTTCTTTTTCTTAAATTAGGTCCCAAGTTAAAATACTCTTTCATTTTTTTTATATTTGATGTTTGATTTTTCTGCGCACATTTCAAAGTGTTTTGACCGTATAGTTAAAATAATTATTAAAAAAAAAACAAATTCTGAATAAAAATATATAGTAGGTTTGCTAGAACATCTATTCCATTTCTTATTTTTAAGGATGTCCTATTTGACTTTTATTAATAAAAAATTAATTTCTCTCCTTTTTTCACACGTTTCCCTCCTCTTTTTTCCCCTTCATTTCACAATTCAAAATTATTATTATGGTAGTTTAGGAGATGTTGGATTTGCTTTGAACTTAGCTTCCTTAAATCAAGGGTGCTAGAAACTAACCGTAAGCAAATTATCTGGGTAAGCTTCATGTTATCGGCATGACATTTTGACCTTTTCTTATTTACTCCAGTCCAATATCTGCAGTCTATCATATACCTTGTAATCTTGTATGACATATAAAAATTCAACTAAATTCGTAAAATAATATTGACAATTATTAAAAGAAAAAGAGTAAATTCTTAAAATTTAAAATAAATTATTGAAATTTTATTACTCCCTCCGTCTTCTTTATTCAATATTTTATCGTGCACGAAGTCGGGAAACAGCCTCTTTATTCTAAAAAGATAATGGTATGGTTTATGTACATTTTAGCCTGATCAGACCCTCTAAACCCTCTAAGCGGGATATACGGAATATATTTGGTTTGGTTTAGAGTTGTTGGTCTTAATTATGCATGGAAATTTTACTACTAGTGCTTTCAAGTTTTTTTTTTAAAAAAAATTAGATGATTATCGGTATATTTTTTAATTTACATGATTATCGGTGTTTTTTTATTCTTTATAGTTTTTTTATGAAAGATTTCTTTTTTATAGTTAGTTACTAGTCCACAGACTCACAACATATATGTTATTATTATTATTATTATTATTATTATTATTATTATTATTATTATTATTATTATTATTTAAGTTATCATCATTCATCCATATAAGATCAATATTGCATATAATTAATTATCGTTTCAATGAGAACATTTATCCATTGAGCGCCATCTTATAATATACTAATAAATCAAATTTAAAAAATTATATGAAGTAATAACAAGACATTACTAATTCTTTGTATGCATGCGTATTACTTCGGAATCAACCAGAGTTCTATTCCTATTAGGAAGCTATATATAGTCGCAGAACAGTCGAATAGAGTAAGGAGTTTGAGTAAAACATGCATATGGAAGAAGAAAGCACATATGATCCAATTCTTCGTGACTTGGATCAAAAATTTAATACTTCCATCTGATATATGTACATTATTCTTCATGCCTGGCATTAGGGGGCAGCTTGTGTGTGATACTGATACTGATATGTATCTTAATCTAGATATATATATATATATGTGATATTTTAAGAATCATATTTCTTGTAATAATTTTCACAGGAGTCACAAGATTTCTACGAGATGCCCGCCCCGCCAACACATTACTCTGTCAAAATAGAATCTTTTTCGAGGCTTGTCAAGTCGGGGGTTGAAAGATGTGTATCGTCTATGTTTGATGCTGGCGGTTATACATGGTACTATATATTCTCAGTAATTCTATACTTGTTATGGCCTTTTTCTTTTCAACTCTGCTCTTACTTTATGCTCAAGGCGTTTATGGCTTTATCCGAATGGGCACCGCCCTTCAAGCAAAGACAGCCTATCTTTGTTTATAGAGTTGGTTGAGGGTCCTAAATCTAGGAAGAAAATTGCAGCAGAGTTCTCCCTGGTGATAAACAATCAAATATCCAATTGTCATCATCAACATACGAGTATGTGTAATCATAAACAAGAAGATGTCGCTATAATTGTCACATTATCTGGCCTAATTAAATCTTCTTTCAGGTGAAGAAGCGTGGTTTAGTACTAGTACCACGGAGCTGACTAGCAATGTATCAAGTATCTGGGGTTGGGCGACGTTCATTTTGTTGAGTGACCTTATAAGAGAGTCGAGCGGTTTCATAGTGAATGACACTATACTGCTACAAGCAAAGATCAAGATAAAGACACAAGTCACAAGTTTTTCTTAGAAATTGAGTAGCCAATGTGTTCAGTGTTCCATAGAAGTTTTTATGCATTATAAAAAAATAAAAAATAAAAAGTTGCATACTTGTTCTTAGTATTACACCGGGTCTAAATTGCTTATGCTGTTAGAGTAATCTCAAAACAGACAACAGAGTCAAAGAGGCATACACGATCAATAAATAAATAAATTTCTTCTTTGAACAAATAGGCTTAATGAATAAACTCACTAAATATATAAACGAATAAATAAAAATATAGTCTTTATATGTCATATATAAATATAAATGAATAATTACTATATTTTAAATATTATATTTTATTTATATAATATATGAATACATTTCATCCAATAATACTTTTTAAACACATTAATAAGTTATATTTTTTCAAAACATACCTCTAAAGTTTATTGCTTCTTCCCTCCACCAAAATACAACTTATTCTTAATTTTGTGTAATACATGCACCATTTCGGGAACATTTTGATCATATTGCAGCAAGTAATTTTGTAGGGTGACAAAAGAAAGACTTCTTTTAAAGACACGTGTGGTATGATGATAAATAAATAATATATATAAAATAAAATAATTAAGAAAAAAATCTAAAAATATTATTTAAATGAATTAATATTATTTAAATGAATATTATATTCATTTATCGATAAATAAATAATCTCATTAAATGAATATATATATTTTTATTCTCAAACATATTCATTTATCGAGGTTATCTGTATATTACAATTTTCTTTTAGGACTTGTGGAATTAGTTGTCTTGGTAATTTGAATATAGCTAGTTTCATGTGTTTTCAGTTTTTGTTTTTGTTAAATATCTATGCTTGGAAAATCTTATTGTATTATACAAAGGGCTTAATTAATATAATTATCATGTTTAAAATGATAATCACCGGGTTTATGTGGCTTGCTCCTTTGCTTGATACAGTAATTCATAGCATACTCTAATGACTAATCTAGAATTCTAGACTAATTAAACGTATTGTTTTTTTTTTTGAAAAATTAAACGTACTGTTTTAGTTGCAAAGAAAAGTCATTCTGTGCCACTCAAGTGGATAATATGCCACTAAACAAGTCACTAAATTTCTTGGCACAATCTGATTGGCTTAGCATGCTGCATACATATCTTGAGACTTGAATGCAGCCTTGCCTAATTTAGGTTGAAAAAGAGGTGATGTAAAAATAATGATCTTTACACTTGTTATTATAAATAAAATCACAATTGGATTCGCCACCAAAAGCAACAAAGATAATTAATTAAAATATATAGATATCGATTAAAATATATAAATTAATTTTCTTTATGTTTATTATCTTAGTAGGGAATAGAAAATTATGTTTAATACTTTTAGATAATGTTACATATCAATACTAATTCAAAATAAATAATGTTAGATATTAAATACTAATAATAACCCACATGTAAGTATGTAACTGCACCCCTGGTCAAAACATTTTAGGATATCAGATAATAAGAAAAATAATGTGTTTTCTTAATTTGTTTTCAATTAATATTGTACAACTATTTGCATACCTAATTTTGGATATGTATATAATTTTTAGTCTGCAAGTATATAATTTTACAAGTGGAGAAGAATATCAAAACTAAAATATTTAAGAGGCTCCAGATACTTGGACAAGTCTCTGTGTATATGTGTGTTTTTCAAGAGATCTTTCCGAGAATTTCCTAGTATTGACCTGAATTATATACATTAATCATTCACATTATCATACTTTTTTTCGTGTGGGACCCGCAGCCGTTACGTTTTGGGTGCGTACCGGGTAAACTCATGAAACTCACGAGCTCACGCAATAGCCTGCAAACCGCAAAAGTATGACAGAATCTGACCCATGATGGCATAATCACACATTCTTCTCCTGTGATATTCGAACGTCAACCCTTGCGGGCCACATTACCATACTTGCTAATGGCTAGTATTGTTGACACTAGTCTCAGAGTGTTAAGAGGTCCCGTTCCGCTAAATGACCCGTTACACACGAGTCTTTTACATAAAAACGTATCTGTATGTACAGACAAGGTCAGGATATTGAAGAAACGGTATTGAAAGGTCAATTAGAATCGACATATATAAGAAAACTAGTAAAGAGACCCGACTCGCTGTGAACGTTCAGTTCTCAAATAATTGTTGCATAATACTTTGTATCGATAATAAGTATGTTTAGTTAAAAATTCTAAGGTATGTCTTGAATAATCAGCTAATCTAAAACTTTAAGAGGTTAAAGAGAGACCCAAATTGATTTTATATTATTCTTTAATATTCTCCCTCAGCCGAAATCCCATTTTTTGGGTAGAGAATCGAATTTATGACCCCTGCCAACCTGAGCTCTGATACGCTCATTTAAAACCTTCAGGTGTTAGAGAGAGACTCACATGGATCTTATACTATTCTTTAACAGTATGTTACAAACTTAAAATAATCATTTAAAAAACTGAACTCACCTTTCATTCTGTTCCTTTCCGTTGTGAAGAGGGCTTATGAGTTTGTAAATCGTCTTAGCACGAGACAGAAGCCAAAAAATACAAAGACCATGCACAAGTCTACGCACAAGTCTTTGTAGCTCATTATTTGTCCCACTTTCTTGTGCCTTCATATTTCAGCATCATGATATGACTTTATATTTTTATATCTTCTTGGTCCTAAGTTAGCAGCCAGTATTAAGCATTAACCTATGAAGCTTCTTTAGACAATCCTAGGAAGGTGATACGAAGGATATATTTGACCTTAGCTATGAACATACAAGTACATCTTCTTCAGCAATCTCATTTCAACGATAACCATGGACGATACAGGTTTTCGATCACTAGACTCACCACAGAGTGATTATGCTAATTTTGAAATTTCCGAGCTTTTGGAATTTGATGATTGGGCTGATATTGATCCGGCAATGATGATATCGGGATACCCTGTTAATCCTGTTAATGCATCAGCAAATGAAGCAAGAAATAATTTCATTGGAAGTAGCAACCACTTGGAAGCATCTAATGGCAGTAAGGAACTCGATGACATCTATTATTATGTAACAGAAAATTTGCAGTTTGTTGGTAGCAATGCTGATAATTTGTTGTTTTAAAGGAGTTAACGGGAGCAGACCAGAGAGGAAAGAAAAGGTGGCATTCAGAACAATGACGGAGATTGAAATTCTTGATGATGGTTTCAAGTGGAGGAAGTATGGAAAGAAAATGGTGAAGAACAGCCCGAATCCAAGGTACACTAGGAAATATCAATGAAAACACAGTGAAACATGCAAACTAATCTAATAGCATACAGCATATCAGGATGTGCAATAATTCAATGAAATTATCATAAATAAGAAATTATATATGTCGCATTAATGAATTATAGCAGAAAACAGCAAACTATTGAAGAAGGAACGAACAATAAGTGATTCGTACTATGTGATGAACAGGAACTATTACAGGTGTTCAATTGAAGGATGTGCAGTGAAGAAGAGGGTTGAAAGAGACCGAGATGATCCGAGATATGTAGTAACAACATATGAGGGCCAACATAACCACCAAGCTAACACGTGATAAGTTTTGTAAGAGCTATATATACGCTGTAACCTCTCAGTTCAGAAACTTAGTATATTATTTTTCGAGGGACTGTCAGTTTTTTTCCCAGACAAATATCAGTACTAGTGAAAAGTGTATCTAATGGCATGTTACCTTATCAATTACTCGCGACTATTCATCATTATTGTAGTACTGCATGCCATGATATACATACATACATTAATACATTTATCAAACTTATGTGCAAAACAGACTCTGAACACAGTTTGTTTGCTTTTTTGTTAAAAATTTGTTGAATGGATTGATTCTAACTAAAATCATCTAACATGAATCAGATTGTTTATTGTTCCAAGTGAGATATGATATCCTCTTGGATTTTTGGATCTGAAATAATATGTTAAGTACTATCATCACAACAAGAGTCAGGTTCCTAGCTTCAACAAAGCTCACCACCTAAAGCTGTATCAAGGAGAGAGTAATAACAAGAGCTTAGAAAATGAAGCATACATGTGCAAACTGATCTATTAATGCAAGCTTATTTCGCACAAATGAAGCTAACATGTATTCATATATATAGCAGATGTATTAGTGCAAGCTTATGCCAGACAAATGAAGCTAACATGTATTTACAGAAGATGTATTAGTGCATTACAATTTAAATACACAGTAAAGCATAATTTATAGACTCCTCTACCATACCTAATTAATGAACTAAATACAATACTGATCACGGATACGAGTTTGCTACATTGTCAAAAATAACAAATTTTAAAATGCCTCGCAGAGCATTCAACTCGGAGGCGACAGCGGATACTATAGGAAACAATGTCACTCCTAAGGGAAGGAAGCTCCTAATCTATTTTTCACTTCAAACGGCTAACAATATATACCATGGCTTTACTTGGACCGAGTTCAAAAGACTCCCCAGCATGACTCATCTCTTTCATGGTACATATGCAATGCTGCACTAGTAAAGCCAAGCCTAGGTGAAAATTACAGATGGGGCCAATAACTATATATTTAGCATATAAGAATCTTATACTATAAACCTATAACTTGAAGAATCTTAATCAGAGTAACCGGTGTTTAAGACTTGCTTTTAAACTTTCTTTGGGCTTTCAAATCCACCACAATCACAGTTATGTTGTCTTTGCTTCCTTTTTGAATAGCGCGATTTGACAGGCACTCGGCAGCTGCTTGAGCTGCAGGGTCAACTATTTCACCCCTTTCCATTGGAAGTGTGACACCATTCTTTTTATGCCAGAGGAGAATCCGTTTCCGAGCCATATCACATACCTCCTCATTGGTCATAACATCCCATAAACCATCGCTGGCTAGAATAAGACATTCATCTTCTCTGGTTCGAGGAATAAACATCACTTCTGGGTCTGGAATAATCCAGGGTTTTAAATACCTATCACCTGCAATAAACAGCAATGACAAATAAAAAGATCTATGAACATACTTTACATTTAGTGCACACAAGTAAAATGAAATTATGTTTACATGCACATAAGATTACCTAGATTACCTCCATAATCTAACACTAGCACTACTACCTTTACGTTTAGTGCACACAAGTAAAATGAAATTATGCACACAAGAAAAATGAAATTATGTTTACGTGCACATAAGATTACCTCCATAATCCAGCACTACTACTACTACTACTAGTAGTACTTCTACTAATACATAAGATTACCTCAATCTAGCACTAGCACTGCCACTACCACTACCACCAACCACTACTACTAGGATTTTCAATTGTGCTGCATGAAACAAAACCTCCAAGTGCAGAAAGCCATGACACAGTTGAATAAAGATCTAAAGCAGCATCGTCTTCCACCACCACCACCACTACTACTAGGATTTTCAACTGTGCTGCATGAAACAAAACCTCTAAGTGCAGAAAGCCATGACACAGAGTTGAATAAAGATCTAAAGCAGCATCGTCTTGGTATATATTTTTACAACTATATATATATTAAATACTCAATTCACTACATAGTAAACTCTATATCTTATCCAATACAAAGTTGATGGCAAACTAGAACTGCATGTTATTTGGCTGAATTACATGACCCTGCAGAAAGATTGTTTGTTTGACCCTTTATTCTGCAATACACACAATGTGCATAGACCTTCCTGGGATAGCAATATAGCATCCTGCATCCCATGTCAAAATTATGCACATAAAGGAAGATACTTTTCCAAGTAATCTCATATATGGTCATCAAACAAAAGACTACAATCTCGTATAGCCATCATTGTTGCAGGGACATCTTAATTGTATTAGATCTTGCAATTTCATCAATCAGCACTCTTTCTGGATAACAATAATTGTATCTTTCGAAAACACCTCTCTCTTTTTAATGTATCAGTAGTTATTTGTAGAAACAAGGTACGGTTTATTAGCTACATCAATCGCCTCGGCAATATAGAATGTCTTCACCATGTCATTATCCAAAACCGTATCTGCGGTTTTGCGTTGTGACACCTCACATACCATTTTCCTTTACAATATATATCCATTATAAATATATTCCATAGAAGGTTTATCTATTTCAGTAGATTTCTTGTCAATGCATGTGTATGCTCTTCAATATGACCAATCAAGTAGACTCCTTTGTCTTATTGATGCACAAAAGAAACTGAAGCATTGTCGTAGCCCCATCTCAAGAGTCAAAGTTCAGCCTAAACCTTCATTTAAGTATATTGCCAACAATTTCTGTAGAATTTAAGATCACTAATTCCAACACAGATATGAGTATAACCTTAACTGCAAAGCATATTCTTTACTTTCCAAAATTTAAGTAGCGCATAATTCAGTGTTTCCTCATGTGCAAGACATGTTACAACTTTCTAATCTCTAAATGTAAGGTACTCGGGAATAAACTAGGAATCAGGCTTACGTGCATTCGAATAACGAACTATCAGTTTGCCAATGGTACCTTCATGATAAAATCATCCACAAAAAAGGAGAAAAACGTTCTACAGAAATATCTAATTGATGTTTGGCTTTGAGACTACTAGGTCATAGGAGATAGGTGTTTGGCGTTTCCCCCAAATGTAAGCGCTTACTGGGAGAAAAAAGGTACCAATTTAGGTTCTTTTTTATCACATCCAAGTGGGGGGAAATGACAGAACAAAGATAATATTAGAACATGAAGAGTAATTCTTCCCAGTCCAAAGTGGATTACTTCAACACAATAATTATGAATCTCTGTAAAAATTATGGAGTTTGGTTGTACTTGTACATCATATAGATTGTTGATATATCAATAAGAAAATACTATTTAGGATATGTCAAAATAAAATTACCACGGATGAAAAGAAATACTATATATACGACTCCAACAAAATAATATCATCTCAATTAATATTTAATAAGTTCTAGCATAAAGCCCTACTCTCTCGCAAATGTTTCTACTATACATGTAACATGCTAATCGTTAGAAAATGCATACCAATAGACCTTGACATTGCAAGAACTCCAAACACCCGATGCCCATTCCATTGTATAACTTTGCCTCCAGCTGCTTCTATCCTCGCATATTCATCGTCACGATTAGGCTACATTGTTATAAACATGAAAGAACGTTAAGAGTATTCTAGGCAACTAATCACAAATTTAATTATGTGCCAATGCAAAAAAGGCACAAGGGAGGTTACTTTATGGTCCACTGACAATGCCAATGGTTCTTTTCCACGGCACAGTACCACTCTAGAATCACCACAATTTGCCACAATGATATGGGAGGAGCAAACAATAGCAACCGCAGCAGTAGAGCCAACGGTTTCTGGAGCAAGAGGTGCAGCATTAGCTCCTCCTCCGATCTCGGCATCGACCTTGAGAAAAGTATCGAAAAATGCTTGTCTCCACTGCTCTTGAAAATCAACATTATTACTTCCATTGTTCAATCTGGCCATAAGGAAGTTCAACTCCTCAGCCAAAGCAGAATGAAATCGCTCCCGGCAATAGTTTGCAACCTGAAAGTTCATACCCAATACAAAATCAAATATCTCCCATAAACAACACACACAACTGAAATTAAAAAAAATTAATTAACATATAGAGGAAGAACTATGAAGGGGAGCAGACAGGTAGAACTACCTGGGAGCCACCATGACCATCATAGACTCCAAAAAAATGAGCTGTTAGGTGACTCAGACATTTTGTCATTCCATCAAGAGCTCGATCGCCGATTAGCATTTGAATAGGAATTTTGATAAACCTAGGTACAGTTGCAAGTGCATCTTCCATTTCTGGTCTCCTTCCACACAAAGATGTGAATCCCCAAAGTGGCACATAATCCACCTCAAAAACACTGCGAACACCAGGCCCACTTGATGCTTGTTCTGGTGGTAACTGAACTACAACTGCACCTGGTTTGCAATCAGGCACATCTGCAAGATTATCCTCAATACCGACAGTGACGGCAAGTGAATCTTTCACAACCTCTGTGACAATTGACTCAATGATATCTGTAGGCTTGGATATACTCTCGGTATTCCTGACGCTTTGGTCGACATCTAAAGGATCTGGCCTTCCCATATCAGACAAAACCTCAAAAGCTAGATAATCGTCAGCACAAATGCTGCTGCAATCACTTACCACTGAGAAAGAGCAAGAGCTATCAAGAATTTGATCTCCCTCCACAGATAACAAATCATCATCTTCGCTTTCTTGGATTACAACGTCATTAGAAATCAAGTCGTTTTCCTTTCCAGACATCAAATCGAAAACTGCAGGCTTCACACTAGTTTCTCCAGGCACTAACAACTCTATGCAATTAGATTCCAACTCATTATCATTACACATGCAATCCTCACTCTTACCAGAAGTATCCTCAGCAAGAGTTTTAGTTGCAGAGTCGGTCAATAAACTTGTTGAGTCTGTCATCAACTTGAGCTTAGTAATATCCATATAGGTGCCAGTGGTTATGTTATCGCACATTAAATTACCTAATCTAAATGGCAAAGCAACCGTCAAAGCCATCTCCTCCATCAATATCACTATCTGAGTTGTCGTAAAAGTTACCTCCCAGCCCCTTTAAAGTTAAACAGCCTGTCATTGTTGAACTACTTCATCACCTTCTACTAACATCCACAACAGTCTCCACACATGAACAGTGGATGTGAACAGAACATTTTCAACACACAAGGAGCTCAGTATAACTATAACTTAATGAAGTTGTTGCCACAGTCTCTCTAGGAGGCCTTGAAATGGATATGATTAATCAGATCTGGTAAGCAAATATAAGCACCTACTTCCATTTGTGAAAAGGTCAAACACCTTCACTATCAAACTACAGTAAAACCAAGATCCTTAAATCCACACAACTTAACAAGATTATATACAGAATAAAAAGTGTATTAAAACCCAACCCTTTTCTCTGTGAAAGAAAAACACAAAAGAGGATTCATGAGAAAGAACCTAGGAAAGGCACAGTAAAGTCCCAAGAATCACAAGAAAACCATAGATTACTATAAAGTTTACTTTTTTACAAAAAAATTTGGGTACCCTGGATCTAAGGCAACCTATATCAACCTCTTGATTAAAGTCTATGTATGTACTTGCCTACTTTTCACTCTTTCTAACAATCAGTATCACTAGAAAACACTAAAAGAAAGCAAATGAGTAAAGTGAAGATTACAAGAATCCCTACCTAATCTTCTCGTTCATCGACAGCAAGGTTCTTTACAGCTTCCATTCAGATCTTACTCATTCCAACACTTGTAAACTTCACTAAAACCTGATAAAAGACCATAATAGAATTAAAGAACCAAGAAACTTTAAATGGGTAGCTTAGAAATGTAAAAAGTACTACAAAGTTCAATGTATGTGATCACTCAAAGGGTACCCTTTTCTTGATTCTTTCTTAAATATATAAAATAATTAGTGACAGATTAGGCTTGGGAAGAGCAAGAAAGAGGGTGGACAAGAATGAGAAAGATACCAAAATGGAATGGAGAAAAAATAATTTTAAGTAATAAAAAATAAAAAAATGGAGTGAATAAAGAGGACAGATGTCATGTGGGGTGGGGTGGGGGTGGGGAGCATAATAAAGCAGCTCCACCCATTTTTCAATCCAAAACACTCATCAGGAGCTGCTTTCAGCATCAAATTGAAAAAGGGCACTCTTTTATTTCTTTTTATTTGATTAAAAATTGAAACTTTAGGCTATTGTGATAATGGGAAAAATTAGATTTGTTTTGGCATCATTGTATGCAAGTTAATAATAATTTAGAAATAGATGATTATTGAAGTTGGTAAGGTTGGTGTAAAATAGTGATTATTGGGTGGATGGTAGTGATGTGTCCTGCTCCACCGTCAATAACCTGCCTTGTGGCCTTTGCCAGGAAGCCATTGTCCATTGGAGCATTTGTACGCACTGCGCACATTAACTTCTTTTTTAGGGGGTTTTTTAAGAGCTTGCTGCTGCCTGCGAGGTTGACTATAGAAGATTAGCCGAGGTTAAAATAAAATAGAACAATAATAAAAAGGTATTTACGTAATTATAGGGAGTAAAATAATATTTATAAAATTGTCATACTATTTTTTAAATAGAATTGTACCTAATATGAGGCTATTATGTCATTTTTGGGAGAAGTTTTCTCTTTTTTTAATTAAAAAAGGAGTAAATAATTTAAGTAAAAAAAGCAAAAATATTAAAAACGCTATGTTTTATTAGTTACGATCAAACCTCAATAAATGAAGAAAAACACTCGGGACCTCAAAATTATATTAATTAATTTATTTATTTATCGAGATCAAAAATACGCTGTCTCTGTTACGTTGGAATGAGAAAAAATTATTTATTTAATAAGATTATTATTTAACAAGAATATTCATCTATCGAGATGAGGTTCTACGGTAATAGTAACGCATATTAATATAACATTTATTTGTAACTGAAAGTGTCTTTTTTTAAAAATATATTTTATTTTTTGGGCTTTTAACTCTAGAACAAGTAAAA
This sequence comes from Oenanthe sinensis, assembly GCA_028671895.1. Classification (NCBI taxonomy): domain Eukaryota; kingdom Viridiplantae; phylum Streptophyta; class Magnoliopsida; order Apiales; family Apiaceae; genus Oenanthe; species Oenanthe sinensis. Next base: position 2,150,938 of record CM053814.1, on the reverse strand, counting down.
TAGAGCCCATAGACCAGAAACGCACCCCCGGCCCCAAAGATTGTTGTAAATCAATTTTTTTTTTTAAAAAAACACAATTTTAGATAAAAATAATAAAATCCCAAATAAGGAAAAAGAGCAGCGGAGCTAATGGCGGATCCTTACTGGCGATACGGTGCTTCTTCTGCCGCTGATCGAGGTTACACTTTCTAACCCTAACCCTATTTCTTTCTTTAATAATAATAATTTGTTGTTGTTTTTGTTGTTGTTGTTGTTGTTGTTGTTGTTGTGTGTGAATTTATTGGCTATATCAAGAAAAAGATGTGTGTTGGTGATACAAGCTACTGTGATAATGCCCATTTTTTAAGTTCTCTATTTCGATTGTTTTCGGGATCAATTTTGTAGTTTTGAATTCTTGCTGGACTACACTGATTGTCAATTGTATATTGTGAATTTTGATTCTTTTAAGTTGCTGTTATCTGTGCTTTTAAACATGTATGTATAATTAAGAGGAGTGAGGAGATGGGGATAATTTTTGTGGTGATAATTGTGGTTATTGTAGCAGCTGTGGCTCCACCATCTAGCTTTCCGGGCTACTTGCCATCTGCAACTCCTGCATTACCAGTGCATCATGCATGGGCCTCAAGTGATCTACACGGAAGTTCATCTGATATCTTGCAGAAAGATGTAAGCTTTTTGCTTTTTACTTGTGCATCTCTCTTTTTTATGTAGAATGGTTAATAAAAGGGTAATGGCAAATTTCGATGGTGATGGTCAAGGGAGGTTTTGTTTCTTGTAATGGTGGAGCGTTAGTTCATATTCACAACATGCTAGAAATGGGGGTTATATGAGGTTAAATTTCGAGTATTTGTGAATTAATGTGCAGATTTTACCGTTGCGTACTGGAGGTTATGGTGTGGATGATATGATGGGTGTTGGTGTTCGTTCAGAACCTGCTCTGGGTGGATATATGACTGGAACAAGCATGAGAAGTTACACATCTTCCGTAGAAGATGCAAGTTTACTTGCCCCAAGAAGAGATGTTGCTTTAGGTTCAGCTCTCCCCGGCGTATTAAATGAAAGGCCTGCCTCTTATGGAAATATTGATGACCTTCCAGTTCCAGTTCCAGCTCTAAAGAAAGAATCAAATGTTTTGTTTGTTGATGGGCTCCCGACTGACTGTACGAGAAGAGAAGTAGGCCGTATCCTTATTTTGTACATTATAATTATATGGTTTATATCTGCGTGACTAACTTCTCGTTGGTGTCTAGACACAAGTAAAAAATGTGTAGGGCCCTTTGGGTGCACCACAAACTGGCAGCTTGTTCCCATTAGCAGAACTATTTTGATGGCATTTGTCTAATTATTCTAAATAATAATAGGATACTGAAAATTATGAATGTTTCTCCTTTAATTAGCAAGCTCCTGCACTGTTTTTATTCCTTGATTTTAAATATAGATCTTTTTCGTCCTTTCATTGGCTTCAGAGAAATCAGAGTTGTTCATAAGGAACCTAGACGGGTAAGTCTGGAATTTTACTCTGTTAATTTTTAGATAACATCTGCTTATATGTGTATTCTGCTGTGATTATTAGACTATTTTATCTGGAAAATAAACCAACTTTATACACTTTTTTGCTACTACCACGATTTATTTTCCCCACTATACCATTAAACTGCGTAAAATTGAAATTTTAAAAGAAACATCTGTAGCCACAGGTGCAGATGGTACGAACAAGAATGAAGCTTTTATATTAAGGAGTTGATTGGTGTAACTTTCTTTTCATATATGTAAGGAAAACAATGATTGAACTAGGGAAAAGGAAATAGCTAAAAGTTGGTTGCCTTTTCCCGTAATTTAGTTTTGTCATCATACCAAAATCATACCATTCTGTATAATTATATTTTGGTTTTGTAATGGCTGTTAGTTGTGGCTTTTTCCAAGTTATCACATGCTGAAAACTTAATAATGAAAATCCCTCGTCCTTAGTTTCTAAAGGTTGAGGGTTGGAGCCTCAGTGTATTAAAATTAATAATAATAAATGGATGTTTTGTTCTGGTCAGGTTAGTTCAAGTGCCATGCTGTATAGAAATATTTGTCCGTCTGTTATAAGATCTGGCTTACAATAAAGAAATGGTCCCTTTGCATGATGTTATTATATCCCGTCAAGTTTGATCAGTCCCTAGACGGCTAGAATAAATGGCCTGTCAGATCTCGATTTGTTTCCCCCCCGGTTATGTAGTCAAAAAAAAAAAAGGAAAGACAGACTTGCCTCAAAAGTCACCAAAATATTTGTGGCCGCTCTCCACCTCCTTGCCCCCATAGGCCACTCAATGAATTTTGTTACTTCTCCGTTTCTCCCTTGTCTTCTTATAATATAGGCAAACTACAGTTAGGTACTCATATTTCTAGAAAATTTTAAACCATGTCCTGAACATAATAGAAATGCTTATCAGCCTTAAGGTTTCCGTAATAACAAAACATTTCTGTAAGTTAGTAAATCACAAATAAGCCCCTAAATTGTATGTAAATTATTAATGAGCTTGTATAAGTTTCTGTTGACTTCAGGTCGACCATGCACAATTAAACTTATGGATATCAATATATCATAGTTTAGACTCTACAACAAAAACAAATAACATGTCTTCTTGCATATATCTCATAGTACGCAAGGTTTAAATTTTGCAACTTGGAATATTTCGTGCTCTTGGGGGTATCATCATACGGTAGTATTCGTATGATTATAAATATTGGGACACAAGTGACATGCATAAAGAATGAAATAAGAATTGAGAAGGAAAGTGGACAATTATATGACATATATGAAAGAGTTAAATGCATCAACCAGATTAAAGACTGAATATTGTTAAAAGTAAGAAGACGCTTGAAGCATATTTAGATGCGCAAGTTGACAATATACAGCTTGTTTCTACAATTATTGTACGGGTTCTTTCAGTATGTGAAGAGGTAAAGTTTATGCAAATGGTTTTAAGTCTCTCCTTGAAGATGTCAAAGGGACTAACCAACCAGTCCATATGGACTTTATTTTTCACTATCTTTCAATTATTTCAAATTTATGTATGGTATGTACATCTGATTTTAGCGGGTTAGTTTTATCAATTGTTATGTTCGAGCTTTCTGGATCATTACTTACTTCCAAGCTTGAGATTGAGTTCTTTAGAGTAGAGAGAAGAATCGTGGTGATTAGGAAATAAATAATTTTGTTAAGTTACCGGTTCTTTTAAAATCTTAAGGTGTTAGGAGGAGGATTTTCGAAGATCTTATAGTATTATATTCTAACACTCCCTTCACTCGAAAGCCCATTTCTGAGTCGAAGAGTGGATCACGGGCACCCCATCTTTGGGGCAAACATGTCATTCGTGTCTATAATAAATTATGAGAATATTGAGGGTGGCAGGGAATTGAACTCGAGACTTCTGCCAACATTTAGTTTTGGTAATATGTTAAGTTATCGATTCTCCTAAAACCGTAAGGTGTTAGGAGGAGAACTTATCGGGATCTTATAGTATTATATTCTAACAAATTTAGTTAAATGTATTTGTATATTCAGGAATATTCTAGAAATTAGATATATAGTAAATTAGTAATAGTATAGATTGGAAATCTAGATAATTATTAAGATTTATTTTCATATCTTGTAAGATAGGGTTCAACTCTTGTATAAAAAGATGAAGCGATAATCATCATAGTTTAATCATATTATTTATAGAATGAACTCTTGAATATTTAATAAAAATGTGGTTCTTTTTTTTTTATGTTTTTGTGTTTCTACTGATCTATATCCCATCCATATCCTCACAATTTAATAAATTGCAGGTTGGGGATAAGGCAATGGTTCTGTGCTTCGTTGAATTTACAGATGCGAAGTGTGCTTTAACTGCTCTGGAAGCTCTACAAGGTTAGTTGCAATTTTTTTAATGTTTTTTGGGTTATATCACTTTGTGTGTATATAAGGTATTCAAGTACCACAGATGCTAGCAAATGATTAGGAAAAATAAATATTCCATAGGTAGCAAATAATTCTTGTATATCATACATGATGATGAGCATAGATCAGATACTAATACTCCTAGCCTCGCCTTGCCAATGCTGATGTGTGCCACGGAACACAACAAGTTTGTTGTATAAATTGTGAAATAAATTTAAGTGATTTATTAGAGGCTTCCTGACATAGTTTCATTTGGTTTAATGATGTTGAATCATCTGTAGGTTATAAGTTTGACAACAAGAAGCCCGATTCGTCCGTCTTAAGCATACACTTTGCACATTTTCCATTTCGGCTGCCATCTGGTCGTGAAGAGCCACGATTTCCAGGTGCCTTGTGATTGTGATGCTAAGAAGTGTTATTGTAAACAATAGCAGACGGCTCCCTTTTGACAATGGTAGCTTATATTAGCTGTATTACCGTCTGGCTTCCCTTCAAACATATGATTAGGTGGTATTGTTACTATGTGTCAATACAATATTGTACTCACCTTACTAATGGAAGAATATCAAGGAGTTCTTATGCAGCAGTATTATTTCCATTGCATGTAGATAACTCTTCGTTATGGTTTGTGAGTGCCTTTTGATCAAGTTGTATTGATTCTATTTTTGTTTGTTAACAAGTGATTATTAGCCTCTTGATTTTTCAGAATTGATGGGGAGAATATAGATTTCTAGCTAGATAGATGTTCGGTCAAAGACTTGGCTCTTTGATCACTTCAGCTTTAATAAACTTCATGATAGAGTAAAGCTGCGGAAATTCCGGGCTCATTTAAACCTTTTTACAGTCCTACCTAATCGAGACTTTTATGCCTTGCTTCTAATTTCTTGCTGAGTGTGGAGACTATCTATCTATTGTATGATTATAGCAAGTAGATATACAAGAATATTCTTAATGATAATCCCAGTGGTCATAAAGCAAGATATTAATAAAGTAATCCCATTTAATAGAATATGTAAAGCTAGTAGTTATTTTCCCCAACAGACTCTCCCCCCTGGTCCCAACAGAGCAGAAGTCTACAAGTAAAAGACTATAAATCAGTAATCAGTAACAGATCAATTTAAGTAAAAAAACTTAGAAATCATTTGTTTCAGAACAAATTGGTTCAGAAGTAAATAATTTGTTCTACCTGTTGGGTTGAAAACCATGATAGAAGAATGTTCCAAGCAATCAAATTATTTGTGGCATGAAAAACATATGTAGGACCAAAAAATTCACTGGTTAGCTAAAGAAGCTGCAAGCTCCATGCCTTGTTTTAAGGTATATATTTACCTATCCCATTTCAAAAACTACTCCCTATATTTTACTATTGAATTAATACACTACGAGGGTGTTTGGTTTAACTTGTATTTCAAAAATATTCGAAAGTTTTAAGTACTTCTCTCATATAACTTAAACCAAACACCCTCTGTGTTTTGGTCTAGTGTGAATGGAATGTATGTCAACTTGTCAAGCATGAATTATGCCATCCTGCAAATTGTTTATGTGCAATCAAATACCTTAGTGATGTTTTGATAAAATATATACATAATTATATTTATAAACCAACAAGATGGACAAGACCTGGAATCTAACCTAACAAGTAGATTATTCTTTAATCCTATATAATGGACCCATTGATGTAACCAAACCAGCTCACTGACCCCAACAAAGATCACTAGTATATACAGCTCCTGTCTCCTATTGTATTAGAATATAGCAATGCCTTTCTTCCAAATAGAAACAAACATCAGTATCTATTCAATATCAGTGATACAGAACAAAGCTAATCTAGTTGCAATCACTACAACTATCATCCAAACAACAATCTTTCTGTCGAGAAATCTATGGCCTTTAGTCGATAAGCATAGTGACCAATTGAGCAACTAACCCACCATATCCGTATTACATTCACACAATAATCTCTGTCCTGAATCATTGTCATAAAATTAAGAACACACTCTGCATTTAAGAGAAGGTGTTTTTACAGGGGAAGGGCATAAATTCATGCTTTTGAAAAGCAATGTGATAAAATTCGATTGAATTGATGTTTATTACAATGATAATAAAACATATGAATTCCTAATACTAATCTGATACGTCAGTTGATTCAACTTTAGGAACTATGGTAAAACTGTAGAGAGTAGTCCTACAGGATATAACACAAAAGCTACATGTAATAAGCAGAAACTGAAATGAAACACTTAGGAGTACAAAATGTTGCAACTAGTATTCAAGTCAAAAAAGAAGTGCTGGCATGACTATGATGCAAAAGATTATGAGCAATTGAATCCCTTGCCTTGATTGCATTTCCTGATCTCAATGCAATCTCAGGAACCATCTCATCATCAACAAGCTCAATCATCAATTCTGGATCCACCTCCTCATTCCTCAATTCACATATATTGTGCAAAACACAGCATGCCCCAAGCACCACAGGCAAGTCCTGAAGTTTCACTTCCGTTCGCTTCTGCAAGCAAGACCACCTTCCTTTCAACCGCGCAAATGCATTCTTTGATACCATACGAATCTCCCCAATCTTCTCATTAAAAGCATGTTGTGTCCAAGTTAATTGCTGTTGTGCATAAGGGACCAACAACCAATCCATCAAAGGGTACCCAGAACTACCAACAATCCACATACCCTTCAAAAGCCCTCCATTCGCCCTCTGATAGAGAGCAGACTTCTCCAATACCTGATCATCAGGCATGGAACCAGGCCAACCAATGCACACATCAGTAAACACCCCATTTGGATCAACAACACCTTGAACTGTAATCGAGTAAGAGGTCTTCTGATTCCTATCTGTATGACGCTTATTAAAATAAGCTGCTACACTAATCTTAGGAGCAATTATAGGTATATGCGTAGTATACATTGATCCCACCACATTAGGAATCCCCGAAACCAATTCAAACTCATCCTTAATCTTTTTCAACGAAACCTCATCACACCATTGAAGATACTTAGGCATCAAAACAGTCCTAATTGCCAAACAAACCTCAAGAACAAGCTTATGACAAGTAGATATCCCTAATCCAAACCTTTTCGACACAAGCCTAAGGGGCTCTCCAGTAGCCAACCTCCATATACACACCGCCACACGTTGCCTTACCGGAACAGCGTCCCTCAACATGGTATTCTCCTTCACCACAACCGAATTCAACTCACTACAAATCAACTCAAAAGTATCTTTCCCCATCCGAAACGATTTCTTAAACTCTTCCTCAGGAAAATCAGCACTGTTACATTGATCCCACCAGGCTTTCGACCTATTCTTGACCCACAATCGTCTCTGTGGGCCTCCAATCACTCCACCACCACCACCACCACCACTACTCCCAACATTCCTAGCCAAATCACTAGCACCACCACCACCAACAGCAGCAGCAGCAGCAGCATTCACAACATTCCTCGACTTGCGCTTTCGAACCCCATCAGAAGCCTCCAACTGATCATGAAAATCTTGAACATTAGAATAATAATCCACCATAACCCTACCCTTCTTACTATAATGATCCTCAAGCTCCTCCCTTTCTTGAACAAGAACCTTCTTCCTCTCCTCTTGTTCACACTTTTCTTGATCCTCAAGCAACAACAAAGAAGTAATAATCTGTTTCAACCCCTTTGTCTTGACACTCCCTCCTTGCAACCCATTTGCTTCACCACCATGATCATCATCATTCTTACCTCTACTCAATCTTATTTGCTTTTTTCTTGAAACTGTATTAGTACTATTGTCATTCATTTGATTTGACCTAGTGTACGTAGCTCTAAGTTGTAGATATATATATATAATTAAGAATCAGGTTAAGCTTTATAGGAGTTTCATATAAAAAGGAAAAGAGAGAGTTGTTCAAGTTGAAATGTTAACTAGTTGTGTGAACTGGCTAGAACGTGTGAACGCGTAGGAAGATTGAGTTGACAAATATTTTACATGTACAAATATCGGCCCACTCTTGTCTCATACACACGTATATATTTACGAGTCCTGCTCTCAAAATTATTTATTCGTAATTTTTTATAAAAATAAGAAGAATTAATTTTAAATTTACTAAACATTTAAAAGTAATATTTTGAAATTTTTTCTTATCGATAGATGATCGCTGAAAATTAGACCAGTTCCGATAGTGTGTGAATGCAAGGTTTTTGAGATATGAAGAAGTTTGAATAAGAAAATGGTGAATTTTATACTGTGTCCACACACTACTGTGTGCGGGTAAAAGGCGGTGACTTGAAAGCGACGCGGTTGGACCGTTTGTTTCTCTTGCTTACATTACACATGTACAAATCTTTTTTCTGTTTTTTTAAGAGGGTAGGTTATACATAAATAATTTTTTTGATTAAAATTTATAAATTTATCTATTTTAAATAATTTTTTATTAAGGAGAAATTCAAATTAAGAATTGAAAATAATAATTATTCCCAATTTGAGTATTTGACTATATATAATTTAAAAATAAGAAAATGACAATGTCACAAATATATAAATTTTGGGAAGATTTTTAATACACGCTATTAGAATATTAACCTTTCATCCGCGAATAACTTCCAACAAACGGATAGCTCGTCGCCTAATTAGTTTGGTAGTCAAATCCATACTATTACATCATATATATATATATATATATATATATATATATATATATATACTATATTATTAAAGACGGAAGATTAAAAGTTTTGGTCGGTATGGTACCAGGTGAACCATAAAAAAGATCTTGACCGTCCAATTTTAAGTGAACCATAAAAATAATCTTAACCGTTGAATTTTAATAAAATATAATTTTAAAAGAATATAATCATACATACAATTCTAACACCAATAATCTTCTTTTTATGCAAACAACTCATAAATATTATAATTATAAAGAATATACACATTACTACTAAAATATAATCTCATATTAACCTTCTAACTAAAATATCTCACATTAATTTCCTAAGTAAAATACATCTCTATACAAAACAAATAAAAATTATCCTATTAAAATATAAATACAAATAAATTATATAAAAACATATACATATAATATTAAATTATTATTAAATTATTATTATACAAATACATTCAAATCATTAAAAAATATTAAAATTAAAATATTAAAAAATTAAAAAAAATTATCAGTGCATCGCACGGGATATAAGCTAGTATATATATAAAAGAGTAAGAAAGATCTTATCCAAATACTAACAAAAATTAAAGGATCGATTTTTAATAACTATATAATATTATGTTCTAATTATTTATAACTTATAATTAATATTTAGATTTCTAACAATTATAATTTTTTAACCCCGTTTCATATTATAACTCAAACTCTATTAGATATTTTAGTAATATATAAATTTGAATTTAAAGATCTATTTTGGAGTTAAATTAAAAAGAAAAATCGTAATTATTATGCTTTTTACACCGCAGACATTATTTTGGTCATATTTTGAGTTTCAGAATTTGATGATTTTACAACTCACGCGAAACTTACAAAACTATCTTTAATTCTGAGGTAGTCCAATATTCAAAATCCAACGAGCCCGTAACATAGAGAGAAAAGACCGTTACGAATTTTTATCGAAAAATTCTATTTTGTTTAGAAAACTTTTTTATAATTGATTTAAAATATTAAAATATTTTTTTATTAGATTTATATAGAGACATGTCATATATCACATATTATTATGTATTATTATTAGAGTAGAGTAGAGATAGTAATAGGGTTTTACATACAGATAAATGGAGGAAAACCGTGAATTTTCCTTATGAGATGGAGGATTAAAGTTTTTTATCTAAATCTTTTCTATAAAAAAATATTTAATATATTATATAAGATATAAGTGTAACTTTATACGGATAATCAATTACACTTACAGGAGAAATTATTATATTAAGAATTCAGAGATCTTATTAATTCATTAGTTTGGATCAAATCGAAAAAATTAGTTTTTTAAAAAAAATAATTATTTGAGTTATCGGCTAAAAATTCAACCTTAGCCTAAGATATTAAATACACATTATATTGTGTTACTATATTATATATAGAAATACTATATCAAAAATATGTTATCACATACTTTGAATCAAGTGTTTTGATAAATAAAATAAATAATTAAAATAAAAATAATATAAATTAATAAATAGTAATACATTTTTTTAATTTAATCAATTTATATATGAGAAAAAAATGTTTGGTTCAATAATAAAGAGCATAATAAGGATCTTATCAAAAATATATTTAAATTTAATATGTATAATCTTAAATATATTAAACATTTGTTTGATATATTAAAAAATCATGTTCATAATATTTCGAATCACAAAATTTTACATTTATATATATAAATAATATAAATTTATATTTTGTATAATATGCATATTTATTTTTAGTATTCTATAATTTTCTTATTTATATTTAATTCGGTTGATATAAAAATATATAAGTTAAATAAGTTAAAAACTAATATAATTATAATATATTAAAACTTTTTAAAATTATAAAAATATTATTAATTTTAAAATAAATAATTTAATTAATAAAACAAAATATCCGTGCATCACACGGGTTAAAATCTAGTATTATTAAAACCGAAACATTAAAAGTTTGGTAGTCGGTTGGTATTTGGGCTGGATAGTTATTGATGAGCCTAACTTTTTTAACATTAATTCCTTAACTAAAATACATTTCACATTAGTCTTCTAACTAAAACACATCCATAAACAAAACACGCAAACACTATCATATTAGAATACAAATACTCTTAAGTAAAATATATCCAAAACACCTAAATATTATCTTATTAAAATTGAAATACAAATAAAGTATATGAAAATTATATAAAATATATATGTACAACATTAAATAAAATTTAAATTATTATTAACGAAAATATTAAAATTAAAATAATAAAATATTAAAAAAACTCAATCCGTATATGGCACAGGGTATAAGCTAATATTGTTAAAAAATGAAAGACATCAAAAGTTAAATATGTTACTAATATAATTTTTGTTTATCCAAATGACTTATAAGGGTAGTTTAAATTATAAATATAAAGGGTCTATTGATATCAATGCAAGGATCTCCTAAGCTGAACCTTGATAGTAATATAATTTAAATTGTGTTTGAGAATATATGTAATTTATATTAAATGATAAATTTTAATTGATATTAATTAAGTTGTTATCTTTAATTTTTTATATTTATATTAGTAATTGAATTTTTAAATTTTAAATGAAATTGAAATTCAATTTTAAATTATTTGTTTACTGAAATATTATCTGATAAAAAACTTAGCTAAAATAAAAAATGTATTATCTGATTAAATCTAAAAATAGGTTATTTATCTTTAAAATATCGATTAGAAAGAATTTTGTTTCTCTAAACGAAAATTTATGGTGCTATTTCTTTACATTATTTAGCAAGAAATAAATATACATGTGTATTGAATTTCATGTAAACCAACCAGAGTACATGTATGTCATGCAATCACAATAAACAGGATCTTTCACAATTGAAAATTTGAAACTTCATCACGATAATATTATATGTCTTACTGTAACCCTTCGTATAGGTAGATAGATATGAGATCACCGACAAAACTAGTAAAGAGAGTTTCTATTGACAAAGGTTTGTATTTAACTTTCGACACTTCTATTTTCTTGTAATACAAAATTTTAGAAGAAACAATTGTTAGATGATTACAACTAAGAACTTACAAGTCATCAAAATCAAAAGGGTCCATAAATTGTCAAAAAGATGAGGCTGCATTGCTGCTTTTAATACTAGCATTGATTCATGGATGGTTTTTGAATCAAGTCTTTAGAAAAAAATAAAAAGATAATTAGAGAAGAGAAATTAAAAGAGAAAAAGAAGTCAAAGAGAACCATGTGGGTATTTTACACATTTCAAGGTTGCTGCTGTAATTTGCTAAGGTAGCACGTGAAGTTTGTCATACCTACTGGCTACATTAATATTGAATATATTTTATTTTAAAAATATATTATTTTATTTTTATTTTTATTTTATCTTTAAGAATTAGTAGATTTTATTTTAAGTTTCGATTTCTTATTCCACTACTAGTATTTCTTGCATATAAATTTTTTATTCAAAATTCATTCTTAATTATGAGTTTCTAACCTAATTTATTATTTAGAAGTCATTCTTAATAATATAATTCTAAGCCATAAATGATAAATGATAATAATGAAATTTTAATATAAAATATTATTTTTATTCTTATTAACCGGTCAAAATTTTAGGATGCAAATGATATTTTTATAATTTAATTAGTTCATGTCATCCTATTATATATATATATATATATATATAACATTAAAAAAAATTGTCTGTAAGTTACTCCCTTATTTACAAATTAATAGTTACTTTTACGAAAAAATTTGTGTATTATGGGACTTATGCCTACTATCTTATTTTCATATATTTTTTAGATAAATTTTTAAATTAATTATTTGACTATAGTATTTGTACTATTGATATTAATATTAATAATTAATGTAAAGTAATATGAATATATATAAATAAATAAAAATATGTTAGAATTTTTTATTATACATAAATTTTTTAAAAATGACATTTAAAATGAGATGAAAAGAGTTTATTCAAATAAATTATTACATATATAAATTTATTTTTATATTTTTAATTATAAAAATATAACAACTAAAATGGATCGGAATCATGTTATATATGTTAGCCATTATCTCACTTGGTAAATTTTTTTAAAAGAGCCATTGAAAGAGATGGAGGAAGTAATGTTTAATTAGAAAATTTGAATTATTGAATTTTTTTTTAATATGTGTAAAATTTTTAAAATGAATTATTAAAAAAGAAGGAAGAAAGTACATTAAAACCAGAAATTAGAGATACTCCGTTGATTACCGTTCCGAACTTGAACTTATATTCGAGGTCCCTAGTCCAAGTCGCAATTCTGATCGAACGTGTTGGAACATAACGAAAGTGGAACTACTAGACCACTTATTCAGTTTGGGGTTATCGTGGCCCTCTTGACATACATAAAACATATTCTTTGTTTCAGTCAATTTCATCAGATCTCACTGTCCATTCCAGGAAATTTTGATTTACAACTTACCTGCCAGTGCTGTGTAGTAGATTGCAGAGTAATGTATGCCCTCGAACAATTCCATTTAACGCCCCCACAGTCCCTCATTTTGGATCCATGTAAAACAAAAAAAAAACTGCTGCAGACTTGCAGGGGTGAGCAAAAAAGACTGTTTGGCTTTGATTGATATATACGAAATAACTAAATTATCATGTGTTCTCGGACTTCATGAAGTAAGTTTAATTTAAACTTGAATTTAAATAAAAATTTGGATTCAATAATAATGAATTCAAGTGATTTAAGTTTTTAATGAGTAGAAGGCTATTGTTTTGATAAAGAATGTATTAAAACAATAACTTACCTTTTGTAACACTCCCTTCCCAAAATGAAATGAAAGTTACTTTCAAACCACAAATTTGTATACAGAGTACTAAAATTCATTTTATAATAATTAAATAGGTTCAATAAATCTCCAAAATAATATTAAAACCTCCAAAACAATTCAAAACGATAAATGCGAATTAATCCAAAACCTGAAATAATAAATAATGTCTAAAAAATGCGAGGAGAAATTCAAATGTCCTAATAAATGGAATAAATGTAGCTTTTCATCACACAACCTAAGATCCACTTAAATACCTCCCAGAAGAAAGAATACGACATGAGTCAAATGTTCAGTACAGATTGGAATACAGTTTATAAAACAAAAGGCAAGATATTTAATTTGATAACAATAAATAAACTTTAATTTTTAAAGACAAGGCCGAAGCAAGGGGTTAGGATATATCATACCGATATCAAAATAGATAACAGATACACACATCATAGGGTACCTAATGCGTGCAACAAACCGGACAATGTGTACGACATATACAACGTCATCGTCAAATATCAAATCAAACTCTGGGTGCACCCACGTATCCTCAAATAAATATCAAAATGACCAAATCTCGCCTCCTGAACTAATAGAATGATATGTCGTGACCAATCACACTGCCACGAAAGTGTCATATCACTGATGACGCAATGACATGGTTGTAATACCTCTACAGCTAGTTAACTCGGTATACCCTAATATCACTCTAAGGATCCAAATAAAATAATTTTCACAATTTTAAAATCACTTGAACAAATTAAATATGTAACATACATAATTTTAGAAAATCGCAGAAACAATTATTTAAATCTTTCGAAATAGATTTTAAAATAAATTTAAAAAAATCAAAACAGTTAAAACGAGTAATAACGAAAGTAACAGATTTACTAACAGAACGAATCAAATATAATTAATTTTAAAAAAAATAGCGCTGAAAATAAAGGGGACGAAATCCATATCTCGAAAATAGTGATTCCAACTATTAACGATATCTACAAATAACCCACCTCCCGATCTAATTTACACAAATATGACATATAATCAGAATATGCTTTGTTGCTTACCACGTACACCAAAATTATAGCATCTGTGAGCCTCGTTTCTTATATTTAATCTAGTAAATCAATTCAATATAATAATAGGCTAATACATAATAATTAATTAAACCGTGGCCAATGCACATACCCATATTTGTGTTAACATCACAATACTCATATGACAAAACACATGCGCATGACATCCTTACCTAGATTTATGAACTTTGAATTAATAAATCAATATCTCCTCCTTTTTCTTTCACGATGACGCTTGTATTTTTTTTACAACTTTTGAAATATTTGGTTTTTAGGGTTTAATAAATAACTCATGGAGTCGTGTATATATACGGAATAAAATAATCATTTTTTCTAATCTAATTACTAATTACATTAAAAATTCTATTCTAAATCAAATTTAATATAAATAATAATTATTATTAAAACCAATATTACTAATTCTAATTATTATTACTATTATCTAAATAAATAAATTACAAATATTACACCTTTTATGACAAAAAGGAAATATAATTTTGGTTACAATAGGGTAAAATTAATTTGAAATCATGTTTTATATTTATTGTTTATTAAAGAAAGTTTAAAATGAATATAGCTTTTCTTTTATATAAAAGTTGAAATTATGTTTTAAATATTGATAACACGTATTCTTTATTAAAAAAAAAGTTTAGGATGACGTTTGGATTCTAGTTTTACTTTCCTAATGTAAAGTTCTTCTCTAAAATGATTAGGGGTGGTTTGCTGGTCACTTTTAAGTATCATGTATGAGTTTTGTTCATTTCAATGGTTAAAATTTTTTAATTTTAAAACACATACCTCAAATGAAGGTATGAGTTTCTCATATCTTAAGGAGGTGGGTTTGAGATGTGGTATGAAAAATCAAATCAATTATTTACTACTTTTATTTTTAATAATAAAATTACATGTTAATTTTTAAAATAAAAATTTTATATTGATGTTGTTTAATATTAAATAAATAATGGTGATTTATTTTTCGTATTAACTATATATTTTTTTATTTATTAAAAAATATATTAAATTAACAAATTCATTCAAACATCATCTACATACCACTTCATATTCCATCAACCAAACGAACCTGAGTTCTAGGGTGACCGGTTTAATATTTAGAGCAACAAAAATACTTGATTTATATTTATAAATATTCAAATTAAACTGTAAACTTTTAAAAATAAATAATTTTGTTAAAATTGTCGTATACCGCCAGCTGTTTTTGATGATAGGAAGGAGTATATTTTTATGTAGTTAGTATAATATATATAATGAGATGATGATTTCATTTGTCTTTTCTTCCTTTATATAAGTAGTTCAAATTCGATTTCGAAAGCTCTATCATTAACAAATTTGAACTCAACTTAATTTATATGTGAGGGAAATTCGAACCCAATTATTACATTTAAAAAAATTAAACTCATTCAATATGATAAAAGATATTCAAATTCAAACTCAATTATCAAAAAATAAAGGAAACAAACTACTACGTCTCAAAATAATAGGTTTTTTACTTTTGGCACGTGATTTAAGGTGTAAAGAGTTAATGTATTATTTTTAGGATTTTGTTTTCTAAATAATAATTTAAATATTATATTTTTATTTAAAATCAGAAAATTAAAAAAATTATATATGTAAATAGAGTTTTTCACGACTCCTATGTATAATATAAAGAGTTAAACCAATTTCGCACAGAGGGAGTACCGGAAAAGTTAATTTCTTCATGACAACAGCCTTCGACATTAATTACACAAAGAAAGAAGAAAAAGATCCTGAATTGTGAATTCTTTATTTTTGAACTGATCCAATAGTCAAGATTTAGGAGCTAGCTCGATCTGATTTGATTCTCTGTAATTATATCACATGATTTATTAGTAAATTAACGGTTTTTTAATTTTTTATCTTTAAATTGATTAAATTTTAAAATTATTTTTTTATAATTTTAAAAATATAAAAATTACATTTTAATATGGATTAATATATTTTCAAATAATATAATTTTTATTATTTTTTAACTATATATTATATGTAATTCTCAATCAATGAAAGAAAATAATTGGTAAGGTAATATATATATGTTCCGACTTCTAACATCCTTGATCAAAGCGGTTAGAAGAACAAGTTAAGCCGTTCAATCTCCAGATCAAAGCGGCCTTGTTGAGTTGGCAGAAAAAGGACAAGTTAAGAATGCTTTAGCCAGTGTGTTGAGTGTCCAGTCAATCAGTCATATATATGTTCGATCGGCCTCCAGCTCAGCCACAAGTGTCTTCCTCGATCGGCACCTGGAACACAATATAGCCACAACCACAAGTGTGTAGAAATTATTAAATTTACTATAATCATTAATTTGTTTCGTATTAACTAATGTTATTCACGAATTTAATTTTCCATATCATATGAAAATATTAGCAATTCAATATATCACTATATTCCATCCACGGAATATATCCTGTTAGTTAAGTGGGCTTGCTTTGGATTATTACTACTAAAATAAAAACACAAACACCGGTGAGTTATATGAAAAGCTAACCTAAGTAGTACATATATCATATGTGGTTCGACCCTTCGAGGGCTTGGAACAAAGAAATGAAGTAGGAAATCAATAAGATTCTGCATATATATATGTGTGTGTGTGTGTGTGTGTCGGTCTGTTTGTATGTATAGAGTGCATTTTGTGCATGCTTGGATTACACACACTCTTAATTATATGCAAATCAATAGTACTAGGCTTATTAGCAATACATATAATACATGCTAATTAAGATGCGCACACACCACACATTATAATTTATAGTTTCATACATAAAATCATGTACTATGTATACATATATTAGACAGGCAAGATATCAAGTGATTATCAAGCAATTTAAGGATAGCTCGATCATAGATTATGACATAAACAAGACACGGATTGTCGGATTAATTAAGGGGGAGTGGGTGGGGATGACAGATAGAGAGTGAGCACGCAGGGCTTCTGGCATCCTATCATGCAAGAAATTACCATGTGTGCTCACTCTCTTCTGTCACCTCCCTTGCCGCCGCTCCTAATTTGACACACATAAATATATACAGCAAGCTAGAGTTTAATTAGTGAAATGGTGGGGATGACAGATAGAGGGTGAGCACGCATAAATTCAAGCATCAACATGCAAAAACTACATGTGTGCTCACTCTCTTCTGTCATCTCCCAGTCTTACCCCCTCTTAATTAAACATGTCTGTCACCCCTATGTATATGAATACAACTTGTACTAGTTGTTGCAGCAGATACAAGTACAAAACCCTAATATGGAACATATATGCTTCCAAATTTATACTCATCATAACTGGTAGCTATATATGTATATGTCTATTTATTGACAGCTAGAGCCCAGAGGGAGAGTACCCTTCATGACTCGTTACATGTATATCTTACTATTATATCTCTCTAGTTATGATTGTTGTGAGCAGAAATGCTAGGGATGATGTGCTTTATATAGGAGATGAAAAAGAGTAAAGAAGGCTTGCATGCGTAACGAAAAGATGAAATGGAATAAATGAACAGCTCATGCCTTGTGCTCTTACCTTTTTCCTTTATCTTAAAATTGTGCATTAATTGATTTTTTAATAATATTTTTATTTTTATTTTATATATATTATAATTACATTATTATCATTCTTAATTTTTATATATTTTTTTTGTTTCCTATATACATATATATAATTATATTATTATTTTTATTTAATAATATATATTCTCTCCGTTCTCTTTTAGTTGTTTAGAACAGACTTTGGCCACGTTTGAGATTTTTTATAAATTGAAAAATGTATATATTTTTCAATTTATAGTAAACAAAAGTACAGGCTTACTTATAAGAGTGCCTTGGTTGTTTAGAAGAGACGATTAAAAACGGAGAGAGTATAGTCTTGAGCCTGCGAATTTGATCCCCATAAAACTGCCAAAGACCACAGTTGACTACAGGGTTACTGAGTTAGACGGTTGAAATACACTATTTATTAGATTGCAGTTTCCGATGCTTCTTGTAGTTCTAAATTTGATAAGAAGTCAATAAATTTTACTGTACTCATGCAGTCATGCTCATCCATTAGCAGCTTCAAGTTCCAACTACTTATCCACAGTACTACTGTAACTAATTTGTAAATTGCACCAAAGAGTACCCTCATTCGTTAATTGGCTTATTTACATTAATTCATCAATTTATTTGATATTAGAATTTATTGTTATATAAAAAATTAATTATTTTATTGTAATGATGATAACTAAAACACTAAAATAAATCAATATATAAATTAATGAATTTTTTTTGCACAATAAGTATTTATTGTTCTAATCAATTAAAATTGGTACTCTATTTATTAACTACTCTCCCAAGTCCTTTTTATAGGGCTGACACGTAACTCTAAGTCTTAATAAAATAAATTTTATTTAATGTTTTTTAATTATTCTTTTTTCAAATAAAAGTATTTTTAAAATTCTTTTATTCAAAAAAAAATTATAAAAAATATTAAATAGAACTTATTTTATTAAGATCTTGAGTTGCATGCAGTGTTCTCCAAAAAGGATGTAGGTTGAAATCCTGGATAAGTTATTCGAATTTATACGCATACTCCATATAAAAATATGAGAGTTTAATTGTAATTGTAAAAAAATTATATATATCTATAATTTTTTTTAATTTTTTATATGTAAAAAAACTTAACCTCAAATAATTCATTGGGAACTTTTTTCTCTTATTGATTCACCACCAAACTCCATATGGGATAGATAACAGAATTAATAAAATTAAATTTTATTGACAGATTAATAAATAATTATTAAATTATTAAATTCTATTAATCTATAAATTAATTTAAGTATCAACTATTTTTCTTCCTGGCTTTATATGCTCGAATAAACTCCTCTTTCCTTTTCAATTTTCATAGTAGTAAAAGCACACGTTCTAAAGTCATATCTTTCAAGTAACAATAGTATATTTTTTGTACTCCAAATAATAACAATAAATTGTGATTTTTATCCCATTTAACTTTCGACCATCTTTGATCGAGCAGGGCCTATTGACAATACTTGAAAGTGTTTTTTTTACAATAAATAACATACCTGCAGGCTAATTCATACAAACACTAAAAAAAATAGAGTCAAATTGACAATATGGACTGCCTCAGTGTTGCCATTGTTCAAAAATAAAATTCGAGGGGATGCAGTTAATTTATACCGTGCGATTTATACATGGCTTCGAGTGATTTTACTAAATGATTTTAAATTTTAGTGGAAGAATTCTCAATAACGGGCAATTATATTTTAATAATAAATTTAATCAAAATCAATCTTAATCCTAAATCTGGTCAATTCTTTGAGATACAAGAAGAATATAATTCTAAACTCGAATCTAGGTCTATTTTATATTCTCCCGCATCTGTTACTTTTTTCTAGAATATAATTTTACCATCGCAATTGATGAAGATGTCCAAAAGCCCTAGCCGTTGGATCCTGATCACGAGCCTTTGTCATCTTATTCCCACTCGAGTCCGGAGATGAGAGTACCTATCTTCCAAATTCTAGTGCCCCGTATTCTGGATTCTTGTATTTTCTAGTATGTAAATTATGTATTGGTTTCACACTGTCATTGTACATCATTAATTACACGTTCATTGAATCACGTTTAAGTTGAATTGATTGGTCTTGAGGTGACACCTAGAACCCACAATCTCGAATGAGGAGGGCTAACTAATTAAGCTATATTGACGAAGAACTTTAAATTCTTTAATTTTTTTGACTTTTCATTAAAATTAAGTGAAAGGTTATATATTAAACCTTGACTGATATTTAAAAATTAATACTGTAATGATTTTTTTATAATTGACTGCTTCAATTCAAAATCTTGATTGATTTTTCCCTTCAACTAGAAAATTGATTTTTCAAGTTCGTAATTAGTCTAATGTTCTATTAATTAAGTACTTAATCTCATAATTAATACTGGTCTCTGAACTTTTCACATTTAATAAGAATATATTAGTTTAATAATAGAATTCCATTTATATCCAATCATTGTTAATACAAATATAAGAGAATTTTAGACTTCTGATAACTCCCAGCTTATTACGGAGTAATTATTTTACACTTATTAAAAATAAGTTTTATACGGAATAATTAATTACTGCTTTTTAGAATTGAGGAGTTTATAGAACAACCTGCAGTAACTTTTCAAGCTCATTTACAAGCGCATGCCTGTAAGTATGCACGGCCACGGTTCGGGAACCGCCGGTTCGGGTTCGTGAAAATTTTGAACCGGAACCTGAACCTTAACAAAATATAAACCGCCAGTTCCGGTTCAAACGGTTCAAGTTCAGGTTTGATCCGGTTTTGACCCAGTTCAAGATCCGGTTCCGGTTCAGGTTCGAACCTTATAAATAAAAAAATAATTTATATAAGAAATATCGTTAAATTAATTCATATTTTTTTATTAAAAACAAGTAAATATATTACAATAAATTTTATATGTTTTGCAACTTATAAGAATACAACAAACCATATAATTTATTACAATAATATTTATAACATATACTAACTCGATCCACCCGATTCAGAGGTGGTGAGAATTGTTGTAGGATCTCCACAATATTCGTCGGATGAGGATTGTGTTCTTAATTCTGCTCTTTTCCAATCATTCACACAAACTTGTGTTTCTAAAGATTCGGGAGTCAATCTTGATCTCTTTGGATTCAAAATATTTCCTCCTATGCTGAATGTTTGTTCCACCACAACAGTTGATCAGTAGACATGGCCACGGTTCGTGAACCGCGGGTTCCGGTTCGTGAACCGCCGGTTCCGGTTCGTGAAAATCTTGAACCGGAACATGAACCTTAACAAAATATAAACCGCCGATTCCGGTTCAAACGGTTCAGGTTCAGGATTTGACCGGTTTTGAGGTTCCGGGCTGGTTAGCCGGTTCCGGTCCGGTTTGACCATGTATACCCGTAAGCAACAAATCGTAATGGCAGGCCCGATCTCTTTGGAAAAAGATAAAGTTATACATACAAATATTGTTGCATATCTTATTATCTGGACCAATTAAAGATGAACAAACACATTTGTATAAAGATTACTCGAGGATTTTCTATTTCAAAAGCAGTTTTATAAAGAAAATGTGCCTTAAAATTGAACACTAAAAATAAAGCATGTGTGTATAGAATCATTGACATTTGTTAAGCTGCAATTTGCATGATGTAGGTCGCCCATACCCCCTACCCCCATTCAGTAGTATAACTAATACTCAATAACTAACTAGGTGTTTATTACTAGTATCTTAATATTAACAAATAACTAATCTACTTTATGCTAAATAAATTATCAAAAGTCCATGATCCAGGTACTTTCATCGTGCAATACAAACTAATGTAGTTTGATCCCGAACTTGGCATATAATCAAGCCAATCAGCTCCTCTGGACATTATTATATATTAAGAATTTTGCATCCACACAAAAAGCAAGCTGCTTCTAGCTAGCCTCTACGCCCTTGGCTACGTGATTGTGGATGCATTAAAAAAGTTAAATATATAGGAGTATGCAAGCATGCGTTATATATGATGTGTTATAAGAATGACTTGTGATTGAGAAATGCCTGAAAACTCCTTATAATTTTATTTTTTTTATATTTTTTAATTTATAAATTATTTATAAAATAAATCAAATACTCACACTAATATCATATTTTAGGGTTTGATAAGTCTTCTTAATTACTTGAAAGTTGAAATTTAAAAGCCTGTCGGATAAATTAACAAATACTCGTATTATTCACTTCGTTCTTTTGTAACTATTTTCAGATGATGTCAAGTGGTAGCTAGCTAGGTATATATGTAAACTTCTACTAATAATTAAATATATGCAGTTCCCTTTATGGAAGTGGGAAATTTTTTCTTATGGTTTGGACCTTCCCTTTTTAGAGTGGGAGATGAGGGAGCTGCTTACATATACATAATATATGATTCCAAGGGGATTATCAATGCATGCATGTATATATGTCACAAGGGGAGGAACCAGGGAATAAGCTAGGTAGGGTACTTGAACTCGTAAAATAAAATTAGATCCATGACACCACGACATAACACGAAAATTTAGTATTTGTATTTACATTTTGAGTACACTACACGAACACAAATCTAAATGATCGAGATTTTAATATCAGTTTTGTGTTTAACCTTCGACTACACGACACGACGCGAAATACACGACATAAATAAATTTATAATTAAATTTTAATATTTATAATGAATATATTCATATTTATAATAAATATATGTATATTTATTGTTAAAATAATACATGATTTTACAATATTGTATGTAAATATGATTTAAACACTTAGCAAAAAATATATATGATTTAAATATATATTTATTATATTTTATAAAAAATTTACCTTAAAATCTTTTATTTATATTTATATTGATATTTAATTTTACACGAAACACGACACAAAGGTACACGAACACAAAAGTACACAGATTCTAAATGAGTCGATTTTGTATTTGACATTTGAGTATACGGAACACGAAAATACATGACACACGAAAATACACCACACAAACCAATTGAGAGGTCTAAATAAAATTGATGATTTTTAGGGCCGACTATCTTGAAAAATTAGATTTATTCTTTATAATTATATATTTTAGTTTTGTGTGTTTTAATATTCTGATTCTGATCAGATCACCTCTCAAGTTGCACAATGTGTAGTGTTATTTAATTGTAGCGAGAGAAAACTAGTAATAATAATGCGAATTTTTCAATCTCTCTAAATAGTGAAGAGAAAAGGACATAAGGTAAAAGCATCTTCTACCTTCTCTGGCAAAGAACGGAAAGCCACTACCTTTTATTTTATGGTGGTAGCCCGTAGCCCTAATGGGATTGACCATATCGATGAAGCTAGATAAAGTCCATTTGATTGTGGGCATTGAATTGCATGTTCTTCCGCTCAAGTCTCATCACACACACTTGTATTTATTGTACACACACACATATTATAAATTATCCGATCGATTTTTTTTATGCTTTCGGCCACTATGAGACATGGGAGGAGGTCCCCTTTCCTATCTAGTATCTTCCATATGGCTCCTTGGGGTGAGCCTTTGTGGTGTTGTCTGCAACCCCTCCACATGTTTCTTATTATTCCACCTCTCTTTAGTTGCTTTCTTGTTCTTTTTTTCCTGAAAATCAGTTGTTTTCTTGTTTTATACCCTCAAATTCGTCTTTCAATTTATTTGATTGGTTGGGAAGAATAAAATGATCCTGTAAATTATTAACAAAATCCTAATGCGAAAAGATAAATTAGGTATATTTTTGGTATTGTTATTGAAGATAATAATAACAACATATTTTGGCTGTGAAACATTCAGTATCGTGTTTTTACTTTTTAGTCTAAAAAATAATTTTAAAAAAAGTAGGCCGGTCATTGTATTTTTATATAAAAAACAAAATTTTTTTATATTATATTTCAAAACATGTGTATATTAAAAATATTATTAAATATTTATACTATTTTTTAACATGGTATTAAAGCCAGGTTTGACAAGGGTCATAAGTTCACAAGTTCGACTCCCTGCCACCCTCAATATTTTCACAATTTATGATGTACATGAAGGCAAAATTATGCTATAAAGATGGGCGCCCGTGATTTACTTTTCAACCCAAAAATGGGATTTCGAGTGAGAAAAAATGTTAAAATATAGTATAAGATTCATTTGAACTCTTTCTCTAACACCTTATGGTTTAAGATGAATTGTTGCTAAATATGGAACATTTTAGAAATTTCTTGTTTAATATAGTAATATAGTTTTATCTGAAAGTTCTACATATTTCATTTATTTGTTTCTAAATTTATTCACCACAATTAAATACAACATTTTAGAAATTTCTTGTTTAATATAGTAATATAAAAAAGACCATTAATCTATCATATATTTATATGCATATTGTGCCTGTCATATGCTTCACAAAAGACTTTGAAAGTTCTAATTCATTGAGTTTTGGGCCTGAATTTGTCATTCCTCTGACCTCTCATTTGATTGTATCAAATATGATCCAATAGAAATTAATTTTTAGAATAAAATCTAGTGCATATATCTTAAGTTTCTTTTTTTTTCTTTCTAAATGGATGTGATATGTAGAGAATATGTTGTTTGAGCACCTTGGGCCGCTGCACATAAGTTATATGCCCATATAGCCTTATGCCCATAACAAACTGAAAATTATAGCTTATGAAAGTTGAGCCCATAATAGGTTGTGCAGAATTTTGAGCCCTTTCGATTGAAATAGTTTAAAAAGATCGTTAGGACAAACAAATCCTTTAAATTTTGGACAAGAGTTTATTTTTTGTCATATAAAGTCTTGGGTTCACTCGAGCCTCCAGGTGATCTGATAATTTTTTAAAATAAATATTTATTTATAAGATTATAAGTTTAACGATTTAAGAAAATGTAAAAACTTATGATATTAATATTTTATATCTAAATCTAATATTTGTTATTTATTTACCAGTAAATCTAAACATTCATAATTTCTAATATTAACAACCCCAATAGACTATCAAAATTAAAATAAGCTTACTTTTATTTTTATTATATTATATATATACATATGATATACATATGATGTATATTTCTATTATTAAAATATATTTTTATTTTAACAATATATTGTCATCAGTGCAAAAGTTCATTGATGGACAATTAACTAAAAGCTTTTTATTTCATTATTTAAATAATAATAAATAGTTTTTTTAACAAAAAAAATAATACTCTAAGTGAGATATAATTAGGCTTGTATTTTACAAATTTTTAATGAGGTATTTCTCTAAGGGAAGAGAATAAAAAGGCACCCAAGAAATATAAATAAATATGTTGTGAAATAGATTGTAAAATATCAAATAATTAATATGTTGTAAAATAGATTGTAAAATATCAAATAATTTAAAAATCAAAATTAATCAAGCTCCAAAATAAGGGGTAAACAAATTGAGCAATTAAGATGGAAACGACGTCGTTTAGGTACAAGGTATTTGTGCGTATAAAAAACAAAACTTTTCACACTACTTTCTATCTCTTTGCAAGATTCTCAACTCCTGCGGCGTAGATCTAAGGAGTTTGAGAAAACCCTAATCCTACTCTTCAATTACCCATTTCACTCTCACATCTCTTTAACAAGTAAGCCATTTTCTTATTAATTTTCTATATCATTTTTGCATTCTTTCTTTGTATTTGTACATGTGTATGTATTTGTGTGTGTATAGATTGATGGGGTTACCTTGTATAGTTTCTTTTTTGTTATTTCGTACTTGGGTCTTAGTATTCTTGGCTGAATAAGTTAAAGTTTCAATTTTTATGAGATTTCTTTGTTGTTAAGTATGGAATTATAGGTGGTTTGAAATAAAGTTGATTACTTTGTATGTGGGTTTGTTTGGATTGATATTCTTGTGACTGTTTTAGTGGTTTTGTTTGATTAAAGCAAGATTTTTTGATGAATAAGTGAAGGGTATGTTTTGTTTGCGGGTTTCGTTGAAATGGGAATTAAGTTTTTAGATTGAAGGCAACTAGTTAGTAATGTGTATATATGTAGGAACTAAGTACTAGAGTACTAGAAGCTTGGACCGGATTATATTTGTCATTTCGTTGTCTTAATGTTTCACCTTGTAAGCATTTTAAACATGTCATGTGTGCTGATAGAATTGTGAGTATATGGAGATGTCTGTTTTTGGAGGTTACTGGAAGTAATACTAGGCTTGAAAAGGGTCGACAACAGAGTTGTATGATAAGAGATATATTAGAAAGAAATTGGATTTTTTAATGAGAAATTCGGGTACCTTCTTTGGTAATTATGCATAGAGATATTTTCGTGTTGTAAATTTGTTGTGATCAACAATTTGATGACTTTATGGCTTCATAATTATGTGATTTTCTTTTGTATAAATATATATTATGTTTTAGCTGAGCACACACTTAGTAAAGTAGGGGATGATACTTTTAAACAAAAAAAAATTACAAATACATTTTACCACATAGTACTTGCGTCCACTACTGTTTTTGAAGTGCTAAAAAAATGTAGTACTGAGAGCTACTTATTCAGGCAAGATTAAAATGTGTTATTTCGATCATGAATTATAATGGGTTATAGAAAGGTCTTCTGTTTATCAGCGTATCATTGATGTTTTTGCAAAGTGAGGTATAGTTCTTTGGGTGTATTTTTCCCACTGATTAAGACCAAGATATCCGAGGAAAGAAAAAAAATAATATATCTGGCTTGGCCTGCTCTAGGTGTGTACATATGCAGTGATGTGGTATATACATTCAAATGTAAAAATCCTTATCTTTATAAGTTTTAGTAAGCTGCGACATCTCCAGAAGTATCAGTGAACATGAAGTAGGGGTGGCCTTTTCCCTGTCCTCTCTAATGTTCTTTTTTTGGGTCATGAATTTGAAACACAGAATCATAGTGGTTGATAAGTAATTTATTAAATGGTCTATATCTTTATATCTATCCTTTTAAATTTATATATATGAGTGCAGACTTTCTATATAACATTACAAGACTCATTAATGGTTTCCTAATGTGAAAATCTAGAAGTCATGGAGCAACCTTATTTGTAGTTCATTTCTTTTATTTCCGTATTTGTGAAATTTTGTTTGAACTATTTTTTTTACGTAACTTTTTTCTTTTGAGATAATTAGCTTCTAGTAAGGCATTTAAATTCTACATTGCAATCACTATACGAATATATATTTGCATATGTGGGTTTATTATTTAGTTTATCAGTTTTTTTTCTTTTCTCATAAGCAAACCTTAAATCTTGTACTTTCAACAGTCATGGCTGGAGCTGCACCAGAAGGTTCTCAATTCGATGCACGTCAATTTGACGCAAAAATGACCGAGCTGTAAGTGATCTGCGCTTCAGGTTCAGTATATTGTCGCTGCCCCATGATACAAATATGCTGTTTTTCTTCCCATTCTGTTTAATGTCTTATCAAATCATAGTGTATTTTATTGCTTACATGCTAAAAATAAAATACTTTTTTTTGATAAACTCGTTGGAGCAGACTTGGTGCTGATGGAGAAGAATTCTTTACTTCATATGATGAGGTTTATGACAGTTTTGATGCTATGGGATTGCAGGAAAATCTTTTGAGAGGCATCTATGCTTACGGTAGAGAAGATTATAACTTTGTTTTTTTATATGTTGCATGTGACCATATGGAATATATTAGTTTCATGACAATTTAAATGGATTTCTGCTGGGGTCTAGGGTGGATTGTGGGGAGGGGGAGATGAGTAGCTGTTGATATGATAATAGTTTGTATAAAATTAAAGAAAAGGGGATGGGAGGGTAAGAGGGTTTTATTTCAGTATGGTAGGTATTACGTGGGCGATAAAGACTACTTTGCATTCCTACATTCCCTTTGTAACATGTTAATTATTCTGGGAATTATTCACAATATCTCGCTGTTTGGTGCCTTTTTGCAGGCCTTAAAAACATCAAAATTTCATTTAAATAGCAATTATTATTAATGTATTATAAAAACAATTCTGAAGTCAGGGGTATGTTTGATTTAGTTTTCCTACTTTAAAAGTTGTCCATGCTCGGCAGTAATATATTCATGGGTCGACTTAATTTTTTTCATAGATAGGACCTTGAACCTGGCTCAATTAATTGACATGTTCACAAACACGGTTGGAAACTCGAAATTTCTACTTCTTTCACCTCCAGCTCAAGTTGCTTAAAACTCCTGTAAAACTTTCTCTGCCTTGCGATTCACATGGGGGATGTAGAAACAGTATTCTGTGTCGGCTATCTAAAGATTATGAATTTTGCTTGAACAATATTCAGATAAGCGACTGACAGATATTTCTGAATCTATGTGTTTTTTTCCTCTTTTTTTTGTTTCAAGGTTTTGAGAAGCCATCTGCGATTCAGCAGCGGGGGATTGTTCCATTCTGCAAGGGGCTAGATGTTATTCAACAGGCACAATCTGGTACCGGGAAAACAGCAACTTTCTGCTCTGGGGTTCTGCAGCAGCTTGATTTTGCTAATGTTGAATGTCAAGCATTGGTTCTTGCTCCTACTCGTGAATTGGCACAACAGATCGAGAAGGTTATGCGAGCACTTGGTGATTATCTTGGCGTGAAGGTTCATGCTTGTGTTGGTGGAACCAGTGTCCGTGAAGATCAGCGCATTCTCTCCAGTGGAGTTCATGTCGTGGTTGGTACTCCTGGTCGTGTATTCGACATGTTGCGAAGACAGTCTCTGCGCTCAGATTACATCAAGATGTTTGTTCTGGACGAAGCAGATGAAATGCTTTCAAGAGGATTTAAGGATCAGGTATTCGTTTTTCCCATGATCTATATGTAATCATTAAGTTGTGGGTGTTTCTGTGTTTAGCAAGCCATCTAATGATATTTTATAGTTTACATTTAAGCTTGACTCATTTGTAATATTGGGTATGTAGTAATTTAAATGTTCTCCACAGAACTGTGGAAGATACTCGATATGGTAATATACTAATATCATCCTGAAATTATATTAGTGCTAGAACCAGCCCTGTTTCTTCTAATGTTTTGCTCTTTTTTTTTGTTTGCAGATTTATGATATCTTCCAGTTGTTACCTCCTAAAGTTCAGGTTGGTGTTTTCTCTGCTACCATGCCTCCCGAGGCTCTAGAAATCACTAGGAAATTCATGAATAAGCCTGTGAGGATTCTTGTAAAGCGAGATGAGCTCACCCTCGAGGGTATCAAACAATTTTATGTTAATGTTGACAAGGAGGAATGGAAATTGGAAACACTTTGTGATCTTTATGAGACTTTGGCTATTACACAGAGTGTTATCTTTGTTAATACCAGGCGCAAGGTTGATTGGCTGACTGACAAAATGCGCAGCCGTGATCACACAGTCTCTGCCACTCATGGAGACATGGATCAGAATACTAGAGATATAATTATGCGCGAATTCCGCTCTGGTTCTTCTCGTGTGCTCATTACCACTGATCTCCTGGCTCGTGGTATCGATGTTCAGCAAGTATCACTTGTGATTAACTATGATCTACCGACTCAGCCAGAGAACTACCTCCATCGAATTGGACGTAGTGGACGTTTTGGAAGGAAAGGTGTTGCAATCAACTTTGTGACCAAGGATGACGACAGGATGTTGTTTGACATACAGAAGTTTTATAATGTAGTAGTGGAGGAGCTTCCAGCCAATGTTGCCGATCTTCTTTAGGGTGGTATCACTGAATTGTTACATGTTATTTAAAAGTTACTTGATTTCCTATCTGGTAGGTTTACTAGCCAAGACATATATTGGATATTAAGCTTCCTTTACAACTTTCTAGTTTGTTGTAATTTTGTTTTGGTTTTGGGCAAAATCTGGTGAATTTCTGTATCCTATATTTCGATACAATTTGCAGAATGTTATGTGTTTGAAATGGCACCCATGAGCTCAAAAGTTGAATCTTAAGTTTTGACAATTTTCTCTCCAAGGCTTTGATAGTTTGTTTATCTATCTAAATTTTTTATTTTTGTAATGGTCTTGTTTTGGTCGTTCTTTACAGGTTCTATGATATGGTTGGTTTTTACCGGAAGGCAATGTGCACGCAAGAAAATGGATAGACTCCCAGGCATACTTGTAGTGTCCATGGAAATTTACTTTAGGGGCAAAGTGTAACATGGTAGATGGAAGCAAAATAAAAAATGCACGTAAACGGATTACACAAAATATACCAATGAGAAACTACAGATATTTGTATAGAGAGAATAATGTTCGTGAGTATGTGTATGACATCAGAAACTTAAACATTTTTTAGTATAATTGTGGAGTGATATTTATACAGTTATTAATTGTATGACAAAATTGCTTTTGCATGTAACAATATTTTTAATTAAGTAGCCAAAAATCCAATTCAGCAGAAGAAAATCACTCGTTCACTCTCTATCAGAGGAATGAAGTAATTAATTGGTAGTTTCAAAAAATAAAACGTAATTTAGTATCGAAAACTGTGTACTGTTTGATTTTTTGGAACTATTTACTATGTCCTTTTCAGCTTTCAATGCATCTCAGCTCATTTGTTTTGGTATAAATTGCAGCATGGTGGAGTAGTTTTTTTATACACTGTTGAAGATCCTTCTTCTAGCAAATATGTGTGTGCTCTAGAATGACAATGGATTCATTTGGTCTAATGACTCTAAACAAGTCAAATTACAGAACTTGGAGAAGTTGTATGGAGTCATATCTTGCAAGTGAAGATTTGTGGGATATTGTATGTGGAGCTCTTACTGTTCCTCCCTCAGATACCCAAGAGAATTACAATGCTCTCAAGGAGTGGAAGAAGATGAATGGTAAAGCTGAATCTGTCTTAAAGAGATCCATCTCAAATGAATTCTTTGATCATATTATTTATTGTAAATCAGCAAGTAGTATCTGGGAAACTCTTACTAATCTGTTCAATAAAACTGATGAAGAAGTTTCATTAAGGGTGTTAGAGAATGAGCTTGAAAATGCCACACAAGGTACTCTGTCCATTTCTCAGTATTACTTGAAAATCAAGAAGTTATGTTCTGAGATTTCCAAACTAAACCCAAAGGAGACGGTTTCTGACGCTCGGTTGAAGGGCATTGTTGATCATGGCTTAAATCCTGAATTCATTCCCTTTGTGAAATCAATCCAGCAATGGCCTGTACAACCATCTTCCGAAGAATATGAGAATATATTGGTATCAGTGGAGGCCTTAGCAAGGAAAGGGGAAGAAATTGCAACTAAAAATAAAGAAGAAATTGATTTGAATGCAAGAAAGCCTAAAAAATCTGAAGACAAAGGTAAAGAACGTACATGGGAAGTGTGTGCTTATTTTCTGTAACATTATAAGTATATATTTACATTTTTTTAAGTTGCCATTTTTTGGTTAATGCTTATCATTTGTACTTACTTTGTAGTCATGGCTGGTTGTGCACCAGGAGCTTCTCACTTCAATAAGAATATGACTGAGTCGTAAGTTTACCTTTCTTCTCATTTTCACATTCTTATATGCTCTTTTTCTTTGTGGTTGTTCTATGATTGCTAATAATTCTTGCCAAAGTGCTAATGATAGTAATTTTAATTTTTTTTCCTTTTAACAAACTCGTAGGAGCAGACTTGCTGCTGAAAGAGAAGAATTCTTTACATCTTGTGAAGAGGTTTATGACAATTTCGCTGCAATGGGATTGCAGGAAAATCTTTTGAGAGGCATTTGTGCTTTCGGTAAAGGAAATTATAAGCTTGTTTTTATTTCTGTTGCATGTTGCTATTTCCATAAGATAGATAGCAAAGACACGTGAGTCACATGACACATTAAGATAAATAAAAAGATAAGACATCAGTTTACATTAATTTATCCATGAGTTGACGTAATTATTGAAAAAGTTTTTCTGAAACTTTCTTTTACATCCAGTTCCAGTTTATTTCAAATCTCAATGTACAACATTCTGATAAGCACGCATAGCATACAGTAAGTCACACTTATGTTCAAATTTATGTTTTTTTTTGCTTTATATGTTGTAAAGGTTTTGAGAAGCCATCTGCGATACAGCAACGTGGGATTGTTCCATTCTGTAAAGGGCTAGATGTTATTCAACAGACACAATCTGGTATTGGGAAAACAGCAACTTTCTGCTCTGGAGTTCTGCAGCAACTTGATTATGGTGTTGTACAGTGTCAAGCGCTGGTTCTTGCTCCTACGTGTGAATTAGCACTAAAGACTCAGATGGTTATGCAAGCTCTTGGTGACTATCTTGGCGTAAGGGTTCATACTTGTGGGCGGACCACTTTCCGTAAAGAAAAACATATTTTCTCAAGGGGTTTTCATGTTGTGGTGGGTACTCCAAGCCGTGTATTTCACCTGTTGCAAAGACAATCTCTTCGTTCAGATTACATTAAAATGTTTGT
Organism: Oenanthe sinensis; assembly: GCA_028671895.1. Taxonomy (NCBI): domain Eukaryota; kingdom Viridiplantae; phylum Streptophyta; class Magnoliopsida; order Apiales; family Apiaceae; genus Oenanthe; species Oenanthe sinensis. The sequence continues at coordinate 2,118,496 of CM053814.1, read as the reverse complement.
TCTGGACGAAGTGGATAAAATGCATTCAAAAGACTTTAAGGAGGTATTGTCTTTTCCATGAACCATATGGTTATAATATTTTAGGGTATTTCTGTATTTAACGAGTCATATTATATAAGGAGTATGTTGTTATTTTACTAATTCTCTTAACAAATTTTGTTTAAAGGTCATGTAGTTATTCGAGCGCTTTAGCTATGTAATTATAGAGATTGCTATGTTTTTATCATACTGTCTTGAAATTATATACTGCTAGAAGCATATTATTCTCTTCAAATGTTTGATTTTTGCAGATATATGATATCTTCCGATTGCTGCCACCAAAAGTACAGGTTGTAATTTTTTCTGCCACCATGCCTCCCGAGGCTCTTGAAACCACAAGGAAATTTATGAATAAACCTGTAAGGATTCTTGTAAAGCGAGATGAGCTCACTCTTGAGGGTATCAAACAATTTTATGTTAACGTTGACAAGGAGGAATGGAAACTAGAAACACTTTGTGATTTTTATGAGACTTTGTCTATTACAAATAGTGTCATATTTGTCAATACCAAACACAAGATTGATTGGCTGACTGACAAAATGTGCAGCCGTGATTACACAGTCTCTGCCACTCATGGATACATGGATGAGAATACTAGAGATATAATTATGCAGGAATTCCAGTCTGGTTCTTCACGGGTGCTCATTACTACTGATGTCCATGCTCGTATAATAGATGTACAGAATGTTTCACTTGTGATTAACTATGATCTGCCGAATCTTCCTGAGAACTACCTTCATCGAATCGGACGTAGAAGTTTAGAAAGAAAATGTGTTGCGATCAACTTCGTTACTAAGGATGATGGTAGGATCTTGTTCAACATACAGAAGTTACATAATGTTGTAGTCGAGGAGTTGCCAGCTATTGTTGATAATGTGGAACTGATCTCTCTGGGAAATGTTGATTATTAAGAAAGTTTTCTGGGGGTTATTTAGCCGCTAGCTAGACTTTGCTATGAATCAATCAATTAACTATGGAACCACCGTAAACAAACTCAATAATAGGAAATGTAACGACAGACTTATAGTTCGTAGCAAAGGAAAACAAAAGAAAACAGAGATATGACTAGCAGAATGAATTACAACTTGCTCTCCACCACGCTACTAGCATCGCCAACATTCGAGAGGTTGGCTCTCTCCCACTGTGTTTCTCTTTCTACTTTCTTCAATACCCACTACTGATGTCTTGTGCCCCTTTTTATTCACTATTCCCCCAACTTAACTTCCCCCAAATACCATTGACTACTTTGGCATTGTGTTGAACTTTTTACCCTTAATACTCTTCCTGGAATAAGTGGTTGTTTGGTCTGATCTCCTGCAGACTTGCTGATTTTGAAATTAGTCTGGAACAACTTTGTTTAAGAATATATTTTGTATCCAGTAAATCTCTGTGCCAATACAACAGGCAGAATCGTATGTTCGAATCGTTATCAATGAGACAATGAGTAATGACTCAAGTTCAATAGCTAGTTCTTCAGTTTTGACTTGGTCAAGCTCAATTTATTTTCTATTAAGGTTTTATAATTAATTTGTTCTGTTCTGTCCGTCTCCATCCATAATATTATTATTAAAAGTCTGATTGTAAAATAAATATTTTTATTTTCTGTAATTCAATTAAAAAGTAAAGGCAATTTAATTATATTAACTATGGATTGCCAAATTTATAATATTTGAATTTAAAATTTAATAATAAGGTATAGATCGTTATTTATAAATAGGATATAAATGATCATTATTGATTGTCAAACTCTAAAGAGCAGTATAAGAAATCCATAAACCCTAATCATATTGGTGGTTTTATACACTATAATTTTTTTTTTCTTTCACAGTTGAAGAATCTTCATCTAGGAAATTAGTTGTGCTATAAACAATGGATTTAGGTGGTCACAACCAGTCCAACTACAGAATATGGAGAAGTTGCATGGGGTCTTTTCTTGTAGGTCAAGATTTGTGGGTGGAGATAATACTATACCCAAAGAAAATTACACTGCTCTTAAAGCAGAGTTTATCTTGAAGAATTCAATCTCAGATAACCTGTTTGATCACATTATTCATTGTAAATCTGCAAGTAGTATCTGGGAAACTCTTAATAATTTATTCAATAAAAATGTTGAAGAAGTTCGGTTAAGGGGGTTAGAGAATGAGCTTGAAAACTCTACACAAGGTGATCTGACAATTTCACAGTTTTTCTTGAGAATTAAGAACCTATGCTCGGAGATAAAGGTTGAAGACAAAGGGAAAGAAGGTAAAGAACAAATCATCAGCTTATACTAAAGATTTAGCAGTTTTTGCAAAGTCGAATGTTTCCGCATTGCTAGAAATATTTATCAGTTTTTGAGTTACTAAATATTTCCCAATCCTTTATTCATTTCTATTTTTCCATGGTTGCATATGTATGTTCGTTATTTACTTTGTTGGTTCGATTCTTATTCCCTTTCTAAGGAAATTTTATGTCTTGGACTCTTAAGTCTCAACAGACATGGCTGGCTCTGCACCAGTAGAAGATTCTCAATCTGAAGTAAGCCTATATGACCTCAAAATGTCTAAGCTGTAAGTGATGTGTGCTTCGTGTTAAGTTTATTGTTGTTGCTCCATCTAGTTTTAGCAGTAGTATAAATACTTTGTTTTTCGACTTTGCTTTTTGTTTAATTAATTTAAATGCATTTGCTTGCTTGCCTGAAAATAATATATTCTTTTTTCTTTTGGTGAACTATTGGAGTAGACTTGAGTCACTTGACGCTAATGGAGAAGAATTCTTCACAACATATGATGAGGTTTATGGCAGTTTCGATGCCATGGGATTGCAGGAAAATCTTCTGAGAGGCATCTATGCTTATGGTATAGAAATTATAAACTTGTTTTTCTTTATGTATTATGCTCCTACTTCTAAAACCGGATGACAAGGACATCCTGAGATAAATAAAAAACGGAAATAGTATATAACTATATATGAGTACTTCACGTTCAAGGGTTGTCTATGCTTGACAGTTGACAGTAACTTATTCATGAGTTGGCAAAATTACTTGGATGTTCTTTCATAGAAATTTCTTCACTTTTAGACCAAGTTGATCAAAGTTCCTTTAAGCTTTCTGTGGCTTTTGATTGACATGGGACTGTAGCAGTGTAGCTACAATTTTACTTGTGTTGGCTAATTTAAGTTTCTTATCAAATCTATTTGAACAACAATTCTGATATAGTAGCCGACAGATTATCAAAATTTATGCTCTTTCTTTTCCCTAAGGTTTCAAGGAGCCATCTGCAATTCAGCAGCGGGGGATTGTTCCATTCTGCAAGGGGCTAAATGTTATTCAACAGGCACAATCTGGTAGTGGGAAAACAGCAATTTTCTGTGCTGGAGTTCTGCAGCAGCTTGATTACAGTGTTGTTGAATGTCAAGCAATGATTCTTGCTCCTACTCATGAACTAGCACAAGAAATTGAGAAACTTATGCGAGCACTTGATGAATATCTTGGTGTCAAGGTTCATGCTTTTGTGGGTGGAACCAGTGTCCGTGAAGATCAGCACATTCTATCAATTGGAGTTCATGTTGTATTGGTACTCCTCGTCGTGTATTCGACATGTTTCGGAGATGGTCACTTTGTTCAGATTTAATCCGGATGTTTGTTTTGGACGAAGCAGATGTAATGCTCTTAAGAGAAACCAATGAGGTATGTGTACCTCCCATTAGCGATATGGTCAACAGTATGTGGTTGTTTGTGTGTTCAATATGCCATTTGAAAATATGAATTCATTTTATCGTTTTTTATTCGGACATCTTGTTTATAGGGTATGTAGTCATTTGAACTATTTTTAATATACAGCTCGAATCACATCCAATACTTTAATTGTTTGCTTTTTGCAGATTTATGACATCTTCCAATTGCTACCACCCAAAGTTCAGATTGGACTTTTCTCTGCCACCATGCCTCCTGAGGCTCTTGATATCACAACGAGATTCATGAATAAGCCTGCAAGGATTCTCAGCTCGTAAAGCGAGATGAGCTCATTCTTAAGGATATCAAACAGTTTTATATTGATGTTAAGGAGAAATGGAAACTGGAAACACTTTATGAACTTTACGAGACTTTAGCTATTGAACAGAGTGTCATCTTTGTTAGTAGCAGGCGCAAGGTTGGTTGGCTGAGCGAGAAAATGCGTAACCTTGATCGCCCAGTCTCTGCCACACATGGAGGCATGAATCGGGATACTAGAGATATTGTTATGCATATGTTCCGTTCTGGTTCTTCTCGAGTGCTCATCACAACTGATACCTATGCCCGTGGTACAGATGTCCAGCAGGTGTCATTTGTAATTAACTATGATCTACCGTCTCAGCCAGATAGATACCTCCATCGAATCGGATGCACTGGTCGCTTTGGAAGGAAAGCATTGCGATCAACTTTGTCACTAAAAATGATGTGAAAAAGTTGATCGACATATAGAAGTTTTATAAAGTACTAGTTGAAGAGCTGCCAGCCAATTTTGCCGATCTTCTATAGGGTGGAATATATCCGACTGGTTAAATGTCATTTAAACAGCAGCATTGAGCGCAATGAATGCATAGCTTTATATTCTATGAAGGATTAGCAATCTGTTGTTCTGCTTGTATCTATCTAAAATCTTAGTTTTTTTAACTGACTTTTGCATCTGTCGTTTTTGAAGTTTCATAATGGGAGAAAGTGTCGTAATGTTTGGTCTGCAAGTTTATGGAAGCAGATTTTGAATTCCTTGGTATGTTCATGTAAAATTTCTAAAAGCGATTTCAAGTTTTACAGGAAAATACGAATGATCTCTCTCTGTGCTCAAATTCTAAAATTCCTTGGTATTTTGTTTAAAGTTTCAGGTCTATTACACAACTCAACTTTAAACAAAGATTTGATTAGTCATGGACTCATAGCTGGATGGCGCCGCACCAGAACTTAATCAACTCCATGGCGATCTATTTGACAAAGAAATGGAAGAGCTGCAAGTCAAATAGATCATGTATTCCATTTGGTATGAATGTAATGAAAGAAAGAAATGAAATTATATGTATTTGCCCGCATAAGCAGGATAAATGAAATGAAATTATATGAAATTCTATATGCTTGCTTACGGGCCTAGTATAGGACTCTTTCTCTTCTGATGAACTCTTTGGAGCAGACTTGGTTCTGATAGAGGAGAATTTTTTACATGATATGATGAAGTCTATGACAGTTTCAATGTTATGGCATTGCAGGAAAATATTTTAAAAGGCATCTATTCTTATGGTATAGGATATTATTATAACATATATATTCTCTATCTTTGTTTTCTATGTCTAAATTCCTAAAACTGGGTACTTTTTAAGGACATCTGAGATAATTAAAAGAATACATTTAGTTTCATGTTATTTTCAGTGGCTTGTGATTGACATGGGACTGTAGGCTAGCTGCAATACTGTTTTTGTATTAAGTTCAATATTGAATCACACTGAAGAACATTCCTCCAAACTGTACCTGATAGCTGTGTCCAAATACATGTTTTTTCTTTTTTTAATTTTCCAAGGACTCCAGAGAAGTTGATGAGTTGTCTCATTGTCTGTCATATCCTGTGATGAACAAAAACTTAAAATCACGGTCGCTACAATGCTTTCCCTTGTGTGTGGAAATTACAGATTGCTCTGTTGTTTGGACTGTATGTCTGTATAAACACAACATAATGGAACAACTATGAATACATCGCTACAGAAAAAAAAAAGTAACGAATGAAACGAAAACAAGCATCAAAATGACATATATATATATATATGTATGTATGTATATTAAATTTTCGAGCATCAAAACTTATTTATATTTGTATTTAATTCGGTTAAAATATAAAATAATTACGAGTTATTAAATACAAGTCAAACAAAAAGATACTCATAGGCTAATTTAACAAGAAAAACCATGTGATCTACTCCATGTTCAGTCAATAGTATGTAATCATCTAGGTGCCCGCCTCTTGTTTCCATTAGGCACAGGGCACAGCCTCTTGTTTCCATTAGGCACATGCCACGTCTAGGTTCAAAGTTGAAACTAACATGTCATGTTCGAACAATGAATAACTAATTGTAACGTGGTATACTTCACTTCCATGTATTTGATATTTTAGTTACAGTCTTTTAAATTAGACAAGGTTAATAAGATTGTTATAAACGTGACATTGTAAATAAAATTATTATTTTTAATTATTAAACAAAACATTTAGGTAACAAAAAATTATTTATTTTCGTATAAAATGCAAAAGATTTTGCAGACAATATCTTAATATAGTTCACTATTTATTTACAGGAAGAAATGATATATATTATCAACTTTAACATTGTAAAAATATTAATTTACTATTAGACTAGTATCCTTTGAAGTGGTTGAGGATTAGAAAATTTCCAATGTAGGTAAAATCCGTTTTAAATTTAAAAAAATTCTATTCATCCCATTGTTATACGGTTAATCTATATAGGGAATGGATAAATAAACTCTACATTTTACTATTTAAATTTCAATTCTGAATTTTCAAACATATATTACATAATTACCCATAATTTTTATACAATTTCTTCACACATACTATGTGTAGTAATGTAATTTATATATTATTTGGAGTTTAAATAGTAAACAATAGAGTTTATTTATCATTTCTCTATTTATATCTATGTCTGTATATTAATTATCAAAGGTGGTAAATCAAATCAATATTACTCCATTTAATTACTTCAGCCCGTGACGTTGCAAAGTGTGCAGAAAATACAGAGGAGGTAAAGTACAGACCGGTAGGGGTGAGTATTCGGTTCAGTTAACCGATAACCGAATCGATTAATCCAAAAAAATTTGGTTCAATTAACTGTTTTATAAAATCTGAATCAGTTTTTGGTAATTTTTTTTAAATTTCGGTTATTCGATTATTAACCGGTTAACTAATTTAATATTATATTATATATAATATTATATTATGTATAATATACCTATATTATATATTAACTACCTATTATAATAAAATAAAATATTATATATATGTATTATATTATATATATATATATATATTATATTAATATATATAAATATATAATATTTTATTATAATAGGTAGTTAATTTTCAATTTTTTAAATAAATTTCGGTTTTTAATAATAACCGAAATAATAAATTCAATTTCAATTAAAAACAGAATTAATTTTGGTTCAATTTTCAATAGTATTTCTTTACTGATTCAGTTTTGGTTAACCCAGCAAAATTTCGATCTCGGTTAACCCAGTACACACCCTAGCAAGACCTATATATACACCAATATTGTAGATTTAAAATGCAAACGCCGAAAGCGCCCTATACCCGGCCATCAAGCAAGCACCTTTTTTCACACGGTAAAGAAAGGAGCACTTGTTTTCTTGTAACCCCTTGTGTTTTTTAGCCTCATAATTCATCAATTTCAATCAAATATTGCATAATTTTCTCAAGATCCATCTGGGTTTTAGCCCATTTAAACCCTTAATCTTGCCCTGTTTGATATATGTATATGTATGTATTAATGCAACTTTGAGAAATTTTAAGGGGGTATCGGTGGTTGTTTTGGGGTGTGTTTATCTGGGGTTTGTTTATTTTGGTTATTGGATGGTTTATTTGCTTTAATTTGAAGGATTTGAGGTGGGAATTCATGAATTTGATGAATTTTCTTGGAAAGTTGTTATCTTTAAAGGGGTTTATGTGTATTTGTTGATGTATATGGTCATTACACAAGAGGAGGATCGGCTTGTGAACATAAGTTTCTTGATTTCAAGTGTTCTCAGGTCATTATTGTCTTTAGTTATTGCTAATAAAGATTACTCATTCTGCGTTCCGAGAGATAGATGGGATAAGGAGTTTTTTAAATTGCAGAGTGGGTAATTGGATTGGTTATAGGTTCAAAGTTTGTTTTTTTATTGGGTAGTTGGTTGTGTGAGAATCTTTGGAGATGGGTTCTTCTCAAGGTTCATCGTTATCTACGAATATGGCGGGTTTTGTTGATGGATCTTCTGCGCGGAGAGATGTTTCGTATCTTGATGGTTTGCCTGTCTATGTGAAGGAGCTGATTGCTGGAGGTGCTGCTGGTGCATTTGCTAAGACTACAGTTGCTCCACTTGAGCGGATTAAAATACTTTTTCAGGTGAGCTAATATTGAGATGTTAAGTGCTTGACATTATATTTGTGTGTCAAACTATTTTCTGGGCTGTGATAAATGTCATACCATCATTCCTACTGCTTTCCGGTTTTTTCTTGATCCATTTGGCTGCATTTAGGCCTGGTATAAAATATAATTTGGCACAGATTTTATGTTGGAGAAATGTTACATGGTAGCTGAAACAAAGATAGAATTTTGACCATTAAATTTATATACACTGTTGGAGTGTCATGACAATACAATGTAGACAAGTGATATTATACAGACATTGCCTATAAAAGAGATGTTTATATAAGGGTTAGTATAGGAAACATTTAGGCTAAATTTTAGGTGATTAATATTAAAATGACTAAAAAAGAAAGGAAGAAACTTGAAAGGACAACATATGAACATAGTTACATAATACATTGTTAGTAACTCGGAAGAAGTATTGAGATCGAAGAAAGAAGGTGATTGTTATTTTGCAATCATTTATATTCATATACATAGAGTTGAAAGTATTTCACATACAAATCACAGTATTTGGAATCCAGCAACACGGTAGGACTTTTTTTTGAATCAGAAGTGGTACTTAACGTCTTCGTATTATGTTTGATGCTGATGTGGTGTTCAGATCCTTGTTTGATTATGCGTCTTTGGTAATTTCTTCTCTTCTGACTTCCCCCCCTCTCTCACAATGTATACAGACAAGAACGGAGGGGTTTCGATCTCTTGGAGTGCACCAATCTTTAAAGAAGATACTGAAGCATGAAGGTGTTTTAGGATTTTATAAGTGAGTGCAAAGTCTATATAAATGTCTCTATCTAGATGTGTTTTAAGTTTTCAACTTGCAGATAATAACTCACTGTTAATTTTGTAATTCTAGGGGAAATGGAGCTAGCGTGGTTCGTATTATTCCCTATGCTGCATTACATTTCATGACATATGAGCAGTATCGATGTTATCTTTTGGATAACTTCCCTGTCTTGGGAACCGGGCCTGTTGTAGATCTGTTGGCTGGTTCAGCAGCTGGTGGGACTGCAGTTTTGTGCACATATCCCTTAGATTTGGCCCGTACCAAACTTGCTTATCAGGTAAGTAGGTGTATTCATACTTATATTTGGCATGTTAGGTACTAATGGAAGCTCTATGTTATGTTTAAATTTGTTTTATCTATGTATCATGGTTAGTTCCACTTTAGGCTCTGATGTGCCAAAGAACCCCTGTACCCACACAAATAGGCACCTAGATCTCCTCTACCCTGATATAATGTGCAATCCAAGTGAACTGTTCAAACTAACCGCTCTGTGGCCTTTTGCACCCTTAACTGAAAGTAGGGGCTGCCTTATTTCTAATAGGAGTTTAAAATGCAGTGGAAATTTTAAGTTAGTTGGAGTGCCAAAAGGCCAAACAAGTATATATGCATGAAGTGCATATATACTCACATTCGTTCATATATGTGCTGTCATAATGAAATACATGTAAGCTCATCAAATTTTAAACCAGTTTTAACGAATGAATCTACTGAAATATTGAATACACGTGCAAGTAATAGTGACTACATATATTCAATATAGATGGATGAATGGGTATAGCATCATTTTTGCAACATCTTTTTGGCAAACTTCAAATATCGCGTATAATATTTACTGCATTAATGGGCGGTGGTACACATTGTTGATATATCCTTTCATTTTATTGAAGATCGTTGACACCAGAAGTTTGAAAAATAGTACAAGAAGCCTTAATGCTCAGGCACCGTACACTGGCATCAAAAATGTTTTGGGGACCGTGTACAAAGAGGGGGGAGTGCGTGGGCTTTATCGTGGTGTAGGTATATATTATATCTCATATCTTCTTTATTGTTTGGCTGAACGATTGTTATTTGGTCTTTGATTCAATGAATATTTTTATTTTATCTGTAATGCCAGTTTTTAATTTGCATACTTTCCTATGAACTGCTTAAAATAGCTTAATCTATAATGGTAGACTTTTTTTTTTTGTAGAAACTTGTTCGGCAGACTGGATTGTAATTTGAATTAATTGATTAGGTATAAACATAGCTTATATAGTACGAAGTACAGACTAAAAAGGTTTCCAGCTTCTTGCCTTCTGATTCCAGATCTAAGATATCCCAAACCAAGTATAGTTTGCAACTTTGCATTGAGTTCTAAACAACTAGAATTTCCGTAAATAAGCTATCAAGTGCATGTTCATGCTCATGCATGTCTGTGATTTTTTTACTGGTTTACGTTTACTTGAGGCTGATTTTACTATGTATCTGTGTGATTCAGTATTTCTGCAAGATCTAGTTTTCTTGAATTTCTGGAATTGATGAAACTATATATGCCCAGGTCCAACATTAATTGGTATTTTACCTTATGCTGGTTTAAAATTTTACATCTACGAAGAACTTAAGAGGCACGTCCCTGAGGAGCACCAAAAATCCATTGGGATGCGTCTATCTTGTGGAGCTCTTGCTGGTTTATTTGGGCAGACCTTTACATACCCATTAGATGTTGTAAGGAGGCAAATGCAGGTAATTTTTCATTGACGAACTACGAGGTTATAAATTTTTGTGCAAGTCCAAGCAGTGATCCTTTTATTTGCACTAAATCAAGTTTGAAATACTTCTGCTTCCCAATGCACAGAAATGGCAAATGCATGAAGTCCGTAATTAGTAAATAGTTCAGTACTGATGTTGTATGTGCATGAAACTCCACTTTTTTTATGCCAAGTGGATTCAAATTTGAGGGAACTGTTGCTTGCTGGAAGATTATGTCTGGATTGAAAACTAAATATATACAATATTTTTATTTATTGGGCTGTAAAATGTGGAGAACATGGTTTCTTTAAAAATTAATTTGAGTTTAAAAATAAATCAAGAAAAGTTTAATTGATTATACAGGATGATGAATACTCAACCAGCTTACAGTTGTACGAAGTTATTTGTTAAATATTTGTAATGCTGTATAATTTTCAGGTTGAACATTTGCAATCTTCAATGCATTCTAAAGCCAGATACAGAAGCTCATGGGAAGGGCTTACAACCATTGCTCGTGATCAAGGTTGGAGACAGTTATTTGCTGGCCTCAGCATCAATTATATTAAGGTATCCCTTTAATGCATTCCCATGGCAGAATGCTGTAAGCCATTTCTTGAATGCTGGTTGTAAAAATTTTGCGAGTTGATGCCATATCTTACTGTTTCGTCAGTGTATGCACCGTATTATATGTGTTTAAGTGCTTAAATTTCATGCTGGTCCTAGTGCACTATGAAGTATGAATCTTGGTTGAAACTGGATTTGCAATCTCCTGTAGTATGCCTGTCAGGCTGTCACAGTGATGATAGGAGGGTTTTCAATGATATGACTTACGAAACCACTGAAGACCCATTTGCTCTAGGTTGCCTGCTCAAAGTTTTCATAGCTATAATGGAAATAAAAAAAATATAGGATATGCAATGCATTAGAATAAAGATGGGAAAAGAGAGCATACAATATTTTTCATTTTCTTTTTGACACGTCATTGGCTTTTACTTGGGTGCATTACTCTTGAAACAATGTCTGGTAAAAAAAATCTGTAATGAATGTAGATTAAAACAAGAAATCTTTTGGTGGAATCTCCCTTTTCTAGTATCAGTTGGTGTGTAATGGCACTCCATGAAATGTTTCTGTAGTCTCCCTTTAATTCCTATGTTCTTTAAAGTTTGAAGGTTTGTTTATCATAGTCCTTTTTGTTGCACAAGATTCTAACCAATTCTGTATAATTCTATTCTGTTTTCAACTTGTTGATCTGGTTTAAGGTAGTTACATAAGGCCCAAATGTTGTGCTAAAAAACTAATCAAATACAATGTTGTGTTATAGATACATTATAGTGGTAATAAATCTTGTGCATTATTTTTATAGATTGTGCCTTCAGTAGCAATTGGCTTCACAGCATATGACATTATGAAGTCTTGGCTTAAAATACCACAGCGACAGAAATCGGGATCAGCGTCTGCTGCATAGAGCACATCTCAAAGTTATCGGATCAGCCTAACCGCATAGAGCACAATTAAAGTTAACAGAGTCTAAACATTACATGTATGTTACATTGCATTATATTGTATCACAACAGACATTCTGGACCATGTTTTACCTATAATATTTCTCACATCAATCAAAAAATCAGTTTTGTATGTTTGGTGATCGTATTTCTCAAAATTTAGTGCTCTAAATATATGCTAGATAGGAAGATCTGTATATACCATTTTAAACTCCAGCTCTATTGTTATTCGTGATTAATATGTGTAGTTAAGTAGCTCCTCCCATGACCCATGAACACTATTGTCTCTTGGAGGCTAGAATCCCAGTTCCTGATTCAAATCTAAACCAAGACTCAATGTGTGTGCTTTTAATTATTAACATCTGGATTTTGTCTCTTGCACACATTTCCATTCTTGTGATAATTGTTTAGTACTAGCGAGGAAAAGAACCTCATCATTATTTTTAATCAGTATATTTCTATGTGCTACCCTTTGAGTAGAGTAGAAGGAATAGATATGAAGTTGTGTTGATGTGGGTTATATCAGGGCAAATCCAACAATGTCTTAATAGATGCCCTATAAATATAATAAAATATGATGTCCAAGTAATTTAGGACACTATGTACATACATCAACTCCAACAAAGTGCTATATTCTCATGCTCTGTTATTAAAATAATAATATATTTAAATTATCTATACATTTGAATAATATATTTAAAAAGAAGTGCAAAGAGGTAAAAGATAAAAAAAAGGAAAAGAAGTATAAAAAAATGGAGGGAAATTAATATTTTATTGATAACAATGTCCTAGTAGTGTCCTAGAAATAAGACATTTGATGAATATCTTAGTGTTTTAGGACACCAGCGGGATATTGTTGAAGCACTCATTTGCGTAAAATGCCTTATATTTTAACTTAGGACATTATTGGACTTGCTCTTAGACGTGAACCTCCGCAAATTGTTGGACATTGTGCTTGCTTCAAGTTGGATAGATTATATTTCCTCATGATTTAATACGGGGTCTGAACCTTGCAAATTAGCCGGGACTGAACTCGTAATAATTTTATTTCAAAAAAAAAACTCGCATTAATTTTGTAATCGGGGCTATTTTTTTTCCACTAGGTGTTATATAGTACAGTAATTTTTAATTACGGCAGCCCCGCTGGTTCCGCCAGTCGTTTGTGTATTAAATTCATATAGACATTGGAGAATCACAAAGTTTGGCATTGGAGAAGTATCTTTGACTAGAGATGGCGTTTTACTGGCCATTGGAGAATCACAAGAGTGAGTACTGGCTATTGGAGAAAGTGTTGTTGAGAACAGCACATATAAGTGAGTATTTAATTCTGGTAAGTAAGTTCTGTGTCATTTTCTGTTGCCACTGATTTTTTTGGTCCTTTTCTCGCTCTCTTTTGTGTATCGTGCCTTTCTAGTTTCTACAGCCAGACAACCCCCATAGAGACGTGCTTAATATTTTTTTACTGTACTACTGACAAGTGGTTAAAGATTACTGCTTATGTTCCCTTTTCACTGCCAAGAGAACATGTGTATTGTGTAGTGTAGTAGTATAAAGTTTGGTAGCAATGTGTTTGAAATATTTGCTGCTTTTTACCATTCAACTTCGAATTTTGTAAAGTGAAGTCTGGGCTATATATATGGAGATAACAAGAAAATTAAAGTAATGTAATAATTAGCATATAAAGTGAGCAAGTAAAGCCCATTTTGCAACAATGACTGTCTTTTTTTTAAGCTAAAGACTATATCTTAATTAATTTAATTATAATCTTAATATCTAGATAATTATTATACTGTACATGGATTATTTAAATGATACTTTATTTGTTAAATAAGCTATTTATTAGTCTAAATTTTTCATGCAACCCAAAATTGAATCATATTTCCAAAGACCAATAATTTTTTTAAAATTTTGGAATTAAGAGTAAATTTACCATTTAAACACATAAAAATTGTGAAATAAATTATTTTTACTTCACCCCTAGACATACATACAGATAAAAATCAATACTACCAAGACAAACACTCAATTTATTATTTAACAAAAATTATGTTACACGAAAGAAATAATATTAAAATAATATAATCCATGTGCCCTCCCTCCAGTTTGAAATTCAAATATCAAACGGCTCATTCGCATATCACTCTGCCACTACTTTGGACCCACCTCCCTCTCTCTCCCACTAATCTCTCTCTGCACACATATTTATCTCTCTCGATACATAATCTGTCTTGATTGTTACAATCTCACTTTATCTTTAATTTTTTTCTTATTTTAGCTCTTCTGACCTCTGTTTTCTTCAATACACTTTTTTATTAATCCATCTCTTTCTAGCTCTTTTATTTAAAACAAAATTTATCCTAGATTTTCTGCACAATCTAAACTCAACCCAGATGGGTGCTTCAGGAAAATGGGTCAAATCTTTAATAGGACTCAAGAAACCCGAAAAAGATGATCAGGTAAGCTCTAATCTTGATTAAAAATCCAATCTTTACACTGTTTATGTATCCAAGAAGTGTGTGTGTGATTGTGTGTTTTGTATAAGAAAAAGATTACCAGATAGGCTACTCTTGAACTAAAAAACTCATCTTTACATTGTTTATAATATATTTAAGTGTGTGTGTGTGTGTGTAGAACAGATGATTAGGTAAGCCCCAATCTTAAGTAAAAATCTCATCTTTACTCTTCTTTATAAGTTAGCTAGGAAGTGTGTGTTACTGTGTGTTCTGTTTAAGTTCAAGATTATCAGATAGGCTAATCTTGGATAAAAATATCATCTTTACACTATTAATGTATCTAAGAAGTGTGTGTGTGTAACTGTGTGTTTTGTATTGGAAAGATGAACAATTAAGCATTAATCTTAAGTAAAAATGTCATATTTGCTCAATTTTAAAAGGTAGCTTAGAAGTGTGTGTAACTGTGTTTTTGTATAGGAAAAAAGTGGGGGAAAGAACAAGAAATGGAAGCTGTGGAGGAGTTCATCTGGTGATTTGGTATCATCAGCATGGAAGGGATTTAAAGGGAATCAATACCGTAGATCTATTACTTATTCTGATGGTTCGGATTCGCCTTCACTTAATGGCGGTGATCCCGCTTTTACAGCTGCTGTTGCTACTGTAATTAGAGCTCCTCCTAAAGATTTCAAGGTTGTTAGGAAAGAATGGGCTGCTATTCGGATTCAAACTGCATTTCGTGGATTTCTGGTAATTTGGGTTTATGTTATTTTCTTTATCTGATAAGCTCTGTAATGTTTAATATGAATATGGTAATTTGGTTTTATGTTATTTTCTTAACTTTTAATACGGTTATTAAGTTGTTTGCTGTGAAATGTGTTAATATATTAAAGGATAAGTGGATCTTTTAGACTTCAATTTTTAGAATCTGGTAATTTGGTTTGTTACTCTGTATGTGGGAAGTACACTTGTAGTTGTAGATGAAGTGAAGAAGTACTATGGTATTAGGCAAAAAAGAAAGTACTCAATTTGAAATTAATTGTTGAAAGTTTGGACCTTGACATAAGAGATAACTTCACATCTTTCCTTTTTGTTAGTAATGTTGTGAAAAGTTCTACTATTGCAACAAAATTCCAAACTGAATCAAACATGTCTAGTATGTGAGTAGGGTCAGATGAGGGCGATATGCAAATAGACTTTACCCCTACACCCCACTCACAATGTAAAGAGGCTGTTCGGTTAAGTATGTGCTATTAAAGTCCGATAGCTACATATTCTTCGGTTTACATTATGTATTTGAAACAAAATCCTACTATAGTTTTCCTAATAAGATTTTAGTGTATTTAATTTCTCATCCTACTAAAATCTTCATAAGTTGTAAAACTTTAGCTAACTGTTATATACTAATGGTTCAAGTCTATAAGTAGGATTAATCAAGAAAGCTACTCACTATTGTGTTTATGTGATTGTTGCTCAATAAATAGTAGCTTATAAGTCTACAAGTTATGTTATTAAGCACAACCTTCTTTGGCTACCTACTTATGGATGTTCTATTGCAACTATACTTGTACATGCTGGTAGTTTAATTTGGTGTTGAGCGCTTAAAGCATTCCTACTCTGACAAATATAGGCAAGGAGAGCTTTAAGGGCTTTAAAAGGAGTTGTAAGGATTCAAGCTTTAGTCCGCGGCAGACAAGTGAGAAAGCAAGCTGCTGTGACCCTAAGATGCATGCAGGCTCTTGTTCGCGTTCAAGCAAGAGTCAGAGCTCGTCGTGTGCGCATGTCTATGGAAGGACAAGCTGTGCAGGATATGTTGAATGAACGCCGAAGCAATGCTGAACTCCTAAGGGAGGCTGAGGTATAAATAACTTCATGCCAAGTTTTCTCTTTAATTATAGACCCGAGCCTTCCTTCAATGTGTAACAATATTTGTAATATACATCTTTTTTCCTCTATTGCTTGACATATCATGTTGTTGAAATTCAGGAAGGGTGGTGTGATAGCAGAGGAACACTACGAGAGGTCAAAGCAAAAATACAAATGAGGCAAGAGGGAGCTTTTAAGAGAGAAAGAGCCCTTGCCTATTCTCTTGCTCAAAAGGTATAAATAATATAATTGTTTTCTTGATATTCTCTTAGCAAACAATGCTGAACTTGTTGGTTTTTTCTCCTCTCAGCAGTGGAAAGCCTTTCAAAATTCTGACTCACGGACTAATATTTCAATGGCATCCCACAAACACGAGTTCAACAAAAATGGTTGGGGCTGGAGCTGGTTAGAGCGTTGGATGGCAGCAAAGCCATGGGAAAATCGACTAATGGAGAAAGTACAATCAGACCCCTCAGAAATAGCTCCACCACCTAAATCATATGTAGACAACAACATCAAAACCGATGCTTCAAAATCATCTGAACCATACCTGGTAAAAATCAGGAGGAACAATATGACCACTAGGATTTCAGCAAAACCTCCTATGTTTGGACAAACCACTCGCTCATCTTCAAGTCCTAGCTCAGAGTTTCACTATGACAAGAGCTCAGCATCATCTTCATTCTGCACATCAACAACTCCTCTATCCGGAAATACAAATATGGCACCGGATAGAACAGATGAAAACATCAACGTCAGCAAACCAAGCTATATGAATTTGACTGAAGCAGCGAAGGCAAAGCAAAAAAACACCTCTCATAGATCCATGAGTTTCAGTTTCTGAGAAAATCAGCAGTATTTGATGATGAAGATTCAAAGGGAAATGCTGGCACTGAACTCTCTCTAGTCAATATGTCCAGATTACTATGCAAACCCGCATCTCGAGTGGACAGAAGTTCGACAAAACTAAAGGGATAGAGAAAACCGTTTCCTTGAATTCTTCTTCATGTTTTTTCTCTATGTTCAACAACTTGTTGTTCTATGTATGTGAGATAACTAGAGTTTAATTAAAACTTTGTTTTTAGTAACCTGATCAGCGTTGCATTGTAGGTTATGAGTGTTAAACATGCCGAAGGGATAGAGCACTGCCAATGTTGGTGGTGGTGGTGGTGTTTGTTTATGTACGTGGCAAAGTTGTTCGTCAATGGAAAAGTCACTAGTTAAAAAAGTTGACTGCATTTGTGTTTAAATTAAAAGTTGGAGAAAATTTAAACTAAGATAGAGTTTTTACAAATGAGCTGCTGGAAAAAAATAAAAATATTAATTTTTTGAATAATACTGTAGCTTCCAGGTTGATAGCATTAAAGTTCTTATAATGTTAACATTGCTTTTAAACAAAGGGTCTCCTAAGTATGTTTGGATGGAAGAATTTTAAGAAGTTGACGACACGTTAAATAATACTTCCTCCATTTCAAAATATATGTCTAATTAACTTTTTGCCGTGCATAAAACTGATGTTTTATAAGTTATTTTTAATTTTTTTAAATAAATATTTAGATATTAGACTTTTTATAAAAAAAATTCAAAAATAAATTGTAAAATTATTTTTTATATATACCTTAAATTACATGTAAAAAAATGAAAAACAAATGTATTTTGAAGAAACAGAAGGTATATAAAAATTGAAATTGTGATTTTGGGAGCTTAGAGCAACTCCAAGACTACTCACCTACTAGCTAAAATAATGATGCGACACCACCTTTTACATAACATTAATAATTTTTCAACTCCAACCATGACTCATATTAGCTAAAACTTTACTTACATCCTTTGGATTTAGCCCATATCTATAAATTATACATGATATCTAAAATCTATCATATCCACTCATATCATCACACATGGCAATTTCATTATTCATATGGTCCTATATAAGGGTGTACACGGTTCAGGTTGGGCGGGCTGAAAGGATTTTATGGCTCAACCTATTAAAATCAAATTTATAATTCAAACCAATCCAATCCAATCGGTTTGGGTTGGTGTGATCGGGTTAGCAAATAAATAAAATATTTTTTCTATCAAACAATAAGTAAATTGAAAATGAAAGTCAAACAAATTGAACAAAATTCAGCAAAATATTACAATTATTAATCCCAAATAAGTCTTAAATATTTAAGTTTTAACAACTAAAAGACTGATTAAATACTAAATATAGTCTTTAAATTTGAAGAGAAACATAATGCTAATGAATCATTCATCAACTTCTGTGGTACTGATCAATTATTAATGATAAATGAGTCTATAATGTGTGTATAAATTAGCATATATATATTTTACTCGGGTTGGGTTGAATCGGTTTAAAAAAATCAAAACCCGTATCTAACCCATTTAAATCGGATTTACGATTTTTCAATCCAAATACGTTTCGGTTTGAAAGAATTTGATTTGGATGGGGTGAAATAAGGTCGGTTTGGATTGGGTTGGTCTGTTTAACCAATCCGTGTACACCCCTAGTCTTATGTATATTTATTAATTAACATAATTATAAAATATTATGTTTAAAAATATAACCATGTAATATAATTAATCTATTAAAAATAAAATTTTACTTAATTTTATTAGAATTAGAATTATATAAATATATTCAAGTACAATAAATTACTAAAATTTTAATTTAATATTCTACATATATGATTACATATTTACGATTATATTTTAATTTAATATTAATAAAATTTATTTTTTTAAAAAAAATATTATTCAAAATATAATTATTTTTAAATTATAACTAATCATTATATTCATTATACTATATTATATTAGTCAATTAATTATTCAAAATAATAATAAAATTTTATTTTTAAATATAACTAACTATTATAGCTAATGTCACCAGAGTAAAAACTCTTATCGGTTCGACAAATTTTTAACTAATCATATTTTATCTAACAATTTTAACTAATGTTATTGAGATGCTCTTAGCGGCTGTTAAGAAAGGTTATCACTTATCACTAATGCACAGGGTTTCTGCCCACGGATCCATTTATTCATTACTGTGCAAAGCTAGATCGTAGTTGATAAAAATTAAAAATAAAAATTGCATGATTATCTATATACTATACGTCTATATGTATACAAAGTAAAATTTAGATTTTTATAAAATTATTATATATGTGTGTATCTCACTATACATAACTTATATAAATCAAAATTCTATTTTAAAACAAAACAAAAATGAATTTGATAGTTATATTAATTGTTTGCATAATATTAAAATTCTTAAATATAATAAATTCTTTTCATAATGCTTTGAAATGTATAAAACTTATATATATATATATATATATATATATATATATATAATGTTAAAACTTTATTGCGAATACTATATAGATCAAATAACATATAGATCAAATTGTTATTCTCAAGGATGCAAGAATACAAATATGATTTTTAATTGTTTATTGGCAAATGAACTAATTTTCAAATATTTCAAGTAAAAATATTATTTCAACCTTTATTCATCTTATCGTACATTCTAACACTTTATTTAAATAAGAGAAGGTTTAAAAACTTGTAGAAATAATTAGCATATATACTTAAATAATTATTAAACATAAATTAACTGAATGGTGTC
Source organism: Oenanthe sinensis (assembly GCA_028671895.1). NCBI lineage: Eukaryota > Viridiplantae > Streptophyta > Magnoliopsida > Apiales > Apiaceae > Oenanthe > Oenanthe sinensis. Next base: position 2,098,327 of record CM053814.1, on the reverse strand, counting down.
GGTAATTTTCAAATTTGAAATTCTCAGAAGTTGTTTTATATACTACAATGATATAAATTTAAATAGGTTCAGATACCCACGATATAAATTTAAATAGGTTCAGATACCCACCTAGTGTCTTTTCGGATCAAGTAATACACGTGTATACACTCATTACTATTTGTCAAAGTGTACGTACGGTACGGATGTACGGCATAAGTATATTAGGTTTAGGTCATTAACTAACTTAATATATTAGGTCACTATTTGATATAAACAATTTATATTATAATTGTATTATGTCATATCCCTACTATATTATATAATTCTATTTTACAATAGTAATACGTTATCTTTTATAATTATCTTATTTTATATTTTCTTTACAGTTAAATTATAGTATCATTTATTATAATTCAGTACTAAAGGTTAAATAATAAAATGAAAAATATAATATTATTAAATAATATAATACAGTATTGCTCCTTATAATAATTCATGTGTATTATCAATATCTTGGGCACTTGTATGTAAGCTAAAATTGAACCCAAAAAAATCAAACATTGGTGAGAAATGATGAGTAGTACTGCCTTGTTTTCTCTTTAATAAGTCAACTTAAAATTTAAAATTGTTTTAAAATTTGTGAACGTCATGCTATTATATATATAAAGGATAGAGCATTTTGGACAATTTAAAATACTATTAAGATTACAACTGAATTAAAAACAAACTCCTTGCAAGATTACACTGGTTTATGAGAAACAAAAGCAAAGTCGATCTATAGTCTCAGTATCAAGGTGTGCAGCTTCATGTAATACAAATTAAAGACACTGATAAAATACAATCCCATCATGTTGATCACATAACCATTGCCTGTCGCGCCTACAGCATCTTCCTAGTTCCTGCAAAATGCAGCAAATTAAGAAACATCTCACAATTTACAATCACATAAACACCAATTAAGAGATCGAAAAGAAAATGAAGCTATCATTATAAAATCTTGAACTGACATCATCAAAGGATTCATAATACAAAAGCCGGCCTCTTTGACACTTTCACCATCCACTTTGCTTGCTGTATATGAAACAAATTATTGAATTAGACATGAGATAAAGTGAGAGAATCCAAAATATATATACCTTCACGACTCATACACAAGACTAATTAAGGTGCGGGGGATTGGGAACCACATAGTACGTTGCTGATCGAGACCATTCAGATTTCAGCATAACAAAAATATATGCAAACACATAAAACCACTTGATTTATCTCTATAAAACTAGGGCTACACTAATCTGACCTGAGATCTCCAGGTTGATTAATAAGGTTTTCTAGCTCATCGATATCCCAACCTAGTGATTTTGCCACATCGTCAACTTCCACACCAGCACCAGGCTGATCATCACCTACTACAACTCCTTCTTCATTCATAATTTTAATTAATTCGCCCCACATATTCTCATTGAAAATGTCCGAGTATTCATCATCTGCCGGTGCCTTTGGGAGACTGATGTTGTCACTTAAGTTGTTGTCCACTGGAGCAGACAAGAATGACTCGATATCAAATTCAGCATCTTTAAACGTTTCTAGCTGTTGATGACTAGCATAAGATGAAGCCTGATCCTGAAAATTATCCCCACCAGGGCCCAGAGCGGGCCTTCTCTTCCTTCCGATCTCAATCTTATGTGGATCCATTGCCACTCCATGCATCTCCATATACTGCTGGATGAATGCAGGATCCTTAACAGCCTTAGAGAATATATCCATCAGATTTCGCTGCTTAGACTCCATGTCATGAATTCTATTCTCCATCTCAATGATTGAATTCTTGGACTCCTGCTGTTGTTGTCGGAGCTTTACAACTTCTGCCATCAGCATGTTCTTATCCCTCCTCAATCTTTCCAAATCCCCTTCAATGCCATAATTGCCTAACTCAACACAAGGCTCTCCTCCTTTTGGCTGCATACCCTGTGAAACATTCCTTCGCCTTTTTATAGTCTTCAAGAGATGCTTCTGGCCTCCTAGAAAACCCTCGTGTGCAAATTCCCATCGATCAGGGTCCACTTTTTTAAATCCCTGAATCAATATATAGCATGCTTTAATTGGAACTCTATTAGAATCATAGCACACTTAATGAAACAATGATACTCGTATCTATCAGAATATATATCATTATCAACACCAAACAATATAATCCAGCATCTCCAAGCTATCTTTACAACATATATATGATCAGTAACAATGCACAAACATACACCTGATACAGAAATTTGAAATTTATCATACCAGTTCAAATGCCATAAGTGTCATACCACAGTTATCACTACAAGCACCAGATTAGCATAGTCCCCACAACATTAATTAGAGACGCCTACACATAAATCCAGGTTAATGACAAAGATCAGCAATCAAACTAGTGGATGTATTACAAATAAAAGGGGAAAAAATCTCAGACAGTCTTGGTACCATGAAAGAGGCTGAATAAAATTCAAGCACCACCACTTCAAAAAACATGCATAAACACAAATTGGGAAACCCCACATGACTTCCTGATGATTCAAGCATATATATAATATAAAGATGAGATTTTTGGACCAACTCACATAACTTAATTAATAATATAATCAATCTTGAAGCACAAGGGGAAATTAAAAACACGAATTTAATTCTTGAAAGAAGATATCACATTAGAATTTAAACTCAGACCATATATGTAAAAGAAAGATTTTAAGTTTCACTGGGTAAATGAAATTAAAAGGACGACTTACATAAGTATTAAGCTGGCGAACAAAGCTTGAGAACTTATTGTGCTTGAAATTTATAGGTAGCAAAGAAATGGAGAATTGATGAGAGTCCCAAATAATGAAGCTGTTTCTTGCTTTACTCCAAGAAATCACAGGATCAAGTGAAGGGTCTTCCACCATCTTATAAATCTTCATCAGAAATGGGGGTGGGCCCCCTTCTTCATGTAACCCCTCCATTGGTTGTGGTATAGTAACAGATGATGAAGAAGGAGCTTGTTTATTGCAAAATTCCGGTAACGCTTTTGCTCCAGCTTGTTGCTCCCAGAATTCATCCATTGTTCTTTTGTAATTCATGGTTTTTTAAGAGTAGTATTTGTTAATTTACTTTCCGACTCAGATTTATTGTAACTGAAGAAGCAAATTGGGGAGACTGGGAATTTTATCTCTTTATTATTTATTTTGATATTTTAAACCAGATTTTGTACTTTTTTGATGAAATCCAAGTCGATGGTGTCACTAAATGACTGCGCCAGCTGGCAACAAATACTATGCCTTGCATGCATGGTTGCCTCCCTCTGGAAAGTTCTACAACATTCCTTCATGATGTTTTTTTTGGGCAAATTAATTCCAACATCTCTTGAATTATTAGTCATTTTTTATCTAAGTACCTGAATTAAAAAAGTAAATTGATAAGTAATTAAATTTTTAAAATTTTCTCATTTAAATTTTTCCGTTAAATTTTAATAAACGTCCAATAATTTTTGCTGACGTGACATTCTAAATATCAGGAATTTCTTATGTAACTCCCTGAGCTATTAGAAATTTTTTATGTAAGTCCCTGAACAGAAAATTTAAATTTAAATCTCAATTTTATATTAAAAATCACATTAATTAGTCTTTTATTTTTTATTTACTTTCATTCTTTTTAGTTTAGAATTTTACTTATTTTCTTTTTTAACTTTGCATATATGTTTGTTTATTTTTAAAAATCACATTTATTACTCTCTTTTTTTAATTTCATTCTTTTTAGTTTAGAATTTTATTTATTTCCTTTTTTAACTTTCATATATTTTCCCTTTAAAAAATATTAGAAAATCACACTTTGGTGAATGAATTTTATATTTATTTCTGACATGTAAATTAGAATTATACAACATAAAAAAATATTTTATATTTATTTCTGACATCTAAATTTTGATATATGTCACACTTTGGTGAATGAATTTTTTTTATATAATTTCAATAAATTAGAATATATAAAATTATAAATTTATTGAAAAGGGAAATAAATAAAATTCTAAACTAAAAGGAATGAAAGTAAAAAAAAAGAGCAATAAATCTAATTTTTAAAAATAAATACAAATATATGCAAAGTTAAAAAAGAAAATATGTAAAATTATAAACTAAAAAGAATGAAAGTAAATAAAAAATAAAAGAATGATAAATATGATTTTTAATATAAAATTGAGATTTAAATTTTTTGTTCAGGAACTTACATAAGAAATTCTTAATAGTTCAGGGACTTACATAAGAAATTCCTAATATTTAAAATGTCACATCAACAAAAGTTAATTGACGTTTATTAAAATTTAACGGAAGAACTTAGATGAGAAAATTTTAATAATTTAATTATCTATCAATTTACGTTTTTAGTTTACAATTTATCATACGTTATCGTATCTTGTGACAAAAAGAACACGAATAATGTTTATATTCGGGTTTATACAGGAGTTTTAGTAGTCCAGTGAAATTTTCGATCAAAAGTGTAAGTGTATTGAATAATAAAAATTTATTTTTTATTTAATTTTCATGAAAGCGAAATAACTAGAAATATTTCTTATGTGTACACTAGCATATATTTGATTTTAAGAATTAAAAACTCAAATCGATGTTTTATTTTTCAAAAATTTATGTTCAAATTCTTAGATAATTTTTCATTAAATATATAAAATGTTAAAATATATTTAATGAAAAATTATGTAAGAATTTGAACAAAAATTTTAAAATGTTAACTTTTATATAATTCAACTATTATATAAAGTTACTTTAAAAATGTAAAAATGTTAAAATATTAAAATGTTGAAATATTTTCATTAAAATGTTAAAATATGTAATTCAAATATAAATTTACTTTAAAATGTATTATTTAATTTTATTTATATTTTTTTTGAAATAGAGTAACATTATATTAAATATTGACTCATTTTAATGATCATTTTAATTTTTAAAAATTTCAATATTATTTTTAGTTCAAATGTTATCTAGCAAATTAATAGTATATATTTTTTATTTTATTTTTTATTTATATAAATAAATTGCTTTTGTTATTATATATGATTAATTAATTATGTAATTTATAGTTCATAAATCAAACAAATATTTTTTAGTATTGAATATTTTATAATTACATTTATTTATTTATCTAGATAAAGTTGTTTTTATTATTATATCTAAACAATAAAATAGATGGTTATATACTCAAAACCAACCAAACACATATTTTATTTCAGTTACAACATAACTAAAAAACTTGCAAAACAAACGAGGCCTAAGAGATAGCACAAAAATTGGATGCATTCGGCCCGAGGCCAGATAAAAAAAAAATTAGGAATTTTTAAAATCGGATAGGATTGAACTTTTATAGAAATGGGGTTAGGCCGGATTTCTTCCAAAAATATTAAGCATGTTTAAGAACTGTGGATCGGACCGGGCCTAACCCCATTTCTGTAAAACTGAATATTTTATTAAAAAATTTAAAAAATTTAAATTTTATCTAAATTTTTCGAAAAATTTGAATAAAATCTGGCCAAATTGAATATAATCGGTGCTGAACTATGCCTAATCCGGACGAAATCGGGATAATCTTGGTAAGGAGAAAAGAGGGTAGCCGGTATTCGACGAGGAATCAATGAAAAGCCAAATCTAATCTCACAAAATCCAATTATCTGCTCCGACATTACTCATTAGTATTGTTTTTGTTAAATATATTCTTCCGTCTTTATTATTTGTCCATTCTGAATTTTTCGTCATCAAATTGGCTCATTTTTAATTAAAAATTAAAAATTGTTTTTTTATGATTTTAAAAAGCTAAAAAATATATTTTTAAATGAATTATATATACTTTTTCATTATATATAATTTCTAAATTATAGTAAAAAATACATAAAAAATAAAGTGGACAATCATATAGAGATTGAGGAAGTAATAATTTTTATTCCGGAATAGATAAACAGTATACGCGTTTGACTAAAATTGCACAATGTCTAATTAGCGTTTATTAATGAAAATGGCATGGTTTGGAATCAATGTAAAAAGTAATTATGGGAAGCCATAAATATTTTGAGTACCATCGAAAAAAATCAATTATATTGGGGCTGTTTGGCAACCCCTTATTTCCGGAAATAAGCCCTTATTTCCGGAAAAAAGTAGGGATGTATGTACTTTTTCTAAAAATAAGTAACTTATTTTTTATTTTGAAATTCATATTTGATTTTAAAATTCTAAAACAAATATTTATCTTTAAAAAAAATATGTAAAAAATAAAAATAAAATAAGTTACTTATTTTAAGTTTAAGAAACCCCAAACAGCCGCATTATATGATGGTACCATCGTGAGTTTTCCATTTATTTTTATGGGGTTGTCATTCCCAGAGAACTTGTCACAGAAACATTGCAGATATTTTAAGAGCATGTTTGGCTAAATTTAAAATTATGATTTGTGACTTAAAGTAGTTTAACGTGATAAGCCGAAACTTAAAATGCATGTTTGGGTAATTTTGTATTATAAGTGACTTATGAGTTTTTAAAAATATAATAATAAAAATAAAAGTCACTTATGAGTAATTTATGACATATGGATAACTTTTATCAAAATAGGGAAAAAAATCACTGAAAAAAGTACTTGATACTTACTTCCGACTTTAAATCAATTTCTGGCTTATTTCTGACTTTAAGTCAGTTTTTGATTTATTACACAAACAGACATTTCAGCAGAAACAACTGACTTTTTAATACAGTACTATACTAGTACTAGATAATATTGTTGAATACAACAGTCTACCTATTGTGGAAACCATGTATTGTAAATATAGACCCAGTTTGTTTTGCAAGTTTTATAGTTACGTAATAACCAAGGAACGTACAGTTGCTAGATAAATAAAAAACATGTGCTTGGTTTACAATAATTCAATATATAATATTATATTATTTAATGAAAAACAAAACACGCTGTGTAACTCACATTGACCACGGTTACCATGGAAGTGTTAGTTACTTAGGTTTTATACGACCAAACACAGTTTTTATATATATTCCAAAGAAGTATGAGTTATTGCGTTGTGTTACATCAAACCAAACGAGGCCATAATCTAGTACTTGGACATGGACTATAATGATGAGATATTCATCTGTACTAAGCTGACACTTGGTAAGGTCTCTCCTCATCTTCTCACTTCTTGTCTTAAGCTGCAATGGTTTTTGGTTTGACGCCAATTTTTTTCCAAGAAACACTTGGCATTATTTGTTTTGTGTCAACACGGTCCTTGAACTTGACAGCGACATTAAGCACAGAGTCAAGAAGAGAGTCTGAAAGAAGATGAGGTTGCAATCCCAACTCGATGAGTTTAGTGTGCTTTGCATTGTAGTAATGTTCTTCTGCCTCTACCCTAGGGTTGGGCACAGATATGGTTTGGACATCAATCCCAAGCTTTGCACCTGCCTTTGTAACAAGTCCAGCAAGCTCGTTAACAGAAAATTGCTCCGTAAATTGATTGAACACCCGGAATTCCCCCTGCTGTGCTGGATTGGCGATGGCAAGCTCAACACACTGAACTGTGTCTCTTATGTCTAGGTATCCTCTAGTCTGTCAAGTGCAAAGGAACTGATCAGAACAATCATCAGGCAAGAAAGAACCAAGGAAATTCACGATCCAATACAAGTTCATTTTTTCCTATTTAATTACGACGATTTCCATGTGACCAATTAAAATCTTAGCTAACACGAGAACTCCAGTTTCAAGTGATGTCAGGAAAATCAAAGAAATATTTACCACAAAAGCATGAAAGCTCTATGTCAGAAAGGGGTAGGGACTAGGGATAGGCTTGAGAGCTTGACCAAGATATTAGAAACATTCAACTGACTTGTGCTAAAATTTGCTATAGACAAATGTACATGATAAGGACTAAAAGAATTCACATTGTTTCTTTGCGACAGAGGAAAATTTTGACTGTCTAAACATATCAATTCGTAGCTGAGGTTGAAGATCTGTTATAGAAAATATTGCATTTTATGTACTGATAAAGGGGCACCACACCTCTAGCAACAGTACACAATTTGATAATAGAAACTTAGATATAAAACCAAAGATACTATTCGACTTAAGGGAATAGGAATATCTCCAACTAAAGCATCAATATGAATCAGAAACTAGATGTGGCAGACCAATGACAATGCAATGAAGCAAACTTAGATTTATTTGAAAAACCAAACCTTACCTGCCCCCCTTTCCCATAAACAGTAAGAGGATGACCAACTGCGGCTTGAACACAAAAGCGATTCAAAGCAGTTCCAAATACTCCATCGTAATCAAACCTGTTATAAAGCTCTTCATGCATATCAGTCTCATCTGTCCTCACGCCATAGACTACTCCCTGATTCAGATCAGTTGCCCTTATTCCCCATGCCTTGCAAGTGAATGCTATATTGTTTGAGTCATGGACCTTGCTCAAATGGTAAAAGGAGCTTGCTTGTTTAGGATAAGGTAGAGTATCCGATCTTCCATTATGATTAATCGTTATGTAACCTTCCTCGATGTCTATGTTTGGGGTCCCATATTCTCCCATGGTCCCAAGTTTCACTAAATGACACTCCTCACTGAACTCCTTTATAGCAAAGAGAACATTTATTGTTCCTATGACATTATTATGCTGAGTGTAGACAGCTCTTGACCTATCAATCATGGAGTACGGGGCAGACCTCTGTTCTCCAAAATGGACAACAGCAGTGGGTTCAAATGACTTAAAAGCCTCTGACAGAAACTCAAAGTCACAGACATCACCAATATAGAGTTCGATGGTCTTACCTGTGATGGATTTCCAGCGTCGAATACGGTTATGGATGGATGAAATGGGCGTAAGTGAGTCAAGACCAAGTTGGTGGTCAAAGTGACGCCGGACAAGATTGTCAACAATTGCAACTTCATAATTTTTTTTGGATAAGTGGAGGGCGGTAGCCCAGCCACAGTAGCCATCGCCACCGATAATCATGACCCGTTTTTTCTTTGACCCTTCATGAGAGGTGTTTGTAGAGGCAGAGCCAGGTTGAGTTTTGGCTTCTTCAGTCAAAGGGAGAGTTGTCGCACGGATAGTGCAAACTCTTTGTGATTTTTCTCCTTGATGGATAAACTTCTTAGATGGAAAGCTAGAAATTCGTGAACTTAGAGATACAAAAGAGACCTTTGCGCCAACAAAACACTGTTCTTTGGAACAAAGATTGCTTCGTGAGGGAATACTTATGGAACAGGAAGTTGAAATCAAATTAGCCATTTTTACTTCCACTTTCACCCTTAACCTCCTAACTTGTATTCTTACCTACAAAGAAAAACTAAGTTAATCGATCTATATAAAGGAAAAAATAGATTAACCACGACAAATTTTAATAACATTTTCCGAGTGTCTAAAAACATTTAAAATTTATTAGAAACTTCTTGATTCATTTGGGAAGAACAAGAAGAATCAAAGGAGCACAGATTAAATTATGAAAGGAACCTCGGATACTCAACTTTACTTCCCATCATACACATTGTCCACCTATTATATAGTACAACACACATAATGCTGTATCTAAAATAGCAAAATGCAACTATCACATAAAACTAGAATCTCTTAGCTCAACTAAACAATGAAAAATATCATCGAACTCGGCAAATTAAATACGCACACATACCATTTTCCACCACTAACTGTAGCTCCCAAACTTTCTCTTACAATTCATAAAGAAATTGGAGTTCACATAGTTATTCACATCACTAATTAGCAAAAATCACAAATCTTTAACAATTACTCGTATTTTGATTCCTAAAAAAAATCAACATACGACATACAGTCTATACTAATTACTCTGCAAGTTCTTACTATGTTCCATACAATCTTTCATTATAAGGGAATAGAAGTAGTTTTTTTTTACACATGTTCAGTCATGAAACCAACATTGCTGAAAGGACATTTCATCTTTAAAACCTTAAAGACTTCAACTTTATCACTTTCCCAAATAAAGACCTGAACTTTATGATTAGCAGATAACAATTTAACTAAAATCTTGAACTATGTAATAAAAACAACACCAAAATTTACAAGAGAAAGAAAAAACAACATTACCTTGATGCAAAAGAAAGCAGATTCAAATGGGGATCACTTCAGAGTTGTCTTAGATGGCTACAAAGTATATAATACACACACATAGACACACATATATAGGAGAGCTAGAGCAATTGCAATGGATATTCGAATGATAACAATTGATATCCCCTAGGACATTTCTGGATTAAATTACGTTTTAGCCCCTTACAGCTTTAGATAAAGTCCAACTTTTCTATTTGAGCCTCGGGCTATAATTCTGTGTATACAAGTATAACAACTTTTCTCAACAACAAAAAAAAAAAAGTATAACTAGTCAACTACAGTTAAATTTTCAAACATTAAATTCTTTTTCATTTACAAAAATTAAAATTTATTTTTTTTATTAAATTTAAATTAACAGAAAAACTTATATGATAAAATTTATTGAATATTTATTTATCAAAATTCTACTATATATAGTTAAATATTGTTTATTTTAGAAAATGTTCACACACTCCTACAATAGACAAGGGTATCTGAATTGTTTATATTTATATGAAAATAAAAGATTTTCTATTTAGACCTCAAGCTGATCGGACTATATTTATTTTGATGAATACTCGTGATAAGTAAGGGGTTTATATATTAATATAATATAAATAAATTTTAAACATAAATTAAATTTTGAATTGAATTGAATGTATATAAAATATTATAATATGTTTAAGTTTTAAGTATAAATTAATATGTATAAAATATTATATTGTTGTATTTAAAATTTATTTTATTATTATTTAAGTCAATCTGAAGTATATTCATCTATATATTATATAAAAACTCTTTTTATTATTTTAATTCAATAAAAAAGAATAAATAATTAAAGAATAATTACCTATTTTATTACATCTAAAAAGAATCTTCATATTTTCATTATATTATAGTTTTTTGAAATTAAAATTTTGGTTATTTAGTTGATATTTGAATCATTATGCCTATTTTTTAATATTATTAATAATAACATATATAATATAGAAATAAATTTGAGTAGCGAGAATACATTTTTATAAAACTAATAAATAAGGACATATTTAACTTCTTCTTTTTTTGATCAGAATATTAAGAATCAACCGCCACAAAAATGATCATACTTAGTTTGGATTGTTTGGTTTTGGACAGAAATTCAACTTGAGTATAAAATATTTTCAGTTTGATACGAATTTCGTACTAGGACTATAAATTATTATTTTTTTTGAAAGCAGGACTATAAATTAATTAGATAACAATTTAATTTATAGTATGCAATGCACGACTAATATTTAAATAAATATTTTTTATATTATATTTTTATTGATATTTAATATTAATTTTTTTAGAATTGAGAACTTATGTTAATACATATAATATATTTTTTATTATATGTGAATTTATTAAAGATCTGGGTAAAAATAAATTAATTAGAAAATTTAACAATAATTTAAAATTATATTTGATAAATATAAGATAAATATATATATATATATGTAGGGTGCTACTCCAATAGAAACTTGACTAGAAACTAGAAACTAACTTTATTCCTCCGTTTTTAATTTCATTTTCCCGTCAATTGGTAAAAAAAAATTCAAATCTAACTTCACCACATTTTCTCCATCTCCCAACAATCAATTTGCATACCATATGTACTATATTCCGGCGACTTCAAAATTAATCACAAATTTATATTATATATGTTACCAGAAAAAATGCAATCACTAATTTATATTAGATAAATCACTAATTTGTATTATAAAAATCACTAATTTGTATTATAAAAATCACCAAAATAAATATATATGAAGATCGCCGGAAAAATGGAAGTCGCCGGAATATAGCACATACGGTATGCAAACTGATCGCTGGGAGATAAGAAAAAATGTGGTGAAGTTAGATTTAAAAAAAGATTCACCAATTGGCGGGAAAATTCAAACTAAAAACGGAGGGGATTAGATGATATTGTGTATGAGAGAGTGTATTTTAATTGTGTGAGGTGCTCTCTAGGAGCTATTAGATTAGATTAAATATGTGACTTATATTAGTTTTTAATTTCTAGATTTGACTTGATTTCTATTTGAGCATTTTATATATATATATATATATAGGGTCCTGCTCAAATAGAAAATAACTTAGAATAGAAAATAGAAAATAAGATCTACACCACATATTCAATTTAATCTAATGGCAAGTGGGTGCATCCACACACAAATCAAATAAACCCTCATACACCCAATCCCACAAAATCCCTTCGTTTTTAATTTGATTTTTCCCGTTAATTAGTGAAGTTTTTTTCAAATCTAACTTCACCACATTTTTCTCCATCTCCCAACAATCAGTTTGCATACCATATGTGATATATTCCGGTGACTTTTATTTTTTCGACGATTTCCATTATTTTTTGTGAATCCAGGATATATAATTTAGTGATTTCTGTAATACAAATTAGTGATTTCTATAATACAAATTAGTGGTTTCTGTAATATATTTTAGTGATTGAAGTTTGAATCTGATAAGTAACGAATTTATTTTAATTATAAATTATATTTGCTGAAATATAGCACATATGGTATGAAAACTGATCGTTGGGAGATGAAAAAAAATGTGGTGAAGTTAGATTTGAAAAAAACTTTGCCAATTGACGGGAAAAATCAAATTAAAAACGGAGGAGAATAGATGGGATTGTGTGTGTGAGGGTGTATATAATTTGTGTGTGGATGCGGCAGATATAAAGATAAGGTTTTCTATTTCTCATTTAAGCTATTTTCTATTTGAACAGGACCCTATATATATATATTATTTATAGTTAATTAAAAATCTAACTATTTTTATATATTTACAGAAATATCTTACTGTCTTTCTATGATTAACTAAAGATGTAATAGTTGTTATATATTTAATTTGACGGTCATTTTCAATGATTAATCAGATGGCCAAAAATTGGTTTAACTCAAATTATAAAATATATCACGTTCTGTTATTATATAATTTTATAATATATATTAAATTTTAATTTGATTTGATTTATTTTGTTTAAAATTTATTATATATTATAAAATTATAAAATACTTTTAAATTTTGATTGATTGTACATTACTATAAAAAAAATTCTGGTTACGCGACCGCATCCGTGTTCTCAGCACGTAGGTATCAGTTTGAACCATATCAATGAAGATATTTTCGGCCCTCATTTTCATCCTTTATTTTTCCACTGGTACGTGATATCTTCTGGCCCCATGAAACAAGGCTATATAATCTAAATCTATACATGACTGGTCCTGGTGGCACAAATGTGTCGCTGGCATGTGCTGCATGTAAGCACCAACGCCGTAAATGTGCTCCCGATTGCCTTTTGGCACCTTATTTTCCGCCACATCGGCAGACTGAGTTCTTGAACGTTCACAAGCTGTTTGGCATAAAAAAAATCATTAATACAGTTCAAAATGTTGATCCAGATCAACGTGAAATGGCGGTGAGATCTATGATTGAGGAAGCTACCTATCCCGTGCGTGGTTGTTGTGGAATAGTACATAATCACAGCTACAATTGAAGGTTGAGTTGGATCTAGTCCTTCAACAAGTAGCAATTTTTCGTGGTCAAAGTAAAGTCCGCAGTTTTTACGATGATCTTAGTGCGCGAAATCGTGGAAATGTACCATCACAGTCTCAGCCGGTCGATAAAGCATCTAATAAGCATCTACGAGTCATAAGGATGAAGGTGTTGAAACTCTTCAAATCGTACCATATGAGACTGATGGTGTGATGAGTAATATCAACAAAAACAATGAATCTCCTACTGAAACAGACTGAAATGCTTTATATAACCCCATCCCGGAAACATATAAATTCCATTCGTTTCAGGTCAGTACTACATATGTTCTAAGTTAGATGTAGATACAGTAACATTTTTGCTGCCATATTGAAAGCCGCATGACAGGATGAGTATATTTCTTTCCGTTTATCTTTTTTTCGAGCTCTAAATTAATAGCCTTACTAGTTCCTATGAAAGTTAAATTGCTTACATTTTGTTTTCATTTGTTTTGGAGAGAAATTAGTATTTAATTTATTACTATATTTTGAAATTTTAAACATAAAAATCAAAACCGATGCAAGAGCGTTAAGACATTTTGTCCAATCTATCATGGACAAAAATGGTGCAGAAGCAAGAAGCAACAAGTGCCTCACCACTTCTTCACCTGATAATTATATATTAGGATTCGCCTTAAATGATTAAATAAGTTAGGAATTTTATTTTAATTGGTACTTGTGTCCGATGTAAGATATCGATGTAGAAGAGTTTGCAAGTTCTATGTTGACAATGATTAATCAAGATGTTGTTCGATTGATTCAATATTTATTATTACGTTCGATTGATCTTGTCGAAGAGTTCAAGTACAAGATTCCACTAAACATTTTACTTGTAAAAAAATACCACCATGGAGAGATAAACAACAAGCAAATGATATTCTTTATCTAGATAAACAACAAGCAAATGATATTCTTTATCTAGATAGATACTTCATGGGATGTATTTTTACATAAATATATCCCATGAAGTATACAAATCAATCATTTTTATTTTTTTAATTATAAAAATGGTGTCTTTTTAAATATATATAATGATTTAAAATAAATATGTTTCGAATTTGAAATATTGATAAGTACTTTTTTACATAAATAAAAATTGAATATATAGTTTTGTTAACGAATTTATAATTTTTTTATTGAACTTTTTATATGTATATTTATCATTTTTAAATTAAACTGATACCAATTGTTTTCCTAATTACACAAGTAGAAGAGATGTTGAATACTTGTATGCTCTTTCTGTCTGATTAAAATCAACTCAATATGAATTAAAGTTTTGAATTAAGAAAAAAGATCAAGCACAAAGATATGAATGAATACTGTTTGTATTATTGACGAATAAATACAAACTCTCCTAGGGTGTACACAAACTCTAGCAGCTTCTCTGTGTTTCTCACAACAACTCTCTCTATTTCTATGCTCTCACAAATGTTTGTCTTTTAAATTAGGTTACATAGAATGTTTATATAGATGCCTATCAACTAATAATAGAAAATCAAATTACAATAGGAATAGAATTCCAAATTATTAGCTGACGGTTTCCTTTTGAAATTATCTTTTTTTCCCATAACACATCTGCAATATAATTGTCTTTATCTTCGAAAACTTTCCACTCATATGATCATCTTCCAAATTTAACTTTAACTTTACAGACTCTGAAATCTTCAGACTCTGACAGACTATAGACGCTTATAATCTATAGACTCTGATCACCTTCTAGACTCCAATTTGCATCCAGACTCTGGTTTCACTTTCTATAGAAAATTTTCTAAGTACAAGTGGCAAGAATGTTGATTATCTAGACTCTGATTATAAAAGTTCAGAGACTAAAAAGACTTATTACAAATAGAGTATGTTAGACCATGTTCTAGTATTTTGTACATCATCAAATTAATATATTCCTAACATTCTTAGATTAAATGATTATTTATATAGTTCAAATAAAAAATAATACTTAATGTTAGTGGATTATATTTGACTCGTATTCGATGGAACACAATATAAACACGATAAAAGTAAAATGATCTGATACATCAGTAAAATGATATCCACAAAATCTCAAAACTAGAGTTACACCGAAAAGAAGCTTACTCTGATACATTTTGACATGCTAATTGTAATTGACATTAAAAGTGGCTTGAGAATGGTAAATTTAGATGTTTAGAGTTGTGTATGGTTTTAAAATTTTATTTTTAAAATAAACGATAAATATAAAAAAAATATGTTCAGATTTTTATGTTTAAAATTTATAAATATTCAATTATTTTTAAAAAATTTATGTTTAATGACCTAAACCAAGAAATGGAAAAATTCAGGGACCTAAACCAAAAAAATTTATGTCATATGAGTGACATGTTATCAAGATTCTAACGTTCGTAAGAATCTTTTTAACGGAGAGATTTTAACTAGAAAATAAAATAGTTGAGAGATCTGAAATACGAAATCTTTTGTTCAGGGACCTAGACAATAAAATACGAATAATTCAGGGACCTAATATTTAATTTTCCCTAACAAAAGTTGTGTTAGGTTTAATTGAGTTAGTTATTTTTAATTAATAATAATATATATTATTTAAAATTTGAAGTGAATTATTATAATAAATATATTAATTTTAACAATAAAAATTAGTAAATGTAATAATATAAATGATTTGTTTTCTTGGAGCTTATTAAAATAATAAATTTTAATAATAAGAATGGACTAATATAAAGTTGTATATATGTCAACTAATATATATAGCTTAATTATATTTTAATATTATATATGTGTTCAATATAGTTTAAAAATTAAAAATTAATTTTAAATATATATGTTAAAATAAGCAAATGTCCCATTGATAATTAAATTGATGTTTGTGAAATTTTTTGACAGAATGACCTAATTTCAAAATAAAAATTAATTAAGGACTCAATTACGAAAAAAATAGTTTAAGAACTTACATTCAAAAATTATATAATTTAAGGACTCCACTACAGAAAAAAATAGTTTAAGAACTTAAACTCAAAAGGTCATATAGTTTAGGGATGTATTAATTGTTTTCCCTTAAAATTATTATTTTAAATTGTTTTAATAAATTATATTATTAATCACCTATTTTAATTTACAAATTGTTTTAATTAAACAATCAAATTATTTTAAAATGTATATAAAAATTTAAATATTAAATATTAAAAAATTAAAAGGCAGGTATTAATGTATTATTAACTCGAAGGTGTGTGTGTTTCTAAGCAAAGATGTGTATTTTGTTCAACGTTGCCATAATAAATATAGTAAAAATACTAGAAAAAGAATTACGCAGCAGTACGTGGAAAGTAGCAGAAAAGAATGGCTGAAATTTAGTAACAGCACAAAATGTTTCCTATTATCACACTATTATTACAGTTCACTACACCACCCACAAACTCATACATATCCAAACTCATCTACACACCAATATAATAAAATCTCAGACTATAATTTATAATATATATATATATATATATATATATATATATATATATATATATATATATATATATATATATATTTTCCTCTCTGGTCAGTAGAATCTCAATGACCCCATTGTAATTATGTAAAATTAAAAAAAAAAGAGATTAAATTAAAAATACAACAATTTAATCAGTGTAAATAAAAAATATAAGAAGCTAAAAAGTCCATTTCCAGATCTTGATTCTGAGATCAACCTTGCATTTGGCTTTAGATACAGAAGCTATAGACACAGACTTACCCTTTGGCATAGTTGCATGAACACCTTCACATTTAATTCTAATCCCCAACTTTTTGCTCTTTAAATTATCAGCTTTCACTATCACTTTTGTATCTAAAAGTATTTTTAATGGCACCCCAGATTTTTTCTTCAGATCTGATCTCAAAGATTTTACAGAATCAGCATCAAGGACTTGTGAAGTGCTATACAATGGTGTATGTATATACGTGATATTTTTTGGTGTGCTGGTGAAAGATTTGAATGACCCTCGTGCTATTTCAACTTCTTGAGTTGATAGAGATGTTATTTGGATTGGATCATAGATGAACGTGAGTTTTTTGTTCGGGTTTGTGGATGAAATTGTGATGTTTAGCCTGGTGGTGAGTTTTGTGGAGTCATCGGGTGCTGTTGTGAGATTAAATTGCGAGATTTTTAGTGATGTGAATGAAAATGTGGGACGTTGGGGTTTGTAGATTGAGTATGCTATAGTTCCGGCGAGGGTGGTGGCGATAATGAGGACGAATATTATTAGAATTGACCAGAAACAGCAGCAACAGAACAAGTTCCGGCGAGTACGGTGGCTGCGGTGGGTTTTCTGAGGTGGGTTTTGGCGGTAAGGGTGGCGGGTGGGGTAGTAGAGGTGTGTTTTTGAGGGTGGGATTGGCAATGGGTTGTGGTGGTTGTTTGGGCCGGTGGGAGCTGTGGTGGTGGTGGTGCCATTGGGCTTGGTGGCTGATGGATAGACTCTATCTGTCATGTTTTGGATGATAGAGGTTTGTAAAGAAAATTGTAATGTGATACTAGATATGAGTGAAAATATAGGCCAGAGATAAAATGTTTATATATATGAAAAAATTTACGGTACATGATTGATGATTTGCTCACAAAGGATGGGTAGATGCTGCTTCCAACTCACCATAAAATAGACTATCTATCTCTTTCTATGCGATGTTATATTTTTTATGTGAAACTAATAAATATTTTTAAAATTAGATATATATACACATGTATATCACTTGTTTGTGTGGTTTATCTTGAAAAAAAATTAGGAAAATAAATATATTTCATTACCAAAGTTAAAGAAAAAAATGACCGTTGGAGCTTTAGGTGGAGCAAGATTTGAGTTTTTTTAATATTTGTGAAATAGTAGTGGTGTAATGTTGTTTTATTTTATGCACAATAAATATGGGTTACCATGATTCCTCTAATTAAGAACGCGAAATCCAAGAGCAGATCCATGTAAACACAACACCTATTAAATTCACACAGAAAGATACCAACTCGATCACCGACAATTCTCAAGCTCTGTGTATAGTTATAAGAACACTCCCAAAGTTTTACATGGGACCGCGTCAGAAATTTACACGATCCAATGCCTAATACATTTTTTTTAAAACAAGTTATGTATCAAAAAATTACTCCTTAAGTCCCAAATCAGTACTCTTTCCGTCTCATTATATATGTCATTTCTGAAAAAATTATACGTATTAAGGACTTCTAACATAAAAGTTATTTTTCATTTGTATCCATATTATTTGCATTGGTCGAGATAGTTTCAATGTATAATTTGAATTATAACTTCATTTCATTAATTATTATACAAGTACAAATACTCTAGTCAAGAGTTATTTTAGAAATTTACTTATAAAATTACATTGGAAGTAGGATAGTGAACATGTATTATGAGATAATTTTTTTTATGAAAAGTGACTACTAATTTGGGACGGAGGGAATAATTGTTTTTGAGAAAAAAATTTGTTCTATAATACATGTTCATTATTTCTTTTCAATGCAATTTTATAGGTAAATTTTCAAAATAATCATTTGACTAAAGTATTGGTACTAGTATTTATAATTAATGTAATATAATTATCATTTAAATTATGCATTGACATTATCTCAATCAATGTATTAATATAGATACAAATGTAAAATAATTTTTATGTTAAAATTTCTTATTATACGTAATACTTTTTAAAGTGACATGTAAAAAGGGACGGAAAGAGTATTTAGTTTTAATTTAAGAACAAACAAAAATTAATTACAAAAAGTCCAATCAACTTTTTGTATTGTATGATTAAATTAAACAAATAATTCTTTAATTAAAAACAAGTGATGTCCCGGTCCAACAACTAACGGGTACTTGGAAATTTGTTTGTACGAGTAGTTTCTTTTTAATCTTCAGGGCCCAAGCAAACCAATCCTGACCTTGTGACATTTATCCATGTATATGTGGGGCTTTCGATTAAAAAAAAAAAAAAGCAAAATAAATATATTACTTGCATATTGTTGACTAACGTGTTAAAAGGATTAAGTAAATGAATTTAGCGATAAATAAATTCCCAACCCCGATCACTAATAAACACTTGAGATTTGAATTTGGTCAGTGTACAATAAAATCTCTATAAATTAATATATTTGGGCATGAGAAAATTTATTATTTTAGCAAGATTACTGGTTTATCGATTAATGAATATTTTATTATTTTATCAATAAACTAATATTTATTAATTTACATGATATTTCATATCAAATAATTTTTTTTATTCAAAACTCAATACCGTATGCATATTAACAGCCATAATAAATTATATATATATATATATATATATATATATATTGGTACGAGTGTTAATTAATTGATTCATCTACTAAAAATAAAATTAATGAACGTAAATTCTAACACGATTCATTGAGAGGATTAACAATTTTATTATAACATTAAACACATGTACTAGACAATACAGATCTAACTATTATAATTCATACAAAAATTAGCGATATGCTTCATGTCCTTCATAAAATTAGGGGTGAAATTGGATTTGATTCTCACAAAAAGCGAAAACAGTCGTACCACATATTAATTGATCACATTGACATAAGTTGGGACCAGAAATAATTATTATTCTATCAAAATTATTAATTTATCGAATATTCATTTATCAAATTTTGCCGTAATATGTGCGTATCATGTCATGCATATTACTCGGGTATTTATATTCAAAACTCAAAAGTGAACACATGATTAGGGTTTCCCACTTCCCCTTGGCTCTAGTAATAACTTTAAAATAATTGTGCATGTTGCAGATCAAGAGTGCGCATGTACTTAAATGTGTTATGTATACATGTTTTTTTATATCTAACGTTTGATTTTTCTGCACATGTCTCAAAATGTTTTGATGGTATAGTTAAAATAATTATTTTTCCAAAAAAAAATTCTGAATAAAAATAAATAACTTATAACTAAATTCACAAAAAGAATTTTTTTTAAATAATTATTTAACTATGCGGTCAAAGTACTTTAAATTACGTGCAGAAAAATCAAACGACAAATATAAAAAAACAGAAGGAGTAGTGATTTTGGTAACTAAGGGTGTTGATTATGTGGATGACATTATAAAATTTTAAAATTGTAAATAGTAAATCACAAAAATATATATATATATATATATAACTTAAATTTTAATAATTGTATACCTATATTATATATATTATATTTCTTTTAGATATTTTTATCATTCAACATGTAAGAATTACTCCCTGACAAAAAATATAGAGTCACTCCAAAATAATTTTAACAGATCGAATATAACGCATAAAATCATAATTGATTTATTACTTAAATTTTCACTTATTTCTATATTATATTTCATTAGTATTTTGTCAACGAAAGTACTAAAATTACTTACGTAATCAATCCTATGAGTTCGGTTAACATCATTATTTAATTAAAAAATTTAGAAATTATATATATTATGGGTTCAATGACCCTAAAGTCGCCTTTAAGTAATTATTTAAAGTTAACATAAAATATAATACAATGTCAAGACTATTTTCGTAAATATATGATGGTGAATCATATTATTACAAAAATGTTATTCAGTTTTATACTTAAAATGCATGTGATTTTAGGTAATTTATCTATAGTTAATTTTAAGAACTTTTTCTCATATATTATTGACTGAATATTGTAAAGCCTATATATATAGGGTAATTTATCTATAATTAATTTTAAAAACTTTTTTCTCATATATTATTGACTGGATATTGTAAAGCCGAGAGAGAGAGAGAGAGAGAGAGAGAGAGAGAGAGAGAGAGAGAGAGAGAGAGAGAGAGAGAGAGAGAGAGAGAGAGCCCTTAAAATTGAGATTAGAAAAATTACCTCACGTTACAACCTATATGTGTGTGGGGGGATCCAATGTTGGATATGACTTATGAGCTAACCGGAACAATGTTATATATATGGTTTTGGTTTAAAAATACTTATTTTTTAAAATTTTATTGTGAAAATGACTTTGAAAATAATGAGTGATTTATAACTGATGGTATACCCAACTGATAATTGAATATATCATTTTATATAAAATACGCATTTATGAATTGTATCTCAATTTTATACAAAATCAGATTCCTAATTACCTGTTAAATATTACATTCGTTAAAAATAATCATATATATATATATATTATTATTTTTATCATTTTAAACTCAAAAATGGACCCCATTCAACGCTCATACCCGAGATTGAATAAGATGTCAAGACGAAGATGCTGACAATGGTGTTTTGTCAACTAGTCAACGTGAACTCCATCCACCATGAAATAATACAAATATGAATTATGAATATATACTTATGCTCCAGAGGTCTCTTACTAAAAGTAAGTCCAATGTTAATGTTTAAATAGACGTAGCTATTATTATAATATAAAATTAGAAAGTACATTTTACATTTTGATGTTAAAATAGATTTCATGTCCCAATGTATGGTTTCAAAATAGAACCAATAAATGTAAAATTAAGTAATTTTTCAACCAACAATATAAAGTATATCATTGAATTTGCTAAAATAAATGTTTTATATTCATTTCCTTCCAATTTCCCACTTGCATGCCTATATGACAATTATAGTTATATCTATACTTTGTTCTAAATATAGAACCAATTATAACATTTTTCTATTTTAGCACATCCTATAGCATTGCATTGCATTGAAGTGCTATTTTATATAATTGATACTATATTATAGAAACAGCACATTCATTAACATTGCATTGGACTTGCTCTAATGTATTCCCCACCCCACCCCACCCCACCCCACCCCACTAAAATTCAAAAGCCTTGAAGAAATTAAAACAAAGTTTCTGAACAAATAGATAAGATATATGGGGCGACGAAGATGCATGTTAAGTATATTTGTCACGCACATATATAATTATCAAATTTGAACTCTCCACCTCTTATTCTACTAGGCTGCATAGTCTCAATGACCTTGTGCGAGTACTTTCTGAGCACAAAGCAGTCAATTCTAAAGAGAGACAAGTCGAGCAACAAGTGGCAAGAGCCAAGAGTTTGCATGGAAACCACAGGGAAGACTTCCATACTATAGAATATATAGTTGCTAAACTAATGTCCTGTTGTAATACTGAATTTTTTCCCCTTACCATAGGCGGTTTGGTTTATCTAATAAGTAATTTATAAGTTTATAATTGTACGTATTTTCAACTAATAAGTTATATTAACAAAACGAGTACACACCGTGTTCTGCTTAATTCTCAGTTTTAAGATCTGTCTATTTATAGTCTGCAGATACATAGGCTGCATATATACAAATGGAGGATTGTGCAAAAGAAATTTGCTCACAACCCAGTAGTCCATCATCTATATTGCAGCCTTATGTATCACATCCTGAAGATGCAACTTCTTTTTCATACAAGTTCAGATTTTTGACTGAGAATGCAGGAACAAGGAAAGTAATTTCTGATAAATTTATGGCTGGAGGCTACAAATGGGCTCTGGATTTTTACCCAAACAGCACGAGGTCGGAGGACGATCAATACATATCTTTGTTCATTACATTGGAGAGCGAGACCATTGATGTGATTGCTCATTTTGAATTGATTCTTGTTGATCAAAGCGGGAAAGGAAAACATACAATTCAGACCAACTTTGGAACGGATACTCCTTGTTTAATGAAACACCAAGGAAGCCAGTGGGGGTTCAGGCGATTTATAAAGAAAAAGCACTTGAGAAAAGCATACTGGTTTTCTAGTAGTAAAGTGCAGAGTAGGGGTTTTGTACCCTGAAGAGGAGGATCAACTTCAATATTGGGAGCCCGTTCATTCACCTATATTATTGGATCAAGTTGAAGAATTGGATGATTATAGCTTCGAGGATGGTAAAATTTCGTTATTGGATTCAGCTGTGAACATTATCTTTGAAACAGAATTGGGAGTTATCTTTAATGGAGAGCGCGGCAAGTTTGATCAATACTTGCATGCCGTAGATGAGATTCAACAGTCAATAAAGTTGAGAAACATATCAGATTACAAGATTAGAGGAGTTAATTTGATTCATACGGCTATGGAAAGACTCTTGTTGGAATTTCGGAACATATTAAACTGGTCAATCAATATGGCGGAAGATGGTACTCTGTGTTGCACTGATTGTTCAAGTTGCATAGCTACAAGTTGCAGCCAGGAATTATTGGAAGGAGATCATATAGGCCGTGAAGCTTTGTCTTCCGAGCAAATTTTCCGTATTCGTTGTATGACAGAAAGGCTTCAGTATGCAGGACGCCTTCAAGAATATGTTGAGGTGTACCTGAATTCAAGGAAGTCTGTGGTGGATGCAATCTTTTCGAGATTAGGCATTGGGAACTGGATGATCTGTGACATTAGGACTTTGGACTGGAGTGAGTTTGTGAAAAAGATTAAAATTTGGATTCGAGCTGCTCAAATATACTTCCTGATCATTGTTCCCAGGGAGAAGCAAACTTATGAGCAAATATTTGATGGTTTCGAAGATGTGCCTTCTGATAATAGTTTTTTACTTATAGTTAAAGATTTTGCGATTCAGTTGTGCAACTTCGCAGAAACAATCAGTACAAGTCCTGTATCACTACAAAAGATGTTTGATGTCTTGGATTTGTACAAATTTTTGTTGCTCTATTTACCGGATATCAAATCTACATTTCATTCTGCATCAACAAAATGTATATGTGCTCAGGCTGAAAGGACTCTGGACAGGCTTGCAAATCTTGTGAAGGAAATTCTTTCAAGCTTTGAGGATACTGTGCTTCACGAGCAGCTGAACAGCACAATCTCGAGAGGCACATTGCATTCTCTGACAAGGTACACCATGGAGCGTGTTATCGGCATGGTGCATTACAGTGAGTTGTTGACTGAAATTATCACATATGAGCCAACAACGAGTTTTCTAGGTTCTGGTGAAATGCATTTTTTGGAAGTTGGAGGCCGAAAACCTTTGGCACTCCATTTGCTTTGGATCATCATAAGCTTGAAATTAATCTAATGGTTAAATACAATGAATAATTTACACTACATTGTTGAGGAAATCAAAGAGTCTTATGAATTGCTAGAGATGATTGGAGAGGATTTTGTAACAAAATTGAGTGAAGATGTTAGGGAGGAAGCCAAAAGCTATCTTGGATCCTGGGACAAAGTATTGTATTGTTTCAGAGTTGAAGGATTATACTACAAGGTTTTCTATAATGGGATTTCAAAGAATGCCTTGAAAGATAGATTCAAGATTTTGAATGCAACATTCGAAGAGATATTCCAGATTCAGTTCACTTGGTTGATTACAGATTTACACCTTCGCCAGCAGCTTCGCAAGTCAATTTTAGAAAAGTTATTGCCACCGTACGAAGCATTTCTCCTGCAATTTAAGAGTGAAGGATACATTGATAAATACATGTACTCACCTGAGGAACTTCATAACGTGGTCTATGATTTATTTGGTTAGCAATTAACTTTGAAAAACTAGCTGTAGAAGAGATAGCTTAGAAGTACCTATTATTTCTTGAATAAACAACCTTGTTAATCAATTATGTAATTCACCTAAATCATGGTATCAACTGTTTGATATATGAGTTCAGTTTTATATTGTGTTGCTTAATTATTTGGCTTCATTGTTGTACTTCTAAGTGAAATTGTGTAATGAACTAATGATTATACAAAATACTCTGGAAAGACTACTATCCACAATTGTTTTAAACCCTGATATTGAGCAACTGCTCAAATATCATTTTTTCAACGAATCCTGGTAACAATTATCCTAATCCGACATAGTTATGTGAACTTGTTTCCACCATTATACACTACTCCCTTAGAAAAGTTAAAACTCGAACTATCAACACACTATCACCACAAAGATATCCTCATAACCTATTGCCATAAACCTTGTTACACAGAAAAATTCATGTGAAAGACACTGGAAACTAGATAGGATAATTCTGAACGATAAGACAGTCACTATCACATTTAATAAAATTGCTCTGTGATCATCGTACTAAATTATCGTCTTGTAACTATTTCATCCTCATCATCAAATACTCACATCAGATATTTGTTCAAACAGTTGAATTGTGCGGATAACTTAGCCCCGTTTGGGGTAGCTTAAATTTAAAATAAGTAGTTTATTTTAATTTTTTTTTATACATATTTTCAAATTTTTTTAGATAAATATTTATTTAAGAATTTTAAAACCAAATATGATTTTCAAAATTGAAAATAAGTTATTTATTTTCAAAAAAAGTACATACATACTTACTTTTTCTGGAAATAAGCACTTATTTCCAAAAAATAAGTTAAGCCAAACGTGCACTTAGAAACAAGCTTATCATTAATATAAGGGTTATTACCGTTTTAACCCTCAAAATTTAGACAAAAGTACACAACAGCTCTCAAAATACAAAAACATACTTTCAAGCCATTAAAGTTTGGCACTTGTACATATCGACAATTTTTCATATTTTTTCATAATTTTCTTCCAATTTTACCCTTGTGCTGTCAATTTTGATCCTCAAAATTTTCACAAATATATGTAATAGTCCTCAAAATTTAACATTTATACATCTTGATCCTTATATTGAATTGTTTATGTAAGCATCCAACATGTATAGTTTGTTGATTTTATGGATGAATTTTTTGTAGTTGATGCAAAAAGAGTAATCATGGGTGAGATGCATCATCAACTAACAATCAAAAACCACTAGTAGTAATCGAAAGTGAATGAAAAAATTTCAAAAATCCGTTATGCAAAAGTCATTAATGCACCCACTTCGAAGTCGTAGACTAGATAATGTTGGGTTCCTAGATAATGATGTGTCATTACATGTGCAAGCAAAGAAAGTTGTTCTGAATTAATGTCATAAACATATACAATAGAATCAGGGTAAAATAGGAAAAAAATATTGAAATATAATGTTTGAGGGTCAGGATGTACAAGTGACAAATTTTAAGGACGCTGAGGTACGCTTTTATAGTTTGAGGATTGATGTGTATTTTCGTCAAAACTTTGAGGATTAAAATATTAATAACCCTTAATATAAACCAGTTCAACGGAATCTGAGATTACTAGACCTAGTATTACTAGGGTCCACTAGTCAAGATAACCTTCAGCAATCCCATTAGCCTTGGTAGATGACGGGGTCTCTGACACTCTTGGACACTTGTTTTCAGAATAGAATTAGCGTCCGGGCCTCCGTGCCCACATCCGAGTGTCCACAACTCAGGCTACATATTCAGCTTCGAGGTCACCTTCTTGAATTAATATTAATCAAACTGATTCCAGCTTTAAATCCTTTGTAGACAAGTTCACCAGCAACGAAAGGTACAACAAGAGATATATCAAATACTCACTGGCTCACTGCAAGACCTTGAGAATAAGATTCAAAATGTATTTTTAGAACACTGACCTTCCGCGAATCTTGTGTTCTAAGCATTGCAACTTTGTTCGATTAATTTCGGTTAAGGCACTTGTTGAAGATCTTCTTTTATAATAAAATGTAGGGGGTACAAGTAGGAAGTTTTTTAAATTTACAAGGTATGCAAGTATTCAATCTACTTGTGTCTCTGTTTCTCATTCCATTGATTTCTACAAGTTACACAATCCGTGTCTCGGAGAGACAAACTGATATTAAAACATGAAACATCACAATTCAGGTCCACTCTGGGCGGGGTGCTGCGAAACAACAGAGTCCAAAATATAATCTGTCATTTCTGTGAAATGGCATATAAACATGATAAATATTCAGTCTGTAACATAGATCGAGTAAATCTTAATATAAAATTTTTATTAATTTTGTCTAAGTGGTAGGTAAGAGTGCAAGACCAGACATCCAAAACAATCTTCTACATAAGACGGTTAAAAATGTAAAAATACCATGAATGAAAAGGATTAGCTAGTATAAATACCTTTGATGCATGCCTCGGCAGAAATTGGTGTAATGAAAGATAGTACTGCATGTTCACTGTCGAGTGTGAATCACAGTTCACAACTCACAAGTCAGAATCGGACCCTGCTACCATAACTCCTATCACATGCAAAAACAGTGTACTATTTCTTAGTGGAATTTTATCATAACTTTAAAAAAATTGAAGGTGCCTTGAGTTATCTATATTTTTTGCTAATGCTCATTTTTATAAAATCAGATTACAAAAATCAAAATTAATTACTGAAATAGTCCTCCCTATAGACAAATAAGGCATATATGCACAGAGGATTTCAAGGGTTTCTAAAATTTTAAATAGTTTATTATAAATAGCAGTGTTCTAAAAGACGAGAATCAGAATTAGACGGTGAAAGTATCGTCCACTGATTAATTAGATTGATTAATCGGAACATTAATCGGAAATAATTTAATTTAATAAATAATAATATACTTTAAACATTTTCAAATTATTATAAAATTATAATTAAAAAACATCATATATTATTAATCCATACATATTTAAATTTTAAGATTTACGAAAAACCACTTATCATTAACATTTAAGTGATTTATACTTAATAATCATTATTTAATAATTAATCTTAATAGTTATTAGATAATATATATATATATATATATATATATATATATATATATAATTATTAGGAATTTGAGAGGTTATTTGAAATTTATGAAGAATTTAGGGCCATATAACCCATATTTATTGTAAATTTGTAATAAAAATATATTAATTATTTTTTTTTAAATTTTAACTTTTTTAAAAAATAATAATTTTTACCGATTTTTGACCGTTTCAACCGATTTTTTCCGTCTTGCCCGATTTTTTATAGATTTTAAAAAAAGTTTCTTTGATCCGATTTCCGATTAATCAAGACGGGACCCGTCCGTATACCGATTAATCAGAAAAGACGTGGTCTTTTACGACACTGATAAATACATAAAATTGAAATTAAACACAACCATGTATTATCCATCGAGCAAAAAAACAAAAGAGAATATTGGTAAGGCATCAATGTTCAACCCTTTTTTTTTGAAAGCACATCAATGTTCAACCTTAACATGTTACAAGATATCAATTGGATTAGTGGTATTGATGCTGGGCACGCTGGTAATTTTGCCCAAGAAAGCATCACCATACAATACGGATTTTCCGTATGCCCCACACCCCACTTGTTTATTAAAGGACTCGTATGGAAAAAGCATATTCTAAATAAGATTTTAGGCCGCATAAAATACATGTTCTTTTTAAGATTAATATAAATATTTATTTATTCATTGTTTTATATATTTTAGTTATTTAAGTTAGAATCATTTTAACTTGGGTTAGTATTTTATATTTAGTAACTTGAATAAGAAATTTTAATATATCATTAATATGATTCAAATTTCTAAGTCTTGTTAATATTTTAAAAATCAATAATATAAATATTAAATATTAGACTTAAATATACTATTAATAAATATTAAATCCTTAAAATTAGATATTATTTTCAATAAGATTTTTGTTACGATTATTATATATATGATATAAATATTATATTAATAATATATAATTTGTAGATATTTATTAGCGACAATAATATAAATTATTAAATTTTAATAATTCAATTTAAATTTGGAACTTATGAAGTATTTCTAAAACCGATAATAACATAATAAATTTTAATTTATTGTTTAATAATATTGGAAAGTAAAAATTTTAAATTGTATAATAAATTTATATCATTTTTTATAAATCTAACAAATTGTCTCATATCAATAAATATAATAGAGTTGATATTTAATAAATAATAATAAATATTTAAACATTCATAATTAACAAATAATATTTATCCTATCCGTATTAATGTAAATTAAATACAAATATCTATTACTATAATAAATATAAAATAAATAAATTTAAATACCAAATAAATATTATAAAACTCCCCCCGAAAGATTGATGCAATCTTACTCCTAACCATAATTTAGATCTCCAACATTACTTATAATAACATCCAAAAATTAAGAAAAATAGAGTTATATTTCAACCACTACTACAACTAATCTGCCCTAGTCTCTACCATGTGCTTAAATGGACCAAAATGCCCAAACAATAATTGATTTCCACAATAGTACAAACCTCCCCCATTCTTTCACCACATTCTAAATCCAACCCTGAACTTACAAAAACTTACCAAACAACCCAAGAAATATAAAGAAAAATAACTAAGATTTTATTAAAAAAAATAATTAGTATGTAATTGTACATAACTAAATATAAATATTTATATTAAAAATATTTTATATGACATATTTTATTATATATTATTATTATTATTATAAATATTATTGTGGTTCGGTTCGGTTTTTATTCAGTTTGTAAAATTTTAAAAATCAAACTGTAACCAAAATATGGGTGCAGATTTTAATCGGTTTGAAATTTTTCGATTCAATTTCGTGCGGTTTTCATTTCGGTTTTGGTTTTACTCATCCCTCAGTTCAAGTAAACTCCTATTTAGCAAAAAAAAAAAATCGCATTCAACTCCCAGATAGACCAAAATGCCCAAACAATAATTGATTTCCACAATAGTACAAACCTCCCCCATTCTTTCACCACATTCCAAATCCAACCCTAAACTTACGAAAACTTACTAAACAACCGAAGAATTCTGATATTTTTACTCTTCACTCCCTCTGCTGATAACTTGCTTGTATCTTATAATTGAATTCATCCTTTGTAACTTCAACTGCTGCTTGAACTTGTTAATGAAATCATCGGCTTTCGCATCGACTTCCTTGTCAAGCTCCGTAGTTTTCTTCTCCCTCACCGTCGCTGGCCTGCTTATCTCCACAATGTCACTCTCCTCAAAATGACCAAACGGAGATTTCATACTTGCTGACTTCTTCATCTTTGTCGGCAACTTCGCCGGAACTTGACCGGAAGCTGGCTGAGTCTCGGAGGTAGTCCTGATAAAGTTACTGTCAGTGAACTGGTGCCCTAGCTGACTGTACACCTCATCTAAACTCTGTGGCACTTGATCATCTTCATCATCTGTTTCACTTAATGGGCTTTCATCTTCATGGGTTTGCTCAAGAATGAACTGGGCTTGGGCCCTTATAGTTTGTTCTTCTTGGTCTAGGGATTCTTGTTTGATGAGTGCAGCTTCATTAAATCTAAAGTTTCTGAAATTTAAAGATTTGAGACGTTTGAGAACAGAAGGTGATCTACGAAGCTTAGGGTTATGTTGGTCAAACTGATTAGAATTAGAATCATGATCTTCTTGGTCTTGTTGTGAAGTGTGTTTTTGAGTGAGCAAGTTTGAGTTGAAGAGAAGGGTACCTACCATGAGATTGAGAAGAACAAAGAAA
Source organism: Oenanthe sinensis (assembly GCA_028671895.1). NCBI lineage: Eukaryota > Viridiplantae > Streptophyta > Magnoliopsida > Apiales > Apiaceae > Oenanthe > Oenanthe sinensis. Next base: position 2,067,344 of record CM053814.1, on the reverse strand, counting down.
ACAGCGGGAGTGAACCAGCTGTTCATGGAAGCCCAGACTGAAGGATTAGATACAGATTGTATAAGCATTGTATGGGATACAGATTCTGCATTCATTGTGTGTGTTTATATAGAGAGAGGGTGAAAGTGTTTTTGATGAATCGACTTGAGTGCAGTGTGGACTATATAGTCATGTAGATGGTGGCCACATGACTCTGTAGCTTAGATATTTGTTTTTATAATATTTGAAAGAGGTGGTTAACTCTTGAGTGATGATTGTCGATTTTCATTAAAAAAAAATCTATCATAATATATGTCCATTATTTTATCTCCGATGTAATTTAATAATTTAATTTTTAAAATAACTCTTAACTACAGTATTGATATTTATATTAAAAAATAATAAAATAAAATTATAATTCAAATTATGTATTCAAACTATCTCAACTAATGTAATTAATATATATATATACAAATAAAAAATAATTTTTATGTTACAAATTCTTAATATGCATAATTTTTTCAAGAGTAACATGTAAAATGGGATAAAAGAGTAATACATATTTATTTGATACCAATAATAAATGCGACAAGGTGGAAAATTTAAAATATTTATTTTAAATACCGTAAAAGTGAATGAACTCTTATATTTATATACTTCTCAGCCCCAAATTAATGGTCTTATTTGATTTTTTTTATGGTCAATTTGACTCAATTTTGATTGAGAATTAAAAATTATTTTTTTATAATTTAAAAAAACTGGAAAATATATTTTAAAATAAATTAAATATTCTTTTCAATGATATATTTTTATAATTTTTTCCAGTTATATACTATATGTAATTTTCAGTCAAATTTGATAACAGAAAAGTCAAACATGACAGTTAATTTGAGACGGAGTGAGTATATAATATGTATTATTTTTTATCATTAATAATAAATCGAATAATAATATATTCTGCAATAATTATTAGTCAAAAATTGAACTTTTAGAAAAAAGAATAAAATATTATTCATTTAATCGTAGATGAAGTTAGAAATGGACAAACAGAAAAGAGGTCGGAGATGCGGTTCATATATTTATATTGAATAAAAGGAGCAGATGGAGCTTGACAAAATAAAGTGGCAGATGATGACGGCACATAGGAAAGAGGTACGAAGTTTACGACCAGGGCGGATCATGTAAGGGACATGGGAACGCGTGTACCTAAAAAAATTTTTACAAATTTTTATCATTAAAATTTTTAAAAAAAATATAGAAGTGCACCTTTAAAATTTAACTTTATAACCCTAAAAATATTTTCTGAATGCACCTGTGTTTATGACCAATGCTTTGTGTTTAATACTCATATGAGATTAGAGAAATCTAGCAACAATTCTTTCTTCTTTATTCTGAAATTTCGTTATTTTAATATTAATCCACATTCTGTGGCACTGTGCATGTGTTTTTGTTTCGCCGTACGAGAGAAACAAGAACAATAACAATAACGTATCATATGTACGTCAGTCGTAAAAAGAGTTTATTAATATATACTCCGTGACTGAATCAATAATTTCGGGTAGTTGGTGTTAAATCGTCCATCGTTAGTTTTTTCAAGTCGGTAGTTACAATACTTCTATAAAAAAAAATAAAAAAAATTACTCTCTCCGTCCCATTCAATTGTATCCGTTTTTTTTTCACAGCCCAACACGCATTTTAAGGTAACTATAAAGTATAGTTCCACAACTTAATTTTAAAATTTTCTTTTTTTATATAAAAATTTAACAATCCTATTTTTATACAAAAAAAGAAAATTTTAAAAATAAATTACGAATCTATCTCTAAAATACACCTTAAAATCCGTGTCACGCCCCCGTCCCCCAATGTATACTACTCAACAGGACAGAGGGAGTAGTGGTTAGAATGATTCGAAATAATTTGTTACCGATTGTTTTAATTAATAATTGCAACTCGATTCATAATTGAAGCTTAAATTTATACATATCAAATTAGTCATTTATAATTTATATACTTGAGTATATCACGTCTTGTCTTGTCTTTGAGATAAGGAGTGGAGGGGATTGAGTCGCCATTCATGACTTTATTACAGTACACCTCTAGGCCCTTGGGCCGACTTGTTAGATAAAAGCTGTTCGTAACAGTTTTGGGAGTGTTTAGCTTTCTTTACTTTTGCAGGTCTTGAGTTGCATATATGCATGTGCCCAAAATTAATATATATTGTGTTTTTAATTCTACTTTTAAGTTTTAACCAGTTGCCTACCAGGCTACCAGTACCAGTCCATTTTAGATTCATTGATAAATATATACATACTTTAAAAAATTATTATGTATTAATTGTCGTGTTTGTCAAGCTTTTTGTATATGAATTTCGCAGTATGCCCGCATTAATTTTATTATTACGAAACACGAATCACTGAATCCAACACTTAATTAGGCTAATTTGTTCACGTTTAGATTTTAAGTAATCTTATTATTTGAATAATTTTTGTGCTTAAGAGTTAGTAAAAGTGATTAAAAAACACAAAATTCAGAAGACAGAAAAATAGAAACTATCTGACCGGATCAAAATAAATGTATATATTTAAACCCAAATCAAATTAATAGCTCGGGTTCTATTTTCATCGGCCCAACTTTATCAGCCCAAACCTTAAATTTTAAGAATCGCAATCGGAGTCCACTGTGTTTGTGGCACGAAGGTTCAAAGTCAAACCATGCCGCCATTATCCATGCAGGAAAGAAAGAATTATAATGTCGAATATGTATCCTGACAAAAAAAAAAGTCGAATATGTACGTGTATAATGTATATATATATATATATATAAGCATTTGAAATTATTGTTAATTGTTAAAAACTAGCAAGTCAAATCCAGTGGTTAAATCATGGTGTCGATATTAGTCCCACAAAATGAAAGAAGAGAACAAGCACATTAAAGAGTTGGTAGTCCTCGCTCCGCATGACTATCCACAGTTGAACTTTGCAAGTTGCACTACACATGCTGTTATTTGATCTACAAACAGTGATTAGTGCCGCAGGGGGTACCTATATTAAATCTTTAAACCGGCCCGTTACCATCAATTTGCTTACGTAGTTAATTAATTAAACCAATTTTTTTTAATTAATTTGTTTTATAGTCTTACAAATATGAATATTTATTCTAAATAATCTTGGGGATAAGCCAAAATCGAACCCAAGACTTGGGACAATAGATGATAAACCCATTATCATTTGTCATATCCAATCGTGCTCATGCCAAATTATTCTAACTTAATTAATAATATTAAGAACCTTTCGTTTATCAAGTTTTGACAGCAGCATATATTCCTTAAACGGCAGATGATGCTCTACCTTTATTCTTTATTAAATGTACGGTACGTGCAACTGTGCAAGGGTGAAAATTGAAAAATAGATCAAATGGAATCGAATTTGAATTTAAATTTGAATATGGGTGTATATTTTATTTAGATATAAGTTAATTTGAAAATGTATGTCGAACACTCTCATGTAAAAAATCGGAGGACGGAGGGAGTAGTTCGGTTTGCATAATCCTTTTTATGGATTTTTATCGTAAATAGATAATTTTTTGCTAATTACAAGTCAATACAAGACGTAAAACTTTTGTGACCGATATCAACCGCAATTAATTCTCAGTAAGGGGAAATTTTTTTAAAAATTATTTATCAAGAGTTTTTTCCCTCCCTTCCCATCAAATAAAAAAATAATTTATCTTTTTTTTGCCACAAAAAATAATAATTTATCTAGTACTGATTGGTGTTAGAAAATTATATATAAATTTGTAAAATTGTTAAGGGCATGATAATAAAAATAATTCTAATAATCTTAATGGTTTGTTTGGTATCGTATTGCTATTAATGATAGTAATAATAACTTATCTTTGAAAAATAGATAAAAAAAATTGTATTTAGTAAGATTTAAGAATAGCTTTTTTGAAAAAAAATCATTTTAGTCAAAAAATTGTTTCAGAGAAAGTATGTTCCAATGTTTTAGAAAAAAATATTTTTTATTTTCTATAGGAAATAACAATAAATTTAAATATCAAATCTTTCTTTATTTTTTTATATTATATCTACAAACATGCATAAATCAAAAATATTATCAAATAGTAATTTAATTTTTCTGATACAATAATTTAAATAATAATTTCAAATCAAGCCTAAATTTATCTTTCCTATGTAATATATAATTTTGTATTTGAAGTTCACATACAAAAATAAAATTATCCTCGAAATATTTTTTAAAAATAGATTTGATTACATAATCTATATATATATATATATATATATATATATATATATATATATATATTTTGATTGGTGTTAGATAAGCAATATTTTAAACAATATTAAATTTGTCTTTTCCTCTGGAACAAAGAACTTTATATTTCAAGTGCACATACAAAAAAAAATTATTATCAAAATTTTATTAGAAAAATATACTCTCTTCGTTTTAAATTATTTATTTATTTTGATTTTTCCACGTAATTGAACATGCGTTGACCACATGTCTTTATCAAATATTTTTCTTTAATTTTTATTACAAAATAAATTTTAAAAAATATTTAATAAAAATATATGATCAATACACTTTAACTTATATATAAAAATTAAAGTGAACAAGTAATTTAGAACGTAAAGAATATATAAAATTTATTTTGATAAATATAAAATTTTATTTAAAAAAATATTTATCAATTTGACAACCTCTTCGACAAGCGTAGAGAACGCACGAAATAAAAAATTGCCGAAATTAGTCAAGGAAGCCCACCATATATTTTCTTAACTCTTATGCTTATGATTATTCCCGTATATTATTTGCAGTACAAGAATGTAATAAAAAAAACACAAGATCAAGAGAGAGAGACAACGAGTGAAGTGTCGACATTCTAACGACTAATCCATAATCCTAAAACGCAACATGTATTGATTGTTTCATCCTCCCAATCTCTGCAATCCTTTCAATATGTCGACATTTTCTTCCTCTTCCCTTTCTCTCTCTACACATATACACACGCCTATACATACATATTTTCCTGGAGAAAACATACCCATAGTTAAGGGATATACCCTGTGCCCACCTCTCTGTAGGATCATCTTTTTTCTTTATAGAGATTTGTGTCATTCTACAAACTTTTAATACTTTTATTTCACACCCCAGATCATATTTTCTTGTAAATTGTATTACCCATGTCATCAATTAAGGTTCTTTTCCCAATGCCCTCTTCTTTAATTCTCTGTTTTTTTTCATTCTTTATTTATTTATTGATTTTATCTGGTTTTAAATGTTCTTGAATTGTGGGCTTCATTGTACTTGTGTTTTATTTGCAGAAATTAGCTGCTGGGCTGTGGCTTGGGGAATTTAGTGGCATAATCACCACAAAGACTGGAGCTTTTTCTGGTAATTCACCTTATTTTGTTACTTATTTGGGTTGATTGTGTGTGTGTATGTGTAAAGGAAGCATTTTGAAGTTCATTATGTGTTGTGTTGGCTTACAAGTTTGTAATGTTCATTATCTTGGTATTGTTTTGTAATTGAGTAATTGACTAGTTTGATTATATTGAGTAATGTTATTCAATGATGTGAAGTCATGATCTTTAGTTACTTCATACTATATAGGAGGAATTTAAGTATGTGATGTGGTGCTTCTTTTGGAAATTTTGGTTGCTTTTTCTTGTCAGTTTAATACACAGCACAGAGAATTTGCTGACAGAGATGTTTCTTGTTATTGCACATATTACATTTTAAATTCATTGAAGTAAACAGAAACGGAGAGGATAAGATGTATGGAGACCTTACTAGGTGGCGGTGTCCGTAAAGACTTGCTATGCTAATTAACCAATCACCTGAAATCTCTTAAATATCACATAATTGATGTAAATATGGTTTCTATTTACGCTAATTCTCTGTGCTAGGGTTATTTTAGAAAGGGCCTTATTGCAGTTAATTTATCACAAAATTTTGTAGTTTTCTCATCGTATTAATCTGTGAAGTATTCCTCTGGTGTCAGTTGTAATTGTTCTGTTGTTATTGATTGGCCCTAATTTTGGAATTCTCTTGTTGCATCTCCAAAAGACTCATTTGTGCAAAGACTTTCTGAATCTATGTCCACGACTACTTGTGGCAGCGAGGCCGTTGAATTGGAAAGTTGTCGTGATGAGAAAGCAGCCTTCTTCCTCAAAATGTTGGCTATAGCTGCCATTCTCGTCTTTGGAGTTTGTGGTGTAGCGACCCCATTGGTAGGCAAGAAACGGCGGTTTTTGCGTACTGACTCGAATCTTTTTGTAGCTGCCAAGGCTTTTGCAGCAGGTGTCATACTAGCAACAGGATTTGTCCACATGTTACCGGATGCCACATCAGCCCTTACTGATGCGTGTTTACCTAAGTACCCTTGGTCCAAGTTCCCGTTCTCGGGATTTTTTGCCATGATGGCCGCACTGGTTACATTACTTGTGGACTTTGTTGCAACTCAGTATTATGAACGGAAGCAAGAGAAACAGAATCAAGCTGTCCTTGGGGATTATGTTGATATAGTAACTGGATCAGAAATCGTTTCTGCACAGGTCAATGAGAATAGTGGAAAAGTCTTCGGTGAAGAGGAGGGGGGAGGGATGCACATTGTGGGCATGCATGCTCATGCTGCTCATCATAGACATAACCATCCTCATGGACAAGAGGCTTGCGAGGGCCACACAAATGAGCACACTAATTCACACTCGCACTCACATGGATTTGGTGGTGGGGATGAGGAGAATAACATCAGGCATGTTGTTGTTTCACAGGTATCTTTCTCATTTTGTTTCTTCATCAACTTTATTTTGCCCTTTGCCATCTGGTTGGGGGCAAGGAACTCTTGTATGTTTTCTTCCTATTATTTTATTAGTTATTTTACGGTCCCACTCAATAACGATTTACAATAAAAAACTTGCATGGGTGAAATTTTAAGAACAGGTCAATATGATGATGTTAAGGTTTAGCCAAATATGATCCTCATTAGATTGAATTAGTGGAATCAAAAATACTATACCAAGTTTTTTTTTTTTTGGCTAAATTACTACATCAAGTTATTGCCATATAAATCTATGATTCTTAGGATAAAGCTTATGTGTACGATCAATTAAGCAGCTATCATTGTCAGTTGACATGATAATCTTCTTGCATGATTGCCGGCTAAGAAAGGTGTATTGATTATTATTGTTCTGTAAAGAATTATAACTTGAATTACCTTTCCATGTTTTTTTTTGCTAAGTTACCTTTCCATTTCTCAAGTTAGTTCCTGTGGCAGTGCGATTAATTTAAGTTTCTTAAGAATAGATCTATTACATAAAAGGAATTAATATAGTAGTTACTTGCTACTTATATATTTTGACCAAATACTTAATAGATAGTTTCCAGAGTTGGGCCTTATTATAGTGGTGAGTATATAAATGAAACAATACATTGTAGCAAAGTAAACGGCTCCTGTTCTCATAGCAGTTATTTAATATTTAAAGCCGCATTATTTATTTTGACAAATACTTACCAAGATGATTCCTTTGTCTTGTTTCAGTTGTTTGTAACGAAAAATGCATCTTGTCCAAGTCCATTTTCGCCTTTATCTTGTTTGTTTTTATTACACTTGAGTAACCTATATAGAGGTGCCTATTGAAAAATAAACATCTAGATGACAAAAAAAGGAGATATTTTAATAATCATTTAGGTAATTTGTTTCTTTATCTAGTTCTATTTATAGTTTTGTTGGGGAAATTACATGCTGTATAACTGTCATGCAATTTGTTTTTCCGTACCTTCCATCCTCGGCAATTCCAAAAATTTGTTTTGTTCAAAGTACTAGGCACTCCGAGTCGCTTTTATCATAAACCATTGTTATAGATAACGACAGAAACTGCTGGCTTTTCTGAGTATATAGCTATGACCTTTGCAGGTTTTGGAACTTGGAATCGTTTCACACTCAATCATCATTGGACTTTCACTAGGAGTCTCACAAAGCCCGTGTACCATAAAACCCTTAATCGGTGCGTTATCTTTCCACCAGTTCTTTGAAGGGTTTGCACTTGGAGGCTGCATTTCTCAGGCTCAATTTAGCACCTTTCACAGCACAATGATGGCATGCTTCTTTGCAATAACAACACCTGTGGGTATTGCTGCCGGGACTGCTCTAGCATCATTCTACAACCCTAATAGCCCAAGAGCACTGGTAGTAGAAGGCATCTTTGATTCTGTATCTGCTGGTATATTAGTCTACATGTCTTTGGTAGACCTAATTGCCGCAGATTTTTTGAGTAAAAGAATGAGCTGCAATGTCAAACTCCAGGTTGCATCTTATGTCGCACTTTTCCTTGGAGCTGGCTTAATGTCATCTCTTGCACTGTGGGCTTGATTAGTGTGGATTTTTGACTTGTAATTCTGGCAGAAGCAACTAAAGGGTACTTTTTTGCAACTTCTTCGGACCTATAAGTTAGAAAGGAAAAAAAAACATAATCAAACAGCTCCCTCAACTTGTGATATATATTGTATCATAGTGTCAGCTGTCTTCTTTCAACAAAAATAGATATATCTTTATTTCTACTTTTGTTTCGAGTTTTACATTTTTGTGATCTTGTTATGATGAAAAGAGCTGTATATGTAGTCATCCCCAAATTCCTTGGGGATTCTGAAGGTTTTGTAGGTGCTGATCGAGTGGTGGTGATATGCAACACTGGATGGTAAACGAGATTAGTTGTATTTATCTTGCACAGCTATATCAGAGTCTCTGGGCAGGGGAAATGTAAACTAGGAATCCTTTATGTCAAGTGAAAGGGCAGTTGTTATAACATGAGGGTTTAAAAGTTTTCAACATGTTGTGCAATTTTGGATTAAAATTTACTTGCGAAAACTTCATTAACAATGATAGAAATACTTATAAAAGTGTTCGAAAGTCTCAAAAAAAGAGACGGTCCATAATTATTGTACGTATATAGGAATAATAATCCTTTCACTTCTTCGAGGAAAATAAATATTTGGGATACCTAGCATTTTTCATTATTTTTTTAATTAGTACTAAGAGAACTAATTTTGTGAAGCGAGTAAAATCATCCTCATTCATGAAGAAAACGTGGTTATAACTTTTGCTTAAAAATTGCAATCCTGTCATGAATCATGATTGCACAACTATCAATTCAGTAGAAATCACATGATACTTTTTTGGCATGGCATTTTAGTAGTAATAGAGGATATGTTGATGATGTTTTATCTCACTTTTCTGAGTTTTACATAATTATGATAAATATTTAGATTGATGCGAGTTATTGGAGTGAACTAATTTATATTGTACTAAATTGTTAGATAATTAATTTTATACAATTTGGTATATTTTTATACTATAAAAATGAAGTGATATTCAAGTGCTTTGGATATTAAGTTATAGTGTATCATTCTCTCGATAAGGAAGAATCTTTTGAACTTAGGTAACTTTTCCTTAGATAATAAATAGGTTAATAATTTCGTATTTTGATATACGAATAAATCTTGGTGCAGGTATGTATTCAGTACAAACTCACTATCTATGAATTAGGAACATATCATGATTCAATTTTTTATATTCTTTAAATTTATCATTTTTTTTAGTTTGTTGTTTTTATTTTGAACATAATAAGATTACTTTCAAAATTATTATGTATTTTTATACTTTCTTTTTTTACATAAAGGTCTATATCATATTTAAAAATAATATTTTTTAAAATTATAATAGTTTATTTGTTCAATGTAAAAAAATTATGGTTATAAATGTGTTAAAAATATTTACAAAATCTTATTATATTTAAATTTTTTGTTGAACTTAATTATGTTTAAAAATATGATATGCAAAAATATCAATATAATATTATTTTATATTGCATTCTGATTTTTGTGTTAATAAAAATTGAGCTCAAAATAAAAGTATATCTTCTTAAAAAAAGTATCTAAAATAAAGTGATAATAATTTATTAAATATTTTATCATCCACATAAATATCATAGATAATATAAACGTATAATATTAAATTATTTAATATAACATTCTTATATTTATATATTAAGTACAAAAATTTTATTTAATAAAAGATAATACACGTGATTACAAGACGATAGATAAAAAAAGAAAAATAAAAGTTACAGGATAAAATTCGAGTACATGTATGTTTAACATTAAAACTGAAATCACAATCAGGAAAAAATAATAAAAGAGTGTGAGAAAATGGTCGTAATATGATCCTAATTTATTGATTGTGTTGTATACGTATGTATGCTAAGATTTATTTATTTGATATGCACAATCAAAAAATATCTTTTTAGGTTCTTTATTCTCTTGTTGATTTTGTTTGTGACTTACTATATTATTGTAATACTAGTGGTGAACAGAAAATTAAAATATTAGTTTGTAATTATTTTATATTATTATTTAGGTATATATTTAATTGTAATTTATTATAAAATTTAATTATATATGTATTATGTTAGGAATATTTTAGAATATAATAGAAAATAAGAAAATAATTTGTTTCCTTTAGGGTAAATGAATTTTTTTGTCACTCAACTTTATACATTTTTAAAAACCAACCACTGAATTTTGAACTTGTTTTTTTAATCACTAACGTTACATTTAAATTTTAAACTAAGCATTCCGTTAGTTTTTAATAACTTTCGTTAACGCATGCTGATATGGTGTATCTCTATATCTCTATATATAATCCGATTTTTATATTCTATTAATCGGAATATTTTATAAATTGGGGGGGGGGGGGGGGGGATATAATCTAGGGTTCAAACTCCAATCTTAAATTAATTAAACATCTTCAATCAATAGCTTCTAGCTATTCATCATTTTCAATCGATTCTCAAGCGCAGTTGACCGAAGTGATACGATACTTTTGTGGAGTTCAAGCACCTATCTGAAAATATTCAAAACCTAAAACCAAGGTTATAATATTCTATGTTTGTCCATTTTATAAAGACAAGAATAAGTATTATAAGTTTTTTATGGGATGATAAACCTACATTGGAGAAGAAACCTAGAGCGAACAAGTCGATCAAAGTTTTGGAACTTATTGAGAAGGTTGTATTGGAGGATAATGTTCTAGTTTTGGACGATGCACTGAATCGTTCGAAGAAATAAATTAGCAGTTTAATGGAACGATGATATGAACCCTAGCCAAACACAGAGCAGAGTCGAGTATGGTGCTATAAAGCCCAGAAGATTTGTGAGTAATGGAACAATTGGTGTTTGTATTTTGATATTAGACTATTATTTTTTTATTTTGTCATTTTTTTTTCTTTTTTTGGTGTTTTAATCATCAGCAAATTACTCATAAGCCACGTATTATAACTATGATACGTGGATAAAGAACTTAACGTCAGCTAATTTTTTTTAACGGAATGGTTAATTATTAAAAATTTAATTAGTACACGTCTTAGTTTGAGTAAGTTTAAAATTCAGTGGTTGGTTTCTAAAAGTTTATAAAGTTGAGTGAAAAATTCATTTTCTTTCCTTTATTATGAAAATTTTACTTAGCTGGCTAAATTTAGGGATTTACTTCTATATAAGTAGATGTAATATTTTATTATTAGAAGACTTTGATTAATTAATTAAATTGAGAATTGTTTCTCTCTTATTGCTATGGGTTGTGATCCATGCATATTTTCTCTTCTACGATTGAAAAATTCTGGGAGTAGTGGTTAATCCACTGTTATCTATCTTTTTACTTATTTTTTATTCCTATCATGCATCAATCAATTAGTTGATGAACCGCAGAATGTTTATAAGATGTCCTGGATAATAAGGACAATATTTGCTAAGATGGAGAATCTTCTAAAACTCTTTGCCACAATGAAGTCGATAAAACCTCATGCTCCGGAGATACTAAGATTGTACCCGTTCGTTTTAGGTTGATTTTTTCCTAAACCTAACCCGTACATGTCGAGTTCGTGTCGGGTTTTGGGTCATTTCGGGTTTCATCGTCTCTACTTTTTTTAGAGTGATTGAAAATATACTCTTATATTATATACTCCCTTTCTCCCGATTTACATGAACTGATTGTTTTTGCACAAATTTTAAGAACAAACAGTTCATTTCTCTTTTATTGCACGTGAAAATTATATTTCAAATGTATAATATGTATTATACCCAATTTTTCAGATGTAAAAAGGGCAGAACATGTATAAAATATTGTTATTACTATTAAATAATTATGAACCAACTAACAAGTATCTATCATTACACATGAAAGTTACTTTATTGTAATTAAATTTAGTTATTTTAAACATAAAATATTTCAAAAATAAAGTTATAAATATATAGTTCATTAATTTTTGGGTCATTTTCAAGTTTCGGGTTCATTTCTGATTGTACCTGGTTGTTTCAGGTTAAATGTTTACGGACCCTAATTCATATTTTTTCGGATTCGTGTCGGGTTTGAAAATTTTCACCCCCACTTTTGACGCACTTTTCTTTCAATAAAATGGTTCTCTTTAAAGTAAATATACAGAATAATCATTGCTGACTAAATCATAATTGTCACCAACCACAAATTTAAGATATATACAATAAGAGTCTAAAACACTATATATATATAACGGGTCATGATCCATAACAATTATTTGGCGGATAAAACTTATCCAACAAATGATTTTCTAATCATTGAATCAGGTTAGGGACGGCTAGAATTTAAAAATAAAAATAAAAATAGGACCAAACCGCTGCTCATATACGGGCCATTGTTAACCGTGCCGCCCCTGTCCCTTACCAAACCCCAAACGAACATACATACAGGCACACAGCTTAGTAGCTTACGCACACATAACATACATACAATAACATGCATATAAAAAAACTATTTGTAAGAAAGAAAAGAGCGGAGGATGAGTTATATGCTTGAAGGAAGCAATCTTTCTCTGTATGGATACGGATTCTCCGACCCGACCCCACCCCTTACCAATCTCTTTCGGGTCCTCTATTCCCCTACTCAAACTCATCATCAATCCCAAGAAACAGTAATACTAGTCCACCTGAGCAGAAGCATCATCGCCACGATGGCACTTCTACTCTCCCTCTTGGTATGGATTGGAGCCCCCGCCCCGCCCACTTGGGTACTTCACCTACTTCGGTACTCCCTCCTGTCCAGGTTGTTTATGTGTGTAAGCTGTGTGTAAGTTCATTTAAGTTCATTTGGGTTTTGGTAAAAGATAGAGGCAAGCCGCGGTTAATAGCAGTGGCCGTACACGAGCCATGATTATTAACGACGACTCAGTCCTGTTTTTTTTATAAAATCCTAACCGTCCGCGGCCTGATCCATTTGTTTGCTGGATAAGCCTTATCCAGCAAATGATTGTCAGGCAAATGATTGTCAAGGATAAGACCCATATATGACAATGTTTAGTGACCATTAATATGTAGGCATGTACAATACCAAATACTCTCTAATTCTCTATACAGAACATTACATGTCTAACGCCATCAGAAGCTCCTCCGATATCTTAAGGATAGCCTATCGTGAACTGGTGAGCATATCATTCAAATCATTTAAATGGACATTTAAATGAGTACCTCAAACCAAATCATTCAAATGCAGGCAGACACCCATCTCAAGTTTCTGCAAAAATGTTTGAGTATCATACATCAAACATTGATGTTGTAATTTTTAACAAGTGTTGTACTATGCATCAATAAGATTACATGCTATAACTGATGTATAACCATGTAGCACAAAAAGCACATGTATATGATGATAGAATTCATGAGATCCAGGGCGACCAAATAAAATATACATGCTTAACAATTTTACATTCTCTAACGATTTTCTAGCAGCCATTTGCTTAAAAGAATTGGAGCTTAGGATGAAAACAAAAAAATCCACATCCCCCATCTACAATTTCAAGAATTACAACAGAAAAACTTACCAGGCTTTTGGTTCCCTACAACTGATACGTATCGTTAGAACTACTGAAATGCTAGCTAGGGAGGAATAATAGGAGCTTCCATTTCAAAAATATGCGAACCAAGTACATAAACTTTTTTGGTATTGCTCCTGCTATTCATCATGAAGAACTCTTTAATAGACAAAAAGAACAATCTATTCAATACAAAGCAGTGGGTTATACTATCTGTGCACACTGCACAGCTAAGTGCCGGGTTTCAAATAGCACAATAGACCAAAGAATCTTCTCACCCCCGTTCAAAATTTAGGTGACCTGTTGCTTGCATTTATTCTTCTGTAAACCTGCATACAGTTCTAGCACTTCAGGAACTTCTGCACAGTATTTCTTCACATAATTTTCTACAAATCTACTTTCGATCGAAACTATAACCTTACTCAAGGGGAAGTCCTTTGTTACCACCCCTTTTGACAACAAATATTGAATAACCAAACACCGCGGCACAGTCCAATTCTCCAAGCTATGCATAACAACAGCAGGACAACATGAAATCTTTGATATCTCCCATCTCATTTTGTTAACCAAAAATTCCATCACCCGGTCTACCTTTTTCTCCGAAACTGCCATAATATTAGGCTGCTTCATATAAGCAGAAAGGATCTCATCATCTGACCAACCCCACTTCCTGTAACAATCCCATTTCCGCTCCCACACTGTTTTGCTCAATCCCCATTGTACTACACATGCAACTATAAAATGACTCTTTGCCGGCTCAAATCCCATTTCCTTAACCTCTTCAACAACCTTTTTAAACTTATCAGCATTTTGCATCATTGCCCTCGGATGGACCCTCAACATTCCAGAAATCCTATCACTCGACACTCCATAATTTCGCAACAATTCAACATTCGGCCTTAAATTTTTCCCTAAATCTTGCTTAAGTAGCCAAGTGCACCTCCTAATTGCAGAAATAACAGTCGCATCATCTTTCAAAATACTTCTCAAATACTCATAAGATGGTATTATCAAATCTTCCATATTGCGTTTCACAATTTCGGGGTCTAATGCAAGTACATGAGAAATATCATCCGACGAAAACCCATTTTTCGTAAAAAACTCTAACTTGGGTTTAATTTTCTTATCTTTATCATAAGATAAAAGAGATGGCCTCTTGATAAAAAGGCTAGTAGCTTGGGTTTCACTAAACCCATAACTCTGAAAAATAGACACATAAGATTTATATCTTCTATCAATGATATCAGCCCTCACATTATCTGAAAAAGAGCTTTGCTTCAAGATACACAAATGGCGTGCTTTTAAACATGTATTACCACAGTTGTTGAGTACATTTTTGTATATATAACTAAGCATGGTGTGAATAGAGGAAAAGGGGGTTTCTTGAATAGCAAAAAGAACCAACCTCGAGAGCTTTTCTTGGCAACCCACTTCACTTTTCTTGGCTGAACAAAGGAATTACAATTTTTAAGAACCAAACCCTAATTTTGTGTAAAAAGACAGAAGAGAGGATATAAGGGCGTTTGTGTTTATACTCTTTTTTTAATGGTTTGCATTTTCAAGGTCGAAAGATAAAATATTTTTTATTGAAAGTAATATAATATAAATAATTATTTTAAAATACCGTCTGATAATTTATTTATCTAAATTATATTATTAAAGTCGAAAGATTGATCCGTCTATGATGCTTTTGTATCTCACCAAAGTTTGTCTCTTACTTAATTTCAAACACATTTTTTTAATCAATAAACAATCATGTTTTAATTTACTCATTAGTTAACCTCTTTAATTTATTTAATATCATAATTTATTAATTAAATAAATTAAATATTAAAATAATAATATTATTTTATTTATATTAATTAAATTTTATTATTGTACTATATCTATATTATATATATACTTTTATATTATATTACTCTAAACGAACTTCTTTTTTAATTAGAATATAGAGTTGTACTCACGTCTAATAGCATGTTTCAATTTTCTCATTGCTCAAAAAATTTAATTTATTTAGAATTTTAATTTTATAAAAAAAATTGAATATTAAAATTATATTAAAATTTTATATATATTAAAAAAATACTCTTTTATTTAAATTTGAATTAAATTTTTTTCTAATATATTCGAAACTCTTTTTATTAATAAAAGTTTATTAATATTTTGCACGGGTTATTAATCTATCTTAATTAATATAAATATACAACAATATATTAATGAGAACTTAAAAACATAATATAATATGATTCAAAAATAATTTATCTCATGTACAACATTACATAAAAAATATTAATAACAAAAATAATTAAATTAAATATTTAATTCATTTAAAATATATAATATATTATTTATTACTCTTCTCCGTACTTTGCACGAGTTATAGGCTACTATTATATTATTAAGTTAAGTTTTAAATGAGAACTTGTGGGCAATTCGGCAGTTCCATTCAAATAATTTAATTTCCTCAATTCGATTTAATTAATTATCAAAATTTAATTATGCGGATTAAATATTTAACTGAATGCTACTGTAATATATATCAATAATTTTATAAAAATATTAAAAAGTATGTAATGTAAAATTAATATTACAAGATATATATGTAAGAATATAATAAAATATATATTATGAAACATATATTGAATAATATAATAGAAAACATATTTATATTTAAAAAAATATTAATTAATAAATTGTTTCTCGAATTTTTCATATAATAATGATTACCTGTAAAACTTTATGGGAAATTACCCAAAATACTATTTTTTTAAAAATTATTTTCAAAAATATTACCACTTTTAAAAATAATTTTAAAAATACTGTTTTTAAAGTTTCATTTTCAAAAATACGATCTACAATCTTTACCCCTCATCTAACAGATCTTCCGCTAATAGGAGGTAAGCTGTTCAACTCCTTAATTATTACCACCCTATATATACATGCTTACACACATGTGTGTCTATCTATATGTTTGTGTTATACACCCGTTCTTGATTCTTATCTATCACATACCCAGATCTTAATTATCTTTTTATCAATCTGTTTCAAGTAATTCTTCTCACTTTTAATGCATTTTCTGGTCATGTAGTATAATATTATTGGGATTTAGGACTTTATGTTGCAGATGTAGCCAAGTTTAAAGAACTGACAGCAGGCGTAGCCAATGTGGCAGTAGAGGTTGCAGATGTGGTGGTAGAAGTTGCAGCTGTTGTAGGAGAGGTTGCAGCAGCAACTGAAGATGTTTCATTAAAAGTTACAAATGCTGCAGTAGAAGTTGTTGCAGTTGCCAAAGATGTTCCAGCTAAGGTTGCAGATGTTGCAGTAGAGGTTGCAGCAGCTGATGGAGATGTTGCAGTGGACTGTGTAAAGATTGCAGAGAAGGATATCGTATTTTTGTAAAAAAATTTTAAGAAAAATGTATTTTTGTAATTTTTATTTAAAAAAATTATATTTTTGTAAAATACTTTAAATAAATTGGTATTTTTGCAAAAACATTTCTATCCTTAGGTATTTTTGAAAAAACATTTCTATCCATAGGTATTTTTGAAAAAACCCCAAACTTTATTCTATATTATTATTTTGAGATGTTTTGTACTGAATTTGTTTGTTAAAAATTTTGTTATCTCAACTTTTTTTAAGTATTATATTAAGTTTATAATTTAAAATTTGATATTTTCATATTAAAAAAATTATTCAAATACAAATTTTTTATAACATAATTGTTACGTATTTCAATTTTATCGCTGTGCAAATTGAAAATTTTCTATTTTATCAGTGAAGAACTTGAATTATTGCTTCATAATATAAAACATATTTTATTTAATATTTTGTTAAAAATCAACTTGAATTTATTTTTTTTGAAAGAAGTCTCTAACCCAATATTTCTAGTATAAACAGTTCATATTCGATAAATTTGACATAAATCCGTTTCTATATTTTTTTTATCGAACATGAAAGATACGGAATTACGGATCATGTATGTATATACCAGCAGCTGTAGTTGTCTATAAAAATGAAGTCGTGTAGTTTAGCAACTGAGCATACGTGTACTCCAAAGAAAGGAAAACACTGTTGACTGTTGAGTTAATAAACAATACATTGGCTGCCTGCTTAAAATGAGTGGCATCACCAAAAATATCTTCAGCACAAAAAAATGGCAACAACTTGTTCAATTCTTTCATTAAAACCAACCTTATATCTCCCCCCTTTCTCCTCTCTTTCTAACCCCAAGTTCCCTCATTTTCTCAACTCAAATCCAAGAAAAAACATTATAAAACTACCCTTGTACTCAAACTACAACTCACCTGAAACAGAGTGCCCTGTTCCACTTGATCAACAGCCTGTTAATGAGTACCAGTTTTTATCTACATTTCAGCCTTATTCATGGGCTTCTGGTGATTTTTCTGAGTATTGTTCCAGGTTGTTTGTAACTGGACTTTCTTTTGCTCTTTTTGTTGGGTTGCCTGTTTCTTGGTATGGTTCAGTTGGGATTGATTTGGACCCTGTTAAAAGAGTGGTGGGTGCTGTTGCTGGTGGGGTTTTTGTGTCTACTTTTGTTGTTGTGAGGATGTATTTGGGTTGGGCTTATGTGGGTAATAGGTTGCTCAGTGCCACTGTTGAATGTAATGCTGCTTAATGATTAGTACTATTATTTGTTTGTATATCTGTGTTCTTTTTGGTTATTTTCTTCAGTTGAGATTGAATTGAATGGTGTTCTTTTGTTTTCAGATGAGGAGACGGGTTGGTATGATGGTCAGGTAATCTCGCTTTTCGTTGCCTTCGTGTTAAATTTGTTACCACACGATTCAATGTGGATGTCTAGTCTTGTATATAAATTGATACTAATATTGACTTGGACAAATCATGTATCTTTTGGTATATTGTTGATATAGTTCATCCACCATCCGTGTTGATGTGGGAGGTAAAAGACTCTTTCTTATCACAATTTTGCCACTTTAAGTCGATAAATATGCATAAGAAAAACATTTCTATGAGAAGGGAAATGATCACAGATGATAGGTATAATAAATTTCAGACACGTATATGAACATAACTTCAAAACCCATCTTAATGAAGCTAGCCTGATTGTTAGTTAGATATGTTTAGCTTCATTAATTCTAGACCTTGTCCTGTATCAGCTAAACTATCATTCTAGACCATGTAAATGAAACTAGCCGGAATGAGATGCTTTGATGTGTTGTTGGAGAAAGGTTGTTTATCGTATAATTTCACATATTGGATGAACATGTCAGACGTAAATATGCCTCAAGTGTGTGAGAATTTTGATGAAGCGACTTCAAAGCCCTAGATGCACAAATGAGCAAACATTAGGGTGTTGAAAATACAAAAGTAAACTTTAGAGTGCTAGAGATAAAATTATTAAACTTTAAATGCTAGAGGAATTATGGCCCCTGTGGCCCTGTATCTTAAAGTTATACCTCTTACCTGGCAAGGGTGCAACTAAATTGAACTGCTAAGATTTTGTGAATAAAAGAAAAATGATTATCTTCGTAAGTAATTTCTGTGGATCCATCAAATGTTTCAGGTGATTTGTGAGTCATATCAGTACGTGCTGGTCAATCTCTTTTGTTCAGTGATTGTGCAACAAAAATCTAGTTTTATTGAGTTCATTTTTCTTTAGGTTGAAGTTTCGGGTTTAAGCTGTACTATCTCATGCACTAAAGTTGAACCACCTAGTAGTTACAAAAAAAAGATTGACATTTGTACAACAATCTGATTTATATCAAATTTGTTGACAGATATGGGTGAAGACTCCTGAAGTTTTAGCACGTGATCGACTTCTAGGTTCATTTTCTGTAAGTAATCTGGTTTGGTAATGAAATCATGTGGTAGAATAATTTTAACTTAAAGTTAAAAATCACTTTAAGTTCACAACTTCAAGCCCAATAAATGGGCTTTAAACATATATGTCAATATATTGGATATTCTTGAATTATGTACATAATCTTGGTCTGGTTTGTTGTGTTTTTATCTCTTTTGTAAGATTTAATTTTATGTTTCTCAATAAGGAGTGTAGTAGCATAAAATATCAAACTTTGGTCAATATGTATCCAATATCATTCACATCAGGGGTCTTGTCTTCTTGTTTGGCTACAGGTGAAGCCAGTTCTTAGCAGATTAAAGAACACTCTGGTGGGACTTGGGTTGTCCTTATTTATGTGTATCATTCTCTTCATCAACTCCGAAGGCAGCCCAAAAGACACTTATGTATCATCCGAACAAGCAGGTGGTAGAGCTGTACGTGGAGTTTATAGTGAGGAGTCCGCGAGATCATTTGAGCCAGAAGCATTTTGTGGTGAATCTGGTATTTCTCCGTCCCCTGCAAAGTAGACAACCTTATACCCCTATATTTATGCTTTGGTTCACATTTACAAGCTGTTGTATACATATGTATATATTACGTTGTTAACTGTTTGGCGTTTCATATTGAAATAATCTGTAAATAGTCATTTTCACATTGTTCAGATCTTGGTAAATATTGTAGAATGTTGAGATGTGGAAACAAGAGTAATAGATGGATGAATTTCAAGGCTTAACGTTTTGAGGTTATACTATTATGATTTTGTATTGGAGTATTGCAGCTAGTCACTATATTTGAAACCAATGAACATTGAGAAAACTATGGCATCTGTGTTCACGGATTCACAATAGCTACATGAAGTATGTCTAGAAAATATATGAGTCCTTGCTGCAGATGTTTGGTACAAGCCTTATTTAACTGAAACTTGCAACATATGATGAGCAATGTATTCAGTACACTCGAGGCAAGTTGAACATCTACCTCAGCCCCCATCTATCCGCAGGGATTGTTAGGTTGTTAACTACATGGTTTAAAAAGCTGATCAAGTAAAAAAACAACTATCTGCATTGGATGGTATTTTATCAACTTAGATTGATCATTGACGTCGAATCAATTGTAAGAGAATTAAAATCAAAGAAAATTGGAGAAATTTCTTAAGACTATGTAAACAGAAAAAGATTTTATTCCAGATATCAAGATAGGAACAGTAACAAAGCCTAATTAAAGAAGAAGAGAAAACTACAATCTAATGTTGTGTTTTGTTTGGTTGGGATGAATGAATTAGGATGAAATGGAATGAGATTTGAACTAGTGAATTTTTAGAAATTTTATTATTTCCTTTGATATGGAATGCTCTATTCTCTCTCATATATATTTTCTTCTCAATTTTTATAAAAGAAATTTTGCACTCACCCATTTTTTTCAAATCTTACATCATAATTACATAAATTTCCTTTATTTTTACTCATTCCATTCTCCCCAACCAAACACAACATAAGTACGTACGTGTAGACAACTCCAAATTCCTAAATATATAAATAACTAAATGCTAAATCTGTCACCAAGAAATTAAACTAAAATTCAATCTGGAACCGGATTGGAACAGAAAAATCTGATCAGCTCTCAGAATCTTAATATACTCCTCCTTCGTGGTCGCCATCATCGTCGTCGAATGATCGAATATCAAGCTGGTAGCGTAAGATGCCTGCAATTCCACCAAACCCGTTGCAAAAACGAGAGCCCTCTTCTGATTTATTGGTAACAAACTCAAGCATACAACCAAACCTTTTATATTCATTAGCAAACCACTCCAACAATGACAACTTCTCTTCAACCTCTAG
Source organism: Oenanthe sinensis (assembly GCA_028671895.1). Taxonomy (NCBI): domain Eukaryota; kingdom Viridiplantae; phylum Streptophyta; class Magnoliopsida; order Apiales; family Apiaceae; genus Oenanthe; species Oenanthe sinensis. The sequence continues at coordinate 2,045,785 of CM053814.1, read as the reverse complement.
TTCATCATTCGTTTCACGAAAATTACTCTTATCAGCCCCTTGATCCTTGTTCATATATTTTACGACAATTTCAGATGTAGTGATATTCCCAAGTACATACCTGTTGATATCAATACCTTCCCAAACAATGATGACATCAATAACCCCCATCTCAAGAGCTTTTAAAGTGTCATCTGCACCGCACACATACTTGCCACTGTCCTGTCTAATTTCCTCAAAGTATTTGCTTAGCAAGCGCTTTTCCTCTATAAACTTAACACCCGACAGGAACTCAGAGGAAAGCTCAATCGCTTGATTGAAACCATTCTCTCCACCATGAGAAACATCAACAAGTTTTAAAATTTTAGCACGAAGACGTGTGTCAAACATACTGATTCAACTCGCCTTTCAAGTCTGCTGATCCTGCAAGTATCAATCCTGCAACATTAGATTGACTAGTAACAGGATCAATAAAAAACTGTGTAGCAAGTTCTGCTGTCTTTATAACATAATTATGTCGTTTCTCTACTCGGATACTGCCATAACGTTGCGCTGATTGTCCTCCTTTCCCTTGTTTATTGGGAAGATTGACATTAAATTTATGAACAACTTCTCTAGTGTTGCCACTCAATGTCCCAAACAGAGTACCATTCCCATCCATAACAATAAATCCAAACTTATCATCAGATTCCAAAAGCTCATGCAAAACTTCGGTATGGAACTTGTTGTCACATAAATACACAGATGTATTAATAGGCTTAAAGGGCTCAATCTCAACTGCAATCTTCTCTTCTTTTCCTGTATCACCTGCGATAGTTCCGATATAGAACACAAGTCCGTTTGGAGGAACCTTGTTGTAGAGCTTTAATCTTTGTTGAGCAGATGTAATTGCAGATAAAACCGACTGACGATTAACCCTACTTTTAATATTTTTCGCGGTTGCATGTTCATGCATGAGCATCTTTGCAACATCAGATATTTGAGCACGGGGAGGCACCAGCAGAGATACCATACTAGTTCCACTTCCGCTGACAGCTTCAAGTGCCTTAAGACGCTGCTTCATCTTCCATGATTCGATGGTCTTATCAGTCTCAGACATTGTAACAAATAAAAGAAGAACAAGATATATAAATATTAGGGTTCCAATTGGTTGATGTCAAAGGTACGTACGTTCATTGGTTTATATAGGCAGACAGACGTCTATACTACTACGAATGTGACTTGCTGCCCACTTCACGTAATGACCTAAAATTGTTTTAGGAGTTCTAATTCTAATATACTCCTTAATATATTTTTTGAATATTAATTAACTTACATTACATTTATATTAATCATGGTATTTTATGTAGGTGGCTCAATGCTATATGAGTAATGCTAGGGAACAAACAAATTTTCTAAAAAGTTTCTCAAATGCCATATGTCTCATTCTGATTGATTGTGAAAATAATTAATTAGATGGACCCATGTACATTCAAATCAATAATATCAATTAAAACTACGCATCTTACCATATGAATCATGCCACATCATTTTGGAAATTATTTTTGGAAAATTTGTTTGGTTCCCTAATATTACTCATGCTATATTCTCCAACCCAAATAATCTATATATTATAAATTGCTACATAATCCATACCTCATGTTCGTTATCCATATTTAGGCTCAGATATAATTTTAAACTATTATTTGATCGATGGATTATCCAGTTTTAGATTATGTATCCATATTTAAGTTTATATAAGATCCATATTCTTATTTGACCCATTTTTAATTATAGAAAATGTGTATATAAATTTTAAATATCATTATTATAATTAGTAATATTTATGGTAAGCTCATTAATAAATATTTGAATTAAACTTTCACTTTTAGTAAGCTCATTAATCCACATTATTACTTTACCACATAACATATACAATATAATATTAAACTAAATTAATTTTTAAATTCATTTATTATAATGCATAAAAATAATATTTTATTGTACTGATATTAATTTTTTTTAAATTGTATTATTTAATCTTAAATATAAAATTATTTAATTTACTTAATTTCACATTATCATTATTACTCCATCGGTCCCATTTTATGCGAGTCATTTCTTTTTACACGTATTTCAATGTGCTTGGTAGATGTATTTATAAATAATATTTTTAAATATTTTCATTTTGTATAAAAATTTAAACTTTATATTTTTATATAAAATAAAAAATTTAAAAAATATATTATTTACGAGTACCTCTATTAGAAGTATTGAAATGTGTGAAGAAGTCAAAGAGAAACATAATTTGGGATGAAAGAAGTATTATATATGATATTTTTTATTAAATATTTTTTTAAATAATGTATGTGTAGCCTGAGTTATAATATATTATATTTAAATTAATCGAATAATGATATAGATCGGATTGAAATAGATTGGTCGAAAAATCACAGAACTGTTAGGAATTGTGGTGTTAACATTGTAATCAACTAAAAGTTACTTAGATTAATTAGAAATTAACTAAGTAAAATGTACTGTCATATGTATATTGACAGTATGTTTTGTTGTCATTTATAACAGTATGTTTAAAAGCCAAGTAGGTGACAATAAGTCTCAATAGTTATTGTCTTGTACAAGTACAATAACATGATCCATGAAGTAGAAGTTCACAAAGTGTTCAGGCACAACATGAGTCAAGACTTTGACAGTAACATTCTAAAGCCTTCGACAGCATATTCAAGTGACAACACAAAGGAACAGACGACAGTAACTACTGCAATGACAGTAAACTTGGCGGAGAATGAAGATTCACAGACAGCAAGTTTTACTAACATCATATTTAGCGGGGATAGTTGACAGCAGCTTTGAAGACAGTAAGTTTCAAGAATCTATCAAGGCTTGACAACAACATATGCGGAGCCAAAGATACTATCACCAAAGAGGAGCTAAAAGTTGACATTAAACTTTTAGTGAAGCTGGCAGTCTGTTCCAGGTAGCAGATTAGATAGTGATAGCACAAGGAATGATTTAGACATTATTATCTAGTCTGTCAAGCCTATTACTGCAACTTGGGAGAAGACAAGTAAAAAGATAAGGTGTACACCAAGAGTCAAAGATTTCTGTCATCTCAGCACAACTTTAGCTACAAATGAAATGAAGCCAAGGTTGAACCATGAAAGCACAGTTTCTATTTTGAGTTTTATTCTAGAACAAAGAAAAAGTGCATATGTAAGTGGAATATGTGTTTTAGTATAAATACATATATCTCACAAACATTTTTCTTTATGCAGCTGAGTTAGGTTTTCTCTCAAGTAAGAAACATTAGCAAATTCATTGCTCGTTGTTTCTTTGTAGTTGGAATACTCATTCCAGACAGTTGTGGCAAAACAAAAAATAATAAAATTATTTTTTGAAGTTAAACACCTGTCTTCGATTGTTTGATTATCGTTGTTTGCATTTCTTACTTGATACTATTACTTCTTGTTTGTTGTGAGCAAAATTAGTGATAATTTATTAAGTTGCATTCAACCCCCCTTTCTGCAACACTCATATTGTTTAACAAGAACTCATACCCAATTCATTATGTTTAGTTTCATGTATGAACCGAAAATAGGCTAGGTTTTGATTTGATTTTGTCGAGAAACATGAACCCTCTACTGATTTTCTAGCAAGTTTGTGATTGGACTTGCTATTTATGATATGAGTAAATTATTAATACACAATATTATAATTAGTTTGAAAGAAAGTTATTTTAAATAAAATTTAAGATATACAGTATTTAAAATTAAATGTGTAGAAGTCCTAAATAAAAATTAAATATGAAATAATATATATATATATATATATATATATAATAAAAAATAAATATAAGATAAGAGATGATACTGGGTGTGTGATTTATGTAATAATGTTTTAAAAATAAACTTAAGAATTCATTATAAACTTAGATTTAATATTCAGTCAAAAAAATTAGATATAATATGAGGCTAAAGGTTTAATTTTTAATAATAACAAAAATTCATTTATTTTTAGCATTAATTAATAAATAGTGTAATTTTTGTTATTTCATATTCAATAGAAGTATATTTTTAATTTTATAATTTTTTTATTGGTTCAATTTGTCTTTATATTAATTTATTATGTATAAAATCATATATCTATTAATATATAAATTATAAAATACTCTTGTTACCCGTGTGCGTAGCACGACATATAATCTAATATTAAAACTTTGTGAAAGCCCGTATGCATTTCATGACTTGTCTGTCCAACATATCTTTTGTCCATTTCTCCTGAAAGAAACCCTTCACGTACAGCCAGAACGAAGACAGCGAAATCTGGTATGAGAATTTTTTTTGTATATTTACTTATGTGTAGTTGTGTATTATAATAGATGAGCGATCCATGCTAACAGTTTTGGTATTTTCTGTGTTTTTTGTATCATATCTTTGATGACATGCTTTTTCATGTAATATTGCATATATGTGTTTCGATTGTTTGTTACATCTTATAAGTATATTGCACAGTGGCGGAATCAGGATTCAGGATTAATGGGCCAAGGTTTAATCCAGGATGGTATTTTTTTTCTTTTAATTAAAATGTGTCAGCTCAGGATCTTTAAAGTTCTGGTCCGTTATTCATGATGCAATCCTGTTATTTTTCACTTGTTTATATTTGTGTAGTTTTGATTCATCTAAATAAAACTAATTTTCAATATATTGGATTACTTTTATGTATTTGTTCTTCTGCATTTTCAGTTTTCTACATGTTCATGTTATTCATGTTAAATGGGTGATTAGATTAAGTGGTAATTATTGTGTCCTCGAATGTGAATGAAAGTAAACTTAGGTGAAAGAAATGAAAAATGATGTTGCAACTATGGTAAAGTGCGGATATTCAGTATTTGCAGGTTGAGAAAATATGGCGTCAAAACTGAGTCAGCTGCAATCAACAGCTACCCAAGCAACTAAATTTTTGGCCGACAATGGACCTGTCTATTACAAGAAGCTATTAGAGCAGAACAAGCGCTACATCCAGGATCCTCCAACTATTGAGTCGTGCCAACTTTTGTCTAAGCAGCTTTTTTTCACTCGTCTTGCCAGGTATTATTCTTAAAACTTGTCTTTTTAACCAAAACCAATCGATAAGAGTCAAGTAATTGGTTCATGACGTGTTAGAATTTAGAAACGCTATACATGTGGTGATTGTATGATTGTATGTGTCTACAATTCATGGGAGGTTACAGGTAAGTTAAGCTGACTTGATCCACACGACAGATATCACATGAACTTCTCATTGCTTACCTCTAATTATATAGGAAAGTTTAATTAAAATCATCTGTAGACTGATTTCCGCTTGGTGAAAACATTCTTAAAGGATGTCAACGTCACACTATTCCATTATTTGGATCTGTTTATAATGAAGAATCAGACAATGCCTTGTCTTGCTCATGTTTTGGGCAAGACCTAACTTTTTGTCTTGTTATGATATGCTGTTGTATGTGGATATACAGATGAAGATACAGTATAGGTAGTGGTGGAACCAGGATTCGAAAAGGCCTGGGCCCGATACATTTAATAGTAAAAATTATACAGACTTGGAAAAATATTCTACTGATTTTTTAGAACTGGACAGGATGAAAAAAATCACTGATTTTCTAAGGCTAGTTATTGGCTTTAGCTTGGGTCATCCTTCTGCCACGGCCACTGATTATAACTAACTAATACCTCAGAGCAATCTATGGTTTTAGATATTGGGCAACAAACTACCTTTGGGGGGTGTCACTCAAGTGTGTATTCTGAGAGACCGTAATTAGGTAGTACTTAGTAGTAGTCATTGTCATTAACAGCTCCTGTGGTTTCATCATATATAGATTTCTGCGATGTGATAACAAAATTTTAAATAAATGGAATCATTTTTCCCCTCTAGTCAATCTAATTGTTCCGACATAGTAATTTACTAATAGGTCTCCTAAATTCTTAAAAACAAAAAAAAATTGCATCACTAGATAATTTCAGAGCTCAACTCTGACTTGCTGTGACTCCCTGAGCAGTGAAGAAAGGTTGCATACAATATATTAGTACCCCAAATCGTCTGAGAGGGATGATGATAAGGAACTATTATGTTATGCTAAACAATAATTGCAACCATTTTGTGCTCTGTACTGAAGATAGAGCTTGGGCCGTTTATTTGTCGAAGTAAATTATAATACTGTTTGAGTAACGTCCTTATACATGGGTTAGGTTTCAATTACAGTTTTCACCCAACCATGTGTTTCTGTAATCACTTCATGGTATCTGCAATCTTTTACTGCGTCATTTTAGATTCGAGCACTGTTTTGAATAGTAACCTTAGTTCTGCTTGAATTGCAACGAGAGAGAAAAAACTAAAAACAAGTACTTTAGCAATCTAGCTTATGCGTATTTCTTTTAGATACAAAAGCTTCTCTTTCTATCCTTGAATCATGTGAGTAACTCAACTAACTACTTGAAACAGTATTCCCAGTCGCTATGATGCTTTCTGGAAGGAACTTAATTCTATGAAGGAACTATGGAAGATGAGGAAGCAGTTGAACACTGAGGATTATGGCATTGCTGCTCTTTTTGGGGTAGAATGTTATGCATGGTTTTGCGCTGGAGAGGTTGTAGGGCGAGGTTGTACACTCACTGGTTACTATGTCTAACCGTCTAGGTGGTGCAATGAGACCTGCTTTGAGGATCAACCAATAAACATCCTGCAGTAAGAGATTTTAAGCTAAGCTTTTTGGTTATGCAATCACACTAAATTTCTACTGCCAGGATAGGTCTAGAATAGATTCCTCTAACATAATAATAGAAATTTTTGACTTTGATGATACTTTTGTTGCAGTTTGCATATTCTTAAACTAGCATGTTTCTGGAATCTGAGAGGCCTTCATGGTCGACATCTTATGTTTGTTAGCATGAGATTTCTAGGCATTCGGAATTTCAAAAATTATTCCCGTGAGTCTCGGGCAAAGATGTGGTATATCTTCTTAAAATATACTAGTATTATTCAGTAGAATGTGCAGAAGCTGTGAAGTTTATTATGGCCTAAACCATTTTCTGCTAAACAGGGCTAACAGAACGCTTGTTCACTTGGCAGAAAGGGTGGGGGATTAAGAGTTTTTTTTAATTTCTTCTAAGTATAAAGTTATTATTATTCAGATGGTGCAACTGACGTGTAAATTTTAATTTAAACGTGCGAGTCATATTAAAAACTTGGTAAGTTTAGTAATCTTATATCATTATATGTAATCTGTAACTTATAAATGTAACTGACTCTTATTTTGGAGTCCACTGTTTGTACATGTACCTTTCTTTGGCAAAAATTAACCCACTTGATAAAGTGCATAGAATTGTAGTTTTAAGTTTCAAATTAATTACAAAATTGATAAAAGAAGATGCATACGAAAGAATAATCAGAATTTGCACATTAGATAAACAAAAGCTCCCATCCCATATTTATTAGCAAATGATGTATGATGCACTCGCGTCCCATTTTTATTAGCAAATGATGTATGATGCAACTATCAGTAAAGCTTACTCGTGCCAAAATAGAAAGAGAAGCACCAATTGATAATATTAGCTATTTCCTGAACATAATGATCCAAACCCTCCTATATTTTGTTATAAAAAGTTCACTTGGACGGTAGGCTTCAGGTAAGCTATTATACCATGCATACTCAGCCACTTATTTCTTCAATATATTATATTCTTTACTGGAGGAATTTCAGATTTTCACTTTAGAATATATGACCCCTGAATGCTGATAACATTTTGGGAGATAAGAGCAAGATGAATGCTAGGATTGAACCAAAAAATAATTTGACAGCATCTCCCAGAGGGTCAAGTTCATCATCCCTGGATGTACTTGCAGTCGACATAGCTGCTGCAGAAGGTAAGGCTTCTATAACTGCATCTGCCAGGTCGGTAATGAAGGATGAAGTGCACCCAAGAGCAGGGACACGACCCCAATTTTCAATACCTGACTCAAGGGCCAACTCCTTATACTCCATATCAATCTCTTCAAGAGTCTCTATGTGTTCACTCACAAAGCTGAAAGTGAGAACAGAACCAGTCTAGTATTAGTCCAGAAGAAGACAATTGTAAAAAATAAATTACTCGCTTTGTTATGCGTTAATGCAGCTGAGAGACTTATTTGAACTTAATACTTGTTTAGCTATGTTATCCCTTTTTCTGGAGTTATACTGACGTTTGACTTGTGCCCCAAGTACACAAACAAATCATAAACTAGACTTTCTGTAAAAATTTGTGTAAGCTTGGGTAAACCTTTTCATTTCAATAAAATTACACACATTTATCGGACTCAATTCAAAATCCTGTATTCCATTCTCCATTTAGAGTTCTAAACCCTATGTGTAAAGAATATCACTAAATTGCAATTTGTGTTTTAAAACTTAAACATGAGCACAAGTAACAAATGGAAACTTCATCTTTTGTAACACACCTTACTGGAACAGCCAGGAGACTTTTAACACCATTTTGACCAAGCTCAACAAGAACTTCATCGGTGTAGGGCTTCAACCATTGAACAGGACCAACTCGGCTCTAAACACAAAAGAAGGAAAACACTGTGAGTATACCAAATACAAAAGTGCACGAGGGGGGGGGGAGTGGGGAGTATTGCAGCAGTCAGCAACTAAGTTGTACTGGAGCATAAAACACCCTATGATACACCCAAGACCCAACAAAGAAAATACACCAAATTAGGGCATACCATGGAAAGACAAAAAACAACAAACCTGATATGCCAGAGTATGATTGTTGTTGATTCCTCTTGATTTCAGTTCTTGCATTATCAAGTAAATGCATTCTTCCATCTGGTCTCTGTAAGGATCACCAGCATCCTCAACATAAGTGACCGGGACACCATGTGCACTGAAGAATATCATAACCTTAAAGACCATAAACTATATATTTAGAAGAGGTGAAAATCTATAGATTGCCTAGAGGTTGCCAAAATGTACAATGGAGATACTGGGGTCAAAAACAGGAGTCCACCTCTTCAGGATTGGAGAAACTTTTCAACTCTTTCCCAATTAAGTGAGCCATAGACTTGATGTAACCTTCTCGTTGATACCAGGATTGAATAATAGAAACAGGCAATCTTGACAAGACTGCGTCTTCTCTGATGAACAACTCACGTCATAATGCAATTTACATGAGAAAAATCCCAATACTAGAAATAACACACTGAGTGATAATATACCTGAACATTTGTTCCAGGACACGGATGCTTGACCCAGTTGTAGATATAGAATATTGAGGATAAAGTGGTAGCACTACGAGTTTTGAAATACCGTCCCTTTTAATCTATGAGAAAAAAGGCAAACTAAGATTATTTTATAGACTAAAATCATAATGAAGGTCGCACTACTCAGTCACACAAAGGAAGGAATCAACATTATATAATTTTAAAGTGACAATCTTCCATCTCAAGTAAAAAGTTCCTTAAACTAAAGACTCTGCCACCAAATAGTGCGTCTGTGTATCAGTGTATGGGTATTTCAAAGAATCCAAAACAGTCTACCATTAATATACTAGCAGAAAAAGGGAAAACTAGAAGCATGCCTCCGTAAAATTGAAAAGGTGACGATAACAAAGCATCGTAAAGTTTGTCCAATTAATCCTACACATAACAAGACTACTAGAACCTTCTCATTTACTCAATAAATAAAATTGACATCATTGAATAGATGTCAAATACACCAACTTGCTAAATATATATTCATTAATGGTTAGTAGACAGATATAGGGAAACAACTACAGGTATCATGAGAAATATTCAGTAATCATAATTACATCTCCAGGATGAAAATAACCATTAGGTTGTTTAAAAAAATGAACTCCAAGATAATATTATATCATAAAGCTTACCTGCCAAATAGCTTCCTCAGTATAAGGATGCCAATAACGCATGGCAACATAGACATCTACAGGTACTTCCTTTGCTTCTAGTTCCATTTTAAGAGCTTTGGCCTGCAAAAGAGAAACCAGCTTGGTAACATGCAGCAGAATAGACTATAATTTGACATCATGCTGAGTTGGTATTGATGTTTCCCTTTACGGAATTATAAGGGTCCAAATCTTGACAAAGGCAAGGTAGGTGTTTAAGTGTGTTCAATCGTTTAAAAAGAACAGATGACAAACACCGCAAATACCTCTGCCTCGCATATATACCTGCTCATCTGTTATCTTCCTCAAAGGCGAACCACCTCCAATGGCAGCATACCCTTCTTGAGATTTAGGAGCCCTAACTACAGAAATAAGTTGTGCTAATGGCCATTGGAGAAACCGGAACAGCCTAGGTAGGCGAATGATATCCTATAACAAGAAATCTAAATTATCAATTTAATCAACGAAGTCCTTGTGGAATATTAATTTTTTCCCTAAAATTAAAAAATGGAACAAATAAACAACATACTGGATCAGCAAACAAATTAAACAAAAACGGCTGAACATCCTGAAGTGTATCCGGTCCACCTAAATTCAATAGCAAAACTCCAATTTTGTCCTCAGCAATGTGCGAATGAGATTCAATAGAACTGTCTGGATAAGTGCATGATCCCGCAGAAGCAAATATTTTCCCAATATAATTTTTTTCCGAAACGGAACCGTGAAATTCTGATCCTACAAACATGCTTCTTCTTTTATCAGTTGATCCAGAAAATGAAAGAACATGCGGTACATATTCTCCTAGGTACAAGTGGGTGCATTTAGGCGTGACACGCGTAAACCTAGTGCAGGGCCTGGAAATCAAAAGACTTGATCAACGCGTAAAGTGGAATGGAAAACACACACAGAAATGTACAACATACTGATCAACCTGACAACTCCAATTCTGAAATTAAAATTTCGAGAAGTGACATACAAATATTAAGAGTGTAGTAGATGGAAATGTAATTTGATTATACATAAGGTAATTATTATATATTGTAACTTATTAATAATAGACTAATTTACACTTTGCATCCCATAACTTCTAAACTCGTCGCACTTTGCACCCCTTAAACTTATTTCAATCAATTTTTCACGTTAAAATTCATTTTCAACAGGGATAATATTAATATTTAATATGTAAACAATCATTTTACTTTTCATATTAAAAATTTTCAACTGAAAAAATTTTTTGTCTAATTTTTTTCTAACATTTTATATTTGATTCATCATAATAGAACAATCATTTTAATTTTTTTTGCTTTAATTTCTCACTTCTAATTTTATATTAGAATTGAATGGAACATTTTATGTTCTAACACATTTCAACCATGTACATTATATACTTACGATTGATGAATTGAACATAAAAGCCAAAAAAAATCAGTTAAAAATGTGATATATGAACATTAAAATGGCCTTTTAAATATTAAATACTAATATTACTCTTGTAGAAAATGAATTTAACATGAAAATTGATGGAAATAAGTTTAAGGGGTGCAAAGTATGACGGGTTTAAAAGTCACGGGATGCAAAGTGTTCGATTTGATAACTATGAAACCCAAAATGCAATTCTCAAAAACCATAAGGACGTAAAGTGTAAATTAGTCTTAATAATAATAATAAGAGGCTCAACTCAAGTGATCATAGTCTCTAATACAAAACATGAAATTAATTAATCGATTCATTATCAAATATATAAATATTAAAGCAGCAGGGATATGATATGGAGCTTACAGTGATGATTGGTGATTCGAATACGAGTAATTACAGCGGGGAATGCTTTTCAGTTCAGGGACTATCTGCGACCTCCCACAAATTGCGTCCATGTATATATATATATTCAGAGAGACAGACAGAGAGAGAGAGAGAGAGAGAGAGAGAGAGAGAGGGAGAGAAAGGTTGTTAATTAATCAACGAACGTGTTGAGTAGAATGAAATGAAAGAGGAGAGGCGTTGGATTAGGGCGTGTTTGGCAACTTAAGTACACTAATACCAAACTCCTCTAATTATTTTGCAATTGCGTCATTAATCTTTATCCTCCTTTATACATTTTAATTTAATTTTAACTTTTTAAGTGCTTATGCTATTTTCTTATAAATATGTATGTTCATATACTTCAAATTCTCATGTTGGTGTTAGTTCTTGACTAATAATGTTTGTTAGATGCAATTAATTTTTTGAATGTATCATTTGGGTAAATAAAAAGATTTCCGCTCGTGTATATATAAAATTTAAGTTAAAAAAATTATAAATACTAAACACATAATTATGATTAAAATTTGATAAGCATTTGAACAATAAAATATGTGCATATATGTAACATGATCCTATGTTACTATATATATGAATCATATATTAAGAGATTTTAGCTGATTGCCTGCTTAGTGTTTGTAAAACAAGGAGTGTGTATTTCAAACTCCATTATATCATAAACCTGGCAACAATACAGAGAATTCTCCTCTAACAAGTGATGTTATCACATCATACAACTATATAGCAGTGGCATTATAACTGCTATGCATCGGATTTTTCTTTATTTTCATTCATAAACCAACGGGAACTGGGTTGCTAAACCTTCGACCCTCCTTTTCAGATCCAAAACCTGATCACCTAACGGAAAATCTGGGGAGGTTATCAACTGCAGAAAATCCTGAAGTTTTGGACTTGAAACCAACTTTTTGGCTTCTTGGGTAATCTTTACGCCCTCGTGTATAAAGTCTGCGACTAACATGAAATCTTTCTCTTTGAAACCTCTTGTAGTCATAGCTGGAGTTCCAATGCGGATGCCCCCTGGAACTATTGCACTTTTATCACCTACATTCGTCCAATGAAACCACGTTAGAAGAAATAGCACAACAGAAGTTAGGGAGAGTGTAAATATTGTGGATGAGTAGTTTCCACATAACAATACTCACCAGGCACTGAATTTTTATTGAGAGTGATGGAAGCCATGTCAAGAATTTTTTCCGCCTGAGCGCCATTGACATTCTGCGGGAAATAATCAAATTACCTTGTAAAGTTGACGGGAAAATAACATTTTGTACTTATAATTTAACAAGCAACTCCATTTCTAATATTTCATGTTAATAACCCGCTTTCCATCCACTTCATATAGTTTTTAGATAGTTTTACTACTATGAAACAAGTGGCCGGCATAAAATAAAATAATTATAACCTCCACTAATTTTCATGATTTAATAATAATTAATTAACAATAAATCAATATTACAAATCCTATCAAGACGTCGAACACATATTAATTTCTTACCAACTAGTTTCTTACACTTGCAGTGTAGATAATAATAGAAGTATAGAGATATTCATTAACATGTGTTTTCCTTGTTAATAATAAAAATTCTCAGAAGTTCAGTAGAAACTTACAAATGGCCGGAGATTCACAAGGACCAAGTGATTATCACTTCCGTCAGAAACCAATTCATATCCTTGACCAATCAGTTTAGAAGCAAGACTTCTACAGTTAGAAACCACCTACCATTAAAATAAAAATACCAGGTCAAGATTATCATACAAGGTTCTTTTCAAAAGTCCATTTGTCCGTGAACAGAATATTGAAATGATACCTGCTTTTGGTAAGCCTTAAATTCTGGAGCTGCACATACTTCAGGCAGACTGCCAGTCCCCCAATTGTGTGGTTATGAGGACCACCCTGCGAAAATGATTTGCTAACATTAATTTTGCTTAAGAGACTATAATTTTAAATTGGAACAATATAATTAATTAATCACATTCATGATAATAGAGCATGAACAGAGTCAAGCTACCTGTAAACCTGGGAAAACCGCATTGTTGATAGCGGATTCTAAATCAACACCAAGAACAGTGTCCTTTTTAAAAAAAATCATCCCGCCTCTAGGGCCTCTCAAAGACTGTTGAGAAAAGTTTGTTAGTGTATACACGAAATTCAACCAGAGGCAGAACACGAAAATTAAAAAAAATGGCCTCCAATAAAATCCAACCTAAGAGGAACATATAGAGATGTATCTATGTTACAGCTGTGTAACTTATTGTTTGAAATACTTTAATGAACCTCATTGTGACTAATCAACATATACTAGCAACAAAATACAAATATCACAAAAGTAAGAACATACTAGTCCCTAAAAAAACATAAGCTTGATACTTTTAATGTATTTGTAATATATACTTCTTAATTTTGTAAAAAAAACTAATGACTTGCAAGGTTTTTAAATTATTCAAACTGAAAGTAAAGTACATTAAAATAAACACAATTATATAGCATAGGTTTAATAGGTCTTGTATCTCTGTGGAGTCGAGAAAGTTATTAATAATCATAGTGCTGAGCTAACAAGTAATTACCAGGGAAAAAATTGTCATAACAAGTGTTAACCCTGAGTTCACACCTTATGGGTAGTTGTTGTAACAATATCACAATACTCAAATGGATCAGCAACAACTGAAGCAGCAACGAGTCCACTAATGTGAGCCATATCCATCATAAGAAAAGCACCAACAGCATCTGCAATCTTTTTTCGGCATACGAGGGACACGTGATCAGAATACATATAAGAACAGCAAATAGATACTCCCTCCCACCCAACTGTTAACATTTGGGTTGGGCACGGAGATTAATAAAGGGGAAGAAGAGTGAAGAAAAAGTTTGTAATTTAGTGGGACCTACTAAAATTAATAAGATATGGATGAGAGGGAGTACCAATCAAGCAAAATATAAACACAAAAATAAGAGAAACATCTAACATGTTTCCAACAAGCAGCCAATATATTGTACCTTTCTCATACGAGGATAGTCAAAATCTCGAGGATAAGCACTGGCACCAGCAATAATGAGCTTTGGCCTAAAGATGTTAGCTGTTTTCTCGAGCATGTCATAATCAACAAGACCTACAAGAAGTGGAACATTAATTAGGATCACAAAACGCATCAAGTACAAGTACATATGTAAATACATGCAACTAACACCTTCCCCACCAATAAATGTCTACTATTGTTGCTTCAGATATCATAGTAAAATGTATCACCTGTTGATTCATTGAGCCGATAAGGCATGGATTCAAAATAAACAGATGTTCCTGATACACGTCTCTTAGGAGTCATGAACCCGTGAGACAAGTGTCCCCCGTGGGGTAAGTCCAGCCCCTAATTAATTACAATTAAGTTAATATCAATGCTGTACTCCAAGACCGTAACATAATAATTTAATAATTGAACAAAGGAACTATATATCTAGCATACCATTAGGCGATCATGTGGCTTTAGAATAGCAGTGTAAACTTCAAAATTTGCTGGTGAACCCGATAAAGGCTGAACGTTCACGCCCCACTTTTCCCCATCTAGGTGAAATGCAGCTAGTGCCCTCTGTTGACAAAGAATTTCTAGTTCATCAATGTACTCATTTCCACCATAATACCTGAAAAATATAATTAGTTCAAAACATAAGTACATAACATAGTATAACGAATCATAAAGTTTTTTCCAGACTAAAACATATCCGACCTCTTGCCTGGTAGTCCTTCAGAGTACTTATTTGTGAGACATGAACCAACTGCTTCCATCACTGCTCGGTATGTAAAGTTCTCCGAGGCAATAAGCTCTAAGCTTCGGAATTGCCGCTGTTTTTCCTTGTTGATAAGGGAACGAACTTCCGGATCAACTTCATCCAATGGGTTGTCTTGAAAGGTTATCCCAACACCTAAATAAGGAATTTGTAATGCTATGAATGAAAACTATTATTTTAGGAGTCCGGTGAGTAAACTAGTCATGGCTACCACAGAGCAACTTTAGATATCTAGTAGATACCCCACGGCCACTATAACAAAGTGGACCTCCAAGGAGTATTGGAAAGGCTATCTATGTGGGATTACGGTTGAATGACCTAAAGGAGGTCATACTAGCAACCCTCATAGTGATTTTGAACCTAGAATCTATAATGCACTACAGAAATACATAGCTACTGATAGTGTTTTTTTGAAATCTTCTTCTCCAATGGTTTATTTTACATGCTTATTTCATAAACAGAAATAATAATTAAACAAAAACTTGCATTTGAATGAAGTGATTCGAAGTACCAAACAACCAAGAATTAAATAGTCGATAACCACCTCCCATATCAGGTGCAGGAACAGAAGCAGAAGAGGATGGCCTCCCAGTAATCAAGCTAGCTTCGAGTTGAGACGAGCATCTACACGACTTCAAAACATTTAATCTACCCTGATGTGGGAATCCAACAACAACAGCAGGACCTTTATGAGACAAAACTGATGACCCTTTAACCCAAATGGGCTGCTGAAGAGAACCCATCACTGCACTTCCTTGCATACTCTCTACCTTGAAATATAAATACTCAAAATCTCCCTGCAAGTTTCAAGCTTTAGCACAAAACACAAAAACCAAACAATACAAAACCATATTTCATGTTTTAAAATGAACCCCTACATAAAAATGAGAACTTTCAGCATATATTCTCAAAAATAACAATCCAAACCAACACACACACAAAACAAAGAATATTACATAAGTATGGAATAATAATAATTACATGATGAAATTAAGGGGGGGGGGGGGCAAGACCAACCTTGTAAAATCAAGCAAATGTTTGATTCTGCAGAGAAAACAAGTAACTTTTTGAATTTTAAAAAGAGTGGAGGGAGAAAAGCAGCTTCATTCTTGGGGTTATAAATTTATAAGAATATTTAAGAAAAAAGAGAGTGTCGTTACAAAAACCCTATTATCAAAATTGCGCGCCGCAGCCCCTGATGTTTTTAGTTTTATATACTCACGCGCAACGCTCGATGAGGAATCACGACAAGGGCTTGTTTGGGCTTATTACAATTACTAAGATGAGGGTGTTGCTAAATCAAGTAAAATTTTACTTCATGCAATAATGAGTAAAACTTTTAACACCCATAGGATTAAATAAGAGATAGGATTATAGTTCTTTAAATTTCTTAATTCTATATTTGTTTTATAAAAATTTATTTGAGATTAGATCAAGGATTATAATCCTTTAAAATATTAATCTCTTGTTTATTTTCATCGGATAATACATATGATTATAATCATTTCTAATACTTGATTGGAGGAGGTATTATTTAATCATCTCTAACAAATCATTTTTTAAAGGATTATAATCCCTTCGTTATAATCCAATGTCAAACAAACAAAGGATTAGAAAATTTAAAGGATAATAGTTCAATCCATATGTTAATCCATCAAAATAAACATAGAATTATAATTTAAAGGATTATAATCTAATTCTCAACTTAATCTTTCGGAACAAACATAGAATTGAATAATTTAAATGATTATAATGCTGAGTCATAATAGTGAAGGATTATAATGAATGAATACTATTCCAAATAAACATGGCGTTTGAGTATTAAATGTACAGTAATTTAGTACTTAATGTGGTTGACTACTGTCTACGGCTGCGCGAGCGTATTCCTATTACTAATTATTATTATTATTATTATTATTATTATATTAAATAATAAATGTGACTAATGATAATATGATTGAATAAATTGATGTATTGAATTAATTATGATATTTTAGAACCGAATAATAATATATTTAGTAGTACTAACCAATTTTACTTAATAAAATTTATACTACAATGGTCATAAATTTAAATTTGTTAAATATTATTATGTACTTGTTTTTATTTAATTTTAAATTAAAAATAATTTATATTCTTAAATTTAAATTAAATAAACATATACGAAATATTTTAATATACTTTTTACATAAAAAAAATTGTAACAGCTCGTGAGAAATTTTAAAACTGTATAGTGATATATTGGAAAATAAATGTATAAAAATAGTGGTTAGTGCAAAAATGATATATTTAACATATATAACTCATAATAACTAGATTACTAATCGCACAAATTAAAAAATATATAAATGGTGTAAAAAGAAAGGTATACTCCATATTAATTAAATATTTTATATGTAAAATTTTACTTATATTTATATAATTTATTCCTAAATTTTACTAAAAATGGGTGATCATCTGTTTCAAAAAAAAAAAAAGGGTGATCATATATACAAATATTTTTAATTTTTATGAGATTTATATCTACGTCCTCAGAGACGGCATAAGATATTAGATTATGACTTTTAAGGATTTTAATGAGTAATTTGACAAGTCACAAGAACGTTGATTCGATAACTTAATTTTATTGAGTGAATTTGATAAGAACGTTGATTATAAATGCTGGGGTCGGATAAAATTCCCGGCCTCTTAAATTGCATATCAAGATACTTTCTCTTTCAGTTTGATAATATTTGAGCTTTCATTTTTTGGTACACTTTTTAAGATATTTGATTACATAGGTAAAATTATTATTTTTAAATTTTATTTTTGTGAATAAAAGTTTTAGTTTAATATTTTTATTCAATAAAAAAAATTTAAAAATAATAAATTTAACTATATAATCAAAAATCTTAAAAATTGTGTCACTACACGGAGGGAGTATCATATATGCAAGTGAATATACTAATGTTTTGTACAGACATAGACAATGAAAGGTAGTGGTGTTTGTCGAGACTTCACAAGATTAGACACCATTAAGCAATCTATTATTCTGTTTATGTTATTATGCATGTCAAGCTCTCTATTAACTCTCAAGTGCATTCAACCTCCCGGGTACTCATTATTCGGGATCACAGAGCATTCTTCTTCTGATCAGGCAGATCTCACCCTGCTATTCAGAGCCACTGCACATGAAAGAGGATGATACTAGTGAGTAAACCAGAAAAAGGTTGTTTCTCTCTCTTTTTTAATCTGAATGTTGTCGCAGTACATTGATTTCTGCAAAATGTTAACTTCTTTTTTCTGTCCCTGCCCCCTGGTTTCTTGCAAATTATGTGTCATTGATAACCTGATTTCCTGGTAGGAAATTTGTTTAACCCATTGTACAGGGAGCCTGACTAATGGCTTAATTTAAGAATAACAATATTCTGATTATACATGTTCTTTCAATTAATATTATACAAGTGTAACTCTAAGCAAGGAATATATAAAGGCAGCTGATTTGACAAAGAATCAATACCCTTACCCTTAATCAGAGCCTCAGAGGTGAAATTATGCAGAGCAAAGGGGGTCGTTGTACTTGTTTTTTTCCTTGGCAAGTGGCAGTTTGTAGTTCCTTCTTTTCCCCTTGTTGGTGAGCACTTCTGGTTAAAATTTGAAGTAATTGACTTTATTTGAAGATTTAACTACCCTTAAAGGAGTGTCTAGTTCCGCCATCATGTTCTATTTTGCTCTGCAACCTATTCATAACTAGATAACAGGGTTAAACTTTTCAAGCATGCATATTGTGAATTTAGTCCAATATATTTGAGAAGAACATTATGGTCGCTTGATCAGAGTTCGCCCGATATATTCTCTCTCGTTTTCCTGTTATTTACTTCTTGATCTATTCATATTGGAAATACTTTTGTCATGTACTTTTTTTATGGCAATAAACTCTGTCTTTAATTTATTACAGAGAAATGAGGTAACACTCCTTTCTACCAAGATATATATGGTTGAGAGTCTTGTCAGAAAAACTTATCCAGACAACAATATATTATTACAGGTAGCCATGCAGATCCTAGTCTACTGCAGATCATCACTCATCAGTACCTCCACACCACCAATGACCTGTGACTTAAAAACTGTTTACTCTAGATGTCCTGTGCTCTGGTACGGTGGACACCCTTGAACAAGTCATCGGAATCTGTATGTTTGATAAAAATACAACAATTTAGAAAGATCTGATCTTAAATATCACAATTTCGCAAAGAGGATCCAAAGTACTACATAAAATTTACAAATGTGTGTAGAATCAGAAATTACTTGGTACATAGTACAATGAGCTATACCCGCAATCCCATTCATTTTGGTCCGAACTTCACCATATATATACTGTAGTATTTTAGTCATGTTTCCTCTAGTTTCAAATCCAAAAACTTGGGGTTAATTATTTATATATGTCAATAGAAATTTAAGTAAACTTGCATACCTCTATACCAGTGTTGAACTTTTAAATAATGTGTGGATGAATTGAACAAATCTTTATCCATTCGTATCAATAAGAAAAATAAGGGTGAGATGTAATAGATAAGAAGATGCAATGAATTATGATGTCCATTTTACTTCTAATTCTTTGACTAGGAAGATGAGATGTCAGAAACAATAATACTAATAACAATCATTTAATCACACAAGACGAACTTTGCAGTAGAAAATTGCATTATTGTTTTAAGAGATAAAATATACAACTGAAATATATTGAACAAATTAGTACAATCCACGATAGATAAATAAATTTGATAAGACTCATAAGCTGGCTACTAATTATCTACTGGGAAACCAAAGTCTGCAATTATCTGTTTATCGTTTCTATTCGATAATTATACGTGTTGTGATACAGACACTTCTTCATGTTGAATCTCTGTCAAATGTACACAGGATTTATTCTTACAAAAAGAAAGCATTCACCGACGCATCGAGCTCATAAAGAGACACAATAATATTATCTACGCGTCTTCCCGTGACCCTTACTAAATCCGCCCTCCATGGTATTGGCAGGTACCACCCTGTTGAAGGTACAGCTTACGGTTTTCTATAGTTATGTTCAGTTATACACTATTATTTGACATCAAACAAGGGGACTTTGTCAGCAATAAATAATCAAATATAAACAATAATATATATTACTGATTCCTAATCTTGGATCCGAGACATATCACGCAAGATCTTTTACCCTTTCCTGCAATGTATAGCTTCCCTCGTTTCGGTTATTCGTAACAACGTTAAAAATGAAATTATATATCTTTATATATAAAAATCTTATATTAAATTGATTTACAAAAAGTCAACTAAAATTAGATGACTCGTGACAATGATCATCTAATAAAATACAAAAAGCATATTAATATGTCCAGTTATCAGCATTAGCTTAACACAACTACTAATCTGAATTGATTGATATCGAAATGTTGAAGTTTGCCTAATTCATATAGCAAAACCACTGCATATATATAATGTAAGCTTCATTTCTGATTAATTTAAAGGTGTTGACCAACTATTTGCGTACGGCTATCCCATTATCAAAATTAAAGGTTTATGAATTGGAGCACTTTCATTTCCCTTGATAAAGTGTATCTATAGTCAACTATCTTAATGTGTAGATGATAATTGAATCATTTTTCTTTCGGTTTAATTGCGTAATTATAAATACTTATGTACTCCAAAGTTGAAAAATATTTGGCGAACCAATACAAATGTCCGAAGAATTTAAATTTTTACCTCTTATTGCCAAGAAAAGAATAAATATTTCGTTTCGTATTTCGTAGGCTACAAGTTAAGACAAAAAAAACTAAAATCGATAAGTATTAGGAGTATTATTCATCAGGATGAATAAAATGGAAATGTTGGTTATGATGTCAATATACAATCCAGAAAATTCATTTAGCAAGTTATATGATTGTGTATTATAGATTTATAGGCAAGTTGTTGTTTTAGGCTTGCTAAGAGCCACTCCGTGCATATATTACTTTATTGTGTATTTTAAGCTTAGTAGTTCATTGATCATTCTATAAATAGATTAATCCAGCAGTCATTAGTTTAAACATGTATTAAGGAATCAAACAAGAGAATATTGCATTTGTTTGTATGGGGATCTGCATATCCACTGCATCTTCTGGGATACATGATATTAAGCATGGCTCTGAGAATGTTGTGTATTATGAAGAAATGAACAATACAGGTGATGCAAATGAAAGGACTGGTTCTCTTCATTCTCGGCAAGGGAGTAAAGGGCTCAATCAAGATTGTGGGATTATATACCAGGTACATTAAATTGCAGGGCATGTCGATACCATGTAAATTTATATGTTTATTAGTATATACCTTGTTGTTTATAGACTATGAAGTGTCTGAATCTGAACTTCATTGTTCTCTTAAAAAGGGCTATGGAATGGAATATGGAACTTTATGTGGAGTCTTTGATGGGCATGGAACAAATGGTCATTTGATCAGTAAGTTGGTAAGAGATCGCTTGCCTTCATTGCTCTTGAATCAAGTGAATGATA
Source organism: Oenanthe sinensis (assembly GCA_028671895.1). Lineage (NCBI taxonomy): Eukaryota > Viridiplantae > Streptophyta > Magnoliopsida > Apiales > Apiaceae > Oenanthe > Oenanthe sinensis. The sequence goes on along the minus strand of CM053814.1, from coordinate 2,023,763 downwards.
TTGTGAAATACAATACAACATCGTACGATGATAAAGATTTTGAGAAGTGGAAAGAGGCTTGTATTAGTGCATTCAGAGTGATGGATAAAGAGATTAAGCTTATGGAGAATATAGACTGCGCTTGCAGTGGTACCACTGCCGTTACTGTTACAAGACAGGCACGTTTATAAGCGTACATTATTTTCGACAATATTTATTTACTACATATTGTACACTTCTCACTAGATTAAAAAATTATGCAGGGTGATGATCTCCTTATAGCTAACCTAGGTGATTCAAGAGCAGTATTGGGAACGATGGGTAAAAATGGAATCCGGGCTGTTCAGTTAACCACCGACTTAAAGCCATGTGTTCCCCGTGAGTCCCCTTTTAACATTATCATCTCTTGTTTCTAAATCTGAATTTCAACTCTTAAAGGCTTGGTTTGTATCATCTGATGATCTGATCATAATTTTATATTGGATTTTATATGATGCAGTGGAAGCCGAGAGAATTAAAGCATGCAATGGTCGTGTGCTTGCACTTAAAGATGAATCACACGTTCAACGAGTATGGTTGCCTCATGAAGACTCTCCAGGGCTAGCCATGTCTCGAGCTTTTGGAGACTTCATACTTAAAAACCATGGTGTGATTTCCATTCCACATGTCACCAGTCACCGTCTAACTTTCTCTGACCAATTCCTTGTTCTTGCAACTGATGGAGTAAGCAAGCCTTCATTCCTCGAAACAAATAAATATATAAACGAAATCTTGAGGAATAAATTTTTACCAACAAGTTGTTACAATTTCAGGTTTGGGATGTGCTCAGCAATAATGAAGTAGTATCAATAATATGGGCATCAAAGAGCGAAGAAGCGGCCAAGGCAGTGGTGGATGCAGCCACAGCTGCCTGGGAACACAAGTATCCAACTTCAAGGAGGGATGATTGTACTGTCATATGTCTGTTTTTTGAAAGCAGTTTGCATCACATCACATAGTCACAACTCACAAACATAACCCTTCCAAATGACTTGAGCTTGTAATGTTATGTTTATACCAAATGAGCCTTGTGAATTTCATATATACAAAAGTATCACAATGCAGTTTGATGTTTTGATTTGCAGTGTTGAACTGTTGATTACATATATATAAATCATACATAAAGTAGGCAACTTATTGGGAATTATTACCTTGGCATAACATGTTCTCCAATTAAAAGGATAATAGTTCATAAAGCAACTTTAATCTAAATTCAAGAACCAATAATTAACATTGACATGATACAAATCTCCATGCTCTGTAGTCTGTAGATGTAACTTGTAAGTTGTAACAAGTAGAATAAGGTTGATTCAAATTTTAATATTATATTGCTTGTTATAAGTTACGAACTCCTGAAACTGATTTCAGATGTGCAATTTTACAATTATATAAAATTAAATAATTAAAACAATTAATACTTCCTAAGAAACATATATAACATAATGTGAGTAAACAAGCTATACATGTTGTTAGCTTCTCTGTTTTGAATAGTTCAGGCAGATTTTTAATTCTCAATCGGTCAGATGAATTAGCATTCATTGTGGAGCTAATTCTTTCATTTCACTTGTTATCAATGACCAACGCGATATAAAATATTAAAATGAATGGACATCAAATCATATCACTTCTTTCATTTTTCTTTTAGTCGAAATCTCATTTCTTTAACTGAATTATGAATCAATAATGACTTATAAATCTACTCGTCAACTGCTACTCCTCCCTCTTTTACCGGGCTCGTAATGAATATAATAGAAAATAATATTTGTAATATTATTTTATTCAACTGATATTAAATTAACTAATAAATACTTATTTAAGACAATTAATCAGCGTGTCGGACGCCAAATAATCTTCACCCGTCATGTCGTTTATATACTCGTACATAGAATTTTCAGTCGTCAATACAAACTTGAACGTGTAAAAAAATTGATTATAACAATGACTTATCTTTGTAGCATAGATGCATAATCAACTATAGTGTTTATAAAAAATAAAAAGCTAAAACTATAGTGTTTATAATTTTTTTGATAATCATTTTTTTTAACAGGCGTATCGTTATTTGAAACTAGGAAAAATCACTTTAAAGAGTTGTAACGAAGTCAGACAAATGTATATTCAATCCCTAGCCACGTCTATCCGTTGGACTTTAAGCAATTGTAGTCCTAATGAAGAAAAAACAAGTTGCAATCAATTAGCAACTTGTAGAGGGAATTTGCAATTCAGATTTCAGCTATGATTCGACAGGAAGCAAGTGAAAATGTGAAATCTAATTTAAAAAATTGCTAAACTTGGGCATTTTTTTAATAGTGAATAAGTAAAAATTTTAGAATGTTTTTCTAAAATATAAATAGAGTGATGTAATCATAAAAATTCTAATTTTAATATTTTTTGTTATAAAAAATTATATCAATCGTAATCGATAGGAGCCAGAAGCCAAAAATAAATTAGTAATAACAATCTTAATATATATATATATATATATATATATATATATAATTTATTAGAATCCCTTGTTTTGTTAGGCAAACTCTTCTAGGTAAACATACAAGATACTTTTTTCTTATTGAGTGGATTACACACTGCATAATTGCAGAAAGACTGTAAACGTACCGTAAGTAATACGACTCCATGTTAATTAATCAAATGAAACGTCTCTATTCCTTGTAAACATAACATTGTGTTTGGTTGCGATTAATAAATATGAAAAGAATGGAAAGAGATTTAAATATTACTAGCTTGTATCCCGTGCGATGCACGGATGAATTTTTTTAGTTTTTTAATATTTTTATTTTAATATTTTTTAATGATTTGAATTTATTTGTATTTGTATAATAATAATTTAAATTTTATTTAATATTATATGCATATGTTTTTATATAATTTATTTGTATTTATATTTTAATAGGATAATTTTTGTTTGTTTTGTATAGAGATATATTTTACTTAGGAGATTAATGTGAGACATTTTAATTAGAAGATTAATATGAGATTGTATTTTAGTTAGAAGATTAATATTTTAAAATTAGGCCCAATAATTAATCAATTATCCGGCCCAAATATCGACCGACTACCAAAATTTCAATGTTCTCATAAATTTTAATGATATATTAAATTAAAATTATATGATAGACTTTAATGATATATTAAATAAAAATTATAGGATAAGTGAGATTCGTAAAATAAAAAATAAAAAATATAATTTAAATATAATATAATATTATCATATCAACGGAATTATATTCTTATATAAAAGTAATATTTATATTCTTTAGAATTATAATGTTTTATGAATTGTTTGCATAAAAGGAGGACTACTGGTGTTAGAATTGTATGTATGACTATACTTTTTAAAAATTTAACGGTTAAGATTGTTTCTATGGTTCACTTAAAATTGGACAGTCAAGATCTTTTCTATGGTTCACCCAGTACCAAACCAACCGACGACTAAAACTTTTAATCTTTCGTCTTTAATAATATAGTATAGATGGGTAAAAATTCAAGAATTTCATTTCTTTCTCATTCCATAGATAACAATCTAAACTAAAAATAAAACTCATCAATTTGAGATGTAATGTTTCATTCTCTCTCATATTCATTTTCTTCTCATCGTAGAAGTTTTACTTTCATTTATTTTTGTTTCATATTCTTTCTCCCAACTCCATTATTTTGTACTTATTTTCACTTATTTTATTTCATTTCATTCAGTTCTTCCCAACTAAACACAACATTAGTAATTTCAGGGTTTTAATTGAGAGATCGGAATTAGATAATAATTAAAACTCACAATACTCATTTATAAATATAATTGGATGAGTGGGAATAGAACTGTTAGAGCTGCTATAAAATAGATGGAACTATTGTTATCATTTAACACTAAAAAGTGGTTTTTTGCGCTAAAATAGCACCATATCTCCGATGCATTGTTCCAAATCTTGTTCCAAATTGATAAAATTGAATATAGAATTGATAAACTAGTATCGAATATATTAGATAGAAAATTGATGTCTCTATTTTATTCATTTCCCTCCATTTTTTCAATTTTTGACGAGGTGTCAGTTATAGCTACATCTATTTTTTGTTCTATGTATGTATAGAACAAATTATAGCATTGTGTTATTTTAGCACAATGTTTAACACACCATTGGAGTGACGAATTTTAGTTTTTGTTTTATAATATAGATATAGAACAAGATATAACACACCATTGGACTTGCCCTTATAGTATATACTAATACAAGAGTCATGTTCCCTGACAATCGATTGTCTAAATCATCTATCCACACTTTTTCCCGCGGATAGCCTTATAATATGTACTAATACAAGGGTCGTGATCCCTAACAATCGATTGTCTAAACCATTTATTCATGTTTTTTTTCCCGTTAATAGGATTAATACGTGAAATTTTTGTGAATCTAGGGGGACACGTCATTTATCCACGCTTCTGGAGGGTTAACTATGGTTTTTTCCTATCCGCAGAAAAAAGCGCGGATATATGGTTGGTCAATTATCGCATGTGAGGGACCAAAACATCTAATACAAATTATTCATTCAATCAATAGTTTATTCGAAATTTTGAATTTCATTTAAAATTTTAAATTTTGTAAAATTAAATAATTAAAAAAAATGTAGTTGAATTTCATTTAAAATTCAAATATTAATATTAATATAAAGTTTAAAGTTTAAAATAATAATTCAATTTCTATCATTTTAAATATATTATTTAACATAATTATATTTTCTAAATACCATATAACATTTCTCTCATATTAAACCCTTTTTTTCAGTAAGCTCATATTAAACTCTAGTGAGAGGTAATGTATTTTTAATCTTGTCTCCCGAAATCATACAAAGTTTGTAATTTGATAAGACTCACTAAAAGTCAAATGCGAAATTATAATAGAAAACAGAAGAGAAATTATAAAAAAATATTACTTTTTAATGTTTTTTTTTTATAATTTTACGTTTTTTTGTAAAAATAATGTTTGCAACCAGATGCAACTTATTTTTCTATTTTTCAAAAAAGTAATTTAAGTTGTTTTTGGTTGCATTTAAGATTGTTTGAAGTTGCTTTTGTTTGAATTTACGGTTGTATTTTAATTTTAATTGTGGAACTTGTTAAGCAACATATTATGCAATTACAAATTAATTATTTTGACTAAATTTTAAAGTTGTATTTGTGATTAATTTGGTTGATTCCAGTTGTAAAGTTGCAAAACTGTATTTTTGTAAAAAAAAATTTGAAAAATTGTATTTTTGCAAAAAAAAAAACAACATATTTTTGTAAAATATTTTTAAAAAAGTCAGTATTTTTAAAAATAAAATAAAACTACCCATAAGTATTTTTCAAAAAACGCCAAAATAGAATATAATATACCAATGAATGGTTAGCATCACTTCATCAATCACTGGCTTTTTCTCTATCTAGAGTCGTTTTCACATAACAGATTCCTTCACAACTTGACCCTCTAATCCTTTCATCTCATTATCGATTCATCGACGACTTAACGGCCTCTTTGCAATGTATTATTTGGAAGTAATTTATATATATATATTCATCTCTTATAATTTAAATTTAAATTTAATTTTCCTAAGTATTTGTATATTTATTATTTTTAAAATTCAATTATATCCTCGTTTTTATTATAATAATTAAAAATATATATGAAAAAAATTATTTACATATTTTTATTAATATTTACATATTTTTTAAAATAAGCATATGAAAAGAGACCGATGAAATAATAATTTTTATGTGTTCTTCAGATTAATCAATCACTAATCTCCTTCATGGATCTAGTAAATACACAAGGGAATATCTATCTCCCTAAAAAATTTGACAAATTATTATTATTAAAATATCCATGAAAATTAAAATTTATAATTGTGACCCTTCAAAAATATATTTCATATTAGTTTAATATTTTTTTTATAAAATTCTAACATAATACTTAAATTATCTATCATCCCAGTAATATATTTGACAATCAATATAAAATATAAGAAGCAAAAGGTATCACTACGATAGTACCGACTAGTCGACTATCGATGAATAGTTGAGGAAATGTTGTTGAGAATTTATGTACATAATAACACATATTGGTCCACATCGATTAGGAATATTACAGTATTGCCCATAACTTGTTTATTTTATAAAGGGCAGCTGTCTAATTTACTATTATTGTAAATTATAAAATTTATGAACAAATCTTGGCGGATGATTAACTGCATGTTTGGCCGACTACATCAGCAGCTTATAAGACATGAAGTTTAAGATTTTGGTAAAACGGTTCAAACTATACTACAGTACACCACAACTATATCACAATTATTTATATATATATATATATATTGTTACAAAACACAAAACACATGTTATGATTAGTTGATTATAATTTTTTTTAATTTTCATTATTATTTTCTTACCTTCTAATATATAATATACAATTAATGGTTTAATGTATATTGAAAGTTATACATATTATAGAACTCTATTTTATAATAATTTTTAATTTTTACATTATTTATATCTTTACTTAAAAATAAATATTTTTAAAATTTATAAACAACATAGACAACACAAACTGTACTGCACCACCTCGCATTTTCATTATATAATTTACGTAATTTTTGAGTTACGCGATACAGTTTAAAAATTTGATCAAACCGCGTGTGCGGGTTGATTTACGTTTTTAAAAAAAATTCACACCGCATGCACGTCAATACCCTAATGTCACGCGTGCACTGTCAACACCCTAATGTCACGCGTGTTTGGATGAATTTGAGTATAGGTAGAAGTCGGCTACGTCAATTGTCAATTGTCACGTATCAGGCATATCGTTCGACTTCTTTGGACAACGACGGTTTAATTTGTTACGTATTGTGGTTTGTAACCAATAAAGTCGGATCATATTAATAAATTATATATTAATTATTTTATATGATTTAAATATTTAATTTAGTATAATAATTTATTTTGTTATTAAATTTTTTGTACATTTTCTATATAATGTTGTTTTTATATTAATATTTATAAAATTTAATTATAAGTCATAATTTTAAATAAATAGAAGAGTTTGAATATTAATGAAATTCAGTTGAATGTGAATATTAAATAAAAATTATAGGGTACGTAGGACTCTTCAAATATAAAATATAGAATATAATTTAAATATAATATAATATTATTCATGAGTAGTTATATAAAACGAGGACTCAGTGATAGACTGATAGAGTTGTATCTTTTTTAAAATTAGATTTTATTAAAATTGGATGGGTAGAATCGTTCAGCTAAAATTGGACGGTTGAGATCTTTTCTATGGTTCACATGTAGAATCGAGATAACTTTTTTTTTATTGTTTGGTTGTAATCTATACTATATTATTAAAGCCGAAAGATTAATATATTTTAAATATTTATGTTATTAATATTTTTTATGTAATATTGTACATGGAATAAATTAATTTTGAATCATATTTATATTATGTGTTTAAAGTCTCATTAATATATTGTTATATATTTATAATAATTAAAATAGACTAATAACTCGTGTAAAGTATTAATAAAAAGAGTTTTGAATATATTAGAAATATTTTAATTAAAATTTAAATAAAAGAGTATGTTTTAATATAGATAAAATATTAATATAATTTTAATATTCAAAAATTTTATTATAAATTTGCAATTTGAAATAAATTAAAGTGTTTGAGCGATGAGGAGATTGAAACATGATATTAGATTGTGATTATAACTCTATATTCTAATTAAAAAGAAGTTCACTTAGAGTAATATAATATAAAAGTATATATAATATATATAATAATATTATTTTAATATTCATAAATTTTAATTAATAAATTATGATACTAAATAAATTAAAGAGGTTGACTAATGAGGAAATTAAAACTTGATAGTATATTGTGTTTAAAATTGAGTAGAAGAAAGATATTTGTATTTGAAGTTGAAGTTGAGTAGGGTACAAAAGGACCAAGGACCAAACCGACGACCGACCAAACACTTGTCTTTATTATTTTAATAATATATTATAGATTATTTGTACCGTACCATTTCTGTTAACTCAATTAATTATCCGTGTTGATCGTGTGAATATGATTTTATATTTGCGGACCGGATCACAATTGTCATTTGTATCATCTCTGCGCGGGACCGATTCTGATAATTTAAAGTGACAAGAATGAGAGTTAAATTATATAGTTTGATGTATGATTTTGAATTCAATTTTTTATAAAAATATTTCAAATTTAAATGGATAATCTTAATAATAATAATTAAATGTGAAATTATTCACCTGTTGAGATAAAACTCGTTAAAATTAATTAAAATGTATACAAATTTCTCCGAACACTCAATATATTATATTATGATAATATAGGAAAAAGAGAGAAAATAACTATAACTTCATGGGGGGAAAATGGAAGGACCGATTAAATATGTATGTTTTAAAATATAATATAAAAAATTAATATTTCTAAGAAAATTTGATAATACAAATTTTAATTTATTTTTTAAAAGTTGAAAAATAATTTTATTTAAAAATATGAAAAAATATACTTTCTCTAATAATAATTTTTAGATTAAAAACATTTTTCAATTTTTTTAAAAATTTATCAAATACTTTTTAATCAATTTTTAATAAAATTTATTATTACTATCTATAATAACTCCGATGCCCTCCAAACCCGGGGTCTAGATTTGGGGGTCATCAATCAATCAACAACCAATAACAAAAATAAAATAATAAATCCAAGGCACACTGACCCGTCAACAACCAAAAATAATAAAATAATAAACTAGGGGCACACTGGATCACTAACAGGTTATAGTATGAAGTTAAGCAACTGAAACTAAAAGTAAATCCAAATACTTTATTACAAGCCCACTACTAATCCACAAACTCGAATCCATGAGTCTAGATAGGTTTTAAGTCTAGATTCAGTTTTATTACAAGTATTATCTACAGACATACTAAAACAACTAAATATCTGGGAGGCCCGAGAAGCGCGCGGTCCCGACACTTGTTTCTCGCTACGCCTACTAGAACTGTTGGAATGGCTCATACTGACAGTCTAGCATAATTTGGATAAAATGAAAGAGTAAGCCAAAGAAATGCTCATCAAGTATATGAATAATAGAAATGTAGCCAATATATGAAATCTGTATAGATAACGGAATATAAAATAGTTTATAATAAAAATTAAACAATAAATGAATCACAGTTTATCTCAACCGAAATAATGCAGTATGTCATCAAAATGAACCAACTGCTCAAAATCAATATATAATAGCCACACAGGCAATATAGATTGGATACACAAATAAACACTATTGCCCACTGATCAGATTTCAAAAGCAATAGGATCCCTTTATAGATCATCGGTACATTTCTCTACCCATAGATATAACAAGGATTTCAAAATATGTTGGTGTAGGTGCCCTAGAGGCAATACAATGTTTATTTTGATAAACCTTTATGTCATTTGATTATTCAATAAACGTATTTATTATGACTTTAATTACTGCGATATATTTGTTAGCATAATAAATGTCCTTAGAATCATGATACTCGTTATATAGTTTAAGTACATGACTTGAACTTGAGATTATATAATATATCATATTCTTAAAGGTTCCCTAGTCGAGTATTATTATGATAGGACAATAATAATACATAAATAGACTAGTATGTTGTTTGACAGATAACCACATCTCATTGGTTATAAGTATGGGGATACTAAAGTCAATACATAGGTACATGTAGGGGTACATGGTACTGGACAGACCCACAGTGAGATTCTTCATGTTTAATTAAGTCATAAGAAAGACTCACAGTGATAATGGTGTAATGATCCTCTGACTTGAGATCATTATATTTCTATACGAGGATTGATATACTTTGACTACATTAAAAGTTACCTTTGACCGGGTGATGATAAAAGTGGACATCGGGTATATCATGAGTCGTATGAGAAATATGAATGATAGATAAAGGATTTAACCCTCCTATAATTAGGAGAGATATTATTGGCCTCTTGATTGAGTGAGACTATAAAATGCATGGCCGTGCTCAAATAATGATTTGTTTTTCATAGTCTACTCATGGATCAAGTAAACCCGGATTAAATGTTGAAGAGGATGACTAAATACATGCCTCGAGTTTAATCTATAATATATATGGTTAAAGGGATTATATTACACGGAAACATTAATCACGAAAGGTTTTATCGAGTCACGATTTAATTATTGTTTAATTAGGTAGCAATGATGTATTACTAGATACCGCTCATTGTTTATAATTTTATTGGAGAATAAAATTATTGCTAATTAAATAATAGCCTATAGGGTCACACACATAGAGCACCTAGAGGAATAGTTAATTTAAATTAATTGATGATTAATTCGAATTTATTATATTAATTAAGTGAGACTTAATTAATTGAAATAAATTCGAATTTGAAGAATTATATTTCTGTCAATAATAATTAAGTGTGACTTAATTATTAATTAAATAATAGAAGCATGTTTTATTATTTAATCCTATGCCTACATGGGTTAGGTTTTTGCTAAAAAGGCCCATTAACCAATCATTATAAATAGATAATGATAGGTTAAATGGCTTACACGTTTTGGTATAAACCCTAGCAGAAGAGGCAGTATAGGAAGAGGCAGAGAGAATTCGAAACCTATCAAAGGAGGCTAGTACTTCCGTTCCGTGTTCAAGATCGTGAGACGTTCTTAAAGGTGCTCGTGTGGATACCATAGAGGTGCTTTCGAGAGGAAGACACAAATCGTGATAGCAAGGATCTCCGTTGAGTTCGTGGCATTCAAAATCTTAATAGGTATGATTCGATTATCACCATAATCCGTCAATTCTTATACATGATCCTGCGTTTGGGTTCCGAAAATTTTCGTTATATTTACGTTTATCCGCTGCGTTTTATGCCTCGGAACCCAACAAAATATAGGTACCAAAATAGGCAAGTAATGTTAGCCTATAGGAAGATGGATTGGTCACCATATCCTCCTCAAATGCTGGACTCTTATCTCTGAGCCTCTTATGCTAAAATTCCAATCCAATGAAGCAACCTAAATAAAATAAAGTTATGCTTAGTTTTAAATACAGACCATATCCTCATTATTTACTACGATAACACAAAATATGATGTGTTTATTATAATCAACTTCCAATATTCAAAGTACAAATAACAAGTAACTCTGATGTACAGAATGAAATAGGAATCATAAATAGCTCTGAACAATAACTATTTATCATGATATAAATAATCGAAACAATAAAATAAAAGTGTTTATGATGATCAAGGAGAAAATACTTGTCTGATATACATGTAGTCTTAAGCTGAAATGGGTCGACTACACTGCTCGTCTCACGGTATCACCTTTTAATAATTCTTTAATTTGTCGCTCGTGCGGTTGCTATGAGTCTGAACTATTGAGATCGAGTCCGCGCGTCTACATCTATAGTCAAATATAATACGGTACTTTAGTCCTTGAAGTATCTTGTTATATTCTACCAGCGTTTATAACTTAACTATACTTATATACTTATCTCAGACATATTCATATTAACAAGAAAACTCATACCAAACCTAACAAACCAATAAATAAAATATAAACCCAATCATTAACTAATCTTCAAACAACCAATTAACCATCGAGACTCAAATATTAAACAACAATTAATCCTCAAAACTCGAATATAAATACATAATTAACTCTCGAGACTCGAATATAAATAAACAATTAATTCTCGAGACTCGAATATAAATAAACAATTAATCCTCGAACAAAAGAAATAAAACTAACAATTCTAATTCATACATTAAAACTTATAACGTCTACTCTCGATGACGTTATCAAATTAAACAATTAAACATAGCATTAAACTTTAAAAAAAACATTTTTAATCAAATAATACTTGAAATCTGAAATAAATATCCCATTACAAGAATTTTTTTCGAAATATGGTTTATGTAAAATGAACTTTTTCCGGTGTCACAATCCTTCAAAATCAATCACAAACAATACAATCCAACTATACTAAGATAAAGTAAATAAATTTAACCCACATAATAAATTATACATATACACATAAAATTGATGGAAACGAGAAACACAGTCACATAAACCCAAAAGTCCGGCTACCAGATAACTTTCCGGAGTATAAACACAATCTCTAAAAATTATGAAATTAATATATATAAACTAACATGCTCGAATATTTATATGTGTCAAGTCATGATCTTAAAAACCTTACCGTAAGATCAATTACGGACACCCCACGAGTCTTTTCTGACGGTCGAAAAATAGTTTCAGAAAAATCTGAAATTAATCCCCATGCACAAACACATGTCGTACTGCCTCTTAATTTGATCACCATAATCAAATCTCCTTTCTATACCTCCTAAATAAATTAAAAAGAAAAACTTGCTCATGAAATAATCTTCTCAAAACGAATCCAAATTTATACACATGCGTAGGTCTTAAAGCGCCGGTGATTTATATATATAGATATCAAATATTGAAGGCATGATTTATAAGATATGAATTTTGAAAGCTTTTAAATATATAAATATATACGTACCGTGTAAGACATAGCATAACAGGCGACATGGAGGAACCAAAACACAGAATGAGGAGTGGTATTTGGCGCGTGTGTTTAAAAGGCCGAGAAAGCAAAATAAACAAAAAAACAAATTACGGAAGGGTGGTTTTTAACAGAAGAAAGACAGGGGCACAACAGGGGAGAAAGGAATTGGCAAATTGCAAACGGGGTGGGGATGTACGGGTAGATTAGGATAATTATAAAAAAAACTTTTTCTTTTAATTTTTTTTATAAATTATAAACATATTTAAAAAAATTATTTTCACGTTTAATCTCTAAATAATTTTAAATAATCCCAAAAAAAATTATAAAAAATTTATAAGGAAAAATATAAATTTTATTATTTTTAAAACGAGATAAAAATAATAACTTTTCAAAATATTTAAATATTTTAAATATTCAAAAATATAAAAATACTAAATTTTGAATATTCAAATAATTACTCCAGATAAAATTTTCGCCCGAAAAAAAATACCGACTCGAGATACTAACCCGATCAATAAAACAACATAAAAAAAATTAAAATCGAACATAACCCCACTGAACCGAAGATAATTTCTAAAATAATAATAAAAATATGAAAATGCATTCACCTTAAATAAAAAATAAAAATTTTATTCCTACTCTTTAAGAAAACCAATAAAATATTTAAATAATAATAATAAATTTTGGAAAATATCCGGGTTGTCACAATAACACTATCAAATGTTCTCAAGAATAACAAAATTGTTAGGGATTGTGGTGTTAACATTGTAATCAACTATGAGATACTTAAATTAATTAGAAATTAACTAAGTAAAACATATTGTCATATGTATATTGACAGTATTTTAGTTGTCACTTATAACGGTATGTATAAAAGTCAAGTAGGTGACAGCAAGTCTCAATAATTATTGTCTTGTAAAAATATAATAACATGATCTATGATGTAGAAGTTCACAAAGTGTTCATGCACAACATGGATCAAATCATTGACAGTAACGTTCTGCAACTGAAGCCTACGACAACATATTCAAGTGACATCACATTTGGAACAGACGACAACAACTATTCCTTTGACTATAAACTTGGTGGATAATGAAGATCCGAAGACATCAACTATTCCTTTGACAGTAAATTTGGCGGAGAATAAAGATTCGAAGACAACAAATTTTACTAACAGCAACATTGACGGGATAATTGATAGCAACATTGACGGGGATATGTGACAGCAGCTTTGTAAGACAACATATTTTAGAAGACTATCAAATGTGACAGTAAAGTATGCGGAGTCAAAGATACTGTCACCAAAGAGAAGCTAAAGGTTGACAATAACCTTTTTTGTGAAGCTGACAGTCTGTTTCAGGTAACAGACTAGGTAGTAAAAATTAAAGAATTGATTTTGACATTACTATTTAGTCTGTCAAGCCTACTACTGCAACTTGGGAGAAGACAGACAAAAAGATAAAGCATGCTGAATGAGTCAAGGATGTCTGTACATCTCATAACAGCTTTATCTACAAATGGAATAAAGACAAATTTGAATAGAAAAAGTGAAGTTTCTATTTCAAGATTTGTTCTAGGAACAAGAGAAAGTACACTTGTAAGTGAGATATGTGTTTCAGTATAAATACACATGTCTCACAAACACTTTCCCTAGCACAACTGAGCTTAACTTTTCTCAAGTATAGAAACACTAACAAGTTCTTTGTTACTGTATCTATTGAAGCTGAAAACATTTTCCAGTCAGTTGTAGCAAACAAAAATTAATAAAATTAATTTTTGAAGTTAAACACCTTTCTTCATTTGGTTGCTTACCGTTGTCTGCATTTCATACTTAATATTATTACTTCTTGTTTGTTGTTAGCAAGATAAGTGATAAATTATTAAGTTACATTCACCCCTGCAACACTCATATTGTCTAACAAAAAATATTTGCTAAATTATTAAGTAATTTATGAGTCATTTAGTTCATGGAGTGGTATCAGGTTGGAATCAGAAATCAGGTTAATATGGTATGAGGATGAAATATAATTCTTGATATCACGTGTTTGATTGAATGATGTAATGAATTTGTTAATTTAATATATTTTTTAATAAATAAAAAAATATACACAGTTAATATAAAAAATAACTCACTATTATTTATTAAATATCAAGTGACATCATTATAAAATTTTTATTTTAAAAATTAACATGAAATTTTATAAATAAAGACAAAAAATAAGAAAATTTTGATTTTATTTCTCATACCCACCTCCGTTAATGAATCACGAACCTATGCCTTATAGGTATATAACTACAGTGAAATGATCAACTTTTCTCAGATCTTTTTTTGACCGACCTTTTTTCTTGTGTGTCTAATATTCAAATTAATACTCCTACCACTCAATAGTAACTCAACGAGAAAGCTAAATTTACAACTCTGAACGGCCCTTGTTAATTCTCCTCTCCGCACCCCACTTAAAATAAAATAAAATAAAATACAATAAGATTAGAGTAATTAAATTATATGATCATCGCTCCAAAAAATCAAAGCCTTGTTGTATCACTAACAATACACACAATAATAAATACTATATCTCCATCTCTATATATACACACACAAACACCCCTTTCTTCTTATTTTGTACGCAACAGAATATACTTTTCTTCTGTCCTCTCTCCGATCATATTTTCTCCCGCCGGCGACCAAACGACGATGGTACGGTACCTCGCCGGAGCAGTGGTGCTCCTACTAGTTATTTCATTGTCATCCGTCGTCGAGAGCCGCCGTGACATCGCAGGTGATGTGCTAAAGTTGCCTTCTGAGGTTTTGAGTTTTTTCCGGCCGGTCGCCGACGATGATGACTCCGTCGGGACGAGATGGGCGGTTCTCATAGCTGGATCCAACGGTTACTGGAATTATAGACATCAGGTAATGATCATCATCGCAGCTATAAACAACTTTAGAGTGATATATTGGTGTTCATGTGAGAACACTTTATTAATTCTCACTTCAACACAATATATATCAAATTGATTTATAATTGTTAGGCGTTATAAATTAATTTGATATATGAATACATGTATTAGGTTTAGTTTATATTCATTTTAATTTGTATGCTATGCAGTTGAGTTTACTTGTTTTTCTTTATTTGCTCAAGTTATTTGTTTTCATTTTGGTTTACTTTTATGTTTGTTCTTTGATGAAACTATGAAAATAATTATGATTGTTCTTCATTTGTGGGACCCCCTGCCAAGGATGAAGACAACATATGGGAATATGTTATCACTTTTTGTTAATGTTGTTTTGTTTATGCCAAGTTTAATCTGTGAATTTGCTGAACCTTTTTTTTTTGTTGTTGATAATTATCGATTTGCATACATTTTTAAATGTATATAGAGATACGAAAACCTCTTTTTGTTGTTCTTAACCGGAGAAGAGGGTTTTTTATCTGGGTATAATGATAGGATTGAATATGCTGAAGTCATCTCAAGAGTTCCTTACTATAATTGCACTGTATTATTAGGAGTTTAGTTTATAATCATCAAAATAGGATATTTGGTTATGCTGTTTCTGTGAACTATGTTTGTGTTAAAGCATATGTTGGGTTCAGTTGGTATGAATATTTAAAGCTAGCAGACAAGTCTCGAGAGTGCTTGATATTTATTTTTTTGGTAGAGAAGGGAAGAATATTCTTGAATTATTTTATATAGGAGTAGCACGAATACTTTACTAATTAAGTGATTGGATGAAAATATTCTTAAAACATGAATCACTTATCATATTCATGAACATAAATATCATACAAGGCAATAGCACAGTTTGTTTTCAATCTTATATGAGGTGATAAGATGGCCATATAATGCATGTGGGTAGTGTGGGATACTGGGATCTGCATGTACTTGCAAAAAATATACACACTATCCTAATTTTATCAATTTGCGGTGTGTGCTGTACTTGAGTTATTGTGTTGTATTATAGGAATTAGTTTCAAATAACTTTAACCTTGAAATCCAAGTATTGTGGGGTCTGCTAGAGACACATCTGCAAAATAGTTGCCTGCATCGTAATTATATGGCATGGCCTGCATTTGCTTTAATCAATAATATGTTTTTAAATAACTTAATTCAAGTGTAAATGGCTTGCATTTGCTTGCATGTGTACCAAGTACCAAATTCAGTTTGTTATCCGCATTGCTTATAGTCAGGTTCATGTTTAATTACAGACCTCCCCCCCCCCCCCCTCTTCAAGTCTAAATATCATTAGTAAATTTCATGTTTTAATTGTTTCTGTATACTCATACTCAATGGAACTTGATGAAATAGATTCACCATGCACATGGGCACTTTTGCTTAAAACAATGCTACACCGCTTAGTTAAGCAAGCATAAGATATGAATATGATTTGCAAAGGGATAAACTTGCATACATGTAATTGTATTGACTGTAGTAGTTTCCCCCCCAACTTTGGGCTCATTTGTCAATCTTGGAGGACAAGAGTCTTATCATTTAGTGGTAGTTTCTAATGGCTACAATTTACGACCTTCTAAAAAAAATACAGGCTGATATATGCCATGCCTATCAAATCTTGAGGAGAGGGGGTGTCAAAGAAGAGAATATTGTAGTCTTCATGTATGATGACATTGCATATGATGAAGAGAACCCTAGGCCCGGAGTAATCATTAACAGCCCTCATGGTTCTGATGTATATGAAGGTGTTCCAAAGGTATGATGTTCTGTTTAGGCATATATCTTTAACGTGTTGAGATGTGTATTTGGTTCTTTTCTCTTATGTTGTTTGCTTTGCGACAGGATTACACTGGAGAAGATGTTACTGTCAACAATGTTTTTGCTGCTATTCTTGGCAACAAATCTGCCATTACTGGAGGGAGTGGGAAGGTTGTGGAAAGTGGTCCAAATGATCACATTTTCATATACTACTCTGACCATGGCGGCCCTGGTGTACTTGGTAATGCTCTCTTTTTAATGTCTGTATCATGAAATTTTCCTCTTCTGTTTCTGGAA
Source organism: Oenanthe sinensis (assembly GCA_028671895.1). Taxonomy (NCBI): domain Eukaryota; kingdom Viridiplantae; phylum Streptophyta; class Magnoliopsida; order Apiales; family Apiaceae; genus Oenanthe; species Oenanthe sinensis. The sequence continues at coordinate 2,006,119 of CM053814.1, read as the reverse complement.
AGAATTCAATATATGTCTGTGTTGCATAATGGTTCTTTGTAGCTTTGTGTTACATACTGTGTTAAAAAGGTGTCACTTGCTTTGAGTCAAGTTTGTGGCGTATGATATTTCCCCATAATTATGCCATGGCTATAATAAAAATATTTGTTCAACTTCTGATTCAGTTATTTTGATGTGTACTTGACTTTTTTGACTGGCTATAGTTAAGATTTTGGGAGAGTTGGCAAAATTGTTTCAACTTCTTTATCAATCATGTCTTTAAGAATATAGAGTTTTAATGATATGTAGGTAATATGGTTTATACAAATATATTGAAATTTATATCCATACAAGTCAAATAAATTAGGCATACTTATTCCTCAGAAAAAAAATTAGATCAATATAGGGCTCGTTTTCTGAGATGGAAATCGATCAATAATGTACGCTGTGCATGGTGTAATTTGTGCGTATAAGTTTTTATTGTTCTTAAGCATTTAAGCTCATAAGCGGAGCAAGTATTTTAAGTTGTTAAACTGACTGCACGATTTCTCTGCTGTTGTATCTAAATCCAGGGATGCCAACCAATCCTTACATGTATGCTGGCGATCTAGTAGATGTACTAAAAAAGAAACATGCTTCTGGAACATATCAAAGCTTGGTAAATTATTCTGTTGCTGTCTTTATCGTTTCTATATAGATGTTTTGATGTTATGTTTATGCATACTGTTGTGGAATTGTAGGTATTTTACCTTGAAGCTTGTGAGTCAGGAAGTATCTTTGAGGGTCTGCTTCCTGAAGGTTTGAATATCTATGCAACCACAGCCTCCAATGCATATGAGAGCAGTTGGGGAACCTATTGCCCAGGAGAGTATCCCAGCCCTCCCCCAGAATATGAAACTTGTTTAGGTGACTTATATAGTGTTGCGTGGATGGAGGACAGGTATGCCCAACTGCATCGAACATCTAGTTCTATTTTTAGAAGAGAAATAATGTTTTTTACAATTTATAATATTTTGTGGAGTTGCCATTAATACCACCCGACAATTATAGAATTCCATGCAAGTTATATAAGTGTCATAGAACATACAACTCAAAACATTTATTAGGATATATACATTACCATGCATAATTGATAAATCGTTCTTCTTCTTGTTTTTTGAATAAAGAAATGATAATAATAATAAGCCAATGAAGCCTCTGTTGTTTTAGCTAAAATTTAGATTTACAATTTACAAGCGCTCATGCACCAAAACCCATTAGTAAACACTAAAAACGTGCATATCTGCAATGTTTGTAGGTCTAGCTTGATCAGTGATGTATCAATATTTCATGACATTGTAAATTACTATCTTTGTTTGCCTTATTTGAACCTCTTGTGAGTAATCAATTTTTTGAATATGTGACCAGTGATATCCACAATTTGCGCACAGAAACACTACGACAACAATATGAACAGGTAAGATCTCATAACAGTTCTTATCTTGAATAAGTTGTAAAAATTGTGTGGCATATAGTGTAAAATTCCTACTATAAATATTGTTGGGGATGGGATTACTAGAAACTAGTTCATATATGGTGTTGGTGAGTCGATGTCCTTAAATTTGTTCCTCATTCAAAGTTGTTGCATGAAAAATGATTTATTTTCTCTGAGCATCCCACATTAATAATTTCTAAATTGTAGGTCAAAAAGAGAACTTCAAATGACAATTCAGGTTGGGGTTCCCATGTCATGCAATATGGTGATCTCAAGCTTAGCACAGAGGAGCTTTTCATATATATGGGGACAAATCCTGCAAATGATAACTTCACATTCGTTGATGAAAACTCCCTTCGGTTGTCATCTTCAAAAGCTGTTAATCAGCGGGATGCTGATCTGTTACATTTTTGGGACAAGGTTTGTATGCAAACTTGTCTTATATATATATTTTGTCCTTGGTAATTAAGTTGCCGGATACTTAAAATGGATGAGTGAAAAAATTGTTCGAAGTAGTGGAAAATTTTATGCTTGATGTATGTATACAATAAATAACTGTAGGCAGTTGCACAAATTCTCATCCTACAGTAATTTCATTCAGTTTATTGAAGCTTTGAGCAAGAAAGTAAATATTTTGTTGCTTTTGACATTACCGTGATGTTTACGTAACCCAACTGATTTTCTTGTTGACATTTTTTTTGCGTATATTCTGGACAGTACCGCAAGGCTCCTGAAGGCTCTGCTAGGAAAATTAAAGCTCAGAAACAGTTTTCTGAAGCTATGTCACATCGAATGCACCTAGATAACAGTATACAACTTATAGGAAAACTCCTGTTCGGTATTGATAGTGGTTCTGATGTGCTCAAAACAGTCCGACCTGCTGGGCAACCTCTTGTTGACGACTGGCTCTGTCTTAAAACACTGGTAATTTCAGCCAACTCCGCCTTTATTTGCATATATTGATTTTGTGTTGCCATCTTAAACTGAAAACGCGGAACTGGTTAATGAACTTTTATGACATGGGTCTCTACATTTTGGGCTCTTATTGACAGAAACACTTCTTTACTTTTACAGGTTAGGACATTTGAAAAACATTGTGGATCCTTATCCCAATACGGGATGAAGCACATGCGATCCATCGCTAATATCTGCAATGCTGGAATCAGCGAGGAACAGATGTCAGAGGCATCAGCACAAGCTTGTATAACTTTCCCAAGTAATCCATGGAGCTCTGTTAGCAAGGGGTTCACTGCATGATTATCAACTGATTGCATCTCCAAGTGGTCTTATGTATTACTCTTGCATCATTTACTATCAGTTACTGGCTTCTTTGTATAAATGCAAAATTTGGGCAATGTAAATATAGTTCATAACATGTCTTCAAGTTTGTAATGAAAGTTGCTTTAGCCATAGCCTGTATGTATTATTATGTTACACGCCTCATGTATGACCAGAAAGATGTTAAGCTTGTCCTGTACATGTGGAATTTTATGGCCTGGATAAATTTTATGAAGATACCCATATTAAATTATTAATGTGTTCACCTATGTTCGTAGTAGTATTTTTTTTTACGAGGGTTGCGGACATCTTATCTTCTTAAATCTTACTCTAGGAGCAGGATATCGTAGGTAAGTGTTTGGTTTCACTCTTGAGAGATGATTGATACACAAGAACAAACGATGATAGAGCTGAAATCTGAAAAAAGGATGACAATCGAGGAAAACAAGGCACACAATGTGGGCATCTTATTTGTCTTTACCTATATAATAACCCGTCCATTTTCATAGACAACTTGTAGTAAATTTATTGTGTTAATAATGCCAAATTTTAAGAAATTATATTTTGAGAAAAATCAGAATTTTAACAAAAGTTTTAATAACTACGAGTCTACGAGTAGTTTATAACCGATTCTGTTCAGACTCTCCTGTTCTCTTGTCTTCTAATAACGTATGTAACACACACACACACAAATATGCATGTGATTTTCTGAGTTTTTTCGTTTCTTGTTATTAAAGATTCAATCTTTTTACTTTTTTGGATTTAATTATGAAATTAAATGCAAACCATCTTTGTTTTTTGCTGTTTGGTTACTGGGATTTCATGTTTCATTAATTTTTTCTCTCCCCTTCCCTGAACCCTAATTCAAAAACCTCATTCTCTCTCCACACACATTACACGCCCTTCTCTTTCTCCCCACACACACAACACACGCACAAATCTCTGCTGTTAACAATCACTCACACTGACACACACAACATGTATGACGTATTCGTGTTTATTTAGTTATAGATTTAGTTTCTTTCTCTAATAATGTTTGATATTCGTTTGAAATTGATTAGATATTAACTTATTATTTGTGTAGTAGCTTTATTTGTATTGATCTTCTTATCTTATCTGTATATAAATTTTATTTATAAATTGTTTATGAATCAGGAATAACACACATACAACATATAACAAAAAATACTCTTTTTTCCATTCAAAATTTCTTATTCATGAATCATATGTTTGCCGTTGTTGATGATTTTATCTTTAGAACACATATTGTATTGTTGTTTTGACGAGTACTTGTGAATTTATAATTTTTTTGGGTTCTTGAATGTGTGTGTTTTGATCAGATAAATTTTTTAGAAATTTTATTTTTGGGAATTTTGATAATTTGATTTCGTGATTATTGTATCTTTAATGTTTCTGTTCCGTTATTTGATTTCGTGATTAGTGCATTATTATACATTAATTTTTATCATTAATGTGATGATTTTATATTTTGAAATATAGTAGTTTTTAGGGATAGTGATTTTGAGTTTCAATTTATTGTTTTGTTTCCATATTTGATAATTGGTCGTCTTTTTTGTTTCTTTTAAAATAAAAGATTTTATGATCTGATAATCTAGTATAAATTTTAGGGTCATAAGTGATAGCATATTTGCTCTTTTAAGAGCTAATCTAGTATCAATTTCGGGGGCCATAAGTGATGACATATTTGTGCTTTTAAGAGATAATCTTTTACTAATTTTGGACTATAAATGGTTGTTATATATAAAAATATACTTTGATATATATATATAGAGAGTCTTACTCAAATAGAAAATAGTTTAAATGAGAAATAGAAAACCTTATCATTATACCTGCCGCACCCACACACAAATTATATACACTCTCACACACACAATCCCATCTATTCTCCTCCGTTTTTAATTTGATTTTTCCCGTCAATTGGCAAAAAAAAAATTTAAATCTAATTTCACCACATTTTTTTTCATCTCTCAACGATCAGTTTTCATACAATATGTGCTATATTTTGGCAAATATAATTTATAATTAAAATAATTTCGTCACTTATCAGATTTAAACTTCAATCACTAAATAATATTACAGAAACCACTAATTTGTATTATAGAAATCACTAAATTATATATCCTGGGTTCACAAAAAATAATGGAAATCGCCGAAAAAATAAAAGTCACCGGAATATATCACATATGGTATGCAAACTGATTGTTGGGAGATGGAGAAAAATGTGGTGAAGTTAGATTTGAAAAAAACTTCACTAATTAACGGGAAAAATCAAATTAAAAACAGAGGGATTATGTGGGATTATGTGTATGATGGTGTATTTGATTTGTGTGTGGATGTTCACCCTTGCCATTAGATTAGATTGAATATGTGGTGTAGATTTTATTTTCTATTTTCTATTCTAAGTTATTTTCTATTTAATCACTTGCCTATATATATATATATAATATGAGAGTTTATTATATTTTTGTTAATATTTACAAATTTTAATGTTATAATTCATTATTTTTAAGTTTAAATTTTATTTTCAATTATATTATTTTTTAAATATTATTAACTCTCATTAAATGTACTTTATTTATTAGCAAATGACGTTTATTTAATCTTTAATTTACTTAAAATTTATATTTATTTTAAATAGTTCTATAATATGTTTAATAGTTTTATTACAATAGTAGTTTTTTTTAAAAAAAATTAGTTTCTAATCAAAGGGATCCCTTTGATTAGAAGATTATCACTTCATATTTTTTGAATACTATATGATACAATATATTTAATCTTATTTTATTCTGTTGTCTTATCGATTAATTAGTTTTGATATGTTTTATTTTGGTGATTTCACACGTACATGGATGAAAATACGTTGTAAAATAGAGGAAGAAGTTTGACCGATTTTATGTGTCATATTGACAAATATAGAGGCTAAACATCAAAGAGAGTTTTAAGTTTCAAAAGACATGTGTGCGACAAAATACTAGTGGCAATGAGGACTTACAAAAACAATAAGAAGTTTCAATCTTTTATTTAATAATAATATCATTGTAATTAGATGTTTTTCTTGTATTTAGTGGTTTTTAGTAGGACACTATTTTTCCTCCTTAAGTTTTTTGCCATAAGGTTTTATTAATGTGTGGTTTTAACGAGATCCTTCTTTTGTGGGTATTTTATTTCCAGACATTAAGGTGTTATTGTCTAATTGTCCGGAGGCAACTTGCGTGTCTTTTGGTTAGATGATAAACTTGGTAAATGAAATACACTCCCTTTTAGGCCATTGTACTTTGTTAGAATTCATGAATGAATAGTTATTTCTGTAAAAAAAATTTAATTGTTCTGTAACATTGATGACAATTTTTTGTAAAGAATATACTTTTTGATTCAATTTTTTAATGATATTTTAATATCGAATATTACAAATGGAATTATCTTCGGAAATTCTTACATTAATTTAGTTCATATTTGGGGTCAAAGTCACAATGTATGTTACATTTTACTCTCAAGTTTTTTATTCAAGAATAGAATGGAAAAGAAGAGAACTAAAAAAATTCTTTAACATGCTCTCAATTTTTTCTAGAAGATAAAAGAATTTTTTTAAAGAAAAAAGATATTAAGGAACTAAAAAAAATATGTGAGAATTTCTCTCTGCAAATAGTTTAAACTTTTTCCTCTCAATTTTTTCTCCTCACCTAAAAAAACTTGGAGCACGACTTAGAAGTTAAATCTTATCTTCTTCTCTAACTCTAACTCGAGAGCACAATATCAGTTTGTCAATTTATAACTCGGGCAAATTATGGTTTTTTATGTGTATATTGTACTTATTAAATTAATTATAATGTAAATATATATGCATTAAAAATTTTAGTTATTTAGATTGGAACATTTATTTTTATTATTAAAATTAATGATATGAATATTAAATTTTAATTTGTTTTTCTAAACTCCAAACCTACATATTTGTTAGTGTTCAAAATTTAATAATATAAATATTAAATTTGATTATAAAATTAATAATATAAATATTAAATTTGATTATGTTGTTAATAAGATCTACTGTAACTAATATTTATGGTTAGATATATTATATTTGAATATATTAATAAATATTTTTGATTAATATTTATATAATATCACATTTACATTCATTATTTATAGAATGCAATAAATCATAATTTGTTCTTATATTTTTATATGAGAAGCAAGAGTAAAAAAGAAAATGTAAAAAACTAGTAACCCCGGTAAATAAATAAATAAATTCATATAATTGCTCAAACACATAACCGACTAGGGCATAATTCATAAACCGTCAAACCAGTTAACACCGTGAAAGATTTGAACCGGAAAGTAACATAACGACGTAACGGGATTACAAGACGGAGAGCCAATTATATAAACGGCGTTATGAAGAGGAAACTGGTTGGGTATAAAAGAATGTGTTTCAAAGGAAGAGAGGCCATTTCGTCTCTTTTATTATTTCAGAGAGAGAGAGAGACATACATACATACATACATATTTCTAGAGAGATAAAGCTTCTGTCTCCTTCTCTGTTTTTCTCATTCACTTTGTGAAAATATACACACACATTTCTGTATATGTATGTTTTGAGTGATAATATTGAAGTTATCATAAGATGTATAGCTATTCAAGAGTCCAAGAGCTGATAATTAACATTGAGTTATATTGTTTTGATCCTATCAATCAATTATATTCTCAAAGAGGTTAGAACCCATTATTTATTTGTTTAATGAGGTGTTTGATTAAATATTATAATATTTTACGATATATGACGGGTGAAATGAGTGTTGATTTGTTTAAATTTTGTTTGCAGATTAAATTTCAAGGGTATTGGTACATTTCTAGTAGAGATCGGATTATTTATACATATACATACACTGACATACATAGTGCTTCAACAATGTTCATCTACAAAGCTGTGTTTACAAAACCAAGCAAGCAAATCTCCGTGTATGTATCTGTGTGTTTTGTTTGTTCCACCTGCAGTTTTGCTAATTTACGTTGCTGATTCATCAGGATTGTGGATTCGATGTTCTGGGGAGTTAATTGTTAGAAATACAAAGAGACCATTGTAGATTTCTTCAAAGGTATTAATTGATTTGCTCTGTATATATATAATATATCCCAATAATTTTCTCTGAACTCGTAAAGAAAGTTTTAAATTTTACTTGAAAAATTGATTAATCTCTGCGTGTTGTTGGTTGATTGTTTTGTGATGAATATTGGAAAAGTGTGAGTGTTGAAGAACAGATTGTGTCGTTTTGTTGTTGCAAGTTGATGAAACTTGTAATTTTTATTTACAGCAGTAAAAAAAAGTGAAATGTTGGGTTTGATATTAATCCAGTGGGTAAAAATGTTTGGTAATGGTGACTGACAGGTGGGCAAATAAATAATAATGGAGAAGGTGCCTCGACGCAACAATAATAGTAATAATAATAACAATAACAATATAGAAGCACCAGGGCTTTTAAGGTCAATAACACAACAACAACAACAACGAGATCCAAGTAAATCTCATGCAGTTACGACGTCGTCTGAGTTTGTTTTACAGTGGGGTAATCGTAAAAGATTACGGTGTATGAAGGTTCAAGTTAAAGACAACGATTTGCAACGTAACCAGGTTCCGGTGGGTACGAGGATCCGGGCTCGGGTTGATCGTCGGGTTGTTAGGGCGGACCCCACTTCGAATTTGAATCAGAGTAACGGTCATTTGAATCTCCGGCCACGTCCGGCGTCTCCGGCTCATCGGGTTCTCAGGTAAACAGAATTTATGTTTGTTTGTTTTTTGTTTGGTGCGTGTGGTGTACGCTCCGGTAATGGTGCTGTTTAATTGGTTTATGAATTCATGTGACGTGTGTGAGTGGGGTCTTATTTGCTTTTTTATTTTTATATTTTTGGCCTAAAAATATTAGGTGGAATAGTCGTACAAGCCAAAAGTAAAGTTTAAATAAATATGATTATTCATCGGATTATTCGGTTAAATTCAATTTGATTGGTCTATAATTTTGGAAAACTTACTTGTTAGCGACTGCATGCATAACTCCATAATTAAAGTGTTTAGAATAGTTGTTATAATAATATGGGCCTGTTTGGCAACCGGTTACTTACGAAAATAAGTCCTTATTTCCGAAAAAAAGTAGGGATGTATGTACTTTCCGGAAATAAGTCATTATTTCCGGAAATAATTAAGTTCATATTTGATTTTAAAATTATAAAACAAATATTTATTTTTTTTAAAATATGAAAATATGTAAAAAATAAAAATAAAATAAACTATTTATTTTAAGTTTAAGGAACCCCAAACGGCCACATTGATACGGGGTTGGAATCTGAAATATTTGAAATACAGACAGAGTCGCATAGTATGGTGGATTGGTGGGGAAAGAGCTAAATGAACCAAGTGGTTATTGGGAGTTTAAAGTTTGAAATTTGAAAGCTAAAGTGCGGATAACTTCTAGTGCTTTGGTGGGGCAGTCTATGGGTGCTGGGCCTGCCTGCCTGCTGCTATTATTGCTCCATCACCAATAATACCTTTTCTATTTTTCATTTTTATTAATCCATCTTCATCCTTCTAAATTAAAATTTATTTTTAAAATTGCATTCTCCTTGTCACATTTATTTTTTTAACATTTTTCTGACATGAACAATCTATTTTTTAAATTTATATAAATTTTGTTAATTTTAATAAATATTATTAATTTACATTTTTTATATATTTTTAATAAATATTATTCTTTTACATTTTTCTTAAACTCCTTTTGTCTAACTTGATGCCATGTACCATGTATTGATATTTAAATTTGAATGGGGATAAAAATGTCATTACATATTTAGCCTTAAGATTATTGTATTATATGGGACTATAAGAGTTTTAAAATATTTAAAATATCCATCTCCCAGCCAGGCGATGACGCATCGTTACTTTGTTGCTCTATCCACAACGAGTCCACAACCCCACGCGCACACGCAATTACATGTTGTACATTACTTTCACATCAAACCGGACACCTACTCATGCTTTATCCCGAACTTTTTTGTTTTTATGTTATCATGATTTGATCAAAGGCCCAGATTTCGCCACCTAAACCCAGTCATAATTTCCAACAGCTGGAAAATCATCAAATAATAACATGATAATTATCTCCTCTCTCTTCATCTTCAAACCCAATCTCATCTATTCCCATCCACAAAAACCGAAATTTTAGTAGAGATATTCAACAAGTAAATAAGTAAATATATTTATCATAATTATTGTTTTACTACTACCTCAAACCAAGGTTAGTCTTGTAATATTCCACTCTCCCCATTTTGTGTCTCATTTTTTTTTAAAAAAACAATATTATTATCGCAAGTTCGAAAATATTTATGCAAGTCTTGCGGCACAGTTTGTTTTCAGTTTATCACGTAAATACATTAATATATGATTGATCTTTATGATTTATTGATTGGATTGGATTGGATTGGATTATATGTTTTGCAGGAATTCAGAGAGTACAACCAGCATGACAGGAGCACAAGGAGTTGGTCAGGATAAGAAAGGGGTAGTAGTAGGTAGTAATAATAATAGTCCATCCAGGACCACTACTAACAGCAATAGAAATAACAACAATGAGGCTGTGGTGGGAGTTGGCGGGTCATCGGAGAAAGGTGGATCGTTGTCGGGAAGTGAGCCGACCGCAGCAGCGGTGATCTGGCCACCCAAGTTTGTGTTGGGGTTGACGAATAAAGAGAAAGAAGAAGATTTCCTGGCGATCAAAGGATCAAAACTGCCTCATAGACCCAAGAAGCGTGCCAAGTTTATTCAACGCACCCTCAATGTTAGTCCCTCAACTTGTTTTTTTAAACAAATCATCGTGCAACAACACAACATTATTGTTAATTGGTTGAAGAAAATAACGATAAAAAAGAAAATGGATAGTCTACTAGAGCTGCCATGTTTTGTGCAATGCTTGATTTTTGTAATATTGTACAGCTTGTAAGTCCTGGAGCATGGTTATGCGATCTGACCCTAGAGCGATACGAGGTCAGGGAGAGGAAGGTGAACAACAAGGTAATATTCTGATCGTTATCACTAAATTACTCGCATTGTTTAGTTTCTATGCTCGAGACAACTGGGGTTACAGGATGCTCGTTAATTTTCAATATGTTCCCTGCAGAGACCAAGAGGGCTGAAAGCCATGGGAAACATGGTGGATTCCGAGTCGGAGTGATTGATTTATATAATAAATATATATATATGTGTATATGTAGCAACAATAGGAGCGGTGAAGACAGAGCTCGAATCCTCGATGACATCCCTTGCAGCATTTCAAAACGAGAGAGATGCAATTATGCATAGAATAATATGTTAGGCTTTTATTTCTTTGTTTCATAGTAATTGTGGAAGACTTGATATTTCTCTCTGCCTTGATGCTATTTCTTTTTCGTGAATAATATGCCCTCTTTTTTTCTCTCACTTTTGCTATCATTTTTAGCATTTTCCGTCTAATCAATAATGTTTACGAAGTTCTGCTAGAGAATCTCTGACTATAACATGAAGCTGTTTTGTTCGAACCATCAGTCTCTCGAGTAAAATTCAGGAACATTGTTCTATGAAGAATAAAGGGTTTCTGTTAAAGTATTCATTAGTCCTGAAGATGGAGCCTTCTTTCATGTGAAAACCAATTACATGGCCTTCTTCCATCAATATTCTCTCCGGGTCGATGCAATGAATCTTAATTCTTTTGATTTTTTCTCAAATAAGAGTTTAAATTCTTAATTTTTTTGTTTAATATAATAAATATTAAAAATAAAAATAATTTATACTATTAAAATGTCAAACACCAACTAGAATATGAGAGAGAGAGCAGGCATGTGCAAGCAGATTTTGAATGAGCTTTGATAATGAGTGTTGAATTAATGAAATGTTCGAATAATGTCCATTAGTATGTTGCCCCAAGTTATTCCCATTGATGTTTCATTCGCCTGAGGTGTGAATTTTTTATAGCTTTTGTAGCTTTCATTCTACGCAGCAGCTGTCATTGCAATTTGTGCATCTCGGAGAATTTTAGTGTCGCGAGACGCGATCCAATTATTTGAGTATATTTTTTATAAATAATAATAAATTTATTAAAAAAAGATTATACAGTATTTTAAAAAATAATTAAACTGAACAAACACATAATAAAATAAAATAAAATAAATTTCTTCTTCAAAATCACTGTAATTTATCCGTCATTCATATTATTGAAATTTATAGCTTTTTTAAGAAATAATCTAACAATTTATTAAACTTCCGTATATAAAAACCTTTAAAATCAGAGAATTTCGTCCCTTGATCAAAATTAAAATATACTATTCATGTATCCAAGGTGTCTTGGTTGTAGTTCCGTAGCTTGATTTGAAAGAATATAATGTGAAATAATTTAAACACAAAAAATTGTCTTAATTTTTTATATCAAATTTTGAGAAACCCTAATTCAGATCCAAAATCAACATGGTCACAAAAATTCTTGAAAAATCTCCACCCGAAAGCGATACTTGTAGATCCAGAAACATGCAACCAACATAATAATGCAGTAAATTGTGTTAAAACTCCATTAAGACATCAAGACACATAAACTTGAAAACCAGAACACTCTCAACACATCATAATCAAACCAAGGCTGTAATCCATAAAACCAAATAAAACCATAAACTATTAGTAATAATAATAAACCAAGTGCTTAATAACAAAACTACTAGACTATTAGTAAATGTCTAATTGTATCTAGATGTGCAATTATAATTCGTAACCATAACCATAAACACACACACACACACACACACACACACTACTTGCATATTACACTATCATCATCATAATATATACTCCTGTACTGCTGTGACAGTCTTAAATCTCTACATCTTGAGATCAGATCCAAAGATAAGAGCCACAACAGCGCAACCAACGACGGCCAACGAAGGAGAGAAAGATCCGGCGGAGGACATCGGACTGGGCGCCGGAGCATCCGCAGCGAATGCAGGTCCCACGAAAGAGAACGCAACGGAGATGATAATAAGAGTAAAAAAGGAAGCTGTGTAAGAAGAAGAAGCTGCCATTGTATGTAAAGAAAGAGATGTGTTGGTGTTGGTGTTTATTATGTTTGAACAGGGAGAAGTAATGCAAGAAGAGCGAAGTGAAAGAAACACAAGGGTTATGTATGTATTTATATGTGTACCAGGGTCTAGGGATTAAGAATAGAATAATGTTGTTTACGGGCAGCTAGGCTATCCTAGGGGGGATGTCTGTTCGGGCAACGGGTAGGGTCTTGCCTTTATTTTTATTTACAGCCTGGCGGCCTGTGTTGACAGCCTTTTTCCTTACAACTGCCCATGTGAGTTTTACTCCCTGCTGGCCTCCATTTTCCATTTACTTATATTTATGTGCGCCTCATTTAAATTAATTTATGGATAAATTCCGTATCTCATTCAATGAACAAATACATTTAAAATTACTTTTAAATAACTCTATAAAATTAACATTCATTACAATACAATATCAATATTATTTTTATAAATATAAGGATACAAATTCTATTATTACAAAAATGTCATCCATTTTTTATACTTGCTGACGATTTTAGGTAATTTATCTAAAATTAACTTTAGATTCCTTTTACCTTCATTATATTTGGATCAGAAGAATTATTTATTTTCGGAATGGAATGTCAATCCGATTAATATCTACCTCGAAAATAATATATATCAGAATTTTTTTGTTTATACTCGTATGAATAGTATAGTCAATTGATTTTGAAAAATAAATTACTAGAAATTAACATCCTGGCTATCAATATTAAATTGGGCTTGTTTTTTCATCCATCCCAATTTAAATAGCTTTTTTTTATAAATTTCATATCTATTAAAAAGTTTCAAGTGACTGTGATTTTTTTCAGATCCACTCACATTTACTATATTAATTTATTATAGTATTAGAATAATTTTATATTATAAATGACAACTAAAAAAAAAATATTGATAAATACACGTTGAAGAAGAAGAATAGAGGAAAATTTAATTTGAAATAATTTTCTTTTAAGGACATTTAAAATGAAATGGAAGGAACATCAACGTCGCTGATGCAGTGTTTACATTCGACTGAACTTAGATTGTTTGACATCGAAAGCATTTAATAGAAGTTTCATTACACGAATAAATCAGTGTATTGAGCTGGTGCACATCTGATATTGAAAACATTAAATTGTACCATAATTCTCATCAAATGAACATATACAATATTATTGCAACCCATGGAAATCATGAACCTGAGCAAGGCAAAAAAATGCATTGAATAGGTCCACGCCCACCTTATCATATTGTTTCGGTCTTCCCTTTGATCCCACATCTACACAAGCAAGAATAAGGAATCGAGCCATTTAGATGACCTTAAAAACCGAGGACAAGAATAGTATTCTCTTCTTTTTCATGACTAAATTAATCTTTTTCTACATGGGTAGGGTTTATTGCAAGTACTATTATCATATATCCACATTCTACACAGATCACCATTCACCACCCATCTTTTTAGGTCTTCTTCCAATAGCAGACTAAACAGACCATAACAGTTCCCTTGTTATAATTCACAGAATGCATTTGAGGGAAGAATAGGTTGTGTAGCTACTTGCTAATCCACGTCCAGATAATTTGACTTGTTACTATTAGAGTTAAGGTTTCTGATAAATCATGTGAGACAAATAAATAATCAGTAAAAATTACTTCCTCTGTCATATACCTGTGAGACACGAACTACGTAACTGACAGTATCTACTTCACAACATCAAAAGCAGCACGAAGGTTGGATATCATGACTGGGCATTCTCCTTTCTCGTCATATTCAGAAAACTCTCCTTCAGACAAGTCAATGTCCTTAAATTTGGTCCCTGCAATCTACACAAGAAAGAAAAATCAACAATCTGAGACACAAATCAACTGATTGGAAAACTTAGGGCTCCACTCATACTTGAGTGTTCAAGATATATGGGATTTCACGAACATGCCTATATACACCTGCACATTCACTTCCAATCACTAAGCAAAAACATGACATTTACAATTATTAGACTCGGGAAAGAAATAAGCTTGCACAATATTTACAAAACACAAAAGAACATGAAGTATAAGGCTATAGTTCATTGTACTCACTGTAGGAAAATATCAGATCTTAGAATGATTCTTTTCTAGGGCAGAAAGGGAAGAAATGTATATCTGACGAGGGACGGATCTCAAGTCAAAAGTAGTGGGGCAAAAAAAACAAACTCCACAGATAGCTACAAGTAAATTTTTTTACAATCCCGCATCACAAACTGGTAAAATATTATATAGTAAGAGACTACTTACAGATTCAGCCTCCCAACCAGTGCCAAATACAAACTCCACAGGCTCATAGCCCCTGCAATCAAACTGCATCATAGGAGCGTATTTACCTAATTCACTTAGTTCTTGAGTCAGTGCACTGCCTTTGCCACTGATCATAGTCACATTTCCTTCTCTTCCACAAAATTTACACTGCAACCAAGATAGAATGTTGGTCGTGGCTTTGACTTAGCAAAGATATTTCAAATATACATATAAAATAGGTTTACGTTAAAACAAATAGACAGCACTATCTATGTGTATGGATAAGTGGTTACGTAAAAGTTGACGAGGTAGTTGCTTAAAGGACGGAAAGGAGGTTTTGAATAGCCTCAAGATGCATAACTTTTAAAGAATAACAATAAAATATGAATACAATCTTCTTGGAGTCCTAAAAGCGGCTTACACACACATATATAAATATAAATATTTCAGAGATGAGTTAGAAAAGTTGGAGGCTCATTACTACTTGATTGGTATCAGAGCTTGGTGTTTCCGTTCCTTATCATCCATTCGCTGGGTTGGTCAACCTATCATCTCAAGTAACCTCAAAGTTGTCCCATTTTCGTTAATTCTTTCCACTCATCTGGTATGTAATTATGTATCTACGTTTCTCTTCGGTATCAAATACTTTGTTATAATTGCACATACAGTGTGTGTTACATGTGTTTATTTAAACATATGCTTACTTTGTTCTTTATTAATTTTTTCTTACTTTATTTTCTTAATTTATACATGATTCAAGCATTTTATCATTGTTATTTTTATTATTTTCTCAATGTGTTCATTGTTTATTCAAATATATGTTTTACTTCTACACACCTATTTATTATTTTACTAAAAGAGTGTGTTACACAGAAGAAGGTGACTATAGTCTATGTAAATTCTATTATGACTAAGACTGCTACTCATACTGTCTAGAAAAGACGTTTCTTAGTGGACTTAAACCTCAATTTGATGAATAGGCCTATTTAGATTTATTGTAATAATACATCAGCAATTGATTTAATTTACAGTGGTGCAATCAGTTAGAAAAGACGACATATTGAAATACAATATCATTATATTCATGATATAGTCGTGGGAAATGAAGAGATAAAAGTGACATACATTCCTACTATTGATTTGTTTTTGGATACTTTTTAACAAAAACTACTTCAGCCAAGACTATCAAACATGTTAGTTTGATGGGACTGGGAAATATTTGAGTGAGATCTCACAGAAGGTGGGAGTCAAATGTTATGCGATAAAGTGTGTTTATACATTTCAAAAATCGTGGCTGGGAGATCTTAGTTGTGGTTTTGAGTACAAATATTTCATATATACATATAAAATAGGTTTGCATTAAAACAAATACCACCATCTA
The DNA here is from genome assembly GCA_028671895.1 of Oenanthe sinensis. Classification (NCBI taxonomy): domain Eukaryota; kingdom Viridiplantae; phylum Streptophyta; class Magnoliopsida; order Apiales; family Apiaceae; genus Oenanthe; species Oenanthe sinensis. The sequence continues at coordinate 1,989,623 of CM053814.1, read as the reverse complement.
TGTGTATGGATAAGTGGTTATGTAAAATTTGTGGGGATAGTTGCTTAAAGGATGGGAAGAAGGTTGTGAATAGCCTCTATAAACATTTGGTGCGTAAACTTCACTTGAGAGAATAACAATACAATATATTACGATCTTCTTAGAGTCCTAAAATCCATCAATATATTTATACCTTATATATATAAATATAAATAATTCACAGGTGGGTTAGACAAGTTGGAGGTTCGTTACTGCTTTAAGGAAAGAGGAGAAAAGTCAAGACTGAATAAAACAACAGGGTAGCACATTACAGAAAGAATGAAGTAAGCATAAGCCAAAAGGCCCAAAAGTCAAGTTAAAGCCTAATTTTGATTTTACCTTCTGAACAAGATTGGCAGTAGCCTTGCCCATAGGCACCACTTGATTCAAGCTAACATGAGTCTCTTTCTTCGTCAGCTCTCCACAATTCCCGCATTTCATCTGCGGATCACAAAAAAAACGTAAACTATTGTCCACATACAACATTAATCACGAGAATATCAAATAACCATGAGCAAAACAAAAATGATATTAATAACCAAAACTAAAATGTTGTCGACATCAGTTAACACAAATTCATAATTAAGCAATCTATAAAATTATGAACAGTATATGAGTAGCAAGCAGGGTGAAATATATACAATATTAACCATTTCTAATTAGAACAAACAAATTATTATAACTCCGTGAATTGACTAGATACTATAGAAAGAAGAATAGAAACATAAATTGAATAAATAGACACACAGCACAAATAAATATAAATATAGAGATACAAAAGAGGGAGGGACCTTGAAGTAGTAGCTGAAAGTAGGATTGTCACAGCCACCATCAGGTTGAAGATTACTCAGATTCTCAAGCTCGCCGGTGATCATAAGCCTATACTTCACCATTTCTTACGCTATCCTCTCTCTCGTATTCTTTTTCTTTTTATTCGTTTTTAGTTCCTCTTGCACTTTTATTACTACTTGCCTTTCTTGGGCCTATTTGGTTGGGCTTGGTGTTAATTCAATTTGCGAAATTCACATTTTGAATTAAGTAGATACGAGTATATGTTTTGGTTTTTGGACGACTGATTGCATATTAAATATTTAAATCATGCAAAAAAATATTAAAATTTGTATTAATTACATTAATTTTGATCGTATAAACATTATTTTGTAAAATTAATAAAAAAATTAAATTTATTTATGATATGTTAATAAATGACAACTACAATTACAATCAAAATTTACATTAATAAAACAATCGATTAATTTAATGGGTCGATAAAATTAATGATCTTTTAAACAGTTTATTTTCTTCTGCATTGTTGAATCCAATCTCTGATTATATAGGCAGCAGCAGCAGCAGCAGCTAGCCATCAAGTTCAGTCCCCAGACAACAAAACAAGGTCTGGAAAGAAACTGCATCCCATTCACATATCATTATTCATAATGTTAAACCAGTAAAATATGTCTCTTATATACTAGAGTTAATTTATAGATACAGGTATCATGCATATTCTTAAAAGAGTTGAAATACAACATAACAAGTATATATCTATATAGCATCATAAGTACTCTCGTAAAACCCTGTCACAAAACAAAACTACAATGAAAATGATAAAACATCAAAATAGTTGGGAGAATATCACACAACCCATAGTGATAGTTAGCAACCATTGATAGCCATTTGTACACATTAAACACCGTCATGATGCCTCCTTTCTTCTTGTATAGACTGGAAAATCCGAGCAACAGATTCTGTGGCTGATCTAGCATTGTGAGGAACAACTTTGATCACACGAGTTGGGCGGTCAGTGCCTGCATTTGCCACCTGATTAACCGGAGATGTGGGGAAAAGAGGAAGTGGGGCGTCGCTTCTTCTTTCTTCAGTATGAGCTGACCTAGATTTTTGTTTCCTCTCACTTGGGCTACTTGCTGTACTTAGCTGAACTTCAGTGTTTTTTGATGGATTCAACTTCACAGCTTTTGGAATGTCTCCATTCTTTTGACTTGGCACATTGCATGAGGCCTGGTTTTGCACGTTCAAGTGTTCCATGTTCTCTGTAGGTCCAGGGAAGGGTGGATGCATTACAGGCATGCCAAATTGGGGGAAGTAGCCATGACTTGCTGGATGGGGAAAGGAGGCAGGCCCGAGTCCTTGATAAGGATACTGAGGAGCTTGAAGCCCATAATTAGGGTAGTTTCCCATTACTGGAGTTGACCCTGGAGGCCCATAAGTTGGATTCATGAATCCAGGTGCTGGATAGGGCTTGTATACGAGTCCTTCAGTAGGAGTCATAACTGGAATTAACCACTGGTGGCCAGATGGTTGATTAAAACCCCAAGGGCTCATGTTTGTATCTGACATTGCAGGTATTGGTGGTGGATTTCCCGAAAAAGAACCATAGATAGGAGGAGGCTGACTATCTTTTTCCAAAAGAGAGATAGATATCTTCTCAACGGCATTCTCAGCAGAGCTCTCCAGCCTGTTATCTGATTTCTCTGGAATATCATTGTGCCTAATAATCTTGGGAATAGTTTTTACAATAGAATCGGAGGCGTTCTTCTTTTCAGATGAGCCCTTTAGATGTTTTCCTATAAAGGCCGCATCTTCAAGCAATATATGTGGAGATTCCGCAATCAACTTTTGCACCTGTTAAAACATCAGGATCTTATGTACACACCTTAATAATTGTACATGTACATTAGATGCATTTGGCTTTAAGCAAATATAAGACACATAACCTCAAGAACACCATACCTTTATCAATCGGTGCAATTCAAATACTTGAACTGCAAATACCCTTTGCTGACTACATTTGCAAAGAAAAAAATAAATCAGTGACACATTTAAAGAAAATATTGAAGCCAAGCAAAACAATCATTAGATTAGTTTGGACGGCAAAGCATATAATCCATTTACGCATACAATCACAAAAGTTTCACCGAAGGGGCTCTTAATTTAGTTGCCTAGATGAGAAAACATCCTAACTACTGATATACTCAAAAAAGAAAAATACGGGCACAAATTCAAACTCTTCTACATTAACATAAAAGAACTCCTGACCAACACGGCACAATTTTTTTTTTCAAGAAGAGTTGAAAAAACGGAGACATCACATATCTTCCCCCATTTATAACAAAAATTATAAAAATTAAAATACCATCCAGAAGACAAAAACCTCATCATAAAGAGTATCCAGAAGGTATATTGGAGAGCTTTTAATAAATGCTCCAATCATACTAGCATATCATCTCACAAAAGCACACATCTGAAGAGAGCGCCTATATATTCGAAAGTCAGGGACAACAAAAAACACAGTTTCACCTATACGTTGCCCTTAAAAGAAGTGGCAATTGGGAAATTATCTACGCAACAATTGCACCAAAGAATTTTTTTCATGTCGTGCGGCATCACTGTCAGACACTTGTGTGTAACGGTACCTTCTTTTCAGTAATCTAGTTATCTTCTTAAACTTACACCTGTAAAGCTACAATAAATGTAAGGCCCCTAGCACCCTGACAGTGGAATGGTAGATAGCCTAGTATTGTCATGCATATACAGTCTTGAAATGATGTTAACTTAATGTTTAATTGCAGAACATGATATATCTTTATGTAGAATTACATTAAAGTTGTGTCGTATCATACAGTGCATCAGGTCACACAACATTAACACTGTAAACTAGCAAAAATATAATATCTTATTAAGATAATAAAGAGAGAGCAATGGACATTTTAGCAGCCATGATCACATTTGTCTATGATGCTTTAAATATACATGAATCCAAATAAAAGCCTGCAAACCTTGCTGCAGCCATCTCAATTTGTACTGAAGTGTTCCCAATTTAATTATAAAAAAAAACAAATTTCTACACTTCCCATATAAATTTGGAAACTATACATAAAACATCCCCCCCAAAAAAAAAAACTGAAAACCAAGCTTTCACTAGTCTATTGAGAGGCGAAATACAAATATAAAAACATGTCCAGTTATATGGCAGGAATGGAGTCGCAAGTTTATAATGCACTCTCATGTGCCAGGAAGATACATCTTCCATAAGATATCAATATGCAAAACTTACTTGACAATAGCTCGTCTTGCTTTCCAGAAGTGTTTCTGGCCTATGATACCTACAACGTCGTCAGGACATAAATCTGTGCCGGACATAGAATCAACCATTGAATTTTCAGATACATCATCACCTATCTCAAATGTTTCTGTATGTACTAATTTACGAGCATCATCACGAGACTCAGCATCATTAGTAGGAATACTGGGACTTCTCTGCTTGTTGTTCTGTAGATCTCCCGTATAGATAGAAGAGTCTCTGCAACCCATTCCCCTAGAATGATCAAGCGACACACCAGTACCCCATCCAGTTTTCATTGGCTGTGAATCATCTCTATATTCAGGCTGTAAATTATCATGACCATTATTTAATCTGTTTAATGAGGGTGTAGGATTATCGTTGTGCTTAAAAGTTGAAGAGACACTGAATTGCTTTAGGGGGCTTTCGGATCTTTCTCTGCATGATTGACTTGGATTGGAATATTTTGAATTCACCCGAAGCTCTATCAACTCATTTGACTTTCCTTCACTCCCCCTATTCTCTTCCTGTCTCCGGTTTACCCGTGATGTATCAAGTTGTTTCGGCCCTTTCTCACATGGTTTTTGAAAGTTCACAAGGCGGTCTGAATAAGATGTACCGAAGGGAGACGGTCTTTCCCTATCTGTGCCATTATTGTTTACACAAGGATCTTGAGCCATGTTTGGTTGGGAAAAAATGGGAACTGTAAAATCTTCTTCTTGCCTCTTTCTCATCCCTGTATGCTCCATTGATGGGCTCAAATTTCGATTTGGCTCCTCAAATCGATGTACTGAAGAAGGTAGCTGACGTGGAAACAACATGGCTCGTTCATGTCCACTTCCCTGAATCATACACCATTTATGCGTTAGCAATATGAGTATAATAATGAAAGTTAGAGCATCTATGTATGTGTACATGCGAGAGTAGAAACCCAATCCATTCAATACCGTACTATACAATATGAAAGATACTCCCACTAAACAAATAGCCAAATAAGCACATAATTACTGGTGTGGGTAAAAAAACCATGTTGTTTTAAAACACTTTAATACTTTCATGACAAAGGGACCCTGGTGTCTTTCAGTGGAAAAACCTCTAAAGATCTGCTAAAGAGTTGTTCTTAATACCAGTAAATATATGAGCTTGCTTTAAAGATACTCGAGTCACCAACATGAAGAAAATATATAGGTTAGGTAGTTTTTCTAACAGATGCCAGTCCTAAAATCAAAACCCCAGGTCCACTCAACCAAAGAAACTTTCGATAAGCTTATGTTCATTGCCATAACCAACATTCCTGAGGGCAATTGATGATATATAGATTCTGAAATCAAATAATCCCCTCAAGTGACCATACAGATGCCAACATATCGTCCATAAAAGTAAACACTAACAACTGCAACATCTGAAACGTACATAGATGATGATTGTCACATCAAAGAGAACACTGATTTTCATTAAATGTCATTTTAATTATTGCAAATAACAGCAAAAACACAAATAACAGCAACATATATGTCGAGGAAACCTTAACTACAACAACAAATCAAAGTATGCATTTATCCAACTCACCTGGCTTGATGACGGAGGGTTCAAATTGTTACTACTGTTAGGCTTAGCGGGCAACGTCCCAGAATTGAATCTCTGAGAAGGAATACTGAGCTGTTCATATAGTGCCATCTTGTTCCTCGGAGGTGCTCTTGGCCCTCCTCTCTCAGTATCATTCACATGAAGTCTAGGGAACATAGGCTCCACACATTTGTCATCATCTTTCCCTCTCTTCATCTTCTCTTTAACAATGTATTTCCCTCTATCTTCTCTCTTATACACAAATCAACAGGAACCTCAACCAAAAAAGCCAACTATATCAAGAAATTCACCAAAAATCCATAACCTAGGTCTTCATCACAAATCACTAGCACAAACTTCAACATACTACAAATCCATAAACTAAAATAAGTTCTTTTTATGTGGAAAATCTAGTAAGCTCAAAATCAGGCCTAAAAATCAATAAAAACATATATTTATACACATATCTTTGTATAAGTACATAAAAAGAACAAGGGTTACCTCAATTTCACAAGCCCAATCATCCAATTTGATCTAATCGAATTCTTGTAATTTCACACAAACCCACTTGAAACAACAAGTTTTAAGGTGAGATCGATCCAAGAAAAGCAAAACCCACTAGCAAATCACCAAATAAACTGCAACCCAGATATCAAAATCAGATCTTTTCTGTTTCTGAGTGAAAAAAATACAAGAAAAATAGCAGAGACACGCCACAAGAACGAGTATTAGGCTCAGTACTTGTCAAATTCTAAATAAATACAAGAACCAAGGGGGAAAAGTGAGAGATTCTTCACAAAATGGAGTATTAATGTCCACTAAAATGAAGAAAGGGGCATAAAGTGCGATGTTTGTGGACCCAGTTTTCGGATAGAACCAACCAGCAGAACCTAGAAATAGAGAGATACAAGTGTGTATGTATATATATTACCACAGTAATTGAGTTTGTTTTTCTTGCACAACCCACTAATGTAGAGAACTAGAGATTAGATAATGAGTTATGTCCTAATTTAAACAGATTATTATGACATGTACTGTACAAGATCTTATTTTTATAAGGGGAGGATCAGCTCAAAGTCTAGAAAATAATATTTTATTTACCCTTGTAGATAATTTAGAATAGTAGATGCATTCGGTAAGGGCTTATCTCTTGTCATTTCAGGTCACGAGGGTTCGATTCTCTCTCATTCCGAGATTTGTTAGAACATATACTTACATTTTAAGGTATATAAGTCAAATTAGTAATAAAAAAAAATAGTATATGTATAGCGAAAATGACAAATAAATTAGATGAAAACAGTTAGTGTAAAGTATGCTTTATTTTAAATCTAGTACTTGGTCATTGGCCTATAATAATTTTGTAATTTATGACCATGTTTGTTTCATAGGATAAAGCGTGGGATAGGATTATAATCTTTTAAATTATCCAAACTCATGTTTGTTTTGTAAAATCTTATTTTATATTAGTCCAAGTATTATATTCTTTTAAAATTTTCAATCTCATGTTTGTTTTGTTGGACTAAATGATGGGTTTATAATACTCCATAATATTTGGTTGAAGAAAATATTATTTAATCTCCTTCATCAAGTCATTTTTTAAAGAATTATAATCACATCACTATAATCTCATGTAAAACAAACAAGGGATTAACAAATTTAAAAGATTATAGTCATATCTCATGTATCATCCCTCAAACAAAGCATAAGATAAAAATTTAAAGGATTATAATCCAATCCTAAACTTAATCCTTCAAAACAAGCAAAGGATATGATAATTTAAAGGATTGTAATCTTTAGAGATAATAGTGAAGAAATTAAAATCTATAAACTCTAATCCCCAGATTATAATCCCTTGAAACAAACATGGACCACCCATATTAAAAAATATATCAAATAGCTACCCAAATCTCCACGATAACTCATTTACACCACTAAAATGTCAAAACATATCATCCATTTAAAGATTTGACGATCAACGTTAAGATCGTGAATTAAAAAAATAAATAACAATTAAATAATACATCATTGATTAAACAATTAAAAAATAAAAAGTAAATATGTTTATAACACATGCATTACAAATCGAAATTATTAGACGTTTATGATGGGTTGCAAATGAACACTTATACCACAATTGCAAATCATATCAATACGCTCCCATTTAATTAATGAAATCTACGTTATAACAGATTTAAAATATTTTTATTATAGACGTACATGATGATATATACAAAAATAATTAAAGAGTTATATAAAACTAATTGTTATGTATCACTTGATTTTAGGGGCGAGTATTCGAGAATTTGGATACCGAACTGAAATTAACATGGATATCCAAATTTCCAAATAGATAAAATTTCATATCCAAATACCGAACCGAATTATTTTCGGTTAAAAACCGAACTAAAAAATTAAATTCAACTCGGTTTTCAAAATATCAAAAAAACCAAAATTTATAAAAAGTACAAAAATGGCGATAAAGTACTGTCAAATAAAATGTTAGATTTTGTAAATTAAATAATCATAAGTCTGAATATAAGATTGTGTCTCTTACATTTGATTAGACATTAGATAAAATAAAATAAGGAATCGTGAATTTACCAAAATTATAATAAAATAAATAAAAATTCAGTCACTCCATTGAGTAAATCATGACTCTACAAAATCATGAATATAGATAAGATATACTTGATAAGGTTGTAATGAAAAAGATAAGAGTTATATATTGATATTGTTTATCTTGTATAAATCAAAATTACAATTAAAATGGATGTAAAAAAATATAATATATAATATTATTTAAATAAATTAATTCGGATTTATCGGATAATTTGGATAATCCAAAAATCCAGGAAAAAAAATGATATTCCAAAACAATCTAATATTTTATCGGGTCAGTATCCAAATTAAATTATTTCGGATTTATTCATTCGGTATATGGATTTATCCGAACCAAATAAAGAAATTTCTTTATTTTTTAAGTGATTTAATTGGTAAAAAATAGAGTAAGAAGTTTTATAGTTTTTTATTATTGTTTCAGAGATTTTGTGCATAAAATGATCTATTTAAGTTGGGAAAATTAAATATTAGGTCCCTGAATTATTCGTGTTTTATTGTCTAGGTCCTTGAATAAAAGATTCTGTATTTCAGGTTCCTCAACTATTTTATTTTCTGGTTCAAATCAAGAATCTTTTTAACAGGGGGATTTGAACCAGAAAATAAAATAGTTGAGGGACCTGAAATATAAATTTTTTTATTCAGAGACCTAGACAATAAAACATGAATAATTCAGGGACTTGTTATTTAATTTTCCCATTTAAGTTCATTGGAAGAGAGAGACTGTCATTTTTTAGTGGGTGCAAAATGATATGGAAAATTTCTTCCTTTGTTGGATAAATAAGTAACTGAGAGACATGTTGTGATACATTTGATAGCTATTATGTTAGAGATTATTACCCTTTCATTCCCGGAATCGGAAGTCAATGATTCTTACCATCTTTCCGGAGATCTCTAGTTTATATTCAAGTTTCTAACTGAGGATAGTATTTTATTTTATAATTGTATTATTAGGTTCGTTTCTTGTTACATAGACCAAAATGTAATTTTATTTTATTTTTCAGGATTTACTTTCCGTTTTATTCTTATTTCCTGATCAGCGATAAAAAGATAACTTTTATAAAGGAATTTAACCATATAATAAAACAGAATGTTCTCTCTGCTTTTGACATTGAACAAATAGTTAATTACATACGGTATTCATTTGGATACCCGTGCATTTTTTATATTTATTATATTACCGATGCAGTTTTTTATATGTTGCACATAGTATTTTAAATATCAAAATCTAAAGGATTTAGATTTAGATGCAATTTATGTTAAATATTGATACAAAATGTATGTTAGTGGTAGTTTGTTAAATTTCTAAAGAAGTTATTACTCTATATTGGTATTCTATTTAGTAGTATAGTCGTTGCAAATAATAAGTACAGTATGTTATTTCATGATAGATTGTTATCAGTTTTTTGTATGAGTTAGAAATAATTTGAAAGATAATATTATGTTAGGAAGAATTTGAGTGGTTTAATGGAAAACAGATAAAATGGGGATGTGGATGATTGGGCTAAAGAGCTAGAAGATACATTAATAACAATAGTACTAATGTGAGGCCGAAGAAGCCCAAAAAGAAGTCTAAATCGGGAAAAAAAATACCTGCATTGAAATCGTTTAGTTTCAAGTATTGTATTAAAAATTATATAGGCGATGATGGATTAAGATTATATGAGGGGGGAAGTTTCCCACATAATTCTAGTATTTGAGTATATTTTGCTAGGGTTATTTTATCATATATAACTAATATCAGTCACAATAGTGTTTAACAGTACATATATTATCACTATAGTTCTGTGTTATTTGTGAAATTTGATTTAAAGTTTATTCGTTCTTATTTTCAACCACTAGTAGATTTTCATTCTAATTAAACTAGTCAAGTTGAACGGTGAAAACATATTTCTTAGACTTTTAAACGACATTTTGGTAATAAATTTCTTTATTTTTAAAAAATGATTTAATCGGCAAAAAAGATAATAAAAGTTTGACAACTTTATTGTTTCAGGAATTTTGTGCATGGAATGATCTATTTAAATTCATTGTAAGAGAGAGGTTGCCAATTGTCCAAAAGAAGGAGTAATACTTGTTCCTTCGATGAATAGAGAATTAACTCAAACATGTTGTGATGGATTTGATCGGTTTATGTCACATATTATTATCCTTCCATTCCTGAAATCGAAAGTTAATAACTTTTACAATTTTCCTGAAGATCTCAAGTTTATATTTCAATTTATAATTGAGGATAATCTGTAAGTATTTTATTTTATAATTGTATAAAGTTACTTTTATTGTATTAGATTTCTTGTTATCTAGACCTACATATATTTATATTTCATGAACCAGTTTTATTGGTTATTTAATCAATCATATTTCTTGTTCAGTGATAAAAATATTATTTTTATAAAATACATAACAATTTAATAAAACACGATTTTATCTTTGCTGCATATATTGATCAGCATCTAAAAAAGAATTCGTATGAAAAGCTATTTGGTTCGAATTAGAGTTTAGATATTAATGCTACAATTTGTATAGAACTATTTCAAAAAAAAAACTGATAAACCAAAATCAATAAAAGGACGTCAGATTAAGGTATATGACATTAACAGTTTTTTTTATCATATTATAGTGTTATATGTTACTAGTGTTATTAGTTGTATTATTACTGTCATTTTTATCATTATAGCCATATTATTATAATAGAAGTGGAAGGAAATATGTGATTAGTACAAATTGAGTTACAATCTACTATTTATTGAATTTTTATGTAGGAATAGCGGAAGAAACCGAAGAAAAATATTATATGTTATATTTATTTATTGTATTATTGTTTTAAAAAAAGTAGTTGTTAGCATGTGCATGTGCGTATGGATGCTATTATCAACTGAGTTGTAAGTTCATCAACTGAGTTGTTTTAATAGTTATCACAATTTCGAGAATTCTGCAGTTATTAATAATACTATGATTTGGAGGCTCAGTCTATCGGAGAATTCTGCAGTTACTAATAATACTATGAATTACTTTTTCTAATGTTATCTAGAAGTGCATATTCTGACATAAATTAATTTAAATTAAGAATGGTTGCATATAGATATTTATATTCATATTCATATTTAATTATTAAGAGTCTGATTAGGATCTGATCAGACAAATTTTCAGAAACAGAGTTGTTAATATTGATGAAAAATGTTTTCTTAAATAAAATTAATATGTTTCAATCTGGTTCATAGCCTCGTAAATTTTAAGATATCAGAAGCATACAAAACATGGATTTGTTGAACAAGTTCTATTATTTGTTCGTACATGAGTTTGTTTTTAGGTGATTGGTATATGACATTGGTATATGACGATTCATAATATCTAACTCTAAAAAAATTTATTATCATATTTTTTTTGACATGAAATATTATGTATCCTTTTTATATTAGTATGTTTTATATATGCATATATAAGGATCGGTTTCTTTTAAAAAAACCAACTAAATATTTAAGTAAAAAATTAATAAATATTTTTTTTAACATGACCTGCCTGGGAATTAATAAATAAATTTTATATTTTACTTCTCAAACTCTAAATTTCCCTCCCTACATATTACGCAATTACAAATAGACGTGACAATTCGTGTCGTGTATTTTCGGGTACTTGAACCCGTTACACGAATACGACACGAATTGAATTCACGTACCTGAAATCCAGACACGTACACAACACGAAAAAATGATATAACACAAAACGACACGAAGTACACAAGTACACGAAAATGGGAAAAAATAAAAATTATTATATATTTTATAAAATTTAAATATTGATAATTAATTAAATTACATATATTAATTGATATTATATTAATTTTACTTATAAAATTCTAATGCTAACATTAAATTGTACATAAATGATTTATTATAATATATTAATATATATATATATATTAAATTATTTTTATTTAATTAATTATGTCATTTACTTTTCGTATCGTGTACCCAAAAAGTAAATCCAAACAAAATATTAAATTCGACGGTGTATTTTCGTGTTCATGAAAATGTAAAAATAAACATTAAATTTTATTTTCGTCTTGGGTACAAAATTACAATTACATAACTATTACCGATCTTCTGGGCCGAATATGCTGGGCTAAATATTATATACGTGTAATAATTGGACTTGGGCCAAGAGAATTGATATTGCATCTCAAACAATGAGCCTGAGGTGATTAATTATATCCTATATATAACAAGAGTACGATGGATCTTATTTAAATACTATCAAAAGTTAAGAGATGGATACCCATTATCAATATATTTATATTTTAATATTTATAACTTTAATAACACAAATATAAATTTAATATTCGAATTTAAATAACAATATATTAAGTCACTAAAAAGAATTCTATACATGCCTATACTGTAATACTAACAGACTCTGCGATGTGAGTGTGTGACCCTTACGTGTGATCATTTTACATGGAAGTGTCATGTTTAGATATCAATTTAATTGCTTAATAAATTATACTAATTTATAAAATTGACATGCGTGTATACATGGATGTGTAAAATTGTCTTTAATATTTTATAATATTTTTATTTGTAATAATTTTATAATAAATTGATAAATTTTATATTCTTATTTAAATAAAATGACTTTTCAGTTAAATTATATTATTAAAAATCTAATAATGATGAATAAATTTAAATAAAACAAAGTATTATTATTCAAAGTTTTGAAATAAAATAAAACAAAACAAAACAAAACAATATATGATTAATAAGATGCAAACATTATACATTTGTTTGTATACGTTCTTTTTTAATATTTTTTAATATTTTTATGTAACACATCGGTCTCACATCGTGTAAATTGAGATAATTTGTTTGGTATGTAAGTAAGAGTAAAGTGCACAACAAATCATGATCTTTTACGGGTTTGTGAATTACCTAAATTGCTGCATTTGAGCCAGTTTACTTTGACTGATTTCATATTCGAATGACGGCACTTAAACCGATTTTCGAAAAAGATTAGAAATTTGACATATGACAGCAGAGTCAACTTGATTTGTCAACTTACTGCATGCGAGGGCACGAAGTACTCTTACTTATATACCGAACAAATTATCCCAATTTTAAATTGGACTGGGGTGCTACATTTTATTTTTGTTTTAATGATTGTATAATATTTTACCAAACTTCATTATTTTATTTACGTAAAATGAATTTATAGTCAAAATATATTATAAGAACTCTAATAATTATAAAAATATTTTAAATAAAATAATTATATTTACAAAGAAATTTGAAAAAAATAAATTATGCGTTTAATGAGATTCGAACCTACACGTTGGTTTATATATTTAACGTTAATAATATGAATAATTATTTTAATATGTTGAGAATTTAGTTCAACCATAATTCAATTAACCTTTAAATGTGAGTTAAATATTAAAACATGATTTTTCTAAAATTTCTCAATTATTTATTTTATAATCTAATATTCAATATTCATTTTCCATTAATTTTTAAATAATCATGTTCATAATATTTCAAAATACAAAAAATTATATATTCATATATTAATAATATAAATTTATAATTCATCTCATGTACAGGTTTATTTTAAATATTTTATTTATGTTTATTACTTTTATAATATATTTATTAATTAATCTTTCTATAGATGTTTTACTTATCGCACAAATTTATTTTAAATATTATATATTTAATCTAAAATGTATGAATATATAACTTAAACAAGTTAAAAAAATTATAATTATAATATATTAAAATTACAAAAATGTTAATAATTTTAAAATAAATAATTAAAATATATGAAAAATGTCCCTGCATCGTATACTGCGTGTGTACGAGAGAGAAGTAAACTTAAGATGGATGAACAAGAAGCCAAAGTGGACGCGTGATTTATATAACACACACGTTGTTTCCTAGCAACTACTAGTCTGAAGTCTCCTTGACATCGACTTTGTGTCTCTCTCTCGACATAAACTTTGTGATCATCACTTATATTTATCATACTTATTAAGTTATTATTATTATTATTTCACTTCACAGGTATGCACATAAGAGATATTTATGTGTGTGTGTATATGTATATATATATATATATTATATATGAATTCAGACTGATCATTTTATTTGTATCAATATTTATTATCTAGTTGTGTGTGTTTTGATTTATGTATCTTTCATAATTTCATTTGAATTAGATTGCAGTGAGTGATTTACAATATGTTTTCGCGAATATTTGGTAAGGCTAAGCAAGAAGAAAATGCTGTTGCAACGTTAGACAAGTTAACCGAGGTATATATTATTTATTCGTTGTTGATTTTGTTATGATTATGCGATTTTGTTTGTTGTTATTGTTTAATTTACTTGGATTTTGTGAATTTGAATAATTTTGTGCACTTTTGGAATGTTGGGATTTGATAAGTTTGGTTTTATATTGTTTTCAGACTCTCGAAATGCTCGAGAAGAAAGAAAAAGTTCTTATGAAAAAAGCTGCTGCCGAGGTTGAGAAAGCCAAGGACTTTACTCGAGCTAAAAACAAAAGGGGTATGAAGTAGGATTTTAGGTGTTTCTTCCTGTTAAAATTATGATTTTTGTGTATGAATGTTGGAATTCCCGTACACTTATTACAAGTTATGTTGTATTGCAAGATATGCATTCGTTTGATATGATCTTAATAAAAATTTATTTATTGTTGCCTGGGTGCAGCGGCAATACAGTGTTTAAAGAGGAAGAGGCTTTATGAACAACAAGTAGAGCAGCTCGGGAATTTTCAATTGCGTATACATGATCAGGTTCTTGTGTGATAATATATAATATATAATCATGCTAATTGATCGTGAGGGGTTTGTTTTTTAGCTTGAACAAAACTGTTAGTCTGTTATACTGCTGAAATGTTCTAATCAAACTTTAATGTCAGATGATTATGCTAGAAGGTGCAAAAGCTACAACAGAAACTGTGGACGCTTTAAGGACCGGAGCAGCTGCTATGAAGGCTATGCAGAAGGCGACGTAAGTTCAATATCGCCCTAAGCTTCGTACGATAATAATTTTAAAAAATTGTCACTTTATATTGGATTTTCCCCCCCTCTTATACCTATTTCTGTATTTCTTTCAGAAATATTGATGATGTTGACAAAACAATGGATGAGATTAATGAACAAACTGAGAGCATGAAGCAAATTCAAGAAGCATTGTCAACCCCCATTGGCACAGCAGCTGATTTTGATGAGGCATGTCTTCAATTCTAATTATGATGGATTACATTCCTAAAACGAGGAAACATCTTACAATTTACAAGTCCATTGTTGCAGGATGAGTTAGAAGCAGAACTTGAAGAACTGGAAGGGGCAGAGTTAGAGGAACAACTTCTCCAGCCTGCCACAACTGCCCCTGCTGCTCCAGTGCCTATTCACGCAGGTAGAAAACCAGAACATCCAGCTCGTCAGAATAACACGGTCGAGGAAGATGAACTTGCTGCATTGCAGGCAGAAATGGCACTATAGAATGGTAATTTCCTTTCCATTTTTGTTTTTTAAATTTTGACAGCACTATATATAATCTTTTTATATTCTAATGTGAGGTGGCAGTTCAGTGCTTGAGAAAGTGATAATAAGAACAAATATATGATCTATGTAATTGTTCATTTTCAAACCTTTATAGCTATTTACAATGTTAAATTCAAAGAGGAAGGTTTACATCTTGAAATCTATAAAGAAAACTAGTACATGGCTTTAATGGCCGTAGGTTAATAAAAAGAGGTCGAGGGTTCATAATTAACCATTACCAAAAAGAATTAGATTATTTTCCATCAAGTTGAATACCCCCTCCACTGTCTCGTGCTGATATTTCATTAGAGATTCCACTACTGTTATTTATAACTAATAGTTTGAAGTGATATACTTGTTTATCCTGTTGTCTGATAGCTGTTAACCCCCTTCTCTGTCTCATGGAGGTAGCTCATTTATAATCACCTCAGCCACCACTTTAATCTGTACCTCCAGATACGAGAAGGATCATTTAGTTTACACATAAGTCGTCAAAGAGTTTAAATAGGAAACGAAGTAACCGGCACATTAAAGATCTGAAGGTTGAGAGTTTATTTATTTCACATCAGAGCTGCTAATATATTCATGATCACTGTATCAGTATATATTTGATGAGAGTTTGAAAAGTGATTGAGAAAACATAATTATCAAGTCAAGTGACTCGTACTGCATCAATATTTGATGATTTCAGCTAGTGTGGCATTGGCTCTTATGAACCAAAAAAGTCGCCATGAGACAAAATGATCAAATCTTTTTTTGTTGGGGAACAAGAAAAGTTGACACGTCTGGGTATATTTATGGTCATTTGTGGTGTATGAACATACAAGCAACATTAACATACGAAGGGGAGGAGGGGGGGATTTGCTGTAACATGGTGATGTTATTTGGTTTCATGAAATAGTGTGAAAATGAGAGGATAGAATCTTGATAGGGTATACCTGGGGCTTAAGATTGGTTTCCCACGGGATTTTTCTTCCCTGTTTATCATATGTAGTGTGGTTTTGCAAATATTTGATTGTTTATATATTTTTGAAGTGGATTTGTTTGTTTTAAAGCAACTGACTAGAAAAATGGACAGTGGAAATGAGTGAACCACATAAATAATCTCCGTGATAGATTTGTCAGTTAGTTTTTAAAAGAAACACAGGCTTATGTCCCTGGAATTTGGAATATTGTAGAAAAAAAGTGTACCAATAACCAGAACCCTATTTTATTATTTGAATAGATAGATATTTTCTTACTGATCGATCATATCTGACATTTCTTTGTTGCTTTTGCAGGTCCAAAATGAAGAATGAGATTGTGTAAAGCTTTAAAAATTGCAAGTACTCTAAAATGGAGTTCATAAGTTCAACTGTTTCACTTTCTCGATGGGCATTTGCTGGTAAAGAAAACAATGTAGATAATATTACGGAGACAATATATGTTCCAGGTTGAATCTGGATTGTTATCGAGTGTTCTAGTTTCAATTCTATATTTTTGATTTGATGTTCCATTGGCCAAGTGCAATATCTGGCGAATAGAATACTGGAGAATCAAGAGACGATTCTATCATCTAGGTTTAATTGCACCTCTAGGTGGTAAAACAGTTCAAAGGGTTGTTCCCAAGTCAACAATCAGATAAACAGAGCAAGTAATAACAAATGATTTGCTCATTTCTACTGAAGTTTATGTATGAAAAATAACAATTTGTTCCGTTTTATACCGCTGCCCTTGGGTAGGATGGAAGCAGTCATCTTCAAAGTACGTTGACTTTGACAACATACATTTAGAATATGTTTCTTAGTATATAATGATCAAGGTTCAAGTCAAATGCTAAAGAAGCTTAGTAGGCATTGTGGAAAGTCCTATAATTTGGTGGAAATTAACTTTTGAGCTCTTGTATATGCAACTTCTTTATTTCTAACAGGTAGGCAAACAATACTATTACCAAAGTATGACACTTCTTTGTTGTCACGAATGAAACATTGAGAAACTGGATGCCAATTTCAACGCACGCTAACAAAAAGTTTTATGAGAAAACTTCGTATAAATGTCTCATTGGAAGAAAGATTTTGAAGGTCTTTTCTTGTGCATAAAGCCATGGACTCCAAATAGGCATGGAAAATGACTCCTAACTTCCCAAGACCCTTTACTTTAACACTATAAGAAGAGTCATTTCTGAGAATACAACACGCCACACTCGGTTTGAATCTGTCTTTGATGCAAACATACACAGTGAGCTACATATCTGTTTGTGTGCATTCTTGGTTTCTTACCTATCTTAGTTAGTTCATGTCAGCCAGTAATGCTATTATTCCCTCGTGCAACTTTCATGACATTGACCAGTTGAAAGCAAATCTGCTGCTTTGTTCCCTGTCTGACACTAATGTGTATGGAACTATGGATGGCATTTAGAACACCTATATCAGTCAATCATACAACTTATTCTCAGTAATTTGTAATTCTGTACTCTCTAGTTTCTTGTATTTCAAGAAAATTAGATGACAGTGTCGAAATTATTGACGACAAAAAATCGATAGGAAGGTCTCTAGCAATGCAGTTTCATATGGTTTGCGTTTGACACTTCTGGTTTCTTAAAGAGTCCAGAAAGTCATGATAATGTTACTGCTTGCGGGTCTATGGATGTAGATTATAAGAGGGTTAATACATAGCTAGTGATGCAGCTTATTGCTAACTTGTCTATGTAATCATTTAGATGTATTCGAAAAATAAATGGGCAACATTCCGAAAATTTAAACAGGTTAGTGAAACATATTGAAAACTATATAAGAAATTATTTAATAAATCCCAACACATAGATAATAAGACATACGATTACACTATATCTCTCTAGATTCTGCAACTAATCCAACCTAAATTGCCTATTATAAATACCTACATATGTATATTCTACTAGCAGCCCACTATCTAGCTTTGTTTTCTATTATTATTTTCCATGAAACTGGTTACTGATATTGTGACACATTGCTGAATTTGCATAGGAGCTAGTAGGAAAATTGATGAGAGCTTCTTCAAAACTCATCTGATCTTGATTATTATTCCAAATTCCCGTAGTCATCATCTGATCATAAGCAAACTTGGGTCCGAAATCCATCAGGAACTCACAAGTACTGTTGTTCACAACAATCGATGAATCTGAAATGCTTGAATATTCTTGTGCAGTGTAATTTCCTGGTTGTGTATAATTCACAACATTAGCAATTGATGGCATTTCCGGAAAGAAACCACGGTCTTGAATAGCTGTTGAAAAATCCGGAGTATAATTAGCTTTTATGTTGGGAGGATTAGTTGATGGTGTTGAAGTTGAGCCTTGAGGAGTTTGATTGATGTTAGTAAAGTACGAGTCCATTGTTGCTAGTAACTTCTTCTTTAGCTTGGTGTTCCAGTGATTCTTTACGTCATTGTCTGTTCTTCCAGGTAGTTTCGAGGCTATAACAGACCATCTACATTTTCCAAATTTTAACAATTTAGTAACTAAACCAAACATGAATATCGAGAGCATATAAACATACACATATCTGTGGGACTGTAATATACCTGCTTCCAAGATTGTTATAAAGATTAAATATGATGTTGTCTTCTTCGGGAGTAAAAGAGCCATGCTTAATGTCTGGCCGTAGATAGTTAAGCCATCTCAGGCGGCAGCTCTTGCCGCAACGCTTAAGGCCTGTACATTTAGTTAAAAAAAATACTAATTATCAAGGCTGAAGAACAAACATAACAAAAATGTTAGAGGAATGTAGGTACCTGCTTTGAGAGGCAAAGAAATCCAGTTGCCACCGGTGCCATGATTGCGAATATAGTTTCTGAGAACTTCATCTTCATGGGGAGACCATGGCCCTCTTTTCACTTTACTCTTGTCACAACAAGGTGCTCTTCCCATTTCTTTCTTTCTTTCTTTTTCTCCACAACACATTAACAAAATCTCAATGTATATAATGATGTGATGAAGCAAAATGGGGCAGGGAGAGGGAGATATTTATACTGATGAAATACTTTGTGTGAGTGTCTGTTTTAGGTAAAATACTAAACAAAATTGATGCAGTAGTGTAAAGTGAAGACTTGGATTCCATTTTTAGAAGCCTCACTTAGCATGGCCTAGTACCATTTTGTATTGAACTGACTTGGGGTTAGTTTTGAAATATTTTGAGGTTGGTTAAGATTTGTTGGGACCAGTCAATATTCATAGAATAAGCGGGTGATGTCAAAGTTTACTTGGTTTACTTGCTTCATCATCTCAATGTACATTGCAAAATAAAGCATGATCAATACCGTAAATTTCAAAGATATAATTATTCATTATTTACGACATGACAAAAGTTAAAACGACTATTGGAATTAAGAAAAAGACAGACAATAACTAAATCTCTCCTTTTCCCCCTTCTCTTCTAACCCTAATCTGGCCGCCAGCCGCCACCATTTGACGGCATTGTCATCGTCATCGAAGGTGGATGAATCGTTGGTGGCTGGAATTAATAGTTCTTGATCTCTCTCTACTCTTGCCATGACCATATAAGCATCACACATTCAAATACACATATACTCGTTGTTGAGTGATGTGGGAGGTTTCAAGAACCTTAGCTTACGATTTTTGTGAATTGGAATTGGGGATGTGTTTGGATGGCGTAGATTTAATCTTGAGATGGTCCCACTTTATTATTTGTCTGGGTTTGGTTGAGTTGATTCAGTTCTTTCGGACGGGTAGTGACCCGGGTAACTCTAGATTAGCTGATGTGTATTCATCAACTAATATTTATTTTATTTATGACATTGGTTGTAATTAAATTGTTGTTATGTTTTTCCTTAATCAAATATGTCATAAAAATGCTGCGTTTTAGATTTTTTAAGGTTCTTAAAGTTTTTATAAATTGTAGATTGTGTCATTTTATAGGGAAGATTTGTGCTTAAAGGATGCCATAAATGTTGGCTTTTTGGACCATTTATTAATGTGTATTATCTGTCGTCAATTGACGAATCTGTATCATTTTATATGACTTCTTTATATGTTATGAGAAATCGGAAATTAATAAAAATAAGAATATTATAGGACGGTGGGAAGAAACAATAAAAGGGAAGTACATTTTATTTGTTTATAATTACTTGGAGTTTTATGTGTCTAATCAAAGGGGACCCCTTTGGTTAGATATATATACAAAATTCTATTTATTAAGTATATTGAACATAATAGATATTAATTAATATTTTGGTAATGTTACCTTGACTCAGTGTTGTGGTTGATTTAGTGATTTTCTAGGACAAAAAGAAAGTGGATAGATAGAGATATGAATTTGGATTTAATGGTGGAAGTAACAAGATGTGGCTAGATTTTTAGCATTGGGGACTCACAAAATTTCAAGAATTTCTACTCTTTGTGTTAGGAGCTACCATGTAATTTGATAATTTTATGATCGTTTTAGGGCACTCTTTTTCCCCTTTTGAGATTTTTCCCATAGGATTTTACTCAAATGGGTTTTTAACTAGGTATGTTTTGTCAGATATAAGGTTTTTTATTATCAAAACTTCCGAAGGAATCTCTTTCTTATGGGTCTTCGACCCATGAATTAGTTAAATATAAACTTTTATTATCTTTGTGATGTATTATCAGATATTTTATATCAATAAAACGATCTTCGTTTTTCTGACAAAAAAAAAAAAAAAAAGTTAAAACGACTATTAAAATATAGTATATTGGAAGGGGAAGATTAAACTCTGCGTCATCCGAACTATAGTACATGACCTGGAAACCGAGTAAGAAATGCAAGTAGGCCATAATTTAACGATGGTACCACTTCTTTTTTACTGTTCCACAAGTGGAGAATAGATCGAGTGATTAGAACCTGTAACCATCTTGAAAAAACTAGTCCATTGTGAAAGGACTTCAAGACTTGTAGTACTTGGTAAAACTGGTTCTGGTAATTAACGCGGAGATCTCTTGAGTCTTGACTCTTGACACATTCTTCTACAAACTTGTTTGGCTTGTTTTCAAAATATACTAAATTTTTAGATAAAAATAATATTTATTTCTACTTATTAATTTTACTTCGCCTAAAAGAAGTTTATTAATTATATAATTTATAAGTTTACTTGCAAAAATAGTCACTTTGTTCAATGAAAATAAAAAATATATTTTTTCAATAATCTTATAAGCTTATAGAATTGGTATAGCCGCAATCGAACCAGAATCTGGATGGTTGAAAATAAATCCCATTATATTTATGAAAATAAAGTTATTATTCAACAAAAATATGAGTATAATTTGTTGTCTGTTTATCTCGAAAATATATCATTTAGATTTTTATTAATAAGTTTGGATAACAAAAATTTATTTCAACTTAACTATCAAGCCAATCCCAATCATAACCTTTTGAATTACAAGGGGCTAAGGGCAAAGGGTTCACTCCCGGTCCATCATAAAGTAATCAAGTGAAGAAAGAGTGTATTGGGCTCTCTGGTAAATCATTTGTTCGGTGATAGTCCATTATGATAGCACACCATTACTCTTTAACAAGTTGGCCCAACCCTCTTGTGGTTGACTAGATCATTACGTTTAAATTATTAAAGTTGATTTGTTGGCAATATTATGTCATAAATGATAAGCACTACAGTATAAATTATTAAAGTTCTTAATATTTACAATAAAATATGTTGTAACAGTCATCTGTTTCGAATTCTGCATTCGAATTCTTTAAATTATACTCCCGTTTCAAAATATCTATCTCTTGATTTTTTGGCATATGCTTTAAGATGATTTGACCGTATAGTTAGAAATGTTATTTTTTTTAAAAAAAATTGTGAATAAAAGTCTTTATTTAATATTATTATTCACAAAAAGAAATTTTTAAAAATAACACTTCTAATTATATGGTTAAAACACCTTAAATTGTGTGCCAAAAATCAAGAGACAGATATTTTGAAACAGATGAGTATTTCTTTTAGTTGTGTCTTTTGAAAAAAAACACACATATTAAGAAAATATTAATTACATAATTTGTTTCCATGACTACCCCATATAATTGCATTAAATTATTTGATAATTGCATTAAATTAGTTGAATTGTTTGTATATTTGAATTAGTCAAATATTGAAAATAGTAATATAAGTGTAATATTTAAAATATATATATATATAATTGTTTTGAAAAGTGAGAAGGACAATTAATTAAAAATAAATTTTTTTCCATAAAGGACAACTAAAAGGAGA
Source organism: Oenanthe sinensis (assembly GCA_028671895.1). Lineage (NCBI taxonomy): Eukaryota > Viridiplantae > Streptophyta > Magnoliopsida > Apiales > Apiaceae > Oenanthe > Oenanthe sinensis. The sequence continues at coordinate 1,966,587 of CM053814.1, read as the reverse complement.
CGGGGGAGTATAATGCGTGGGATGCATAAAAAGACCGTTGCTGACTTGAGATTATATGCTACATTGTATAATTTGATGCAAATAGTACTAAATTATAATGTCATACGTTGCAAAGAAAAAACTAGTGAGATGTCCAACTCAAGACAATGACACTGGTCACGGTTTTAAGGTTTGTGAATTGTGATGATGAAGAATGAGGACTAAAGTTCAAAAGATATACAAGCAGCGGAAGCAAATACACATAGTTTCACTTAAACATGTAACAAATTGAACATAAACAATATTATAAACTTGTAAGCGACCTTGACTTTTGTTCTGTTTCTTTTCTTAAAATTGTAAGCAACCTCGCCTTTTGTCGGCCATGACTCCCAGACTTCTCCGTTTCTACGTACACTTTGTCGTCGAATTTGGGCCCACTTTGCCACATAAGTCATAAATCTCCATTTTTATTTTATTTATTCTTAATATACAAATAGCACTAACATTTCAGTTCAAAAAAAAAAAAAGCAATAACATTTCCTTTTCAAGCACCAATTACCAAATATATAATGGCCCCATTTGACTCAGCTTATAAACAGCTTATAAGCTGAAAAAGTTGATATATATGTATTTTTTCTGAAAAATAAAGTAACTTATTTTCAAATTTGAAAATAAGATTTGGTCTTAAATTTCTAAAACAAATATTAATTTTCAAAAAATAAATATGAAAATACTTTTTTTAAAAAGTAACTTATTACTTATAAATTAAGCTAAATACCCCCAATATTTGCTTACACTTATTATTATTCAGATTCGGCTGCTCGATCTTAATAATAACATTATTTGTTCCAAATTATCCATCGCTTTCATTAATAAAATAACACATTATTGTTTAAACAATATTCAAATAAAATTTAAATTTATTTTAGTTAAATTTGCCTACACAAATGTTTTAAAAAAACATATAACCATATTAACCCCTAAAATTAAACTCTTAATTATACTCAATATTTCATATATGACAAGAAAACAAACACAAAAATGATGGGAAGATTTAATGTTTGTGTTTAATATTTTGATACATAAATTCAAAAATACATAGTCAGAGTTAGTATGGTATTTGATTTTATACTTCAAATACATGATATGAAAGTATAAGGAAATGAATATATTTATATTTAAATATTTAAATTTATTATAAATATATATACATTTATTAGTATAAATATACATATTTATATATATTTAACATATTTTTATAGAGTATACATAAAAATATAATACTTTTACATATTTATTTTTAAAGGAAATTATAGAACGATGGTCATACTTTGAATTGATTTTTAAAATTGTGGTCAAATTTTCAAATTATCAAAATAGTGACTAATCTTTCTTTTCACCTTTTAAAAGAAAGGTTCCCGTCAAATCATTACACGTACTCACACCTTTATTATCACTAAAAATATATCATCATCAAAACATACCCGGTATATTCCGCTTAGAGCAGGGTATGGGGAGGGTAAGATGTACGTAGACTATGCCCCAATTGGTTATAATAGAGGGAGTCTGTTTCCGTGAAAACCTCCGGTTTAGTGCATTACATACATAAAAAAAACTTGGTAAAATTTTGAAACAAACATAAAAAAAAACTTGGTAAATTTTTTTTAGTGATAGATATATGTACAAACATACATAATAGAGTGTTAGATATATCTATCACTCTATTACATACATAATAGAGTGATAGATATATGTACAAACACAAGATTTGCATCAAATACATAAAAAAAACTTGGTAAAATTTTGAAACAAACATACATTTGATCACATAACTTGTGAAATTGAGGAAATACTTGGACCCATGGTTTTCTTCACATTAGACTTACCTGGAAACACGAGAATTGACGAATAAATGAAATGAATCACCAAACTGAAAACATGTTACTCAATTTGTATGTATGATCTTTTTCACCATCGTCTCCATGTCCTTCACGAGACCGTGATAATTCTTCTTTCAAGGTTTTCCGAAGAGATTTCATTTCCTTTACTGTCATATTCGTTTTCTTCTTTAACCACATATTTTCTAACTGCTATGAAACCAATTACGTCGTCTTTTCGTATAAATCACGCGACAACTGCTGCATTTGTACATCTTTCTCTCCCAACTTTTTCCTAAAAATATATGATATCACTAAATAAATAGATACGAACACAATTCGAATCATCTATATTTTTTCATTTATTGCAATTCAATCAAGTGCTCAGCTTCTATTTTTTTCAACCTCCTCGGAAATCAAAACTTTTACTCGATTATAAAGAGGAACATTCATCCATCCCTGACCATCAGAGCAATTTATGAATCGACGCCCGATATTTGTATCAGTACGGACAACTCTTTCAACTACAACTCTCCCACAATAACAATATGTCATTGTTTGATTTTTTTTAAGTTGAAAATTTAGGTTATAGATAGTAGATTTGATAATACGCACGATATATATTGTATATATAAAATATGTATGTTTGTATTTTATAAAAACATATATTACCCGTGTGTAGGGAGTTGGCCGTAGCCATTATTTAAAGGGGTGTAGAACAAGCGTTTATTCACAACAATCTATCTGCGCGTTTTTCTCGTAGATAACAAAAAACGGTTATGATAATCTCTGGTCAAGGATTAAAATACTTCTTTAAAAGACGGAAATAAAGATTGACAAGTATTTTGAGAATCTAAAATTTTGGGTCATTATTTTAAAAATCGGTGCGGGTGTAAAGTAAGACCACTATTATGTAATTTACTCTTATTTTTATTCAGTGTTATATAAAAATTTAATATTGTATTTATATTAAATATCTAAGCACACAAACCTATTTAATATTATATGCTTAGTATTATATGAAATATGAAGATATACATACAATAATATAAAGGTACGCGATATAATATAAATTGCGACTATATTCTCAACTCTGCACGAGAATGTAATATCTCTCTCCCAATTGATCACATACATACACTTTGAAATCTTGAATGTCACGACGCATAATAATTTAATCGTCAATGACCCAATGTAATTGCTCAAACAAGCCTTGTTCTTGACTTTGTCTTCCTTCCGAATAACTTTATGATCACCTGATTTTAATAGTATGTTAATTAGGATTAGTAATCTATTGGTTTAAGCAAGGATAAGGGAAAAAATGATTATAAATTGCAATTGGGCGATTATAAGTAAGGCGATGCTCTAGTGATAGACATAAGGACTAGATTTATAAAATTGTCGCAATCCAAAACATCCAAATCAGTTAGCTACAAAAAAAACCGCGTAGCAAATCTAATCTCATTTTTGAGATAAAACTTGACACAATTATGTTTGCGCTACTGGTAGAGTACCACTCTTTATTCCAATTTTTGAATAAATGAGAACCAAATAGAATGTGAATGACGGGCAATAAATCGTTATTATCCGATCATCCCATTACAATCGATTTTGTTTCATTTATTCAAAATTTTAATAATCAAAAAGTTTTTTATTATTAAATATTTTAGACCCAGGTCTTTAGTTTCTGTTTTTAAAAATAAATTGACTTGAATGAAACAGGTGCATAATTACATATAACTTCGTTGGTTCTTTAATTCACTTGTTTACATTAAAATATACACACGTTTTATTTTTATTTGATTCAAATATTTGATCCAAGTTAGCCTATTGATTTAGAACATTTACGTATCGGAACCAAAACAAAGCATTATTGAAAGATTTTATTATTTTTTGCAAAATTCTAAATTGTTTCATTCTCATTTCATTTTTTTTCCAGTTATATATATATATCTATGGTAAGATTGTACGGGAACCTAATATGGAGATGGAGAACCGTAGAAATCACTTGATACAGTAATATATATATATATATATATATATATATATATATATATATAGATAGATAGATAGATAGATAGATAGATAGATAGATAGATAGATAGATAGATAGATAGAATTCAATTTAAAATGAGAACTTAAATCTAATTACAGCCCTCTATTTATTTTAATCTACAACATACAATTAATTATATACATATAAATATATTTATATCACCACTACCAAATAAATATTTAAAATTCTCACCCAAATATTTCACTCACTCGTTCATCACTAGTAACCACCATCTCGCTCCATCTCCGATCGATCGCATCTCTCTTCCCTAAGCTACCATCACAAATTCGTTCTACCACACGCTACATTTCTGCTCTCCTCTTCTAATTTGTCATTGATTTACTCCATCAAATCTATTCATATCTCTAAAATCGTATATGTACATACATATACATACATCTCCATTTATCTATTTCTCATTAATTTTAATATACATACATGGGTTGAATATGAGAAAGAAATGAAAAAGTTACACGATGATGATTAAAGGAATCGACGAGCTACACCCAAATCTATGACATCAGAACTCACTCAGATCTGGGTTTTTTGTGATTTTTAGTTTTGGAAATTTTGGTGATTCGCGATCAGATTTTGGTGATTCGCGACCATATTTTGGTGATTTGTCTTAATTTATGATAATTTGGTTAGAAATTTGGTGATTCTGCATGCACGGTGGTGATAGTGAAAGCGATGTAGGGATAATAGCGTTTGTGGTGCCAATTGTGTGGTTATAACAATATTTGTGGTGTTAATATAGTGATGTGGTGGTACACGATTTAAATCTAGGTAATAAGGACTTCAATTTGATGATTATATTGGCTGTGGAGACGGTATTATGATGGTGGTAATGGTAGTTGCGATTTTAGTGATGTTGTTGTATAGAATTATAATATATTTATGTATGTATGTATAATAAAATTTTGGTGATTTGAATTTTAATTTAGTGATTCTGTTGAGTTTCTTAGTTCTAATTATAAGAGATTATCATTAGAGTAACTTCTTATATACATACATACATACACATATATATATATATCCGTTTCATATAAATAATCCACTTTTAGAAAAAAAATATGTTTTAAAATAATTGTTCACTTCAACTTTTAATGTAAAATATACTAATTTAGTTTATATTTTCAAAATTAACTCTAGTTCACATATCCTCAATTTATATTTTCAAGATCAACTCTATATCATTCTGTCCCATCCAATTTCCTACAATTTCCTTTTTTGGATGTCTCATTCAAATTCTTTATATTTCAAAATTTTCTAGTAAATTTTTATATTATAAAATTTACTTTTACTCACTACTTTTCTTCGTCTTTTTAAATCTGTCAATTAAATATCAATTGACCCCGCCACTTTACCCACTTTTCTTTCTCTTTCTTCCAATTTTCCTTTTGTTTCATACTAATTTATACAATATTCTTAACATCCGTGCCGAACCCAAATATAAACAAATGGGTGACACGGAAGAGAGTATTATATTTAATCAATACAATAAATATGGGTACAGTCTATAAATAATATTTTTTTTAATATTCATTATTTTTTTAAAAATAAAATTAATTAATATGAAACGGAGAGAATATTATATTTATATTTATCACCGGATCCTGTTTTGGATAAACTCAAAGATGATGCGGATGGGAAATGTAGATAAGAGAGACCTGGCGTAGCTTTAAAGTCTAAACTGCCCTAACACGTGGAGTACGGACCACTAGAACTTTGATTTTTGTTTTTCTTTTATTAAAATTTCTTTACGGTATCACTCTCACGTGAGATCTTCATCACCACCACGTGCGCTCCTTTTCGTATATCTCTCTCCACCCATACTTTTTATATTACATAAATTTTTTCAATAAATACAATTATTTTAATTTTAATGCGTTTCAGCGTTTCATAAACATGTTCCGACTATTCGATCCTCTTAAGAAAAAAATGTTATTAAAATTTTATATTTTGAAGTTCATATAATTTTTATAATCAAATTTTAATAAATTGACAAAATTTACACTAATAGAAAACTTACGTAGACTTCATATAAAACCACTAGTTAATTGCATTTCATTTAAATTACTTTTAATGGGCATTAAAGAATTGAGTAATTTGCAAGAGTGGTTATTTTTTAATACTAGTTTTTAACAATAATCCAAAGGTTACAAGTAATATAATCTAGAGAAAAATGTTATGATACCAAAGACATGATTAAAGTTATAATAATTTGTAGAATAAAGTGAAATGGTAGATTTATAAATAATAAATTCATTTATGCATTTAACAATTATAATTTTATGAATTATATTAGAAATTCTTTTTAATTATAAATTTAGGTAATTGGATAAAATTAATTACAGGACCGTAGACGAACCGAACCGAACCGAACCGAAACAAACTCGAACGATTTTTTATCAAATAGTTTTTAATCACTTAATTTTTTTTATATATAAGTCCATGTATTTTTATAGTTCAATTATAATTACTCATTTTAATATAATTGGATTTGTATAGAAGTAAAATTGGATTTGTATAAAAAACACAAATATATGCAAAGTTAAAAAGGAAAATGAGTAAAATTCTAAACTAAAAATAATGAAAGTAAATAAAAAAATAAAATAGTAATAAATGTGATTTTTAATATAATTTAAATTTAAATTTTCAGTTCATGGACTTACATAAGAAATTTCTAATAGTTTAAGAACGTTAAAATTAATTTATATTTATTTAGGATGTCGTGTCAGCAAAAGTTAATGAACGTTTAATGAAATTTGACAGTAGAATTTTGATGATAAAATTTTAAAAATTTAATTACCTATCACTTATATCTTTAGTTCAGGAACTCAAATAAAAAATGACCGATAATTCAAGAATATTAGAATTAATTTACCCCTTGCGAAAATGAGTCGAGTTTCAATATAACTGCAAATTTCATAAATACAGTGTTGGCGGGACAAGCATGTCCGAGACCTTAACTATTCTGGTATTCCGCCACTTATATTGTCCTTGTATTCATTTTCAAGTTTTAACCCAAAGTGGACCTTATCGACAAAAATCATATCTCCGTCCAAATCATGGAGTTGTATAATTGCATTTTTCAACCAGATATTAATTATACAATAATTTCAACAGTCGCTCCTTTTCAGATCTTCACTTTTTTTATGGTCCTGATTAGAGTTGTAAACGAATCGGATTATTCGATAAATTCGTCTAAAATTAATTTGCTTCATATTCAATAATTTCGGTTCGATATATTACTGAATTCAAATTTAGACAAGAAAAGTTATTCGATAATATCGAACATTGTTCGATTCAATTTAATATTTTATTTAATTTTTTAAAAATAAAAATTTATAATTGTATATATTCCAATTTATTGAAATTATATAAAAAAAATTCATTCACCAAAGTGTGATATCTATACTATATTATTAAAACCGAAACACTAAAAGTTTGGTAGTCGGTTTGGTAGTCAGTCGGTATTTGGGCTGAATAGTTATGACTGAGCCTAACTTTTTTAACATTAATTTCTTAACTAAAACACATCTCACATTAGTCTTCTAACTAAAACACACCCCTAAACAAAACACACAAATACTATTCTATTAGAATATAAATACTCTTAACTAAAATATATCCAAAACACGTAAATATTATCTTATTAAAATTGAAATACAAATAAAATATATGAAAATAATATAAAATACATATGTACAACATTACATAAAATTTTAATTATTATTAACGAAAATATTAAAATTAAAATAATAAAATACTAAAAAAACTCGATCCGTGCATCGCACGGGATATAAGCTAGTACATCTAAAATTTACATGTCAGAAATAAATATAAAACAATTTTTTAACTTGTATACACCGATTTTATAAAAATATAAACATAGACAAAGTTAAAATGAAAACATTGTACATATATATTAATTTTCTAATATTTTTTAGAACACAAATATATGCAAAGTTAAAAAAAGAAAATAAATAAAATTCTAAATTAAAAAGAGTGAAAGTAAATAAAAAATCGAAGAACAATAAATGTGATTTTTAATATAAAATTGAGATTTAAATTTAAATTTTTAGTTCAGGAATTTACATAATAAATTCGTATTAGTTTAGGGACGTTAAAATTAATTTATCTTTATTTAGGATGCTACATCAGCAAAAATTAGCTGACGTTTAATGAAATTTGACGGAATGACTTTAATGGAAAAAAATTAATTAATTATCAATTTACATTTTTAGTTCATGAACATAGATAAAAAAACAATTAATAATTCATGACTTGTAATTAATTTGCCTTTTCGTAATATCATTAACATGGACCTGTCTTTTGGTCACCAAAATTTCTTCATGCATGCAACAAATTAATGAAAATATAATGTGTACATCTAATATAATAAAAATCAGAGAACATTTTATGTATAATGCAGTGGTAGCATAAACAAACATTATGGACATGGTTTAGAAACGCTGCGAGAGAACCCATGCATCACATATCCTTGCAACTAAAGTAATTGTTTCTCCATTTAATTCTAACCATGGTTAAGTTAGAATGTGACTGCTGTAAAAAACAAAACCTCTTTATATACCCATGCATGCTCCAAACCGTAGTACCATGTCTGAACTCGCAACACACAAAACATCCAAACATGATCATCGGACCAACTCATCGTTCATATCCAACCGTTCATATCCCACCCTACGATACGTCAGACTACCCGACGGTCAATATTCATTCCCCATTCTCCGTTAACCATCACTGCAATGCCGTTAGTCCGAACGCTTTGACGGCGTTGCTGCCGTCAAACATGAACACGTCGTCAGAGATAGAAGATGACTACGATATTCCCATGGACGCGTTCGCATGTGATCATTTCCGTATTTTTGTATTTAAAGTGAAGAGATGCGCACGTGCGAGGTCACATGACTGGACTGAGTGTCCGTACGCTCATCCCGGCGAGAAAGCTCGCCGGAGGGATCCCCGGAAGTATTGTTACTCCGGTACGCCATGCCCGGACTATAAAAAGGGGGAGTGTGTTAGAGGTGACACTTGTGATTACGCGCATGGGGTGTTCGAGTGTTGGTTGCATCCAACTCGGTATCGAACTCAGCCATGTAAAGATGGTGTGTTGTGTCGCCGGAAAATTTGTTTTTTCGCACACACTGCGGACCAGCTTCGTCTCTTGCCCACGGGGAGTCCAAGAGTTTATAATGGGTTTGTAACTGAGTCGGATGACGAGTCACCGAGTCGACTCGGTAGTGACTCGTTCATGCACAAATCGTTTGGGCTATCTCCTACTTCGACTTTGTATGCACTGCAAAATGATTCCCCACCCCTATCGCCTTTTGGGTCCATGGGGTTCAACTCGGTGAGTGAACTCAGTGAGTCAATGAGGGGTTTGCTGATTGGGAAGAGTAGTAGAACGAGTATGAGTCCAAGAGGAGTTCAAATGGATTGTTCTTTTGGGTCGACCCGGAAATGCTCTATGCTCCGACCCGGTTTCAGTAGTCTTCCAGTTACTCCAACTCAGAAGGTGACTCGATCTGGACTTGGTGATTTTGATTTGTGGGATGAGTTATCTGAGGAAGAACCAGCCATGGAGAGGGTGGAATCTGGGAGAGATGTCCGTGCAAAAATGTATGCTAAGCTGAGGAAGGAGAACTCGCTTGACCGTGTTGACTCAGTCGGGTCGGGTTATAATACTGGGTGGGTCTCGGAGCTTTTGAAATGAGCTGTGAAAATTAACATTTAAAAATACATTGTTGATTTGTGGGGGCAGACAGGCTGATCCGGTGGACTAACATTTTGATTTGATTTTTCCACTACTACTTCGTTAGTTGGTTGTGAATATACAAATGTTTTTTTATTGGTCTATAATATAAGTATTTTAGAGGTAAATACAAATCCGCGCTTCATCATAGACAATGGATCATGATTTGGTTTATGTCGTTTATTTGCATAAAATTTCTGTTCTTGTTCTGGTTAATTTCTCAACCTTCATAAAATGTTCGACAAATGAATAAATTTTGAATAATTTTTTTGTCCCAATTTAGGCAAATGAGATAATGAATAATCTTGCTAAATAAATAAATAAAAATATAATTTTTATAGGCACTATGTAAATATAAATGAATAATTATTATATTTTAAATAATATATAAATACATTTAATCTAATAATAATTTTCAAAATATTAATAAGTCATATTTTTTCAAAAAATACCTCTAAAATGTTTTGTTTCTTCCTTCTATCAAAATCCATCTTATTATTTATTTTGTGTAATACATGCACATGCACATATGTACAGTACAACTAATCTGAAAATTTTAGGTACATTTAAACATAATATGTACATATGTAATAATATAATTAAGGAAAAAAATTTAAAAATATTATCTAGATTCATTTGAACATAATATATATAATAAATAAATATTATATTCATTTATCGATTAATAAATAATCTCGTTAAATGAATTTATAATTTTAATCCAAAACCTGTTCATTTATCTAGATCCCCCTGTATTTGTTTGTAATATAATTTAGGTTTAGTCCATTAAATTATGAGAAAAATTTGTCTTTTTGTTGTTAAGTGTGAATTACATAATCTACTATTCTACGTTGCTCATTTTTTTTTTGAAAAAAAAATCGGGACGATTGTTAGATGTGTGTGTTCATGTTTTTTTTATTTGAACTTTTGTTACAGTACTTTTCAATCCACGGGAGTTTGAATTGGTTTAGTCAAAGTTAAAAATAGATCAAGACTTTGTACTGGCCTTCATAACTAAGTTATCTGATGATATTTCTTGTCAAAAAATAAAAAATTATCTGACTATTTCTGCAAACTCTCTCTTTCAAACTCGTTAAATATCTAACAAATATCAAGGTAGAGAACACACTACTCGATTTGTTTTAAGTTTTTTAATCTAAAATAATTTTAATTTAAAAAGTTTAAATACTTCAATTTTTTTATATTTTTTAATATCAAACTCTAACATAAACACATAAATTTAAGACATTTTTTAACTTTATTTTCTAACGTTTATAAAAAACAATTACAAATTTAAATATTACCAAAAACATTATATTTTATATTATATCTTAAAATACATTCTTTCTAAAAATATTATCAAACACTTATTTAATTTTTTATCAATCTCTTTTCATTTCATACATAATAACTCTAAACAGGAATCCCATTCAGAAAAGATCTACAGTAATATTTTAACTAATTTTCGGTTTTTTTTTTCTTTCAATTCCTGTAAAATTTAAATTTAAATTTATTACTAAAACCTTGCGATTCGAGGCCCAGCTTTAGACAAGTGGCACTTTGGAAGTTGAATAGTGAATATTAAAAGTAGATAGTATTAGCGCAAGTATATTGAGACAAAGTTAATAAATTAATCGGCTACATCACGACGGCATCAGATGCACCGTCAACTCTGAATTGTTTTCTGAATTTCTTCTTTCTAATTTCACGCAACCCCATCTACTTATTTTCAGGTACTCATCATGCTCCTCCTCCTCTTCATTTTCACTACTAGCTTTTACTTTTACATATAAATATAAATATAAAGTATTGTTTATTGGCTTTTCCTGTTTATTTTGATCTTGGGTTTGTTCATTCTAGTGAAGTTTAACTGTTTGATGAAATGCCCAACTGAAAATTCTATGGTCTTTCTATTTTTATTTTACTCCTCATGTTGTACTTGTGAATTGTGATCGTACTTAGTATTCACCAGCTTTTTATATGATTGACTTCATTTTTCACATGATGGCGTTTTGTTTTCGTTTGGGGTTAATCATAAAAATTCTCGAAACCTCGGGATGGTTTATGAGAGTCGGTGTGAATTGTAAAATGCTTGGGTGCTTGTTGAAAATTATGACGTGGGTTTATGTAATTGTTGTTATTATATGCAGGATTGAGATTTTGACTTGAGGCCAAATTGTTTTTTAGGTCCATATTGTTATTTGGAGTGAGACAAGAGGGGAATTACATGTGATTATTACACCTACGATGAAGCGTTTTGTTTATATAAACGAAGATGAACAATCACATGATCTTTATTGTGACAATCGCATATCAAACAGAAAGTATACAGTGTTGAATTTCCTCCCGAAAAATCTTTGGGAACAATTCAGGTAATTTGGGAGCTCTTCGGTTTCCTTTATGACTCTAGCTAGTAATCATGAGCATCGACTGTCTTGTTCTTTCGTTTGGAATTGTTCTGTGTTGAAAGTTTTAGAGAGGGTATTAAATAGTTCTGTAAACTATGTGTGTTGTGTGTGTGGCAGAGTCATATAGGGTGGTTTAAAACTTGTTACATTTCATAACACGACATCCAAATTGGATTTCTAGAGAAATTTCCTCTTACATTCTTAAACTTAGATGAGTGATAATCATATAATGAATTTATTGGGCTCTACCATATTTAAGTGTGTATGCAATCTTTGAAGAGTTTTGGCCTATGAAGTAGCAAAACAACTAATTTTGACATATGATCACACTAATTGAATTGGAAGAACAATGGTTTTGGTACCATAGTACACACTAAAATTACATTAGTCACAAATTAATGAAAGGAGTTTGTATAAGAGTGTATTCTATTTTTTATTTAATTTTAATTAATTAAAAGCATATGTATAAGGGTTTATTCTAATTAAAATTTAATTAAAAAGTGTATTCGGAGTTGAATAGGAATGATAAGACGACCGACCAAACATTTGCCACTTCGGTTTTAATAATATAGTATAAATGCGGTAATTTGTTGGCTGAGTATTCTTTCATGTAGACTGTGGAGGAATCTTCAGTAGACTATAAAAAACCAGTACATATAAAATGTATATAAGCTATTTTAATGTTACGATCTAGTATAAATTGCTAAAAAAATTTATGTACAGGATTGATTTTTGATGCAGGACAACTCTCCAAAAGTAGGGGTGACAATTTCGGGTTCTGGGTCGGGTTTGTGTTGGGTCAGATTGTACCGGGTTGTTTCGAGTTGATTTTTTCCTGACCCTAACCGTACTACCTGGTTCTTGTCGGATTTCGGGTCATTTCGAGTTTTATCGCCTCTACTTTTTTTAGAGTGATTGAAAATATACTCCTATATTATATACTCCCTCTCTCCCGATTTATATGGACGGATTGCTTTTGCACAAATTTTAAGAAAAAACAGTTCATTTCTCTTTCATTGCACGTGAAAGTTACATTTCAAATGTATAATATGTACTGTACCCACTTTGACATATGTAAAAAAGGGCAGGACATGTATAAAATATTGTTATTACTATTAAATATTTATGAACCAACTAGCGAGTATCTATCATTGCACGTGAAAGTTACTTTATTGTATTTAAATTTTATTATTTTAAACATAAAGTATTTCAAAAGTAGGGTTATATATATAGGGTTCATTAATTTTTGGGTCATTTTCGGGTTTCGGGTTCATGTCTGATTATACGTAGTTGTTTCAGGTAGTTGAATATTTACTGACCCTGATTCATATTTTTTCGGGTTGGGTTCGTGTCGGTTTCGGGTCGGGTCAAAAATTGCCACCCCTTGCCACCCTTGGACCAAACTATGATATTAATTAATAAAAATAATAAAAAGATAAATCGGGTGAATTAACTACAGTAATTCCACTACCCCAAGAGTTTCCCAACAAATAAAGGGAAAAATAATGGATCGCAACCCAAAAGAGACTCATATCAATATATTATCAAGATCGCTGAATATCAACCAAGTCTAATTAATATGCAGGAATTATATCATTATATATAGATAAATATATACCTAATGAACTAACCTAATGGCTTCGTAACTTCTAACCCCACATATAAAACATATGAATAATACAGCACTAATTTCTCTACTAAATAGAATTAAACTTAAAATAAAAAAAGACTCCTTTATTTTTATCCCCGTTCTTCATCAATTTTAGTTTAAATCTTTTTAGAATCTTATGTTTTCTTTGTTATATTCTATCTTATTTACTATAAAATATTTGTTAGTAAGGATAGAGCTGGCTTCAAATATCACCAAAATTGTATTCATTCTCCCAATATGTTAATAATAATTAATAACTTTATGGTTTATATGTCTTTCTACTGAACTAAGAAAAGGAGGAAACTAAGGATAAACCTATCTTCGCAGGCTATGGGTAGAAACGCAGATATATCTGTTTTACTTATACTGTATATTAAAAGAAATTGTTTATATTTATTTAAAGGGTTTTTCCCCTCATTACTCAGGGTAGTAGATTAGTGTTAAGAACTAATTTCCTTTTCAAAGGAAATTTACTTGGCTTACCGGTATCAAGATTTCTATTTATACTTTTTTACTCATTATTAATTAAATTATGAACAACTAGATATTTAATAGATCATTAATTTCCCCCCCCAAATAATAACATATTATTGTTGTTCAGCCGATTTATGAACCAGTACTTTCTGTTGATTGCTTGCCTTCAACTCTGGCCACTTATAACGCCAGTGAATCCTGTGAGTACATGGGGGCCGCTCCTATTTATCTTTGCAGTCTCTGCATCAAAAGAGGCATGGGATGATTATAATAGATATGTATCAGACAAGAAAGCTAATGAGAAACAAGTATGGGTTGTAAAGAAGGGAGTCAAAAAGCATGTATGTTATTCTCTGTATTATAAATTAATTATTTCATTTCATGTGTTATTTCTTTTTCTGCTTTCCTGAAACTGATATATGGCATAATCCTTGCTAGATCACAAGCTGGGTGTCATCAAAAGCTTTACTTTTGATGCATCATTCGGTTCAGCATTTAGTGAGATAGAAGTTTTTATTCACTCAGTGAAGTTATTGTGTGTATCGAGGATGAATATAATATAGCCGTAATGCAAAATAGTTTTACCTATATTTGTGAAAATATGTCTATTGCACATTGAACAGACTATCAAATATATTGAGAGTGAGACCACTTAAAATTTAAATAATTAATACTTACTTTGAGAGACACCTTTGAACAACTATAAAAGCAGATGAGAATATGTTAAAATGTTGGCAGTGTCTATGAATTGTGCTGATTGGGGAAGCCACTTGCAATTTAACTTTACATTGGACAACAAATGTTCAGAGGAAGATGGGATCGCAGAAGACATTACAAATAAAATCCGATAAATGTCTTATTACTTAAGAAACAGTTCACAGCAATTGATTAGAATCCAGTATATCACAATAGCTACCCATGATAGTGATTAGATGATCTAACAAGTACCAAGTAACCAAACAACCTCTCATTCTACATTGAACCCCAAAAATAAGAAAATTTGGATAGAAGAGAGCTAAAAAGGTCTTTGGTAACATCTGATGGGAAATGGTGGTCAAATTATAGACTCGGCCATTTTCTAGTCACTGCTTTGGCATTTTCAATTTCGACACAACTGATTTTTCTCTTTTTGTGTTTAAGCTAAACCACCTAATTCCTAAACCATTATAAACAATCATTTCTTCTTTTGGATCAGAATTAAAATGAACATTGTAATTAGAACTATGGTGAGCAAATAAACATCTGGATGAACTTTAAGAAGCTGTGTTACAGACACATATTGTGATGGAGGTTTTTACTTCAATGTTTCATGCAATATGATAATATACGCACAGAATGCCAGATGATCAACAATGAAATTCCTGATTCTTTATGCCCTAACAGCTTGAATTGGACATTTTGTGGTTAATTCATTCACAACTGTTTGGATGTTAAACTTTTAAAAGAATTGAAAACCCTAACATTTTATTTCCTTGTTACCTGTTCACTTAGTTTAGATTATCTTTTGTGCTATTTTTTTCACCGGGCAAAAGCTTCTCTGCAAACTTTCTAACTTGTAACTGGCGAGTTTCACTTGCAGATTCAAGCACAGGATATTCACGTTGGTAACCTAGTGTGGCTTCGTGAAAATGATGAAGTGCCATGTGATCTTGTGCTGATTGGGACATCTGAACCACAAGGTCTTTGCTATATAGAGGTAAATTCTTTATCAATGCTAGAAAATCTATTATAGAATTAAATAAAAAAATTTGCTTTGTCTTCCACGATTTTAGAAAGAATGCTGTCTTTGGTTGATTGGTTACCTCATCTTTGTTGATAATTTTTTAAAATTGAAGGGAACAAAGAATGAAAAACTCGAGCATCCCAAAATGATTTTTAGAAGGAATGGTAATAATTAAGTTGAAATTAATCTTCGTTTCCTTTAGAGGTTGTAAATTGTTTTTCCTAGTTCTATTTTTCATCCTTAGTTACCAGAGGTCCAGAACTCTTCCATTTTACCTCGTATCCGTGTCAGTGGGACATGATATGGCTGTGCTATCGGAATTTGTTTATACTTAATCTGAATACTTCACATTCTAATTCAGAATGAAGTATAAGGTGTGCGTAGATATTACTGTCCATAGACCGTGCACTAGGAGTGGGGTATATAGGGACTTGGGTATGATATGTTTGGTTTGATTGAGCTGTTAAAGTCTTTGACTGACTTGTTTGTAAGTCATCCTTTCCATATTTGCTATAACTTTAATATATATAGTCATGCATAAATGATTTATCGGTAGTATACACTTCTAAAAAGAAAGTGTATAATGAATTGAAATTATAGATAATTTCACTTGTGATAAGCTTTCATGCCGAGTCCCCTGTGCTTGTGTCCATTGTCAGATTCATATTGAAAGATCACAATTTCTTAGAAGTAAGAATATGACAGTCTTCCATTTTATTGCCTTTCTGCAGTGTGAACATTTACAATTTCAATGAACATTTAAAAAATCTAATAAGTAAACTTTGTGTATTTAAAGGTTGCCTTGAGTGCACTTTGTCATGTACCTAAACTTTCATAACTCGCAATTTGCATACCGAACTCTCTTGCAATGTGCATATTTCCTGTTAAAACACTGTTATTTGCCCTTAGTACAAGTTTGTAGGGGGGTTGAATACAAACTTAAGAATTTTGACTTTTTCTTGCGAATTCAAGTTTGTACTTTGATAGATTTTGGTGTTTGAAATATACAGTGAAGAAACTATTTAAACTATGAATTGAAAACTAATATATTGAAAACAAAATAAGGCAATTTAAAAATTACTAGTGGATTGGTTTTCCACTAGTGAATGTTTTGCTTTCAATTAACCTTGAACCAAGCTGCTTACAAGTATGAAGATGTGAACAAGGAAAAACAATACAATTGTTTCTGATTTTTCTAAGCTTTTCTTGTTCTTGTTCTCTCTCACCCTTTTGTTACAATGAACTACTAAACTATATATAACAGTTCACTTCCTACATCTATTTTTCTATTCACATATAAAAATGAAAATTGAAATTACATTTTAGAATGTATTTTCTAAAATAGATTGTAGCTTCTTTTCACAGTCTCCTTTGCATTTGTCTTGTTCTGGAAAAATCTTTGTCTTGATCTTTTCCTTGAAAACCGTGTTGCCTTGAAAGTCTTTACAATCCTGACATGACTGTTTTCCATTGATTCAGTTTCTGTAAAGATCCATTCCTTTTGTCTTTAACTAATTTGGGAAACCTTGATCAACTGATAATTGATGTAAAGCTTATCAGTTGATCCTCCTTTGCTTATTCATCGATGGATAGGTTATCCATTGATCAATTGATGTATCAATGGATAATTAGTTTATCCATCGACTCCTTATCCATTGACTGCCTTTATCCGTTGATAACCTTGATGCTTTCATCCGTTGATGGGAATCCATTGATTTGACCTTTGTTGACCTTTATCCATCGAACAATGTCTTTATCCATTGATTCCAATATCTGTTGATTACTTAATTTGAGAGAATTCTGACTTGGAATATTTACAATTTGTCAGCCATTCTTCTCATCAGTCGAAGAGCTATCAATTGAAGTCAAATGGATATCAGTTGACTAGATTATGACATCCGTCGACATATTACAATCAATTGATAAAATAGAAACATGAATCAACTGCTACACTCCATTTTATCAGTTGATAAATAATTTCAACTGGTAAATGGTTTCCTAGTCAATGGATATTTATAAGTCTTATATCCATTGACCAGTTACAAATAACATGGATTCTATATTGTAATTCTAAGAACTTTTTATCACCAAGACTCATAATCCCTAACAATCTCCCCCTATTTATGAATGTGAGGAATATACATAAATTTTCTGTTGATGATAACAAAATCCCTAAGTGTAATCAATCTAGTAAGAATTACAATATTGAACTGTAAAGTAACTAGAGACAGAATGATCATGTACCAGTAACAGATGAGCCTTGATGAGTTTGAGTCTGAATTCTCTATCTTCTTCTACTTCTTCTTCTTCTTCTTCTTCTACTCTTTGGCTCATTTTCTCTATCTGAGTTTTCTTTCATTTTCCTAGATAGAGATCCCCTCAGAATTCTTTCATCCTCTAAATTGTAGTCCAATTGACTTGCAAGGAAGTTCAACTCCAGGTTGGACAATTTGTCCAATTCTTGACAGATATCAATGCATTTTTCTTGGCCCTTCCTGTCCTTGTAAATCATCATGTAGAAAGGTTCATGAAGCACCTTTTTTCCCTCAGGATTCCAGATTTTAATTTTGTCATCCCTTTCTTCTTGAAGTGGTGCCTCTCTCAATTTCTTCATTTTCTCCAGAATTTCTTTTCTTTTCCTAGATCTTCAGTGAGATAATATTTACTATTGAGCAATGTGTATATCTTCCTCAGGGTACCATAGCCTTGCTCCATGACTTGTTTGAATGTGTAAGTTAAATGAGATCCATCTTCATAATCAATGTGAAGTAGATCAACATCCCTCTTTCTTTGGCCTTTAACTGCAGTCATCCCTTCAATTTTGATTGAGACAAAATTGTTTGGCTTCGTTTTGAATATTTCAATTTCCCTTGGTTGATTACAGCCAGAGGCTTGGTCTTTGATCTCTGTCTTTCTTTCTTTCAATTCCATCAACATTTAATTTTCTTTTTACTCCAGAGGTTCTCACAGCCCTTTGTTTTGACTTGGCTTCTTCTCAGCTTCTTTCCTTCTGGCTTCTAGAATTTTCTCATTCTCTTCATCAAATTGTCTTTGAAGTTGAATGGCTAATTCTACTCCAACTTTTTCTTGTTGTTCCCTTTCTTTTATACCAACAACTATTGTTTTTCCCAATAGCTTGTCTCGTCCACCTGTGATGGATTTCTGTTTCTCCTTTCCATCTTCAATTAGAATTCCTTTGTCTTTTCTATCACTAGGTTTTGAGCTACCTTCATCCATCCTTATTTCTCCTTTCTTTATAGCTTCAAGAATTTCTGGCATTAAGACAATTGGCTCTTGTGCATCAATCTCCTTATTTTCGCTGGCAATGGAATCAAATTGTCTTACAATTTGTTGAGCCAATGCCTTCTTTGGATCTTTCTTTTTAATGACATTCTCTGTGTTCCTGACCACAACTTCAATCTCCCTCCTTATCTCTTTATGTTTCTCCCCCTTTTTGTTATCAGCAACAGGTTCTTGCTCTAAGGATTGAGAGATAAGAGGTGTTTCCAAGAGTCTGCTCATTAACTTGATTTGGGTTACTTGATTTGACAGAATCTGCTCCATACTGACTTTCATAGCATTCACTCTTTTCTCCAATTCCACAACTTTGTACTTGGCTGTAGACTCAGTGTCAAGCCTTTGCTTGATTCTTGTCATGATGGTTAAATTGATCCTAGAGTCAATGGTAGTGTCAAAGTGTGTCCTTGCACTGTCAATCTCTTTTGTAATCTTCTTTAATTCATACTTGGAACCTATGACATGCATCTTTTGGATTTTTAAATTGTCTCTGTAGAAGTTGAGAATTCTTCTATGTACAGGGTCCTCCACATTTGTGTCAGCCATTGAACTTCTGTAGTGTGAAACTATTGCTCTTTCAATATCAGCCAAATTAGTTTCATCACTAGCCATTGCAGGCTCCAACATATCATCATCAGAATCAGATTCAAAATCTTCAGGATTCATGTGAGAGATATCATCAGACATTCTGGCCAAATTCTCCTTTTCACTCTTGAAAACTTCTTCAGACTGGACCAACTCTAACATCTTCTCAGCCTCTTGATTTGTGGCTGCTGCCAATTCTTGATAATAAGTATCTTCACATTGAAAGGTATCAACATTTAGATTAACATCAATCTCATCAATATTATCCACCTTGTGGGCATCTGCAACTCCTACAAGAACTCCATTTCCTCCATCTCCCCCTAACTCCAACCCCAACTCTTGGGTGAGTTTAGCTGCAAATTGCTCAGTTTTAGAAGTTGATGCTTCATGAGATGAAGAACTTGGTTTCTCTCTATTCTTTTCTCTCTCACTCTCTTCTCTCTTTTCTTGCATCAGGATCTCATCATGGATTCTCACCTCTCCCTCACTATGCTCTTCTTTTGCATCACCTACTAAGGTGGAACGTTCTTTGCTCACACCCTCTCCTTTTGCCACCTCAGAAGAAATTGAAGGCCTCTCATTCACATTCTTTCCTTTTTCCAGGATATGCAAATCCTGCCTCTTACACACCTCACCCACTCCACTCAATCCTAGAAGTGTATTTGCCACTTGAATTGTTTCAAAAGATGGTTCAATAATTGGAATGAAAGTGTCAATCGATGGATGAGAAATATCCATCGATTGATGAATATCAGTTGATTGGAGCTCGTCGATTTTGAATCCTACATCTATTTTTCTATCGACAGATAAAAATGCAGATTGAAATTACATATTACAATGTATTCACTAAAATAGATTGTGGCTTCTTTTCACAGTCTCATTTGCATTTGTCTTGTTCTGGAAAAATCTGTCTTGATCTTTTCCTTGAAGACTGTGTTGCCTTGAAAGTCTTTACAATCCCGACATGACTATCTTCCATTGATTCAGTTTCTGCAAAGATCCTATTCCTTTTGCCTTTAACTAATTTGGGAAACCTTGATCAACTAATAATTGCTGTAAAGCTTATCAGTTGATCCTCCTTTGCTTATCCATCGATGGATAAGTTATCCATTGATCAATTGATGTATCAATGGATAATTAGTTTATCCATCGACTCCTTATCCATTGACTGCCTTTATCCGTTGATAGCCTTGATGCTTTCATCCGTTAATGGGGATCCATTGATTTGACCTTTGTTGACCATTATCCATCGAACATTGTCTTTATCCATTGATTCCAATATCTGTTGATCACTTCATTTGAGAGAATTATGACTTAGAATATTTACAATTTGTCAATCATTCTTCTCATCAGTCGAAGAGCTATCAATTGAAGTCAAATGGATATCAGTTGACTAGATTATGGCATCCGTCGACATATTACAATCAATTGATAAAATAGAAACATGAATCAACTGCTACACTCCATTTTATCAGTCGATGAATAATTTCAACTGGTAAATGGTTTCCTAGTCAATGAATATTTATAAGTCTTATATCCATTGACCAACTACAATTAACATGGATTCTATATTGTAATTCTAAGAACTTTTTATCATCAAGACTCATAATTCCTAACAATATCTGTAACGATATTTGTGAAATTGATAAAAGAGTAGTCTGGCATTTTATGCATACATATGTATGTGTATGTAGATGATATATATTCGATGTAATCACCGATCATAGAATACTCGTGATGGAGATGTTAACACAAAGAAGTCCTGATCTGAGACAGGAGACTGCTGACAGGCGACTTCAAAAGTAAAATCATGATTCCATCGGGGAAGTGAAAGGAAAAATTGAACGGAGGTCTAAAATAGTTACAAGCTATGGACGAGCTGAACCAATAATTTTATGCCAATTCTTCCTGCAAGAATATTTATATACCGAACAACTATATTCATTAGTATTCGAATGAAACAATTTTGTTTATTAAAATCATCAGAAAATTAATAAATTATTATATATTAAAATTAATGAGTTGGTTCAGTTTTGACTTTTTTTTTGTAAATTGACACTTAACACAATATATATATATATATATATTATATTGTTGGTATGAATTAAGATCAACTATAGATAATTTAACAAATCATTTTAATTAATTTAGTTTGACCGATTTAATTTGACCAGATTATTTTTTTACCTCCTAACGATTTTTAATTTTTACATAGCTGAAAATAAATATTTATTATATTGTCTTGTATTATTGAACATTTTTACAATATAACATTTTTTTTAATTGTATAAAAGTGTCGAAGTTGAATATTTAAGGTGTGTGTGTGTATAAAATAACGTGTTTACATTTTATATGACTGTTTAGGAGTAGTTCACAGATTCTACATACATGCAGATAACGCTGTAAAGGCTATTTGACAGAAGTATGGATACTTGATGCTTTTTAAAAATTCAGCATGTAAATTGCTAGTTATGAAAATTTAAATACAGGATAGTGCATGAAGGCAAATTACACGCGCACAGAATCCATTTTACACTATTGTTTGTAATGGCTTTACAAGTGAAAAGGTCCTGAAGATGGTAAATACTAGAGGTTGTACCCATACAACGCTACCGCAACTTACCCTTAATTTTAGTGAAGAGGCTGTGTTTAGGGGTTCACACCCGTGACCTTGTTGATAGCAAGTACACATTCGATCATCGCACAACACGTGATATTTTAGGTGAATTCAAGATCATTAAGATGCAATATTAGTAAATTTATTAATCTAAATGAATGCAAGATATGATTGGTTAATTTCTTTTATTTTATGTTTGTGAATATCTCAACTATATTATATTCCTCACAGACATCTGCTTTAGACGGTGAAACTGATCTTAAAACACGAGTAATAGCTTCTGCTTGCACTGGAATAGAGCTTGAACTGTTGCACAAAATCAAGGCAAGATATCTTGTTAATTTTGATTTATTAAAGGCTTGATATTCATTGTAAATAACTATTCATTTCCATCTTTCTCCATAGGGTGTGATAGAGGGCCCACAACCAGATAAAGACATTAGAAGATTTGATGCAAACATGCGGCTATTTCCTCCATTTCTCGATAATGACGTGTGTCCCCTAACCATTAAAAACACTATACTGCAATCTTGTTATTTGCGAAATACGGAATGGGTCTGTGGGGTTGCCATCTATGCAGGCAAGTAATATTTTAAAAGTTTGAATAATTAGATACTTGTATTGGATACAGATGAACGCTGTGAACAAATTTGTGATCTGTAATTGCACGAATTTGTTTATTGTCAATAAAATAACTCCCAAAGATTTTGTTTGTAGGGTCATAAACATGTATTGTTTCACGAATTTATTGTTTAAGCAAGACCCTTAAAACTCAAACTAGTAACACGAGGTTTGATTTTTTTCTGAGCATGCTAGTTTGGTATCATATATATCATTGCTTCAGTATATCATATCCACTGTCGCTGTCCATGCGCCCTTGACATAGTTTATATTATACTTTCCATGTCATTTGCTTGCATGAGAGGATGATGTGGATATCCTTTTTTTTTTCAGGCAATGAAACTAAACTAGGGATGAGTAGGGGTGTTCCAGAACCAAAGCTTACAGCAATGGATGCGATGATTGACAAGTTAACCGGAGCGATATTTGTTTTTCAAGTTGTGGTTGTAATTGTACTGGGCGTAGCTGGAAATGTCTGGAAGAATACAGAAGCACGAAAGGTTTGTTTGTATGCTATTTTTTAATATTTTCAGGAATTTGTTTTAGTAATGAACTCTAATATCACCTTCTACTCTGGCTAATATTGAATTATATCCATCATACATATCATTTATTCATCCCCTTAGTAGTCGTCTTGGATACTTTAGGCTTACTCTCTCTTGTACTGCTGTATATATTCTTTGACCCACACTTCCTTGGATTTTCTCTTGCAGCAATGGTATGTTCAGTATCCAAATGAGGGTCCATGGTATGAACTGTTGGTCATCCCACTACGGTTTGAACTGCTCTGTTCCATCATGATACCCATATCCATTAAGGTAATTTACTTTCTAGTTTATTTATTCACTTTCATCAGTGGCATAGCTGATGTAGGACAAAATTAAGAATGATGAATGATGGAAAAGTATGAATGAAGAATGATAAAAAGACGAACTATGGTGTTCTAATGGCAATTAAAAGAGAAAACTAATGATTTGAATTAACGACAAGTACAATCACAAATTTTAATTTCAGTCATCTATATGTAGGGATTACATCATTTCTTACAGAAAAGTGAGAACAAATTCTACATTTACTTCGAAAAACAAGTAAATATCAAAAACAATGTTTTCCTTATGTTACTTTTTTATAAATGATAAACATTCTAAATGAACATTAACTTGGCTAAATTCCCACCATTACCTAAATCTTAATCATGTCAATTTAAATCCCCAATATTACCTAAATCTTAATCATGTCAATTTTTTCCACCTTTGTTCTTCACTATGTAACACCCTTGTGGAATTCAATTTATGTATATGTCTTTTGCTCTCAGATTATCTCCTTTGATAGTTTCCAGATAAAAACTGTGTAGAAACATTGGAAGATTGTAATTATAGCAATAATGTGATGTTGATTACACAACAAGCATTTGGAGCTTGGTTTATAAATTAGTATCATATTATTACCAACTTTTAAAAGCTTACATTTGATTTACTTTCCTTACAACACAGGTTGGAAAAATTTTCTTCGTAGTCATTAAATTGCATGTTTTAGATATGAAAGATTAATTTTTTAAAGTTTAGATAGTTTTCTTCTCTGTCTCAGGTATCCTTGGATCTTGTGAAAAGCTTGTATGCTAAATTTATTGATTGGGACCAGGAGATGATTGACATTAAGACTAACACTCCATCTCATGCTGCCAAGTAAGAAAAGCAACGGTCATCACTGATTTTATGTGCATATACATTAATATTATTTGTTGTATTTATGTAAGTTTTATTTTCTTGTATGTGGCAGTACAGCAATAAGTGAGGATCTGGGGCAGGTTGAGTATATATTGACTGATAAAACTGGAACCCTTACTGAAAACAAAATGATTTTCAAACGATGTTGTATTACTGGAACTTTCTACGGGAATGAAACCGGGGATGCACTAAAAGGTTTGTTTATCATTGTTGAGCATGTTACATGTAAATTTCTAAAGGTTGAATCAGCATGGGATTATATGGAACGAATTCCTGTCTTTAAGATATCAACAATAATGCATTGCACGGGCTGCTGTATTTTGCTCATAAAACTGTTACGTAAAAGCAAAATCCCGATGCATAATTGTGTAAGCAACAATGTGTCAACATCCATCAGTCATGGGGTCGGGTAATACGTAGGTGGCTTTTCTACTTGAGTTCAAGTCTGAGTTGTTTCACTATATTGCATATAAATGACTGATGACTCGAATATATGTTGGACTGTTAAGGAGCTGTCTCTCATGCATTTCAATTTAAGCTTAATACTGTTTCTCTCTCCCTCTCCCTCTATATAATATAATTATAGTTATTATCCAAAGTCTAAACCCTTTAGACATGTTAGTTGATCAATTAAGACATACATCACTTTTTGGTTAATATATTAAGCAAAATGATAATTAAAATTTTAGCTATGTATGTATATAATATTGTGAGTACAAACATCAGTAGACATACTAAAAATTCTGTTTATTTGGTCCAAAGATTAGAGATTTGTGTTTTTATGTAATTTAGTGTTACAGTTCGTTCATTACATATAAATACTTTAAAAATTTGCATGCAACTGTAATATGTTAAATGAAGTTTTATAAAGATGGCTAATAAACTTGTTACGATAAAATAGTTTGTATGTAATACAAAAGTAAGATTATGTTCTAAATGGAGGAGTAATATATATTACAGGAGGTAATCATTATGGAGGGGAGGGGAGGGGAGGAAAAACATTAATTTTAAAAAAATTGCAAGTATAGCTAGTTGAACTTAAAAACTGAAAAATCAATAAAAGGTTTAAAAATATGGAAAAGAATATAATTAATCCCTGGATCAAATATATGACTGAAACCGTTCTTACTACTTAAGTTAAATCTAAAGATATGTAAATAGATCTATTTATAACTACTACTTCTGAATATTCAAGGGGGTCCAGTGGCCCACTTTGTCTACACCTAGATCCACCATTGGTTTTTAACTTATTTTTGGAGCTTGAGATTATAGTTGGATGCTACATAGCTTGTTGCTATCAAATTTCCTAATTCTGCAGCGTTGTTTCCGCGTAATGTCTTATGCCGATGCTGCTGTGTAATAACAAAAAAATTCTATATGCCTTCAAATTTGTTTCTAAATTCTTGTTTTATTTTCCGAGAGATTAAATTAGACATACATCATGAAACAACTTGTTATAATATGGGGCTAGAATAAAAATTCATGTCTTGCAACACACCGAATGTGAACAATGTGGGCTTGAAATTGCTTTTTTTTAGTTTAATTCGCTGAAATGTCGATGCCTCATGTATTAAACCAAGTACTGGATACTGACAACATAGGAAGTCTGTGCACTAACCAGCTTTTTCTTCACGTGTACTTCTAGCACTTTTTTGTAGACAGTATACCTGATTCCTTATATTTTTTGTCGTGACGTAAATTGCGAAAAAGGTAATATCAGGTGTGCCATATTTTGTAGATGTGAAGCTGCTTAATGCTGTGTATGGTGGTTCCTCCGATGTTATCCGATTTCTTACAGTTATGTCAATTTGTAACACAGTAATACCCCTGCAGAGGTAATTTTAGTATAAACATGTAATGAAATTCTTACGAAGTTGGTCTATTATGAAGAAGGCAGAAAATTGACCTTTTCCTATCATTTTCTATTCACATCTGCAGTTATGTCATGTTTATTTGTTATTTGTGCACTTTTTTATAGCAAAAATGGAGTGCTGTCATACAAGGCTCAATCACAGGATGAGGAAGCCCTTGTTCGCGCTGCTGCTCAGTTGCATATGGTTTTTGTCAAGAAGAACGCTAGTATTCTTGGTACACAATTACCTTTGAAAATTCAAATTACATTGAAATATGTATTATATATGTAAATAATATGTAGTCATATTATGTTAGTGTAACATGGATGATCTTTTTATGTGTTCATTTTTGCAGAAATCAATTTCAACACTTCTTTACTACAATACGAATTGCTGAACACTTTGGAATTCACTTCTGATAGGAAAAAAATGTCAATAGTGGTTAGAGACTGCCAAAGTGGAAAAATTTTCCTTTTGTCCAAAGGAGCAGATGAAGCTCTTCTTCCTTGTGCCTGCACTGGTAGTTTTAATATTTAAATAACAACTATATATAAAATTCCCTTTGTGTAAAATTTTTTCTATTCCCTACTTGCCTGGTGAATTGGCTAGTTGATAATCTATTATTATGTTACTTGTTTGGTGAAGTAGGGTTATTTAATGTATTTTCTGAATGTCGACTACTTGTTTACTAAAGACTTTGTTGAAGATGATGAAAGGAAAAAGCAGGCTGTAAAATTTAATTGCATTCCAGATAGGGCTTAAGATCGAGTTATTTTTTATGTCCTGCAATAGTAGAGGCTTCCAATCTCATTAGAGACTCCTACCATGGCAATGTGAGCAGTCTGGGACTTAGTGGAGAGCAACGTGCATGCTAACTTAGTTCTGTCTTTCATCAAAAGCTGATCACTTTATTCTTCATAATGTTTTAATTGAACAAGTTTTTTCTTATAAAAAATAAAATAAAACATTAACGCATCTCCTACCAAATTTCAGGACAGCAAATAAGAGCCTTCTCTGAAGCTGTAGAACAATATGCTCAAATGGGGTTGCGGACATTATGTGTGGCTTGGCGTGAGCTATCCGAGGATGAATATCGAGAGTGGTCGTTGACCTTTAAAGAGGCTAATAGCACATTGGTTGACCGTGAGGTACAATATGGAAATATCTTCTCTATTAGAGATGGCAAAATAATCCAATCCGATGGATATCCGATCTGTTCCGACCCGAATGGATTTTACCGAACTCGAAATTTTGGATTTGGATTTAACATTTAAACCCGAAAGAATTTGGATTTCAGGTGTACCAAACTGATACCTGATCCAAAATCCAAAACCCGATTCAAACCCGATCCATTGCCATCCCTATTCTCTATAACTATTTTCACTTCTTATTTAATTCTTTTAAGGGTCATTGAGTGTGACCGGGATCACTTGGTTTATAAATTTGATCATGTAAGTTTTTCATTTTGATGATCTCTACCTTCATTGGCATGTTTTCAGTGGAGAGTGTCTGAGGTTTGCCAGAGATTAGAGGTTGGCCTTGAGATTCTTGGGGTGGCTGCAATAGAGGATCGTCTTCAGGTGAGCGTTTATTATTATGGCTAATATTGAATCATTGGCAATTCTTTTATGTTTTGAAGCATATTCTTTTTGCTCATAGAAACTTAAAACTTTCTTGCTGCCTTCTTGTACAATATACAGGATGGTGTACCTGAGACTATTGAAACACTTCGAAAAGCAGGGATAAATTTTTGGATGCTAACTGGAGACAAGCAGAATACAGCCATACAAATTGCTCTATCATGCAATTTTGTTTCTCCTGGTAGATTGACATACAGTTTCATCTATCCTCTATCTTAAAATTGCTCATGTACATTGTATCCAGTCTGTTACTTTACCGGCTGGATTTGGATGGTGAGGTTGAAGGAGAGGGGTCAGCGACTCAGCGGAGTTCTCATTTCCCTTCAAGGGAAAACAGCTGTATTCATATATGAATTTTTCTGTCTCTTCTATGCTTAATCTTGTCACTATGGAAGTCAAAGTCATAGTTCAGTATAGTTAATAGAGCGTAGAAAGTATCACTGAAGAAATGGTTCTTTAGTATTAGGTCAAAGTAAGTTTGTAGGGTACTTCAAAAGAGTCATTTTATTACCAATTAATTGAACAGCCAGCTTCCCTAAATGCTTGATATGCAAAGAAATGTAAATATCATGCCAACATGGAAAATATATGTGATCAAACATTATCATTCGACTCAGGAAAGCCCGACCCATATAATGTAACTTGACATTTTACTGCTACATATATTTTACTTTAAGGGTGGTGTAGAGTGCAACTAAACTGCAAGTACTTGACTAGGACCACAACCATTACAATCCTATTGTACTAAATATCTTGAAGCTATTGAGCTCCTTGTATCTTAAATATTCTACCTCTTTTAAATTGCTAATTTTCCATTGTTATTGACAGAACCCAAAGGCCAGCTCCTGCTTATAAACGGCAAAACAGAAGATGAAGTAAGTCGAAGTTTAGAGAGAGTTCTCCTCACAATGAGGATAACAAATTCAGAACCAAAGGTGATAGTTTAGCACCATACTCCAAGTTTACTGCCAAAATGTTAACTTCTTACCCTGCTAGGATTTTTGGAGTTCTGTTATTTGCCCACTTTAAATTAGAGCAATGTTTAATTTAGATTGAACTTCTGCATGGATGATTAGTATTAATGGAGAAACAAGTTATTAGTATTGTCATTCTACCAATAGATGTGACATATTAGTATACTGTAAAGTTTCTACACACACACACGTTATGGCTATTTTAGTAGTCTATTGTCTTGATATTATGTTAATTATCTTTATAGCCCCTTATAGAGTATGAAAGGGGTTGATGTGGTCTCAAATAAAAGGATATTCCTGTAGCTAGTTCATGGTTGTCTAGAACAAGATCTTTTCTGGGAGTCCCCTCAGCATCACTTAAACTACCCTGGCACAGCTTCGCACTGAAAAAGTATTTTTAACTGTTTTCCTTTATCTTGATGGGAGGTCTTATCAAGCTTGTTCTTCTGTCATAAAAATGTGTCCAATTAATGTAGAGTTAGTGTCAAAGCTGTTAAAAAGGCAATTTTTCTACCAGCTTCTGGCCATGGGAACACAGAAGGTTTTACTGCTAGAAGAATTTAATTCCATTATCATTACTTGGCTTTTAAAATCTTAGTTTTGATGGTCAAGATCTCCTATATTAGTAATTATAATATGTATATTATATAAATAGTGCTGTGTTTAATAAATGAAAACAACTAATTTTCTACCAATTTTTTATTTACTAGTCTTTTCCTTCAAAATTATTTTCCTCCTTTATATGTGTAACAGAATGCTGTTCTCTTATATCAGGATGTGGCTTTTGTTATTGATGGCTGGGCTCTTGAAATAGCACTGAAGTATCACCGGAAAGCCTTCACAGAATTATCAATATTGTCAAGGACCGCTATTTGCTGTCGTGTCACACCATCCCAAAAGGCACAGGTGCTTCTTTTTCCTTTGCTAGGTTAGGTTCTTTTTTCTAAGAAGCCATAGGTTTACAAATACAATTGTTTTTGTATTTTTAATGGCTGATCTGTTGAGGTACATTTTGTATTCAGCTTGTGGGGATCCTAAAATCATGCGACTACAGAACACTGGCTATTGGGGATGGTGGAAATGATGTGAGGATGATACAACAAGCTGATATTGGAGTTGGCATTAGCGGAAGAGAAGGGCTGCAAGCAGCACGGGCAGCTGATTATAGCATTGGAAGTAAGTCCTCTAAATCAATATACGTGTCCATTTATGTAGGGTCTTGTGACGGGGATTTGAATGATGTGTGATATTTGTGCCTTTTCTTAAGTTGCATGTTGTAAGAAATAACATGAATGAACATGTGACTGGATGAAATGAAGTTAGGATTTTACGTGAAATATAAAAAGAAAATTAGAGGTGGAAGTGAAGGATGGAGATGTGATAGTACATATTTTATGATTATGTGAGGGGGAGAAATAAATGAAATTTATGCATAGAAATCAACAAAATAGTTCGAGTTTGGCATTTCCGACCTTGTTCAATTTCTTCCAACCAATGGAGTATGTGTTTTTTATATTTGGTCTTTGGTTGGTATTAGATTTGCAATGAATATAGGTGAAATTGCCGCCTTTTTGCATGTCACTAATTACAAGGGGACTTGTATTATGTTAAAAATGAGAGACTATAGACGTGACTACAAATAATGATGCCATATCTGTAACATGCACATACATTTCTAATTTATTATTTGACCACATAAGGATCATATATTCATAATCATTTTGCACATTCCAATGCCCATGGAAGGTTGATTGATTCAGAAAGTTAGTCGGTGGAAAATTAAAGTATTATTAATAAAGTATAGTTCAAGTAAAATGACTATAAGTTTAAGGTTTAGTTCAAGTAAAATTAATTTCCGTGAAGCATTTAGAAATGGGTTCAATTGTAGCTTTCATTTTAACTTTGATAAAGCAGAAGCCACCGCTCGTGTACAGGTTCTGGAGAACATACCATTTGTGCCAGGGCAATTCTGTTGTATCCACATACTACTAAGTATTTGGTTTTGCTAAAGGCATTCTATGAAATGTGATATTGTTCTGAAGTGATAGATATCAAGTTTACAAGATCAAAATAAAAATAAAAATGCAAAGTACATACTTTCTACACCAGTTGTCATTGTCTAACATTCATATACACTGATTTTTTTGGTTTGGAATCTGGATATTAATGTCTCCAGAAGTCCAGATACATTTTGTTTGTCCACTTGTATGATCTACTCCTTGGAATCTCTATGTTTTTTCTTTTGATTCAAAGTAATTGCTGGTACTTGTATGGTGTACTGTGTATTAATAGAATTGATACAAAGTAATTAGGAATTGTGAATACTCCAGATATCTTATTCATAGAGAACTAGTGTTACAAAATATATACAGCCTCTAGGAAACCAGAATAGGAAAGTAAATAAAGAAAAGAATCAATCTAATCCCAATAATTAATCTAATCCCTATAATTATTCTATCTCCTGTAATCATGTAAACATGATGATATACAGCTGTTAATTAACAGCATATACAACTGTTAACACTCCCCCTCAAGGTGGAGCATAGATGTTAATCATGCCGAGCTTGTTACAAAGATAATTCACTCGAACTCCATTCAAAGCCTTTGTGAACAAGTCACCTAGTTGTTCTCCAGTCTTTACATAAGCAGTGGAAATGTAACCATCGTCAATCTTGTCACGTATAAAATGACAATCTAACTCAATGTGTTTAGTCCGCTCATGAAAAACTGGATTAGACGATATGTGAAGAGCAGCTTGGTTATCACAATACAACTTAGCAGGAAGAGAAACTTTAAGGCCAATTTCATCCAGGAGTTGATATATCCACATAATTTCGCAAACCGATTGTGACATAGCCCTATATTCTGCTTCTGCACTAGAATGAGAAACAACGTGTTGCTTCTTACTTTTCCATGAAATTAGATTTCCACCCATAAATACACAATAACCAGTTGTAGATCTTCTGGTCATCTTACAACCTGCCCAATCAGAATCAGAAAAACATTCGATACGAGAGTGGTTGTGATTTGTATACAATATACCTCGCCCAAGTGCTCCTTTCAAGTAGCATAATATATGTTCCAAAGCAGCCCAATGATGGATGGTTGGAGACGACAAGAACTGACTTACAATACTAACTGCGTATGCAATGTCTGGACGAGTCACTGTAAGATAGTTTAATTTCCCAACCAGTCTTCAATATCTTTCGGGATCCCCAAATAATTCTCCATCTTTAGTAAGTTGAGAATTTGAAAGCATTGGAGTACTGCATGGTTTTGCTCCCAATTTCCCTGTTTCTGTTAACAAATCAAGCACATATTTTCTTTGAGATAACATGAGACCTTGTTTACTTCTCACAATTTCGATGCCCAAGAAATACTTTAACATTCCTAAGTCTTTCGTTTGAAACTGATTATGAATGAAAGACTTGAGAGATGAAATGCCAACATTATCACTCCCGATTATAATAATATCATCTACATATACAACTAGAAGTAGAATACCAGCACTAGATTTTTTGTAAAAAATCGTGTGATCAGATTTGCTCCTCAACATTCCAAACGCCTTACGTGCCTGATTAAATTTAATAAACCAATCTCGTGGACTTTGTCTAAGACCGTATATAGTCTTTCGAAGATAGCATATCTTCCTTTTCATTTGTCCATACTCCCCCTAGCAACAAAACCAGGTGGTTGCTCCATATATACTTCTTCGCGGAGATCCCCGTGAAGAAAAATATTTTTTTATATCTAACTGATGCAAAGGCCAATCATAAGTTGCTGCCAAGGATATAAATAACCGAACAGAGGTCAACTTTGCAATCGGAGAAAAAGTATCAGAATAATCAACTCCATATGTCTGGGCATATCCCTTGGCAAAAAGGCCAGCTTTCAA
This sequence comes from Oenanthe sinensis, assembly GCA_028671895.1. Lineage (NCBI taxonomy): Eukaryota > Viridiplantae > Streptophyta > Magnoliopsida > Apiales > Apiaceae > Oenanthe > Oenanthe sinensis. The sequence goes on along the minus strand of CM053814.1, from coordinate 1,933,431 downwards.
CCGAGAAATTGACCCATCAGGATTTCTTTTCACTGTAAATACCCATTTACATCCGATAGCTCGTTTACCTGCAAGTAAATCCACTAACTCCCAAGTACCATTAGTAGTTAAGGCATTCATTTCCTCCAACATTGCATTACGCGAATCAGGATTTGATAAAGCTTCATGAACAGATTTACGGATGGTTATAGAATTTATGGAAGCTACAAAGGAACGAGAAGATTTTGACAAATGATCATATGATACAAAGGTAGAGATGGGATAAGTGCATTGGCATTTGCCTTTGCGTTGAGCAATAGGAAGATCATCGGTCGAAATAGGATCTGATGACGAAGCAGCTAGCACCGAATGTGTGTCGTGGGGAGATGGTCGTCTGGAGTAGACTTTCAGAGGAGGTGGAACGGGAACTGAGGTCGACTCGGTGACAGGAGTTGGTATTTGTTTAGGTGTAGATGTAGGAATATAAGCAACTTCTGGTTCAGAGTCAGTGTCAGATTCAAGTGTTGAAGCAGACATGACCGGAACAGGTGTAATGTTGTAAACTAACAAATTATCAACCTCCTCCTGATTAGTTGAGACTGAAGTTGAGAAGAATGAAGTGTCCTCCAGAAAAGTAACATCTTTGGATACGATGTAACTATGTAGAGTTGGAGAATAACATCTGTATCCCTTTTGATGGCGAGAATATCCTAAAAAAACACATTTCAAGGACTTAGGGACGTATGGACGATAGTCTCGTACAAAGCAAGTACTTGCAAAAATCTTAGGTTCAATGGGATACAATGGCTTGTTTGGGAATAGAATATGAAAGGGACTTTTACCCTGAAGGACTGATGAGGGCATGCGATTAATTAGAAAACATGTTGTTGAAACTGCAGCAGCCCAAAAAGATTTAGGCACGGCCATTTGAAATAATAATGCTCTGGCAGTCTCAAGAAGGTGTCTATTTTTGCATTCTGCTACTCCATTTTGAGATGGTGTATCAACACACGAAGTTTGGTGTATTATTCCATTTTGAGTCATGAAGTTTTGAAAATTTGCAGACAAGTATTCTTTTGCATTATCACTCCTTAAAGTACGAGTACGAATAGACACATGAAAATGAGTTCTTGTTTCAGCATGTAAGGCACAAAAGATAGAGAACAACTCGGAACGATTTTTCATCAAATATAACCATGTCATTCGAGAGTAATCATCAACAAAGGTAACAAAATATTTAAACCCCGACTTTGATGAAACAGAACAAGGACCCCAAACATCTGAGTAAACTAACTCAAATTTAGAATTAGCTCGTTTATTGACTCTAGGGCTAGAACTAACATGATGGTGTTTAGCAAGCTGACATGACTCACAGTCTAAAATTGATGCATTTGAATACTCGGGACAAATTTTCTTGAGCTGAAGAAGAGATGGGTGACCCAGTTGGCAATGTGCTTTAAATGAAGAAGAAGTAGCACTAGAACATGCAATGGATTGAGGTAGTGACTTGTCAAGAATGTAGAGCCCCCCGACACATATCCTTTACCAATAATCTTCTTCGTCGTAAGATCCTGAAATAAGCAATGATCGGGAAAAAATAAGACACAACAATTAAGAGCTCGGGTGAGTTGGCTAACAGACAATAAATTAAAGGAGAAATTAGGCAAATGTAAAACATTCGATAGCGGAAGCTCAGGAGTTAAGTTAATAGTGCCAGACCCAACTACACAAGAAGAAGAACCATCTGATGGGACATGAGAGTGATATGTGGTGAAGAAATTAGGATTACTTGACATATGATCTGTTGCACCAGAATCAATGACGAACTTGGATGATGAAGAAATTAGGCTTGTATTTGGGTTACCTGAATGGCCATAGCAACGGAAGGAGTTGATGAAGCCTTCAAAGAATCTTGATACTGAGAAAATTTAATGAAATCATCTGCAGAGATTAGAACTTGTTGGCCAGAAGTATCTTGCGTCAGTGCAGCATAAGCAGTGCGGGTCCTCTCCGGATGTTTCTGGTTTTTATTTAAAAGCTTTCTACAATCACGCTTCATGTGCCCTGGTTTATTACAATAGTGGCAAATGATGTCCCTAGAATTTGATGATCTGGCAGAAGTATTGTTTCCTTGTGTAGAATGTTCAGATTGCAATCTAGCCGTCTCACTGGTATGCCTACTAATCAATGCACTTGTAATTTGAGCTGATGGCACACTTTCTGTACAAAGTACTCTGCTAAATACATCCTGTAGAGATGAAATTTCTGTGCCAGAGAGAATCTGAGATTTGGCAGTCTCAAATTCAGAGGGAAGACCTGCAAGAAAACTCGTAACTGTCATTTTCTCTCGTTGTTCCTTCACGTCAGCACTGAAAGGTAGCAAAATATTCAACTCTTCGTATGTCTTTTTGAAATCCATAAAATAAGTCGTAAGAGACTTATCCTGTTTCTCAGCCCGATAGATACATTCCCTTTTCCAGAATACAAAAACTCCAAATAATCAATTAATTCTTTGACAAACTCACAGTGATTGATAAAGCTCATCACCTTGCTATCAACGGAGTTACTGATCTGCAAGAATAATCGAGCATCATCTCTCATCCACGCCTGTTTCGAATCATCCTTTGGCGGATCTTCAGTTAAATGACCATCTTTCCCTATACTTCATAAATACAAGCGTATAGTTTTGTTCCAATTAGAAAAATTAGATTTACCAATCAATTTGTGATCAGTTATCTTCGAAATAATAGGGACAACATCATCAGTATTTATCGAAGTAAGGGAGACACCATCAACAGTAGTTGCTGCAGATTTTGGATCAGTCATAGTATCGCCAAAAAAAAACTTGAGTCTTTGCAAGGATTACAACCAGAAACTTGATGCAGAACAAAGGTTTAGATTCCTGTGATTCTGCGAATGGGCTGGACAACAGAACCCAAAAGTTACAGATTTTTCAAACGAATCGAGTATCTCACCCTGACCCTAATTCACTAATGCTCTGATACCATGATACAAAATAATTAGGAATTGTGAATACTCCAGATATCTTATTCATAGAGAACAAGTGTTAAAAAATATATACAGCCTCTAGGAAACCAGAATAGGAAAGTAAATAAAGAAAAGAATCAATATAATCCCTATAATTAATCTAATCCCTATAATTATTCTAACTGACAAAGATATATGAAAATGCTTTTCATTCTCCATCAATTGACATACAAACAAGCTCCTATATTTATAGGTACAACAGAGCTAATTAGAGCTACAAATCAGTTAGCATATCCCATCATATCTGCCTGGAAATCAGCCTACAGTATCCCCGAATATCAACCTATCATATCACATAATATCAGCCTAAATTAAGCCTAATACAACTGGTACAAATCACAGATTTACAGCTAGTAAATAACATTTATAATACACAATAATGATAATTTATATTGACACCCCCCCTCAAATTGATGTTGGTAAATCTAACTGCATCAATTTTCCACTAAGAAACTTGTGCCGTTGACGCGTCAAAGCTTTTGTGAAAACATCAGCTGTTTGAAGATTAGTACTAACATGAGGAAGTTCAATAACACCACGAGTAAATGCATCTCTAATATAATGGCAATCAACTTCGATGTGTTTTGTTCGTTCATGATATACTGGATTGGAAGCGATTTGAATGACACTTTTGTTATCAGCGTAAAGTGGAGTAGGATTAATTTGAGAAGCTCCTAGCTCGGAAAGAAGGCCACGTAACCATACAATTTCAGAACAAGCTGCAGACATGGCTCTATATTCAGCCTCTGTGGAAGATTTTGAGACATGATCTTGCTTTTTACACTTCCGAGAGATCAAGGCATCTCCAAGAAAAGTATACCATCCAGTTGTAGATCTTCTAGTATCCGTACATCCAGCCCAATCAACATCACTATATGCTGTCAAATGAAGATCATAATTTGTAGGAAAAAATAGACCACGCGTAGGTGACCCAATTAAATATCGAATAATATGCTTCACTGCAACAAGATGAAGATGCCGAGGTGATTGCATAAATCTGCTAACTATATGGACAGCATATGAGATATCAGGCCTTGTAAGGGTTAGGTAGATAAGACTACCAACCAATTGTCTATATAAATAAGGATTAGGCAAAAGCTCCCCTTCATCTTTTCGATATTTAACATTCACCTCCATTGGTGTATTAACAACGGTAGCCTCCTTTAAACCAGCCAACTCAATAAGATCTTTGACATTTATGCTGATATAAAAATACACCTCGATCTTGAGAATGAACTTCTAGACCCAAAAAATATTTAAGATCCCCAAAATCCTTCATTTGAAATGTACTATGCAACATATTTTTAAGTTTTGATATGAGTACAGTGTCACTGCCTGTGATGATTATATCATCTACATAGACCAAAAGAAAGACCATACCTGCTGGTGTCTTATGAAAGAAGAGAGATGAATCATATTGGCTTTGTGTAAAAGAGAAGTTGATGAGAGTACTGTGAAACTTATCAAACCATTCTCTAGGAAACTGCCTCAACCCATTCAAAGTGCGTCGTAACCTGCAAACTTTATTTGGAGCTATCCATGCCATGCGGAAGTTTCATGTAAATTTTCTCTTTAAGATCTCCATTCAAGAAAGCATTTTTTACATCCATCTGATGTAAAAGCCAAGATTTAGAGGAAGCAACAGCAAGAAGGGTTCTTACAGTGGTCATTTTAGCGACTGGTGCAAATGTCTCTTCATAGTTGATACCATATTCTTGTTTATTGTCAAGTGCAACCGGTCGAGCTTTGTATCGATCTAGTGAGCCATCAGACTTGAATTTTACACTATAAACCCACTTCTAATTGGCTTGACATTTGGAGGCAAGGAAACAATGTCCCAAGTATGTTTTTCTGCAAGAGCTTGAAGTTCTGTTTCCATTACTTGTTGCCAACACTCATGTACCATAGCCTGTTTATAACAAGTGTGAATAGAAAAAGGAGACAAAGTAGTGGACATGGCTACTGGATTTGTAAAACCATACCTGTTGGGAGGTTTTGAATTTCTAGAGCTTCTTCGAACAGGAGGTAGATCATTGGAAGTTGGTAGAACAGGATCAGGTGCTTCCGAAAGAGTCGTAGGAGCCGAAGTGGGAGATGTGCGTCTATGATAAAAATGACCAGGTTTAAATCTTTGTGTTGGAGTTGATGTCTCGGGAAAATGAGGCAATATAGCTACATATGGGAGTTGTGAATTCATTTGGGTGCTAAAAAATGGCTGATTTTCAAAGAAAATTACATTTCTAGACACACAATTTCGACGGGTATTAGGAACATAGTAAAGAAAACCTTTTTGGGTGCCACCATATCCTAAGAAAGCACACTTGACAGATTGTGCAGTAAGTTTATGTCTTTCATGTGGTTGAAGATGAACAAAACAAACACATCCAAAAATGTGAAGATTAGAATAATCCGGTGCATCTTTGTACAAATAGCAAAGAAAACCTTTTTGGGTGCCACCGTATCCTAAGAAAGCACACTTGACAGATTGTGCAGTAAGTTTATGTCTTTCATGTGGTTGAAGATGAACAAAACAAACACATCCAAAAATGTGAAGATTAGAATAATCCGGTGCATCTTTGTACAAACTAAGGTATGGAGATTCATTGTTTAAGGTGGGAGATGGTAACCTGTTAATCAAATAAACAGCAGTAGATAAGGCTTCACACCAAAAATGAGATGCAACACCAGACTCGATGAAGAGGGTCCGAACAACATCAAGAAGATGACGATTCTTTCTTTCGGCCACACCATTTTGTTGTGGAGTTGATGGACAAGAACGTTGTGATATGATTCCATGATTTTGAAGGAAAGATTGAAATTCATTTGATGTATACTCACCACCCGAATCAGATTGCAAAATTCTGATTTTTGCAGAAAATTGTGTTTCGATTAAAGCATGGAAAGTTTGAAATGCCTTGAAGACCTCGCTTTTAGATCGAAAAAAATATACCCAAGTATAACGAGTATAATCATCTATAAAAGTAACAAAATATTTGTAATGTTGATGAGATATTACTGGTGAAATACCCCATACATCAGTATGCACAAGTTCGAAAGCTTCGGTGGTGTGAGATTTATGCAAGAGAAAAGGAAGTGTTTTGCTTTTACCAAGTTTGCAAGATGCACAATCAATATTGTCTTTAGTTGAATAATTCGAAACTTTATTCCTAAGAAAACCAGATTTAAGTAAAACACTAAGAACATGAGAATTTGGGTGTCCTAACAGTTTATGCCATACATGATTATTACAATCAACGGCATTACAAGAAACATAATTTGACACTAGAGAAGGTGATGGGAGTAAAGGAAATAGACGTCCCACTTTAGGCCCCTTCGCGATCATCTTCCCTGACACTTGATCCTGCACAAAACAACCAGAATTTAAAAATTGAACGGTACAATTGTTATCAACTAATTGGCCAACAGATATAAGATTAGTAGACAATTTTGGGGACACAAAAATTGTATTCAGAGAGGTTGAAATATTACCAACAACAGTGATAGGTAAAGAGCTACCATCAACGGTTTGGATATGAAGATCCCTCTTACATTTTTGAACATTATTTAGGGGTAATGTTGAGCTAGTCATGTGATTTGAAGCAGCGGAATCAAAATACCAAGGTATACAAGGAGAATTTTTGTTACCTGAAATTCCTAAAGTTGAAAATGCATTAAATATCATTTGTTGGATTATTTTAGGAGTAACAGAGGACTGACCAAAATTAGGAGCATTTGAGGATCCAACTGAGACGTTGTAGGCAGTTTCAGATTTCTTTGGAGGCCGGATTTGACAATCTTTGATGATGTGACCCGCTTTCTTGCAATAATTGCAGAACTTTTTAGTACAATTAGTAGCAATATGACCAAATCCTTTGCAACTGTAGCATTGGATATTACTCATATCTCTTCCACCTCTATGTTTTCCTTGGGCAACACATGCAACAGGAATTGGAGAAGAGTTCTGTGATTTCTGATCGATGAAAGTTTGTGCAACGAGCCGTTGTTCCTCCCAAAAAAGCTCTCCTGTGCAAGTATCAATTGAAGGAACTGGATTTCTATTCATGAGGTTGGACCTGACTGGTTCAAAATCTCCCCATAATTTCATTAAAAATTGATTACGTTTGCTCGTTTCATGTACACTTTGAACAGCAGCCAGTCCTTCAGAATGAACACTCTCATACACAATATCAGTGTATTCATTCCATAAATTCTCAAAAGAGGAATAAAACTCTTGACTTGTCATGTTCCCTTGACTGAGTTGTCCCAACTCAAGCTCTAATTGAAAATGGCGGGCGGCGTTGCTTTTGTTGTAAACTTTCTTCAAGTAAGTCCACATATCTTTAGAAGTCTTGTAAGGCCTGAGATTGAGAATCATGGAGGGTTCCATACTCCCGAGAATCCAAGACATAATTTGAGCATCCTTCACCTTCCATTTCGCAAGTTGCTCCTTTTCAATGGTGTTGAGTGCATAAATTGTTCCATCAACATAACCCCATAATTCCTTTCCCTTGACAAGAATTTCAAATTGGAAAGACCAAGCAGAGTAGTTCTTTCCATTAAAACGAACAAGGAAGTTATCAAATCGCTCCGAAGACATGATGTAAAAAAAAGAAACAAGAACCAGGAGATTAATTCCAAGAAAATCGGAGTAAAAAAACACTAAGATTTTGAAGCTGGACAAGAAATACAAGAACAGATTTTTAAATAATCAGCTCTAATACCATGACAAAGATATATGAAAATGGTTTTCATTCTCCATCAATTGACATACAAACAAGCTCCTGTATTTATAGGTACAACAGAGCTAATTAGAGCTACAAATCAGTTAGCATATCCCATCATATCTGCCTGGAAATCAGCCTACAGTATCCCCTAATATCAGCCTATCATATCACATAATATCAGCCTAAATTAAGCCTAATACAACTGGTACAAATCACAGATTTACAGCTAGTAAATAACATTTATAATACACAATAATGATAATTTATATTGACACTAACTCCTGTAATCATGTAAACATGATGATTTACAGCTGTTAATTAACAGCATATACAACTGTTAACAAGAATCAAAGCTTTCATTCATACAATTACTTGTGGATCATATGTTGATTTGTTTTTTGCTTCTTTGCCTAAGCTTATGGTCTTTGTTTCTTATGCTTATTTGTGTGCACCTTATTATTACCAAGTTAAGATTGTTGCCTTGAACTTATGTCCAGTTTTTATTATAAATAATTATCCTTCTTGCAGAGTTCAGGTTTCTGAAAAGATTAATACTTGTCCATGGACGATACTCTTATAATCGTACAGCTTTTCTGTCGCAGTACTCTTTTTACAAATCCCTACTGATATGCTTTATCCAGATCTTGTGAGTTCTCAGGGATAGTCTTTTATGTTTGTAGATCTCTATGTTCTCTTTCTTCTCGCATTAATTCTCTGTTATAAGTATACTAACATGAAACATATTCAGTTTCTCTTTTGTTTCAGGTGTATCTGGAAGTAGCCTTTTCAATTCTGTCAGTTTGATGGCTTATAATGTTTTCTATACCAGCATTCCTGTTCTAGTTAGTGTACTTGACAAAGATCTTAGTGAAAGAACTGTGATGCAACATCCTCAAATATTATTTTATTGCCAAGCAGGAAGGTTTGTTTTCTTATCGTCTCTGCCTATATTATCAGTCACAAATTTCTCCTCGAGTTTTAGACATGTTTACAATGTCGGCAATGGAGTGGAGGATTCACTGTATGGCCTATATGTCTCCAGCTGACCATTTAACTATATGGGTATTTATGTGAATCAGGCTTTTAAATCCTAGTACTTTTGCTGGATGGTTTGGCCGGTCACTCTTCCATGTGAGTACTACACTGCTTAAACCATTGCTCATCTTCCAGTACATTCGCGGTTTTGTTTTATCACACAACACTACTTCTCTTATAATTGAGAGCTGATAGAAGCCTATGAAATTTTCAGATTCAATTTATCGAGGAAACGAAGTTTCTTTAATTTGCTGATACAGTAGATTAGATATTGAAATATTGGTCGTGTTTACGGAGCGCATTTATATTATAACTAGAATTCATGTTTAACCACTAGCTTCTTACGGGGTGTACACGTTGATCCATATTGTGGATAAGTTTAAGGCTAATCAAAATTATAGTAGATTGTCCTCTGGAACGCATCGTGTGCAACCCCATAAAAATTATAAAGCGGACAAGTCTGTGTATATGATCGTCAGTTACATTTCTATAAGATTACTATAGTCCAAATGCACAACATTTCGAAGTAGCCCATTTATTTTGTGGCAAAAAAGTGTATCGTACCAGCTTTTTTTATTACATTATTTTCTCTCTTTGATTTATAGTTCAAGTACTAATACTTGGGAAAATCCAGGCAATTATTGTATTCCTAATCACTATCCATGCATATGCTAATGAGAAAAGTGAGATCGAGGAAGTGTCTATGGTGGCACTCTCTGGATGTATTTGGTTGCAGGCTTTTGTTGTCGCAATAGAGACCAAGTAAGTTTGCCTTCTTTATTTGCATTGTGGATACTAGCTTATATACCCCATGCAATGCATGGGTTTCTTTTCAATAGTAATTTTATAGTCAATTTTTTTATATAAATTTATATTTATTCAATTTTAATGTTAAGATATAATGTATTTTCTTCTAAAAACAATAGTAAGTTGGTTATTATTATTTGTTAATAATCGAACCTTAATCACTTTATTTACAAATAATATTTAGGAATAATATTAAGTTATTTCTTATACTCATGAGAAATCAAACCTTAATCAATTAATTAGCAAACTAATTATATTTAAGTATTTACACATGACCCCTGATGACCAAACCATATCAACTCCCTTATTCTAATTATATATAGGATATAATTAGTCCGGCCCTTCAAGTCTTCCTCCCTGTAATTTCTATGAGCAATGGAGTTTCATGTGTCACTTTTGCTCCTATATCTTCAAGACATCCAAAGAGTTGTATGCAAGTAATATTATACATGATAAACATACACAAATTTTTTAATATATTGAGTTCTAATTGATTATTGATTGTTGAGTTATTTGCAATTATTGAAGTGATAGTTTTTTGCCTTGTATAACTTCATTTTCTCTCATTTATGTGGATCAAAATTACTCTCTTCTGATCATGAGATTTGTGTCTGATGAAATATAGTTCCTTCACTATATTTCAACATCTTGCGATATGGGGAAACCTGCTTGGATTTTATATCATCAACTGGATCATCAGTGCTGTGCCAGCAGCAGGAATGTACACAATAATGTTCCGCCTATGTGGACAGCTATCTTACTGGATCACTATGTTTGTGAGTTTTCCTACCACATCATGCTTTCATGCATTTCTTCTAAGAATTCTAATGTATACTGTTTTTTTTCAGTGCAGAGTGCTTCCTTTTTCTATTCCTTTTTTTATACGTTGGGTTTTGATAGCATGTACCAGACTGTCATGGGAGAGATGATTAGTCTCTGGGTTCGACTCACCTGTATTTCTTGTAGGCAAATACTTGAGTGGCGTGTAGTTGTTGGTGCTAACGAGTCGTAGGAAGTTGTCGGAGAAATGGTAGCCCTAATTGTTGTATTTAAGCTGACGTATGACTGTTATGATATTGCAGCTCATTGTTGTCTGTGGGATGGGTCCAGTTCTAGCACTAAAGTACTTCAGGTATACATACAGATCAAGTAAAATTAACATACTCCAACAAGCCGAACGCTTGGGAGGGCCCATCTTATCATTGGGTAGCATAGAGACTCAACAAAGGACTCTGGAGAGAGAACTTTCTGCATTATCAATTTCTCAACCAAAGAGCAGAAGTGCAGTATATGAACCTCTTCTGGATTCCCCAAATGCCACAAGACGATCTTTTGGACCAGGGCCACACACAACCAGAAATTACAAGGACAACTAGAATGTAAAAATCCACCCGTCATCAACCAACACACAATTGTAGCATACAATTAGGCTAAGCAAGTTTTCCCCAGTGCATGTATATTAAGAGTTCTGATCCAGATAATCCATTGTTAGAATCATAATACCGCAGTTATTTTTATAACGATACAATTAACTCTAATTGTTTATTTGAATATAGGGGTTATATTACGTTATTATATTCGTGTTTAAGAGCAGTATTCTTTCTATTCATGGTTGCTCGATTATTATTATTATTCATTTATTTTTGAGTTTCACTTGACTTATTTATGGTGAAGTTATGTGTGCATGTGTGTGCACGAACTTGTAGATTTTTGTATAAATAGTGGCAATGAACTAGTGTAAAATGAGTGAGTCTAAAAAATTTAATCAATTTAAAAAAAATAATATTATTAAATATTATATTTCGATATAATTTATTTTATGAAATAGTATCTCTTTATTAAAAAAAAGTATAGTTATGCAGTGGAATTACTATAAAAATTTTAATAAAATTTGACTTGCTCTTAAAAACTTGATACAAATACAATTATAAAATAAAATACTTTCAATTTATTTTTAATTACAAACTGAAATATAAACTTAGAGATTTCTAGAAGATCATAATAGTCATTAACTTCCAATTTTATGAATATTATAATACTGATCAAATTGATTTCCACCAATTGACTCGACGGTTTTTATTAGAATGAAAATCTGTTCGTAGTTGAAAATAAGATTAATCAATTTTAAATTGGATTCAACATCAACAGGTAATTATCTAATAAATCGGTAACAGTAAGTGAGTAACGTGACAATATATCTATTGTTAGAGCCTATATCAATCCATATTAGTTTAATTATATATGATATTCTGACAAAAAAAAATTATATGTGATATTAATTTTGATTCTTTTTATATTTATTATATTAGCGGTGTACTATTCACAAAAATATCTATTCTTTCTTGCCCTAGTCTCGTCACTCTCAAACCTCTTCTTCTGCACCGACCACCATGGACAATTCGCAAGAGCCGATTGAAAAAATGAGGAGAGACTTGAAACTATAAATTGAACAATATGAAGCAGAAATAAAAGCAATACAAAAGCAGAAAAGGAGGAATGTGAAGAAATGGGTAGGAAGCAGTTAAATGATTTAATTGATAACAAATATAATAGAGATGCTAATGCTCGGGCTAGCAGTACTGCGCAGCCGATTTCGGATGCAATTTCTGTTAAAGATTCATACAAAAATGTATGATAGTGACAATTTCCTAAATTGCAGAAGAAGTTATTAGACTATGTTAGTAGTTTTATTAAGTATAGCAGTTGCAGTTTATTAGGAGATCATGAGTCTGTTATTTCAGAATAAATAGTTATCAGTTATTTTGTATGAATTAGCAATGATATGAAATTTCAACAACCATCACTTACAAGTAGAACCAGAACAATATGTTATTGTTACAGAAACAAAAAAAAACAGAGAAAGAGGAAAAGAGAAGAGTAAAAAGTACTTGAGTAATTTAATCGATAACAAATGTAAGGGAGATGCGAATGATTAAGCTAAAGGGCTTGAAAATACCATCAATAGTGGTAGTATTAAGTCCAAAAGAAAGTCTAAATCGAAGAAGAATGATAGGGTGGTTGCTAGCTTCGGGAGATGAAGAGGAAGTTGACACCCATAGGAGAAAGTGAAGGTCGTTAAAATTGCACCAAATCGTTTAATGCCAAGTATTGTATTAAAAATCATATAGGCGAGGAGAGATCGGGATTGTACGAGGGAATAAAAAGATCCCCACATAATTTTACTAATTCAGTATATCTTGTTAAGGCTAGTTCATCACCGATAACTAATATCGGTGACTTAATTGAAATAGTTTCTAACAGTATGGTCGTGTTTGACGCAGCTTATAAGTTGCTTATAAGTTAAAAAAGTTGGTATATATGTACTTTTTTTGAAAATAAGTAACTTATTTTCAAATTTGAAAATAAGTAACTTATTTTCAAATTTGAAAATAAGATTTGGTTTTAAATTTCTAAAATAAATATTAATTTTTTTAAAAAAATATGAAAATACTTTAAAAAAGAGAGTAACTTATTACTTATAAACTAAGCCAAACACCCCCATTATCATTGTTACTGATTTGATTTACTGGATAGTTCCGTGTTTGTGGTGGAATCCGGTTTAAAGTCTCTTTATCCTTATTTTCAACCACTAGCAGATTTTCATTCTAATGAAACTAGTCGAGTTGAATGGTGGAAACATATTTCTCAGACCTTTAAATATATTTTTGAGTAAGAAATTTCTTTATTTTTTTAAATGATTTAATTGGCAAAAAATATAATAAAAGTTTGATAGTATTTATTGTTGTTTCAGGGATTTTGGGCATGAAATGATCTATTTAATTAATCAATCATATTTCTGGTTTAGTGATAAAAAGATTGTTTCTAATAAAACATGATATTTTATGTGCTATATAGGTCTAGTGATAAAAAGCTTGTTTCTAGTAAAACATGATGTTTTATGTGCTATATACATTGATCCGCATCTCGAAAAGACCTCTTATGGGTTTCAATTGGAACTTAGATATTGATGCTATAGTTTGTGTAGAATTATTTCAGAAATTTTTTAATAAACCAAAATTACTAAAAAGACGTCAGAGTGTATGACAGTAAGAGTTTTTGCGCACTAGTTTGGTATTCCAATAATAATTTATTATATCTATTATACGAGAACATGCTGTTCAAACCAATGTCCAAATCTAACTCCTGAGCAAATTTATTCGATATAAAAAGACTGCTATGCCCTTTTTCACTCCGAACCTACTCGACTGTATATATACGCTGCTTCCTAGCCTCAGCCCATGCCTACTTACAAGTCTAATCCCCTGTTGAATATTGCCCTCTTCATTCCCTTCTGCCACTTCATCTGTCTGCTCCTCTCCCTCCAATATCCGCTACTGCCTTCTTGTCTTACCTCCGCCTCTTCCGATTACAGCCGTTTGGTTTAATGAATTTTAAAAATGACAAAAGAACTCCAAATTCCAAGATTTTTGTAGTTACTCCAAAACACAAGTTACCTTCACCATGGTCACTGCAATTTACATAGCTATCCAATATAAAAATATTAATTACTTATCAAAACTAACTATGTAACTTAGTTACATATTAATAAACCAAACACAAATATTTTAATTACTTTATAACTTTATAATGTAATTTAATTACAAGCAAGTTCAAGTTCTTAAGTAACTCAAAAATTTACGAATCAAACCGGACCATATAAACTCCCGTAAAATGTGGCCTGTAACAGATAACGTACATTAGAGCAATCCATTGATACTATTCAATTGTTTATCTATATTTAATTGTTTACTGATGATTTGATATATTTAGAGGTTGATAAAAAAATATGATAAATCGGAGATAATTTCGAATAATTCATTTTTAAAATGAGTGATTTATTCATTCGATAACTTTGATATTGGGCGTTCTCAAAATAGTGATTACAGTCAGGTGAATTCAATAAAGCTAATGTTTATAACCTTTCGGGTAATGCTGAAAATATTTTAGCGTCAAAATCATGAACACTTTTATTAAATTCTGCAGAATCATGATAAAAAATGTATAAAATAGTGCAAAACCATAATTTTATTTGTAAAATTATAATAAAAAATTTATCTAAACATTTGTTTACATTTTTTTATTACGATTCTGCAAAATTTAATGAAAATTTTCATGATTCTCACACTAAAAATTTTTCACGGTTCTCATTCTAAAATTTTTTCACTTGATTGTTACCCAAACCTTTTATTCTTTTAAGGCCATGTTGAAAATGTTAATCAACAATATAATTTTTTAAGCACTAGTAGACATAAAGCCGAACACCAAAAATGACAACATTCCCACAAAGAGCAACTTTATTTATTTATTGTTTATTTTTACAAGTAGAGCAACTTTATTTTATTAAAATAAGAGGTATATTGCCTGTTTCAAAAAAAAAAAAGAAAAAAAAGGAGATATATTGCCAACCACTAAATTGGCAACATTTCCGCAAAAAGCAAGTTTACAACATTAATGTCAATCTTCTCCGGCTAGAACCATCTCTATAAATAAATATAAAGGGATGTTACTGTACATATACATGCTCATGTTCTTTCACCACCTTTGTAATAAACCATTTATTTTTAAAAATGTTAGTTTGTAGTTGAGAAAATAGAAGCTCCCGTGGTTTTTTGTAAACATGAATTAAAAATTATAAAAAAAAATAAAACATATATTCTTACTTTTTCAGAATTATTCTTGATAGGTTAGGGCCCAGCAGGCTCAGCTTAAACTCAACTAAAAGCTCAAACAGGGACATCCCAATATTTATTTGAATTAAATCAATTTTTTATTTTCAATTATCCAAACTGGTCAAAACAAACTTATGTGATATATACATTGTCTATGAAAGAAGTTATTTATGTATCTAATAGCCAGGTCAAAGCAACCTCATAGAGACCAAAAGGAACATCAACATTGCAGCACCTATACATTCGAAATGTCTAAAAGGAAACAAATTAAAGATGCTAAGTTAAGGTATATTTAATTTCGAAGAAACCAAACATATTGAAGTCTTCAAGAGCTTGTCATCCCAAGATTCTACCGATGTGTATATAAATTCAGAAACCTCTACTATTGTGCATCATTCAGATTAAACACTTGAAGGTAACAATAAACCTACGAGGAAAAATAAATTTATTTTTCTATTAAGATGGACGCAAAGCAGAAAGCAGCAGCAGCTCGAATCTACCAAGATTTTGAACCTCCAACAGAGCTTTCATCGGAGAATGATTGCGATACGCTTCTCGTTTACGTACCAGGTAAACTGATAGCTGCATTTTGATTGGTAGATCATAATGAAAGGAGGTTCTAAACTTAATTTTACTGCAGGTTTTCAAAAGGAGCAGCTCAGAGTTCAGTTAAGTAAAACAAGAGAGCTGATAATTAGCGGAGAACGCCTAGTTGGAGATAATACTTGGCAGCGTTTTCGGAAGACAGTAGCTGTATCTCCAAATTGTGAGACGGACAAAATCACTGCTAAGTTTAAGTTTGAGGACCAGATAATCTACATTATACAGCCGAAGTTGATCACCAATTCAGAAAATAAACGAGAGCACGAGAAGCTAATAACGAGTGCTCAAACTCTGGAAGAACCCCAGAAGTTTATTAATGAGGAGAAGCATCCAAACAATGTAAAAGATGAAGGCAGACAAAAACCTACTACAGGGACTAATCCATTTAGTACTTACCAAACAGGCGATGCTGCAGAAAATGGTGAAACTTCACTAAGTGATGATGGGAAGAGTGGAGAAACAAGTGATGAGGATGCCTTACAAAAAGCTACAACGGAGAAGAAAAATGACGGGGATGTAGCTGAAGACGACAAGATGAAAGGAGCTACAAATCAGAAACATGAACCTGATTCAGACAAGTTCATCTGTAAAATGTATGAAAGAGCCAGCAAAGGTGTTGGGTTGGCAACAAATGTGAAGATGCCAAGACAATTGATTAACTTGGTATTGGCTGTGTTGTTGGCAATTGCACTTGGCCTGTACGTGAAAAATTCAGCAATCTTTTGGAAGAAAGATGAAAACTGAGAAAACGATGTAATGTAATTTGACCAATATACAATCGTGTCATAATATACTCTATTGATGACAAAAGTGAATAAAGAATTTGACAAAATTGCGAGGCATCTAAAAAGGAAACCATCTCTAATTTCTCTAGAAATTCTATGCAGCTTTAAATACTAGAATTTCAGCAAAAGACTTTGAATGCTAATAATAATAATAAATTGGAAACAATTTTTAGGCGTCTAGAAAGAGTTTCTAGGTTCAGGGGAACGTTTTCTAGGAGCCTCGCCTCAACGCGAGCAAGAACAGCAGCTAGGAACGGTTTCAGGACCCTAGGAATGGTTTTAGGCACCAAAAAACGCACACAGGTTCTGGAATAGTTTGACCACCTAAGCGACAGAGCCACCACATATATTGGCAACGAATGTAATGGTTTGCAGACAGGAGATTAACTTGCCTGTATGTGAACATTTCAGCTAGAAAAAAAACTGAGCTGAGAGAAAGATGTAATATCATTATGAAAATATATCATCAGGCCATGATCATTAATCAGTCATAAAAACGAATACAAAGATTTAAAATTTATATGGATGAAACCAACTAACTGAGAGATAATGCAATACAAGAAAGTAATGTACACCAGTGAATAGAAGTTGATAAATTTCCGTCCTTAACAAATGAAACCAATTTAGTGTTGTTGAAGGAAGTACTGGGTGCTCTTCAAGAGTTTAACTGAACAGCCATCTTGAGCATGGGCAAAAGTTCTAAAACAGATCCTACATTCCTACCCAATTCTTTACATATAAGTTGGGCACGGAGGACAAGAAAAACAAAGACGAGAATAAAGTAATACAACAAGTCAGGGTTTAGATAAACTGAAACAGGACAATATCATCAGCCTAAAAATTAGGTGATGTAGAACAGATTATCTTCCACCAGTGCTCATAATGCCTATCATTTAAAATTAAATCTATGGAGAAGTTTTGTTGGATAAAAAAAGAAACATGTCGCTATTTCATCATAAACTATCTAATTAGGTAATTCCAAGCTCACAGCAACCCACTGGTCCTCAGCAATAGGTAGGAGAACGGTGTCTTTTGGAAACTCTATATCAGGAATGGTTGTGTACACTCTGAATCTATTGCAGAGCAAGTAGCTTTCAGTTCCATTAGATTTCTTCAGGTTAGGACCCCCAATTGAGAGTGAAGAAAGATCAGGAGGCGTGATGATAGATGATGATTGTTCTCCTGTGGGTGATAAACACATTGATTCTGGCGAGTCCCTGTTTCCAGTTGTGTTATCCATGTCTGCTGGAGCTGGAGATTCAATAAACTTCTGCAATCTGTTTCTAGAATAGTCTGGCAAACTTTCAATAGGAGACGCCTCATGGTCATCTGTAATAAAAGAATGTTTCTTAATCTTCAAGAAAATAATACAATTAAATACAACTTTTGTGCTGTTCACTCAAAGTCGAAGGCTCAGAGCAGCCGGCCAATATAAGAATGACGATTTAATTGTAGGAAGATGTTACCCTTTTCCTGAATACATTGTTTCCTGTAGTTTGCATTCTGAGTTAGATGCAGGGGACAATCAGATTTGAAGTTCCCATTGGCAGAAGTTGGAAATACTGGCTCAGGCTTGACTTCCGAAGCATCATAATAGGCCGAAGTAGAAGATGAGCTATTAGCCATTCGACTCCTTTTACCTGAATGAGAAGGAATTTGGTATAGTTAATTAGCTATGAGAAACTTAATAACTATTGTAGATATTTAAGTGTTAAAAAGTGTTTGAGCCTATCAGCAGTACACTTGCACAAATCGAAGATAGTAGTATTTGAAATAGTGAAACCGTACTATTAGTTAATGTCTTCATATCAAGTCCTCACCAGATGAAAGGAATGACAAGAAGGCAGTTACTGTTAGAGACCCTTTCGAGGCCCAAGACAAACTCAGATTATATTTGTGTTAGGTATTAAACTACATGAAGTAAGATAAATTTAACTTCTTGTATCTTAAGATGTTTTAAAAGATATTGACATCAATGTCTGATTTTATGGTATACAAAAATATCTAATGAATTTGTTTGGAGATTCAAGAACCTGCATGTTACTATGAACAAGGCATGCTACATCTGATTTACAAGAAAAATAAAGAAGACTCCATATATCTATACGATTTTCCATATTCTAGCAATATAATGATCAGATAAATGCCTCTAATCGGAGAAAATAAAATAACCAGATCCACACAAACTTTCTCACAAACAAGCAATAACTGAAGGACGCACATATATGAGGAAAAGTGACTGATGGTAATTCGGAAATAGTCAACATACTTTAAGGCTGTTTCTGTAAATACAATGGCAAAATACTATGAAAGTAGTGATATAATAACTAGCAAATTAAGTTTTAAGGAAGCACGGTTGAAAACTACTGACATAAATCCACTTACGTTCCATAAAAGCAGTGTAAGCAGCCCTTGCAGCATTGGATTCTGCTTGTTTCTTGGATTTTGCTGCTGTGCCTTGGAAAGTCTCTCCTTCTACTTCCACAGTGGATATGAAAGATGGATTGTGAGGTTCACAAGAATTTTCAGTTCTATATCTTGGTAAAATGAAACCTTCACTTTGCGCTAACTCTTGTAAGATGTTCTTGTAAAGTGGAGAGCCATTCTAGAAAGAAACAGGTACATGAACATAAAAAACTGAGCAAGGCTTCTGCCAGGCACTCATAGGTAGTGATCACCAGACATTAGAAACACTCCAGGCAAAATAAAATCAACACAACAAACCAGTGAAACTATAATAAAGTACGATATACCAAAGAGTTGATCGACTAAAAATCACTAGCTTGGAGAACTTGCCTCTTGAAAGGTATCTACTGTGAATGAAAGAAGAGCAACTTGTGCGGCAGCATGTTCAGCTTCCTTCAGAGTCTTATAAGACCCTGGACTTTCATAAGGGTGTCCCTCGACAAAAACTGTAGCCTTGAAGCAAGGGGCATGAGGCGGGCCTTCCTTATCACTTGAATACACTGGCATGCCAAGTTTATTTCTTTGAGCATAAGTCTGCAGCATCAGCTTGTAGTGATTAAGCTCATCTACAAGCATGAAGCAAGAGTAAAAGTATTTTCTAATTGTGAGAAGAGAAAATAAGATAGTTGAGATAAAGAAAACATTTCAAAGTTAGCAGGATACTAGATTAATATTAAGACAAATCACCATTAATTTGGCTAATGTTGAAGAATTCTTTGCATTATAAATGTAAAGCACTACATGTGCAAATTTCTTATCGAATTTCGACACATTTTTCCTGATACACCCAGGAAAAAAATGATAACTGTAACTTTTGACCTCCACCCAAATCTGCCATTCGTTGGGCGACGTCACCTACCCCCCTCATACATAGTCCATTAGTCTCCTCCAACCTCCGAAATGGATAAGACCCCAAGAGCTTCTTCTATACCAGCAGATGAAATAGGAACTTCTACGTGCACATTTATAACATGGTTCTTCCTCCAACAGTCAAGTCACTAGCACTGCTTATTCCAGCAACAGCTCTTACTGTAACAGAACTAGGACCGTTAACTCCAACTGTAGCAGCAGGAATGATGAATCCGGGAATCCAGGACATACTCATCCTGGAGCTTATGCTCTCCTCTCTTCTTAAATCACAAATTAGCACTAAGAGAATCATATTTCGGCATTCCATTAATGAAAAGTACAGATTTAAGTGTTTTTATCAATTGTTTTCACTTTTTGTGCAGTAAAATTGAACTTGAGAAAACAATTACAAGAAAGTGAATATATTACATCAACAGTTCAACACAGTGCCATATAAGGACGTGCTAAGTACACAACTACTGATGTGACTCGTTACGGTTCAGAATGGAGTGATGCACTTTTATTATGAGATTCTAACCCTTTCCCCAATTATTTCCCCCCCCCCCCCCCCCGACCGATAAAACTCTCTTCTTGATATTTTTATATATATATCAAATTGAAGGTATAAAGGAGCTTTTAGGAGGAAGAAAGAAGGAGAACAAACTTAATAGTTCATGCTAAATATTTATGTTGTGGATTACAAGGGTCAGCATATATACTAGTATAAACAAAAAATTAGATGCAAGGGAAGAATACCTATAGGTATATCAACTCTCTTTCCTCAACTATTTCTTTCCTAGTAGAACTGTCTTCTTGATTTTTTTTTTATGAATATATAAATTGAAGGTATAAAGGAAGTTCTGGGGGAAAGAAAGGCAACTTCAAGCTAAAGATGAAGATTTCTACTCTTCATATGCCAGTGAAGGGGATATGCGTTCTTGTAGAGGATTATCTGACGATTTATCATAGCTCATGCAACCTTAAATTTCACCACTCCTTCCAATAATATTATCTTTTTCCATTGTATAGGTGCGGAGTCATGAATTTCGGTACAGGGTTAAATTATACAGTAGTTTTTTTTTAATATAAAAAGAACAATAGAGAGGCTGTTTCTGCATATTATCAAACAACAAAAATTTAACAGTATAATAAATATATTGTACAGGTCTTCTGTAGATACATAACTAGCTAGCTTAAATTTATAGTAACAGTATTGGAGCATTATATTAGAAATTAGAAGTCTAGAACCTTCATTAACAACAATTTAGAGAGTACAAACTACTAAAGTCCCATTAAAGCTCTTACAGTCTTACTCTCTGCTCATGCATGTATGCAACTATACATTAGTTTGGATTTTTAGCAGGACCTTTGACCTGTTTAAATCAATCAGCATTGATATGTTATATATGAAAGTGTGGTTCTGGTATGATCATAACCAAATATATGTGACCAGAAAGGCACAACTGTAGTAGCAGACCTTCATCTTTTTGCATTATCTATGTTGATTGTAAAACAAAATGATCATGCATCATTTATTAATTAACGTTAAAAAGGTATAAAAATCATACCAAACATACGCAATGCATGTGGAGAGCCTAAGTTAGTAAGTTACCTCTACTGTAAGTCTCTAACATAATAGAGAGACTGTTTTCAGAAGAAGAAAAAAGCAGATTGAATTATATGGTAAACAGTGATAAGATCACAATGATAATAATAACTAAGTATATAATTTGACAAATAATCAAGCAAACAGAAACGTGGAAGAAAACTTGAAGCACCCTAAAGCAGCCTACCAACATGACACTAATCCTGATAGAAAAAATAGTTACTCTATTCCTACGTCTCCACGAACTGCTAAAATAGTAATAAATTATGAGGTGGGAGAGTTGAGGAAATAATTTCATTTCGTATTTGTGATGCTCTGATGCTCATTACATTTTCTTCCATCTGTTTACGTTTTCAGTTCTACAATCAATCTATTATTAAGAACAGTTTTTTTTCGAATTATTATTTGATTTCGAAGAGGTTCACAGTGGTTTATTACTAATAATTCAATTGAATAATACCTAAGAAGGTCAAATGACTGGATGGACTAGTTAGAAATGTTAAATAATTGTTTTTGTGTATTTTTCGCTGAAGCTTAAGATTTCATTGAACATACTTGGTTGGTGTATTCTAAAATAACTAGCATTAGTGCCCGTGCAAGGCACGGGACTAATTTGAATTCTTATAATTATAATATTTTTAGATGACTTCTGATTTATTTTACCTCTTATTATTTGCAGAACATGGTAGGAATAAGAGTCAAAACACAATGATATTAAACTTTCATAAAGATACGCACCAGCCAGAACAACATATCAATATTTTCACTAATACGTTGGTAAATACAATAAATAATGTTGTATATATAATAAAGATGCAAAAGATATAATATATTATTTATATGTATTAAAATACTCACTACTTTGTCTCAAAACTATACATACTCTATTATTTCAATAGTAGCTTTTATAAATCATAAATATATATAAATACACATATTTATATATCATGTATTGTATCTTTATAATCATAAACTGGTATTCGTACAGAAATCTCCAAGCTTCAGGCATAAATTTTTTATTCATTCAGAGCATCACACATTCGTATATCTCAAATCATAACCATTCTTGTAACAAATAGTATATATAATTCCTGTAACAAATAAAATACAAACACTCCAATATTGCAGAGGAGCAAGCTATGAGCCCAATAGCATATATCTTAATTATACTTGATTTGATACAGGGCACTGGTGCCTATACAACATATACGCAGCTTTCATATACGTATAGGTTCCTACTCATTACAGTAATGTGTGTAGATTAGATTTCCATATACTATACGCATTTTCTTAATGCGTCTTCAGACTAAGCATACTCCTTATGCGTGGTCCGTGAGTATTCAGGGCCTTAGTTTGCGCTCGTCGGTATTTCAGTTACTTACTCTTTAAAAAAGGGTACTGAGGGCCTTCACCCTAAATTAAACCTTGATAATTAAATATCCTTGTCATCAGAAAATTTTATCTATTTATCGAAATTTAAAATACATTTTCTCTATTATTGTATTTGAGGTTGAGGAAATTTATTAACTTGTCGAATATAATATAATATATATAATATAATATCTCAAATTACTAAAACATCAAAAATTTAGAAATAGATAATATAATATCTATGTTATTAAATATGTTATTATTATTATTTTAATACATAACTTTTTTCGGATATAATCAATTTTGTTAAGAAAATGGAATCATTTCTTGAAATTTTGAGATATTAATAAATTTCAACATTTAAGTACTTGTCTAAGTATTAATATGTTAATATAAGTAGTAAAAATAATAATGCTAAATAGGTAGCCTACGAATGCTATTGGCCGAGTGTAGACATGTTGCTGCAGATCTTAAGAGTACCCAAGAAGCTGATACAAACTCCTTTTTTAAAGTGGTAGAAAGTGACAACCAGGCATGTATGGGCACTATCAACTTTAGATTTACGAACAGCGCCTTGTATGGAGACCCTGAACCAGCGCCTTTAATTCTGTTTTACAATATATATAAAAACTAAAATCTTAATATCAGTGAGAGACCTTGAACCAATGTCTTTAATTCTCTTTTACAATATAAAAACTAAAATCTTAATATCAGTGATATTCAAAGAGAACTCAGTTCTATTTTGCAACCAATGTCATGCTTATTGTTGACAAAAAAAAATTAAGCAGGGAATTATTGAACTATCAGAAACTTCGGTAGGTTTGATAGTTTTAAAACCTACCTTTGCCCCCAGCAAGTGGTCCTTCTTGATTATATCCATCAGCATCATGCTGAACATTCATTAGATTACCGAATCACCGGGGCTGCCACAAATGTGTGTCCGGCACGACCAACTACGTCTAGCAGCGGGATGTCTCCTCATCCTAAGTAATGCAGACTAACCTCCATAAGTAACGCACCAGAATAATAATCTATTAGTGAACTGCACTCCTAGAGCTTCAGGACTGAATCTGAATCACATACATTATTTTATAAGAGTTTGATAAGTTAAATTTCTTTATTCAGACTTCTTACCTAAGATTGTCACAAAAATTGTAAAAAATTTAAGAAACCAGAATTTACCTCCACTGAAGCCTAAGAAGAAGCTAGCAAGAACAACATACGTGCCAAATGCCATCAATGGAATGTAAAAATCAGGAGCATTGATATCATATACCAGAGGTTTATATGTAAAATTACTCTCATCTGAATCCATACTTCTCATCCAATGCCCCTTTAATACATATATATCATTGAACTATTATAAACAAACCAGTTCCATAAGATAAGGAAGTAAGGAACTAATATTCTCCACATATTGGTCGCTCACCCGAAAATAATATATAGGATTGGAAACATACCTGCCAATGTGTAGAAAGACCAATTTATATATAGTGATTTATGCATATGAATAAATATGACTAATCTTCTGATTTCTGATACGGCAAACTAAATATACCAAGTATGTCCTACTCTGAAGTAGGATCTGTAATGGTTGGGTATATTAGTATATACACAAAGGACTCTGTATCCCTACTCCGAGGAGTAGAGATCCCAGTAGAAGGATAATACAGATTTCCAACAAATACACGGAAGGAAAAACATACATTTGTTTCACATGTAGTTGGAGCCAGATCCTAATATTTTTTATCCATAAGCACCAAGCCCTGACCTTATGAGCTCAGATCCATCTCCATATAATACATTTTCACTTGAGTTTATTTCTTGACAACTTTGGTAATGAACTACTTGAACACGCGGAACTTTGGCATAATTTCCTGAAATTAGCATACAACATTTTTGCATTTTGACTTTTTTTTTGCACTTGACTTTTGTATAAGAGTATTTGCATCTAATGATGTTATATCATACATGTGTTGGTGTATCAAATCTTCTGCTTAAATCAAGTTCTTTTTCTTCAAGGAATTGCATAAGAAAACTGATATATATTGTAATAAGTACTGTAATAAACAAAAATGAAATAAAATAAGAAATTTTTTGAGCAACCTCAGATGATGTCTAATGGTCTAGCTAATAAATACACAAGTTATGGGCAACTCATAAACTGGTGCACTGATTTTATGTACTTGTGTGCAAGTTTATATGTGTTGCTATGCAGATCATTTCAGATTTTTGAAAATGCAGAATGTTTTATATATACTTTATAAATTGTGGAGTCTTGCAGGCGAAAGCCTTTTTTGCCCTTGCAAGTCGCAGTTCATGCCTGCTTATAGCCCGATTTTCCGGTGCGCGGTCCAGATAACCAGGCCTAATCCCCTGTTGATTATTGCCCTCTTCGTTCCCTTCTGCCACTTCATCCGTCCAAGAACATTATTTGAATGAATCAGTGAAAAAAATAATTTTAAAAAAAGAAATTTATATCCTTTTGATTGGCTTGGCTTAAAATTTTTTATTGATGCACTAAACTGCTCATTAGATTAACAATTGAATGAATCAGTGAAAAAAATAATTAAAAAACAAAGAAATTTGTATCCCTTTGATTGGCTTGGCTTAAAATTTTTTGTTGATGCACTAAACTGCTCATTAGATTAACAATATCATGTTACATATATAAAATATAATAAGATCAAGAACGGCATACAGGCTATAAGTACTATGGTAATATCATAGGAATTCAAGGACACTACTTTGGGAGAAACAAAGAGTCCGAGTGGCATAGGTGATGAACAGTCTATAGTGTAACAAACTTGATATAAAAATATTTCCATTTTGGTTTTCTATCTTCTCTTACATTGGCAACATAATATAGTTTTGACTGCTTTTGATAATTACGGAGATGACATTAAAAAAAACATATCATTTGGCAATTGATTTTGTAATTTTTACTTAAATGGTCCTTAATTTAGCAAGTATAATCTTCATCTGGATCTTCATAGTGTTATTTAATTATTTGTAGTTTCTTTCGGTGGTAACATTTTTTGTTGCAATATTTTATTTCATGGCGTTTTATTTTAAAAGCAAGTATGGCTTTCTTACTTTTTTTTAGAATCGGGGAAATTTAAGTATTTGCTACTCAGGTACATTTCCATATTACTGACAATTTAGTTTAAGTTTTTTTAAAAAAATTACAATGACTTCAAACTTATTATTACCGGAATTAGACAGGTAGTTATAAAACACAATTACAATCATGGCAACATTCATATAGTTAAACATGTCTTATCTAGATTTATTTTTAGTGGTTGTTGCACGTGCCACTTCTTGGTTACATACATGTTTCTTCATTAACGCCTCCTGATAGAAGAACGGCGACAACTAAGCGCTGAGGATTCAGTTGATGAAATCCTCTTTCATCGCCTCATTATAGTATCCTTTATCAGAGCCAGTAATTCAATAGGAGTGTTGTTTTGCTTTTGCATATGTTCTGTATTCCATCTTAGCATTAACAGATAGATGTACAACGGGAAACGGGAAACTCAAGTTCTTTCTCATTGTGTTTGGTGTTTTTTGAAAGCGTTTCACCTGTTCGACTCAACTTTGCCCTACTACTTCTTGTTGCCCGTGTATAAAAAAGGGCTTCTTTTAATGCAACTAATAGCTTGGTCCTAAGGGATAGTAACTGGAAAGTATGCTATTTCTGCGCTTCATTAAAATGCCATATATCTTTGTGCTTGGATTCTAATTTCATGCTTTACTATATATTGTGTTGTTTCAAGAGTGAAAATGAATAATGAGTTATTTTAAAATAGTCACCCAACTCAATTAATTTGTATAAAAAACCCTGGAACCTTTGCTTTAGTTTTCAATAGTTAGGAGTAGGAGTAAAGTACTTTTATTTTCTTTCTTTTTCAATATACTTTGTCCCTTATTTACATATCTTATATTAGTTGCTTTGTTTTATTTTTCAATCATGTATAGCTAATTCTCTTGCCCTATGATAAAGATGAAATTATTTACTTATTGTTAGTATTTACTTGTTTCTATTGATTGATTCTCATAATTTTCTTAGTGCTTAATTGTTTAATTAACCAAGTGATTTTGATATATTATTGTTACCAAATTTATTTTTCATAGCCTATGCTTGCTCCATGAAATTTTGATGGGTTATTGTTAGATAATAAATTTCATAATATATGTTTGTCTCGTTAATTGATATTTGATTTTTGGAGAAAGAGAGTTGATTTTTAGGGCAATGTGGATATTAATTGTAATTGATTAATGGATTCGGATTCCTAGGTTTTCCATATTTATTTGATCATATTTGCTTATTAAGTTAAAACTATTCTCTCACAAATATTTATCTGGTCTGCCTGATTTATTTATTAGGGTTTGTAAATTTCGTAGTATCTGAGGATCGATTTGTGATTGCTACAATTAACCACCGTGCACTTGCAGTATTCTTGCACATCAGACTACTGTTTAAGTGCAAAGTTTGGTAAGATAAATAATGTCTGAACAAACTTTTGTTTAGCCTAGATTAATGTTAGTTAGTGTAGTTAGTGGGAGTCGTGTGACTGTGTCTGTGTTTGATGATAACTTGAGTGCTTCCCTTTGTCCCATTACTTGTTTTGTTCCACTCACTCATGGTAATACTCCTCTGTTTATAGTGCACGTGGGAATGAATCTAAAACAAAATTTCAGGATTCGACTTTATTAGTATGAAACTGAAAATTGTAAACATTCTTTATTTCTTAAAAGAGCTATAAGATTAGCTAAAAAACCTAACAAATTTTATACCCAGCTGGTTATGTACCCTTTTTTGTTCACGCAAACATACACTTTCTACTTGACTCAACAATTTATAATTCTTAATCTCAAATTTATAGAGCCACAAATGGGCATATATTATAGGTTGGTTTTTTCTAAGGGTCACATTGAAAAATGTTTGTTCGCCAGCAAGATCCATCAGTACTTCTACATAGGTGCTTTGTGTGGAAAATTGTGAAGTAGTGTAGGACTGGAGTTCTTTCGTGTCTTTCCTTATAGGAAAAGGGAGCGCAGTGGGCTTTGGTTGTTTAAACTTGGCTTCACTTGAACTTGAAAAATTTTCAAGCGCAACGAACAGAACAAAATGATTAGACTATGATGAACAGAAGAAGATTTTCTTATGAAGAAATGATGTCCTACTGCAAAATGAGAGCGCAATTGGTATTAGTCACCGCAAGCTCGGTTGATACAAGGATCTTTGCATGCGCATAAGATCCTTGTAATTTGTTTTAACATACTCTTTCGAAGTTTTATGATATTATATGAGCCTTAAGGCTTGTACATGCTTTACAATAATACTGTTTATTAAAGTATTCTGAGACACAAAGCATTTTGACATGTGTGTGTTAAATCATGAAGTAATACGTTTCTTCAACTAGGACAAGTATCGAAGGAAGAGAGAATAGATACGTGCTGTGTTTTTTCCTCAAAAGCTTGTTAATTACACAGAGATCTAGACAATGGCACAGGGGTCATTTCTTGAATGTGGAAAACTAACAACGATATTAAGGATTTATATGCAGTAAATCAAATTGTGTTTCTGGAGTCCTCCGACTCAAGTTTATTGTCTATCGAGTACTCATACGTCCTCTTTTACATGTTACATTAAAAAATGAGGATACAATTATGTTACAAAATAGTCGAACCTTGAAAATAATAAATATACTGATTGGTTTGGAAGATTACACTTACATTTGTATTCAAAGAAGAGATATGCATATACAAATTTATTTTCAAAACAGATATGTAAAAGGGATAGAGGAGTACATTGTAATGATACAAATTTACTAACTTATTGTAAAAATAGATGAGTCTTTCTAGTGTGTACCATGAGCACACATTAGTCACTTACTTTAATGGTACTTTTATGAGTTGACTTATTTTTATCGGTTTTTCTAATGTGTGTTCATGGGCACACATTAACAACTTAGGTGTCAAATTGTGATTGACTTTCTAGTCATTAATAATGACGGTCCCCCTGTATGTACAAAATTTCCAAGCAATAAAAATGATCCAACTCAACAAAAATGCTAAAAAGTTAGTGTTTAGTGTGCGTTCATGGACACACACTAGAAAGATCCTATTTTTATTACTAGTTTTTTGTGTGCATATAAGGTGGTCTATTATCATTAATAAGTAGATGCCAACTAAAATTTGATAACTAATCTTTTATTGTGTGGTCACACATTAGAAAAACAGAAAATAGATTGCAATTAAACAACTCCTTTTATAGTAAAATGCAATCTTAAACTATTTTTAGATTCTTGCCTAGATCTAGCTGGTCAATACAGAGTTTCCTGAGGACACCTATTTTGTTATAGTAACTCAACAAAATCACAAACAACACGAATTAGGAAGACAAACAGTTGAAAAGAAATTAAGCAGTCTTATTGAAAGTCCTACAGGATACATCCCGAGCATCACTATATTGTTTGCATAACTCAATCACAGTGAACTCCATTCATTACTTAAATTATCGAACTAGATATTGTTTTCGGGAAATCCTGCTGCATGAGTCGAGACTGGGTGCAAGTTGTATTTCGAATTAGAAGTGAAGTGCTAATTCCCAGCTTTGATGAAACTAGATCGAACTCGATAACATAATTCTCCATTTGATGCCCACCTATGACAAATGAAGTTCTTGGCTTTGACCCTCCATCTACAAATGCCAGGCATAACACATCCTTGTTCACCGAGACCATCGAATTGGCACCGTAAAGTCTCCAATGCTGCTTGCTAGCAAGACCAATATCTATGTATGGCACTACAGGTCCTGTCTGGCTTTTTGCTACAGAACTAGATTTGAAACATGCTCCGAATGGCGCCACAGATGCTACTCTCTTCATCTTTCTGAGGGCTGCAGCTTTCTTAAAATCACCGACAAGACCCTTATAGATGGAAGTCTCTAATTTTGTAAAAGAAGTAACAGTACTAAATTTAGTGCCCCCGTTGCCTTCTTTATTGATGGATAGCAAAGAAGCATTGACCGAGACAAGTTTGTTATCGACACTAATAGATGTAACATCTATGAAGTATTCATCTGAAGCATCACCTTCGGTATATGAAGGGGCCGTGCTAACAGGGTTAGTGACAAGTTTTGTGGTTATTAATTCTTTAGCAACGTCTTTACCATATGGTAGAAAATAATACGGGCCTCCCCCTATAAACATGTGGCCTAGTGGATATTCTGTTGTAGAGGGTAGACAAAGAGCAAATTTATGAGGTAACCTAAACTTGGTTGATAGTTGTGTATGTAACGAGGTTATGGTATTTGCAAGGCCCGTCATACCTTTAGTTTTACTGGATAGGCCTCTTAAGAGATCGGAATGTGCACACGAGAATGGAAATGGTTTGGGCAAATTGTATGTTAATCCGACTGATAGGCCATTGGTGTCTACCGCAAAGAAGGCATCCTCTCCTAGGCCTTGAGCATAAAGATCATTAGTACATGGATTGTAGGAGGAGACAGCACATGTATTGTTGGTGCAATCTGGTTTTCGAGGTAGATTGCAACCCATGCAACCGTCGCTCTTAACATTTTTACATTTTGTAGAGCCACAACTGATGGGCTTATAGGTTGGTAACTTGTAGGAGTCACTGTTGAACCAGGTGTGTTGACCCCCAAGATCCATCACTACATCTACATAGGTGCTTCGTGTTGAAACTTCTAAGGTAGTGTAGTACTGAAGTACTTTCGTGTCTTTCCTTATGGAATAAAGAAAGGCACGAGGTTTGAACTGTGCATAAGTTGAAGATATTCCAAGTGCAAAGAAAAAGATAAGTAAACTATAGAAGATGGAAGAAGACATTGTGAAGAAATGGTTTCTTGGTGCACTGAGTGCTGGAGAGACTAGCATTTATAAGTGAAATTTGTGAATTTGAATTGCTTTAGCATATGTGAGGTGTTATGACCCTTTCAATCTTGACCCTTTCAATCTTGACCTTTTCGCCATTTTTAGGCCTTTCTATCTTGGCATGGAAATGGAGCAGCCCCCGAAGAAGAGAGGTCGGCCACGAATTGTTGTTACCGATGTTGTACTTGAGCGGCGAAGGTTGGCTAAGCAGCGTAGCAACGCGGCGTGTGGAAGGGGTAAGCTTGTCCGATTTAGAATTGTGCATTGTTGGTGCTCTCAAATTCAGATTTCTTTTATGCATGACTTTTGATGTTCGGCTCTTTTCTATACCTCACTTTTGCTCATTAATCTTAATTTTTCTGGCTTTTTATTTTGTTACCCCAGATTTGAGGTCTTGGCATATATACATATATAATGATTTTGCCAAGTTTTAAATTTAAGTATAAAGAAGGTTTTATAATTGTAGGCATCGTGTTGGCTTCTTTGTCAGTTTATGCGGTTGTGTTTACATTATTATTTTTTGGCTTCTGTTATACAATTTTAAATCAGGGTTTCTTGCTACGCCGTGCTCCTAATTTTTTTTCTCCATAAGCACCAAACTCTGACTTTATGAGCTCGGATCCAGCTCCATATAATACATTTTCGCTTGTTATGGGCACTTCACAGACCGATGCACAGTGAGAACAAAGGTTTAGCACATGTGTTATGGTGGAGCTAATAAATACACAATTTATTGGTATAAAAAGACCCATGTTCAGAATTGTAAATGTTTACGTGTTCTTGTGGTGGTCCGGTAGAGCTTATAATGAAAATCGGTGGGATTAAGCCTGTGGTCTTTGTGCTATTTTACTTTTTACCTGCCTCACTTATAAGAAACTTTCTTTGATTAGGAGATGCTCTCGCTGACGCTGTTACGCCGGCCATGGCACCCAATGTTGATGATCAACCTAGCCCGTCGGCTGTGCCCCCTGCTACTGCTGCTCAGCGTAGGCCGTTGACAGGTATTGCTGGTCTATGTATAACAGTTTTAAATCTTGTCTATGGGGTGCTGCCAGCCAACACTCTTCCCCTTTTTGGCGGCATACATGTTGTAGTTAAAAATTATACCACCTTCCATGAGAATTTTACCGAGAAGGATAAGGCGTTCATTTTACCCACTTCTCCTCTTTATCTATATTCATTGAAAATGTAAACTTCCAGTTCATGTAGGCCTCACGCAAGAGGGTGGCATGCCCCTTGGAAGCCATGCTCCAACTGCTCTTGCTCTCGTGAGCCCTCCGAAGAAAAGGATGAAAATGGGAGGTGAGTCTAATTTTACAAGTGCATGTACATACTATATCCATGCTTTTTAAAAACATGTGTCGCTGCTCTAAACCTTGCTTTTCTTCCTCCTATCAGAGACATCTTCGATGGTGCCAAGTCAACCTCGCGTCCTTCCTAATGCTGCTACTCGGGCAAACCAGCTAGCAGGTTCTGGCAGATACTGAATACTTTTATGCAAATGCTGATATGCATTTAAAATAGTTATATAAATATAATTAAATAAGCTTGAGTCAAGCATGTACAGGGTTTTCCCCAGCCCAGCCTTTCCCGTTCTTTAATTGTTCATTTCCAGCCTTCTGCCTTCATAGGTTAAATGTTTTGTGGCAATTTGTTATTAATGCTAAACTGGCTATTTTGGAATTGAAAAATGAGCTTCAGTGATGGAAGATATTAAAATTACATTCTTGGTACCTAAATAAAGCTAACTTATATCAAATAAAATTGATATAAATTGCATTATAGTATTCATAACACTGTCCCTAACTAAACTCATACTGTATCCATGCTTTTTAAAAACCCGTGTCGCTGCTCTAAACATTACTTTTCTGCCTCCTATCAGGGACATCTTCGATGGTGCCCAGTCAAACTCGCGGCCTGCCTAATTTGCTACTCGGGCAAACCAGCTAGAAGGTTCTGGCAGATTCTAAATACTTTTATGCAAATGCCGACATGCATTCAAAATAGTTATATAAATATAGTTAAATAAGTCCGAGTCAAGCATATGCAAGGTTTTCCCTAGCCCAGCCTTACCCGTTCTTTGATTGTTCATTCCCAGTCTTGTGTCTTCATAGGTTAAATGCTTTGTGGCAATTTACTATTAATGCTAAACTGACTATTTTGGAATTGAAAAATGAACTTCAGTGATGGAAGATATTAAAATTTCATTCTTGCTTCCTAAATAAAGCTAACTTATATCAAATAAATTTGATATAAATTGTATTATAATATTCATAACACTGGCCCTAACTAAACTCATCTTTCTGCTTCTTCAGCCTTTTGACCTATGTTCTTAAAGATAATGTTATTATCTTATTGTTGTTTAGAAAGAAAGTTTAATAGGGTTCTTTATGGGTTTTGCCTAGACCGTGATACTTTATGTATAAATTCATTCAAAGCCAGTGCTTCTGCCACTGAACTTAATTATTAACAATGATGTTATTTAATTAGTGTTGTCTAAGAGAGAGTCTTGTGCAGCTCGAATGGGGTTGTCTTGCCCATAATAGTTTTGTTTCTGCCGCTGAACTTAATTGTTAACAATGATGCTATTTAATTAGTGTTATGTAAGAAGAAGCCTCGTGCAGCTCGAATGGGGTTGTCTTGCTCATAATAGTTTTGTTTGAGTGCTTGATAAATTATACGATGGACACTTAATCCTCATAAGTTCTATGCCTGCAAACCGCATCCCCATCCTGCATTCCATGTTGAATTAAATGTGACTTGTTAGGACAGTTCCCTTGCATTCCTATTTACAAAATATGCTTTTGTTTGAAGAAGGCACTACGCATCCAACTAGCATTCCCTCAAGGTTCCATGCGTTAGTGTACAGCCCTGGTCCAAGTACTCTGCCAAAAAAGGCCAAAATAATGGGTATGCAAATTCCACACCAAAATTTGTCATATTCCATTTATATTTTTAGCTCACCCCCATCTTAGCCTCAAGTTGCTTATTAGCCAGTAATAATTTTATCTTATGCTCTCCTTTGACATTATTATATCATATTTGGAAACAATAATTTCACTATACCAGGTTTGGAAACACCTCGGAAACGTAATAACATTGACAAGAAGAAGCACACATTCGGTAAGAGTTCCATCATGTATATATATTTTTTGCGCCTGAGTAATATGGAATAAGAATTTATGAGTGATACATGTTGTCGTGTTTGCATTCATTATTTTTCATATAATTATATATTCAATCCATTTTACATATTTTTTGAATATCATGTTATGGTTCCTTAGCTTTCCTATTGATTAGTTATGTTAGTATAATCTTTACTTCATCTATGTCATTTACAATTTCCAGTTGGTTAAAGTCTAATAAATAATTTGAAGAATTATTTTATTTCTGAAAAATAGGCTCTACTCTCTGTCTAAATGCACATTTTTCGCTTTGACTATGATGCCTTTGATGCAGCCAGTGGCAACACGATTTTAAATATCGGTTTACCAGACCAGGTATGCGGCTTTTGCCAAGCATTAGTATGGAGTGCTGAATACACTGGTAGACATACAGGTGCTGGTCCAAAGGGATATACCATTTGCTGCGGGAAAGGAAAAGTGCAGTTGTCGTTCTTGCGCAGGCCACCTCCTGAGCTCCACCGGCTCTTAACTTGTCGTGGTCAAGAAGGGAATATGTTTCATAGAGAAATCCGTACATACAACAATATATTTGCATTTGTATCATTTGGTGGGAATATCGATAATTCTGTAAATACTGGCTGGGGGCCATTCATTTTCCGTGTCAAAGGCCATACGTATCACAACATTGGCTCCCTGTTACCTCCTCTAGGCTGCACACCCAGATATGCTCAAGTATACATGTATGATGGACAAGAGGCATTGGATTACCGGCTGCAATTTCCAGGGCGTGAGAACGCTCTAGACCCTTCTATAGTTTCATCATTATCTGAGATGCTAAACCG
This sequence comes from Oenanthe sinensis, assembly GCA_028671895.1. Taxonomy (NCBI): domain Eukaryota; kingdom Viridiplantae; phylum Streptophyta; class Magnoliopsida; order Apiales; family Apiaceae; genus Oenanthe; species Oenanthe sinensis. The sequence continues at coordinate 1,898,621 of CM053814.1, read as the reverse complement.
AGAGAATACATTGGTTGACATATTTAAACAGGTTCGAGAACGCTTTCGTGCTGTGGAACAAATGCTTGTGCATGTCAGACTTCTTGAGAAAAGAGCCAGTGATGGTCGCTATATGAATCTGCCAACTAGAAATGACTACGAATTTGCAGCCCTTGTCCTTGATAATGACTTTGTAAACCGCAGAGATATAGTTGTTGAACATCGCAGAGGTGGGCTACAAAGAATAACTGATTTGCACCCATGCTTCATGTCCTTACAATACACATTGTTGTTCACTTATGGAGAAGACGGGTATAGGTTAAACATAAAGCACAGAAACATTGACGTCTCGGATGATAATAAACACAATACAGTCAGCTCGCGTCAGTACTATGCATTCAGGCTCCAGTATCGCCACTCCGAAGGCCACACACTTTTGCTCGGGGGTAGGTTATTTTTGCAGTTTGTTGTTGATGCTTGGTGTGCTGTGGAACGTGGCCGGTTACAGTGGGTTCGTGACAATCAGTCTATAATCAGATCAGATTTATACAACAATATTGTTGACAGCATTCGACGTGGGGATACAGCAGCTGCTGATGTGGGAAAGCGTGTTGTGCTGCCGTCAAGTTTTACAGGTGGATATAGATACATGCAGCAGAACTTTCAGGATTCATTGGCTATTTGCAAGGAATATGGGCACCCAGATCTATTTATTACATTTACATGTAATCCAAAGTGGGATGAAATAACGGCTGCTGTGGAACTGTGTGGTTCTCGTGACGCTTCGGTTCGTCCTGACATAGTTGCCCGCGTGTTCAAACTAAAACTTGATGCTATGATGTCCGATTTGACAAAGGGCAACGTATTAGGCCGTGTATTGGCAAGTACTACAATTGCTAAATATCTTATTGCCTTTCTTATTTACTTATGCATGAATGTCAATACAATTAATCACCCCTCAGTGGGCGATTAAAGGCTCTATTCTTGTATTTATCAATGCTAATTTATATTTTAAACATATTTAATTCAATTTAAAACATAAATAATAAGTATTTGCGTATTAAAATTTATGTTTACCTTTAAACACATTCAAAAAAATATATTTTACACGACCTCTTTCCTTGCAAGGTTTTAAATATGAGATTATCTGAAAGAGGAATAATTAATTACAAAAACATAACAATATGTTTAATAAAATTGAAAATTTGAAGGGAAAAAATTGTTCAATTAAAGTAAAAAATTAAATGCCAACAAAATGCCAGCTAAAATTCGCGACTTCAGATTAAACCCATTACATATATTTTCCTAATTTAAAATTTAAATAATATATTAACTTGAGTTTAATTAAATTATATAATGTAACTAATATATAGCCTTACTTTATTATGGTTTAACGCTTTAATTTGGGTGGCCGATATAATTTATTAAGACATAAATAATAAGTATTTACTTATTAAAAATCATGTTTCCCTTTAAAAAAATCCCAAAAAAAAATTTAACTCGAACTCTTTCCTTACAATGTTTTAATAATTTTTTTAATATATTCACTCTAAGAGATCAACCATAGTTGATGAAATTTTAATTATTTTTTTCCTAATCTCAACTTTTATTACTATGAAAACGTTATAAACAATTAATATATTTAATATTGGGTGAGGGGACACAATTTTTTTATAAAACATTTTATTGTACAGTAAAAATATGATCATATATTTTATAAAAGAAATTAATTTAAATTTTAAAAATATTATTTGCTCTAGGAATAGTAATAATATAAAACAATCAATTGTATAAAAGCGTGCGTTATAAATGGTTCTGTAATGGGAAAATCAATTGATACGTCCCTGAACTATTGGTGTTTTATTATTTTAGTCCTTGAACTAAATATTCCAATATGCGGGTTCTTCAACTTTTGATTTTTCTGATTGAAGTCCTTCCGTCCAAATTTGACTTAACGGACGTTAGTCAACGCTGACGTGGCAGTTACGTGAAAATCAAAAATTCACTGATTGAATTCAAATTTTGATATGTTAATCTACGAGTGATTACAAGAACACAGGTGGTAAAAGTTTTCGATTTCGAGTTCACTAACGTATAGAAGTTTGCACTTTAATTTCAACAACACGAAATAATAAGTTTTTTCCATACAGATTTCTATACGTTAGTGAACTCGAAATCGAAAACTTTTACCACCTATGTTCTTGTAATCACTCGTAGATTAACATATCAAAATTTGAATTCAATCGGTGAATTTTTGATTTTCACGTAACTGTCACGTCAGCGTTGACTAACGTCCGTTAAGTCAAATTTGGACGGAAGGACTTCAATCAGAAAAATCAAAAGTTGAAGGACCCGCATATTGGAATATTTAGTTCAAGGACTAAAACAATAAAACACCAATAGTTTAGGGACGAATGAATTTATTTTCCCGTTCTGTAATTTGTATCTTATATTTAGAAATTGGTACCTGGGACTGTATATAATATTATTTCCAGCTTTCTGAATCCTTAATTATTAAATTAATTATGTCTACCTTAGCTAAATATAAAAATGTTTGGGTTCAAACTTTTAAAGTGGAATATATTTTAAGGGAAAATAAATTCATTCGTCACTAAACTATTGGTATTTTATTGTTTTAGTCCTTGAACTAAATATTCCAATATGCGAGTCCTTCAACTTTTGAATTTTTCTGATTGAAGTCCTTCCGTCCAAAAAAACTAACGGACGTTAACAGCATGATGACGTGTCACTGATGTGATATAAGAATTTCTGGTTTAGGTCTCTGAACTTTTCCATTTCCTGGTTTAGGTCCTTAAACATAAAATTTTGAAGTTGAATATCAAATAGAAACTTATAATTTAATTATTTTCAAAATTTATGAGTTCTGGTAATCCTTTTATGAGTTCCAAGATTATGGAGTTGAATATCAAATAGAAACTTATAATATGAAGTTGTGTTTGCAAATGTTATGTTTTCAATGTTATTAAAATGCTCTATTTATATTATCTTACAAGTATACTATGCAAGGTGAAGAGAACCTCAATGCAATTACATGACAATGTTATTCATTTATCGAGGTTCCACTTGTGGCATACAATTATTATGGAACATGTGGTTTTGAAAAAGCCCAAATAATAACAAATGAGAGAGCTAACTTGAATAAATATTATTTGGAAAAACAACTATGCATCATCACTATCCTCTCTCCTAGGTTCTAATCAAAACCTTGTACGGCGCACGTTACTTTTTCTTAAGACAGGATAGAGTACAATTCTTATTATTGTAGATGTGGCATTCGATCCTCATGTTAGTACTCATTGCTCCGGACGTAATTTCTGATGTATCTGAAATATGTTTTTATGTGCCTGCGACATGTTGTGGTGCACTTGTATGTGTTTGGTCGCTAAAGCATATGTTAGCATGCTAACATATGTGATGATTTTCATTTGTTTCCGTATCTGATGCTATTGACCCAAATGATAATTTTTGATATAAAAGAATTTATGTTTTTGCCAAATATTTACTTGTGTATAGCATTGAGTTTAGTTTTAGATGATGTTGTGCAAGAGTTTAAATTTTTTTGAGTGGGTTGGCGGCTTTTACACAGTGTGACATTTAATAAATTGTTGTTTTACAGTTAAACAGCAGCATTTTCTGGTGGAGGGTTCATTGCAGATCCTGGAGGGAAGAAGTGCAGTATTTTCACTTTGTAAACCAGATGGTGTTTGAATATTCTTTTGAATCTTGTTTAATTTCTAATCGTATCTTCTTTATTTATTTTGAAATGTTTGGATTTGGAAACGTTATTACTGTTAATTTGTTGTGGCGTTTATGCTCTTTTCTTTATAGTTCAAGTACTAATACTTGGGGAAATCCATGCCATTATTGTATTTCTTATCATTATCCATGCACATGCTAATGAGAAAAGTGGGATCGAGAAAGTGTTTATGATGGCACTCTCTGGATGTATTTGGTTGCAGGCTTTCTTCATTTGCATTGTGGATACAAGTCTGGCCCTTCAAGTCTTCCTCTATAATTTCTATGAGCAATGGAGTTTCATGTGACAAATGTATTTTTGCTACTATATCTGCCAGGCAGCCAAAGACTTGTATGGCATCAAGACATCCAAAGAGTTGTATACACATGATAAACGTATACAATTTTTTTAGTATGTCGAGTTCTAATTGATTATTGAGTTATTTGCAATTATTGAAGTGATAGTTTTCGGGCTTATATAACTTTATATTTTCGCATGTATGTGGATCAAAATTTATTACTCTGTTCTGACCATGAGATCTGTGCCTGCTGAAATATAGTTCCTTGACTATATTGCAACATCTTGCGATATGGGGGAAACCTGCTTGGATTTTGTATCAACTGGATCGTCAGTGCTGTGCCAGCAGGAATGTACACAATAATGTTCCGCCTATGTGGACAGTATGTTTGTGAGTTTTCCTGCCGGATTAAAGGGCTAAATCATAACTGAATTCAAATTCAACTTACAATTGAAGTATCAAACTCAAAACTCTTACAAAAACTTGCATTTGAATAACTGCCATTAACAATAATAATAGAATTGACAGAATTCTAACGTGGCACGTAACCCCATCCAAACTCACCGTAACTGACTCGTTCAAAATAAAATTGGCCAATTCTTAAATACCTTTGGGGGATCACGAGTCATGACTAAGTTTTTGCAGCACTTCATAAATGTTCTCGTAAAAACAGAATTTAATAAAGAGATTTTGCAAGTACTTGGCTGCACTTGGGGAAAACAAATGCATATAATAAAAACGTACCTCTTTTATAAATTAATTTCGACAACATCATAGTCCAGAAGAATTTTTTTGGGTCAGGAGAGTACTTGATCAAATGTGTACTATAGAATGATAGTAATAGACAAACTGATCAGACCTGATGCAACTCATTACTACTTGGTCATATAAATATAATTGATCGTAGTTTTTCAGTTTTCATTTGTTCTCTTTACTTATCTTCTCATCATTACACAGTTCTCCCCATCCAGCAATTGAGTAGGCGGGTGTTCCTCTTCTTTCGCTTTGGCAATTGCAACACTGCCTAAGAAGCTGGGCTGATTCGTTGAAGAAACAAGCCTTGCCCACATCCTATCAGTTATCACGACATGGTTCCTCTTTTCATTAATGCGCTGCACACAGAATTTCCAATAAACAGTCAGGCCACTTTGATGGAAAAAGAAAAGGCAGGAAGAGGTAGAGGATATTCCAAGGACTGAACCTTTAGTTCAAAAATGCGTTGCTAGACAATTCATTATATCAGAAAATACCAGAGGCATGGTATTGAGTCTAGTATCGATAGATATTAAAGTAAGATGTTTTCTCATGGATGTCTATCTAATCCTGCACTTACATCGAAAGGGATGTATGTCTGTCTACCATTAACAAGCCCACTTGTGTAGCCTGTGTACCCTGCCATTGCTCCATGAACGCAACTTTGAGCAAGGAGAGTGCAATAGACACTGTCAGATGCATTACTCGGAATAGCACGGATCATGTAGGTAGGATCTGCCAATATAACAAGGTCACCTCCAAGTTTATTGCATAAATTCTATTGTTCACGCAGCGGTAAATAATAGACAAAGGTGCACCGAAACTTGCTGACCTATATATTTGAGAGTGAGTGACAATTTATTCCTTGCAAAATGATCCTACAACAGAAGGAAAGAGTAAATGTATAAGCCACCAGAATAATATTAATTGAAAAGTTACTAAAAATATTGCATTTAACAACTTCTCTCTGGTTCCATAGATGATTTCGGTAAAGGACTCCAAAATATGTGCACTAATGTCAAGAAGAACATGTATATACAAATCTATGCTAGTCTAGTGTAAAGCTGAAGAAAACATAGATTGCCTAGACAGTAAGTGCACTGCTCACTGAGGAGGTACTCTCTGTTCCTAACTGATTAGGAATACAAAAATACAAAAGTATATCTGTACTAAAAAAGATAGCAGGCTCACAGGCTCCATGATGCTGATAAATTGATTACAAGAATAGATTCAAATTAAGGGCCAGGATTTTATTTTTTGCCACATAAACATAGGTGATAAGTAACCAACTCTCCCAAGTCCCAATTAGTAAAGGTTTTAAGAGAGCTGGTAACTTAACATGGTATCATAGCTCAGTTTGGTGAGTGATTTTGGTTCAAGCCCTCCCACCCCAGTACATATGGTAGATCACTAGTACTTACTACGGAAGACAAAGTAAATTGAGGACGAGGGTTTGAATCTAGGACCCCTGACACGAATAGCTTATGGAGTTTTAAATTTTGGCAAGGAAAGGCTAAAAAAATAAGGATAATGTAGTAGTTTAGACTACATAGAAATTACAAGAATTTATAAAGGTATTTTTTTATCAATCTGACTAACAGGATCTAAGAATAAATTGAGTTGATGGGGGTGCATATGTATTTAAATTTTGGTAATTGACCTTTACTAAAAAAGAAAAGAAAAAAGAAGTTATTCTCAAGTGTAGAAAAAACAACATAGAATATTTGAGGGATTATTAAAGAAGACATGACAAATTAATTATAGGATGCTAATACCTTAATCTTTTGAGAAACCCACAACCCATTATCTGCAAGTAGCTTGTTCCCTGAAGCATCTTGCTCATTTCCTAAGCTCAGATCATTGTCAAGTAGATCCTGACCAGCTCCTTCAGCTATAACAATAACCATGTGTCCATCTTCTTTAAGTCGTTTCTCTACATATTCAAAAAGTCCACCTTCTCCTTCAAGATAGAATGGCGACTCTGGAATTAAGCACACATCTACATCTCGGCTGGCAAGAGTGGCATACATAGCAATGAAACCTACAACATATATGAAAGAATAGAATGGCATAAATACCAATGACGGCAAAATATATTATAACATCAATTGATGAGCATGCATATTTATGGTACCAAACAATGGGCATCACATAAGTTAACTTTATCGAGTTCTCCGTATCTTGTCAGTGATCTATATCACTAGTGTTCGAATTAATATAGAAATGTTCTGTTTCCCTTATTTACCCTTTTCTATATTAAATGTGTACTAAGTTTTCGCCTCTGTAAACATTTTGTAGTCTCGTAAACATATGCTACAGACCTTAAAACTCACAAAAAATTGAATGTGAAAACTCAACATGGTTGCACAAAATTATCACGGTACACTCTAGGACAAAAAGTCCTCAACAATGAGAAGGTTAAAAAGACAGTTCCCTTCTTCAATGGTAAAGGGTGCCAGTTCTTCAAAAAAAAAAAGGTAAAAGGGTGACAGTGAGTCAGAGCTATAAGGGATTCAATATGCTTTCAGTCCGCAGATACTTTTATAGCTTTAGGGAAACTAAGTCAATTTTAGCTGTAATTCAGATTTTACAACTGTATCTCTGTGTTATTAATCTATTTTCCAACATATATATAACTGGTAAGGTAGTACCTCATTAACGATCTTTGCTACATAATATTACAAGGTACACAAATTTAAGTACCACAGTAACGGCCCATTAGCTTCACTACCCCAACCCCATTCTCTGCACTTTCAGCTTCCACATGTGCAGCATTGATGGCGCGTTGAGCCTCCTCGACAGCGGTATCAAAACCAAATGACCTGTCAATGACCTGAGCAAAAAAGGGTCTATCAGAGCATACAAAAGATATCAGAGAGAGGACATAACATCAATAGAGTCATAGATGCAATATTATATGGAAAACTTTTGAGCATAATGCCCGTGTCTAAACCAAATACAAGGATTGGAAATAGACAGGACAAATAAGTTCAATTTACCAATGCCTCAGCTTGCATTAAAAAGATTTATATTCAACTAGTTCAAAGATAAAAGTAATATTTATGAATGATAATACCGGAATGTCATTATCAATAGTTTTTGGGATCCCTGCAATCGCAACTTTCAGACCGCGGCGTCTAACTTCCTGCAATGAGCATCACAATTTTTAAGAAACAGGTCACATATTTTTTTACATATAAGATTCTAGAAATATATCATATCATGTACTAGGCCTTATAGGAATCAGGATATGGTGGCAGACATTGTTGATTCACAAGAGAATTAGTGCAAGTTCAAACTCCCAATTCTACTCCTTCCCCCCCCCCCAACCTTTTCCACATATGCTGCAGTAGTTATGAAATCTTAATGGTATCTAAAAGGAGAAACATAAAATGTCCTAATGTAACAACTGCAACACTTAACAGAGATAATTACTTCATACCTCATGATGATATTTGAATGTGGTCTTACTCATATAGGATGTGAATGACATACTTACTGCTGATTCTGTAGTAATAATTGTTAATTAAGAGCTCCTACAGTCAACTATGGTGTAATGAACATTGCTGCATTTGTTAATTAACTTTTCCTGAAGTATACACATTACAGGACAAGTGATTGAAAAAGTATACGCCATAAAAATTCCACGGGAATGTGTAGTAGGACAAGGACGATAATATGACGAGCAAGAGGCCAAGAAGAGAATGATGTGTGCAAAACGAATGTGATGACTTTCAAAAAATCATAAAGCCTCATACTGTTTAAATACAAAATAAGAAGCACATTAAAAATACATAAGAAACTAATTAATTTCCTTCTGCAATAAATATACCTCAAAAATGACAGCAGCACCTTTTTGGGTCCCATCCCCTCCAATAATATAAACCTAAACCAGGATAGCATAAGCAGTGAGAAGATTTTGTCAAAGAAGCCAAAAAGTAACAAATATAAAAAAGAGAACATTTATGAACCCTCACACAGTTGAAAATGATAGTAGTTATTAGTAAGCATTATAAAATTTCCCCGACCTGATTAATTCCTCGATCCTGAATGCTGTCAACAATCTTCATTGTATCATGCCCCCCACGAGATGTCCCAAGGATTGTCCCACCACGTTTGTGGATGTCATTTACAATCTTTGGTGTTAAGGGAATGGTATTTCTTGAATAGAAACCCCTATATCCTCCCTGCACGGCAAAGTCATTAGACGATCAGAAAGCAATACAGTATTGTTGAATACATTTTGACCAAATCATTTGAGAGTGGGATGGAAGATCCAAAACCAGAAAAATGAAACTTGCGAGCAATAAAGATAATAGGAGTCAATCAATTCCCAAGCAAGTAACGATTCCTGGGGCAAGTAGAGATATTGCTTCATACACACTTAACGATTACCTTAACCTAGAAAATGGTCGATAGTGTCACAATCATTCCTACTGATACATGCAATAGATCATCCTAATGCAAATATATTTTTAAAGCTATAAAATAAACTTGACATATATGTTGCTTTTGAAGCTAGAGATTAGTGAGGAAGAATACAAGAAGCAGAAGATTTAGACAGAAATAAAACTTAAATTATAAGTGCTTTCAAATATAAAGTCTACTGAACACAAAAATATTGACCCAAAGAAATCACCCTGACAAACCTCTATTCCCAGGACTCTTGTGACGCCATACATGTGATAGAGAGCACATACAATTTCTCTAATCACTGTATTTAGGCCAGGGCACAATCTGCCGCATGTTACAATACAAGCATGCACCTCATCTGAGCTGAAATACACCTGTGGTGTTGAATACACGTGTCAGCAAATGCAAAACTATATGTATCAAAAATTATTTCTACTATAACTGGAAATCGCAAACCTTCTGGCGAGGCCCCGCACGTCGAAAATGTGTCCCCCTTGGACTATCCTTGTGAACCACAACCTATAACAGTTAAGAAAATATAGAATTGTCTCTGTTATACATGTTAAGCAACTATGAAACTCGATTGCCCATGTGAAGTAGGATTCTGTTGATAATGTGTCAAAGATAATATAGCATACATATGCAGAGAAATAAAGACACTAAGGTTGTGTTCACTTGGGATAGAATGGAATGGGAAAGGAATGGAATGACAAATTATAAAGAAAAAAGAAGAATGTACGAGTGAAATTGTGAATAAACATGAGTGAGTCTAAATTTTCTATGATGAGGATTGTAGGGAAAATGGTGAAAAAATGGAATGGAGAATTTCTTCCAAAACATGTGGGTTAGAATTCTAGTTCAAATAATTTGGAATGGAATGAAAGAAGCAATGAAGATTATAAACATTTTCTCTAATCTCCCCCAAATAAGAGTATAAATTTAATTCCATTCTCCCCTCATTCCATTCCATCAAAGTGAACACAACAAAATAGTAAGGCAGTAACTTAGTAGACCATGTTTCAAAAGAAAACATAATTAAGCCATACCGACTTATATCTTCTTTAACGCACATAAAAATAGTACCCAACAAGAATTGGTGCATATAGTTGTGGTTTTCATGAGTTTTTGCTAACATCATGCATCTATATTGCTATTGTTGTTGCTATACAAGTAAATAGTGAAAATTAACTTGTTCAAAAAAAGAGACAGGTAGAGAGTGGATCTGTATTATTACCATAGCATTATATTGATGAATGGAAAGAGTGATAGGTAATTAACCTTTTGGGGTACAGTATCATCGTCGTTGACAAAGTACTGCCTGAAATCAAAAACCAGCAGAACAGCTTAAAGTTCTGATCAATTATAATCAACAGCAATTGAATGTCATACAACATTGGATAAGGGAACAATATAGCATATTTTACTTACTTCACAACTGAATATGCAGGATTAGACCGCAACGGATTAGGATAGGTCTGCCAAAAAGAAACATGATCATTTTACATTGAGCAGATAAAATCTGATTCGCAAGGTAACAGAAATTCAAGAAAGGTAGAAGAAAAAGACAATCTCACTTTATCAATCATTTAAAACAAACAAACAAAACATAGATAAACTTACAAGCCTAAAAAAACTATACAAGACCAATCATGAACTAAAAAGAACCAGATTCCAATAGTAACTTCACATTTCTTTTTCTTTATGTTTCAATATTAACACGAATAACAAATGCTATTTTCTCTATAACATGTAAGCAGAGTCATTAAATCACATTTAGCAACTAAATTAGAAAGAAAAATATAATCTTGAAAGATAAATAGTATCAAGATTAGTGTAGAATATTAGCATTCCATAAGGGGGAGGCCAAGATAGATCTAGCAAGTTAAAACTACTAAAAGTACATTATGCAATTATACAGAGAGAGAGAGAGAGAGAGAGTGGGCTTACAGGAAGGGCATCCAAGTAATCATTCAAGTGAGGAACATCTTCAAGAACATACCCATCACCCCCATTTTCAACTTTCATCATCTGGGGATTGCTAACATTGCTTTTTCCTTTGTTTTCTTTCATTAAATTTAAATATCTCCTTCTCCTCTCTTTCTTTAAATATCTACTAGTAGTATCAAATAGTAGTATAAAAATTTAATTAAATAATAGAGTAAAGAAAAACCCACAAATGATGTGAACCAACACGCGACCAACTGCTGTGTATGTATATAATATAGTCCAAGAAAAACCGTGGGAAGAATATAAATATTGGAAAAAGAGTGAGATTAGATACATAAACCCCACATTCGATATTAATATTCTGTATGTATATATACAATCTGTCTTCTGCAAAGTCAAAGAGATATATGTTGAATTAAAAGTTAATTTTTATTCAAAAAGTGCATTGTTTTATATCATTCGATATTGTTATGCTTATTTATTTGAGAAATGTCTCTTTTAATCACTATTTCAAAGTAAAATGTCTAAAATATCATAGATAAAAAAAAAAATGACCCCTCAATATCACGTATATAATAACGTGAGTTGAAATCACATTTATAAATTTTTGTTTTCTCCCGTCCGTTTCAACCGGACTAATTGTTGGTGGGTTAACGCATTTCAAACATGCGTTTTCAATTTATTTTTATTTTTTAAAACGCTAATTAAACTTGCATTTTGATTTTTTAATAAAATATTCAGTAAAAATTTAACTTAAAGTTGCGTTTTTTAAACAACCAAGATTAATTTTAGTTTTTTAGTAATAAAAAGGGTCATTTTCTTAAAATGTGATATTTTGGACCACTTTCTTTCAAATTGTGATACAAAGGGCTATCACTCATTTATTTTAACAAGATCACAAAATTTAAAAATAATTTAACATTTTTCTGTATGGCCACTAATTTAAAAAACAATTGAGGTGTACTTTATAATTTATTTATATATATTGAAATCAAATGATATTTAAAAAAGGAACGAAAAATGAGTATAAAAAAATGATCCTATCGAACGGATTTGATAATAGAGTTTTTATGGCTAGTTAGAGGGGACTAAGCCGATGAGAGTAAAAGTGCGTTAATATGATCACTTAGAAATAATTTATATAAGGTTATGCCGTTTGTTTTAAATACATTAGAGTTCTTAATTTTTGAGTTTTGACGCTGTTAAATTTTTCAGAATTTTTTAGGGAGTTCATAAATTTATGAAAAAGAATGTATATGATATAGATAGCAAATTTGGCTGAATATGTATATGAAAAAATTGAATTTATTATTAATAAGAATTTGCGGCGCAACTAGATACCTCGTATACTTATATAATTATATATATTATTCATTAATAGTACAAAAATATTTACTAAAAAAAAATAGAAATGAAAATTTGAGAAATAAAGTTGTCGTAGGTAGTAGAGCCGGTGAAACGGTAGATGACCTTCTTGATCCGGGACCAGAGCCTGTTGACAAAGTAGTAGATAGACCGTCGGAGGGGACGCCCGAAGCAGAGTCAGCACTCAGCAGAGAGAGCAGGGGCAGGTAGATAAGATCTAAACAACTATTTGTCAGTTCCGAATTTGTATAAAAATTAAAACATATACTCGTTTTGTAAGGTTACTGGCATAATTATTAAAGAAAAAAAATGCGCCCCTTGTTTGGGAAACGATTAGCCTCCTGAATTACCGGGCCTCAAATCTCTGAATATATAAACGTATGTCAAGAAAAGGTTCTTACCATCACCAAACAACTAAAGACTATCAACCTAAAGTCACAGTCCGCGTGGATAAAGAACTAGAAAATAGAGTAATTTTTATAGTTTATATTATATGTAATATTTGATCAAAATAAGGCATCTATTATGAGGTGGAGGGAATAATAGATTTTAGATGTGTTTTTCGTAATAACTTATAAATTAAAAAATATATATTTTGAATTAATGAATCATCTATTAAATTAAATAAATTAAACGAGGGCTTCTTGGTGAGATCAACATTTTTAATATTAACTTAACATTTCTTTAATCGTGAACATGACTTAATTTATAGACCTGTATTTTAAATCAAATGTAATACATAATTAAATGTTGATCTTATATTTATAACAAAAAATTAAAATTAAGAAAAATATTACTCTAATCATAATTATAATTGAATGAAAAATAATGATTCAATTATAAAAAAAATTATCCAAAAAAATAATAACTTAAAATAAAAAACATTAAGTTCTTACCCAAATTAATTAAAGTGAGAATTATTTTTTTTATATTTTTTTAGTTGTCCAAACAGCCGCCGGGTGTACACTTGTAGTTTATACATATACATATACATATATATATATATATATATATATATATATATATATATATATATATATATATATATATATATAGACACACACACACACATATATATACACACACACTTGAGCACCTGTTGTGGTCTTGATCGAGGGTTTAAATTATAACAACATTAGGGATTTTCTTGAAACACAAATATTCATGTAATGGGAGTTCCATCAGAAATGAGAGATATGTGGGTTGCTTCAAGAAAAAATGCTTTGTTTATTGCTTCTCCTTCTGAGGATCAGAGGCTCATCAATTCAAAAAAGTGCACCCAAGGTACTAAAGATTCCAACTTTTTATTTCTCGATTCATCATTTCTTTAGTAAAGATTCAATCTTTTTTAATTTTCATTTGGTACAAGTTCATTTCTTGATCTTGGTTATGTTTTTTGAGGTTATGGGTTGTGGAAATGTGTATAAAAAGTGTTTATTTGTTTATGTTTTTGAATTAAGTGCCTTTACTTTTGTGATTTTTGTGAACTATGTTGTTAAGAAAAATTGGGTGTTTGAAGATATACACAAATCTTGATTTGGGGACTTTTGAATTTGAGGCACTTTCATCACTGTGTTTCTGGGTCTAATTGGGTTAATTATTGACTATGAAGATCTGGCATGAGAAGTAAGTTGTACATATCATTTGGTGTTTGCATATTGTAGTATTGAAATTGAGGTCAACATTGCAAGAAATGAATAAGAATCTGAGATTGTACGGGTTATGCTAGAAGCTAGATTGATCATCTGTTTTAAACGAGTACTTGTCTACGAGATCACAACTAGTTTTAGTTAATCGTCTGCTTGAGGTTACATGTATACACTAGGGTTATGCACTTATGCTTACAAATATCCGGTTATGATATGGCAATTGATTTCATAGTTTTGAATGAATTGCAGAGGGTGTCCGAGCAGGAGCTAAGGCAGCTTCGATTGCTTGTCTTGTCACTGCTGTGCCTACGGTATGTACACTTTATACTTGTATATGATCTCTGTGAATACAGCTTTGGTTTTGAGTATAGATGCACAGATATATTCGCAGTTTACAATTATTCCTGTTGTTATCAATATCATGGTGCTATTGATAATGTTAGCAAGTTAGAACTGTGTTCTGATTCTTGATTCTTTCTCTTCTAAATCTTTTCAGTTGGCTGCTTGTCGTATGATACCCTGGGCTAAGGCAAACCTCAACTATACTGCTCAGGCTCTCATCATATCTGGTGGTATGCTAACGATTCCTTCCAGACTGAACTTTTCATCTTTACCAATTTTGTTACTTGCATTTATAAAGCAGCTGAAAATTTGTGAATTACAGTATATGCCAAAAATATTTTACAATACATGAAAAATAATCACTACAGCTTATCTGATAAAGGTTTACATCAAACTTTATGATCATGGGGAAGGGTGACTTTGCTTTTATATTTTTGGTTTGTTTAGTTATGTTATAGTTTATACAACCTTAGATGTAGCATGAACTTTTTGTTTCGATGTCAGGTATTTAACATGGCCATCACGAGTACATTTCCTTGTCAAAACACCATAAAGAGTCTCCTACTTGAGAAGTCATGAATGAATGTAATAAATATGTTTTAGCTTCAAGAGAATTCTCTAGTTTTGGGCTGGGAGATAGATTTTAAAATGAGAATCTCCCTTTTTATAATGTATAGTAGCTGTAGACAACCTAGATATTGCTTGGAAAGTATATGTAATTTGATTTAAGGAAGCAATTAATAAAATTATATCATAATTTGCAACTTAGTTGGAGCTATTGTCAACCTGGATGTTGAACACTTTCTCAATTTGCCATTGAGCTGTTTTGTAACTCTGCTGAGTTTATTTTGTTTTCTGGTGAATAGCATCTATCGCTGCATACTTCATTACCGCTGACAAAACAATCTTGGAATGCGCAAGAAGAAATGCTGAGTATAGGAAATCAGCTCAAGGCGGAGAATTCTGATCTTTGTGCATTTCATGTTCTGTATACAACTCAAGAAGCTTTTGTTCGATGTTACTTGCAGTGATGAAAAGTTCTTTCGTTTTGCATCCTGATGTTTCCTTTTTGTGTATTGGAGAAAATAAGTTTCAGACGCGGGATTTTAATCCTTTGTGTTTCTGATGTCCTTTGCGCAAATGAAGATGATTTGTTTTGTTACTTTACTCTGATTTGCTTTGATATTTTTCGAATATAACAGTTGATCTATTAAGCTTGAAGAAAAAAACAGCAATGGAGAAAGTTATTTGTAATCACAGATTTTTAAAGTCTTTTACTTTCCATTTATAGTCTCTCTCTATTCCAAATTTTAGTTTTTTCTTTAATTATTATTATTAAATTAGGGACGGAGGTTCACTGTTTTATGTCTATTGTCTGTAAGACTGTAATTACAAATTGGAAAAAATAACCACCAAGAAAGGAAAAATAATATAGCCACCACCTATCTTCCTTATTTTTCTCTATTCTATTCTTTCCGTATATAATGGTTGTATCTTTTAATTTCATTTTCACTGCTTTGTTCATTAAATTTCACAGTAGAAACAAACAAGAAACAACAGATAACAAAATGGGGTGTGAAGGATCCAGAGGTACCTTCTTTTTCTTTTCTTTTTTGCTTATAGTGATGTCACAGGTCAATGTATGTTGCACTACTTCTTTATTGTATCATATCAGGGATATGCTTATATTTGTATAAGTTTTTCGTTTACAAGATTCACTGTTTTTATTCTCCAGTCTCACACATTTATGATTGTATATGAATGTGTTTTGATAGACGGGAATGCTGATGTTCAAAATGCCATCTTCGCGGGCGTTAAAAGTGCTGCCATTACGGGTTTTATTACTCATGTTTCTGTTGTGAGTTTATATATAGTAATCCTATATATCATACACACCCTTGCTATCCTTTCAATATTTACTACAATTTGCACTCTACCAGAGAGTACCACATAATGTACATACATTTTATACTAAACATTGTGTTTCTTGTTTCAAAATTTTCAGACGTTGGCTGTTCGTCATATTCCCTGGGCAAAGAGGAATCTGAATCATACTGGCCGGGCATTAATCCCCTGTGGAGGTACATTTTATAAACTACAAGGAAATCCAATTCCACATTAAAAGTATACAAACTTCAAATTTTATCTTCTCTTTTTTTTTTGTTTCCTATTACATAAAGTCCTCTGCAAAGTAAGATATAGTTGGTAACTTCTAATTCTTTCATCTTCTTGGCTTTTAAATTACAGCTGCGCTGTTCATGTTCGCTCTTAAGACGGATCAAGTAATCTTAGAAACGCAGAGGAAAAATACTCGCTATAAATGAGTTTCAAACTCTGGTGGTCATCTGGCATTGGTATATATATTCATTAGTTTTGTATATAATTGCATACCTTTTTCAAGCAGATTTGTACCTGATTGCTATACCTTTTCAACAACAAAACAAATAAAATTCAATGTATCTTATATAATTTTTAATCCAGCATAGAGTAAAACTGATTTCCTGATTTGTTCTTCAGTTCTTTAGTTATACTATCATCAGTCATTAAAGGACAACAATGTTACAGAGTTAAATGTTGGAAAACTATGATGCAATACATTCAAGCATGAACAAATTGAAGCTCTATACTCATGCTCTACCTAAAAAAGAAACATATTGCGGCTTCTTTGTCTTCAAAGTTAATACTATGCTTTGCTATTACTGAATAATATGAACAAAACTACTGTCATTATCCACAGACAAATTCTTACTTTTCCTGTAACTAGATAGATAAGTAGCTGCCGGCGAGCTCCCGAGGAGCGGTGCAACATCAAATTCGCCTCCTTTCTTACCATCACTACTTTCTGGTGGTCTCGAACGTTGAAGAATCTGCAAAACTTCCTTCATTGAAGGCCTGTCAGAAGGCATTGTACTAGTGCAAATCAAACCTAATTTAAAAACTGTCTTCATTTCTTCCAAGTAAGAATCTTTTTTGATGTCCTTTTCCAGTATATCAGCAATGCATTTTCCTTCTCCATAGTGCTTCCAAGCCCATTCCGCGAGATTTATGTGATTCTCACTTCCATAATTAGGCTTTCTTCCTGTCACAATTTCTAAGAGTACCACTCCGAAGCTAAAAACATCAATCTTTTCGTTCACTTTTGTCGTATAAGCATACTCTGCATTTGGTGAAAGATACATTAATAACACAAAAGCATAGATTGCATTGAATGAAATGTGTAGCATAAATATTTTACCTGGAGCAATGTAACCAAATGAGCCAGCAATAGAAGACATAGTGTTAGCCTCATCACCCTTGACCAAAATCTTAGCCAATCCAAAATCTGCTATTCTTGCTTGGAAATCAGAGTCCAACAATATATTGCTGGACTTGACGTCGCGATGAATGATAGGTGGAGAGCAGTCGTGGTGCATGTAGCATAGGCCTTGAGCAGCACCAATGGCTATTTGCAGTCTTCGCGGCCAATCCAGTGCAAAATGAATTGATTTGGTCATCTGTGATGCGATTTTCCTATCCCCGTGTAGCCATTTGTCAAGACTCTGATTCTCCATGTACTCGTAAACAAGAAGCTTGGAGTTCTCACTTGAAATGCAACACAAAAGCTTCACTATGTTAGAATGCCTAATTGAACCTAAGATTCCAACCTCAGCAAAGAACTCTTTCTCAAGTGTGTGATCCAGTTTGTGATTACTCCAAATCCTCTTGACAGCAACATATTCACCCGTTGAACCAACGGGGATCTGATAAACTTTTCCTGATCCTCCACTTCCTATCATGTTATGATCAGTCAAACTAGACAAGATATTGGCCTCTGTGAAATCTAATCTTTGAAATGAGGTCAATTTCCATGTAGCTATATCTCGTTTCTGCTTCTTCCTTTGATGATCTCTGGCCAAAAGAAGAGTGGAAATAATAGTAGCTAGCAGAACAACTAGTGCTAAAACAAGAACAATGGCAAAAGTGTTGTTTGACACTTTGTTATTGTGGGGAATTTTGGTGTAACAATTACCAAGGCTCAACTCACGTGTATTGGCACACAGTCCAGAATTGTTTAAGAAACTCTTATCATATGCCATATTATCAAACTCAGCAGGGACTTTTCCAGTAAGTTGATTGGACGATAAATTCAAAGAAGTGAGCCTCAACTGACCTAATTGAACTGGAATAGCACCCGATAGCTTGTTTGCAGATAAATCAAGATCAAGAAGATCTGGCACAGACCCTATCACAGAAGGAATTGATCCTGAGAGGTTGTTTCTTGCTAAATTTAATGTGTTAAGTGATCTCCATGACTTGATCTCCACAGGAAGCTCACCGGATAAGAAATTCCCGTCAAGATTTAGAGTTGTCAGCTGAGAAAGACTCGTGAGCTCTACAGGAAGATAACCTGAAAACAGATTATTACTAGCCTTAAACACGACCAAGTTTACCCAAGAAGAAACCCCAATAGGAATTTGACCCGAAAAATTGTTGTTACTAATCTCCAACCGTGATAAATTCCATGCTAACTTACTAGGAAGATGACCCGAAAACAGATTATCACTTAACATCATATTTGACATATTTGTACCTGTCCAAAGGCCTAATGGGACTTCACCTGTAAACTTATTTCCATACAGTTGCAGAGTCATTAAACTTGCACAATCCCCTAGTGATTTCGGAATCTCCCCTGTTAGATTATTTGAAAACGCAACCACACCGGTCAAACTCTTACCAGAGCACAGATTCTCCGGCAGCTTTCCTGTGAACTGATTGTGAGAAACTTCGAAGGCTTCAAGCTTGGAGTGTAGGCCTAATTCAGCTGGAAAATCTCCAGTAAAATTGTTCCGAAAAATGCTCAAGTCTGTAAGTGTTGTAATCTGAGCTATCCCTGATGGAATTGCACCTGTCAAATGATTCGAAAACAAATTAAGCAACTCCAAATTCTTCAATTTTGAGAACTCTTCCGGAATTGAACCAGACAAATTGTTCATAGCGAGATCAAGTTCAGTCAAATTGAGAGACTCAATAACTAAAGGAATTGAGCCTGATAATTTATTCTTGAACAAGAACAATTTTTTCAAATTCTTCAACAAAAACAATTCTTTTGGAATAGAACCTTCTAAACCATTTGAGCTCAAATCCAACCTTTCTAACCTCGATAATCCCGATACATTTTCAGGCAACTTTCCGATTAAATTCGTATCCGACATCCATAAAAAGACTAAATTCTTCAATCTTCCAAACTCCGGTGGAAATTTCGATGGTGCAAAATCATTATAAGCCAATTCCAAGAATTGAAGATTAGTCAAGTTTCCAATTTCCACCGGAAAAGTGCCATCAAACAGATTCTGATACAAAAGCAGCCCTTCAAGTTCCGGCAACATTCCGATCACCGGAGGAATATCTCCGGTGAAGTTATTGGCGCCAAGATTGAGCCATTTGAGAGTTTTCATTTTATCGATATCGTGTGGTATTAATCCGATAAAACAATTTTGAGAGAGATCGAGTTCGAGAAGATTCGAGCAGTTGTAAAGAGCTTTGGGGAAGTCTCCGGGAATGTAATTGTCGGAAATATCCAAGTTTTCGAGGTGTTTAAGGTCACAAATTGATGGTGGGATTGGTGATTTGATATTTCTCGAACTCAGATCAACTCCGATGACTTCTCCGGTGACTTTGCAGTCAATTTCCGGCCAATTGCAGGGCGAGGATGTGTGATTCCAATGTTTTAGAGACGAGGGGTTGTTGAATTTTTGCCGGAGATTGAGTAGAATTTTCCGATCAACGGCTGAGAACTGTGAATTTACTTTTAAGGACAGGAGGGTAAGGGAGAGTGAGAGGAAAATGAGAGGGAATATTTTGAAATGGGAGGGTATTTTTGTCTTTTTAGTCATTTTCCGGTGGTTAAAGTTTTACCGGGAAAAAGTGGGGAAGGGGTGGAAATAATAAGTATTCAAATGAGGCGGGCTAAGGTGTTTGGCTTTATAGATTGCATGCCCTTGCGGTGTTAATACTTTCTATATATCTTTTTCTTAATATAAAATTTTATTAAAAAAATAACTTAAAACAAAGAGAGTATCTTAATCATCTAAATACTCTCACCTTTTCAATAGTTTTGTTTTATTTAATTAAAGTATACAAATATGAAAATATATGATCAAATAAGGTTTAATATTTTGTATTTAATTTAATTATGTATTTTTTCAATTATTTTTAAAATTATTTTCCCTTGTATTTGTTAATAATATTTTTAAAACTAATAATATTATAATAAATTATTATACATTATGCTACTATTCAAAGTCTTAAACATTGTTAGTATTTAAATAATTAATTATATATTAGATTTTAATATATTGTTGATAGGCTTTAAACTTAAATTTGTGTTAGTATCTTCAAATCTGTCAATATTTTTAGAGTTATAAATATTATATTTAAATAAATTATTAGGGACTATTGTGTTATAATTAATAATATAAAATTCAAGAATCTTATCATTCTGGATTCTTTGTTGAACGTACTCTAACTCTGTAGTTGATCATTGTCCCAGAATATTAATACAGTTTCGGTTAAAAGTGATATTAATATAAATTGTACACTGCAGTCCTTCTTTTCAACAATCAGATTGCATTGTTTATTGATATTTGATTGTGTTGTTATTTATTCGTATATTCTTGAATACTTGTTAGTTATTTCAAATTATGATTCGATATTTTGATGTTTATTTATTCATTTTCATAATATCTTAAGTTTTTTTAAAAAACGGATAACTTAACATATTATATTATTATAACTGTAGTCGACAGTTCAACATACTCGCAATTTATTATAAACACAAAAAATAAACTATTGCCCTAAGGAAGGTTGTGATTTATTCTTAATCCAAAAATAAGCTTTCGAATACGGACAATATTAAAATTATATATGATCCCATTAATCTTTCCTCCTTGAAATTTCAACATTGTTAAAATTTAGATAACAATTATCTTAGACGTGTTACAGATAAGATATAATAAACAAATAATTAAATATTATATTTATAAATGATTTATATTATCAGATAAAAAACAAACAAGAAATTCTCAACATTTTTTATCTTCGAATACGTACTTAATTTTATTAAGACTTAATAAAGTTTGCAATGAGACAATATTAACACGACTTTGAGCACGAAAATCCGTTCCAAAACTTGCAATTAACATTTAACAACCTTATTATTGCTTGTAATAAACGTTTGGCAGGGGATTGTATAGAATTCACATTTTAGTCAAAACTCAAAACAATAGTCTTAAAGCAGCAACATGAGAAAAAGGATATCTTTATTATGGGTTCCCCCAAACAACACTTTAGGTGTGCCAAAGAAATTTCACGTGTGTGCTGTAGCAGGGTGACACTGTTTATTTTCAAAAGTAAGTGTTTTTAACTGTGTTTTCTTCGTATCACATTTTAAATACCCTGGTAAAAATTCTCTTTTGTAGTAAATAGTTAAATACTCTCTTGAATACAGGTAAAAAGTGGCCACACTATGAATTGGCTGGATAACTTTAATTTTTTCCAGGAAGTTTCAATATATTTTGTCAGGAATTAATTGTTAATAATAATATTTTGTTCTAGAAAATGTAATGGTTGTCTAAGATCAAATCAGCAATATTAATTTACTAATTTTATAAAATGATATATAAATACAAATTATAAATTTTTACTGATCATTCCAACACAGATGAAATCTTCCTCAGTTAAAATTTACATATTTTCTCGACTTGATAATTAACTACTTTTCATAAAAATCTCCGAATCTACTCTGGTCTCTGGGAGAAATACATTTAGCAAAAGCCACAATTTAACTTTAACGAGCTTGAAATCTTCCGGAAAAAAAGAAGCTTAAAATGTTACTCGTAACTTCGTGGTTGGCATAGAATTAGTAAAATTAACGAGGCTGCAACTTAAAGGACTAAAATTGTTAAAGAAACTTATCACATTATCATAGTCTTTAGATGGTACAAGTTAAGATAACAAATTCAATTTATTTAACAAAAAGGTTAGTACTCGTAGATAACGGTATCCAATCTAAATATTCTCATCCATCTTATGATATTAATACGACTCATGTGAAAAAGACCAATTCCAATTATTATACACTAAATAATGGTTCCTTTAACTAATTCGTAGCAGCCTTTGCGTTAACAATGTTCATATACGTCATTATAAAACATGCTAAATTCAATATTTTTAAAACGTACTGATGATAAATCAGAAGATACAAAATTTAGATTAAATTTCTCTACCGAAAGTAGTATTGATACAACTGTATAGTATTAAAGAATATAATAATGACTTTCAAATGCTGAGAATAGATATAAAGTGGCTGCTTTGTGCAAATAAAGTCGAGGGGAACCGGTGACCAACTTTTGTGTAGCATCTAGAAGAAAAATTCATTTGCTACCCATACAACATACAATGTCAAAAGCAAGGAACAAGATGAACAACAAAAATGTCAGAAAGGACCTGGAAGACGCAGTTCCATCATATATAAAGATGTATATATCGATGAATTTTTACGGGGGGGGGAAAAGATGCATAAAATTTAAGATGGTCCGGAAATAATTACCAGGCACACTAATGTATAAAAGTACCATTTATATAAGGATCCGTGGGACGAAATGTAGAATATAACGAAATTCCGAACATTGTCAAACTCGAGTTTAAATTTTATGAGAAAATCAATTTAAAAAATAAAAATGAAGACAGGATGTCTGAATTGATATCGAAGTTCACATCCAAACCAGCACTGCATGTGTTACGCTAATTACGGACCTCAGCTTCGAGATGTAACATTAATCGATGAATATGTACAAGTACAACATCGCACTATATTTCCACTTGGGTGTAGAAATTGTACAACTTTTACCTTTAGAGTTCATTTATTCTTTTAATCATTTTCCACGTGCATTTACAGTGAATTTTCGGTGTCGAGACAACTATGGTACCTGTGACAAAAGTCTAGGTTCTGGACTAATAAATAAGACTTTACATCAATTGAAGAGCTAAACAACTTACACATTGTATAACTGAATTAGGACTTTAAAAGTCATTTTATACTAATTAATGTTTGAAATTGAAATATTGAGCGGTGATTATAATTATTAGGAAAAAATGGGTTTTGTACACTTACATTAATTAATTTTTAATGGCCTAATTAAGAATCTTAATTAAACCTAAGCATGGATGCAAAGTGATGTAAACATGATGTTTGTTTTAGTGGTCATATGTATTCTTATCATTGTGTAATTAGATATATTTCAAGACAATCATGAGATAGTCCTGCAAGAATATTTTCAATACATTTCTTGATTTCAATTGGTATCCTCTTGGTTCGTTTGTATACTTGCAGGGTTTGAAATTTGCTTGTATACTACTGCAGGTTTGAAATTTGGACGAGGATTAGGAAAATGTAAAGAAGATTTTAATAAAATTAATAAACTGCAAACTAATTCATAATATACGGTTTGTAAATAATTCAACTTATAATTATACTACAAAAAATATGATTTTTTATATATAAAAGACTAACATTTTAAAACGGGGTGAGTATATTAATGGCACACTGTATAGATAATTTAATGGCACACTGTATAGATAATTTGAGTGATTTGATGAATATCGGACTGATTTATATATGTTTGTACATTAGGCTTTTAAGATGAACAAAAATACTAACGTAAAATGTCCAACCTATCTCTGTGTTTGGTCCAGTGTATATAAATGGGTTTATATATATAGCTGATTTTAATTTGTTGTCCCAAAGTAGTCAAGTGTGTATGAGAGTTTCGATTGGTTAATATGTAACTACAATATAAATCAAAAGTATAAGAAGAAGCCTAGTTATAAGATATGATATAGGAGTAAAATTTGATAACATATTTGTTCTTACGTTTGAAGCATATTTATTTTATGGTCAATCTCTCAAGTGGATATAGTTTTTAAGAAAAAATTATCATTCATACAGTCCATTCATTAAAAAGTAGCTTAGCTAAAATTATCAGTGATAGCAAATAAGAGATTAAAATTTGAAAAATGTTAGATATTTCAAAAATACATTTTGATAGATTTGGTCGAGTTGGGATAAAAAAAAAATATTCATGGTGAAAATAAGAAAATAAATACAGAGGAAGAGGATATAAGTTTAGAAATTTTGAAAACACAAGATAAATAATTTATGTGAATGGTAGTTAATCAGTATTTATAGATAGATTTAAAATATTTTTAAAACAAAACTAGAGCGGGTGTTTGCAAATTTTAAGGGCTAATATAATCTATTATATGAAGAAAAAAAGTTAGTTTTCTTAATTTAAATTTTTTTGGTATATCCCAATAATTTCACGACGGACCGAGTACAATATAATTAATTCGACCTATAAAATTTTAATCCATTAATTAAAATATATATATGTAACTGAATATATTAATTATGAGTACATATTTAGTTGGGTCGGTTTGAATTGAGTTGATTGTGTTGAAATAAAAATAATTAATAAAAAATACTCATGTTTTTTTATAGTGAAGTCATTGTATCAAAATATTAGTGTAACGATTATGTGTTAGAGTTGTTCAAAAAAAAATACGTGTAGAATTAGTATATAGAAATTAAATATTTTGATTAAACTATAACAAATTAACAGACAACAACATACCAAAAAATTTGTTTGTCTACTTCTAAACATAGTTGTAAAAATCGCGAATCGGAACTTATCGGTTAAGATACCGATTTGGGATTAATCGGCTAATCGGAGATTAATATGAAAGATTAATTGGAGCAATAATCGGATTTATTTTATTATTATAATAAAATTTAATATATTTATCTAATTTACTATAGAACATAGTATTTAAAAATATTTTATAAACATAAATCGAATTTTATAAATAGTATCGGTCAAATATTTTATAAGGATTAATCGGGGATTTATCGGTAATTTTTGAAAAATCAGCCGATTTCTATAACACGGCTTCTAGGTAATGAAAAAATGAGAAAGACTTTGGGCATATTTACTTGTGATTTTTTTCCCCTTCTCTATTTTTCCAGAATTTTTTGAATTTCTTATTTTTAGGAAAATTGAGAAAATATGTTCCAAATTTAAATCATATTGTTAGTTTTATATTTTTTAATTTCATTAAACTAACATTGTAATAAAATAAATATATATATTTATTATTACAGAAAGTTATTTCAATATTTTATATTATTATAATACGTATATATCCAGTTTAAATATTTCACATGTATAAAATAATTAAATATAATTTAAAATAAATAAATAATATGTAGAAAAAATTATGAGAATATATTCAATGATGAAAAAAAGTTCATACACATTAAATAATATTTGTTTTATTAATAGAATATAGTAAAGTAACAAAATTTCTATTAATTCTATAATTTTTATATTTTCAAAATATAGATATTTTTTATAAAACTAATGCTATTAAAAACATATATAAAATGATTTAAGTTTTAACTTTCTCTAAAAGGCAAATATATCATACAAAAATACGAAAAATATAAATATATACATATATGCATGTATAGATTATACATGTATATATATTTTTTTATTCATAAACAGTATTGCATAATTTCGGGATAGGCCTAGGACCTTGGATAACAGGTCATAAATCCTTTATCATTTGAACTATTCCATCTCCCAAAAATATCCCGCCAATTGGCATTAGGTTGGACTACTAGTTACTAGACCAATAAGTAAGTATTGCCGTTTGAATCATTTTTTAGTCATTACTCTAGCAGCAAAATTCAAACTTTTCTTAAATTTCACTTTCCAAAAATAGAGTACATTTGACACCACAATGTAAAACCGTAGATAGAGAGTGTACGTAGTTTTCTTATGTTAATTGTTCCACAGCCTGAATTATAATAATAATATATACTGATAAAAGGAACAAGGAATTTAAGATCATATGCTTTGAAAAATAACATGTTAAAGTTTCAGAAGAAAGGGTTCTTTCATTTAAAACATACAAGGTTCATTGGATTTTTCTCGATAATAGTGCGTTTCTTTCTATGTAAAGATTCATTTTTTTCAAACTTTCAGTAAAAAATTTGAATTTGAACTATCTATTTGAGGTGTTATTATGATGTTACTTTTAGTGAAATTTTTACTGATATTTATATAATATTATCTAAAAAGCAATTATCTGAATGTGAAAAGAACAAAAAAAATTGTGTTGATAAGTGAGAAGAGTTATAAAGGAATTATGACTAAACTTGTTATCAAAAAAGTAGACTTTCAAGGAAACTTGATAAAATTTTGGTAAAAATTAGTGAAAATTTGAAAAAATTTACCGTAAACTTTTGTTAAATCATATGATTTTTTTATAGTTATGGCGGGAAAAAAAAATTTAGGAGGCCCATTTAAAATTTCCGTCCCCCAGGTCTCGGATATGTCAGGAATGGCTCTGAGAATAGTCTGAGCAAAATGTACAAGTGCTCTGCCTTACTGCTCCATTGAAATTTCTTTGCTTGTTAGTATATTTTTGGCATTTATCAACTTTGTGGTATTGCATTATTGCTAACTCGCTATTTCATATAATCTAGGATGTGAGAAGCAACATGAAGTAACTTTGACCTGATTCTAGAGGAAGTGCTGCTATGGTAAGTATGTTCTTGTTTCTTAAAATGATAGAGTGAATCTGTCTTGTTTTGGTAGTTTAAGAATTTAATGTTGTGTTTGGTTGGTATGAATGAATTAAGAAGTAATGGAATGAAATTTGAATTATATTATGGGTGAATTATTAGAAATTTTATTATTCCCTCATTCCATTCCTAACAATTTAAATTAAAACTCAAATCCTCCAATTTAAAATAAAATGTTCTATTCTCTTTCATATATATTTTCTTCTCGGTTTTTATCAAAGAAATTTTGCATTTATCCATTTTTTTCAAAATTTTATATCATAACTACATAAATTTCCTTTATTTTTACTAATTTCATTCTCCCTGAACAAACACAACATAAGTGTTAGTGTTGCTAACATCCAAGTACGCACTTTTGTACACTCTACCCACGAACGGTCCAAAAATATTTAATTAACATTTCATTTCTGATTCTGTAGCTTGAGCAAGAATAAAGGTGGCAACATCGTGTATGGTGAGGAGATATAAGATTTTCACTAGCCTTAATTTACGCATCATATTCTTTGGCGCAGTTTATGCCACATTTTGGGTTTACTGCTATCCACATTTGTCACAGTAACCTTTTTGCTAATCCAAACAGAAACTTCAGGTATATAATTCATCTAGCATTTTATAGTTTGTCCTCTGTCTTTGGCATGCATTTTTCTGTCTGCAAAATTTACTTTGCACGATTCCTCCTTCATATTTCTTGTTCTAATTAAAAAGAAGACAAGAAGTGATACCTTAATGCAAAATAAGTAGCAAAGCCACTAATGGCAGGTATTTGTGAAGGGTGAAGCTCAGGGTAATAGGGTATATGTCTTTGAAATAAGTAGCAAAATTTCTACTATTGTATCAATATGTATCCCAAAACCATTTTGCGTATATACAAATATAAAGTCCCATTTTAGTATTTTGGATATTTTTATATTTTAATTGATCAAAATACTATATAATTTAAAAAATCATTTTTTTATTCAAGGAAGTTAATTTTTGTATTTAAATTAAAATTATTAGAATCATACTATTGTACTGTACGATGGGTTATGATAAAAAAATTTATTTTAAAATCACGTTTTTATAAAAAAATTAGTTCCAATAGGTGGGATGTGTCGGACTTTTGCCGAGTCGAACTGAATTATATCAGATTTTATCTGAACTCGATTAATTTTTATTAAAAAATATTGTAATTAAAGGTTTAATGTTCCTAAAATCACTTTTAAATAACTATAATTATTTATAAAAAGAGTCGAACATATTATAATGCAATATTAAGGTTATTTTTTAAATATAAGAGAGTGAATTATAATTAAAATGCTTGTAACTTTAATTAAGTTATTTAAAATTGATTTTATGAACATTTTTATCTTTAAATAAATACGTGAATATGCTAGATGATATATAATTCACTATCATAAATTATTTTTAATTTGTAATAAATATAAATGCATACATAAATATGTAAATATATTTTAATAATTAAATTTTATTAGGATTTTTTCAGGATTTTAACACCGAATTTGGATTTTTTTACTAGATCGACCGGGTCTAGTTTTTTACCAGAACGTGCCGCCGGATCAAACTTAACTAAAAAATATCGGATCTTTTGAAGAATTTAAACCAGATCCGGACCTGGTCGGATTTTTTAAGACTGGACTTTTTCAAAAAATTTCCGGATTAAATCGGATCAAATTTTCAAGTATAGAATTTTTGTACATGTCTAATTAAATTGGTTTTTAATTTTTTTGTTACTTGTTCGATGTCATGTAAAAAAAGCCAAGCAATATATGTATCCTCTTAGAACCATTATATTTAATTTAACCCCGTTCCTACCTCAGTCCGTCATCATTTACTCGGTCGTAAGAGCACCTCTAATGTTGCAATCCATTTTCTCTTTTTTTGGACCTCACTGCATGCCATCTCATTCTAAAATGGTTAAATAAAAAAAGTGGTCAATCTCATACAATACAAAGCCCACTTCCTACATTTTGTAGGACTCATTTTATTCTTATTATATTGTATTTGTAATAAAATGATATTTTATAATTCAATTTTAATTTAATTTAATAATATATAAATTTTAATAACTGAAATTAAAATAATTATTTTTTAGAATATTATTAAAATAAAAGATATATCGCATAATTAAAATGCATCATATTATTAAAAAAATACATGAGAAAATATTACATTAAAAACATCATACGAAAAAATATTAAATTTAAAACATTGCGATATGAAAAATTAAATAAGTAAATAACCATGTGCTAACGGTAATGTAATAAAAGAAAAAAAAGTAAATACATAGAAATCTCTTTACATAACCATGTGTTGGTGGAAAGTTAATTATGTACTAACAAGGACGCGTGGTCTAAATATTTTATTTAAAAGAAGTGAAATGCATAGAAGTGGGCATGCACACTTTTCATTCTTTCTATACAATGCATATAATAGAAAAGTTCATTGGCCAAGTCCTTTTTGAAAGTCCAAAGGTAATGAAATGGGCAGCATTGTAGTTGCTCTAAGGGCACCTCCGATAGGGGTTGCCAAACTTATGTGACATGACACACTTGGTTGCCTATCTATTGGAGTTAGGGGTTACAAAAGGTTGCCTATCAAGGTTGTCAAAAGTTGGCAACCCCCTGACAACTTCCTAAACTAGCAAAAAGTCATACAAAACATCTAAAATATATATTACTTTACCCACTTTTATATTTAATTAAATATAAAATTAATATAGAGGGACCACATGAACAACCTTTAAAGTTACTTAACTATTGAAGCAAAATTTTAATAAATATTTCCAAGAGTGACATGAATGTGAGAGAAAATTAAAAATATATATATATTTGATGATTTGTCATGGTTTGACAACTTTTTTAGCAACCTATATCGTCGGGGATGCTGTGGAGATGTTCTAAGAGCATCCCTAATGCGGAGAACACTTCTCACTTTTTTTTACCCCACTTATATGTCACGTAGACATCAAGTGTCCTGTACTAAAAATGATCATTTCTTTCCTATGCAAGGGACACTTCTATATTAATATTTTTATTTAATATTTACATACAAATACAAATATCAACCGTTAAGAGTATACATAATAGATATATATTTGAAAATGCAAGTAAGTGGGCAGAGCCATAAAAATATTTACATACAAATATCGACAGTTAAGAGTACACATAATAGATACATATTTGAAAAGGCAAGTGGCCAAGGCCACCAAAGAGGCCCTGGTCACTATGATTCAAATAGCTTCAATACATTATTAAAGAAAAAAGCAGAGCCCAGGTCAGTTTACGTGGCCCGAGGACGAAATGGGCGGAGCATTGCAGAGACCCCATTATTATGCATATTTAAATTTGTTTTTCATGATTATTTAAATAATTTTTAAATAAAAATAGATCGCTTTTTTCTTTTCAAAATTATTATCTATTCACAAGTTTCAGGTAACAAAAAATAATTTATGAGTTCAAAAGACTCCAACAAATATAAATATTATGTTTGGTTGATAGAATGAAATTAGGGATATTGGAATGAAATTTGAACTGGTTAATGAAAAAATGTTTAAAATTTTAGTTTTTCCTCTATTTCATTACTCAATTCTCATATACAACTCAAATTTTATCGTAGACAATTTGCTTGTACATAATCACCTCTATTATTTCCTTTTAATTTTATTCATTATATTCTATATTTCATTTCATTCTCTCCTATCAAATGTAACCTAAAAAGAACTTCTAAGAGGTGATTAATCAATGAAAGTTCACTATGTAGACAATTTCTTGTCAAGATGAATATTCCAAAAAGATCATAGTTCTTTGTTTTTTTCTTTCGTAAGACCCTTTATTTTCTTTCTGATTGTGCCGAGACAGAATTTGTAACTTGCTATCCAAATCCTATTTGAAATGGATGGTGTGAGTTTGTCAAATCATGGATTATACCAACAAATTCCTTTTTTTTAATTTGAATAAAAAAATCAATGAAAATAAAAAATGGATTATACTAAACACTTTTACAGTCAAAGTGCATTACAGTCCAGTCGGTTCTCAACTGAGTGAATTTCGCTTTTGATCTTCTGATTCAAAACTTGTCAATGCTTGCTTGCTTCTTTAAAAAATGATAATTTTAATTTTAATTTGTTGCTCGAAACTCTTGTGTTCTCCCTGGTCGTAGCTTGGATGAGTATTCTGCTCCAGCTGAACTCAAAGCCCTGATGTATTCAGATTCAGATCATAATGTAGTCTGCTTTGCTTCTCAAAGAAAGGGTTCATTTGAAATTAAACACGTTATTTTCATTTTTCATCCAAGAAAATATTTTCAGACAAATAACTAATGTGGTTTAGAAGCATAGTGGTCCTGAAAGAATATCTAAACATTGAAAAGAGTTTAGATTCATGCTGCCAAATAATCATAACTTTTTATTACATGATCTCAGATACAGATATAAAAATGGATTCAACTGTACTCGAAATCAAATCAATACAGTAGTTGGAATTCATATTTCTAAAACTTCTTGACATCTTCACAATCGTAACGCAGTAGATAGGTAAGATAGTTGAGAACAGCAGCAGAAATTATACTTCACAATCGTATCACCAAGGATGAAACTCCTACAGGCATGAGATAATGAGATTAAAGCTTGTTGTTGTACCAATATAACCCTTTGTTTTGGTCACCTTCATCTTCCTCGACGTAGAGACAATCTTTTATAGCACTCCACAGTGATTTATAAAATAAGGTGCCATCATACCTGTAGTACTCCCCTAGTATAGGTTTAATTGCTCTGGTGGCTTCTAGTGCATGGTAATGCGGGATTGTTGTGAAGAGATGATGTACAACATGAGTATTAGTTGATTGATAATAAACCGTGTCGAGAATTCCATAATTTCTGTCAATGGTAGACAGAGACCCTCTTAACCAATCCCACTCAGTGGAATCATAGTAAGGTACCAAAGGGTGAGTGTGGTGAAGTAAAGCCACTACGAATAGCATAGCAGTATGAACCAGGTATGGTCCTCCATAAACAAAAGCAACCCATGCAAATCCTTTTAGTAAAACAAGTTTGTATAGTCCATAGACCATGGCAAGAAATGCAGCATCAGAAAGTAAGATTTTAACACGTTGGTTGGGTAAAAACATTGGACTAAACGGATAGAAATGGGAGGCAAATCGACCATAAGATCTACCACGGAAGTTTACAAGCAAGTATAGAGGCACACCAAAAATTAAAACAAGAGTAATAACCAAGAATCTTGGTGCAGGATGTGTGGTCAGGTGTTTGATAATCGATGGAACTTGAGACTTGAGCAGTGGTACGTCTAATTCATCTTGTTCAAGAGATCCAGTGTTCATGTGGTGACGATGGTGAGTGTACTTAAACGGAAAGTAAGGAAACAGGAGGAAGGATTGGAGGGTAAATCCGACTGTGTCGTCTAGCCATTTATACTCACTGAAAGCATTGTGACCACATTCATGGCCTATGATCCAAAATCGAGAGAAGACACAACCTT
The DNA here is from genome assembly GCA_028671895.1 of Oenanthe sinensis. NCBI lineage: Eukaryota > Viridiplantae > Streptophyta > Magnoliopsida > Apiales > Apiaceae > Oenanthe > Oenanthe sinensis. The sequence continues at coordinate 1,865,935 of CM053814.1, read as the reverse complement.
GAATTATTGAATATACAATCCAAGTTACGTAAAAATGCATTCGAGATGGTATTAGCTCTGGTTGTGCTATGATTGTTGTGAAGATGTAGTAAAGAGAGAAGAAAATGGTGACATCGAAGAGAAGGTATGAAAAAGAGCGAAGTGCAGATCGCTCAAAACAATGGGCTGGTATAGCTTTCTTAAGGTCACCAATAGTGAATGCAGGTTTTGAGTTGGGAACTCTTGATGCTTTTTTTTCAGCAGAATCCAACTTTTGATCCATTTCCCTGCAAAGATTCAAGTGGTACAACAACACATTCAGTCCGAGTAGTAAGTTTAATTTGTGTACATGGCCCTCAATTTTAATTTACGGAGTATCATTTTAAAGTAAATTAGTAATCACTTAAAAACATATCAACATAAGAGTTGAGGTTATCACAGAATTTACCTTGCTTGCGGTGTCTTCATTTCTCTTGGAATATATTGTTCCAATTGTGTCGTTCTATTAGTAAACAAGCAAACAACTATTTTATAGGCACATAGAAACATGCCCTGTTTACGCTAGTTTAGTAAATATCAACCTTCAACCTAGCTACTAGAATTTGTTTAAATTGTTCTAATTATTTTTCTTAATATATCTATATAATATTAATTAAAAGTTTAAATGACCATATATTTAATTAATAAACAAATTTTATCATCTTACGCAAGTCAATTATCAAATAATCGTGTTATGAAATCATTCACACCAATATTGTCCACTTTAAAACGTGATCAAACTCACATGATTTTTTTTAAAATACTAGCTTAAATTCTCACGGATACTTTTTAAATTTTAAAAAGTATAGTTATTATAATTATGTATTTTTTTTATATACTGTCATTCTTATTTTGTATTCTAATACTTTTAATTTTATATAATATTGATTGTGAAAATATTATTCTATCGTTAACTATATTTATTAAATATTTATATAATAATTTTATGCATATTTATAAAAATACTAAAATACTAATAAAATATAATATTTCCAGATTATATGTTTTTTATTTAATTTTATATTATATAAAAGTAATGTTGCATAATACTTTTTTTCCATCTTTAAATATTAGAAATTAAAATTAGATTAGAATAATGGACTTTCCAAATATGGGTCGAATTTGAATCATAGCAGATTTAGAATTTAGGGTTTTAAAACTCTCTATATAGATTGAAATCTACTCATTCTTTTTTATTCTTTTCGAGCCACCAAGATTAAACAGTTATAAATCTCTCTCGACAAAAATCTCTATTCTTTTTCTTTATCTTTGATATTAAAATTCGTAGGTTTTTTATACACAACTCAGTCATCTTATAAAATTCGTAGTAAATTCGTCGTAAGTCGGAATTCGTTAATTTTGAACTTTTCGGAAAGATCTTTTCGTTCTCTAAGACTTTCGTGATTTAAGTTTTTCGATAAAGCATCATTTAGAGGGTTAAAAAAGTGAAATACAGATCTGGGCAGAATTGGAGTTATGAAGAAGTTCAAAATTTGATATGTGATGTTTGCGATTGGGTATTAAAAATTGAATATATGTTCTAGGATGTTGTTAATTCTTGGTTTGCGAGATTGAGGTAAGTTTCCTATTGATCTTTTTGGTGTTTTCAAAATTATGTGTTATACGTGTATATTTGATTATATAAATTGGGCTAAGTGATTATATTTTGAAGTGACGTGTATTATCTATGTGTTCGCAGTAATTTTGGATCTCTGATTTATGCCATAGTTTGTGAAAATAGGAATAAGAATTTAGGACCAAGTCACCGGGTTGTAGTGACAGTTTTCTGAAAATTTAGGACTGTTATAACCGGGTTTGTAATGGTTGTGCCATAGATTATGGCATAGATTAAAATTTAGGTAATTTGTCACAAATTACCTTATTTTCCCCCATAAATTTTAAAGATGATAAAAACGTGTGAATAACAATTTATGTTAAATTACACTTTTATCCCCAAAATAATTGAAATATTATGTTTATTTCTTTCTAGTTTTAGGCTGAGCAAATCTTTAAAAACAAAAAAAAGTTAGACAGAGCAAATAATTTTTTAAAATGAATAATATAAATCTTAATATTAATTAATACTAGCTTATATCCCGTACGATACACGGATGAATTTTTTTAATTTTTTAATATTTTTATTTTAATATTTTTTAATGATTTGAATTTATTTGTATTTGTATAATAATAATTTAAATTTTATTTAATATTATATGTATATGTTTTTATATAATTTATTTGTATTTATATTTTAATAGGATAATTTTTGTTTGTTTTGTATAGAGATGTATTTTACTTAGGAGATTAATGTAAGATATTTTAGTTAGAAGATTAATATGAGATTGCATTTTAGTATTAATGTTTATATTCTTTAGAATTATAATGTTTATGAGTTGTTTGCATAAAAGGAGGATTATTGGTGTTAGAATTGTATGTATGATTATATTCTTTTAAAATTATATTTTATTAAAATTCAACGGTTAAGATTATTTCTATGGTTCACTCAAAATTGGACGGTCAAGATCTTTTCTATGGTTCACCTAGTACCATACCGACCAAAACTTTTAATCTTTCGTCTTTAATAATATAGTATAGATTTTAAAAAAAAATAAAAAATAAAATTATTAAGTCCATGAATAACCATAAATAATTATTGTTATTTTTGTATATACTCTTTCAATTGTATTATATTAAATGTATCTATTTAAATTAATCCTTGTACAAAAATTTATTTTATAAAATTGGACCAATCACTGAACAGTAAAAACCTAAGTACACCCAACATGCCACATGCAAATGATGCAAGCGACCCCAAGACCGACAAATCGAATCTAACTCCCAGCATTTTTAACATGCGACTTACTTGAGATTTTTAAATTTATTATTTATTGGTGATCAAAAAAATTATTATTTATTGAATAACCATAAATAGTTATTGTTATTTTTGTATATACTCTTTCAATTGTATTATATTAAATGTATCTATTTAAATTAATCCTTGTAAAAATATATTAAAAATATTTATTTTATAAAATTGGACCAATCACTGAACAGTGAAAACCTAAGTACACCCAACATGCCACATGCAAATGATGCAAGCGACCCCAAGACCGACAAATCGAATCTAACTCTCAACATTTTTAACACGTGACTTACTTGAGATTTTTTAATTTATTATTTATTGGTGATCAAAAAAAATTATTATTTATTGAATAGTATATAATTCGTGAAAATGTCACCTATTTCCAGAAGAAGAGAAACAACATCGTCGAACATTGAAAACTATATTTATATAATTTTTATTCAATTTTATAGTTTGATTCGCTTTTAAATTTTTGTTATAATTTCGATGTCATGTGAAAAATAATGCCGAGCAATATTTGTATCCTAACGAGACAATTATATTTAGTTTAAACCCCCTTCCTATCTCAGCCCATCTTTATTTACTTTCGGGTTTAGTTATAATAAAAAATCAATTTTTAATTTTTTGATTCGAGTACTCAGCCCCTGCCTCTAGGCCCTCAATCATTAATCAAATTGTAATCATGTCACGTCCTTCCTTCTGCAATAATTAGAGTTGCGTGGGTCAGAAAAATTATCAGCCATCTAAGATATCCTTCCCATTTTAAAATAATTGTTTTGTTTCAATTTTTATTAACCAAATTGATCAAATTTTAATCGAGTGTTATACATAATATATAATTAAATAAATTTTAAAAGTTATAATATTAAAAAATATATCTAATTTTAATCAAAATTTAAAAACTGAACCGAATAGGTGTCAGTTTGGTTGTATTTTAAAAAAAATCACTCGATCCGATTTGTTCGATTTAAATCAAAATTTAATTTCATTCAATTCAGTTATGATGATTTATTTTCGGAAAATAATGGTGGCGAAACGGATAGGTCCTTGTATAATTTAAAGATACAAGCAAATAGTATTCCGCACATTTGGTTAAAACACCACTAAAAAGAAGGGGGAATTTGGACCTCATCAAAAAACATGATCATGTCTAACCTGATTATTTCTTTAGGCATCAATGTCAAAAATAAATCTAAGCTTATGAAATCTAAATTTTCTCTCTTTCATTCGTAGTATGTAGTACTTTTGATCTTCTCACCAGCACCCGAAATATAGAAAATGAACAGTCTTAATGCAAATTGTATAAAGATTACGACGGGGCTTAAAGGTTACCTCTCCAGCACCGAGGAATAAGAATGTATAGTCAGCCAAGGTACCGCCAACTAATTTTAGAGATGCAGTTGAGATGCAGTGAGGCAGCTAAAACAACAGATGTCGTACCCTGTGTTGTAGAAGATTACATAGTTTAACAACAGAGATGTGCGACTGCAGCAAAAACACACACACGGCCACACACCCGCACATTTGATACCGGAATATCATCATTAAACACTAGATAACTAGTGCGATATTTTCCACAAGTTCGAAAGCATTGTGGTTTGCAAAATCTTCAAACTGGAAATCAATGTCAAATGATTAAAATACATAGAACATAAAAAAAACCCATCACCTGCTTGAGTGTTTGAAACTGACAAACAATGAGGATTTTCTCCCGGGTCATAATTCTGCTTAACTAAACTCCTCCAGAAGCTCTGCATATTCCTAATTGCAGGAAAATTAAAATAAAGTGATTATTAATTGTACGGAAGCACATCTATACTATATTATTATATGTCAACATGAGTTTAGTTTTGTTGGTTTAACGTCTTCCAAAAAACTAAACACCTTTAAAAAATGGGTTAAATATCAAATACATGACTGACTGCGTTAAAATGTATCAAATAGGTGACTGACTATAAATTTGACTCATTTTGGTCACTGACTACGTCCAGATGTATCAAATAGGTGACTGACTGCAAATTTGACTCATTTTGGTCACTGATTGCACAAATTTGACTCATTTTGGTCACTGATTGCACAATTTGACTCATTTCAGTTTTTCGGCCACTTTGAAAATTTTCCGACGAAAAAAAATATGCACAAAAAAATCCGAAAAAAATTTATATGTAGTAAAACACCCCGACTTTAAATCTCCTAAACTCAGAATTATCGAAAGGAAATTCAAAACTTAAAATCAAAATTAAATAAATCTTGACCCAAATTTATTTAATTTCGATTTTGAGTTTTAAATTTGATTTCGATAATTCTGAGTTTAGGAGATTTAAAGTCGGGGTGTTTTACTACATATAAATTTTTTTCGGATTTTTTTGTGCATATTTTTTTTCGTCGGAAAATTTTCAAGGTGGCCGGAAAACTGAAATGAGTCAAATTGTGCAATCAGTGACCAAAATGAGTCAAATTTGTGCAATCAGTGACCAAAATGAGTCAAATTTGCAGTCAGTCACCTATTTGATACATCTGGACGTAGTCAGTGACCAAAATGAGTCAAATTTGTAGTCAGTCACCTATTTGATACATTTTAACGTAGTCAGTGATGTGTTTGATATTTAACCCTTTAAAAAATGGTCTAAATACAATATACTCATCTGACATAACTAGCTACATCAGTTTAATTACCTTTATTTTTAAAAAACTTCATCCCTTTATTTTTAGTGTTCCAAAGTTTTTTTTGTTATGTATATATCTTTTTTTAAATAACTATCATTTTTAATTTTAAATATATTTTTTATTTTATGAATATGTATATTATATTTAAACTAAGGATAATTATATAAGTAATGTGTATAATGTAAAGAGTATTAAGATACTAAAATTGTATATAAATATGTGTTTAAAAAATATTGATTAATACATTTTCACAAGATTATTTTTTAGCCTTTTCTTTCGAACTGGGATCCAAAAAAATCTTTTTGTTTAACTAAATTATTTATCATTGAAAATTTATTTAATGAAACTTTTATTATAATATCTTATTTATTATTAATTCTTTTTCTAGGATGTTGGATTTTAAATAAAATATTTTCTTCTTAAATATAAAAAAATTTATATAAAAAATTATAACCTTTTTTAAACTTTTTAATTAAATAATTTTATTAAATATTAAAATTGCGGGCAATCAAGTTTTTAGGCCAAAATTTTAACGCCTAATTCATATCTCAACCGTTATCACGGGCTAAAAATTCTCGTGAGCACATGCACCCTTTCTCCCGAAAAACTCTCTCGGCTCTCTCTTTGAAGTTCATGTAGTCACTGCAAATTATTCTTCACACATACATATCTTATATAATTAAATTAAATTATTGGATCATTTCACAAGTTAAAAAAAAGTGATACTAGAAATATATAGAGTTACTTTAAAAAATATTTAAGAACAATATTTACATCTAAATTATATATATATATATATATATTATGCAAATAAAAAATGATCTTTTTGAAAAATAAAAATAAATAATATCACGTAGTAAATCAATTATATTTTCAAAAGTATTTTAAGCATTCAAATATTTAAGAAAAGTATTAATTAATTATATTTTAAAAAAATATTTAAGAAAAGTCTTTGTATTCAAATAGTCTATATATATATATATAATACAAATAATAATTAAAATTTTAAAAAAGTAAAAAAAATAATATTTTGTGGTTAATGATTTATATTTCTACAAATATTTAAAACACTAATAATATGTCCGTGCTACGCACTCGGTTGAACTCATTTTTGGAAATTAAACTAAATTGATTGAATAATTAAATGAAAAAATTATGGAAATTTCAGTTGAAAATGAAAATATAATTTAATATTCAAAATTATTTGAAATATATTGAAATATCATATATTCAAAATTATTCTGAATTCTAACGATTGACTAAATTAATTTGACAAAATTGTAAAATATGTAAGTTTGAATATTAAATTACCTATAATATTATACTACAAATTAACTTTTGAACTTTTTTAATATTGTAGAATAACAAACTATTAAGATAAATTATTTTATATAGAAAATTAATAGTATTTACTTGTTCATATTTATTATTTTGGATACTATCTACCAAAAACACTATAAATGATAAATTAAACTTAATTGATTTCGTAATTAAATGAAAAATTATGTAAATTTTAGTTGTAGATGACAACATACTTTATTATTAATTGTGATATGCTCATGCTACGCATCGGTTTTAACTAATCTTCGAAAATTAGAGTAAATTAATTCTATAATTAAATGAAAAAATTATGAATTTTTAGTTGAAAATGACTATATAATTAAATATTCAAAATTATTTGGAATATATTGGAATATCATATATTCATAATTATTCAGACTTCCAAAGATTGAATTAATTAATTTGACAAAATTGTAAATTACGAAAGTTTTAATATTAAAATACCTACATTATTCTATTTTATTACAAAATAACTCTACCAAATTTTTTAATATTGTAGAATAACAAATTATTAAGAAAATTTATTTAATACATAAAATTTAATATTACTTATTTGTTATAGTGCGCCAGGATTTCTATATTGAAAAATCGTCTTAATTCAATAAAACATATTTTATTAATAAATTAGTATTATATATCATAATGTTAAAGATTAATTTAATAATAAAGTTTGTGAAATTTATAGGATCCATGTTTATAATTTACGATACTATACACTAAAAACAATATAAATAATATTATGTGGTTAATGATTTATATTTCTACAAAGATTTAAAACATTCAAAAATTGTGTTTTTTTATATTTATTTTATTTAGATTTTTGGAGGATAAATAATTTTTTTCTTGAATTTATAATTTTATTATTATTTATGTTTTAGGTTTCAACGTAGAAATTCCTGTATGATGCGGGAAAATTTTATTTTGTTCAAAAATAAGGCATGTGTAATTCTATAATGTTATTTTATTCTATAATTTCTAGATATGTTCAATTTCGGATTAATATCGGATCACTATTTTTTAATCATATTCGGTTCAGATAATATTTTTTTCGGATTTGATCGGTTTTAGTTATTATCGGATCTAGAATTTCGGATTATTTTCGGTTCTGAATCGTTTTCGGATCGGATTAAAACGGTTTTCGGATCATTATCGGATTTGATTATATTGAACCGATATCGATTCGGATCGGATTCTTTCGGATTCGGTTACATTTTCGGATTATTAAATTCGGATACACAATCGGATCTTGATTTCATACATTCCGGTTCGATTCTTCGATTTCAGACCCATTTTGCGAGGTCCATATTAAAACATAACTCCACCTAATCGACCGAAAGGATATATCTTCATACCGAACATATATTAAAAGTTAAAGCAAATGCCTACCTCAGTAAATTCAAACCATTATAGAATTGGGTTGATGAGTCACAAGGCATTGTTCTTGCCTTTTTTAGACTCCAAATCTCTAGAGTCTATTGGAGTCAGCTAAGTTGTCAAATGTGGCAGCAGGAGACATTTTCTTGCGTTTCTTTAACTTCTTTTTCCTAGAAATCTTTTTAGACGATTAAGCATATTCAGCACTTGATCCAACACCCAATTAGCTAGGTTTTAGATTGCAACTTTATTTTTCCAATTAGGTTTTAGCATTATACTTGTTATTATCCATTTGCATATTTCAATTTTCAAGTGACCAGATATATATAATTTATGAGTTTTTGTGTAAAAAACATAGTTCACTTGGAAACAAATATTAAACAATTTGTCAACAAGTATTAAGAGATCTTTGAAACACCAAAAATCTGCCACCAAGGAAAAAAAATTATACTAATATTTTCACAATATAACTAATGTGTGAACCTTATTGGTTCTTCGATTCCCACATTTAAAAGTATGATGAATTACATTATAGCTTACGTGATCTCACATAATGTATTCTACTATACTCAAAAGCATGCCAATACAGTAGTTGAAATTCATATTTCTAACGTCCACTGAAACTTCTTGACATCTTCACAATCGTAAGGCAAAATATAGGTAAGATAGTTGAGAACAGCAGCAGAAATTGTACTTCTAAGTTTAAGATAACTGCCATAAGTTGGGGTGTACATGCAGCTCTCAGCACACTTCACAAGTTTCCTGGGACGGGGGAGTCCCAAAGCAAGGCCTAGAGAGCAAAAGATGATGCCAACGATGATCGGGAAGAAAATGATCTCAGTAACTGAATATTGAAAGTTTGACCTAGTAAAAAAGAACGAATGAAACCTTAATGACCAAAAACAATAAACAATTCAAACCATAGGTTCCCTTATTTAGTTCAGCTCACGTCGACCGTCAATCAAATCATTCAGCCACTTTAATAGCATATCTTGGATCACCAATAGTCTTTGCAAGAACAGCTTCCTCCCTCAAAACAATGGAATCGAGTTGAATCCCTCACAATAATTTTTCTCTCTACAATTTTGGAGATATATTTGAAGGAGGTATGGCAGTCAACACAAGTTCTTAAATTCTTAAAAACTTTAATTGTGGTTCTCTCTGGAGTCGCAATAATCCCAAATGCAACTGCAAGCTTCTCACTATGGTAGGATAGATTTTGCTCCTTTTGTTCCTCTTCTACGTCATGCAGCACATAGTCGGTCTCAGGGTTATACCCTTCTTCCTTCATTCTTTTCAACAGTTCCGACAGATAGTCGTATATTTTTGTAGAATATTGGTGGGATGTATCTCCCACCATGAAAGTGTGGACTTTTCCTTTAATCTCTGTCCAACTTATACCTGGTTTCTTGACAACTCCTTTATCGTTCATAACCTTTCTGAGTTTTGCCACTTCATCCCATTTACCAGCAGTGGCATATATATTTGCAAGAGTAACATAAGTGGCAGGATTATCAGGTTCAATCTGGAATAAGGCTTCAGCTGATCGTTTTGCCAATTCTATATTTCCATGAATTCTGCACCCACCAAGCAAGGAAGCCCAAAGAAACTTATCTGGTTTCATGGGCATGCTTACAATGATATCTTCGGCCTCTCTAAATCTGCCAGATCGACCCAGGAGATCGACAACACAAGCATAGTGATCTGCAGTGTGTTTTAGACCATGTTTCTCTTTTATGGAGTGGAAATATTCCAGCCCTCTGTCCACTAAACCAGCATGGGTGCAAGCAGAGAGAACTCCGATGAAAGTAATGTAATCGGGTTTATTACCAGACTTGAGAAGCAACTCGAATAACCGAAGAGCTTCGTGAGGTTGACCATTCTGAGCATATCCATTAATAAGAGAAGTCCACGAAACCAAGTCAGGCTGGGGTATCCCTTTGAAAACCCTATAAGCATTCTCAATGTTCCCCAACTTGGAATACATGTGGACCAGTGCACTAGTTGCAAACGATAACGGATCACACCCGATTCGAATCATATGGCCATGAACTTGTTTTCCCAGATATTCTGCAGATTGACTTGTACAAGCATTCAAAACCCCAGCAAAAGTAAATTCATTTGGTCTAATCCCAGAACTTAACAACTCCACAAATAAGTCGAACCCCTCTTCCCTCCTTGCATCCTCAAAGTACCTATCAATCATTGCCGTCCATGTAACAACATCTCTATTTAAAGATTTGTCAAATATATGACGAGCTTCATCTATACTACCACATTTACCATACATATCCGACAACGAACTCCAAACCACTTCATCAGAATCCAACCCAGTCCTCACTATATGCCCATGTATTTCCTTCCCAGCCCGTAAAGATCTAGTAGCAGAACAAGCAGAAAGAACACTCGAAACTATAAACTTACTACTCCCCACACCGCCATTACTCTCCATCATCCTCCTAAACAAAATCAAAGCATCATCAGGCAGATTATGTCGAACATACCCTGAAATCATAGCATTCCAAGAAAAACAATCTCTCTCAGGCATTTCATCAAACACCACTCTAGCACCATCTACATCCCCTGCTTTCGCAAACCCAGAAACCATAATATTCCAAGAACAAACATCTCTCTGAGTCATTTCATCAAACACCTTGCGTGCATCAACAAGACAGCCACATTTACAATACAAATCCAAGAGACGATTGTATATAACAACCCCAGGTTTAAAACCCGCATTGTTTTCAACATGAGCATGTACTTTCCTACCCAGATCAAGAGCTCTGTGTTGAAGACAGTGATTTAAAAGATTAGAATAAATAGCAGGGGCAGGTCGATGAATAGAGCTTAGCAACTCAATTGCTTCAGCCAAACGCTTGTTTTCACACAAATATTTAACATGTGAATCATAATTAAACAAAGTTTGATCAGCAGATGAAGCTAGATGATGACTTTGAGCACAAGAAGAACAAAACTTTATCGTTTTTTCCCGCCATTTTGCAACAGCTCTCATGTTGCTTTTTCTAAAATTAAATTATTACAAAACTATTTGAGTTTAATTATGTTTAACGTTACCAAGTTTAATTATGAGATTAATTTTTTTTTTTTCCATATAAATACACGAAGTGTTTTTATAATTACATAAGATTTATACATTTATAAAAATGTTATTATTATTTTATATTAAAAACACTTGTTTGGATAAGTTTTGTGAGATAGTCTTGCGAACTTTGTTTTCTTTAATTATTTATCATTTAATATTAGTTATTTATCCATTTCTATACATCAATTATAGATTACTCTATTATAATAATTTGTGATTTAATATTAATTTTTACTTTTTTTCATTGTCAATAATGATAAGATAATCATTTTCTGTGCGTTTTAATGACAAACGTATGTTTAGTAGGATTTTATTTTATGGTGCCAAATAAAATCTTAATTTATATTAACATTGGTAATTTTGTAAAATTCTAAAATTAATTTACGAGCAATAATTATAATTTTTTAGGATTTATATTTTAAAATTTCAAAACAGCAATAATGATGTAATAAACACAAATAATGAGAGTGTTGGATCCATTCTGTCAAAGAATTATACTCCATTCATCTCAAAATAATTGTTCTTTTTCTATTTTTGTTAATCAAATTAACCGATTTTTGACCGAATATTAAAAATAATATATAAATAAGAAAAAATTAAAAAGTATATCATTAAAAAAAATATTTAATAAACTTTAAAATATATTTTTCAGTTTTTGAAAAATGTAAAATAATAATTTTTAATTTACCGTCAAAGTTGGGTTAATTTGACCGCACAAAAATCAAAAACAGATATTGTGAGATGGAGGGAGTAACCGTTTCTTACGTGGATGATCTCAATTCCTAAATAATGTTCTACAATAATATATGGATTCTACTGTACTCAAAAGCAAATCAATACAGTATTTGAAATTCATATTTTTAACGTTCGTAGAAACTTGACAACTTCACAATCACACAGCAGTAGATGGGTAAGATTAGAACAGCAGCAGAATTTGTACTTCTAAGTTAAAGATAGCTGCGATAAGTTGGGGTGTACATGCAGCTCTCAGCATACTTGACAAGATCCTTGGGACGTGGGAGTCGCGAAGCAAGGCCTAGAAAGTAAAAGATAACGTTAATGATGACCGAGAAGAAAATGATCACATTAGTTAGAGGTTCTGCAAAGTGCAAAGTGATAGCAAACATACCTAATTCATAAGACTTGGCAGCTACTTTAGCAGCAATATGGGCAGAGATCTTTCTGATACTTGTGAATGGTGGATATATCAGTCCATTGTCATAGTTTTCTTGTGTCACTTGAGCAGCCAAAGCTTCCGCTGTTGCAGAGAAGGCAGGGATTTAATTACTTACATCTTCGTGTTTACCATTATAGAACATGATAGGAATTAGAAGACATGGTTGCAACTAACTCTGACCGCAGAACATATATTTTTGATCAATCTCAACCTTTACATTCAGTTTCTTAGTACTACAGTGGACTTTATTACTTTCCAAGTATGAGTATAAAATCAGGCCTTTTACCCTTAACATATTCTTTACTACTTGACCTACTAATTATTTACTTTTCAGTTTGTTATACTAAATGTAAAAATTCAGTTGTCTGTAAATGAAATCAAAGACAATTACTTGGCAAAAAAAAAAAAAATCAAAAAGATAATTTTGTATTGTTCTTACATGCTGCTAAAAGCATATCATCATGTACTCGAATGGTACCGGACATAATTATGCCCAAACCAAATCCAGGAAAAATATATGCATTGTTTGCCTGAAAAAAATGTAGTGTGGAATTAGGTTTTACTCAAAGTGCACCTGTGCTGAAGCACTAATTAAACACAGACAAAAGCTAAACCTGGCCAGGAACATAAACTTTTCCATTGTATTTGACAGGGTCAAAAGGGCTTCCACTAGCAAATATTGCACGACCCTGCACATCACAACATGGAACAGCAAGAAATAAAATGTCACTTTGCTCGTAATAGTATGGAGGCATACTTTGATAGAAAAATCTGTAGATTGACTACCTCACTCCATGTATAAGCTTCTTCAGCAGTACACTCAGCTTGTGAAGTAGGGTTGGAAAGTGCAAGAATGAGAGGTTTCTGCATGCCATTTATGTGTTAGGTATAGAGTTATTATCATATTCTTGTGGTTGTGCCGTGTTGCATTGTGCATATGTATAAGGGAGACAGAGAGAGAGAGAGAGAGAGAACCTTATTCAGTGATGCCATGGCCTCCACAACATCCTTGGTAAAAGTTTTTCCAACACCAGATGTCCCTATCAAAACTGTTGGCTTAATTGCCTGAGATTGAAAAGACAGAATGAGATAAGAGGAGGAATAAAGGCAAAAGGGGAAAGGGGGAAAACATCTATTAAGCATTGTAGTGCTCATTGCACTCACTTGTTTATTTGCATAGGAAACAGCTTCACATATGTTTTATTAATAAAACAGAAACTCAACTAAATAGATATGATGATTACCTTGACAGCATCTAAAAGACTTTTAACAGGCTCGTGCTCGTGAGCCCATGGCTGCTTGAAGTGCTGCAGTGACTCTTTGCGGGAGCTAACAATAAGTCCCTGTACGAAAGGAAAAGATACTAATTAACTAAACGCAACAGGATGCACATGTTCCCTAAAAAAATTACTTCGACAGGTCAAATTCTAATAACATTACTTTAGAGTCTACAAGCCAAATCTTCTTGCGGTTTTCTTCCACTGAAGTACGTGTCTGCAATTACATCAAGTCAAACAGTTAGGAGGAAATCAATATTATATGTCTGTATTAATTGGTCAAAAAACACAGTACGTGATACAATAAAAGTAGTACCTTTTTAGATATCTCAAGAGCAATGAGCTCAGCTATGCCAGTGCCAGCCTTCAAATGTTTTAAAAGGGGAAGTCAGACACATAGTTGACATAATAAATGCACAGAAGGAAAATATATATTAATGTGTCCATTACGTGTCAATATTGGTTGGCGTATGCGTGTTTGCTTTTATATAAACTTAGCCTAAAGACTAATCGAGTGAACAAACTGTAGAATCGAACTGATATCATGACTTGTATAATTTATCCGCACAGCCGGTTAAAACACCAGAAAAAAGAAGGGGCATCTGGACCTCATCAATAAACATGATATTGCCTAACACTCTAATCTGATTATTTTTTTAAGTATCTATGTCAAAAATAAATCTAAGCTTATGAAATCTAAATTTTCTCTCTTTCATTTGTAGTATGTAGTACGTTTGATCTCACCAGCACAAGAAGTATAGAAAATGAACAGTCTTAATGCAAAGTATAAAGATTACTTATAGGATTACCTCTCCAGCACCAAGGAATAAGAATGTATGATCAGCCAAGGTACCACCAACTAACGTTAGAGATGCAATGAGCCCAGCTAAAACAACAGATGATGTACCCTGTGTTGTAGAAAATTACATGGTTTTAACAAACATTCTGTAGAACAAGATGGTGCAACTACAGTAAAAAAAACACATTCGATACCTGAATATCATCATTAAACACCAGATGACTAGTGCGATATTTCGTCAGAAGTTCAAAAGCATTGTGGTTCGCAAAATCTTCAAACTGAAAATCAATGTCAAATGGTTAGAATACATAGAACATAAAATTAAAAAAACCATTATCTGCTTGAATGTTTGAAATTGACAAACAGACCTGTATGAGGATTTTCTCCCCATAGTTCTGCTTAACTGCACACATAAACTCCTCCAGAAGCTCAGCATATTCCTAATTGCAGGAAAATGCAAATAAAGTGATTATTAATTGTATGGAAGCATGTAAATTTATAAATTACAAAAAAGAAGATGAATAGTACCTGCCCAGTTGCCCTCTTTTGCTTGAGCCCAATATAGAACTCATCATCCAGCAACTTCTGGTTATTTGTACCAACGTCAATGGTAATGGGCAAGCACTGCAAAAACAATAATATACAGTTTAGAATAAGTATATGGCAAAATATCATAGTATATATAGGCAACTTCAACCTTAAAGGTTAAAAACAACAAGTGAGCATTTAGATTTAGTTTTACAGTCTTGAGACTAGTGTCAAAGTCGAACTACTAATGGAAAGTTGAAAACAAATAAATTTTAGATTGTACTGTATTTCTACATCATTGATAATCAATAATGTTTGTAAAATCTTTATCACTGTCGTTGAGTGGAAATGTTATAAACTGGAATCAATTCCAACAACAATTAGATAAATTACATGACATATTTTACTAGATGAAAACCAAAGCTTCTTTTAAATAGTAATAATAGGACACAGAGTCTGTCAAATGCTTACTACTGAAGGACGAACCCCACCAAGTGCTGTGTATAAAGCAAGCTTTCCAACAGGAATTCCCATACCCTAAATCATTAAAATATATAGTAGATGATAGCCATAAAATATTCCAAGCCATTAGTGTTTTTGTAAATGACATTAGTAATTAAAAAAGACAAACTTGACGAAATGAAATGCACCTGACAACCAAGATCTCCAAGTCCTAGTATACGCTCACCATCAGTTACAACAATAACTTGAATACTCTTTTCAGGCCAATTCTTCAATACTTCAAGAATTCTCCCCCTGAAAATTTTCCACAAGTCAGAATTGCTTAAAAAACTCTGGGCATCATGCCAGAGTCCCAGCCTGAGATGCTGATATTATCTAATTGAAACCCATTAAGAGAGTCAGAAATATAAATGTACTTCTCCTTCAAGCTGATGTAAAGACCCTGTGGACGCCTGAAAATGCTTCCATATTTCTGACAAGCTTCACCAACTACTGGAGTGTACACAATGGGGAGGAGCTCCTCAACATTATCGATTAGAAGCTTGTAAAACAACCTTTCGTTTCTTTCCTGAAAAGTAGGAAAAGAAAGTTTGATGAGACCTCCTGTTAGGCTGTTACCTCGAAACATCCTTAAACAATAATCATACATGATGGACAATAGAGTATTTCTAAAGCACTAACATGATTGCTTGATGTAGTACATAAAACAGGGGATGTAGTATGTACAAGTAGTAACAATAAATTAATTTACTCTTCCACTTATATGTTATTTTAGGTAGAGAAACACCTGAAGATCCATCATAGCCATGTACTTTTGTAGTGGAACTTCATAATTCCGGATATTTTGAATCATTTTCTTCTCCTGTCAAGCCAAATTAAAAGAGCTTAATCAAAAAACAATTTCTGAAGATATATAGAAGACAATATAGCCAAAAACGATGGACAAAACTCAATATACTGCATAATAAATCAACCTGAAGTTCTTGGGACAAAACCACTGGGGGTAGAAGGCCGCGCAAATAGTGAGCATCTCTCTCTTTTTCAGTGAAGGAAGTTCCTTTGTTATGTCGTGGGTCACGCAACAAAGTATGGCCACTGCAACATAAGTGAATGATGATAGTCTGTCAACAACTGTCACAACTATCTTTAGCAATAAATTTCGTTCATCAAATTCGTCAAAGTTAATGATCGATATTTAGTCAAAAAAGGCCCTTTCTATTTTAATTTGAAAAGTTAATCAGATGTCATATGCAGGGAATTGATCACAATGAATTTATTGACTACTACCACCATAGTAGTAAAAGCCTCTTTAGCTTGCCCCAATCAATTTATCATAACATGACATAGAGACGTTCACACTTAAAGAAAAGCACATAAAGAAAAAATATAAGACTAAGGGGGTGCATTCAATTTAGATTTTGTAAGATTTTAATTGATTAGTAATAACTCCACAGCATCACCAACATAGATATAAAAGTTAAATCAGAATATAAATTGTCAGATTAAAGACAACTCAAATCTCCAACCAAATATGAAATATGTTTGAGGCAAAATGCAAAAACCAATATAACCTGCAAAAATAATATACAAGTCAAACTAGAATAATACTATAGTGATAGACTTTTCTAAATCACTATATATGGCTTCAGAAAAATAAAATTCACTGCTAATAAACAGAAGCCGCGCCAAGAATTGCATAAGATCAGAAAAAGACATAAAGTACATCAAATCTACAAGTCAAAATATTAACTAAAGTGATGCAGTCCAGAATCACAACATTATAGAAGTACTCGTATTATATTGCAACGTAAAGACTTCCCTGTACAGAATAAAGAGATAATAAACAATAAGACAAAAACAAACTAAACCCTGAAATTCTAAAACCCATATAAATAAATAAATTAATCAAAAGGTAACAAGATAAATCAGAAAGAACATACACACACACATAAAATAAAATAAAGTGAGAATGTTATAAGTCACCTGGCAACAGAGATGGCCCAGGGAGTAATAGGCTGATCTTGAGTAGCTCTATCCTCACCATACATATCCTCAGCACCACCAGCAACACCAGATTTTTGACCCTCTAATTCACCATTCTTCATCTCTTTCGATGTACTATCTTCCATTATAGCCCTTACTTTTTTGTCCACTCTAGACCCCAAGAAACCAGAACCTATCTTCTGCAAATAAATCTCAACAACACTCAATTCCCAACAAAACAAACACACACACACACAAACACTTGTTTATTAAACCAAGAACACATCAAGAAACACCCACCTTTTATAACCCAGAAAAATCAAACCTTAATTCTAGATTGTTTGACAAGAAACTACCCTTTTTATGAATTATGCTTATTTGTCAAAAGCTGAAATTTTTATGACTGACCCACTTTATATATACACACAGAATCAAGAAAATGATATCTTTATATACATACACTAAACACATTGTCATTAATATTAGTATTATTCAACCATAAACATAGACTATACAAATACCAACCATAATAAATCTTCTCCTGGGAATCATATTCAAATGGTAAAAAGTAATATAATAATGGTGTTAGTGTGTGTGTTTATAATCTATTTTCCGCGTATATAGTGTACCAGAAAAATAAAGAATTGAAATTTGAATACTTGTTTTTTAAGCTGCCTAATCAGAAAAGTCAAATAATATTCAAAGGAAAATTTCAATTTTTCTCTTCTTTATTCTTTTTTCAGTCACCTTCTTCCCGAATTAAATTAATACATGCCAATTAAAATATTATTGTTTAGGTACTATCATGTATTACAACTTTTTAACCCGAAGTACGGGATAACTAATATTTAAGTAAATTAACTTTTTATTGATATTTTTATTGATATTTAATATAAAATTTTATAATATTAAGAATTTATGTTAATATTATATTTCTCTTATTTTATATAAATTTATTCTATTTAATATAAATATGTTATAATTTGGACATGTATTATAATAAATATATAATTAGGTCTAAAAAATAAAATTTTAGTTAATATAGATATATATATAGTTATGACCCGTATTATAATAAGTAAAATTATATAGAGTAATTTGAACTCGTGTTATAATAAATCATTTTTTCTATTGTGTACCCAAAGAAATACAATAAAAGATAAGTTGTCAAATTTTAATTGACTCATACATATTAATGATAATGGACCCCTTATATACACAAAAAAATCCTACTAATAAAAAAAGTCACCTCATAAAAGTGTCGTGAAAGTAAGTAACTAATGTGTGTCCATGGACCCTGAAAGAATTATATACATGTATATTTTTTAAACCCGTGGCCCGGTACCGATCCACGAACCAAAATTTTTAATTTTTCGATTATAATAATATATTATAGATATAAAGTATGTTATAAGATTTTATTTAAATTAATTAATTAATAAAAAGAATTCTTGATAATGGTATATTACATTAATACATTGTTCCTGAATTTTAAATAAGAAGAAAATCGAGTGGAACAGAAATAAAGTAATATAATTTTCATTCATATTTATGTTTTTCAGTTTTTTTTAATGAAGAAACCAAGTGAAAGATAATGATTTCTTATCAAAAATTTTAGTCAAAAGATAAAATGAAGAGAAAAGTAAATGAGGAGAAATTTTTTAAAAAATTGATATTACAAATATACTTTTATTATTTATATTATTATATTATAATTTTTAAATAAAAGAATAGAATTGTAATCTATTAATAAAATATATATATTTCTTTTAAGGGAGCACATGAATGAAAGTAGTTTCGCTCTTTAATTTTTAAATTCAAAAATAAATTAATAAAAAAATTTACATTTCTTTCCCTTTAAAAAAATTTTACATTACATATTTTCCACACCTTAAAACTCGAAAAAAAGTCCCCAAGTTTTTTTGTCAGGCGAACAAACATGGAAGCCATGTATGGCCTAACGAATTTTTACGCACCTTTGTGAATTACGTTCAATTGATATTCTTGGTTTTGAGTTGGGTCAAGTCATAAAAGCCCTTCAATATGAGGTGGGTAGCCATGGGATTACGCAAAGGGAGGATCACGCACCATGTTCATGCATGTAGTATTTCATTTCACATATTCTAGATTTAAAATGGAGACTGTTGTTATAAACACTAACTAATACTCCCCGTCTCATAATTGTTGTCTCATTTTGACTTTTTAAAGTCAATTTTTTTTAACTTTGACTAATAATTTAAAAATATTTATTTATAATTTTACGACTTTATAAATTGATTCATAAAATAGAATAGTTAAATTTTATTATAATATTTTTCTAAAAAATATATATTATTATATAACATGTTTAATTTATTAGTCAAAATTGATTAATTTGACTTTAAAAAGTCAAAATGAGATAAGAAATATGGACCGGAGGGAGTATTTCAAATTTGAATTCGTTCGGTAAATTTAACATTAGTGACTCTAGTATAATATTTAAAATGTAATTCGACACCAATATATTTTATAAAAAATTTAATACAATTTAAACAAAGAATGTGAATTGTGTATTCATGCATAACGTACGTATATTTGTGATGCATCTTCGCAACATGCAAATGTGTTGAAATTGTATGACGACTGTTAAGAAATTTGGTCACATATATATACGATCAAAAACAAATTCGAAGAGAACATGAAACTAAATTCAAGTGTACGGACGATAGATTCTTGAACATAAGAATTTGTGTATACCTTTTTCAGCAGCCGATGAAAGCATGATTCCTCAGCCATTTCTTGCAAACTTTTTGCTACGTACTTGATCAAGATTCAATCACACAAAGTTGTGTGGGTGGTGTATATATATAAGGGCAGTTATTTGTATGTATACTCTCAGATTGATCGAAGCTATATAGATCAGGATTAATGGAACTGTAGCATAGCATAGTATATTAATATTACAATATGTATATATAAACCTCGGAAGCTAAGAATGTGTACGTAAAGAGGCTTGACTAGGAAACCAGTGTGCTCAAGTAAAGAACAACTATATATACAATTCGCACAAGTAATATTTTTGTTCCCTTTTCCATAAAGAAACAATATGTTAGGAAATACAAATTATGTATACATAAAATTAATACAAAACGCAAATCACCTATTATACTGGTTCTATATGAAGCACTGCAAAACTTATAGGGACCGTTCTATTAAGTTGAATCAAGTCAAAAAGTTATCGGATACAAAAGTTATATTTGAGTTTAACTCATATAGTAAATGAGTTGAAATATAAGTCGAATTCAAATTATTAACGAATTTGTGAATTTATTAAATGTTTTGATGAGTTTTTTTATAATTGATCAAGTATGCCTATAAGGACTCAAACTCTTACGGATATGAGTCTGTCATTGAATTGTCGTCAAGTCAAATGCTTCTTGCAAGAAGTTTCATGACAAGTGATGGTCTCATCAGTCAAATGCAGGAAATTTAACGAAAAGTGATGATCTCGTGGAGATTATAAAAAAAGTGATCCCACAGGAATTGTATATAGAGGTGATCTCGCAAGATTATAGTATAAAGACGACTTCATAGATATCTTATAAATATTAATGTGATATGAATCTGTAGAGCTAGCGGTACCTTCAAATCACTAAATAATACGAGTATCAAATAATAAGGCGAGTCTATAGAGTTGGAAGTTTATTCGTCAATTATCAAAAATTCATGCTAAATGATGTGAATTATCTATAATGATTGTAGGTGTCCTACATTGATTAGTGAGCTGAACTAATTTCCTGAGTTACATGTAAACTTCTAAAGATCGTCATGAATGATTAGGAACTAGTGAGTCGGGTCGGTCCTGCTCTTCCCATGCCTTTCAACTACTCAAGATTGAGTTAATTTTACGAACAAGTGTGTGAGCGGAATGAACTTGTAATGAATGGTAAGCGACCTCATTTAAATTTTCTCAACTTAATTAAATAAAGTGTGGTCGTAATAAACCATGATCGAAACCAATTATGAAATGAGCCGATCATTTAGACTATTAAGCATGTTTAAGACTCAATATGAGATTTCGGCATTTCGCAAAATATAAAAAAGACTCGATATGAGTTGTATTATTATGTGCTAATGACTTGGATATATCGAAGAGCAAGATGATATGAGTTAAAATATATAAATTAAAATATTAAAATTTTGATAATCGCTTGTTAATTGACATTTGAGTCGGGTGAGTAAATTAATAATTATGCATAATTTTTTAATAAAAACACTTATTTAAACAAAAGTAATGAACCAATCCATTTTAAATATAAACACAAATAAAATGGCATAATATATGCAGAATTTGATAGTGCATGTTTTGAATCATTAAATTATTAATAAATAATATATATGTATATATATATACTATATTATTAAAGATGAAATATTAAAAGTTTGGTAATTCGCCGGTATTTGAGCCGGATAATTATTATTGGCCCTATTTTTTAAACACTAGTCTCTTAATTAAAAGACATGTCACTCTAATCTCCTAATTAAAACAAATCTCTAAACAAAACACCCAAACATTATCTTATTAAAATATAAATATAAATAAAATATATGAAAAATTATATAAAAATATATATATATAATTGATAAATGGCCCTATATAACACAATTTGGAGACAAAATGTCCAAAATGACATAACTTGAATAAATGACCCCAGATAACACTCCAAAACGGAATTTCGTGTAGCGTTGGGAGAATGAGCCGAAAACGCTATTTCGTATAGCGTTTTAGAATAATAAAAAAAGTCTCGTACATAACACAACTTAAAGTATTGTTTTGCCATAAAACACTATTTTGTCTTACATTTTAAACTTCAAAAATTAAAAAATAATTGTTCAAAACGCTACACGATGCAGCGTTTTGAGTAAACGTGACGCAGATTAGCGTTTTAGAGTGTTATTTTGAATTATTTCTCCTATTTATGTCATTTCGAACATTTTATTTCCAAATTGTGTAATATATGGCCAACACCCCATATAATCATATAACATTAAATTATTATTATAAACATAAAACTAAATTCAAATTATATAAAATATATTAAAATAAAAATATTAAAATACTAAAAAAATTCGCATAACACGATATATAAGTCAGTAATTTTTAAATGTAGTAACCTGTATGCTTGGATGTCTTTTTTCTTTTATATAATTAATTTGACTTGCATATTTTACGATATATGAATATATCTTCAAATAAATCTCGAGCGTGAGCGAGAATCGCGTGTAAACCCTTACCAATTTCACCTCCGTTACATGTTTGGCAGTGATCCATCCATGGGCAGTAAAAAAAGCGTACCTGAAGCTCCACAAAAAATCAAATATAATATCTACATGATACGTCCACTACTAGCTTAGCTTCTTGTTCCTCAGTTTCATCAATTAAACTAGTCTATAGATTACTTATATTGTTGTTGTTATTCAGCGACAGCGAGCGAGTGAGGGCTTTTTGGTAAATATTCATGGATCGTCTCCGGCAACGACACCGTCAGGTCTTCTCCGGTTTCACTAAATCCGAGGTTTCTATTATCCCTCCCTCCCTCTCTCTCTACTCATTACAACTAGATTGCACCTGCTTTAGATATATATGAGTGTGTGTGTGTGTGTGTGTGAAGTGATTGTCCTGATGTGTGTGTTTTGGAATTGATGCCGATAGTTTAGTGATTCATTGTTGTTATTGTTTACTCACGGATGATATATGAAATGATTTACACTAGTATAATATTATTTCATTTTTTTTTGTGATAATAGGGGTTTTTTAAGTTATAACGCTGTTAAATTCTCGTTTGAACGAAAACAGGTGGAGAGAATGGACAAGTTGCTCAAGGAATCAGGGGAAGAGACCACTGATGTTGCGTTTTGTAAAAAACTCACTCGGAGTTTTAAGTGAGGATTCTTACCCTTATTTCCATATTATATATATATATGATCGATGTTGTCAGTTATCAGTGAGTTGGGATATGTTTATGATTATTTTGTTGTATTCTCGAGGGTGAACATTGTCTTGAATATTTGTTTGTGTTGTTATGTATGATTTGGAAGCTCTTCGAAAGGCCGAGCTGGGAAACCTGCGTTGAAGTGGACTGAGGTTGTTTTGATGTTTATGTGCGATTTATTTTTTTGGACTAGACTTTGTTTGTTCAGTTCCCAACTTTGGTTTATGTGGGTTTTATTATAGGTTCAAAGTTGGTTCCAGAATCCTCAGATTGGCTTGCCATCCAAAGAAGATTCTGTTGATGGCTCCAACAAGTCAACCCCAGATGCCTTGCCGTCGGACAAACCAAATGGAAGTACTCCTACATCGGAAGGTACTTTTATTGCTATAGTTGTTGCATGTGATAAGCATTAGTCTGTTAGGTTATGTGGTTTCATATTGGTTTTCGTTATGACCGTCCACTGATTCGGTGATTTTTTAGTTTCTTATCCTGTTAAAAATTTATTAAAGTTCAATCAACATCTAAGCATTTTTTCGATAAAAGTTTGTTTAATTTCATATAGTATTCATTGATGATCTTCGGTTGTCTTAATCTCCTGATTCCAAGTTTCATGTTCCAGTTTACATATATGATCTTTCGTCGTAGTGCTCTTCTTACATTCATCATGTGCTGAGAGCTTGAGACTACTTTATAGTGCAATATAGAATATTAGAATACACATCAAACTATCTCTACAAAGAGATTAAAGTTATCTGGATGAATATGATAAGGCAACTACTTTTTTTAGACTTGTAATCACATGTCATAGAATTTTCTAATCACAACAGGATTACTAGTAGATGACAACTATGTTTCTATCTTTTTGCCTTTGTTTTGATGAATTAACTTATGATTTCTGTAATTTGGATTGTGTGCTGCTTGTTTTTTGCTCGCTACTTTAATTAATGATACTAGAAGGTTTTATTATTGAGTAGTTGGAGTCACCGAGATGCTGAGATGGAGTCAAGTTAGTGTATTCCTGTACACGTGCAAGTTCAATAATGCTTGAAGAATGAATGGGGATACTAACTGCACAGTAAAAAAAAATTTGTCAGAAGGGCAAATTATATGCTTAGATCGTTGGTTATTCTATTGTGTAACGTGGAAGGTTTTGAGGGAAACCATAGGACTAGAGAATGGCATGGTGCTCAATCTGTTAGAAATGTAAAAGATTCCTGTATTGCATGAAAAGGGAGCATTGGTAAGTATAAAATTTGTAGGGTCAGAGATTTAGCTAGATAGCTAAAAAGCAGAACATGAGCATAAGATGGGGTTTCTGACAGTATATATAGCTTTTTTATGTGGGCATAACAGATATGATAAGAATAGAAACGGTGATACTAGAGGAAGGTTGAGAATTGAGATGCTACCAATTAGAAAGTGGCCTGAATATAATTTCAGAAAAACATGTATAAGATTTTTATTATTCTTGGATGACTGATGTAATGACATCTCATGTTGAAAATTTCTTTATGACAGGAGAAAAAGAATCAAATTCATCGAAGTTGGAATTTGAAGCCAAGTCTGCAAAAGATGGGGCATGGTAAGCATTCATAAAGTAATTACAATAATTGTTTTGTAGTTTTTTACATTATCTACCTACTAATGCTTACTACCAAAGTTTATTTAGCATATTGGATCTCTTAAATGAACCTTCTTGTAGTTTATGTAATTATGTTTGCATATGCATGTTACTTCATGTAATATCAGAGTTTTGATGTTAGTTATATCTATTTAACTTCATATTGAACACTATTCCAACAGTCCAATATAGATCTTAAATCAGTATTTGATCATACGATTTTTTTTCTAAGGGGTTTATGTGTCCACCGTGACATGCTGAAAGGCCCAAACTGTAAATAAATTAATCCCTCTCTGCTTTATCTTGCCTTTCTGTAGGCATACGATTTCATTTCATATGTATTAATATACTTTTTTTAAAGAGGAAAAAAACACTTAATGTGCATGAAGGTACTATTTTTTCCTTTAGGGGTTTTACATGTTCATTGTGGCATCCTTAAAGGGCTGAAATGTAATTAATCCCAAAAAAAATATTCATAAACTATATCTCTGAGACATCAGACATGAGATACTATATTGAATTTCAGAAGCTTCATAATTGAGCTTTGGTTTGAAATTTTTTATTGAGTTAAGTTAGTTTCACCAATAAATCTCTGCTATATCTTGCCTTTCTGTAGGCATACTACTAAACTTCATATTTTCTATTAGACTTTTTTTTAAGGAAGGGGAAAAAAAAATTGAACCTATAATAGCGAAGCTGCATATCCCGAAGGTCCATAGTCTTTGCTGGCTGGTTCAATATGCGTCTGGATTATTTTTTTTTCTATCCCTGCAACTGATGATGTAGATGACTTGCATATGTATTGTTATGTTGCATTTTACAGGTATGATGTTGATGAATTCAAGGATTGCAGAAATAGTAATATTTCAGGAGAAATGGTAAGTAACTGATTCACATTGTGGACCCTTTATGATTGTTTAGTTGGGTGTTTCTTTATTACCTTGCCTGCTTTTGCACATGCTGTGTGGAAAGGAATGCTGGTTGGACCCTGTTTTGCTGCTTCTGTTAGCTGCATCCTGTTTGCCCCCTGTGAATTTCTTATGTTTGAGACTTTAGTGTGCTTGAGACACCTATCTAAACCGGCTTATCAAATTTTCTTTTTGATATGGAATAATCATGGTAAAAAGTTGCACTTACAAGAATTTGTATGGTTTTATGACAGTCTTTTGGGTTTTTCATCTGATCTGTTTCAGGAAGCTCTTGTAAGATTCATCGGCTTTGGATCAGATGAAGATGAGTGGGTGAATGTAAAAGAATCTGTTCGTGAACGCTCTCTCGGTTTAGAGCCTTCAGAGTGCCATACATTGAAAGTTGGTGACCTAGTGTTATGCTTCCAGGTAACTCAATTTTTACTTGCTTATTAAGCTGGATTGTTGCAAAATAATTTTTTTATCCTAAAGTAGCTCTGCTTTGATTTGGGCTCTTTTTTTATGGTTTGTTAGGAGAGAAAAGATGTGGCAAAATATTATGATGCACATATTATAGATATCAAAAGGAGGTTGCATGATATAAGGGGGTGCAGGTGTACTTTCTCAATTAGATATAACCACAATAACGTTGAGGCAAGTGCTATGGCAAGTCTGCTACGATATTTAGAAGTTTCTTTGTTTGATACTAGAGTAGCAAGTATATACTTTTCCAACTCTTACATATACTGTGTCTCTTTCAGGAAAAAATTGGTTTGTCTAGATTGTGCCGCATACTTAAACCCCAAGCCAACATAGTGGACGAAGTACATAGCTGAGGGACTTTCAGAGGAGGCAAGCTTTTAGTTGTTCATTATTAGTATATGGGCTGGTTAGGTATATGAACAATATCCAAACCTGGACCTGATAAAGTGTAAAGTACTGGACAGCTAGGAACCAGTGTTTAAATCATGTCATTTGTACGTGGTTTTTCTGGATCTAGTGCTAACTGAATGTGGTAGGAACCAGTATGAAATTATATCACCAATACAGTCGTGTTTGAAGTGCTTTTTTTTCCAAACCAGTGCATATATCTTCAGGTGCAGTAATGTTTGCTTGCTACCCAGCCCTGGTTTGTTTCACTAGTTTTAGTTTAGTTGGGGAATTTCGACTTTCATGGAATCAAGTTAAACTCATAGTTACGGGGGAACTGAAGTATCAGTGTTTGGCTAGAAGTTCCTCTGTCCAAATTGAGAATCAGTGAACCAAAAACACATCTAGGTACCATAAAACTTTCAAGAACATAGCCATGTTACATAAAGACAAATGGAAAAAATTATGAAGATGGGAAAAAAGTTTTAATCCAGTAGACTTCCAGATACACTAATTGAATTGAATTGAATATACACGATTTAGAGCAGGCATGATCCATGTGAATGAACGTTTAATAACTGAAATGTAATGAAAATTTCATCTTGCATGTAGGAGAGACGTGGAGTCTTGGTTCAGTTACCGGCTTTTTACCAAAACTGATGTAAGATTTATGGTTAGGTTGAATAGTCCAGAAAGTTCACTCGTTATAGTCTTGATCCAAATCAAAGGGCTTATAAAAAGAAGTAAAACCAATATCGTATAACGTTGTGAATTATTATTATTATTATTTTAAGATTTGAATCAAGAATACTGCTTATGAAAAACCACACTTCTATCAATCTCAAACAGAAGGTATTAAGTGGTTCAACGTAGAGTCTAGGGGCGGATCTGGAGGTTGAGCCGGATGTGCATGAAAAGTTTGCATGCATACAAGATGCCTGTCTGCAACAGAAGTTGATTATTTAGTGCTCTTCTTTGTTTTGAATTCAGCTCCGCTGACTCTTGAGGTTGGGACTCGCGAGTCGTGAGCTGCTTGTTAGTGAACTAGTACAAACAAATTTGAGCTTGAACTAAGCTCTAGTATCCATTTCTTAGCAAATTAAACTTGAGAAAGACAAAAACAAAAACTTGACTCCATTTTAGCAGTAGATACAAAGGGCTAGGAAGCTGAGTGCTAACATAGATTAAAAAACCTCCACTAGCCATTCAATAAGCAATTAGACATTAGAATAAGAAACAATTCAATGTATTTGTAGATAACTAAATATCACAGCCCACTAAAATTCTCAACAAACATGTAACATAACTTGGAAGGGGGTTCCAAGGGAATCACGAACCCGACTTCCTAAGTTTCATATGAAGCTATTAATTGACCTAAAATGAGATCCAAACAAGAATAATTTAACTTCATTTTCACTGGAAATTTACTAACATAAAATAACTAAGAAGGCTAATCCTTCCACATGCCCTCCAATGGCTTTGGTCCTGAGTCTTGCCCCCATCAATCCGGTAGCAATTTAGTTCAGATGCAATGCTGATCCAAAATCTTTTGATAGCAATACAGTCCTGCAAGTAAATAGGCATTACACTGTGGAGAGAAGGAAAACAACTCTATGCACAGTAGCGCAAGAAGTTATTTCAGGAAACGTTAACAGACTATGAACCACATCACAGAAAATTCAAGACCGTTGGGGAGAATATTGATAAGGATCTACTCGTGATGACCAGACATATTTACATCTCTATCTGTGTGCGTGTGTGTCTCTGTGTGTGTTATAGCAAAACAGACAAATTTGTAACCGTGATAAGTATGTTGCAAGCAAAATTTTAGAAGCAATAGAAAACCGCATCATTGCAAATTTAAAGTTCTTATTCATGTCTTCTATTTTGGACTCCTTGGCAATCTTATGCTTACTATCCATGTCCCACTGCAGTACTGCACTGCATATGCAGAAGAAACAGACTATTTCAAAATTATAGTTACATTGTTGCAGCATTTAAGAAGCATGCATCTCCTACGACCTAGACACCTAGTAGGATTGGTGAACCCATAAAAAATAAGCCCTGTGCAACAAAGGTTTAAAATCATATCCTTCATAGCCTATGCACAACGTAAAAATCCCACTGGACCAACTACTTTATTAAGGCTACATTTGGTCTCTTGGTGCAGCTACAAGTAGTTGTATTAGGTTGTTTCAATGCATTTGACAATTAATGCTTAATTTTCGTTATTATGCTTTACATATAAAAGCTATTAGCATGTTGAAGAGCATTCAAATATCATGACAAAAAATCACAAGGAACAGTATAAACACATAACAAAGTAAAAGCTTATTAATGCACATACCGGTTCTTCCTACTAGATCTGTTTTTCTTGATTTTGCCCTTCGCAATACTTTCCATCCCCTTAACAAAAACTAGGCTCTCTATGTGACTGTAAGACTCGCCCCAAAGTGGATTCAAGTAGTCGAACCAGCCATTGTAAAACGCACGATCACGAGTTTCAGGGTAACAAAAGTAAGGAGTCCGTTGAGCACCCAAAAAGTTCCCTTTCCAAGTCTCAAGTACAATCTCACCCGTGGTCAAGCACTGAGGAATTCGCAATCCTTCAAAAGCGTGCTCAATAGTATATATTTTTGTCCAGTTATCATTGTTCTCATCCAGCACATACATATCCACCAAGTGGTTTGGATGCTCACCAGGGGAATGAACAAGGGCAGCAACAGAATCTTTCCAGTTTAGAGGATGCACACAAGTAGTCTTATTCTTGATGTGCTTTGGATAACAAATCTTCTTATAAGCTCTGGTCAAAGGATCAAATGCAGCCAAAATTTCATGCAGATAAGGGTTATATGTATCCAAATCTTCTGGTAGCAGATCAACTCCTACAAAATACGGAACACCTCTGAGAATAAAATGTGAATTCAGTAAATTGGGCCAGAAGGGAATACAATCTCCCTCATCAACATTTGTCCAAGAATCACTGTTAACAGAGTAAATTTCAACACGAGACCAGCAATCCCGAGATTCTGGAACAAGACGTACAGGTATAATTCGTACAATCCTAAAATCATCCTCCTCCGCAACATAACCCAAGCCAACAGTCCTCAGATACCCCGCAAAGCCGTCCCTATCACTATCCCAGTCACATTCTGGTCCTGGAAGCCTAATCGGTTTCCACATATTAATAGCCGGGTTCCACAAGGCAACAAACCGCCCCTTGATTTCTTTACAATGACTCGCTAGACATATAACACCATTAATCGAACCCACCATCATCATATATTTAGAAAAATCAGTGAAATTAATCGTACGGGGGTAATCAGATAAAACTTTAGAATCTAAATCAATTTCAAGAACAGGAATGATGGGGTCACGCAGACGCATATAAGCAATAACTTTCCAACAGTCTTGAACTTAAAATCATAAGCATAAGTGTTACATACAAGTTGCTTATTACATAAAGTGTTGTGATAGAGATGCATGGATATAAATGTTGGGTCATGAGTACGAAGCAGCCAAGACTAGGAAACACACCTAAAGCGAACAAGAGACTTGACCGGAGTTCGAAAAAGAATCTGATTGATGAGTTCTTCAGGTAGGGTTGTTACAATGGGTTGTGTTGATCGAGCAGATGATGATGATGATGATGGTCTGTTGAGCTTTTGGTTTCTTCTACCACCTCTTCCAGTTTTGCCCATTTTTCAGTTAGAGTAGGGTTTCTGTTTTAGGGTTTAAGAGTGTCTTGAATCTTGATACAATCCCCTAAGCATTACCTTAAAAAAATAAGGGGTCCTCGTGAACGACTTGTTAAAATAATACACTGCTTCCAATTGTTTGGATCAAGATTTTAATCGTTGAAATTTAAAAAAAAATGCTTGTTTTTAAAAAATTAAAAAATATCGATTAGTATAATTCTTCCTCAATATTTGTATAATACTTCCTCTTTCCTCATGGCTTGTTTGTCTTTTTGATAGTTTAAATTGATTGAATTTTGATCGAAAGTGATTTATATTAAATAATTGAAATATATATATTATTGAAAAATATATTTAATCTATTTTAAAATATAATATTTAATTTTCGTAAATTATAAAAGAATTAGTCAATTTAATTATTAAAAAGTCAAACAAATTATTTGAATTGAGAGGGTTATGTTAGTTAGGTATGTATATTAGTTTTTAAAAATTTTGAGATTAGGATTTTTCATGTGCTAAAACTGTTATCAAAATTTGAAATCAGAACTCTTATTTTGTGTCGAAATTTGTGAAAGTCGTAATTTATTGGGCTGAATTCCGAGATAAGCCACTTTTACCTATATATTATTATCAAGCGAGGTAAGGAGTCTTATCTTCAAAAGTAATTGATGTAAATTACATCAATAAAATCAAGATGGGTAAGATCTTGTTGTGTAGGTTGTTATCAAAATTGTTTAGATCATATTTTGTTTCACAATCAAGTTGTAATTGATATTCGGGAGTTTGTGTGTTTCAATGCATGCATTAAATTTTATTTATTTAAAAAATTGATGTAAATTACAGTGTGCATGTTTGGGATATCAGTTAACTTATATGGGCCAAAAGCCTATTTGCACTTATATTTGCATGTTCGGCTGCCTATCTAATATGGGCTTTTTATCAACTTATTATCCCAGAAAAGTTAAACCCGGTGTACTTGAATTTTATTAAAGTTTATTTAAACATGTGGTAAATATTATATTAAATTGTGAAAAAAATGTAAAAAAGGAATATTATAAAAGAAATTATTGAAAAAAGTTAAAGAAATGCTTATGATGAAATAAAACAATATATCAATTTTTTTCTCAAATCAATAAATTTAACTTTCATTTAATAAAATTATAATTAATGAAATAATAAATAAAATCTTAGTTATTTACCAATAAAATAATACGAATTTCATTTCATTTAATCTAAATTTTATCTTTTTCCTAATAAACAATAACATTTCTTAATATTTAAACATATCTTAAATATGAAATATTGGACCTTGGAGTGCTTGTTGAGACGAAAAATATCATATTAAATTTCTTAAATAATTTATATTTTTGACAGGATTCAAATTTTATTCAAACACTATTTAATCCAACATAAAAACATTATTTTATTATTTTTTAAAAAAATATTTACTAACTTATAAGTAAAATTTACCAAACACTTTTATTTAACTTATCTAACTTATAAGTAAATCACCCAAACACATTAATAAACTTATAAGTTATTAATTATTTATCTTATCCTATGTAAGTTAAAAATAACTTATGTTAAGATTATCCAAACGGGCCCAATATAACATACTTCCTCCATCCACTGTAATTTATGAAAAAATATGCGTCTTAAAAAAATATTAATTATATAATTTGTTTCCATTATAACCCTTCATAATTGTATTAAATTAATGAAATTATTTATATATTCGAATTAATCAAACATTGGAAATAGTAATGTAAGAATATTATTTATAAAAAATTTTATAAAATTGTTTTGAAAATAGAGAAGGACAGGTAATTGGCAAATTTTTTTAAAAAAAAAAGACAAGGACGGGGGAATATTTTTTTTTAATTTCAACAGTTAAAATCTTAATCCAACAATATGAAAGTACTCATATGTTACTTCGATTCTAGCATGTGATTACTATTTTACTAGGGCCATAACCCATAACCGAAAAATAAATGGTGTATGAACAGTGAATACTAATAAGAGTTGCATGATTAGCTAGCTAAATTGTGTGACTTCTAAATATAATTTTGTTTTATGCATTTTATTAGAAAATTGGGAAATAATTTTGTTTGGAATGATGATTTGGTATATGATAAACGAATGTTATTGTGAAATTGGAGAAAATTAAAATTGAAATGTACTTAAGTTTTACATTTTGCGATAGGGGTTGATAATCCACGATAAATTACAAATTTTTCTAAATTAAAATTTTCTAATGATGGAAACATTACTCAATTTAAAGAGACTCGGTCTTATGCGAAATAAAAAATTGATTAAATATCATTTAATATGCTTTGAAAAAATTACAAAAATCATTTTCAATACTCTATCTCTTGGGACAATGACATATTTATCTTCCATAATCTTTCCTCTTTTTCTTTTAATCATCATGATGCCACCAAAACCACTCAATATTATTTGACACCTTCAAAAATATTAATAAGAAATATCAGAATTAATAACAAAGTATGGACTTGCATGGTTTCCAACCAAGTGATTACTGTTAAAAGACTATACAAGCTTCATCTGCTACAAGTACTCTCCAAGGACAGACGGTTCTAAAGGGATTTAAGTTTTAACCCAATCGAGAACTAGTGCACGCCCAATAAATTTATTACAACCCAATCGAGAACCAGTGCACTCCCTAATAAATCTATTGCAATAGAAGTTTTCCGTGCACCAATACAAGATTGACGTACAAATTTATCCAGACTAACAGATGAAGTCCATTGGTTTCCTACCAAGAGGTTTCGTACTAGCGCGTGCTCCAAGCACAGGGATTCCAATATATATCTCAACAAAAACATGACGCCTCATGAAACAGTTTGACCATAGCAAATGGATGCAATATATAGATTTTTTGCCCATTTCTCCTACAGAATATTGCCCAAAAGTATAAGATATATGTTGCAAAATAAAATCTATAAATTTACAAACGTAAAGGGTATGCAATGTACCCACCTTGACATGTGTGCTAGGGAAAGCAGAAGTCCTTAATGTTTCTTGTGTCTCATCAGCTGGTTTTCTTCTTGGTATACTTAGAACAATAGCAGATTGGTCCATAGTTGCAGCAGTTGATGTGATACGATAACCTGCATCCCACCTTCTATGAATACCTTCACTAGGATATAAGAAGTCTAGTTCCACAACCTGCAAGTAATTGCAAAAGAAAAAACAAACAATAAGATGGTTGCACCCGCAAGCATGATCTCTTACTAAAGACAAATCCATTCTAAACAAACCTGGTCAGAATATCCAGCACCACGGGACATTACAATCCCCCAACGGCTTCCTGCAGTTGCCATGGCAGTAACAAAGAATCCCTCTCTCCACTTCTTGTTTATCCACTTAAAAGGAAATGAATCACTAACTTTATAGGACTGCTGTGCATACTGCGTGCCTAGATATTAGGAAGAAAAAAGAAAAGAGAAAGATTTATCTAAAAATCTCAATAGGTAAACAAAGATAAAACAAGGCGTGCAGCAAGTCCACTAACCCTTTGACATTACCACGAGTGAACTCCCGTTGTTAACCCCTGCTATTGCACTAATGTAATAATTTTGGTCCCATTGTTCCATGATCCATTCCTTAAATAAATTATTTTAATATATTAGGTAGCTGAATAAAAAAAAAATCTTTTATATGAACAAAATGTATTCGAATCATGACATAATGGTATTAAAAAAGATGATTTACCTTGTGAAGAAACTGTGGTGAGATTTCATAAACTTGAGAAGAGAACCCAGTTCCCGCATCCATGATTATAGCCCATAGGTTCGAACAAGATGCCACACAACTTATATATAATCCATCTTCATTACCCTTCTCAATGTGTTGACCAAGTCTCCCTTCTGCTACATTGTAGTGATATCTACAGCATCAAGTAGATAAATGACTTCATTATCCACTTGACACAACACTATTTGGGGTATGCTTAAAAAAATATACATACCTTTGCTTCATAGGACGTCGAGCATTATAGACACTAATCCATTGGGTTGCAGGCATTCCTATCCTAATTTTCTTCTTTGGTTTGTCTTCATCTTCTTCATCCAACGCAAGACGTCCTCTTTTATGTCCAACTTGAAGCTACACACATATACAAGTCTTTAAAAATATCTTAAGACAGAGTTTCTGGACTTTTGTTAGGTTCAACATAAAATACAATTAATTATGCCTTACAAAGTGCCAGAAGAATGTACCAACAGTCCAGTTACTTGTAGAAGAACAGGAAGATGAAGGGCTAAAAATAAAGGTGTATGGATTCATAAATGCTAAAGCATACCTTCTGAGCACCTTCAGTATTAATTGGCCTCACATCTGGATTTGGACAGACTATTCCATCAAAAAGGGTAATATATTTTGCATAGTTGGGCTTCTCATCAAACTTCAAATTCACAACATGTTCAATAAATTCCCGAAAGGGCGCAGGAGAGAAAGAACAAAGAGCTTCTGGGGAGGTTGCCATCTTCTTCTTGCAGACAAGGAACCCTTTATTTTCACCCTAATAAGACCACTAATGTAAGATATGTGATAAAGATGCCACAACCAAAACCTCTGCAAAATATGGAATCTACGAACCTGGAAACCCTGCCAAGGCAGTCGTCCGCGAAGAAGAAAAATGAGTGTGTAAGCAAGAGACTCTAAATCATCTCGTCGGCTAGCAGTTCTTCCAAGATGAGCATGTGCACTGGCATAACGGACAGTCCCCCTATACCAAGAATGCTTGTGCCTTAATTTAAACTATTCACATTGTACAAATATACTGATGGAGTACAAAAGACAGAAGAAAGGTTAAGATAGCAAAGATCATGTTATAAGATACAGTACCTAAAAACATCTGGGCGCTGATCATAGTCAACATGTTGGCTTGTTGGGCTATCCCTCCATTTCGTAGCTGATATCACGAAGAATTCAAAACTTTGAGAAAATTCTCAGATTAAATAAGGCAAGAACAGATAACCTACAGGTAAAGATATTTAAGATCGACAACTTTACCTAGTCCAAGGTCAACAAGAAAGAGCTTTTTCTCTTCTGGTGTTCCAGGGGGACCAAGCAGAAAGTTCTCAGGCTTCACATCCCCATGCACATATCTGCGCACATTACATTACACAGATTTGTACATTGTAAATTCACAGATTTCTTTAAGGTATAATATTTTGTTACCTATCTTTGAAAAAGATTTACAATGTCCTTTAGAATATAAGTTACAAGCGAAGATGAATATAATTACCCTTTAGAATGCACCTTCTCAAGAATAGAAATGGCCTCAATAGCAATACATGCAACCATTTCAGTCGACATCCTAGAGTAAACAAAGTGAAAAATAAGACAGTATTAACTGTTTATTGAACCATATACGATTATATAGTTATTCAAAATCTGGTATACAAAGATAGCTTACGTATGAGATTTGTTGTTCCAGACATCCCATAAACTAGGGCCAAGCATGTCCATAACCTGTAATAGTTGTTCATTACACATTTGTGGCAGAATATATAATATACAAACAATCTATGAGTAGTCTTCTTCAAAAAATGAAAACAAATAAAATATAACAAAAGTGACATACCATGATGTAGTAATCACCTTGCCGGCCTTTGTAGTGGACTCGTGGAATGCCGTGACTGCCCCCTAGTGAACTGAAGAAGAACACAGTAACTAAATTACACTAAAAGACTTTTCAATAACTCAACTAATGTACTGCTTCAATATAAAGTAAGAATACTGTGCAAAACTCCTCACCCGTAGACTTGCCACTCATAAGGTGGTCCGTGGTTACATCCCTTGCTGTTCCTGTGCTCGAATTTTAGAGCAACCTAAATTTGCAAAGCATTTCAGTTATTTAAGCACTACTGACCATGTTCACGTGCCACAGCCACTACAATAAGTACCATACCTCCACTGCTCCTGCACCAGTTCTTTCAAGTGGAACCGGAGCATTAACTCGACGTCCTACATATACTTGTCCAAATCCTCCTTTGCCTAGTTTTCTCTCAACTTTATATGATGGGGAAGTACCAACCTGGACCTGTTACACAGAAGCAATAGTTGAATACAAATGGTTACTAAGCAGTACATATATTACACATCAACATCAGTCCACACCAGTAAAAGTTCCCTTAAGCTTATATCATGACCCATCTAAAAAACTCAAAAATACACACACACACACACACACACATATATACATATTGCATTTAAAGATCTTGGTAATGTATCGTGTATGATTAGTTAACCAAATCTTCTTTAAAAAACATAACACAGCTACAAATATCTATACTTGTACACTTATAGTTACATACCAGTAATCACCAATCAAATTTTTTTTAATTAGGCAACCTATATAAGCTCTAAAAATTGACACAAAAATTGTATATAAACTAAACCAGATACTCTCAGCTTGTCAGCAGTTCCTACTTAAAAACCAAGAAACTTGAATTAACACCAAATTTTGCAAAATACAGAGACCATAAAATATCACAAATATACATAAAGATAAGAAAACGTACTTACGAACCATAATTCAACTTTAAAAAATAATCCACATACATACAACTAGAAAACAATATTATATATAAAGATTGCATCTTTTTCTTTCTTTTACCACAAAACACATACTTATAATTCATAAATTGAGCTACAAAACATAATTAACATAATACAACCAAAACACCAAGAAAACATATACATATATACATAAAGATTGCATCTTTTTCTCTCTTTTAGCATAAACAAACATACTTAAAATTCATAGAATATAGAAAAATGAATATACGCACATATAGATACAGAGAGAAGAGAGTGATACCCTTTCAGGAATAGGGGTGGTTCCATCATCATTATCAGCATCCAAAGCAGCCTTCTTGTTGTTATCACCACCACTTTGTCCACCACCACCACTATCAAGCTCATCCATCCCCTCTCTCTCTCTCTCTCCTTTTTTTTCAAAACCCCAACACCCCTCTTGTTATTTTACTTATACGGTGTCGTTTTCAGCTCAAAGTTTGCAACTTTCTTGGAATCCGGATCCGAGTCGGGTCAGAAATCGGGTTGCTTAAAAGACAAAATTGGGTAATTGGAGAAGAATATGCGTGTTTATGTGTGTGAGAGAGAAACGGGGGATCTGTAGAGGGAGACTTGAATTGAAAAGTATAGTGGCTTCCCCAGACTATTTCGCCCTGTTTGGCTACATTCTTTTTGTATTTCTTCTTGCCTTAATTTTAATTTGTAAAATATTGTTGATAAATAAATTGATAAATAATACGAAAATCTTCCTCCTTTTATCAGACATTCTTTCCCGTCCTGAATTAAGAAGAAGTCATTTTTATCTTTTTCGGGATTAATTTTGAATTATTACGATTTAATAATTTTTTATATTGAAATTCATCAAACTTTTTATACAACTCATTTTATATAGCTATTATATAATTATAATCTAATTTTAAAATGCATATATTGTCTACAACTCTATCACCAATGAGTCATCTTTCTGTGCAACAATCTTTATAGTAATCTAATAACATATTTCATTTCTATTACTGCTCAAACTCTCCAATTTATTTGAAATTATAGTTTATTAATTAAATCTCATAAATATTAAAATATTTATTATTATTTTATCTATATTAAATAATTTTTATTATATATTATATTATTATAACTGACATATTAAAAAATTTTAAATTAAATATTTAAATCATATAAAATAATTAATATATATAACTTGTTAATACCGTCCGTGATTTACGCGGGTTATAAACTAGTATGTGATAATTTTATAGGGTAGAAACACAGAAGAAATTTTAGTAGTTTTGAAGAATATCACAAGTTATCCTTGAATGACTTGTTCTGACAAAATAATATAATGCACAAAGTACAAGCTTACCAAAACGTAAAAATACGAGGGATGTATATAGGCTAATAGGCTATACAGCTACAAGTAAATTAAACGTGTAACGTGCATGTGTACAGGCACTGGGATGAAGAAAGGCATTAACAATTACTTGTATGTGTTGTTACTTGTTAGGTGTGGTAGTTGCAAACAAGCTGAATTATATCTCAGTTGGGGGAGGAAATGAATCAGCCTGGTATGAGATCCTGTATCCCTTGTCACCTTGTGTCCTTGTGTGCTTTTGATTAAACTGGTCTCTTGTCCTTGGCAAAAAAAAAAAACTGGTCTCTTGTCACCTTGTGTGCTTCTGATTAAACTGGTCTCAACAAATTTGAAAATGTACAGGGTTCATGTTAGGTTTAGTTTAAATTTATAGGGAGGGAACATAGACGAGAATCGAGAGACACTGTTTCCGTGAAAACCGACTTGAAAAATATAATTACTTGATCATCTCTCTCTTCTACTAGTAGCTACACAAGGCACTGGTTGCTTTGCTTTGGCAGATAACACCATACAGGTTTTGCCTTTCTCTTTGAATGGAAGTCACTCTCCTACTCATTGCAGTGTGTTTCCTCATATATATTACCTTTGAATACTTAAATATGCACTTGGATTATTTTCTGCAATCACTGCTGCCTGTGCATGCTTTTTAAAAGCTTTTTGTTCATATGATTTTCCACACACATTTAAATTTTAGAAACTGATACTGGTAACCTGTAAAACTTCTTTGATATATAGATATACATATATTCACCTTCGGGATACCTGTGAACTTAAATCTTTTTGTAAGCTTTATGCATACATCTTCTTGAGCATCTGTACACATATATATTATTCATATATACAACAAGTATTCATGGTTGGTTTTGTTTAATCCATTTTGTTAATTTATTGAAACTTTGTTGGTTTATTTTGGTTCCTCGTGATTATGATATTACTTGTTTAATTAGTCTTATGGTTAGAAGAAGTGAATCTTGTACAGTCATCTTTTATCATTGTATCTCATTCCCACAAAAAAGGAAGGTTTAGATGAGTGGTTGGCTTAGTTTGTGTCGTGAAAACCATGTGAGGTTTGATGGACACTTTAGTATGATAATATAAAGGAGAAGATAGAGCTATATATAACTTCTACATGCATATCTTATCTTACATGATTCTATACTCTTTCTATATATATATCGTATTCTTCAGTTCAGATACAAACATCATGGCTCCTACTAGAGATAATTACCCTGCAAGAGTTGCTCTATACGGACAAACCACCAGTACTGTTCCACAAAGACCTCCAAAACTATCAATGGAAAGTCTGCACAGAACAATATCAGACATTTCGGCCGAACTCCAAAAAGAAGTCGATGCTGCAGTTGCAACTGCAGATGATGAAATGAAGCAGCAGCGGGTGCTTCCACCAATATCCGAGGTTGAAGATGCTAAGTGTGAGTGTTGTGGCATGTCTGAGGAATGCACACCAGAGTACATAAGCCATGTTCGAGATACGTTCTCAGGTAAGTTGATATGTGGGCTGTGCTCGGAGGCCGTGAAGGAAGAGATGGAGAAAAGTGGAGGAAAAATAGAAGAAGCTTTGAGTGAGCACATGAATGCATGTTCTAAGTTTAATAAGTTTGGAAGAACCCACCCTGTGTTGTTTCAGGCACAAGCCATGAAAGAGATACTGAAGAAGGGATCAGCAAGAGCAAAGTCATTGAGTCCTAAAGATTTCAAGGCCGACGTTTCAAAGAAGGGTGGACTTGCAAGGAGTTCAAGTTGTATTCCTGCGATTATGAAGGACTTTAACTGCAATGATCTAAAGATGATGAACTAAGTTTAGTGACAAAGTACAAACATGCATACTTTAATTATGTACAGTCGTATGTATATAAAGGGGAGTCGTGTACACTCTGTCGCACTTCTCTCTATACAGTTCAGTGTGGTTGTATCTTGTATGTATGTACAGGGGATCATGTATACTCTTTGTCATTCTCAATATACAGATCAAGTTATTTTCTGATTCTTAATTCCAGTGCCCATTTACTTAGGAGAAATAAAAACTCTCTTCAAGTAAGCACTTGTTTCTCAGAAAAAATTCCAAACAGTCACACTCAATATCAATTAGGTCCACTGGATATAGAAAGTATACTGGTTTTTAATATTCCTGTAACCCTGAAATCAAAATTACATAAATATCATGAACCGATACATAACAGTTATAGCTGCAAAGATCATAGGAAGACTTATTGCACCCTTTGCAGTCTGCACAACATATGATGTTGGCTCGGTAGCCTAAATTCTTTACCAGATTAGATAGCTGGTCCACAATCCAATTTGGACGAGAAAAATACAATCCACTGCTTCATTACCATATGTATCTCAACATTGGAAATTCGAACAACTCATCACCAGTGCCCTTCAGCCAATATGCTACGTGGACAAATTAGCCATCAAAAGTCAAGTCATCCTATTGCTAGTTAAATTGTATGATCTTGCTCAAATTCATCTTCTTCTAATTAGATTTCTTTCTGATTTTGCCTTGGGAAAATTAACAATTAGTTTCTTTATGCTATATAATTTACTGTTATTGCTAATGGAGAGGAACCGAGCATATCTTCACAGTTCACCTAGTTCTACTCCAACCTATACCTTCTGCAATCTCCTTTTGGAAAGAACTAAGCAGAGAAAAGGGTAATTTTGGAAAACAATTCATTCATTGCTGAACACCAAAAAAGGAAAATAAAAAAGATTCCTATCTAACTAAAAAGAAAAAAAAATCATATCAACTGCATAATGCAATATACACATGTTACTCTTTTGAGTATTCTAATCCACTTTCACCATAAAGGCATATACTAGTAGAGGCCTTATCTTATCCTTTAAGAATAAAAAATTGTGAGAAGCAAGGTCTCATGTATACTATCAGAAGAAAATTTAGCATAGTCACACACACACACATTTACTAATCGACCAAGTCCAACTATAATCAACTATGGCCATAAAGTTGAAATATCTTTTTCACACTACCTGACAGGAAAAGCTATGCAGGTAAACATCTACAGTTATACAAAAAGGTCACTACATTTATTCACGGTAAGCTGGTAACTGTCTTAGAACAGCTAAATATGGAGAACCTAAAAATCAGTGCATACGAATTGGTAGCTGCTGGCAAGTTATGAACTTTAAAAAATCTACAAACCTTGCCATCACTTGGTGTGCGAGTCTGTTACACTGGAAACAGCAACCATTGAGCTCTGGAATCCTTGTTGCCATGTTCTCTTCAGAATAGAGGTTGATACAACTCGTTTGTTAAGCGAAAAGTCACAAGTCACCACTTTCCACAAAAACCAATGTGTGTGTATGCGCTCCCAATCACATATCTGAAGATCTTCAAATACCTTATATGGGATTGAAGACCAACATGTGGAAGTAGACTTGAGAAAGCAGTTGGTGATGATAGTAGCAATAGCTCTGATTGTCCGCATCTCTTCCTCCGAGAGCAACTAAACTTGTTAGTTAAGGTTAAATTAGTATTAATGATAAAAGATAACTATAAGAAATTTACTAAGTAATGACAATTGGCGCGCGCGCACACACACACACACACATGCTCTTTTTATCACTTCCTGACACTTTTTATATACTCATGAATCTAGACAACCTCAACCCAGCTGCATCCAGCAGTCTTTTGTAAACCCATGCACCTCATTGAATCTCGAACCTTATTAGCATCATCCCACCTATTAGAACTGGCATAAGTGTTTGATAACAAAGCATAAGTTCCGATTGTTACATCTCTGGTCTTAGAAAGAGACTGT
Source organism: Oenanthe sinensis (assembly GCA_028671895.1). NCBI lineage: Eukaryota > Viridiplantae > Streptophyta > Magnoliopsida > Apiales > Apiaceae > Oenanthe > Oenanthe sinensis. The sequence goes on along the minus strand of CM053814.1, from coordinate 1,823,535 downwards.
CTGATTCGCAGAATCATCTCCTCGCTCCCATAAATATGGCAAGCATTAAGTAATGCTCCCCAAACGGAACCATCAGCTTCCACAGGCATATCTTTAATGAAACACTCTGCTTCTTCTAAGAGCCCTGCTCGGCCATACATATCAACAATACAAGCATAATGCTTCATGTCGGGTGAAATGCCATACACGCCATCCATGGATTTAAAGAGCATTAACCCTTGATTAACCAACCCCGCATGGCTGCAAGCAGATAATAAACCTATAAATGTAACATCATCAGGGGTATTCCCATGAATTAGCATAAGGGACAAGAGTGGCAACACATGCTTGCCATACCCATTCATTGCCAAGCCACTAATCATGGTACTCCATGATACTAGATCCTTAAATTCAAGCACGCGAAACACCCGAATAGCCAAATCCATGCTCCCACATTTCACATACATATTCACCAGAGCATTCCCCACATTTCGATTCATCACAAGATCATGCCTACTATTCACATAAGAATGAACCCACCGACCCAAATTCAGATCCCCAATCGAAGAGCACGCTGACAACATACTAACAATAGTAGCCTCATTAGGCTCAGCTTCTCCCCCTTGCACCATTTCTTGAAACATCCTCACCGCAGCTTCAAAAAATCCTCTCTGTACAAAACCACCCACCATGGTAGTCCAAGAAACCACATCTCGTTTACGCATACTATCAAATAAATAACGCGCACATCCTAAAGATCCAAACTTGACATAAAAATCCAAAACCACATTACCCAACACAACATTATCTTCATCAAAATTCTTTAAACTATAGCAACAAACAGATTTACCAATCTTAACAGCCCCAATACTAATACAAGCAGATAAAACAGTAACAATTGTAGTACTATTAGGACTCACATCCATTTTCGAAAACCTAACCAAAGCTTCCTTTTCCAACCCACATTTCGAAAGCCCAGAAATTATCGAAGTCCAAGAAACAACATCAGGGTAAACTACTGAATCGAAAACTCGACAAGACGAAACAATGTCATTTTTCAGCAAGTAAAAATGTATGAATGAATTTTGGATAAAAATATCAGAAAAATGTGCTGTTTTGATAACATGGGCATGAATTTCTTGGGCTTTTGGAAGTGAATGAAGTAAAGAACATGCCTTTAGAGCAAGAGTGAATGTGAAATGGTTGTGTGAATTAGGGTTTTGGAGCATTTGATTGTAGAGAAAGAGGACATTTTGTGGAGTGTGTGAGTGTGTGAAACAAGATAATAAGATGTTTAATTTGTAGGGTTTGGGGGTTGTTATAACATGAGCTTGGATTTGTTTGATTTGTGTGAGAGATAGAGTTGAGATTAATGGTTTCATGGGCATGTTGATATCAAGATTCAAGAACATATATATAGGCAGCATCATGGGCTTGCTCTAGATTCTTGCCCGAATTGATTTCTTAACCCGGTTTATTTTAAGAATTTGATGAATTGTTTTTATTCTCCCATAAATAAATTATTTTGACATATATAATAAATTAGTCAAGGAAATAGATAAAAAATCAATTGCTTGCTTCGAAAGAAAAAACATAAATTGATTGGTTTTTTATATTGATAAAAACACTTTTATTATCTTAAACTAACCACTTTTGTCTCTAGGATAAAAAATAAAAAAATTTAACCATCCACAGTAATAACAATTAGACTAAAAAATGTAATATAAGCTGATAAATTGGCTGAGGGTAGTAGATGTTGGCACTGGCATCCTAATAACTACCTAAATGAATTTGTAGGATACACATACAACATAGTAATACACTAATACTGATATCATTGTCAATATACAGTCCCAACGCTTTGTTCTCAATATCAGTTTTTCTATAACCATATAATCAAAATTGCATAAAACATGAGCATACATAGATGAAATTAAGCGGTTTAGCTGCATCGAAAATTGGAAGAGTTGCAGCACCCTCTACCGCCCAAATCAATGTCTGCTTTTAAACCCGTGTTCTTTACAGGTATAGGATTGCTGGTTCACAATCCATACTGAAAGTAAAAAAAATACAATACACTACTTCACTATCGTATGCATCTCGTGCTGGAATTTCGTACAGCTTTTGCACCGGCCGAACCATCTGTGTCTCTGCAATCTGTAAAGAAGACTGTAAGTCTAAGAATGTGTTTGATGAATATCAAGCTAAAACAGCCAGAGGCATTTTGCAATCACTTTTGGCTAAGCTAAGATCTCATTTTAAAGCATTATGGATAACTATTAAACTAACAATCGGCTCCAAGTGATATTCATAGTATCTTTGTCAGTGTGTTGATTATAGAAATTCTCCGGATTCTGTCTCAAGTCGACTACTGACATTATAGGCCAGGATGCATCGAACTAGATGTTTAAAGTCATTAACCCTCCCACAAGTTGATTACCCCCCCCCCCCCCCCCCCCCTCAAGAAAAAACATCAAAAACCTTTACTAATTTTGTGAAATCGTCTCAATCATTCAAGTATTACATTAGAACACTCTGTGCCTTCCAAGTCCTCATCAAGGAAGCATTTCTTGTGATTGATATAAGCCGATGATAAACAAACCCAAAAAGAGTCCGCTGAATGCATAATATAATCAGGTAAACTGCACCTATTTTACCATGCTGAAATTTTTATCTTAACTAGAGCAAATAATTTAAAATAAAATCATTACCTATTTACCATTCACATAATCAAGAAGTCTTTTGTCAAGCTCAAAGTGCCGGCAAAGAAGCTTCTGCATACACAGACCACACAAGGTGTTATTTAAAGGAAACCCAACTGTATACTCGATACTTCGTCTGTTTGTCTTTCCTTGTGAGTAACTTACTAAAAAATAAGTTAAAAAGTACTCTAACTTTTTGGTCCGTCTGTGTAGTGGTTAGTTAAATTTCGAGAAGTAGCAAATATGTAATAATTTCAGTTAGTTATTTGACATTTGTACTTCAATTTGACAAAAAATCAATAAAACTCACAATAACTTATAAGCAGGAATACTACTTCTGCTTATATCTCATGAAAATAATTTAGGTGACAAATGACTTTTTTAAGCTAAGCTGATTGTGCCAGATTAGCAAAAATTAACAAGTCACTGATGTGTCTTACCTTTGTTACAAAAGGAATGGAGGCTTTTGCTTCCAAGTTGAACTCAGGAAAGCGTGCAACCTCTTCTGCATTCTCAAACAATATATATGTGGGAAGTTGTTTACTGTTTCCTGTAAATCCCACAGGTATCAGCCATTGACAAAAAGATATAGAGACCAAACTAAAGTCGATACAATACAATTCGACGTACAAGAATGAATCAAGGACCAGTAGTACAATGCAGATTGCAGAATATGGAAAAGAAATATTCTCACCGAGAGAGATTCCAAATTTTGGTGCAATATTTGGAAAGAGGCCAATATCAACTGTCCCAAACGATAGATTTTTGTTTGAGAATCTGTCGTAAAAGGAGAATACAAGTCACTACCCATGTTAAATAAACTGAAGCAGAGATAAGAAATATGTATACAAGTACGAGGTAAAAGATGCAAGTAGAAAGAGAACATAGCTACTAAAACCAAATTGACACATTCAGCAGCAGTGTGGAACGAATCACTCACGTGATTGAAAGCTCAGGAAAAATACGACTTGTTCGTACGCAATTTGACGAGGATAAAGCACGAAATTCAACCTGCCATGAACAATTGCAAATTTGGCAGACGTGGAAAACAGATTAATGTTCTTCCTGTTTTGCACTACTGCAGACTGCAAAATATGTCAGTCTACATTCAATGGTTCCAACAGGACATCAGAGGTACTACCGAATTATCCAAAACAAAGCGCCAAGGTAAACCCAACCTAAATGTGATCAGTTAATACTTAATAATTGTTAAGTTACCAGTCCTCCTAAACCCTCAAGGTGTTGGAAGACCGACTTACCAGGATCATATATTATGTTCTAACATTCCCCCTCAGATCATATATATTATATTCTGATACCATGTTAAGTTACCAGTTCTCCTAAAACCTCAAGGTGTTAGGAGACCGACTTACCAAGATCATATATTATATTCTAACAATAATGAAATGAACGCCCAAATTATATAATACGTAAAGATGTACCGTAAGCCATCATTTCAAATTGACTGCCATCCATTAGAAAGATGAAAATTAGACAGTTTAAGGAAACATAATTCTCATGAGTCATGAGCACCTCGTGTACGGTAACAAATATCATAGATGTACATTACTTAAATATTACGATTGTAGGATATTATTGTTGAGGTCAATACACAAATAGTAATATACTCTATTTTTACCAGAAAAACACCTATCCAGTGGGGTTAAAAAGTGAATCCACAGAACTAACCAGCCAAAACTTCGTTGTGCGCCCTTCAGTTAGTAAAGTTTCCAATTGCAGAGGTGTTAACTGATTCGAAGTGCCTTAAAAAGGTCAACATTAAAAATTTAGATACATAGTCAGTTTATAGCAGTTATATAAAGGATACTTGCAAAGAACGTGATAAAGAATAAGAAAAGGGTAACAGAACTCAATCATTTACCTAAGCTTAGGTACGGAGGTTGTTGTGTGAATATATATATAACTGCATAAAAAGACCACATGAGAGAAACAATTAGAACCTTAATAAGCCCTTTTCTTATTCCTTGACAACAACGAAATTCGGCAATCAATTGTAGGCTCTGCTTTGCTGCTTACTCAACAGAAGCATAAATTAAATGTGCAATTGAAAAGATGAACTGAAGATGCTTGAGACAGTTTTCCAGCCAAATTCAAGAGTTCATAACTATAAAAATCTTACCATCCATGCCTTTACGTACCCATTATATCATGATATAATTACAGGCACATAAACTAACTTATATGAGACACTTTGCCACAATCAGTAAATTTGCAGCGGTAGATGATAAAACTAAATTATATCCTCGCACTATTATCCAGGGTATCCTATTTGATTTATTAGTAAAATTAAATTCACATGCTTACACAGTTACACACCCGTATATGCATACCTAAAAATGTCAACATGTACCAGATAGCAAGGTGATAATCCAGGACCAAAGCAATGGCAACAAGGAATAGCTGCAAAAACCTGATATCGAGTCAGCATTAAAAATAAATAAAAGAAAAGTAAAGACATAGTGACATACAAGTAACTACATTAATGTATGAGCAGTTCAAAAAAAAATTGCAGGAGATACTGTACAAATATAAATGAAGAAAAGTGAGTAAGAAATATGAATACATGATGCCATTTGATGCAGGATTGGGAACAATATAATAGGCTTTGGAAGCCCATTTATTTGAATATTTTTCGGAAAGGTTTATTATATTAGCATTATAAATATATATATATACATATTGGAGTTTAAGTGTAAATAGGAAACTAGATTATTATATATAGGAGTATAGTCATTGTAATTCAGAAGGGTTTTATTATATTGAGCTTTGATTTAATGCTGTTTTAAAGTTCTCTTGCGAGAGTTCTTTGTGGAAAACCCCTGGAACCCTAATTGAATCACCTGCCTCCCCATCACCACTATTAATCTGCTTCCGCGCATCAGAAAAATGAGGCACAAAGAACTTTTTCCGACTATAGAACATTTAAAACAAGGTATAAGCATGATTTATTACATGATATCATATAATTATGCATGTTAAAAAACTAAAAAACAAATCCAACCAATAAATAGAAATATAAGGTCCCAAAGAATAAACCTCTGCATAGAACAAAGTATCCGCAATGAAAGATTCCCATGTTTCCTCTTTCACCATCTATCATAGACAAATAAATTATTGACACGAAAAACTCAGAATGATCAAATACATTTAGGTCAGACAATGTACAAAATGTCAAATAAAAACATATAGGATTGTACTCGATATTAAAAGCGCACTCAAGCACAAAGGCATCCTGGGGGCATAAACGCAACACACAATCACTAAGAGAGCGCTGCGCAACGTACATTAAAACTTGATATATATAGCCACATATACATGTAGATGCTAAAACATGATAAATTGATGAAAACAATAATAATGAATTATATAAGTAACAAGTCACGTTAAAGTTAATTTCATAAACAAAAGTCGAGATAGAACTTTTGCTTATAATAACAAAAAAAAAAAGATGAACTAGCAACTAAAACGTGTTCCATCTCGGGGGCCCAAATATATTTTTGGTCTAAAGGGTCTGATTTTGGTGACTTTCAATATAATTTTTCTCCCCTTCAGAATCTGCCAATTTGCAAAGCGCACTTATCCATTTCACCAGGCTTAAGTGCTTGAGTGTTGTCGCATCGCTCCTACACGATGCGATAAAGGCTCGCTTTGAATTGTTAATCACTTTAATAATTATGACCTTACTCTTCAATAATTTTTACAGTGATAAATTTATTACAGCCTGAGTTAATCAACTCTTTTGTTATTTTGCATTTTGAAACATTAATTATTTTGCATTCCAAAAAGGAAAAGCAATCCTTAACTTACCAATTTTTTCACCAACATAGTAGTAGTGTTATTAAAAGACACAAGGCGCTGCGAAGCAACGGCTTCGGGATTCGCTTTCAATTAGGAAGGTACCTAAAAGAGAAAGTAATTTTGAATTATTCAGACTTTCAGTGTCTAGGCAAGTGCATCACTTACCTGGCTGATTAAGATTTGGTGTCTAAGAAAGGAGTTTAGCCTCTTGGCAATGCTTGCTCCGATCTGGCCAAGTCAGTTCGAATAATTCTCGATTTATAGACTCTTTGGTGGGACTGAAAGTTAGGAGCTGTCTAGATTTTTTTTAGGGTAACATAGGATTAGAAATTTTTATTTTTCTTTTCCTTTTGAGTGATTTTTTTTTGTGCTATTTTTTTTTTTGCTGATTTAGGAATTTTCCTTGAGTATGCACCCTTGAAAAAGAAGAACTAGCGGTTGTTTTACTCACACACCCAATAGTCTTCTAGCTAGTGAAACACATTTTATACACCATCATGGAAGATGCTTCACCTCCTTGTACTACACTACACCAACTCTTTAATCCCAAACAAACACCTCATAAGTCTCATTTAGATCTTTCTCAAATTTCTATAGAAGCCGACATTGACTCTTTTATCGAAGATGAGTCCTTAGAACATGAGACTAATAAAGAACTTGAGAGTTTGTTTAGGGACATGTCGTCAGAAGAAATGCTTGAGGAACTAAATGATATTACAGCAAAATGGCAAACTCAATGTGAGGAGAGTTATCTTGAGCTTAGGATCATTGACAAATCTTTCATTGTAAGGTCTAATAGGCTTTCACTCTTCCCTCCCGCCTATGAATTTAGTTTCTTAAATGCCTATGACATTGATTCATCCATTCTTGTTCATGACCAAGAACCCCAATTTAATAATCAGTTTCAACAACACAAGGAAACAGTTACTTGGTTTAGGACATCTAACAAGGGAGAATGTTTATTCGAGGTTTACAGTCTTGATGTTTGCATTCTAGGCCAAACTTTAGATAACTGCTTACATAACCTAGTTCAAATTCTTGTAAGGTGTAAGCATAAGTTTTGGGTAGGACTTCACGGCCTAGTCAAGCGAGGGGTTGGATAGTAGTCAAGGCTTGATATGGGGGAGACATGTATAATTGTATGTATTTTTGTTTTGTCTTTCTTCACCTTTTTGTTAACAGGATTTATAGTGATCGTCCAGTTTCTCCTTGTTCATTATCGCGGAAGATTGGTAAGCTTCTGATTTTACTCTTTTACATTGAGGACAATGTAGATTTTGATATGGGGGGAGTTAGCTTGTTACTTTAGTCCTGATATTTCTTTTTCAAAAAAAAATAAATAATAAAATAAAATAATAAAATTGAAAAGATAAAATACCAAAAAAAAATTAGGTAGTTTAGTTAATTTGTCTACTTTTGAACTTAGATATTAGCTGATGCTAATTGTTTTCAAAATTATATATATATAATGCCTCTAGACGATTTGAATATTGATCGCAGACTTGTGACATACTTAGATTTTGCCTGGAATTCCAAGACGACACATTATTCACAAGGTCTTTGTTGGGAAGATGGGTAAGATAATTTTCGATACTTGAGAGAGAGCTCACATGTTAGAACAATGTCGAATCAAGCCTTTAGCTTCAAAAAAAAAAAGAGAGAAAAAAGAAAAATAATCTTTGTGCAAAAAAAAAAAATATGATGAGCACACAAAAAATTGACTAGTCTTGTTTTGTGGCCTTTGTTACTCGAGTTATTAAGTCCTTAGGGGTGTCTCAACACCTAATGCCCTAAGACCAACTGGTTTGGGAGTCATTGACCCAAAGCTTGCTACATGGGTAACCTAGAAAGCCTAAGAAAACTGACATTGCACAGTCTAAAAAAAGCTGAATAAGAAGAAGCAAGGCAAAATTGGCTAGAACATTGTTTTGATAGAGATTGAGTCAGTTCAATACTGGTTGAAAAAGAGAAAATGATTTATCCACTTCTAAAACAACATTGATCGATTTCACAAACACACCTTGAAACTCTTGACAACGTCTAAGTAGGGCAAGTAGGCGTTCATTAGGAGAAGAGTCTTAAAGGCATATATTTTTCTAAAATTATCATGTTAGCACCAGTAAACACTAAGAAAGAGAGTTGCAAATTGGCTAATGTAGTTTAAAGATTTTATGGGTATATCTTCTGTAAACCCTTAGGAGACAAAACTCCTCTTGTAGAGATTGTCTACGAGTTTAACGGGTTGGTACGCCTAAAAGTACCCGTGATGCCTACGACAGTGAGTTTAGGTTATTTTTATTACTCGAGGACGAGTTTGGATTTGATATGGGGGAATTTGATAACTCATTTTATTAGTATAATATTATTGTATAATTGTATATATTTATTAAGTTTATTTTCCCTTTTTATGCTTGGTTTGTGTTTATTTTGATTGTGCAGATATTAAAAAGATATTAAGGATTTGTCAATTAAAAGGAGATATTTGCACTGATATCAAGAGATCACAGCATATCATGATGAGTCAATAAATCTTGATAAATCAAGAAAGAATCATTTATTTCGGGAAAGCTGAGCAAGCAAATAACCACAAGGAATATTTTTATTAAATAAAAATATCTTTGTAATTAATTTTCCCTTGTAATTGTTTTAGTATAAATAGATAGGCTAGACCTCTTGTAAAATTAGAGTTTTTGCATTGTATTGTTTTACTTCTTCTCTAGCACAGTTGTTCTTTTCCCATGTACTCAAAGTTTATTCAATAAAATTCAAGTTTCATCTTCAATTACTGGTATGAGTTCCTTTACTTTTATCATGATTGTCTCAATGATGCTAGGCTAAAAGTCCCTTTCTAAAGGGCGGATGTAGTCGTGCTGAACAGACATGAATCTCATGGTGATGTGCTTAATTGTGATGTATTTATCTTATTAGTTATCTCCAATATCATGTCTATGTGAGTAATTTCATGCGAGCCACACAAGTAGGGTTGGGAGTTCGTATAGTTAGGATCCATATGATTTTGAGAATTGATTTAATTGATAATATTTTTACTAAGTAGTTTTTACCACTTTTAAATAATATTTGATTTGGAATCATTGGTTGTCTTTATTCCGAATGCTTATGTGATTAATTGTTAGTAAAGATTAATATTTAAATTACACCATGATATTTATGTGTTTAGCCGATGAACCCGTCCTTTAGATTGCTTGATTATTGATATTCTTCAGTACTAGTTTAATTTGTTTTATAAATTAAAAACTTAATTCGTGTTCTCTGTGGTTCGACCCGTACTTGATTTTGTACTCACGTACACCCGTGCACTTGCGGTTTTATTACTTAAAAGATTTTTCCTCAACATATATTGAATTAAATTATTATGAAACTTGAACCTAGTACTTTTCAACAATACAGTTTGTGCTTATTAAGTAGCATGACTAGTGTTACACATATTCAAACCGATATATATATAGTGTGTTTGGCTTCATAAAGCATGAGGCCCTTTGTGCTTTTTGTGTTTAATAACAATGCATAATAGTAATAAATCCATAGCATGTTAAGTTTTTAACCTAGTAATATTCAAAATTTATGTAATCAAACATTAACAAACAAATAAATATAATATTTTCAATCAAGACCTAAAAAAGATTAGTAATAACACAATACAAATCAAATTACAAGAGCAAATTATCATAAAGTTGGTACCTTTACAGCAGCAAAAATGCAAAATGCAAGAAACGCTTGAATCTCCTGTGATCACAAAACATACAACATAAACAAAAGCAAAACAGTAAATCACACACACACACATATACACACACAAGAAGGTATATATACAAATTACATACACGGTGAAGAAGATGAGAGGTGAAATGGGGAGAAAGAAGAGTGGAAGCAGAGAAGCGAATGGGAATGTAGGAGAAAAAGACCAGAAAATTGAATAAATAATAGGGTTCCGACACCGTTAAATTCAACATTCCGGCCATTGTGTAGTGATCGTTATCGTTCTTTTTCTCCATTGATTAGTTTAGTGCTCTGTTTGTTTGATGATCTGATTGGATTTTTAGGGTTTGTTTTTATTCGAGTCGCTTTACTTTCTTATTTTACATTCAAACCACTTAACTTTACTTTTTTTAATTGGATTTGCTGACTTGCGGTTAGTTTGTTTTCCGTGGATCTTATATACTAGTTTTATTAGTTAGGGAGTAATTTTGTTTATCATTAAAAAATATATAATAAAATATTATTTTCAGAAAGTAAGCTGCATAATTTAAATTTATGATTGTTTGATGGTGAATTCAACAACTAAATTCTTTAAGTCAACTTAAATCCTCCTACTTTCTCATATATTATATGTTGTATGCTCTGTTTTGAAACACCGTAACTAATAAGATTAATGACCGATTAATCGCTGTTCAGTGACTTTTCGAATTGATTTTACACTAATCAGGTTTAAAAACGTTTTTTTTAAATCAGTTAAAAATTGAATAAATCAATCAAAAATCGGATTAATCAATAAAAATTAATCGGTCAAAATTTATAAAAAATATATATATATATATTTAAATTATTTTATAGTAAATTCAATTATTTAACTTGTAAGTTTGTTCTCTCTAATTTTAAAATTTTATTATATAGTTACTTAAATCTGTATTATGTATAAAAATGTAATATTAAATTGATCTCGATTAATTATTTCAATTAATTCCCAATTATTCGATTAATCCATGTTCGGTGCATTTATCGACTAATTCTGATTCCCTCTTTTTATAACACTGGTTGTATCTCAATTTTTTATTTTAAATTTTTCTTGTTCATCTATTGATTTGTAAAAAATATTGGTATTTTAAATACTCTATTAATTTCCCATATAACACTTATGTCGTTCCATTAAATTATATTCCCTCTATCCCTCGCAATTCTTTACATTTTCTATTTTGGGAAGTCCATTCCAATTATTTATCTTTCTAAACTTTTTAGAAATAATAAAGTTATGATAATTAAAAAACAAAATGGACCCACTACCTCTCACCAACTCCCACTAACTTGCTAGTCAATTATATTTTATTAATTTGTCCCACTATTTTATCTACTTTTTACTCACTTCCCTTCTTATTTTTGTCTAACCCAATTATAAAGAATTGGAAGCGACGGAGAGAGTAAGTTATCGCTAAAGAAATGGTTAAAATCGAAAATTTAGGTTAAAGGCATCAAAATTCATCAAATCCAAACCTTCATCAAATAGCACACTTATAAACATAAAATAATCAGTATTTGATAACTCTGTTAAATTTTTAGTGAATAACTAATTCTAATATCCGAAAACAAAAACTACAGAAAATTATATAGATATAATATTAGTTTTCACTTGCATGTGCATTACTGTTAAAATATAATATAGATCCAATTGGGACATTCCCCTGACACCTTAAGATTTTAGATTAATTAGTTACTCAACAATTACTTCTCATTGTGAATCATAAGTATAAAACTTTTAATTCAATATTTAATAAATTTATATTTAGTTAAATGATATGCTTTTTGTTTGTTAGGAATAATTTTCACATTAATGAGTTGTATTGAAATACAATCTTGAAAAATTAGAATGTTTTCATTTAAAAAATTATCATTTAATCTAAGAGGATGTAAAAATATCATCGGACATTTAAATAATAAAACATTCTTATCTGAAAAGTAGAATGATGACAAAAAGGTTAAAACGGTAGGTTTATTTCCAAGTCTTCAAACAGAAAATGAGATGGCAGAATAAAAAAATTGATGTGTATGGTAATGTTGCCCAAATGTGGTGAGTATAGCCCAGCCCAGAAAATGAAAAGGTAGCTGAGGATCTGGCCAGGCAGCCCAAACTAAGTCTAAAAGCCACCATACCATGATACCAAAAGGTCCAAAACCAAAGCAAAAAGTAGAGATAGATAGTACACGTGAGATGTGACAATAGGATCACACGTGAGTTACCTGCAATACATGGACCAAACGGCACGTGTTGTCACGTTACAATCTAACGGAAAGGAAGGAATCATCATACCAACAAAACAAAAACAAAAGAAAAAGAGATGAGCCATCTGATTATCGCCACGTGGCATTGACCACCGTCAGCTATGGGTTAACCAAACCAGACTCAACGAACCAATTCACATGCTCACTGACACTGCCTTAACCACGTTCACGTGATATTTCAACCCAATACTACAATCTTTTTTATTATTATTAAAATAAAAGCGAGAAAAGATAAAAATAAAAAGCTTCATAGAATATATACAATTATTACACCATGATTTTGTATATTCGAAATGCTTAAATCATACAGTATATGGTAAAATTATACGCCAAGCAATGCCCAATGTGATTCCTGCTTTTACAGTCTTTTCCGTTAATTAAAAATATTCTAAAATTAACGTGTCGTCCCTTAAATTTAAATATTTATTTATAATTTGTTTGAAATTACAATTTTAAATAATTATTTAAACATGAATAATAAGATGTCCAACACATATACCAGAACATCAACGTCCATCACCTCACAATAAAATCTACTGTATTTCACTAACGATAATAACAGCACTGTCAACTTAGCCTAGGGATTGCTTTCATTGTACTATGGCCCACTGAACTAACTCAATACTTATTACGTTCTGACACGTGTCAACATCACGTACACAAACATTTGACAGTAGACCAACAGTAATCCCACGTGGCAACTTTGGGGGTGAAAAGTGAAAAAAGAAAATTAAATATGACAAAAAAGACGAAGAGGAGCATGTTGTTTCAATCAAGACCGTCTATTTTCATCAGGCTGAGCTGGAAACGTCGTGCTTACGAGTGTGGAGGATATGAGTATAATAATAATAATAATAATAATATATATTCATGTGGGTGTAATAGTAAAATAATAATATAAAAATATAAGGTGAAATTCAGAGGTGTTGTATATTGAGCGCGAGTCCCGAGGAAGACACTAGCTATGCTGGATCGGGTCATTAGGATTGTTAAATTACCCTAATTAGCTTCTAATACTAGTGGTCCACCTTAATTAACCCCCTTATTGACTTGATTTAATCTAACATCGTCTAATGTTAAGACTTGCCCACTACTATTGTGCAGGTTAAACTCATATCATATCATCACATAAACTTTTTACGTGCACAATGCAGAAACAATTAATACCGATGGAATCAGAAATTTTGAAAGATTTTTTTTAACATGAAGAAATAAACAACCCATTGCCATTCCGGGACTAGAGGCACTAAAACTTGTCATATAAAAAGGATACCTCAATGGCTATATATTTGACTAAATTTTATGTTAATTTTCCATACAAATAAGAACTAAAAATTATCTTGTAATCAGTTTTTCAAGTTTTAACTTAAAAAATAGTCAATTCTCTGATTTCACCATTGTCAAAAAATGCGTTTACATTGTCATGAACGTTCATTTCATTAAATTTTTTTTTTTATATTTCGAAATATGTATACATATAAAATATTATTAAAAAGCTATTTTTTTATGTTTTTTAATAACACTTTATCCACATCACAGTAATTTTAAATAGCAATTTAAATGAAGCTTGAGTTTTCTGGCATAGAAATGTTTTATTTGAAACTTGCTATCCTAGATACTCTATTAATACTCCCTCCCAAAATAAGTGTTCCTTTGAATTTTTTAATGTAATTTAAGACATAAAAAAGAAATACTTACATATATGATTTTTTTGAATTTTTTTTTGCAATAATAATTTAGGTATTATATTTTTGTTCAAAAAAAAATGAAAAAATAATATGTACACAAACTCGAAACAACACTTATTTTAGAAGGGAGAGAGTAATATATAAACTCTTCTACACATAATTATCACTTTAATTGTAACGAACAATATGAGAAAATAAAACATGTAGTGGTAAACAGATACTCACTAATTCTACTCAAACAAATATAAACTGTAATGCATTCAGTATTTTAAACTTTTAATATATATATAAATGAGAAAAATGATCCTGAAGATGAACTTAGATAATTATCTAAGGATATAAGTTATTTCAATACAAAAATTGAGTGAAAATTTTGTAATAATAATGCATACCCCGTATTTACAAAAATAGCCCTAATATTGTATTATATTTTATTATAAACTTAGGTAATTAACTACGCCATCAAACTCAATATAAATATTCAGTATTTGATATTACATCTTATGTTGTACGTTCAATTTTTTGAAATATTCTTATTTCATTATCAGTGATAAACACATATACACACACATTTTTGTGTAAAATTGGTTTTTGAGATCTAATATATATTTTATATTTTATATATAGAAAATTCAAAAATTTGGTACTCTCATGTGTTGTGAGGTCCTAGCTAGACACATTTTTCTTCGCCTATAGCCAAGTACTCCACCCTGCATATACAACAAAGTATATAGGGCCTGTTTGGGTGAATGCTACTTATGGAAATAAGGGCTTATTTCCGGAAAAAAGTAGGGATGTATGTACTTTTCAGAAATAAGCCCTTATTTCCAGAAAAAAGTAAGTTCATATTTGGTTTTAAAATTCTAAAACAAATATTTATCTTTAAAAAAAATATGAAAATATGTAAAAAAAAATAAAAAATAAGCTACTTATTTGAAGTTTATGGAACCCCAAACACCCACATAATATGGAAAATATTAATGTGTAATGGAGCTTGATCATACCGATTTATGTAAAAGATAATACATTTTTTAAAGTTATTAGTTAACAAAGAAAAAAAATTGAAATGTTTTTTGAAATGATATGCCACCGGTAACCGCATAATGAGGATAATACTGTACATATTGAAAGACTAAACCTTAAGCTCAAAGTACCACCCATTGATTTCAAGGGGACACTTGAGTAATTCTCACACCAAACGTTATCACTTATCAGACTGTATATTCAATGTCCACATAATGATACTATATAAAAAATATATATATATATATATATATATATATATATATATATATATATATTTATTTTTAATGTTGAATAAAAAACAAAAATGATCGTCAAAATCTTGGTAAAATATTACTTTTAGGTGTCTCGATGCCCCCTTCAAACGCAAATAAACACTCCCCTTTCTTCACTCACACCCACATAACAATCCTACCCCTACCATTCTCACTCTCTTTATTTTTCTTACACTCTTTCCTTTTTTCTTCTTCTTCATTACTAAACTCAAGCAAAAAAATTTGCTCATCCATAATGGAAACCTCACCTGAATTTTACCAAGGTTCATCAGCTGCTTACTATAACAAAATTCAGCAATTCACCCCCGAAAAACGCCAATCCGATACGAAGACCGCGGGTGAACATTTCATCATTGAAGACCTCCTAGACTTCCCTAATGACGACGTGATTGTCACGGATGCAACATTTGATAATGTCACCGGAACCTCCACTGATTCCTCTGCTGTCACGCTGGTTGATAGCTGCAACTCCTCTTTCTCCGGCAATGAGCCTCATTTTAACGGCAATTTGGCTGATCATGCTCATTTCTCTAACGACCTCTGTGTTCCGGTAATTCCTATATTAATTTCCCATATACAACATTATATATTTACAATTTTATTTATCTAGTGCTTTCACAAATTTTGTGGTATTATTCATTTGACTTGGTAGTTTGCTTTAACAGTTTTGTTACCTGCTTAACATTTACGTTACTTGAGGACTTCTGGTTTCTTATAATAAAAGAAATAAAAAAAAAGTAAACAAATGCCAGCTGAAAAATAATGCACCACTAGACAAGAACTTAATTTTTTCAGTTTTGTGGGTCATGTTGAATTCGACCCAAAAATTGATAATATCGCTGAAATGCAGCAGAATAAAATTTGGAAGCACTTGACATAATTAAACTCAACTTCGAATTTCATATTATTGTATGCCCTCTGGCAATAAGTTATAAAGTAAAAAATATCAAAAAATCAAGAAAATTGATTACATGCATGTGAGTGTGAATTATGGTAATACACTAGTGTAATATTTGTTCTAGCGATGTGGGATTTTAACTTGGAATTTTTTTTTATGTTGAAAACACAGTATGATGATATGGCTGAGTTGGAGTGGCTATCAAATTTTGCGGAAGAATCTTTCTCAAGTGAGGATTTGCAGAAGCTTCAGCTAATATCAGGAATGAAAGCTCGCACTGATGCATCCGAAAACCAACCCGAAAATAACCGGGACAATCCCATATTCCGCTCCGAAGTGTCAGTCCCTGGCAAGGCACGTAGCAAGCGCTCTCGTGCTGCCCCATGCAACTGGACGTCTCGGCTTCTTGTGCTCCCACCAACTTCCACTCCAGCAATACCTTCAGAGTCATCGGGATCTGACATTGCAGCAAGCACCGGGAAAAATTTGGGGAAGGGTATTATTATGGGGAAGAAAAAAGAATATTCTGACAACGGTGGTGGCTCCATGAGTGGTGGTGATGGACGGAAGTGCCTCCACTGTATGACCGATAAGACTCCGCAGTGGAGGACAGGGCCTATGGGCCCAAAAACACTTTGTAATGCTTGTGGGGTTCGGTATAAATCGGGCCGCCTTGTGCCCGAATACCGACCCGCTGCAAGCCCAACATTTGTGCTCGCAAAACATTCCAATTCTCACAGGAAGGTACTCGAGCTCAGGAGACAAAAGGAGATGCAAAGGGTACAACATCATCAGCAACAATTTATTCACCAGGGTATGATGTTTGATGTATCAACTAGTGAAGATTTTTTGATTCACCAACACATTGGACCTGATTATCGGCAACTCCTCTGACATGTGGCAGCAACGTAGAATCGAAACAGAGTCGAGCTGAATTTGAATCGAGTCAGAATTAGTGTCGTAAGTTGTTAGCGATTTTAAGAGTCTTTGATCAATTTTCCTAGAGTTAATGTGTCCTAACTTAAGGAATTTCGTAGTTCTGTCATTAGGCTACCTGGTAAAACCAAAAAAACAAAAAAAATAGTATGAGACCGAAGGTTAGAAGGTATAGAGTCTCTTGAATGTCCTTTGAGTTTAATTTGCAAGTTTGGCAAATGTTTGAACATTTTTCCTAATTGTAATTGAGAACCATTTCCCATCTTTAATTAGGAATTGACTTCTATAGTTCGGGTTAATTAATTATTCTCTATTGCAAGTAATCAAATCATGTAGAATAAATTAATTATATGGATGCATGCTTCACTGATCAAAACTAATATACACTTTGTTACATGCTCTCATAGCACAGACTCATTGGTTTGCACAAAATTATCTGCTAAACGCAAAAAGGAACGTTTAGCGGCTAATACATTGTAGTCTAGTAAATATTCGTAGAAAATTTAGTATCCGAATTTTAATAAAAATAATGGATAAATGGTTAAAAAATTTACAATTCTCTACTAAAATAGTACTAATGGTTTATACACTTATTTTTACATATTGGGGAAGTGGTAATGATAAAATGTTGAAGGAGCATAGAAGTGAGTGAAGAAGATAACGAACAGTACAGAGAATGTTAGAGAAAAAATCAGGATGAGAGCTAGGGTGAGTACTTGTTGATTATATATATAAATATATGATCCGAATGTATGTATAGATTATAGATAGAGTGAATCCATCACTTGGAGTAGACTAGTAGTGCGGTAGAAGGTGTGCACTTTCATACACCCCATGTGACCATATCACATTCTAAACTTTTTCTTACTTTAACGCAAGTTACTCATGTTACCTCTTCTCTTCTACCCTTTTTCATTACTAAATTCATTCATCTTGTATTTCTTTTATATTATCAAACCACTCGCGCTTAATGATTTTTAATACTTGTTAGTATCTTAATTTTTTTTAAATCTTTTATATATAAAATATATATTACCCTGAAAAACAGATTTTAAATAAGATTTTGTATATTTCAGGGTCACCCTAGCTATCGACAATGGAGTCTTATCAATATTTTCATAATGTAACGGAATTTAAATAGACTTAATCGAGTGAATACCTCTCGTCTTTTACTTCTAAATATCAATAATCAAACTAATGCCTTTTTAATTTCTTTGTTATTTGAAGTTTAAAATTTGAATTTTACTAGCTAGATACAAGGAGAGGGATGTGTAAATTATGCAATCAACTATTTAAAAAGAAAGCACCGTTTATAGTAGACAAAGAGATAACAAAATGAAGATGCTCAAAAGGGTGATTCGGGGCATTGCTGATCCATAGGACTGCATATACTTTTTCTTAACCAATTATCTGTACCCTTTATAAATTTGTTAATTGATAGTTTGCTACCATGTTGTTTGTATTGCATGGTATACTAATTAAAAAATTACTAGCCTAAATAAACTAATCTGGTAATAACAGTACATCTGCTGCACTACTGCTGCATTTCGATTCTTTATATATTACACACACACTAGGTCCATCCATGTGTGTGTTATACTTTGATGATACCTCTGTAAGAAATTAACAAGGAAACAAATGGGTTAAATAATTATCAAATATAATCACAAGGAAACAAAGGGGTTAGAACAATTATTAATCCCACTACAGTTGATCTACCAGCTTAATTGTAGATTAATTAGTGAATTGTGCAGCAAATTCATCGGTGATCA
This sequence comes from Oenanthe sinensis, assembly GCA_028671895.1. Lineage (NCBI taxonomy): Eukaryota > Viridiplantae > Streptophyta > Magnoliopsida > Apiales > Apiaceae > Oenanthe > Oenanthe sinensis. The sequence goes on along the minus strand of CM053814.1, from coordinate 1,804,431 downwards.
CATGCTGTAGCATGCCTCTCTTTATGCTCAGAAAATGAATAATTTCCCTTGGTTGCTGTCGAGTGAAGTCTTCTGGCTAGCTGTTGCGCAATGTGCCTCTTTGTTCGCAAGTAACTTGTAATAAATTAAAATTTACTTGTCAAAATTATTGTATATCTCCGTAATTTATAAATGTAATATATGTAGAATTAGATGTACCTAGTAATTTTTCAGAATAATGGTACTCGAAATTAATTAATGAGGCATGGGGTTTGGCATGCCCAAGATATATGCATTTCAATTCTTGCAAGTACAGAATATGTAATCGCATATTATATGGATATGACCATTGAAAGTACATGTGCAAAGGACGACATACGGGCATGTACATTAGCATTCCACAGATCGATGAAGATGTACAAAATTACCTTCTCAATTTAAATTTATAAAAATCTACATCTACACGCCAATGCATATAATTTAGTATAATACAATAAAATACTATCGAAAGACAAATTTAGAGAAAGATAGGGTTCCATGCATGGGGGATATTTCCATGTTCACTTGTAAACAGTCTTGTCTCCTTTCTTTTACACTACTGCCTCACTTTGATCGATCTGGCTGCTGCTACTTTTCCTTGTTTTCTTTACCTTTTGTAACTTGCCTAATGTAGTAACAATAATTTCAAATATCACATGCATAAACATGTACATATATGTGCACGATTCTCTCCACACAACACTTTAAAATTTATACACGGAGACTTTAGTGCAGTTTGTATCATGAAAATTTTCAACTTGATTAGTGGAAATCGAAATAAAATGTATTAAAATCTCATTCTCGTTACTATTTACAGGAATAATGTATTGAAATATCGTTCTCATTCCTATTTACCCAGGAACCAAATAAGATTATTTAGACTTTTTCGTACAGATGAACAAGGATAATTAATAGTGAGTGGTTAAAAAGAAGAGTGTAGAAAGAAAAGAAAGGGCGATTATATATATAAACAACCACATGCATGTGTAAGGAAAAAATGGAGACATGAATGCAGTAGTGAAGGCCCCTTTTTCTAGAGGATGAGGGACATGAGACACTGTTTCATCAACCTCCCCACTTCGTCACGTGCACATCACGTTTCCTTCGTATACGTATTACCCATCCATTTATGCGTACTGTATGTTTCAACTAATATGTGCAAGTCTTTCCCTGTTAGTTTCAAGATTACTACATGACACGATGATATATGGGCCAGCTTCCATTAACATATCTATGTATCACACAATAATAATATGAGTTGACATGATATCGTATAATGCATTGATACACTACCTCTTTTTCACATATTGAACCGAGTTGACAGCACAAGGGCATGCTATATATCATGTGCATATTTGATTCGGTTGCTGTCTAGACATTTTCGCATCTTTGGAGATGATAGACGACCCCATGATAAATCAACATACTAGTCTTTAGGCACAATATTAGATGATTTTTCAAAATCTCAGGTGGCAGGAAGTGTGAAAGATGTGTAGCATGCTATGTTTGGAGGCAAATGCAATTATAGGTTACAGAGAGCAATGCTTGAATCTTAATTCGGGGGGGAAAACTGCCAGACATCAAAATACAAATATTACATGCAGAATTTGATGCAATAACAGACCTGCTACTTATTTGCCACAAGAAATGAAGGATACTTCCAGGGATTCGATTGTCGAAAATTTAAATTTCAGTTTACAAACTTTGTATACTGATTATAAAGTTACCAAAAATAATCCATAAGAGTATTATGGAAAGAGCATCCGTAGGTAAGGCACCGCAAACACTTGTCAACTAAGCAGTTTCTTTTCTGTGGACTTTGACCGCAAGTATCTTCTTATCGAGGCACGCTCAGCCCTAATTCTGATAGCAAAGGGTTGTGAAACAATTAACCAATTAATAGAAAAATATGTTATGCACATGAGTCTATCATAAATAAAATGCTTCACACAAATACATAACTTTATGCGGTAAACAATCAGATTATTGATCTATAAAAACATGACTTGGGCTTCAATGATATTCTGACCATGAGTAGAGAAACATATTCTGGTGACTGAAGAGCAATTACACATAATGACATAAATCGCCAATCAACCAAGTCATAATTGAGCTACAGTTTTCAACCAAATCAATAGAGTGCACGTCATTGGGATTATAAATTTAAGCATGGCTAGACCTCTTAAATTTCTTCCAACAGAACCCAAAATGTTCCACGAATTCAAAGATCTGAAAATTGCCCTTAATCTTCTATGATTCAGTACAGTTATCTTTTGTAGCCATCAGAATTCAACTTTTGATCATCTCAGCAAAATGGTTCCAAATTATGAGTATCAATGCTCAATACTTGGATTTATTAATTTTTGTAGTTAAGAATAATGAACTGCTATACTAAAAGGCATTGCTCACTTGCACTGGCCATAGAACTGGTAGGGAGACCAAGTTGCTGCCATTTTCTAAATCTATTGAAACAATAATAATCATTCAGGGAATTAAGGTCACCACTGACCACTCACTTCTCTTTCCCGAATTAAGGAAAATAATGTACTAACTTATATACTACTCCCTCCGTCCCAATTTATGTGTCTTGTTTGACTTTTTTCAGTCAAATTGACCAAACTTTGATTGGAAATTACATCTATTATATAATTGAAAAAATTATATTACTAAAAAGTATATAATCTATTTAAAGTATAATTTTCAGTTTTTTTAAAATTATAAAAGAATAATTTATAATTCCCAGGCAAAATTTGGTCAATTTGACCACAAAAAGTCAAACAAGACAGTTAATTTGGAACGGAGGGAGTATATAACTTCTTAATCATGTAAAACTGCCAAAATGCACCTGCAATTGTAGCACTGGGGCAGGCCCTACTACTGTTCTACATAAACTTATCAGATAAGCATAATGGTGCAAGTAGATCAGAAAAGTTTGTCACATCAGAATATTCATCCATACTAACTAATTCAGAATATTGTTGTGTGGACGATGCTGAATACACAGGATACTATTTTCTTTAAAACTATGTGTTTTCGAGTAAAGATGTAAGCCTTGTTATTTTCTTTCGCTACCTAGGCACTATAAATTATGAATTGGGGATTACTAATAGATAAGTTAATAAATGAAGCCTAAGATTCCCATTAGTAGAAGGTAACAGAACATAGACTTTAAACAAGCGAATGAGGGACCACTTTCACCTCTGCAAGGTAAAAAAAAAAAGCAGATACGATTTAAAATTCCTCAAGTGATATTTCCTTGGTTCGAGAGAAAGAGACCCATTTAAGTTGTTATAAGCCAGTTGACAATATATTAACATTAAAAATATATGTAATTCATGCAAATCTAAGGAACGATTTCTAACCTATTTTTAATTTTAATTATACGAATTACTAGACCGACTACTCACAAATTTAAGCTTAAAATGTCGTTACGTGACTTAAGTGCCAGGTGAGAACTCTTTGTGGATCACAGAAACAGTAAACATAATAATATAAAGAAAATTACTGTCCAAATCAAGTAGTTGCTGACTTGCTGCTACAATCTAAATAAACAAAATGTTACACACCTATTAGCATAAAGAGCTATATATCATTCATCATTAAACTTGTCTCATCTGCCATCATCAGGATACAGAAAAAGATAGTAAAGATCAGATCATGTAAGTGTAACTAAACTGCGAACAGTTGCCCTGAAGTACTCTAAAATCTAAATGATACATCCCCAAACGTTCCCACTGAGAGTATGTTATAGCAACCATTTTTACTTCATAATTTCTATCAGTGCAGATGACTACAAAAATGCTAATGGCCAGACTACCTTAGATTTCATGTAATGAAAGACTAAAGTTCGAAGAAGTAAAAATTTGTTCCTAAGATGACCCAGTCTTCAAATGTAATGGCAAGGTGACACATTAAACATAATTGCAACAAACATAGAGCCTAATATTAGCTTTTAAGAAAATTTCACAGACCAAAAAATATTTTCAAAACCATTGCTGAATAAATTTTGTGAAAATCAGTTGATATGGAAATTACTCATACCAAACAGACAAAAGAACCCAATTATATGAGCAGTAAGAACTGGTCAGTTCTACAGGTTTATAGGCTCATTCAGTTGCAATAGTTTCAAATAAAGTATTCTGGTCAAATTTAGTCAAAAAAAGTTCCAACAGACATATCGTTAAAATGTCAAGGCAGCGTACAAAAATATCACACTCCACAATCTAGTTCAATTTATGCTGTGTCAATAAGAAATGCATAATCCGAATTTGAAGTATGAAAAGGTTCTGTATGAAAAAGAAGAGCGTGAATGGTGAATTCTTGTTAATGGAGAAAGGAGTAACTTCTTATAATTATAAGGAAATTTTTATCTCCTGGTTGTACATAAACCCTCTGGAATACTTGAACCATTGACAGTAATCAGGAAAGAAGAAGCTCTACATCGAACAAGGGAACTGTTTTCCCCTTTCGGCTTTTATCTTTACTATTCGCTGCCCTCTCTAAAAGATAATCTTTGCTAAATTTTCACAATGAGTTGCATTGTGAAAAATGGTCAAGAACATAATGTCAGGTAAATAGAACATCTAAAAAGACGGGCAAGCTTCAAGAAGGGTAGAACTATTCCTCTAGATGCTACTTATCGCTTCTATTTTTATAAACTGCAGAACTTAATATTTAAGTCCAGCTTTATTTTTGTAGAGCCAAAATTTATTAATTATTCTAAACGAACAAGGTATTTTAGCACTTCCAATTATATACTAATAATAATATAATTTATTAACTTGGTTTAATGGTTTATTTAGCTAAGAAGTGTTGTCACTTTCATATGAAGCATTGAACAGACAACAGGCAAATTCAAACTGTGTTGATATAGATTAATTTTTTTATTTCTTTTAGTAAAACAAACATTCCCGCCTTATTGACGAGGTTAAGAAAAAGGCACAAGTATATACTAATTTTTCTGCCTACTCTTGTTCTTTAATCATTGTATTCATTAATTTCCATAATGAGACTGATTAGTTACCAGCTTTCTTTCGAACCCTTGAGTTTTTCCATAGAGGGGGGTGGGTACCTAGATCAAATTCTCTAGCATTCTTCTACATTTGCCTATAAATATTTCCAAATAAAACCTCATCATCTTTCTTATACACCAGTACACGCAACTGCCTGGTACTATCTATCGAACAGGAGTACAGGACAAACCAAATTCAACTGTAAACTTAGGAACTTAATGAAACAGGTGGAAAGCAAACTACACAAGAATTAAGAGAAAACAAGCAATCAAATGACAACCATAAGTAAGTCAGAAATTCAAGCATCGCAACACAGATACAAATAAAGTTTGCAACTTTAAACAGAGAATATAGCAAACACAAGCCAATAAAAGTAGTATGCTTACAGAGATAGATACATTACAAAAAGATATCAAACTCCTGGGTTTGCACTGCAAAGCATACCCTGAGACAACGATCTCGAACCCTTGGAATCAATGCCGAGACACGACGTCAATCGAGCTGAAGCAACAGCTGAATGGAGTGGCAACAGAGACTGGAGAGCACCCATTGGAGCTAGTGGCCTGAAATTCAAAATTAAGAGTTAAAAATCAAATCTTTACAAGAAAATTGAAATGGGGTGATTGAAATTGAGCATATTTTGCCTTAAAATTGATGGGGAGGAGCGAGGAATGTGAGAAGATGAAAAGGGTATGGAAGAAGAAGGCTTGGAAATGGATGATTTGAAAAGGGTTGAAACTGGTCTTGAAATTGAACGAAAACGAGAAGCCATTTTGGGGGTTTAGGGTTTGGTTGGAGTTTAGATTTGTGAAAACATAAAATGAAGATTTTGATATTGAATAGAGAAGAGGGTTTTGGTATGGGTTTTAGGTTTTTTTTGTGTAATCGACAAAAGTATCATCAAATTTGATATCTTTATTTAATTTTTGATAATCTGTAACCTGATTGAAAAACAGACATTCTTCATATTTTTTTTGATTTTCTTTAAAAAAAATCTTTAGGTTATACATTACTACATTAGTATGAATATACTATTTAAACAAATAATATACAGTATTAAATAAATTGTGATTTGTAAAACAAAGCAAATCATAGGGATTCTTTTTCCCCCTCTGATTGCTGATTCTTGTTTTCTTAAGTTTCATTCTTTGTACATGCATCACCACTTGAATGATTGGTTTTACAACATACCATTTCGGAATCAACACTTAAAATTAAATATTTTTCAAACTTAATAGAGAGGGAGAGAGAGAGGATTTAGAGAAAGATATACAAATATACAAGATGAGCTTAACGAACTGTACTCCAGATATAACAAGAAGAAAACAAGGACCGAGTATATCATGGAAAAACAGTGCATATCAATTTAAAGGCAAATGGCCACTTCTAAAGTCATTGAATATCTTAGCTATCTATTGTTCCTTTACTGATATCATCTACAGCGATGGGCAACTAAGCAGCCACAAGCGAGGGAATCAGTATCAGGAAGGAGGAAGAATCCTCCTGTAGATTGAATTCTCTTGAAGCTTGTCCAATGGAGTACTCACAGGAGCTTCTACGAAGGAACAATGTATGACCGAGGTGAAACTATGATTGAAAATGTTGTCCAATGTGCTGATACATTGTCATTTACATAATCAAAGCAGGTGTTGTTTCCCAGTTACTGAATCTACTGCCGACTTAAATCCTGTTTGTCAAAAGAAAGATAATTGCTTGAAGTTGGTTAATATGGATTTAACAGTAATGAACCTCATGATACTTTCAATTGATTAAAATTATTTTTACAGCAATTCGACACAAATCAAAATCTAGTTTCTAAGCAAAAAAAATAAAAATTCAAGACAAGTTACAAAGAATGAAAATTTTGATTCCGCAGAGGCGCAGATCCATAAGCCAAAAGGTCACATGCTAAGCATTCTAAAAAAAATTCAAGCTCACAAAAACACTGCAGCCAGAGGGAGGGAGAAGAGAAAAGTAGAGAGAGATAACTCATGCTGATTGAATATTGTTTAGTGATTAGTTTAACGAGTAAATATGACATTTCATAGTCAAGCATAATAAAGTTCTTAGCCCGCAATTAATATCAGAAAATTTAACTAGGTATATTGTAGTAGTGTGATACATCAGTGATTCAGTGGACCATCGGATCTTGAGCCAATTATGCACCAACTTAGATACTTTTTCCCCAGTCTTACATTGGTGTACTTCAAACAAGCTGATACAATTAGCCAAAAAATATACAAGCTAATAGACATTTCAATCTTATTGAAATGTTTAAGCCCACTTCACAAGTTATAAAGAAGCTTTTGTGAATCTAATCGTAAAACAACATTTGCTGGTCTATTAATGAATTTTACCTACATATGAAGTTTAAACTATGAAGTGATGTGAATATTGGCTGACATAAGCCATTATAAATATATCTGATTAGTAAGTTTAATATTCTATATATTAGGTATATCACCGTTGAATAATAATTAACCTCAGTGACATTAATATCTTCCCAAACAACTTAACTAGTCAATTGAACATCCACAATAATAGGGAAAAACAAATTAATCAAGCAAAGAAAGAAAAAATGCAGAGGAACAATGTATGTAAGAGGACCATGAAAAACATACCAGGTCCAATAGCGAGCACCGTTTTTGACCCAGAGGAAACCTGTCCAAAGAACAAACTTCAGCATCCTCGCAGTGTGAGAAATTTGTTGTCTAGATTGGTTTTCGGAAGGACACCAAACAGACCTACCAAGTATAGGATCTAGTGACCTTCAAGGCTTAGGCCTAGGCCTCTGTAGGTGGGCCGGTTTATTTCTGTTCATTGAGTAATTAAACTAAGGCAAATGACATATATGTAAAGGAGTCGGAACTCAAAAGTAAAAAAAGGAACTCAATTTGGTCATAGGTCAGTAGATTCCTTTGCACTTTAACTGATACCAAGGTATTAGAGTTAACGGAGAGCTTACAAACACATTCCATTTTTCTCCACAGTCTACATTAAATATTTAGATTTCACAGCTTCAGATATTTACCTTTTTAAAATAAAAAATCTGCATTTTTTACTACTTAATAAGCAATTGTAGGTATCTATATAGTCTAATCATTCAAGTCAGTTTGTCTTAACTGACAAAGTATTCAAAAACAATTATAATTATAAATATAACCTAGAATTGAAATCTTAAACAAAACAATTTTGTGAGAAAATATTAAAGCTTCTGGAATTGAGACAGAAATGTGCAAATTAGAAGCTTTGTAAAACATATATCTTTGCCCACTTGCCACTGGAAATGGTGGTCCCAAGTCTTCTCAGTTCACCCTCTATTGTGTTGGCATAACCAAGGCTCAATATGTGATCTCTGGATGTTTGTTTGATTCGGAATGTGTAAAAACATAAATTTGTCTGGTTAAGTCCCACCCACTAGCCCTCCTAATAATCTCGCAGCCTATATTTGATTGCATTAGTGTCTGTCACGGTACTTACAAGGTTAGCTGTTCCCCACCCACCTTTTAGAACACTGATCTAGAATGGGTCAACTAGAGAAATTCTATGAAACAAGCATTTAGCACTTGATATAACATAAAGAAACTTATTCTATTGATTCCTCCCGTCTCCCACACAGATGCTCCATGGATAAAATAATGCCTCATACAGCAATTATACTATCTCGTTAAGAATTTTTCGTATAAATAATTGCCTCTAGTGCCCAAAATTCATTAACAGTCAAGTCTTTTCCTTTTATTAGGAAGAGGTGCAAGTTGAAACTCATACATGCTTTCAAATATTATTTTTTTTAAAAGTGATCTTGCAGGAAAAGACACGTGTGGAAAACGTCATGTTAATGCATACATGTAAGCTTCTAGAACATCTTTCAAGAAGTTGCATCTACTTATATTCAGAAATGCACATCTACAAGTATGTTATGTGTCATCATTTTGAATTTCATTCACTGACTTCAAAGTTCAACACTATTGAAGTTATTTATATACTTATTTTCTAACATTGTAAAGATACCTGTGTGCGTCCTGCATCAGCAACCACATAAGTTGGAAGGCCAATATTTTCAGCCATTTCCTTCAGCTTATTCCTATTAATGGTCCCAAGCAAAATCACCATACGAGGATTAAAATATGATGCATTAGATACATGTCTTGTCAATGAAAGTCAAATTATAAGCTGCTTACATCTCTTGTTCATTCTTGCAGGTGACAACTATTTTTGCTTGTCCACAATGTTCCCACTGTCGCAAGAGAGCGCGTTGGCTGCAGTAATCACAACACACAACTCCTTAATCTACGAAAATGAATATGCATATCCAGTAATGCCTATTACTAATATAAATAAAATATGGTATAATAACTTGCACATTCAATTAGGTAAGCATCCTGCACTTATGAATTTTGTCTTCCCTTCCCTTCCCAAAAATCCACAAGATGTAAACTAATGAGTTAAAGTAAACAGCTATCGAATGTGGCAGGCAATGTGTACATAATTAAAGTACTTCAGGTTTATATTAAAACGATTAATAAACAACAAATATATATATATATATATATATATATATATAGTTTAAGGAATGGAAACGGAAGCACGATGGAAAGAATTAAGGTGATTCGAGTTAGTCCAGACCAACAGTAAACAACCGAACTTTAATGGAAAACCACAAGTTACCTTTGAATTAGCTCTGAATAAAGGCCAGTTGCGGCATCTACAAGTTTCAAAGGAAAAAAACAAGATTGTAACAACAAATTACATTAGAGGAGTTCCATAAGCATTACAAAAACACACACAAAGCTATTTTTAAATACTGTGATATGGTGGCGATCTTACGAGCACATTGAGATGCGATTTTTCCTGATCCCATCTTTAAATCTTGTCTAACTACTAAAACCTGCAACAATGGTTCCGGTTGTAAACTTTCTGACAAATACTACCAATCTATGATCAACTGATTATTCATTTAAAGAGTAACTACCTAAAGCGGCTATGATGGCAACATAACAATGTATCTTCTCTTTAACATCAAAATCATTATCACTCTAAAACCATTGTTAAAATAAATAAACCGAAAAAGAAAACTTAGATATAAGATAATTTGAAAGTGTGGACTTCAGTGTTCCTAATTATCTCTACATTTCTACACACACAGCAACATCAACGACTCTTACACCTTCTAACTTTGATGATTTAAGTTTCCTAAAGTTCGTGCACAGTAATTATATAACTCTTCGGTCTATGGAACTAGTGACTCAGTTCCTTGATCGCTTTCCTTTCATTACAATCCAATGTCACTATATCAATATAAAAACATCTACAATATCTTCACACAACAAATACATTAACAGTAAGAACAAAAAGATACCATCTTGAGCTCCTCATTCGGGTTCCGCAATGCCAAAGTTTGTTCCTTTCGATGTTTGGTAAGCAAAGAACAGCTCCCAGTTGCATAATCTTTAATGGGTTTTGCTAAATCAAACAAGAACCCAAATACAAACCCAATTATTAGTCCTGGTATAAAATTCTCTGGTTTAAAATTCACAGCTAACCATTCTTTCCCTCTTTTCTCTCCCTGCACACACACACACAAAAAGAACATGTAAATAAGTTGCACAACTAAAATCAAGAAAACTCAAAGCAATTAGACCAATAAAAATAAACCAAGGAGCATGAAAAATCAAAAAGTTGAAATAAAAAAAATATATTAGTGTGATTTAAAGGTACCCTTTTGGATAATTGAGAAGATTTGGCAGGCATGAGTGTAGATTAAAGAAGAGAAGCTGAAAAGTATTGGATGAGTGGAAAGAGATAGCAAGCAGACTAGTAAAAAAACAGAGTTATCAGAAGCTGAGGATGTATACAAGTACGACGCCGTGTTGTTTGATAGAAATTAAAAAAAAAAACCAATGTGACTACTAGTTTAGGGATCCATTTTTTATTTTTATTTTTTTTGCCAGAAATAACTTTTTCATTAATGAATTGTATCGAAATACAATGTTCACAGTTGGGGTTTCTTTCATCCAAAAAGTTTATCATCTAACCGAAGGTCATGCAGAGATATTTTCAGAATTTTATATAATAAAACTCAATATCTGAAAAGAGAACACCCATATCTATATATTATAAACTGTTACATAACCCATACTTAGGTTCGGTATCCATATTTAGGCTCACATATAATTTTTAAACTATAATTTCACATATGGACTATCTAATTTTAGGTTATGTATCTATATTTAGGTTTGTATAAGATTCATATTCTTATTTGACCCATTTTTAATTATAGAAAATGTGTATATAAATTTTAAATATCATTATTATAATTAGTAATGTTTATGATAAGCTCATTAATAAATATTTGAATTAAACTTTCACTTTTAGTAAACTCATTAATACACATTATTACTTTATCACATAACATATACAATATAATATTAAACTAAATTAATTTTTAAATTCATTTATTATAATACATAAAAATAATACTTTATTGTACTGATATTAATTTTTTTTAAATTTTATTATTTAATCTTAAATATAAAATTATTTAATTTACTTAATTTCACATTATTATTATTACTCCCTTCGTCCCATTTTATGTGAGTCACTTCTTTTTGCACGTATTTCAATGTGTTTGGTAGAAGTATTTATAAATAATATTTTTTTTAATATTTTCATTTTGTATAAAAATTTAAACTTTATATTTTTATATAAAAAAAAAATTAAAAATATTATTTTTAAGTACCTCTACTGGAAGTATTGAAATGTGTGAAAAAATCAAAGAGAAACGTAATTTGGGACGAAGGAAGTATTATATATGATATTTTTTATTAAATATTTTTTTAAAATAATGTGTGTGTAGCATGGGTTATAATATATTATATTTAAATTAATCTAATAATGATATAGATCGGATTGAAATAGATTGGTCGAAAAATCACCCAATACATTATGTTTAGTTTCATGTATGAACCAAAAATAGGGTCGGATTTTGATTTGATTTTGTCGAGAAACATGAACCATCTATCGATTTTCTAGCAAGTTTGTGATTGGACCTGTTATTTATGATATGAGTAAATTATTAACACACAATATTATAATTAGTTTGAAAGAAAGTTATTTTAAATAAAATTTAAGATATACAATATTTAAAATTAAATATGTAGAAGTCCTAAATGAAAATTAAATATGAAATAATATATATATATATAATAAAAAATAAATATACGATAAGAGATGATACTGGAAGTATGATTTATGTAATAAGGTTTTAAAAATAAACATAAGAATTCATTATAAACTTAGATTTAATATTCATTCAAAAAAATTTAGAAATAATATATGAGGCTAAAGTTTTAATTTTTAATAATAACACAAATTTATTTATTTTTAGCATTAATTAATAAATAATGTAATTTTTGTTATTTCATATTCAATAGAAGTAGATTTTTAATTTTATAATTATTTTATTATTTCAATTTGTCTTTATGTTAATTTATTATGTATAAAATAACATATTTATTAATATATAAATTATAAAATACCTCTGCTACCCATGTGCGTACCACACACATATAATCGTCTAGTAAAAGATAAATAGCGAAAATTTTGAGACTAATAATAAAATCGATATTTGGCTTTGCTTATCCCAGCTCAATCATATCCTCATATTTCCATCAAACGTAATTCATTGTCCTCTTACGCACTCGATCTAGCTCATGACATCCTCTTTCTTCTGACACCTATATCCAGCGAAATGGTAGTGCACCTAATTAAAGCAAAAACAAGACTAATGAGTTTCAATGATATATTTTAATGTTTAAAATGGTTTTTTTTACTGACAAATTTATTATAAATGAATTAAATTATGGAATCTAACCAAAGGGAACTTTACTATACTTTACCCGACTTTTTATCTTCATATTATGATACTACTAAATGATTGATGATTCTATGCATATTCAACTTCTCAGATCACCATTCCCTCTTAAATACATGCTATATGTTTTTCCACAGTAGCTCTAATAACTAAATAAGATAATAAAATAAATAATCTATACTACAATTTCATTACTTATATAATTGGCAAAGGCCCAGTTTCTGCTCCCGTGTCAATTTCTTAAGTTGCAACTGTCTCAAAAGTTAAAATTAAGTGGAATAATTATTATAGCCTATATTATGGAAAATTGCACAATTTACATTTGCACTTGCTTATATGAGACTGCATAATTCTTTATATGGCTAGCTTGTGCTTGGGTACAGGAAATTACACACTTTACATTTGCACTACTATAGCAAGCCTTTTGTTACTATTAATTTTTTAAAGGCGAGCATCCTTTCAAAAAGGTACATCTGACCCTACTTAAAGGCTCATGATTGACTTGAGTCTTGGACTTTTTATCGGAAGTAGAAGTGATATAACTCAATTAAACTACTTTTGAGTGTTATCAAGTTATTGGCATGACAGTGAAATAATTGTCTCGAATTTGGTGGTATACACAAATTTAAAATTGGCAATAACATCATCTAACCCGGTGGCTAGAAACTTGGACTCATCCAGCACCAAGTATACAGACAAAATCTTATCCTGGTGGACACTGTTTGCACGAAGTACAAGCAATCTTAATCTCCTGTACATAACATACAACAAATGTAATATGCTGGTGTTCAAGGTAAATCATATAAGTCAAATTTCAACTTCCAATTTTGGGCAGAAAATCTGGTGGCAGTACCTCTCTGGTACCGATGCTCAGTTCTGTAACTATAAAATTTACTTTATGTTACAATCACTAATACAAAATTTTCTTTCAAATTGACATGGAATGGACGTACCATGTTTTTTCTCTGGCGATTTTGAACGTTGCAATACCATTATTCATTTATTTACTATTCTGACAGTTTTTTGTTTTCGTATAGAACGATCTATCTCCGATTAGGTAACAATAACTGTATAAAATCAATGAAACAGAACTCATGACCCAGCTAGTATGTTTATACAATTACTTCCAGGCCAATTCCAAATCATACAATATTATTACCTAATAGAACCGATAAACTCCCACTCCCAGGAAAAAGAGGATACAAATTATATATAACGTGTCATATGTTTTTACATTATGAAATCACATTATGAAATGGATATAGAGAATACAGCACCTGCGTAGCCTATGGAAAATTTTTACTTTCCCATATATCTCGATGTACCATTTCAACGTCAAAACCTCCTTGCGTAATCACTTGTAGTATCTGAGTTCTGGATGCAACTGAAACTAACCCCTGTAGGACATGCATTTCCTTCAAGTTAAAAGTTTAGTACATGGCACTTATCATATTAAAAGAGATTTTGTAAAAAAATTATTAGAACGTCACTAGTTGTAGACCTGCTATCGATTACTTCTGTATACTATCTTATACACTTCAATATAGTTTTTTATATCGATACTATAAGACTCAGCACATGTTGTATGAACTTTATTTACCATTTGTTTTGAAAAGGAAGAAAAACTAGGGTAAGCTGATATATATCTCTAGTAGTTCATCTGGCCAATTTTCCGAGACCTTACCTTAACATTTTAAATTTTTAACACACAAGAACGATTGGTTTATCCCAGTAGTGCTCACTAAGTCTATTTAACAGCTACTAGCTTTAAAATAAATTGATCAACTATTATATTTGAGACGTACTTACCTATTGGTTGTCCACCTGCTAATTAAGTTCTTCTATCCATGATAATATCATTTTGATAATATCATTTTTAATGTCAGAAAGGAGTATACCAAGCTCATTATGATAATTACTTGTGTTTTCGAACGCTTTGACCAGTGACAAGGAGTCAGATAAAATCATCTTGATAGGTAATCCTATGATTTGTTGGCCATGAGTTTTCCCATTTCTTTCGGTCCATAATCCCCACGCAGTCATTAGTAGCTTAGCAAAATCTTCTCTTTCTAATAATTCTGTGGCATAAAATAAGACTCCTTTAAAAGATATCTCTTCTTTATGACCTACCAGAAATGGAAAATCAAGGAGTACCCAAAGATCCTGAGAAAAAGGGCACCAAAAAATTGCATGGGCATTTGAATCTTCCCCATACCCACATAGTGGACAGCTGCTATGTATAGATATATTCCTACGATATAAACCTTTAGTTGTTGGTAAGATTTCATGAAAACCTCTCCGACCAAAGATTAGCATCTTCCGAGGAATTTTAATTGCCCAAAGGCTTTCCACCATGCTGAAAGAACATCCAATGATGACGATGGTTCTGATCTACCTGCACTTATAACTAGATTGTATCCACTTTTGACCGTATAAAATCCTTTACCATTATAGTGCCAAAGCCATGTATCCGGGTGATCAAAAGGGCCAAGAGGGATTCCTAGAATAAGTTAAGCATCCAAACTCAGGTAATTTTGCTGGATTAGTTCGTCATTCCACTTACCAGGCTGTTGGATTAGTTCACAAACTTTCATGCTATCATGCATTCCTTGCATTAACAGTTGAAAAGATGGTGGCCTCGGCATCCAAGGATCTTTAAAAACCAGGGTGTTCTGTCAGAAACGCTTCTTCATGTCAGAAATGAGCAACTTCCCTCTCTAGCATTCAAAAAAGTTGAGTTTGTGAAATACCTAGCTTTTAGAACCTGTGCAATGAGTGAAGTTGGATTTATTAATAGCCTCCATGCTTGTTTAGCTAGCAAGGTCTGGTTGTAATGTGTAAATTTCCTGAAACCCAGTCCACCCTCAGTATTTGGGATACTAACTTTCTAACTTTCCTCCATGCTTTCCGGTGTATTTTTCGTCTGGATTGGACTGATCCCCACCAATATCGTGCCAATAGTTTTTCAATCTCTTCACATTGACCATCTTGTATTCTAAAACAAGACAGGGAATACGTTGGCATGGCTTGGATAACAACTTTTAAAAGTATTTCCTTTCCTGCTTGTGAGAAAAGTTTGGATTGCCATGAGTGGAGTTTTATCCATATTCTGTCTGTTATTGATCTAAACAAGATCTTCTTATTTTTACTCCCGATCATTGGCATACCTAAATACGTTTCAATCGCATCAGTTGTTTGCATACCCAGGGAAGCAACAAATTCGTCACGTACTGCTTCCTTCGTGTTCGGGGAGAAATATAGTAGAGACTTGGTAAAATTAATCATCCGCAGAATAGAGCAAAAACAATAAACACTCGTAGGCAAGGTTCCATATATAACTTAGCTCAAAATGTTTCTTTAGGATTTTAGTCTTCTTTTATTGCCATGTGAGAAACCAAAAGAACGTGGAGATGTTAATTAGTTTTATCTATTTTAACATCTAACTTCTACCGAATTTATTACATGTCCTGAACATTCGGAATAGAGAGAAAGGATCTTCTGGATTGAACTTAAAGATCTTGTTGATGCCTTAATAAATAAGAGGTTGTCATCTCCAAAGAATAGATGACTTATTGAAGGCGCATTTCTTGCTACTTTCAGACCTATAATATCTTCCCTACCTTCCCCTTGTCGTAGTAAGGCTGAAAATCCTTCTGCACATATTAGAAACGTGAGAGCGGATCTCCTTATCATAAACCTCTTGTTGGAATTACTTCGCCATAAACCCGCCCATTGATTTGAAAAGTATAGCGTACCGAAGTGACACATCTCGATCCACTTTTGATTTAGCAGTGAAAAATCATCTACTTATTTGCTTTGTAAAAGTAAATATGTATTAATTTCTATTTATTTTTTTTGAATTTATAATTTCATTTCATAAAGATGAATTATATCTTTTCAAAATAAAATTTATAATATTTCTTTTATTGTGCCATTTTTCATATGTTATAATTTATAAATTTTCAAAAATATTTTTATGAAAAATATTAAACTATAAAAAATTACTATTACTTATAAATTATGCTTGTAATTTATAACTTACAAATTTATATTCAATTCTCTTAATAATCATATGTATTTAATGGGTATTAATATTTTTAGCACAATTTTTAGCAGTTTAAATTAGTGTTTATACTTATAATATAAAAGGCGAAATAAAATAAGATAGAAAATGCAACTTCTATTTACGTTTATGATTTTACGAATAATCTTACGCGGCCCAACTGCAAAGCCCACTTGTTGAATTTGCCGTGGCCTTGTTGCATATCCCAAGTATGAAAAAGAAATAAAAGCTAGCACTTTCACAATTATGTAATTAGACAAAAATACAAGCATGCAATTTGTATTTCATACTCAAATACATGCAAATAAAATGAAAATGTAGGCTATATGAGATGTAAATTGTGAAAGATGCAAAAGAGTAAAAGAAATCAGATATCAAGTTGAAAATCAATAAATAATTAAATTGAGTCATTATATATTATGGTATAAATATAAAATAAAATATTCGAGGAAACTAAAGTTTTAGGGGAGGGTAACCGTCCTTAAGTCTATTAACCACATTAACCACAAGGCAACCGCCATCTACTGGGCGTTTCATAATGCAAATAAAATGTACCAAGTATTATATACGATTATAATTAGTACTAGTAATTCATAAACTATAATCTGTTATTAATTGAAGAATGCTTTTTGATTATATTTCTCTTTTGTAAAATAATCCAGTCTTTTACCAGCGGATTTTTGGGAAGTAAGAATATCTCTAGGCTCTCTAAACAAATTTCTAAACCAAAAAATAGAGAGCATGACAAAAAATAGTATTCCAATAGACTAAAAAATAGAGAGCATGACAAAAAATAGTGCTCCACTACTGACTCTTAAAAATAAAAATCCTAGGAGACTCTTCTCTTTCCTCTAATTTAGGAGTCATTTGGCCTGTTTGGCCTGCCTTAAAATAAGTCTTTTTGGACTTATTTTCGGGTAAAAATTTCATATTTTGATAAATGTTTTTTATACAAATATTTAATGTATATTTGAGATTCTATAAGTTGCAAAAAAAAAGATAACTTTTTTCAGAAAAAAGTTAGGAATCTCTAACTTTGTCTTAAAATAAGTTGACTTATTCTGAAAAAAAGTTCCTCCAAACACCCCCATAATATGGCTTTTAACTTTTTTATATCAATAAAATATTCATTCCCTTCAAAACATCAATTACTTTTTCACTTTTTTGTCATAGTGGAGTCCATATATTAATAAAAAAATAAAATAAAAAGGAAATATAAGGAAGATTGTTGGAGTTGACACTCTTAAAAAATGTATTAAATGACTAGGAATTTAATATTTTATATTATATTTAGGAGACTCTCGGAGATGCTCTAACAACATATTAAGTAACTATATCAAGAATAGAGTTCTTGTAAATTTATGAATCACTTTCAACTTGATAATTGTTATAACTTGGAATTTATAACTTTGACTTCTCTTGCAAATCTCTCTGCTACACATTTAATTAGCACCCGTCTGAAAATAATTTTATTATTGTAATCGTGCTTCCGAGTGTTCATTAATATACATAATTTCATCTTCGAATGTTGGCATTACTTCCTATGCAGAGGCCATTTGGCGAAGCCAGCTATCAGTCATAGAAGCCAATTAAGCATTAGACCATATAGTCCTTGTCTAGATTCTAGCCTGTTGAGAAGAAGATATGTGACCATATCTTCCATCAATTTCTGGAAATGTACGAAGGAAGAAAACTACTCATAATGCAACATTTTATAGGCAAGTATTCATCTATCTTCCGAAAAGTTAAACAAAGAAATTATACATAAAAGAACGGAATCTCGAAAAGAAGTACTCACAATGGTTGACAGATAAGTACAAAATCAGCAATAACCTATGGACAATAAAGAATAAATAATTTCCCACCCACCTAGGCAGGCCTTGATTTCCACAATATTTCAAATATTCTGCTAACAGCAGCATCAGTTGACAAAACCAAGACCCCCAAAATTAACTATACAAACCTCATTTCGGCTCTCCTTCAAAGAAGGGCGGAGGATAATAGGCAACTGCATCATGGACACGAGCTGATCAAGATTCAGAGTTTCTTAGGCAAATTGTAGGTCTTCTTAAGGAATCTTGAAGCCACTTCATCATTCCTGTAACACAAAACTCGCAGGAGTGTGTTGGGTTCAGTAGGATTCCACTGCCCAGAAGTCGGTGGTAACGGAAGTCTAGATTTTGCAGAAGAACCATAAGTTTCAAGAGTCAGCTGTCTAAAATGCTCAACAAGGCTTTCTGTATCAGTCCTGTAAAGTGGAAGGACATCCCTCACTGTTGATGAAAACTTGTTAATTACTTCAGTTGGCAACCCATCTCCATTCGCCCAAAATAATTCTTTCAAGGCCTCAAAATCGTCCTCTATTATTTGGCAATCCTGCCGAGAAAAGGCACGAGATGGTCCTCCAGCAAGTAAAACCAGCAAGAAACCATCAAAGGCGGCTTTCATTATGTCAGCGACAATACGTGTCCGAACTCTTTCATGCACAATATCTGCTATAGTAGTCAAGTTTTGCTCAAGCTCCTGAAGAAAGAATTCGATCCTTGATGATGACGGTTCTCCGACATACAACCTATCCCACAGAACATGACTCAGATCATGAAAGATAATTTTGTAAGCCACTGCTTCAGAGAGCTGTTTAACCCCTTCTAAACAAGCAGCTGGGGTGAGCTCAAACTTTTTGCCCAATCCATTGGAGAAGTCTTCTGCATGAGCAGATTCAGAGTTCCGCAAAAGAGTGATTATTCTCTTTTCTAAAACTTCCAACTCTGCTCGTATTCGTTGCAAAGTATTTATACGAACACATATTTGAGGTACCCCAAAAGTGGTATCTCCATTCGCGACAGCAGACTGAGAACTCCTTCTCTGAGAAGTAACTGGCTTATCTTTCTTCTTCCACACATTTTGAAATTTTGTTCCTGCTTCACATCTGGTCAATGCTGGCATAGTGGGTATGTAGGTGTTCCTTGAACCTACAGATAATATAGAGGAGCAACAATTAATAGAGATGCCATCAAAACACTTTGATTATTCCATACATCTATTTTGCAGTTCACAATAATTACCACATCCAGATTTTGCCTTGGTAATGTAGTACTGAAGGCACCTATCAAGACCAGACATCAAGTCGGGTAGTAGTGCTGGATGTGTAGGTATAGGAAGCTGAAAGAATGCATCCAAGGTTTCATCAATTATCCGGAGGACTTCAACAGCAGATGGAGCAAAGCCTTCTTGATTAGTTCTTGGATTCCAGACCTACAACAAATAAGCAAGCACACAAGGTCAGTTGACAACATTTATCCACACATCTACGAAAACAAGACATCTACACACTTCAGAAACAGAAAATACATCAACCTTTCGTGCTTAAGCGGGTGACATTTTAAAAAATAACTAACATAGGTCCTAGTCAAGTTTTGATCTGTGTAAATTTTCTTTCACTGAATAAAAGTAGGCAGTTAAAATGCAACAGGATGATAAACACTTAAATCTCAACATGGATTAGGCAATAGATCATTTTAAAACCATTGCATGTCAAACAAGAAACAGTCATAGAGGGTTACAAACCTCTTGTTGAAGATTTCTATCAACCCAATCCTTCACTTTATCAAGTCTCGTTTTAATCCAAATTTTCACCATGTTAGCTATGGCAGTATCAGCTTCATAAGGTGGCATCTCACGAATAATTGCCTTCCCACCATCCTCACTGTCCACAGAATCTTCAACTGCAATTAGCACTAAATCTTTCTCCAGCTTATCTGCAGCTCTCAATACCTGTACAGCATCAGGTGTCAACTCTGTTATACTAGAAATGAATTGCTTGAGCTCATTGCCGTAGCAAACATGAAGTGTAGCAACAGCAACGCCTGCCGCAAAAGGGTGCCACATCTTCAGTATAGGACTGAATACATCCTTCTCTTTAGTTGCCAGCTCACCAACATCTTTTGCAAGAATGGCAAGAACAGGAAGAGGATTAGGCTGATTTCTTGATGCTCTCCTGCTTGAATCTGCTTGCTCCATTCTCTGCAATTGATAAGTTGTATTTTACACACAGGTAACGTAACCCTTACCAACATGCACAGTTCAACACTACATTCACCTATCAAAATGATAATACATAGCAGGAATATGACCTTCATTTGTGCCTAAATACCTTCGACTTAAGTAGGTATTGCCTGATTGGAAAAAGTGAATTATAATGTTTAATGCTCTCCAGTTCTTCTAAATTGAAAAAGAATTGCATGATTAAGAAGTTCATATGCTTCTCAAAGTGTTTATTTTCCTTTGGTTATTCTGACAGTAATGTGTCTACTTTAGCCCCTTTACTCGCTATGAGTTTTTGGAACACAAATTTCAAATAGAGTGGAGGATATGCATTTTCCTTGTAATGGTATAGCAAAATGAAGTGCAACAAGGGTGCTAGAGAATATGATATTCGTAAATCATGAGTATACACGAAGAGTTTAAAATTAAACAAACACTCTTGATTGTTCTAAATTTAAAAAAAAATCCATTACGTGCATTTCTAAAATAACATATGTGACTAAATTAACAATATATATCGTTAATTCTAGAAATTGTATGCTAGTTCCACATTAGTATTATGACAAAAAAAATCAACTGTTGGTCTCATTATAAAGAGAAAGTAACTTGCCTGGGCAAAGGCAGTGCGTAGAGATGACCTTATATAAGTGTCAATTCTGTTCCGAGCCACATCAACTTCAGTCTTCCTCCTCCTGCGATACTCGTTAGATATATCTTCAACTAGAACTTTTGCTGCTGATACTCCAAGAGAGACGATGCTTTGCATGGAACTAATATTTCCAGCATCAAAAGTGTCATGATATGCGAGGAGCCTTTTCTCAGCCCAACCCAATATTGAACTCAATATGGAACTTAAAATTTTAGAATAAGTTGGATCCTTTGTTGCTTTTGCATCTTTCGCAACTTCTGCAAGCTGACTATCAGCAGCATATAGTAGATCATTTTCTACTTGTCCAGTTGAAACATAACGGTTAAATAGAACCCAGGAAAAGCATAGGTTGTGAAGCATTTGGTTCAACCCAAGGATTGGCCAAGTTTTCTTTATAAGCTCCATGAGCTCATCAACTTCTTCTAAGATAGATGTTTCGTCATTAGCATCAAAACAGGCTTCCAGAAGTATCTCATATAGACGAAGATTCAGTGGGAATCCATCTGCCCAGTGACATGACTCCGCCAAGGATCCCTCAGATGATCTGCTAGCAAGAGACATCACAGCATTACGAAGAATTTGCATTGATTCATTGTTCCTCCCAGTTTCCATTGGCCTATCTAAGGCACCATGAATTAATTGCCGCAACCTCTGTGAAGCAGCATTGGACTTTTCTATTGGTAGGTAAGGGTGTAAAAGGAGACCAGCCTCAAGAATTTTCAGGTTTCTCCTCTGCCAGGCATGGTATTCTTCTTGACTGGGAAAATCGGAAGATTTGAACTGCTGTAGTAGCTCCAGTGGTAGGACCATCAACTCCAAACGCTTACCAACCTGTAACAATATAAAATGAATAACATGATCGACACACAGAAAATCTACTATAAACCCCATAAAACCTAATCTAATAAATCTCCACAATTAATCAGTTTTAGCATTTAACTTGCCTCCAAAATAGGCCAACATATTTCTCAAAAGATCAATACAAAAAGAGAGAAATAACACAAAATTTTCATTCTCACCGGCATTAATATTAATGACCTACTTTGTCATTCTACTCATATGCAGAGAAAGATACAAGTTAAGACTCCGACGTAAGTAGGAAGATCCTCAAGCCTCCGAAAACGACCGTAAAGCGACAAGAAAGGAAAAAATAATCAACGTCATACAAAGATTACATTTAAGACCACTGGGAAAGGGAAAAATAGTACCACTATACAATCCACAGTATAGTCCAAAGTACCCAAGCCATGTACAATCCAAAACCCAACAACTAGTATCCCACATGAGTATGAAGATACTCAAGTTTTTTAAAATGACCGTGAAACAACGAGGAGAAAAAACAAGCAAAGTCATATAAAGATTGCATTATCGAAGAAACGGTATCAACTAAACAATCCAATCATATCTCACAATATAGTCCAGAGAACTCAAGCAATGTACAATCCAAATCCAAATAACTCGCATCTAAATCAATCTTTACGGATTCCTTACCGAACTACAAATTTTAAAAAAAAATCACAACTTTAAATTCACATATAAGGAACAAAAAAAAAAAGTAATCTTTACAAGCAAAGTGAAAAATTAGAATCACAGCAATCCATTTTTAGTAAATACATATTATTACAGATTAAATTAAACATTACTAATCATAATTAAAAGACCTACTAGATCAAACATATCCAAATAAAATTACACACATTAAAAACACACACACAACCTTATCAATTATTATAAAAGGCCTAATTTTGATAACATATACATATACAAATATATATAAGACCTGTCCAGCAGCAATTCTCAATAAAGCTCGTCGAATTCTCGAATCATTATTCTCAGTAACTCTCATTTGAGCCCTCATCAACTCTCCAACAGTCAACGGTCTTTTACTCTTCACCGGCGGTGGCGACGGTGACCCGGGACCCGACCCGATACTAAAACCCGACCCGGAGCTAGATCGGAGTCCTAACGCCTTCTTCATTTTCGACGCCGCGGTCGACGTGATCGATCGTTGCTGCATCGACGGCGAGCTCGACATCGACGGAGAGCTCGAGAGGCGGTCGGAATTGGTCGACGGAATGTAAGTTAACGGCTTTCCGGTGGACGTACGGCAGGCGGCGACGAAGATCTCGTAAGCGGTGTCGCGGAGGTCGGTGGATGAGAGAGAGGGGGATAAATCGCCGAACGGAGAGGGGAGGGCGGCGGCGGAGGCGCCGGAGAAGCGAGAGGTGGCGGTGGCGGAGAGAGAGTCGCGTTTGGAGTGAGAGATTGAGCTTCTGTCTCGAAAGAGAGAAGCCATTGTAGTGGGAGAAAGTGCAGAGAGAGAGACAGATGGAGATTGAGATAGTAACAGTACTAGTTAGTAAAGTTGTATGTATATGTGTGTATAATAGTCGTAGCTGCTGCTGGTTTTTACTTAATAAATTGTATATCACAGAAGAATAATATTATTATATGATTTAACTAATTGGTTGTTATTTGAAAATTTAAAATAGATAAAGTAATAATAATAATAATATATTTATAAAATTCGATTATGAGTGATAATTTTAAATGAATGAGATATTTTGAGGGTCATTAATTTGAAATTTTTAGATTTTATTTAATATATAATTTTAATAAAATTTAATATAGATAAAAAATATTGTATTAATAATAATATCTAATTAATTGATTATTATTTTAAATGAATTAAAGAATTTGAGTGACAGTGAAACTGAATTGTGTAAATAGATTGTACATGAAAAGTAATAGATGGTAAATAAATTTTTTAAGAGAAATTATCAAAAATACTACTTTTTAAGGTTTTCAATTTTACGATTTTCTAAATTTTTGTTCAAAAATACGGTTTGCAATCAAAAGTAACCATATGCAACTTATTTTTCTATTTTTCAAAAAAATAATCGAATTTGTTTTTTATTGCATTTAAGGTTACTTGAACTTACTTTTGGTTGCATTTACGGTTGTATTTTAATTTTAATCGTGCAATTTGTTAAGCAACGTATTATGCAACTGAAAATTTTTTATTTTGACTAAATTTTAAAGTTGTATTTATGGGTAATTACAGTTGATTCTAGTTACAAAGTTGTAAAACCACTTTTTTTTTTGAAAAATCGCATTTTTGTAATTTTTTTTTAAAAATCAATATTTTTACAAAAAAAAATTACCCTTAGGTATTTTTCAAAAAAACCCATTTTTTAATATAAGTATAAATTTTAGGTTATTATTTACATATAATATTAAGATTTAATTTTAGATAAACTAAAAATGAGGGATAACCAAAATATATATTATATATATTTAATTTTTTTAAAATTTTAATAGGATTTTGTAAGAATAATAATTTATAATTTTAATAGAGTTCGAGTAGTAATAAGATTAAGATATATAATTCAAGTTATAATTGTATTAGATCTATACTATTATATTATAAATAAAATAAATTATATATATATATATATATATATATATATATATATATATTTACTTTTTTGAAAAGTGTTTATATTTTTTTTTAAAGCGTTACCAAACCACCAAAATAACAAACTACCGATTATCATGTATTATAGTATAGATATAGATTTTATGATACACGGATTTGTAAAAAAATATAATTTTGTTTTTCCAGTAATGATTTTAATATTATATGTAAAAATATTTTATATAATTTTATATTTATATATGAGTGCGATAAGATTTGTGTATTTTTATTAGAAATATAATATGATTTGAATTTATTTTTATTTTTCAAATAATATATTTGATTTTATTTAATACTGTCTTAAAAATATTTTTTTAAATAATTTTTAGATATTTATATTTGATATAGCTAAAATTTAATAATTTTTAGATATTTATATTTGATATAGCTAAAATTTATGTGTTTTAGTTAAAAATTAACATTAAAAACGGGGATTAGTTATTAATCTATTAATTATGATGAATATTTATCATTATTTACTATCACATTTTTAATATTTCAATTTTAGTAATATAATATGATTATAAAAAATATTTACACAAAATATTTTTTCTTAAATTTTTAAACAACATAAAAATTATGAAGAATATTATATATAAATATATTAAAGTGTGCATAGCTAGACAATAAAAGAGACAAATGGGGGAGTAGGTTGAATAAGAGCCGCAAAGTGTATGAGATAGACATACAACATTATTTACTCGTGGATAACCATTTTATAATTTTTTTTATATCAACATTTTTTATTTGTCAATATTGATAATATTTGAAAAAATTTATATTATATACAACATGGAAGTATTCAACTATAATCTCTTGGTTGCGTAAAAAATTGGAGATGTTACTCTTTGAATTTTATAACGAGTTTGATATATTATTTAGTTAGATATTAATATTGATGCCAATTTTGTTGAATTAGTAAAATTAAGGGAGCAATATGGCCCCGTTTGTCTTAGCTTATAAGCAGTTTATAAGCTGAAAAAGTTGGTATATATGTACTTTTTTCTGAAAATAAGTAACTTATTTTCAAATTTGGAAATAAGATTTGGTCTTAAATTTCTAAAATAAATATTAATTTTCAAAAAAAATATATGAAAATATTTTTTTAAAAAAATAACTTATTACTTATAAGTTAAGCCAAACATCCCTTATAGCGTGTGTTTGGGAACCCTTATATGGAAAAAAAATACATACAAACGAAACGGGGACATAGTTACAAGCGAAAGGGATCGACATTAAACTACTCGTACTAAAGTTTAGGAAGTGAGCTGGGACAGAATGGATATGATGTGGAATGTGATTAGGGCATGTGGCTTATAAATTAAAAAATACATGCATATATTCACCAATAACATGATAATTGATAAGTATATTTTTTAGACTTAATTATATATATATTTGTTTTATTTTGAATATATAAAAATATAGGAAACAAATATCTAAATGGCGGGCCAACTGTATATAGATAAATACATTCTTAGCCGAAGATAAGATTCAAAGTGTGTATTTTTCAAATATAAAATTATATATTATTTTGAATATTAATTTAGTGAATAAAAAATGAGTTAATATATAAATGACATGTTATGACCCATTCAAATATGATTGGTACATTAAAATTCAATTAACTTATTTTCTAATTTGGTGTAATGTGCATTTATATCGAATTTGATATTGTAATTTGAGTCATATTCAGTTTAGATGATTTTCTATTCGGTTTGAATCGGTTCCTAAGTCGTTATCGGATCTAGTATTTCAGATTATTTTCGGTTAATTTTTCGATTCGGATAATTTTCGATTCGAGTTAAATCGGTTTTCGGATCATTATCGAATTATATAATTCAGATATAAAATTGAATCTCGGTTCCATATATTTCGGTTCGATTTTTCGGATCTGGTACCCATTTTATTACGTCTAGTGTATTTTATATATACCGGAAGTTATAAATTGCACAGTTTCAAAGTCGGCCATGTGGCCACCAAAGCCATGATCCTGGCTACTCCGTATTTATTTACTTTTGAAAACCCACGTGATCCTAGGTTATTGGAATCATTTTAAATTTTCATAAATTAGTTGGTGCACATTGTAATATTTACACATGGTACATGATTTCTAATTGAATTATTTTACTCACAAATATTTTGTTTTTTATTATTAAGAATGAAATATTTATACAAAAGTACAGGATATATGCATATATTGTTAGAAAATGAAAAGTTTAAGACATGTTTTATATATGTTCTTCATGTAATTTCCGAAAATTAACTAATGAAAGTTGTTCCTTGCTACGAGGACTTAAACTTTCATGTTTGGATCTAAGACATTTTCTTAGTATAATGCATAAATAAATTGAGCAGAACTTGCTAGCTTAAAATGAGTTAAATGTGATTGTCCCACATAGAGAATGTAATATGGGCGTGAGTGCTTTATATGCATATTTGTGCAAGAGTATTGTCAACTACTAAGGCATGTGTGTGCATGATGTAATTGTGTACCCTCGCGAACACACGCGAGCGCCGCCGCCTCGCCACGCCTCAGGTCGGGTCGAAGGGCGAATGTCTCGGCGTCTCGCGTACGCGAGACGACCTGGACGAGGAGTTTTATTACATGATTAATTAAATTAATTATGACTTTAAATATTATTTTAATATGAATATTGAGTCAAATCAGAGTTTATATATTCTGTAACTGATCAGAGTTTACAAAGAGCTGGGTAGATCAGAGTTTATTGATGGTCAAAGTTTATAAACTTTTTTTAACCATCAGAATTCCCATTAGAGTTTATAAACTTTGACCTGACCATCAGAGTTTATAAACTCTGATGAAACTGGTGGTCAGAGTTTATAAACTCTGATGGGCCTAATCAGATTTTAGCTAAACTCTGATGGCTGTTACGAATTTACCGATTCTGAAATATATTCTATTAAAGTCAGAATAACTATCTTAATTAATGTTTTATCTGCTATTACATTTTATTGTATTATATATACAGAAAAACGTTGAAGATAATAAAAAAGGAGACAAGTGACAATTTTGAGAAAAAACCTAGCAGTCATACTCTGTATCTCCTACATACGTATTCATACAGATTATACATAGGTTTTCTGGGCGAACTGATGTGCATGTCGCTGTTGAGTGTTACGTATCTGTGGACGAAGTCATCTGTGTTGTTTTATCCTGTAAGTGATATTGTTGCAACCGAACACAGCGTAGTGGGGCAATAATCTCTTAAAGAACAGTCAAGATTTCTTGCAAGACTTGGCGACTCAGCAGTTTGTTGGTTCTATCAGTGTATGCATAAAACTTCTGTTAGAGTTAAGTTTATATCTTTTCTCTTGTCTTTACAGATACTGAATTGATATATTTTGTTTCTACCTTCGTGTTTTGTTAATTGATTTAATCTGTCTGTTCTTGTTAAATTGTTTATATAACTACCCCATTATTGTGTTTAGTTTTTAATTACACCCAACATATATAATAAACTACAATTTTCATTAAATAAAAAATAACATTTATCAATTTTAGCGAGATTGAAATTATATCTTAGTTGTGTCATTTAATTTTATTTAACGTTCTTAGAGCATCCACTATAATATTTTATATAGATTTTTAAGTTAAAAAAAATAATAAACCATGTATGAATTATAACTCTAAGAGTCTCTTTAAAAAATTAAGAATTTTTTCCTCTCTTCAACTTTATAAGCGTGTACATGACTTTAACTTATATTTAATAATAAAATATTATTTTTTTCCAATTTTTTCCCATTCTTTTTGAAGTCAAATATAAATAAAGAGTGAATATGAAAAATATTATTAGAATTGACATATTTAAAAATGTGACTAACAGATTAATATTTTATATTATATTTAAGAATTTATTAATAAATTCTTGTAGATGTTTTTAGTAGTCAATATCATTATAGTTTAATGATGTAAAAAATACTAGTAATAAACATTTCTTCAATCAAACATAATACAGTGTCTATTGACAGCAACAGTTGAGCTAATTATGTATGCATGTACTTTCACAATTCTCAATGATTAAAAGCAGTGTTTGGTTTTGCCCAATGTTTGTGGTCGATTAAAATCATCAATTTGAGTGTTCAACAAGCAATCACCAAACTCCTCCATTTCATTCTTTTGAGTATTCGACCTCTGTTAGAAATCGAATCACTGATGAACAATTGAGAGAGACGACTATCCAATTCAATTACACACAGAGGCTCAACTCTCTAACAAATCAAAGCCATAGTATTTGGGTCGATGACTTTATCAAGCTTCAACAACTCGCACAGAGGTAAAAGTTTTGATTCTTCAATTTGAATTAGGCGGGCTTCAATGATCCTACTATTTAGCATGGAAGCCTAGAAAAGTGATTAGTTTAGCATCTACTCATCCTACTATTTACCATCTATTTTCTGGTTTTCATGCTTTAAATAATTAACTAGTAGCCAGCTTGTTATACTTTCGTTTTTATGATGCCTCAACGAACAATTTTTAGTAATGATTATATTGAGCTTTGATAATTTTACTAACTAGGGTAGTACTGTTATCAACGAGAACGGTTTTTTAAATGTTTGAGTTCATTGTTTGACTAATTGAGTTGGACGGACTTCCTATGCAAAATAAAATCGCATGTATAAGTTCAGTAGCAGTATTAAGATTGTAGGATGGTCGATTGCTGTTTCACAGCCCATAGGGCTGTAATTCGAGTCGAGTTTTTTTTTGAGTTCGGCTCGATTAACCCGGCTCGACTCGAATTCGTTATCGAGATCGAGGTCGAATAAACTTTTGGGCTCGACTAAATACTCGAATTGAGCCGAGTTTTTACGGACTAGACTCGATAAGGCTCGAACTCGGTTCGGCTCGATTATATTTTTAATTTTTTTATTATGTTATCATTTATAGCGTTGTGTATTTATAAGTTCCATTTACTAGGTTTTAACTTCTAAGTTCCATTTTGTTATATATAATCAAAATTCATTTAAATACTTTAATTGTAATTTATTTCTAAATAATTTTAATATATGATACTTTAATTGCAATTCATTTCTAAATAATTTTAATATATGATACTTTATTTATTAAAATTTTAATAGTTTTAAATTTAATAATTTTTTTGCTGATATTAGAATATATATATATATATATATATATATATATATATATAGTTTTAGAATTTTTATTACATACATTTTTAATATAAAAAATTTATAACATAAATATTTGCAGTATATTCTTTCCTCTTACAAACACAATTATATGCATGTTAGCATGTACCATATTCTAAGACAAATAAAAAATAACTATGTAAATTAAAAAAGAGATTAATGTTCGGGGTTTATCTCACGTAACTTTCCCGAAGTTAAAAAGAATTCATTCTCATATAAATACACGAGAGTGTTATTGTAATTACAGAAAATTATATACAATTAGAAAAATTACCATACTAAAAAACACTAGCACCTTAGGTAATTTTCCTGAGGTAATCTCAGAAACTTTATTCTCTTAAAAAAATGATCATTATAAATTGTTCTTTAAGAGTGTATTGTATAACAAATCCAGTTATACAAGTACAACTAATATAATTTAATAATTTATATTATTAAAAAATATATTAATTTTTATATTATTATTTTGATTAATATTTTATACTTATCACTTGTGAATTTGTGATTAGTTGTTAATGAATACCTTTCCAATTTTATAATAATATAATTTATTTGAGGAAATGACGCCGCCCTTTGCACCTTTTCCGTTAAAATGCTATGGATAATTTAGAAAATTAAAAATATTTATTTATAATCAGACATTCAGACATTTATTTAAGGTTTTTGACCCTTTAAACGATATTTTTTGTAAAAAATTAAGTAACGGAAGTTAGAGAGAGCCAAAAGATCTTTTCAAAATAATAAAGCTCAATTTTTTCGAGATTATAAAGAAATTGGAATTAAATAAAACATCGCTTAATGAATTTATAATTTTTTTCACCCTCTAAATGATATTTTCTGAAAAAATTTAAAAAACAAAAATTGTAGATAACGAAAAGGTTTTTTCAAAACAATAAGGTTCAAAATTTTCAGGGTAATTAAATAAAACAATGCTTAATAAATTTGTAAATTAAAAAATTATTTCTATTTTTTTTATTTTGAGAATAGCTCAAAATATAATACGAGGAAACATTATGAACCAAAGTTGTAAACAATTAAAATGATTTCTGAATCATCAAAATTCATCGAAATCCACACTGAATTGAATTAATTATGAATTTTACAAGTTTACTAAATTTCCAATTGATTAAAAAATATTCCGAAAATTTTGAAACTTATTATTTTGAAAAGATATTTTCGTCATCTACAACTTTCGTTCTTTAATTTTTTCTAAAAAATATCGTTTAGTGGGTCAAAAACCTCAAATAAGGATCTGATTATAATTAAATATTTTTAATTTCCTAAACTATCCCTAACATTTTAACGGAAAGGGTGCAAAGTGCGGCCCCTAAAATAGTTGTAGGATGCATTGTGTAATTATGTAAAATATAAGTATTAAAGTGTAATTAGTCTAAACCATTGGGATGCAAAATGCAATTAACTCTTTAGATTATTTGAAAAGTTAACTATCAAAATATTATTGACATTAACTCAAAAAAAGAACCAAATTATATTTGAATATATGTTATTTCACATAATATAAATGTATTTTTTTTAAATTTTATTTATCATTTTTAATAGAAGGAAAAATATTTTTAGATTTAAGTTGAAAAACATAATTGGATAATTTTTATTAATATTATGCTAAAACTCGATAAACTCGATAAGAACCGGAAAGCTTGATAAGCTCGATAAGAACCCGAAAACTCGAAACCATGTTACAGCCCTAAATCAACCTATATGTTTTTATTTTTTGTGGGGGAGGGTGAGAGGATGCTTTTGTCAATTCGTCCACATTTATTGAAGGAAAAGGAAGAGTTTACTATATATAAACCATATTTAGTTATATTTTGCGATTATTTGACAGTTTTCTGCCTTTGGCCACTTCTTATTTCCCAACTACAATAGAGTAATAGACACACTGCGGAAATCTATATCCAGAGAAATATATCATGCTGTCTGTTACAGGGCCTTCATATAAGTAGAGTGTTGTTTCTTTTAACCTTTTTATATATGAACTAAAGTATGCTACTAGATATGATGCACCCCTGAGTTGTAGATATTTTCTCTAAAAGCATTAACTTCGAATTTTAAAAGGATAATAGAATACATGATAGTGAGACAAAAATGACAATTTTTAGTATATAGTTTTGTTTCTATATTGTTTCTGGATAGTTCTGAATGTATATAAACAATTTTGATGTAGAATGATTAGTCAATATATTATCTTAAATATATTATCACTTACTGTTATTTTTCATAGTTGGTTCAGACGATGGGCATGAAGAGCTCTTGGCTGCTGCAACTGTTGTTGCTAATCCTGGTATGTTACATTTCATTCCTCAAGTGTGTGGGCTGAAATGGTCTCATGATTTAGAATACTTCTCAAAAAATATTGACCTGATTGCTTTTTCAATGATGTAATCAGCTATTGGTATGGAATCAACATTCTGAGAAACCACTCCTAAAACTGACAGAGCACAGCTGCAGTTAAGGCCATTACCTGGTCACCTCACCTGAGTGGCCTTCTTGCATCTGGAGGTGGAACAGCTGATCAATGCATTCGCTTCTGGAACACTACAAGTGGAAATCAGTTAAATAGTATTGACACCGGGAGCACTACAAGTGGAAGGCCTCGCAAGCTTCCTCACAAGAATTATTGAATGCATTGGATGAAATTTGGATAATGCTAATTTGGATGAATTCTTAATTATTGTCGTTAATGTTCTTATCTGTTCTTCAAATTTGGATTGTTAACTATTTTGAAAATTTGTGTTAAGTACATTTGGATGAATTGGATTTGAATTCTTACCTCCATTGTCTGCAAGATGTTTTAATTGGATGCATGAATTGTTAATGTTTAATGTGTTTCTGTTAGTTTTTTGTTTTAATGGTTCATGTATTTGTTTTTTGTTACTTACATGGTTTATGTGTACACAGGTTTGCATTGTGCCTTCACTCTCCCTTGCCGGAGAGTGACTTGCACTCTCCCCATTTCAGGTCAAAAAAACCAAAATCATGGCTCATGTGTTCATTTCTCATACATGGATGGTTGAACCGTCCAAAAATTTTCTTCAGTGGCTGATGTGTTTATCAGCCCATACTTCGATGGTCATAGTGTTTAACCCATATAAAAATGTACATATTGGTACGGTATCTTATTGAAATGTTGCGATTATTTTGTTACTTATTCAAAATTTTGATGGTGGAACAGCAAATACACGTTGGTCATTTTGGTTTAGAACAAACATTTGGGAGGTGCCTGCTTCCAACCCTTTATTAACAGCAATAAGAAAATTGGTTCCTATTAGAATAATATAATATCATGATAAGTCAGTCTTCTAGAAGTTTTATGAGAACCGGTAACTTAACCAATTCTTCTAAAACCTCAAGAAACTGACTTAACAAGATCTTATATTATTGTAATAGTTCCAACCGTACCAAATAAAGCGTTGGCAGATTTATTTGAGAAATTCAAGAAGCTTGATGTATCTAAGAAAATTAATTGAGTGCAGTATATCAGGAAAGCTTCTGTAAAGGGAGAGGAATCATACATCGTGAAATTCTATATGGTACTTGATTCATATTCTGTTTCGGATGTTGAGTTCATGTTTAACAATGTGAATGCCTTTTGTTCAGGATCGGCAACACCTATAATTCATGTGGATACATCTAAATGCTGTTTCAAAACCTTAAGTTCCCTTAATTTTTAAAATTCAACTCTATAGTTTTGGTGGAGATATGATGCATTCATATATAATCAGTATTGGTTGTTAAAGAGGTCGTGCAGAAATGTAGTGGAAGGATGGCAGATCCTGCACATCATGCTCAAGTGTGCTCGAGTTATCAAAATTTGATCAGCTCCATGCTGCTGCTTTAGATGTCAGTGTATGTACCTCCGACGAATGCAGAGGACAATGAAGAAGATATGCTGAGAAGGTGTTTCGTGGCCCTTCCAATTTATTGGTCGATGTTTTATGACTTTGGTCTAACACGGTCAGTTACTCAGTTCACTCAGTTCTATATATATGCACTCATCGTGCATTTAACATTTTAGTTTCAGTCATACCTTTTCAGATCTCTCATTTGTCTGGCATGAATGCTATAATTAATTCATTGTAAAATATTGTGCTTAAAAGAGGTGAACTGATCCACTTGAATTAAAGTCAAAAGAGACATAAGCAAAAAGAGAAAATCATTTTCAGTACTTTTTTTATGAGTTATCACTACTAGAAAAACTGCATACATCATCGGCTAAATATAGCTAGAAGTAGCTAGTTCCAACCCAAAAACTTCTAGCTAGCATTTCTAATTATTAAACGAAGTACTATTGCATAAGAAAACCAACCAACAAACAGAATGCGGCACCAACAACACACTATGCATTATTTATATTCTACTAATACTTTAAAACCAGGGGAAATTGATGCAGATTCAGTGAAAGCTAAGTATAATGATAGATGGCTCCCCTTTTAAAAGTGTAAGCTTAATTAGTGCTGTATTTTATGTTATGAATATATGTTTAAATATACATTAATAATCATGAGCGGTTTTACCATGCATTTGTAATCTCCTCCATCGAATGTCTCGGATTCCTGAGATATTTGATCTAGTTTCCAAAATTCTTCAACCTTCCAAGTGTGTTTGTAAGTAATGGATTCTTTTTAATCATGCTTAAACACTCTGTTTTTCCCTTGCTTATATATTTCTTTACAGATGAAAATCTCGGCTCTAAATTAAACACACACGAGTCATCCACAAGATATCCATTAATTAACAACATCGCTATATGCTTTATGATGGATATATTGATCATATATATCCCCATAATAATTCTAACTTCATTCCGTGAAATCATCGAATATTACCTGAAGAAGCTGTACATCAAGAGGCCTAATTAATAATCAAATATGTATGCAAATAACTCCTAATTAATGATTTTTATGCCCCTAATAAACTTCAATACTCTAAAAAATGCTAAGATTGACATTAGAACATTAATTCTGTTTCGCATAATTAATATATATATATATACACATATACATATATATATATATATACATATATATATATATGCTAAACAACTGTTAATGATGCCCTCGTATATACTTGTATGCTGGAGGAATGCATGTCTAGTACCTAGTCTACACAACATATATATGGGTGTGACAGCTTTAATTTCTAATACAAATGTTACTGTAGTAATAGCTCTGAAACTGCTTGAATTTGAATTTCCAACTACAGTACATGACATTATTGACAATGCAATAGCTTAGCATTACTATTTACTACTACGATGACTCCATATATACTTCCCCTTGTGAACCCTCTTCATTTTTCTTTTTGAAGCGCTAAGACAGTTAAACTATTGCATGTGTCCCGTGCCCCTTACTAGATTTGCCCCTGCGACCACCTGATTACTTGATCGAGGGTGATGCTATGGCCAAATTAATCACTTGATCGAGCTTAATTGATAAGGTTTTGCATTTTGTTTAGCAGCAGCTTGCAGATTCAAGTTGAGGTGAGTTCATGTATTATAAGCTGCATGCATGTTGAGACTTGGGAGATCATGCACAATTTTCATGATATTATTAACTTAAACCTGCTTATTTATTTATTTATTCGTACCAGGCAAAGAGCAAATTAAGTGGTTAGCACTTGCAATATCTGTGTAGCTAGAGGTTCACTTATTCACATATGGGCTGGGGCCTGGGAGGCCGCAATATATGGGCTTTAGATTTCCTTCACCGCCCGCTATGATCCAAAGTATATACGCATTCATTTTCACAGGCCCTAACTTTTCAAACTTCTTTGCTACAAACTACTACAAATACAAGGAATCATATATATCTTCATTCTCCGTAGCCCCATCAATGAAGCAGACTACAATCTCACTATCTCAATATTAGAAAATTTAGACTCACTCAAAAATATTGTTTGATAACATATATGTAAAGATATTTGAATGATCTCAACTATTTTCATCCTGAAATTTGTTCGATTAATTAACAGCAATAAACAGGCCATAAAACCAATAAAACATAAAAAAAATTAGTAAGATGAAAATATTAACAAAAAATATATACTTTTTTAACTAATTAAAAAAATATATACTTTTTAGTTATTGACCAACAATTTAGAAATATACATATCTATAAATATATTACAAAACATCCATTAAAAAATATGATGAATAAAAAATTAAAAAAAATGAAAATAACAAATTATATTTTTATGTATAACTTCATAAAGCAATGAAGTATTATTTTATATTATTTTAATCAACCGCGGAGATATTTTCAAATTCGAAAATAGCACAACCCTAGTTAGTGAAGCAATTCAATAATTCATGCCTACATGTTCATATAATAAAACTGAACGGAAAAAAGGGGTAAAAGAGTAACCCTAACCAGGACCACAGTAGTTGCCCTTTCTAGTATGTCAGACACTCACATTAATACTTTTGTTTGCATTCTCTAAAGTCATAAGAGCATCCACAATGCAGGCCATTTGACCTTCTTGGAGCACGTGAAAGGGACTTGGGCAGCTAAAGGAGATAGAAATAGCATTGCATGAAAGAGAAAAAAACTGGTCATGCCCAGCAACTTGTCCTCGCCCACTTCTGCCCAGTTTGGCAGCTTTTTTGTTTGTTATTAATATTTAATTACATGTCTAGTCCACTCATCTTTTAAGCTGTTTGATTTTTCTGTAACGTTAAAAATATAACGTTCATGAGAACGTTAATTTTTTTGTAAAGTTCTAACGTTCTAAAATTTTAGCAATATAAATACTAAATTCATTCATCAAAAAAATTCACACTTTTTTCTCTTCTTGAAACTAAGCTTACAATTTTTTCTTCTAAAAAATGAATCCAAATAATCCCCCCTCTTCAAATTCTCACAATTCAAACCCTCAATTTCCATATCCGTATCCAAATTCCTATTTCCCAAACACACAAAATTTTAATTTTAATTCTCAAATTCCGAATTCTCAATACCAATTTTCACATTCTCAGAATTCTCAATTTCCATTTTCATATCCTCAAAATTCTCCCTATCAATTTCCATTTCCTCCATTTTCAAATCCACAATTTGAAACCCAACAATCACCTACCAGTTTCCAAAATTCACCAAATTCACAAGTGCCTGCCTTTAATAACACAAATATTATTGATCTAAATAATGATTGTGAGGAAAGTGAAGATGTACGTGAAATTACTGGTCAGTGGAAGTGGGTTGAAGATAAACTCTTAATAAGTGCATGGTTGAATGTGTCAATTGATCCATTGATTGGTACTGATCAAAAAGCCGAAGCATTTTGGGACCGAATTCAGCAATATTGTGAAGAAGATAATCCCGGTGTCATCAAGAGAGGAGTAGTGGCTATGAGAAAAAGGTGGCAACGAATAAACGAAGGTGCTCAGAAATTTGGATCGTGTTATGAAGAGGCGCAGAAGACAGTCGGGAGCGGTTCAAACTTGGACGACATAAATGAGAGAGCTCATATACTTCATTCAACTAAATACAAAAAGAAGTCTAATTTTGACAAACACTGGTTTGAGCTTCGTAGACAACCCAAGTGGAGAACTCCTTCAACTACTGAAAGTTTAAAAAGAACTAAATTAAGCAATTCTGGAAATTACTCATCATCAGGAAACAACGAAACACCAACAAATGAAAATTTTGCTGAATCTCCGGTTCGTCCTAAAGGTACAAAAGCGGCTAAAAGGAAGGGAAAAGGGAAGGCAAGAACGGTAGAAGCATCTGATGAGTATGAAGAATTACGAGCTAGTGCATGCAGAAAGTTGAACCTGATGGAAAAATTAAATGAAACTCGGCAGCTAGAAATTGAGACTCGACAAAAAGAGATTGAGGCGAAGCAAACTGAGATGGATTTACAAGTCATTTTGGCAGATACTACCAAAATGAATGATGCTCAGCGGAAGGCTCATTCAAAATTACTTGAGAAAATTATGGCAAGAAATTAGTAATCTAGTCGTTGGAGGCTAGTGTTGTTTTTATTTATTTGCACTGCGGCAATGCGTATGTTGGCTTACGGAGTATCTGCGGACGCTGTTGATGACTTATGATTGATAATACATAATATGATTGTTGAAGACGAGAGGGACACATACGCCACTCAATTTGGTCCCCTACCAACTTATGATGATGCAATAAATGGTTTATCGCAACCTAATTTAGGTGAAGAACCTCCAGTCCAGTATGAAGCGTATAT
The DNA here is from genome assembly GCA_028671895.1 of Oenanthe sinensis. Taxonomy (NCBI): domain Eukaryota; kingdom Viridiplantae; phylum Streptophyta; class Magnoliopsida; order Apiales; family Apiaceae; genus Oenanthe; species Oenanthe sinensis. The sequence goes on along the minus strand of CM053814.1, from coordinate 1,765,908 downwards.
TCAGAAGACTATACAGATGCGTGATAAACGGACACATCGCCAGCTACAAAATGACTTGGTTGAGCATATCTCTCAGTTCCATAATAATCGTTAATTTTTCATATCGCAATATTTTAAATTTAATGCTTTCTCGTGTGTTGTTTTTAATGTAATATTTTCTCATGTATTTTTTTTAAATAATATGATGCATTTTAATTATGAGATATGTCTTTTATTTTAATAATATTTCAAAAAAATTAATCATTTTAATTTGAATTATTAAAATTTAAATATTATTAAATTAAATTAACATTGAATTATAATTTATTAGTTTATTGTAAATATAATTATAATGTATTATTTATTTATTTAAATTCAATTATTATATAAGAAGTATTGTGAAAGAAAATAAAATAAAGTTAAATGGGACCCAGTTATAAATGGGAAATGGGCTTGTGCATTGGAGGGGAGTGGCCACTTTTTTTTAGAAGGTCATTTAATGCTTAGTTGGAAAAAAAATAACCCCACGCGTAAGTGGGTTGGGCACTAGCATTGGAGATGCTCTAACACTACCAGTACGGTATACATGACTAAAAGTTTACCCAAAAAGTTACTCTATTTCTATCTCGAAATGGAAGCAAAAATGTTTCCATAATAAATGCTCAATCTTATCTTTCTGCCGTTACGTACGGGGTTTTTGATTGATGTTGTTGACGTAATATGTTAAAAAATGCATCTACCCAAAAAAAGTTGTCCAAACTAGTAATTAGTAGTATCTCAATTGGATCTATATACTGTATACGCATATATAGTACTCCGTACTTCTGTTAGGTTACCATGTGTGTCTGCATTGTGTACATTTTCTGCACAACCGACCTGCCCATTTGTGTCGGGTACTTTCGTATTTTGTGTATTTGAACTGGTAACACGAACACGATACATAATGAATTTGTGTACCTGAAATCTAGACACGTACACGACACGAAAAAAAATATTATATAACACGAAATGACACGAAGTACACGAACTTTTCGTATAATATTCGTGTACACGACACGAATGTACATGAAAATGGAAAAAAATTAAAAATTAATATATATTTTATTAATTTTAAATATTGATAATTAATTAATTTACATATATTAATTGATATTATATTAATTTTATTTATAAAATTCTAATGTTAACATTAAATTGTACATAAATGATTTATTATAATATATTAATATATATTTTTAAAAATTATTTTTATTTAATTAATTATGTGATGTACTTTCGTGTCGTGTACATAAAGAGTAAACCCAAACACGACACTAAATTTGACCGTGTACTTTCATGTTCGTGTACTGGAAATGTAAGCACAAATACTAAATTTTCGTGTCGTATACAAAATTACCGGGTTTAAGCATGTACTTGACAAATATTCTACACTAACATTAATTTTTCGAGTTTTGTAGTACATGAATGATCAACTAAATACGAATCTAGTTAAATAAGACATTAAATCTAAATCAAATACATATATTGGGTACATAGTTATTAATTGAGTAAATTATATTTTAACTAATTTAGAGGCCATGTAATGCATGAGTTTTTTTTTAAAATAATTTATAATTAAATTTTTTATTTTTAAAAAATTTATATTTATTCAATTTTAATATTTAATTTATATTTTTAAAAATAATACTAATTTTAGTTATATATTATTAAATAATATTTAAAAATATTATTAAGTTAATTATTTTATTCATGGATTAAATCATAATTATTTAATTAATAACTAATTATACTTAGGAATTTACGCTTTTACCCATGACGACCAAATAAAGTGGCTTATTCCAATTATATATAAAATATAATCATGTATAAATTTATGGGTTAAGGAGCGAAAAAGCCTCTATAGTTCAGGTGTAAGAGCTAGGGATGGTAAAAAATCCGATTCGACGGATACTCGATCCGAAACCCGAAATTTTGGATTTACCGAATCCGATTTTTTGGATTTGGATTTGATTTTAGACCCAAAATTTTTTGGTTTTTGGTTTTATATATTTGTAAACAATTCATATATATAATATATGAATTGTTTATAAATAAATAAATAAATAAATATATATATATATATATATATGATATAATATAAAATTATAACTTTTAAATATTTACACATTAATTTGTATTTTACTTTTAATAACTAAGTAAATATGAGTCACATTTTAATATTAAACCATAATACATACATATAAACATACATACATGATACACATTTGCTTGCATTTCGTAAGGTGTAGGAATTTGTTTTTGATGTTTTATTATTTTTGTTTTAATATTATATTTATATGATCTGAATTTATTTTATTTTTTATCAATAATTTTAATTTATTTATAATACTGTATAGAAATACTTTTATATAATTTTTCACATATTTTATTTGTGTTTGTGTTTAAATGAAATAAAATTTATGTATGTAATTATTTAAAGACAAGTTTTAATTAAAATATGAATAATTTATGTATTAGTTCTATTAAAACCTTTTCGAGAGTCCATTTTTGAAATAACCTAAGATACTACGTTAATTATTATTTCTCTTAAAATTTTAAAATATTATATTTGATGAAATTTTATATATACAATATTCTGACATTATGCAATGAATGATCATACTTGAATTAATTATCGTAAAAATAAAAATATATTGGATATGTTTTTTGCAATTAATGCGGTGTAAAGTTGGCTGAGTTATCCCACGGCCGGAGTGGCTACAGTTGACGATTAGCATGAATGAATTTCCCCACATAAACATAGCGAAACAATAATATGCGTAGATAAATATAACTGGTGAATCACATGGACTTGTCGTTGAAAATAAAGTTGAAATAACCCCATACCTTTTCTCTTTGCGCTAGGCCCATGCTGATCGGTGTTGTGTCAATCCATTGACGCCACAAATCAGTACGTGGTCCATTATATATCACCGCTTAGATTTGTTCATTGTGTAAGGGTTGTTTTGTTTGTGTAAGGGTTGTTTAATTCTTGTGGAAGTGACACAAAAGCAAAATAGACAAGGACATCAACCAACCCTCAAATATACATAACAGCAAAAGTGGATTAAAGAGAAGGAAATTTGGATAAAGTGGTGGGGTCAATTGATATTTAATTTGATAAATTTGAAGAGATGGATGAAAGTAGTGAGTGTGAGTAAATTTTATAATATAAAAATTTACTATTTTTTGGAAGTTTTAAAATGTAAAAAATTAGATGAGATATTAGAAAAAAAATGTAAAGAATTGGATGAGACAATGAAAGTATATCTCAACCTGAAGTAGCTATAAAGCAAGACAAGTTACTATTACGTATCATATTCGATAAAAAATTGACAAACTCATGAACACTTTTCATAAGCGCGGTCCATCATTTTGACTAACTCATATACGCTTTCCTTTTGTATAGACAAAACTTCAATGTTTGGGGATCATGTTGGATTTTCTACGTCTTGTTAACGTCAAATTTTGACACAACTGAAGAAAAAACCACGATTATATTCATCGGACCCAAAGTGATTGGATAACAAGACAGTGTTGCGGTACTGATAAGAAAAGTCGAAAATGTGACTTTTTGATTTATATCAAATAGTGAAAATGTGACTTTTTGATTATATATATAGTTTTTGAGAAATAATTCATAGTTGAAATTGTACCGTATGATGATATTATGTACAGTAATACATTTTTTCTTGAGGATATTTATGCCATCGGCCGTGTCTCCGTGTGAAAAATACTGAACATAACATTTTTCCTTTATTCTAATTTTAATTTTATTTTTGTAAATTATAGTCAAAATTCTAATTAAATACTTTCAAAAAATTATGATCGATATTTATTAAAAAGACAAAATATCGATGTTCATTCATATTGAGTTTTGAATAAAAAAATACTTATATTTTTATATTTTAGATGAATTAAATAAGCATTTAATCTTATGAACTGTCATACGATATGTCTCGGTTTTGCCAATAAGTTTTCATATATTATATCCTATATATAATAAGAGTAAGATGGATTCCCAATAACGGTTCGAACCCTATTCGCTACAAAAATATATATTATGCAATCATCTTAGGATTATCACATTAACTATATATTAAAATATAATATTTATATTGTTAATAAATATATGAGTATTGCAAAAGTCTTGAAAAAATAAGCGTGGAGAGGTTGGCACTTGATAACGAGGCAGTGTTAATTAACGCGCATATATTTTGATGAGATGAAGGAAGAGTTTACTATTTCGCCATTGGAATGAATACAATCAGATTCGTTTTTGATAGCGCATGACGAGAATTTGGGTAGCTTCTTGAGTAAATTTAATTTTTTTAATTATTATTTGAAATTATTTAAAATATGCAATAAAATTTTTAAATTACTCGTGTTTATATAGGGATACTACACGCAACTCTAAGTGTTAATAAAATGAGTTTTATTTAATATTTTTTTGAAGAAAAGTATTTTTAAAACAGTTTTATTCAAAAAAAAGTTATTAAAAAATAGTAAGCAGAACTATTTTTATTTATACCTTTAGCTGCGTGCAGTACCCTGCAAAAGGACCGGAGCGAGTAATATTTATTTAAGTAAATTTAAGATTTATAGAAAAATGATATTTTTAAATAAATATACAAGTATTATACCTTTATTTATTAAAATCTCATCAACAAAACTTATTAAAATAAATTATTAGTTTGAAAGCACTGATAAAGTTTTGAATCGTATCATAACATATAATAATTTAATATTACATAAATATATATTTAATCTAACTTATCCCTATGACATTAAGAATATATTTAATCTAATATTATTATTCTAAAGATTTTAATAAAATTTTAATGTATATACATATATATGGATTAAATTGGATTAACAACATAAATAATTTTGACAATTTATATTATTAACTCTAACAAATATTTACGTATGATCTCTTATACAATATAATATTTATCATATCTTATTTTTATTTATATAAAATAAACATAAAATAAATCTTATAAACAAAATATTAAAATTTAATATTTATAATTACAAATATATTAAACATAAGTTTAATATTTGAATCGAATAAAAAATATATTAAATTCTAATATTTATATTATTAATTTTAAAGATATTAATAAAAAGTTTGAAACATAATAATAACATATTGAAATTATTTTTTATATTACAAATTTTAAAATATTAACAAAAAATTATATAATTAAAAAATATATAAAAATAGGCAAATATTTATCAATATTATTTAAATTATTATAAATAAGAGTCCGTGCTTTGCACGACGAGTTTAAATCTAGTATATAATAATATGTGTAAAAAGTTATATTTAATATATATTCTTGGAATCTTCATTTAATTTAATTCATCGAATTCTCACTTCGACATAACTAAAAATAACAGCTAATTCACTTTAAACTGATTTTCATGTGTTTATATTTCCTAATTACTGTATCATACAAGTGAAATTTGTGTACGTTGAAAATAAAAAATACCTTTAAGATACTACTATTTTTTTAGAATCATTTAATTAAATATTTTATCTCAATAATTTCATAGAACACTTACTCATTTATAAAAAAGTAAATTGCACACTGTGTACATGAAGTTTCAGGATAACCTATGTGTACCTATTCTTTCAAAACTGCACTATGTGTACCTCAAGTTTCCGTAATCGTGCAAAGTGTGTGCTGACGTTAGTTGATTGTTAACTCCGTTAGACTAGGTTGTAATAAGTAGTAATTGCCATGGGTTTTCTAGTAATATTGTGTATGAAAGTGGCGCCATAAAGTATTAAAAAGACCCGCCATTAACCTATAACACTCTCATACCAATTTAATGTCGGCTAAGACATATCCAGATACACAAGCTCTCATATCTTTGCTGACCACTTGGTCTATTTTCCCAACGAATGTCCTGATTATTGTCGTAAGTATTTTATATTTCTATGAAGTTTATCCATTTCATAGTATCTGCAATATTTGTTAAGGTTGATGTATGATTTACAAGGTGTATGTGATGTATGTTTAGGTACATGTTCTAATTTTGCTTAGGTTTTTTAATTGAAATCTGCACAATCAATAAGGAATCAGTGTTGTTATTTGTATTTGTATAGGGTTTATGTATTTACATGCATGTTTTGTTCCATTGCATTGGTTTACAGGTGCTCCCGATCACTTTACCATTAAATGTCATGTTGGGGGTCGTTTCCAATCAAACCCTAAAAATTATGTCGATGGCCATGTAAGATATGGTGATATGTGTGATGTTAATCAGATTAGCATAATAGAAGTGCATAGTATGTTCAATGATTGTGGGGAAGCTGATACTTTACTTGAATTATATTACAAACGTCCATCCTATGATATAAAAGAAACATTATATCCTCTAAGCTCTGATGCAGATGTAGTTGAAATGTGTAGGCATTTAGACTTATGTACGGTAATGTATGTGTATTATGAAAGTAAGATTACAGTCAACCAAGAAACTGTGAATTTTGTCCCTCCACAATGGTTAGACTATGAATTTATTGATGACCCTAAGGTAGTAGAATTTGAGAAGAAACAACTAGAAGAATTATTGTTCTTAGAGGGAATTAACAAAGATTTTAGTGATCATGGAGAAGACATTGTCGACAATCCCCAAGACTTGCTTGAGGATCACCTACATCTTGATGATGATCGTGTTTCTTTTCATGATGATAACTCAAATGTAGATAGTACCGATGAAGATGTCACAGCTGCTAGAAAAGTTAGAGGGAAAGAAAATGTAGGTCATTCTAGTAATCAACCTACAAACTTGACTGAGTTTTCTTTTGATACCACAAATGAGGTAGATGGGGATAATTAACATAATCAGATTTTATCTGACTTGAGTGATTGTGATGATAGTGATGAAGAGAGGTTAGTTGCCAACAGTACTGATGATGAATCAGAACTACTATATCCTACTTTTAATGAAGAAACTGATATAAAAGATCCCATCTTTGAGATAGGCATGACTTTTAGTTGTGCTACCTCATTTAGAAAGGCAGTTAGACATCAATCAATCTTACAAAGCAGAGAAATTAAGTAGGCTTAAAACTTTGGTCGTAGAGTGAAGTTTTTGTGTGAAGATGAAAATTGCAAGTGGAAGATATATGCTTCCCTATGCAAAACTCATCTACTTTTCAAATTAAAACCTATACGAGAACTCGTACATGTTGTGAAACATTTAAACAATCCAATATGATAGCAAGTTGGATTGCAAAATATTATGAAAATGATATTCGAAAGAAGATTGTTAATCAGTGGAGATGCAGGTTATCATACATACTGTTGGGAGGGCAAAAAGAATGGCACCGGGAAAAATCAGGGGTAATTATAAAATGCAGTATTCTTTGATATGGGACTACATAAATGCTGTCAAAAAAACTATGCCTGATAGTACACTTGAATTGGTCCTAGAAGATGTTCCACCGGGAGAAGAAAGAAGAAAGTTTAAAAGGTTGTATATATGTTAGTTTAGGTCATATGAAGAAATGTTTTAAAGATGGTTGTAGGCCTATAATTGGCCTTAATGTTTGTCATCTAAAGGGGCCATATGGAGGTCAACTGTTAGCTGCTGTGGGGACAAACTCTAATGATGGCATGTATCCAATTGTTTGGGCAGTTGTTGAAGCAGAAAATAATGAGTTATGGAATTGGTTTTTAGAGTTATTGGCAGCTGATGTTGGCATTGAAAATAGTGGTGCTTGGACATTCATTTCTGATAGGAAAAAGGAATAAATATTTATGCTTCATTACTGTTCTCATTGATGCTATCACTCTTAAATGCACTCTTAAATGGACATTCTTTACTTGTATGCAGGGCTTAATCGATGCACTCTTAAATGTTGTATTAAATGCAGAGCATAGATTTTGTGTTATGCATTTGTACAGAAACATGTATAAGGAACATAAGGGAATTGGCCTAAGGACTTTACTATGTCTAGCATCTAGAGTTACCACTGATTACATATTTAACAAACACATGGAGAAGCTAAAGAAGGTAATGATTCTATAGTGTTGTCTTGCATATGCATTAATTCAAAATTTCTAATCTACTATTTGTATTTCAGTTGTCCAAAAAATGTTATGAATGGCTCATGGAAAAACTTAGATCACAATGGTCAAGGTCTGCTTTTTTAATAACATGTCAGTCAAATATATTTGTTAACAATCATTGTGAGGTCTTCAACAACAGCATTAGGGAGTATAAGGGATCTACTGTTAGTAATTGTGCTCTAGAGACAATACTTTTTATATTTTAAGGAAAATATTTATTATTAAGGATTATGTTTTATTGATTATTATTTATTTATTATATTTATTTATTGCGTAATAAATTGAAAGCATAATAAATGTCCTTGGAATTTTGATACGTATTATATATTTTTAAGTATGTGACTCAAAAATGAGATTATATGAATAGTATCTTATTCCTAAAATTCCCTAGTCGAGTATTATTATTTAAGGACAATAATAATGTACAAAGACTAGTATGTTTCTTGACAGATGACCACATCTCATTGGTCATAGATATGGTGATACTAAAGTCAAGAACATAAGTGCATGTCTCAATGCATGACACTAGAATGACCCGCCGTGAGATTCTACATGTTAAATAAGTGTCATAAGTAATTCTCATTGTGATAATGGTGTAATGATCCTTATACCTGAAATCATTATATTTCTATACGAGAGTTAATATACTTTGATTACATTAAAAGTTACCTTTGACCGGGTGATGATAAAAGTGGACATTGGGTATATTATGAATCATATGAGAAATATGAATGATCTAGATAAGATTTAATCCTCCTAATTTTAGGAGTGATATTATTGGCCTCTTATTTGAGTGAGACTATGAAATGCACGGCCGTACTCAAATGTTGATTTGATTTTGATAGTCTACTCATCGATCAAGAAAATAAAGATTAAATTATGAAGAGGATGACACGAGACATGCCTTGAGTTTAATTTATAATATCAAGATTAAATGGATTATATTACATGGAACATTATTCACGAAAGGCTTAATCGAATAACCAATTTATTATTATTATTTGGGTAGCAATGATGTATTACTAGATGTCGATCATTGTTTACAATTTTAATTAGATATTAAAATTGTTGCCAACGTAATAATAACTTACATGGTCACACATAAAGAACGCTTGAAGGAGAAATAATTTAAATTGTGAATTTAAATTAAATAAGTAATTTATTTTATTTATGATATTAATTAAGTATGAATTAATTAATTATATAAATAGAATAAATAAATTATTTAAACTAATTCCGAAATTAATAATTAATTAATTAAGTGAGACTTAATTAAATAATTTAGAATTTTGGATTAGTATTAATTATAATTAGAAAACTTATTCCTCTCTCTATATAATCTCTTTATGGGCTGATTTAATAAAGGAGACATATTTTTTTACTAATACCCTAGCAGTTTTGAGAAAAGAGAAAGATAGAGAGAGAAGCAGTTTTCGGATGCTAGTACACATCAATCCTTCATGAAAAGTGTTCGTGTGGATACCGTAGAACGTAGATCGCGAGAGCGGGATACGTGGTGATTAAACAAGTTTTGAACCTCAATTAATCTTCCATTAATGAACTGTTAAAGCTTCTAAATGTATTTATTCTTTATCTCCGAATTAAATCTTTTGTTTTCGCATGGATCCTGCGGAGGGTTTCGCCATTTTGATTTATTTTTCGCGTTTATTCCGCTGCGTTTGTGCCTCGAAACCCTTCATCTACCAATAATTGGGCTACTACAAGGTATACATAAGGCTGTTATGAAGAGAATTCAGACTATGAGGGACAAGATGTTGCAAAGCTACAAACTAAATCCAATATACCCTAATGCTATCAGAAAAGTTAACAAGTAAGTATTTTTATGTGATTTAATACATTAAACACATAATTGTGATTTAGTAAATGCCCTATTGCATTTTTACTCATTTATAATTTTAGGGCAATAGGTTTAAGTGGGGGCTGCATGGTTGAATGAAGTGATGGTAATAAATTCTTATGCACAATGACTGATGGTAGTCATGATATTGTAGTTGATTTGGAAACCAAGTCTTGTGCATGTAGAAAATTTGACCTAACTGGATTACCATGCTATCATGCATGTGCTTGCATAAAGTGGAAAAATCTTAACATTGCAAACTACATTCACAAGACCTATGAAAAAGACATGTTCTTAAAGACATACACACACACACAATTGTGCCAATATGTAGTGAACAATACTAGGAAAAAATAACATTCCCTGCACCACTACCTCCGGAACTCAAAGTGCAACCAGGTAGACAAAAAAAAAAGAAACCAAAAAAATAATGTTAAAGTTGACAAGACAGCTGAAGCTAGTAAACTTAGAAGGCAAAATACTACACTCAAATGTAGCTATTGCAAGGAATCAAAGCACAATGCTAGAACATGTCCAGCAAATGTAATTAATTTGTTAATTTTTTTAGTTTATATGTTATGCATATTGATGACTGTTGTTGTTGTTGTTGTTGTTATTATTATTATTATCATGTTAGAAACATGACAAGTAGAAGACAACTGAAGCTAATGACAATGCAACTGAAATTGGTGAAACTAATGACAATTTAGCATGTGGAAAAACAAGCGAGGGCAATGAAAAAACAGTCGAGGGAAATGCAGGGGCCAGTAGCAAAAAAGGGAGAAGAATACCAAAGTCCAAAAAGAAAAAGGTGATGCCACAACTTGAAAAAGAAAAACCAATAATTGCAACTACTTCATTCATACAACCTCAACCAACTGTAATTCAATGAAATACTCAAGGTGGAATTTTTACATCCTATAGCCAACCTGCTAGGGTGGTCAACACACATCTTGGAATACAATATAAGAATTTTACTTTGGGGGGGGGGGGGGGGGCAAACAACTACTATGAGGGAACTTGAAACAGCTAGGAATGAAAGAAAGACAAAAATTACGAAGCAGCCTATTTGGAAATTGTGACCGAGCATTGATGTGGTTGTTTTTTTATTTAATATTACTATAAGTTTTCCTTGATTTAGGCACTGCATTTTTGTTTAGATTTTCTCATGTTGAAAATCTTAAATTATTACTATGTTGCAGTTTCAATGCAAGGAAAAACTTGTACTAATTATGTAATTCACTCATAACTTGTACTCTTTTAATAGAGTGAGTGTATTTACTCTTCTTTACTCATCTATTTCGTCTTCCTATGCTTTAATGCGCCTCAAAAAACCAGTAATCCCAATACGATCTCTACTTGGCATTGAAGGACCAACCCAACGAAAATAGTTACAGCCCCTGCTTCCATTAACACAACTAACAAACCTTCGTTCGACATTATTGTCAGTCCATGTTGTTCGTTGAATTGCCACAATCCTGCAGTAACAAGATTCTGCAATGAATATAAGTTTGGATGTGTGAGTTTGAAATTATGGGTATTTGAATTTGAGTTTTTGGGTTTTTAAACCCAGCACATGCATACCCATTAGTCAAATAAGAACCGTTGCACAATGATGTAAGCTAACGGTGTTAACAATCAATTAACGTCAGTACACACTTTGCCAGAGGCGGATCCAGCTGAAAATATTTACCCGGCACAGCTGCTCCTGACAAATTTACCCCCAATTGTCTTAATATTTCAGCCAGCAGTAAAAAAAAAAATCTTCTTTACTCTCCATTTTTTCACTCAGCAGGAGCTGGGCCCGCTTACCTTTAGGTCCGCCTCTGCACTTTGCACAGTTACAGCAGCTTGAGGTACACATAGTGCAGTTTTGAAAGAATAGGTACACATAGTAGATTATCCTGAAACTTCACAGTTTGTCTAATAAAATACACACTACGCAGTTTACTCTTTATAAAATTATAAACCTAATAAAATAGTTTATCTTTTAGAGTATTATAGTACTATCTAAGTTTATCAGGTAGATATATGGCGGTTGTCCTTCATATAATCATATCCTATAGCTAGCCCAGTGCTCCTATCGGTAACATATACAAGTTGATTTCGATTACTGTTGGCAGATTTATATAATTTATAGTAGCTAGTTTAACCGATCAGTCAAAGGTTACCCTACTGTCCCAACTTTATATAATTTCGTTACGAACAATATAACACAATTATACTCTTTTTCTTTCTCTTCATAATTCTCTAATTTAGTCGACTATGGTAGGCTATATATGGCTTTATCCTTTGCTAAATAATATTACTCTTAAAAAGCCAAGAAATTAGGAAGAAGAATATATGCATTATAGATCTAAAGCATAAGTTCAATAATATTTAATTCATATATAGGTTCATGTGCCTTCACCTCCCAAAACCAATAATCTTTAATAAATTTAATCATTGACATTTGAAAATTATTTATATCAATTTCCGATCAAGTGAAATTGAACTAGACATATGTTGATTGAAGGGCTTAAGTCTATAATATTAGCAACTCTTAATAATAAAATGTAGAACTGTTACTTTCTACATATAGTATGAAACTTTGTTTATGTGCATGTAGCAGCTTGTCTTTACACGCGATTTGCCATTATTAGATGCGTTAATTATTGTTTAGTTAGACCTAGCAAATACTTTAATCCATATGTCTATATATATATATATATATATATATATATATCTTTGTCGTTTCTTTTGAATAATTTCAACGAACCTACTCTAGATTGTACAAATATTCGTTATCACCATGATATTCTGTTAGATTACATAATTAACTATCTACAGTGCTGAAGGATCTCGGATTTGTTTTTATGTATATATAGTCATTCGAATACGTTTTTTTAATCAAGCTAATATACTATATTAAAGGGTAAGGTCATTTTCTTTCCAGACCTCTTATATAACAATAATATATAAGTCACAATAGATAATCTGGTGAGTTCAAAATGTTTGTTTATTTAATCATATAAATTATACATACGTAGCCGACTACAATACCTTGTATAATGGTCGACGTACATATATTACTTAATTATTAGGAGTTGGTGTTAAGGGTGTCATGGATCGAAATATCGAATTATAAGTAGTTAAATTGTCCATTTCAATGAGTTCATTTTTTAAATTTTAAATTCATTCAAAAGATATAATGATGTATATATTAATCTAACTTTATTAATTATAATTAAAGTCGAGTTGATTCGGATTGAATCGCTTAAGTTGAACTATTTTACATTAATAAACCAATACACAAGAATCCAAATTTGAAGGTTTAATACAATAAAATTAATGAAGATTTCATATTATAAATTGGGTTGGTATTGAATTGGTTCAAATTTAATACGATTGAGGTTTATATTCGAATTTTGTAAATTACATTATTTGCATATTAGCATATTAGTTATAAAAATAAAATATGAGTAATACTAGGCGTACAAAAAATTGGTGCAAAATGATGCGACAAAAGTGACATGTCAATTTGAAAAAATTTAATTGATGAAATTTGTGTGAATACATTGACGACATTATATTTAATAAAATTACAATCACTCAAATCTTGACATGTGACATTTGAAATTTATTTTTTATATCATTTTATAACCCTAGTATTACTCATAAAATAAAATACTACACACTAATGCATTGAACCTGTATATATTTTGCTTTCTAATAGTTTTAATTAAAAGAATGACTCCTTAAAATTAAACCTAGTTCTACCAAAAAAATTATGTTCTTTTAATGTGAACGAGTCTAAAGAAGCATCGCAAATTACAAATGATCATGTACCATGTTCGATGTATTTTGAAATTTTTTAATATTTGATAGTATTTGATACCCGTGTCCAAAACATTATTTAAAATCATGATTAAAGTTGACAAAAAAGGAAAATAAAAAAAATAAAGGCCCCCTCTCTTGTACATAGAAATTGGAATTAAAATTTTGAAAAGGAGCATATTGTAAAGTGTAAACGTAGCCAGGTATTTTGGGTAAAATTAAAGAATTGAAAGTTGGGACACGTGTCTGGAAGAAGGCTTGCCGACAGTCGTTATCAATTACGTGTATATCGAAACAATATATATGCCCCCATGGCCCACCCAAACACGGATTACAAGGCCGATTTTTACTGTTGGCTGGGTGGCTGCCACTACATCTGCTCCGTAGTTGTTTTTACTCTGGCTGTTGCTATCCCTTGATTTCTATTCATTCGTACGGAACATTTTAAAATATGTTTTCTGAACTGTTGCAACCTACTGTATTGGTTTTGAATCTAAACTGCCTATTTCAGGGATCAATTCCAATTCCAACGAAGGCTTCCGCATGAGGATAAATTTTTAGAAACAAGGTTGAGGTTTATCGGAGCATCTCCAAGGTGATACGTAAAATTGCTAGTTAAATTAGATTTTTATAATTACTATGTAACACTTTAATTAAACTCAAGAGCATTCACTTCAACGATATTATATATAATAATAATTATTATTATTATCTATAATAATAATTATGTGAAATTATACATAAGAGTTTTATTGGTTCGACAAATATTGAAGATCAAATATGATTATTTATAATTTATTTTAAAGGGAAAGAAACTTGAAGTGCTTCGATTCTCAGATATCCTATGAAGAGTGACATATAGATCTCACCTATAAATGACATCTATAAATGGAAGTTGAGTATGTAGACTCTGATTATATAAAAGTTCAGAAAGACTTGTTACAAATAAATTATGCTAGACTCTGTTTTAGTATTTTGTACATCATCAAATGACTATATTTTTAACAATATATTTAATATTTGAAAAAAGATTTAAATTAGTATTTCATATGTCATAAATAAATAACAAAACTAAAAACTAAATAAGGTGAACCAGGGGTAGTAGATTGCCTAAAAATACATTAGGGCTAGCAGATATTTTGAACACTCGTAATGACGTGGATTTGATTCAGAAGAAATTCAACAAATGTAGCCTATGTACAAGAATATTCGTTGATATTAGGTATAATATACGGTCCCATACACTTTATACCTCAAGCCTAGAGACATGCATTATATATAAAATAACTTTAATACGATGAGAATGGTCAATTTTCCACTTATCTCAAATTTTATTTTGTAATATTGTATATTAATAAGTTTAATTTATAATATTTTAATTTGTCTCAATAAAATTATTAATTTATAAATTTACTATTTAATTCGGACTTATATTATCTATTATTAATATAACTATTATAATTTTAATCTTATTTACAAAAGTGAAGCCTTATTTTTATTCGTAATATTCGTTAATATTTATAATTTTTTGTAATTAAAATTATACTATTTCAATTATTATAATTGATGTAATTGTTCTCATTTAATTATTTCATTATGGTGCCATATTTTTTATTCTTATCTATTATCTATTAATATAAATATTTTATTTTTGGATTATATAATTAAAAATCTAATAATTATTTTAAAAATTGAAACAAAATAATATATACTAATATATGATTGATGAGGTTTTAATATTTTTTTTATTTTTATACGTAATCACATAAATGTTTAATATAATTTAGTTGTGTCGTTGAGACTTAGTTTAAATTTTAAAATATAAAATACATTTTACTACTAGCTTATAAATCATGTAAACAACGAAATCTTTGATATCTATTTATTGATATAATATTAGTATAAATATTTATGTCTCAATTCTTTTTATATTTTTTAATTATGTATAATAAAATTCTTTATATTTTCGTAATTTTTTTAAAAAAATATAAATATTAAAGTTTTAATATGATTAAATTTTTAATATTATGTTTTTGAACAATAAATATAAATCAGATCTTAATAAGTTAACTAAATTTAAATTTTGAATAAATATATATATATATATATATATATATATATATATATATATTCAATTTATAAATGTTAAATTCAAATATATTGCTAATATATTCGAGATATGACTAAATCTATGAATTTTCATCTTTAAAAGATAGAATAACTACTGACCACATAATTATACAAACATAAAATAATCATGTTCACTTATATTATAAAAATATAATATAAATATGTATAATATATTTAGTAAAAGAGGATTAATGAAAGTTAGGTGAGTGGTGACACTGAAGAATAACCAAGAATAGGACATAATTTTAGTCGGTTTAATTTTATATAATTAATAACTAAAATTGAATTAATTAGACACAATTTTAAAATCAAAATCATTATCGAAACAATTATTGTTAATACAATTTTCAAGATTTTTATTTCAGTTTCAATTTCTATTTCCAGCAATTCATAATTCGATATTAGCCTAGTCCTAGGAACAAGGCTACAAGCTTAGAATAGGCTTTTTTATAATTACCCGGGACCATTCTGATGTAGTTCTCCATCGTAAACTTTTGTGGTTTTTTTTTCATCCTTTAAGTCTATATATAGTAACTTATATTTATGTAGCCTTTTTCTTAGTATATTATCAATTTATTTATTATGTAGGGTTTTTCACATTTTATGTTTTTTATTAATATTTTTTTAACAATAATTTTAGTTTTATTTAAGATTACGTGAAATTATTTTTATATAATTTTTCGTTTATCTTGTTTGTGTCTGAAAAGTAAAAAACTTATGTATTCTACATTTAATTTAATTCAATTATATTTTTTTAATTAACTCAACTCTAATGTCTATTTTAATTTAATAAATTAATATATACACTATACATGGTTATACTTTAAAATCTATATTCAATATATATCAATTTATATTTCTATAATATTTTATGCATTTTAAATCGTATCACATATATCACATAAATAATATATATATATATATATATATACAATTTAAAATTTATTCTATTAGTTTTGTAGTGTGTGTATATATATTCATTAAATAATATATTTATACAAATTTTATATAATTGTAAAAATATTATAAACATATATAAAAATATCATTTGAGTTTAATATTATTAAGATAACAAAATTAGATTGAAAAGATAAATAAAATTAATTTTTTAAAAATAAAATAGGCTTAAATCCCTTTAACTCTTAAATCAATTTAAAAAAATTAAATTAAATTTTTAATTATTTTTTGCAGTTTTTTATGAATTTTTAATATAAATTTAAAAAACTTATTAAAAATCGGATTCGGATCTGGATATTATCCGTATGCGGATAGTATCCGTCGATCCAGATTAAGATATTAACCTTTAAAAATTTTCAAATTCGGATATGAATTTGGATTCGGATTCAGATAGAATCCGTATCGGTATCAGCCCTAGATACACACACAAACTAAGCATGCACGGTAAGCAGAGTTGGACACCGGTAATTTATAAATTGAAAAATATAAGAAACCCTAAATATCACGGTACATAATTACATAATCCTCATATATAGCTTGGCTAATTTATCCTGGTTTTGTAAGCTTCATATATTTAATTATATATACATTTATGAAAATGACGAGAGTGGTGGGACGGACGGTGTGTGTATGATATGATATGTCATACCTGCCATTCCACACAACTTGCAACTCAGGCATATCACTATCACATTCTTTGTTTGTTTCGCTGCAAGGCACAAAGTCCATAGACATTCAAACAACCAATAATCCATCTATTCTTACAAATTCGTCGTAAGCAACATGCACAATCTCACTCACACACACCACTGTTGCTTATGTAGCACTTGCTGCGGATCAACTAGGACCGATCACGTTGGATACTCCCCATCTCGTAATATTTATTGATAGGTTTTTTAAAGATTTTTTTAATCCGTATTAGTTGTCCAATCTCTAAATAAATTATGAACAAAATTTTAATATTGTATTTTATTTTATCATTTCCCACGTGAGATACAGATTCAATTTCTCCTTTCATTTATATACACTAAATTAATGCAATAAATATAAGAATGAAAAAATACTAAATAATTTTTATTAAATATATATGAAATTTTAAAAAGAGTCTGGTAAAATAGAATAGATAAAGTATTATTTTATGTGAGGATTTAAAAAATTGAAGCGGGTAATTTACAAAAACAAAAATATAAGAGACGCTATAAGATATAATAAGTATTTGATCAGTTTACATGTATATCAGTAAATTCGATCATAGGATATAAGTGTAGCCAGGTAAGGAAAAATATAAAGAAAAACACATTTTAATTCTTCGAACTTATATATAAACTAACAGCAAAAAATTACAAGTTTATCGATATGTCCAGTTATTACTAAAAGCTACTATTACTAAAACATAATTAAAAAAAATAGATTCTTTTATATAGCTTGGTCAGTTAAAAAAAATTTAGATTCCGTCTACTTAGCTACTAAAAGAATCCGGCTATCCCATATCAAACTGCTACATTTTAACCCGATAGATTCGTACATATATATAACATTCTTCATCTTATATATGATATATTATAAAAACCCTAAAAACACCAACGCATTTTGATCTACAACAATATTTAAGAAATTTGGATATGCGAAGTGAGGAATGAAAAGAAGAACTGATTATAAAAGAAGCATGACCGTAACCTTAATTCTTATTTTTTATTTTTGTACTTTAAAAAAAATATTCCCCCCCCTGAAAATCCGTTCTTGAAGTAATTCAACAGGGGCTGAATATTCTTTTTTCTTTTTCTTGCAGGCATGGGATATTGTATAGTAAAAGAAAACAGTACTGCACCTTGTGGAACATTATTTTAATTAGTTTAAACAAAACCAACTTACTTTTAAACAGATCAATTAATTAGTAAAGTGACCAACTTTGCTATATATTCATGAGAAGCGGTGAAAGGTTTCAATTCATGACTACAAACAATACATTTAATTAATAAATAAAAAAAGCTTTCTTGGACAAAATGTTCATTTATTGCTGGGTAATCAAATCTTTCGTCAACATCAAACAAGATATTTTATGAAATAATTAACAGCATAGAGAGTATATATATATGAAAAACTTCAATGGAGACGAATTTTTGATTGGAGAGTCGGAGACCAAATGTACGTACTAATGTGTAATATAATATTATGTATTTTAATGTTAGGCAAGCCTCCATTGAACCCAACTATATATATATCATTTATCCCTAAATAACACCCTTATATAAATATATAAGAACAATCATTTATCCCTAAATAACACCCTTATATAAATATATAAGAACAAGAAAGAATATAATAGAATTTTACATTAAAACTCATTTAGATTCTACTTTTAACATCGATTTTCAACACTGGTGTTTCAGAACAAGACACCATATGAAGTGCTTTATTAAGAACCAACACCCTAAATGAGATGTAAAGTTTCATGAACAGGTCTTCCCATTTCATAACAACTCCGATTCAATGTGTGTTCAACCTTCAACCGTGTCCATCCATCCTCGTCAACAAGATTCTGCTGTTGAAGATCTTCTCTTGTATGATTCAGTTACTGAACTTGAAATTATGAGTCCAAGTTCTGTGTAACAGACATCATCCAACCCAGTTGTTCATGTTAGTCATATACAAGTGTTGGTCCCTGATATTGTAGAAGGGGGTTGAATACAATATCAATAAATTGTCGCCGTATTTCGGATTTAAAAATATTATTTTAATTAATCACAAAATATAAATTTTAATGAATTACTGTTCAAGTAGAAGATATAATTTTTAACTTGAAAAGTATTACAAAATTTATCTGATGAAAATTGTATATAATTGATAAAGTTATCTAGAACAAGTTCGACATGAAGTATTCGGGTTTAACAATTATATTCCAAACTTGCACAGAAATCTGTGAATATTACAATGCATACAAATTTCTGAAATTTGAATATTTTCAATCACCCCAAATAATGAAGCAAAATCCTCATATTTATAGAGGAAAAAGCTAGCAAGACTTTTGAATAAAACTTATTTTAAAAATCAAAATACTTTATAAAATAGCCTTTAAGACTTTTGAAATAAGCTGTGCAAGACTTTTAAAACTCGGTAAGACTTTTCAAAATTCGGTAAGACTTTTAAAAAAGGCCTTACAAGACTTTTATGTTCGGTAAGACTTTTTAAAAGGTCTTATTGAATTAATTCGGTAAAACTTTTAAAAGATCTTATTGAATAAATTCGGTAAGACTTTAATTAAAGTCTAATTGGATTTTTCGGTAAGACTTTCTAAAATTGAAACTCGGTAAGACTCTTAAATTAAAGTTCGGTAAGACTTTTAATCCCCTCGACAAGACTTCTTCTTTGCCTAATTTTGGACACATGACAAGCTTTAATTGGCTATTTTAACAACATAAACCACCCGCCCCTTCAATTTGAATAACCAGAGGCTTATTTCATCTTTTAGTGGATAGACTCCGTAGAAATGCTTTAGGCCCGCACAACTTATAATCTTTGATTAATAAATAATAAATTTAATTCAGAAATTATAAAAATAAATATCTAATATTATTTAGATATTTATAAATATAATTTACTAAATAAATAAAATATTTATTAATAAAAATAAATCCTTACGCTCTAAGCTGCGGTCTCCTGAACATTTGGAACCGAACTCCTTTTGACTTGGAAATGATAAATCAATTTCAACCGGGGTTTCACTTTTAAGAATATATGACTCTGCATTTCTTCCGTGTCAATTATTTTTACGTCTTTTCTTCAAGTCAGTACCGTCAGGCCTGTTTAATTAATCCTTTAATTAATTTAAGAAATAAATTAATTCTTAGTGAATTAATTTACTAATTAAATTAACTAATTAATTTAATTAATTAATAGAGAATTAAAATAAAGTCTTGTCTGTAGGACTATTGTTGATGTAGATAAAACTCTTATGTTCTTCAACAATAACCTTTCTAACCACTTGAACTTTTTGATGACGAATCTTCACTGATATTGTTGACACCTTATGCACTGGTCTAGTTCACGGATGACTAACTACAATGTTGATTCTCATTTCTGTTGTAGTGGTTTTTGTGTCTTGTCTTGCTTCTAGCTTTGTCTTCAATATTTTGTTTTCCTGGAATATTTCTGTAGTAGCCACTTGGAATCTTCTGTATCTTCTGAAATACTATTTCTTTATTTTTCGCCGACGCTTGAACATATTAATGAACTTCTTCCGGGGTAGAGTAGCAGCTTCATTAGAACACTTCTGATATTAAGATTCTTTGTGTCTAGTTGACTCTCTTCGTCTTGATTCCTTCTTCAGTATTTACTACTTACTTCACTTTCTTATCTTTATTGAGTTGTCATCTACTTATTACAAACAGGTCTAGTCATATGTCTTTTAACAAGTTTTTGATGAAAGTGATAATGTTGATGACAACAATATCACTATTAGTAATCAATCACTGAGAAGGTCCAGTAGAGCCCATGCTCAACCACAGTGACAAAAAGATTACATTGTTAATCAGGCAGCCTCCAACATAGCAACTATAGTAGTTGATAAAAATTTTACTGTTTCATGAGTGCTCTTACAGCAACACTTGATCCTACCTTCTACAAAGATGCAGTGCAACAAGATGAATGGGTAGCAACTATGAACTCTAAAATTGATGCTTTGGAATTAAACAACACTTGGGAAATAGTGACCTTGCCTCCTGAAAAAAATACCTATTGGGTGCAAATGGTTGTATAAGACCAAATATAGAGCATATGGATCTCTTGACAAACACACGACAAGATTGGTGGCTCTGGGGTGTTGACAAGTTTATGGGGAAGACTACACTTCCACCTTTGCTTCGGTAGCAAAAATGAGCACAATAAGAGCATTACTTTTTATAGCTGTAATGATGGATTGATATACTGAACATATGGATGTATCAAGTGCATTTCTACATGGAGACATAAAAGAGACTGTCTATATGAAATTTCCTCAGAGTTACACTGGTATAGGCATCAAAATCTTCAAAAATAAACCAGGTTCTCACTCATCTCATGCTGCGTTTGTTCTGAAATTATTGAAATCTCTCTATGGCTTGAAACAATCCCCTACACAATGGTTCTATTAGTTATCCCAGACCTTGATCAACCTTGTCTTCTCTTAGTCCAAATCAGATTATAGTCTCTTCACTAAGGTATCTAAAACATATACTATTGTCATACTAATCTACGTTGATGATCTTATGATTTGTGGACATAACTTAGCAGCTATGCAGCACATTCAAACAATGTTGTCATCTGTGTTTCATATGAAACATCTTGACCCTCTTAAATATTTTTTAGGTATCGAAGTGAGCAGGTCCAACTCTGGATTTTTCTTGTTTCAGAGAAAGTATACCATTGATCTTATTGTTGTATATGGATTGTCTGATGCCAAACCTCTAACCTTGCCAATGGATCCCAACTTAAAACTCACACATGATATTGGCACATCTCTTGATGATGTTACATCATACTAAAGATTGTTGGGGAAATTAATATACCTGACCATCACTAGGCCAGATATAGCGTTTCCAGTTCACTTACTTAGTCAATACATGCACTCTCCTACATCTACCCACATGCAAGTTGCAAGAAGACTCCTCAGATATCTCTTTCATTCTCATGCTCAAGGCATCTTGCTGGCATCATCTAGTGCTGCTCACCTACAGGCTTATTGTGACAGTGATTGGACCTCATGTCCAACCACAAGAAGGCCCACAACTGGCTAGTGTGTACTCTTAGGCAACTCACCAATATCATGGAAAGCAAAGAAACAAACTGTTGTCTCCAGATCATCTGCAGAAGAAGAATACAAGACAATGACCCTTACTGCTTATGAAATTACTTGGCTATCAGCTCTGTTGAAAGACATTGGTCTCAAGAAATTGCCATATACTCAGCTTAGTTGTGACATATCAATCAGCTTTGGCCATAGCTGCTAATCCTGTATTACATGAAAGAACCAAACATGTGGAAATAGATTGCCACTACATCATGGATCAGATCAATGTTGGACACATCCACATTGTCCATGTGCCTTCCTCAGAAGAAGTTACATATGTGTTCACTAAAGTTCTTCCGGTTCAACAACAGCAGCATCTATTGTCCAAGCTTGAAGTTGTTGCCCTTCCACCACCTCCAACTTGAGGGGGGAGTATTGAGGATCATGCTGCTGACTTGTCAAGTTCTCTAAACTTAGTTATTATCTATGTTTGTTTCTACTTATGTTTGTTTGTTATTTAAGTTTGTCTGGGAGTCGTGTATGACTGAGATTAAGTCAATGATGTAAGTTACAGTTGTGGCATAACCTTTGCTTTTTGATCTCATGTTCCTTTTGTCTGCTTCCTCCCCAGGGTCTGTTATATGGGGATCATATTTGAATGTATTATTTTTTGAGATTAAAGTGATAATGAACATCACATTCTCCCATTTTCTGTGAATCTCTTAGTTGCTTTCATTTCACTCTTCAAGAAGGTAAGATAAAATTTACAACAAGATGACAAAATTTTGTGAACCCAATTTTAAGGAGGAAGAGAGAGATGGGTCCTTGACATATTTCATATTTTTCCGAGCTAACTCATTAAAGAGGTTTACAGCTAGCTAGTTTAATTACGTACGTGGTCCTATATATGGATTTGAAATCTATAGTGAATACAAATGGATTATTATCTGTATCTTAGTAACTGTATGTTAGAAACCGTGTGAAAATAGAGAGAGATATGGGGTGTGAGCTAGTGGCTTTCGCTTCCAGATTTTTGTGTCTGATTTTGTTGGGTTTTTTCCTACTTTTACAACTAGTTTCACTACTCCTTTTCACCTTTCGCGATCACGTACTAGTGGCTGCTACAACTCCACAACTATAACTCAGTTACTTGGATCACTCGTGTGTGTCAGGATATGCATACACAGACACCATCAAACATCTATTAATTTATATGTAGGATCCCCATTTTTAGAATAATAACTTACTTTCGTATGCATAATGAATTATGAGAATGTTGAGAATGACAGAATCTCTGTCAATACTGAACTCTAACATGTTCAATTATCAATCATTCTAAAACTTAATATTATATTCTAATAAACATGTAATATGCCGTATGAATAAAAAGCCATAAACTTTTAATTTAACAAAAAAAGGAACAAATAAAAGAAATCAATGGGTCAAAAAGATATGTAGTGGCATACTTATATTTATTGAAATGGAATGTGAACCAAATCAAGAATCCTCTACGAAATATGTAGCCAAAATCTACAATTTCAACTTTACATAGTCGATAAATACACATAAATTAATTAACAAAAAAAAAAGTAGATTTGTTGGCTTCTCTTTCATTTTACAAACTTGCTTTACTCCCGACACATTATAACAAAAGAGTAGCATGAGCTATTAACAATACAAAGTATACATTTAGTCAGAATTATATATGGTAATCAAAGACTTCAAAAAAGATGTTGTAGATTTTAGACTAGTAAAAAGAAGGGGTAAATTTTAAGTTTACGGTTCGCAATCAACTTCACCTCAAGGGGTAAATTTTAAGTTTACGGTTCGTAATCAACTTCACCTCCAACATAAAAGATCCTTTCACAAAATATAATACTCCTCCTATAAAGTTACTCTCCGAGTGTAAGGATAAAACATCCTTTATTAGTGTTGCAATAAATAAGGGGGGAAAATATAATAATCCCCACTTCTACTTGGACCACATACTAGAGAGATTGATCATTCAAGAGTGCACTTATGAAGTTATGAGGCAATGAGGTGTTCCTCAACACAATTATTGAGAGAGAGAAATCAGCAGACTATTTAAAACGCACAGTTATAATTAATTGCTCCACTTAAGATGACTTTCTTTTCTCTATCTTGATATTTTGTACGTATTTTAAATTATAATAAAAAATTAATTAACAATAATATATCTCAAATTTCCCTTCTTTTTATAAATATATTAAATTCATATTTTAATTGAGAAAGGCATAGAACAAATAAGATATAAATTTTTTAGACACATTAGAAAACTTAAAAAAATCAAATAACTTATACTCCAAGTATACTTTTCCATCTCTTTAATCCAAGTTGATGGTTAAACAAGAATCATAAATTAGCTGGAGTTAAACTATCATAAATATTTTAATTGAAGTTAACAATTTTCTTTAAAGTCTTATATTAAATATATTATAATTAGAAATAAATTTTTAGCTATTTTGTGAAGAATGGTAGAATAAAAATTGTATACGAGGAGAATTGAATTAATACTAAAGAATTCAACCAATTCCTTTATACCAAAATTGGGAAATTAATTTCACAACCATCCAATATTTCCATTATAAAAGCGAAATAAGTTTTTAAAGTGAAACATTAATAAAAAATTAAATATTTATATATCTCAATAAAATATTATAAATAAATATTTAAAAAAATTGAGATGAAAAATGTCAAATCTATTAGCATCATAGGTCAACTTCCGAAAAACAATTTGCTGACAAAATAGGTAATATATATCATGATATACCCAAGTACAATTATCTTTTTTATGTACTCCATTTTAAACTGAAAGAATTTTATTATCTACAATCAAAAGAATTTTTAGATATTTTAAAAATATTACTGAACTTGAACTTCGACATTTAAAGAATTTATTATTTAATTTAATATATTTTTTCAATTTTAATTATGGAGATCATTTAATTGACAGCCAAAATACTAATAACATGTGCCAATTTCTAGATGAATACTAGCTTAGTGTCTTGATTTTTAAGGAAATAAAAGTGTCCCCATATCCATCTTAGAAACCGAATATATAATAGTAACAAAATAATATATTACTTTTTTTTAATGAAATAAACATTAAAAAAATCAATCTTAGCTAGAATATGCGGTTTTTTATCCACCGATTCATGTTCCGGTTAGTATCCGTCTCTATTCCTCGCCTCTAAGACAAGAGAAGAATCCAGAAAATTAAACTGATCAGTCAGTACTATTTAAAGAAGATATTGCTAGATATTTTTGGTCAAAAGAGGAAATTTAATTTTCCTAAACAATTAAAAAGAATGTCAGTATCAAAGCCAAATTAGTAGAAATTTATTTCTTTTATTTTTCACTACCATGACTCATTTGGTTACCCAGAAGCCAGCATTTTGTAAATTATCAGACCATATAGCTATTTCAGGCATTGTGTGGGAGAATTGTTTTTGTTTTTTTTAATTACAAAGGCGCACTTATGTATGCATTAAAAAATTTTATTTTCATGTTTAACAAAAAAATTATTCTCACGCCAGGTGTTTTACAGGCCAATTTAAATTTCGAGGTAGTCCATGACTGTGAGGAAGAATACAAGTAATCATGAATATATATATAAGGAAAAATTTAAAGTGACATGGTACTAATTTGTATAATTAAGAATATATATATGTGTGTGTGTATAGTTGTTGTAATTATTAATTGGTCTGATATGAAGAAACGTTATGGATTATTATATTTATATATTCTTCTAGACACATATTGACAAGGAGAAAAGCAGACAAAAATAACTGTCTTTCACTTTAAAGTTTAACACCACATTGAGTCATGAATATATATGGTATACAGACAATTTGGCATTGAAAAGTGGTTGATGATTATACCAAGAGCAGTGCTTCATATATATCACACTGATCATTATTTGTATACAGTTAATTCCATTAATTAAAGAGTTTATACACAGACATATATATATGTACCACTCATGATCAAACCTCACTCGTCACTCACAAACTAATAAAAAATTTAAAGGACTAAAAATTAGATTTATAAATACAAAACAAATTAAACAAAGATTGTTACATAGAATGAACATGCACACGTACATTAATCGATCCTAATTAGAAGAAAGGGAAGTTAAATTGTGCGGTATCATGAACAAGTGAGCCACCTTGGTCGTCGTTGTAGGCATTATCAATAGACCACGAAGAAGGATAAAACCACCCATCCACGGAGTCCGTAAAGACGAAATCGTTCTTTAACTCCACCGAGTCAAAGCATGTCCCTAGACTCGGCAACTCGACGATTTCAGTCAATTCATCAGAAGCAGACAAGTCTATAGCCGAAACCAAAGAAGAAAGTGAATTCGAAGATGATGAAGAGGGTGACAGAGACAGAGACGACGGAGTAGTATCGAATAAGTCCATTGCAGCTGCTTTCACCGCCGCGGCTTGAACATCACGAGGCGAATTCGAAGCCGGACGAGGCAATGAGTTAGCGAGTTGGGGGAAATTAAGAATAGCTGAGCTACCTTTGATGCACAAAGCTGCTGCATCATGAGCCCTAGCAGCCATTTCTGGTGTACTAAAAGTACCGAGCCAAATGCGACTCTTTTTACGAGGCTCTCGAATTTCGGACACGTATTTTCCCCAGTTGCGCATCCTAACTCCGTGATAAACCGAATGTTTGTTACCGTCCCTAATTCTTTTCGGTTTCTTGTTCGTATCTGACGATTTTACAACATGAGTCAACCCCGGAGAGGTAGGTGATTGCGGGGGAGACAAGAACGAGTTTGAACCCATCTCCAGCTCAGAACTCACCGTCATTGTGAATTTAATCGGTACGTTGATATTGTTGAATTTAAGGTACGATACGATGATTATTGAGTAGGGTGGTGACTAAAAGTAGATGGGAAGCAAGTTGATTCATAAAAACAAGAAAATGGAAGGGGAATGTATATATAATATAGTGAACAACAAAATGAAATGCGACATTAATAAACTAGCTAGAAAGAACACTTCTTATAACGGGAAAGTTGAGGAAGAGGGATGGGGTCGTATCGTACGATAGGGTCAAACTTAATATATTTATACTTCATATAACCATTTGTATATAATAAATAAGTAATATATGTTTATGAATCCTAAATGCGTAAATTAATTGAATTTTTATGCATTGAATTGAACTATACGAGTTCGAGCTAGTAAAAAGATTCGTTCCATCAATTATTAATCGTACACATTTTTATATTCAAATTTTATTCAATTCATCTATCTTTTTATACATTTAATAATATTTTTTATACTTTTCCTTAATTTGTTAGTTTTTTCAATCAAACGTGGATTTTAATCTGTGGGTGGGTTACAAATCATTGAAGTTGAATTTAAATCACCATTACAAAAAACAAATGTCAATTAAACAATAAAAATTATTATGTTTGAGAAAATATTAAAAAAATTAAACAATCGACTGAGAAATGAGAAATGACATAGGGGGTGTTTGGGGAAACTTTTTTCCAGAATAAGTCAACTTATTTTAAGACAAAGTTAGAGATTCCTAACTTTTTTCTGAAAAAAGTTAACTTTTTTTTGCAACTTATAGAATCTCAAATATACATTAAATACTTGTATAAAAAACATTTATCAAAATATGAAATTTTTACCCGAAAATAAGTCCAAAATGACTTATTTTAAGACAGGCCAAACAGACCAATAATTTACCTCTTATATTTTCTCCATAATTTAGAGAGAAATGAGAGATAATGGACTGAGAGTTCACACATATATTACTATTTTTTAGCACACCTTGAGGGTGCATGTTCAAACCTCACTGCTTCCATATTCATTCATCTCAACTAATTAATCACAAATAAATACCGTAAGATTATAACAGACCACCTTATCGCCTTTGGATAGTAAAGTAATTAGACATTAATAATCAGGACCATGGCATAACATATCGTTGGTGCGCGCTGATGCAGTTGTTTCAGAATATTTTAACATCCATTTCGGTCACGACTTAACAATGAATCTTATTGCCCGCCTCTGATAAATTTACCGTCGCGTCGTACCCAACTGTACTTTTATGTCAAATATTTCGTACTAGAACAAGGAACATGTACTAGTGTAGTAGTTTAATCCGTATATGCCGTCGTAAACATAGGAAAGCCATATTTAATTTGTACTCCACTACACTGAAAAGTGAGAAAATGTTTATAATTTCTACGAAGGTTTTGTTTATCCTAGTGACAAGCACTTTGACTTGCTCGAATTAATGTCATAGGTCGATTTACTTTACTAAATTATATTATATGGCATTTGCCTAAACTATTATACGAAAGGTTTGCCTCTTGAGACCATTTCCAAGCTAGGAGGCAGCTCGCCAACTGTTTTGATTAGTTATAATAATTAACTAGGGGCTGCTCTCCAATGAATTTGCGTGGCTAGTTAAAGTTTTTGTCAGACTTAAGATTTCTTTCAGCATATATGATGACCAGCCTCTACTCCTGGCTAGCTATAAACTGCCGGGTGCTAGCCCGGACTAAAAAACAGTGTTAATAAAATTTGTTATTATAAATAGTCTAGTGGTTCCTGTACAACATAATATTTATTTCTTAGTTTCTCACTATGCTTGCATCACAAAATTATAATAATTAATATACCAGAGTTGAATAATATGTTTCAAAAAGCCAATAATGAATTTGGTCTGAAAAGAATATTAGTTATAACTAGACATCAAATTTCAGCACTTGAAAACAAATTAAAAGAAAAACAAAATTTTAGCACTTTGTCATGCATGTTCTCATATATATATATATGGTCCCTTTTTCTTAATTTTTGTAGACAAAATAGGAAGGCCTTTACTTGCAAGAAATTATGTTTCTACATTCTCATTTAACTTACCAGAGTCGTTTATAAAAAAATCAAATAATGCAGGAAGGCATAATCATATATAATTATAAGATACTATTAATATTTTCAAAATATTATTACCTTTTTAGTATATCATATCCCGTGTATAATAAGCGTAAATATTATTCAAATTTTAATTAAAGATAAGGTAAGGTACGATAATCATTAAAAACATATTTAAGTCTAATATTTATAATTCTAAAGATAATAATTTAGTTTTAATGAAGGTTTAAATGTGATAAACAACATAGTAAATTAAATAAAATGTATTGAATTGAACCTTCATTCTTCATATCTTGATTCAGTGATAAAATGAAATATTGGAATAAAATGTTTGATTTAAAACAAATTAAATTATTTTGTATTATTATATTTTGATCAACTTTAATTAAATTTTCGATCATAAATTGATTATATCATTTTTAAACACTAAAAATTTAGATTTTAATAATTTTTATAAATAGTTTTTTAAAATTTTAAATATTTATACACATCTACCTGTATTAACGGTTGCAACTATCGAGGTCTAACATGGCAACATTGACTCTCAAAGCTTGGGTCACCATCTTTAATGGGTCCAAACCCTGCTGAACCATATAAGTGTTCTAGGTCGACCCATTTTAGAGGACCATCCTACGGGCTATGGGTCATGTAAAAAATTAACTCTATCCGTATATATATAGATGCATGTTTAATAAGGTTAACAACTATTGGAGTTTACCCTACATATTAAGCATAATTAATTACGTTGCTTTCCACATTACTTTAATGAAGGGGCCCTTGCACAAACGATCTTAGAAATTGTGTTTAGATTCTGGGAGATCTTAATTTTGTTGTCCTTTTCAACTTTCTTCACAGGGGAAACGAACGTACGTAGTCACCCATTATAATCAAAAATTAAAAATGATTATAAACAGTGATTTCCGTTCTAATCAGTCTATTTACTGTCTCTTCCAGGCTTTAATAATATTTTAAGATACATGACTATATACACACATGTGTTAGATGTCATTTGACCTATTTTAACTCGAACTAACCGGTCGGCAGATAAATTCTCTCGCACTTCACTATATCAGAAATTCATAGTCATACATTTAATTACTCAAAATTCTATTATTTTTCATGTGAATTAAAGCACAACATTGTGATACTAGTGTCACTAATCAAAAGAAACAAGGCTATTTCCAACCGATTGCTTAAGAACTAATTCTAAATTCAATGGTGAAATCCGGAATCGAAAAGATATGAAAAATGAAATTTTAAATAATAATTTTTTTACTGAGTTTTAAAATTAGCCCCGGTTTAATTTGTTGTGGGACTGTGGGTCAAGCTCCCCCTAATTCCGCCACTGATAACGTGTTAGGTGCTATCGAATTAGCTAAACCTAAAAAGTAAGTTGTAGGATGACAAATTCTACCAAACTAATAAACCCTAACTACAAACGTACATCTCTCTTCCACCATTTTGATAACCTAGCTAAAAACACATGCAGTTGATATCCCAGCTGAAATCTACTATTCACACTATATATATATATAACATTCATACGTTTTTTACATCTTTATTTTTATCGAAAAATTAAGTAATTAAGAAGAGAAAAACAACAAGTCGGAGGAAGAAACAATAAATTAAGGAGATAGCTAGGTAGATATGAGAGAAGTGGTCAAGTGGGGGCGGATATATTTTGGAAGTACATTAATAGTTAGTGAGCATTCGATTTGTATTACAGTAGATACTCAAATGATGTTTAAACGGTACGTGTTATTATCTTCATAATTCACAAGTTTTGGAAATCGAACTGCAAACAAAATTATGAGCTGTTTAAATTTGTTGTTACTCTGTTGAACTCTCAACTTCAATCATGGAATGCCCTTGTTCTACTGCACATGAAAACAAGAATTAATCTTAATTTTCTTTCTGTTGGAGTACTAATTATATAAGTTACGGAAAGTTTTTTGTATACTTACTTAAGGTCAGTTACAAGATATTTAAATATTTACAGACTCGAAAACCTTAAAAACGAGGATATCCATATTTCTAGCGTAGAAATCCTGGTTTGATCAGGTGAACAATAAAGGTGTGATCTAGCTAGCTGGGTCACAATCTCAAATCTAGGTCAAAAGAAATTGTTACCCCTTATGTTAAACGCCAAGCTGTCGTGTTGCTGTAACTTTATAAAGTCTCTGTTGCATGTCCATTTAATAGCGTCCCATATATATACAGTACACCTACCGATTAACCCCTAGCTTTAACTAGGACAATACCTATTTCTCAGTACGTTCCTAGACTTTTGGTTCAATTATTGTCTCTAGTTTTTTAAGTAATCTTTTGTTTCTGTTATTATTGGACTGTTACATACAGACATACAGTGCATTAATAATAACACACAAACTTATTAATTACTACTAGATATTTTGAGTTCTGTACTAAACCAACTGTTTTCATCGTTGGATCGAGAAGAGATCGATGATATAGATAGATGTTTGCGGAGATCTTAACATGGGAAAACCAAGCTGTTTTAATCGTTGGAGGGGAAGAGATAATGTTTGCGTACATCTTAACACGGATGAACCTTAATTAACTGGAATATAGAAGTTATATATGCATGTTTATTGTTTTGGTCTGCAATTACTTGGCACTGTCCTTATTCTTCTTATAAATTTGATTAATTGGAGTGACAATAAGAATACAAACAAAGGCTTCATTTAGAGACGAGAGGCGAGTACAAAAAAAAAAGCTGTAAAATTGTAAGAACTTGTATATATGCTGTGGACATATCTGCTCAGAGCTAGCTGGGGAAATAGTACATGAAGTGAATAATTCTGGACTACTACTTAAGTACTTGTTGTAAATGTAGTGCAGCCCTCCCTGACAAGTGACAGCCCATATTCATATAATTGGATGTTCTCCCAAAGTTAGTAAGTTAGTGATGGTGAAAATAAACAATTAAGTTACATAACAGTATAATTTCTAACTATATAGCCTGTAAAGATCTCCAAATAGCTAAAAACACTTCCTAGCTAGCTAGCTAGTTATACCCACCAAAGAGGGTGGCACCTTTTTCTCACCTATATATGCTAGCTGCACTAGACTCACTTTAATTTGTAGCTAGAGAAGGCAGAACTAAACTATCGCTGGCTTGATTCATTCGGACATACTAAATCAAGATGCATGGCGGAGCAGCTCTTAGAGCTTAAGTCGGGGTGGGTTGATCGGATTTAAGTAGGACCAACTCCCTTAAAGACGGACCAAAAAAACACGCGTTCTGATCCTTTCATAAATACTAACAATGGCAAGTTGCCTAACAGCTAGCACTGTCCAAATGCAGTAAGGTTCTTTTAAGAAAAAATGGTGTGACAGATATACATTTAACTACTATTTTAGCAGAATTGATAAGAGAATTGAACTTTAGCAATATATGTTGGTTCTAATTCTTCGACACACTTTACATCTCAATATCTGATTTAGTATAAAAAAGCATGCAATGATCAGGGATTTCACCAAGCTTCTCAAAGAGTCTATTCTATATTTCTATCCACTGAAATATTATTAATTAATTTGTGGACAAACCATTCAGATGCAGCATGTGCAAATTTACCTACTGAATCTTCTCAACTCAGAAACTTAATTTTATGAAACAAGAATGGTCCCCTACATATTCACATCAACTAGCGGACACTCTAATTCATCTCGTTTCCTGCCAAAATATATTACATACATGCAATTCGCAATCCTGATATCGATAGAAAGGTAGATTGCAGCCAAGGAATGAGAGACACAACCTTGATTACAACATTTATTTCTGGTCCTTCTCAAGAATATTAAATTAAGGACTATATACTCTTCACCGTGTTATATAATATCCTAGTGGTTAACAACTTATCAAGTCGGAACCACGAATTTGAATTGCAAGAAAATGCATCAATTACTCAACTTTTATTGAAACGAAACATGGACTGAGCAATAATGTCACAACAAGAAGTAATTAAATAGAGTAAACTATATACTACAGTTCAAGCACTAAATAGAATATGTACAGTACCTATCGTGTTCGATATAAATATGATACTATGAGTCTATGATATAAATATCAAGTCGTAGCAAAGTTGGTAATTTTGGCGTTAGCCCTCGTTTAAAATTTTATTCTGTACACTAATGTTGAATATTGTCTCAAAAATACATTTTGGAACGTCTTTGT
Source organism: Oenanthe sinensis (assembly GCA_028671895.1). Taxonomy (NCBI): domain Eukaryota; kingdom Viridiplantae; phylum Streptophyta; class Magnoliopsida; order Apiales; family Apiaceae; genus Oenanthe; species Oenanthe sinensis. Next base: position 1,732,151 of record CM053814.1, on the reverse strand, counting down.
TTTTTCCAAAGTTTGTGTTCTTCTACCTCTAGTTTTACAATCTTGTTGTATTTTATATCAACTTCCAAAATAATACAAGTGGTAAAAATGTACTGTATTATTGTTTGATTAAAAATTCAAAAATTAATGAAACGGGGTTTGAAATTTTAAAATGGATCAAGAAACATATGAGAGACTGAGAGAGTAGTAGTATTATGTATTAATCTAGGCTGTCAGGCTGCGCAGTTAAGTCTCACACATTTAAGAATCTACAATCTAAAAAATTTATACAATCCCACAGTTCTAACACAAAACACAGACCACTTGGTTTTAAGCAGTTAAAAGTTCTGCTAATACTAATTTCAAGGAGGTTTAATTTTGTTATACATGGTTATTTGCCTAAAAACTTACAGACAACCGAGACAGTTAACGTGAATGTCATCTGAATTTTCTGAAACGGTCTGGTGCTGATTTCTTAGTAGTTCTGTTAATCTCCAGAACATGTAGCCTTTGAATCTATATATGTATATAAGTTCTTAATGAAGAAATTCAGACGATTGACTGTAATATAAATGAACAAATAATTAAGAACTTGCGTTCAACTCTTTTATTTTCATAAATCAGAAGAAACAAGAACGACAATCTATCATTTTTATGGTTTTAGCAACTATAGTGTTCTGGTAAATTTTGTGTATGTAAAGAAAATTCCAATAGTACACTTTGATACAGTATGAGCTTCATATTCTTGTTACCCCTTCCTCCTCTTGTGACTCAGTACAAAGTCATCTTCATCGTCGCTGTCATCCATGATCCTCTTCTTAGCTTTTGCATCACCATTCTTTGAGCTTTGCTGTGGCCTTTTAGAACTCTCACCTCTGCTTGGTGGCAGGGGCGGTGATTTAATAGGAGTTCCCAGCCGAAGTTGCTTTTGCTTCCTCTGTTTTTTCTCATATGCCTTCTTAGCTTTATCTGTTGACAGCAATCCATGCTCCATCATCCTGCAATATTAATCACTATTATAGGACTGCTAATAGGTTAGGAAACTTAGCACACGACACACATCCTGTACTAAGAAAGAAGGAAGAGAAAAATGCTTTATATCAAGAAAGGATATAGAAAGCAAATTTGAGTATGCCCAATTTGATAGAAATGGAATACTTCTACGATTGGTGAGGTAAGAGCATCTCTGGCTAGCTTTTCCAAAGGCAATGAAACTCGTAGTAATACTTCCTTTTTAAATAGCAGCATTAAAAACTCTATCATGAAAATGATGTTCATTTAAATTCCATACCGTTTTTTAATTGGATATATTTATATCTAAATTTTTTTAACGAGTTCATTGAGCCTTAAGAGTATCCCTTGTGTTTCAGGAACTTTCTCAATTCAGGATCCAACTTCCGACTTGTAATCTGGTGGAACTGATGCCATTTAGGAAAACTTATGACATATCCAGGGGTTCATTTAAATGCTATTTGCTTTTTGGACTCGGCACTTGACAGGACATTTAAAATTTCAAAACAAAACCACCTATGTAAGATTTTAAAAGGAAGTTCAGTAACTTTGTTTTAGAACTGGAAAATAACACAGGACACCTTGAGATGTCTGATTCAGAAATGGCCAGGAAATAAGATGAACATATATTCATTGAGGTGCCCTGAATGCAAGACAACAATATGAGAAGCAAATGCCCAAAATAAGCTTGTACTCAAGTGCTCAAGGACTAGAAAAATTAATCGATAGTATATTTTTAAGGGCAAAAGGTTTAATGAGGTAGATAAGAGGGAAGGACTCTTAAATTCCTAGACAACTCAGTGTATTGAAGTAGACAATTTAGCTGCAAGATTCAGCAGCAAGATCATCATCATAATATCCCACCTGTGAGTCATCACTTGCGATTTGTATCAGTGGGAAATTGGGAATAAGAAATGCCTTCTAAAATATTTATGCTAATGTATGTTTTAAACTACAATGTATTAGCTAAGATGAAAACACACATGGTTTCCGCTTAATTAAAGGGTTTGACCTCTGAAAATAGTCTCTTCATCTAGAACAGATTTCAGCAGAGATCAGTATTGTTTCGTAAAATATTTTTGGCTGCTTGATTCTGAAACCGCTTAAAAAAATAACACAACAATAATCTATTCTTGCGCAGCTTTCTTTAATCCTATGTTAATTCAAAAAAAAACTATAAACTTATCATACACTATGACTGGGTCTCACTTATTATGTCTGGGTCTCCTACTCTCTTTTTAACGCCTTCACTTGTTTCCTTTTGAAACTTTGAACCTTGATGAAATTATAAGATAATTAAGATAAACATTGACTTGTAGTCCTGAATCATCTGTATATAGTAGTTTTCTCCACAGCTAGTCAGGTACATGATCTTACGAAAAAATTAATCTTCTCAGAATCATCAAGATATTCTTAGTGTAGGAAAATTGAATCAGCAGTCAAGTTACTTGTATTTTTTCTTTTTCTTATAGCGAGCTCTTCACATGATGCTTTTTTCATTCAAAAACTTTTTCCTTCTCTAATTGACAAAACTAATTCAAGTACCAAAATCTCAATTCAAGCCAACTCATAGAGAAAACTTATACCAGATATATCATATATAGCTAACTTTGTCCTCCTAAAAGAATGCATATATCCCCACAGGGTCTCGCTCAGAGGAGAACAGTTTCAAGTTGAGAACACATGAGAACAATTGTTCTAAATTTTTAATTTTTTTTGCAGAACAATTATAATGTATGTTTTGTATATATTGTTCTGCAAATTTTGAGAAGTGCAGAACAATTGTTCTCAAGTGTTCTCATGTGAGCGCGAGCCTATAACAAATTATCAAGTGGAAATCGTAATTCAACAGAAGACAAACAGACTAGAAAACAGGACACCCACCCACCTTTAACAACTAACAAGCATAAACAAGGACCGAGCGGGAAAGATGAATAAAAGGCATTTGGACAAGTAAAGCATCCTGTTATATATACATTTCTTCCTCTCACATAATTTATAGTGCAACAACAAGAAAGATCATTTCATTTTTAAAATCAGGAAGAACATTTCTGTTAAAGAAAGTCAGCAAAAGGTCAGAAGGTACCATACCTCTAATAAGTGATCAATAAAACCTATGTGGCTATGCCTGAGTCACACCAACAGGGTATGAAACATACATTGATCCCCTCGGAGAAGAAACCTAGCGATATTGAATTCACAACATATCCTATAAACTGCATCTTGTTCCTTTCCAACATAATAAACCCCCATATGCGTCCTATGTTTATTTGGACGATTCGGTTTAGTAAGCCATACCCATTGATGAATCCTTGGACACTTGAACACGACACTTATTCCTTGTCAGATCCTTTGACTAAAATCTAGACACTTTGACAAGGAGAAAGACTGCATATGAAACGAACTTAAGATGCAAATAAAGAAAAGATGAACTTAGCGGTGGCTGACCGATGTAGTAGGGACTAGGGAGGTGGGGTGGTACCCGCTTGATATTATATGAAGTAATATATGTTATAATTTTGGCCCCTGCTTAATTTTATAATTTGTACTAAGTAGCTAAAATGGTTTGTAGAAAAAAGTTCACTACTATAGTTATCTCCATTTCCTAAAATATATATTTGTTCCTTCACATTAATTTTCCGAAATTTGCAGTATTCTCCCTCTAACGTAGATAACTCGTATTAGATATATATATTTAAGACAACTGTACGAAATCCCCCCCCCTCCCCGCGCGACCTCACCCTGAAATTTTTTTGCTTCAGCTACGAGAACTTAGGATGCAAAAAGATAGAGAGGAGAAGAAAAAAGAAGAAGTCACACCAAGGTATTGATAGGATTTGTTTTTAGGAATCTCTCAAAAGGCCTCATACCAATGGAGTTAACTGGTTGCTTATATACAATAGGATTATCTCTTGCCTACTCGATGTACGACTTGGGTTGACACCGCCCAACAACACACATGTACCGATGAATCAAAATTATTATGGGAATAATATTATGGCCAACTGTCAAGCCACTAAAATTAACCAACCCTGCTGCAAAGTTGATTTCTATGTTTTCCATATAAATAAATTCACACCTAAACATCATGGGTTTTGTTCCATGGAGAACCTTAAATGGAGTACTAATTTGAGAACATATATGTCCTGCATTATATTATGCTAATAATATATTGTAGAATCTAATGCAAGACATATATGTTCTTTAATTAGTACCTCATTTAAGGTTCTCCATATAACTTTTGCATATATATATATATATATAGTAGAGATCTAGGGAAAACTTTTTTGATAGAAAACTTAGAGTACTCATCTCAGCCATTGATTCATGTAATTAATATTGTTATTAATTCTATTACAAACTGGAAAGTATATTATGTCTAGATAACATACCAAAATAATTGATTCAGTCAATATCAACCGTTAGATTATTTACAAATCAATGGCTGACAAAAGTACCTTAAGTTTTCTCCAAAAAAATATATATATATATATATATATATAATAGGCTTAGGTTCAATGAGGGAGTAACTGAGGAACTAACAACAAATATAATTACAAAACATATGAAAAAATTGTTGAGCATAGAAGAAACTACAGAACACAAAAAATAATCACAAAACAAACAAAAAAAATTACATAACATACAAAAAATATAGAACACAAAATTACAGAACACTATTCAGCATTAGTGTTCTGTAATTTGTGTTCAATATTTTTTTTGTATATTATGTAATTTTTTTGTTTGTTTTGCAATTATTTTTTATGTTTAACGATTTTTTGTATGTTCTATAATCTTCTATAGTTATTTGTTAATCAAATTCTTATAAAATATGAATTGGTGTCTCAGTTACTCAAATAAGGAGTTCCTCACTGAGCCTTATATTTACATTTTTTTATTATGGTTATGCAAAATTCAGTGAAAGTTTTCATGCTAAAAAGTTTTCAACTGAATGTTACCCTATATATACATGCATATATATATATAGATGATGATCTGAAAAATTATAATAATATCTAAAACTCTAAGGTTGTTTTCACTTGGATGGAATGGAATGAGGGGAGAGTGAAATGAAATTTATACTCTTGTTTGGGTGAGATTAGGTAAAATGTTTATAATTTTCATTCTTTCATTCATTCCATTCCAAACTATTTGAACTAGAATGTTAACCCACATGTTTTGAAAGGAATGCTCCATTCCATTTCTTCACCATTTTCCCTACAATCCTCATCACAACAAATTTAAACTCCCTCATGTTTATTCACAATTTCACTCATACATTCTTCTTTCTTCATAAATTTGTTTATAATTTTTCATTCCATTCATTTCTCATTCCATTCTCACCAAAGTGAACACAACCTAAGTACAGAAAAGCACAGTGTAGATGTATCAGTGAAAAGTTGCTAAAATTTAAAAAAAGGCAGAGCACTATTTGTAGACTAGGGATCAAAGTTCAAACTCTAGCCGACTTTTTCAACCTTTTATCACATAAGTATCAAGTAATGTATATAACAGTGTATATTAGCCATAAATCTTTATGAAATAAGATCAGTTGTAAAGACACAATGGATAAAAGGTTACTCCTGCACAACTGGTTTGAAACATATTCTGTTTCTTCATTGCAGATAATTCCTTTGAGCAGTGATAAAAGTCTTTAGTGATCAAAGGTCAACCTTGTTAGCCAATGAGATCTCAGGTCAATGAAGATTGTGAGAAAACTTACGTAGTGTTGCTTAGCAGCTTAGGTCATGAATGAAATATTCGAACAGTAGCTGATCATATGAGCAAAAGTTTTCCTTTAAAGAATCAAGGCATAAAAAATCTAGAAAAAACTCCCAACTTCATGTGATAAGGAATGCAAAGAAATTAAACCAACACCCAAGACATTAAAACGAAAAGCTTGAGACTTATTATACCAGAAACAAGGATGAGAAATGAAATTTAAAAATCAAACCATAATTCTGAAAATTGAGAATTCCATAATAGGTACGTGAAACTCACCAGAATTCTGCCATTTCACTAGAAGGTATTTGCTTAGACAATGATTCATAAAATATCCTTAGGGGTTCTCGCTGTCAAAAATAAGCAGATATATAAATAATTAATTTGGTGAAAATCACACCAATTTAGTAAACAAAAGGTTAAAAGTAAACATTAATATATTCTTAACCTCTTCAGGAGGATCATACTTCTGTCCTGCCAAGGAGTAAACTTTCTTCTCTCTTTTCTTAACTGTTGTTGTCGTAGTCTTGGAGGTTGCTTTCGATGAAGAACCAGATGTGAATTTTCCTTTTACCTTCACTTACAATTTATTAAAACTCATCAAACCAGCAACGAAAACATCAACCAAATCAACAATTAGCTAAAATTCCATATAAAACTTACAAAATGAATCAAAAAAACAAAAAAGTATAACATATGATAATTTCCCAATTCAATTAATTCCATATGATCAATCTACAAATTTCCAAATTAGAAAAGTGGGGTTTCAATTAGGCACATCAGACACCAAAACCAACAAATCAAGAAAGTAATTCAAATAAAGCAACAAGCTTTCTTGAAACCCAAATCAAGAATCAAGAAAAGACACAAACTTTATTGAAATTACCAAATGGGTACCTCAGTTTTAGTGACAGTTGTTGTGGTAAGTTTATGTTTGGTTGAGCTAGAAGAAATGTTCTTTCCCTTTGAAGAAGAAGATGATCCAATTTGATTGCTTGTGGGTCTGACCTTTACAACATTAGATTTGGTCTCTGTAGCCATGCCTTCTTATTCTGCTCTGCCAAATCTTGATTTATATACATATACTATATTCAAAGTATGTATCTTTCTTGTTTTTCACACCTCTCATTAAGTAAACACATCACCCCTTGTATCATATGTATAGATGTACTGTGTGAAACTAACTAGGAGCAGTAAATAAATAAAGAATGGTAAAAATGTGACAAACAGAAGGGTAAAAATGAGAGAAATGTCGAAGCGTTCAGGTAGTTTATTGATGAATTTCAGGTAGTTTAATTGCTGGTCTTAATGCTTGTTCAACTGTTTAATGAAATAGCAACATATGGTTAGAACCGTTATAATAGGTGTGGGTGTTTGTGTGTGAATATATTTTACTCTTGAGGTATATGGGGTGGTTTGAGATTTTTTAAACTTAAAATAAGTTATTTATTTCAGTTTTTTACATATTTTTTTTAAGATAAATATTTATTTTAGAATTTTAAAATTAAATATTATTTTCAAAATAAAAAATAAGTTATTTATTTTCAGAAAAAGTACATACATACCTATTTTTTTCCGGAAATAAGAAGCTTATTTCCAAAAAAAAGCTGTTTCCAAACACGGCCTATGTTTTTAAAATTTTCATTACTTTTAATTCATTCGATTGTTAAATAAAAGAGTATAAAACTTTTGAAAATTATTTAAATAACTTATAGTCTGATTTTTTTTTTGGTTAGATTTCCTTTGAGTTTATGTGTTTGTTACCTCTTATATAACTTAGGTCTGAAATTTCCTGATAACTCAATGAAAATTTAAGATTATTGTAACTTTAACTTATCTAAAAGCAAGATTGAGTTACTGTCATGTTGCACCTTAACTTATGTAAAAGTAATATTTCTGGTGAAACTGAAGTTAAAGCTCCTATGATCCTATCTAAAAAATCAAGATATTCCATCTTACATGAAATTTTGACTATCTAAAATGATAAATAAAAGATGGGTTTTGGTATCTGACATATGATGATGGAGCAACCATCTATCCGCGTTTTTTTTTCACGGAACCCTGCATAAGCGCGGATAGATGACGTGACCCCCTGAATTCACAAAAATTTCACGTGTTAATGCTATCCGTGGAAAAAAACGCGGACAAATGGTTCATATTGTCAGGGACCGGGGCCGATAAAAAAATAGTGCAATCATTTTCGTACAATATATATCAAATCAGTTAAAGCAATTTGTAATGAAAAGAACTCATAAGCTACGAGAGAAGTAAAAGGAACCTGTATAGAAAAAATAACTGAAAGCAAATTAAAATGAAAAGAATTCACAAGCCTACAACCACATAGGCTTAAATGTGTACTCACCGGCTCAAACTGTGCACCAAATTCTCTCGACTCTGGTCGTAACAGGTTTATTGCTTAATAAGGAGTATAATCTACTCACTAACATGATTTTTTTATGACAGTTAGTACAAAGTCCCTGAGGTATGCTCAAGCATGGTCCTCCAAGCACCATTCGCATAACTAGTACCTGCCAAACTGACCAGGTTTTGCAACCAGGACACCAGGTGAGCCAAAAACAAACTTAAGAAAACAATGCACGGAGCTGTTTAGACTACTACAAAGCCTTACCCAAGGCAAATACCATACACCTAAATTTTGGAAGCCAAAAGGAAGCAATGAGTGTAAAAAAGAAAATGAACCAAACAACATGTATAAAACAGAGTTGCCAAAATAGCTCCCAAGCATCAAAAAATGACAAAATTCCAGTGTTCCAGATATTACCACATACAGTACCTCCCAAGTATTTTAGGATAACACATCTCACTATCCCAGTATATCACACATTTCCACATAGCCTACCAACGATGTGCCCGCCCTAAAAACCTGTAAGAAATGTAAAAAAAATGAAAAGTGGCAAAGCAGTCCCTAACATTCCAAAATTTGGCAAAAAAAACCCCATCAACTCATACCAACTATTACTATGCAGCAAAATATGAAATTACTCAATCTCAACAGAGAAGCCAACACAGGTCAAAATTTATATCCAAAGCCAAATAAACATAACAGACTTTAGAAATTTAAATGTGCAAACCACCAAAATGCATGAATCTTACAGTGAGGAGGTAGTAACATTATATTTGTTAAACAAATTACATTAGTCCAGCATTTCTTCTTCATATGCATAATGATCCTTTGCAACAGAAAAGCTGCATATGGAGCTTAAAGTTTCACCGCACATTACTAGGGTAGTATAACTATAGATAAGTTCTACTATTCCCATTCTTTCCTAATAGTGTGACCTTGCTCCTTCCACATCCATCTGGCAAAAGATTTAGTTAAGATGCAACAATGATTCGAAATCTTTGGAAAACAATTCAGTCCTGCAAGTAAAAACCAAATTAGACATTATGCTGCAGGGAGTTGTGGGAGTCGAATTAAGAAGGACATAGCGCAGATAATATGAGACTCTAGCAAAGAGGATAACAAACAATTACATTAACATGATATAGCATGCAACATATTCAATACATATACGAGGGGGGGGGGGGGGGGTATGTAAACATGAACAGCAACTCTACTAATAACTGGATCAATCTTAGCATGTTACAGACTTACTATCTCAGAAACATGATAATCAGTTGCTTATGGTATAAATCTAGACTGCATGATAAGGTACATTGTTGGAGTATTAAAGTCAAACTCAGTCCGATAATGGTCTAAAATTTCATAACTATTGAGTATTCAAGGGGAATGTCTTCCAGGTTGCATTGGTTAATCTGTTAAAGTCAAGCACAATGCAGTATAGGTCTGAATTCTAATATCATATCTTGATAGCCTACACTCAACTGAACACCCTACTGGGCCTGCTCTAGCGACCACCGTCTTTAATTAAGGGACAAAGCTATATTGCTCTAGCGACCGATGTCTTTAATGAAGTTCATCTTTGAAATAGTTGCATCAGGTTGTTTGGACACGTCTGACAAACAACACTTATTTCTAATGTATTAATACAAGTCTAGAACTATGAACCTTTTGATTATATCTAAATTTCAATGACAGCAATCTTAATTGTAAAATATAGACACATAACAGAATAAAAGTTTATAAATGCACATACCACTTCTTCGCAGGTTTAGTTTTCTTCTTGTTTTTGTCCTGCTTCCCAATGAGTTCCATTCCGTTAACATAAACTAGACTCTCAACATGACTGTAAGACTCATACCACAGTGGACTCAGAGTGTCATAGTCAGTTCTATAGATCAAAGAATCACTAATTTTGGGGTCCCAGAAGTAAGGTGTCCGTCTATTCATACACTTCCCCTCCTGCCACGTCTCGATCACAATCTCACCTGTCGTCAGGGTCTGAGGAATCCGAAATCCATATTCTCCCTCAAAACAGTAGTATGGGCCCATAGTATGTATCTTTGTCCAGACTTCATTCTTCTCATCCAGCCAATACATATCAACTATTGGGGTTGGATGCTCACCGGGGGACTGAATTAAGAGAGCAAGTGAGTCCTTCCAATTAAGAGGATGCACATAAGTACTTTCATTCTTGACATATTCTGGATACGAGACCTTCTTAAACAACCCAGTACAAGGATCAACTACCCCAAGAAATTCGTGCTTTTGCATAGGTTCATATGGCCTCATGTCATCTGGTCGATCAACTCCTACCCAATACGGACAACCTTTAATAATAAAATTGCAATTCGGTAATTTGGGCCAGAAAGGAACAAAACCATCACCCTCATCAACAACATCCGTCCATGAATCACTATTAGCAGAATAAACCTCAACCCGAGACCAGCAATGTTCCTGAAAGTCCGGCTCCCGAACAACAGGAACAATCCTTGTGATTTTATAATCATCAGCAGCCTTATCAAAACCCAACCCAACAGTCAAAGCATACAACCTATCACAATCAGATTTCAATCCCGGGACCCTAATTAATTTCCACTGATTAATAGCAGGGTTCCATAACGCAACAAACCGCCCCCTCACCTCATTATCCAATTGCGATAAACAAACAATCCCATTAATCGAACCCGCAAGTACCATCTCTTTAGAAAACTCAAGAAATCCAATTTTCCGCGATTTATCAAGTTTCTTGGTACCCTCAAAACCATCAATGTAATAAACAGGTTTCATTGGTTCCATGTAGCTAAAATAGGAAATGAGTTTGGAACTACTAGTCTTGGTAACAAGATCATAATCATAAGTGTTGCATAAAAGTTTCTTATTATTATATAAAGTGTTGTGAGTGAGATACATTGATATAAATTTAGGGTGAAGAGTACGAAGGAGCCAAGATTTCGAAACACACCTAAAACGAACAAGAGACTTGACTGGAGTTCGAAAAAGAATGTGATTGATGAGTTCTTCAGGGAGAGTTGTTGCAATGTGTGGTGTTGATCGAGTAGATGATGATGATGATGATGATGATGATGAAGGTCTGTTGAGCTTGTGGTTTCTTCTGCCTCCTCTTCCAGCTTTTCCCATTGTAGGGTTTTAGAGCGACAGAGGGTGGTGAGGGTTTTGGATTTGGTTTTATAATCCTCTTTCTTTTTTTTTTTCGAGTTCGGTTCCATTTGTTTATGTTCCATAAAAATTTAAGTACTGCTCGAAATGGTAATGAGTTTGAGCTGTTCGAAAAAAATTCAAGTATGATTCAATACGATAACAAGTTCGAGCTGTTAGTATATATTTTGTGCGACAAAAAAGCTCGATTCTGGTATACAAACGAAGCGTTTATCACAAAAAGAGTACAAAATGCAGCGTAGATTGGGTTTTATATTAAAATGTCCACCTATTTCATAAAAAAATATCAATATCTCGTCTTAACAGCGACTCATTTAAGCCACTAAATTATTAAGATATATCATTTCACTAATTTTTTTTAAAGAAAAATAACAATTAACATTAAAACACATGCATTACAAACCAGAATTGACGAGGCTATGTGGCCGTTTGGGGTTCCTTAAACTTAAAATAAGTAGCTTATTTTATTTTTATTTTTTACATATTTTCATATTTTTTTTAAAGATAAATATTTGTTTTAGAATTTTAAAATCAAATATGAACTTAATTATTTCCGGAAATAAGGGCTTATTTCCGGAAAGTACATACATCCCTACTTTTTTTCGGAAATAAGGGCTTATTTTCATAAGTTACTGGTTGCCAAACAGGCCCTATATCTTAACAGTTTTAATGTTAAGATATATCACTTCACTAAAAAAAATTAGCAATTAACATTAAAATACATGCATTACAAACCAGAATTGACGAGCCTATATCTTAACAGTTTTAATGTTAAGATATATCCTTCACTACCCCGTTTGTTTTAATGCTAGTCGTTAATTTTTTTTAATCAAAATAAAGTTTTAATAAAAAAATGTTTTAAAATGCAATTATTGTTATTGTTTAGGACACGAATTAATTATGTTTCCATCCGATTTTTTTACAATAAAAGAGTAATTGGACCACAATGACAGAGTGGAGTATCATCATCACCGGAGAAATGTTTTCTGGCAAGTGTTTATGCTTTAATATATGAAACTCTTCATGACTTGTAGGAACCTTGACAAATTTCGTACCAACAAAATTCAAGTCTGACAAACATATTACATATCTGAGATTAGAGGCTACAAAAGTTAATCAGGATTTGGATGAAGCTTGTCACAAAAGCAAAAGGATCCTTTACGGCAGAAAAAGACAAAAGGTTGCTTTCAAAGCTTAGAGTTTCACTGCACACCAGAGTCGCATACTAAGAAGAATTTCTACTAGTCTGTTCCTTTAAAAGTCTTCTAATGAGTAATGACCTTGCTCCTTCCACATTCATACAGCAGCAGATTTAGTTAAGAAGCGACAATGATTCGAAATCTTTGGATAACAATTTCGTCCTGCAAGTAAAACCAAATCAATTATATCCAGGAGAGAGCCACATAAGCCAGAAGGAACACTAAGTAGCCATTTGAGGAAAAGCTAACGGATGCATTGTTACTAGTATCACATATAGCTACGATACATAGCATAGATAATATAGCTCTGGCAGAAAGAGAAATGAACTATAACATTTTTTATTAATAGTTGATGTATTTCTAAGTATAGGGGTAGGGGTGGTAGGAATCGACCATCTCCTAGCACTTGTAGTGCGGCTGCTGACTATTGCCTTTGCCACCCAAGCACTCCTTGATGACGGTATGCTAACATATCTCTCTCCATATTTGTGTGTACCAAAATTTTTTGTACCATATCCGCAATATTTTTAAATTACACAAAATTTGAAAGCAATAGAAAACCTTGTCATTGCAAGAAGCAATTCAATTAACAAACACAAAATTCAATTCCTTGGTAGCATTGGTAACTAAAAGTGGATTTTACTTTAAAAAGCAATATTTCTTTTCTGTGAAGAAAAAGGCTTGTATTGCAGTTGTTATTAATCACTGAAGTAACAGAATCGATCACATAATTATGAAAGGCTAGAAAAACACACGATGAAAGACATATATGTACGCAAGTTCTATGCAGGCAGAGCATATAGGATACTTTAGACTGATAATGTTTAACATGCAGAAGTGCTTCAACCTTTTTTTTAACCCTCCCATTCGCAATTTTCATTTTCTTGTAATCATTCATGGAAGTCAAGTTTGTTACTGCGAGAACAGTGCACATGCTATAGTAAAACAACAATTTACTCAACTACAGGGAATAAAAAAACCAACTTACTGATCTACTAATAACTGGATCAATTTTAGCATGTTACAAGCTTACTATTTCTGATACATAGATCTCTATATAAAATTATAAACTATAATTTCTTACGATTTTATATATTGAGAAATTAATAGCCATTTTATCTATGCCAAGTAGAGTTCCCAAGGATATTAATATGTGCCTGACTCGAGAGATTAACTTTTAGAATATTCAAATCTGAAACTGCACAATAAGGTACAACAGCCACAGGGCACATCACTGTAACAAAGGTATAGTATCCATATGACACCGTTTATGACTCCTTAGCTATCTTATTCTTACTATCACGTGCTACTGTATTCGCCAGGTAAAGGAATTGATTTATATCAACAAAAAAAAAGTTATGTTGTTAGAGTATTCAAGGAACATGTTCTCCCAAGTTGGATTAGTGAACCTAATAGAGCCTAACCGCAGTGCAACAAAGTTCTGCAATCATATCATTTTTGGAGTATTAAGGAGCATATCATGCCAACGTTGCACCGGTGAATCTGTTGAGATCAAGCCCCGCGCAACGTAGTTCTAATATCAACTCTTGCATAGTCAATACCCAAGTAAACATCTACTGGCCTTACTATATTGACCAATTCTTCATTAAGGCTCTATTTGGTCTAATAGTTTGCTTTTAAATAGTTGTGCTCAATTCTATTGTACTATCTCTATATCTATAAGCAATGAGCAAGTTGGGTACATCTTCCATGACAACAATCTTAAAGTACAATATAAAAACATAATAAAATCAAAGTATACGAATGCACATACCAGTCCTTCCGAGATTTAGTTTTCTTCTTGTTTTTGTCCTCTTTCCCTATGATTTCCATTCCCTCAACACAAACAAGACTCTCTATGTGACTGTAAGACTCATACCACAGTGGATCTATAGTGGCAAGCCCCCTTTTTTTGATGAAACTATCAGTGGTTTCAGGCTTCCAGAAGTAAGGAGTCCGGTTAGCATGCAGAATGTCCCCTTTCCACGTCTCAAGTACAATTTCGCCTGTGGCAAGGCACTGAGGAATCCGCAATCCTGCAAACTGATGTTCTCCAATAGTATACATCTTTGTCCAATTTTTAGTGTTCTCATCCAGTCCATACATGTCAACTACTGAGCTAGGATGCTCACCGGGAGATTGAATTAGAAGTGCAAGTGAATCCTATTGTAATGGATTAACACTAGTAAAAATATTCTTGACATATTTTGGATACCTGACCTTCTCAAACAACCCGGTACAAGGATCAATTGATGCTAGCATTTCGTTCTGATTAGGGTTAAATGGCGTCAAATCACCCGGAAGGCGGTCAGCTCCTACCCAGTACGGACAATCTTTGATAATAAAATTGCAATTAGGTAATTTGGGCCAGAAAAGGATGAAACCTTGCTTCTCAACATCTGTCCAAGAATCACGGTTAGCCGAATAAACCTCAACCCTGGACCAACAATATTTCTGAAAGTGTGGGGGACGTAGAACAGGAACAATCCGTACAATCTTATAATCATCAGCAGCCTTGTCAAAACCCAAACCAACACTCATAACATCCAACCTATCAAATTCAGATTTACGTTCCAACAATCTAATTGGTTTCCACATTAATAGCCGGATTCCATAACACAACAGAACGCCCCTTCATTTCTTTATATTTCGAGAAACACATAATCCCATTAATCGTCAAGCACATAATTCCATTAATCGAACCCGCAAGCACCATCTCTTTCGAGAAATCATTGAAGTTAATAGTAGAGGATAATCAGGTTTGTTAGCAGTCTTTTTATCAATGTGGAGCACAGGAATGATGGGTCCACGGAGGCTTAAATACGCAATGTGTTCAGACCAAGTCTTATTAACAACATCATGGTTATAAATGTGACATAAAAGATGCTTATTGGTGTGCAAAGTGTTGTGATCATGATGCATAGATATAAAAGTTGGGTGAAGAGTACGAAGGAGCCAAGACTTGGAAACACACCTAAAGCGAACCACAGACTTCACCGGAGTTCGAACAAGAATCTCAGTAATCATATCTTCAGGTAGAGTCCTTCCGGTGAGTTCCAGATTGGTGGGTCCCGCTCTGGTGGGGTCCACATTGGTGGGTTTCAAAAGTGGGTTTGAGCTGGGAGATGGAGTGGGCCTGTTGAGCTTCCAGTTCCACTCCATTAGGGTTTTTTCTAGGGTTTAAGAGTGAGTGACTAGGGTTTCTGTTTGGAAAGGGAGAGTGAGAGTGAAGTTGCCTTTTCCAAGGAATGACAAATGAAAATGTAATCATAAAATATGTATTTAAATTGAATAATTTTTAATTTTAAGAATGTTCAACAGTTAAGTGCAATTGTTATGGCCTTTAAATGATGGGTGTGTTTTTTTTCTAACTTTGAGGATGAGTGTTTTTTTTTTTAATTTTTTTACTATCAAATATTATTAATTTAATATTTTCTTATGATTTTAATGTTTTTGTAATATTCCATATTTTTTTAGATTAGTAATAATAAAAATGGATTAAAATTGGATAGAGATTTAAAATTAGAATAACGGAATTTTAAATATGAGTCCAATTTGTATCATATTATGTTCTGATTTAGGGTTTTAAAACTCTATATAATGATTATGATTCCCTCATTTTTTCTTATTATTTTTGAACCACCAAGACTAAATAGTTATAAATCTATCTCGATATACAATCTTTATTCTCTTTCTCTTGACTTACTTTTATTTTTGAAAATTTTTTTGATATTGTGATTTCAAATCTCGTATAAGATATAACAATATTATTTTCGAATTATATAAGATATAAGATATGAGAATCTTTGATACTCAATCTCTACGTTTCAAACCCGTTTATAATTTACGCTATAATTCCGGGCGCATGATTATTGAACTTTAGATTCCGTCCACCGGAAAAGTGTGGTAAAGAATAAGAATAAGATGCTGGTGGCAAAAGTGTGGCCGTAGAGCAAGACTATAGAATTTTATAAGATTATCGTATTGCTTTCAATAAAAGATTTTATTAAATATTAAAACTGTGGGTTGTATTATTTTTCTCAAATTGTTTTCAATACTCATATTATTTTTGAAGGAAAATTATTTTATTAAAACACCAACCGGTTTTTTTGAGAATATTTATAAGTCGATAAAGTGGATTAGATTCGAAGGATCTTAGATTTGGAATAGATTGATGGTGAATTTGTAATTGTTAGCTGTTTTTTTGTAATACTTATTTAAGGGCGAGATGTTACAGATTTATTATAGAGCTAATTTATCGAAAATAGAAACACATGTTTACTGTTAATTTACGGTTGAAAAATTGTATATTATTTAATTTAATGGATTAAAACTTGGGCAAGTTTTTGAAAATCTTGATTTCCCAGGATCTTTGTCTTGGCCATTGTTGTAATAACATAGGTGATAGGTTAAAGATAAATGTGCATCTGGCCACAAAGAAAGCAAGTATTTGTGATTCTATCTCCTCAAACATCTTACCACGAGATACTGCAGGAGAAATGTTGGATACATCTTTAGAATTTCTGGCATTGACGGGAAACACGACTCGGACTCTGTTCTTATATAATGTCTAATGGCCAACTACATATTGTTTCAAAGGAAATATGTTACACGGACGACAGTTTTTACATCAACTAGGTCAGAACAGTCCTTCACGAGACAAAGGCCAACACTTCGAAAAGCTTGTGCAGTAACATTAAAAAAACAGATATAGGAAGCACAGGGTAGCTTACTGCTGCTGCCAAGAGAGATCAACAAACTCCTAATTGCTTCTAGGAACCTTCATACCATTCATACAATCATACAAATAAAAGTACGCCTCACAGTCTTATTACATATCTCATATCTGAAATTAAGAGGTTTTAAAAGTAAATCAGAATTTGGATGGAGTTTATCACAATTCACAAAAGTAGTAACATATTATCCGTCGAACAGCCCAACAATTCTTCTTCAAGCAAAAAGATCCTTATGACAGAAAAGGTTGCATACGAAGCTTATATTTAAACTACACATTACCAGAGTAGCATAACTAAGAAGAAATTCTACAAGTTTATTCCCTTACAAGTCTTCTAATGACTCCTCCCACAACCATCCAGCAGCAAATTTCAGTTAAGATGCAACAATGATTCGAAATCTTTGGACAACAAATCAGCCCTGCAAGCAAAACCAATTAAATACTGTAGATATTTAACCCAGGAGAGAGCCAGGGAAGGACAACTAAGTAGCAATTTCATGAACAACTAATGGGAGCATTTGTTACTAGTATATCTTATATATCTACGAAACATAGCATAGATAATGTAACTGTGGCAGAAAGAGAAATGAACTGATAAATCTTATATTATTTCTTGATAGTTGATGTATCTTTCATTCTATGTTTAAATATATCATTCTATATGTGTGTTATATACAAAGGTAACAAAGGTAAACAAAGAGGTTTGCACAATACATGCAACATATTAAATTACACGAATTTTGCAAGCAATAGTAAACCTTATCATTGCAAGAAGCAATTCAATTTACAAAAATAAAACGCAATTCCTTGTTAGCATCAGTAATATCACTTTTTTGTCAAGAAAAAGGCTTGTCAGTCGAGTGGTTTTAAATTAGGGAAGCAATAAAATAGATCAAATTATGAAAGAACAGATATGTACACAAATTCTATGCAGACAGAGCATTCATGGAAGTCAAGTCTGTTACTGCAAGAACAGTGCACATGCTATAGTATAAACAACAATTTACTGTACTAATAATGGATCGATTTCAGCATGTTACAAGCTTACTATCTCTGACTCGTAGAAAGTCTCATAGATATTTTACACTCCTTTACGTCCTTAATATATAAAGGCAATCGATAGTTCATGAATGCACATACCAGTTCTTCTTCAGAGGTTTAGTTTTGTTCTTGTTTCGGTCCTTCTTATTGTTTCTGTCCTCCTTCCCATTGTTATTGTCCTTTCCAATGATTTCCATTCCCTTAACCCAAACAAGACTTTCTACGTGAGTGTAAGACTCATACCACAGTGGATCTAAAGTGGCAAACCCCCTTTTCTTAGTGAAACTATCACTGGTTTCAGGGTTCCAGAAATAAGGAGTCCGTTTAGCATGCAGAAAGTTCCCTTTCCATGTCTCAAATACAATCTCGCCTGTGGTAAGGCACTGAGGAATCCGTAATCCCTCAAATTGATGCTCTCCAATAGTATAAATCTTCGTCCAATTGTCAGTGTTCATATCCATTCCATACATGTCCACTGTTGTGTTTGGAGACTCACCGGGTGACTGAATTAGAAGAGCCAACGAATCCTTCCATTTCAGTGGATTCACCCTAGTAGATGCATTCTTGACATATATTGGATACCGGACCTTCTTATACAACCCGGTACAAGGATCAAGCGACGCCAGCATCTCATTCCGAGTAGGGTTAAATGGAGACAAATCACCAGGAAGGCGATCAGCTCCAACCCAATACGGACAATCATTGATAATAAAATTGCAATTCGGTAATTTGGGCCAGAAGGGGACTAAACCCCCCTTCTCAAGATCCACCCAAGAATCAAGTTTAGCAGAGTAAACCTCAACCCTGGACCAACAATACTCCTGAAAGTGTGGGGGACGAACAACAGGAACAATCCGTAAAATCTTATAATCACCATCACCCTTATCAAAACCCAAACCAACACTCATAACATCCAACCTATCCAATTCAGATTTCCGTTCCAACATTCTAATCGGTTTCCACATATTAATAGCCGGATTCCATAACGCAACAGAACGCCCCTTCATTTCCTTATACTTGGAAAAACACATAATCCCACTAATCGACAAACACATAACCCCATTAATCGAACCCGCAAGCACCATCTCTTTAAAGAAATCATCAACATTAATTTTACGAGGGTAATCAGGTTTATCAGCACAATCATCATCCATACGACAAACAGGAACAATGGGGCCACGGAAGTGTAAAAAAGCAATGACTTTAGTTCTAGTCATACGATCATAAACATTACATATAAGTTGCTTATTATGATTACACAAAGTGGTGTGGTGATCAAGATGCATAGATATAAAAGTTGGGTGAAGAGTACGGACAAGCCAAGACTTGGAAACACACCTAAAGCGAACAACAGACTTGACCGGAGTTCGAATAAGTATCTCATTGATGAGCTCTTCAGGCAAGGTCCCTCCGGTGGTGGGCCCCACAGGTGGGGTTGAGGTGGAAGATGAAGAAGAGGGTCTGTTGAGCTTCTGATTTCTTCTACCTCCTCTACCATTTTTAGCCATTTGAGGGGTTTTAGAGTAACTAGGGTTTTAGTGTTTTGGAGTGTGCGAGTGAGAGTGAGATTGCCTTTTATCATAGGGTTCATTTGGTTAATCGGTAACTTATGTAAAAAATATATAATTATATTTTAAATCATATTTTTATTTGATGTAAGTTTAAATTTTACCATAAATAAATTTATTATTATCTATATTCTATGCAATGTAAAAAATTTAATTTATTCCCTTTATTTTCATTGATTTGTAAAGTTTGTTTTGAAACAAAACTGTTAGGTTGTATTTTTTGTTGTCTGCTAATTTATGGTATTGTGTTCATCTGGAGCCATTTTGATCATGTTTGTAGCCGTGAGAGTTTGTTTGAGTGACAGAGATTCTCTGGCTACATATCCCCATCAGCCATCAGCCATCAGGCTGCCCCTTTTACACCAGAACCGCACAATATAAATGTAACTAATGGAGAAATAAATAACTCAACATTATTTACATAAAGAATATAAGTTGAATTGTTGAACAAAGAAGTAGAATATCAACAAAAAAAATACAAATCTTGTATATAACTACTGATATGAATCTAGCGAACAATCCTATTGTCTACTTCATCACAATCCTATTGTACATCTATGCCTGAAAAACTCGGTTGTACCACACAGAGTGGAGTATCATATGAAATATGTCGTATTTTATAGGCTGGATATGCCAAAGAAAATGTTGTTGTACCTGCTTCACTCTCTGTTGCATTACTTGATACCTTCTGTCCGAGATTGAGAGAAGAATGTTCTTTAGATTTGGAAGATCCTTTTCTTGTATGAAAACAGCAAACGACTCCCAGTTCAAAATCTCAAAAAACGGTGGCACAAAGTTATCAGATATTATTACAGGCACACATTCGAAGTAGATTGCCTCCACTACTCTAGGACTGTTGACTTCATAGCCTTTTGGACATAAACAGTACTTGCTACTCTTCATGTACTCAGCATAGACTCTATTTTTCTTGGACTTGGGCAGTTTTTTGAAGATCTTGATGTCCGGATCTTTGTCTTGCCATTGTTGTAATAACATAGGACGGAGATATCCATGCATCTGGCCAGCAAAGAAAGCAAGTATAGGTCGCTGGCGAGGAGCATTGCCTCCGATATCTCTTAAGGGATTCTTTTTCGAACGAACCATGGTTTCTGGAAGAGACACATCCTTGCCCAGTCTAAAACCTTCTTTGATATCGGCATTGCACAGAGCTTTAATGCAATTGTTGAAACGTATTCGTGTTTCAGCTGGCGCCTGAAAATATGATACATGTTCATACTGTAACTATCTACTTCACAATTTATGCAACTGCAATTAGCAAATTTGTAGTCAATGATGGCAGTTGGCAATCATAAAATGCAAAAATTTTGTTTTCACCACCAGAAAAAAATAAAATAAAAAAGTGAAGTAAAATCATACCCAGTCATGGCAAGCAACAAAAAAGTGATCAGCTCCACCAGTTCTGTTCCAGAAGGGGTGCTTCGCAACAATCAGGTCAAGGTACTTGTCCAAGTATTTGATCAAGTTTGTGCGACTGTGAGAACCAGGAACATACAAAGCTTCTTCTAGCGTACGTGAACTGAAAGGCAAGTAAAAAAGTTGTGCTTCGTTTGGGTTTTTAGTAACATATTGCTTATTTTCTTGCAGTAGCTTCATAAACCAGCCCTCAGAAGCGTATATTCCAGCTAGTACTGGCGGTGGATGATGGAAAATTGGTCTTTTGCCTTCCTTGTAGATGTACACTTTCAGAGTCTGCTCCATTATTTCATAACTCCTACACTTGATAATAAAATATTGATTCACTTAAGCAAGTGTCAATACCAACATTGTTTGCAATTAAGATACCATTATTTTGTGGCTCTGATGCAAACTTTCTACTAACCTTAAATCCTTTATAAATGAATCAATAAGATGTCAAAGAAGCCGGAAAAAAAATACCATAGGATTTGACAGAATAAGACAATGGTGATACTCGCGGGTAGTTCACAAGTTCCTTTTCAATCATGATGATGTCAATTTTTCATTAGGAGGGGTGGGGGAGGTAAATTAGAAATTCAATGATTTACTCACAAATTTCTTAATCCATTCCCATGCATCAATACTGAAACGGAGCCATTCTTAAATGAACAAGTAGCTTAAAGTTAAAAAACAAGGAAGAAAGTTTAACCATCCTAGCCACAAATGGTTGTTGCTTGCGAAGCTAACAATGCAACCATATACCACAAGATACATTGTGTTTCAAAATTTGCCAGCTGAGGAAAAAATAAATGCATGAATTTATAATCTACTCAACCCCAAAAAAAATAATTGTATCTTTAGGTAAATCTTACTATTAGTTGTCTTCTATATCTTTGTATGTAAAATTATATACATAGATGATGGAAACCTATAAGACTAAGCTATTGATAATTTTAAAAATGGTTTTCTGCTTAACACGATGGATTCCAATAACATTATGCATGAGACCATCGTCACCATCCTCATACCATACTAATCTTTATGTTCTTGTGAGGTGTTTCACATATAAACGTTTAAACTTGGTTTAGGATCACTTGTTTCAACACTGTCCCTTCTTGCCATCCCTTTGTGTCCACAGTCACATCTTTGTGTGCGGGTGGGTGGGGGGACTATTTATATATTTCACCTACTGGTCATACATAATCAACCAATTCCCGTCTAGAACTATGTGAAATAAATGAATTTATCCATTTACAAGTTAAAATATTACCTCCTAAACATAGACGCATTCCGATAAAGAGGAGCATATAGGCCTTGGTTATTCTTAATGATGGGAGCACTCTCAATCTGTGATTTTGTGTCAAGTAGTCTCTGATCAACTGATGATGACCATCGTGGTCCCTAAAACCCAGGGAAAAGAAGATAAATCAGAACTAGACCAAATCCACATAAACAAGTGCAAACTATATATCATCAACCAGTGTACATTACATATACTTTGATCAAACAGGATTCGTCTTCTAACTGTTAGTATACCGTTTTATAGGATGAAGCGCGATTCTTTTTCAAAATATCATTCATCTCAGATATAGATAGAACATTGTCTTGTTGACTCTTGGGCCTTCCCTTCACAGAAGAGTTATTATTGCTTTGTGGAGTCCCAGGTCCAACAGTGCTTTTAAGTTTTTCCTGTGCATCATTGTTCATTGATGATATGCTTGGACCACTAGATATTACAGCACTCATCGTCAAGTTTACACTTGTTGGAGACATTACAGGTGATGCAAATGAAGGAGACGTAGAACTGTCACCTGAAATTCCATTTTCTTGTGTTGGAACACTTTCTTGGGTTAAATTCTTTCCTTCAGTAATTTTAGCTGTATCAGTGTTCTCACTAGATAATGTTGTCCTAGTAGAGTTCAAATTATCAAAATCTGTCGGGTAGCCTGATTTTCCAGGGTAACTAGATAGATTAGCAGGCAGGGAACTGCCCTTTGCAGATACTTGAGTCCTATCGTCAGGAAGTACAGACGATATAATATTCCCATATGGAAGTTCCACATACTGAGCCATTAACACCACTGCAAACACTATGCCAACCAACCACAGCCATCTCCTTGTTTCCACCTGGCATATATGACCTAATTTACTACTCATACTCAGAAACTAATAAAGCAATCTCTAATTTACTTCACAACCCTGCAGAGTTCCCAATCAGCATAATAAAGTAAATCATTTTCAGCACTATGTGAAGATCAAGATTTAGTTTACTCAGTGAGCATATCAGAAAATTATACACTTCCACACCATTGACATGCATTCAGTTTTATTATTAAGCGAAAAAGATAATAAAATCCAACTCCAGAAAACTTAAACCTGTCAAAAACGTACATAAAATCTTTAAACAATCAAGGAACTCTTTAAAGTTTACTGTCATTATCTTATTCATTTGCAAAGCATTCTTTATGACGAAAAGTAGAGATACATCTTACTGTTACATAGTGTCTTTATCATTTAAGGTACAATTATATATGTTGGCTTACAGGGCCCAGGGACTGACCAACTACTACAATTCAAAAAATTATTAGTGCTCTTACATCACCAAGTAATAAAGCATAACTACTACTTCCTCAACTAAAAATTGAGCATCAACTGGAAGCATATATCATCCTTACTGAAAACATGTCTCGAACAGGTGTACTAATTCAGATAAAACAAGGTGAAATTTTTATTAGTCAGCTCCATATTCGACCAGCCAAATTCTACCACAAAACTAACAGTAACAAAAGCACTCAAAACCTCTAGCTAATTCAACCAGGAAAGCAATGTTTGCTAAATCAAAAAAATCTAAACTTTATATATTCCACACAATCAACAACTCAATTCAAATCAAGAACACCCCAGATCAAGAACCCAAGACCCCCCCCAAAAAAAAAAAAAAAAACCCACCTCAAGAACTCAAAAACAGAACATTAGTAGAAAATAAACATAAAGAAATAATAAGTAAATGCAAATAAGGGTGATTAATTACTTGAACAAGCCAAGAAGTTGAGATGCAGCACATACCTTGAGGCTGTGCAAGTTTGAAAAAAACTGAAAAGTCAAAGAAGACCAAGAATCTACTACTAGCCTTCAATCACGCAAAGATCATACGGAGTATCCCAAATATTTCATCATAACTGTGTGTGTGTGTGTGTGTAGCAATGAAAATCTTCAACATCCCAAGTGTTGGTGATTCTGGGGATGCTTGCAAGTTACTGATTTGTATATATATAAGTTCAATTAAATTTTTAGTTTATTTTATTTTTGGTAATTAAATTTGTACATGTGTTACTGCTATTTATTTTGAATGTGTGGATTTATTTATTATTGCAGGTGCTCGTGTCAAGTGGATCTCCCCGTTGTTTACATTAATTTTATTCTGGGCCCCGCGCGCCCACATAATCCGGTAATGAAATACTACATCAATTTATTACAAAAGTATGTAATATAAAATTTTTAAATTTTTTGAAAATTTAAAAATTATAAGAAATTTTTACTTAATAGAAAAGATTTAGATCAATATGTCGGAAGCGTATTTGTTTCAACTAATTTCAAAAAATTAAAATTCAATTTGATATTTTTAATGTGAAATAAGTACTTGTCTTTTTGCAAGTGAATTAATTTCGTCAATCTTTTTCTTATATATGCAAAATGCGCGCTTTATGCAAATTTGTTAATCTCTTTTAAAATGTTTGTTTCTTTAATAAATTGTCTTGATTCAAAAAAAAATATAGTACCCCGTATGATATTTTCTAAACTTATTTTTTAGTGTATTTATAATTTTTTTATTTTCAAGTTTCACTTCTAAATGAAAAGAAGCAGATCATACTAGCTATCCCGATTACATACTGCTTGATTTGGTTCCCGGCACACACTCACACTGCACCTGAATTATGCGATTGATGACCTCTTGTACCACATCAAGAAGGTTAATTGTTTGGATCATAAGATTTGAACCCTGTTAACGGGATTATTCGGATTCCTTAAGACTTTGTATTTACTTTAATTTTGTCTTGATGATATTCAAGCTTTTACTTGGCAGACACTCAAGGCATTTGCATATTTAGTTTTCCAACATTGTTGCAAGCAAGATGTTTACTAGAGGAGACAAAAAAAGGCTCAACTACTTCGTTTGCAGTGATAGAATCTATTAGCTAGATGCCTAGAAATAAAAGGCGAAGATGGTATAGCTAGCGTGATAGGATAGCCTAATGGTAAGAATTATCCTCTATCGTCCGAGATTCTGGGTTTGATTTAAAATGAAGTTTCAAGTCTCTACAATATTCTGTCACATATCATGGACAAACACAAAAATTAAAATCATACGGTAAGCTATCAAGGATAACAGTTACTCTATATCTCAGTGACGCTCGCACAGATTTACAAACGAGCACAACGTACTTCAGCCCTCTCTCATTTTACTTTGTTCATATTTTCTTTCATGGTTATACACTTATACTTAAAATTTTCTTGTATATGTGATAAACTTCTAGTGTATTACCTTATGACCGTCTTTTTTTATATTTTCATCCCCCTCACTCTACTAAGCAGAGGACTATCTTCATTGCCTGGAACGAGGGAGAGGTGCTAGTGCCAAGTTGTCGGATTTTCTCAGGAAAAATTTACAGTTCCAGAATCCAAGTGATCCATTAACAGCCAGATAATTTTAGAAGGTTACAAGGGAATTAAAGAAAGCGAAGATTGACTGATTCCCTAATATTCTAGTTACTGGTTGCTGTAAAGAATTAGTAACAACACAACTGGGCATCTTTACAACAACCATGGAGCATATGCTAACACCAGAGTATTGTTTGATATGTGATTTTAACTTGATTTTCCAATGTGCAACATCATGTCATGTTATCACAGACTGTTACAAACTTTTTTAGTTTGATTTTCTTTTGCAAATATTTTGATGTAACATTTTTTATAATAATGCAGCAACTACTTGATCTCATAATTCAAGGATATAAATCTAATTACAATATATTCTAAGATGTTCATATATTAAATTTTATTTCCATTATGCCATTTTAACATTCCCATTATGATTTATACATGGGCACGACAATCTAACATATTCTGAATCCCCTCAATCCATTTCAGTTTGTCACCTTTATTTCTGCATTCGAATTCAATTATCCTTTCAGAAGCTTTTATACCAAAGTAAGCCCTCCGCTCATTGCTGTCTTCTATCTCCCTTCCTGGCCATGCTGGAATGTCATAGTAGACAGCAGAGACTACAACTGCAGATACAATAGCTCGGTTTAGGTGCAAGTGAGGTACAAAATAATTTGTAATGAATAACTGCATTCTTCATGTGTTGCTTACATTTCTTTTTCTTTGTGAATGTTCCTGCCATGTGCTTACTTTTCATTTTCGCAACCACCTGTTTTTTATCATTATTATAATATGAAGTTTTGTTATAATATAAAAATTAAGGAATATAATGTGCGGACATTTGAACCCGTTACCTGCCAATTGGAGCTTATTTTGAAAGAGACTTCTTTCCAGTGAAGATCCCCTGCATCAGCATGTTCACAAAAGTTTATATATGCTTATCACTCTTGCACAAGTATCATTACCAGTAATGATTACCTTTTCTAGTGCGTTTCAGAAGTTCACCCCCTCTGGAAACAAAGTTCAATGCAGGTGAATAGTTCGAGTCTTTGCCTTCATCTACTTGCTCCTCGAGCAGAGAAATAGTTGCAGCTCTCTTCTGAAGTCTTGCCCTCAGGGTAGCAGCTCCTCTCAGGGCTGCAATTACAAATGTCAAGGTATAAAATATCTGAAAATGGATTATAATTATAATTATAATCAAACATATCCAATTATACGGTGTGTCCCAGTCAGGAGTAGGGTTTTGTGAGGGTTACATGTGCACATACCTTACTCCTACGAGTAAAAGAAAATCTTGGAAAGTTTTTTAAGATGTTTAAATTTGAAAATTATGATTTTTTTTATGATCTTTAAAATCTTTTAAAAAGTTGCAAAAAGGCATCAGAAGGACAAAGACCGGGGATGTTAAGATCAACATCTGTGCAAAAACAAGAAAACAGAACAGAATACACTAAAAACAGAAGAAAGGAAGGTGTGCAAAGTACTAGCTAACACCCACATACCACCTTCCTAACTATGAGGGCATAAAACCCTCCCCTTCTCTTCTGTCTATCCTAAAAACAGTACTACTATATTTGGCGGTTATTGACCCTCCCCCAAACTCACCCTATTCCCCCAACCCCCCAATATCGTCTTTTCTTAGTAACGTTATCAACTCAAATTCTTGTGCTTGCTGCAATTAGTTGAAGTGTTACCAGTGGCTGCTCCAGCAGTTAGAGTCATAATATCACCATTCGTCTTTGCATTGATTGCAGAGGTGACAGCTGTTAATATTTGCTCACTATTAGCTCCCATATCTTCTGCAATCTCAATGCAATGTGATGCTACTAGTGCTGCTGCAGTTGCAAGTGCAGTAGATGTCTTAGATGTTGCTTTCGGTTGCCCTGATGTATCTGGAGATGTCAGTGAAGAGGCTACAAGAGCAGCCACAGCAGCAGCAACCCCTGCCACTGAAACTGCTGCATGCAATTGTGCATTTTGAGTTCTAAGCTCGTGTTTCCTTCTTTCTTTTTGGTCTTTAATCCATCTACCCATTGTCTTCCCCCTCATGATATTCCTGTAGAGCTGCACAGATAACAATGACATTGATCACAGGTGCAAAGAGATTGAAATATAAGATAATGCTTAGTTAACGATAACAGATAGATAAGTAGGTACCCCATTCCTAAGCAGCTGCTGATTGGAAAGAAAATCAGGGTTAAGAGCTTGATGAAGTAAAAACAATT
The DNA here is from genome assembly GCA_028671895.1 of Oenanthe sinensis. NCBI lineage: Eukaryota > Viridiplantae > Streptophyta > Magnoliopsida > Apiales > Apiaceae > Oenanthe > Oenanthe sinensis. The sequence goes on along the minus strand of CM053814.1, from coordinate 1,704,051 downwards.
CCTGTTCAGGTAAATTTTGATTCAGAAATTATAAGATATAAAGGCCCTGAAGAATAACAATAACAGTTGCAAATTGCATTTGTGATGGATGAATTTTAGTTTCAATTTTCCTGTTCAGTCCTTTTAGTTCAGGTTAGTAACTTACGATACCTAATCACCTGCCTCTAAATGAGCTATCCGAAAGCAAAAAAATAAGCTAGCCTGAATATGTGAACAACTGAACATAAATTGGTTATGTATATTAGATATAAGGTACATGCTTAACAAAGTATATATTGCACAGGGCACTATGTAGTAGGAACGTCTTAACGCTTTACACCTGCATCAAATTATTTACGGGTAAAGAACTAAGCTCTATATGCTGTAGGGAAACATAATCATACATTCATTCTTTAGATGGCTTGTAATCTAGAGGTTTAGATATCAATTAGATAGGAAAATGAAACCAACGGCTAGTTTACAATCTCAGCTCAATTGCTATGTGATTGACCTATCCATGCTAAAGATTGTCCGTCTCTAAATGTGCATTCACACATTACGTACACATGCACACACATATGTATTTGAATTTCACGAAGTAATATACGATATGTAGGTGTTATATATCTGATATGCATACGCTCAAGAGAGGTAGAAATATACCTTTGTATCATCACTTCCTCTTGGAGGAGTTGGAGGCCTATCGGCCGGCTGCTGTGATGGTTGATGTTGCTATAAATATCGGGAATTTATTAAAAGGAAAATGATAACATTATATGATATAATCAGAAAGATGAACATCAAACTTAAAGTGAGTGATATATTAGTGGTGGAAATTAAAGTATACTTTTCTGGTTTGCAGCAATGTACTTATTACTCAGAAAGTGCTTGACTTACTGCTTCACTTGAGGCTATAAAGCTAGTAGAATCAACACCACCGAGAGGAAATAAAGGGAACTTTTCGGCATCTTTGACCGTGTAATCTGTGTGAGTAAGAGCTTTACTAAGCTCCATGGCCGAGAGACTCCATGATCGAGCAAGAAACTCCATGGATTTTGTCGGAGTTTCTGGTGGTGGACATGTCCAAGTTGCAGGAACATCTTCTTCTTTTATGTTTTGGAGCTTACTTTTCGATCCCGTAGACACTGTAACATTAAAAACACCAATAACACAAAGTTAAAGAGTAGTTATAATGATGCAGTACCTTCTATAATTTTGCTGAAAGTTTGATAACTTACTTTTGGCTTTCTGATGAGAATGGCAAAAAAGATGTAACGGAAGGGATGAATTTTGCTTGGATATATATAAAAATGAGAAGTGTTGCATGCAAAGATGCAGAAAGACGGGGAAAGCTTAGGAAAGGAGAAAACGAAGAGGACAATGTTAAGTGCTTTGACAAGAAAAATAAAAGAGGTAAGAAAAAGAAAAGGAAACCAAGGGGGTACAAAGAGCTAAGTGGTGTTGAATATACAAGTGAAGTGTCAATTATAAAATTTGATGAAATCGAACTTGAGACTTCTCAAGAGTTAAGATCGGAGCTCTGATATTGTGTTGAGTTATCAATTCTCCTCAATTTAGGAGAAAATTTATTTAGATCTTATATTATTCTAATAAGTGTATACGAGCGCATTATAAAGTTATATTTTTGTCTCATATCTTGTGTTTGTTGTTCAAACTCTTTTCGAGAAATGCTTTATACATAGTTGTACATAGGCGCATAAAAATAAAGATACCATACATAAAGCCATAAAGAGAAAATAGCATCGATTAGTATTTTTCTCGAGCGGCGGGCTTCATGATGACCAGGGTCCATTGTCGATCACTAACCAAAGTGAGATGCTGCATACATATTCCTTTTGGGCCTTTTCAGTAAAATTAATACTCCTATGGCACTGACACCACATTCAAAATTGTTAAAGCGTAAGCTAATCAAACTCAGTGTATAATCTAAAAATCTAACTCGGGGGTATCGTTTGTGTTTTGTTATAAGTTACTTATAACTAAATGTTCGAAGTTGAGATTTATGCCTAGCTTAAAACTTTTTTAGATATAAAGATGTGTTTGTACAGAAAAATCTCGACTATGAAAAAGAAAAATTAAACAAAATATGAGAAATCTACTGTTTGTGTTCATGATGTTAAGTACTGAAGCCAAATTGATTTTCTTTTTTGTTCAGTTTTCATCATTTCTGCAAGTGTAATAATGTTTAATGATATTAGTGGTGCACTAACTTTCCAAAGGTCCGCCATTTCATGCAATCAAAAACAATAAACTCAAAAGTAGTGGTTCCATAATCATAATATTGAGCAGAAGATTTTGGTCTCGTTTGATTGCCTGGAACTCACTTCATTAATTTAGAGTTTCATGAAAGTGGCATAAGTTGCACTGTTTGATTGCATGTATTTTAAAGTGAATAAAGCAACTTATAGTTCTAAGGTATATAGGGTTACTATAAAACAGGTTAACTTAGTTACCTAACCCACCCACGATCACCTAGTTACACCGTATAAATACACTTCAACACATTTTATAATTAAATTTTATTTTATAATTAAAATTTTATTTATTTTATTTATTAGTTTATATAGCTTTATTTATTTATATTTAAAATAAATTATATTATACACATTTTTTCTAAACAATAGTTTCAAATATTTATGTTTTAAATTTTTCATAAATCATTTTTAAAATGATTTTAATCAAGTGTTAATTAATTTTGTGTCAATGTGATTATTGTTTTCACTACAAATCAAATTAAATGTTTAAAATTTCAAATATTTATGATTTTAATTTACTATGTTTATAAATATTTTATAAAATATTTTTTAATAGTTTATAATTAAAATTTTAATTATATTTACATTAGTTTATAATTAAATTTTTATTTGTTTTTATAATAATTTATAAATTATATAAATATTTTAAGTGACAATTTTGAATGTGTTAATTTTAAAGTGTTATTTTAATATTTTTTATAAAAGTTTATAAATAATTTCATACTTATATTTATAGTAATAAAATTAATAACTTTATTATTAATTTTTTAAAAGTATAAATAGTTTAAACAAAAATAAACTATGTAACTTAAAGTAATGAACCAAACACGGTTTTTATTATACCTACGAAATTTAATAAATATTGTAACTTATTTTCTAGGAATTTGAAGTTACGGTGTAACCCTAAATTCTGATAAACACAAGCCCTTTATGTAGTGGAACCTCGCGTTGAAGGATCTGATCTCAAAATGCAGCAACTACGAGCATACCAGTAAAATGCAGCAACTATATACGTGGATAACAGGAAGAGTGAAAATAAGTGAAGAGATGTTGCAACAAAAATAAGTCAACATTACAAACAAACTGTTATAGATAATTATCTACTACTGTAATATATAGGACAGCAACAATATGTGGATCAGTTTTTAAGTATATGATTTTTGAATTATTAAATTCAATTTTAAACAACAAAAATTAAAAATAAAATATAATATAATCTCACAACTCATTAAGCGAGATTCGTTTCAACATGGCAACAATAAACTTCGATACGAGGCTCGATTCAAATAAATTTTAAGACGAGTATCGTTTATTAAATGAGACATGTATTAATCTTTTTTAATAGAGAAATTGACTAAAATGCTTGCATTTTAATAAAGATGACCTGATATACCCGTTAGCGAAAATATGACCATTTATTCCCGTCTTACATGCATACTACACGCATACAGGCAATGCGTATACTATTCTTTTAGGAAATTCCTAATAGTACCATTGTACTATTGATTTTTTCAAATGGCACCAATCACTATTTTAGACTTCTAAGTAGTAACACTGAATTATTGACTTCGTCCACACTGTAACACTCTGTTATCTATCTGTTAGTCAAACGTTATAATCATTGGTGCCACTTGAAAAAGTCAATTCTATAGTGATACCATTAAAAATTTCCCTATATATAATTTTCATAAATAGATTAATTTTAATATTGATTAAAATCTTTAAAATAATAAGATTAAAATCAATTAATATTTATCTAGTTTCTATATAGTAACCCAATAAATCAGTAATATCTATCTTTTCTTTTTTATTATAATTTATTTAAATATGAATTATTTTCATATATATAAATTATGATTATTTGAACAAATAATATATATTTATTTATTTTTATGTTTCATTAGTTTCATGATATAAGAACTTTAAATATGATCTAAAATTGAAAATTAAGATACTACCCCTCTAATTGTTCCACAGTGATGCCAGTGTTATAAAAATGTATGATTTGTTGCACAAAAGTAAGAAAATGAAACTTTCAAAGAAGATTGAATACCCATAAAATATAAAAGAAAGTTGATTACCCACCTCATGGTTATTTGTACTTCATATGTATTTAAATTCTATATGAGTAACCAAACAATTTTCTACACTTCCTATTAATTTGAAAAAACAAGGAAATGATAATTCCTCTAAGAAATTAATTCCTATATGCAACCAAACAAGCACTAATTCTCGGTAATTTCTGTCAGGTTATGCTAATAAATTACTAAATACAGAAGTTATGTTTAATTTTTAATAATTTTAAACATGAAGATTTTAAATAATAATAAAACGTGTAGATACAGTATAATACTGTATTGTATATCATATTTAATATTGAAAAAAATATAAAATGTGAGCAAACATCCAAACATGTCTTAAATTTATCAAGAGTAACGTTTGATTAACGTTCAACTAACGGAGTGTTACCATGTAGATGAAGTCAATAGTTCAGTATTAACACTTGGAAGTTCAAAACAATCATTGGTACAATTTGGAAAAGTCAAATGTACGGTGGTACTATTAGGAATTTTCCTTTAATTAATTATAATTTTATAATGTTTGACTAACGGTCAGCTAACAGAGTGTTATAATATGGATGAAGACAAAAGTACAGTGTTACTATTTGGAAGTCTAAAATAATGATTGGTGCCATTTGAAAAAGTCAATAGTACAATGGTACTATTAAGAATTTCCCATAATTTAATTATACCTTGGGAGATGACCAAATTTAATACCTTTAACATTCCTCCTTGCATAATAATAATAAAAAACATATTGGGAATAATATACTCAGACAAGTTGCCCCGATCGAAACTGGTCCAAGCTATAAATAATAACATTATCGATCACATTGCACCGCACCAAACCACCACCTACCTTTCAAAGTTTCACAGTCAACACGTTACATATTTGAGAATAACATTTATTTTAATTAAAGAAAACTAAAACTTTCATCACATGATATCTTCCTAAAATCCCAGCACTAACTCCATTGATTGTAACTCCCTCCATCTTCACTGAGTATAATTAGCAATGGTGGCACCAGGTTCACCAGCTTTGGCAGCAGCAGAGGGCTCGACAGCGGGCGACGGAGCAACAGCTTGTCCAAGCAACTCCTCAGGCAGATCAGGAATGCCCTTCAAGTAAAAAGTGTAGAACAACTTGAATGGAAAAATCAGCTGCTGCAACTTCACTTGACCCGACACGCCTTCGAAAATGCCCGTACCACCAGTCACAGCTAGGTATGTGTCTGCATATGTCAGATACTGTCCCTGCACTGTTATCTGACCATAGTCCCCGAAGTAAAAGCTGTAGATAGCCTCGTAGCGGTCACCTTTTTTTTCGGGTACATTTTGGATCAAGATGCAAATTCCTGATGTTATTCCGATGCGTTTCTGCAAGTCACCTGTATAGGTCTGCGTACATTTTACCTTGTCAATACTCGATTAAAGAAAAGAAAAGCACCGAAATTTAATATATTTACTTAATCTCAACATACTAAAAACAAATGTATTTATAATCTCGTTTATTGAATAGTTATAATAAAATGAATAAAATCATTCGGTCCTGTCTAGAAAATATTCATTTATCGAGATTTAACCGAATATTGAAACAATTGATATGAAATGTGGATCTTACTTTGTTGGTGAAAGGAACGAGATCACCGAGAGAATTGGTAGATTTCTGACTGAGTTTGAGAAAAGCAGGGCTGCTACGATCACGTTCGTTGATCTCATAAACACACAGCTCCTGAACTTTAACAGAGCTAGGAGAAGCCATCGATAGTCTAGAGATAAAGAAGCTTATAATTTTACAGAGGAGAAAAGTAGATAGAAATGATATGGGAGATGATAATTGAGTGGATATATATAAATAGGCGCATAAATGTAACGCATGAATATAAAGAATATCCACCTGATCTATTGCGAATACTTTTTTGTTTTTGTGTTAACGGTGAGAGGCGTTTTGGTCAAATAACTCAAAAAGTATGCGGTCAAAGTCCCTGACAACTACTTATTTCCGGAAATAAGTTCTTATTTTTGAAAAAAAATAGATATGTATGTATTTTTTCTGAAAATAAGTAATTTATTTTTTATTTTGAAAATAATATTTGGTTTTAAAATTCTAAAATAAATATTTATCTTTAAAAAAATATTAAAATATGTTAAAAAAATATGAAATAAATAACTTATTTTAAGTTTAAGGAACTCCAAACAACCGGAAAGAGTTTCTTATTCTCATGGATACCAGCCAGATTGAGATTGAGATTGAGACTATATTATATATTATTTATGATGTGAGGAAAGTGGTTAATGTGATTATCCAGGTTGGGTCAGGGTTGTAATGATCGACACGCTAAAAAGAAAATAATTTTTTTATGTATATAAATACACATGTAAAAGATTATTATAAATTAAAATATTATATTTAAATATGGGAAATTATTATACAAACATTATTCATAATACATGTATATATATATAATTAAAAAGAATTGGGAAATTCCTAATAGTATCATTGTACTATTGACTTTTCCAAATAGCACAAATCACTATTTTAGACTTCCAAGTATTAACACTGTACTTTTGACTTCATCCATATTATAACACTCTGTTAGCTGATCGTTAGTCAAACGTTATAAAATTATAATTAATTAAAGGAAAATTCCTAATAGTACCACCGTACATTTGACTTTTTCAAATGGAACCAATGATTGTTTTGAACTTCTAAGTGGTAATACTGAACTATTGACTTCATCCACAATTGTACTATTAGGAATTTCCCTATATTTAATCTACAATGCGTATACTATATATTTAATCTACAATGCGTATACTATATATTTAATCTACTCACTTTGCATAATATTATTGCATTGACATAAAAGATAAATGGGGTTTATGCATATTCCGCATCTATGTCATAGTCTATAATTATGACAATTACTAAGAAGATTTCAGGTATGTTACAAGCACAAGTATGTGTATTGTATATAGATTTTTATTAACTTTGAACTGAAGCCTCAAGGCTAAGAAAGACAAGTGAGTTGGATGTGAAACTCTCAACAACTGGGTATAATTTAAGGTAAGCTGAAACCAGAATACTAGTTCCCTCTTTTTCAAATCAACTTAAATTTAGATTTGAGAAATACATATCTTTGAAACATCAAACTTAACACCATATAATGAACATGGCAAATCAAGGAGAGTGTAATGTGTGTTCTCAGTATACACAAGTCTTCAATGCGTATGAAATTTTTTAACAAAAAAATAAAAAATCCATCAAAGAGCACGCAACTGCAGGATGCGTGTAGCTATATACGCCACTTAAATATGCGTATTATGTTATTACTGCTATGCAATTAACCCGTGTACGCATGTGTAATATGCGTATGTAATAGGTATTTAGGGTCATACTTTCCGTTTGAGTATTTTGGTTATTTCTTCTAGAAAAAGGTAATGAGAACGTTCACCTTTTTAAAACTAATTCAATGAAGAAATCATATATTCCAAAATTGATCCTCAATTTATGATTGTTGTGGATATGCATTCATACCCCTAATATATATTATTAAAAATGAATTTTATATATCAATTAACTTTAAAAATTGTAATAGAAATTGATCAAAAATCAATCATTAAATCAGAAAATTGTAGAATAATACAACTCCCTCCAATTCAGACTAATTTTAAATTGCATTAAAAAGATAGTTTTAAATATTAATTTTTAAATAAAAATATAATTATCAAATTTTTATTTAGGAAAAAAAATCAAAATATAATTTTATTGCGGATGAATTATACACACAGCACATCAACCAAAGTAGAGGGGGCAGTCAAGATTTCATCAATCTCACTCATTTCCAAACCCTAATTCCCAAATCAAGCCTATACATACAATACACACACAATCACACTGTATCCATGGCGTTAATCAGCAACGCACTTCGTCAAGCATTCATGCCTAAGCACGAGTACGACAGTCTCCGAGAAGAAGACAAAGCATTGATTCAATTAAAAAGACCCATTTTAATTTCATTATTGCTGTGTATTGTACTTGTAATTGTTGTTTCTACCTCGATTAGTGTGAAAATTGTGTTCCCAGGGGGTACTGGAACGCGGCCGTTTTGTCGTGATTTGAGGATTCAACCGTTGGCGATTAATGTGAGTGGTGGTGGTGATTCTGATGTGTTTCCGGGGGCTTTTTATTTGACGGATCAGCAGACCGTGGATTATTATTGGATAGTTGTGTTTGTTCCGTCGCTTTTCGTGTTTTGTGTTTCCTTTGCTTATTTAGTTGCAGGTTAGGATTCTCGATATGAAATGTGATTCTTATTTATGTGAAGTTGAATAGAGAATTTTATTCATTTATCGAGTTTAGAATTACTGAATGTGTGTATATGTTGGTGTATGTGTTGGATTTCTATGCGGAATGCATTGAATTGTGTGTTTTAGTTGAAATGGCGATTTCTTATTTATGATGATTAATGTGATTTGTGAGTTTTGGTAAGTGAGTTTGTCGTTGGAAAGGAATGTGCTATGTGATACTCTTTATATAGAGACATGTACGTGTATATAAATTGAATTGTTTGGTTTGGAGGGTGGATTTAGTTTTAGTATTATTTTGTGCTAAGGGTTTATGCCATGAAGTTTAAATCTTTAGTGATTGCATCATTTATGATTTAGTTGAGAACGATGTGTCGTTGGTGTGTAATTTTGTATTTCTGTCATTTGATATAATGTGTAATGTAGACAATACAACATATGTTGTGGATCTTATGTGTTCAAGTAAGTGCTTATGACCAAAATGAAGCTATTTCTCGTAAACTTTTTTTATAGATCTTTCGGAATTCTCTTAGGAAAGAACTTAGCATATACAATGAAATTTGATCCTTAGAGATATTAACTTTGGGCTGTGCCCAGCTCATCTAGCCATGCTTTATAAGTTTGTAGGATTATCCATTTCTCAAGTTACTTGAGCTAAAATTATTTTATCTTAAGCTCTTTTTCATTACTACATGCTGTGTGTGCAAGCTTGTCCTTACGTAAATCGTAATCCCAACAATTAAAACAAGACGTGATCAAGGAATTCACTATTGGCTTAGTTTGACACATCTGTAATTTTTTTCACAAGTCTAAATCATTTCTGCAAGTATTTCTTAGGTTCAAGAAAATTGCAGCTACATTTGATCTCTACTATGTGAAAGTTTGTAATTTGTCAGATATGCCATAGCTAGGGCTTGCACTATTTTAGTATTTTGAGAAATTTAGTGAAGTTTTGGTAACATTTTTTTCCCTGGATTGGTGTTTTATGTGGTATTTTGGTTGGTTACGTTGGTATAACTTTTTGTCACTTATTTGCAATCATCAGGACTCGTTTTTAATTAATACATTATATTTGCAGGAATGGCTGTAGCATACACTGCTCCCACAAGGCATGGATGCCTGAAGGTAGTTGAGAATAACTATTGTGCTTCAAAGAGGGGTATGCAACTGATTTCTCATTACTTTGTACAAGCTATGCCTAGTTAGAATTATGTAACGGCCCAAACCCATACTCTGTATATCTGTCAAGTCTGTTGCTTGCAGATGTATGGGGCTTAAGATGATCCAGCAAGTTTTTTCACTTTTCAGACGAGGGATTTCAGATTTGTAAATATCCAACCTATAAGCATGTTATTATTGCATGCCTCTAATTATCTTTGCTTAAAAGTAGCAGATGATATTTGTGGCAGATACAGTTGGATGTCATACTAGTTTTATGTAATTTTCTCTCAGACCTTGTCATGACGCTACTTGTGTTTTACGCATAATATTTTGGTCCGAGTGTCGTTGAATGCTTATAACCCTGGCTTGGGTCTCATGATCAATGTGGATTCAGTACATGAGTCAATAGTGGCTTCTGCCGTACCAACAGCTAAAGACAAGCATATCTATGTCCTGATTTATTTTCGTGTCAGTATATGCTGTGTGCAATTGTTTCAATTTTAGATGTGATATTTACAATCCCACCTAAAGGAGTAGGAGAGGAAAAAATATTTGCGTTGTGAAAATTATTTCCAATGGGATTGTTCATTAAGAACCTTATAGAAATTTTAATTATATTATTTTGTTTCTATATTTTCAGGCGGTGTCCGCTGTCTTTCCATTTTGAATGCCGTCTTTGCCATAGTTTTTGGTCTCCTTGCTCTTTTTCTCGGTTCTACACTTCTCACTCTAGGTAGCAGCTGTTCTGTGCCATTGTTCTGGTGCTACGAAACCGCATCTTGGGCGTTGGTCATATTATATGGGGTTACATCTTACCTTTTAAGAAGAAAAGCAGCTTCGGTTCTTGATGAGAGTGACTTTGCTGGTCGGAACATGGGACTTGAAATGCTGGAATCAAACCCCGTGGAAGTGACACCAGAGGTAGAGAGGCGCCTCAATGAAGGTTTCAAAGCATGGATGGGTACATCGTACCTATCATCTGATGATGAGGATGATCCTAATGACTATCTGGAAGTGCAGCATCCTCTGCGTACCAACTCTAGCAGGCAAAGAGTGTGATTATATACCGAGCTTTGGAGCTTTTACTTTCAATCTTCTGGAACCTCAACTTTAATTGCGTTTGACCTAACAGCTTGCTAAATAGTGGAAGGAGTGAACCTTTTGGTGGCATAGCCTCCGCGTAGGCAACACGGAGAGAAGAATTCCGGCATTTGGATAACAGAAAGCAGTTTTATATGCATTGTTAAACAAGAGAAGATGACGGCATTTGATGTCGTAAGATTACTTAAATCTGTAAATAGTAGATGCATTTGAACCATTATCTTTGGGATCGTGACTGAAAAGCCTTCTGAATTACTTCTACCAGCAAACTGTTTATATTAACTTGTGTGCATGGAAATTGGTAGATTAAAAAAAATGCTGTTTAGTTAGTTCGCACAAAATGTAAAAGTATATAACAAAAAAATTTCGGCGCTAATGCGGAGATAATCATACTCCATTGGTAAAAAAAGTACTCCATTGGTAAAAAAAATGTCCTCTTTTGACGGTAGATGTATTTATTTATATACTTTTTCAATTGCAAATGATAATGATCAATGAATTATATTTGCTGCAAGCTATCTATATATCCTCTGGTGAACTTGGCTTATGTAGTTTGATTTCCCATCCATTAAATCATGTATTCTTGACAGAATCGAAGCCTCTTCAATTTAACGTTATTTAGGTTTCATATCGAACTTTCTGGTAGTAAGAGCACTTACATTCCAAAGCACTATAAACACAAACTTCATTGTCACTCATATGTTGCAACTTCAAAAGGGTCATTCCGATCATTGCAATGTAACAAGGAGATTAAGAAACAGGGTCTTAAATATACAAACAAATTTTCATCTTTAATCTATAATTACATAATTGTAGAACATGAATCCATACATATTGTCATTAGTCGGACAAAAAGTAGATACTCATAACCGGAAGTATGAAGATGTACATATACAAATATTTAAAATTTAATATCACTATAGCAGAAATCTGACTGAGCCAAGAGAACCAGCTACCTGCAACCTTTTAAGAGGGAGGAAGAGGGACTTGAGAAACTCATTGCTGCCAAACTACCAGCTACCTGCAACCTTTTAAGAGGTAGGAAGAGGGACTTGAGAAACTCATTGCTGCCAAACTTCTTCCACTTTCTGTTCCTCTACGAGGGGTTGTATCACATTCACTGAAATCCAACGTCCTCCCCTCCGTCTGAAAATATATCATGAATCCACAGTTCTTAGATGCACCAGGTAAAAACTATATATGTATATGGTAATTTGAACTAATTATAATAGATTTAGCAGTTGTGTGAACTTGTCATACCATAATAATTGAAGTTGATTCCACTTTTTCTTTGTCGGAGCATCTTTTCTTTAATAACGAATCGGGAGTTTCGTCTCCCAGTACTTCTTCTGCATCAGCAAATGTAGCTGCAGTGTGTTCACTTAATTGTTTCATTAGTCCAATAGCATCATAGCTTCTTTCCCCTGGACTCATAAAGAAACCAATGTCCTGCAAGAAGTTGGACCATAAGTATACAAGGTAAGAAAGGGGGGATAAAAAATAATACTCCTTCCGTCCCGTCCATTTCAACTTTTCTTTTTTAGGATGTCTCGTCCATTTCTTAACATTTCCTTAAATTGGTCCCTTTTCTTTACTCTTCTTAATCTTCATGCCTAACCCAAATGTTAACAAATGGGTGGGACGGAGGGAGTATAATAAAAGAATGCAGATACCTCAATTGTTATGTCTGTGTCGATTCTCGGACCTGGAACGAAAGAATTCATGAACCAAGGAGATTTCCATGCCGAAGGGGAATCAATGCTTCTCTTGAAAGGTGTTTCACCCATTCTATGGTACAAAAAGAGCAACAAGCATGAGAAATCATGAAAAAGTAAGTGGTAACCATGCTTGAGGAAGGTCATAGCAATGTGTAATTATATTTTATAAGTTTATGTATATTATCATGAAACTGAAAATGAGTAATGATAAAATGTATCATTTCAATCTATATCTTATGTAATACTAAAAAAAATCATAAGACCAGGAAAAGACATTATCTCTTACATGCTAAAGTTTTCAGCACCATCAAATTTCCCGGAACTTGCAACTGTAATCTCTAAAGGAGCTGATGATGGACGTTGTATGGATGTAGTTGCAATAAGATGGCTTCCACTCTTATTTCTTCCGGAAAAACTAGGGCTTAAGAATGATATTAATGGATGCTCAGATGATTCTGATACAGCAACTTGACTTGATGCAGCTTCTAGCCTTCTGGTATACTGACTTCCAAGAGTTTTAGCACTTGAGCTCGGGACTCTGTTTGATTTGTCTCCAAAATGATCAGGCGAGATGAACAACATATCATGCATCTTCTCTTCAAGATCACCGCAAGGCTGTTGCACCTGACATATGATAAATATGAGAACTTTAACTGTTAATTTCAACTTTGAACTTCCCATGAAAGTCTTTACATCCTTCAACATCATCATGCAACTCAAATTCAGAGCATTCGCTCAAATTTGAAACAATATACCAAATATGCATATAAAGTATTGTGCCTTCTAAACACAAAAGATTGACCATAAAAATATTAGTACTAGCAAATCAATACTAATGATTATGACCTTCCTCGTTATACAAATTCTTGTAGAGTGAGAGTGACAACTGACATATTTTTTTGAAGTATTTACTTTCTTAGATAACATAAGAAATAACTCTAGCCAGAAGCACCACTTTTCTGTAAGAAAAATAATTGGGATAAATAGAGCAGGAGATTAAAAGAAAAAGTACTCACTATTTCTGCAGCACCAACAGTTTTACTTTCAGCCTTAGCATTACAACTAGCATTCCCTTCTTTTATTTTGTCACATAAATTGCTGCTATCAATCTCTTCACCTAGAATTCTGTTATCTAATAATGCAGTGCATTCTTTTCCCTCCTCCTCCCCAATTTCAGAGGTATGATTTAAATTTTCTTTATTCTCATCCGAAGCGTTAGAGCATCGTATCAAATTTGTCGGTGGCGATGTTGGAGTTGCTTCATGTTTACCAATCTCATCAGACATAACCTCCAATCGAGAGAAATCTCTGGCCAAGTTAGAGAAGCTTCTCTCAATCTTCTTTTCACACCTTTTTTCAGACAAAGGTGAAACCAAGTCCCGGTGTCGCTTCTTCAGTATGGACGGTGTACATGTGAAACTCTTGGCAGCACTTTTTAGCACAGCATCTGGACTGGCATCCCGAGATGGTGAGTCCCACATTCTAAATGGAGTAAAGGAGTCCATAGAAGATTGCATTAGCTTGCGTATACCAAGGGGGCTATACTCCTGCTGCATATCACTACCAATTTGGATTAGATCGCAGCTGAGGAAAGGAATATCCAAACTTGGAAAACGAGGCGGCTCATAAAATAAACCTCTGGCGTCCTGTTGCTCAGCTGGTTCACCTGGGTTTTCACTCTGTGAAGGGAAACTGATAGTATTATTTGAACAAGGCGGCTCATAGAATAAACCTCCAGCATCCTGTTGCTCAGCTGGTTCAACTGGGTTTCCACTCTGTGAAGGGAGATTGATAGTATCATTTGATTCTGTTGAAGCAAAAGCATCCTCTGGGGCCAAAATTGAACAATGTTTTTCTGTATCTGATTGACTTTGCTGTCCTACACTGTCTATCCTTTCATCAAAATGAGACGGGACAGTGTCATTGGTGTAGATAAAGCCATCATTTATTATTCTAAGCAGCTCCTCTTCTTGATTCCCAAGGGAGGTGGCATTGAATTGATTAGGATTACTTCCATAAATATTTCCACCATTTTCATTGGGGAACTGAGAAGGAATTGAAAAGGGCTGATAGCAATCAGTTCCCATCATTTCAGAAGTAAATGGATAATATGAGTTTGAAGCTAGATGGGTGCACTCAGGAGTCTGATAATCAGATGAGTGGTCAAGTAATGACTCAGTGAAACCATCTGCATTGGTGATTGATAAACATTTGGTAAAACTTCCAGGTGCAAATGAACTTTCATGCCCTGCTTCTGGGTAGGGATCTTCAGACATCAACATTTGCTCTGGATTATCAGATCCATTTACGTTGTTTCCCAGGGGAGCAGAAGTACACATGGTCGCAGAACTTTGCATAGGAAAAGGTACCCCCTCTTGGTTTTCATTGTCAGCTATGCGGTGCACTAACCTCAATGATTTCTGCTCACAGTGCACAGACATGTTTGGTAACCCATTTGGATCAAGTTGCCAATTTTTTCCTGGAGAAGTTGTCCAGTCATGAGGATATATCTGTTCAAGCACATTGCCCGAACTACCAAATTCACAAGGCAACTCTGTCATGGTACATGAAACTTCTCGACGAACTGGACTATAGCTTAACTGTTTACCATAACGAGATTCTTCTGTTAGTAGAAAATCATCTCTTCCAGTTGAATTGGACATGTCAGTATACTGGGAACAAGTCAGTGCAGTAGAACCTTGACTACATTCTGATGTTGCCTCAGCTTCTCTCCCATCTCTTGGTATACTGTCATCGCCACTGTACTGCTGAACCCGTGATGAAGAAGATGACACTGATTGAGGAAGACCATGGAACTGTGCAAGTAAACCTGATGCCAAGTATGAGTCCGCTTTCTTTTTAACAGAACTGTTCCAATGGTTTTTAATGGCATTGTCTGACCTGTTAACCATATACGCAAATTAGTCAGAAGCATGCAAAATTAACCACCGCTTCGTTTGAATATAAAAATGTGTAGGCCATGAGAAAGTAAACTGGATAATGGAAGACAGTAGGAAAAGCTAATAACCATGGACACTGATACACAATTCAGAATACTTGGAATATTAATATGTAAGGATATACACCTTCCAGGCAAGAATTTTGACAACTCTGCCCACTTGTTCCCGTAAACTTGATGGGCACGAACCAAAGCAATTTCTTCCTCTATGGTCCACGCATCCTTGCTTATGGAAGGATTTAGATGATTGTGCCACCTGAAGATATGCACTCAAATTTTGTAAGTATACAAGGTTTAGCGAACTAATATACTGAACAAGCGGTTGAACCAACTTCTTGCTAATATGATTCATTTAATATTCTCTTCAAGGGTTCCAGGTTTGAACCTCAACTTTGTACAGGAAATCTGCTCCACTTGCAATTTAAATTTTTAAGAGAGAAAAAATGGCTATTTGTTCTTAACAATTTAACATGACTCGTGAATCATCATTCGGGATGTTAAAGTTGCAATTTTTTTCTGATTATTAATATTATGCATTTAGGTGGTTGTAAAATACCATTTTCATGCAACATAATTAACAAGGAAAATTTGATATTATGATACTTAAGCAGCAAGCTAAAGGATAGACAAACCGCTTGATACTCGAAAGGAAAATTTTAAAAACTCATGCTGAATGGTCTAGAAAAATATTCAAGTTACACTACAAAAGTTCATATTAAGAACATACAAAAATTGATAGGAGATTTATGGTTTCATATACAAACTTACCTTTCTCGGCATTGTTTACCAATACGTCCAGGTAGATGTTGAGCGATAGTAGACCATTTTTTTGGCCCAATTTGTTCCACCAATTGAATTATTATCTCATCCTCCTAAACAGATACATACATGATAAAGAGATTAATAACAAAGTTGAAGTCAAAATAACTTGGCACGCTCGAACTAATAAATTATGATGATTCATCTGCATAAACATGCTTCATCACCTCTTTAGACCATGGACCTTTGACAAGCTCTGGATTCAAGACTTTCTGCCATCTGTGTAAGCACTGTACATCTGTCCTTTCTTTGAAACATTCCGCTACTCATGCCATTATGTGCAATTAAATAGTCATCCATCAATACGTTGTAGAATTTATGAGATACAGAGGCAGCCCAAAATATAAACAAATATGGTAATGGTTTTCTAAGTCAAGCAATTTGCAGCATAACAATGACAAGTTGCACGAAATGCAGATCACGCGAAGCAAGAAAGGTAGAGTGTGGTAATTGGATGAGAAAATTAATCATGGCTAGAAAAAATTGTGCCTTATAAAGAGGTAAGCAAAAAGACTCAAGTGAATTGAGTTATAGGTTTATTATGTCAACAAAGTAATTTCTACATTCACATCTTTCTTAAATGTATGAAACTAAGGCGCTCCCATTCTAACCAGTTTGCCAGCATGAAACCTTACAACAGCCAACAGGAAAACGGGCCTCAATTGGAAAACAGAACGGAAGATGTACTGCCCCTATAACTTCTTTTAACATTTAAGTCCATATAACTTCTGAAGTACATTCTCTATTACAGTAATTATTATTAGCAGAGGGAAGGACTAGATCACATAGTTAAGGCAACTCGGAAAACTAGGCAACGTATCTATATATGGCCAGAACTTCTAATATCTCACAAAAATTAATTATGGCCTTGAAGAAGAAAGGCTCTTTTCCGGTTCTGTATGAAGTTAGCAGTTCTTTGGAACTTCGTATGTAAATGCTTGAAGCAGAGGATACTTTTCTCCCGCTACTTAATAAATTTGAATATATTATCGAAGAAAAGAATTATGCACATCGTACTGTATAAAACAAAACCAGTAATCAACGTATATGGGACTATCATAGTTGGACGTAAGGTAAATGATTTCGTGCACGAAACTGACAAAAAGAAAGCACAGTAAAAGATGAGAAATAGAAAAAGCAACATATTGCCAAATTTTCACCAGTAATTTCTTCTTTATATTACTAAACAAATTTAGGTAATGTGAACTTACCTATTTTTTTCCAATTTTTTCCATTAAAACGTTGAACAGCCTGCCGCAAAATCTCATCCTGTTTCAAAATGAAATATCCATTGCATCAAAATTTATGTGATAAAAAATCCCAAAAGGAAAAGACAGGAATGAAACATTAGGTAACATCTGAAAACCTCTATCGATCAAACAACATTCCAATTGTGCAAAAAAGCTTTGTGCATTAACATAGAAGAACCCAAAAGTGTAACATGGAAGCTACAAATTATATAGATGTCAACCAAATATTATCAGCATTTTAAAACACTCAGAAGGATCATATTAATTTATTGTGCTTTAAATTAATGAGCAATAGTGTACATATATTATAAACACCGGCATACTAAAATGATTACTTCCTGTCTTTGGAATACAACCAGCTATTTTGAAATGATAGAAGTAATACACTCAGAAAACCTTCAAGTGTGTGGCAGGGATTCTAATATCGAAGGAAACAGCATGTACCTCTTCAGGAGTCCATTGTCCCTTTGTGGATCGCCTGGTAGGACCACTAGTCCTCCTACAAACATAGTCATAGAGTTACAAGTTCAATTTACACAGCATGAATTATTTAATCAAAGTATGTGCTCAATGATCTTATATACTACTTAGCAATGAACTGATATTACCGACTGCCATTTGGATCATGGGAATTCAACCCGGTTAATGGGGGATCCCATTCCCATCCCCATTAACAGGTTTAGAATCCCATCATTCAAACGGAAGTAGATTACACCACCGATCCAACTATAATAACAAGAAACTGAAACGTGAATACACATACCCGTGCAAAGGTCGAACTCTCTGAACACTATCACTAACTCCCTCAGAAGAATTATTTGATGTATCACCTTTCATCAGTAATCAATCGACACACAAATTCTGCTCTCGGATAATTATCTTCCAAACATTCCCCACAAACCATTATCAATTTAAGTATGATGTGGCAGTACCCAGCTCCTTGGTCACTAAAATCTGAACATAAAAATTAATCAATTCAAATAAAGATCACAACTTTATACAAACTATAACACTAATCTAAATAAATAACAAACACAAATAAATCAAAAAATCAATTAAATCACAAAGTATCATATTTCAAAGCACATATAGATATAAAATAAAATCAAGATCACAAATTTACAAACAAAAACACCGATTTAATCAACTAAAAAATATAAAAACAAATAAAAAACACAACTTAATCACAAATTAATAGTGTTCGTAACATATTTCAACCAATTATAATGTACATGCAAATTAAAATATAAAACCAAGCCCTAGAAATTTAAAATATGTATATATATAGACGGAGTTAAATTACCAGCTTAAATGATTGAAATCGAGAGATTGAGAAGCACGCGGCTGAGTCAACTCGCATCGCAGATCGAACTCGTGCGGTGGCGATCTGTAATTATCCGGTGAATTTTCCGGCGAGGAGAGATTTATAGAGAGAGAAAGTGTGTGTTTCAGAGAGAGAGAGAGAGAGAGAGACAAACGGTAAAAAATTCAAATAAGATTGGGGGTTTTATTTGAAACCCTATAGAGAAAATAAAAATAAAAAAAGTCTACTTTATTTTAGGTGGCTGACGACGACGTTTTGGTTTTGAATTGATACAACGGAAGCTTTTTATGGTATTTAAATTTAATTAGATTCATTAGAATTTATAACACCAGTTTCAAATTTATACATACACTGGTAATTAATTTTTCGGATTTTAGGTGGATTTGTACACATATACAAGATTCTGTATGTAATAATCAGTTACTTTTTTAAACTATTATTACAAAATAGTTTTGTAAGATTGTATACACGCGTGTATAAGATTTTGTATAAGCGTGAGTAATTAATTATTGATATCATTTTTTTTGTTATTGCCCATTACTTTAAAAAAAAATAGAAGTGTTGATATAAATTTTTTTTGTTATTAGACAACCATTTTGAAAAATTAAATTTTCAAACATGAAAAGGAAATGGGTAGAGAGTAGTTCAGTATAGAGATATTCATTTGTTTTCCCAAAATTTTGATTTTAATTCTCTCCTATATCAATACATATATTAAAAATTTTATAAAAAAAAGATATGGAAAAACAAAAATAAATCACTACAAAATACTTGAAATAATGATAAAAATATCAAGTTTTTGAGTATATGTGTATAAAAATAACAATTTTAAAAAAATTGACCAAAATACGCATTTGGAGACCCAAGTCTGAAATGCATGTATGTGATACGCATTTAAAAAATGGGTATCTTTTTTTTTTTTTGGATACTTCTTTCTCAAATGTGTATCCCATATATTTTTAAAAAAAATCAAACACCCAACTATGAAATGCGTATCATATGTAAATGGAATACCCATTTTTCAAATCCGTATCCCAATCGTCATTTTTTGTCATTACTTTCAAAATTTGTCATTTTTGTAATAATTATTTAAAAAATTGTAATTTTTTGCCATACCCCAAAATACTTTTCGTGCATAATAGGTTGACAAAATATTAATAGGTAACTTCACTTGTAGTGTACCTTAAAATAAAATTTTATTTACTATATTAGGTCATTATTATCAGAGAACAAATATATTGTGAAAATGTTATTCTAATTAATTAATATTTTTAATTTATTTTGTTCGTCGGAATATAACAGAGATGGTGTATATTTAATCTCGATGAATAAATTTGCTCATCCCAAGATTATTAATTTATAAAAGTTTGATTAATTGCTAAAAGTAAAGTGTTAAAAATTATTAATGATGCATTGATTAGAAAAGATTTATAAAATATCAATTATAAGATCAATAATACATATCATATACTCCCCTCCATCCCATTTTAAACGTCCCTTTTGCAAAAAATATTTATCTCAAATTAGTTGTCCCTCTCTTCTTTCAATGTAAATTTTGAAAAATTGACTCCTTGTTTATCATTTCCAATATAGCATTATTCAAATGCTATAGTAAGTTGATATAATAAATATGGATAGATATGAAAAAAATTACAATCATTAAATACTTCTTAATATGTGTGAAATTTGCAAAAGGACAGTCTAAATTGGGATGAAGGAAGCATAGTAAATAGAGTATAAAATGCAACAAACATTACGTTTGTATGAATGAATCACCCTGTTCAAAAAATGGCAAAAAGTTAACAAAGTGAATAAAACAAAATCTCAAACTCATCAAGCAGAGCAACACCATCCACAATACACGCCTGTTAATCTAGCGAGGCTTGTAAGAAAATCATAAATGACGATTGGTTCCCCATCTTGGAGAAACGAGCTAATTTGCCATTCAAAATGCTTTCAGATAATAAGCATTTTCTTCACAAACAAGCAAAGGATCGCATTCAAACATTAAAAGATAATCACCCACCCCTTTTACAGTCAGATTGTCCCATTTCAAAAACCCAATTAAAAAGCAGTTATTATCAGCACAATTTCAAGGGGAAAAAAATCTTGACAGTGATTCATCATCACTGGTTAAGAATGCAAGTTGAGCAACTTATTTAGAGGTTCAGGGCTAACAATTATATATCACACAACATATTAATACTGGTAACAAACACCTCCCTTCCCCTTCTCTGTTTTCTCCGCTTAAATATCTCATTTTATACTTCTCTTCTCACTTCTTTTTTCCCTTTAGGAAGTTCCCAGAAATCGCAAGAAGGCCATAAATATAGAAAATGTCGAAATTTCATTGTGTTCACATGAAATCCTCTTCGAGTTCTTGCAAGGACTTCTGGGTCGCAGCAATCTCTTTGTTAGATGTCATCTTGTCAGCTACCATCAAGTTCTTGTAGCTCCTAACCTCTGCCTGTCTCTCCTTTTCCAGCCTCTCTATCTCCTCCTTTCGTTTCTGTGTTAAAAAATCAAAGGAAATTAATGAAGAAAAACTAGAACAAGAAAAATAGGTCAAAACAAATACAAGGACCTTTAACACAAATTTTTAATTACATAACATGGCATGTCAGAAATCAGAATGATAGCTTCAATTAATGAGGGATGGAAGACAATTTGTCACCCCTATCCTTCAATTAAAATAACACTCACCTTATCTCTCAGCTGCAGTTTCCTATCTGCTCGCTCTGCTGCATTAACTGCCTCGCGCTCAGCTGCAATTATACAGTAATATTTAAACATTTATCAGGTTACCAAATTGTAAAAAACAGTTGCACAGAAAATAACTGAGACAAGTAGAGTAGCAAGTATAAATTTAAAAACAACCATGAGGAGATTCTAGAACCTCGTTATTTCCTTGAACTTATGTGCCAAAAGCATATTTCATCTGAAGTAGATAACAGACTTAAAGCTTACCTTTCAAATCAGGTGTCCTTTCCACTTTTGTCTTGTTTAATCTATTCACAACCTCATTCATTCGCTTCTCCACTCTCACAGTGCGAACCTGAACACATAATCATCACAAAGGAGATTCAAAAACAAAAATACCAATTGACATGTAAGCCAAAATGAACATAAATTGTAGCAACATCGGGATAATATACCATTTTTGAATTGTGAAAACCAACTTGTCCAACATCCATGGACGCAGTTTTCTTCAAGTTTTGCCATGGAGTGTAAACAACATCAACATTGTTCACCTTGTTTCCTGCCACATAACCAAGAAAAACTCAATGTTAATGGAAATAAGGTATAGTACAAATATAAAAGTTATGGACATGCAATCTAAAATGATAAACTCTCTCTTTCCTCACCGGGAAATATATCAAAAATAACGATGATGAAAGCACACATTTTTATACTATTTAAAAAACCCCATACTATCAATAATCAAAGATTTTATTCATAATTTAAGAACAAAATTTTATATCTAAAAGCATTTTAATATATAATCAATTAGCTTAATGTACTTGACAGAATATCAATACAACAGCAACCTTGAATTGAATTTGCTTTGACCAGCTGTGCACAATCTTCCAGTAGACCTTCAGACATATCGTCAATTCCCTGACCCTTGCGCAGCCTTACATATACATGGGCTGAAGACATTTTATCCACATGGAACCTGCGGCAGAAGAAACCCTGTGAAGGAAGTACTAACATTAAAGAAGAATATCTATGAAGCCAACTAAACATGACTCCTTAGTAAAAGACGAAAGAATAGTTCACTTTGTGCTCATCACAGGCCCGCGTTCTACATACAACTCTTGCCTCCAGTTGACTATACTCACTCATTCAGTCCTTAAAAACTGTCAGAATAATAATGAACAAAAAACCCTACAATCAAGAAGTGCATAAACCTTAGTCCTATCCAGTATCGCAAACAAAACAAAACTAGAATTTTTAAAAGTCTAATCATCCCACAATTATTAGTGACAGGACAATAATAGATGAAATATAAACCTTAGACCATAATCCCGAAAACATATATAGCCTCGTTAAAATTACACAACGCCTCCTTTCCCTCTGTCATAAAGACCTAATATTTCAGTCACCTTCATTTGTACACTGAAATTCAACAATTTCAACCAGATAAAAAGTACGCAATTTTCACAATATATTAATCCACATGAACTGTATTAACATAAGAACAACAAAACCCAATTCAACACTACACAGACACCACAAAAAATAACCCTTCTAAATATAATAATTCAAACAATTCTCAAACCCTAATAATTGTTAGCCTAATTTATCACCAAATCACACACAATTCATCAAAAAAGATAATTAATTCGATAAGGAAAACTAGCAAAGAAGACCAAAAAACATTAATTCATATTAAAAAAAACAAATTAACAAGAAAACAATAATAAACATGATAAATAAATAGATAGATATATGATTATACCAGATGTCCTCAGGGAAACCATATTTGATGAGTTCTTCATTTTCGTGCTTATCGAGACCCATGAAGATGGTGTAATCTCCTACTTCGGGTCGGGCTTTGAAGTAGAACACCATTTCCCCCCCCAAATTAACCTGCCCTAGGGTTTCCAATTGTCCCCTTCCGGTTGTAAACAATTAATTAAATCGCAATATTTGTCTCATATATCGTATATTTTAACGAATATTTTATTGTGCCGCACTATCACTTTTATTAATTTATCTTCTATATTACTACTTTTTTATATATATTTATATATTACTGCTTAATTGTTGATTCTACTCCCTCAGTCCCGCCCAATTGTTAATGTTTCGGAGAGAAGGTCCGGCATGTATTTTAAAGTGCATATAAAATATAGTTTCATAATTTATTTTTAAATTTTATTCGGAAAAAAAAATTGGTCCGCACGGAGATAGTATATTGGTTATTTCCTGTATGGCTATATCTAACCTTTTAATTATTCGATTGTTGACTTAAATTGGCTATTTTTCTAGAATTTTATGCATCCAAACAAAACAATTGGCCTAAATTATTCACACTTTCAATATCTGTGAAAAATATTAATTTAAATTATTTGAAAATAAAACAAATTTATTGTGATTCTTTTTTTCCATTTACCTCGATTTTACCCCTTCCAAGATATATATCTATTATAAGCTTATAAGCTTTAAAAAAAATACCTGTCTATATCAGCAACTTGTGACTTGTTGTAAAAGGTGAACTCTTGCGATATCCATCACGATCCCAGATTCAATGCAAGTCTTACGAATCTCCCAAAATATCAAATAAATCATTCTCAAAAAAACTATAGAAACTCATAACAAGACAAGCAAAAACATCGAAATATAACACATTAACATCCCAAAAAGATGGGCACGACTAACAATCTTGATAATAAGGTACACAACAAGATCTTATCCAAAAAGGATTAGATCTCGATTTTATTGAAAAAACTAGTAAATAGAAGAGAGGATGAGAGGGCGAATGAGACTTAATCAGTGAAGGAGACGAAGGTCTGGAAAGTGGAGAAGTGGCTACTAGAACCCTACACACCGGCTCTCAAAACATAATTATACAAATATTCTTTCTTTTAACCTTTTAATTATTCGATTGTTGACTTGCATGGCTATCTTTCTAGAATTTTATGCATCCAAACTAAACAATTGGCCTAAATTATTATACCCACAATTTTAGAAAAAGGAAACTTTATATTATAATTTTAGTATATATACACACATTCGAATCAGACTCAACTAATGAAGGCCCATACAAATCGATAAATTTACTTTAAAATATATTTAAAAAAATATGTTATAAATCTTTTAGTCAACAATTCTCATTGCTTTCCAAATGGGCATCGTCCATCTTTGAATAAAAATGCACAAAACAGATTCTTTGACCCAGTTCAATTCTTTATCGTCCGTCTTATAAAAAGCTCTCGAAATATAAGAATGGGGGTCGTTCGGTGGCATACCATTTTCTACACAAATTTAGAATCGTTGGATTAGACTGTATTAACGACTATGATATAAGCCAGTAAAATCATTTAATGAACTTTGTATTCTCTGTCAATACCTTTAACATTTTTTTTCCATCTTTGCATTAATTTGTTTATATCAAAATAAATTCATATGTATTGTTTTCTTTAAATAATATATTTATAATCTCATTCTCCATGGTTAATAATAATAACGTTTCATTATTCTTATATATTTTTTTTATCTTTTATAGGTTTATTCATTTAATTGTTTTGAAATTATTTCATACAAAAAGGTATTTATGATATTTTTTATTGTTTGTTTTTTGAATAAATGATATTTTTATTTACATAGATGAACTAGTAACCGCTCTAATCTCTGATTATTACCACATTTATTGTGATTTGTGAACGCACTACAACATTAAACATAATCAAATTCACAACCAACATTAATAGTTTGTTTGACACACCCCCAAACATATACATATCACGTTACTTGGGTTAAAAGAAGATTCAGATCAAAGTCTTTTGAGAAGACGGCATGTTATTTCTCTGATTTTGCAGTTCATCGATATATTATATCATTTTTGTCAACGCTTATGCCTGGTGTATGTGTGTGCGGGTTGCCAATACAATTCTGATCGAATCATGTGCCCATTTCCAAATCGAACAACTGCGAGGTTTTGTAAAGACGACCATCGACGGTCGTCTCGGGTATTCTATCACTCTTCATTTTTATTCTCTTTATGCGTAGTATATTAGTTACATTTATGTTTTGATTTATATTTGTTCTACAATTTTGTTACTTGTGCGTACATTATTGGTTATTAGGATGGACCAACTAGGCATGAGGGGAGTAAGACAACAAGGGAGGGAATCATTGCTTAGGGGTGGGTTACGGGTTGGTAATTTTAATATCGGTAGTTTAACTAACAAGTTTTTAGAATTAGTTGATGTATTGAGAAAAAGGAAAGTAGATGTGGCTTGTATACAAGAAACAAAATGGAATTGAGAATGGACCAAGGAGGCTAATGGTTATAAGTTGTGGTATCCAGGATTCCTTAATTCCCGTAATGGTGTTGGTATCTTCCTCTCTACAGAATTCAAGAACAAGGTGGTCAAGGTCAAAAGGCGTGGTGACAAAATTATGTATATTACATTAGTAATGCGGTTGATGGTGGTTACTGTGTTTTGTGTTTATGCGCTACACGTAGGGTTGGGGGATGATGACACTATGTGGTTTTTGGGTTATTTAGATGATTTGGTTAATGGCATACCGACTGATCAATTTTTACTTGTCGGGTGTGACGCCCTCCAAATCCCGGGGTCTAGATTTGTGGGTCACCAGTCAATCAATAGTAAAATAATATGAATCAGGTGCGCATTGACCCCGCCAAACCAAAGATCGCTAACAGGTTATAGTATGAAATTAAGCAGCTGAAACTAAAATTAAATCCAAATACTTTATTACAAGCCTACTACTAATACACAAACTCAAATCCATAAGTTTGGATAAATTTTAAGTCTAAATTCATTTTATTACACATTCCATCTACAGCAAAACTGTAAACAACTAAATACCTGGGAAGCTCGAGAAGCGAGCCACCCTAACACCTGGGGCTCTCTATGCCCACTAGAGCTACCGCTGTGACTCATACTGGATATCTGGCAGAATTTAATAAAAAGCAAGAGTGAGCCAAAGAAATGCTCAGCAAGAATATGAAAAATTGAAATTAAATCAAGATATGAGATCTGTATAGAGAACGGGATATAAAATAGTTTATTATCAAAATTGAACAGTAAATAAAACACAATGTATTTCAACTGAAACAAATGCAGTATGTCATCAAAATAAATCAACTGCTCCAAATCAATATATAATAGCCATGTTGGCAATATGGATTGGATAATCAACACACACCACTATTGCCCCCTGATCAGGTTCAAAAGCAATATGACCCCTTTATAGCTCATCGGTACATTTCTATACCCATAGATATAACAAGGATTTCAAAATATAGGTACCAAAATAAGCAAGTAATGTTAGCCTATAAGAGGATGGAATGGTTCCACCATATCCCCTTAAATATGCTGGACTAGTCCCAATAGCCTCTTACGCCATGCTGGACTAGTCCCACTAGCCTCTTACGCAATGCCGGACCAGTCCCACTGGTCTCTTACGCTAAAATTCCAATCCAATAGAGCAAACCCAAGTAAATAAGGTATGCTTAGTTTCAACTACAGACCATATCCTCGTTATTTACCACGATAACACAAGATATGATGTGTTTATTATAATCAACTTCCAATATTCAGAGTACGAATAACAAGTAGCACTGATGCACAGAATAAAACAGGAATCATAAATAGCTCTGAACAATAACTATTTATCATGATATGAATAAATGAAACAGTAAAAATAAATAAAAGTGTTTGAGATTATCAAGGTGAAGATACTTGCCTGATATCGAAGCTGTCCTAAAGCTGGAATTGGACGACTACACTGCTCGTCTATCTATCACCTCGCTAGTATCTATCAACAAAATATTCTAATTTAGATTTCAGTGTCTACCCATGCGTTCTATTAATAACGAATCTCAAATAATAATTAATAAACAAGTAGCATCAATTAGCAGACAAGTAAGCATATAAATCATATAGCAGATAAGACTCACAAATTAAAGAGCAGTCAAATAAATAAAAGTAGACTCTAAAATATTATTTGAGTCAAAGTGGATCATCATTATCCATTCCGGATAATTATTGGATCTGTAATATTTAATAAAATATTAATCCGGACTTATAAATAAATTAGAGAATTGAAACTACTTTTGTCACCTCCGGATTATTTTTAGGGTCTCAAATAAATTTGTTTCATTTAGAGCAGGTAAAGGAAATATTAAATAAATATAAATAAATAAATCATTTCTATTTCTCAAAATAATTAAACCCAATTATTTTTAATTATACTTAAATAATATTTAATTAATTAAAATAATTGATTAAAGTAAATTAACCAATTATTTAAAATTAATTAAATTATTATCTAAATAAATTAAAATAACTAAATTAGATTAGTTTTGAAATAAAAACAATTTATTTTAAAACTTTAAAATAATTATTTTTGGAATTGAAATCTGAAAATTTACCTACATTTCAAGTACAGGTGTTTGAATAGGTTTTAGGGTTTGGGGAATCCAACTGCAGTGTTTAGGAAAGAGACCTCCGGAAAATTCTAGAGCTTTGCCCGGATTCCGGCCAAAATTTCGGTGACCCCCAGATATAGCACAAGGCCCCCCCCCCTCTTTACTTGGTTCTACATCCTTACACAACAACATCAAACATCTTTACACAACAACATCAACCCCCCTGCATCATACACACATCCATATACATAAACAGAGCCTGGGAATAATTTCCTAATCAAGTCGCTAGAGTCCATGCCGGAAAATTTTTCGGTGACCCCAAAATCAGGCACCAACTCGACTTAAACACATATCTATAAGTTACCAGACGTGTATGCAACTCAACCATGTAGTCAGGACCCAAAACCGGGCTTCACGAAGCCGATTCCGGCCAAAAACGAAGAACACCAGTCTAGGATTTCGGTGAACAACAAATCATACATAAAGCTTAGCAAAACTTATGTCTACTCGAAGCTAAAGTTACAAGGAACATATACCCATCATCTATACATTCAAACAACCCATAACGAAGCCGGAATAAATGAAAAAGACGACCGGAGTCGACTTTTTCGACGAACATCAATCGAGCCCAGAAAAATAAATAAAAACTACTGATGGCATGCTCAGACAATGATCTAACTACTCATGTAAACCAAATGAACAAACAAGCAACACAACATAACTTGGAAAAAACCCACGAAGAACAACAAAAACATGATTTCGAAATATAAACCATCGACTGAAATTGAAGATACCACTAGCTAGTACGGATCCCGGGCTTCGATTTGACTATTAGAACACTCGATTTGGACTTCACTATCACCTTCAATTGATTGATTGAATCCAAGAACACAAACCCTAGTTCACCCACAATTCTCAAATCCCAGCAGTAGATTTACTAAAAATAGTAAATTTTAATAAAAAATTTATTAATTACAAACTATTTATATTTTCTGAAAAATCAAGGGCTTAAATTTGATTAAAAGTAATTTCACCCCATAATTAAAATAAAAAGCCCAAAAATAATTTTAATGGGATAAAATATAAAAATAAATATTTTCAAAATAATACAATATATATGTTAAAATTCCCTAAAACTTATGAATATTTCAAAAATAATAAAATATAATCATTTTGAGGATTTTACTATTTTCATAAAAATAAAGATATAAAAATAAGGTCTCGAGTCTACTGTAGGGGTTGGGTCCGATAATTATAAATCAAAATAATCTTATTCTAACGATATAAAAATTACAGTCAAATATAATAAAATATTTTAAGTTACACAGAAGTTACATAACACGTAGCAGATAATTCTCCTATTTATTAAAAATTCTAACACAAATAATTGCATTAAAAATAATCTAAAATATAATAATTTATAATACAAGCATATTTAAATATTATAAAATACACGTAATTTTCCCGGTCGTTGCATCGGGGGTGACTTCAACGGTCACATTGGTGAAAACGTAGATGGCTATGAAGGAATTCATGGTGGTTTTGGGTACGGTGCTAGAAATGAAAGGGGAGTGGCACTTTTGGAGTTTGCTAGAGCACATGAGTTGGTAATTGTAAACTCTTATTTTAAAAAATGTGACGATAATCTAATCACTTTTAGGAGTAGAGGACACACCACTCAAATTGATTATCTTCTTATTCGGAGTAGAAATGTATGCATATGTAAGAACCGTCAAGTTTTTCCGACAGAGGCATGCACTTCATAGCATCGTTTGTTGACAATGGACTTAAATATGGGTACTGCAGCAGTAGAGGGGACGAGGGTGGTTAGACCGAGAATACTATGAAAATAAACTAAGTGGATAGAAAGTCACAGAATTTAAGGACGGGCTTGAAGGGTGCTTTAGGCCAGGGGATGATGAACAACAAATGTGGGATAATATGGCATACTCAATTAGGATGACATCAAGGGCATTGTTGGGGGTAACTTCGGGTAATATTAATAATCACAAAGAGTCGTGGTGGTGGACTCCAGATGTACAACAAAAAATAAGGTTGAAGTAAAAGTATTTTGCAGAGCTATTGTCGTGTCCCGAAGGGGAAGAAAAGAATAGAAAGAAAGAAATCTTTAAAGTTGCACGAAGGATGGCAAAAAAGGCGGTAGTAGAGGTAAAAAATAAGGCATATGAGAATATGTATAACCGTATCGCCACCAAGGAGGGAGTAAATTATATTTTTAAACTAGCAAAAACACGCAATATGAGACGTCAAGATTTGGGTTCAGTTAGGTATATTAAGGACGATGGTGGAAATGTATTGCTAAGGGATGACGATATTAAAGTGAGATGAGGTCGGTATTTCTTTGACTTATTTAACGCGGCTAGAGGGAGAAAAATTATGTTCGAACAACAGGAGATTCAGATTACTCAAGATGATTCTAGTCTAAGTTGGTGTATTAGTATAGAAGAGGTTAAAGCTGCTTTGAGGCTCATGGGAAGGGGTAAGGCTGTAGGTTTAGATGAGATTCATATTGAGGTCTGGCAGTGTTTAGGAGAGGCTGGTGAACGATGGTTGACGGAACTTTTTAATGTCATACTTAGTTCCACCAAGATATCGGATAAGTGGCGGTTGAGTATTGTGGTGCCTCTTTACAAGAATAAAGGTGATACTCAAAGTTGTAGTAATTACCGTGGAATCAAATTACTTAGTCACACAATGAAATTTTGGGAACGAGTTATTGACAGCAGGATTAGAAGGGTAGTTGAAATTTCAGCGAATCAATTTGGTTTCATGCCTGGCAGGTCGACAATTGAGGCAATTTATCTAATTCAGAGTCTTATGGAGAAATATCACGAGCATCGTAGGGATCTGCATATGGTGTTTATCGATCTTGAAAAGGCTTATGATAGTGTATCACGGGAGGTTATTTGGAGATGTTTGGAAGATAAGAGGGTACCGCTAATGTATATTTATGTCATACAAGATATGTACTCAGGAGTAGAGACGTGTGTTTGGACCCCAATAGGCGATACTGATTATTTTTCGGTTGAGATAGGACTACATTAAGGTTTGGTTTTAAGTCATTTCCTATTTGTAGTTATTCTAGATGTGCTTACTCGTGACATTCAAGATAATGTTCCCTGATGTATGCTTTTTGCTGATGACATTGTCTTAGTTGTGGAGTCGAGAAGTGAGGTTAATGCAAGATTAGAACAATGGCGAGCGACATTGGAGGCTAAATGATTGCGTCTGAGCCGTTCTAAGACAGAGTATCTCTATGCTAATTTTAGTGGAGAGGATACTGAAAATGATGTTGTAGTTTGCATTGCAGATAATAGGGTGTTACAGACTAATAGCTTCAAACACTTAGGTTATATTATACAGAGTAACGAGGATATTACTGCAGATGTTACGAATTGTATTAAGGCAGGTTGGCGTATATGACGGGATGCAACAGGAGTGTTGTGTGATAAAAGCGTGCCCTTGAAATTGAACGGTAGATTCTATAGGGAAGTCAGACCTACATTATTATATGATTTTGAATGTTGGTCTTTGAGGAAGGTTCATGAACGTAGGTTGAAGACGGCAGAAATGAGAATGTTGAGATGAATATGTGGCCACACAATGGTGGATCATGTACCGATTGATGTTTTCCGACAACTATTAAGAGTGAAGTTTATCTTTAAAAAAATTCGGGGCTGCGTTGGTTTGGACATGTCCGACGTAGACGGTCATCAGCTGTAGTTAGACGGGTTGAGAGTATTTCCATCCTGGGGAAGAGAAAATGGGGTAGACAAAAAAGGACATGGATAGATCAATTAAAGATGGATATTGATGGATATGGAAGCGTTAAACCTTACATGTGACATGACTTTAGATAGAGTTAATTGGCGACGACGCATTCGTGTGATTGAAGTTGGGTCTTCGTAGTCTAATATTTTTTGCATATTGATTATTAATGTGTAGGGACTATTTATAATTATCTCCATGGTATTCTTATATTTATGTTTAGCACTCACTATATTATTGTACACTAAGCCGGGGGTATTCACGGAAATAACCTCCATACGCCTTTTAAAGTAGGGGCATGGTCTGCGTATATCTTACCCTCTCCAGACCCTACTCTGAGCGGGATATAGTGGGTATATTTGGTTTG
The DNA here is from genome assembly GCA_028671895.1 of Oenanthe sinensis. NCBI lineage: Eukaryota > Viridiplantae > Streptophyta > Magnoliopsida > Apiales > Apiaceae > Oenanthe > Oenanthe sinensis. Next base: position 1,671,816 of record CM053814.1, on the reverse strand, counting down.
TATATTTTTATTTACCAGAATTTGATTTAATATTAACAATATAAACAAGTTAATGTAGAAAGGTAAAAAAAGAAAAGAACGGAAGAATCAAAATATAGTATAAAAAAGGTGATTGAGGAGAGGAGAGAGAGTTTGTGACCATTTCAAACTGTCATGCATCTTAGCCATTAAGATCAGTCTGATCCTACGGTCCGCTGTTTGTATAAAAACCTGTGTAAAAAAGGATGTGCCACGGAACAACACCCAGTAAGAATAAGTTCAATAGATCTATAAAATATCTATATGAGATGGTTAAAATTTTAAAATATTATTATAAAATAGTGTTTTAATAATATTTTTGTGATTGTGCAAAAAGTTAAAATTTTCTTTTCATTTTTTATTTATAAATTGTGCAAAAAGTTAAAATTTTCTTTTCATTTTTTATTTATAAAAAATTTAGATTCATTTCCTATACTGTTTTTATAAGCATAATATTCATATCTTCTTTTTTCCGCTTCAAATACATATTTAGAGTTTACATATGATGAAGCAATGTTTTTTTGTTTAATGATAAAAAGAAGCAAAGCTTTAGGTGCAAAAAAATGTCATTCTGTTGAATTTTTAGGAACTTGCAATAAATAAAATATCAAAACATAAAAAAAATAATTATAGATTAAGAACCGGGGCACCACATCAAATGCTAAAAGATTAGAAGGATTTAATACTACAACAAAATTTTTGGAAGAGGCTAAACTTCATGTTTACGAGAATAGAAGGATTAGGATTTAGGGAACAACATTTGTTCATACAAAGTGACATTTACTATGTATAAAACAACGGAACCAACAAGTAACAGTGGTCATCATTCATCCCAGAAGTCGAAAATTGCAACAATCTTGAAGCATTTCAAGTACCTCTAGATCGCAATACAGATCTACATTGGAAGCACCTTCAAGCTTCATACTTGCAGAGGTTCTCGAAACCCATATATTCATGCCTCTGAATCTTACCAATCATGTTTACTATTCCGACTCCACCTGTCAAAAAATATTTATGTTTAATAATATATCAATATCTAGTTCACTAGGCTGCAAATGGGTTCACTAAAATTCAGACAAGTTTATTGTCAAACAAAAATGTGAATTTCACAGTTTTAATGCAAAGCAGAACTCACCTAAGGAGATTGCACTAATAAAGATAGTAGAGGCCAGAATGAAGATGATTATAGAGGCCCTTCCAAGTATATTGATTACCCTTCTCACAACATGTTGTCCGACAAAAGCAGCGATAGTGGCCACAAGAACCAAGTAGAGAGCTGTAACATACGTGGAAACATCATTAGACATTAATGCATTTTCAAACTCAATCATTCTGACATATTACAAATCCTTTATCACACATCTTTCACCTCTACAACACCCTGGCTGATTTCTTATTATGTTGTTTACGACTTCACATGTAGTTATATAGATAGCTCGGAAAGAAGATTTTGACTTTTTGAATGATGCCACCTACCATAAGGAACTGGGAAACGCTTTAGAAGGTAGTATTCTACAACGGACATTGATGAGGAAAACATCATTGCAAAAGTGGCTGTGGCACTTGAGACCTGCACAAGGTTACAAGTGATTCAAGACCAGAATATTACCAAATAATAAATATTGCACAGCTATATTGAAAAACTACAAATTTATCGGTTTGCATGTTACGACTAATTGCTAGTAATAACCAGGACATACATATATCCATGGTGTTTCTGTTTTTATATTGAAATGAAAACCAATGATCTTGAACAAGTCATGCATTTACTTGAATGACTTGGGCAGGTTTACTTCAATTCAATATACATATCACTCATCTGCAGCGCACGTTCTACATCTCCAGACATATTTAAGGTTTGAACTTTGAATGCTGATGAAACTTTCAAGAATATTATTTCCTGTACAGCTGTACTCGAAATTTCTTCTATGAAACTAGAGTAGAAAAGCTTACGAAGACCTTAAGTACAGCAAAACATTTGCGGAACATAAAATATTTCGGCATCTAGTATAAATTGTTATAATTTTTCTTCCACTCCTAGGGTATCTTAAAAAGTGTAAACTCACCTGTGGAGGGACTCCTAACTCCAAAAATAGTGGGCCCATTATAAATCCTCCACCAAGACCAAGTAGTCCTCCAACTAGACCAGCCACTATACCAAAGAAGCAATAAACAAACAGCTGTCCAATTCGAAAATTGGTTCCTGACTCTCCCTTCGATGCAATCACCCGTCGTCCAGTGTACAGGCTAAATGCTTCATACAGAGATACCCCGAGAGAAATCGGAACCTACATAACAATGAAAAAGTACAATCATATGAACATCTGAAACCCCGCCTGAGGGAAGTTTGAACTATAACGCAATAAACCTATTTTGCACAATGTAACTATTAGATCAAAGTCGTCCAACTATATAGTATGCAAGTGTGTGCATAGGAAAAGTGATCAACCCCGACTCATATGGATAACATACCTGTAACAAATTCAGCACCCAGTACGCTGTTGAACAATTAGATGTATAATTCTGTTGCAAAACATTGAACATCAGTGATGATTCCATATATAATGATAGTTCTGAAGTTACTAGAAACACAACGTTTTAAAACATGTAGACAGTGGAGAAAACAAATACCTTGGCGATCTGTACTGCAAGAAATGCGACCCAAACAAAACAAAGAAGCCCAAACTCTTTCCAGCACACATTCTCAAGAATAGATACCTGATATGGCAACACTAATTAGGATATGGAACTTCTGCCAAAAGAAGATTGCTTCGCAGAGATCACTTACTTCCTCTTTTAGAGATTTCGTTGTCCCATTTGCAGCGTTGTCAGGTCCACCAGGAAGAAGCTTGTAGTCCGCTCCCTCAACTCCATTCCCTGGCCATACTAGACATGTTAATGCTAGATAACAGAATATTTCTGATCAGTAAACTTATTATTAGTATCCAAGGCAACTGTGGAGCAACCCACCATTATCCTCCAGACGGTTCGCAGCCTCCTGAAACAAGAAATGGGGAACAAATAAATTGCCATTGTACCAAAAACAATAAATTTAACTCTCCAAAGTTTGTTAAGCTAGTAGAGCATCCAATCCATTTAAAAACTTACATAAGAAACACATTGAAAATTATTCTTACCTTTTTCAAAATGGTTTCTCCTTTCCACGTCTCAACACCTTTAAAAAATGCCTTCGTTGATGTGCCTGCCACCACCAATTAGAAACGACTTAGAGGCTAAAAATATTTGACACAGGTATCTAATACAACAGATTATTTATTCATTACCGATAAAGAGAACAATCAGCAGAACCGTGACCATCCAATCAGCGAAGAGCACGTTGAAAGCAACTCCAATACTAATACCGAGCATCAGCATTGGTTGAATGAGCACAGCCAAATCATAATCAATGATCGGCATATCTATTGTGGGATGACGTAGCTTAAGGTTATAGTAAACAGTAGAGGCTGCTGCACCCATGATCATACCTGTAAAAAAGATAAAATTACATTTTATTCTTTAACAGGCTAGCAAGTTCTAACATTTGAGTGAATTTGATAATACACATGTACTTCCACAGGTGTTAACAAATTTATAGGTAAATATGCCGTGAAACCTTAATGAATCCAAGCATCGGATGGGCTCCAACATTAAATAGTGCAATGGGAACCTACTCAACCTAGCTAGCATAGCTCCATAATGTAGCAAACAGAAATAGTAGATGAATTCTTTGCAGACTACGGATGCTTAAAACTGAATGAATGCTTAGCAAATTGTACCACTAATTTTAGCAAATAAAACATATGAATATGCCTTTATACCTCAGAATACAAGTAGGTTTTGAAAGTCGATTAGTACACATTACTATCAAACTCTCAAAATCTTGGATTAAATGCATCATATTCTAATCCCTTAAAATGGCTATTATTTTCACATCTATATATGGCTTACATTTTGATATTGCAGTTGCCGATTTAGGATCAAATCCAATAATTAAGGTAAGCATGGGAACAAATATGCCGCCGCCACCGACACCGCCTACACTTCCAAAAGCTGCTCCGCAAAATCCAATAATAGAAGCGACAACGATTTGCCAGTTAAATTCCAACTCCTGAAATAAGCACATCCGGAAATTGTCAACATTACATAAGATCTCAATATGACATCCACAATTCGAATTTCTGGTAAGGTCAACACAAAACGATAAACTCGAGTATACAAACTCCCCTGAATGAACAACCAGCTAAAAAGAATGATTGGAGCCCCAATCCTGTAATTCATCCAAAATACATGCATGCACGATATCACAGTCTACAAACATAAATCCATGAAAAAAATTCAATCTTTTTTAAAAATTTCATTATTTAAGGGAGGGGGTGCACAATTGCTTCCTCACAGTTCACAGCCATTTTTTTAAAAAAAAAACTTTCTTTTTTTGCTGGAACAAGATTTTACTTTTCTTTAGTTAAGAGAAAGACCGTACATATATAGATCTTCCCCACATCATATTAACAAGCAATATTGAACATATGTTTTTTAAACTACTGTCTCATAATTAAATGCCTTGGTCCCCTAAATAAAGGAAGTGCACAGACAATGCAATGTGACTTTCCAATAAGATACAGCAAGTACTTTGTGCAATAATTAACAAGAGTACCTCAGAACAGCAGTAGAGCAAAGCATAAGCTAAACAAATGAGTAATCTAATTGAATAAGCAACATTATTTATATCAAGAAAAATATATAGATATGAATCTCACCGGCCAAACATGGTGGTAACCAGATTCATTGGATTGCCATAAGAAATTTACAACCATGAAAAGATAATTTGATTCAGATTCATCAGCTGCACTATGGATCAAAGTAGAACCCTCTTTTTTCATGCTTCTTTCTGCTGAAACAAACACTGAAGCCAAAGCAAAGCTCCACACAATCATTGCTAGTGGTCTGAAATGCTTCCATTTTCCTCCAAACCCCTCCATTATAATTCAAATCCAACAACCCTGAAAAAGAAACACACACACACACACCTGTCAAATCATTGTAAAGATATGAAACTATTATAGCAAGTGTGTGTGTGTGTGTTTGAACATTTTATTCATTGTTAATTAATATCACTTTAAAAGATTCAAGTAAAGGGTATGTTTAAAATTGAACTAGAAACAGACCCATGTAGTGAAAATTAAAAAACAAAAGGGTCTCACCAGAACTTAAGTTGAACAAATGGGTCCTGCTCTGTTTGATACAAAACAAACCAAGACTTGAGAAATACACAGCTTAAGATAAATATGAAGCGGTGGAGAAAAAGGTATAAATATTTGTAGTAGAAAAAAGGGTGAGGGTCGGAGGGTGAGTTGTCGAAATGGAAGTCGCAATCTAAATATAGACACAACTCATAGTATAAGTAGATATGATATATATTGTGTGTGTACGTTTATAATACATGTGGTGTGGTGTTCTTGTTTAGGCAAAATATAAAAGGTGTTGTTTGTGATAAAATTGTACAGTAGTCCATAGATGTTTGAACAATTCACGTCTCGTGCTTAATAGTTGCCACGTCATCATTACACACGTGACGGAAACGGCGGTCTTGTTCGATTCTGCATGCAAGTTCAGAATGTTTTGAGCGGTAAAATTGATGGTAACTTAACAAATTTTTTTAATTGAGCAGGATTGGATAATTTAAATGATAAAAGTCATGTGCGGTGTTGAACTCTCACTCACCTTAAGATTTATTAAAACAAATGATCATAAAAATAAGAAATTTAAAATTCATCTCAGTTAACTTATCTTAAATAGTAAATAAAACAAATGTGTTTTAATAATTATGATATTTTGATATGTACGATTAAAGTAATATTTATAAAAATTATGTATATCAAAATATCATAATTATTGAAATACGCTTATTTTATTTACTATCTTAAGATTTTTTATTTAAAATGAATCTTAAGATTTATTAAAACAAATACTCATGAAAATATGAAACTTAAAATTCATCTCAGTTAACTTACCTTAGATAGTAAATAAAACAAATGTGTTTTGATAATTATGATATTTTGATGTGTACAATTAAAATAATATTTATAAAAATTGTATATATCAAAATATCATAATTATTGAAATACACTTATTTTATTTACTATTTTAGGAAATTTTATTTAAAATGAATTTTAGATTCTTTATTCTTAATACTCATTTATAAGATTATAAATTAAATTATTTTTAAAAAAATACTTTTTTAATAATAATATAATAATTAGTAATCTGAACTGCTATGGGTTAAAAACTGAGATTTCTACATAATATTACCACTTAGAAACCTAACAACTCCAACTAATCTTATATTTATATGTTATTAGTATTATTATTGTTATTAAGCTAGCTACTAAGATTCTAGTTTCCAAACGATTGTCAATGGCCTAATGAAACAAGAAAATAATTCCAAGATATGTAAATCCAAAATTCATTCATAAAAATAACGACATGTATGATGAGCTTCCTGTACACTTGCGCATATCTTATTATTGGTATGAGCTGCACATGGATAAAAAGTGTACTCTGATTAGGACAGTAAATGAATTGAGTTATTCGTGTTTGAAATTGGTGCGGTTAGTTTGAAATTCGAATTTTAATTCGAACATAAAAAAAAATTACGTTAAGAAAAAGAGTTTGAATCAGATTACAGATCGGCTCGAATTTGTTCAATTCGAATTCGGTTTATTAAAGTTTAAAAGAAATTGTATGTATTCTAATTTTTTATATCATTTTAAAAGAAATTGTATGTATTCTAATTTTTTATATATTTTGTGAAACAAGAAAGCTCAGCATGGTTTAATTTGTTTGGGGAAAAGATAAACTTCAACTCGTTTTGGTTCGTTTGACTGAAAATTCAATTTTTTTATTTATAATTTATAATATTCTTTTAGTTTATTAGCATAACGTATTAAAAAAATCTAAACCTGATGACATATGAGAAAATGATCAATTTAATGATATTTTAAAAATCATGGTCCGATATACTTACATGCGTTATTTAGGCCTTTTTACTGATTTAATACGGTGTTGGATATCACGTAACTATTGACACACCCAATTACATACACATCCCTAAACATCTTAACAAAATCTCTATCGCTGTATATACGTAATCGAAACAACTCTCTCCATCATCGTTGTGTAATGGTTGGTTTTGCTACATTCAATCGCAACTCAGAACCACTCTTTAGCTCTGTTATCTTTTAGGCAGTCCCAATTGATTCTGTACAATTGGTTTGGCAAGTAGGGAAGAAATGTGTTGCGATGTCCGAATTAGCTTTGAAATTTGAGATCTCAATATTCTAAACACAAACTATAATATAGAAGTTTTCATTACATGCAGTGGCAAATTCAGAATTTTTAAATAGCCGGCTTACAATAATAAATTACTAAATTTTAAAAGTTAACCGGGACTCAATACCAATTTTTCACTAATTTTTAATCAAAAATCATGACTTGAAAAGAAAGTTAGCCGGGACTAGAATCTAGACTGACCCTCTCTGATTCCGCCCCTGATTAGACTGATTCCGCCCCTAATTAGACGTGAGGCCAACCAATGTATATTCCTTATACGTACATAAGGCTTACCTGCGTGTTCAACAGCGGGGAAGGAGGAGTTGAGGGCATATCAACCCTATACGTGAGATGCACCAACATGTCCATTGAATACCTTAACGCCTATCCGTCTAATACGTTGTCTCCAGTTGCGTAACTTATCGGTATTTTGGTCCTATTTCCGATTTTAGGTATTTTAGACACAATGCCCCTAAGTTTAGTTTATACAGGGGCCTTCACCCAGGTCATATTTATATTATATTATTAAATTCAAATTATTAAAAATTTGATAATTAATTGTTGATCGATATTTTAGTTGGATAGTTACTGTATTATTGAGTTTAATTTTTAGAAATTAATTTCATAACTAAAATATATCAATAAACAAAATACAGAAACATTATTTTTTTTAAATATAAATTCAAAAACAAATAAAATAGTATATGAAAAAGTATATAAATATATATATATATATAATATTAAATAAATTTTAAATTATTATCGCAAAAATAAAAATAAATTCAAATCATATAAATAAAATATTAAAAAAAATTATTCGTACATAGCACGCAATATAACCTACTCCCTACCTTTTAAAATAATTGCTTTAATTTGACTTTTATTATTTAAATTAATCAAACTTTGACCGTAATATATAATTAAAAAAATATATCATTAGAAGATATTATTAATTATTAAAATGTTAAACATGGTACTTATTTTGAGATTAAGGAACGAGTAAATTATACAAGTACCCTATATTAGTAGTAATTAAGTAGTGAATCATAGCAGATCTAGCTCCCAATTTGCCCTAGTCTCATTTTGTCCTGATGTACTCCTGGTCTAGGGATCTGTAAAAAGACAACTGTTAGCGTATATACCGGTCAGTGGTATGTACTATATACTATGTACTATGTAGTCAACTACTATCAAGTACTATGTATTTCTCATTTCCTCTAAATATAAGAGGAGTTTTATTCGGTTTAATTTAAGGTGAAAATTAATAAATTTTTTATTTTTGATTAGTATCTTTTTTCTAAAACTGGATTTAAAATATTTTTTCGAATTCTGATTATTTTTCAATAATTAAATAGTTCATTACAAAATATTTCAGCCTTAATCATTTTTTAATTCAAAATTTTCACTGTTCATTAAAATGTCTAAAATTTAAAAATTTTAATCTAAAAAACATAAAGCTAATTTTAATTTTAAACATATATTTAAAATATTTCATAACATGTACAAAATGCAGAAAAACTAACTTCTAGACAACCGAGAATGTATATAGTTTTTTTTTCCCCGAGGCCGAGAATGTAAATAGCTTAATGATTATCAAGTTGAACACGAGTTAGCGACTAAACGCGGCTGCTAATTAATTTTATGTTTATGCTTCGTAGATTCACATTTCACCTAACATGTTACATGACTTCATCACTTCGTCTAATTAATTATTAATTAACTTGCAATTTGATTATGTTTATAGGTGTTTACAATAAACTAGATCTTGATTCAGACTTTTTTTTGACTAATTATGTTTATATGTCTTAGAAAGACGCATCGTTCTAACAACAAGAGTTAAACATAATTTAGTTTATTATGTAAGTATTTATATGTAATATCAATGCATCATGCATTAGCTAGATTAGATCCCATCCTTAAGTTTCACGCTCGTTAAGTCAAAATACTGAAAATAGCTTAATATCAGAGTTGAAAGTTTTTCGTGAGTGTTTAAATTTTAATAATTAAATTATTTCTCATCTATAATTAAAAAAGATTAAAAAGAAAATTTTATAAGATTTTGTTTTGTAATTTGGATTTCATTTCAAATGATGAAATTTAAATGACAAGATTTGAGTTGTCATTTCAAATTCTCGTATTTGTACTAATATTTGAATTATTTAGAATTGAAATGAAATACAAATGCAAATTCTTATGATTAACTAAACATGTCATTTGATGAAATCCATAATTTTAAATGAAATTCATGTTCTCAACGGACCATAAAATTAATTGATCCAAAAATATAAATACTCGTGTTATTTTAAATTCACAAAATATAAACTAAACAAAATTTTTTGCCCAGCATCTTTGCCCTCATGATCAAGGGACTAGAATTAACGGTGTATAACTGTTTGGTCTAATAATTATAAATAATTTTTAAATTAAAAATATATACTCCCATTTGATTTATTAAATATTTGAAAATAAATATTGATTTATGAAAAACAAGACTTACACACACTCGTGGGATTTGGGGGTGTAGATGGAAATGTTTCAAGTCGTTGTTGTTAAGTGAACCGACCCGATGATTCCAATTAGGATTCAAACACAGAGGTAATAACATGTTTCTTTCTTTGCCTAATTCATTCTGTTTTAATTACGATTCTAAACATTCAATTTGTATTTGTATAAGTTGTTGAATTCGCACCAGACATTAATTTTCTATTCATTAGGATATAATTATTAATCTATTAGGAATAGCGGGGTTTTGAATTGAGCGAATCATGATCAATTGATAGCAATGGCATCCGCCCAGGTTGTCTTTCATCGTTTCTATTGTAACCAAATCCTTTGCTCAATTTAACATCACCAGGCTTGCTGCCTGTTGTGTTTGGGTTGCCTCAAATCCCAGGATAGCAAGACACGTAATCAATGTTTTCCACTGAGAAGATACCAATATATGTTAGTTGTATAAAGTTAGTATGTTTTGTCAGAGATATTGGCCTATATAGCTAGTTTTACGCGGGTCACATTTTGAGCTGACTAGTTATCTATTTGGCTGAGCTGACTAGTTATCTACTTGATGTACAAGCTATGTTACATTATATCCTTAGTTGATACATGGGGTAGTTAAAAAATGAGTAAAGGTGACGGGATGATATGTTGTTGTAGTATTTAGGAAAAATTAATGATATGAAAGGATTGTTTTCTGGCATTTATCTCATTTTTCACTCTCACTCTTTCCTTGTAGATTACAACTGAGTAAAAGCATCTTTTTTGGATTGTCTCTAAAGTTGTCGCAAAAAGTTTCTCTCATTCATATCTACAGTTGAGATTTGTGCTGCATTTTGTCTTCCGCTGCAGTTACCTCTATTGATTTTCTGCACGAATGGGTTGTTTTCTGGCATCTATCTCATCCACACAGACAATTGAGTCCAAGCTTCTTTTTAAATTTTAGCCAATCCTTTCCTTTTGGTTTTTGTTCTTCATGAGATGGAGCCTGTAATGTCCCAGAGGTATTCTAAAGATTTATGCCAGAAACATTACTACCATAATTATGTACTTATAAGGTACAGAATATCAAATGACCATCCTAGCGTGCAGCTTAATATACATAACCGGTATCAACATTTTTACAGCAGAAGAAAGTACTCTGTTATACATTCATGTCAAAAGTTATAATGATACAAAAGAAACCCATCAGCTTATAACGAGAGGGTTGCGAAACTCCATACTTACTAGTAATACACTTCCTAGTTAATCAAAAGAGGACACGATCTTGGCAAGCTTCTACCCATCCGTATACTTCTCCTTCCCTTTAGCAACCTTAGAAGCTTCACCTCCTTCATCTTTAACTGTTTTTAGAACACACAATATTGCACATATGAGCAACCAATGCCCAGCCAGTATATCATAACTTCGTAAAAACTTATCTGTTAAACATGGAAATGATTTTAAAGAAGTTACTCTTGGTAAATTTTTAAGGTCACCTGGACCTTCAAATCAGTCGTAACTTTCCCCCAACATCTACAATATAGTTTCTTGTATATACCTCAAACAGAAATATGAGATATGAAATAAAGAAATTAACTTGCTTCAACCGAGTAGAAATTTCAACTGAAAAAAAATTCTCCTTCACTACAGGTGATCAGCCTGCACTCTGCAGTGATCCCCTCATTGCATGCAATGTAAATACAAGGTCCCCCGACCTTAACTGCCACAATGGCATTTTCATAAGCACACATCAAATGTGGCCAGCTTCGTCCCCTTTTCTTTTACTCATATGAATATCAATACATATAAAATAAGTAATACCCGTGCACAATAGCTCGCAACTTTTCTTATTCTACCAATTTTCTTAAATTGAATAAAGCTTTAAAAACATAGAGTTTGATTTCTTTTTTATTTAATCTCCTTTCACTCATACCAGCAACCTCTTATTTCCCCACAATTTGACACAATCTATCCCTGTATACAACTTAACCCACCTCAAATGTTAGTTTAAATAAGATTTTCAACACAAGTCCTGTGAAATTAAGATGTTACTACTTTATTTATATCCCCAGAGATTATTACAGTAAGATCATAAATATAATAATAAGTTGCTATAGGGCATTAACAGTAAGATCATAAATATAATAATAAGTTGCTAAAGGGCATTACTGGCATTACTGCATACTTACCATACAATTTAGCAACCGTGATGCTCCAACCAGACTTCACTTTATGACCAAGAGTTAAATTTAACTTTTAGTTATATTAGGCTTAACAAGAATATATAATCTACCATCTTTCTCTGGTTGTCTCGTATGGCAATCTTACAACTTATTGTGCACCTAGAAAACGTAAAGTTTTTAATACTCTGTTTTTCCAAAAGAATTAAGTAGTTTTCTCCAATTTAATCACCGCTACATACCATACAAACTTTACAGTAGCAAGGATAAGGAAGTTAGTACCTGCTTTCAACTCTATACTTCTTTGATTGAATGAACCTCCTGGCACACTTCCTTCCCTCCGTTAGTGACCCACTCTCGACCGTTTTCCTCAATTCCCCTTTTGTGCTGCAGCTTATGATTTTGTCTCTATTTTGTTAGGTTCTTCTACAATTTTTTCCCCTTTATCTATCATATGCCTTACCGTGTATATCCTCTATCATATGCTTTGTACAATTTTCTTAGGTGCCCCCCTCTTTCTCCCTCCTTTACCGTGTATATCCTCTATTATTGTATAATAAGAAAATAAGATTACTCACCACTCTATTAATCCAGTTTATGCCATCTGTCCTCCCTATACAATCTATACATTCTAGGTTGCTGTTATGTACATCATAATCAGATGTTTAATAATCCCCCAAGGCCTAAATATTTACTGAACGTCTAAACCCAATAATTAAAATTGAAAGAAAAAAACAAATAAGTAAAAACTTATTTGTATATCTAGAAAATGATGGCCCCTGTTGATTTCAATCATCTTAACTACTACCGTTTGTAAAATAATAATAATAATAATAATGGTATAAATAATATACCTGTACTTATGATTATTATAAATCATACATTCACGATTTTATGAATCCTCATTAACAGTTTAGGTAATATACATATAAATGTAATTATTCAGGTTATTACAGAGCCTTTGGAGGATGTGGCCAAATGAGTCTTTATGTGGCCACACAGTGCCTTTGGAGGAAGTGGCCAGATGAGTCTTTATGTTAATTGTAGAACCAATATATGTTAGTTGTATAAAGTTAATATGTTTTGTCAGAGATATTGGCTTGTATAGTTAGTTTTACGCAGGTCACATTGTGAGCTGACTAGTTATCAATTTGTCTGAGCATGCTTTCTGATTTCTAAAGAGATATTGACAGAGGATGATTTGTCATTCAGGTGAGGAATCGGGTGGTGTAGTATATACGTAGTTGATAATGGTAGAAAAAGATTTGTCATTCGGAGAAAGCTTTTAGGTGAATTATGATCAGAAGGAAAGATAGAGAAGAAAACACATATAAGTTCCTGGTATTTTATTTTTTCTTGATTCAGTTTTTTGGTGCTATATATATTGATCACTATGTTTCTTGATAAGTTAAATGAGTAAAGTGATGGTATGATATGTTGTCATAGTATTTAGGAGAAATTAATGGTATTAAAGGGTTGTTTTTTGGCATTTATCTCATTTTTCGCTTGCACTCTTTCCTCGTAGACCAAAACTAAGTGAAAGCATCTATTTTGGATTATCTCTAAAGTTGTCGCAAAGAACTCTCTCATTCATATCTACGGTTTAGATTTGTGCTGCATTTTGTCTTCCGCTGCAGTTACCTCTATTGATTTGTGTATGGATTGTTTTCTGGCATCTATCTCATCCACACTTACTTTCTTCCACACAGAAAATTGAGTCCAAGCTTCTTTTGTGATTGGTTCTTAAATTATAGCAATCATTTCCTTTTGGTTTTTGTTCTTCACGAGATGGAGCCTTTGGAGAAAGTGGCCAGATGAGTCTTTATGTGGCCACACAGTGCCTTTCGGCATTTGAAGGTCAAATTCAAATGCTAATATCCATAGGTATACGAATATGTAAAAATAATAAAAAAAGATGTCAACTCAATTTTTGGGCTATTCTTGTGTACTACCCCTTTGAGGATTCTCTAAAAACCGGTTTTCGTTCTATCTGCTCCGATTTTGGTCCGGACTGACCCAAATATGGTCAAATTCAAATTCTAATATCCATAGGGACACGAATATGTAAAAATATTTTAAAAAAAAGGCCGACTCAATTTTTTGGATATTCTCGTGTACTATCCCCTATGAGGATTCTCCAAAACCGGTTTTCATTATATCTGCTCCGATTCGGGTTCGAACTGACCCAAATATAGTAAAATTCAAATTCTATTATCCATAGGGATATGAATATTTAAAAATACTAAAAAAAGATGCCGACTCAGTTTTTGGGATATTCTCGTGTACTACCCCTTTGAGAATTTTCCAAAAACCAGTTTTTATTATATCTGCTCGGCTGCTCCGATTCTGATTCGGACTGACCCAAATATGGTCAAATTCTAATTCTAATATCCATAGGTACATGAATATGTAAAAATATTAAAAAAACACGCCGACCCAATTTTTGGCATTTTCTCGTGTACTATCCCTTTGAGAATTCTCCAAAAACCGGTTTTCATTATATCTGCTCTGATTCTGTTCCGGAATGACCCAAATATGGTCAAATTCAAATTGTAATATCCACAGGGACACGAATATGTATAAATAATAAAAAAAGATAGCGACTCAATTTTTGGGATATTCTCGTGTACTATCCCTTTGAGGATTCTCCAAAAACTGGTTTTTATTATATCTGCTCTGATTCTAGTTCGGACTGACCCAAATATGGTCAAATTTAAATTCTAATATCCATATGGACACGAATATGTAAAAATAAAAAAAAGATGCCGAATCAGTTTTTGAGATTTTTTTTTTGCTAAATCAGTTTTTGAGATATTCTCGTGTACTACCCCTTTGAGAATTCTTCAAAAACCGGTTTTCATTATATCTGTTCCGATTTGGGTTCGGGCTTCCCCAAATATGGTCAAATTCAAAATCTAATATCCATAGGGATACAAATATATAAAAGTAATAAAAAACTTTGGGTTAGTGGAACTAGTTTAGAAAATTTCATATACTTCCGAGCTTCATGTTTGTGGAAATTTCTATCCGTGACTCCAGTAGGCAAGGAAGGCCAAAAGCTTTTCATATCAGCCTCATCTGTAGGGTCCCCAGCCTCATGTCCACCTGTTATTCAACATATGATACCATTTAGTTTAATAATAGAATAAACAATTTGCTCCAGATATAATCTTTAACTCAAATGGCACTCAATTAGTATAATGGACAAAGGAAAGTATAATGATACCTCACGGGTTGCTTGCAAACTAATTACCTCACGGGTTACTGGATCTCGAAAACTTGGCTTAAGTGTGTGGATCATGAAACCATCCTTTGCATCAGCTTTAAGTTCACCAGTCTTAGGGTACTGTCAGACAACATAGCGGAGTAGAAGATCGTATGCTTTCAAGTTGTCGTAACACTATATGAGAATGTATAAACTAATGAAGTGAAGTGTTACGACAATTTGAATGCATACGATCTTTTACTCCGCTATGTTGCCTCGCAGCGCCCTAAGACTGGTGAACTTAAAGCCGTGAGGTATGATCATACTTTCCTTTGTCCATTATTCTAATTGAGTGACATTTGAATTAAAGATCATATCTGGAGCAAATTGTTTATTCCATTATTAAACTAAATGGTATCAATTATCATATGTTGAATAACAGGGTGGACCCTGCAGATGAGGCTGATATGAAAAGGTTTTGGCCTTGTTTACTGGAGTCACAGATAGAAATTTCCACAGACATGAAGCTCAGAGGCATATGAAATTTTCTAAACTAGTGTCACTGACCCAAAGTTTTTTATTACTTTTACATATTCTTGTCCCTGTGGATATTTGAATTTGACCATATTTGGGGCAATCCAGACCCGAATCGGAGCAGATATAATGAAAACCGGTTTTTGGATAATTCTCAAAGGGGTAGTACACGAGAATATCCCAAAAACTGATTTAGCAAAAAAAAAGAATATCCCAAAAACTGAGTTGCCATTTTTTTATTATTTTTACATATTCATGTGCCTATGGATATTTGAATTTGTCCATATTTGGGTCGGTCCGGACCAGAATCGGAGCAGATATCATAAAAACCGGTTTTTTGGAGAATCCTCAAAGGGGTAATACACGAGAAAATGCCAAATTGGGTCGGCCTGTTTTTTAATATTTTTACATATTCGCGTCCTTCCACAAATTATACACCCAGTACTGTCATAGTTTTCTACCTTCCTCTCTGAGAAAGAACTCTAAAAAATTAGAGGTCAGTACAAAAGTAAGTCTCTCTCTTTCTCTCAGGTTTTCTTAAGGATCAGAGTAAGTCCTTCAAAGGGGATTAGCTCATCTCTTTACATAATTATAAAAGATTGCAATTTGAACCCATGCGTTCATCTATTGTTAAATTAGATGTTGGGACATGTGTTCTTCTCACTGCCAAAGGTTCTGTGCTGCTATCTATTTCATTCATTACTGAATATTTAGCATCGTCAGCCACTCATCCTCTGGAAGATTATATATTGCCATGATTATATATGAATGAGTGATAATATTAAATCGAAGTGTAATCACGATATGAGACGAATATTCAGCCATGAGGAAAAGATCACAAACTGCAGAAAGTTGGTTTGGATCGGATTAAGTGTTTGGTTCCACGAGAGTCAAGCTGCATAAAAAGTTGTTGGAATAAATTAAGAAAAACCAAGTAATCAACCTTGGGTTATCCTTATGCATATTAAATCAAAAGTGTCTGCATATGCTTTTTGATTTGTCTTTTGCTGCTAAAATTATGTTATATGGTTACTTAATCATACATCATAGAGAGAAAAGTATTTTGTTTTTAAGTAGTATAGTTGAACCTCAAAAAATACTGTGTATTTTGGTTTTTTAATAGAAGTGTTAAGCAATTCAAAGTCATTTTATCGCAAAACCATAAGTTTGAAGTATTTTTTTGGTTCATTTTCATTGTTCTGCGTAATACTAGGCTACTAGCTGTGCATTTGTTTTTGTGGATATTGTGGGATTTGGTTATTTCTAGTATGATGTACTAGTAACCAGATGTTTAGGCAATTGTTAGTCTTTTTCATTTTATAGGTGCAATTAGTAACCTTATTTGATGTTCTACACTGTCTTTTGCTGTATAAATTGGTTGGTCATATATTTGCTAAATTTGTATGTAACATTGTTTGATGTGAATTAGCCAAGTTTATATATAAAAGTTACAGAAACTAGTTTAATAGTATGTCATGTCATGCATATGATGAAAAGTTCTTTTTGGATGTTTGTTTCTGCTTGAGCTGTGCATGAGATTATACCATAGAGTCCTGTTATAACCAATTTATATCTAAATATAAATTAAATCAAATATAAAAACACAATGATTCTTTATCTCATTATTTGTATTTTTATATTTAATTTTTGGATGTTGAAACATAATGATGGCGGACAAGTTTTAGATCATTGAATATGTATCCCGATAAACAGGTTGCGGGCTGTACAGGTTGGTTCAGCTAAGCTTAACAAAACTGGCTCAATCTCTGATATGCAGGAACTTGATGAGCTTGTGCTCCCCTTTGAGGGGAAGCAAATAGGAGTTGGTAACAGAGCTGTTGGCAGTGCTAGGGTGCAAGGGGATGGCATGTCATGACAGAGCCTCGAAAAGGGTTGGATGCTGACCATGGAAAGGTGGATGGTTTCATGTTCGTGAATAAGAAGCAAGAAACAGATGCAGAAGTGCAAGTGCAAGCGCAGATGCTGGAAGAAGCTGTAGAAGTTGTTTCTTAGGCACTGCAACTATTTTTGTTTAAGATGATTGCTAAACTTGCAACTGTTATCTTAGAGCAACTATTTCTAGAAATGACGCTAACTTGCCACATAATTAATAATAATTTTTTTATTCTATGTAATCTTATTTACAGTACATCATATTCTTGAACCAGATTTCTTTGATACTATTTGAGTATATCAGTAAAACGCAGTGCATGAAGTGAGAAGGGGGTAACTTTATTGGAAAAATATGTTAATGTGAAATATTACTGCTTATACTTTTTTAGTGAATCTCCTGGGACTAAACTTGGGTTTCAAATTCTCTCTATTTTATTTGCCTCCTATAGAATAATGTTAGTTGTTTTCGTCCCAAAGAGTCAAAACCGTTGAAATTTTACATTTTTTCACAACATATCTTAGAGATTGTATGAGATGTACGGTATATATTTTCATCATAAATGCTCCAAATATATAACATACTCTGCCCATCAAATCTTGTCTATATTATCAAGTTGACTGATTTTATAAAAGAAATTACATATACTAATCTATCATACAATAAGTAAAACAAATTATAAAAGGTATGTCAAACCCAATTTAAGATTGTAATTTTCAGATTTCTAAAGTTAAATAAAAATAAATTGTAATCTTCAACTAAAAATTTGAACAATTTTATAAAAACTATCAAAATAGGACAATCAATTTTATAGAGGGAATATTAACCTATGTGAGGATAAAATTAATTTAACACAAAAAAATGTCACATTGAACAGTAGAACTACTAACTTTTCTACGGCCAATTTTTTTGAAGAAAAGCACAGAACAAAGCATCCCATGCATACGTTCAAAGGTTGAAGACTGTTAGTTATTCCCAACTTACAAACTAAAATGATCTATATATATAACTTCAATACCGAAATGATACATACCATGAATATAGTACAGCTAACACCTAATTGCAAAAGATTCACTAGTATGACCGCCTATTTGCAGCTAATGAAAAAAGAAAGTGTTATATTAAAATTCTAATAAACATTACATAGATGGCTAATTTTGGATCTACGAAGACATATTAACCAAAAAACCGTGTTTATATTCATATGCCAGAAAGTAAATTGTTATGTAATCTGGATTATAATAGATTAACCAATTACGGTTCATACATTATTACACTGTCACCAGCTGTCTCACACTCAAGTAATGCATATTGCATACTCAATCAGCGATGTCGGTTGGAAAATGGAGATTGACTTGCACGTACACCACGAGACGAGCTCTGCACAGGCGGTGTTCCCCCAGACAGATCTGACCAAGAGATGTTTCCCTCCAAGGCGAAGACTATCTGTGTAATTTTCATTAGTTTCTTTGTCGCCACAAGGTACACAAAGAAATATCAGTAAATGCAAATTATGGATACCTCACTCATTCGTGGTCTACGCCAATCAGGGTCACGGATGCATGCAGCAGCACATGCAACCATTGAAGCCATCTCTTCACTATTATAATCCTTGTGTAGTCGAGGATCAGCAAGACCATGAAAATCTTTAGTCTCTAGAGCTTTAGTAAGCAAAGGCCTGGCCTATAAATCACAAACAAACATATCACTCTTATTGCAAAAGGACGTATGTAAATGCATGCAACAGAAGATTATATTTATGATTAGCCAAGTATCAACCCAGTTGGAGGGAAAAACACAGTCTATGAAAATGCTGATTTATGCTATTACCAAGATCACTTCATTTGGCCACAAATAATGAAATATTGATTACCATTGACAAAAAAATGATTCAACAAGAGTTAAATGCATTGTACCCATGGAACTAAGAATTCGCTTGTCAAAGGATCTCTTTTATTGAGCGGGTTGCATCCAGTAATAAGCTCCAAGAGAATAACTCCGTAGGAGAATGCATCTGCTTTATCGGACGCTCTCCTGCTTGTTGCATACTCTGGAGCAAGGTATCTGCATATAGTGAACATGAAAAAAAAGTTTGATACTGCATATAGTTCTACGCCTATGATATTGATATTTTATGATTCTATCTCCTATCTGGTTGAGTGGAATGGTACCGGAAGTGGAAATGGAAAGAAAAAAATGAAGAGAAACTAGAGGTGAAAGAGAAGGATGTAGGGAATGACAGGAAGGAACGAGCCTTACGTGCAAGTTGCAAATCAAAGTTTTAGAATGGAATGGGTATTTCATACCAGTGCATATATACTAATGTAAATATGTAATAAAATGACGAACTAAAGAACCAACTATTACTTACTATTTACATGGCAAATGCACAAATTATTTACGTTTAAATTAAAAAATTGAGTGAGACCAAGAATCCAGAGAAGTTCATCTCAAAATGAGAATATTGCAATTATAGAGGTTACTTGTGTTATAACCCCAAGGTACACGATAACATATAACAGGCCATTCCCGGTAATAATATATGTAACACCCCAGTCCCACATCGAGTAGATTGAGATAATTTGTTCAGTATATAAACAAGAGTACTATTACTAAGTGTACCAACAAATCATAATCTTTTAGGGGCCTGTGGTGGATTTGTGGATTACTCAAGTTGCTGCATTTGAGTCAGTTTACTTTGACTTATTTCGGATTCGGAAATCGGGACTTGACCCGATTTTCAAAAAATACTCGGGAGTTGTCACGTATGGTATCAAAGCCGGGATTTGACCCGATTTTCAAAAAACACTCGGGATTTGACCCGAGTTGTCACATATGGTATCAGAGCTGACTCTCGAAAGCTTGATTCGTCAAGTTGCCGGAGGTGGGGACACGTGAGATATCTGTTCGGCCTGACGAGGAATTTGTTCAGTATATAAGCAAGAGTACTACTACTAAGTGCACCAACAAATCATGATCTTTTGGGGGCCTGTAGTGGACTTGTGGATTACCCAAGTTGCTGCATCTGAGCTGGTTTACTTTGGCTTATTTCGGATTTGGAAATCGGGACTTGACCCGATTTTCAAAGAACACTCGGGATTTGACCCGGATTGTCACAATATGGGCCACATATGTCAGCTTTCACCAAGAAACCTTAAATTTTGTTCACCCTTTTTATAGTAGGTTATTTAGATAATCAAACCAAGAGCAATATTTTGAAACAAGAATAACAATGTAACCTTAAATCTAGTGAAGCACAGAAATGCATAAGAAGGTATTATATAATTTATACATTGCACTGAAGTCACAGAAAAAAGAGAGTATAGAAATCACTCACCCAGAATTTTCAACATCCCTGATAACGTTATCATCATCATCGTCATCATCTTTAGTACGACGTAACGACTTGGCAAGCCCAAACTCAGCAATCTGAAGAAATATTAACTTGTTAATAAAAATAAGAATGTCAACATGATTATAAATAAGACCTTAAGAAAGTAACTAGTATGTTCAGCCTATAAATCTTTATGTACTAACAAGATGAGATTCTAAAAGTTAATAACAAGTACCAAAAGGTTCTTTCATGTTAGCTAATTACTAGTTCACAACATTCATTTAACCATCAAAATTTGTGCTTTTATTATTACCTTAGCCTCAAAGTTTGAATCAAGAAGAATATTTGATGCCTTTATGTTAAGGTGAAGAATGGAAGGATCACCTGGAAGAAACATTATACTAAAATCAATATTGTTCGGTTAACAACACATGCACAAAAGCATAGCACTTGGGAAATTCCAGATCCCATTTAACATATATGCTGTTTTATTATAAAAAAAAACATGTACTTCTTAAGCACAATATATAATATGCAGCTCCTGGTGCACACAAAAACTTGCTAATACTTCCCCTCACGTCACATGTACACATGAAGAGGACAAAAGGAAGAGCAAAGCCAAAACAAATCAGTATAAAGGGAATTATTTGATGCATGTAGAATCGTACTCCAGATTGACTTTGCATACTCATAAGGTACGTTTACACTACAATATCAAGTTGCCAACTAAAGCTAAATCTGAAGTTGTTATAACAAGGCAAATATACATAATATGACAAAACCTTGGAAAGTTAGTCAACTATCCCAATGCTGCTTCAATGGGCACTGCCAAACTGCAAAAGAAGGAATGACGGCACTTACAGTCTTCGTGGAGATATGCCAGTCCCTTTGCAGACCCAATAGCAATTTTCATTCTAGTTGCCCAGTTCATAACTGGCTGATCTTTACCTAAAAATATTGTTCAAGTAAGAAATATAGTAGTAGACACTCAAAATGAAAGATTAGTACACAGCGTATCCATAAATCTGTTAAAGAATCAAATTGTTATAATGGAGTATGAATAAGAAAGAAAGTGCAATCCAGCAACGTGTCATTTAAGTTAAATATGGAAAATAAATAAATTTAAAAGAGTCCCGTAAAGAGTAACCTGAGATGGGTCCCATCGAATGAAAAGAATGAAGAGTGTTAATACATATTAGAGAGAGAGAGAGAGAGAGGCCTATGAGGACTCGGTTCCATTATACACGACACTTGTTTTACTTTACTCCACGCAATGCACGGATGGCTGCACATTAAAAAAAGTGACCAGAAACCTTTTTTGCCACACACACACACACATAATTTTATAACGTGTGCCGAATAGGGGAGGCTTCAAGCCAAATGTCTATAGCAAATCTCTAAGGTTTATACTTGCAACTTGCAAGCATGTTTTCATGGATGTAAGATCCATACAGTTTTATCTGGCACATATACATGTTAATAAGTGAAAAACAGTTGGTCATATGAAAGAATATTATAAATACAATCAGAGAAAGTTTATCACAATACATTTATTTTAATTGAAGTTTATTAAATAATATTGTTATTAGTATAATTACAGTGACACAATTGAGTGACAAAGTAACCTTACCATGTAAATGGAATTCCAAATTGTTGTTTGGAACAAATTCACAAACAAGCAATCTTTTAGCACTTGACACACAGTAACCAACCAATGAAACGAGATGCTTGTGATGTACTCGACTAATAATTTCCGCCTCCTGTTGAAAAACTTCCTGTATGCCCGGCGTACTATCCATCTTTAACCCCTTAACTGCAATTCTTCTCCCATTCGGAAGAACACCTTTGTGGACAGATCCAAATTCACTATCCCCAAGAAAATTTGCTTGTGAGAAACATTTGGTTGCTAAGGATAGTTCCTGGATTGTGAAATTTCCACGACACAGAGGTAATACAGGAGTGCCTTGAACCTCAGTATTAGGTGACGTATTTATACTATTGCTCAATCGAATTGGTGGTGGGATAACATTCCAAGGCATGGGGTTACCGTGAACACCGGGTAAATATAATATCTGTGGCAAGTGCTGAGGTGATGGTGCATCACGCAGTGTGTCTGATAATAAAAACCAGAATGAGATACAAAAATATAAAACCTTAATAAATTAGTAACTAGATCTTAGATTAGAATAATAATAAATTATGCATCAAATTCTTAAACCAACAGCAAAAAACTAAACAAAGGGAACATAACATAAATATCCCATCTGTGACATCTTTATCCTTTGTGAAAAACTGATTTCATGGTAATTTGCACCATAGAACAAATTACTATCATTTGAATGATAATAGGTACTATACTGTGCATATAAAGAAGTGAAACACCACAACTACCAGGGTCAAGTTTGTGAGTGTGTGTAAACACAATATAATTGCTAACTTCTGTAGACATTATACCCAGAGATAAATTTGTTAAATTAAACAAAGGTTTTAAAAGAAGGGCAAAGTAACAACATTGATATATGATTGCTTAATTTGATATATGAAAGTTGCAAAGAATTTATTGACACTTCTTATGTCGTACTTAGCTGTACTGGTTTGTATGCTCCGTGGAATAGTGCATTACCTGACATGCATCAAGAACACAATAAAATGCTTATTTGGACAACAAGTTTTGGTTAATTAAGAATACTTACTATTACATAATAAATACATATCAATATTGTTTGTTTAAGATTTTTTTTGTCACATAAATTTGCACGTCAAGCTGATATTAATCATGACAGTTTATTAATAACAAAACTATATATCACTCCCATTCCACTCAACATCTCATTTTTAAGGCATGTACTCGAGATTAAATATATATGCTTGCAATTCCCCCGACAGATCATATATACATTATTCAAAAGGTTACTAAAATTTTTAATAATAAATAATGTATATAAATCTCACCATTTGGTTGCGGCGTTGGTAATCTACCAGAATCTAAAGGAACATCATTTTTCCTTTTTCTGTAACAAATTATCAAGGCTATAATAATAGCAACAAGAATAGCAGCTACTGGTATTCCAATAATGGTAATTTGACTATTAAAGCTGTCCTTACCAGCTGCGGAACTTGCAAAATAATATAGAGACAGGTATTTTGAAGCTTTATAGTTAGTGTTTATGAACAACGAAATTGACCTACGCGGTGAAGCTGGTACAGCCAATACTCGAGGTGGTAAAGGCTGTGAAGGTGACAAAAGTGCAGCAGTCTGGGAGGGTGGCATATTAATATGTGAGGGTGGCGGTTGGGGTGAGGATAATTGGAGGGTAGACTGAGAAGTAGACGGCGGTGGGGTGGTGACATTGTGTGCAGATAGGGATGAAGATGGAGACATTGTAAATTAAGGAAAATGGTTAACAGGGATAGTTCTTGAGGTAAGGAGGAGAGTAGTAATAGTAAATTTTGGGCCGGCCCAATATGTCTATTTATACACGAACATACATGTTTATGTATATGTTTGTATATATTGTAAGAGGATATGCCTTGCAGCAATGCACTATGTATTTCTTTTACCTTAAGATAGTACATTTGATATACTTTTAACTGACGTGGGGCCTAATAATTAATATGAGCCAAAAGTATAATATTTGAGAAAATCTACAAGAACTTGAGAAGATGCCAAGGAGATAAACATATTACCTGTCGACCAAGGGACCCACTGCTAATATGTGTAAATATATAAAGTGAAGAGTCCAGCTAAAGTTGTGAAAGTAACATTTGTAATGTGTGTTCTTATGTATGTAAATGCATCATACACATTTCTAATGCATCTTATTGACGTTACAGATTTCATAGTGATATTGTCCTTCTCTATATTGTCATCACTCATCACATATTCAATGGTATGAAGAAAACATACACCAAAAGAGAGAAATAGTGGGATAGAGCTGTCAAACCAGATGGCTTGCTGCTTGTTCGAGCACATTGATTTTGCCATCTGAAAAGAAAAATAAAATGCAGATTCTTGTGGCACTTGAATTTTACTTGCGCCAATTACCGTTTCTAAATAAAACTGATCTACCTAATAATCATAACTAGTTTTAGTGAATAAAAACCAAGTAATAGTGATTCATATAATAATAACAAAAACTACTAGAACTATTAGTCACGAAACTATTTTGAGATCAACATCTCAGTTCTAAAAGTTATTATATATTTCATGTTCAAATTAAAATACTTATATGCAATTTCAATAAAAGACCATACTGTAGATACATATTGTTTACAGTTTTGCAAAACAGATAAATTATAATAAATAGATTTCGTTGTCTTGGATCAAGGTGAAATATATCCCAAAACAAATGATCAGAACAATAATAATCTGATCGAGAGCTAGCACTACCCAACTAAAACTTTCATCCATCGAGACACCCTTAACCTTCATAACACGGACTCTTCAGTTCTGCCATCATACCCGTGTCGGACATGACATAACATGGGTGTGAGTGTGGGCATGGGCATGGGTAAGAGATCTGAGTCAAATCCTTCAAGATGAAACCGGACCTTTCATCCTCTTGTAATCAATTCCAAAATGTAATTTAAGGTCCTTAAACAACTTGTTTTTGAAATTAATTTTTTGCTAATTTGTTCTTAAAATTATTGTTGTGATTTTATCTCATAATATTCATATGTAGAAATTAAATCCATTTGAATTATCAATAATAAACAATATTTCTTAGAAATTACAAAACATTTGAATATACATAATTCCACGTCACTAGAAATCCTAATTCAGTGCCGAGTCCCCAAACCTATATCCAGTTTCGGAATCTATATCCAAGGGACCTGGGATCCTATCTGTTTTAGAAATAAAAATTCGGCACTTGGAACTACAACTTGTGACTGCCGGGTTCTGGTAACATGGCCCTTAAATACTGATTATCCACTTTCAAAATCGCTTGGAAATGGGGTCTTTGTAGTCGGATTTAGGCATACCCAATTTGACCAAGGTAATCAAGCTTGTATTTTCCATACTCGAATGATCCAGAAGTGAGAAAAAAATTCTCTTTGGGGTTGATGGCATGGCACGTAAAGTTATAGTAGCGATGATGTTGGTTTTGGCAAAGGATGGAAGGGGGAATTGAGAACTTATCAACATTAGGTGTTATGAAGTAAATGGTTGAAGGGTGACGAAATTGCGTAGGCTAATACTCTAGAAGGCAACATCGCAAATTGAGGAAAGACGAGCTAGCTCAGATGGTTTTACAGAGATAGGAACCATAGTTGTTAATAAGGTTCACCATATGAATATGCATACTGTAGACACACACAAAAATTACAGCATATCTTAACACAAATCCTGAATAAAAAGAAATAAATCTAAAAATGCATTAAAAAATAGTATCTAACAAAATAAAAATTTACATAATTCACCCAACTAGTAACCAAGAATAATACCCACCAAATTAAAAAAATGCAAATATTTCATCAATTTAAATAATTTTAGATTGTGTTTGGGAAAATAGAATTTATTTCAAAAGATGGATTTCAAATGACATGAATTGAGTTGTCATTCAAATTCTCAAATTTATACTAGTAATTGAACTATTAATCTCAAACTGTGCAATTTCACCAAGGCCATTAATTCTTGTTTTCTATCCAAATCCTTATGTTCTAATTTTTATTAACATTGACATGGTTTCCGTCAAATCACTAGCGCAACTATGCAATGACTTATTTTTAAAACACTTAAAAGCTATAATTTTATAGTAACGCCAATAACATATCAAACCCAACATCCCCCTTAATCAATCACTTGGTATATACGAGTCACATTCCGGAAACACACACACATACATACATTTTTTGTATATACTGTCGAAAGGACGTAAATCTCTTCCTAATGCACACTAAGTGTTCGATAAAAGTCTTCAAAGAACAATTTAAAATAATTAGTACCTTAAGCTTCAGCAAATCTACTAAATATAATTAAAACAGTTGTACCTACGCCATTACACTAACACACACACACACATGTATGAAAAAGCATGGAGAGCTGTGTAATCATACCATTTGAAGTGTTTTCAAGTTGGAGATATTGACAAGAGTAACTACTTTATTCCGCCAACATATATATGTATTGACATACATGTATATTTGTATGTATATATGAGCATGCTCCAGTTGAATTGTGAACACGGACATTGGGATTGATGAAGAAGAAGATGATGATTGATTTTACTACCCATTTGATGAAACCCTAATTTGAATTAGCCTCGCGCCATTTTTTATTTATTTTTGTAATGTATGCTTTTTTATTGTTAGATCATGTTTGGTATTTGCATTGTCGCAAAAAACAAAAATCAATGCTTATTTTGCATATTTTTAATTAAATTATTATTGGTTAATGTGCTAAAGTCAAGGGGGTATTGGTCATACATGTCACGTTATTGAGATGAAATGTCCAAAATAACACAATATTAAAAAATGGCCTCAAATGACATTTCAAAACGTGACTTGGGTTAGCATTTTGAATAAGAGTATGTAGCGTTTTGTTTTGAGTAAGAGTATGTAGCGTTTTGGCACTTTTTTCTTCTGTTTCTTTCTTACCCACATAACACTACTTCAAGTTGGGTTATAGACTAAAAACGCTACTTCAAATTGAGTTATACACTAAAAACATCACTTTAATCCCTCTCTCTCTACATCTCTCTTCCACCCTCTCTCTCTCTCCTCGTCTCCTTCTCTCTCTGTCACTACAAACACACACATTCACAAATACATACACACTTTAAGTTGGGTCTCACTCTCTCCCTTTCTCCACCTCTCTCCCTCACCCTCCCTCTCTCTCTCCCTCTCCCTCGATCTCTCTCTCCCCCGTCTTCTTCTCTCTCTGTCATCACAAACACACACACTCACAGATATATACACACACCCAACTCTCTCTTCAATCACCAACTGCCACCATCGCCGACCCCACCATAAAAAAAAAAGGAAGGCGCTAAATGATATAGCATTATGCAGTTTTACTTGGGGCCATTTTTCTGGGTTATGTCATTTTGGGCATTTTAATTCATATATGTGCTACTTGGGGCCTTTTCTCAAAGTTAAAATTACTATTATTTTTAAAATTTTGTTTTTGTAAATAAAAATATTCAATTAGTATATTTAATCATAAAAAAATTAAAAATAATAATTCTAAATATGCAGTCAAAACACTTTAAAATACGTGTCAAAAGATCAAATACCATACATTTTGAAATGGAAGAAGTATGCAGGAGAGGAAATACGTATGCAACATTGAAACTTTTATTGTGTAGTAGATACAGAGAGGAAGTCATGGAGATTAAATTCTAGGACCACGATCATAAGCACTCAAAATTAATTCTACATTTACTCTCAATTTATTAAAATGACATCGACAAATTGACAAATTCTTCCTTGGGCACCAAAAAATGTTTACATCGAATGTCTAGGACATGCCGTAGCTAGAAAAAGCCGACTGGAACACTGTTGAGAAGGCCTGGGATGAGCTATGGTCATCTGCTTTTATCTTCAACTGTGCTTTACAGGACGATGAGTTAATTATACACTCTACAAGGAATAATGATGACTCTTCTGATTTCTGTGCAAAGAAGAAGAACTTGAAATTTGGGGATTGACCACCTGAAGCTATGCATTGAAT
Source organism: Oenanthe sinensis (assembly GCA_028671895.1). Lineage (NCBI taxonomy): Eukaryota > Viridiplantae > Streptophyta > Magnoliopsida > Apiales > Apiaceae > Oenanthe > Oenanthe sinensis. Next base: position 1,643,178 of record CM053814.1, on the reverse strand, counting down.
GGAATGGCCCTGCATGTGATGTAGAAGGGATTGCAGATTTGTCAATCCAGCTACTTCCTGGAAAAAGCGTTGGACAATTAAATCAGCATTATCAGGTCTTCTGAATGAAGTGACAAAGTGACGACTCCTAAAAATTTATTAACATTGCATTTGCTGACAAAGGAAATTCTTACAGTACGAAGGTACAAGGGGGAAAAGGGGGGAATGTAAAGATCAAATTATTAATAAACAAAGATTATATACACGTATATTTAAAAAAGTGTAGTTAAAAAAAGATGATTACTGCGGTAAACGCAGAACTACGAAGGTGAAAAACCTGACGACTGATCGGCATGAAGTATAACCTAGAATAACTAAGACAACAATATGCGACCATGAAACTACCATTAAAAATACCAGAAGCTGTCTATACTTGGTATCATGTGCAGTCCCTTTGGTTAGATTCACTGAAACTCAAGCATTACAGGTCAATCAGATTTTGTTTTTATAGAAAAAATTGGCGATGACCTGGCAACTCAAAAATTAAGAAAACAAATCTCATAGCTTCCTGAAAGTGGTCCAGGAGATTATAATAGTATTATTTCCCTATTTTTAATCTTTTAACAAAAAAGAGCTTTAAAACGGTTGCATGCTGCACCTCAAATTAAACATCTGCACAGATTTAGAGGATAGACAAATCTATATGCAAAATGAGAAGCGTCACAGAGTTCACCAGCTGGATACAAAATATTCTGTAACAACTGAAAATATAAGAAGAGATGTAACAAGAAAAAGTATAATAAGAGAAGTTTTGTGACAAACCTGTGACACGGATACTGCAAGTTGTCGCCATTTCGGCTGAAAAGTGTTCGGATCAAGCACCGCTTTAGCATTAAGCTTTAGTGTAGGGGCAGGAGGAGTAGATGCAACTGACAATCCTAGACCGAGCAGATCATCAATGTCCAAGCTAGTCTGTGGGGGATGTTTTGGCAGTGGAGGGTCTAAAGATACAAGATTTGACAAAACCTGTGAAGCAGCCAAGGATAAGGAACTATCATATGCAGGAGCATTATATGCAGAACCATTTCTACTGAGACCCTTGTCTTCCTTCTCCAAAGTACTTAAAAGTAGATCCTTGTCATTGGCCTCTACCCTCTGTGTAATATCCGCATTTACTTATTTATTTGATAATAATAATAATAATTTTTAATAAATTTGATTAGAAATAGGATTGAGTATTAAGCTAATAATTAGATTTAAAATAGGATAATTATTATATTCATTATATATATATATATATGGGTGAGCCACAAACAAACTTACGTTATTAGATTAAAACCCTAATTGTAAGAGGCCGCACAAGGAAGAAGCAGAGTACAACCGAGGTGTTGATTCAGTTTTAACTTTCAAGTTGTCAAAAAAAAAAAGGTATGCATATAGCCTTTTCTATATAAACTGAGTCTTGCACATTAGTATTATGCATATAAATTGATCCTATAAATTAATGATTGTAGGCCATTGATATACTAGTTAAATTTCAAAGAATACGATGTTAGTAATTATGGTATAGTCATGTATACTTTTTTTTATAGGCTTTGGTGACACATCACACACATGATCACGTTTAGTTATAAAAATTACATTAACACAGAAACCATCCAAATCTGGTATGTAGTTTATAATATATATACACATATTTCTATGACTTGCACCTATTTGATTATATAGCTTGTCTCTGTGCTGGAAGATTATCGTGGCTTCTTTGTTAATAAATAATTATAGTACTAGTTAGGATAATGGTTGTCGATTTAGTGAGATTAAAATATTAAATAATTTCATGTGATCTTATAATTAATTAAATTATATTTATTTGCTTAGATCGGGAGACGGGAGTTTAGCGAGTCGATTTCGGATTTTGTGGAGTTGGGTAGTGTTTGAGATTACTATTTTCGAGGTACGGATTTCACCCCATTTTATTCGGTGCTCCTCTTTTTTAGGATTAAATATATTTGATTCGTTTCGTCCCCAAATCAGTTTCATTCGTTAATATCCGTTTTAACTGTTTTGATTCTTCGAAAAATTATTTTAAAGTCTATTATGAAATATTTAAATATCTGTTTCTGCGATTTTCAAAAAATTATGTATGTTACATATCTGCGCAGAATATTTGAACTGTCTGTTTCAGGTGATTTTTAAAATTGTGAAATTATTTTATTTGAACCCTTAGAGTGATATAGGGTATACCGAGTTAACCAGTTGTAGGGGTACTACAGCTGCACCAGTGGCATGACACTTCCGTGACAGTGTGATTAGTCATGGCGTATCCTTCTGATAGCTCAGGAGGCGAGCTTTGCGCATTTGATATTTGTTTGAGGATACGTGGGTGCACCAATCTGATTTGATTTGTGATTTGATATTTGACGGTGACGTTGTATATGCCGTACACGTTGTGCGGTTTATTGCACGCATTAGGTACCCTATGATGTGTGTATCTGTTATCTGTTTTGTATCGGTATGAAATATCCTAACCCCTCTTTGCTTCAGCCATGTCTTTAAAAATTAAAGTTTATTTATTATTATCAAATTATATATATTGCTTCTTGTTTTATAAACTGTATTCCAATCCATACTGGGCATTTGGCTCATGCCGTATTCTTCTTCTGGCAGGGGGATCTCGGGCTGTGTGATGGAGAGCTACCCTTACTCTTTTATTAGGACATTTAAACTTCTCGCATTATTTAGACATTATTTATTATTAGAGATTTTGGTTGCATCCACATTTATTTCTTTGAGTTATTTTGGAGGTTTTAATATTAGCTTGGAGACTTGTTGGACTTATTTAATTATTAAGTATGGTGGATTTTAGTACTTCGTATGCAGGTTTGTGGTTTGATAAGTAACCCCTCGTCTCATTTTGGGAAGGGGGTGTTACACTCTGGGGTGAAACTACAGTTTCTCCACCTTCAACTCCGATAGACATATTCCCTAGTTCTTCTGAAAATGCAAACGGTCCTTGGTATTCTTTATCAGTAAACATGTAAGATGGCTGCAAAATATAGACTGTCAGCTAAGCCAAATGAATATGAAAGGAGAGATACAGATGGAGAGAATCTAGATACCTTCTGGTATACAACAGAGAGACTATTAAATTCATCAAATATCCGGTCCTTGCTCTCACTACTTTGAGTGTCAGCGAAGACAGAAACGGCTTGCTTTGGAGGATTAACAACTCCTTCTGCTACAGATATTTTATATTGCAGAAGCCTGTAATAAAATAGGGCTCTATCATGAACATCCTGCAACCAAGTTATACATCTCATTAAGTAGTCCTAACTAGGTACCACATATACAATGCGTGAAATTATCCAAACTTAAAGAAATTATTCATACAGTCATACCTGATGGAAATCTGCGATACCAGCTGCTAATGCAGCTCCAAGGGCTTGCTGAGTCTCTGGGGGGGGGGGGGGTCTTCTGAAGAAACATTTCATTACTGATGTAAGCAGATGCAGACGAACCTATGTCGCAATAGTATAAATTAGTAGAACATTGGTGTTAATAAAACAAGTGGACAACAAATTTCGTCAAACCATTAATCCTTAATTCTCTCATATCTTGAACCTATCTGTTTCAGATCCAAAATGGTCTACTATTTGTGGTGCAAAAAAGTGAACTGTTCGGCCTGTTTGTTTCAATTTTTGGAGTAAAAAAGATGCGATTTTAAAGACAACCTATAGTCATATGGATAGAACAGATAGATCATAGAACCTACATTTCCTCGATCATTTAGGTAAATAAAAAATGATTAGGTAGTAGAGTGTGCAATAAAAAAAGTTGAAAAATGTAAATTTAGGAGGCAAGACAACTGCATAAATAGAAATGCAATAAATACAGATGTAGTTAAGAATAAGTGCAAAGAAATTTAGCTCTCATTATCACTATTTTGTTTCTAAACATACTTTATAAGTTGGAAGGGAAACCCAGAAGATACTCACTAGCAAGTACTAAAGAAGATTAATATAATAAACCATAACTGGTTGCGAGCAGAAACCTTGAGATCAGAGAGGAGACTAAGTATCATTTGACAACCAAAAGATATTGCTTTCTTGATAGGCAAAAAACAGGGGAAGTATAAATAATATTAGTACCTATTTCACAAGTATTGCTCTCATTCGCCACAGCAGTCAACATCTCAAGCTTCAGTTTCTTAATATAGAACGGCTCATTATACTGGCAATAAAAGTTTTTGTAATCTGTAGAAAATAGCATTGGTGCACGCATGACCAACAGATGCAAGTGGCTTAATACTGCAAAGGACTGATCCGGACTTCCTAAGCTGACTTGAGTAAGCAAAGGAGCTTTGATGCGCTTGTAAACCTGATACAAGTCTAAATCAGTTTATTTCAAAGAAAAGCTAGACATCACTGCACTTACAAATAGAACTAGAGTTGCGAGATACACACATATTCTATCATCCATGGACTCCATATATTCACATGTCATTGACCAATTGTTGCATGTATTCCTTCAACCTTATTTGTTTATCTTATTTTGAGTCTTATATATCTAAATATATAAAAAGCAATTGTTTAAATTAGTACCAAAAGAAATTGTTGGACATCATTGCTTCTGCAAAGTTTAAACAATGAAAATCCATTATAAGTCTTCTACACGAGACTCTTAAAAACGTCCGATTTAAATGCTTAAAATAAACTTCTAGTAAAACTTCATTACTATTTGTCACCCTTGTCCAATTGTTCGTATATTAGAAAGCTCGATCTTCACCTTCCTGACTTCCTCATCCCTTGCAAAATTTAGAAGCACCACAATCTCTAACAACAACTAATCATCCAAAGCTTCGTATCTATGAACCTAATATATCCACATAAAAGTAAAACCCCGTATTACATCATTATATGTTATTTATCCAACAAACCTTTTGTAGTACAATCTTAAGGCCAAAATGAGGATCTGTCAATCCTGAATTCTATTTGGTAACTATAAAGCTCTTGTGACAGTTTTCCAGCGGTGGAGCCTTCTATTCTAGTTCTTCCTATTTCACCCGAAAGGCCAAAACTGAATATTTTGAGTGAGGGAAGCCGGAGCATTGGTCAATAAAGAGAAAAAGGACGAGACTCATCCCATCGCTCTCATGCGTAAAAAGTTGACTAGAAGCCTATATCACGCCCCTTTCTCCTAGCTCTAGCTGTCCAAGTTCGTTAGGGCTTACTCTTTAAGCGGAAGACCTGTGCTGCCCCTCTACGGGATCAACTACTACTACTCTTACACAAGAATGGACCCATTCTTCTTTTAAGAAATTGAAAGTGGAAAAAGAAGAATATATATCTGAATAATATATACCACAGAACAAAATTTTGTATTACTGCACTAGAGATCTAGTTTATTATATTAAAAAGGGAATAAGTGCTATTCCTGCTAGTAGTTGAATCAGAAGCTGAGATGTGAATCGATGCCTTGATTGGGTTAAAGGAAACAATGCATGACTTGATAAACAAGGCCGCTTGTTGTGTCAAGCCAACTTAAATATTTACTGATGGTGAATCGCATGTAGTAAAACTCTCAAACATAAACAATGTGGTACCACCTAATTAACACCTTTTATAATGGTGAAGGCAAGTTACTAACATATCCAGAGTGAACTGAGTTAAAAATTAACAATATAATCATGTTGTACCTGCTGATGTACATCAGTCATATCCAAGGTAAGTTGTAGAAACAACTTGATAGTTGCTAACACAACAGCTCCGTTTGCATGTTGAAGTCTGTCTTCGAGAAGATTCATTGTCAAAAATTTCATTGCTATCTGGAGGTACATACTTGGACACCATTTCAAGAATACTACACTGTGCCCATTCATTAAAGTCTTTGATCCTGAACATGATTATAGATTAGAGAATACAACTGCTTCCAAAGAGTTCAGTGACACAAGACCAAAAAAATAATAAAACAAATTTACTTAGGGGGCTCCCTATTTCTGCATACTGCAGCAATCAAAAAAATATATAATATCCCCCAGTACCAAAGTAATAAAAACACGCTTCACCGCTGGAGTGCGGCATAAGCAACGTAGGTATACAAAATGACTGTTGACATTAACAAACAGTGCCACAACTTAAAATGCTTTTGTTCTCTCTACAAAGATACGAGCACAATCAAGACTTGCTGTAAACTATTGTTCTGATGAGCATGTAGGCCAATTATAAAATGCAAGAAGATGATAATTATTGATGATGAGATGTAATAAGCTCCCTTGTCTGCAATATGCATAGTGAAATATGCATTGAGAGTCGAGAGAGTACAATGGTTATATCAGTTTTATCTGAGTTAATACATGGTAGAAAAATAGGTTTACCAGGAGAAAAATATATCAAATGACAAATCATTATTTATTATTAGATATAAGGAATGCATACCTATTTAAAAAGTATTATATAACTGGTTTGCTAGGCAATGCTTCTTTTTCCCTTGATGCTTCTTCAGAAGTATTTGCCTCCAAGCTCCAAATCTCTTGTAGTGAAAATAAACAGTTTGCAACCACCTAGAATGAATAAATCTTATCAATCGTGGTTAGACATTGTTAAAAGGGTACATTGACAAAGAAATAGTAAATCAATGCACCAAAGGCGCAAAACAGCATAAGTAAATCAATGTATGAAATAGAAAGTTTAGAATATTACTTAATGTTTCTCAAAACTAAAACATTAATGCAGCGTACTTTGATTTGTAAGCAATGCATACAATTAACAGTATCTTCAGAATTGGCCTTGTACTTGGGGAGGGGGGTCCTTTTAACACTAGTACAATCTAGGTTTTATGGAAAGTGACCCACAAAAAATGAGTACATAGTAGCAAAGTAGAAGGCCGTTGGAGCTAATTTGAAGACAGTTTCGAAATGTATCGTTTTTTTGCATTTATAACATAGACGGCCAATCATCTCTCTTTTTTTGTCAATTCAAGCATGTTCATATATCAACATGAGGATTTTCACAACAATAACTGCCTAAAGGAGAGCTTCCACAGTAAGGCAACTCTAAATAAAATTTAAGCTAAAAGATGAGTCACAGAACCTCAATTATGGCACATACTCATATAAATCAATTATAGACTTCTAGTTCTATAAGATTTAAGATAATAAATAAAGTCTGACCTGAGCATCTTGGTCATGAAGCATCAAATGCTTAAGCATTGCAGGAAAATCGGCATCCACACACGTTGAAGCAGATATATGATACAAATTCACAACCCCGATAGATGCAACCATCCTCACATAACCACTCCCATCTTTTAATCCAGATCCCAACGGCCCCACCAAGTACTCTACTAAATTTGGCACACGAAGTGTACACAAACTCCTCAATGCCAATCCACGAATCATTGGATCTTCATCCTTACAATCCCTTTGAAGAAAATTAATTGTTAAAAGTGCAAGATCCGGATTGTACTTTGCATAATTCCCGACATACAAATAACACATTTTCTTCAAAACAATATCCGATGTTGCTGAGCACATCACCATTTCACTAAATACCGAGGACACATCAATCCCAACTGTCATGTAAGAAATCACCTTCTTAAAGAGATCCCGCTTCGAGTCATCACTTCCCGGAGCTCTGCTCCCTGCCAGCTGTCTCAGCTGCAATTTCACGTCTGAAACTTCTCCTTTCCTGTAAGACAAAACAACCAGTAACAGACTTAGTCCCTGTTTAACTTACCTTAAAAAGTTACTAGTTACTTAAAAGTTAACCCGTTCAACTACAAGTTATTATCTGTTTGGATAGTATAACTGATAACTAATACTCCATAACATAATTATAAATCATTATAAATACCAAAAACTGCATGTGGTGGATATCGATTATCGAGATTACAATTACAAACTTAAATCAAGTCACTGAAATGTAAATTTTAACTTGTAAGATATCCAAACATGCCCTTACAATTCTTTAAGCTCTTCTACCTCACTCCAGCTACATGATTTGCATACTAGAAAATTTACAAAACTTGGCGTAACAAAATCAATACAATTGACAATAATAAACATTCAATTCTGCACTATTATCGCAAGAAATGTGGTAAATTATAATCACGAAACAAAAAGAGTGAAGCTAGAAACACATACATTTGTGTCAGTGTGTGCAAGTATGCAATGCACTATATAAAATATATATGTATACAACAAAAGTACATATATGTATGTGTGTGTGTGTGCCCAGATGGTTGTTAAGGAGAAGCAGATCGCTGAGATGGAGAAGCCATTATCTTTGAGTAATAGTATTACAAACTCATAAAGCTCGTAGGATTTATGGGGTCAATTTTTATTTGAAATCGAAATTGTGTTAGAAATCCAAGAATTTTTTTTCCCTAAGATATTACACCATTTTCTGATCATGTAGATTTTTAATTTATTTGTAAATAAAAAAGGATATGATTTATCCTATAAGATTAAAAAAAATTGTACATTTGCAGATTAGCTGTTGTTTTCTATAGTAGTAGTATTGTTTGTGTAAAAATTGTCCTTTTTCTCGATGAAGTCGACGATAAAATGAATCATAATTGTGGGTGGGTTGGAGCTATGCAATGCAATGCTAGAGCAATGCAATGCTGGCCACAACAGAATACCATGGAGATTCGAGAACACTCCGCAAGCACAGCAACTATGCCGCATGGTCAGGGTGTTTTGCTAGGAAAAGATATACCATAATACTTCACATGTTGGATCAAATGCTGCACGAACGAGTCCCTTGTCATATACTTTTTCTTTCAAGTACATTATCATCTTCCTGTGCTTTCTTTTCTGAATAAAATTAGAACTCCGGAGCACAATTTGGATCGAAAACTAAAGAAAAGAAAAAAGCATAGAGATATCTAACAGATTACTATTGTTCTATGTAGCAAGCAATGCTAGGGAATTACAGTATATGCACTTCATTACAAGCCTTGTGGGTATATGTTCTACATACCACCCACTTGAATCCTAATCGTTTTACAAAGTACATTTGTGAACATAAAATTGAAAACTAAGCACTATTTAGCTTCATGTACAACCAATTTTTATAAGAAAAACAAAACAAAAAAGGCCCTGCATGAGGTCATACTGAAATAGCGTTCTTGTTGCTCTGATCATTCATTTCATTTACAGGAGCATTACCATCTGCTGTTGAATCTTTGCAGTCAACTTCTTCTGCTAACCTAAACTTGAGTATTTTTTGTAGCTGAGCTACTGGCTTGACTTGCTTACTTGCAGCTTGATTTGGGTCTATTATGCATGCGCCTGAGAAAAGGTTTGCTTCAGACGGCCCAGCCTCCACATGGACCACCGGAGTGGCATCTACAAGAAGAGTCATGTGGTAGTATATGATGTAGCACCGTTAAATTTTAACTATGAAGAGAGGTATCTTAATATTTTAACCATGAAGAGAGGTATCATAATATAATGATTTATCCACACAAGATTCAACATCAAAAGGTTTAAATGAATGTGAATGGTTCTTTAAAAAATAGGCTTCATCATCTCTACAAGTATCCTGCACTGGCATGATGGCTGAAAAGACCTGATGCAACACCACCACTCATTGGCTGTGGCAAGTCAACAATAATAACCAATTAACTATACGATAAAGAGGACAGCATGATCCAACAGATATCCAGGGGTGACCTATGTTAGGCTCAAGAGGGGCTACGCCCCCACTTAAATTTTAAAATTCAGTGACTTGTAATATTATGTCCATATTATGTCCAACACATTTGTATGTTATATCCTCGGTTTGGTTTTTGGTTTAAGAAAGTTAGAATACATAGTTCATCCAAGTTCAAAATCTTGCTAGAATTATATTTTCTTTTAACTAAATATAGTAGTAATAAATTTATATCTAACCAATCCCAACTCCGCTAGTTATAAAAGTATTCCAGGTTCATATTTTGCCCAATTGAATTTTGAAAATTTTAGCTATATTTCATTTTCACTTTTCTAACTTTTTTACCTGCCCACCCCTCTAGATGTAAATCCTAGGTCCACCCCTGCAAATACTCACATTTAATGCAGCATATATGAGACCTATGGCCAACCTGGTGTCCTGGTATCAATATCACCCATTTTTATAACTTCCAGTCTAATGGAAATAGTTTCCGTAGGGGGGTTGCTACACCCGTGCAATGTAGCTCAAGCCAGATCAATAATAGCAGCAACTGCCAGCAAGTAGCTATATCTCGATACTTGTAATGCAATGCACTTAGCATCTCATTTGGTATACTGAATTACGTGATAGGGTCATCCTATACAAGAAAATTGCATATTACAAGTAAACTAGAATCATGCTACAGAGTCAATGTGCTGGAAGCTAGTGCGAATTATATGTTAAAAAAATTAAAACAGACCCATGATCACCAAGAAAATATTAAGTGTAGATATTAACCACCAGACAGTACTCAAACTGCACCTTCGTATCCCTTCCATTTATGTAATGGAGCCAAAATTTATCTAGGAATTTGCCAATTTCTACTACAGAAACAACAGGAAAGAAAGATAAAGAATTTTCTATGCTAGTAACTTGTGCATCTTAGAAGAGCCTGATATACCAAAAGAACAAAGCAATGGTGACAAAAACATCTTCAGTTCTGTCCCAGTTGGAGACTTGGAGTAGATTTTTTAAAAGAACACCACATCGGTTGTTTGAGCAAAAGGGTCATGTTTTATGGAGAACACATTATAGCATCAAAACAGTGAGAAATTTTTTTTAGTGCAGAACAATATAATACAAAAAATGTAGAACACGTGCAGTTGTGCAGAACAATTCTGCACTTTTTTGAAAGTGTACAAGTGTTCTTACAGGAAAAAGTGTTCACACAATCACAATAGAATCACATTGCCTTGAGAAAATATGTAGCACAATTAAAAAGAAAAATAGCTTACCACTTTCACTGAAGACAAGGCATGTCCCAATTGTTTCTACATATTCTCCTACCTGCAAACACAATTAAGTACAGATAATTACTAACCATCACCTGCTTAAGATGGTCATATATAGGCTTCACGATTTAATAGGAAGAAAAAAAAGGGTAACGAAATGGGTGCATAATCTTTTTCCCTATCTGTGCATATTTCTTTTCTGCAACTCACCAGTTTCAACTTGTTGTTAATAATCAATGTAGGGTTTAAGGTGTCCAAACCCTGCAGTTTTACAGGACATTAGACTATCATAGAACCGAGCACAAAAAAAAAGTGCACTTGGTGAAGACTGCAAAAGTGATATCCTCAATTGCCACTCATAAAATGTTGACACCGAGTCCCACTAAAAAGCACTTGACAAATTAAAGAAATTAGAAGTGCAAGTATGCAACTGTGTTTCCATATATATTAAAAATACAGGAGCGATAGAAATCTCAAAAATATAGGAGCAATAGAAATCTCAAAGGTGACATTGTTGTTCAAGAGACTGAGTATATGCATCACTGGTGTTAGGGTACTAGACTATAGTAGCTGAACTGGAGAGTTGTGGTTAAAATATATAGTTGATTATAAATATAAGTTTCTAAAAGTAGGAGAGAAAAAAAATGAGTTTTTAAAAATAGGATCATATCTCGAGTATTAAAAAAACATACAACTGCATAACTGGAGAAACACGTTAGGAGCAAAATTGTCAAAAGCCTACAACTGCATATACGCAAAATTGGAGTAACACAGTAGGAGTTTTTTTCCTTATAATTTTTGGCTGATTCACATAAAGCTTTTAGCTACATTTTTTTTTTGGAATATTTCAGCAAAACTAGTTATTGAAAATTGTTCGCATAAGTTTATTTCTCCCCATGATATATGTCTGCTTTGGTTTAACAATGTAGATAGAGATTACAATCACTTTATATTCTTTTCTTGAGTGTATGAATGTGAGAATGTTAACCTTAAAAATCTGCCTGAATATAAGCAAACAATGCCACAAAATATGAGATGAACAATATCTTCTCATGAAAATTAATGAAAAAGGCAAACAAAAAAAAGTAATGGGAATTGTTAGACAAACATACAGATAGAACATATGATGCATTTGGTTGGATATCGACTTGTTCTGAAACAGCATTCAGATCGAGTAATACAAACTCTTCTTCAACCTTCCTGGAATCCTCAGAATCACGGGCCACATACGTGGTCTCCATAGCCTGTAAAAAAAATCTGTGTTTGTCAAACTAAGGGTTAAGATTGTTAAATCATTCAGAACAATATTTCAACAATTTCCTAAATGGCTTATCCAAGATAATGTGAGTAGGGCTTGTTGAAAGCCTCTACTCGAGTATTTGTTCTTGAAAGGAACATCCCATGGAATAACTTGCAGCATTAGAAAAGAAATCAGCACAAATATTTTACAATCAAATGGAGAAGATGTCATGAAAAGCATTTTAGCTTGGCAAAAATAACAACCGACAGTGTTCAAGTGTAGTGTGAACTGTGAAAATACATGGCAACTCATAGAAAAAGGGCAATGCAAGCTTCTGTTAATGCTTTGAAGTCAACAAGAGCCAAAACTCAAGATACTTTGCTACACAGGTTCACTCAAGATAGGTTTGTTTTTCACTTATTAATGTAGCCTATATATAGGCTTATTATTTGCATTATCAAATATGGAATATATATGCAGAATCTTATTTGTAATTCCACCGATGTTCTCCATCTTCTTATACTCTTCTCACCCATAAAAAAATCAACAATAATAGATTACTAACCTACACATTAAATAAAAGTACAAAACATGATCATAAGGGTACGACATTCAGTATATGCTATACAAGTATACAATTACAAGTAACCTAATTGTAATTGTACATACCCATAAACATGCAAAAAACATACATGCCCAAAAATTAATGCAAGACTATTGCTAAAAGGGGCATAATACTTTTAACTCCAGCTAAAGTGCAAAAAATTATGTTTCCAGTTCACCATATTAAAACTAGATACTTATGGTTGTGGAACCTCTATGGAACCAAATTATACATCAACACTAAAAGTGTTTTGAAGATTCAAAATGCTAAACAGCAAACCTTTGAATTCACAGCTATGTACTGTAGGAGTGAAGAACTGTGTGACCCATAATACTTCTCTTTGTACACTGTCAGTACAGAAAAACCTGGTAGGATCATACCTCAATATAGGAAGCTGTTGTACGCCACTGATGCTATGACAGCCAAAACAGTTGCATGGATATTATTGATCGATGTGCACGTGTGTGTAAGTGTTGTGTTTGTGACTAATTCAGCGACAGCTTCCGCAGATTATAGACCGCTATCTTATAAAAAAAAAAAATGTGTACTCGTACAGAATTTACTCGACAAGCTTTGACTGCTCATCTTAACACCATTGCAGTGACTTAACTTACACCTGACTCTCATATTATGACTTCCTTGAGTAAGCTTAAATGTTAGTATAAAAGTATAATTACTCATAATTAGCAGTATTAACAATAAGCCTGACATGTAGAGTCCTTACGATACGGAGGATGATAGAATACAAATAAACAACATAACAGATAACTAGCCACATTATAAACTAAATTAATAAATAGGATAGGTGGAATTTAACATAGCAATACAATAACTCGGTCTAAGCATACTTATTCGTAGCTCTATCATTCCTATCAACCGAGTTCCACTATCCAACATAAAGGCTAATAAGCTCAATAAAATACAAATTTCTTGAGAATCAGCTAAAACGCAATAAGCAATTAATGTGAATATAACATACTTGTCCCGGTATCTTTTTCTAACTCGATTACGAGCTTGTTCCTCATTAAAAGGGAGACCCACAAATTAAACAGAGCACATCACGAGGATAAGAGTACATACATATATATTATATATATATAACATTCAATGGCAGTAAGATTGCTAGACAAAACATACAGATATATGTGTGGGGGGCATATATATGTGTGTGTGTGTTTGTAAATTAATTGAAGTTGATTCAATTCACGGATAAACAGTAACATACAGAGTGTGTGAATCTAGGTTTTGTGAATTTGTGTTCTTTGCAACCCGGTCCGTACATACGCCATTGATGATATGTATTGAAACAAGTTTTTAAAACCCTAGTTATCTCGGTATATATAGGCTAAGGTTGTTAGCGGCGAACAATTTTAATTATCTAAATTAATGGTAATTAAGCTTCCTTTTGAAAAAATTGTGCATACAAGGAAATTTGAGGAAAGTTATTTAAAAAAATTGTTTTGGGAATACTATGGGCCGTTTGTCTTTCCTTATTTTCATGAAATAAGTAATTATTTTTAAAAGAAAATTGTATATATCTAAATTTTCTAAAAATAATTAACTTATTTTTATTTTAAAAATAATATTTAATTTTAAATTTCTAAAATAAATATCTATTTTCAAAAAAATATGAAAATATTTTAATTTTTTTTTTAAAATAAGTAACTTATTTTTAATTTAAGGAACCCCGAATTAAAATTATCTAAATTAATGGTAATTAAGCTTCCTTTTGAAAAAAATTTATGCTGTAATTTGAGGAAAGTTGTTTAAAAAATTGCTTTGTAAATACTATGACCCGTTTGTCTTTCCTGTTTTCGTGAAATAAGTATTTATTTTTAGAAAAAAATTGTATATATCTATTTTTTCAAAAAATAATTAACTTGTTTTTTATTTTAAAAATAATATTTGATCTTAAATTTTTAAATAAATACTTATTTTCAAAAAAATATGAAAATACGTTAATTTTTTTTAAAATAAGTAACTTATTTTTAATTTAAGAAACCCAAACCAGGTCTATATATTTTGGGACGATTTTTTTATAAAAATGACATGTATTATGGAACGTATGGAGTAATACGGTAATACTATATATTGTTAGGGATTAAAAATATTTGAAATATGTAGAGTAAAATTATAATACAGAAAAAAAAGAATATGTAATAAAATATAAACTCTCTTCTTGATTAGTTATTCGTTCCATTATAATTCGTTAAATTATTTTTCAAGATTTATTTTTTAATTAAAAAATTAAATGTCAAACTTTTATTTTTTCTAAAAATTATAAAATAATTTATGTAATTATATTTTTTATGCACGTTAAAATACAATAAAAAAGTCAAAAAATAATTTATTAGAGATGAGAGAATATATATTTAAAAATATAATAAAAATTACAAAATATACTTTAAGTGATGTATTAGAAATAATAATATAAAATATATTAGCATTATAAAAAGTAAATAATAATTCAATGATTTGTTAAGTTTTAAATGTAATATAAATAAGGTTTCTCGTAAAATTATATTCATACAATACTACTCCCCTGCAAACCGACCTACACTAGAAATTAAAGTAAATAGATATATTTGTAAATAATAAAGATATAAATATTTTTTCTCAAATGTAAAAATTATTAAAATTATGTCTCAATAACACTTACTGAAAAATTATTATTTCATGCGATGAAAATTAATATTTTTTATGGTAAAAATTATTGTTTTATACAATAATCATGAATGGTTTTCAAATACTTGTGGAGAAGACGCAACTTATAATCTTTATATTGTTGAAGTCAGCGCAGCGTTTCGATTTAGGAATATGCTGACACTCTAACAACTAATTCTCAAAAACTTTATTCGTCAAAATGGTATTACCAACAATGGATAGAGATCCGGAGGACGTCGGGAATTTAAACAGGGGAGTTTGTAATACCCTCGTCCCATGTCGAGTAAATTGAGATAATTTGTTCGGTATATAAGTAAGAGCTACTACTACTACTAATTAAGTGGACCGACAAATCATGATCTTTTGAGAGTATGTGGTGAACTTGTAAAATTATCCAAATTGTTTAATTTGGGTCAGTATACTTTGATTTATTTCGAATTCGGAAGTGGGACTTAACCCGATTTTCGAAAAAATCTCAGGATTTAACCCGGATTATCACAATAACATATATAGGTTTGATATATAAGATTTGGATAAAATCCATAATCTTAATTTGGTATTCAATGTTAGTATTAAATATTAATATAATATAATAAATTTTATATAAAAATTGACCTACATATACTTAAATAATATATTTTATTATGATTGAAATTTGAACATATAGAAATATTATAATATAAGTAAATTATTAAAAGATAATATACACAGAATATTATAAGTAATTAAAAAAAATATTTTTGAGTGAAATTTAAGATATAAGGTATTTAAAACAAAAATTAGATATGAATTAAAATAAGTAAAATATCATTGTATGGGTAAATATTAAATAAAAATTAACACATATAAAATACAATAGTAGAAATTAAGATATTTAAATTAAATTTAGAAAATAAATAAATAAATTTAAATTTATTAGTTGGAAATTTTAAACACAAATAAGGTGTATATATATATATATATGTATATATATTATGTTAAATTATAATAACAATATTTATTGATATATAAATTATAATATATCGTATGCGTAACATGAGCAAATAATTTAGTTATAAGTAAATAGTAAAAAATTAAAATATTCGACACTTGAACTGATTTGAAAAAATAAATTTGAATTTAAGGTAATCAGATCCATACCCGATGCGTTGACAATGTATGAAGATAAAATTAGAGATGAGGAATTTAAAGATAATAAAATTTGAAATTAAGTAATGACGGAATATGATACTGTGAAAATGTTGGAATATATAATTATAGTAATGCTGTTGGTGAAAATTTAATGGTAATAAGTTCGTTAGAAAATTTTAAAAATTTATTAGTTAAAAAACTTTTATTTAAATTTAAAAGTCGAATCTCATCTACAATATAATAAAATTTAATATTTATATTATTAATTTTTGAAAATATTGATAAACTCAGCTAATTATGTGAGAATAAATATAATTTATATATAAATGTACAAAAGTATAATTTTAAATATAGAAATTTCACTTTAAAATCATAATATTAACATGAATACTTATATACAAAATATTTATAACCTTATATAGCCAAAAATTCTAGGGAGAAATTAAAAAAAGAAAAGAAAAGAAAATGGCAATGTTACCTTTTTACGGCTTTACCCCTGGCTGCTGGTGTATATCAATTCGGTCCTGCAGTCTTCTCAGTTTGTCGTCGTCGGATAGCATCAATCTACAGGTAAGCTCCCAATCTCAGTGTACACATAAATTGCTAATTACAATCTTTAGTTTTAATTTGTTAAAGTTTTAAGTCAATTATTATTATTCTATTTACTTTACTTACTAATTCAAAGAAAAAATTACTAATTAAATTCTATTGTATGTTGTTATCTTTGTTTTGATCTAAACCCCATCCAATCCTATACAGAGTTGTTGTAGTGTGATTGAATTGTTTCTGTTACTGCTCTTACGGTTCAAGATATATGATTGCTTAACTAATTAGTGTATTTGTGAAGTTTGCGTACTCGATTTACGAGATTAGTGTAGGTTGTTTAACCTTGTTTTTTTAATTTAAGAGTGTGCTCGGTCGGAAGGATATGAATAAATTGAGATTAGAATGGAGTCCTATTGGATAAGAATTAGGTAGGACAAGAATGTTCATTTAGTAATATTAGTTTTATTAGGAATGGAATGATCACTTTTATTCATTTATTTGTTTAATATAGACATGGAATGAATTCTAAAAAAAAATTATTTTATTTAATAATAAATTTACTAAATAAAAATTTAGAAAATATAAATAAGGCAAATTTAATATACGTATAAGAAATAAGATTATATATATAATTTGAATTAAAAAACTAATAATTAAAAAATTTAAATAGCTAAACAAGTCTTTTTCATTAAATATCTATTATATTCAAGAGCAAAAATATATACACAAAATTATTATTAGTTTATATGAATGGATATCCCATGTGTGAGGGTGAGATGCAAAATTAGCTTATTAGTAAGGATAAGAATGACACAACGATAAGTCATTCCATTCCCAAATTCTCAACCGAACAACTCTTTTTTCATTCCTGGCAGAATGGTCATTCCTATCCCACTAAGATTCATTCCTATCCTCCAACCGAACAGAGCCTAAGTGTTATGATATCACCGGAAGAAACACTTGATAGAATAGTAAAAATGTAGCTCAACCTATGATACTAGGATAAGAGGTTTAAATTTACATGTTTTTGAAGGCGCAGACGGAGATTGAAAAACTATGATATCACCAGATGAAGCACTTCAAACTATACTGAATGTAGCTCAACGCTTACCACCTGTAAATGTTCCCATTCATGATGCTCTTGACAAAGTTTTGGCTGAGGATATTCGTGCTCCTGATCCTCTTCCTCCTTACCGTGCGTCTATAAAGGTACCTTCTGAATCTTTATTTGTTTTTATATGGTTTATTTCTCACCCTTGTTCTTGATATGGCATCTGTCAATGTGCTAAAACTGAGATGTTCTTTTTAGCTATTTTACCGTAAGTTGAAGACAGAAAAGCTTTTTCTGCCGCTTAGCTGTTTTTCAATGTGCCATGACTTTTTCATAAATATTATTGAATAGGTCCATTGTGCAATATCTTCTCCACCACCTGAAAAAGTTGTAATGGAACTTTACGCGTGAATCGGGAAGCTCTAGTACACTTGGCATCCTCAAAATCCTAATATTTTGTAATTTTTACGTTGTGTTGCAGGATGGATATGCAGTAGTTGCCTCTGATGGCCCTGGGGAGTATCCTATAATTACTGAATCAAGGGCAGGAAATGATGGAGTTGGCGTGATAGTGTCTCCTGGAACTGTAGCATATGTGACGACTGGAGGTAGAGGACAGTAAACTTGGCAGATTGCATTACTTTTGCCCATCACAATTTCATATTGGTTTCATTCTTTGGAAACTGAACATCAATTCTTGCCAGGACCAATTCCAGATGGTGCTGATGCAGTTGTGCAGGTGGAGGACACTGAAATCATCAGGAGTGATTCAGTTGGTTTGAGCCGAGTAAAGATATTGGCAAAAACTAGTCCAGGAGTTGATATACGCCCTGTGGTATGAACTTTAATACCTCTTTTGGAGCTCATTATCATATTCATATGGGTACCCTGCTTATGTTGCCTTGGGATATACTAGGAATGCGAGCTTAACCTTTAGAAGTATCTATTCAAATCATGCAAATAAGCTCAAAAAACACACTCCAGGGAATCTTATGTGGAATTACTACAAGTCTAAAAAAAGAAAAGCTTGCAAGTTTGAGATTAGTAAAGAAAAAAATTTAAAGAATGGTGGTTGCCTTAATTATCACAGCTTTTGGTACGTATATTTCATTTCTATCTGTTGTAAAGTTTGCTAATGACTTTTTTTTAATTCCTGAATCCTACTATTACTGATTGTACTGTTCAGATTTCAGACTACACTTCAGTTTCTCACCATGTTCACTACTTAAACTCTCGTGAATTGTTACTGAACCAGTTTATTCCTTACTAGTGTAGTTAACGTGTCAAATTTTGTTCTTGAGGATGATTCTGGTCCGGATAACCTTGGGTTAGCTTTTTTTTCTATGATCATTAGCATTTCTACTTACTCAGTCATTGTCATTACGGATGATATCGAGTAATATCAAGTTTTGGTGTTAGGCATGCTGGTAGATTATTAGTTTTTTAATAACTTTTATTGTGAAAGTCACCCAATTATGTTTGACTTTTTTTTTATATCTTCTTTGCATCATAAATTCTTATCTGGGTTTGTTTGATCAGGGATGTGACATTGAGAAAGATTCTGTCGTGTTAAAATCAGGTGATCGATTAGGTGCTGCAGAAATTGGTCTACTCGCAACCGTGGGTGTAGTGGTGGTGAAGGTATTGGGTTTCTGACTAATTTCTTTTTGTTTGATCTGGATATGACCTTGTGTTTATAAAAATTGTTAGTGCTGTATGCTATAATGCAGGTATATCCTATGCCAGTAATTGCTGTGCTATCCACTGGTGATGAACTTGTAGAGCCAACTACAGAGTGTTTAGGGCGTGGCCAGGTGTGCAGATTATTTGATAACTATCTCAAGTTCCCTATTTCCTTTTAATTTTTTTATTTAAACACCAGACACTAGTTGCCTTTATCTTAATAAAGTTTGCTTGTATATGTATTGTAATATGGTTTGAAGTGAATTTCTTAAATGTCAGAAGAGTACTAGTGATTCAGTGAAGAAGGTCAAGTGGCATATACTCCATAAAATAACTGCATCATAGTTTTGCACAAGTAATCTTCATTTTTTTTGTTCAAAGGGGTTCCGAATTTGGCAAATTTTTTGAAGGGTTTGGAGGTTTATCCAATTTAGTATGTTTTATATTACCAGTTAGTGTTGAAATATCGTTTTATTTTTTCTTCACATTCCTTTGTTCTCTTTATTTTTAACCTAGCTTCAGGCCAAGGTGCATTCATTCTGAAATCTGTTAAATGTTTGTAAACTGATGCTTTTAGTGACTCATTAAGGCTTCAAGCTTCAATGAGGATCACTTTACCTTTTTAGGCTGATGGCTTCTATCATTGCCTCTTGAGGCCCTGCTATTTGAGAAATGATTAGCGGGCTGAATCTTTATCGTAGAATTATGTTCTCTTATCTGCATTCTCTGTTGGTCAATTTCGTATATAGGGGATATGTCATTTTTTGGTCGTCTTTGGATGTTTTGTATGTTATCCTGAATCAAATTGAGTTTTTTTTACCACACCGACACTGACCAAGAAGTAGAAGTTTTTAATATATGTTCGCATACATTATCATCCATTCATGTTCAACACCTACATTTTGTATCTGGAATTTTTACTACCAGTTGATTGACATGCGCAGATAAGGGACTCCAACCGTGCTATGATGCTGGCTGCTGCTACACAGCATCAATGCAAAGTATTGGACCTTGGTATAGCTCCTGATAATGAAAAAGAGACTGAGAGAATTTTAGATCGTGCTTTCTCTTCTGGGATTCATATTATTTTAACTTCTGGAGGAGTTTCAATGGGGGACAGGGACTACATCAAGCCTTTGCTTGAAAAGAGGGGGAAAGTCTATTTTGACAAGGTAAACTAGTGGCGTATCTTCTCCGTTTCTTTATGCTACTTTTGACTTATCTAATCCCTTCTCGCTTATTCTCATGTTTGTCCCTTTGTTCCAATTTAACTGGAAAATCAACTCTATGATTCCATCGGATATGAAATTATCTTGGTAATAACTTTACAGATTACAGTTCAAGCCTTATAGTCATTTTGGCAGTATACCTATAATATTGGCAATGTAAAACTAAAGACTTGTAGGCCTACCATAGCCTTTTTGACTTTTCAAACATGTCAGTAGAAAATAGATGATGAACAGATTCAGAGATCGAAATTTCGAAACATCTTTAGAGTTTTGTGGTAGTTGAATGTTGGATATCTATATGTTTTACTTATATGTGTATGTATATATAAGGGAGGGAGAGGGAGAGGGAGGGGGGCAGATATTTTAATTTAACCTTTCATAATATACTTCTTTAATGTACAATACATAGAGGAGCAGAGCATAATAATAATATTTTGCCTCAGGTTTGCATGAAACCAGGAAAGCCTTTTACATTTGCGGAGATTATTGCAGAATCAGATGAAAACATGAAAGTTGATAAAATTCTTGCATTTGGTTTGCCTGGAAATCCTGTGAGCTGTTTAGTCTGTTTCCACCTCTTTGTGGTCCCATCTATTCGCCATGTTGCTGGCTGGGAAAACCCTTATCCACTAAGGTTGCTGAAGTTTAAAAGAATTGACGCATACTTCTCATCTACACCTATAAATTTAGTATATAAATATCATCCTTTATAATTTCTCGAAAGGAGTAGAGTATTCATTGATATAATATAATGATTAATGGACTTGTCTCCTTAACAGAGTCCTCGCTCGCCTTAAACATTCCATCAAGACAGATGCAGGTCGTACAGAATTTCATCGTGCCATTGTAAAATGGGAGGCTACCAATGGTTTAGGCAATCAAGGGTGAGGGTTGGATATGTTGAAGTGTTACTTAGTGTTTATATAATTGGATTACAACGAGGCCTGATTTTTTCAGAATTGCCATTTTGATTATTATTCAAGTTGATTATACATGAACTCTCGATGTAACAAAGATGATATTTCCCACTTTGTTGGATTTCAGATTTGTTGCTGAGAGCACTGGTCATCAGATGAGTAGTCGACTGTTAAGTATGAAGTCCGCGAATGCCTTGTTGGAAATGCCGGCATCTGGGGGTTTAGTACCTGCTGGAGCCTCTGTGACAACAATAATAATTTCTGGAATGAGTGACTTAGCAGGGAGTATGAGGTCTTCACCAGTTTCAGGTCAAGCTACCCGACCTGTTGTATCTCAACTGAATGGAAATGCATCTCAAGGTTCTGAATTTACAGTGGCAGTGCTAACAGTGAGTGATACTGTTTCATCAGGGTCTGGTCCTGACCGAAGGTATTCTACAATTATCCGCTTTGTCTTATTGTTGATTTTGGTACTACCTTAATGTGTGGAAATACATATAGTAAACGGTGACTGGAATTAGGTTTTTTAATGCAGGTTTTTACTGTGCTATTGGTTTCAGTATTTTTCAGTGCACTTGTTTACCTAGATAAAGATATGCACTCCATCGATAAGGTTGTTAAGAGGGGGGAAACGATCAAACCAGAAACAATGATGTCTATATTAATATGAATACTGAAGAGTGTGTGTGTGTGGATCATATAGAAATGATAAGCTTGTTCCAAGTACTAAATATTTTGTATGAAGTCCCAGGAATCTTATAACTTGTTGGGTATTTGGATGCAAAATTCGTAAAAACAAGGGAACAGCATAACCATAAACTTGCCTATTTTGTTCTGGTGGAAGTTGATTTAATTTTTACAGTAAAATGGTTTGATTCTAAAATATATGCATCCAGATACACCTTTCTGGATCATCATTCCAAATGGGTCACTTTGCCGATGCTATAACAAATTGTGAAGTTGATATTGCTCCATGTCAGAGTAGGTCATAGAAGCACCGAATTCTTCACAACAAATATTAACTACTTAATAAGCACACAATGTATGATTCCTGATAGGTTATATTGAACTGCAACTTTTCCTCGAATAAGAAGTGAATGTTTGATATATATATATAAATCTTGGAAATCCAATGCTGTATGTTCAGAACTTAATGTGTTTACCGTGTAGATAGTGTATCAGGATACACCTCTTTGGATGATCATTCCAAACGGGTCACTTTGCTGATACTACAGTGAAATTGCAATGTTGATGTTGCTCCATGTCTGAGTGTTACATTAAGTACTGGACCCTTTGCAACAAATATAGCAAGTGTAATGACAGTCCTCGAATACTCTGAACTACATATGAAGGTGGATGTCAATCGAAACCAAATACATACACTTGATTCCTGGAATGTAGGGATTGTAACTTCTTTTACTTGTAAGGTATTAAAAAGCAAAACGTTTTAGATTGTAAACTTAAGAAAAATCTGTCAAAGCACGGATGAATGATTATGTTCTTTTTAAATCATCTATCGCTGCTTCACGTCCTCATCGAACTCTGTATTTGTCCTCTTTGGTATTTTTCTCTCCATTAATTTTGTGGTACCATATCTATAAAATTTGAATAGTTACTTGCAGACTCATGTAGACTCTAGGTATCATGAAGTGCGATGTCATATGAATTGGCTTTTTATAAAGTTTTGCAAATCTGCAGTGGTCCACGGGCGGTCTCTGTTGTAAATTCTTCATCAGAAAAATTAGGAGGCGCAAAAGTTGTTGCAACATCTGTGGTTCCAGATGACATACCTAGAATCAAAGAAATATTGCAAAAATGGAGTGATGTTGATAATATTGATCTAATTATCACACTAGGTCAGCTTTTAACTCGAGAATCTTGTTTCTGTTAAGATTGAAAGAAATATTTAGTTTTCATTTCTCCTTTCTATGCAACTGTAAGGTTAGGTGGCACTGGTTTCACCTCAAGAGATGTTACCCCTGAAGCAACAAAAGATTTGATAGAGAAAGAAACTCCTGGTCTTCTTTATGTAATGATGCAAGAAAGTCTGAAGGTACTATTTTCTTGTGAAATTCTTATATTCTATGTCCTTTGTTTCACATATATAGAGAGATGTGTATTCCCGCGCACCCACACCCACACCCACACCCTTACATTCAATATATATGAACTTTTAAGATAAAAGAGCAGTGAGCCATCTATGGGTCTTGGAATGGTAGAATCATGCAATAAGCAAGCAATTTACTTGTTTATACAGAGATCAGGCTAGTTACTAATTTCCAACTGAGGATAATCTTTTTTTCTTTTTTTTTTCCCCGCATACAGAATGATTTTATTAGTCAAAGCGGGTCTAACTTTCATACCAACTATAAATTACCTTCTCTTTCTTTTGTTCATCCTGCATGGAAATGGACTACAAATTACTTTAAAAAGGAGAAACTGCATGTTTGTAATTATGTCCCAAACTCATTGCAAATTAAAGCTTGCATACAGTTCATGTTTAATTGTAACTGTGTTTACTGGTGCACTGAATACACACGCCGATGTGAGTGTGTGTATACATATTCACCTTTATAATACACACTGGATCCTCTTTTCTTAACTTTGTTTTTGCAATTCATCTACAATCAATGTAATAGGTTACACCATTTGCGATGCTATCACGCTCTGCAGCTGGAATAAGAGGATCTACATTGGTAAGGAAGAATACCATCTCAATACTTGTTATTTTCTAGATGATAGAGGACCACACTTAAGTATGAAATTATAAAGTGCTTTTAATTTGATTCAAGCTGAAGGATCTGTTCTGTTTTACTTCATTCCTTTCCTTTTTGCCATAACTGATGGAGCCAATCCTTGAAAACCATGGATCAAAATGACCATATTTGAATTCCAAAGCATTGTTTAATGATCTCTCCTACTTGTCCCTTGGTAGATAATCAACATGCCAGGAAATCCTAATGCAGTTGCCGAGTGCATGGAAGCTTTGTTGCCTGCTCTTAAACATGCCTTGAAACAGATAAAAGGGGACAAGAGAGAGAAGCATCCCCGTCACGTCCCTCATGCACAAGCTGTTCCAACAGACACATGGGAACAAAGTTACAAGTCAGCTTCTACAACTGACAGAGAGGCTGGTTGTTCATGTTCCCATTAAACCAGTTTTCTGAATCAACCTACATTGTATTCTGAACACTTAAACCCACTAGATTGTACTCAGGCCAGACCATCGTGTTTTGTAGCTCATAGTGTATAGAAATGGAAGCAAAAGAATTATGATGATGAAGCCAAACGATTGGTTATGTTCTCTGCTTGGACTGTATGAAGAGCATAACTTAATGTTCAAATTATGCGAGAAAATAAGCCTTCAACATCAAGTTAATATTTGATATTATGTACGACACTATACTCGGAGATCTTGTGTTGAGCTTGTCTGGATATATATTTTTGATGCTTTGATGGTCCATCGGTGCAAGCAAGTCTTTGGTCTCACTGTAGAGTCTCCTCCCCTGGATGATATAATATGGTAAAAACCATGCATGCAGAACTAGATTTCATTCAAATTTAATTTAACCAGACCATTAAACACTTAATTTGAGAAGGTAATATTTATTAAGGTTATTACTGTAGATACAGCCTCACCTTCCATGTGCAGGGATAGCTCAGTTGGGACTTGGGAGAGCATCAGATCGACAAAAATAAATCTGAAGGTCAGGTCTTCGATCCACCTTCACCGCAATACATTTTTTATATTTGCCCGTTAAATTCATTTTATCTCCCTAAACTTTTCAATAGCTAGGCGTGCTTATTAGTTGCGTGGGGAAAAAAAAGTTAAGATCTAAAAACATGTCTATATTAGTCCTTACTAGACTCATTTCGATTCGATTACTTATAATGTAGATTCTAAATTCAGATTATGAACACATGTCTATATCAGTCACTTCTTGATAAAAACACACAGCATAATTAACTCTTACTTAAAATGAATCAGAGTCATTTACCGATAAATATTCTGAAAGTTGGTGCAAATCAAAGAGTATAATTTTTTTTTTTGCGAAAGTTATAAATTAATTAACTACAAAACAATGTGAATAACACTTATACTTTTTTGTGAATTGTATTCATATTTTAGTGAATGCTCTACTAATAATGCAAGCAAAATTTTATTTTTTTTGATGAATATACTTTGAGTATATTTTGATGGATTGTGTGTATTAAAAAAATTTATTGAAAACGATAACAGTAAGCCCATCATTAACGAACACCAACCTATATATAAAATCACTTGTATTTTATAACACAATGTGAAAAAGTGAAAACACCTAACATAGACTTAAAAAGCTTTTCAATTTAGCATTAATTTTGGAAATATTCTTTTACAAAGTCTAGAGATTAATGTGACCTCATTTATAGTATAATCAGATTCAATGAATAGTGAATGATCATGATTTGAAATGTGTGCTTTAACTAGATATATATACACACATCACATTTCAAGAGGTTTTAAATTTAGCAATGCTAATACCATCAAGGAAATAATTGTAAATTTACCACTAATCACTTATAGTAACCTCACTAGCTTTAGTGAAATATTCTTAGTATTGAGCAGCACGTTTTGTTTATATGATTCAAGAGCACGAGATAAACATGTTTTAATAATATTATTTCCTGATTTATAATCACTTTAATTGTGTTAACTGTTAAGTAGCACGTTGAGTTTCTTATTGTGTTGGAAGTTTAAATTAAAGTTGTATGTTGTGTAATAATATAATGGTCTCTGTCATATATTGTGTTACTTGTGTAGGCAAAAAAGATAACGAAAACAAAAAAGTCTATACGATTAAATCAGAATTTTTCCAATTCTTATAGCGTTTGTGGATACCCAAGGTCCCAAACATCTAGCTACTCTAAGATTTGAATAACATAAAATCTTAAAATTGTATTGAGATTGATATTTTTCAAATATTTCAAATAATTCGAACTCGACTTGATTTCAAAAACTCGTTAATAGATTTCAACTAGATTTAATTTATATGCGAGTCGAATCGAATAAAATAATTTATAAACTCGATCGATCGATAAATGTAAAGTTTTAAAAGCTGCTGGGCCTTGTGTAAGTTCGACACTGACCACAAAAGACAAGATTGTGGATTAGTTGTAGTGGAATGAACGGCTAGGGCAAAGGCGCCACCACTTGCAAGTCATTAACAGCTATTGTGTTACGTCCCCCTGCACATTAATTAGTTGTGTGGCAAATTCCTATCAAAATAAGACATGTGGTAGAGCTAGAGAGAGTTTGCATGATTTGGACCACGGCTAATAAGAGTTTATCTTTTGTCGATTTAGATATTGAATTCGATATTTTTTTATTATTTTTTGAATGTAGGATATTCATTTGACTTTATTATAAAAATAACTTGTAATTTTTTTAAAAATATATAACTTTTAATTTATAAATTATTTATTGAATAGATTTAACATAGAGGGTATCAATCAAATGAGCCATGGAGTCTAAGAACTAATGTTCGTTTCTTTCATATTCTAAAACCATCTATCAAGACATTGATACATATATCTTAATTGATTTCATTCATATCTGCGAGTAATTAGCAAAAATTGTTAAATATCTTATTTTATTTTTTAAACTTGAAAATAAGCTAGCTTTACATAGTTGTTTGGAAGAAAACAAGTGAAAAAACCAAATTATCTCAAAAAATACTTAAAATATTGCAGAGCTAATTGAGCTAAATTAGACAACATTATTCCGGTCGAATTTAACCGTTTTTCTTGTAGTATAATTTTAATTAAAATCTAATAAATTTGCCAAATTAATTTACTTTCTTTGCGTCTAAATAAGATTAGTATTTGACTCAATCTTACAAGATTCTCTCCATAGTCTAAATCCGCATGATTATTTACGTAAATTGGAAAATAATTAACTTCCATTAGTCTTGATGCTAATTAATTAGTGTTTGTGGCACACGGGTGACCGACCCACCAATATATTAAACTTTTCTTAAACATGTCAAGTCATTGATTATATGGAGGTTAATATGATAGTAACATATTTTTACTAATTATTCTATTTGACCAAACCAAAGCTATAACAAGGACAAACAAGGACATTTGTGGAAATATAAAAAGAGGAAAAAAGATCAACAATAGAGTCAACTATTTTTGTATTTTAATTTAATGTAGTGCACCTCACTTTGTTACCCCCTCTAATTTTGTTACTTATTGGTTGTTGAGTTTACTTTACTTTTAATTATTATACAATTTATCTTTTAGTAGCAAACTAGTAATAATATTATTTTTCTTCTTTATAAAAAATAATATAATTAATATAATTTTTTAATATTAACACACTAGCTCATGTCTCATGCTTTTGTTAAAATTTTGAAGTCTTACCTTCTTATTCTTATATAAAAGAGAAATAAGTTGAACATGTCGACTCAACTTCGATTTGTATTAAAAAAATTTAAATTTTAAATTCAGTTGGATCATAAATTTTAGACTTCAAATTTGATTCGATAAAAATTTAAAAAACTAGTTATGTAATTTAAATTAAATATTTTACAAATTAGAATCGAATATTTGACCCCAAATAATATGACTAATTTACATCATATATTTTGTAGTACAAGATTATAAAGAGATATCGACAACATACAAAGTTAAGCTTAAATACCTTAGTTGAATTACCTGTATTTATCTAACTCTACTGATATCAAAGCATGCCAATATTATGCTCGCTCATAAAAATTTAAAAATACTACACTTTATTACTGGACTTTAATAGTATCTAATGATAATTTAGTGGTGTATAGGTGCACTAGTCTTATGGAAAATGACCCGAAGCATCAACTAATATTAATCAATTTATTTTATGTCAAAAAAAGAATTTAATGAATATGAGCACTTGCGTAGTTGCATTAGAATTTAAAATAGTTCCCCTCCATCTCATAAATCTTGTCTCAGTCTCTGTTTGGAATTGCTGGTGGAAAAAGTACTGTCAGAAAAATTTAATAATTGTTTGGTAAATTTTTTTATTTTTACATATTTTGAAATATAATATAAAAAAATAATATTTTTGAAAAGGTTTAATGATAAAACTTGTAATTATTTTTTGTAAAAGCTGAAAAGATGCTTTTTCCAAAAGTATGAGAGAACATACTTTCTCCAACGGCATCTTTTAGACCAAAAACGCTTTTTGAAACAATAGTTTTTGAAATTTACCAAACACCTTTCTACCTATTTTTCAGGTGTTTGCAAGAACAATATCAAACGGACCCTCAGTTTGACTTTTCAAAGTCAAATTAATTCAACTTTGACTAATAATTAAAAAATAATAATTTATTATTTTTTAAATCTGCAAATTGATTCATAAAATAGGATAATCAAAGTTTGTTATGATATATTTTTTAAAAATATATATTATTATTTAATATATTTTATTTGTTAGTTAAAATTGATTAATTTAATTTTGAAAAGTCAAATAAAGACAAAATTTATGGGACGAAGAAAGCATATAATTTAAGAATATTATTACAAGTAGCCTATTCTTAGAAAACTTAGATTCACTAGATCTTCTGCTGTTTGGCCTCTGGAATTTTAGAAATGCTCCAACACAATAATAATGGAGTTGAGAAACTGATGTGTTCTTATGCACGTATATACACACAATCATAGTAATTTACTATATGTTAAGTTAATGCTAAGTTATCTGTTCTTCTCTTGGGGGTCGTTTGGTTCATGGGTTTCTAGAATGAGGAATGCGTTTAAAACGAATAAAACCCATACATGGTGTTTGTTTCAATTTTTTAAGTTTCAATCCCATAACTCAAACCCATATGATATGAGTTTTTGACACCTAAGGGGGATGTGAGTATGAAAAAAGGGTATGAGTATCGATTTTAATGTTATTATTTTATTATAAATAATTAACATTAATAATAATAATAAAATAATAATATATACAATCAAACATTACTAATAATAATAAAATTTATTTATATAATAAAATAAATTTATCTAACTATTAATTAAATAATATTTTATATTAAATAATTTAATTCTAGAACTAAACCAAACACATAATATCAATAATGAAATTTCATCCCCATACCACCCTAATTCGAATCCTGATACCAAATCCATACCGTCTCATGAACCAAACGACCCCTTAATACGGTAAAAAAGAATTTATCTGAATATATTATATTATATTCCAACAATATGCTTTTATGTAAATCGAATAATTATAGAGTTATATGCTTCTGTAATTGTGGGGTTAGAATATTTTTAATCTTCTAGACACTGTAATACACCAGTCATCATTAAGCAGGTTTAAATAGAAACTTCTTTAATACTGGATTGTTCAAAATTTATTTTTTTACAGTATATTTTTACTGCATTAACAGCAAGGGATATTGGCAAATGAGAATTGATACACGTACAGTGGTCCTAACAGCGTAGTTGTATTGAGAATAATAATAAATCTAACTACTTGACAGAAGAAATAGTAATTGATCTGATCATAAATGGTCCAGTGATCATATAGAATTTTGATACGAAATTTTGTCATAATCATTCATTTATATATAAACTTTTTGATTAGAAATCATCTCCTATCTCATTGTCACTGACTCACTTGCATTAGTACAAGCCCCAAAGAACCCTAACATATCTACTCATAAACCCAAAACTCCCCCCTCCCCACCTCCCATGTCATAATTAGAGCAATAAGTGTCAACTGTGTACAATCTTGCCGCTGGTACAAATATATGACACTTTTGAGGTCCCTTCCCCCCCACCCCCACCCCCACAATGAAGAAGTTGCAATCTCTTGGCACCAACAACATGTATATGTACCACACCAAAACTCTCCCCTCTAGCTAGGCCATGTTTAGTACTTTCAATCAAAAACTAAAATTTGCCAACTACCTAACTAACTATTCAAAGACAAAAAATAAATAAATTATGATTAGGGTGAATATGACCGTGACAAAGTCTTCAGATTCTTGACCTCTGCCTTCCAACACCCTTCAATATCCTCTGCTATTCGTCTAGCATCCATCGATGCCCCGAGGAGGCCACGTTTCGTGAACCCCACTGCATATAGCCCATCCTCGCCTTTCCAGCCATTAGGAAATGGTTGTCGAGGAAACCCATCTTTCTCCGAAAACATTTCCTTCTCCTGGGGAACAATAGCACAAAATTTTTAGGACACAAATAATATTTTTTTTCGAAGGTGTGACAGAATTAAAAATTAACTTAGTACCTTCAGCCAAGAGGGTACATTGCTTTTGTAACCGGTTGCTAAGATTATTGCATCAAAATATTCTTTTTCTCCATTCACAAACTCCACCGTTTGCCGTGTTAAACTCTGAATCCCGGGAACTACCTACACAAATAATAAATAAGTACACATTATTTATTCGCTGATCAAAATATAGTTCAAATAAATTCACGCACACAATCTCCATTGATTCGAACCCTCAACCTCCCGTATAAAGGAAAAGATGATATATCGTTGAAGAAATTACATGATATGAATGCACAAGTCGCAAATATTGTAGAGTACCTTGATGTCACCTTTTTTGATCCTATCGAGTGTCCCAATGTCCAACACGGGTGTTTTTCCGGCTGAGCTCTTGAGCTCAAGAGGTCCGATTCGAGGCCGAACAAGGCCAAGTTTGGAAGTATCTCCGAGCAAAATTCTACAAACAATCAACAAGAAAGTATCGACAAGGCGGACAGGAAACCACTTGAGCAACCGCATTGACAGCCCAAAAGTTGATCTTCCAAGCATCTCTCTTGGCAGAACATGTACCTAATAAACAAAATTGAATCAATTCAAAAAGAAGGGTCAGATTAAAAAGATCGATCGAGAAAAGAGTCTACTTAAAAAAGAAAGATACCGAGGAGTTTTGTTAGTGCAGTATATAGTAGATGACAGTGATGGAACACACTCACTCCATCCAAGTACATAATTTACGAACATATGCACTTTGACATAGTATACTATATTCTATGTTCTAAAAAATGTAACGCATGCTTGATAATTCCAAGAAAGTTAAAACAACATTGAGTTCTTTAATACCTAAACCAGAAGTAATTTACAAAAGTATGTGTGTATATAGTACTCATTCTCAAAACACTGTATATATCCATCAACGTACACATGCATAATATAGATAAAGATTTAAAAATAAATAAACAAATTTTAATTGATCGAATTAATTTCCATATTTTACACTCTCCAAAAACAAACATGGCAATTAATTAATTAATTAATCCGTAGGATAGGAAAATGATAGAGTAAAAAAGGAAAATGAATTAAGTTGCGAAATCTTACAGCATCTCTAACAACAAGGGAAGGGGAAGCATTATGATTGCAAAGATCTAAACAAACTTCCATTCCTGAGTTTCCACATCCAACAACCAAAACTTTTTTCCCTCCAAATGCATCGCCACTTTTATAACAACTAGTATGAACTATTTGTCCACCGAACTCCTTGATTCCTCGAATCTCCGGCACCACCACCTCCGCATTTTCCCCCGTAGCCACCACCAACCACCGACAAACAAACTCATGATCACTACCCTCCTCCCCATTCTTCGCCATTCCCACGCTCTTCACGCGCCAAAACCCGATACTCGAATCAAACTCAGCACTCTCCACACACTCATTAAACAATGGGTTGATATCAAATTTCATTGCATAATCTTCCAAATAGGTTACAAACTGTTGCTTAGTAGGGTAAGTTGGGAAGCTTTGAGGGAAAGGCATGAGAGGTAGCTCACAAAATTGCTTAGGTAAATGAAGGCGTAATCGATCATAACTCTTGAGCTGCCATAAAGAAGCTACACAATTGCTTCTTTCTACAACAATACTAGGTATCCCGCGTTGTTTCAAACAGGCTGCCACCGCTAGACCGGACGGTCCAGCTCCCACGATCACCGGACCGGGCACGAAAACACACCTAGGGCTATTATTAACACCGTGATCATTCGATTCTTTCCATGCTCTCTCTTTTAAATAATCCATGACCATATATTTCATATAACCCTAGCCGGCCTACAAATATTAAATATAATAATTGAAGAAATAAATATTTATATATGTATTGGTGGTGGTGGTGAGTTTGAGTTTAGTGAGTGATCAAATAAATTAGGTTTGAATAATAATGAGAGGCATTCAAGTGAAAAAATGGAGGCAGAAAACAAGGGAAAAATGAGGTGAACAATGGATAAAATTTGTCTTCGAACTTATCTAGCTTCAAGTAGATATAGAAGAGATGTAGAAATCCTATAATGGTGGAGTGGATCGACACTTCTTATCCACTTAATGAGTATAATCTTTGGTTTTTTTTTTGGTCGAAAAAAAACTAATAATACAGAGGAGGAATAACCGGAGAAGGCAAGGCTAAATCAACATTCAATCAATATTCAACGAGAGAGAGAGAGAAGGAGGGAGAGAGATCGAGAGAGACAATGATATGTGAATAATGTAGTATATTGGTAGAGCTATACATTCTTTTTGTTCACAGTAGAGTCATGAATTGAATTAAACTCTATATGAAACGATGATTGCCAAGTGGTAAGGAGAAGTAATGAATGTGGGTCATATATATATACTAGTTTTCTTTTCTATATATATATATGTTGTGCTCGCATACACTAATATATATCATGTGGATGCATGTATATATGTGGCTTAGTATGTGTGTAAATAAATATAATAATATTCCCTAGTATATTCATTAGTTTATGGAATACAAATTCTCTTGCTAACAAGATTCACTTCAATTTACCGTTCTAACTAATCTCATGTAGTAGTGAACTAAGCTTAAAAATCATCACAAATTTGTGTTTCACTCAATATCGATTTTCATTATAAACCATCAAATATCAAACTTAAATATTTTTAATTTTCATTACTAATACTTTTCAATCATTCCTTCATGTTTATTTTTGAACAGTTTACATTTATAATAATCCATGGTTTAGCTTATTTCAAAATAACAACAAATCAATAATTAATTTCAACAATAGACAATCGAATGGGTTGAGAGTAGTTCAGTGGTAGAGCTATCCATTTGTCGTCCCCACGGTCTTGGGTTCGATTCTCACCTATATCGATTTTAATGTTGAATAAATACTGTTGCGGGGGAAGGGTTGAATGCAACTTATAAAATAATTATTTTTTTTGCTAACAACGGTAGATTTTTCACTGGGTCCAGTAGGTTTTTCAGAACTAGTGTCATCATCTATAACATGTTGCTTACCATTTTTTTCATAGTTAAACCCTATACCTACTTTTTGATTTTCAGTATTGTCAACATGATATGATTTTAACAATGAAGAAGAATTCTTGTAAGTCTTTATTTTAAGTTCATTTTCAGAGATCTTTTTTCTGAGAAATTCCTCAATCTGAGAAGCACATACTACCTTGTTCTTGAGAATTTCATTTTCATATTGTAAGGACTCAAAAGCATTCTGTTTAACTTCTAGTTCTTGATTCTTGTTCTTTAATAACTCATTAGCATTAGGCAATTTGACAATTTCTTCATTTACAACTAACATACTTGTATAAATATTTAACTTAAACTTTCAATAGTTTTCTTATACTGAGATGCAGTCATATCAACAATAGTAAAAATGGGTACCTAACTGGTTGAAGTAGGCGAGTCTTTTTCTGATTTTGTCATGAGAGCAAGATTTACATACTCATCTTCATCTTCATCATCAAATTCTTCCCATCACCTGCCTTCAGCCATAAATGCCATTCCTTGTTACTTTTTGAGCAAGGCTTCATACTTGGCTTTGAGTTCCTCATAGTCATTGTCATTTCTTCTCACTTGTTTTGGCTTTTTACATTCTGTTGTAAAATGTCCCATCTCATTACAGTCGTAACATCTTATCTTTGATCTGACTACCATTCTTTTCTTGTATCCCAATTTGCCATTTCCTCCAGGCTTTGAGGTGTTCCCTCTGTTGAACTTGAAACCTTGTCATTTGGGCTTGAAAGATTTATTTTTCTTGAACCTCAAGTTTGAGAACTTTCTCGCCATGTAGGCCAATTTTTTATTCTCCATATTACCAAGTTAATCCAAGGTGTAGAACTCATTTTCATCACCATCCTTGAGTTCAAGTGTCACACTTTCATCTTCATCAGTTACTTCTTCAATCTTGATCTGTTGATGTTGAGATTCTTGTAGCTGTAACATCTTTGGGTCTTGGGACACTAGAGCATTTGATGTGTTGGCCATCTTTCCTCTTTGACTAATTTGAATAGCTCTTTTCTGTAACAACTCTAGCTCATAAGTTTTGAGAATGTCATACAAAGTTTCAAGATACACTTTAGACATATCTCTCCCTTCTCTTATGGTAGTGACCTTGTGCTTCAAGTGGTCAGGAAGTGTTAACATAAATTTCATGTTAACTTCCTTCTTATCATAGAATTTGTCATGCAGCTGCAGGTCATTGATTAACATGTTAAATCTCTCAAACATCTCTGTCAACCCTTCACTTGGTTTGGCCATGAATACCTCATACCGAGACACCAGTATCTGTCTTTGATTATCTTTCACCTCTTCTGTTCCTTCATACAGAATCTCAATGGTTTCCCATATTTGTTTTGCACTAGTACAATTGACAATATTATTGTACATAACATTGTGAAGAGCCTCAATTATTATAAACTGCAAACAATCATCCAGAGAAACTTTTTCCTTTTCTGTATCATTATACTCAGAAACCTTTTTAGGAACCCAGTGGGCAGGTATTGTTTCACCCTCCACTGTGGTTTCAGATACATATGACTGAGGTATAAAATGACCATTTTCTAAGATACCAAGATAAAGTGGATTGGTTGTTTTTATGAATAATGTCATCTTTCTTTTCTATAGTGTGTAATGTTCTTTATCAAATGTGGGTATCTTTATACCGCTTACTTTCTGTGCACTAATTTTTAGATCTTTTCAGGTTATGTATATCTAACCTGCCGCTCTAATACCAGTTGTTAAATAATATGAGTATTGCAGAAGGGGAATTGAATGTAACTTACAAAATAATTACTTTTCTTGCTAACAACAAACAAGACAGTAACACTAGTAAGTATGAAATGCAAACAAACTTAAGAAAGCATATGAGGACAAGTGTTTAACTTCAAAAAATAATTTTATTATTTTTTATTTGATATAACTGATTCGAAAATAATTCAAGCTACAAAGAAACAAGAATAATGAATTTAATAATATTTCTTGTTTGAGAGAAAACCTAACTCAGTTACATAAAGAAAAATACTTGTGAGATATGTGTATTTATACTGAAACATATATTCTACTTATATGTGCACTTTTCCTTTGTCCTGAAATAAAGCTCAAAATAGAAACTGTGCTTTTATGGTTCAACTATGGCTTCATTCC
Organism: Oenanthe sinensis; assembly: GCA_028671895.1. Lineage (NCBI taxonomy): Eukaryota > Viridiplantae > Streptophyta > Magnoliopsida > Apiales > Apiaceae > Oenanthe > Oenanthe sinensis. Next base: position 1,606,778 of record CM053814.1, on the reverse strand, counting down.
ATTTGTATATAAAGTTGTGCTGAGATGACAAAAATCTTTGACTCCTAGTACACACTTTATCTTTTTGCCTGTCTTCTCCCAAGTTGCAGTAATAGGCTTGACAGACTATATAGTAATGTCTAAATCATTCCTTGTGCTTTCACTATCTAATCTGCTACCTGAAACAGACTGTCAGCTTCACTAAAAATATACTGTCAACTTCTAGCTCCACTATGGTGACAGTATATTTGGCTCCGCATACTTTGCTGTCAAACCTCGATAGATCCTTGAACTTTACTGTCTCCAAAGTTGCTGTCAACTACCCCCACTAAACGTGCTATCAGTAAAACTTGCTATCTATGAATCTTCATTCTCCGTCAAGTTTACTATCATTGGAATAGTTGTTGTCGTATGTTCCTTTGTGCTGTCACTTGAATATGCTGTCGTAGACTTCAGTTGTAGAATGTCACTGTCAAAGTCTTGACCCATGATATGCCTGAACACTTGTGAACTTCTACTTCATGGATCATGTTATTGTATTTGTACAAGACAGTAACTATTGGGACTTACTATTACATACTTGGCTTTTAAACATACTGTTATAAGTGACAAGTAAACATACTATGAATATATATGACAATATATTTTACTTAGTTAATTTCTAATTAATCTAAGTAACTTCTAGTTGATTACAATGTTAGCACCACAATCCCTAACAACTAATGAGTATCCTTAGGCTTAATAAAAAAACAATAGACAATCGAAATAATTAATCAACAATTATCTTGTTCAAAAAAACAATTTCAACAATTATCAATTATTTTAAGTAACCTTTCAAATTCTTTTCTTCAATCCTTCATATTGGTCGGTATTTTTAGCAATTCTATGATTTTTAAGTAATAGAGGTGAATTTTTTGATTCTCAACCTCAACATATATTTTCATAGAAAGATTCATGTATATACATGCATTGTTCATTTGTTTGTGTACAACAAATTAAAGAAGAATACGGTAGAACTGAATGATCAATTAGTGCATATATGCATCTTCTCATTTTAATCGGAAATTCAATTCGTTAAAATTATTGCTCTTATATAATTTACGTAAATACCGTCAATTTTTATTAATAAAAATATTAAGATCTGATTTCTCATATATAAAAATCAAATTAATATTTTTTAAATAGGATAATTTAAATATTAGTAATTACATTCAAATTGAGTAAACATAATTTTACACTTTTACAGTATTAATATTTAATAAATATTAATTTATTAAATATTAATATTAATAAATATTAATATTAATTTATTAAAAAAAGAAAATAACATATATATAATATAGATATTAATTAGGGAAATATATATAAAAAATACTCATTCGTTTATAATCTAATAATAATAATAATGATACATTTACAACCAAAAATAATTTATAATACAATTAGTGATGCACTTAAAATACATACTCCGTACAATTTTATTTATGTGATAAAATCTGCGTGAGTAGTTCATAGGCATGATTCTCCGATCAAACTTAAAATCAATAATATGCACAACCACATTAACATTTGATATTATTTTACTCATTCTGTCCCTACTTGAGCGGGTCGATCTTTTAACTCATATAGAGTTTAATGTTTCGAAATTCAAGTTGCCTTCATTAATTAATCCATAACGGTCATTGCGAGAATTTGCACGGTCATGCAGCTCAAATTTTTTGGATCATATTGAACCTGGTCAATTAACAAAGCTAGATGTGGAAACAAAATAGCATCCACATATTGTTCTTAAATACTATACCAGCTTAAGGACATCTTTTAAATATTTAATATATTTATTATAACTAATATTTTAATGTATTTAATATATTATAATTCTTTTTCAATATTTCAATATATTTAATTTTTATATAATTAAAAATAAAACTATTATTTTGTTATTAACCACATTATTAATTACTTATATGATTGTGCTAATATACATTGCATATCTATAATAAAATATTTTTTATTTTATTATATTAAGTAATATTTGTATAATATTTTTTATCATGTTTTAATATATTATTTATTTTTAATCATAATAATTGTTTACTTATAATTTACTTTAGAATATATACATATTTATAAAAATATTATAAAATTAACACTTGAATAAAAATAATTAATTAAATATAATTTAAATTATAAAATTTATAATGATTGACAGTCATATCTCCTGTGTATTTTAATTTCATATCAGATATGTATATATGTGTTTTAGTTTTATCTAATTACTGTTTTTATGAGTTTATATATATATATATATATATATATATATATATATATATATATATAGACTTGTGCAAACGGATGCTATTAATAAATTATATATTAATTATTTTATATAATTTAAAAATTTTAAAAATTAAAATTTTTATATTATTAGAATCTATGTATAATCTACTTTAAAATGTATATTTTAGTTTTTTAAAATTATAAAAAAATAATTTCTAATTTATAGTAAAAACTAGTTAATTTGACCATAAAAAAATCAAAAAAAGACCTGTAAAAGGGGACGAAGGGAGTATTAGATAAAAATTATATTATAATATTATCCCTAAAATATATAGCTAGATCGAAAATTATGAAATAATTAAGAAAGCATTAATATTGTAAATGTGACGTAATTAATAATTGTGGGTACCTATAATTTTAGCAATAATAATATCACACCAGGAAATTAACAGCTCACTGAAAGCTATGGTAGTATGTACACATCGTACGGCAGCATCAAATATTTCATGGCTGAAGCATGGCCATCAACATGAATATACATCTAACTTTGAACGTCTTAAGTATACTCAATTACATGATGATAATATTGTAGGTCGATCTTATTCATTTAACTGACTTTACGCATGCAAACCATATATCTCCGCACATCCAATTCATATACATGTATTGTTGGCTGAGAATATCAGAACTAGGAAACTAGGAATATATGTAGGAAGAATAGAAAAATTGAGAGAATGTAAATTTTAGTGATGAAATATGTCAAAAAATTTAAGGGTGAAAGGAAAACGTAATATTTATCGACAAATTTATGGACATAACTTATATTCGATTCGAATGGAATGAAAACACAAACGATATAGTAAATATTTAACTATATATGAAATATCATTTGATCATTCCATCTTCATCTAAATTATTAATTTTTAACTAAACTGTACATGTACATGTTATTTTTAAACAGTGTACATATGTTTAAATTACCTCATCCGTTGTAAGAATGAGGTAGCAACCATACATTGTCATTCGACTGCCAAGTTTAACGAAGAGACATGTTGAACAGTATAGATAATCGAAGGAGAAAAGTTTATTTATATATTGGTGTTTGAATAATGTACATATATATATATAGGGTGTATTATATTATATATATAGTACAATTTTGGAAGTAATGTTGTACTACCATGCAATTGCATTATATTTTGGGCCAATGTCCAGTCTTTTAAGTTGTTTGCTGCTGTACTAGTTACTGAGTTTGCTTGCACTCTGCAAATCAATTATTTGCTTAAATCATAGTGTGTTAGATTCAACTCACTTTATTTTCTTAATGCAGTGCAATCCCGGTTTACAACTTTAATGATTGAAGATTATGGTTGGATCTTGATATTTAAGTACGTACTTGGTGTTTTTTAGTAACAATTACGTGTCTTAAAAGATAAATGAATCTAGCAAGGAAAAAAATAAATACGAAATATGAATTATATATCATCAAATAAAATAGTATTGTATCAACTTATAACAAAAATATTAGTAATGTAGTACTAATTATTGCAATGAATTGATGTATTGATAAAAGATCAAAAGCTCATTATGTGACATTTAAAATTTTAAATCCTAATTAGCTAATTTGTTTTAAATCCTCCTAATATTTTAAAACTTTACTAGAGGTGGTACTCTTAATTCTTAATTACAATGAAAAAAACCGTAGAGTTAATTTTCACTTTTGGACACACATAAAGACACAGATGACCCATGTTTTTGTTTATATAAAGGTCCATTTATGATCTAATTATCACGAAGAAGAAAGTAGATGAATTTGAAGAGAATGTTTGGCTTTATAATTAGGTCAAGTTTATAATTGCATCATATCCGTCCCCTCTCCATGTATCATTAATCATGAAAGCATCTACGGGCTTCTTTTAAACCACTATCTAATAATGTGGCAATTAATAATGTTAATTTAGTTCAAGAGGTACCAAAGTAATGGGTCAATAAAATTATTTAAATACATATATCTATTTTCCTATTCATAAATATATACTAGTTGAAACCCTACATATATATAATTAATAAGAAGCTTACGACAGAGTCTTGAGTTTTATTTTGTCGACCAATATGTATTTTTCTTGCCCAACAATTTTGTCGAAAATGTCCAAATTTGATGTATTGTTACTTCATAATCATATCTTCGTTAATTTTTTGCAGTTATTAAACACAACCATTGTTATCATTATATAGTCGAGTAAAATACGAGTAGGTACTGTTATATTTTTTCATTAAATAATATATATGTATTGCGTAGGCAAAAGTTATGGGTAGATCCTAAATAGAGGACTAATTGGAATTTGGAGACTATATACTTATAATATACTAGCTTATTTTCCGTGTTATTTTTAATATATTATTATTTGTATACATTTTTAAAAACAATTAATATTTAATATGATTATGTTATCATATTTTTAATAAATTGGATTATGTTTAATAATTTATTTTATGTATTTTAATATTTAATTTTTCTCATTTACATTTATTTTTGTTCTCTCACTAATATTTATATTAGTTTCTAATATTTTTTTATTTATATGTTATTAATATTTTTTTTCAAAATTATATTTATTTTATTATTTCAATAATATTTTAGTTCTATTTAATATCATGTAATATATTATTATATTTTTAATAAAATGGATTATTTTTAATATCATATTATTTTCATTTTAATATTTTATTTTTTGATTTATATTTATTTTTTCTCTTAATAATATTTATTTTTTTTATTTAATATCATATATGTTAATAAATTATTATTTTTATTATATTAATTGAAATAGAAGTAATATATTTATTATTGTCTTTCAATATATTTTAATACTTTTTTTAAAAATATTTATTATCTTTTAAATTTATATCCAACTCCACACCCACGACAACCACACTACCACATTATCTCCTTTGCTTCAATTATATCCAAGATATAATTATAAAATTATTACATTACATAATAATGCAGTACTTTTCAATTAATCCTACATTTAAAGTTTTCCGCCTAACAAAACCCTGTATATATATATGGTTATAACGTGGTTCTCCTCTCATTATATCCTTGATCGTCAAGGGTAGAGATATAAATTACTAATTAGGTTCGATTTCCTGCGAGTACAAGAATTAATTTAATAATATTTTTAGATTTATTTGTTAATAAAATAATTAAGATTTGATTATCAATCAATATCAATAATTAACTTAATATTATTTTAGAAGAAAATATATTAAAATTGAATAAAAATAAATTTTCAAAAATTTAATTATAAATTATTATTAAAAAGAAAACTCATGTATCACATGGGATGGGGTATAAGCTAGCTAGTCCTAGTAATTTGTTTAAATTTTTATTTTTTTTGTTAATCATGTGACGAATTTTCTTAAGTTAACTACCGACATTTCAAGACTAGAGAATACAAAAAGTCGTAGCAAGTTCCAAACGCAACGAATTCCAACTACAAAATAATTAACAGCTCAAAATTTCCCATCAATTTTTTTTATCATGAATTTAAATTTGGAGTGTTGGTTAAATTTCTACTGATACTCGAATATCAAAACTCTTGCTAATAAAAGAAAGGGTTTTTTTGAAAAATACATAAGGATAAACTCTTTTTTTTACAAAAATACTTATTTTTAAAAAAATATTTTGCAAAAATACAATTTTTTTAAAATTGCAAAAATACGATTTTTTAAAAAAGAAATTGCAAAAATACGGTTTTGCAACTTTGCAACCATATTTACAACTGAAATCAACCACAAATGCAACTTTAAAATTTAGTCAAAATAGTTATTTTTTGGTTGCATAATACGTTGCTTAACAAGTTACATGATTAAAATTAAAATACAACCGTAAATGCAACCAAAAGCAACTTCAAGCAACCTTAAATGCAACTAAAATAAACTTCGATTATTTTTTTTAAAAAAAAATAGGTTGCATCTGGTTACTTTTGGTTGCAAACCGTATTTTTGTAAAAAAATTCAGAAAATCGTAAAATTGTAAAAAAAATCTTAAAAAGTAGTATTTTTTATAATTTCTCTCTAAAAGAAAAGGAATTGAGTACAGTTAAACCTCGATAAATGAATACGCTCGGGACATGAAAATTATATTCATTAATCGAGATTATTCATTTATCGAGGTCAAAAATACATTGTGTTTATTATTAATTTGATGAGATTATTTATTTATCTAATATTTATTTATCGAGATTTTACGGTATGCTTTAATATTAAGATTACTTTGTTACAAGCGAATTAACCGAAAGAAATTATGATAAATATATAATTTTAATTATTTTATTTATACATTTACAAATCTTAACGATTCAATCCGCACGCTTCATATTTCACCAACTACAGCTTGTATATATAATACAATAGTGAGATCGAGACTGAAGAGGAATAAATAAAATTTGAAATGGTGAACTAAAAAAGTGCTGATATATTAGACTGAAAGTTATCAGTGATGAGGAAGAATTGCCGTCCAACTTATCAAAGATTCAAGAGTACATGTGCACATGCCCTATATTATTACAAGTTACTATATATAGTTAGCTTTTTGCTCCTCTTTACTGGGAACTAGGAATCTATTTAAATACCTTCCCCTTCCCTAGCTAGCCTTTGTAACCTAGCTTAGCTATACATTTTACAAACTTCATTGTTTGGACCACAACCACTTCACTTGGTGACGCTTAATTGTGTACATCATATTTATAATAGAAAACGAGGGGGATCAGTGTTGAAAATATTAATTTATTGTGAGTTATTAATTTATCAATTATTAATTAATTGAAGTTTTACTATTAAATTTAAAATTCGATCTACTATCTTTGTCTAAGACAGTGATAAAAACTTCTCGCTAAACTTTACATCGTATGATTATTATTGTTGTTAATAAACGCGATAAATTATGATGTAACAATTCTTTATTATGATTAGAAACATGCATATATACATACACGACTTTGTATATAGTTTCACGGCACACATGTTATATATAATGGGAACTTAACCTAACCACTGCTCAAAGCCTTAAATTTTATAATCTTTTTAATGGTATGCCGTGTTTCATTATATATAAATGCAAGTACCAAAGAATCAAAATACCTAGCTAGCTAGAGCACCACTTGAAGTGTGCAATATGCCAAATTGTACATTTCTCTAGCTATATATATATATTATCAAGGTACGTAGCGCAATGAACACCATATCACATATCCTAACTGACACACTGTGACAAACAGCCACACTCACACCTATGTGTATATAATATGACCATAATCTGTATGAAATTTGATAATGATGAGAATTTTAGTGTTATTCATGTTCCTTTGCCCACCAAAATCTCTTCGTTTTCTTTTCTGTCTTTAGTGAATCAAACTGATAATGCTAATGTGAACGGTAGGGTACGTCTTAATTGATAGTTTTTATTTAAATTTAATATCTAAATAACAAACCATGATTCAGAATCTTAACATGCAGTTGTAAGAAACATAATCATTAGTTAATATGGTTCAAACTTTTTTACGTTTCGTAATATAGCACTGTTGCCGCTATCAAAACTGACAACCATGCCCGCTATCGCCTATCAAACCTTGTAACCATGCACGATAGTGTTGAACGAGTAATATATTTAAAGCTTTTCTCTTAACCTAAATTTTTGGAGATTTGATTACCTATCATATAATTAGTATACCATCTAGATCTTTTAATTTCCCCTTAATTAAAGGTGAAGATTATGATGGTTTTAAGCTATTTTTTAAAATATAAATAGGTATAACAAGTTGTAAAGCTAAATTTGTTTTTCAGACTAGTTTTCAAAACGGTTGTGTAGTGAGAAATAATGTGGTTGAAAATAGTGTTGTGATCATAAATATCATATGACTATTTATTCAAAAATAATAATTAATGGGCGTATTTTAAGATATAATATAAAAAACAATATATCTAAAAAGGTTTAGTAAAACTTATCGTTACTTACACAAAAATTGAAAATCAATTTTTTTTCAGCCTGAAGTTGAAGTGAAGTTGAAGTCGTGATCCCTGGCCCAGGAGAGAATGAAGAAGTATGAGATTTTTTCCTTTAAAAATAGATTTGAGACCAAAACTACTTTTTTTAAAAGCTGTTTTTGAATTTTATAAAATAATCTCTTAACCTATTTTTTTAGCAAAAAACTGCAATTTTAGTCTTAAACAACATATTAAATGAGGGCTAAGTTTTTACCAAATTACAAATCTTACTCCCTTCATAGTTCATATTAAAATTTTCACACATATTAAAAAAAATTAAATATTATAATTTTGTTCTAATTGTAATCTTATTATTCCATTATTTAATACGCATGCATGCCAATATTAAAACTAACAAACTAAATACTTAGTATTAGACATTTATTTAAATACTTGTATTTAATAAAAAGATGGAGAAATAATTTTGGAGAATTTTTTCTTCAAAATAGACTATCATCAAAATATATATATATATATATATATAAAGGAGAAGACTAGGGCGATTATGTGGATGCTTCTAACTATTTTTCTAACTTTTTTAGAATTTTAGAATTTTAAATATTGATTTAAAATTTCATTTTCCATAATTAAAATTTTTGATAAGGCATTATTATTTATAGGAAAGGAATACTTGTACAAGATAAGTATATATAATGTATAGAAGGAAATATTATACGGAAATATTATATAAGATAATTATTAACTATTACCTAAATTGAATATATTTCCATGTAAAAGGTATTTTACCCACTTATAAATTAAAGATAATTATCAGAAAAATAAATCACGACAAATTTACTTACATCTAAAATTTAATAAATCATGAATTATACTCGGTTGAATGCTTTCAATAACATTATAGACAATCGGATGAAAATATTAAGAGTATGCAAGATGCGAAAGTCAATCAATATATACACATGAAATCAATTTAGGCTTGACATAATTTTAAGTAATGAAAATGTAAATTTTTGTTACTTCTTAGTTTATCACAATTATACATTGTTATTATTTTTGTTATATTTTAATTTTTGACAGAAAAATTTTATCCATGCAATAATTCACGGGCCGATATAACTACCATGAAAACGTTGGAAGGATGATGTTGTGAAATTTGAGAAGGAGAGACAGTTCAATTGAGAGAAACAAGTTCAACGAGAGACGACTTAATACCCGCTACAAAGCGCGTGTAATTTGTTTAGTGGATTAGTTCTGGCAAGCATGTTATTCATAAAATTTGTTTGGTAGATTTATTCTGAGAAGCGTTTTATTTGTAAAATTTGATAACAACAAGAGATAGTTCAATGAGAGAAACAAGTTCAATGAGAGACGACTCAATGACCGTCTCGAATCGCGTGTAGTTTGTTTAGTGGATTAGTTGTGAGAAATATATTATTTGTAAAATTTGAGAATAATGAGATACGACTCAATGGAGAGAAACAAGTTCAATGACAGATATCTAAATGTCTTCTCAAGTCAAGTAAACGACTCAATGGAGAGAAACGAGTTAAATGACAGACGTCTCAATGGCTCATAAACTTTCTTCTCAAATCAAGTAAATTATTATTATCCATAAAATAAGTTTCAATTTTCTAATTTTATCAAATTTTTGAATTAGTAAATATTAAATTATAAATTATATAAAAAAATTTAAGTTACTTTATATTCTCCTAAACTTTTTCCAAATTATGAAAAATCTAAGTTACGTTATATTCTCCTAAACTTTCTCATCAAGTCAAATAAATTATTATTATCCATAAGATAAGTTTTTATGAAAAATCTAAGGTACGTCATATTCACCTAAACTTTCTCCCCAAGTCAAGTAAATTATTATTATCCATAAGATAAATTTTGAAATTTTAGAAAAGACATTATTATATGTAAGGTAATTAGAAATTTTAGTTAAAAAAAAAAATATTAAAAATCGAAACTATTTTGATTTTTCAAAAAGACACTATCTATAATAAAAAAAAGTTAATTTATTCTTTTATCTAAATTGAATGTGTTTCCATCTAAAAAATAATAGACCATCACTTATATAAATTAAAGACCAAACATCAGAAAATAAATCACAACAAATTTATTACAGAGCTATTTACATTCAACGTCTAATACATAATGGATTACACTCTCTTGAATGCTTTGAATAACAATAGAGACGATTGCAGGATGTGGGATGCAATCAATACACAAACAGGTGATCAATTTAGTCTTGACATGATTTTAATTAATGAGAAATTTAATAAATTTTTGTTATTTATTAATTTATTACAATTATGCATTCATACTAACTTTTTGATGCTTTAATTTATGATAGGAAAATCTTATCAATGTAACGATTCAAAAACATCTGCTTTTTCGATTCAAACATATTTTGGAAGAAGGGTCTTTATATAACATTAAAAACTGAAAAGTAATTGCAAGTATCGATCGATATATATAACTATCATGTAAGTTTAAAGTGATATTTCTACGTACAATGACCCCAAATATGTTGAAAGAATGAATCATCAACATACCACTACATGGATTTGAGTTCATATGTCCCGATATAATTGAAGCACGTGTTAATAATACTAATATATTCTAAGGTATTTTGCTAAAATAAGATATTATAAGTCACACACATATAATTATAAATTATATTCTTTAATATTTACATAATGTTACTAATATTTATGTAAATGTCGTGGGCCTACATTGGTGACATTGATATTGTTAGCGGCGGATGAGAAAAAAGAGATCTTACAATTATAACAAATTAGTAAGTTGTGAATTATATAATACACATATATATTTTGAAATTATTATTTGATTTTATAATATTTATAAATTTAATACTACTATTTTGGTTTAATATAATTTTGTTATATCAAATTTTATCATATTTACTTCAGTCATCAATATTGTAATTTTGTGAATTTTTTTTAATAAATTTAAAATTTATTATGAGGCTGCCGTGAAACGCAACTTTTTTCACTAGTATATACTAAAAAGGGACGGAGGGATGAATATTTATTTTTTGAAATTTCAAAGGGAAAATATTAGAAACCGAAAAAAGTTTCCTAAACTTTTGCCAAATGTTTATGTATCAATTTTTGATTGATTCAATGCTCATTAAAAATAATTAATCCCAAATAGCTCAATGAAAAATAGCCACATAAATATTTGAAAATTTATAACCTTAATATATGTTTTAAATTTTTGGGCTAAGTCAGAGCCGAACCAGAACCTAACTAGTTCTAAAGAGAATATGCCATTTATGACTTTAGCTATCCAATCATGTTCAATATACTCGGGTCTCTTAATGAACTTTAGAACTGATTGATTTGTTTATAACGTACGAGAGGCTGATATTCCATGTATTTATACAGTGTAACTAGAGGTAAGTAGGTACATTCAAATTAAAGTCATCCATAATCACTTATTTGGTTTAGTAAGTTTCTTGGGATGATTTGGGCAAAATTATGACCCGGCGCACGTAGTTAATACTCTAATCCAGCTAAAAGTATCAAGTTGATTAAATTGACCGTCTTTCTAGCTTGTTTAATTCTTGATTAGACATAATTAAGCCGAAAGTATTAATATTAATATATAATCAACATAGAATACTAATATTAACTAATCGTAACTAAATAAATCATTGTACTGTCAAAGTATTTAATATACAATCAAGATAAGTCATTATTTATATGTATGATACTCTGATTACTTTGCTACAAGTGACCATTATAGTATATATATGGAATATATATATGAGGAAAGAGAGTTAACAAATGAGGGTCCGCGGAAGCTATAGTATCTTATTTTAACAAACCGGCTCCTCAAGTTGGGAATTTTCAATTCTTCTCCCATTCTTTAAAATCTGACATAGACCAAAAATTTGTAGAGACCATTGATCGATTCGTGTATTTCTCAATTAATTTTAGACTAGATTTAATATTTGATTGCTTCTATTGTAGGCACAAGAATTGTTCCATTCCTAACTCGTACTTCTTATAAAATTATTTTTAAAAAATATTTACAATTATATATGAAATTTTGATTTTTTTTTTCTAATTTGACTTATAACCTTACAAATGAGTATCTGTTCTATAAAATTCTCCGGAACAAGAAAGTGATGAACGTGATAAGGAATCAGCACCTACGTGAGTCATTCGACCGGAAATTTCATTCGGACGTTTAATTCAATGAGATTTGAATTAATGTATGCATACAAAAAGAGGAGGGATTCTCAAAAAAAGAAATAAAAGGAGGGATAGACATGAAAAATGTACCAAATTTGGGGTATATATTTGGCATTAGTTTTTCAAAACAAGTACCACGTATATCTGGGCTGAGTAAAATCGAACCGGAACCGAAAAATCGAATAGAATAATTTCGGTTCGGACCAAATTAAATTTCGGTTCAGTTCGGTCCTTAATAAAAAAAATTCAGTACAGACCGAATAGACCGAATTATATATTATTTATTTTTATTATATACATAATATATTTTTATTAATATATATTTATATAATATATGTTTGATAAATGCAATTTTACATTAATTGTTGTATTATTGATTTATTATTTGGCCTAAATATGAATCCACTTGATTTTATTTATATATTTGTATTCATGTTTTCTTAAAAATTCACCTTATTTAATTTTTAATATATTTTTTAAAAAAATATGGACCGAACCGAAGGGAACGGACCGAAATAAATCCGGCCCGGTCCGGTCCGGTCCGGTCCATAATAAAATTTCGGTTCGCTTTGATTTCGAAAATATTGACTATTCGATTCTCGATCTATTCGGTTCGGTCCGGTTCTGGACAGAACGGACCGAATGCTTAGCTCTACATATATCTAAATAATTAATTGTAATATTGGAAGAATGAAAAGCTATCCTAAAACTTCTTTAATGCATAATCCAAGTACCTTCAGTGTGAAGTATGGAACCACGTGAAAGGACACAATATATCAAATTGAGAGGCCAGAAACTGAAACCAAATTAAGTACCGAAAAGATTTGTTTTTAGAGAAAAAAAGTATTGAAAAGATTTAGGTATAAATGCATGTTATGCTGTTACATATTTGTAAAAAGTTAAACTCGATCGCGGCTAGCTCTTAGTGTAATTTAATATTTACGCAAGTACTTTCTTTCTAGGATGCACGCAGCTGGGAATATATACTTGATTACTACGGAGTATTAGGTTTAAGTTGACAAAATTAGGTAATAGTACGTGTTTTAAATCATTTGCAGTACTTTAAATTATGGTTTTAAAGTTTATTAACAAGCATATAATAAGCTGGCAAGAATGTCAATGTTAAATCTGAAAACTGCAACTATGAGAAACCGGGGTGAGGAAAAAATAATTGAAAAACTGAAATCAAGATGAAAAGTTGAAAAACTAAACTAAAAAAATCGTAACCGACTTGGTTCCGATTTCGGTATTGTCCGAATAACCGAACTTAAAAATTGAATTGAAAATATATTTTAAAATATATTTTAAAATTTTATTTTATACATATATAATAACATTTATATTTTATACCCAATTAAATCATTTAGACATTTATTGTGTTAGATAATTATATATTAATTCTACTAATATTTAATACAATATTACTATGTAATTACGTACTAAGTCTAATCTATCTAGTCTAATTTTTAATTTTTTATATGTGAAAATTATTTAACATTTTATTATCATATTGTATTGGTTTTGAATTTTAAATTATAAGTTTCCTACTATAACCTTTTTCTACTTATAATATTATGATAATGGTAAAAATACTAAAATGGTAGTTGTATTTTTTTTAATTACCATCATATTATATAAAAAATAAAAAATAAAAAATAAAAAAAATTGAAATCAATAAACGGTTAACCGCTCCAAAAAAAATAATTTAAATGATTCAATTGTGATTAAAAGTTGGAATCAAACTGACATATACAATTTAATAACGATTTTAGGTAGGAACCGAGTCGAACTGGACATGACAATATGTTGATTTTTTTTTATTTTAAGAAAAAACACATGATTTCATTAGTTGTAGAAATTGTTTGATAGTAAGAAATATATTTTAATTTGTGAACAAAATTCATAAAGTAACTAAAACATTTTATATAGAATAATGGAAATAATAAAATAAATAAAATAAATAATATAAATTATATATATATGTATATACATATATACCGGAAAAAATTATATGGAGACCGCGTTTTTTGTTACCGAAGTTGGAGATAAAATATATTTTATCTGTACAATATACTTTACAAAGTTCATTTTTCTCGTTGCCGGTCATATGTATAGAACTAATTTCGGAAGGATGAATTGCTACCGAAAAAGAATCTATTCTCTCCCGGTTGGTTGGTTGGACCGTAGGTGACATTTATTCCTTCAGACGTGTTGGTTTATTAGGAACAATTAGAGTGTTTCCTTTGATCCTTTCGGGAGAATTAGATGATCTTCCTGAACATGCCTTTTATTTGGTAGGTTACCACGAACGCTATGAACTTAGAAATGATACTTCCGACGGAGGTAAAGCTAAACAAATTGCTTCTGCAGTACATATATTACCAATTCTCCCATCGAGGACATCTTCAATAAAAAGATTGTAACCCAACCTTATATATACAAATTTCAAATTTTCAAATTTGAATTGGATTTTAAATTTCAGGTCAATTATCATTTTAATATATATGGAATTTAAATTTAAACTCTTTAATGTTGAAAAAATAAATTCAAACCTCAAATTTTAAATTCCAAAAATTCAATTAACTAAAATATATATCAAATATCTATCCAATCGAATTATTTTACTAGTAACCCACTAACACAGCTAACCTATGTTATTAATACGAGTGATTGAAAAAAAGGAAGAATTTACCAAACGAAGTTCAAATAAAAGCTTTGTATGACCTTTCTGAGGTAATGAACAATCGTACTTTATACTTTTTGTTTATAATTTTTTTAGAAATTGGCAATGGTTTAATTTTTGGCATCACATAAAGACAATCCATATACATCAATTAATTTAATAATAAAATGAAACCGCATAAAATACATTATTATAATGGACACTTTACGTAGTGTCTCACACTCGTTCACACTTTTAATTCCCTTGAAGATTTTATATTTTAAGTTTTGAGCTCAAAGTTTTGATTAGACATGTGTAGGACAATACTCCTTTAATTAATTTAATTCCACAAGTAGAAGTGAGAAATATTTAGTATTTTCAAGCTCTAGTAGGGCAATCAGAATGAAATCTGATTCGAGAAATAATAATATCTTCAATATTTTATTAGGTTTTATATGCCTGTACATATATAAGATCAGTTTGTCATTTTTGTCCCCAACTGTGGCCGGAGGACACCTGTGCGAAGAAGTGTAGTTTAATAAATTTAATTTTTAAAATTTGAATTTTAAGATTAAAAAATTATTATTATAAATTATGTTAAGACTAAATTTATTTTAGTGTAATCATAATAATTAATTTTAATTTTTCTTTTTAAGTTGTGATATTATGATAAAAATCTATTTTTAACTGAATAAAGTGAAAAAGTTATTTTCTTAGTTTGGGAAGATATATAATAGTCTTGGTTATAGGAGGGGCTCCCGATACATAAAGATACCAAATTTTCGAATTTTTCATATATAAATTATATATAATATATATAAATTAGGTCCAAAATTTAATTTTGCTCCCTGGCCCTTAGTAGTAAATTAGGGAGAAGTACTGAACATATCAAAGGAACTTAACATTATCAAGTAATGACATATTATAATTTTGAATTAATATAAACGCGTCAATTGAGCTCTACTCGCTGAATTTAAAGTGCATGGTATAAAATTTTCTAGTATCCAACAAATTTTATTTATTGGGTTGATCACAGCGAAAATTTATTATAATCTCGTATAGAATCCGCAAGTACCAGTGTACTAGTAGGATCTTCAAACCCCAAGCCTTTAAATTGTATCATTTGTTAAATATCACATGTATAACTTGCAAGTCTTGTATAGATCCATTGCACGAACGAGTAATGATACAATACTAAAGAAATTATGTTCTCAGGCTTGAAATTATACGGGCTGGTTTTAAGATCGCCCATATTATCAGCTGGGTTCAAAGCTACACTATATACGGGCCATTAATTTTAAATTATAGCCAACTTTAGGATACATGGCATCTCAGTAATTAGTGTAATTAAATTTTAATTATCATTATGTTATTGCCACTTTAAAGATATAGAAAAGAGTAGATGACTTAAGTAAAAAATAAAAAATCTCTCGAATGAAAATAATCCAGATCAATTATATTAATAAAAACTGATTCCTCCTTTCATTACAAATATTTGTTTATTTTGATTTTTATACATACTTTGAATTGAAATTTTATTTATAAAAAAAATTAACAGAGGCTATGATTAATGTAACTTAAATTATACATTTAAATTACGTATAAAAATTATAATTAATAAGTAATTTGAGACGGGAGGGAACCCTCCCGAAAGATTATGAAGACGGGTGGTGTACAAAGATATTGGATGTGCTTGTGCTTATTTATTTTATTCAATTTTAACCCGTGCGATGCACTGATATTTAAAAAAATATTTTAATTAATATTTTAAAACTATTAACATTTTTATGATTTCACTAAATTTAATATATTATATTTATAAGATTTTTTAACTTCTATAAATTATATATTCATACATTGATAGTTTAAACATAAATAAACAAATTATAAAATATTTAAAATAAACCCAAGTAATAATTAAAATATTTATTAAAAAATAATTAAATAATAAATCCGTAAAGACTGAATGCAAATTATATTTTAATTAATTCAATTAGAAAAAATGACTATCATGATTAATGATCATATTTTGTATCAAAAAAATAATCGTTTCTTACATTTTGAGCAAGTAATTATTATTATTTTAGAAATTTTATAAATTTTCCTAGTATATAGGAGGTATTTAATCTTTTTCCCCTAATTCATAGACCGACCAACTTATACTCATATTAATTTGGTTATAATAATATTGTGTATTTTTTTAAAAAGAGAATATATTCATCTTAATTAATAAAAAAATTATTTAGAATAAATAGTTGTCATGATTATCGATTATATTTTGTGTAACACCCTACTATTATCAATAATAAGGCTTACACAATTTAAACAAAATCTAGATAATATCAAGCTGCCATAAATGAATAATCCTGCTAAAGTTTAAGTACTAAATCTCAATAACAATAATACTGATAAATTCTGAAATCACCTAAAATTGTTCTCAAATGTCTTTTTAAATCTCCTAAACAAAAGCAACTAGAAACTGGGTAGCGCTCATCACTCTCCCCGCCTTACCCCTCATTACATGTGGAAAGAAAATAATATGAGTGAGTCAAATGCCCAGTACGAATATATTTTAATATAATGCAGAATTTTTAGAAAATATAAAGGATTGTGTCTTACCAACACAAGAAGACAATAAAACGACACAAATGGAAACAATAACAATATAAGGATCACGAGATATCTCAAATCATATACGATGTTTAACAAAATGGTACCACAATAAATAACTCGGATCCAAAACAATAACAATAAGGCTGAAAGACAAATAAGGTGGGAACAATAAGGGTCTCTTACACATAACTGTACTCGTGAAACTCCACTCACCAAGTACAGGACAATGGTTTTCTTCCTCAGATATCCATAAGAAGAAATAATAGAATGTATAAAACATCCAACAATACAATATCGATCATGATCTATTCACGTCTCATACTCCAGAAACGTGCCCGTACACTCAAAACACTGATACGAGTTAGTGTCTAGTTCACCTTTATTCCGAACTCCATGTGAACATTGTCCGTGATTAACCTACACGGATCGATCTAAGAGCCCAATACATAGGTTACAAAGGTTGCCGACTCTTTAATCAAATCAAAACAATATCGTAATAATAATGCGAAACAAAACAATATAAAGAATCAAGGCAACAATAATTCCAAAAATAAGGAGTTCGAAATGAAATAAGGGATGCGTACTAAGAAGTACACATAGAGTACAAAAAGGGTCACAATTTTATAAAAATGTCTCAACAATAAATATGATGAATTTTTAATATTTAAATGAGGGAAAAGAATTAAGGAATTCATATTAATAATTACAATTGAAAAGTGAGAAAGGAGATAGAATTCGTACCTTAAATAGCTTGAAAACTAACCCAAAATATCACGAGAATCCGCTAAAATACAACCGCTACTCCTTATACGAATCTAAACACCAATATTATTACATATTAGCATATATAAATACACTTATGTATTTTAATAATTCTTAAATCAAATACTAAATCAATTATAAATTTAAATTACTATAAAAATAATATACTTAATAAAATAATCATATGTCGAGCATTATTGAACAAACCCAGTTATTATCTGCTAGAAATATAATGATTTAAACAATC
This sequence comes from Oenanthe sinensis, assembly GCA_028671895.1. Classification (NCBI taxonomy): domain Eukaryota; kingdom Viridiplantae; phylum Streptophyta; class Magnoliopsida; order Apiales; family Apiaceae; genus Oenanthe; species Oenanthe sinensis. The sequence goes on along the minus strand of CM053814.1, from coordinate 1,588,003 downwards.
CTTTAGGCCACTAAACTCAGACGGCTACTATAATATTATTATTAAAATAATAATTGTAACAATCAACAACAATTATCATTTATCGAACATACGTAGTTAGTAAAATTAATAGAGCAAATATGCGAGTGATATAAAGCCAAATATAATGGAATAATTTATAAAAATGTAAATATGTGTACATGTTTTATAAATTATAAAAATAAGCACAATAATAAAATAAAATAAATGCTAACAACTATAAAATAATACCGAATATAAGTTGGACTATGACAGATATATGCTATAGTGATGATTTATAAATCTATAACGAAAACAATTTATTTTACTATTATTAATTAATCAAATAAAATACTATACTTATTAATCACAAACCACTTAACCGTAAGGATTCTATATTGAGTCACTGATATACTTAAATTTTTGGTGCAACTCTATAAGCTTGCAAAATAATAAAAATGCATACCACGACATTACGGAGTACTGCTACGATGCATGCAAAAAAAAAATCTAGTAATATAAATTATGAAATAACCATGGCAGGTGACATCAAGAACCTACATTGCTGAAGCTAAAACATAAAATATATGCATAAAACCCATGTTTTATTTGTATATAAAAATATACCTTATTAAATATTTATAAAGTAAATCAACATTTTTTTCTACAAAAATAGTAACCCATGGTAATATGGTATATATTATTAATAATAGAAAATAATAATTTACCAATTAATAATAATAATTTATTTAGTATGAGATCAAAATAGAAAATCGAATACATTAACGAGAGACGTATATCTAACTGTATTATGACATTGATAATCATTTAATATATGCATATAAGTAAGTTGTATAACAAAAATAATGAATTTGAAATAATATATCAATAATTCTAACTAAACACATTGCATGCGTGTGTATATATATATATATATATATATATATATATATATATATGTATGTATGTATGTATGTATTAAAATAATCACATAAAATGCTTCTTCATAGAAAAGAGATGACTTACATAAAATATGTGAACATTGATAAAAGAACACAATTAAGCCACTCTTCTACCAAACCAATTAAAGCTTATAACCTACATGGAAAATAAGTGGATCCCAAGCAACATAGAGATCAAATTTTTAATATCTGAATCTCAATATTACTAATAAATAATAATGTATAGTCAGCACAATAAAACAATTAAAAGTTTTCTTGAAACACACCTTTGGTCGCCCACCCTTTCTGCACAACTATGCTATTTTAATATATAACTACGATAGGCTATATATACTAGTATATGAATAATATGATAAAGTTTTATATTATTACTATATCCTATACATTAGCTCTAAGAGATAAACATAAAAATATCTCCTATAATATATCATTAGTCAAATAGGTTAAACCAAACCTTATCTACTTAGTCCACTGCCAAGATAGTTGTAACAAATTTTAAAACAAAATAGTAATGCGGGCAATTTAAAAATATTTCAAATGAATAATAACTTATAATTTTTGCTTTATTCAAAAATAAAATAAGAAAATAATAATTATTCAAATAAATAATAAATAATAAATAACTAGGGATATTAAATCTTGTATTGAAAACTTTATGTTTATTATATTTTAAATAATTATTACTTTTTAAAAAAAATACAATTTATTTAGTATGTAGGAGTTATTAATTTCCCCCCCTAATTTAATACTTTGATTATCCTTGAAAAATATAAAAAATAATATAAATATAAAATTACATGAACAATCCTATCAAGATAAGAGATTAAGATTAGAATCTATTATGATTGACTTAAATTTTTAGGTAAAATGTGAAAATTTTAAATTAATATATGATTAAATAATTTTATTGTTATATGTAATTTATTGATTATTTGAAATATAAAAATAATAATATTTTATAAGTTGCACATGTAAATAATAATATTAAGTTTTTAGAAATAAAATAAATTTTAAAAAAATATCTCACCGAAAGTGTTAATTAATTTTTTTTGTTTATTTTAATTTTTTCAATTGCACAAAATTATATTATTTAAATTTACAAATATAGACCAACGGACTCTTAATACCCGCTTCTTTTCATCAACTGTATCCTCCTCAAGTCCACAACCCTTGATAAGTGATCATGATATACCTATGAAACTCTGTGACAATAATACAATTTAATATCTATATTATATTATTATAATTGAAATATTAAAAATTTTGATGGGTCGGTACTGCGCCACGTGACTAAAAATTATACACACGTATTAGATATAATTTTACTTATTATAATACGGGCTTAACTATATACATATTTATATTAACTAACATTTTACTTTGTAGACTTAATTATATATTTATTATAACACGGGTCCAAATTATAACATATTTATATTAAATAGAATAAATTTATATAAAATAAAAGAATATATAATATTAACATAAATTCTTAATATTATTAAATTTTATATTAAATATCAATAAAAATATAAATAAAAAATTAATTTATTTAAATATTAGTCATCCCGTGCTTTGCATGGGTTATAGACTTATATTATTTATAGTGAAAAATTGGTTTATGTAATGTATTTAATGTACAGAGTTGAATTTTAAATTTTTTTGGATAAGAGATTTACGTTTATATATTATTTAAAAGAAATTATCAGTATAAACATAAATAATATGTTTATTATATTATTTATAGGAATGGAACTCTAGAACTGTAGTAGTAATATTTAGATATGACCCGATTACTACTTTTATGGTACACATAGAAACTGGGTTGCAGAGCGGTTAGAGGAGATAGTTCGTGATTATGTGTGTTATCACCTTTATGCGGGTATAAAATAATATTATTATAATTTATAAATAATTATATAGCATTATATAGTTGTTAGGAATTTTGATAATAATTATAACCTATAAATAATTAGTACGGAGTATATAATATTATATAGTTGTTAAGAATCTTGATAATAATTATCACTTATAAATAATTAATATATAATATTGTGTAATTATTAGGAATCGAACTTTTGACTTTTGGTAGTACTTGAATAAGATCTCAATTAATCTTATTATATATAGGATATAATTGGGTCGTTTCAGATTGGACCTAAGAATCTCTTATCTATCATCTATACTATATTATTAAAGCCGAAAGATTAAAAGTTTTGGTCGTCGGTTGGTTTGGTACCGGGTGAACCATAGAAAAGATCTTGACCGTCCAATTTTAAGTGAACCATAGAAACAATCTTAACCGTTGAATTTTAATAAAATATAATTGTAAAAGAATATAGTCGTACATACAACTCTAACACCAGTAGTCCTCTTTTTATACAACTCATCAGAGATAGAATAATATTATATTATATTTAAAAAGAATATAGTCGTACATACAATTCTAACACCAGTAGTCCTCTTTTTATACAACTCATCAGAGATAAAATAATATTATATTATATTTAAATTATATTCTATATTTTTATTTTACAAATCCTACTTATCCTATAATTTTTATTTAATATATCATTAAAATTTATCCTATAATTTAAATTTAATATATCATCGAAATTTATGATAACATTGAAAGTTTAATAAAATACTAAAAGAATTTCATTCGTGCATCGCACGGATGAAACATTTTAATCATGAGTCATTTTATTCATGAATTGAAATGTCTAATTTGCCCTCTTTATTATTATTTATTTTTAAAAAAATGTTGTTAAATGGAGTTGAACTTGAGTCAACCAACAAATTTAAAATTCTTTTTACCACTATACCACTATGTTACATAAAATAAATATCATACTCATAATATGTGTATCCGTGTGTATGAATCGTGTCGTGATGATAAAATAATTTCTTATCTCTTATTTCTTCTCTTATATATATGTATGATGACAGAACATGGTTGAATATATTCGATATTCAAATTCATAAAATAATATTTCATATTTTGTATAATAAATTCATAATCAAAATAAGTAAATTTTAAACTATAAATTGTATAAATGATTATTGTATATCTATAAATGTAAATTTAAAATATAAATTTTGTATTTTAAATAAAAAATATTTTAATTTGTATACATAAATTAAAAATTTTAAGCAAAATACTATAAATTTAATTTAATATAGATCTATGGATGATCTAAAAATAATAATGTATAATTATGTCATACAAATAATATAAAAAAAATTACATTTTAAATATTAAAATATATTTATGTAAAAAAATAAAATTAGTAATTGTAACACGTACTACAGTCTTTAATCCTACATCGATGCATCTGTAATTTTTTTTATTTCAGATAAAAGATAAAGTTCTATTACGAAATATATCAATAAATCATGATTTTATGGGGTCATGTGATTGGTTTTTGAATTACACAAGTTATTATATTTGGGTCATAAAATCGACCCTATATGTGATACATATTCAGAATTTGACCTAATTTCAAAATGGACTTAAAATTTGACCTGAGTTATCACATATGGTATCAGAACCGGCTCTCGAAAACTTGATACGTTAAGTTATTAGAAGTGTGGACGGAAAGACAGTTGATATTATCACACAATAATCAGAGGTATGAGTCGTGTCGTGAAGAGAAAATAATCTCTTATTTTATCTCTTATATATATAATGGCAGAATATGGATGAGTATATTCGATATTCAAATTAATAAAATAATCTTTCATATTTTGTATAAAAAAATCATAATCAAAATAAATAAATTTTAAACTATAAATCACATAAATGATTCTTGTATATCTATAAATGCAAATTTAAAATATAAATTTTGTGTTTTAAATAAACAATATTTTGATTTGTGTACATAAATTAAATTTTTTAAGCAAAATCATATAAATTTAATTTAATATAGAGTCTATACATGATCTAAAAATAATAATGTATTATTACGTCATATAAATAATATTAAAAAAATTACATTTTAAATATTAAAATACATTTTTGTAAAAATTTAAAATTAGTGATTGTGACATATACTACAGCCTTAATCCCATATCAATATATATGTAAATTTTATTTCAAATAAAATATAAATTACTATTATCAAGTATATCAATAAATCATGATCTCCTAGGGTCATGTAATTGGTTTGTGGATTACCTCTGACCCTATGTGTCATGCATATTCAGAATTTGACCTGATTTCAAAATAAATTTACGATTTGACCCGAGTTATTACATATGATATCAGAATCGGCTCTCGAAAACTTGATACCTTAAGTTATTAGAAGTGGGGACGGAACGACTGTTAGTATTATCACACAATAATCAGAGTTTAGGGTGTAAAGATGTAAAAAATCAATATTATCCCACATTGAGTAGAATTTCGGCAGACCTGTAAGTTATTCTTGGCTTAGTACCGATAAGTGAGGTATAAATATTCTATCGTATTTTCAATTTTTACGAGCTCTACTGAGAGAGTTATTAATGTTGTATAGACATCATTTGTACCACTTTTAACACGAAAATAATGATGGAAATATGGAAGACAGACACATTTCTTGAAAAAATTTGCATGGGGCTCTTTACAATAGATATCGATGCGTTTATGTTCGGGCTTGTGCCTTATACAGGTTATTACGCTAATTATACTTACTAAAGATAAAACAAAAGACAACATTTTTCTGTGTCACGTATTTTTGTATGACTTTTATTTGTATAATTAAAATTATTTATCACAAAACTTGAATTTTCGGTCTTTTATATTTCAATGTCCTCCTTTTATGATCTAAAACATACATACTTCGAAAAAGTTTATGAAATACATGTACAAGTAAACCAAGTTGCATCTCGAACCGTCAAGAAGAAATCCAATAAAGAAACATGTATCAATATTTTTAATTATATATTATTTTTAAATTACAGTTAAACATCAGTTAGCTTGACAACACAAAAAATAATTGGGACAAGTAATTGGGGACGGAGGGAGTATCATTCTCTAAGCTCTGATCCACTAATTCATGTATTATTAATTTCATCATTAAATAGAAATATCGAAATTGACAAGAATCTATAATCTTTATTACAAATACACAACTAATATCTAACTCAACCTTTATTTCCAACTCTTTCCACTGTGCATTCGACATAATTCATGTGGAGGAAGCTAGCTCTCACAAACTAGTCACCATGTTGTTATCAATACATTATATACATTATTGTTCTTAAATTACTAACACTTACATTTAAAATACAAGTAAAATTTATCAAATTTAAAAATAACAATATAATTATAAAAAATAGTTACAAATCAATATATGTATATAGAGTTTAATTTTAACACAAAAAGAAAAATATTGAGTTTAATTTAATGGGGGTACGTACCATAATGCTTTGGAATAGAAAAGAATGAATACGTAAAAACAAAGGGAGCCGACACTAACGCATATAGTACTAGTTAAGTAGTTAGCATGGGCATTCACATAACCACATGTCCACATGCATGTCACATTAATTCCTTCTCCCACATGTACAAAGATCATAGATGCTGCACTTGTAATGAAACATATGTATATATACGTGTCTATTTTCTATAAATACGGAAGGACGATATTAATAGAGCAGGTTATCAAACCATGCAATTAAGTGCAGGATCCAAAGTCCAAATACATTTTAACTTGCAAATTATACATACATTGTATGTATATACATTAGTGTAGTCTAGTCTAGGGTGAGAAGAATTGAACCGAAATCGAAAAATTGAACTAAAATTAAACGGTCCGGTTTCATTTTTTTTAAAACTTCGGTTGATTCGGTTTATTCGATTTAAATAAAAATAAATTTTGATTCGGTTCGGTTTTCAATCAAAAAATTTCGGCTCAAACCCAACCACCAAATTATATATATTATTTATTAATATTTTAACTTGCATGGCTACATATGTTAACTTGCATTTCAAGTATAATTAAGTTGGAGTGTACATAAATGTTAACCAGATTTTAAAAAGGACTAGTACCTTAATTATATTCATCAGGAGAAGATGTAGAATTTTCTTTAAAAAAAATCACCAGATTATGTTGAAAAAATTATCTCGTAAATTTCGATTTTCATAAGAATATTTATATATTTTTAAAAATGAATTATTAGTGAAAATTTGATAAAATATTAGGTATTTATCAAAAACACTATTTTTTAAACTTTTTTTTGCAATTTTACTATTTCTTATTTTTTTTACAAAAATACGGTTTTGCAACCAATGCAATTAAAATCAAATTTAAATGCAACTTTTTTTTTGAAAAAAATTGAATTCGTTCGTAGTTGTATTTGAAGTTAATTTTAGTTATGAATATTCTCTATGGTACCACTGCACAATTGACTTTTGTCAATTGTACCATCACATTTTTTGCCGCTATCTATGGTAACCCTGCATTTTTTGTTTCTACGTATGGTACCCTTCTATTAAGTAAAAAGTAATAAAAAATAATAGAATCGATTTAAAACTGCAAAACAAATTGTATATTTAAAATTTTTGTGAAAAGATACATGAAATAGACTTTTAAATCTTGTAAAATGAAGGCAAAATTAGTGATATATTAATGATAAAAGTTTGGTTATGAAATTTTAATATATATATATATTACTATTTTAACTCTGTTTTACATTATTCGAATTTATATTTCATATATTTTTTCTCATAGATTTCAAATATACAATTTGTATCATAGAAAACAAAAAATACAGGGTTATCACAGATAAAAAACCAAAACTACAGGGTTATCACTAAGGGTGAGCAAAAAACCGAATTGAAACCGAAACCGAACCGAAACCGGTAAAAACCGAACCGAAAAAACCGAACCGGCGGTTGCGGTTTTTGATTTTTAAAAACCGAGACTTTCGGTTTCGGTTCCGGTTATAGGTCAAAACCGAACCGAAAAAAACCGAACCGAACCGATCATTAAAATAAATAAATTTATAATATATATATATATATATATATATATATATATAATTTAAGTATTAAATTTCCCTAGAACATAGTTTTTTCAATTATATTTCATATTACAACATCAACTATACTAATATTGAATGTGGGAATATGACAACTCCTTTACAACATTTTATTCTTCTATTTTCCAATTAAAAAGCATATAATCAGGAGTAAACAGCATTAGACATGATTATGTGCTTTTTAGATTGCATATTACGATAAAGGACATTCACATTTTGTTGATTCAACCTTAAAATTTGATTGTTAAAGTTTCTTACCTTTCTTTTGTAATGTTATTATGTAGAATGTGATCAAATATTTGATTGTATAAAATTTGAATGTAAAAATATAATGATTTAAATTATATATTTTTTTCATTTTTATTTATCCGGTTTTTTAACCGAAACCGAACCGATAAAAACCGAACCGGTCTTTTTAAAACCGAAACCGATGGTTCGGTTGCGGTTGCGGTTTTCAATTTTTAAAACCGAAGATATGCGGTTCCGGTTCCGGTTTCGGTCAAAAACCGAACCGAACCGAACCGTGCTCACCCCTAGTTATCACGTATAGAAGCAAAAAATGTGATGGTATCATTAGCAAAAGTCAATTGTACAGTGGTATCATAGAAAATATTAATTTTAGTTATATCAGGTTGCATTGATTGCAAAACCGTATTTTTGTAAAATAAAAAATAAAATAACGTATTTTTATAAAAAATAATAAAAAGTTTAGTATTTTTCAAAAAAGCCCTAAAATATTTTCATAAGAATTTTTATAAAAGGTGACGGGAGAATATATATTAAATAAATTATAGAAAAAAAAGAAGAAATAATCTAGTATTGTAGTATAGTTCAAATAAAGAAGTTAGTGAACATAAGCACCGATCTTCTAGTAGCATTCACATTAATAATATCGATCTACAGGAGCATGCACAGTTTGCTGGGGTCTGGTGCCAGTCAAATCAAGTAGCAATAGACCTGTATGAATATCGTTAGAATCATGGATCTAGCAAGAGACACGAGACACCATCAACGCTTACTCAACATCAAAAATTTTACAATAATATCGAAATGTCCCACATAAATTTAAAAATATAACAATGCCGCCTCCGAATTTATTTGGTGAATCCGAATGAAAAAAAAAATGTGAATTCATCCCTGATTGAAAATGTGATCTTTAGTTCTTTACTCTCACATATGTATGGAAGATGTGATCTTTCAACTCCCACTGAACCCTAATAAATATTTAGAGGCAGCTGTTGAAACTTAAGTTATGTTCATTGAAAAGTCTAACAAAATTTATGGCACATACATTGATTCATTATGTAGTCCATTAGTTTCTTAATTTTGTTATGGGATCCCCATTTGACTGGAGAGTGTCTCTTTCTCACTTGCAGCCACGAAACAAGTTGAATTGTTTCAAATTCAGTAAATATGATTTTTCGGCAAAAAAAAAAACCTGGATTACAGCCCTCTCGAGATATTCATAAGAGTAACTAATAAGGGGCGGTTTGCAGAGCCGACCCTCAGAACAATCGGCTTATGCTCTTCAATGAGACATCAAAAAAATTAAAAAATTAAGGGCACATTTTTTTTATAAAAGAGTAAAAAAAATTAAAAAATATATGTAGAGGCACAAAAAAAATTAGGGGCACAATATTTTTATAAAAGAACACCAATTTTTTTTAAGATATAAGAACCAAATAATAATAATAATAATTAGGGCTAAAATAATTTCTTTTTGTTTATGTAAAGAAGCACAATAAAATTAAAGATATATAAATATTAGATATCAATTTCCATATTTTGTAAAAACTAACGCTTCCTCTTCTTATTATCATTGGCTTCGAAATCCCTAATTACAGTGACATTTAGTTAGGATGAAAAAATATCGATTTGGAGCCGAAGGAATAAAAATCAATCAAAAAAAGGTTGATTTTTTAAAAGATTATACAAAAGGTGGATGACTTCTTACGTTTATGAAATCAACAACTTCCACGGATAATGAAGAGGTTAATGTTAGTGGTGGGAGTCAAAATATTAACATTAGAGAAACCAAAGAAGATGATCAAGTCTTATCTTCGTTCGAATATGCCACAAGAGAGATTGAATGGATTGTCATGATATCCATTGAGAAGGATATGCTTTCAAATATTGATTATGAAAGACTTATGAATGATTTTGCTAGCAAAACCGCTAGAAGGATAATTTTTCAAAAATAATCTTGTTTGTAAGTAAAAAAAAAATTAGTGACTTGGACACAAAATTTTGATTCGCTTGGGGTTTTGAATTTGTCAAGGCCGGCACTGACGGTTTGGTTAGGGGTAATGGGTACAAGGAAAGGGAAACAACTAGATTCATTCCATTTATTATTTGTTTTACAAAAAGAATCATTCTCTTTGACCCTTTTAAGTTTAGGGTTTACCCAAAACTCTTCCACTCTCATTTCTCAACTCTTCCAAGATTTTTTTTTTCCCTTTCCCTTATCACTTTCTCTCTCTCGTACACTCATCCACTTCCAATCTTCATATAATTACATCTTATATCAATCCCAAAAATAATAATTTATTCAAAATAATTTATTAAAAAATAATTATTTATTTTAATTTCGGATCAAAACCAAACAATGAAAAGAATTCAAGGTCATTCTTTTCCTTCATCTTTGATTCTCTTTCTAAATCTCATTCCCTTTTCGCAATGCAAACCAAACGGCCCCCAAGTATTATTACTTCTTTTAGCTTTCAATTTGCCTCTCACGATCAAATGAAATGAGGGATTCTTTCTTCGATTCCACGTACGAACTTCTTAAATAGAATCTATCAAAACAATCATGAACTTCGTAATTCTGTACCCTCGGAAAAATTTATAAGCATGTTATTATCCGCAAACCAATTTAAATTCATATTTAAATAGTAGAATTGTTATTACAGAGACAATAGTTCATGTTATTACAGAATGAACAAGTTGTATTAACATTGCCACTATAGCTTGAAATAACTAATCCAGTTTAGAACAAATAGTACCACAAGACATGTACCAAACTTACAATTAAATGCCTAGCCGTTTGTACAATTGGAATTAATTGTGTGAGCCAATAAGGCAGTGACAGTTGAAATAATTAAAGGAGTTGTCAAATGTAGGTGATATGTTGCTTTTCCTGGTTACATATCCTATAGTATAATGTTACACATTTTAATATGCTTATAAATACTCTCAACTTCACTTCCCTTCTCATGCAATCACATATACTATCAATAAGTTATAGCTGTTCCAATGGAGTTCAATCTCTTCCATTTCTTTGCACTTCTTTCTGTAAGATAGATCAATTCATGTATATATTTACTCGGAATCATCCTCATGTTTTTTACAATTTTTTTTAATATATTTTTTCCTCGAATTCGCCTCTTTACGATGTGCTGCAGGTAGTATTTGTGGCAAGTCATGCAGGTCTATCTTCTGAAGACTACTGGAGATCAGTTTTGCCAAACACTCCCATGCCTAAATCCATTAGTGAACTTCTTCAATCTCCTGGTTAGTGAACTCATCAAATTTACACATTACTTGGATATCAGTGGACGGACAGTGGCTGTTCTTTTTTTTTCTCTGCCATGTTCAAATAACTTGTGAAGGAAAGAAAGAAGAAATTTTATTTTACAATAATAAATTATATTTTAGCAACAATGGTAAATTTTGTTTTTTCGCATACGTGTTTGTTTGTAACGTCGAAAAACTTGATTTGTAGAATGGATGGACGAAAAAAGCACAGCCGTTAACGTGGGAAAGGGCAACGTAAATGTCAACACAGGCAAGGGTGGAGGCACTAATGTACACGTCGGAAAAGGGTCAGGCGTTAGTGTCAACACCGGAAAGCCAGGAAAACGTACTAATGTTGGAGTTGGCAAAGGAGGCGTAGTTGTCCGGTCAGGACATAAAGGCAAGCCCGTTTATGTTGGTGTCCCTGCAGGCAAAAGCCCATTCGCCTATACCTATGCTGCCTCTGCCGATCAGCTTCATGATAATCCCAATGTAGCCCTGTTTTTCTTAGAAAAAGATTTACAGCAAGGAACAAACATGAATCTTCATTTCACCAAGTCCACTACTCCAGCAACTTTTTTGCCTAAAAAGGTTGCTGATTCCATTCCATTCTCATCTAAAAAGCTACCAGAAATACTAAGCAAATTCTCCGTAGAAGAGAACACATACGAATCTGAAACAATGAAGAACACGATCAGTGAATGCGAAGAGCCAGCAATCAAAGGCGAAGAAAAGTATTGCGCAACTTCACTAGAGTCGATGGTCGATTTCACTACTTCTAAATTAGGACTGAAAGTCAACGTTGTGTCAACAGATGTTGAAAAAGAAAGTAAAATGCAGAAGTACAGAATTGTTGGATCCAAAATATTGGGAGAAAAGGCTGTGATATGTCACAAGCAAAACTATGCATATGCTGTGTTTTACTGCCACAAGACAAACAATGTTAAGGCATTTACAGTTTCACTTGCTGGAAACGATGGAACAAAAGCTAAAGCAGCAGCTATTTGTCACACGGATACTTCATCTTGGAATCCAAAACATTTGGCATTTCAGGTGCTCAATGTTAAGCCCGGAAGTGTTCCTGTTTGCCATTTTCTTCCTGAGGATCATGTCGTTTGGGTTCCCCGCAGCTAAGTGGTACTGCTAGATTTCGTTAAGACTTGTTAGTAATTACAGTTATGCTTTATGAGGAGTGTTATAAGCTCCTATCTTTTGTATGTTACATCTGTGTAGGAGTGAGATATGGTAGCTGCTTCACCATTACAGCATTATACCATACTATATATACTTGTATGTAATACAAGAATGTATTGTCTGCACCTTTTTACTTATAAGGATTGTACTCATAAAAAGGCATTCGTTCGTGCGCCATTTGTATAAAATCTAGTTTTTTTCTTTGTTTGCCAGAAGTTTTAAAGCAAACCATCCCGACTAAAATATATTTAGAACTGAAATGGGATGGTATAGATTTTGAAGCAAGAAGATAATTTTGTACCGGCTATTACATTCAACTTTTCTGCAGAAAAGGCGTACAATCATTGTTGCATATGGTATGTGCATCTAATGCACCACTCTCATACATATTCCAAAAGCTAGAAAGAGATCACTGATGTAAGAACAGAAGGGATTGTTTTGCTAACTAATTTTCCTTTTATTTACAAAATTTGCTTTAATGAAGTTAATCCGTGGTTGCTGTTACATACGTACAGAAGAAAACTCATGTAATACATCATGTGGTTTGAGTATGCTATCTACTAAAGTATAAATCACATCGAAGAATTATCTGCAAGAACCTTTTTTTTTCCTCCCAGCTAATGCTCTTGGCGACAAGCAACTTAATTCCTCCATTTCCATAGCATGCAGCACGATGGAAATGAAACCATTTTAAATAATTGTAGCCTGTAAGGAGTCAAGGAGAACATACAGAGTTGCATGGGGCTTAAAGGCATAACTCCAACTCTGTTAGTTTTCGTGAAAAGAAGGGCCAAAGAAAGCTCGGGTTATTCTTCAGCTTGAAAATCTCTGTATCTACATCATGCTGGAGCGTTATATTCACCTTCACATCTTTGGTACTAGCTTTGCTGTGGACTGGGGCTGTCCACAAGGAATTCTAAAATGCATCATATAATATTGACAATAGACTTTGGCCAATTCGTAAACGCTGATACACGCAAGAGATCATACTAAGTACAGATCATATAACTTCAACTCTGTTAGTTTTGGTGAAATGAAGGGCCAAAGAAAGCTCGGGTTATTTAATCTCGCCCAATTTACCGAGGCCAAACTCAATAAAGCTCATTGTTTATGAGCTTGAGGTAGCAACTTCATACTTATACTATTCAAGAGAAAAAGGCTCCAAAGTTCCCCATGTTCTCCCGGCCTGCAGCTTGACATGCAAAGGAACTGGCAAATAAAGATGTTAAAAACACGGTTCTTATTATCAAAGTTCAAAAATAGCAGTTTATAAATCAACATGTTCTAAAATCATACCAAGAAGTGTAGCAGCACTTTCCATGGTCTTTTGTAGCAATAATCCAGCTTCCTTTATAACTGAAGGATCAGCTTCAAGTACTAATTCATCATGTACCTAAAACGCCCAAAGTCATCTCATTATGACAAGAATAAAGAAATATGAAAGGTAGTAATAGCATATATATAGGAGCTGAAAACAGTATAGACTAACAAAATGTTATAGAATCAACTCTGAATCAGCTACAGATAGTAACTATATTTCTACAAATATTCGTATTATTGAAGTTATGCCTTTAAGCGTTGCACAGAATGTGTGTTTTCGTGTGTGTGTGTGTGAGAGAGAGAGAGAGAGAGAGAGAGAACCTGTAAAAGAATTCGGCAGCGGCCTTGAAGATGGGGAAATCTTTCGAGTGAAGTGCTCAAATCAGACCCACTGACATTATGAACAAGTGCAGAGTGTAAATTAATCATTGCAATTTTGATTATGTCAGCAGCGGACCCCTGAAAAGCAGCAACCAAAACTAATCAGAAGCAAATTCTCATAGAGAAACTGACAAAACAATGAAATAAGCATTACTATAAAACCTACCTGGCATATAGAATTCACAGCTTGTCGCTCAGCTTTAGATTTTTCTTTACTGTTTCCAAATTTAATGTTTGCCAAAAAACGCTTTCTTCCTTTGAGGGTCTCCACATATCTGTATCATGGTATACACAAGAATTGATATTAGGTACACACTTCATTATTTTACTCAGGAGACCAATAGTCCATAAATCGACCATAATAACGATAAACACCAGGACTGTTAACGGAGTAGAGGGGGGGGGGGAGTCAAATTTTAAGGTACAAAGGAGACAATAAGAACCCCGTCAAGGAAAAAAAAATCAAATATTTGTATTTGAAATCCGTAACAATATGGTATATTCGCAAACTTATTTAATTAGCAAAAATTTCCGCTTCACCCTTTCTGACGGCAGGATATTACTGCTTCTTGAAGCCAGGAAGCAACACCCGGAAAGGACCTTTTAAAGCTCTGGATTTTCTCTGCAGCATTTTCAGAACTGCACTCTAGTTGTTCAGCGACAGTATTAGCACCCATTCCATACAGAATCCCATAGATCAATTTCTTAGTCTGCTCTCTCTCAATAGAACTGACAGCGGACTCAACCTTTTCTGTCCATTTTGCGGCAATCATCCTAAAGACATCGCTGTTGCGTTTACTGAGGAGTTCAACTAATGACGGATCTCTAGAAAAGTGTGCCATCAGCCTTAGTTCTATCTGGGAATAATCGGCAGCTAGCAGTAACCAATTTTCCTGCATATATTAACAATTACATTTGAGTGTACAACACTTGAGGAGGAATATCAAGCGTATATTGATGGATTTTTAGTGGATAAGAAGTACACATTACCTGAGTAGGGACAAAGAAATCACGAGGACTAATTCTGTAATTGTCACCATCTGTACCTCCCCCTTTTTCATTGTCACTCATTTTGAAGTCCACCATATGCTCGACACACTAGAGCGGCCACACATACACCATAATTTACTCGACTTAGTTCGATGAAACTAAAAGTTTATATGAGAAAGAGGAAATAAACAACTAAATAATTCAAACCTGAAGATTGGGTTCCTCCATTGATAGTCGCCCAGTTGCTGTTGATGTCTGGAGCCAATGGCCATGCAGAGTGTATCTTTGCGTCCTCATAGAAAGCCTGGCAAGAGAACATATCGATCCCAATGTAGAATTAAGGAGTTTTGCCAATGTTCTGTGCTCCTTGATGATGGGAATGATTGGATGCTCATGCCTAAAAGAAACAAATTAAACACATTAACATGTATGTACTGTGTAGCATGAGTATTAAATGTTAATCAACAATGAGAATGCAGGATACTAGTAAATTAATGCAGAATAGAACTAACATCAAGATTCTATAAAATACAAGAATATTTGTAAATTCTAATCTGCAAGGCTTAGCCTACGGATACCTTTTCCCTCTTCGTAGTAGGAGGTTGAGGCTTCAAACCTCAGTGGGAGCAGAGTGCATGTGTATTTAAATTTCTGTGATTAACCTTTACCAGAAAATATATTTGTGAACCTTTTGTTTTCAAATTTCTTGTCAAACACTTGGACACAAATCCAGTCTGAAGAAAGTTTTTACAAGTTTGTTAAGCCAAAAAACAACCAAATTGAAGGAAGAAGGCTAGGTTGGACAGGGACAGGGTCACATCAAAACTAACTTATCTGAACAAGAATCCATGATCAATTGAAAAAAAAACCCACCAAATGTCTAATACTAACTCCTATAAGCTAGGGCGTGACATCAACAATAGAGTAATAGACATAGGTGATACTTAAATAACTGTCACTTTGTCATGTAAATCATCTACATGTTGGCTGATGAATCTTTGTAAATGTGAACAACCAAAATTCATTTCTGCTAAAGACTACGAAAAAAGTGTAGCATGCTGGCTAACTAATAGAAAATATATAGATCCTGTTTCCACCAACGTGCTTAATACTATATACAGGCTATTACAACTCGTTCCTACCAGACTAGCAGTAAAGCAGTATCTAAAAGTGATGATAAGGCGAGGCAGACAAGATATTCATCCATATGGAGGTTCAGCAACAACAACACAAAGTCTACTCAAGATAACATACAAAAATGTAGGAGTTTTAATATAACTTTAGAAGCATGTTTCCAGATCAAGGTTTTGTGGTAAGAATATTAATAAAGGGAAAAAAAACGTACAAAAAATGCTACTAATTATGTCACTAAAGAGAGATTGCAGATACCAGAAACCTTCGTCTGTTAAATTATTAGAAGTCATATCAAATTTTAATAATTAACAGTCCACTATATCATACATTGTCAATTGCTTAAAGTCATATACATCACGAATTGCAGATCTTAGTTCACATTCTTTTAAACTTCAGATAGAGTTGAGCAATTGAAAAGATAAAACAATTAAAAAAAATCACACCTTAGTAATTCCAAACAGTGTTTATCAGTACTAGGATGTTGTTTCCCTTTATTGTATCCTTCTGGTATTGGCAGCTTCAACCGCTGATAGAGTACATTTGCAATATCAGCCGTTGCATACAAGGAAAATGTCATGCCAGCCAACCTATAAGCTTCCTTCTCAAGACACTTCAGCTTTCTTCCTAACAGATGTCGAGCCCGAATACATCCCTCCATGTCAACGCCAATTCCCCAAATTTCCATGTCTGCCAGAATATTAACCTACATCATAGAGACACAATAGGTACTTTTCAGTGTGCACATGCAACTTAAAACAATTAAATCGGTAAAAGAAAATACAAGATTTTATGGTGAACCAGATGGTGAAAATTTATCCAACACACTTCACATGGCTCTTAGTTTAGCTGATGGTATCGTGGTGCAATTCCCCAACAAAAAAACTCTTTATAGGGACTTAAAACTATAACTACTATGTAAGCAATTTTTAGTCTACTCCCAACTAGTTTAAGACAAGAATTGTTGAGTTGAGTTCAGATCCAAACAAATTTATCAAAAAAAATATAATAAAACCAAGCAAGAAATAAAGATATATCATACCAGAGGGGATTCAATGGTCAAGAGCGCTTCCATGAGTTCTTCAGAAGTTAAAAGTTTCCACAAAACAGAAAATAGGGCCCGGGATAGTGCAACACGCCGACAGCAACCGTTATGTGCAGCTTGACGCATCTGATTTTTCCATCTACTACAATGACTAGCAGCTGCTGCAGCCTCACTGGATAACCTTCTTTTAACTTCCTGCAGGTCCAGCAGTATTTTACATGTAGCAGATGGAGGATTAAGATGTCAAAGGGTAACATATATTTCATACAACTATTTCTCAAACATTAATAATTTACTCCCATAGGAAGTACACAACTGCACAATATCATTAGATTGGAAGGCAAAATTGTACCTAATTTCTTTGACTAAGAGAAATAGAATTACCTTTTCAAGATTTGGATTTGAGCTTCTCTCTTCATCGGGCCAAAGGATCCATGCAACAATGCAGAGATCAACTCCACCTTTTACATGAATTGGAGAAAACATATAATACGAGCTATCAACAAGTTCTAGACCCATACTCTTTGAACCAAGGTTCAGGCCAACAAATCTCTGAATTGAAAAGGCAGGATTTTTAAGTGCTTGAATTTGAATTTTCATGTTCCACCCAAACTTTCTTACATCTTCTCTCCCCAATATTCGAGAAATCCTGTCCCACCTTCTTTTGGCAATCTCTATCAGCTGCTTTTGTGCCAATAAGTTCTTCTTAGAACTAGAAATATTTAGTGAAACATTATTATCACTTTCATTCTCTGTTGAGAATAAATCCTTTGGAAGATTGATATAGTACACAGGAGAATTTTCCCAACATATTGCTACCCCGTGGACTTCGAAGGGAGCAATCGAGTTAAATTCAGATCGCTTATTAAAATGCATATCGAAAAAGAAATTTTCCCTAGTATCCCAGAGGTCCAAGAAAGATTCGAATCCACCAGGAGTTCTGACTGCATTAATTGGACCTTTTTCAGAAGCAGCATCCTTAATGTAATGACTTCCATCTGGATCCTGCCTGGGATTACTGACATACTTGTTATCTAACCTGTTTCCAACTGATGCTGCTTTAAGGGGAAAAGACACCGCTGTTTCTGTATTACCGGTGCAATTAACACTACTTCTAAGCTCATAGCTAAGAGTAGCAGACTCTTTACCTCCAGCACGATTTTTTGCATCATGCATGTTTCCAGCTTCAGATGCTGCTACATGTATTTCTAATACACCATCAGAAGGTTTTGTTGAATCGTCTGTAATGTCAGAAGTTACTTTATCCTTAAATGTACACATTTCTAAGGATTGTCTTGTTGAAATTTGCTTTCCAGGCTCCAATATAGTACTGCTCGTTGTCTCTTCCCTGGAAGAGGTGGATCCTTCTTTTCTGCTGGCATTGCCTGCAGCAGTTGGTAGTTGAACTTGAGGGAAATGGGGAATCTCAAGTCCAAGGGATTTGAAAGCGGAGAAAGCAGTAAGCCTTGCCTCTTCGGCCTTATCTAAAACAATCTTGCGAGCACCATTCTTTATCTTTTTAGCTACTCCCATTTGTATCCGCCGCTGTGCTGAGCCCTCTGTATTCATACAATAAACTTGTCAAAGTTGGACTTCATATTTTGAGTTTATCCTACCCTTAGATATGTATGCTAGCAAGCTGTATACAATAATCATAGATAGGTTCAAAACCGAAAATTTGAGCTTATAAATTTTAGCCCCGAAAGAATGTCAACATGGTTAATTAAGCATCAGAAAGCAACATCTTGCAAAGAAATTCTACCAAACAAAAAATCTAGCAGAATACGCATACATGCAATTTTGAATTCAATCTATTAGTAAACAAATGCCAAACTGCACATTAGTGCATAGTACATACAGTACCCATGTGAATATCGGACAAAAAGGTAGCCCAAATAACTTCAGAAATAAGTCTATATTTTAGCTCCAAAAAGACATTTGTGCACTTAAAATTGACTAGTAGTATAATGCAGAATAAAATAGAAACTTGACAAATAAAATTGTAAAAAGCAATATACAGGTAAAGGGTCTTATAGACAAGGGCATGAAATATGGCCAAGACATGATTCATTCCATACAGCCATACAGGGGAGTACAAAACTAATAATAAGAAGCCAGACAATTTCACCTTCTGCAACCCAAGCTGAAGATTCAAAAAGTGCTTTGGCAATTTCAGGAATCGGTGATTCAGCAATTGCTTGAGGCGTACGCATACCAGCTTTATAAAGTGCCCTTGCTCTAGATCCCTGAATGCAATAAGATGATAACATTAGAACCAATAATAAGGGGAATCTTTAATGAGCTTTTTGACTTGTCAGCTCAAGGTGTGAAATGGCCAATGAAAAGTTTCGAAAAATTCAAATCTATTAAACTGTTAAATTGACTTCAAAAAGGTTAAGCAAAATAGGTGCATACCTTAACGAAAGGGATAGTAGTCAGCTCTACAATCTCAGCTCTGACTCCAAAGGATACGCGATTTTGGAACTTCGCTACCAAGCCTTCAAGATCATGCCAACCAAGCCTCTCACAGAATACAGAAACCATTGAAGCGAACCTTCCGGCATTTTCCTGTAAGGCTTGAACCATACCTCGTGCCACTTTAAAGGCTCCACAAACCTCAGTCACAGGTATTTCCTTTACATAATTGGTTAAAAAATCATTAGACCTTGAACCTAAGTACTGTCAGCCATGTAAGAGTGATATATATACATACATATATGTGTGTGTGTGTGTGTGTGTGAAAGAAATAAGTGTGTTATAAGGAAGCAAAAAGTAAACTTATCTCCATACTAAATTTAAAAATGATATATTCAACTGAGTTTAGCTTAAGCCTTAAATACTTATTGATATTACAATTATTTCATACAGTAATACAATTTCCATTTTTATATTTTGAAAAAAATGAACTGCATCAGCCTTGAGATTGAAAAACAACTTTAATTTTCCTTTGTAAAGTAGATGGATATTATATTTGGAAGGAGAAGTATCATTCACAGCACATATTTGTAAAAAAAGGTCCCTCTCAAACATTAGAATATGTATTTGTTCAATATGAATAAGTATACAAGCGTTAACTACTTGACTTCAAAAAATACTTTCAAGTAATGCAGGCTAGTTCATCCTCTATACAAGTAAAAAGGAAAAGAAGATCACCTGCACAAGTCTTGACAGAATAAGAGCAACATAAAAGCGCTTGCACACTCGAAGTGATTGTTCATCGGAAAGCATGCCATGGCTTAATACACCATTTCTAGTTTCAGACCTCCCCTGGAACCCTTTTGTGCTATCCCTTGATCTATTTGAGGTGCGTACTGGAGCACCATGGGCCATGCGCATCAAAAAGGGTTCTTGTACTCCCACGCGGTTTCCTACTGACTAAACACCAAGGAAATTCAATTAAGTGCAGGCACTAAAAATATGTAACCAATAAATCACAGGAAATTGAAAGTTATCAGTCACATAAAGATCAGGTAACCAAGTTCAACTAAAATAGAGCACATGCAAGAAAATATTGGGAATATTTAACTGAAAACTAATTAAATTCTTTTAAGGTAGAGAGGTTTTGCAATTCACAAAAGACATGAGAATTCTCTGTAGAAACAATCTTTTATGTATGTTATTAAGAATTCTGGGAAGGTACGGCTCCTACGATCCTAAGTTTCCAGAATGAATGATAAATGAAGGTAACAGTTGCTAAATCTGGACTTTCGCTTAAAGAGTGTAAAGATTCTAAATCTTCTTTCAAGGTTTCCACTATAATCACACAACAGATACAGATACATCTGGCATCACGCTCCTCCACATTTTCTAAAATACAAATATCTTTTTTCTGCTTAAACAATTATTAAATAATATATTTATTCTACTGTGTACAAGACACATGCCTTGTCAACTTAATATTGTAATTGGACTACAAATACGAAGTGTCAGATTAAAATAACTATTTTCGAATTTCGACCATCTTGATGCTATGTAAGAAATGGTACATCCTCGACGCAAAGCTATACAATAGCTAAATTACTTGTTAGTTCTTTATATTTTAATTTAAATACAAGTATATTTGTAATTAAGTAAATGTACTATCCAAAATATAGATACATTAATATAGTAATCTAACAGGGATCTAGATAATTATTATGATGAGTTTCTTATTGGATAAAAGATAATGTTCAACTCCTATATAAGAAGATGTAATTAGTAAGCATTCTATATAAATCAGATTTGTATATTTTAAATTGATGAATGTTTGTAAGTGCGAGTATTTCTATGTGTTTCTACCAAGCCCCTGCAAGGACGGTTTCTGTCCCTTATTTTTAACATTTTATTAATTTTGTCCTACATCAATTGTAAAGTCAGCAAAGATTCAAGATCCCATTAACTCATACATCCTTTAACTTGAAGAAAAATTAAAAATTAAAGGGCCAAGGGGAACCTTAAGGGGAGAGGTTGACAGTTATCCAAGGTTGTGTAACCCAAAGCAAAATACATGAAATAAAGTCAAGTTATATTAGCTTTCCCCTTATTTAGGTGTCCTAAGAATACAATAACCACAAGAATAAACTTCAGGTAAAATATGACATTGATTAATTCAATGTCTTAAAAGGAAATATTCAAAGTTCATGAATTATTATGTACCAAGTATTGTTGAACAAGAAGCAAATTACTTGATCAAGTGAAGACAATTCCATGAATCTTTCATAATACAATTCCCAATCTGGCTCAACATCGACATTAGTGGGTGTTACCAAGTAAACTAGATGCAGATCCGATGCCAGTACAAATCCTTCTCTCGCCCGTGAAAGATCATCCAGCACAATCTAAAGTATAGTTTTGAAATACACTATTAGAGTATATCCCCCAGTAGTCCAGTATTCCATTTAAGGACTATAACACAATTACAGACAGAATAAAATTTTGAGAACTGCATAGAACTTATGATAAATTTATGACACGACAATATGTAACACGAAACTTGAATGTTAGTATGCGAAAAATGAGCAGTGTGTAAATCTTACTAGTGATTCTTCAGGACACAGAGAACTACCAAATGATGCACGCCCAAGAGGTGTACTGCTATACAGCTTAGTATCTTCACTCCATTCAAGAAATTTCTTTTGGCATAACCACCTCAAAGAATCTTGTGCAGATTTCACTACATCTTCAAATGGTTTTGTTGAATTTAAAAGAGTGCACCTAACATAACGATGAATATCACGAGCGGTTTGAACAATTCCACCAGAGACGACCTCCAATATCGCATGTGTCATCCCATTCTTATCTTCTGACAAACAAGAGTGCAACGGCGGACAGCTGTCATTAATGAGTCCCATAATCCTTTTAACCTCTTCTGGCTTGCAGATTAACACCTGGATGAAAATAATAAAAAACAAAAGCAATAATCAGACATCTAGCCATAGAGGTAATGACTTGTAAGAATCTCAAAGAGTAACATTTTTTGGGTACTGCGGAGCGGCATTACTATTCAACAGATACAAGGAGACTAGCAGTGCACAGAACCACATACACTCTCGCCTTTGGTATCTATTCCAGTGCGCCCAGCTCGACCAGACATCTGCCTGTACCTTGTTCCGTCAATAAAATCACGACCAATCCTAGGCTGTCGAAAAATAACCCGCCTCGCAGGCAGGTTAACACCGGCAGCTAAGGTTGATGTTGCAGTCAAGACGCGTACAAGTCCTTTCCGATAGCAGCTCTCAACAACTTCTCTTTCCTCAACCTGAATTACATATTACTTATAACATATGACTTCCAGTGTAAAATTTAATAATACTTGATCAACAAAATGCAATGCATAAAAGTAGGAGCAAGATTATAACCAAGAAGTACTGACTCAAAGGTATTAACCAGTTGATAACATAATAGGCAATAAACATGTACCGCTAGAAGAAATTGAACTTAATTTAATAAGAGAACCTACATGATAGACGTCGTATACTTACAGTAAGGCCGGCATGGTGATAAGCAACACCAGAAGGAAGAGTTGTTTCTAGTACAGGATCTAATCCAGCCGGAGACCTTCGCAACGTATCTATAGCAGAATTGATGTCACTGAACTCTGTCTGGTCACTGCCAGAGTTGACAGAAAATTTCTTGAGATATTTTGCAATATGTGTTGCAGTTGATTCACATCCTTTTCTACTTGAGCAAAACAATAGCACCGAGTGACCCTCTTGAACAACCTGATGACATGGTTCATTGTCAGGTGTCTGAAAGTTCAGGATAAAGTGTCAAGGCCACAAAGAATATAAGCAAGTTCTTACCTCATTGCATAGTTCTACAATATGATCTGGATCTTTACCGCCAAGCTCAGCTCCTTTAGCGACGGTCCTAATGATTTCCATACTTTTGTTATAAATTGTATTGCCGACTTTAATGTATTCCACAAGTGGAACTGGTCGAAAATCTGTCTGGTATAATGCTGCCTGCATACATTGATTATAAAATATAAATATTAAGTAGTAATTAAAAAGAGTTAACATTAACAAAACAGGCTAAAAAAAACTTTCCACTGAGCAGTGCACCCATGTTTATGATGCATGCCCACCCAATACACTTATATATTGTCATACATGTACATATACCGCAATGTACACCAGCAAATAAGTATTTTGCTACTTGCTTAAAAAAGTTGCTAAATGGCAGTAATCCTTTGATTTAATCATATATATGCACATGCCTAACAGTTCTCCAAAAGTGATGTATTTCAAAATTACACATATATATAACAAGCAGCTCCTGAGAAATTTTGGCACCGTCAAACATAGTTGAAAATCCAGTAGAACAATGTCGCATTATCTTTCTCAAAATGGTAGTATCTTTATTCTCTCCTCTTACTTTAGCTTTCCCTTCTTCAAAATCCAGAATCCAGATGCATCACATTTTCTTCTTCAAAAGATCGCAGCACAAAAAATATAAATTTACCCTCATTCTCAACGAATATGAATTACTCTATTTACAAATCACCTATTAAAATAATTTTTTACAATATTTCAACTTGGTGATAACTTTTGGATTTTTAGATCTAATATATATCTCCTCAACTTGTTTCTTATTGGAAAGGAAGAAAGAGCGCGAGTGCACTGTTTGCACTAATGAGCACAGGGGTAAAGATAGAAATGGTCCAACACAGTATTGATGTGAGACATATAGCTTCAAGCACGATGTTGTCGCATTTGTAATTACATGGGATGGGGGAAGATAAAGCAGCGCTGAGTAAGTAAATAGGCATTCGGAAAGGGACTAGAAGGCCGACCACTACATAGAGAGATCCCATATACCAGTTGTACTAAACAAAAAACAGATATAGAACTGAAATGCTCATCTGAGATGCATCCTTCTTGATAAGAAGCTAGGAAGTTTGTGTAGTATCTCTACATCTATTCAAAAATATATTTAAAATTGATATATACATTGGCTTAAATACAATTAAACCCTGTATTATTAACAATATACAATTAAAATCCTCTTTTAATATATTTAGTAAATTTAAACCTACAATTTTGAACTATATATAACTGAAACCCTTTTTAAAATAATTAGTAAATTTAATCCTATGTTCTTAACTATTTACAATTAAAACCTTTTTTAAAAACAGTTAGTAAATTTAACCTTGAATTTTTAGTTTTGAAATAAAATAAACCTTACCCAAATCTGGTTCAATTTATGGCAATTATAGAAGAGTATTTTTTAAAATAAATTAAATTCGGTGATAAACATTCATGAATATATTGAGCGGGAAGTGTGATGGTAAGAGGGAATAATATAAACACGTATTAAAATTTTATTGAACATATATAATATATTATACATATAGACATATTAATATAGAATACACATCTAAATATCTATTTTATAATAAAAAAATCCTAATAATTGCATATATCTATTATCCTTAGATAATATCTATACAAAAAAAATTGACAATAGTGCATTTGATGAATATTTATTCAAAATTTGGTCGTAAGATTTATTTTATTCTCAAATTAAAAAGTCAAGGTTGAATTTACTAAATGTTTTAAAAAAGGGTTTTAATTGTAAATATTTAAGAACATAGGGTTAAATTTACTAATTATTTTAAAAAGGGTTTCAGTTATATATAGTTCAAAAACGTAGGGTTAAATTTACTAAATATATTAAAAGAGGGTTTTAATTGTATATTGTTAATAACACATGATTTAAATTGTATTTAAGCCATATACATAAAATAGGGAGAGATGTGATGTCAGGTATCAGTGCAATACTCAAAGCAATCAAGGGTCTGACTTTGTTTCCCTTGCTTTTTTGAAATTTGTCTTCTTTGTTTTCTGTCTTTCATGAATTCATTCCTTTCAGGAACCTCAGATTTGGCCTTACTTTTCTCTTTTTGAGTAGCTCAAACAAGCTTCTCTAAATAGCAAATTCTTAGTGTAACCACTTGAATATGGTCTTATTTGTGTTGTAATTTATTGGAAAATACATCAATTTTGGTGCAGACTTTTCCAACAAGGATTATAAATGTTTATACTTACTTGAAGCCAATCAGCAACTGCAGCAACATTTGGCAAGGTGGCACTCATCCCTACAATTTGAAGACCATGAGCAGGATCATTTTTACCACTGCTTGTACTTGTACCGGAACTTTCACCACTAGATAATTCTGTGCTGCCTTCACCAGCTGCATAGCGTAGTTTTGTCAACATGAGCTCTAATAGGTAACCTCTATTTTGGTCCCCGACCTGCAAAAAAAGAGGGGGAGCATTATACGATTTATAGGGTAGAACAGCAGATGTGGAAAGGAATACTGAACTATTGCAATGCAACGAAAACCTCCTTTAATCAGTCAATGCCCTCACTAGCTACTTCCCAGAACACACAAGGAAAATAGGAGCTCGCATAAAACCACATAGTCTTGGGAAACCACATGGAGAAAGCCTACTCTTTTAAGTATACCATCAAAACTTATTACCATGAATACACCAACAGTCATGATCAACTAAGGGTGTTCAAATATAGCATTTAGAATCTTAGTGCTTGTTTGATTGCACATGGGTATTGACTTCCATAGGAAGTTATAATATCTAGCTACTTAATATCTATATGAAATTCATGGGAAATTAAAAAAGTTGTTTGGTTGAAAGGAGGAAGTTGTATTTCACAGGAAGTGCAAGTCACCATGAGAGGGGTAAGTAAGCAACTTCCTACATTATGTGAGTATTGTAACTTTCCAGGAAATACTACACATAATATTGTTAACCAAACAACTTTACAAACAGTCACTTCCTAAGAACTTCAAGTTCCTAGATATCTGTATGTCAACCAAACGACCTCTTAGAAGCATTCTAATTTTAAATAGTAACTTAAGGGGAACAAAACTAATTTTATATGGCAATTTAAGTGGAAATTTAGTAAATATAATTTACAAATCCTATAAACTAACCATGTGCAGCTCATCTATCACAATAATTCCAACCTCTGACATCCGACCCTCTTCTAACAATCTGTTAAGTAACGA
Organism: Oenanthe sinensis; assembly: GCA_028671895.1. Lineage (NCBI taxonomy): Eukaryota > Viridiplantae > Streptophyta > Magnoliopsida > Apiales > Apiaceae > Oenanthe > Oenanthe sinensis. The sequence continues at coordinate 1,560,936 of CM053814.1, read as the reverse complement.
GTTTGCCTTCTCAATTGTGCAAACAGCTACAGAGGTATCTTTAGGAAGAGTTCCACCACCTTGGTTTCCATAATAACTACGGACATGTTTATCAAGTGGTTCAAGAAGGGCCTCGAGATGTTCTGCCTGCACATGTCCAGACATTAGTTCAGCCCCCCCAAAAAAAGTAATAATGAACCACATCTCTTCAATTGAACTCACCTTTTCTGCACAAATTGATACATATGGCAGTACAAGAAGTGCCATTTTTCCAGTTGACAAGACACGCCGCAACATTAGAATTTCAGCAACAAAACTTTTACCAGCACTGAGGACAATTGAAGAATAATATCAAGAAACATTTTGTATTATGTTGAATACGAAACTCCCTTGTGGATTTAAGAGGTAAACAATAAATGGAAACATCAATACAAAAAATATACAATAGATGCCTAACCATATTCCTATCGGACTCCTAACAGATATCAAGCTAAGAGGGGAAATTCCATCAAAGTAACATGCAACTCCTAAAACAATAAATTTCCGAAAGAAAAAAAAATCCAACACTAAACTTTTGAGCGACTAAACAGCAACAGCTTTGGACAAAAAGTGATTAGAATTCATTGTTTATGTAGTATATTGGTGGAAAAAAGTATAATGATTTGCTGTCTCTTCACCCAGAATTACATCCATTCAAATCTATGATAAAGTATACATTTACATTAAAAGTTTAATAATGCATGTAGAATACCTTGTAGATGCACAATACACAAGATTCCTTCGCTGCAAAACACCATCAACCTGAAGGCAGTCAACCTAAAAAAGAAGAAAACTATGATGACAATATGCCACTGAATGGTCAAGTCAACAAGACAAGATACACGGCCTTAAGAAATATATATACCTTCTAGTGCTCTACCATGCACAATAGAATACACAAAAAAACATCAAATTAACAACTAAGGAAAACCAATAACAATTTCCAATAAAAAAACATTCTCATCCTACTGACAGAACAACACTAGAAAAATTATGCAGATAATATATTGTCCATAAAGCAAGAGAAATCAGCAACTTTAGGAATCAAAATCGGTCAAAGATCAAAAAGCTCTACCTGCCATGGATACAGTTTTGATATTCCTCTTTTCCGATATGTGTTGCATATTTCAGACGGAAGCCAATTGATGATATCCAGACGGTCCTTAACATACAAGAAACTTGATGGAGTATTTTCTTCACTACATCCATGAATGGCATTCAAAAATTTAAATTCGTTGTTTGGGGTATTAGATGTGATGCTATCATCAACCCCGATCAAATTATTAACAGTTCTCTGTGCTGTGTTAACATGTAATTCAGGCAATTCATCACTCTTTTGAGTTGTAATATGAGCCCTTTGCAGAGGCTTATGATTTGTAGAATAGCACCCCATTTGTTCATCTGCTCTAGGTAAATGTCTAGATTGGTTTAGTTGTGCTTCTTTCTGAAGAAGTTTATCCTCGGAAGAGAAATCAAAATGCTTAACGGGCATTGGAGAGACAACCTTTTCTATATTGTTTTCATTTTCCCTTCGTAGTGCTAAGAAAGCACTTCCTGCATTGCAGATTTGTTTTGCACCTTCATATTCTACCACATTTGATTGCTTGGTACAATCCTCATTTGACAGAATGTCCAAGTTCCTTGTCTTCCATGACTTATCTGTATCTTCTATTTGTTCAAAAACCTTAACGGGAACGTTTTTATTTACAGCCAACAATCTGTCAGCTATTTTGACTGCTTCATTCCAGAAAGTTTCTCCAGGTGAAAATATGGAGCTTCCACGCATTGACTTGGGAGTTTCACGAGCTCCACCATTGCTGATTAAGGGACCAGGTGTATTACAGCAAGCCATTTCAACCAATGTATTATTACATTTCCTTAAGCTCGCTTGAAAGTTTATGGCACTATCATTCACAATCACCTGTTGAAAAACAAGTAGCGTATCTTCAGCTATGTTTATTGACATTAACATCATGGTCGACAAAGATGAGACTTACCTCTCTTGGAAAATTATTTGCAGCTACTTCAGATTTAGCAATGACACTAGACTGAACCTGTTCAGTAAATTTTTCACCTGAACAAGTTTTTTCACCCTCGGTAAGGTACTGGCACCCATCATTAATAAAATGCCTCCTCTTTGGCAATTTTTCTTCTGACACCATTGAAGAGGGGCTACCCTGCCGTTTAGCTGCGCTAGGTGGAACTTCTTTGCTGCAGGAAAAGAAAATCACGTGAGCACAAAAAATCTAAAATCAACTAAACTTACTCACCCCTTTTTATAAGGATTGAAAAAAAATATAAAAGCCAGATCAAAAACAAGCTAAAGCATCAACTTAACCCTTCCAAATGAATCTCTGTGGAAATACGATTACAGAAAAATATATATTAATAATTTAAATACAGTACCTACAATACAATGACAAAAAGTCAGCTGCGAACTGTTTGAGTTCAGGGTTTTGCAAATCATGTGAGGAATCTGATGAATCCTTTTCAGGACCTCTGGAAACAACATCACTCATATCAGATGTCTTATGTTTTTTCTGTTGAGCCCCTCCAGAAGCTTTATCCATCTGACAATGACCTTCACCTGATAAATAAACTTCTTTATTCTCATCTTTTGAAGATAATCTAACCTCCAATTCCAACTTCCTTTTAACAAAATCTGTCCTAGCTGATGAACAATTGACAGCCTGCAAAGTTTCTGCAGGAGCTACATCATCCTGTGAAGTCACCAAAAAGCCATCTAAAGAACCCTTGCCATTAGGAGATGCCTCAAGAGTAATTCTTGCATCTTTCTCGACCGGCTTAGACTTCAACAGAGGTGAGGGTTCCTTACTCTTTTTCTTTGAAGCATAAAACTGTACAGAGTAACACAAAACACTTAATCAAAATGTAAAATTATTTAAATATACATCATCATTGACAAGAATGAAAACTTCTGTTTGCAGAAACAAAACAATCATATACTATCCCAATGGAAAAAAACAATAAGAAAAAGTATATCTAAGATCTAGAATGCAACTACATTCAGTATAATTCAAACCATAATTTACTTCAGATCCAGCATATGTGATAAAGGTCATAAAAAGCCAGACTCGGAATATCCAAACCATATGCTTAATACATATCATGAATCATTATGCATGATAAAGATTGTACCACGTGCACAGAACTCCCACGTCAGCACGGTATAGGAAGTTCCAATGTAAACAACCTTACCGTTATTTTCCATAAAGAGGATCTCACCGGGTTTGTATCCGTGAACTTAACCAATGTGTCAAACACTAACTTCATAAATCAAGAACTTACACACACAACCAAAACATAAAATTCTCAACCCATTTCAATGTCATTGCTAAAAATCATCATACATACAATATCAAATGAGCAATACATTGTGAAGAACATATCATCAAACAAATGCAAATAAATATATAATACACAAGTAAAAACTCAAATTGGGCACATAAAAGACCAAGAAAAAACTAGGGTTTTGCTAAAAATTGAAACTTGGGGCGAAACACATACCTGATTAATACGGGATCGAGGGGTGCCGCTTGCCATTTCCGGCAAGAACCCTATATTGAAGCTATTCAGGCGAGAAACCCTAGATTAGAATTGAGTGTGTGATTCCGCCAGATAGGTTTAGCGATACATACATTTGAATTGTATATATAGGCGGCAATTTGTAGGGACAGGCGCAGAAAGGAGGAGGAGTTCTTTGTGTTCAAATTTTATGATTTAGGACACTGTATTATGGAGTTGCATACTGTTGGTTTGAAAATTGTACTGTTCATGATAAATAAATAAATTAAAAATGGTTTTTTAGCGATATTTTCTATATATAATAAACTTAAAATTTATTTAATTTAAAATATTCCCAAAATCAAAAATTAAATACCTAATGATAAAATATTTAGCATAAAAATAATATTATTCTGGTCTCCAAATTAAATTTTAATTTATTTTATATATTCATTCTTATTTTTGAATGAGTATTTCATCTCCGTCCAAAACAGAGAACGAATAATTAAAAAATCGGTGAATTCTTTTTATTTTAAAAAAGAAATTTCTTTAATTTTTTTTATAATTTTTAATAAGTTATAATATATAATATTTATTTATATATCATCTAATAAAACCTTAATTGATGAGATGTTGACGTTGATTTATTATTTCTTCCTTAGTATTTCTTATATTTTGTAACGTTATTGTTCAATTGAAAATCACTCTAATCGAATTTCGTTCTGATGATTAAAATCTAATCCAAATCTAATCGGATTTCAAAATCAAAATTCAAATCCGATCCAACAAATTTTGGTCCGAATTTTAATTTTATTTTAATTCTAATTTAGAACTCGTAATAAAAAGTAGCTTTTGAATTTTAATTTTATGATATTTAAAATTTAAATTATATTTTAAACATTATAAACTGAAATTTTTAAATAATAGTTAAGAATTTCAATATTAAAGAAACATGGAATAAGGATGAGAGCGTAGGGAAAGTTTTATCTCGTAAAGTGATATACGTTCGTTTCAGATACTTGATTCTAATGTACGTTCATTTCAGATACTTGACTCTTCAAATGTGAATGTGATAACTAGAAATGGTAGTGTCATAGAAGTAACGAAGTTAATAATGAGTAATATGTTTTGTCAAATTAAAATCACATTGTTATTATCAAAAATAATTATATATAAAAAAAAAATTAAATATTTAAAACAGATTATTAATATATAATGGTTATATGAAACGATGCACATTGCGGAACCTTTTTTCTTTCACCTTATATCTACGGTGTTTGGCTTTCGTTGTTTGTCCTTCACATTGTATATGGGATTATTGGTTTTCGTTGTTTTTGAAAAATAAGCGTTTATTTTCGGAAAAATGCATATTTACTTTCTTTTTTTCTGTAAATAAATATTTATTTCTGAAAAATCTATACTATATTATTAAAGTCGTAAGACCAAACGTGTGGTCCGTCATCGGTCTGGTCCCCACTCAACTTCAAATACACGTTTCATACTCACTCAATTTCAAACACATTGTTTTAATTAATAAACAACCATATTTTAATTTACTTATTAGTCAACCTCTTTAATTTATTTAATATCATAATTTATTAATCAAATTTTATGAATATTAAAATAATATTATTATTTTGTTTATATTAATTAAATTTTATTGTTGTGCTCTATCTATATTATATATTTTTTTATATTATATTACTCTAAATGAACTTCTTTTTTAATTAGAATATAGAGTTGTACTCAAATCTAATAGCACGTTTCAATTTTCTTATCGCTCAAACACTTTAATTTATTTAAAATTCTAATTTTATAATAAAAATTATATTAATATTTTATATATATTAAAACATACTCTTTTATTTAAATTTTAATTAATATATTTGAAATTCTTTTTATTAATAAAAATTTGTTAATACTTTGCACAGGTTATTAATCTATGTTAATTAATATAAATATATAACAATATATTAATGGGAATTTAAACACATAATATAAATATGATTAAAAAATAATTGATCTCATGTACAACATTACATAAAAATATTAATAACATAAATAATTAAATTAAATATTTAATTGATTTAAAATATAAAATATATTATTTATTACTTTATTACCCGCATTGCACGTGTGACAACCCGGGTCAAATCCCGAGTTTTTTTTCGAAAATCGGGTCAAGTCCCGACTTCGGAATCCGAAATAAGCGCAAAATAAACAGGCCCCCAAAAGATGATTTGTTGGTGCACTTAGTAGTAGTACTCTTGCCCCTGAATAAATTATCTCAATCTACTCGATGTGGGACTGGGGTGTTACAAACTCCCCCACTTAAATTCCTGACGTCCTCGTCCGAACAGATAGCTCATAGGTCCAGATCGTACCTCTCTAGCCATTGTGAATCAAGCTTTCGAGAGTTGGCTCTGATACTATATGTGACAACCCGGGTCAAATCCTGAGTCTTTTTTCTAAAATTGGGTCAAGTCCCGACTTCCGAATCTGAAATAAGCGCAAAGTAAACTGACCCAAATACAACTTGGGTAATTCACAAGCCCACCACAGGCCCCCAAAAGATCAATGATTTGTTGGTGCACTTAGTAGTAGTACTCTTGCTTATATACTGAACAAATTATCTCAATCTACTCGATGTGGGACTGGGGTGTTACAACACGATTATAAGCCAGTAGTATATAAGGTAAGCCAGACGGTCGATGAAATAATATTGGGCCCATGAACACCAATGACCGACACTAAGAATCAAGAACGCGAAAACTTGGACCCTCGACTTGAATTGGAAATTAGCAGACACTGAAATGCTAATTTCCCATGGGTGCACTAGAACTAGTTCCTTGGTTGATGATATAGTCTACGAGTGCAGTCCATGGTATAGTCTACGAGCCAACTTTGCTCTCAACAGATAAATATACAAACGTACACTTGGTTTAATCACTGCAGTAAGTATATGTTTGTGATCAATCATTTCACATTCTTTATTGATCCATATTATTATTATTTGTTCTCCAATATCAAGTTTGGTGCTACCAACATTTACTGCAACTCGCATCCTCACTCACACGGCCTCGCATTAATTAATTTGCTCTAAATAAAAAGAAGCCAAGATACAAGATATGTGGTATAGATGCATGGGTTAATTTGCCGGTTCTCGAATGTTGTTCACCATGCAAATTTCTAGTGCATATGTATTGTTTCATCGATGAATGCAATGAAATCAGATATTGCACTTTTCGATCGAATGTATATATTGCATAAGTTCTGAATGTTTCCGAATTTGTTGTGCTTAAACATATGCAAGCACACAAATACAACATTTCTCCTCTTTAAGATGTAATTAAAACTATCTAGGAACCATGCATCTGAATCATGACAAGATTTCAACCGATTCAACCCAATTAACATGAAGGATCATGCGACTTCAATACAAAAATGTGCTATTAAAATTTTATTCCCAATTTTGTTTGTCGAATTAAAAAAATCTCATGACCAAACACCGTCTTTCTAGCTAGCTAGCTAGCTAGTAGCATTTAGGTAGAGCTTACCTGCATTCTACAACACAAATCTTATGCACTAGCATTGCTAACCATCCACAACAGGCAGCTTAAATCCAGTATAAATAAAGTTGTTGCCTAAATTTAGGCTGTGCATGTAAAATAAAATTAGGTGTGTAAAACAACAACGTGGGTGCCAACTAAAAAGAGTGGTATGTATCTATGGGTCTAAATTTTCTAAGCTAGATTTGATTTTCTCTCTCACGATTAAGATGATCTCCTCTGCACTGCACCCCATGTAAATTTTTAGAAGGAGCCCACCTTTCAGATTAAGAGATCCCAAATCCCCTGCATGGTATTTGTCTAATCACAAATATAAGGTGTTCGTTGTATTGGTTGTTGAATTATATTCTTTGTTTTGTTTGATTCTGGTATCAGGTTTGATTTTAAAATAAGTTAAAAGTGTTGTTGGGGATTTTTATAAAAGAAACTAACTTTAAAGCCGGGCGAGCTTGTTCTATATACTTCAGTTTTCAAGAAAAAAGATTGTTAATAAAAATATTTATTTTTGTATATTTCTTACTGATTTATATTTATTAAAGTTATATATAGTATATATAAAATATTTCAAAAAAGTATTATATGTACTCTAACATATCAAATATACTTGTTAACATAACTTTACTCATTTATACGTATGTTTATCATTCATGAGTTAATATATAATTTGGATGACACTATTTAAATAAGGGTGGGATAATAAAATAACACAGTTTAAGAAAAAAAATTAGGTAAATATTTTATTTTTTGACTGCTCCTAATAATTGCTTTACATCTAGTTGAGTTGCTTGTATATTTTTTTTGTCAAAAGAAAATATTTTCATAAAAAAGTATATCAAAATACAATTAATTTTGATTGAAAGAAATTTTTCATTTAATAAATTTTATCATCTAACCGAGATGCTTAAAAAATAAAAACCTAAAGTTTAAGAGAAAACTAACATAAATATCAAATTATAGTCACAGGTAAAATAGTTGAAATGTCTACATCTTCTTTAATATGTCTAATTGTATTTTCCTCTGCAGCTGAAAATCATGAGAGTTACAAACAAAAAAATTGTGTCAATAAATATTGTCCAATAATTTTTAAAATATTATCATGCATTACCAAATAATTATATAAATAAGGAGGATTTCTTTCGTTAGATACCTAAAAATAACAAATAATAATAATACACATATTTAAATAATATATAATTAATACATCTTTACATTTAAAAGTATAATTAAAATATCCTAAAAGTATTAATTATAAAATATCTAATTATATAGCATTTTAAAGATTATATATAAATATGTGATTAAGACGGTACTATTAATTTAGGATTTGGTTAGAATATCATTTTAAATATTATAGTTGTTATATTCCAATACATATTCTCTTAATTTATATTGCGTTAAATGTTATTTTACAATTTGAAAGGTATAATTGTGATTTTATCGTAAATATATATTTTATCTCATCGATCTCTTACTGTACTCAAATATATTTATTGTAAATATTTTGTCTTAAAAACTCCTTGTTCTCGTATACATTTATTGTGTTCTAACTTAATAAAAAAAATTCGTTTTTATTTTTATGAATCGATTATTAATAGATTATAAAAGTTATAATACAATAAAATATATACGATTTAGATATAATTATAAATAATTAAATATATAATAATTTATAGATATTAATGGTGGAAAGAAAATAATAAATATTAGTGAAAAATAGTATTTAATAGATATGTTTATGATTAAATTTGCTCATCCTATTAGATATATAATAGATATAATAGATAGATTATAGGAGATACTATGAATTATATTGAAATATAATAATTATCAAATTGATTGATTTTTAATTGAAAATTAAAGATTAGTCTCTTATAATTTTAATATATTAGAAAATACATTTTAAAATATGTTATATATACTTTTTAATAATATAAATTTTAATTTTTAATTAACTTTTATTTATAAATTGCAATATAAAATTAATCAATCTAACTATAAAAAAACAAAATGAACAATTAATTAAAGACGAAGAGAGTACTATATAATACACAATTTCGACGGAATAGGCGAACCAAACTACGCTATATGTGATTTTAAGAGTTATACAAATACTAGATTATAACCTGACGGATTTCTTCAATTTTTTTAATATATTTAAAATAAATTGAATAATTTGAGTGATGATTAAATTAATGGTATAAAATTTATTGTAGATAGAAGAATAATAATATTATATCATTCTTGAGATATAACTAATTAATTGTTATTTTAAAATTTAAAATAGATAAAGTAATAATAATATTATTATATTTGTTTATATTCGATTATGAGTGATAATTTTAAATAAATTAGATAATTTGGGGACGATTAATTGAGATGTTTAGATTGTATTTAGTATATAATTTTAATAAAATTTAATATAGATAAAAAATAATATTATTATTATTATATTCATGAGATTTATTTAATTGATTGATATTCTAAATAAATTAAAGAGTTTAAGTTGTGGTGAAACTTAATTGTGTAAATAGATTGTATTTAATACGTTACATAAAAAACATAAATTTTATGTTATTATTTAGAGATAATATTATATTAAGATTTAATTATAGCTAAAACAAGAACTAGGGATAACCAAAATATAGATTATATATATATATATATATTTATTTATTTGAAATTTTAATAGGATTATAAAAGAAATAATAATTTATAATTTTAATAGAATTTAAAGAGATCGAGTAATTTGAGATTGAGATATATAATTCCTATATTATCTATATTATATTATTATAACTAATATTATATTATAAATAAAATAAATTATATATATTTAATATTTTTAAAAAGTGTTTACAATTTTTTGAAAAGTGTTAGGAACCATACCAAACAATAAACTTGCTTATAATAGTATAATATATATAAAGTTTATAAATATACAATTTATTCAATCGAATAACTATAGAATTTCTAGTTTAACAATAGCAACCTCATAATGAAGTCGATAAATCTTTGAATAATGGAATTTGACAGTTAACAGGAATGCAAATAAAATTCTAAAATATTTTTATATTAGGATTCTATTCCTCCAATTTTCATTAATCGGATTCAAAACTTGTGATCCAAATGATCCCAAATCTTGTCAAGAATAATACGAGTGTCGAGTGTGTCCATGTATTCTACCTTGCTTTGTTATTTTCTAAAGGTTATTGGGGTTTATTTCTTGGTTCTACCAAATCTATAGCTACGTTTTGCAGAAGCAGGCTGTAGTGTAGGCACAACAGTAATAAGGGCCAATGCTTAAATGCAAGTTTGGAAGAAAAGTCTTCTATTGCAGCCGTGCTCAAGTCATAGCTGTTTTACGAGTCAAAACATTTAAGAATATTCACAGAGTTAAACCTGTACTTGAAAACAGTTTAAATTCATATGGCTTGGAGTATCTTTGAAAATAAAATGATATCAACATTGGTAATGTCAAAAGTATATACATAAATTAAATCAACGGAAGCATACATGTAATAGGAAAATAGTGTTACTATAATCTTATTATTCTCATTCTCATTAATCGATTTCAAATTATTCAAGTGTATACGGTCAATTTTCGGTACACACTATCACAATTTATAAAATGTCTATAAATTTTTGAGACGTGTGATTATAATTTAGCCATAATAATAAAACTCATCACAATTCAATAATAAAAGAATAAAGGGCCAATTAGCAAAAAAAAAAGAAAAAGAGAGAATAAAGAGCCATCAACACATACTTCTTCTAACAACATGCTGTGAGAGTTCTAATAAAACAAGAATCTAGTACTATACATTAAAAATCTTAATATGAGCCAACTGTATACTACAAATGAAATAATATGTACAAGAATGTAAGATTTAGCACTATATATCTATCTACTTTGGCCATTAAACAAACCCCTCTGTCTATCTACCCTACACCTCTCCCATAAAAACCCTGCTGCATTACATGCATTTATATCACTCTGGGAACACTACACAGGTATCTCATACTACATTCACACTCTTATTTTCCATTTCCCACCTTTTCTATAATAAAACAGAGTGAAAAAACAGAGAAATTTAACATGGAGTGTCATAAAGAAGATAAAAGAGATGAAGCAAAGGGTACTGTCTGGGTTGATGGAGCAATCATAGTAGGTGCAGGACCATCTGGTCTTGCAGTCTCAGCTTGTTTAAAGAAACATGGAGTGTCTTCCCTGATTCTTGAAAGAAGTGGATGTTTAGCTTCTTTGTGGCAAAAAAGGACTTATGATTGCCTTAAACTTCACCTCCCACAGAGATTTTGTCAACTTCCATTCTTTGGTTTCCCAAGTAACTTCCCAAAGTACCCAACAAAACATCACTTCATTTCATACATTGAGTCTTATGCTCAGAACTTTGGCATACAGCCAAAGTTTAAGCAGCTGGTGAAGAGAGCTGAATTTGACCATTTGAGTGGGTTTTGGAGGATTTGTACTCAAGATTGTGAGTATATTTCAAGGTGGCTTGTTGTGGCCACAGGCGAAAATGCGGAGCCAGTGATCCCTGAGATTGTTGGGATTCAGAGTTTTCATGGCCCTGTGGTGCATTCAAGTGAATATAAATCAGGTGCTGAGTTTAGAAGACAAAGGGTTTTGGTAGTGGGCTGTGGAAATTCTGGTATGGAAGTTAGTTTAGACCTTTGTAGACACAATGCCATTCCTCATCTGGTGGTTAGAAACTCTGTAAGTTTAACTACATATGCATGCAGATTTCAGCATTGATTAATTTTAATTGACATGGGTATGTATGAAGATCATGTTTTTTTAGTATTTTATATATTTTCAATGCAATTGTCCTTTTTTTTTTTTTACTTTTTTGATAAGTAATGCATTAGATTTTTAAGTATGGTGAGAGAGGGAATGAGGATTCGAACCATGACACAGTCAACAGGCTATCAGTGTATCATAAAAATATGAGGTATTTTTTTTAATATAATCAAATAAGAGGGATTATCGGATAAATTCATCCGGGAATGTTAGATTTTTCATTTTTAATTAATGTTAGCATGTTTAGGTTTATTGCTGATATGATTTCAAAGTTTTGATACATTTCAGGTTCATGTTTTGCCTAGGGAGATGTTTGGCTGCTCTACATTTGGAATAGCCATGACACTTCTCAAATGGTTACCTACTAGACTAGTAGACAAGTTTCTTCTACTGATATGCAACTTCACACTTGGTAACACAGAGAAATTAGGTCTCAGAAGACCTAAAATTGGCCCAATTGAGCTTAAAAGTGCCACTGGAAAGACGCCTATTCTCGATGTAGGTGCATTTTCACATATAAAATCCGGTAAAATCAAGGTAAAAAATACCCGGGAGCCGAAACTTGTAAGACTGTGATGGTATGCACTATTCAAGATATCTTGGACTTATGTTTTATTTATTTATGTATTTTTGATTTATCAAGGTAATGGAAGGGGTGAAAGAGATAACAAGGACTGGAGTCAAATTCTTGGATGGCCAAGACAGAGAATTCGATGCTATAGTATTGGCTACAGGCTACAAAAACAATGTGCCAATTTGGCTTAAGGTATGCATATCAGCCCTGCATTTTTATCTTTTTCTTCGTTTTATTGCGTGACCCCGAGTCCCTCGACTTGATATATTCATTAAATAATCCATTTACGAACAAGACTCGAAATCAGAAATTGACGACCTACTAAACTGAAAATTTCAGAGCAAATTGACTGTCCGGTAAATATCCATGTGAACAGTATCAATTTTCTAAAACCAAGTCTGAATTGACACCCTGCTTGTGTGAAAATACATTTTGTTTTTACTGTTATCTTATCATCAATTCATCAGTCATATAGTTTTGGAACTGTTTAAGCAGCTACCCTACAGAAGTTCTCTTATTACGTATGTTCACAGCAGGCTCCTGGGTAAAAAAAGGGAATATCTGTTACCACTTGTTTGTATTATCACTGCTTCCATAGACTACTGTTGATATATATTGTTTCAGTTGACGACATGTAACTATCACAATATCACATCTCTAATTAGAAAAATAAATAAATATAAATATTACATTTCTTTTAAGAAACATCCAAAAGTTAAATATGTTCTAGAAATCCACATTGGAATCTCAGGTAACCATGTAGGCCTTGTTTGAAAAAACATTGTTCTTGGCTACAAGCCACAAGGTGCTTTGTTAGTACAAGAGAAATCTTGTGCCAAGATTTATTATTGTACTTTTCCCCCTTGCATGTTGTTATGAAAATATTCGAATGCTTCGGGCTGTGTTGTGTATATTTTAATACGAGTCAGAAAAAATAAAATCTTTGTTTAAATGCAGGAAACTGACTTATTTACAGAAGATGGTCCACAAAAAACACCTAATGGCAGTTGTTGGAAAGGAGAGAAAGGGTTGTATACAGTGGGATTTAGCAAAAAAGGCCTCCTTGGTACTGCATCAGATGCAGTTAATATTGCTATTGATATTGCTGATCAGTTGAGGTTAATTAAAGACTGCAATGATAGTTGCAGCTCCCATGTTATCTTAGATATATAGGCATTGTTGAACTTTGAAAAAAGCTATCTGGAAAAAATATGACTTCAGCCAAAATTTTCACAGAAACCATCTCTATTTCCCTCTCCAAACCCTGTTTTGTGCATCTTACCCTCTTCACCCCAGACCCGCTTCCGTAAAAAATATATATTATGCTTGATTTGGTTCACAATGAGCCATGTTCAACTTTGTTTGGGGGGGGGGGTTGGTTTTTCGGGATGTTAATCATTGTGCTTTAACAGTTTATTGTCAAGTTGTGATTGATTTACAAAATATAAGGTGAACACTTTATGTGCCTCATAGGTTTACTACCTTGTAGAATGTGATAGCCATGCTAGTTTTATCAGTTATAGACAACATTATAACCATCACCACAAAACAGATCACCATGCTAATAAAACATATCCGATATCATCAAAATGTCCTACCTTAATCTAATCCACAACTTCAACATGACCAGTACTAATAGTGTAGTATCCTAGATATGTACAAAAGAATGTGCAACGTATGCTCAGTACGGTACAGTGAATCAAATAACGATGGTATAAACACAAGCTGCCCATCACTGAGATAACCACCATACATAAACATCCTGCCAGCATATGAAATTGCCAAAAACAAACTTTACCTTAACACATACCTGAAAAGTTGAAATTTTTACAATTGATATCATCGATCTAGGAAAACTTTAGAAAGTCAACATTAAGCATGCTTTCTCAAGAAACAAAAAATGTGGAATATCAACTAACCGACGAAAGGGTTGGAACTTGGAACAAATAACATTAAAAAGGAATTAAAACTGAATCCGATGGCAATAGTAAAATTATTGGCTCTGAAATTTCTCATCCCAGTACAGATTAATTATGCAAGTTGCAATAAGCCTCATGTTAACAAACTTATTTCATCCTTCTCCTCCGGTCCCTCTCTTTCTCAATCTTTGTCCCTGTTCTCATCCCTAATTCCCTATCCCTGTTTGCACTCTTCACCCGATACTTTCTTTGACTTTCTAGCTCATTAGCTTTATCTAAGCGTTTGTCTGCATCTCCTGCATCTCCGTGACCCTCATTTTCCCTCTCCATGCCTCTACTTGATGATTTTCGTTCAGGGCTTTTGCTTTCACCAAGACTGCGATTACACTTTCTTGACGATTCACATGACTCGTCTCTTCTCTCTTTTCTAACTGAAGTTCGCCTTTCTGCAGGTCGAAAGGTTTAAAAAAGTTATTTGACAAGAATTCTCATTACACAGTTATATATCAAGTTTAACTGCATGAAAGCATTAATCCTCATGAGTTGCTTTTATTTTGAGACAAATGATCCAATTAAACATTCCCCTAAATTAATCAGTATTTGCAATGCAAAAGATCCAAAGATAATAATATGTGCTTTCTCATAGTTGGCTATCTATAATCCTAATTAGATAGTGGAGTACAAAACAATTAAAACTAGAAAAGGGTTTGCAATTGGCATCAGATCCATACAATTAAAACATAAATATACTAGTCTTGGATCCCTCTTGCAAAAAAGATGTTGTCTATATCTTCTAGCAAAATATCATAATACCACTTACTATTGATGGAAGAATTTTCGTTAGAATGTAGTACACAAAGTTCTGACTCCAGACACTTACGATGGATTACAACTTTTTTCTCAATTTCCCCAACAACTTTTACTCCCCGGTCCTCGGAGAGATTCACGATACTCAATCATCAAAGCAACTTCGACACTCTCAACTTTTGTCTGCAGAAAAATACATCAAGCCAAAAAAAATGAAAAGGGCAATACGTGACCATGCATCCAAGATTTAGAATAACCTATGTTAATTACTTCTCTTGCAGACACTTAGTTCCTGAAAAAAGGGGGGAAAACAAATCCACATCAATGGAATGATGCAAACGATCACCCACACCAATGGCATGAACAAAAGTTTATGCTGATTCCTTGTATACGGGACAATTGAATTTATTGAACTACGTACATTACTACAGACATTAGCATACAGCATGACAAATCTTCGTTCCTCGTTGATCATATCCCACTGTCAGGATGCACTAGAACACAAGCATGCATCGTTTGCCAGGTCCATCTCAACAACTTAGGAATCTCATCACCAGCATTCTCACTCCCTGAAACTGAACAAGTACCTGTCTTCTGTTCATTGTCACTTACATTGTCATCTCTTGCCCATTTTGAGGCTGTCAAGTGTCAACGACTCAACATGGATTTATTTTTCTTTGTATCTGTGAAGGCTCTTAATTCAGGTAAAATCAAAATATTTCAAGAAAAATACATTAACATTATATTCCTATTTATAAAACGTAATGCTAAATATTGTGTTATGTTCGGATTGGTTCTAACTTAATTAATAACAATGAATTCTCGACATAAATCTCACCCATCAAAATATGAGTTAAATGGTTTATTCATAATCAAACTTGTACTCACCTTGCAAGTGGGTCACTGAACTAAAAAAATTTGCATTTACATAACTCAAGTAATTAAAATTTGCATTTAGGTAACTGTCGTTAACATCATTAGCAAAATAAAAATTGAACTTGCAACTTACAAAACTGAACTCAACCCCAACTTGCATTTACATTCCATTCCTAGATTAATAAAAACTTGCAACTAGGGTACTGAACAAAAATAACATTGCAACTAGAGTACTAAACAAAAATAAACTTGCAACTTACAAAACTGTAGAACTGTCAAAGGATTCGAAATATCCGATATTCGTTCGAAATACATATTCGAAATAAAATGAATATTATTTGTATCCGAATTCGATGATTTCGAATACGAATATAGATATGGGCATATCCGTATCCGATAATATTCGAATCCGAATTTATATATATTTTCTTATGTTCAATTTATAATATATAAATATATATATATATATATACATACATATATATTTTATTTCTTTTTTTAAATAATATATTTTTAATAAGATATATATAATTATTATACATATATTTTTTTCCGAATATTTTGGATTCGGATACGGATTCAGATTCGGATATAGGCAGATCCGTATTCGAATTATCTGTTTGACAGCTCTACAAAACTGAACTCAACCCCCTTCTCTGCCTTTCACAATATTTCTCAATATGTGACCAAACTTTCAAATTCTCAAAATTGTGACTAACCTTTAAATGAATAAAGCGAACACAATTCGAATCATTCACTTTTTCCTTCCTTTTTTTTCACTTCTTGCAATTCAATCAAGTGTGCAACTTCCATTTTTTTCAACCCCCTCGTAACATCGGGAATCAAAATTTTAACTCGATTACAGAGAGGAGCATCCATATATCCATCGAAAAAACTCCACCGAAAAAACTCCACAATAAAAAGAAAGGTTGACCACTATTTTGAGAATCTGAAAATTTGACCATTATTTTAAAAATCGATATAAATTACATCCATTATTCTGTAATTTTTTACTCAAATAATAAAAATGTCTCGATAAGTTATAAGTTATTTTCAATAATTATTTTGTGTTATAATATATTTTACAAATAATATAATATGTTTTTATTAATTGTATCACATTCATTTGACTCAGTTAAAATAATTTTTATGCGATATTGTTATCAATTCAAATTAATTTATAACTTTTATGATTGGAAATTTAAAATATTTTATATAATAAATTCAGATATACGTTAAATCTTGAAACACATATATTGTAATATTCAGTTTTCTTAAGAAAAACGTATATTGATATACTCCAATATACCTCGAATCCAATATACCATATATAATTTTTTTATATATAACATAAAAATATAATGAGTCTTTATAGTGTGTACTTATGGACATTTATGAGTTTGACTCATTTTAATTGTTGAAATTTTTGTGTATACATGAGGTTAATCATTATTAAAGAATAGAAAACTAATAAAAATTTGACAATTAAGAGTATCTCCAAACTGATATGTAAAATTATTGAATAAAATGGTTTATTATAATTATTATATAAAATTTTAACTAAATGGAAGAATATTCACTTCAATAACATTATCTATAATAATAATAATGTAAAATTATACGGAGTATATAAGATATTTATTGATTCGACTAGAAGAATTATCTATAATTTTATAATTTTTTGCTACCACCTTTGCACCTGATGTGTGCTCATTGAAAACGGGAATTTAAACAAGAAACTATAAAAAAGTAACCTTTACACATTAAAAACAAAAAAGGTACCATGTGTTGTGCGCGCACATATATAGACATATAGATACAGTGTAATCATCTTGTTTCTCCCCTAAATCCTTCCCATGTGGTTGCAAAACACCCTCTGAATTTACTACCTGCTGTCCAAACTCACTTTCAAAGCTGTCTTTTTCAGTTGGGTTTGTTTTGTTTTAGTTTATCATCACTATGCAGCCTTCTACTGTAAGTCAAGAACCCAACTTTGCCTTATGTTTGATATATAAATTAGCTGATTTTGCACTTAATTCTAAGTTTACTTACCTCAATTCAAATGGGTGTTCGCCAGTTTTGTCTATTTTTTCTTGTTTTGATGGGAAAAAGGTGAAAGTTAAGGCTTCATTGAGTGTTAGTAATAAGAGTGTGTCTAATTTTCAAGCCTTTTGGACTCAGTTTAATAGTGTGATTAGATTTCATTGTGAGAAAATTCCTGTTGGGTTTGGTTCCATTGGGTTAAATAGCTGTGATGATACTAATGGTTTTGGAGAAAATGGTTTTGGTGGTGTTGTGGATGAGGGGTTGCCTTTGAGTGGTGTTGTGTCGAAGACCCCAAAAAAGGTTCTCATTTTGATGAGTGATACTGGTGGGGGTCATCGGGCTTCTGCGGAAGCGATTAAGGCTGCATTTTATGAAGAATTTGGGGATGAGTATCAGGTTAGTTGTGATGCGGAGTTTTGATTAAGATTAAAATTTTGATTGATGGTGCATTTCTTGATTGATTATGTTGTGTTTTATAAGATTTGAAGAGTAGTGTATATGCAGGTGTTTGTGACTGATTTGTGGACTGATCATACTCCTTGGCCGTTCAATCAATTGCCTAGGAGTTACAACTTCTTGGTGAAACATGGGTCTTTGTGGAGAGTGACATACTATGCTTCAGCTCCAAAGGTGATCCATCAATCCAATTTTGCAGCAACATCAGCATTTATAGCCCGGTAAGGCCATGTCCCTTTACTTGTTAGCTACTACAATATCATGGTCCTTGTGTATCTGTTCTTAGTGCCAAAGACTAGATTTCTGCTCTTATATTTATTTGAAATTTAATTCAAGAGCTTCTATTTAAAAAATATTTTTTTGTGTGTAGGTTACAGTAATTGATTATTGACAGTGTCCAATAATCCCATCTTTTTAGCGGAGTCTTAAAATTTTAGTTAGTAATGATAATATCCAACATTAGCTCTGCACATTATTGGTTAATCTATACCTGAGCTTCAAGAATAGTTCCTCAACCTCTTAGGAAGAAACTCTGTTTTCTTCTTTAAATTTTAATTTTAATGGTGCAAGCTACCTGTCATTGTATTCTAGTCTCACATGAGTAGATTCCAACAAATTATAAAGCTTCACAATTTTCACTTTGAGTAGAAACTCAGAGTTATTGCCACACGAGGCAAATGACAAATGGGAATCTGTGCCTCTAAACAACATTGTTTCACATCGTCTTTGTTTTAGATCTATCCTTTTCCTTATCTTCCCATAGACTTCTCCACTCACTTTCTCTACTGTCGTTATGTTTTTCCTTTCTTTATTTAAAATATTTTTTATATATTAATGCAAATTACATATCGCAGGGTCCTAGTTTGCTGTATGACTACTTAGTCATCCAGTGTCCCCTGTACTACTCGTTAGTTTGTTCACTTTACTTTTTCTCTAATGTCATCTATTTACTTTCGTTTCCTTACATGATATAAATTAATCAAGGATCAGTAATGCATGCAGTACGTAGTAATTAGCTACCCGGGTTTTTGGGGGGGGGGTAAATATTTATTTTATCTTATATTCTTTATCTGTTTGATTGTACTCTATTTCGCAGAGAGGTTGCCAGAGGTTTGATGAAATACCAGCCAGATATAATAATAAGTGTACATCCCTTGATGCAGCATGTTCCGCTTCGTATCTTGAGGTCAAAGGGTCTCCTGGATAAAATTGTGTTTACTACTGTTATAACGGATTTAAGCACCTGTCATCCGACATGGTACTCTTTACAGAACATTATCTGCCTTGCTTTTTGTAATTTAAAAATAAATAAATTAATGTTATATGTGCTTATTCATATATAGGTTCCATAAGCTAGTAACAAGATGCTATTGTCCAACTGATGAGGTGGTGAAAAGGGCACTAAAGGCTGGTCTTCAATCTTCTCAAATTAAAGTTTATGGTCTTCCTGTTCGCCCTTCATTTGTTAAGGCAGTTCGCCCAAAGGTTTGTCTTTGAATATTTGTTCCATGAGCAATGATAGAATATGCTCTTCAATACATACCTAGCTTGCAGACGTTGTCAACTTTTTATTCTTAAATTTTTGTTGGTGGTTGTTCATTGCTCATGCGGTCTTACACTTGAACGGACTGTACAATAGAGTCTCTTATGTGTATTATGTAATAATTTTTAAGGGAACTTAGATTGTTTGGATGGGATCATGATATCTTGCATTTCAGGTGTGCAAAATGTCAGGTCAGTAGCAGTAGTGTCTTTGATAAAATATCTTTTGATCAAGTCATGAGAGGAACTTACTAAAATGAACACACAGGGGCTTATACACGACTTTCAAGTTTTATGTAGATTGGTGAACAAAAACCAGAAATTTGCAAATGAAAATGAAGCTTATTTGACTCTGAGACTTCTCTCTCTCTAAAACTCAACTTTGTTCACAAGCTTGTGCCCTGACTTCTCTCTGAAGTAAAGTGACCTAATTCTCTATAAATCTGTTAAGTTTCGTTCTTTTTTTCCTCCTCGACTGTGGTATTAGTTTACTAAGTCAATTTTTAGAGAAAGGGTTCTGCAGTTTGAATATGTACATTGGAGGTTCTGTTTGCAATTTAGTCCCTTAGAAAATGACAATATTCCTGTGAGTACTGGGACTTGTCATTTTATAAATGTCGGTATCGGATTGAGATTTCAACTGACACATCTAGAAACAGCATGTAAAGCAGTGTGCTGATCAGTTATAAAGAATATAATAGAGTAGAGCTGAGGATACAGAATGTAGAAGCTTGAATAGAAAGTTTGTTAAGTAAATAATAAAGAGAAAAGTCCTCATCAGAGTGCTTTGGAGAGAAAAAAATCCCACAATATCATTTATGATTGCCTTAAAATACAGACAACTCACCTTGATGATATTTGACATTGAGCGGGATTTTATTATCAGAAACACTACATAAGTATTGTGTAGCAACACTAACAATATAACAATGAGCTATTCTGCAGACCAAGGTTCGACTCCCTCGGGAGACGCTTGACACACTTGCCCTTAGTAGTTGAGTCCGGATTTACCCGGTTATGGGTGGGGGCAGTCCATAACCCGAGGTTTGAAATCCCGCATTAATATGGGGTAGTTTCTCGTAGAAAAAAAACAATATAACAATGAGTTGTAGAGAAGTGCTTGAGAGTAATTATGGTCATGGTGCTAACCATTTCTTAAACCAATTGTGAGCATCTCATAATTTTGTATATGCATCTCCTTTTAAATGGAACTCCTTTTACATCTAATATACTGGCTGTTAATTGAACACTTGTTTGTTTCTTGAAACATTTAATTATTTTTGTATCCTTACTCATACACATCGTTAAACCTGAGAGTTTTTTTTTTCTTTGTCTTATATAATAGGATGAACTAAGGAAAGACCTTGGAATGGATGAGGACCTTCCTGCTGTGTTGCTAATGGGTGGTGGGGAGGGGATGGGTCCCATCGAGGCTACTGCTCGGGCACTTGGGAACTCATTATATGATGAAAATTTAGGAGGGCCAGTAGGTCAGGTCCTCGTGATATGTGGCCGCAACAATAAACTAGCTAACAGATTGCGGTCAATCGATTGGAAGATTCCGGTTCAGGTATGTACAATCTTTAATAACCGTGGGTCAAATAGTTTGCCTATTAATGATTATACTCCATGGTCAGTATAGAAAATGAATTAATAATTATTATGTAAGGAATTCTCAAGGTTTGTCTTCTCGAGTCCTAGTTGCTAGTGATGCTAATAACTTACTTCTTGTTGTGCTTCGACGGGTGCATTTTATGTTTCCCGTTGGAATACATCTTGTTCGTCCTCTTCTATTGTTTATTTAGTTATTCTTTTTTTTTTTGCTCTCTATTCCTTCAAGTTGATTAATTAGTTCTTAATTCTGATCTGTATTGTGTTTTTGGTGCTTTTTGTAGTCGTAAATAATATTTTATACACATGATTTTGTAATAGGGTTTTGTATTTTTTTATATCCTTCTCCTCCCCATTCCACCATTTCCTGAGGTGCACTGATGTGAACACAGATTAGTAGATTACACGTCGGAAACTTGTATATGTTTAAAGAATTTTTATGTGCCAATATTTCCTTTTTTAATTTTTTTAGGTTAAGGGATTTGTCACTAAAATGGAGGAATGCATGGAGGCTTGTGATTGCATAATTACCAAGGTACACACTGATGATTCATGATTCTTTAGTGCTCTTTTTTTTACTTTCAACAAATCCTTGCACTTCTAGTTATAATTTGGTTTCCTGTAGGCTGGTCCTGGGACTATTGCTGAAGCTATGATTAGAGGTCTCCCCATTATTTTAAATGGTTACATTGCTGGACAGGTTATTTTTCAACTTGAGCAGTTATACTTCTGTTTCAAAGTTACACTTGCTGTTAGAATTTAACCATATCCCCAAAATCTGTTTTCGTCTTAAAAATACATTTTCTTCTGGTTTTGCACTTTTAGACCACTGCTTAATATAACAAATCAATTCATGTACTTGAGCAATAGGTTGATTCTAGTTTCTTTATAAACTTATAATTACATGGCACTATAGCAGCAAGTATGTCAGAGCTGTAAGTCTAAATGAACAAAAAATTTCTAACTGATGTCGCTAGGGGCTCTTCAGTAACTTTGAAAAGTTAACCTATAGTTAGAGCATCAAACATATTCAAACTATTAAGAATTTACTTTTCAGGAAATTAAGTTCGAACTTAAAGTAAATTTAAGTGTGATATCAAAATTGTATATATCAGGAACCAGTTAAAACTAAGTATATATTTGTCAAAAGACTGAATAAGAGTGTATATTACACTTGTGAAGTACACAAGCAGTTGTATACTACGCATGTTATCCATGTACCTATATTATTAGCTACACAAAGTTGTACATTCCTCAATGGCTCTATGTCCTCAGTAACATGCTCCTGTTGCAGGAAGTTGGCAACGTACCATACGTGGTGGAAAATGGATGTGGGAAATTTTCAAAATCACCAAAACAGATAGCTTCTATTGTCTCTCAATGGTTTGGTCCAAAAGCAGACGAGCTTCGTGCTATGTCACAAAACGCATTGAGACTCGCACGACCTGATGCAGTATTTAAAATTGTCCACGATATGGATGAGCTAGTGAGACAAAAAAGACCTGTGCCTCAGTACTCATTAGTCTAAAACAATTATTCTTTATTTCTGACTTAATTCAATGTTGATGATCCATCGGCAGAGAAAAACATGTTTGTTGTAACATGTTATTTCATGTTGATCATCTTAAAGGAAAAATAGAGACTAGTTTTGATATTTATTCCCAGAAACTTTAAGTTTCATTTGGGAAACAACTTAGAGATACAATATTTTCAAAATTGAGAAAAGGCCCTTAGTGGCACAATTTGGGAAGATAATGCCCTAAATGGCACAAGCTGTAATAATGACCCCAAATAGCATTCCAAAACGTTACATCGTGTAGAGTGTAGATTTTTTTTTTTGGTTGAAAACGTGACATAGTCTCACGTTTGGGGGTTAGGAGAATTTTTTTCTTCAAAACGCTACACGATCTAGCGTGTAGTCCCAAAACGTTACTTTAAATTGCGTTTTGGGTCTAGAACTCAAGATAAAATAGCATTTTGACTCGAAAAAAATTAATTTTTTTTAAAAAGTACAAAACACTACACGAAATAGCGTTTTCACCCATTTTCCAGCACACCACACTATGTAGCGTTTTGAAGTGCTTTAGGGCCATTTTTTGGGGTGTGCCATTTAGGGCATTTTCTCCCCAAATTGTGTCATATTGGGCTAACACCTTTCAAAATTAGGCTATGTTTGGGATTGTTTTTTAAAATTGAAGTATTGTCAGAAAAATCATCATTTGATGATATTTTTAATTTGTATATATTAAAAATTAATATAAAATTATAATATTTTTCGAGAAATTTGATAATAAAACATGTAACTACTTTCGTAAAAATTGAAAAACTGGCATTAAATTTTAAAAGTTTTATACCATCAATTTTCCTCCCAAAACTAGCATTGTAAAAAGTGAAAATCGGATTTAGTCGATGAATGCATGGAACATGATTAATCGTATAAATCGGGCATTAATCGAAATAATTAATTGAATAATCAGAAATTTAATTAATTCAATGAACTAACGAATATGAATTAATCGGTAATTAATTACCAATTTTTAGAACAACACTCAAAACCTAGAAATAAATATAAAAAACAAGCTTGGAATAAAGGGAATAAAATTCAATCCATGAAGTCATTTATTCTCTTTACATCATACGGTGCACGAGAACTTTCCATTGAGCAGATAAACGGTTCAGATCACATCATTCCCTTCCAACCAAGCATCATCAACGGCCCATATTTCTTCAATATCTAAAAATATAACAATATAAAATGTTCCTCATCATACAGGAACATACCACCACCTTCTCTGCCGCCCCCTTCTCTTCATCTGTTTAATCCCCATTTTTTATCTCAATTTTCTTGATTTTTTGGGTCAAATTATATCATTTAAAAAATACCCATTTCAACGGATCACAAACCAATTTTTTCATCCCAAAAATCATTGATTTTTGTTGGGTTTTCAGTTTTCTTGATTCTTGATTATTGACCACATATACATGTATGTATCTATATATGTATGTATAAGTGATTATAGTGTTTTGTATGTGTAATTGTGTGTGTTTTGATAGTAAAGATTTGATCTTTATTGGATATGTCCCAGAGGGATCTTTCATATATAACTCCCAAGCCTTGTAGGCATGTTGTTGAGTATAAGATTAAGAATGGGATTAATGGGTATAATGTGATTCAAAGTTATATAAAAAGTGGTTTATATAGTGGAAAAGTGATTGAAAATTCTAGATCAGGGATACCCAGATGTAGTTTTTGTTTTGGGAGGGAAGGTAGATTATATATATGTTTGATCTGTTTTGGGGTTTCTTGTTGTTTGTCTGATGAATCAAATCATGCCCTTTTGCATACTCAATCTCAAAATGGTCATGAGATTGCAGTTGATATAGAAAGGGGTGAGCTTTATTGCTTTTCGTGTTGTGATCAGGTGTATGATCCTGATTTTGATAAGGCTGTGATGTGTAAGTATGGGTTGGGAGTGAGGAATGGGAGTAATGGTGTTGTGGGGGGTGAGTTGAGGTATAGTAAGAGGAAAAGATTGGATTTTGGGGTGGATTTGTATTCGAAGAATGATAAGAAGTTGGTTTGGGATAAAGATCGGAGGTCGAAATCATGTTTTCCTTCGGGTTTGAGGGGTTTGAATAATTTGGGGAATACTTGTTTTATGAATTCTGTGTTGCAAGCGTTGCTTCATGCACCTCCTTTGAGGAATTATTTCCTTAGTGATCAGCATAATCGGGAAGCTTGTCGGAAAAGGTCAGCTGATAAATTGTGTTTGCCCTGTGATATAGATATTATATTCTCTGCTGCCTTTTCTGGTGACAGGAGTCCTTATAGTCCAGCACAGTTTCTTTTCAGGTTAGTCATGTTTGCAGCTCATGTGTTTCTTATTCGAGATGTTCATTATATAAGTTTTGGTTTTGGTCTGCATCTGAATATGACTAGACTATTTGGGATGCCTTTGTTTCTGCATTTATAGTGAATTAAATAACACACTTGGTAATCAATCACCGTTTAGGTTTTTCAATGACATAAGGGGCAGGACTGGAGGGGCTATAAATGTACCATGTTTTCTTTTTAATATTGTGGTTACTAGTTATATTTACCAGTTGGTTGTACCATTCAAGGGTTACAAGTACTCTTACTCCTAGTCAAAGAATATTTACTTCCAAGTTTGGGATCAGTTAGGGAGTTTCGCTTCCTCCAATAATTTAATCTGTACAGAAATCCTCGGTTGATATAATTTTGCATAGTATGAGAATTAGACCCATTGTAAGGTGTATGTATACCTTTTTGAATCACTAGATTGTGCAATAAATTTCAATTTGTAATCCTTGAAGGAGTTTATTACTATTGCTCAGAATCCTAATTTCGTACTTTATCAAGTACATCATAGTAATCACATATTAACATGCCACTTTATGTATGAAATTTTCTGCTATTGTATAATTGCCAGAATGTCATTGCTCTTTACTTATTTTTTTACTTACCAATGCAGTTGGTGGAAGTTATCAGAAAATCTTGCTAGTTATGAGCAGCAGGATGCTCATGAATTCCTTATCTCAATGCTGGACAGGATCCATGAAAAAGAAGGGAAGACAAAATATCCAAATAAAGGTAATTAATAGCATTCCAAAATATTTGTGAGGAATGTGTGGGCTAGAGGGGATCAAGTAGATGTCATTTGTTGAAATTACATATTGAGGAAACAATGAAACAATTAAGCAAATGCCTGCTTACTTCAAAATCTGGCGGCCTGGAGAAATGATTTTTGAGTATTTGTTTTATGGTTTCCATTTATCTTCTTTACTGAAAAGAAACACATCTGCTTTCACGCAGATAATATAAATTGCCATTGTATTGCTCATAGAGTGTTCTCTGGCCTACTGAGATCAGATGTCACTTGTACAACATGCGGATTCACGTCGACAACGTACGATCCATGCATGGACATTTCACTTGATTTGAACACAAGCTCTTGTTCTAATAGAGATTTGCCTAACAAGGTAAGCAAGCCAACCGAGCATACTGCATCCTCGACTCTTGGGGGCTGCTTGGATCTCTTTACAAGGCCTGAGAAATTGGGCTCAGACCAGAAACTGTTCTGCCAGAGTTGTCAAGAAAGGCGGGAGTCAGTGAAACAGATGTCCATCAGAAAACTCCCATTGGTGTTGTGTTTGCATATAAAACGATTTGAACATTCTTTTATCAGAAAAATGTCTAGAAAAATTGACCGCCATTTGCAGTTCCCGTTCTCTCTGGACATGACCCCGTATTTATCATCTTCAGTTGTGAGGAAACGGTTTGGAAACAGAATCTTTGCGTTTGAGGGTGATGAGTCAGATCTGTCCACAAAGTTTGAAGTTTTTGCTGTGGTTACACATACTGGGATGCTAGAGTCTGGTCACTATGTTACTTATCTGCGACTGAAGAGTCACTGGTACAAATGTGATGATGCTTGGATAACTCAAGTTGATGAAGAGGTGGTCAGGTCTTTACAGACATATTTGGTATTTTATGTTCAGAAAACGCTCTGCCCTAAATCAGTTGAGGATGTGGGTTGTTTGCCTTTGTCTCCTCGTGGTGACAATTTTGTTCCAATTTCCGGTTGTTGCTAAATTTTTTATGCTAGACTGGTGTGAGCTGTTTCAAATAGAACTGAGGCGAGCTTGAAAGCAGAGCATGGTCACTACATTTGAAGAATCTTCAAATAAAAAGAAGAGGCCATCTATATATTCTCAGTAAAGGATCAATGGTTTGAGAATTGCAGCTTTCTTTAAATAATTTACAAGTCATTTTCTTAATTGGCATCTAACTTAATGGTGAAAAACGAAACTAAAGTGGTATCCAATTATTTTTGCAGGGTTTCTTACTTGATTACTGTTTAATGGTGCAAAGTCTTGTACAGAACATAGATACAATAACAATTGATTTGACTATTGTTTCAAGATTTTGTTCTCTATAATTTGATCAAAAAGTAACTATTTGTTAGTGGGTTCGATTAAGTTTCAACTAAAACAACATACCTAAATGCTACAAGGAGGCTTTATGCGATCAACTTTAACCTAAGAGAGCACCAAAATTAGATTATTGTAAAATAGAGTACCTGACCTTGATCACTGGATGTCTCGATGAGAGGCAAATAAAGATGCTATGCCTAAAAAAGAGGTCTGATCTCAGCCTCGTGTGCTTGGTGCCTCACATGCTTGCTAAATCATTACTTCTCCAATCCTATACCTCTTTCTGGTTAATTTTTCTTTACTTTAACCAAGCAGCTGCCATTAGTTATAACAGTCAGTTGTGCATTTGAATTTTAGTAGACAATTATTCTACATTATGTTTCTGATGTTCACATCTGCAGAAATCTGAGAATCAAAGTTATCGATGAAATAAATGTATACTCGACAAAATGTGCTACTGCACAAATCGCATCGAATTGCTTAGATTCTCTCAAGTGCTGTAAATCAGTCAATCCCAGGAATGAGATGCTTCTAGTCGATTACTCGTGGATTTAACAGATTGCAGTAGTTGCCATATTCAAGTTGTACATGTCATATATGTTGTTCTTTGGTTATGCAGGTGCTTTTTTCTTTGCTTTGTTAAACCAATGTTATTGCATGCGCAGTTTAGTGGAAATCAATAGCTTTGTACTATGATACAATAATATCTTGTTGGCCACTTGGTGTCATTCACTAAACCTCATTTTACTTTACAGCTGGTCCGTTGTTTATCAAACATTATCATATCATGAATTAAATGATGGGCAAAAGATCCCACTGCTGAGCCCGTTTAGGTAAATCACATACTGAGTTTCAATGCACATTTCATAAGAGTCAAAAACTAAAGAAAGCCTCAATAATAATAATTCAGCGTATGTAGATTTTTTACTTTTGCTCACCATTAACTCAATTTTGCATGTCACAATTATTAAACAAAGGATCTATTACCTACAAAGCACCATTATTTTCAATAATTGCAGTTTTAAGTTCAAATTTTTTTTCTTAAACTATATATTTTGCCGGTATCAAATTAGTTGAATCGACTAAAATTTAATAAAAAATAATTATTACATAAAAATTACTATCTAATATGTATATAAAACGAGAAAATGCCCTGTATATCACAATTTGGGGAGAAAATGCCCTAAATGGCACAACCCGTAACAATGATCCTAAATAGTGTGGCGTGCTGGAAAAGGGGTGAAAACGCTACTTCGTGTAGCGTTTTGCACTTTTTCTAATTTTTTTTTAATTGTTTCCGGGGGAAAACACTATTTCGTATAGCGTTTTGCATTTATTATTATTTTTTTAAATTTTTTTCAGGGAAAAACGCTATTTTATCTTGGGTTCTAGGCTAAAAAACGCAATTTAAAGTAGCGTTTTGGGGATTTTTTTTTCAAAACTCTACACGATGTAGCGTTTTAGAGTGTTATTTAGGGTTATTTTTTTAGGATGTGCCATTTAGGGCATTTTCTACTC
Organism: Oenanthe sinensis; assembly: GCA_028671895.1. NCBI lineage: Eukaryota > Viridiplantae > Streptophyta > Magnoliopsida > Apiales > Apiaceae > Oenanthe > Oenanthe sinensis. The sequence goes on along the minus strand of CM053814.1, from coordinate 1,531,701 downwards.
AAATTGTGACGCATAGGGCCAACAACACCCGTATAAAACTGCAAAATTAAGAAATTAATTTATATTAATTTTTTAAGTATGAAATATATAAAAGAAAATGTTGATAAAGATGCAGATATATATGTATGAGTGAAAATGCAGTCACAGTCTTGCTACTTGTGCCCGCCACGCCAGTAGATACCTATTCTCACCGGCACCAACGCTCACTCTCCCATTTTCCTCTCCTTATATCTATACATACATATACACATACGTATGTATATGTATGTATAGATACCTGTGTCTTATCTAAAAGACAAGTGTTAGGTTAGTGAAATGCATAGCAGGAGAGGAGGTGGGGAGGATATAATGAAAAATAATAAGAAAAAGCAGATTAACGATGCTCTTGATAAGCATTTGGAGCGATCTTCACCTTCTTCGTCTCGAGGTGGAGGTGGATTAGTTTTTAAGGATAAGGATCGGTTCTCAGTGTTATCTGGTAACGGAAAGGCTTCGCTTCAGCAGAAGCTAATTGGTAATCTATGCTCGAATGCAAATCTTTTTATTTTGCAAACTTTACGAGAAGTGAATCTTTTAGTAGTTTAGTATGTGTATTTTTTAATTTTTTTAGTGAATCTTATAAATTATGTTTTTTTGTGTTTGGTTTTTATGTTTAGTGAATTATGTATATGGGTTTAGTGATTTGTAGGCTTAAATGGGTTGGTGTCAAAATTAAATCTTGAATTTGGGTGAACATGAAAAGGTTGAGTTAGCTCTGATCTTGGACTTTTTGTGTTCTGGATTTGAATTAAATAAGATTTTAATGGAATATATATGCTATAATTGTGTTTTTATGCTCTGATTTTTTCCGAAAAAGAACCCTACACTTTGATTTTTTAGTCATCATTTGTTGTTTTCTGTACTATTAACCTTAAGTTGAAGTTCTTAAGTCATTGATTTAGTTACAAATTGAATGTTTATACATGGTTTTTTTGGGTGGAGCCGTGGAGGTGCCATTTGGAATTTCGGATGTATCCCTTTTCTTTCTGTATACATTCTGCAGGCCTGAGAGTTTCTCATGTGGATGATACATATGATTTGGGATTACTGGGATGCTTTTACCGTAAACATAACTGTGAGGTTCATTATATAATGTTGACAACACGGAAAAAATTAGTTAATTTCTACCGATTCCTGTAATTTATGCATGCTATATGTTTGAAACAAGCGTTCTTAAGATAATCCAGGTGACATATATCTACTAATTGTCATATAACTATGAGTCTTCATGACTTGGCTCACAGCCATAGGGTGTCTTGCTAATATGCGTTGCATTATAAAGTTGGTTCCTTAATGGCTTCTAATTAACAGACTGATCGAGGCCAGATATATCACTTAAGGCTACAATATTTCAGTTTGTTGTGTAATAAATGACTAGCCTGAAAAGTGAAAACTGTGCTAGTGTGATATTTAACTGTAATACAGTAATGACTAAAGCTGTTATGTGATAGATGTTTATTGTTGTCTTTTTTCGTTTTTTGTTAGGGATCTAATTGCTTACTCTGTTGCAATTAAGTTCCCAGCACAATGCTTTGGCTGCTGTATCTATGACCCTTTCAATTTTCAGGACAAGACAGTGAAAAAAAATGCACTTTCTTTGTTGTTATGATATGTTTTACAGCCTCTTCATTTCTTACATATCTTAGAAATATCATCATCCATTAAAGTATTCTTTTCCTCTATATATGCATATACATTAGAGGAATCTGAGACTGACAGCGAGGAATCAGATGTTAGCGGTTCTGATGAGGTAGACTCGTCATGGATCTCTTGGTTTTGCAATTTGCGTGGAAATGAATTCTTTTGTGAAGTTGATGAGGATTACATTCAAGATGATTTTAATCTGTGTGGATTAAGCAGCCAAGTTCCATACTACGATCATGCTCTTGATCTGATTTTAGATCTTGAATCCTCTCCTGGTAACTCCGACCTGGACAGATTTAGTCTATTACTATGTGTATATACAATAAAATTTGGTTTATTTTTTCTACCAACAGCTTGTATCAAAATTATGAATTCCAATATTACAAGATTGTTTTGGCAATTAGTTTTTTATGCTCTTTTAGTTAATAGGGTGTTGGAAATATGTGCCTTGTAATTTACAACAGCTGTTATATGTAAATTGTGGCTGTGTAATATGTAGGTGATATATTTACAGAGGAACAACATGATTTAGTTGAAACAGCAGCAGAGATGCTATATGGCCTGATACATGTTCGATATGTGTTGACAACTAAAGGACAGGCTGCTATGGTGAGCAATTGAACATCATGTCCTAATCTTAAATTAGTTGATTTATAACTCTGTTAATATATCTATACGAGGCATTTTCTGGCTATTTTCAGTTTGAGAAGTACAAGAATGTTGAGTTCGGTCGATGCCCTAGAGTTTGCTGCTCTGGACAGCCCTGCTTAGCTGTTGGCCAATCAGATATTCCTCGCCAATCTACTGTAAAGATTTATTGTCCCAAGTGCGAAGATATATATGCCCCTCGATCCAGGCATCAAGATAGTATCCTTTGGTTTAATTCTTCACACACTATCACCTGGGGTACCTCATGCATGTAAATTAAATTCCTTTATGCTCAGTTCATATTTGCATCGGAAGGAAGAACACACTATCAATTTAGTTTAATACCTTTAGTGTAAAAGAAATTATGGTGATTCCTATATGCGAATCCATACTGGCATATACAGTATCTTTTATTTTAGCTAGTTTTTGCCATTAGAGTAGTTAGTTCCCTGCAAATATTTGCTAGCTGCAACATTTCTGGTAACTTGTGATGCAAACATTTCAGTTTATGATTACTCATATTATTTTTCCCGACGAAATTTCTTTGACTGTATCTAGACCTCGACGGAGCCTATTTTGGAACGACATTTCCTCATCTGTTTCTGATGACTTACGGGCATCTTAAACCGCAAAAGAGATTGACGAGCTATATTCCAAGAGTATTTGGTTTCAAGGTTCACAAATCATGATGCTGTAGTTATGTTACTCGCTTAGTTGGGAATACATTTTTGTGTTGCTTTTCACAAAACCTGACACTTTCACTCAGATCCCTTGGGATACCAGATCATAGACTAGAACAATTACCATTAAAGTCTTTGGTGAGGAAGCAATTCCATTCAGATGTCTGCTATAATTTACTTTCTAAATTTTTTGGTTTGATAATGAATTTATTGGCATGAATGACTATTGATTACCTTACTTTAGATTAGCTGTAGAGACTAGAGAGTAGTATTCTTCTCAAGTATGCATCTCTTTTTCTTCTTTCTAAATATTTTTGCTATATTCTTGAGCTGTAGAGGCCTGCTCATTTTTGTGCGCACAATCAGTAACTGTGTAAATTTTGTTGTACATGACTATTGATGTGCTTTTTAAGAACAAAAATCTTGAACTTTGAATTGTTTAATATTTGATGTATAAAAAGGATAAGCCTTTTTCTGTTATTTTCATTTTTTCCAAACCTTAAATTAGAGTAAAATTGTTCTAAAACAGCTATTAAAATTGTATTTATCTTACTGAAAAAGGAGGAACGTATAATAATATCATAAAAGGAACTAAAAGTAGTCATTATAGAATTAAAAAAAATGAAGTTTTTTATCTGCTTTCTTCTTCTTTTTAATATTAGATTTCTAGTATAATAATAAAATTTGTAGATTATCACTCCCATCGTTTTGCAACAGCTCTTGAAATCTAATTGAAGATTGAAGGTAAGTTGCTACAATCTATTATTACTTGTATTCTTAAATTGATTTCATTCAATTAGTTGTATTTGTACGATAGTCTCAAGGGCATCTTTGAATTAAAGATCTTAGAAACAACCCACCTCTCGGAATCTCGATAACCAATTCGGGACATAGAGATTTCAAAGGATGACTGTGTTGAGGCTTTTCATATCACTAGCAAATGTTGTTTGACAGAAATAATGGACGGATCGTTGCATCAGCATCAACAGTAGAACATGCTATCAAGGATAATCTTGAATGCGGTCGATCTTGCAATGCTAAAGCAGCGGTGGTTGTTGGAGAAGTGTTGGCAATGCGACTAAAGGTTGAGGGTTTTGATCAGGGACAAGAAAGAGGGATTCATGTTGAGGGTCTTGATCAGGGACTCGTATTTTCTTGAGAAAACCGTTTGACTATGCATTTTTGGGAAAAATGTGGTTGCACTAGACTGGACACACTCTGTAATCATCCAAACAGACTGAACAATTCAAACGCTTCAATAGAGTAGGTTTAGTTTTCTTGATTGTAAAAGACTTTATGAAATTAATTAGCAAAAAAAAAAGAGGCCTGATTTGATTTGCTTTTATTACGAAAGACATCACCATTATGAACGGCCCTGGTAAGAAAGAAGTTAGATTAATACAGTGATAAGATGAAAATTAAATTGCAGTCTGGAATTTAGTTTTTTGGCACTGTAGTGGCTAACATCTTCTTGCCTTTGATCTTCTGTTCCCCACACTAAACCTAAAAAAAGCAAGGGCTGGCTACATTACGTGTGGTTAAATGTTCTGTTGGTAAAGTACTATTCAATCCGGTGGGAAGCTTCTTTAGTACTATTCTTAACTTCTTTGTCGAGGTAATCTTTTTAGAATCCGAACCTGGCAGGTCTGGAATAGTTGGTGAAGCAGCAGACAGTTTCTTGCCTTTTTTGAACTTCTTTTCCCGAGTTGCCCTTCTACAACTACAACCCAAATCCTCCGTGGAGTCAATTGACAGATGCTTTACCCTAGCAACAATCTCTTCAGAACCCAAATTTCCTGTAGAGTTTGCTGTCGAGGTAATCTTTTTAGAATCCGAACCTGGCAGGTCTGGAATAGTTGGTGAAGCAGCAGACAGTTTCTTGCCTTTTTTCAACTTCTTTTCCTGAGTTGCCCTTTTACAACCCAAATCCTCCGTGGAGTCAATTCAGAGATGCTTTACCCTAGCAACAATCTCTTCAGAACCCAAATTTCCTGTAGAGTTTGCTGATGATGAGGCAGTGGTGGACAGTTTTAGAATCTCAGAACAGATTGTAAAAACCGGTGAATCATCATGATAGAAGGAACATACTTCATTCACGAGCAGAAAACAATTCTCTTTAAAATACCTATCCAAAAATAATGCAACTAACCCATTATACAGTCATGTATGAGAAGTTGTAAAGACAAGGTTGGTAATAAGACATGTAAATAGTTTTTTGTCAAAACCAGAGACAGCATTAAATATTTCCCGTGCTGCAACTTCCTTTACTTCAAACTCATCAGTTTTAAGAAGTCTAATGAGGATATCTATCAAAGACCAGGTCAGCTACAACCTGTTAGTTCCAATTGCATGGATTAGATAATTAGTAATCAACTAAGAACGGGGAAAATATGCATCGATACTTGAAGGTATAGACAAAAAATTACTATTGGTCTAATGAATATTCAAACCATGTGTGATGTATATAACATTTTAGTCAACTTTCACACCACCAGAATGTCTAGCAACTTTTAGCAAAAGGAAAAAATAATTAGAACCAACATTTGTATGCAAGTTATCTGCAATAGCGGTTATGTTCGAAATGATCCAGCAAGCTTCCTTCCTCACTATCGTATATTCATGACATAATAATTTCTCAAGGAGTGGTAGTAAAGCTCGCTCAATCATAAACTGCAAGAACGAATAAACAATTAGATTTAGATAATATATGGAGATAAACATTTGCCAAAAAAAAACTGCGTTGAACATCAACAAAGTATAACATTACATCGGTGCAAGAAATAATCATTGGAAAACATAAGCCTTAATCGGGAAATATAAAATTACTAAACCAAAAAATTGCAACAATTGTTTAGAAGGGGAAGGACATTTCTTAAACTCTAAGGTTGCGATGAATGGAATGGTTCCGGAATGGAATGCACCCAAGAATGGAATGAGGGAACGAATGGATAGCGAAGGAAAGGAATAATTATTCCATTCCTGTGTTCACTTACCAATTTTTTTTAGAACGGAATGAAATGAATTATTACATTGTTTGATTATCTATTTTAACCTTAGTTATGAATGAACATTAATTCTAGGAAAAATTTTATTGCGAAAAAAATTCTGGAAAATAATTTTCTCAAAAAAAATATCCGAAAAAAATCTCTCAAAAAAAATGTCTCAGAAAAAAGTTGTCGAAAAAAACTTCCAGGAAAAAATTTCTCGAAAAAAAGTTCCGGAAAATATTTTCAGGAAAACATTTCTCATAAAATATTTCTCAAAAAAACCTACCCAAAAAAAATGATCCAGGAAAAAATTTCTCGCCAGAAAAAATTTCTCGAAAAAAAGGTCCCGAAAAATATTTCTCAAAAAAAACATCCGGGAAAAAATTTCTCTAAAAATAGTTCCTGGAAATATTTCCTCGAAAAAAAATTTTAGGAAAAAATTTCTCGGAAAAAATTACTCAAAAAAAAATACAAGGAAAAAACTTCTCAAAAAAAGTTCCCCGAAAAAATTTATCAAATTTTTTTTTCTCAAAAACAAGCTTCTCGTTGGAATGGATTTATCCAACGTGTTTATGTTGGAATGAATTTGAACAGTTATGATGGAATGGAATGGGCGTGAGAATGGTCCATTCCATTCCTTTGTATCAAGTGAACAACTAAATTTTCATTCCGACTGGAATGGTCATTCCATTCCTTTTGAAATCCATTCCATTCCTGCGAAGTGAACGAAACCTAATATCTAAGATCCAATGTTAGGAATTGTAGTACATTATTATTGAGTAATAGAATTACTAAGGGTATTTGTGTCATTACTCATTTACTTGGTTTTTTTTTTTGACGAACTCATTTACTTAGTTTAGTTGCCTATATATGGGAAGACTTATTTGTATTTTTCAGTATGCAATGAATATATGAAAATGGGACTTAGTCCACCAATCTTCTCTCTCTATAACTAATTCTATTACTTTCTCTAGGGTTTCTATCTCTAATCTCTCTGTCTCTGTCTCCTATGTCTCCCTCCGCTCAATCTCTCTCTCATTTCTCTCTGAAATCTATTGTTTTTTTTGGGAGTTAATCTGGTTGTCAGTCGTGTGAAGTGGAATTGGTGAAGATTTGTGAGTGTCTAGGAAGCACGGGTGCGGGTGCGTGGTACGAGGATACATGAATTCGGCAAATTCAAAAATATGAGGATACGGGTACGGGGGATACGGCAAATATTAAAATATTAAAAAATATTATATATAATATATATATATATATAATTCAAAAGATTCATTTCAATTAAACAAAATATAAATAAGTTCATCATATCCTTAATGGAAGAATCAAGTCCATTGTCCACATTTATAAAAGGAAAACAGAGCAAAAAATGCAATTCAAAATGCAGAGTACTTAAACAGCAGAAAATGTAAACTGCAGAGTTAAAATATTAAGGTATATTGGATTCAGTGAATGAGAAAAGCACTGTATGTATGTATCGCTGGATGGATGTATGAACTATATGTTTCTCAATTAGGGTAATGAATTAACGGGTATGTCTCAGTATAACTCAAAACTCTCACTTTGGGCTTTGACCAAGTCTAACTAAAAAAAAAAATTGTTAAAAATTACAAAAACTGCCACTCCCGCACCCCCGCATATCCCCGTCTTTGTATTCGCCAATACGCCACGTGGCGTATCAACTATCATGTACGTATCCCGGCGTGTATCCCCGCACTACAAAGCGCACTACAAAGCACAGGATACGCAGTTCTTTAGCAAATTGAAGTATCCCTGCTTTCTAGGTGAGTGTGCACATAAGTTGTTTGATAAATTGTTTGAGACAGATCAATAGGTTGAAGTGTAGTAAATCAGTGATATTGTAGTGTGTGTGTGTTGATTTTGGATTATAGATTGAGTAAATTGCTGATTCTATAGTTGCGAAAACAGTTGTGTATTGAAGTTTTACTAGGTTGGTTGGTTGTGGTAAGAGATGGAGATAAAACTTTTAATGAGCTTATGCAAGAGGTACAAAATAGTTTGTGCTATCTACTAAGAGATTTTAGGAGCTGGAGCTGCTCAGAAGATGGAAACATTAAAAGGTTAAAAACTACGAAGAAAGGAGAAGCTAGAATTGTGAATCCTTTTGCCAAACCTAGGTCATCAGGAAATGATCTATGATCTACCTGAATCAGTACACCATTTCAATTTAAATTTTTCAACATTTGAACCAGAAGTCCTTGAATCATTACAGGACTGCGATCATAAGTTGGGTGTTGAACCTATCAATGATGATGAACCTATCTATGATGAAGAACCAGGGGACGGCCAGAAGTGTTGGCCTGAGCATGAATTCATTTTAGCAGCACTTCAAGGAGGTAACCTTAACTCACCTAACCTCTTACCATCTGAAATCTGCACAAATGAAAGATCAAAGGAGCTGGTAGAATTTCCACACATAGAACCACCAAGTCAGTAAGAAAATGAAATGAATAAAAGCTTCTGTCCTTACTGTCCTGAGTTTGAGGATCCCCAACATGTTTGTAAGCAGGTCTGCTCGTTCATAATGTCAAAAGATGATCTTACAAAATGGTGTAGGTAATCCAACTGGTACAATTAAGAGAAATCTTAATTGTTCCTGAACTGATTTTGTTACTATGTTGCCTCGACCCATCCCCTTCAATGAGGCGCGCGACTCATAGGAGTAGTCGGTGTAGGTAATCCAACTGGTACAATTAAGATTTCTCTTTTCTCAGCTTCGTATTTTATTAATATATTTAAAATATAATTTATTATATATATATATATATATATATCAATTTATGAAGTATTATATTATAATTAAAACATATTTTTGATATTTGAACTTCAATCGTTTTATAATATTTTAGATATAGAATAAATATTCAATAAATTTATTTTATTATTCCCTTTATTATCAGTTGTCAATACTTACTTGATGAATTAAGATTTCTCTTTTCTCAACTTTGTATTTTATTAATATATTTAAAATATGAGTTAATATATGCTCTAAAGTTGAAAATATCATAAAATCATCAAAATTTTAAAAAGGAGGAACCTGAAATATAAATCAGGAATTGAATTCATTCTAGAATTTATAATCTATTGTATCTCTTTTCGAAGAAGGTCTGCCGCCACTCGAACTCGAACCGAGATGCTCTAGCACTGCTTCCTAAGAGCAGCGTGTCTACCGATTTCACCGTAGTGGCTTGTTCAAATTCATAATAGCCTATTCATACTCAATCGTCGAGATTTAAGGAGTCGGACTCAATGAAATCCTTTTCTTTTAGTAAAGATTAAAATGGATGAATAAAACTTTGTTCAAATACGAATTCAAAAGTTCATTATTCTCATTATTCTGGGGTATGGGTAGTTTATGCTCTTCTACAATTCAATAGAATAGAATCGAACTCTTGAAACTAGAAGGTTCAACCCTCTAGTTATTATATCATCTACATCAAAAAAGCATAACCGTATGCTTTGGAAGAAGCTTGTACAGTTTGGGAAGGGGTTTTGATTGATCAAAAAGAAGAATATATTTCAACTGATATGCCCTTAGGTACGGCATTACATAACATAGAAATCACACGTGGAAGGGGTGGACAATTAGCTAGAGTAGCGGGGGTGATGTAGCGAAACTTAGTAAGAGGAGTAGTTATGAACCCTGTTCATTTAATTTTTTTAATTATTAAAATGTTACCATTTTCGGAAAATTAAAAAATGTAAAGAATCGGAAGGGAAATCACAAAATAGAGAATGTAATGAATTGAGAGACAGGGGGAGTAGTATTTAGTGATAAAGGTTTTATTCAAACATGTTGGTCATATATAAATTATAATAATAACAACAAACCTATTGCATAATATATAAATATAGAGAGAGCGAGAGAGATTACCATTTAGATGAAAGCAATCGAATGGCTAAATTACAAAGAATTCCAGAAATTAAACCACGTCGATGGAGTTCTCGTGATCAGAAACCTTCTTCGATCTGTTCCCAAACCGCCGGATGGGGTGAGAAACCTCCGCGACCTAGTTGTTTTTTTCTTATAATATATTTTTGTCAAGTATCTCAACCTCCTATCATGAATTAATAACTTTTTTAAAATATGAGCATTGAAAGTCTTTTTTTTCAGGTCGCACTAAAATTATAGAAAAAAATTATAAACGCGACAAGTCTTTTGTATGTATGTATTTATCTATATCTATATATACTAATATAAAATTAACTTATACCTCACGTAATGGGTTTACTTTTTAATATTAATTTTATAATTAAAATTTTTAATTTATTCAATTTAAATATTCAAATATTCAAATTATATATATATATATATATAAAATTTAACTCACAGACACCTCGATGTTCCAAGGGTTGGACTATTCGCCAATTAATGATTCGGTCCACATCCCATGTGGGCATTAAAGCATTGAACCATAAACGCTAGGCAGCGAAGTGTGGAGATGATAACTGCTGAAAACATCATGAGTTTTACCGAAATATAATCCCATAAATTTATCATCGAAGGTCATGCAAAAATATTCCTGAACATTTAGATAATAAAACATTTATCAGAAAAATAGAACCAGCAAAATCCTGCAATATAAATAAAATTTAGTCCCAAGAAAATTACTTACAAAAATAAAAATCTAACCAAAAGAATTCCTTTGGTTAGATACCGATTGAACTCACTTTAAACATAAAGATTTTAAATTCATATTATTTGTAACATATAAATCAAAAATATATATAATTTTTTAAATTTATATTAAACCTCGTATTCACTTGGACGAACCAAGTGTTTGAAGCCCCAAGGAAATGAACCAAACTGACTCAGACGACCCTAAAAAAATTCAACCATGCGAGGCTCACAGAGTCACAGCCATGCAAAACACATGCCACCCCTTCTAATTTCTCATAACCATGTACAATTTACAACTGTAATGATTTCCCTTTTCCCCCCTACATTCGTGATTTACAACAGAAAGAACTGAAATGCTCAAAGACTACTTTACACTCGCACTAATTACACTGGTTCTAGAATTAATGTACACCAGTCCAAAAAGGAAAGCTATCTACAGAAGGCAGGTCCAGCAAATAGCAACATACTCATCATCCAAGCCGCTGCTAATCTGAAGGCCTTTGTTGATCAAGAACTCTAAATGTTTTCCAGTCGGATTCTTCTCTAGGTTGTCTCAAGGTAACAAAGTGAAGAGCGTCACTCCGCACCTGATAAATGTGGCATGCCCAGGGATATGAGTCCGGTGCTGACCATACTTTCTGTTCTTCAAATACTGTTTCCTCGACACATGATTCTGCCACACAGTACATGGTATTGGGTTCAGGCTCGTCATAACTAGGGACGGCGATACATCCAAGAGAGACATAACCCTCAGGAGCACGCGGAAGCCATATTGATACAGCAGTGATGTAGTCATCTGAGCAGTTCCTCCACACCTATCCAGACTAGTGATTATTTTGTGAAAGATGATAGGTAACGAAATGAACATTTGAAGAGGCATCCTATTAGCAGTATGGTGATACAAATACAAACCAATACATAATTAGACTTTTAGATATGTCATTATGTTAGGAGTCCTTGCATTTGTATAGTCATCATGATATGTTAGATACTTCTTTAGTTGAGATGGAACTTGTTTCCTTATCATCTGAAATGATCTAAAAACATCTAAATTTAGGTAGCTGAACTTGGACTAAGTAGTAAATTTTAATTTGTTCGCGATAGGATATTAGTGAGTCAGGAGCAAAATTAGCGAGCCAAAATTTATTTTGGTCACCAAAAGATTAAAATCATGAAATTGCTCTTTAGAAATTAGTAGATAACTTGTTCTTATAGAGTCTGAAGAACAGAAGAATGATGTTGACTATAAAAACGAAGTCAAAGGCAGTTCTGCAAGAGTTCGAGACTGGGCACGTCAAATTAGAAAATGAATCTTTCATATTAATATATAACAAACTTAAATTTACCTATTGTTCATAGAAGACGGAAGCTATGACTTTTCCAGCAATCTCAGGAGCTTTTACCAGGATTTTTATTCACAAGCTTCTTTGTTCAAGTATTATTTCATTAGGTGTTCAGATTTTTACTTTGACTTTTTTGCAAAAAGTGTTCAAAGGGTTATTACTGCATTTGACCCCCCCCCCCCCCTCCTAATAATATTCATCTAGTTCAAGGGACATAAAAATGACGTGAAGGACGGTATTAATGTACCAAATATAGTTCTATATTTGTAGTTATTGTGTATGAATAGAAGCATAAAATTATCAGGGCAAGTTAAGTTGTTCATTGTGTAAGAACAGTGACTGTGTTGGCCAAAAGTAGCCAAGAAAGGTTGTCTTCGAACATAGATGGCATCATTAAGGATTTTAAAGAGGGATGTGCTGTGAATGTAGGCCATGCAACTCATCTGGAATCGTTGTAGTGCCGCGTTGCAACCCAACTGTCTCGTAGCAGTAAAAATCCTCAAGATGCACAAAATGTATTTATTCTTTTTGATGATAGGTGCAGGCATAAGAACATAGAGTTTCACTTGTGATCATATATTATTGTGTGGATGGTTAAAGAGGTTGGCTACTATCCATTACGATGAACTGAACAATTTCCAGAGTTTCAAAGCAGGGAAAGAACAAGTGTTTGGGATCAAGTTGATAGCAGTGATAATTTTTAAAGCTACTACTACTAAAATCTAATCAATGTTAAATGCAATTTCAGACTCTTACCAGATCATAACCAACTGGATGTGCAAAAATTTTATTGCTGTTGTAGTAAACGGCAGCCGCATTAGGAGGATGGAAGCCAACATGAGCTATATCCCCGATAGAGACATATCTGAAAGATAAATTGTTACATAATCAGATGCAGATAATAAATGACGGAGAATAGCGAAGAAAGTCATATCTTGTACTTGTCGGTAGGTGCAGACATGTGAAACCTACCAAGTGCAAGAAAGCATAGATGTTACTAGTGCTTTAACAGGACTATCTAGAATTCGACAATATAGCTTCCAGCTTATAAATAAACAGCTTACTACATATACTTATATTATATATCACCTTGGTTCATTTTCTCATTCATCGCCTTTTTATATCTTCGGAAAATATTAGTTTCGTACGAGACCACTCTTATTCACGAAGGGAATTTGATAATCAAATTTTCTGGCAACACATCAATTAGTCCCTAATTTTGCCTATCACAAAGTTGAGAGTATGTGTCTTCTTTCTGTTTCCCACCTTCTGCATCTCATGCTTTAGAGTAAATTAATTAACCATCTCGTCACCTACTTAACATTTAGAGAGAGAGTATATCTGGTCTTATTCACTGAAAGCCCAGAACACTTTATTAACCAGTCATGAGAGGAGACACGGTAACACAGATAATACCCTAAAACAACACAACAATATTTTGCATTTCATGCTCCAGATGGAGAAATTAATTCTGCAGACTACTGTCCGCATTTGCAGGTATGAGAATAATTAGATCGTTTATTGATCACTTAAAGGAATCCAACCTCTCTGCCCCACATTTCATTAGAGTAGCCAGAGCCCAGATGTGCTCCACATAATACTAAAATGGAGACTACTTCGACGGTTCAATAAGGTCTTGGAGGAAAAGCACCTTGCAACTTGTTTTTCCAGCAATGAATTAATTATTTCTAACAAATTATTTTTATGTAGCGGTATTTCTAATGGAACAGAGACCAGATGGCTAACTATACAAGTCGAGACTTGTTGTCTAAGGGATGCACCCAGGTAATATACCCATTCAAGAGACATTTGTGCTAATCACTAAAATTATTGTCATATGTGTTTATAAAACATTAAACATCATTCTCCCACCTATTCTCTACACTAATACACCCCATCACGAACATATATTTTTAAAAAATCTAGACAAATCTTCTCAGACACAATAGATCAGTGGCATCTAAAACAAGGAATAAAATACAGACGAAACAATAGAGTAAAGAAAAATAAGCATTTATATTTACCCCTCGGGACATATCGGCCGCCAAATGCTACATATAGCACTGTCTTCCACAACCTAAAGCGGACAATATCTATCATTAGTAAAATCTTTTTCAGGATAACTATCATAAAAACTCAACTGAATCCACTTGAATTCATAGTTACCTGCTTTTTGGACAATGAACACCGTCTCCTAGATTCTTGTTCACTGCTCCAAACTTTTGAAAATGTGATGCTATGTTTAACAAATTTCCGCTCAGCAGAAATAGAATCAGACGATGAAAAATCTCTTGCTTTGATAATCGCTCTGTTCTGGTTACGAGACTCTCTCCAATCAGTTTCACTCCATGCAAAACACACGTGTCTTTGGCTTGAAGGTACCTTTAGAAAGAAAAAGACATTATAAGGATATTATGTACGGACTCTGAGATTAAGATCTCTTATTTGATCTTTTTGTTAAATACTAAACACTATTTAAAACTGACCTATAAGTTAAATGTCTACAAGTAGGGAGGAGGTTGACAAAGATTAATAGTATCCTCACTACACACAACTTCTAGCATTTTTTCAAAAAAAAATATACTATAACTTACATATTAACTTTAAGCAACAACTGACTTTGTTTAAATCAAGGCAAATGGGCCCTAACCTTTAGTGTCAAGTTTTTCATGTCAGACTGATATACTTTCCACATCTTGCGCACCACAGAACAGATCCTAACAGCTTGGGGCTCTCTATCTTCTGCTTCTTCTTCAACACTGCACTTGATAACATGGACAAAGGATTCTGATCTTCGAAAATTTTTTAGATGAAGAATCAAGTAAGATGGTCTTGGGTAGCCCGCTTTTGCCAACTCCAATGCCATGAGCTCTTCCCAGGACACATCCCACAGGATCTTACATGGCTTCTTATCCATCTTGTCCAGCTCCAGACACTTGGTTATTACAGCAGGAACAAAAGAAACAAAAGGGAATTGTTCAGACATTAATAATTCAATGTGATTAAAAAATGATAAACAAGAAGTGTGCATAGCTAATTTTTTTCAAACCTGTAACAGCATGATTCTTTTGTTAGTTACTAAGACAATTCTTCGGTAAGGAAGAACAAAATGGTCTTCATAGTAATCAGACCACGCAAACTTTGAGGGCTCCTTGAACAGTTCAGTACATCCAAAATGTCGACTAGCTTCTGCAAGGTAGAGCACCATCTGAACAAAAAAAAGGAGAGCAGTTAATCTCAAGCCTACCAAATTATGGATCACAAGTTATAAATGCAGGAAACAAAGTGATTTTTTTACTATGTTTTCTTTTGATACACACCATTCTGGATCAAAAGGACATCTTGGAAATATATTTACATCTAAACTGTGGCAATTATTATACCAACCAAAGCATGATAAATATTGATAATTGAAAAACCAACCAAGCATGATAATTATTGATAATTGAAAAACCAACTTATACTTGGTGCACGAGAGTGAATAACAAGTGCTAAATCCTGCTTACGACTTCTGTGATCTTTTTATCTTATGTACAATAGTATAATATAATACTTCTCCTCACTCTCACTAGATTTTCAAAGTCAAAAAAAAATTAGAATAATGATATCAATGCTGACTTTTAAACTTCTTAATTTACAGTTGATAATAATTTATTTATGCTTATATCACAAGTAGATACTAATTTTTTTTGTCAATTTCACTTGTATATATTTATTCCCACAGATTAGCCAACATCCTCCGGGATCATATATATAGCTCACATGCAAGATATTTATTACTTGACAAAAACTCATGGTCTGATTCATGATGGTCTACCTGTCCAACTGCTTCCCTCTCGCAATACTCAGTAAGAACATTGTTAGCACGAATAAGTCGTGGATTTCTAATCCTCTGCAAAGTGGTTTTGTTGCTGAGAAATTCCAAGCACCGCGAACAGCTGGCACCAATTCCATCAACAGTCAAGGAGAAGAAATCTAGTGCTCCACTAACTGGTTGTACAACGAAACCCAGAAATGCACGTCCCAGTCCATGAGCAAGCCCAAAAACACCGTTATCTCGGGCACTCTCCATAGGCTTCTTTACAACACCTGAAACTCCAAAAGCAACTCCTTGCGCAAGAGCTTCTGTTCCTTGCATAATTCCATCACCTACCCCAGTAATTCTTCGTGACCATACCTGATTCCCCATTCAAATAAGATAATATCTAATATTTGTGGATTCTAAAAACAGAACAAAAAATTACATACCTGTTTTGAACGCAGCTGCATAAACTGTCCATCTGTTGAAAGCTCAGCAAACCCTTTACTCAGAGAAGATAATGTGGAACTTGTCATGCCTAAAACATCTACGGAAAAAATCAAATGTAGCGGATTATGGATCAGATCTCTCCAGACACGGTTTCCAATCGCAGGAATGACTGAACTCTTTCTCATAAATCTGTCTCTATGCATCACTTTTCTCAGATGTACCTGAAGGAGAAAATTCACAGAATTAGCATCAACATGTAGTGTGCACTAATGACATCTTAGAGGCGTATTTATGAATGATTATGACAAGATAAGAACATAGGAACACAAGCATTGTTCACAAAATTGTAGCCACAAAATGAAGCGTGTATCACTCCAAAATCGAAGAATTTTGCATTTGGCAGCTAATTCAATAAACAATTTTGACGGAAAATATCTGGAAATTCAACAATTTTTACACCCTAAAGAGATTTACTAAAAATTCTATGTCATGTAGTACATGTTTCCTGAAGCGAACTTGTTTGTGCACAATCCAGTTATTTCTATAACATAGCAATCTAACTAGATGGTGGGAGAGGGGATCTAAGGTAAACATGAATGAGGGAGAGGGAGAGAGAGTTTTAGGTAAATAAAGAGAGAGAGTGAGAGAGGGAGGTGTGGGGGAGAGAGTTGTTGGAAACTATGGGTGAGGATTTTAGTTGGAAACTATGGGAGGTGGGTGAGGATTCTGCAGTATTACAGATCCCAGTTGCATAGTGGACCCTTGGTTCTGGTACAGAGAGCCAATATGCAGCAAACATCCCAGTGGCATAGACAGCCAATATGCGGCAAAGATTGCATTCTAGTGGGCTGGGAGAAGGTTAGACCTATATAATCTCTGTTCCCTGGCCAGCGACCAATCAATTAACATGCTACATTTCTATACAAGTGCACACGAAGATTACTGCAAGTCGACAATTTAATAACTACAAAAGAAGAGGAAAGAATGATAAATGGATTAATTTCACAATAACACAATCTATAATGTTTACATACAACTAGTTTCCTCCAGTTGTGGAGATGTAATATGGTGTGTCATTATCCAGTAATAAAATGCAGAGATAGAATAAAGTTTATAATGATGCAAATGGCACAAGGATCATCTGATCTTCCAACTGAGCACTGAGCAACGAAAATGCAAATAAGATGACTTGGACCTCCTTAAAAAAGCACATATTTCATATTTCCCTCGTTCAGGTTGCTGTAGAACATATTCAAGTTATTTATGTTTCTACTGTATCAAACCAAAAATTTGAGGCAGACACAACTGCATATCGAAATGCCAAATTCTACTAATCAAAACACAGAAGAGAAATGACCTGAATTTTAAATGCATTGCCGATTGCAGAGAGTATGGGGCTCCATACACCTAGGACTCCATGTGGTCTTTGAGCAGGTTCAGTTTCCATAGCCAACTTAAGCCTTACCTCGGAGACGTCTATTAGACTGAAATGTACGAAAAGAATATTGTCATGTAACTATTTTCTGGAAAATATAGGGAAGGACTATTTGTGCAAGCAACTCTTCAATAATAAACAAGGACATTGACCTCATGCAAGTAATTGTGGAAGTATCCATTTCCTAGTCAAGGTACATCAAACATTAACCACATGCTAGAATCGAGAAAAAGAAAATACTATCTTGCTACCAAGGAAGGATACAAGATACACCAACCCAAATTTTGAGATAAATACGTGCAGCTCCTAAGATCTGTGAAGCTTAACTTGAAATACATAATATACATATATTGTCATGAACGATTTGACCGATTGGGCACAACCAGTATTGTAAAAAAGGTTACATATGCTTATTTTGCAACAGATAGTAATAGAAATGTCAAATACCCTTGCAATAGATGATTGGTTGTGCACACTTGTCATTAGAGCTGTACTAAACTGAACAAATCAAGGAGAAGTAATACTACATATAAATCTTACTTTATTCGTATTTCAGGATCAACTTGTGTTACACTTGAACTTTGAGAGATACGATCTAGTTGAAGATTATTGTAAAAATCTACAAAAGCCCAGATAACTGGCTCATGTATTTTAAGCCTCCAACACTTGTCCGTCACCTAAAAATTTAACATTTGATTCTGTGAGAGAACATATAATCATACCTGATGCCGCCTTTTATTTCAAGGGTAGGCAAATTTAAGAAATAATGCACCGATAATAAAGAAGGATTACCCGTATGTAGACATATGGGTAGACCTCGATGCCGTCAAGATTTTCATTTCGTATAGTAATAGTCATCTTGAATACTGGATGATTTATATCAGAGGCCTGTTCAGGTGCTAGCAACACTGGCATTGGGGTTAAAGGAAGCTGATTGTCAAGCTGCAAGTAGCCTAGGATAAGCTTGAATCTGGAAGGAGTACAAAAATCAAGTTACCCATCAACTAATTGAGGCACTCAAATTTTTACGTCATAAATGTTAGAAGACTGCATGAACTTGGTGCAGCTTGAGTGTAAACTCTTTGAAATCCAACAAATATAATGCTTTGTTGTAAATCCAAGCTGAGTTAGTGCCCTCGAATTAGATGAATTTCGACTAGATAACCATTATTCACAAATTAAAAGTCACTTTCAATTTACATTGTATACATGCAGTGCATCATAATATATATCTAGTATTTCTCATTTAAGGTTTCCATTTGATGAAGGCCACTTAGAAATACACACTACAATTTGTAAGTCATCCCCATGATATTTTTAAAGTGAGCAGTTTAACACATTATATATGCAAAAAGAGCACCTACACAAAGCTAAGAGGCACCATACGAACGAACATATAGGCGAGACAGAAAGAGTGGTTGACAAGTAAGGGTGCTGCGAGGAAGCAAACAAAGTTCTCGCTCTCAGGTCAACAATTATTTTAAGCATCAACTATTACAATAACAGAATTTTACTTTTTTATTTCGTAAAATCATATTATATAAAATTTATCAAGAAGCTCAATTAACAAAATCAGGTCCCATTGGGGAGTTGGCCGAGGAGTCTAGTCAACCACTTGATTTCCTTTAAAACTCGAGGAAAGTTAGAGACCATATACAAGCAAGATAAGCAACTTACTTCTAAACAACTAATATCATAGAAAATCATATAGAGAAGCATTCTGCTCTAAAAAATTCATATATAGAATGTTTTATGTTTATGCATGGACACTATAAGGACAAAGATATCTTGTAAAGGCATGTGTTGAATAAAACAACTGAGTATCTCCATTGCTAAAAGTGTATATCAGCTTAGAAGTTTTTGTTGACAGCTACTAATTCATGGAAACACAAAATCTTAATTACCAAACAAATTATTCACCTTTCCCACAATTTCATGCATAATAAAAAAATAGGCATGAAATCTAAAAACTAGAAAGGTCACATATACTACCATAATTTTAAAGAATGTGTAACCGCGGGCTAATCGTTGTGATGTCAATGTTGAAAATGAGCCCAGCTAACAATATATTAGTGCTTTTGTGTAAAATAAATATATTCAAGATATAGATATATTTCTATTAATCAATTAATATAACAATTAACAAAGACAGTGTTTCCAGCCAATTCAAATAGGAAAACTGGATACTTGTAGACCCACACAGATAGCAATTTAATTATATATGTGTGAGCATGAGGACATAACCAATTTAGCAGAAATAAAGTCCAAAGCACGTTCCCATAGAAAAGAAATTTTTAGATGATATCTCAACTACACAATATGAGTACAATATAAACCGATAGTGATTTAACCTGCTTGTAGTCCCACCATCATAACCAGTTGAATAGGATATAAAAACTCGCTCCAGGCAAAAGAAGGAGAGCTCCTTTGGTCTATGGTCAACAATAGAAACCCCTACAACTCCCAACTCAACAATTAGCTCTAGTGGTGCTGCAGCCTCCCGCATCTCAGCATGCATGTTAATATATCTCTGTATCCCACCAGGTGTTCTATCATCTACAAACCGCACAACCTTAGCACCATCCATTTCTACAACATGAAAGGACACCTGTGACTGACCGTCATCGGCAGGAAATACTTCAGGTTTATCCAAATCAACTTTCCATATTGTTGTAGTAGCACCGGTGCCGATCTCAGTATCTAAAAGTTTTTGGCCGTAGGGATCCTCCCAAGCAAAACTGGTAGTCGAAAGAGGACCCAAGAGAATCCAGGCATCCTCACCAAATCCAGATTGACGAAATTTTAGAGTGGTGGTACTTGTTCTATTTTCAATCCTGTTGATCACAAATTTTGTTATTAGACAGGATATAAACATCAAAGAAAATTACAATAGCCAGAGGTATGTGTTGATGCTCCTCATCCTTCTTCCCTCTCACTCACACTATCTCCATCAACACACACACATTAAAATATGCATCTTCTTACCTTATCGGGCCATTTGCAAATCCAATACGAAATACAACAATAAAACGAGATCCTTCCTCGTAACCGCGAATCTCTGTCCGCAAAAAAATTCTCGACCCATTACGTTTCTTTAATACTAAAGAGATGGTATCCTCCTTTAAGATTTGGATGGGAAATGACCAGTCTGTGTTCTCCATGCGTACCTATAAAGTACAAAAGACAATGAATGTATCTGATTCATGTCAATTAACACTTGACTTCATCTGAGAGCCCGCGGGAAAAATGATGCTTTACACCAAGTACCAAATTTCTTTTTGCCAACTCAAAACTTCTTATTTCACTATTAGTAACTAAAAGGTTCTTGAAGTGTATATATTATTAGTTTTTAACTTCCTTGGAAGTCCTTGACTGAAGAACTCAATTAGACAATATAACATTCATGATTAGTAAACAGATCCTTGCGTGGCAGTAAACAGATCCTTGCATGGCATAAATATTGTTATAATATTTCAGATAATTCCTACTGGGCCCAAAATTTAGAATCAGCTGTCAACACGATAATATGTACCAAGTTCTGCACCGTTAAGCTTTACATATTAAAGTTTCTCGGCCAGCCACTACTTGCTTTTTTCATATGCACCCAGATTCATACGATAGTTGAACTTTTAGGAGATTGATATATTAAAATAATGTTTCCAGCATGAGACAAACCCATGCAGCCAGATTCCTGAATGCGGATGCAAATGGGTGATTTACCTGTAATTTACTAGTTTCACCACTTTCACGATATATGTATGAGACTCTAGCATCTGATGCATGCAGAACTTTCGGCTCATCGTCACTGCTTAGCTTGATATGCAAGTCCCTACCAATTCTGTTTGTAAAAGTCATATATGGTCGAACAAAGATTACCTAAAGAAGAGATTATTCAAGTTACTACCACTTTTCAAGTATACTATTAAATTAAAGATAGCATGTATAAAGTAAGAATTGTGGACCAGGAATAACCTTTGTGGCGACAGATTGATAGGGGCATGGTTTAGATGAAACAAAGAGAAGCATGCAGTTCCCATCAGCATCATAGGCACGCAGCTCCATTGACCCATCCTAAGGAAATAAACATATAATGAAAAAGATTCTGTTACTTTAATAATATGTGAAACATGATTGCAATATACAGTACCATGTCACCAAGAGGAGAAAGATCTGTCACAGGACCAAACTGTTCTAGACCAGATCGACTTATAGACGCTGCTAGACCCAACAGCTTAAAGTTCAATGCTGAGACAATAGTATAACCTCCATTTATTTCCTCATCAGTAATTTCCTGGAGCATAACTTCGTTATCTTTTTTTGACTGGAAAGGTATAGAAAGTCTGCGAGTGCTTTTTCTTGATCTATCATGAATTTTAAGTGTAAGAGGTGGACATCTTGCAATATCAAACCAGATAGACGAGAAGACTTTAATAATCTTTCCTAGCACAGGATTTTCATTGTCATGGTTCTGTTCAAGAATGATATGAACAATCCTGCACATATTTAAAAACGCAAGACATAAGACTACTAGAGGGAATCAAAGTTGTAATATCTATAGAGTTGGGCATATTGATAGGTAAAATATTTGAACATTTGTGGCGCATGACTGAACCTTTGAGAAACTGAACTTCTCAAACTTATTGCTCGTGCTACATCCTTGGTGGGGTGTGATATAAGAACAGCCTCCTACATAAGGAACGGCAAATTTGTTTCTTAATCCATATCAAGTATGTAATGTTAGATAAAGTAACAAAGAATATGTGATATTTAAATCTTACATGTACTGGAAGCCATCCTTTCTGTGGAATTAGTGAAAAATACAAGGGATTACGAATGTCAGCATTAAAAACCTTTACAGTCTCTCCAGGAGTAAATACTCCTCTTGAGCAGTCCAGGAAGTGGCCACTGGCTTGCATCTCAAGAACTGAATATTCTGCGGCGATCGGCAGGAAGTTGGAAATAGACAACGGAGAATTGATCACAAGACTCCAATCCTGAATAGAGTCGGAATGAATGTCTTTCGCTATCTCTGATGCATGTATGGTCAAAGCGAACCACAGTCCTCGGTAACTATTCGATGATGATCCACTAACTTCAGAGCAATACAACAGTTTCTCAGACTCTGTAAGACTTGAAATGCATATTTCATTTCGTTTATTCCCATTGGAATCTTCTGACTCGCCAGGCTTGTTTAGCACTGAACTCCACGAGTAACCACTTTGATTATTAGTATTAGAAGGCCTCAAGCACAAAATATAAGATCCTGACTGTGTCAATGCAGAAAGAGGAAGAGGAAGAGTTTGTCCAGGTCCTAACGGCCCTACAAAAAGTTGGTGCTTTGTAGATACTGGTCTCCTGTTCCTGATCCATCTTCTTTGCCTTGCATAGTTTACAAACTTCAGAGGATCATAAGAATTAGGCCACTTCAAGCTTTCAATATTTGGAGCATAAATCCACCCCGCATCAGTAATAACTGAAGCTGTATCTAAATGCCAATCATCAACCCACTCCCAGCCTGATGGCAGGTGGACTCCAAATTTTTCCTGTATATTTGACAGTAATTACAAACAGTGTATTATGTAGAAGGCACAAAAATAACTAAGCTCCCATATACATAGCAGCATGAAGGAAATATTATGGTTGGCAACTGAAAAATAACACTATAAACTTGTAAAAGTACTCCAATTGTTGGTTAATGTTTTTTAAGCTCAGAAAAATACAACTAGGCCTTCAGATACCCTTGGTTTAAAACATTCATTCTCGATTCAGAGTAGACATTGGTAGTACTTAACCACAATTGAGAGTATGCCAAATGATTAACTGATTGCTTACTATTAAAACTTACCTGAAGTGATCCTTCACCATCCGCTAAATCCTTATTTGGTTCAGCCAAAGAACTAACCCACCCTGTTTCTGGGTCGTATCTTTCAGTTTCAAGGAAGTCATCTGTAACAATTTCATTACTATTACCCTGTACATCTTCCACAGCATTATCTTGCAACCCAATGTCATTTTCTCTTTCTTTGAGACACAAGTCAAAAGTGAAATCAGTGCTATTACAAACAGAGACCAGGGATCGAATATTTACATATCTGTTGCCATTATTCACGCTGACTTCACTGGCAACAACATCATTACCTAGTCGCCAACAAGCAGCAGGTGCAGCATAATTTAGCCTTACTGTAGTCCAAGGACCTTCTCTTGTAGGACTAATCTGAATAAAACCAGATTTTTTACTGCTGTTAAGTGCTTGCTCATTGCTTTCGACATCAGATCCCTGTGATAAGAACACTGCACACTTTATTCTACCAGTGGGCGCCTGCATTATATTTTCTCCAGTCATCTCCTACACAAACATCAGTTAGGTAAAATGAGCGTGTACACTTGACAGACATCCATCCAGATAAATCCTTCAAGTGTTCTGTATATATAAAGACAGTTCTTACAAAACACTCACATGTGACTTTACTGAAGAAAATTCAATCCACTTCAACGCTTTCGTATAATCAATATAGTCCGAGGTGTCTTGGGTTCCTGCTATAAGATTCAGAGGAGTCGAAAAATATCCAACAGGATCTCCTGCAACAAAAGTTGTTTATTACAATGACTACAGGCAAGTATATTATGTTGGTGCGCCTTATCAGATAAAATTTTAATGTTTTTATGTTCAAATATTTAACAAGTAACTCGATATTAAAAACAGGAACCACAATTTAGCTTGCAGCCTGGAGCTTATTATGAATAACCCTAATGATTGTTTAAACCCAACATATCCTAGAAATGAAAGCTGACAGCTAGTAGCAAGAGATTTGCAGAAGATTTAAAAGTTAGGAGACAGAGGAAATATACAAATGATGGTGTATCTTAACCAATATCTATCAAAAGGCTAATAACAAAAAACTAAAAGAAAAACAGATCTTATAGATAGAAAGATACACTACGAGTTAGTACCTTTCCCCATGTCAGTTACTATCAACTCCAAAATGTAGTGGTCCTGTTTAATTAGAAAAATCTATAAGATATGTGCCAATAATTGGTGTAAATGGAGCAATCGTATCAGCGCAGCAGCAAAAGAAGCTAATAGTTTTGGAAAAATATAGAGATGAAAAAATAAACCCATATGGTAAAATTCACCACTATAGATGTATCTACACTAGGAACATAAGCATGTTTTCATATGAACTGTAGCCAAGGAAGAAGCATACTATCTGAACCAATATATCATGGTTATACATAACTGAAAATATTTAGTTTTTAGAAAAATTATAATATTCTAGCCCTTTAGAATAAATATACTAACTATGATAACACAAAAACTCAAATTTATTAACAAAAGATAATAAAAGAACGTTAATGTTTTCATAAAGAGAACCAGAATATGATAGTAAAGATTAATACAAAGAGTAAAAACTGATAGCCCATGTGGCCAAATATTGTATTGCAAGGCAGCTAATTTATGTGAAAAGAGATAGTCGTAAAAGAGCAAATGCCAAAGGTCTAAGAAAGAAGAACAGGAGTACTAAATATTTTAAAAAAGATATCAAATATCTTATCAACAGATGAGATGTATAGTGCAATGCTTAAGAGCAGTTACTGACCGGAGATTCAATTTTGAAGAAAAATATTTCATTCCACTTCAATGACACAAGCTCAGGAGATATTGATATCACTGAACTGGTTCCGCATGTCCGGGCACTCTGTTGATTTAGAGGTGATCCACTAATGAGGCTCTGGTTTACTGTAAGACGTACTGCTACAGTATATTGACGAGAAGATGGTCCTGCTGCTCTTGGTAACTGCAATATAAAATCAAACAGGAAGCTAAAGAAGACACAATCCCTGCCTTGAACAAAAGACTTTATGAACAACACTATCAGTAACGAAGATTGTTGACTATATTTCATAGATATCACAATCATCAACAGCAATGTGAAAAATAAATAATTGTTAAAATCTCACTCCAGCTAGCAATATTTAACAAAAGTTCCATCTCTCCTATTGATATCATTTTGCAAATAAGACACCACTCACACAAGAGAGATTACAATTATATAGTTTGATTTCTTGATACATTGAGTTGAGCAATGATATGTCTCAAGTACACATAATTTGAAAACCCTTGTACAAAAAGGCTGAACCTTAAAAACACTCGTTTCGAGAAAAAAAAGCACCGCTATAGTGAAATTTGACTCGTTAAAAACACAGAATTCCATATACTGGTTTTGGATGCAGTTCAAGACGGGTGACAAGGTAATGGGTGTTTTAAAGTTGGGTGGAAAGCACTCTGGGACTTGTTAATAGTTCGATAGAAGACAGAGTGTATAGTTTCACTGCTGATGGAAGTTAATACAATGACATAAAACTTCAGATCAAACAACATGAAGTAGACGCTCCACACTTAACAATTCCCTTATTAACCTTCCTAAATCCTGGTGGTCCAATAAGAGATAAAGAAAAGTTGACATCTAATTTGTAAATATTTATACCAAAACATTTACCACCAAGTAGACGTCAACTTACAATTAAATATTTTGGCTGCTACATTGTACCAACTTGGAGTTACTTTTTCATAGAATTACATTTATGTCATTTAAATGCAAATGATAAATGTTTTGGCTGCTGGTAGCGGGGAAAAAGTACAATGACATGAATGCAATTCTATGAAAAATGAAATTTGATCTTACAATTCTAATAATTACATTAAAGAAATAAAAGAAGAAAACATACTACTGCCTCCGATATCATGATTGTCACCATTGTCCTGAGTTTCATGGAATGAATTCCTTTCAAATGTGCTTCTAGCATATTTTTCAATACTGGAACTTTTAAAGGTCTCATTTCACCAGATGGCATCTTAATTATGTTAGGAAGTCCCCGGATCTCAGTAGCGCGTACAAAAATGTCCTGACCCAGTTTGTTTTGTGGGATGACACAGAAGTTCCTCTTGTGATGAATGTCAATGATAGGAGTCTCACCAAATCTAGAAGAAACTGCTTCCTGGAAATGAACATGAAACGACATCAATATTAATATTGTCTTTAAGTATTGGGTCATATGCTTGGTTCAAATACAGAGCACAAAGAAAAAACGATATACCCTCATTTTGTAAGATTCATGCACATTAGAAAGATTTGTCCAGCTTGCATAAGCTTGAAATATCATGTTAGCATTGGAAACAGTAACATTTAAGTTCAGATCTCTAGTAGATGTGATCCGTAGCTGAGATGGAACACCTGGGGAACTAAGATCATATTGGTACCTGACAAAAAAAACATAATGCATTTGTAACTAGAAGAATTTAGGGAGTCATTCTATCTTCCTATATTCTTTTCTGTATAATTATTTCAGGATGTGCTTCTTCGCATTTAGATTTAAATTAAAAATCAGAGTGACAGACAAAAAGAATCATATTATTATACTAAAATTTCAAACAGGGCAGCAATTTGCAACATGTTCTAATTTCCTCAAAAATATTTTGCTATTGCAAATGAGCAAGCCTTGTTGGAATTATGGCTAAAAAATTTACCTCTGCGACATGAACTGATGTAGAGCCCCACTAGGTGTATACAGAAACTACAAGGGGAGATATCTACATGGTTGGCTATATATTAATGATATATTCGTTTTTCCACTTAAGCTATTTGCACAAGGCTTTAGTCAATTTCATAAAACATGAAAATTAGGAAGTATTCCGAGTGTCAGGCCATAGTTGCTACGGAAATCTGGACTTTAAAACAGAACACTCAGTGAAACATACTCTTACCCATGATCAACTAAAAGGCAAACCGTTCACTACATTTGGAAGGAAAGGAATCTAGGAACCTACCAACTAAACCAACACTTCATCATTGGAGAAACATGCCAACTTTTCACAACTAATGGCCAAGTCAGACACTTAATCATTTAATATGTAACAACCCCGTCGCACATCCAACATGTGGGGAAGGTTGTTCAGAATACAAGTTTAAGTTCTACTACTATGTGCACCAACAATTGTTGACCGTTTGGGGCCTTGTTGCGGCATGTGTAAATAACCCTATCGTGCATGTGGCTTATTTAGAGCATCTCCAATAGGAGGTTGCCTAGAAGGTTGACAATATGGACAAGTCATCACATATATAATTTTTTTATTTTCTCTCTCATCCATATCATTATTGGCAACCTTTATACAAAATTTACTTCAATAGTTGGAAACCTTCAAAAATTGTTAATGTGATCCCCTAATAATAATATGGAAATGAAAAAATATTATAGTGGGTAAAGTGACATACACTTTAGAGTTTTTATATGTACTTCAACTATTTTGGGAAGTTCCCAAATTTTGACAAACTTGGTTGGCAACCTCCCAACTCCAATAGGTAGGTAATCAAGAGTGTCATACCACATAAGCTTGTCAACCTCTATTGGAGATGATCTTATAACGTGGAATGGGATGGACCCTTATTTTAGATGCTGGCCCAGGATTTGACCCAGGCTGTTAACAACATGATCCGTGTTGGACAGTTCTAGCCATGTCCTAGTATCATAAGGGTCCACAAAAATGATCCTAATTATTCCTATACCAACCAGCATCATCACCCAAGAAAATACCATTGCAGTAGACTGCATATTGAACTGTAGTAAGAAGATTATAGACACGGCAATAATCTAATGATGGTGCAGACATTTAATCTGCTTTAGTATGGCGATCACCTAAAATGCCTATCAAAAATCCTACTATGAACTAGTTCAGTGGTATTTCCCTTGTTATGGGACCTACAGATTGCCATACATTTTGAACTCTGGCATTTAGGAATCCTTTGCTGAGTTTTGCAATCACACAAGCATGTACTCTATATGGAAGGCAATGGTTTTAACATTAAGATACTGGTGGTTCATCCATTCCATTGTGTACTAATCCAGATTTATTCTTCATTTCCTTATTTCCTCCTAAACCCAATTGACAATGTTACTCGGTAGATTTTAAGCTAGGCATGATCATCACCTTGGATACGATCTATACCCCAATTCTTTTATTATTACTGTAAGCACCAAGAAAGTTCTTTATCTCCCTTGTTCCATTGCCAGATAAGATCCTTGCAGAGAGAAATATACACATGTTTGCAATTTGATTTTTATGATGGAAGCATGCAGCATGTAATAATAATATGACATAATATCTCTTCCGGTGCCCAAAAAAATTCTAAATGCAAATATCAATTCACTCCCAAGTCAAAACAACACACACAGTATATATACAAGATACCATTCAATAACATTGATTTTTGAGCACTTTAACATTAACTTCCGGAAGTAGGTTGCACTTTTGGACGTTTAGCCTACTTTGACTGTTTACTAAAAACCTAAAACTGGTAAACTTAAAGGTCAGGATCACTATTAGATAAGAAGATTAATATATTATTGCCTTACAAATCACCTTACAACTCCATCAACCGGTTCAACAAGAGGCTCCCACGTTTCATACTTGTCATTAAATGATCTGGCAGCAAAAGAAAAGCTGACAGTTGCGTTCAAGTAATCAGGCCTTCCATGTAAGCTAAAGCCAATGCTGCTAAATGATATGTTAAACAATGGGACCATCTGCAGATTCCAGAACAATTTAAGATTAGACAACGGCTTTACCTGGACAATGCAGCTGTGCCATACCAGTGCCTAATATTTAAACTTATACTGTAGAAATATGAACCTCTTGAGTCTTGACAATTAGACAGGTACAATGCTGGCTACATAAGAATCTTTATCATAAAAATGTAGGAAAACCCTAATATGCAGTAACAACAAGTCTAGTGCCATAAGGCAACATCAGCAAGAAGCACTACAAAACTTAACAAAGATACCACCAACATCAGCATTCAGCATTTTACAACTTACAATAAAATGAATTGATGTTACATAAGGTGGGGTTCGATTTGAAATGGGGTACAGAAACGGATACGCGGAACATCATTTTTACTGAATCCGGTACGACGGAATGTATGGGTATGATGGGTCTTTTTAATAAAAAAATGCTATAATATATATTTTTTCAATTAAAAACTCAATTAATAATATAAATATTTATCATCAAAATTATTGTAACTTACATATTATTATAAATTGGCTAATATTTTATGATTTATAAGGTTATTGGGCTTGAAAATGATACAGTTAATTGAGCTTGGGCCTTGGGGTGTTTAAAACATTAAAAAGATGATTTATACAAAGACATCAGTACTGGATATTACGGGTCGTTACTGCCAACGTTTCGTCCCACAACGTTTCGGGTCGTGTTTGTTCCCGATTCGGGAACGAACAATCTGGGTCACAGTACGTGGCTACGTCCCACGTTCCTTGTAACTATTATGAAAACATATGTCTACAAACCTAACAAAGATACCCCAACAAAGCAATTTATCAATGTAGCATGCATCTGAATCAGTTCCCAAACCACACCAACTATTATTTAATATAGGATTTTTATATTTCCTCTTGCCAGTTTGAAAATCTTTTTCAGTTTTAAAATAGGATTTGTATGTTTTATAGAAAGCTGTGTATGACCAGATTATCATGTGACTTTGTATTTGGGTTATAACACATAACCAGAATAGCATGCAACCAATAGTTTCATCAAACAAAGGTTCCGTGTATGTTTGGCTAGTCAAACTTGAATCTGATGAATATTTCATGAAAATCATTTGAAATCATAGCTTCTAGCAGTCAGCAAATTGGAAGTACAAATGTGGTACCTTATTGTATGTAGATAGATAATTTTAGGACAACAGTAATAGCAAGAAACTAAAAGTTTAACTAGTAGAAGATGCCCTACCAAACCTCCATAATCATCAAAAAGTGCAGCTGAGAATGTTCCTATGTGAGCATCTACGATGGTATCGTCTGAGCCACTTGGCAAGTTAGGATCAGCAAGCTTGACTGCAAACCTTCTAGGGGGCTTCTTGAAACCACTACGAGCAATAAAGGTTCCCAGCTCATTGCAAACACCCCATATGCTAAATGGTTCTCTGGTGAACTTGGAATCAGAAGTATCCCATATGCTTTCCTCCAAAAATTGACCACCCGTGACCATATCGCTGCGCATGCATCTTAATGAGACCAAATCAGATTGCTTTGGTGTGCCTTTACATGCAACACAACCAAGAGACACGTAACCTGGTGGAGGCTGAGGCAGCCAAAAAGATATTATCTCGGTTCCTCTAGTTTTTTTAATCTGTCCCACAAATTGATAATCAATGGGAATTTTAAAAAGCTCCTCATTTTCGGAACCGTGAAGAACAATGCTTGTGTTTGGGGGCTCATGCCTGTAAAATTTATGGAAAATCATTACTTGCAATTATGATATTACAAGGAGAAAAAAATCCATACATAAACATTGCTTAATTAGCTTTACTCACCCTTTAACGGCAATATCACCAAAGTATATCATCCCATGAGGAACAAGAGGACGCCAAAGAGATAATTTCTTACTTGATGATGAACCTTGATTCCACCATATCAATTGGAAGCTAGCAACAGACTCAAAACGACGGCCAGAATTTAAAGCTAGTGACCTCTCTGA
Organism: Oenanthe sinensis; assembly: GCA_028671895.1. Classification (NCBI taxonomy): domain Eukaryota; kingdom Viridiplantae; phylum Streptophyta; class Magnoliopsida; order Apiales; family Apiaceae; genus Oenanthe; species Oenanthe sinensis. Next base: position 1,500,482 of record CM053814.1, on the reverse strand, counting down.
TGAGACCGTACGTTCATGACCATTAAAGGATTCTTGGGTGTGTGAACTATTCAAACTTTTTGAAGAGGTGTCTGGTACTCTTAAAAGGTCTAGACGGAGTTCATAGGCTCGACCAGTAAAGCTCAAAGTTGTTGGGTCTGCTGGGAGGAAAGAACCAGCAGAATTACCCACACGCCAAAATGCCACAAGAATTGAAGGATTTCTGCAACAAAAAAAAGTCCCATTAAACCTACAAAATTTTTGTTCTGGAGTCTAATACAAATATCCCACTGACGCAAAATTTGGCACATAAAGGTCAGTCGCAATTCAAACAGCATCTCAAAAGAAATAATTATACTAAAGCCTAATGCAAATGCATCCACATAGACCAGGACGATGTGCGACCAGTATTTCAGAAACAACAAGATTGTATAATTTTACTTTCTGAGTGATCCAAACTGCCATTAGTCGACTATTATCATTACTACAATATGAATGTACACTGGCAAAGAAATGCTTCCCATCAAACTTAGTCAAGGTTTACATAACATGTTCAACTTTTTTTTTTTTGATATTGAATAAAATGTGATGATTTTTTAAAACAATATAATAAGTACATATCGACTGGAATTTAACATGATTAACCCTTGAAATGCCAAAAGAAGATGAAAATTCAACTTACAGATGACTAGAGCTGATTGTGATGCAATCCCTCAAGGAACATGGAGAAACTAAAGAAGCCGATATACAGAATGCTGAGGTGAGCGAAGGTTGTGCTCTTCCAGGGGACACGACACATCCCAATGCAACATAACCTTTAGGTGCTACAGGGAACCATATAGAAAAGCTTTCATCCCCATTACAGAGGACAGAATATGTTGCCTGGTTATGCTTAACTGCACCTTCAGAATCCACAATCTCACCACTAGATAAGGGCCAAACAAGCTTAAATGACTCAGGTCTCTTCACTCTTACAAAACTGGTGTTGACTGCTATTACACCTTTTGCCGGGGGCTTGTCACTGTGATTGAAAGGGTAATGTTAGTAATTCATGTGAAAAAATCCAATTGGGGAACCACAGTGCATTCTGAGGAAGTTACTAACAGTGGCATCAAATAGTCACCAAGAACAGCAAAGCCTGGAGGTGCATGCGGTCTCCAAAATGCATATGTTTGGTCACTGCTGGGATCTGTATATAATATTCTTGTGAATATACTATCAGCCAGAAAAAAGAATGCATTGAACTGAAACTATATATATATATATATATATATAAAGCAAAACAATAACAGATATATTAGCGCACTCTTAATTGTTCCAATTTTGTCGAACTCAGAGCACATTACTGTCATCTTGTTTGATGTCTTTCTCAAAAAGGCCAATATGTCATCTTCAACTGCTATAAATAGCCTTAGGATGCTAAACGAGAAATTCATAAATATATCTGAAACCGTTGCATGTATATTTGTCTTCCCTGACGCATTTGAGAACTTTAAATAAGTATCAAATGGTTCCAAAATTCTGATTCCATTACTCTCCATTGTAAACCCAAGAGCACTAGCACTCATTTCAACTGCATCGCCTTTCATTACAAGCCTAGAAAGATGAAGGTATATTAATATGATATAACTGGCGGATAGATTACTTAGTGAGCTAAATGGATACACGTAGGATAAGATGTTTCAACATGACATTTATACCTACGGAGAGATGCTAACAATAGCTTCTCAAACAGGGAAAGTAAGATGCATATATATGGTCACAATAAAACACACTAGGATCAGGATGATAACTGTATCTCAACCAAAATATGAGTGGTGGAATTTTTCATAATGGTATTGTGAAAACATCACTTGCGAGTTACATAGCGCAAGCTAGGATCCATACAGAAGGAAGAAGTCGAACTACAATATATGAGATATGGGATGATTACCTGCAAAACACATCCAACTGTGCATGCAAAAGTTTGTTGGAGAGATTCGATGATTTGCTTACATCTTTCGATGAATTGTAGAATGTAAGTTCAGGGCCAATAGCCTGGATAATACCATCTCAACAACGTAAGTAACATAAGTAACACAAGTACTAAATAGGCTTCTAGTCCATACCAAACAACTTTAATAATATGTTGTACTTAAGAGAGTTGCATGAATAAGAACATGTACGAATAGGGAAAGAAAGGAGTAAGTTGGTTTTATATCTCCAACATATTATTCAAATCCTGCTTGAATACGATACCACCTCATTTAATCCTAGTAACTCGTGTAACCTAAATAATCAGAAAATTTTAATTGTAAATTTGTAACTAAAATAGTCTCATGCTAAACCAAGTGCTTATTCCTAAAACTATTCAAACAAATCTATTATCCATTCACAGATATAGCAATGTTGACTGTTTTTTTTAGAGGTTACCTCCCCTACATTTTTCCCTTTTTGCAGCTAACCGATTTATTAATTTTAAAAATCAAACAGCCAACTAGTTCAGGTTATAAAACATATATAATATATGATAAATTTGGATACTAAATGAAGTGTTGAACTAGCATTGTGTTCCCAAGTTCAGATTTGGAGGGGGGGAAATGTGATTATTTATTTTCTCTCTTGTGTTCCTGAGTTTTTTTAAAGAAAGAAAGGAAGAGAAAGGAAAGTAAAATATGGGTCAATTTCTCTGTAAAATTTTCTTCTAAAAAATGGGAAGATTGGGAGAGACATGCTACAGTAATAAATGTATTGAATATTTTTCATATCTCCACTTTCCTTTCTTCTCTTAAAAAAAAATTCTGGAACATAAGAAAATTATAATTTTATTTTTTCTTTTCTTTTCACTCAGCATTAATTCTTTTCTTTTCTTCATCTAAAAAACTCGGGAACACAGTGTAATTGTCAAAGTGAATGTAACAGCAAAGAAGCTTCAGTTTGGATAAAGGGAAAAAAGGACCTGCAAGTCAATTGTAAATTCGGTCGATCTACCAACTGTATTACTTTGAGGAGCTCTGTCATTCGATTCACGTGAAGAGTTCAGATCTCGATCATCATCCAGTCCAATTAAATAAACTTTGTCATCCTCCAAAACTGAATAGCTGCTGCCAGATCCCATAGAAATGCACGAGTCCAAATATCTCCCATCCTACACAAGTTAAAGTACTTTATGGCCAGTTCCAAGAAAGAGATCATTCCAGCTGATTGGAAGGATACCAAAAGAGTGCAATACATACCTTAATACACACGTTTTTGAACTGTAACTTTTTCCCACTGCCAATAAATATCATAGTTTCTGCACTGGGAGAAGAAACATGCAATCCCCTTCTGTCCTGCAAATACAATGTTCCACCTTTCCCATCATATATGAAATGATTATATCTTTCATCATCAACCACTAAAGGAATTTTAGGAGAAAGTGAGAATTCAATATTGGGTTGAGTGTAAGTTGGTTCATCTACAACAATTGCATCAATAAAATGTGATGAGCTCTCATCCTCTTCACTTGACACCATACCACGAACTGCCGGAACAAAAAACTCAACAACAGCCAACAAAAAGTCAAGTGCAACAAGTAATTGTGGTCGCTGCATGCATATAGACACAGATGTTGAATACTGAGAAAACTTCGCATCCAGGAGAAGCATTGTAGGAACTAATTCTAAGTTGATGTCATCCAGAACATTGTTCTCAACAATGCTACTATCATCCTCTGTCAGATGCTCTGCAATAGTGTAGCCAATGGTCCTAGATTTCCGAACAGCCAGCCTAAGTTCTTGCTCTATTCCTTCACGATCATCAATAACTGTGAAGTTTTTGAGAGTTGAAGAGAGAAAACCATCCCCTAGTGTATTGGTCTTGTACAAAAGCCATAGACCACTTACCTAGTAGACACAAAAAAAATTAAAATTCAAAAAGTAATAATGATTATAAATTTATAACTATAAAAATAACTATAATAATATTATTATTAAATATACCATACACATTAGTCTAATATATGAATCCAGCAAAACTTTACGAGTTACTGATATTAACTATTCGCCCGTAGGGCTGTAACCGAGTACGAGTTAAAAGTTCGAGCTCTTGTAATATATGAAGAAATAAAAGCTTTTATAACAATAAAACTTAAAACCACCTCTTCTTTCAAAGTAAAATGTAAAATTCCTATTTATGCTTACGCCATCTTGTTTGTACTCGCATAGTTAATGTGAAACAGTAAGGGAACAATCTATAAGACTTTGAAAAAAGTTGGAAAGTGATGTTTCAGTTAGGATGGTTGTTTTTGTAATTTACCATGTTAGGCTTTAAGTTTAATTGTTAATGTAGCAAGGTTTATCATACATAGGAGTTAATTTTAGGTAATTTAGAAATTATTATAGTTAAGAATCATTAAGTATTGATTTTGTCTTGCGAGAGGTCTTCAGAAAATTCCAGGAAACCCTAAACAAGCAGCCTCCCCCCACCAAAAAAAAAACAGCTAAACAAAATTAATTTATATACCTGAAGAGTTGCAAGAGAAGCATCAGTTGTGAGGCCATAATGGAGGCACAACTCAACTACACCGACAACAACAGAGACCTTTGTGGTAATCCATATGCCCGCACTTTGAGAATCAGATCCAGCATCATCAAGACCTTGAGAAACTACACGTTCAGTCACATTACTTGAAGAAGGTACAATAAACTTTTCCAATGGGGGAATGACATTTGGAGTTTCGGACATATTTTCCAGAGCACATTCAGAGATTATCTGATACTCTTTGTTCGAAAGGACAGCTTTCAATTTGTCTATCTGAAGAAGTAAAGATAAAGTTAATTTTGACTAAAAATATATGTTGAAAGAAGGTCGACAGTCATAACCATTAACACGAAAATTTACCTTGATCGCAACTTCAATACTAGGTATTTGATTCAACAAATCACGAAGTGACCTCTGAATAACAATTGAAACCCCCTTTACTTCCTGAAGTATGCTTTCACTTAATTCTGTTCCAGTACCAACATTTAAATTGATATCTTCTACCTGCATAACTTAAAGTTTAAACATCATACACAAACATGCATATCACAAAAAGTTATATCTACAGATCGGCCAGGTCCCCTTTTTCCTTCTCTATGCAGTATATATTACTCTGTCACTGAACCTAAAAAAAACTGTTCGCTCAGAAATTCCTAAGCCACATTGCTAAAAAGTCAATCCGTCTCTTCTCCTAATTCGAAGTGAAATATCTTTATTTCACCATTATTGAATTACAAATTTTTACAGAATATTATACATTTATTTCCTCTTGCTTTTCCTAGAATTGAAAAGAACTGCACCAACTTTCTAATCAGACATTGACATTTAGAAGTCCAAATAGGTCAGTTATTTTGAGAGGAACTAGGGAGGATGTAAAAACAAAATGGCTGGAAATTTAATTAAATTTCTATATTTTATTTACAATATATCGTTAAATATATTATGAAAACCACATAAATAAGATAATCAATCATATGTTCCCACATTTAGTAAGTTGGAGTGTTCTAGCTAGTAAGGCTTTTATTTGATTTAATGCAGCCAGACTAATCCATTATCTAACAAGTGACACTCATCAAATAATACCAAAACTCATACTTTCAATATCAAAAAAACATCTCACCATAACAGTTAGAATATCCATGTGGACCGCACTTATATCCGGTTTATCCATAGACCACTGAAAGGTGTTTCGCACAGTTATATGAACAATGTCGAGCTTCAAATAGCTGCAAATGGAGATTACATCAAATCAGTGATTGCTACAATGAGATTAGCAAAAAAGTGCAAGGACAGGGTGATGGGCACAACTGTTGGACGCTGCACTTACTCAAGGCTGTTAGTTCTCCGAGGCATTAATATGATTGGTTTTCTAAGTGAAAGGTCCAACTTCACAGCAGGTGATCCTTCAAGTTCACTTTTAGTAAACCACTTCTCTGAATCTGTTACTTGATCTTTTACTTCGACAACATCATCTGTTGTATTCGGTACAAGGCCCATAAAATAATTGACAATCTACAAGCCAGTTGCATGATACATCAGGATAAAGATCAAGAAGTAAATGTAACATAATCATCCAAATCAATTTACCTCTTGAATAAAGCGATTCAAATAAACAATGCGAACTTCAGAAAGCTGTCCAAGAAGACTGTAATCATACCCCTTATAGTCTTCATCATCAGTATTAAACGAACTGAACTCCAGCTGCATGTTCACATACAGATGCTATTAAATTAAAAAACATGCAGTGGAAATACAATATGGTGATTATATTAGAAATAAATACAATCAAGACTTCAACTCGCAGTTGAAAACTGAAATCACAGACAACAGATGACCAAAACAATACACGGCACACCACACACATCAAGTGAAGCTGAATGCGCTGCATGGTATCTATACTTATAAAAAGAGCATAAATGGAAGATTTTATGTTTGTCCTGGCCTCTGCAGAGAAAGACCCGCTAATAAATGGACTCCTTTCACATTGGGAAGTCTTGCATCCTAATTAAGCAACGTTTACTGAAAACATCAAAGCAAAACATCAAAGCAATGAAGCAACTTCCTACTTTATATTTGATTACTAATTGTAGCAAATTTATTTATCTAGCAATATTTTGACTTTAGTAGTTTTCATTACTTTTTAAAACACCTTCCAGTCCCTGAAAGACGGACAACATGAGCTTCACATTAAATGTGTGTCCGCTGTCGACAACATATCAGTTCTGACACGCTCTCCAATCCTTTTAACTACAAAAAGTGAAGGATTGGATACCCAGTGGGATCAACTAGACTTTTAACACCGAAGAGGAGTAAGCTTCATATTCTTTAGTAATACAAAATGAAAACATTATTACTTGTCAAAAAAGAAAATGTTATTGCACTAAAATCTATCATTATATAACTCGTACAATAACCTTAGCTGGTTGAGACAAAAAAAACCTTATCAGGTTCTTCCTCATGTTTTGGTGTTTCCCTCATATAAAGAAGGAAATAACTATAATTAACAGTAGGAGTAATCTAGGTCTCCTTCACTTGCAGATTTGGATCTCATCTGCACCTGCTTTATCGACATTAGAGCCAAAAATCCATAACTGACTTCAGACCACCATACATACTTTGATATTTCCTAAGACCAAGAAACATAAGTAATGGGGAAATGGGCTGGAAAACAACGGTTAGAGTTCCCTGGTACTTCTCCCGCAAGAAAAAGAAACAAAATACAATTGTTCTCTCATCTTCTACAAAATGTTCTTATTACCATTTTCTATACATTTTGAACTTCTCTACTCTAAAAGGTTAGGTCTTCCTAGAACCTACAAACCAATTTGGAAAGGAATTTAAAGACTAAATCTGAAATAATAATGCAAAGCCATACCTCAACAAACGAACTACCACCTGGATTCCGCATATCACAAGCCCAGAAATAAATATGATTTCTGAGAAGACTGTCATCGCTTATTTTCAGGTTCCCAAGGGAGGCCTTAATGCTAAAAGAAGAAGGGAACACCTGCTCGCAAAAGAAGTTCATAATGTTTACCATTTACTTTTATTCATTAAAAAATGAAGACATATATAACCAAGGAGAAACTAGTGAGACAAAGACACTAGTGCAATAGTACAATCTTTACATATATATCGGTCATTAAATGGCTAAAACATCATCGAATTGTACACCAACTTGCAGGCGGGTCATCAAACTCAAATTACTTACAGAGATATTAAAAACTTCCAAATAGGTTTCAGCCTTTGAAAAAATAAAAATACGGAAGTGTGATGTAGACTGTTGATGTCTAATATTGATGTTGAGTTGTCATGCTGGCTTGGAAGTTTATTCAGTTAAAAATAGCTAAATGTTCAATATACTGGAATCTGGATACAACTTCACGTGGGTCAACAAACTCGCCTTTATGGTTGTTTTTTAGGACTTTACATTTTATCTTACTATATAAATAAGAATATCAAGGTTATTTGGTCCATGGTCGTTAGAGGACAAGGGTCATGGGTTTGATTCTCAGTGATACTTGTACTAGAAATGTGTGTATATTCTTAAGTCATACAAATACAACCTATAAAAATTTAAATATATGTCAAATAATACTTATTATTACAAAGTAAGGTTTGTATATCACACAGGTACTAAAATTAGCATAATACTAAAGATTGATAAATAATTGATTATTTCTTCGTCGTCATTGATTTGTTCATGTGATAAGTCTGCAAAATATTATGGGGGCGTTTGGGGTAGCTTAAATTTAAAATAAGTAACTTATTTATATAAAAAAATTACATATTTTCAAAAAAAAAAATTTGATACATATCTATTTTAGAATTTTAAAACCAAATATGATTTCCAAAACTGAAAATAAGTTACTTATTTTCAGGAAAAGTACATACATACTAACTTTTTCTGGAAATAAGCACTTATTTCCAGAAAAAAAGTTAAGCCAAACAGGCTCTATATTTTGGTCATGTTTTGGGAAAGAAAACTATAGTTAGTTTACATATACGCATGTGTCTGTATAATACAAAATGAGACCAGAGGAAGAAAGATCTCCTCTAGATGCAAAAACCCTAACACAAACTCTTTTCATTTGTTCTTCTTGGATTGTTTAACTATTTCAACACAAGAATTGTTTGTTTATTAATGTTTTGGTTTCTTCATTGTTTACACGTCTATTGAGCTTCATCGTCATTATTATGTTGCTCGCTAATTCATTATTATCTTGTTGGCTGTATATTCATATGCACAGGCACAGCGTTTTAACGTTTAATCATCAATACTGTATAATGCTAATTGGGACTTCAAATACGTAATTTTTTGATTTAATTTGTTCTAATAATTAGTGCAAAAAATAGCATGACTCAATACGATATGTTTTTGTTCATTTTATGTAGATATATAATCTAGTGTATATATATCATTTTCGTTGGCTAAGAGTGGTGATCTTTCCGGTTCTTAATTTGTTTTGTTAAATTTAATCCTACAATTGTATCTAGGTTGTGTGTAAGAGGTAAGAGGCGGTACCTTGGTTATCGAAAAAGTAAGGACAGGGTCACTAGGGTAACTGGGAGTTGCAACCAAAACCAATTTAGTGACAAGTTGTCCTCTCATCACAAGTTCAAATTCTAACTACAATATAATTAAACAATTATAATACTTTTGTGAAAAAATCAAAAATAACATATAAATGGGCTCGGAAAATATGTTATTATTTCGCTTGATCATATGGAAAAAGTTAATAGAATTAGGTATTGTGACGAGTTAGATATATTATATAAAACATTGCAATCCAGACTATTCATATGTTTACCTCAAATGGGTTAGAGCTAGCTTGGTTCAATTTTTTTTTTTTTTTAAAAACATTATAACGGTTGTTGTTTGGTTTCCATGTAAAAAAGGGTAAAAAATAACATTCATGTATACAAAAATAACCGATAAATTTATTTATAGATTATGGTAAAAATATTATTTTCTTTAAAAAGGATCACAGATAGGCAGATAGCCAAGCAAAATGCTTTTTACAAATAATAGATCTTTGATAGTGTACAAAGAATATATAAGTAAAATTATATATTTTATTAAAAATATTCGTAGTTAAAAAAATAATAATTTATAGAAATAGGACCATAGATGATATATCTCACAGAATCATTTAGCAAACATGTACTAGGGTGAAAGCTCCAAATACATTACAAGTATGGCCAAAAATACCAATTTTCGGTTTAGGTGATAAGAAACACTCACACTATTAGAAAATAATTTTTTTATTTTTTTAAACAATACACATCTCACTGCAAAACATAGGGATGATACGTAAAACAAACTAACAGATACGCCATCTCCCCATGTGCATAGCATTTTGTTTCCTTTCAATTTCAAAACGATTGATATGCAACCATACATGTGGACAAGTCACTTGTAGTGCAAGGTCAAAGGCTATATGCAACATGTCGGAAAAAAATGACTCGGCAAATAAGCATGTTATATCACGTCCTTATTTTGGGGCACTCTCCTAAAAAGCAGTCTTTGGGCCTATTGCAGTCCGAAAATGAGCCATTTTGGTCATTTCTCTATGTACTGATTATCAATATTTTTTAATATTTATTATTGTATTTATCAATATCTTTTTAAAATACAAAAATCAATATTTGTGTATTTTTCATAGTACACAAATTAGGCCAAATAACTCGTACTAACAAGTTAAATAGTATGGACTTATAATAACAATTAATAATTTATAATATATACTTTGGCTAGCATAAAAGATATACTTCTAAAATATAAAGGGTTCTAATTAGGATTTTGAGCCGAAAAATAGGACAAATACTCTGGGTCTGACGGGTTTGAAGAGTATGGACTTTTGTACTAATGATTAACTAGATTTAATCTAACAATAGTTGGGATTAAATAAAAAATGTATTTTTAAAACCTAACTAGATTGAATAGTATTTTAATTAATTGTTTATAATATATAATTCTGCTAATTGTCTTAATATAATTATTAATATACAGGTCATTTCCTTGCACGGGTTCAATGATGCTTGTAAAGCTTTAGCTAGGTAAAGAGGCTTCCAAACCTTAATATCAGTCAGGAAATTATCTTGTGACAAAGTTGCAAGCTTTGTCCCATCTTCCTTCATCAGCAAAATTTGAGCATGAGCCATATTTAATGCTAAAAAGAACATGACTCTAGACTTCCCCTTCCCAAGTAATCCTTTTACGGTAGGCTCGTCATTTGTAGCTAACTGCTGATTATGAATCTTTTCTTCCGTTGAAATCTCTTGTCGGGCAGTGGCTGCTGAAGAACTATTACTGAATGATTCACACGTGTCATCCTCAACAGTGATAGCATCTACAAACTCCATGATGGCAACTATCATTGGTCTACGACAGAAAAATGACAGGGTAGCTAAGGTAACTGTAACCTGAATAAAACCACGAGAAGACAAATAAACAATCACATCAACTAATATACTAGAATGACTGTGAGAGCAGAGATCCAAACCTGTTTATCGATATTATCATACAGCAGCGAATTTTGGTCAACAATAACTATCTGAGCTTTCACAAAACTATCTAAATCATCAGTGACATCAATGTGATCATAACGAGTCTGAAGCCTGACATCAGGAAGCAACCCATCAATACGACAAAAACTAGGGGGCTTTAGTATAGACTTCTCTGTGGTGAGAGACTTTTGGGAGCTCAAATATTCAGAAAGAGATTTCTGGGAACTTAAATATTCAGCTACATTTCCAAGTGACAGTTTTGGACTATCCACAAGATCATTAAGAGTCTCTGATGCCTCATAAAAATTATCATCTCCTTCACTTTGATTTCGCTCAATCTTGTCACAAGTCTGACCTTCAGTTCCATTAAAAGTAGAAGGTTCATCAGTACTACGAATGAAAGATCGTGCTAAATACAAGGGCTGATCCTGAGATACTCCTGAAGAGCAAATTAAATCTTCCAACTCCAAAGCTTTTAAGACGGTGCCAATGAACATGTCACTTGCTCTAAGTGAAAGCTCCACCTGTGTACATGAATAAATTCATTCTACTAAAAATGTGATACACCAGAATAGAAAAGCAGAGATGCTAATTTATGATACCTGACCGCCAATTGCTCGAAATTCAAAGAGCCTACTCTCCTCAGCTAAAAGCACCTTCCTAAAAGCTCTATCATGCTGGACAAGGCCAGAACAAATTATAAATCATGAGTAAAATAATCAATGCAACGTTCTACAACATACATATAAACCAAGGCTTTGGTACACATATACCTGTGTATTATAGTTAAAGCGTATCTTCAGCTCATCGAGCACACCAGTTATAAACACCCTTTCCATCTTTGAGATATCTACAGAATTACGTTTGTCAACAGATTTTATAGAGTCATCCGAATCTGATGAAGTTTCCAACATGCCAGTTATAGGAGCAGAGCCCTGCACAAGAGTTCCAGTAGTGAGGTTCACTTATATATGGTTGTATGCCTAATGCAATAAAATGTGCCTCACTCGAGACTGCCATATGGGAAAGCTCACCCTCACACCTTTCACAACCATGAACAATCTTGACTCACAATCAGTCAAGCACAATTGTGAGATGTTACTTGGTCTTCCCAAACAAATGAGAAGTAGATACACTAGGCAGATATAATTGTAACCTTGGTAGCAATCAAAGCAATATAATGCATACATACAACACACAATATTTCAACAACTTCACATAGCTTTATCAATGAGAACTACCAAGCTATAAATCCTACCGTGATCATCAAGTGTAATTATTGCATATTAAGAACAAGCACTTTTCTAAAAGCAACAAGCTAGGGTTGTCCAGACTCATGCAACAAAACAGTCAAAGAAAGATAATGTTGCAAACAATAAAAATGTACCTATTGACAGCCACGTAACAATGCAAACAGTATATAATATATACAAAGTAAAAAATACCGATGCGCGATAGACAGCCCCCTGGAGACGACTTTGCCATATCCTCCTTAATTCCTCTGACCCGCATCTCAATATAAGTGCATTGGCATCTTCGACAACCTACACACAGAAAATATTAGTGCATACACAAGGCATATTGCCACCTGTTATTAGATAAACACTAAAAGATAGCAGTATATAGCTCTCATAATGAGCCAACTTGAACCTTATTATTAGATTTTTCAATATCGCAAACAGCCAACACATGCTCTATGTTGCCAACAGTTTCAGCGGGAACTTGATACAATTGTTTTGCACGTAGACTACAAAAACAAATAGAAAGCGGTTACATCAATAATAAACAAAAAAGTATAGAGTAAACAAAAAAGTACTAGTAATTAATGTAGAGATAATTATCATTCAAATTATGCATTGAAATTAGTTCAGTCATTCCAATCAATAGGGATACAAAAGGAAAATAATTTTTATGTTATAAAAATTAAAATATGCGTAGTTTTTTTAAAAGTAACAAGTATTTGGGATTCAAGGAGTAATAATTTTAATATTTGCAAAAGTGAATATATATATATATATAAACTTATTTATTTGCTATTAATCAATACAATATTTGTGCATTAGTGATTTCTAAACACCAATTTCGAATACGATTTGTGAAGAACAAACTTTATAATTTGAGATTGTGCAGGTACACCCATATTCGATATGGGAATTCGGGTGCCTGTATATCTGATAAAGGGAAATAGTGGGTAACCCAATATTCCTGCTTTCTAGCTGATTAGGTAGATACAAAGAATAAATATCTACGAATCTACAAACATCTTTAATTCAGTAATGATAATGTCGTTAAGGGTGTGCATATATACAAATAAACTCAACTCTTCTAGTTTTTCATTTTCATCTTCCCTTGTAACTAGGGGTGTACACGGGTTGGTAAAACCGAACAACCTGATCCAAACCGATTTTTTCTAAACCGATATGTATTTGGATTTAAAAAACATTAACACGATTTATAAATAGATTGGGTATGGGTTTCGATTTTTTTTACCCGAACCAATCCAACCCGATTAAAAATTAAAATTCTAAACAATATATATATCTACCAGACTACACATCCATCGGCCCATTACATATTTACTTTAACCTAATTCAAATTATCTGCTGTTACACCCAAACTCGGTGTCTTTTGGTCAATCTGGTCTGTGTTAGTTTGCAAGGCAGCATTATAATTTCTTATTTCAGTTTTTTCATACTCTTCTTAATTTGAGGCTGCTTTTAGTGTTTGTAAATCATTAAATTTTCATGACTCATTGCCGGTTTGGTTAACTTACACGGGAACAGTGTCTACTTGACTATTGTGACGACCATGCTAAAATCATTCAATGTTATTTCTTTAATAGGCTCATCAAAGCAACATACAATCAAGTATTTCTTTTATTTTAAATATTTATTAATAACCCATCCAAACCGAACCGATCAGATTCAAACCGATTAAATTGGATTGGCTTTGATTATGAATTTATTTTTAATGGGTTGGGTTGAAAATTTTCCAACCGAATAAATTGGGTTGGGTTAAAAAAATCCTTCTAACCCGCCCAACCTGAACCGTGTACACCCTTACTTGTAACCTTCTAGTAGTCTTCCTTTTCTTTCTCATTACATAATGAGAGATGCTATCACTAAAATCAGTCCATATATTAGCACTAGATAAATGTTTATATTTTACAAGAAATTTACATATTTTAGCAATATACACATATATACAAGGCATGTACTTGTAGATGGCAAGCCCTCCAAACTGACAAGTGATAAGTATAGTCACAAGATCTAAAAGTGGTGAACGAAAATAGACTCTCAATTTGAAACATTAATCAAGTCAAACTTCTGTGACATTTAAACTTACTAAGTATGCAAAAACAATTTAAAAGTGTAGAAGCACTTGGACTAAATAATAGCCTCTGAAATAATTATATAGTAATAATTGCGATTTACTAGAAGAGTAATGCTAGGTACCCCAATTTTTCTCCCAAAAATGTTCCCAAATATAAGTTGGCAAGTTTTAATTGGTGCATTTATATGCATACATCGGGGTCCATTATTTTTATTAGAAATGTAACCAATCAACAATTGACACGAAATGTTAAGATAATATAATAATATGCAAGGAAATAAGAATGTCAAGATAATATAATAATATTAATACCAGTGTATAACCTGTGCTAGAAATGGCCGATTTAAAATACTTTTTGACAATTTATAATATAACAACAATTAGTCGATTACATTTTGTTGAAAACATTGTACTCTAATAATATAAGTAAGATGCAGAATTATTTTAATTAATTTAAATAGTTATGAAGTTACAAATAATAGCTAAGCAAAAACAAATATTATAAGAGTTTGAGGGTTCGAAGCTCAGTAGATAAATAGCATGTATATTCAAATTTCTTGTTATTGGCGATTGACGGTTATCAAGTAAAAAAATAGATTAGAAAAGATATAATATCTTAATATTATGTTCTAAATTAATTACTTTATTATTCTACAGCTAATAATTAACAGATTATAAGAATTATTAATATTAAAAAAATTATCTCGTTATACATATCACATAAAAATAAACATAGCCACATGGGTATATTATAATCGCAGAAACAAAAACAATGAAAAACATTGACCATTAATTCTATCTTTAATATGTGTAAATTGGACAAAAATTCTATATATATGCATTTAGCCCCACTTAAAAGATTTATACAAGTCAACTTCTAAATATTGATTAAGCATTTATTTGTATATTATCTTCGATTTTTTGCATATCTACCTCAGAAGCTTACTTAAACCCTATGATTTTCATGTCCAAACTAACCTATTAAGAATTAACATTCGAAATAGAGATACAAGTGCAACTCATATAGATATATGGTTTAAAGGATTTTATTATGTTGTCTTCATGTATACAACTTTTCTTCCCGAGCATCTCACAAGAATCAGGTCTCCGGCATCTTCAATTTAATTACTAGAAATATAGGGTCCTTAAAAGTTAAGGTTCCCCCCAAAATTCAGTCAATTTAAAAAATATGGCTTTGTTTACGGCCAACGCTGAATTTGACCATTCAAGCCAATCAGAAGGAATTATTTCACATCATGTAACACGCAGGTCAAATGAAGGAGTTGCACCTGATATAATCTTTATAGGATCTCGACCCAGGCTTTTCAAGTATGTAAAGGAAAGGCCCGACAAGGCAGAGATATCTGTGCTTCCATACAGCTTCCCTACCTCCCACACCCTGCCAAAATTAGAAATATACAGGAAGTTGAGGGAAGATAACAGTTCACAGCCTCTCAACCGATTACTAATAAATTTGCATAAGAATATGTTACCTTCCAACTGAGAATAGATAACCATCCCTCAAAGTCAGCTTGGTCCCAAGGACGTTGAGTGTCTGTGTTATCACTATCTTCCACCTGAAAGATCTTTACAACTTGCATCAGCCGATGGTAACGAGAGGGTGAAAAGTGAAACCCTAAAGATGGAAGCCGCACGGCAATTCTTGTTGAAGGATAGGAGGGGTTTTCCAGGCGAATCTACATGATTCATTCCAATAGTGTTCAATTATGAGAACATATACTAAGCAAACTTTTCAACAATTCAAAGAAAAATTGTTACCTGTTGAAGATTAACAATCAACCGACAATTATCAACAACAGGTAAGATTCTAACGGAACCAGATTGAGAAGAACCAGCAGAATTTAACAGTGGCTGACTCCAGTGATAATCTCCATCAACCAGAAATGCAGATACATCACTCAAAACAAGATCAAACTGGAGGTACATATTGCTCTCATCACTTGGGGATGGTTCATTATCATCCTGCAAGAATTGGATAGATATGCTTAGACAAGAGCCATAGAGTTTGGCAAGGCAAATTTCATGGAAATGTTATGAACATGTTGCAACCAACCCGAGTACGGATAAAAAGATGTCCCAGGTCAATCAGAAGCTTCGTTGAATTGATTTTGTCAGGACAAAAGTCAGTAGGTACAGTAATCTTGGGTGCTGCAATATCCAAGTCCAAGAAAAATCTAGAAGCAAAGGGAAGTCAAGTATGAATTGAAGTCTAACAGTTGTCAGTAAAATAAACTGCCCAATTGCAACAACACTAGATATTGCATTTTTCAATACACAGGGTATACGTAATAAATTTCATATGCATGTGCATAATTTATTTGTTTTATGTTTCTCTATATGTGGAAACTACTTACTACTAGACGGTAGAAAATACAAAGTGCAAATCTTATTCACTCGTAGGAGTTAGAGAAATATGGAGAATTTATATTTGCTCTTAAGTCTTAAGTACCCCAAAACTATTTGTTTATGATATCCAAGGAATCAGACTGCCAAACTCGGAAGACAATTCACTAACATACTAGTATTAAAAGAGAAAGGTAATATGTTAAAAAGAATAAGAATGGGAAAAATGAAAAGCCTTGTTTCACATTCGCCCTCCAATCAGTTCACATGTAATATCACAGACAAGCTACGTGTTTACAAAGAAAACTCTGATTCCTACTAGGTGGCTTTACTAGTTTACTCAACTAAACTCATTTTACCATCTTACTATTGCCATCTTCATATTGATCCAAATAGTGTATATAGAAATGAGTGAGAATGTCAGTGGTCCATAAATCGGTAATCAGTGGTAGCTATACAAGGTAGTATAAATATGTCCACTATGTGATGTAAATATGTCCAATATGTGATGACTGGAAAATAAAGGAACAACAATACTGCTCTCAACTATCACTATGTGATAGAGTATATATTTATATATATTTTATAGGATTTTATTTTCATATTTCTAGTATTTTGTACATAATTAGATATTTATTAATTGGAGTTTAATGTTTTATTACAGGAAATAAAGAATTCCTAAAGTTGGAAGAATTGGAGAATAAAGAGACCAATTTGGAGATAAATTAGAAGAAAATTCGGATTTAATGGGCAGCTCACACGTACATACTGTTTGTGTCATAGCTTGAGTTCTAGACATCATAATTGGGCGATTTTACAGCCCACACGAAGATAATAGATATTTTATAGCTGAGTCCGAATTTCAACATTAGAATCCAACTCATTATAGGAAATTGCTTGTATTTCCTTGTAAAGCATTAAAACTCTTATATATTAGGGTTTTAAATATTATTAGAGACATATGTCATCATATATTATATCATACACCATTGAATCATATTATATTGTTAGTTAGCCGTATTCTTGAGAGAAAAGGGAGAGAAGCACTTTGAGAGGGAGATAGAAGGAAGGATTGAAGGGATTCATCTGGACTTCAACCGAATTCTATAAGTTGTATTCTTTGTACTTAAACTCTTATACTCATGGTTTGTGTTATTATTTTATATGTGTTTTTAGCCATCATGAGCAGTCAATTCCTTAATCCGGGAATTTGGTAGTATTCGTTGGTTTATTATGTTTGTTTGATTATATTGTGAATTTCTTTTAGTTTGTTAATCTGTCCTTGAGAGCTTTATACAATTAGAAGAGCGCGAACTTTTAATTTAATCTATAGGAATTATAACAAATCGGGAGAAAGTTTGTAATTCTAGTACATGATATGATAGACACAATTTAAGTACTAGATCGGGAGATTGATATGCGAATTGTGAGACTTATAATTCTTGGTGCTTAATAGTCTATGGATATACTTTGTTTGACCATGACCATGGGTTGGCTTTCAAGGTGTAATTGTAGGCACTATAAATTACCTTGGGAGAGGAATTTATAAACATTAGAAGGATTGTTTTTAGCAAAACAAGAGACAGAAATTAGACATTCATGATAGCAAATTGAAGAAACATTGTTCCTGGATTATCTTCTCTCATATTTATTATATAGTTGTTTATTTGTTTATTAGATTAAAATAGTTGACAATTACACACCCACAAATTCTTTGTTTATTAGATTAAAATAGTTGATAATTACACACCCACAAATTCTTCTCCACACTTCTAAATTGTAAGAAATAAATGACTTGAAATTGATATTGATATTGATAACAGTCCTTCCCTGCGAACGATACCCTACTCAATACTCGACAACACTTGGAACTTCTTTTAGTCAAGTCTCCTTCTAACTTTATCCTCTACTTCTGTGCGTTCTCCCTTTTGTTTATAGATCTATTGAAGTTTATAACAACTTGGATGAGAGCATCACAATATAAAATCAACAAAATAGAGACCTGGGCTAACACTCACTGTGGTCCATGATTTTAAGCCAGGTTACCTGTTCTCCTAAAACGTCAAGGTGTTACGAGACCAACTTACCATAATCTTATATTATTCTAACATTCCTCATCACTCAAAAGTTCATTTATGAGTCGAGAGTGGATCACGGGCGCCATCTTTGGGGCAATGATTTATCTTTCGTGTCCATAATAAATTATGAGAACATTGAGGTGGTAGGAAACAAACATAGTGGGGGAGAACACAAGTTTTATAAAGGACTAGAGAAGACAAAAGACAAAAGACAAAGGGTGCTATAGCAACGCCTCCTTAGCATGTGGAGGTGTTTAATTGCGAGAGCGCTTTTGATTGCAGACACTTGCTTGATTTAACTAACAAAGTGTTTGGAAACAAACTTGGTAGGGGAACACAAGTTTTATTATTGAAGACTGGTGAAGACAAAAGACAAATGGAGCAGTAACAACACCTCTTTAGCCCTGTGGTGTTTAATTGTGACCCCCCCCCCAAACCCACACATCCGTTTAAACCAATGTGCACTAGTTTGACAAGATTTTAGGGTTTTATAACCTTTTACCCATAGTACCTTAATCTTCATAACTTTTCTGAGTCATTAATTTGTAACAATATAATGGTTATATGCTTTAGCAACGCCTCCTTAGCATGTGGTGGTGTTTAATTGCGAGAGCGCTTTTGATTGCAGACACTTGCTTGATTTAACTAACAAAGTGTTTGGAAACAAACTTGGTAGGGGAACACAAGTTTTATTATTGAAGACTGGTGAAGACAAAAGACAAATGGAGCAGTAACAACACCTCTTTAGCCCTGTGGTGTTTAATTGTGAAACCCCCCCCCCCAAACCCACACATCCGTTTAAACCAATGTGCACTAGTTTGACAAGATTTTAGGGTTTTATAACCTTTTACCCATAGTACCTTAATCTTCATAACTTTTCTGAGTCATTAATTTGTAACAATATAATGGTTATATGCTTTATATCAATGTGCGGCACTTTCTACTATGGTCAAATAATTTTACATGTTTCAAAGAGTTTACCAAAGACAATTTTTAGGTTCAATCATACCCTTCATTAATTATTGGACTCCAGTAAGTTATTCATAAAATTGCAAATAGAACTAAACATGCACAAGATAATTCATTCTTGGACTCCTGTAGGCTGTAAGTTGTTCATAGAATTGCAAATAGACTTAAACATGCACAAGACATCTTCAACTGGGTGCAAAACCCAACCTATGTTTCGTACCATTTTTATTAAAATGGTCTTTACTACTAAATAAATTCACTTAATTAGAAAGCCCAGAATGATCACCTTTTCTACTCTACTCTACATAAGTCTATAGTCAATCATGATTACCTCCCTTAAATTACATGCTGAAAAAGACTAAAACGCTAAAAATCAGTTGAAGACTAAGAGAGGACCGTAAAGTACACATAATGCACAATCAAAACAACACTATTGTAAACCAGTTAAAATTTGTTGGAAAAGATCGCACATGCGTTAGTACCTGGTTTGATCCTTCATTGCCTTGTTCACTTGTTGTTGGGCAGTTCGCTTAACTTCATCAATTGTCATCTGGAAAAGTTAACAGAAGTAGAAAAAGAGGCGTGTTTTTAATTGATCAAATAGCAAAGACTGACAACACCATAGAGATTAAATAACTCACATCTAGAACATATGAATACGCTGTAGTTTTATTTTATTTAAGTTACATCTAAGGGTCTGATTGTATTAAATGCAAGCATCATTTACATCCCCAGCACTACCATACACTCAAAACTAAAAGATATATTTTTTTACCAACTTATATCCCTAAACATCCTTGGTCACCATTGCCAAATGCACTTAATCCAACAAATCAAACAGCAACGGCTTCATAATAGAAACAATGAGCAATGGTGTTTACATAGGAATATGATGAGAAACAGATGACGAATTCGCTACAATACCACTAATGCTAAGCTATAAAATCCAAGTCAAAGTTTTGATTGATGTTAAAAATGGAAAGCTTTGTTTTAATTGAACAAGATATTATATTACATTATAATTTTATATATGTTGTAGGATACATGGTCTTTGAGAATATAGTTATTGAGAATATGGTTGTTGAAAATATAACCGTTAGAAATATGATTGTTGAAAATATAATCGTTATGATGTTGTTGCAACCGTTGCAACCCCTATATTCGATGCAAGATGTTGTCCAACTTGTAGAAAAGAGACTAATATAAAATGTCAGCTCGAGTAATGAAACTTTGGTGAGAATCCAACTCCCGGATTTTAAAATGGAATTCGAAAATATTATTTAGTGTCCCCTAATAGGTGCCATTGTTCTACCAAAGTGGCCCTATTTTCCATCCACTTTTTACTTCGTTTGTTCTATTTAAAATCTCTCAATTATTGCTTCAAATACTTTTTCTAATACAAACTAATTCAATCAGGCAAGACATCTTTTGAGTTCAATACATCCTGTTTAGCAGAAACTCCTTATCTCCAACTCGTAAATGCCCCATTCGAGCAATACGGTTTTCTAAAGGCGAAGCAGCTCATAAATGCTCCCTTCGGGCAATACGGCTTTCTAAACACGAAGCAGCTGAGCAGTTTTGGCTTGCAAGTCCTCTCCACGGTCTAGATAGATGAAAGCACATTTTTCTCCTCTTCCTTACAAGGAGGACAAGGGAAGGTGACCCAGGAGATCCATAAAAAGCCTTATTCCCATTCCATTTGTTTGTGAAGAAAAACTAGAACTTCGCCATGTCAATCCTTGCTATATACAACCTTGCTTAACACATTAACTTGTTCTTACTCTCATCTCATAATTATCTATAACTGTTTATGTCTCTAGCACAACCACTTGATGAAATCAGATTACCCATTTTTAGCTTCTAGGGTCTATTTCAGGAATATAACTTATGTAATAGAGTTGATCCACTAAGGTATTGAGCAACGGTGGATAATGTTTGACGGGTATTTTGGTCTGAAAAATCGAAAAGATAAAAAATAAAAAGACAAAAAAAAATATAGAATTGACCAACCATTATAACCTTCCCGGCCACTATTTTTCCATTTTCTATACAAAGATGGCAAGAAGTTTTCTGAAGTCCCAGAGGGTTTATTTTTGCCTTGCATTATTTTTATGATGGTAATTAATTCATTTGATAACCTTATTAGGTAAAATCGGATATGTAATTATTGGAATCATGTTATTCGAGCCAAACCTGCACTGCAGCAGCAGTTTCCAAAGCTACCGTCTGTGTAACAGCAGCACTACTTTCAAAAAAATTGACAATCTGATCAACTGACTCCTTGAGATACTGGTAATAGCACATCATCAGTTTCAGACATTATTTAAGTAAAAATAATTGACATTCAACAA
Source organism: Oenanthe sinensis (assembly GCA_028671895.1). Lineage (NCBI taxonomy): Eukaryota > Viridiplantae > Streptophyta > Magnoliopsida > Apiales > Apiaceae > Oenanthe > Oenanthe sinensis. Next base: position 1,478,398 of record CM053814.1, on the reverse strand, counting down.
TGAGAAATGGAATAGCATACAGTAACATAGCACGGAGAAGCTTTTGCAACCATACTCCAGTCTACTTCAACATCAAATGGCTTATAACAGAACACGCCAAGTAATGAATCATATGCAGTGGCACTCTGTGCAAATGAAAGGATTTCTTTTCAAAAATGGGAGACTAATTATCTATGAAAGATACGAAGGCAAAGAGTCACCTATTTAAGAGGGGGGGGGGAATCCTACCTCAGCAAGTAGCCCATTTGGAGATGACAACTGATATGATCCCAATTTCAAGTCAAAAATTTTTGTTTCGGAATATAACTTTATCAAACAACCAAGATTATCAGAAGATAATTCAGCTAGGCACTCTTGTGCGTCGGTAAGCTTTGAAGCATTATGTTTCATGTGAACCTCTAACAAAGTATGAAGAACATCACCCTTGTCAGCTGTTCCCAGTAACAGGGTGTCATCACCCTCCTTGTAACCTATCATATTATTCAGCTGTTCCCAGTCTTCAACAGTAAGGTACCCAGGTTCATTTTCATCCTCAGCAGACAGATTGTCCCTGAAGATTAAAAACATATACTTTAGGATGACGATAACTAGTAAATAACTTCTAAAAATGTGAATAGATATACAAATGGATAAAGGTATTACCCTCCAAATGGCCACCATGATTTCTTTGATTTTTTTTTCTTCAAATAAAGGTCTGACTCCATTGATTGCTCTACAAACTTATGTGCCATCATCCTGTGCAATAGTTGTATATGCGAAAAACGCCAGTCAATGTTGGTCAAGACCAAGAGTGCATTGACTATAACTGGATATCCTACTCTAAAAATATTAATTAAGTTCCTAATCATCTCTTAAAACTGTTGTAGTGCAAATAGTTCTAACCAGCTTCGTTCTAGAAAATCATTTTGACAGAGATTAGGCCTCATATCAAACCTTTTCCAAGTGCTAACCAGGACATTGGTGGTGAAAATGCTAAAAGGGTGCGAGGGTGGGGAGGAATGTAAATATAGTGTGAAAAGCAACCTATCCCTCCATCAACTCTAAGCTCTCTCAAGAGAAGACAAATAAGAGCCAAAAGGGACAGAGAAATTTATAATTAAAAAAATAAACAAAATTAATCTCTGTATATGAATAAGCAGTTAGTATCGCTATTAAACCCTGTGCATTTTAAGTAGTTTGCAAGAACAATACCTCCATTGAATTATAAGTTCGATGTCAAGTTCCCGATCCATTTCTTCTATGTCAGTGTTGTCATCAACAACGGCCCGCGTGGTGTCAGATTTCAGCAGTGCAGCGTAGAGGGATATATATTTCTTGCGTAGGCTTGCATAACGAAGAACCTGCTCCCAAGACAGTTTTCCACTGCAAAATACAATATCTCATATATTTTGGTAAAAGCAACAGCTGCTAAAAACAGGTATTTTGGAATTCAGATTACCACCATAACCATTTATAACAAAGATTCAAATTGGTAATCTTTTGTTATATAATTTATTGCAAAAAAAATATAAATCATTTCCTAGAGAGAAAAAATAATAGGAACATGTTTTAAGATAAAGCAAAAGCATGACGTAAGAACCATTTAGGGTCACCATGACATTATGGTTGCTACTACAAACTTGAGGACCAATTTTGTATTTTCTATTAAAAGAGCTCATACTCTTCGTTGTGAGATGAAGTATCATACATATATACACACACATATTCCTCAGTTGTAAAATCAAAATAAACAAATATCGGGACATTGTATCAAACATTCAAAGCAGGTTCTTAGAGGAGTGATATAGAGAGAAGAATGGTTATATCTTGTTAAAAACTCGAGTTTCTCAAGGGAAACCAACTGCATTTCCTTTTTTCCCTTCAGTTGACCCCAAAACAGATCCAAACCAAGATACAACATCAAGTGACTCCTCTTCAATAAGGACACGAATTGTTACTGCAAAAAACTAGGATTTTCTTGTTTCCTTAGAAAGTCAAGGATGCACATGACGAGGATGAGTACGACAAAGATACAGTAGAAGAACAAATTGACTTAGGGAATTAAAACCTTTCTAATAGCAATTACAATGAAAATTTTGAGAATATCTATGAAGACTGTTACAAAATGAAGATAATTTATTTTTATTATTGTGTATTGTTGCTATGAACTACTTGAACTAATATAATGGTATATTACAATGTTATTGCTTTTGAATGTTTATAGTATCTTCCATTTTGTTGTTTTATAAATATATATTGACTGAAAGTTAAGGGCATAACTTTGTTCCCAAGTCCCAACATATTCCTTTTATACGTAGCATTGTTTGATATATTTTTGTTGTAGAGAGAGAAGGGGGCTTTCATTTTAACAATCACTCTCCCTGATTAACACACCCGTAAATGGTAACTGGAGATGTGATTTATGTACAATCATATAGCCTTCAAAAGTCATATTTGAAGAACAACACTGTTAGAAATAATGCTATTACTAATTCTGTGAAAAGAAGCATCTCATACACAACTGGTGGCCAAAATGATATAAATAATTTCTCAGAAATTTGGTACCTGGCCTTCTTCATCTGCTCTGAAATAACTTTGCAGGCATATCTCCACCAAGATCTTGGATCAGATTTGACAGAAACAAGTGGTCGATAATGCGCATATTTCAATCGTTGATTGAATGCAGCAAAGTTATCAGCTAATTTTAACAAGTCCCTATAACCTTTCTGTAGAAAGGGAGGAATAACATGAACAACTAAATTCATCAAATGTAGAAATTTCAACATCAAGAAAAGGAGAATTTATAGAAACATAAACCTTTGACAAACAGAGGGTAACATCATCCAAGTTTACTAATGCTTTCTGTAAAGGTTGACCACTCTTAGCAGATGCATTTGGTCTCTGTTTTGAATAGTTTGCATTTCCAGTCACTGGTTGCAGAATATAACTATGTTCTCTAACAAGCTCATCTGCTGCCTCCCCATTGCTTGTCCCATATTTGAAAATCTAAACAGTATAGCATATCTGCAATTTAATTAACCCAGAAGGTGTAAATAACAGATGCACACAGATACCATACAGTTTCAGGCAGACCTCACTCCATTCAATTGGCAGCAGTTCCTTCCAAGTTTTGTTAATATGCCATGGAATGATATCAGAATCCAAATAAACAGCCAGCGCTTCAAGTTCTATGGACTGCAAAACCATTTAGGGTACCAGATAAGATAGGGAGAGAAGAATATTATTCCACGCCATTATGACGTTATTGCATAACGTCTAAATATATCTGACATTGACAGAGAAAATGATTAAGATATTCAACACCAACAGAAATCGAAGAAAATTTAACTAATTTAAAACACTAAGAGAGACAACCATTTGCTGGGAATACTTTGGGATTTATGATGGCTTTCATAAAGTCCTAAAAATTACTTTTAATCTTTTAGAAGACATCTCAAGAAACATCGTAACCAAAAGCAATCTAAATATTCTTCTAAGGTTCCTCACAAGAAAAATTGTTACTGAAAGCAATTAAAAGTCAGAGAATAAGACCATGCTGCACAAATTTTATATCTGATGTTGTATAGCTAATAAGTTCCACAAATAAATTCTCAAGTGCAGGCATCCTGGACAAAAAAAAAAATCATTTCTGATATATGGTAACCAGGATGAAAGATTAGAGTAGAACAAAAAAGTAGTGCATCAACTCGGAAAAATATAAAAAAGACTGCTTTCGTTACATATTGTGTATCAAGAAACTACCTTTCGAATATGATCTAGAGCTCCCTCACTAATGAACGTCTCGTTCCCCTTGTCATCAACTGTCACAGCTGAGAGTTTCTTTAAAGTTAAGCCAGCTGCAAACGGGTGTTCGGGATTGCTATAAAAAGACAGTCCAGACGTGATATCAGTTAAAACAATTTCCAAGACAAATTTTGTGATTGCATATTTATCAGGATCCTTTGTTCAAATAAAAATGATAAGAAGAGTACCTCTCAAGATCCTCATATCTGATATGAATATTCGATATCGAAAGTTTCAAGTTCCCAATAATAGTGTTAATGAAGGACCCCAGCCATGATTTATTCTTGATGGACCAAAAAACAGGAGAAACGTGATTAATTTTATCATCAGAAAAATTACACAATATAATGTAGGGAGTATAATTTTTTCAAAAAGGACAAGTAAAAGGGGACAGAGGAAGTATTAAAATAATTGATTTAAAATTAGATAAATGACATAATATATACTCCCTCAGTCCCACCCATTTGTTTACGTTTTGGAGAGAAGGTCCGGCACGCATTTTAAGGTGCATGTAAAGTATAGTTCCATAACTTATTTTTAAAAAAAAAATCTGAATAAAAATTTAAACATTCAATTTTTATTCAAAAACAAAAAATTGTAAAAATAAGTTACGGAACTATACTTTATATGCACCTTAAATGCGTGACGGACCCTCTCTCCGAAACGTAAACAAATGGGTGGGACGGAGGGAGTAATTTTTATTTTTATGAATTGTAACTAAAAAATTGATGGAGTTCAGCCATTGCATGTAAAATATGAAAATAAGTGATTTCGATACGAATAGTAATTAACTCAATCAATTTAATTGATAAACTGATGGATTGACGGAGTGTATGGGTGCATATGCTCTTATCAATCAATAATACATATGATGCTGCAACACATGATTTGTTTGAGCCATTTTAATCATTAACACATCTATTAATATCTATAAAACATTTATTTCACTTAAATTTCCTCATTATTACATACATTAACAGTTACATAATTAACATTTATAATTATATCTAACATTTTAATTCATTATTACATGATAATACTCTAATTAATATTAATAAAATATTGATTTCACCCCACATTTATCCACTAATAATTAATATTAATAATTATTTTATATCTAAATTAGGAAGATTTTCAATATATCATTTCCTATTATTTTAATTAGAATTGAATAATTATAAAACTTCTCATCATTTATTAACAATTGATACTCATATCACAGACAAAAATGCTGATTAAATAAGGTTTGTTTAAAATATATTTAATCAATTCTAATTTATTTACTTTATAAATATTTATTTCATCTCATATTTAATACCTAATATTATTATGGCAAGAGTTATATGTAATCTTCTTAAATGGAGTACTAATTGGAGACTTATATGTTCTGCATCATTTTCTGCTTATATAATATATTACAAAACTGTTGCAGAACATAATGGAGTACAGGACTCACATTAGTACTCCATTTGAAGTACTACACTGAATAAAACCCTATTATTTTTTAAAAGAAAAATAATTAAGTGCAAACTAATAAATACCTAAGTACAAAATAAATGAGAAGTTAATACAGTTACTATAGCAAAAAGAAACCGTCAACCTTCTCATCTATGCACTTTATGTTGTTTCAGATTATTTATAATTTTTCTTGTGACAACACAAAAAAACTATTTTATTCATTATACTTATCAATTAATTTATAGAAGAAAGAACTTATTTACTAAAAAATATAAGTACATATAAATATAATGCAACTTATAAAATACAACCACTAAAATGAGTAGAGTACCTAAAAGTTACGAGTTAGAACCCAAGTTCACTTTCCAGAAAAGCATCTCTAAATAACATATACAATGTTAAGCAAAGATGCTAATTCATTTGGGTTCATCCCTCATCAGAGAGATTCCTAATTTGTATGTTTTCGGGTAGGTGTGGAGAAATCAGATAAACAGATTCTTGTCATGAGCTTCTAAATTGAAACATAAACTCTTGAAAGTATCACCACATGTGGGTTGTGTGACAGTGCAAGCTTCATTAATTGTATTCCCTGTGCACATTCCGCTCCAGTAGTGGGACTTTGTAAGATGATAAGAACATGAAGGCTGGGTGATCTTACATCTCGCAGTTGAGTAATAAACAAAAGCTTGTTTCTTTAAATTTATAAATTGTAATATATATGTTATTTCAGCTAAGGGTGGTGAGTGGTGACTACAACATTGCAACTCAAAGCAGTAAATCAGTTATGTATGTGTGTAGTAGGTATTTTGACGGCTTTAGTTCTGATCAGATATTATGCTGGATAATGACAACAGATTAATAATGTTATATATGCTGACAAGTGGTTCTGATGGGTCGGGGCAATCAAAATGATGATAGAATAAAGTCTGGGGGTAGAAACTAATTTCTACAATTTAAGCATCCGCTTGCGTTGGATTTTATAATTCTCAATAATAAGCACTTGTACCAAATGATGCATAAACAAATACCAAAGAAAATAGACAAAAAGAATAGCTCCAAATACTGATCCAAGTGACAAATTTTAAAATTGGTTCTACCACACCACACATAGACGACCCCATACAGGAAAATTTGCTATAAATACAAAGTTTATAAAAATGGAGGCTTCAGACTTCCACAAATTAGAGGTTGCATTGTATCAAGACTTTTGAAAAAAAAATGAATGACTTTTATGCATTTTATGAATTCTTAATGACTTTTATAGATTGATGAAATTCTATATGACTGCTAAATACTTTTGTTATGATGCCTTTGAGAAATAATTATAGAAATTCATACACTATTTTATTTTGAGAGTAATAATTGATGATCATCTAAATTTCTTTAAAAATAATATAAAATTTTATATATTACATACAAGTAAACGAACAATTTTTAAATTAAATAATATTGTAAGTAAAAAAAATTCTTTTACTTCTTAAAGGATCAATTGTGTTCCATATATACCCTCCTTCAATTTTTTTCTTACTAACGTATAGTTGACTAGTTAATTTTTAACTTTTCTACCGTAAAATAAAATTAGAGTATTTCATCATATATAATTAACCGAAAAAAATTAGGTGTCTCGCAAGTCAATCTTAAAGCAGAGGTCCTACAATTTTTTCTAAGAATTTAATTTTAAAATTTGTGAAAAATATTTGTAATGATTAATCTATATCGTATGCTGTTTATTAGGACATGCAAAAAAATCAAATATAAAAATTAATTTGTTAAAAGTGAGAGAGTATAACAAACATAAAATTTCTTCAAATCCTAAAAATAGTCGTGACTTTTTTTGTAAGCCATATAGTTATAATTTTAGAAAAATATCATCAAAAGACATTGATATTTTTAAATACCATATTACTTTTGCATAGTCTGTAAAAGACTTGACTGAATACCACAAAACTTTCATAAGCTCCTTTTATGTCAAAACTGAATACCTCGTGTCATTAAATGTCTTAATACAATACGGCCACCTAAGAATTATCATTGACTCAATTTTCCATTGTGATTCTAAAATTATAAAGGGTGCATACCGAAGTGATTGCATCTTTGCACCTGGAGCATAGGAAACACCTAACATATATTTGATATTGATACAGCTCAATCAGAAGAACTAGAACCACGTGAATAGATATTTTGCCTTGATCAATAAAACAAGGTTGTATTCACACTTCAGATTAAGGAACACGTCAATGTTTCTGGATTTACTAATGTAAATGAACTATGATATTGTTGCGTGGTCACGCTTTAAAAGAAAGCTGTTTATGTTTCTTAGAGTCCAAAAAAGGCAAGGTTCTAGACATAGAAATTTATCATGCCAGCATCTATTCCTTGCTGTCAAAGTAGGAGGTGGTTAGGCTAATGACGTGTCTAAAATTGAAGGTAGAGGTGGTGACCGCATTGTTCCTGGTAGCTAACATGGCAATAGAAGACCAATTCACCGCATATACTTTCCAAGGTAGAAATAAAATTAGCCACTATTTAGTTCATGATGACTTTTTGCAGGTTAGATTAATGGATCCTGACATCAGGTTTGAGGCTAACAATCCTTCCTAACAGTTAAGCAGCAAGTTTGTTTTTTAAGGTCAATTAATAGGAAAGCTTCTTAGAGTTTAACAAGTGAGCATGAGCTTAGAAAGGTGAGCTCGGTGTTTAAAATAATATTCATCACAGTACATACATGATGTTAAAAAAAATATACAATAAAAAAGCACACACTGCTAATGTAGGGTGAAAAATCTAACCATCTCATTCGTTAATATCTGTTTGCTCTCCAGAAGCTTCATCTCCATTTCCTATGCAAATTCATATAAAGTAGAACATCAATATCAATGACAGCAACTTGTAGTATTTGAGCTTACAAAATCTTACGCGTATTCGAGTCTTTTTAACTTCTTGAACAGCATCCTCGGTCGACCCTTCAACTCGTGTAGCAGGTTCAGCTAACAAAAAAATCCGATCCAGTGAAACTATAACTGGATCTTGGCCAATTCTGCTCCATGGAACCTGAAATATAGACCTTATCAGACCTCCGAAAATGTTGAAAGCATTCAGCATAATCAGATAATAAATGTTTTAAAGAGAGCATAACTATAAAAAGAAGATTCTATTAGTTTTCAATAATACAAAGTTTGAAGTCACATCAATTAGTGACCAGATTAGTAACGCCACAATGGCAATAAGCAACTGAACAGGTGGAATATTTTAGCAAGTCTGCCACACTCTTTCAATCTTTTCTTGAGAGTATATTGAAAATCGACAGAGTTGTGCAACTGTTGTTAAAACAGAAACCAGAGCTTTACTTTAGAAAGAACATGTGTTTTTGTGATCCTTGTCAAGTGGTGGCCACTCTTGCCAGGCGGGGAAGCTTGACTTCGTCCCATGGATATGTGCCCAGGCATCTGAGACCTTTCAGAGCCTCGAGCCCATGGAGAGAGGTACTGCTCTGGAACCTCCACCGTGCCGGGGGGCCAATACAAGTGGATCGACTTAAGCATCGATTTCGAAGGCGGTCGCTTAAGGACCAAGGATGTGATGTGAGCGTAGGTAGTGAACAGAGCAATAGTAGAGAGGAGCAATATAGAGAAAGATCAGATGAAGATGCTATAGTCTCGCAATAAAGCTCAAGTTAGGCCAAGAATTTGCTGAAAAATTGACAATAGACTCAAGGGAAGATGACTTTTACATTTACTGTTTGTCAAACAAGGTGACCTATACTTAAAATTCTGGATCTTAAGATTTTCTATGGTGCATTTCTATTTTTGATTTACAAATAAATTCATGGAAATTTTACTGTTTCCAACATATAACTCTACTATCGGCCAGTACTTACGGCAGTGATATATCTTTCTGAATATTAAGGGGGGGGGGGAAATTACCTTGAAGGCATGACACCACTACCAATGCACAAAAGGACTTCTAAAAATTATGGTAGTTACCAAATTGTGGCTATATTCCTAGTTGCATAACAATATTTTGGAGCCATTGGCAATTATAACTAATCATATACAAACAACCGTGCATAGCTTCATATTAAGTTTAAGTTACATATTTCAGCATACCAAGTCAGAAAGAGGATCAGGTAGTTCATCGAGTATGTCTGCCAGTTGCTTATCAATTGGAACAAAGTGAAGTTTCATATTACCATTGTTAATAAGTTTCCTTATGAAATGGCCTTGAACATTGCACTGGATATATATAATATTAATGACACTAGTACTATTACAGAATTTAGGAAATCCTGTAATGTTTTGTTTGGTTGGGGAGATTGAAATGGAATGGAATGGAATGAGATTTGGACTAATATTGGGTGAATTTTCAAAAAAAATATTTTTCCCCCATTCCATTCCTATTAACCTAGACTAAAACCCAAACCCTCCATTTTGAGATGGAATGCTCCATTCTCCTTCTTACTCATTTTCTTGCCAATTCTCATCATAGAAATTTTGCATTCACTAATCTTTTTTCAAATCTCACATTCTACCTCAATTATTTTCTTCTCTTTTTACTCATTCCATTCCATTCCAATCTCTCCAACCAAACACAACATAAGTGACACTTCCGTTGATTGATTTCTTATCCAAAGAATTTGAAGAAAAACTAAGCTCATAAGTTATGAATGAAGTGAATTGCAATAATGTCATGTTCGATTTGGGGTAATAGAGATTTTCACTGAGGCTATTCTTAATCAGACAATATACGTACAAGTACAACGGATAAAGACACATCCATTATGCTTTCATTTTTCTGCAGATATAATATTAAAATTCATAACAACCCCCTTCATTGTATTCTTAAGAAGATAAAGGCTGCACATGACTAGGTCACAGTCCTCTGCTAGAAGTTAGGTTACTCTACTTATGAGTGCAGAGGGTGAGGGTGGTTGTTATAATATGTGTTTTCCTTTTCTTTACTATTATGCTAATTTATTAAATTTATTATGATCTTACCCGCCTAATTGGAAAAAGAGAGGCTAAGGGCACAAAATTAAAAAGTCTATAAAGTGATCATAAGAAATAACAGTCAACAATTTCAGCATTTTAATCTATGTTAGGACATGCCTTGAGCTTCACCGAGCCAAGAAACCCTGCCTTAACCTTTACAGGTAACTTCAAAGCATTAAGTGCTTCAGGCTTCAGCTGCATATTATTCAACTCTACATCGCCTGTTGCAAATTTAATAAAGATATAAAAATTTAGCATTGACAAATCTTCATTAATAAAAAAACTAAAACAAATACCAACCAATTCTTGTACAACTACTGAACCCCCCCACAAAGTCAACATTAGCGATATACAAAACTAATACTGAACTAATCGCATAAAATGCAAAAAGAACCTCACCCAAGGCGAAAATGAATAGCCCCTAAAAGAAAATTCCTCAATTTAATTTCCGGGATAAAATAAATAAAAATTTATGTTGACAGTAATGGTCATTTATGGTCTAATGGAGGATTTTACTACTTTATTCCCTTACACCAATATAATGATGCCAACAGAGTTGTAAAGCTGGCATGCAGATGTTAGTAAGCCCGATGGTTGTGTTATTGTAATAGAGATCAGACGGAGACTACTGTCTTAAAAATGTACCGAAAATACATATAACTTAATGTGTCATGTTGCCCGCATTATATAACTAAAAATTTCTGTTGATTTGATGATTGCATATAATCAGGCATTTCTACTTTATTATATTCTTTTTACGACTACCTACTTCATCTAATTATGTGAGGCTTCCCTACACTTTATGCAACAATCACCTGCATTGCAATATTCAAAACTAGTTTGTCATCGATATTCAAAAAGAGTCTGTCAAAGACACACATTAACCATCCAAAGTCATAAATTATCGGACAACTAATAGATACTACAAAATTATATACCACTTATTCCCCAATCCTCACCTCTACCCTTGCTTCTAACACATGTCCCACTCCTCGCACAATTTTTTTGCTAACTGTACTAATATATTCCATGCTCCGTGAAGAACATCTAGTACCACAAACACCACACAACTTGCTATACTTGATTCAAGAATTTAATATTTACTAATTCACTACATTTTCTAAATATAAAACACGAAAACAACAACAAATATCCCCACTAAACCCTAATTCGACTCGCACCTAGTCAAATTCACACAAACCAACAAACATTACTTCAATTGAGTTCATATCACGCAACGCTTCCACATAAACAACTAAATTCAATTCCATAAATTGCTAAATTAATCCAAATTCATCGCAACACAAGTCGAATTTCAGTATCAAACACTCAACAAACAATCAGCGAGAATTCAACTAAAATGAAGTAAACAACTGTGTATACATACAAGTGTGTGTGTGTGTGTAGATGAAACGAACCTTGCCAGACGCTGATCTTAAGAGCTTCTTTACTGAGCCCTAAGACGTAGTTACCGAGGTACTTCTGTAGCAGAAACGCTACCTGATCTTCTAACATCTTTACAATTTCTTCGATTATACATACACAGATATATACATATATCCAGAGAGAGATGTGTGTGCGTGAGAGAGAGAGAGAGAGAGAGATGGGAGAGATATCAAGCGAAGGACACGTTTGCTAGTTTCTTGAAGAAATGAATTATTATTTTAATATTTACTCTATTAATTTATTTTATTTGATGATTTGTGCTGTCTTGGTGAGTAAGTTACTATATTGAGTTGTGATAACGCTATGCTATTTATGACTTTATGTAGTGCGTGCACGTCAACGTCACGTGCTTTTTCATTTAATCTGACCCGTAGATTCCTAGGTTTTATGTCGGTGGACGGTTGAGATTGAAGCAGTGTGACGCGAGTAGTTGAATGATATTCCTAGGATCGTGTATGTGACGAGTTTCGTTTGAATTAATTTGATTTTTATAGAATTATTATGTTGAAATTCATTTTATGTCAAATGATTATGAAATGTTTCACTTAAATATAATAATTAAATTAATTACTAATACATCGGAGTCATCTCATACCTAATTATTTATATCATAAATGTCCCGTTTGTCTGCACTTATAAGCAGCTTATAAGCTGAAAAAGTTGGTATATATGTACTTTTTTTTAAAATAAGTAACTTATTTCCAAATTTGAAAATAAGATTTGGTCTTAAATTTCTAAAATAAATATTAATTTTCAGAAAAAATATGAAAATACTTTTTTAAAAAAAGTAATTTATTACTTATAAAATAAGCCAAACACCCCCAAAATTAGACATGTTATTTACTTTATTTGGTGATCTAATACACTTCATAAGTTCATACCAGTATCATACAATGAACTCAAATTGATCTATATTAAAGACTTTTCGATTTCGTAACAGACAAACAAAAAGATTTAGGAGGTGTTTGATTTTTTTTTCATATTTTCACTTTCGTATTAAAGGCTTTTCGATTCCGTAACAAACTTTTCATTTCGTTTTAAAAAAAAATTATCATATTTTCACTTTTGTTCATTAAATTTACCTTGGATTTCCAAATAGTGTAAAAAGAAGTATTTTGAATCCTTACTACTTGACTCGGACCTGTTATAAAAAAGTCGAGATATTTCGAATTGTTTGTTAACACATACAAAATCAGGGAAAATCAATTTTTAATCGAATATTACACAAAATATATAATTTGAAAGTTTTAAATTTATATTGTTAGAAAATATACTTAATCAATTTTAAAATGTATTTTTCAATTTTTGAAAAATAATTTACAGTCCAAATTGGATCAATTTGACAACGAAAAAGTCAAACAAAACATTTACTGTAAGATGGGAGGAAATATTATATTTTGCCTTAAAATTTCATGTTTATTTTGTTCCATTGTATAAATTTTTATATTATTAAAAAGTTAAAAAGCCAACTTTTCTTTATTTCAATTATATATTTGGAGGAAATAAATTTATATAAAATTATTGTGAGAAAAGTTTGATATAATTTTGTATTTCGCTAAATAGTGAGTTACTTTATTTGCAAACCGTTTAATAAATTTACGGGACACGTTTTGATCTTTTAATTCCAATATCTTCTGTTTGCATTCTCCTACAGTCCAAACAAGATATGATAAATTGACTGATGGGTAACAAATTACTTGAATTATAAGAAGGTAATCCGACTTCACTTCAACATTTGTCCAAATTTGTTCTCGAATTCCTATGGCTTCAACTATTTTTGAATGTCCAAATCTATTCTCGAATTCCTATGATTTCAACCATTTTTGAAGCAATATTACATTACTTGCACTTGAAACTGCTTTCACTAGCTCACCGTTGTGATTATAAGCTACCATAAAAAACTTAGAACAATTGAAGTTTTAAAAAGTGCATCGTCAATATTCACCTTATGTGTATCTTCATTTAAACGTCTCTCCCTTATATTATCACTATCTGCTTGACTAATAAACCCAAGAAAGTTATCAAATAACTTTTCTTATGTATTTTGCCGTTGATTAAGGACATAATTTATTGACTCACTTTTTTAACTCACATATTCTTTTAATTCCATACGAACTTATTTATATTTTTCCACAATGACTAGTTTAACATTACTTGCTCTCTCAATTCATATTCAATTATAATTATATTAAATTTCATATGTTTAGGTGCACTGACATATATCTTCACCTAATTAGATACATAAACTTTAACTAAATTATCTTAACTTCATCTATTATCTATTATTATATATTTAATAGGACAACATAAACAAATTTAATAATGTGAAATAACAATTTAACCCCTGTCTAATAAGTATTATAATAACGTGAATTGACAATTTAACCAATATATAATAAGTATACATTATAATTTAATTATATGAAATGACCATTTAACCTCAATCTAATAATTATATATTAATATTATATATTATTGATATATATTAATTGTTTTGCAATTAATATTTGCCTTCTTAATTATTCCATATTATATCTCATGTTTATCAATATACATTAATTGTTTATTTTGGTTTTCTCATTCATTTTTGACGAAAAAATTATGTAAAACAATCATCACTGAAAACACGATAAATATAATAAGTTGACAACAGATAATCAAGTTAGTGATAAAGTTACATGAATATGGATATAAAGATGACAAAAAATAGACTATCAAAGTATACAGGTACAAGTTACAAAACTACATAGATCAGGGATATTAAATCTCATGCTACCAACCCTAAAATATATAAAAATGATTTTTTTTCTGAATTTTATAAATACTATGATTTTTAAAAGTATAAATATAGCTAAACGTATTTGAAAATAAATAATTTAAATGGTTTTTCTTTAAAAAATAAAATTTATAACATATTTGAAGAGTTGCATTGACAAGTATATTAGGCATGTTGATATACCTATAACATTTATTTTAAATTATATGAATATTATAATTTTAACAATTATAAATGTAATTTCAAAAATATTAAAATATATAATTTCAACAATTTTTTTCTTAGAAATTGAAATATAGAACATGCCATATAAGCATTCAAATTAATTTGAAAGAAAATCATTTCACATAAATTATATTACAATAATTATCAAACAGATTACTACTGACACCTATTTTGAAAAACTCCTACAACAGTCGCTTTCAACTTCGCATTGATAACAAGAGTATATTTATCTTGACGCGAATCATTTGCACTGTAGGGCCGTAGGCTAAAAACGAGTTCTCTGCATTTGGTAACTGTTACTTACATGTAAATTCTAATCAAAAGATAAATAATCAATCAAGCTAAAACAATATAAAAAAACCCACACATTACCATTAATCATTTTTCATTTACAACAAAAATTCTATAATACTAAAAAAAAGTTAACTAAATCAGACAAGAATAACTGTAAAAACGAAAAAAAATATTTAGTTTAGTGCAACAAACGTTTCCTCTTTTATCGAGGATAGATCAAATGAAAGTAGTAAAATGATAGTTCACAAATACTTCTTTATAATCAATAGGTGTATTATTTAACTTTATTGTAATTATACATAGTTCTGAGAGATTGGAAGAAAGAGACAGAGAGAGTGAAAAACTTAAAACAGTAAAAACAAGAAGAGAAGTAAATGTTTAGCGCCAAAAGTTATTTGGCCAGAAAAAATAAGATTTAAGTGGATTAATAGTTTCACGTGATAAAGAAATTGAATTTTTAGAGCATATGCAAAGACTGCGATCACATTCTTCATAATGGTTGTGTAAAATAATATATAATAACAGTTCTCTAAATTATAGAGAAATAAAAAAGTGTTTTACTCCAATGATATTTTCTATATGAGTTATCTATAATTCAAAACTAATATTTTATTAATTTAAAACCAATAAAGAAAACAAATATAAAGACAAAATGAAAAGATCTTGCACATTTTGTGAATGAGAGCTTACTTGGTAGATTATAGAGATTGGCTTTTACTAGCTAGCAGATTTGAAGAAGTAACATACTAATTTTTTAAATTTTAGATAACAGGTGGTTAGCGTTGGAGTAATTTAAGTTTATAAATATAGAGAAACACGTCACTTTTATATAATTTTTATGAGTACGGTTAGATATGCTCTTAGTATTAAAATAAAGAGTCCATTTGATAGCTGAGAGAGAGAGAAAAAAAATAAGAAGAAGTATCAGAAGGTGACCGGAATAATTTAGACGACACATTAGAAGAAGAGGGAATCTTGTATTTGTTCTTGTCAACTAAACGGCTAACGACCTGTTTTGACTAGACGGTTTGCTCTAATTCAAATACATTTTGCATTATTATTAATAACGGTGGGTGAAATCCTTCGTGCAGGAGAGAGCATTATAATATTTGTAATAATTCTAAAGCTTTAAACTTTGAGACCGAAGATATTTTAAAACCAAGTGAGTTATATCTATATTGTTTGTTGGCTACTGTTATGTTATAACTACTATTTCTAACCTTTCACCTTTCTCCAATAATAATAACTTCATAAGCCACTAAATTTATTTGAGAAAAGAAAGAGGATGACGAGATCTAGAGTCCAATTAAATAAATAATTAGACATTATGAAATTAGTTTTATTCACCAATTATAAGGTTGTAACAAATCATACACGCCTTAATTACTTATTAACAAATTTATAGAATATTAATAAAAGCAACATGTTAACAACAAAAAGGAGAAGGATATACGATATTTCAACTTAGAGCATGCCCGTATCTCGCACGGATTTAGAGCTAGTTCTAAATAAATACACACCTTTCATAATAAATATAATTTAATGAAAAAATTAAAATTTAAATAAATCATGTTCGAGAGATCTTCTACCCAATTAAATCTCATTCTTCATTTGAATTATCAATAATAATCTCATATGACTATCATTAACATATTTGGACAATCTCAACGTATTTCTTTCACCTGAATTAAACCCTCACCTCCTCCTCAGTCCCCTCCATAGACCTAAATCTAGTACAAATTAGATTTTGGGCTCAACAAAAATATAAAATTTTATATCTATACCCAATTTTTTCTAATCCAATTATTTTTCCTGTTTCGATTCAATTTGTATACTATCTAAAATACTACTTTTAATAATATATTTTATTGTAATGTAATTTTATATATTTTAATACAATTATTTGAGTCGTCCTATAGACCTTGCACGGTTAGCTCTGTTAAAAAATTGGAGTTCAATTTAATAATATATAATATACATTCGATGCATGTTTTTTTTATCCATTTCTTGTTTACTATTTTACCCAATCCGGGTCAGCAGAGAACATAAAACACGAACTCGATTTATAGACAAGTTTTAGCATATCTAGCTTTGCAGTGCTTAATTGCTAACCCAACTTCATACAATTATATCAAACAGAAAAGAACTCTCCAAACATAAAAACAAATAATTAATTCGTTTTTGTCAGCGCCTTGAGATTTCTTATTCACTATATATAGTATACGAATTTTTTTTAACTGAATGAATACTCTTTTTAGCAGGAAAAATTGTAGTTGCCACTTACCGGATGTAGCAAAATATGCTTATTTGATATGTATAAATTCCCTTCCCATGGAAATTGTAAATTACCATGTGGATTGGAGACTTGGATTAACTTCCCAGAATATTTAAACTTTCAGAATTTCCACTTCCCTTGTTTATGCTAACCAAACCATTTTTTAAATTTTCACCTCCTAGATTCCAAGTTCCTGTGATTTCAACTATAAACCACCACCAAGTACTGGGAGCAAGCAGTCACAGCACAAAAACAAACTTAGACACACTACACCACACATGTCACTAAATTGTTCAATATTACCATAGCATAAATAAAGTAAACAGAAAAACATAACATCCCAAGTTCCAATTACCATCTTGTGCTAACTTGCTAACATGCAGCAGAAGATTGTGGTGGTCTAAAACTGCTGCATATTAATGGTTTGCTTGCTAGTCGATTTACCAGCTGTAACATAAGTTTTTAGTACCAAGAACTTATCATAGACTACAGTTCTTCAATATCCTCCCGAGAATCAAAATATTCATTCATTCGTCTAACCTCTTCGGGATCAGCAGGTTTTACGGTGAACCACTTCAGCGGAGGATCAGCGAACTGAGGTTTCACCACATCATCACTCTGGAGCGCCATAGGAACTGCAACACTTTCAGATTCTGCTTGAGTAGTCTCAGTATGCTTATTGAATAACTGATCTTTCATCTCTATGCAAACTTTCAGATCTTCCTCGTTTCGGGCTTTGTTTATCTTGTCAATAAGGGTGCCCACTGCCTCTTCCCACCTAAACTTCTTCTTTTCAGGACTTCTACCAATTTCATCTTGCTCACTGCTTTCGGTAGCACCATCATGTGCCCTAAATTTCTGCAGTTTCTTTAAACCCTCGTCAACAGCATGTTGCATTCTGTTTCTGAAGTTTTCAGCTCTAGTTGGGTCTGACCTAAGTATCGACTTTATCTCTGCTATTGCCATTTGTCTGTCATCTTCAGCAGAAGTATTGTTTAAATCTGATGTTGGTGATCCACCATCTTTTATAGGCCCTTCAGTTGTGGATTTGACGTCAAACACTTCCTCCAGTAAATTGACATTTCGCATGTATCGATCAAATGCTTCATTTTCTATTTCGATATTCATGTCTTTGTATTCCTGCACCTTCTGATACCTCCATTCATTTATTTCTCCAGCTTCCTAAAAATAATGATTCGTTTGGTCAACAATCGCCTTCCTTTATGTTCACAGGCACCACGATTAAACAAGAGTAAATGTCAGGCATCAATATAGTTACACACCTTTCTAGTCAATGGCTTCCTTGAACGAGTAGGGTTCTGCAAATTGTTAAATTGAGAAAAGTTGCTAGAAAGTTGCCGAACCGAAGTTACTCTATGAGAATTCCTGCAGAAATGAGAGGTACATAATTAGAGGAAAATTTTGATCTAGAACTAACATTTCATATTTTCATATATATCTTGCTTTTCTTTTATGCTACAGTAATTATAAGCACGGACAAATTGTGCATTAGGAATACATCATTTAATTTTGCATCCCAGAAACACAAACAGCAACTTGGCAAGATAACAATCACAACCACACTCGAAACTCTTGAACTTTAATTCTTACAACTTACCCAGAGGGGGGCACATCATTAGGCTGCTGTTCAGATGGAGAGCCAGCAGCTGGTGCCTTGTCTGGAAAGGATGTACTGCCCTTCAAAACTGCAACCACCGTTTTGTAAATGTTAAACAGAAAATGACAACATTCCCTTGTAGGCCTCTATTTTTGTTAAATTTAAACTTCATATATCAACCTTCTGCCATCCATATCTAGATTATTATAACTGAAACTTAAAATCAACACAATCATTTATAGTTTTACATGATACAAGCCAGGGAAAACAAGTCAAAAACAAAAGTTTGTCACAAACTCAATGACCTGTCCTTCAACATTCATAGAACTGTCAACATTGGAACTTGGAAGTATACAATTTTTACTGGTTTATTATTTAGCTCAGGCAATTCAGTTACATTATTAATTTCTTTATATATTCTCTTTCTTCCATCCATGTTCTGCACAATTAAAAAATAATATTCTCTACATTAATTATTTTTATAGCATCATTTAAAGATAAATAAACTACGAAGTAAATGATTACCAATTACTCCTCCTTTCCCTATATGACTCTCTTGAGAATAAAAATTATGACACCACAACTATAAGAAACTACAGTCCTGATATCTACAAAACAAACTATAAAATGATAAACCTTAATTAAATGTCCAAAATTCGTCATTTCAACCAAAATATCGTCAAACCTTCCCTTAATTTAGGGCCGGAGGGTCGGAGGGAGTATTATTTATGCACACTCTAGCACGGCAACACCTAAAGAATAAGAAAGTACCAATAAAAATATTATCACTTGCAGGATGATAAAAGTATATTCTTTGAGAATACAAGCCTCATAATATATAACTCTTGTTAAGTGGAACCCTGTATTGGTAAATCGCAAAATCTATCATACCCCCTTATCTATCCCTTATATAGAGGTGTGAGTGGGAGTAGGATTCTCAATGGGGCCGGAAATTTTATTATCATACCCAACCCACGATAAAATTTGTTTTCCCTATACATGCCCCGTTTCTTTGCAAAGATTTATTACTAATCCCATCCCCGCAGGGCAAAGTTAATTTTCTGTCCTGCCCCATCTTATCCCTACATTTTCTTTTTAAAAAAAACTGAAAAAAGATATACTTAAATAAAAATTGAAATTATTGCTTACTATTTTGTCAAAGTATAGTATACAAGTCTTATATTTCATATCCTAAACATTCAAAGCATTTACTAATACAAAATAAATAAGTTTACAAACTTACATATATTGACCACTATTCCATAAAAAAAAGTAAAAAACACTCTCGTATAAGAATGAAATTAATAGAAAACTGGGTTTAAACATAACATGATTACATGTAGAATCTCACTACGACAAAAACGTGTATCCATTCTATATTAGACTTACAACATTTGATTTTTAAAATTTATACGATATTTTACATTTAGATACAATATCTTAATCTTAATTGTCATTAAAACCTTGTTATTCGAATCTTAACCATCCGTATACGAAGGATAATGATGGTGTTCTTTATATAAGGGTGTTATTTCGAAAATGAACCCTATATATATTATATAATATTTAACAAACATATAACATATTAAGAGTAGTTTACAATATATTTGTGAGGATCCGAGGTTTTATAATTTTGTATATTTCAATGTTTTGTGTTTTTGAGTGTTTAATTGTCAGAAATGCAATAAACAAGCAGAGAATCTAAAAGAAACTGTAGAGTTTAGAGATAGAACAAAGATAGATTGAGAGAATTCAGAAAGATTTCTTGGAGCGGAAGTTAGCTAATAGAGAGAGAGATTGTAGCGAGAGAGAGAGAGAGAGGAGTTGGTGGAAAAAAATATTTCTTTTCATAAAATGAAACATAATAGAAACTACATTCACTAATGATATATATAGACCCCACCACTCTATAATAAGGAAAAGACTCAATTACCCTTCATAATACAATACTACTGCCAACTATTACTCGCCACAGTTTAGACTTAATGCTGTTAATAGGAAGGATACTAGGGCAATCCTAACATTCCTCCCCCTTCAATTTCACCCTGTTCCTAGAGTCTTCTGTAAAATTGACAGCAACTACTGCATTATCCTCAAATTGATCGTGCATCTTAGAAAGAACATCAATAAAAGTATTCTTTTTCCGTTTTCTCAAAGAATAGTGTAGTTATGGCCCATTAACTTGCTAACCTTCTGTTCAGTTATGAATTTAAGGGCCCAATGATCTGTCTTTATGAAAAAATGTTTATCCACGAGATATGGAGTCAATTTCTTGACAGTTGTTACTAAGAGGTTCAGTTGGTTCTCTCAGTGGATCAGGATTAGCTTGTTCTGAGGTAGTACAAAGAAGGTACATAAAGCCATGCTCCTGCATTTGGCAACTCCTCACAAATGCTTGAGCACTCATATGTTGTAAACTAAGCTAGAAAGCATGGGTGAAGCTATGGGCTGCCGTACTGCATGCTAGGTGTGGCGGGGGTGTGCCACCTGGTTAAAAACGAGTGTCAGCATCTACATCATCTTCTCTGGCAAAGCGTTTGTTCTCTGGTTTCTTTATTCTTCAGTTCTCCATTGTGTTTATATGTGTGCGCGATTGATTCATCCATTTGTGATTGATTAATCTGTTAATAGCTAATACCTAGATTCATCTGTTAATAGTTATATATATATGTATATGAACTGACTATTGACTTTAACTAATTGTATTGACTGGAATCCCTAGTGTAACAAATTTTATGTTTTTTCCTAATTCACTATTGAGTCTGTTCAATAGTTAGTAGTTAATAGTTATATTAATATCATTATCAGTGTTTAACTTGTATGAATATTAAGCACTAGGCAGAATATGCAACTCTTGTTTTTGTTATTAATATCATTATCAGTGTTTAACTTGTATGAATATTAAGCACTAGGCAGAATATGCAACTCTTGTTTTTGTTAACAAATTCTATGTATTATGTATTATATATATATATATATATATATATATATTTATATATATATAGATGACGTATTTCCCTGCACCCAAATCCCCATATTTTGGATTTGTCTATTCCTCATACTGCGCACCCGTACCCCCGCACCCGCACCCGCACTCATGCTTCTTAGTAAACTAGGTTTAGAGGAATGAGCATTACCCTTCAGTTCACTGTTTTCTTCGTTGAAACTGTAACAGACTCTTAAACACCAAAGGTCACTAGCCATTGGTCACTTACGACCGTAACTGTACAATGCACGTCGCCAAGTACACTTCACTTTATAACATCGTCATCCTTTGTTCTTGCACGTCATCACATCCCCTACGGCCCTACTTCTCCCACCTCTTCCATTATTTATGTGCGTAAGCTCGTCCACAACGGCACAACCATTCTCCTTTTTATTCTCAGGATAAACTTGATTCTCGAGCTTTTTGTTGTGTTTTTTTGTCCTTGGCCAACTCAAGAGGGCTATAAATGTTATCATCCTTCCTCGTGTCGCAGGATTGTTAGTCATGTAACATTTAAAAGTCTATTGCAGGATTGTTAGTCATGTAACATTTAAAAGTCTATTTTCTACTTCTCCCCAGTTCCTTCAATCCCTCTCAAGAGGAGATTAACCAACAGAGTCTTCACTCTTCATGATGAAGAGACAAGAGGAGTAGCTTCCGTTCATCTTGTCTCACTCATCTTGAACTTTGCATTGTGTGAGATACATTCTCTCAAATTCAAGTAGTAAGTTAACTGAGTCGAGTAAAACATCAACATGCCACAGAATTACAAATTCTAAATAAGGCCTGGTGTAACTACTACACCACAACCAAAGACTTTTGACCTCGTGGTAGATTTTCTTAAGCTAATTAAAACCTTCGGAAGATTTTACAACAAAAAATGGTAACACTCTTGATCTTTCTTTTGGAATGGGTGTTCGCAATTATGCTAAGCATCCAATTATCCTATCTCAAACTTTGTTTTCCATACTGCATTATCTCCTTTTTCACTTAACTTTATAATTGCCTTGTCTCGTCTCTATCCTACGTAATATAAGGGATACTATACATCATACTAAGTGAAAAGATACCATGACACAATAAGTAAAAGCTGATCAAAAATGAAAAAAAGAAAAAAGAAACATATGCATTAAAACAAAACAACACGCTGAAACCAAAACCACATAGCAAGACTTGTGGATAAAAGGCATACTCAGATGTATGGTGTTGGACTGTTAGTTATGTGGAATTTTTTGCCCCAATAGCAAAATTTACTTTCATCTGGATATTTTGTGCAACAAATCCCGGATGGGAGCTTCAAAAACACGTCTCTTGCATGAAAATCTATAAGAGGTCTACATGAACATTCCACCTGATTTGTCCACATCGAAGAGGTAGGAAAGGTATGCAAATCGAACAAGGCTCTTCATAGATGGAAATAGTCTCCAAGGCTTGGTTTGACAGATTTCAAAAGCGGTCATGAAACTTGACTACATAGGGTAACTCAGATCACACCATGAAACTTCCTTTAATCTTAGTAATATAATGGGTGATATGAAATTACGAAGAACCAAGATTACAAAGATTTTAATTCTTAACACTTTTAATAATCAATAACTATTAGTACAATCACATTTCTCTGGACACACACACATCTATAATGTATACATGATCGGGACAAATGCAAAATTGTTAAGAAGATTCACGTACCATGTATATGGCACGGGTTTTGAGCTTTTGCACAGCAATTCTTACATGATTGATATGGACACCTGCAGTTAAGTAGATCAATAAAAACAATTCACAAAAAAATCAGGATCAATCACATACACATACAATTGATAATTTTTTTCAAGCGCCGCCACAAATGCACATAAAACAAAACAAAACCTGCTTTTTGGCTATACAAATTATTACTCATGACATTCAAAAATGGGACATTTCACACTAAATCAAGACAATGCTAGTTGTAACAGGTAAAATATGACCATGTTTTCTCAACATTGATGTTAAGATCGAGAAAGTGATGATAAATTTTATTGGTCTACAATACCATTTTGCTTCAGCATGTTATCTCGATCTTTGCATCAAATAAAAACATAAAAAAATTACAGTAAAAAAAACATAAAAAATCAGGGATAGAGAACGAAATCATCAATCAAGCAAACACAGAAATCATGGTGAATTATGATTTTAATTTCAACCACTTGGTCAAAAAAGAGTTCTCTCTCAAATAGAACAGGTTTAAAGTATATATTTTGTGAACTGTTTTACTTGTCTTTATTTTCCAATTTTAACCAAATTTTATAGACAAGATCAGCCTAATCAGATGTGATGCTTGACTCTAGTTCCTAGAGGACCCTATCACTCTAATGGGATCCAACAAATTTGGGAATGATCTTCCGTATCTCATTTCATTATATTCTCTTCATGCAGCACTTACATGTCAAACTTTCGTCCTTTCAAGGACTATACATGTAGCATTTGTTATTAAAAAGTAAACTGATCATCTGGGAGACAACGAGCTTCATTGTGCTTTCCCTGAATTCCTTTAAAATAGCTAATTATTATATTTCTATGAAATCCCTTTCTGCACTTCTTGACCTTAATAAGTTTACCTTCCTGAATCCTGGCTTCTTGCAGCCTTATTTCTCCTCAAATTTTTCCCAACTTAAGCCTTTGAATAATTCATTTTTAAGTTATACCGATCCGAGTAAGAATCATTTCTTCCCCCGGTTCTTTTTGAACCAAAAAGGAAGTGGGATGTCATTAATTACCACCATCGCACATTAACCTCGATATTCTCTTTTTAAAAGACATGTAATTTTCTATGTCTATTAAGACTTGGCTCAGCCAAAACTACCAAATTAGGCTAATAAATAACATCCATAGACTAATTAAGACAATACGGTCAATAATAATGCTAATATCTTCATTAATAAAAAGATTACTTACGGGACAAATGGTTCTTCAGGCTCCCCAGTAGGCATAACCACATGACAGATTTCACAAGTTCTTACGTTTGAAGATTCAGAAGAATCACAAGGGCTTATGTTTGTATTTGAAGATTCAGAAGAATCATGGTGGATTTCCATGAGCGATTGAAGCGAATCAAGCTAACAGATCTACGCCAAGAGTGACCCAGCCAAGGGGGGAAGGGCTAGGGTTGATGTGGATCTACTTTAATTTTGTGGTACTCACACTTCCTTTTGGTGAAAACCGTAACCTTCAAGATTGATTTAACTTAAAACAAAATTGGGTCTTAAAAATGCATAGGATGATATCCTCACTGCAACGTGTCACCAAACCACTCCAGTCTATAGTTTAGTCCTCGGGATTATCACAAATCACAAAAGGTGTCACGTGTTAGTGTTAGGCCAACTTAAATAAAATCAAATAAACCCATCACAACAGAAAACGTATGAACAGGGGTAATTTTTTGCAACCTGTCATTGTTCCAACCCTTCCCGCCAACTCCACTAGTTGATACTAATTCAAATTAAATCTCATATCCGTTGGCACAACAGTTCAAGGTACTCGATTACTCATATAACCTCTAGGGAAACTGATACAATCCCCCTTTCAAGTAATAATCCACCTCTCATACAATAAACCCCCAACATTTCATTTCCCGACTTCAATCACAACTACAAACATAAACAAACGAAGAATATATCTATCTAATTCCCCCAGTTCCACTACATCTTAAAAATTATCTTCCGAATCAAAAACCCTATGGTTTAAAAACACAAACCTAGGGTTTCACTTTCACATAATAAAGAATTACATACAGATACACACAAACACATAATTTATCAACAAATCATACACGAAATGAGAGTGATTGAGATTAAAATTGATGACCTGGATCGCGCGACGTTGCCGCACTTGATGCACTTAGGTTTGTTGAGGCCGCGGAGGTTCCGAGAGGAGTTTATCGACGGCGAGATGGCGGCGGTGATCGGAGCTAAAGTGCGATTTGGATTAGCGGCGTCGGTGCTTGTGTTGCTCGGGACCGGAGGTGAAGATGACGCCATTGTTGTGAAAAATCGAGCTTTATATATTTATATATGTGTGTGTATTAATTATGTTGCTTGTGGTGTGAATAGTTACATCGTCGCCGGAGAAGATGATAAAATGCCTCGTATTTGTCTCCGGTGGGCTTTATATATGTTTCGGTGGGCTTTTTCTTTTCTTTTTTTTAATATCATACCCATGGGGTTTTCTCTCTTTTTTTTAGAAAGTTCAAACTATAATTATTAATTTTTTAAAATAATTAGACTTATAGGATTATAAAAGCTCGATAAATCTATTACTACTATTTAAGTTATCAAATCGGGCTCGATCAAATCACTGTTAATTTTATTTGAATTTTTAATAAATGGATAATATTTTGGTATAGATTTTACAATATTACTCTTGTTTTTTTAAACAGGACACTACGCACAATTTTGTCTTAAAAAATAAGTATATTTAATATTTTCCCAATAAAAGATTTTTTTAAAAAAGATTTAAAAAAAATATTGAATAAAAACTATTTTTATTAAGATCTTAAAGCCCCCACTAAAAGTTGAGCATCATGATATTGACCCCGATTAGTCGATTACTACATAAGAAAAATAGTAATTATATTGATCTGCTCGATACATAATGAAAAATAGATGTTGGTTTTTTTTTTAATTGCGTTTTGAAATAAAAAGAATCTGTTTGCAGTGGAGCTTGACATTTTAATTATGAAGTGCTGGATGAAATTTATATATACCTTGCCATATTATTATCTGTAGGTGCACGAGAGCATGGACTGGTCTGGATTTTAAACCAGGTAATGCTGCAGATGCAAAGAAATTGATAGTTAGTTCACTAAAATTATGTTTCTGCTCGAAAATACCGACAAATTCTATATATTATACTATCAATCTTTCTTTCTCAATCTGTGCCATCTAATTTACGAGCATTCCATGGTCTTACTAAAGTCTAAAGAAACCAAAACTGCACAGCTATACCAAAGCTCTATACAGATTTCGACGTATGTACAAGGGAAGGAGCTGTACGTGCCTCCTCAAGGCCCTCCTGGCACAGTATTTTCCGACGAATGCCTGAACTACTTAATTTTACAAAATCGACTCATAGGCCCAGAAAGTATCAGGATCCGGACAGTAGAGGGAAAAATCTTGTACTTCTAGGTTCGCTATGTGCCAGTCCGTGAGTCGAGCTTGTATCAACTTAAACAGCATCAAAGTTGTAGGTAACAGCCACCACTTCTCATCTTCCCCACTGCATGCACAAGAACAATTAAACTAAGCATTCGGATACATATTCAACATATAGAAGATAACAGATTAAACGATTTCAAACAAAAAAAAATCTGAAATGTACATTGGCAGTTTTTTTCTTTTTGACAACTATACGAAGCGTAAATGATGGCGCAAGCTAAGAACTCTCAGTATGCAAGGCAAACATCAATACTCTCACCTTCTAGAATTCCATATGTCTACCTCTTCTGGTGGCTGCAATGTGAAAATTCCATATTGAATTAGGCCGCAAATAAAAGCCACAACCTGCAATAAACGAAGAAAATTTGGTTAAAATAGTCATTTGACGAGTTCATACAATCATGCAGGGTTTACACAAGTTCTTTTCAAGCTCATTGCAACAGAGAATAATTTCAGAAACCTCTAGTTGAATTTTCAAATACTTCATGCCAAGAAAATCAGATATCAGAACTCCTGTATCATTTATCAAGTGTTGTGAAGCTAAAATTGGTTCGTTCAAGCCAACAATCAGCTAAAAAAGTGACCGATAACTGAAGCAGATGACAGATGAGAGAATATGTTCATGTAGAGCATTTTCGCTAGTTTATCACATTTTTCAGGATTATTCATGCACGCACATAACATTTTTCAGGATTATTCATGCATGCATGCACACATACAGTTTAACACATTTTTCAGGATTATAGGCTTCAATTTCTTAACTGCCGCAGTTTCATAGGCACACACGCACGCACGGCATACGTTCTTACAACTTATTGTGCAAATCATGATACATATAGGCTCTAGTATATTTGTATTTGTGGCAACCTGCTTAATGCTCCTGATGTAAGTTTAACCTTCAAAACTAAAAACTCAAAAGGACCAGACTTCAAAAGCCTCAAGTGGATATATATTAAAAAGTTACATTACATTCATATGAAAGACGACTAATCATTACAGTAAAGTGTAAACCTTACAATGTTTGACAGAGAAGTAGCATTCCACAAAGCATAGACACGGGCAAGCGATGCTCTCTTAGGACCTTTACTTAGCAAGGCACTTAAGCCAGCAGGGAATGGGAAAAGCAATGATAAAGGAAGAACAAGCAGAATAGCAAGAAACGTCGCAAGAGAAATCCAAAACGACTGAAGCAATAAGAGGAGGGTAACAAAAATGTCTGCCAGAAGAATGATAGAGATCAGCAGCTGCAGGGTGTCCTGAAACGTAGTGTATTAAGTCCATTAATGAAGTCATAGATTATTATTAACTTGCATGTTGTACAGATTTAAAGTACCTGCCGGCCCACGGGTCTGGTATTGTGAAATAGCAAAGAAAGTGGAAAAAGAAAATCCCTCCTAACATCCAATGATTTTAAGGTAGCGTCATTTATGAGTCCTCCGTTAGTTCCACCAGTAATTTTTTTCCGACATAGTGCATGACTCATATACAACTGACTCGCCTGCGGCTGCATAAGGCTTTTCTGTACAAAAGTTGCAACTTTCCGCGATGATTGGCTAAGAAGAAAACAGATTGCTTCAATCAGCTTTACAGAAGTCAAGCACTCAAAATTTATAGGTGAGTTACATGGCCTGATAAATAGCCTGGTCAGATATGTGTACTCTGTGAATGCACAGGCACTCTTCAAATTTTACAACTAAATCCCAGCACTTACACATCCTTGAGTTGTTTAAAAGCCCATGTAACACAGGGTGGAAAAAACTGAATATATATACAGGCCAGGATCATATTAGAAGTTTAGTCTGAATTAGAAATTAAACATAATGCGACTGGTTGCAGGACACAATGTTTTGTGAATTATAAAATATGGTGGTACTTGTACACAATGTTCTATTTTAAGTTACACTATATTTTTTAAAGAATAATTTTTTTACTAAACATAATTTGTTTTTCACGTATAAAACATTTGAAAAAATAATTATGCAAAACAAAATATTAAATAATTTAAAAAATACAATATTATGTATTTTATAGAAAAAGAGTATTATGTTCTGCACAAGAACATACAAGTTAGTTTTAAGGTTCTAATATTAAAGTGGTTCTAAGCGGAATCTGACCCTACATATACATATGACCTAGTAATCATGTGTGTCTTATCTATCTTGTTTAAGTTAAAGGCTAATAAATATACTATGATACGGAAAATAAATCTGATGCTTTAGAAATTATATTCATACACAGTTCAGATATTATATTAGCAAAAATTATACTAAAACCATCCCTCCCTCCCTCTCCACTTGCAGAGAGTCTCAAACATCATTGGCGTACATGTCATACACTCATACCACGTGTTGTCAGATATTGGATTTATAGGTGATACAACTTCAGGCCTGAATCTTAGACTGGAAAATTTGCAACAAAACTTTCAGTGAAATTAGCCCTTTTCCGATATTGAGATTGTTCATTTTCGTAGTGCTCTAGGGTATACCCTAGTATGATGATTTTTCTTGCTTGGTTTATAAAAATTATTGCTTAGCATAAAATAAAAGTCCTGGGCTAAGATGATTTCGTTGTGCAGAAAATTATTGCAGGCAGCAGGTTATCTATGATCTTATGCATATTGTTGCCCATACATACCTTGGGCAGTCCTCGCTGCATTCTAAAAAATCAGATTGGTGGAGACTATGGGGAGAATAATCACCAACAACTACCAAGATTCCCAGCTGGTAGTAACCACTAGCAGTAGCCTGGAACCATCCGAGCTCAATCTTAACCCCATGAAACTCAAGCTGGGGGTTTCCATGACTTTGTATCCAATTAATTACATGTATTAGAGCAGAGTGGATCCACCCATGTCTCACGGTTCTCAACTGTGCATTTAGACCAGCCACAAAGCGATTCCACACAGTTGGTGGGACGTGCTGGAAAAAAACAATATAGCTCATTATATCAGAGATCTTTTTTTTTAAGAAAGGTGATCTATTAAGGTTGTCAAGACCTTGGGATACCTGTGCAAGAAGATTTGTCAGAAATAGGTCGCTGTGCAAATTGTAGGGTGACATGTAGCTTCCATCTCCTCCAAATATTATGCACATTGGGAATCTCTTCTGTATGATTGTTACCATGTCTCGGCGTTTCTCATCACCACCAAGGAAAAAATCAATGTATGCAACCATGAAGTCTGGAGTTGCCCCGAGCTGCAATGTTTACAATTCATAGATATAAATATCATAATATGAACAAAATTATCCTTCAGAGTGTAAAATATAGAACAGCGTCCCTAAGGGTGGTCGTATATTACGTTCACGTAATGAATGAAAATGATTTCCACCCAACTTGACGGGTATCACTCTTATGGTGTCAACTTATGTAAGAGTACTGGAAGATTTGAAGAAATATTGTGGGGTCATCATTTAATTCCACATACATATCATAAAAAGTATACCCCAACAGGTTCACTTGAGAAATATTGTTGGGTCATCAATCATTTTCAAATACGTCACAAAAAGTATAAAGCCAAAATAGGTTCACTTGTCAATACCCTCCATCCCTCTTCTTTTTCAATCTTCTCCTTGACTGTAATTTGGAAGATGCATTTTAGATTTTAGAGATAGTAATAATGTTGACAAGATAAAAGGAAATGGCAGGCAGCAAATTCTTTCTCAAGTTTGCTTAATCTGCATTCATCCCATTTTTTTTAGAAATGAATCTTACAGCAAGAAGTTTCATCTATCATCATTTCTAGTCAAAACTAAATGAATTACATTTTAAAAAAAAAAAATCTTCGGAAATCCAGATTCTGCCTTAAAAAGAAAGGTGTAGAACTCCATTTTCTTGCCAATATCTAGAATATAAATTAAAGCATTGCCAGACAAAATAGAGTTCTACTGCTACATTTGATTTTAGAAGACCACAACAACATTGTTCAATGTGCACAATAGAATAGTACATGAGAAACTTCAGTTATGATGGTGCATCACAAGCCAGAATAGAGTGCAATATTTGATTTATAAGAACACAGAAGGTGATTTTTATTGTAAATATATGTAAAGAAGTCAAACCTTCATTCCTTTGTATAGTGCTCGTGATCGGCAGGATCGTAAACAAGAATGATCATACTCAGACTTGACATAGTCCTCAAGGAATTGGACTTTATTACGTCTACGCCACTGTTTCCAGGACCAAGCACAAGGATAGGCAAGCACTGTCAGTATGCTGTGAACTGATCCTTCCCACCAATTATATGCAGCAAAAGAGTTAATCTCATCGATGAATCTGTTAAAAGCATCTTCATACCTGCAGCTCAATACATATGACAAATTTTTTAGATATATATCATTGTATCCAACAACTAGAAGCTAATATCCATATTGTACTTGATTCATTTTTTTAATTTTTCAAACAGGTGACTTTTAAAAGGAGGAAGATATTTTAGAAAGGTCGGCTGATAAAAAATTCAGTTTGCACATGTATAGTATTTCAAATATTTTTCCTTTAAAAGAAAATAGCACAATAATTTGGAGCCAATCCACTGCAGAATATAGCGATTGAGAGGAACTATGTCCACCTGGGAACAGGAATAATGCAAAATATATACAGTCACAAGCTACGCCAAGAGAGAAAATTCATTCAACTATAAGAGGTTCGGAGTTTGCTAATTTAGATTATAACAACGATTTGTGGGTTTTCTTTTTTAGTTTTTTTTTATTCGTACAATTATCCAGGAACTATTACTAATCAAATAAAATCTCTCTTTCATCCAGAAAAAAAAACATATATTTAAAAAATAGTGCAAGAAGGAAAAAGGTCAACTCTTACACAATATTAATAATAGAACTGGGAGGTGAATAAGGAAGATGCCATGGTTCTCTAAATGTATTTGGGCCCATAAAATACATCCTATGAACATGGGTCTGAGTTTCATCAGCTCGGGTTCCCCGAACCTGATCAAGTATAAGAGAATAAAAAAAAGGGGTCAATTTTAAATTAGTCATGGTTTGAAACAACTAGAAAGAGAGTAAGAGACGGAGTTTAACAAACTTTAATAGCCCTGAGATACCTCTGACAAGGAAAGTAGATGTGGGAAATGGTTATAACTGAGCCGTTCAACAGAATTTGCATTGTCATACGAAGAGCCGGTTCCAACCAATTTGACTCTGACAGTACTCAGAGAAAGAGCCAGGAACACCACAACACTTGACAAAAGAAGTGAAAAGGACCATGGTCCACCAAATGTATAAATGAGCTCCTCGAAAGGTTTATAGCAATTTGGCATCCTGTATTTGTCAGATATACATCTATAGGGACAAAATGATTGAATGCCCCCCCCTGAAAAAATTATGCTTAACTAGTGAGAACATTCTATCATAGCTATTACTCATCCAAGGATGAACATAGACAACAGACAACCTATGTTAACACATGTGTAGACTTGGAGAACAAAATACCTCGTACATATACAAACGATGCACGACTAGGAAGGAGCTCAACAGAGCATGGGGTGCAAAGACTTGCATCCGAACCTTCAACATCTTTATAAGTGCCAAGAGGACACTCCTGCACGTTCAGTGCATCAAGAAAGACATTAAAAACTCAGCAATTAACAAGAGCACCAAACAGTCTGTGCACTTGGCGTCTTGGCCGTAAGTAGGATAAAAAAGAGCAAGGTTTTATATCAACATGGACACCGACAATGGATCCATAAACGATATCTAGCTGTTGCTCTAGCCTTAAATTTACTTGATAATCTCTTTAATCTTTCACTTAGAATATGGGAAGGGATGCAAAATCACTACATATAGACCTCCTACTTATGTAGTGCAATTGTCTGGCAAGATTGTGCATCAGTTGGCTGTTTTGAAGTGATCTCATTCCCCAAAATTTTCCATTTCTGGTTTACTTCCACTATGTTGAAAGTGAGTTCCAATTTACTTTCTTGTTTAGACCAAATGTCACCTCCCTAGTCGCAAGTTCAGAAGTATTAAGATGGTCCACTAAGTTTTAGAATAGTGTACCTTTCCTAGTTTCTTGTGATGTATTCCTGATAAATTTTGTCTTGTGGACTTGGGTTACTGACTTACTAGTGCCGAGTGAGTAAAATTTTTCTTTTTCCAGAAGTTGAAGTTACATGAAGTTACTTCATTGACAACAATGTAAAACTGTAACATAGACATACCGTACAATATGTGCCATATAGGCCTTTGGGGCAATTCTTCCCCGTAACAGTGCCTTCCTCTCCTGAAAGACCACCACTATCCCCTGGTCCACCTCTGCACATAGATCAATTATGTGTATATAAGCTGATTGATGTTATTATGATCTTAAAGTTGACAACTGTAAGTTGGCAAATAAAATGAGTTGTCAACTGCAGCTAGTCGAAGCACTTTAATATCAAACCATAAAAATGTTTACAGTGATATCACCATATAAACTTTTGTATTTGCTGAAATCTGATTGTGCTTCCTATAGTGTTAACACGGAAATGCAGCCCAAAGATGATCCAAACAGAAAACCAAAAAATTTAAGTGCTCCAGGTTGGAAATATGCTTTTTGCCTGAATACGGAAAATATAGACTTGTGGAAAGTATTTTATGTGGAAGACAAATGTCTGATGAAACAACATCTTGCTGGAGGTTTCGGAGATGTTACTATTTGTCCAAAGACAACAACTGAACTAAGAATCAAAATTTTATGCGTTAATTTTTATTTTATTTTGCTACTGCCTACCTTGACTTGGTATTCTAAATTCTAAGCACTAATGTTTTTCATTCAATAGTATTTGTGTTACTGTTAGTAGTTAGAGTAATATACTAATATATATTATGAATTTATAACATATAAATTTACAACTACTATCTTGTATATATATATATATATATGAATGTTTTGGGTGCCATTACGGATGTCAAGACGCCATATTGTTGTGAAGGTTCTCGCGCGCCGCGACTCGCCGCTGTGCTGTAACGACCTTGATTCACACAAACAAAAAAGATGGGGACTTTATCTTCTTCCGGTATGTTTGCAGAAGGGGTTTCTATTGAGCGAGAATTAAATTAATCAAGTGTCAAAAAAGATTTTACGAAGTTGATGGACTTGCAAATTCAGTCTACTTAAAACTTATATATACATAATGAACCCAAAATTTAGAACATCGGAAATTAATAGGCGGAAATAATTGAAGGCATCATGATTGTTAGCATACCTACTGGAGATTGTGCCATTTATTGTTGCAATAGGAACATATTCATCACCAACATCTATATTGGACCAGTGAAAATGAACTCTTCCTCCTCCTCCCCCACCACCGCCAAAAGGGACACCATTCCCCCCAGCAACAGAGAGATAAGAGTCCTGCACAAGGGCAAGTGCCTGCAAGAAGAGAAGAATTGTTCCACCAGATCCTCCACCAAGTCCGCCAACTATGCTGCCATTGATATTCTCTATAGCTTTATCATAGCTTTGACCATCAGCCCTCATAGATCCAGATATATATAGCTTCGAAAGTGGCCACTGATCGGATCCAATCACTGGAATATGTAAAGGCAGCATAACGACCCCCAGCAATTAAGAGCACATTCTCATGTTAGAATATGAACTTGGTAAACAGGTGTAATAGTATCCTCAATTTCCATTAACAATCTTAGTAATATTTGATATTGGACTGTGTTGATAGATGTAGTAAGTTAACATATTTCAACGAAACCGCTATAAATTTATTAATAAAATGTCATCCATAAGCCATGGTTTTGTACTTATGTTTATGCACATGCTAATGCAACCTCACCCATATATATAGGAACAAAGATATATAGTTACACACATTTCTAAAATTAAATAACTAAAGATATAAAGGCATTTTTACTTTTTATTACCATGGAAAAACGTTCATTTAGTAAATGCACGAATGACTTGTTAAAGCATCCGATGTCCAACTTTCCATTAATCCATATTACAGAGTTCTAGAACAATCGAATTCAGAAGAAGATTACTTGAAGAATGCCTTTCAGGAAGTAATATAATGAAGTCAACCACTTATTAACTAGCATATATATAATACACGTTGCTACTACATGAGATGCATGGACCCAGTTAGAAAATTTTATAATATCATTAAAAAAGAGGTTCCGTTATATTTATTTTTAACTTCTGGAATAGAAGTACAAGGAGGTAGACAGATTAAAACTTAGTTACTTTTGAGTCTGATACATCAAGAAAGACATAAATTTATCAAAACAAGTAGGTTTCTCTTGCTTCTAATATTCTGCATAAAAGCTTACCAATCATTCCCCCTCCTGCAACATGGCCATAAGATGCATGAGGACCTTCACTCCCACTTCCCAACTCACAGGGAAGATTAGGGCTACCATATGCATCACCTCCTCCACTCATCCTTCCATTGAAAACACCAGAACCTCCCCTTCCTCCGTGACCAGCACCACCACTAGCTCCATTCAAGTAGTTTCCCTTTCCAATACCATTTCTGCAACCTGAAAGATCATCTATGTTAAGCAAGAACCACCGTAAGTCCTAACACTACTGATAACTGCCAGAAGCAGGATCCCAGCACATGTAGACTTGACTTTACCATGTAGTTGGTTGCCACAAGTGTCGAGTCAATCACAAAAATCTAAATTTAACAAAGAATGGAGCAAAAACGGTCCTTAAAGTGAACATGCTACAAATACAAGAGTCGTTGGGGCAGGATTCAGAACTCCCCCCCCCCCAAAAAAAAAAAAAAATCATGGCAAGAAAGTCATTTATTTGTACGGAGTTATTTTACATCATATCTAACTTAATTTTTACATCGTATATATAAATTTATTAAAATAAATAGACTACCTAATTCGGATGCAGTGATTGTGCCATCAGTGTCCACAATGACAGTCGTCGCTCGGTGAATGTGGATTATACTTCCCCTTATGATTCCATATACAAGTACATCTTCAACACGGCAAATCTACCAGAAGTTAACAAAGATACTACAATGTTATTCTCTGAAGCGGTTCACGTTTACGTAGATATACTTTAGAGTAGATAGGAGTAAAGGGTTATACATTAAAGTATTATTATGCACTTACTTGCAGTGAAAACGAGAGTGTATAATTAAGATGGCAATCATCTGGTGGAGTTATCAAATCTTTCGGACATGACTGACTCTCACAATGTGATTTCGTTACTCTACACCAGAAAGAAAAATATTAATTCAAATATGTTCTGCTATATATATTATTAAGTAACCAGCTCATCTAAAACCTCAAGGTGCTAGGAGACTAACTTACTAGGATCTTATATTGTATTCTAACATTCCCCCTCACTCAAAAGCCCATTTATGGGTCGAGAGTGGATCACGGGCGCCCATCTTTGGGGCAATAACAAGCCTTTCGTGTCCATAATTAATTATGAGAATATTGGGGGTGGCAGGGAGTCGAACTTGTGACCCCTGCCAACCTGGCTCTGATACTATGTTAAGTAACCAACTCATCTAAAACCTCAAGGTGTTAGGAGACTGACTTACCAAGATCTTATATTGTATTCTAACAAAAAATGGGATTTCGAGTGAGGAGGAATGTTAAAGAATAGTATAAGATTCATTTGGGCCTCTCTCTAACACCTTAAGATTTTAGATGAGCTGGTTACTCAACATGGTATCAGAGCTCAGGTTGGCAGGGGTCACATGTTCGACTCCCTGCCTCCCCCAATATTCTCACAATTTATGAGGGACACGAAGGCAAAAACTATGCCAAAAAATGGGTGCCCGTGATCCACTCTTCAACCCAAAAAATGGGATTTCGAGTGAGGGGGAATGTTAAAGAATACTATAAGATCCATTTGGGCCTCTCTCTAACACCTTAATGTTTTAAATGAACTGGTTACTCAACATGGTATCAGAGCTCAGGTTGGAAAGGGTCACATGTTAGACTCCCTGCCACCCCAATATTCTCATAAAAATGGGCTTTCGAGAGTGGATCACGGGCGCCCATCTTTGGGGCAATAACACGCCTTTCGTGTCCACAATTAATTATGAGAATATTGGGGGTGGCAGGGAGTCGAACATGTGACCCCTGCCGACTTGAGCTCTGATACCATATTGAGTAATCAGCTCATCTAAAACCTTAAGGTGTTAAAGAGAGACCCAAATGGATCTTATAGTATTCTTTAACATATATATATATAGGTTTTTGCTCAAAAGAGAATTCCCACTAATGTGAGATATGAGAATTAATCTTAGCTCTTCATTTTATAAAAAATTTAATCTAATCTAATGGCTCAGCCAAGGGCACTCACACTAATAACCTACACCCTCACACATACTAACTACACTCCTGCTGACGTCATACTGGTGATTTTTGTTGAAATCTGGTGATTTTCTTGAGAAACAAATCACCACTTTTTAAAAAAAATCAAATTCTGGTGATTTTTTTCTTCAGAAAATCACCACTTTTCAAGAAAATCACCATGATGTCAGATATAAAAAAAATCCCAAAAAAAAAAATCTGACGTCAACAGGGGTGTAGTTAGTATGTGTGAGGGTGTAGGTTATTAGTGTGGGTGCCCTTGGCTGAGCCATTAGATTAAAAAATTTATAAAATGAAGAGCTAGGATTAATTCTCATATCTCACATTAGTGGGAATTCTCATTTGAGCAAAAACCTATATATATATATATATATATATATATATATATATAAATTACTTAAAAGTATACGATCCTTTAATAGATTATGTAGTCAAAACAACAGAGAAAGATATGAACCGAATACTTATACTCACACACTCTTACTGTTATCATCATCCAATGGGGCTTGAAGTAAAGAACCTGGGCCAATCTGTGAAGTTTAGGACTTGTTACTCAATCTTACCTAGATAAGACAAGTGTGTGTGTGTCTATATATATATACATATACATGAAGCATGTATTCAAAAAAGATGTTCTACTATTTATTTCATTCGCTAAGTGAGTGAGGGAAGTATATCTTAAATGTTACAGCAAATAACTGCACTCAGAGCTAAATCCATCATCAGAGAAATGAAAATCAAAAATTAACATCTAGCAATTTTCAGCGAAAGATAAATATTCTATTGTTCCGTAACTTCGTGCACAAGCATCTTGTAATTAGGATCCCCAGTGAGCAAATTAAACATGGTCCAGAATTCGAATAACAGGATTCTGCATAATATGCTTGCAAAACACCCGCTAATCTTAAAGAAAGAAATTAGCATACCAGCATCAATTTCTAGGTTCGCAAAGGATATAAAATTTAAAAAATAAACATTATGGGATGAAGAGATTACAACAGAATGACACCTCACCGGGGAACATATAGAACATGAAGATAAAATAGAGGCTAAAACTACTAACACCCAACACGGCAAGGCAATTCATGAAGTGTGATACTGCAATCTTATGAATTATTGGTGAAAAAAGTATATATGAAGTGGGATGAAGCCTGGAACACCAAAAGCACAAGATGTGAAAGGCATTACTTTCATAGCGTGATTTTGCACCTTCAGGAACTGGCAGTAGTACTATGATGTAACGAACCAACAGTAAGTACATATATAACATGCAAATAGGTGGCTTAAAAAACAACCAAGAAAGAGTTTAGGTACATTCAAAACATGTGCATGAATAGAACTTTAGACGGAGGCAAATAATGTGCAACTAGCAATTGCTCTACAGTATGATGTAATGAATTGGTAGCTAAATTGTAGAAAATGGATGCCTCGATACTGAGTGAAAGATGTTGGCCTCACACATACAATGAAGGTATGGAAGAGCATGGAAACTAGCACCTTCAGCACAAATATTATGCAATTTTGATAATATCTTACAGTGACATTATAAAACAGTGACAAAGAAAGCCTTTGCGCTTTGATAACATCACCCTGACCAGTAAGCGACAGTAGTCCTTGACCATATACAGCCAAGTTCGAATTCGAACTAACAACGGAATTTCCCTGTAAAAAGTAAAGAACATAACACATGATTTGATTACTAGTAAAATACATGCATCCATGTAGAAATCTATTATCGTATCATACAAGACATATTTATTTAGCCGTACCCTTAAGACAGCAAGGTTTCTAACTTCTAGGACAGAGGAAGTATCAGTGGTATCCCCACCATCATTAATTGTGATTTTCGAGTTCCACATGAGCAACATTTTGACAGCCACTCGAAATTCACCATAAACCTTAGTTCATAGGCAGGAAATGCTTCATATTAGAAGTCATAGAGCCTAGAGAAATGATGTATGTGTATGTTGTAAGGCATGAACTATGAGTCATACCTTTATAATGGAATCGCTCATTGAAAGCTCTTCTGCAACGAGCTCAAATTCAGAGACTTGGTAATCAGATAATCCAAAGATGAGGATACCTCCACAAAGCAGGCTGATTTGGCCTCTCACCTAACCAAAGAAAGAAGTACATCAAAATAACTGAAGCTGCATCTTTTTCATTTTGCACAAAAGAACTGAATACTGCTACAAGTTGAAAAAAAGATATATGACTTGACAACCTGAACTCTGGTCCAAAGCAATGGCACTAAAGCTTTTGCATTGTTTTCCACGAAAACATTTGACCACAACGGACTAGTAGAAAAATCAAGCAAAGGAGTGTCCGTTTCTGTTGTGACATTGTCGTTGCCAACTCTCAAACTCAGGACAGATGCATCAAAGTAAGTGCCTGCTGCACCACCATTAGATGGACAGCCTAGACTCAATCCACCTACATCAACATATAGAAGATCCTGTATCATATAACCAATCATATACAAACATATATGTTTTTTCATGTTATATACATATATGTGTACATACACACATAAACACACACACATATATATATGGGGAGAGAGAGAGAGAGAGAGAGGAAATTAGATCCCATGGCATACACATGCAATGGACACTGTTATTGCATAATAATCTCCTTATGTTCATTATAAGATGGACGACAGAGAATAAAAAATATGACCAAATCAGTCCATCAATTGAAATTTTAGAAATAGGTTCTTGGAGTTGTGATTTTTTTTTTAAAACCACTCCTTTTCGCCAACTGGAAACTGATTTAGTTATTAACTTTCTGAACTTCCCATATTGTCATCCTTATTTCAGTTAAGTGAGAGATGCTCGAATATAGACCCCTTTTCATACAGATTTAAAATTGGCTCAAATCTAGCATACAAGGAGTTCAAACTTTCTAAAAAATTTGGTGATGAGTACAGTTGATCATAAGTACTCCACAGTCTATATTAGATTTGTAACCTAAAGGTATTCAATGAGTTTCAATATCAATAGACTAATATGCACACACACGTTCAGACACACATGTTATTCTGTTTATCAATACTAGCTTATAACCCGTGCAAAGCACGGACGGTAATAATAAATTATATATATATATATATTAATTTTTTTTATAATTTAAATATTTAATTTAAATTTTTTTAATATGTCGTTTATAATAATATAGTATATAATAAAATTTATTTAATATAGATAAAATAATAATATTATTTTAATATTTATGAAATTTAATTAATAAGCTGTAATTTTAAATAAATTGAAGAGTTTGAGCGGTAATAGAAGAAAGATATGTTATTAAATTGTTGTAAGAAAAAAGGACTCACTGATGATAGAGTTGTAGGTAGAATATATATGTTTTAAAATTAGATTATAATTATATAATAGTTACATAAAAAGAGTTGTATAAAAACAGGAGTTACTGGACAGACGACCGACCAAACATTTGTCACTGCGGCTTTAATAATATAGTATACACACACACCAACATGTTCATTTCTTTTTTGTACATTATATATATTTCAGCCTATTACCTGTTAAGTATTAGGGGTGAAGTAGTACGAAATTTGAACCCACTCTGTCAGTAGGTGGGCATGCAAAATATCATGTAAATCAGAACACTATAATAAGCAAACAATTATGCACTTACTATATAGGATATGCAGGCTTACGATATGAAACAAATTGTAAGGCATAAGAAGACCTAGGTTTTGATAACAAACATGCTAAACAGCTGAATTATGACATTCCTGATACAAACTATTCCATTACATTTTGATATGCCCAAATTAAATAACTTCATTTAGATCTTTTGGGTCTGCAATTATCTGTTGAGTTAAACCTCGGACAGAATTCAAAAGAAGTAAATATATGCTACTATAAGAATAAACACATTAAACTAACTATACCTATGACAGACAGGTTAAACACATTACATTAACCATAGCAATCACAGACTGGTGAATCGGAAAAAAACAAACCATGCACAGTGACTTTTACATCTTCTTGATTGCTGTAACCATACACTGATATTCTCCCACCTCCGCCGCCAGCCTGTCCCCTCCCACCGGCAGCACTTATGGTACCGAATCCCTGCCTATCCAGCAAAAGAATGTGCATGTATTAGGTGCATACTATTTTACATGAAAAATTGTGGGTATACAATTGACTAAATGATCACCAAGTTCAAATTTAGGACCTTATCAATCAAGCTAAGAAAGTATAGTGAACCTACAGAATATATGCCATTGCAAAACAACAAACCTACATTTATCGGGCGCATACTAAAAAATAGAGGTGGACCCAGGAAGTTTGGTGATCAGGGCTTAATTTCATGGGTCTAGATATATAAATCTTTCATTTTGGTTATCGAAAGTGAAAGTCAAGAAATTAAAATAAAATAAAAATTAAACATGATTATTAGTTTTTAATAATATACTGAATTATGCATTTGTAATTAGACTTTAAAATAATCCTGAAAAAAATAACTAAAAAATTAACTGATATAAAATTATAATATAATTCATAATAATAAGAATAAGAAACCAAATACATACATGGAATAAGGTTACCTCGTCTAGAGGAAACACACATTATATGTTTCAACAAAAGCATATTGGTGCTGCGTCTAGTTCAGTATTTTATGCTCTGGTAAATTTATTGTACAAGTTCTAATATTTTATATAACTGCTAAGTCGTGTTTGTTAGTTTGATGTAAGAAATTTTCTAGTCTCGACATGTAAAAAAGAATTCTTGTCTCGTCATGTAAAAAAACATTTGTACCAGCACAAAAACTCACCTAAAAGACACACACAGGGAACACTAAAAGCAAGCATGTTCCCTAGCAATAATGATGTATACTCACAGTTTTTTAGCATGCACTATAATGCTTCCCCCAGATCCTCCTCCCCCTACAGATCCTCCATCACCTCCTTCGGCCATCACAGATCCATTTAAATATAAGTTTTCTTTTACAACGAGTTTAACACGTCCACCGCCACTTCCTCCAAACTGATGTTCGGCAGATGTACCACCACCCTTACTACCATAACTCCATGGCTCGGACAAAGTAGACCAAGCATAAACATCACCACCCCAGTATTTTGTTTGATTGCTTTTCAGACAAGAAGCACCTCGCCCGCCGTGCCCTCCACCAGCTCCGTCATAACTGCTTGGTGTGCCACTGGTTTGAGATGGTGGTGATCCACCCAAAGATGTTGTGTTTATAAGAGAATTAGGCCCAAAACTCAGACTTGCAGCTGAGAATATTACAGAACCAGCAACAATAGCTGCATATTCACCCACTTTGACATTGCCAGATACATTGAAACTTATTATACATCCTTCTTGGGGACAAATAATTGAAACTTGGGGAAGTATCTCAAGGTTCCCATGACCGAACACATAAAGATCAGTATTTATATACAGATTTACATTCAGCAAGCAGGTAGTGTCAAAGGATCCAACACCCTCCAAGTCTTCACAAGATACTGAGCCATTTAATGGGGATAAGTACTTCCATGATTGACTGGTTGAATTGTTGAATTGTGACTCTGTGGGAATACCTCCATACTGTGCTGAAGTAAGAGAGATAGCCACTGCAAAAAGATATCCTGCTGAAACGCACCAACAAAGGCTATTAAAGGTCCAAACAGGATGCATACCCGCTTACAGAAACTGCACCAAAGGTGATCTCTATAGTTCAGCTGGGGCTTAGTATGATGCACAGCACATTACTATGGTTGTCCAATACAATTAGAGGATTGACCAAACTAGTACTAGCGCTTAAACTTGGAGCTGCACTGAACCATCTTTGGTGTATCTTCAACTGTTATTGGCCGAGAATAGAGACATTTTCTTATAGATTGGCATCGAACATATACTGTATGATAAATATATATTAGCAATCAAATTTAACAATTCTGAATATTATTACTTCCAGAAAAGAGTATTCACCTATGTAATCCATAAAAAAAACATATTATAGGTTACAATAGATGGCTTTTCCAATTTAAAACTTACTATGCAGTACAAAAATGAAGTGCAGGAATCGAATGATGGCTAATTGATAACTCATTTTATTAGTATAATATTATTGTATAATTGTATATTTTTATCAAGTTTATTTTCTCTTTCTACTCTTGGTTTGTGTTTATTTTGATTGTACAGATATTAAGAAGATATTAAAGATTTGTCTATTAAAAGGAGATATTTGCACTGAAATCGAGAAATCACAGCATATCATGATGAGTCAGCGAATCGTGATAAATCAAGCAAGAATCATCTATTCAGGGAAAGCTGAGCAAGCAAATAACCACAAGGAATATTTTAATTAAATAAAAATATCTTTGTAATTAATTTTTCCTTATAATTGTTTTAGTATAAATAGATAAGCTAGGCCTCTTGTAGCAAAAAGATCTTTTGCATTGTATTGTTTTACTTATTCTCTAGCATAGTTGTTCTTTCTCTCATGTACTCAAAGTTTATTCAATAAAATCCAGGTTTCATCTTCAATTACTGGTATGAGTTTCTTTACTTTTATCATGATTGTCTCAATGATGCTAGGCTAAAAGTCCCTTTCTAAAGGGCGGATGTAGTCGGGCTGAACAGACATGAAACTCATGGTGTATGTGCTTAATTGTGATGTATTTATCTTATTAGTTATCTCTAATATCATGTCTATGTGAGTAATTTCATGTGAG
The DNA here is from genome assembly GCA_028671895.1 of Oenanthe sinensis. Classification (NCBI taxonomy): domain Eukaryota; kingdom Viridiplantae; phylum Streptophyta; class Magnoliopsida; order Apiales; family Apiaceae; genus Oenanthe; species Oenanthe sinensis. The sequence goes on along the minus strand of CM053814.1, from coordinate 1,434,356 downwards.
TAATTTCATGTGAGCCACACAAGTAGAGTTGGGAATTCATATAGTTAGGATCCATATGATTTTGAGAATTGATTTAATTGGTAAGATTTTACTAAGTAGTTTTTACCACTTTTAAATAATATTTGATTTGGAATCATTGGTTGTCTTTATTCCGAATGCTTATGTGTTTAATTGTTAGTAAAGATTAATATTTAAATTACACCATGATATTTATGTGTTAAGCCGATGAACCTGTCCTCTAGATTACTTGATTATTGATATATTTGAGTATCAGTTTAATTTGTTTTATAAATTAAAAACTTAATTCTTGTTCTCTGTGGTTCGACCCGTACTTCCTTTTGTACTCACGTACACCCGTGCACTTGCGGTTTTTATTACTTAAAAGATTTCTTTCTCAACACTAATCATATGAGTATAAAAGGCAAATAGAAAGCTATAAAGTTACCGAGAGGGTTAAAACTTAAAAACAAATCAACATATACTTTCATTATTCTAAAATGTGAAGCTTTTTTTGACGACTCTAAACATGTGATATATAACTATGCTTAGAGTCGGGTAATAAATTAAGATTCTGTGAGTGCATTACAAAAATAAGGCAAAATATTGCAAAACTATTGGTATAATATAAATAGTTTTTGAATTGAAAATTCATTAAAACTAATTTTCTTGTAAAAAAACAATAAATTTCTATATATAACTATTTGAAATAATACTGCGACAGAATAATCCAAAGAAGTCATAAATTTATGATTTCAGGGGGGGCGTGAGAAGCAAACAATTACATCTAAATTTTTTATTGTAGTAGAATTTACATCCCCTTCCCCACGTCGTTCCATTGTTGTTCTCAAACAATACTCATGGAAAAATTTAGTTTTAACTCCCTTAATGGTTTTTGTAATGGATTCTTTGAACAAGGTATTTAAAGAAAGTTTTAAAAAATTACAAATATATGCTCCTTAACGGACCTTATTAGGCATTAAATGGACTTTCGTTTTAGGGAAGAAGTGAAGTTAAATTGATTCAAGTACCAAATAAGAATATATCTGATAAAGATATACTGAAATCTACGGATGTCACCAAGCCTACATAATTTACTAGCCAACTCCAAATACACCAGTGCTTACTCATGAACAATTTGTTCATCTTCTAAGTCGAGCTCAACAACACCTCACATTTCTTTATTTAAAAATAATAAGCCATCTGTCTCATCCAATTCTTTACACTTTCCTTTTTTGATGTCCCGCCCAATTCTTTACATTTCAAAACTTTCTAAAAATAGTAAACTTTTATATTATAAAATTTACTCTCATCCACTACTTTCCTCCACCTTCTCAAATCTATCAATTAAATATCAATTGACTCCACCACTTTACCCACTTTTCCTTCTCTTTCATCCACTTTTCCTTCTCTTTCATATTACTTTATATAATTTTTTAACCTCCGTGCCCAACCCAAATATAAACAAATGGGTGGGACGGAAGGAGTAACATTAAAACTTAGGAAAAACAGCTTGAACCATCTAGAAACTCAATGGTTGTACCTGTCAAGTTGCATACGAAACTTGAAAAGCACGTAGGATTGGATGTAAATGAGTCAAACTATTCGTGAGCTATTTGAGCTTGGTTCATAAAATATTGAGCTATTTGAATACTTAATCAAGCCGAGCTCAAGCTTCACATCATTCAACTCGTGAGCCTAATCAAGTTTTTGCTTTTTTCATCATCTATGTTAAATACATATATAAATATTACAGTTTTAATTGAGTCGAACTTTTATCATATTCAAGTTTTTGTTATTATTTAGTAATATAATTTATTCTAGCTTTGGAGCCAAACTCAAACATATCAAACTTTTGTCAAGAATGAATTCGAGCTTGAGTCTGGATCTCAAACTCAAGCAAGACAGTGTTGGCCCGATTACACTTAAAATAGAAAATCATTGCTTCAATTTGGCATAAAACAACAAAAACCAGTCAATACAAGTTTAACTTGTCAACACAAACACAAGTATACAGTTAACTGTATATATACACATGTACATCATCATAAACACATTGAAATACATATACCGACATACATACATACATACATACAACTGTAACCAACAACTAGCTCAATTTCAATATGATCTACACATATACGTGTAAGAAATTATAAACACAGCGAGATAGATAATATAGAAATATATAAAGAAAATGAGAGAGGGAACTCACGAGGAGATTGAGGTGAATCTGAAGAGATGATCGGTGTTCGTGAAATATAAAAAGGTACTAATGTAAAAAAAATAGTAAGTGAGTAGTGAAGTGAAGAAACGTCAGAGAGACAGCTTTAGCAGAGTCCAACCCTCATGTTTGCTTCGCTGTAATCCACTGCCTTTTTTCAATGTTAGGTGTATGTATCGCTGTTTCACGGTTTACATCCCTTGCGCATACGGGAAACGGTTAACCAACCACGATTAGATAATTTTTAAATTTTAGTCGATTCATCTTTGGTCATTGAATTATTAGATTAATGGTTCAAATTAAATTTTTTTTTTTTAAACTTGGACTATATAATACAATATATATGTTATATAATATATAGTAAATTTTAAAAAAAATTAATTACATCTTTCAGCTTAACTGCGCCTCGTTTAACTGCATTTCTAGATGAGTAGCAAGTCATGGTATTTTTGTGTGATATTTCTTCGCTTTTTCTCCTTCCCATTTTATATTAAATTTCAGAACAAAATTTAGAAGATTTAAATTTCGTAACAAGTGTTTAATCAAAATTTAGAAGATTCAAATTTTATCAAGTGTTTATAAAAGTTTCTTGAATTAGCAATGAGATAATTCAAGAATATTATTATTGATTTTGATGTTTTTATTGAATTGGTTTGGCTTTTTTTAGCGTCATATTTAGTTTGATGTTTTTATATATTGTTGAATTTGATTCATTTTGAATTTTGGTTGATTAAAATAATGAAAAAGATCAAGAAAAAAAAATCATGGTCATAGGCTATATAATATAGCCTAAGTAATTGAGGCAAAAAAATTAAGCCAAAAAGGTCAGCTTTTAACCATTTTAAAAAGCTTACTCTATATTATATAGCGTAAATTTTTAAATTTTCAAAAAACTTACTTTATATTATATATAGTAAGCTTCAACCCTTTCAAAAAATTTACTCTATATTATATGGTGTAAGTTTTTAATTTTTTCAAAAAACTTACTCTATATTATATAGAGTAAACTTTTAAAGTTTACGCTGTATGATATAGCGTAAGCTTTTAACACTTCACACATTTCGCACGTGCTTTTTAAGGGCTCTTTAGGTAATAAAAAAAATTGTGACTTACGTTATATTATACAGCATAAATGCTATTTAATGTAGCGTATACTTTTTTTTTAATTTCTAATCTCAGCCCTTAATTTTAAATTTTAATAGTAATAAATGGGTTGGTCTTTTAAGATATCACATCCAACTGTGGCTATAAAACTGATCCCTTACATACAATCATAAGTTATAACTTAACAAATTTATATTTGGTCAAGTTTGACTCGAATAGCCTCTACAGGAGACACAATTTAACTTAACAAATTTATATTTGGTCAAGTTTGAATCGAATAACCTCTACAGGAGACACAATTTAAGTAGTCTTTTTAATTTTGTATTATTAATATAACACTCGTTGCAAAAATTTTAGCATGATAATCGTGAAAGTTTTTAATAAATTCAGTAGAATCATAATAAAAAATGAATAAAATAGTGCATAACTATAATTTATTAAAAAAAATTCACCTGATTGTTATCTCTCTGTTATTATATATTCAAAATAATCATTATGAATCTTTTTTTTTAGTTAATTCTTTATAAATCTTAAATGCATTTATGGATTAGTATTATTAACGAAGTCAAGTAAAGGATACGACACCAAATTTGTCTTCCCTCATGGAAAGAATTGAAGTCTTGAGATGGTTTTCTCCTTTACCAGTGTTTTGTTTGTTAAACGCCCCTTACCCCTACCTTGCTTCAATAGTTCAATGTTATCTTGTACAGTACCATTCTAGTCCACCATTATAGCACAACACACTACTATAGAGTAAAACGCCCTATCTGTATTCTATGACAACTACAGTCTACAGTTTCTGCATTCTATGACAACTACAGTCTACAGTTTCTGCGATGCTTTTTATTTTGGTCGTCTTCTTTAAGCTTTTCAAACTTTAGCTTGTGCACAAATAAAGCATGTCATTCCTATACTTATGTGAATTAGTATTCGATTTCATTTTGGTTGGGATAGATTCTATTTTTTAACTGAACTCGCGTCATGATTTTGACTTCAAAAAATAACTAGGAGTGAATATACCAAAGAGAGGGAGAGTATCACTAACTTTCTGCTTGTAGACAGAAAAGGAAGAAAATTCATATGGAATTCACCTCCGAAGATTCATGAAGAAAATCTTGTTTTTTTGGGCATCAACTTAACTTTGATATAATATACAAGACTTTTTTCTAGAATCACACTGTTAAATAAATTATGATAACAAAAAATTAATATTACATTTGGGAACAGATAAAATGAAGAATGCAATTTGATTAATCCTGCAGCGAAGACTGTTTATTCATCCCTACACAATGACTCCTTGATCTCAACTAATATTAACGCATTTAAACATAGCTACTCTTCTAATCATTTTTTCTGGCTGCTTAACTATACATCGGATGATTCAACATGAAAACCTGCTTTGTGTATGTTTGAGCAACGTGTAGTCTGACTAGTTTCTATCAATTCCCAAACTGGATTAAATTACTAAAAGATCCTCATCCAATTCTTTGTAATCTGTTGCAACCAATTATACGGGGAGCTTGGAATGGTTTTCTGAAGTGATCCCTGCCTTATAGTAGCATTAATAGCAGATTTAGAATCAATCACCTCTAGAGGGGCCTCTCTGGCATCTTCAGTACTATCAGGGTTTGGAAGACAGGGTTTTACTTTGATCTTCACTGGTTTCCCAAGCTTTGACTTATCTTCCATTCCAGCAATTTCAAGTGCCTTAAAACATATGGGAAACCCAGAATCGTCCCAGGATTCCAATATCACACCAGACCCAAGACATGTACTTTCGTCATAGAAGGCTGCAAACTGCCCAGCTGCAATACCTTGATCATCTTCAGATAACTGTACAACTGCTACTCTATCATGACTATTTTCACCAGGTTCCATTGTCAAGCTGCAATCGTAAAAACCAGGGCCATGTCGAACCTAAGGTGTAAGATGTACTCAGAATAGGAAGCAGAAAATACCACAGAATTATACTCTGCAGATCAAACTACTGTAAAGGTAATGTCAACACATTGAATCCACAAACTAGAACGCTATTTACATATTTAATGGGACATGCTGGTCTGCAACTGAGAATTAACCAGCAAACTTGAACAAAATGAAAAGTCTGTTATATTTTTAGTGCAGTAGGGTAAATAAGTACATAATTCTTCAACATACCAACTGACAACAATATTTTTCTTGCTTATAGAGATATTTAGTTAAACTACAATCCCATCCAAAGAATTACTGTCATAAAAACACATAATTAAGAGTTTTGGTGGTATCAATTGGTTTGTTACCATGGCTGCCACAGACCTACTGCCACAATACAACTAGAAGTAACAAAGGTTGACTAGCAGAAGCATAGAAGTACATTTAAACATAGATTTTACATACCTTGCACCGCAGATGGCTGATCCCATTGGGATGCTCCCCACAAAGCCATTTGAAGGATCCAACACGAAATGATCTCCTCCTTTTATCAACAGAAAAGTAGCTCCTTGAAACAAAGACTACATTATTTTTGGTGTCCTTCTCTACAACATACCTGCATAGGATATTGCAAAATTACAATCCTCTGTGTAGCCTTTATAATGTTATGTTATTATGTAGTATAAATATGGGATTCATCGCATCAAAAGTTTTTAATCAATTAATTTATTCATCGTACATATTAAGGAATTAAAATTATATCTTCTTCTCTTTAACAAGGGAACTGAGGAAGCTCAGTTGCCTCAGTTCCCTGCTAAGCGCACAGTAGTTTGGATATGGTACCAAGTAAAAAGATTTCATACTCATTTCGACAAAAATTATGCATTACATTCTTAAACTTTCACTAACATATGATATTCAACACTTTTCAAAATCAAAATATGAAATGTATGTCAATAGAAATCAGGGTATAACCTCTAAAGATACAGGGAAAGTGAACTTGAACATTCCAAAATTTTGACTATAGCTAATCAGCTAATTGAGAAGTATTAGTTTGAAAAATGGTTTACCAAGGTCCCCCAGGAAGCCGTAGGCCTTGACGTTGACCAATTGTGTAGAACCAAAATCCCCGGTGTTTACCCAAAAAGTCTCCTGTCTCTGCTTCCAATATTACACCTTCTCTCTCCCCAATATGTCTCGCCACAAATTCACTGAATTTTATCTGGAAATAAAACCAACTACTTTCACATTATAACTGGTAAACTGAACTTGTAGACAAACAGATCTGCTATAATAATAAAGTTGATAAATTTTCCCTCAAATAATTAGTTGTAGATTTCTCTATGTTCCCCTCTTTCTACACCAGTGTTATTAAAAGCATTAAGCGCACCGAAGCGCAAACCTTCCCGGAGCCTAAGCGCAAAGGCGAAGCGCGCGCTTCTTTGAAGCGAGGCGCACATTCATTAAAAAAAATTAAAATATATTAATTAGGATTATACATATAATGACTTAGGTTTATAAGATAATTTATACTTCATAATATATTAAATCACACTTCTAGAGCAAAAATAACATAATATATATACTTTATAATATATTAAATTATACTTATAGGACAAAATAATCTTGAGATTTAACATCAAGATTCGAAATTTAAAGTTTTTAGCTAAGTTCCAGGCTATCCAATTCATCATCTTTATTCAAGTTCCAACTTCCAACATTGTTAGTGGTAAAAGTTTCTTACGTGAACTCTTGCTTGAAGCAAACAATTGATTTTAATTCCGTTTCAATTTCGAGGCTGATTTTGATTGTGATCGAGAGTCATAGTGAGACTCTCCAGCTCCGAAATCTTTTGCAACTACTGCGGAGAGCGGCTCTGAACTTGTGCTAAACAATCTAGGTTTCTTTTTCTTTTAAAGCGGCTGCTTGTTTACTTATCTTGGGCTTTTAAAGTTTTATTTTGCTTTGGGCTGTATTTGTTGGGCCTTAAAACTGATTCAATAACAAAACCCTATATATTTTTGCTAAGCTTCAATGAAGCACGCTTTTCCCGCACTTCTCGTTTTTGCACGCTTTGCAGCTGTAAGCAAGCACTTCTTTAAAGTTGCTTCACTTCATCCATAACAAAGCGCTTAGGGTGCGCTTTGCTTCTCTTTGTGCCTAGGCGCGCTTTTGATAACACTGTTCTACACTTAAGTCCCTTTTTTTATAAACTTGTTTTTTGTTTCAGTAAGCAACAAATTGTAGATCATTTCAATTATAGTTGAGTGTCTGAGCCTGACATATCCACGAATATGCAGTTACATATACACAGACAGTCACATATACATAAAAAAAAAAAACAGCATATTTTTTTTACCTATTGCCAGGAATTTTTCCCAAGGCAACAAAAAATCCAGATTTTTTGTATGAACTATTTCATATTTGTCATGATGGTTGTCCAAGACATACCTTACCAAGGAAGCATATTCCTTGTGAATCCTTTCTATCCTTGTTTGGCAAATCAAAACTCTTGGCAATTTTGCGGACTATATCCTGCAAAACAGTGCCAGAAAAAATTAAAATGCGCTCCTATATAAGAAGTCGTGGATATAAGATTGAGAGGCTAGTCCTGTAAATAGTGGTCATTGTATTAATTTTGAAATTGATATTACATAAGAATTAAGTACAACGAAACACTTATAAGTAAGAACTAAGAACACCTTAGATGTCACTAGTCCAATCATAAAAACTGCATAAGCTCCAACATTTTAATGTCTTACTTCAGAACTCAAGCATTTGACCATTGAAAATTGAGCATTCCTTTGACAGTTAAATTATTTACAAAAAACGACAAGGACAATATTAACCTCACCTAACCTTTGGAATACATCCTAGAGGAAAAATCAATCTTCTAAGCTGAGACTGGGAAAGATGCGAAAGAAAGTAAGTTTGATCCTTGACCTGAAAACGAAAGGATTTAGAGATAAGATTAAAAAACAGATGAACAAATTTAATATTACAAAAAAAAATCCCAAGAACATCTAATGAGTGTGTCATAATACTCTAATAATATAAAGCAATAAAGTTGACGGTCTGATCAGATAAAACCTATTTGTTACATGTATGCAAACATTTATGCAACTTGTGCAACCAAAAAAAGATTTATGAGCACTTCATCTGTCAACTAGCATCAAGTGCTTATTCACGAGATTTCATGCCGCTACAAGCAATTGGACAATGCACCCTGATTTGATGCAGGACAAGGGAGGGAAAAGGCCGCATCATGATTGATGTTCGTGACATCCAATCCAATATGAAAAACACATAAACCACGAGTAACTACCATTTGAAACTACAAGAATTAATTATACCAAGTTAGCAACAAAAATACTTCGACAATAAAAGTGAATATTAACAATTTTTTTGATATACCATATCTTCTGAGAGTTGTAGGACAGAAGGTCCACTTGTTTGCTCCATAAATTCATGAACGACTTTTGCATAATGTCCGGAAGCAACAAAGTCAAAGCCCATATTACTAATCGCATCCATAAAGGCACCTAAAAAAGTAAAATATAGAAAATAAATATATAAATATAAGTTAGCTGTAAGAGGTAAAGTAACAAAATTCATTACAGACCAAAACAACATACCAAACTTTATTCTTGTATTGCAAAGGACATCTGGATTAGGAGTTCGGCCGCATCGATACTCTTCAATAATATATGATACCTGGACATGGACCAGTAGGTTTCAGCTACAACTATCTTTACAAAACACCCTTCACATCTGTTTTCCAATTTTTAATTTAAATTCTAAACTGTATTAATCCAAGAAACTACTAAGCCCCTGCTCCCTTCTGCCATGGTAATCAGAATTAACAATCTATCAAGGGAAAGATAACGCCAAGCTCGTGCCATGATATAGAGTAGGGTCTTTACAGTTAAAGAAAAGATGTAGCAACAGAACCTTTAGATAGACTATATAAACATGTGATCATTACCACATTACTCCAATACTCATCTGTCAAATGCACTACTTCTAGGGGTACATCAACCTGAAATGAATATTGATTCACAAATAGTAAATATGTTTCCTCAGCGTTATACAAATGAAATATGTACAGTAATATATTCAGACTAATTAAGGAAAATATCACTTTTTCCCATAAAGAATTTTCAGTATCGAAATAACAGCCTCGCACATGTACAATACAGTACTTTAACAACACAACAAACAATTATCGGAATCATTTAAAACAACAAAATGAATCGTCCCCGTATATTGCAGTTGTCATATTTTTCATTAAAACAATTATCATTTTATTCACATATAGTGCACCTATCGATAATATGTATAAAGATACGGATAATTCAGGAAAAGAAAGGGACACCTGATTGCAAACAGCTTTAGCATACTTAAGATCATCATCCCATGGACATTCAGACCAGAAGTTCTCAAAGTCCTCCTGTGATTATTAAAAAAATTCAGAAAATGCAAAATAGGTATCCAAATACTAAACATAAGTCCCTTAGTACAAGTCTCCGGGTATCACTAGCAATAAGTTACCAACATATAATATACACACATATCCAAATCTAATTGCGGAAACAAAAAGCTTGCATCTTTAGCCCAATTATAAGTAATCAATATGGAGAGAGAGAGAGAGAGAGAGAGATTCACACAATAAAGAAAAAGTTAAAATCTTTAGAACGAAACAAGCTAAATTATACAATGATGATTACACAAAGAGAGATATAAATACAAAAATAAAGACCTGAAACCAGATTTTGAGATAAAAGGCGGTGCAAGAATGGCCAGCAGCGTGAAGAAGACGAAGAGCAACGCTACTATCAACGCCGCCACTGACAAGAACAGCAACATTGAGTTTCTTCTTATTAGGCATACAACAAGACAAGTAACGAGGATCAATTTCAACATTCGAACTAGTATTGGACGATGAGGAGGATAGTGTTGTTGCTGCACGGCGTCGTATTGGGGATTTAGGGTTAGGGTTTAGAAAGAAAGGGATGAAAGAGGAGGGTTTGGGAACAGTGTTGGAGAGTTGGTGAGTGGCTGTCATTATACTTCTAATCCTTTGCATTTTCGCCGTCTTCTGCTCCCACTCGTCTCCTTTCTTTAGCTTTTACACTCCCATGAATTTTTTCATAAAAATGATAATGTCAAGATACACTACAATTGGCAAGTCTAATTATAAAAATCATAATAATAATTAAAATATCTAATATATTATTAGTGACAAAAAAAATAAGATATGACAAAATTAAATTATATAAATTTATAAAAATGAAAAATTGAATATTAATTATCTTAAATATATAGCATTGAGTTCCATTCAACCTAAAAAACAAGTCATATATTGTTTTTTGTCTTTTATTAAATAAATAGGTTTGAAATCTTACGAGTCTTTTGAATAAATAGGCTTGTAATTTTATAATTGAATATCTATTTTGAAAAATTTCAGGATTGACGAATCCAAGACCGGAGAATATAAGTATTGGGTGATAAATCGTGTTCAAGTCGAACATTAATCTTTTTAAGAAATTATATTTATTTATTATTCATTATATCTTATATTAAAATTTTGAATTTCTTTTATGTATTTTCATGCATATAATATATATATATATATATATATATTATTTTTTCTTATTTTTTGTTATATATTAAAGTTTGAATCGTCTATTTTTAAAATTTTGAATTTCTTTTATATATTTTCATGCATATAAATATATATATATATATAATTCATATTTTTTGTTTTATATTAAAGTTTGAATCGTTTATTTTTATACAAAACGAAAAAAATGAAAAATAATATTTATAAATATATTTTTTATCTGTGTAAAAATGCATAAAAATAATTTCAAAAAAATTAGAACATTTAATATGAGATGAATAGAGTATATATTACTTTTTGAAAATTTATTATATCGAATATGTTTCATAATAGTGTATATCATACAATTTGATTAAAAAAATCGAGCATAAAGAAATTTCTTTTTATCATAAAATATTTTTAAAAATCTCAAAAAATTTATAAGTGAAATATTGAAACTCCCTAAATTATTTACTCCATGTCATTTATTTTTCATGATATTACAAAAATGCGTTGAGAATGATTTTGGATTTTAAATATCTCTGTTTTATCTTATCAATGTGTTAATTTCATTATGTATAATAACAAGTTCACGATATTAACAATTTTGTGATATTAGAGTAAATTAAGCTTAATATATTTTTATGTAATAACCAAGGATTCATTCGATAGTCAACGATTTGATATCAACCCAATGTTTTGTTGTTCTTTGTTAAGATTGTTTATCTCAACATGGCTTTCCTCCTTATTTATAAAAGAGTGAAAATCGTGATGTGTGACTATCTACAAAATGCATTTTGTGTATCTATGTTTATGTATCTAGTGTTAGAAGTATGAAAAATCTACCAACTTCTATGCTAGCGTTAGTTGCTTATTTCTCCTTTCGGAAGTTAAGTTTAAGGATAATAAAGTAATTTTCATAGTTGTACACATTAATAGTTTATGACACCCAAAAAATCAACACATGTAACTTCATAATTCTTTATCTCCGTTCATTTTTCTTTCTTAAAAATCTTGGATTCTATGTTCTAATGACTTGGTGTGTGAGAGATGTTGGCAATGAAGATGATGAACCTCGGGTTAACAGAAGTAAGATAATGAATCTTAAGTCATTTTCTTTATTTTAGCATGATGAATACTTGTGTAAATGCTATTTTCTTTATTATTATTGATTAATTTTGCTTCTCTATCAATGGGTAGGTTGAATGATGAGGATGCATTTGCATAAGTGAGCAGTGATGATGCTTTCATGATGATAGTTCAAATGTGGACAGTGAGGATGATGAGGTCTCTGTAGTCATGGAAAAAAGAAAAAATGAGGAAAAAAAAACAAAGAAGGTAGTGCTCACAGAGGAGATGAATTAATGAGGAACTTATCTCCGATATAAGTGATAATAATTAGAATAGTGAAAATGAAAGAATGACCGCAAACAGCACTGATGAGGAATGTGTTTCTTATCGTGTTTTTAAAGAGAGGACATATATGAAAAATCCAAAGTGATGTTCTTAGGTACAAAATCTTTCAAAACAGTTGTGCAAAAACTTGCAATTGTGCAAAGAAAATCAATGGGCTCAATATAAGAACCTTGGGAAGAAGGTGAAGTATAGCGCAACTTCGTACATTGCATAGGATAGTGCACCTATCATGGTGTTTTTGGTACAGCTTAGAAACTGATAATTTATGTTGCCCTGCTTTCATGGACTCTGTTCTTGTTGATGATAGAGCATATCATTTGCATGCTTATTTCAGTTCTGGTCTTTTCATGTCAATGGTTGTAATGACATTATTGTGTTTTGTTTCCTTATTTATCTATGAAGTATGTAAGTTATGTTTTAAATGTTGTTTTATTGCTATTATAATGTTATCTAATGTCATTTGTGTTATCTCAATTTTTCCATAAAACAAAGCAAACAATGACCTGTCCAAAACTATCCTTTCGCTACAAACAAGCAAATTATTACATCCAACTAACAGTAGCACATAGAATTCTCCTACTTCAAAATCACACTCCGTTAGATACATAAATATAGGTACACAAAATGCATTTTGTGAATACTTTAGGAACACAACATTCTTTTCACACTTTATAAAATGTCATTTTCGCCTTTTAAAATTATAGATAAATTACATTACCATCCTCTTCTCACAAATTAAATTCGGCTCTTTTTTGCATTACAATTTACTTCAGCATCAATCAATTTAAAATATTAACATGGGCAATTTGGTAAAACACCTTACAGGAAAAGAGATTTCATTTCATTAGAAAATAATATTTTAAAACGGTCATGAAATTTTTCTCACAAGTGAAATATCAAACATCTGTATTGGTTATACTTCGGCGATTATGTGATATATTAGATTAAGCTAAATACGGAGTATATTTTAAGAAATTTTAATCTCAAAAATTCTATTTTTTCATGGTAAATTTTTAGACTGCACAAGATATATTTTACAAAAAAACTAGAGTAATGTTAAGTAATTCAATTTTTTTTTATAAACTCCAAATGATAATATGAGTATCTTTAGTTAGAATAAATATGTGAGATAAATTGCATTTACTAATGAGAACAAGCTTACTGTGTTTAATACGAGTAGATCATGCGGATTTATTCGACATTTACTGCAACATGATATATTTGTTGACGTTATTAACCTCCTGCAAAGATTCTTCATGTATTCATTTCTAGATATAATTCACTAGAGGAGAGAAGTGGTAGACCGATAACATAAAAGGTCTCATAACAAAGGCAGGAGGTCAGGTTTCATATAAAGTCTAAATTCTATACTGTCAGAAAGTTTTCAAACAAAATGCAGAATTTGATAATTATCGAAAAATTTATGCCTGCACAAAATTGTCACTGACATTAATCGTCAAAAATAATCCAGAAATCAAAACTCAATGTTTTCAAAATACTTCAGTATGACAACCAAATTAAAATAAAATTTAGCATACGAAGAACAACAGAAATCTATCAAATTGAACTCCAAATGCAACAAGCTTGTAGGAGTATTTAAACTCTAGGCGCTGCAGGTGCTCCAGGAGCCCTTGGTGGCTGGCCTGGTTTGGGAAGATCATCCTGAAACCAAAAAGAAACATACATCATTAACCTGCTAAAGATATTCCGATGTTATCTGGTCCTCAAACCACTAAAAAATGAATGCTATAGGGTGCTTTACTTTAAGCAAATCAGAAATGTAAACAGTTGAAGATTACAATAATCCTAACTAAAAATCTTACCCTTGGGCGAGTAAATCGCTTTGGAGGCTCACGGTTTCTCCTATCAGTACGGGAGCGGACCCTGACCACTTTGGAGTGAATTGCACATGAAACACAATACTGCATCTTCAGATACAACTTGGGAAGTGTATAGGCTGAAAAAGAATTACAGCAAAGCACCTTGATCAAAATGAAATCTTGATTCAAAACATCTGAAACAGCATGACAAGTAAAGAGAAAGGGTAAATCCGAGATGTAAAAACACTTACTCTCAAAAGCACATGCCTCTTGCACATCCCTAACAGCAGCTTGCTCCACAATGTTCCTCACAAGAAACCTCTTGATTGCCTTGTCCTATTTAGAAAAACGTAAATCTTACAACCATTAAATATATTTATTTAAAAGTGTGTGGGACTTGAGATACAGGGATTAAGCATCTATATACAACATATAGTAATACGTGCACATACAGATTTAGCTTTGCTCTGTTATCTAATACTAATAAAGAAGTAGACGAGGATCACAAACATAAATTATAAACAAATTAAACGTTTCATGTGTAATTTCAGAACTACAAGGTCTAAAACTAACGAAAAAGGGAAGAAAACAGACCTAAATACCAACCTATACATCTTTGTAAAGTTTGTTAAAGTATAAGATCCACTTGGGGCCTTCCTCTAACACCTTAAGATTTTAGATGAGCTAGTTACTGAACATGGTATTATAGCCACATTGGCAGAGGTCACAAGTTCGACTCTCTGTCACCCCCAATATTCTCACAATTTATGCCACCCCCAATATTCTCACAATTTATAATGGACACGAAGGCGAAAAAAATGCCCCAAAGATGAGTGCTCGTGATCCACTCTTCAACCCAAAAAAATGGGATTTCGAATGAGGGGAATGTAAGTATAAGATCCATTTGGGGTCTTCCTCTAACACATTAAGGTTTTAAATGAACTAGTTACTCAACATATATCACATCAAAATACATATTGCTCCGGTAACAAATTATTTATTTTCCCACCATAATATTTTATTTTTCAACAAAAATTTCAAATTGGGCAAAGCCCATAAATTCCACCAACAACATTATAACCAAACTTCATCACTAAATCACAAATTCATATTAATCCCAAAACGAAAAAAACACTTATCGACTAAATCTCGAAACAGAACAGGCGAGAACATCAAAACATGCCATCACTATACAATACATACATCTACATAAATAAACAAAATGAGTAAATATACCCATTCAAAAAAATCTAAAATAACATATCCTCCACTAATAATTAAGAGAAATAAAGAACACAACTTCAATTATGTGTATATAAATGTAAGTATAGGCCATAGATACAGACCTTAGGGCAGCATTTGCCGCAGTTAGAGCAGCGAATGGGATTAACATGACCACGGCCATGCTTGTTGCGACCTCCATTCCTACGCTTGAACGTCTGCAATCACATTATACACACAAAATATGTATGTATAATTACATATTGATATACAAATTAATTGATGAATTAGAGAATTAAAGAGCGTGAAAATACGTACCATCTTGTTGGGTTCTTTTTGTTGCTGCTGCTGCGGCTTTGCTCTAGGGTTTCTACAACTTAAGAGTCAGGGTAAATAAATAAGCAGGCTGGCTTGCTATTTTAATTGGGCCTGTTGTTGCTATATGTTGGGCTTTGGAATCCAGTATTTTAAAGCCTAGTGTTGTAAAACAGGTTAGATTCCCCTCGAATCTGATTTCATGTAATTGAACTGCATATACTCCTATATAATATAAAAGATACTGTAGTATATTTTGTTAGAGGAATTCCGGTTGAACTTCAAAATTAATAAATTTGTTTTCAAAAATTTAATTTTGAGATAAAAAGAAATTACAAGAAAGTAACGTACATTACATCAAGTTCATATATATACTTTTTAATAAATTAGACTTATAGCCTTATAAATAAATAAAATAATTATTTGTTTAAACAAAATCTCGGAGTGAGCGGAGTCTTAGAAATCCTTTACCACTTGGTATAATATGAAATGTCAAAGTCATTGTTTTTACTGGGACGTTTTATTTAGAAGTAGAAGCACATCTAATTATCCCATTTTCATACCCCAAGAGCACAGCTATTTTTGGTATCTTTTATGGAATTTTGAGTTTTCATTCGATAAAAAATCAGAGAATATTTTGTGAACAATTCAGACCCTAAACTCTCGGGTGTAGGAGTTTTTAAGTATATATTTCGAGTCGAGCTGAGCTCAAATGCACACTAGCCAAAGATGTAGAAAAACACTTCATACTACATAAAGCGGTCATAGTCTGGCCAGCTTCCAGAAAATTTATTACATACGAGTATTAGAAGTCTAGAAGATGCATAAGATATGATATACATTGTTTATTAAAACCACAATCAACAAGTACAGAATCTTGACTTGAGTTCACTTCCACTTCTTGAATCCATGTTTCTTGAGCATTCCTGCTTCCCTGGTTTGAACTTGCCATGACCGTGTTTACCATGCTCGAACTTCCTTTGGCTATGGCCGCTAAAACCTGGCATACCCATAGCACCAGCAGCATTATGTACATAGCCACCTCGTCCACCATGTCCATGACCATGACCGTGACCGTGATGGGCACCATAAGCTGCTGCAGCTGCTGCAGCTGCTGCAGCACCTCCAGCAATCATTCCAGTGACTCCACCTGGTCCATGCAGCAAAAGTAGAATTACAGACGGCTCAACAAAGAGCAACATAAATCAACAGGATGCAAGATTCTTTAAGAGTTAATTAAAGTTAGATAGTGAACAACATCCTTTGAGAATAGAAAATTCTAGGTACTGTTAGAATCATACATCAAGGTATTATATTCTAGGTATTATCTGGATAATTCTTCTCTGCTTGGGAATAAATCTCAAGGTACAGGCATTCTAAGCATGTGTGGAACATATTCTACATCAAGAACTTTATCAGTATGTCTTTAGCGCACACAAAAGCTATAAAAGACTAATAAGATAAATCAATATTTCAAAGATCTTGCTTTGTCAGAAATCATAGTATGCTAGCTACTTCCACACCATAATTAACGAGATACTTCAAGTTCAATATATATAATAATCATGCAGAGGGGGAGGTAGGGCTGAATCCAAGTTGTTAATTAAATGCATCTAATTTAAACCAAGACATGTCTTTGTGGAAAAACTTGGCATTCGTGACTTTTATTCAGACTGCCCAGCCAGTAAATATAGACGCAGGCTTTAGATAATACCCAAGGCAGAACCATAATATTAATCAAAAGCATTTAAAGAATGCTACAATGAAACATTACCCGAGTGATGTGAACCCGACTGTCCAGCAGCAGGGTATCCTGCTGGTGGGTAATTTTGTGGTGGATAGCCCTGTGAAGGTCTGAAGGATATCCTCCAGCTACTGGTGGATAACCTTGGGGAGGATATCCACCTTGTGCTGGTGGGTACTGGTCCTGATGATGATGACCACCGCCTACAAGATGTGACAACAATCCTTTATCTTCATGTTCTTTGCCACTACCCATTCTTAGCCACAAAGAAAGAAATGTTGTTTTTGAATTACCTGTCAAAATTGAATATCCTTTTAGTTAAAGTTAACATTTTAAAGTCGGAAACTCCCAATCTTCTACAACTATAACAGATTGAAATTAAATTAATTATTCAGGTAAGAAGAGGAAGGCATTTAGCCCAAACACAGCTAGCTAGCATGTGGAAGAGTAGAACTCAAAATTTGAATAGCCTAATGCGTCTACTGCTGCTTGATTGCTAGAGTAACTAAAATTCAAACATATCTACCATTTTTACAATCTCTTCGATGTGCAAACATAGCCTACAGAATGTGCTGTGACTTTAGCCAAACGATCAAGTTGCCAATTAACACATCAACAACAAATCCACGGCCAAGTTACCTCGGTGTCAAACAAATGCACAATCGAATAGTTAATTAGCAGAAAAGCAATAAATCTAAGGTTACTATACATATCAGACTCTCAGTGTCAAATAATATCAAGTTAGCATATCAACGATAAATCTAACGAAAGTTTACTTACATCTTACCCTCCAATCCCCTCACTACTATGCTTCATATATGTCAAATACATAACAAATATGTACCCAAAACTAACAAAACTTAGATCAGAAATCACAATAACTCATTCTGACATAAATTTCGATATGATATTTATTATTGCAGCATAACTTCACAAGAACTAAGTATATAACACTAAACTATAATTCAAATCACAGATGCACAAATTTAAAAGGAAGCAATAACTTAACTTGGCATGCATAAGCATATAATTGTGTTAAGTGGATACCTTCGAGAAGACACCGAGACAATGCAGTATCTTTGTGAAGCTCCAGTTTGATTATGTGATAAAGATGAAACAAAAGAGTTCTCTAAATGCGTACACTACTATATTAAGTCCCTGCCTGCTGCCACGTATACGTTTAGGGAGCGGTCACGCTGACACGTGTATGCCTACCTCGATTCCAGCAAGTAGCCCCTATCTCTGTTTTTTTCCTTTTATATTTTAATATATGTGGCAAATATATTTCTCAATATACATACGTATCGAAAAGACAAATATTTTTGTTTGAAAAAGCCCATATTCTTTATTCTTAATTTATTCTTTTTTGACCCAACTTTTGCTACATAAACTAAGTTAATTACTTGTACGAACATCTTGCGTTTTTCGACGAGGGATTGGATGTTTGGTTTTTAGGCCAAAAATCAAATTCCTCGTTTTCACTCTGTCCCATATTAATAAAGAAATGAAGTACTCACTTGTTTTCACCTATAAATAAGTCTTTTCCCTATTTTACTAATTATACATTTATTTCCTTCTTTTTTTTATAACTGTCAGATAGTCCATCTAATAAAAAAACCGATTTAATCCGCTTTTAGGAAATGTCGAGATAGAAGGTTCTCGTGCCTAAATTACCTTTAAGAGTGTTTGGGTTTGATTGCACCCATCGGAGATGGTCCCGCTGCAGGGGGTTGTTCTATCGGGTTGTGTGATACTGTTCGGGTTGGAAGAGAGAGAAAATGAAAGGCTGTCGGGAAATAGTAATAGGGGGTTTCGAGAGAAACACTTCAGTGAGTAAGGGATATACATAATATGTATGTTAGACTGAATCTGTGTATAAAATTCAGAGTCGTATACCTGAATATTGTAATCTTTTTGTTCTAGTGAAATTATTATCTTTGTGGATATAGACTTGTCGAACCACGTAAAATCTCTTGTCTCTTTTATTATATATTGTTGGTTTGTTGTTTCTATTATCATCGTGTATATTTATGAGTCCAAACACACAGATAAATATATAAATACGTTTTGGCAGATGCCAGGAATCGAGTCAGATTCACAACATTAGAGTTTGTGTAAAACTGAAAATCCGAATTTTTGTTACTAATCAACATAAATAAATAAATATATAAAATTTTATAAAATTATAGTACCAACATCTATATTTTTATATAATTAAAATTTTATCTTATTAAAAGCAAGAGATATCAAAATTTTAAAATTGAAATTATAATAGTAGAAATATTTAAATCTCTAAAAATGATAATTTTATGAAAAAAATAATATTTATTTTTATATTATTCCTATAACACGAAAACGCGATACAAATAGCACAAATTCGCGTGATATATGATACGACAAGAACCTATTTCGTATCTGACTTTAAACTTTTAATACATGAAATAAAAAAATACGACACGAAATAGAAAAATACGACACGACGGTCTAGTTTTACTACTTTGATTTTGTTTTTCATAACTAATTTACTACCCTGATTTTAATAATATATACTCGTAATATACGGTATAAGTAGATATATAGATATTTTGTTTGAAAAATATACGGAGTCCACATTTTCGTGTACATATAAAATTATAAAAAAAATTAGTTCTAACCCGACCCGGACTAATCAGTGCAATGCACCAAATTCTCAAACTTTACACCTGCGCTGTGCCCTGTGTGTCTATATATATGCATGAACCAGTGTCATATTTACATACATACATAACATGATATTAAACATGTCAACTTGGGAAGGTGAAGATGATTCTCTTGCTCTATTTCTCGAGGCCCAGCTCTCTGATAAGGTAATTTCATCTTTTTTTTAATTCTATTTATATATTTCTCCTCGCTAATTTGTAATTATTATATGTGTTCGAATGTGTTTGTTTATATCCTTAATTTGATGAATTGTTTATTGGGTATGATAATCTAAGCTAAAAGAATAATTATAAAATCTGGGCTTAGGTTGGTTTAAAAAAATTAATTTGGTTTATGATAAAGTTTGTATTTTTATAAATTATGGGGCTAGAAGTGTCGAACATGACAAGATTAATTAAATACCATAAAAATTAGGATGGTTAGGGTTGAAAAACCAAGAAGTTTGATTATAATCATATGGGTTTTGCTGATTTCATTGCTCGAAATTTGATGAATGATTGCAGGTTGTAGAATGCTACTATATAAATTCTACTGTAGTATTTATTTAAGAGTCGCGATTTATTTGTTATATGAGTTGCATATGCTCGAAAAACAATAATTTCTAGTGCACTCTTTAGGTTTGCTTGGCTTCAATATTTAAGATTTTTCTTGTTTTAAGATACTACATCTCTCTCTCTCTCTCTCCATATATCGCAGGAACCAGATAAGATAGGTAAGAATGAGGAAGAGGAAGGGCCAGCACAGAAGAGGCCTCGCGTGGAGGTTGAAGGTAATGTGGCTGAGGAAAGGACATTAACTAGATTCCCTTCCTCAAGTCAAGTACGAAATTCTCCGTCTTCAAGTAGTGGCTATTGTGTTGAAGGTGGTAACCATGACAGGAGAGTGGAATCAAAAAGGACAGATAATAGTTTTTTAAGCCAAGTACCTCCTGAGGTCTTTCATGATATTCTCAAGTTCCTTTCATCTGAGGTAGGAAGCTCCTATAATAAAAATGTGCCTGTAGTTGAGGTCTTTTAATCTTGTAATTGAGGTTAACATATCCTATGGTGGCAAATTTGTAGGATCTTGTTGCATGCTCGCAGGTCTGTAGATATCTCAGCTTCGTTGCTTCTGATGAAACCCTGTGGCGTGTCTTGTGAGTAATCAATTCAATTTGTTTGGTGTTTTACGTTTAACCCCAGCTAAGCAGCTATTGTCTTGGTGCCTTGCTTTCAAACAACATACACTTTTTCTTTACACTCTTCCATTTAAGAAAACCTCTTAATTGTCATGTAGTTTTTGAAGGAACACCTGAGATTGCATAAGTTTGTTCAGCTTATTTCCTCCTAAACAACTCATGAACACGATAATTTTTTTTAGCTTAATCCTCCCTTCCTCATATTTCATTCCTGTTCTTTTTATTTTCTCCCTTCTTAAACATTGATACATGCAGTTGTTCATGTAATCTGATAAGATTCTTCAGGGATTTAATTAAAACTTTTCTAGTTCTATATCCGTAGTTTAGCAATTAAAAGCAACTCTTTTTATCTCTAGTTAACAGTACATGTCACTTTTGCTACTGAATAAAAGAAAAAAAGAAATTTTACAGTTAATATAAGGTTATTATGTTATGACATTAGCCTCTTGGGTGCTGAGGTTGCAGCATAGCTGCATATTTGATCTCTTTTGGTTTATTCCTTCCTCTTCAGTCTTACTCTCTCTTAATCACAAAACACATAGTGCTTCTTTTTTAATAAGTCTTTTTAATATTATTGTCTAGGTATTGCATGCGATGGGGTCTGCTAAGACCAAAGAGTAAGTATTGTGATTGTGCTTGGAAGAAGCTTTACCTTCAGGTAATTTTAATTGAAATTCCTTTTGTACTGGTCAATTTAGTAGATCCAGTAATAAAACTTTTTGTGCCTAGAATACTTTTGGTTAACATTGCTATGTTGAGATTCCAGTTCCAGAAAGGAAGGTCATGTATGCGGGAACAACCATTGTCTGTTTCCTCGACAGTTCTGGATAACCTTCATATCCCAGTTGACCCTCAATGCTTACTTTACATTTACTTTTGATTAAGAATTAGTTTAAACTAATTATATTTGGTCTACAGCGCGATGAAGAAGAAATAGTTCAGTTTGTTAGGAATTGTCCATCTGAATTCAAAGAGTATTACATCCAAATGCAGACAGCAAAAAGATGCCAAGCTCCTATACCTTCTCAGGTAACTATAATCTACTCCTTTATTACTACTAACATTTTCCCAGAATAGAGTGGGTCTGTGAATACTCTCCGTTTCTGCACTGGTATCAATTTGTGGACCTGGGCTGTATTCGTGGCTCCTATTTTTGTTTTGTTTCTACTATACAACAGGGTTTTCTACAGCTCATGCAAGTACCTGTGATATAACATGAGAAAGAAATGTCTATGTATTATTGCATTATGTACTATAACTATATATTAGTATACATATCAAGCATGTATGAAATATTATAATTAAAGTCATTAAAGATTGGGCTGCTGTACAAGTTTGCTTCTTTGACTGTGGTGTGTTCTATTACTTAATTGGCAAAATGACTGGTTTATACTGTATCATGCCTTGTCTAATCATTTTATTTTTTCCCCATCTGTTGATAGTTTCTAATATATGATTATTATGTTTTGTGGTTGAAAGATGATTTTTTTTATAGTATTGCATATTTTTTGTATTTATGTATCAGGTATACATATGTACATGTTTGTATATAAATAATATTTTCTTGTAGTATATTGTCAATGATCTTACACAGTAAGAGGTGACATTTCTTTGTGATTGCTTATCCTTTTCGAAAAGACTGTTGATTCTCTTATACTTATGAAGGATGGCTGGATGATTCTGGACAAGACTGTTGCTGATGAAGTCTCTACATGGAAAAGCAGCAAAGGTTTAACTGATCAGGAGGTGACTGATCATGCTTGTTCAGGGAAAAATTGCTCTTACCATCAGATAGGCGATGCTTTTGTGTGTGAGAAAACTGGAAATATTCATGGTATTTTCTAATGGTTTTGAAACACCATCATTAAAATCTAGAAATCATAAATATGCTCATATCATTCAAGGCTTCTCATTTCCAATTTCCTATTTTGTAGTGTGTGATGATACATGCAAAGATGCTTCTGCAGACATGACAAATGGGCTACTGGTTTGTACAATATCTGGTCACTGTTTCGAAAGATTGATGTCTCCCACTGATGAAGTGGATCAAGACACTGTAAGAAAATAAAACTTCGTATTTTCGTCTTTTTTTGTGGATTGGCTAATATATATGCATGCAAAAGGTTGAACATATTTTTGCCTGGTAGCTTAACTATATAGGGGATCGAAATAGAAAATGAGATTTTCCTAAAGGATTCATCTTCACTAGCTGGTATTTTGTTTCTGTTTTTATTCCCTTTTCAAGAGGGTAACTGATATTATATGCACCCATCTTAATAAAAATTGCAGAGAAATGAAAAATTGGCTTTTAGAAATTAATTATGGCCTGATTTCAGTAAGGTTGTAGTAGTAGATCTTTATCCTTGAGCAAGTTTTTGTTAGTGAGCAAGAATACATTAGACTGACAATAATAGAACTGGTATATTACAATTATGTTCCCTGATTGCAAATCAGACTTGTTAGTGTATAGTGAACTTTCTCAATCTAATCTAGCTAGACGCCCATGATTTTTACTTACTATACTCGGTGATAATTACAATTAAACAAAAATGCAAAGTGCTTAGGCACTTAGCTGAACAGACCAAGAGGATGTTTCTGTACTTTTAGCCTCCGATTGACCATTCAACCACCAAATGATTAGCTCATACGTTTCTCAAAAATGCAAAGTGCTTAGGCACTGAGCTGAACAGACCAAGAGGATGTTTCCGTACTTTTAGCTTCCGATTGATCATTCAACCACCAAATGATTAGCTCATGCGTTTCTTTTTCTGCAAATCTAGGATCAACAACATGATTCTGTTTCAGATGAAGCTGAGACATTTATGGGATCTGGCCGTTACGGTATTTGCTCTAATCTCTTTGTCTTCAATGTTATTGCTTTACTACGTGTTATGGTTTGTGAATTGTGATGATAGATTAATATATCTATATATTGCAGCAAGAGCTTATTCGTTGGGATATAATTGCGCTGATGAGAAAGAGTTAGAAGCTTGCCTGCAATTTTGCTGATGCATCCCGGGTTCTGCCATTTATAAAAATCGCTGTTCTATTTATTTTTGTTTGTATGTTTTGATTGCATTGCTCAATGCTTGTAATGTGAATAAGACTTAAAAAATCACGGGAAGCCTGTACTTTTTCCCCCATTTATATTAGTAACTCTCGCACTGTGCTCCAGAGGGGAATTTTTGGTTGAAGAAGAGAAGGTTAGAGAAAAGAAGCAACAATATTTTCTTTAACGTGCTCCCGAGTTTATGGCGTAATGAGAGAGAAAATTTTGAAAAAGGATAAGTTGGGTATTACTCAAAAAGATGTGTGGGAATTTCTTTCACAATCATCCCATAAATGGCACAGAGTTTGAAAATGGCTCGAAATAGTACCCAGAAACAGCGTTTAAGGTTTTTTAGCCTTACATACTACACGCTACACGATGTAGATTTTAGTGTTTTTTTAGCCTTACATGCTGCATCATTATGGTTTTTTTTAACTTTATATATTAAATATTAGAGGTTTTTTGAAAAATATAAATTTTCAAAACTTTTTTCCATTAATTTTATTTGTTTTATAAAATTATAATTTTTGAAACTTTTTATAAAAACGCTAGTTAATGTTGTGTTTAAAAAAAATTTAAGTTTAATATTTCTAAAATATAAATCCAATTAGGGAATTAATGAACTCTAAAATATTAAAAACGATTAAATTAGGGTCTTAACTTTAATTACCTAAACCCTAAATTGTTGAACATTCTATTATAGACTTATAAATTCAGCACTTAACTTTTAATTTAAGTTTAATATTCATAAAACCTAAACCTAATTAAGAAATTAATGAACCCTAAAATATTAAAAATGATTAAATTAGGGTCCTAATTTTTAGGCCCTAAACCTAGACCCTAAACCTCAAATCATTGAACATTCTATTATAGACTTATAAATTCAAATGCTTAATTTTTAATTTAAGTTTAATATTTCTAACTTTAATTTAATTTTAATATTTCTAAAACCCAATTAGGGAGTTGATAAACAATGAAATATTAAAAATGGTTAAATTAGGTGGGTTTGGTTTTGGGGTTATGTTATTATTATTATTATTTTATTAGGAGTAAAACAAAAAAAATTATAAACGCACACGTAGCATATAGGGCTAAAATACTCTAAACCTAAAAAAAAAATCCTAAACGCTACATAATTAGCGTATAGGCTAAAAAAAAACCTAAGTGTAGCGTGTGGGGCTAAAAAACCCTAAATGCTACACGATGTAGCGTGTAGAGCTAAAAAACTCTAAACGCTATACGATGTAGCTTGTATATTATAAAACCAAAACGCTACACTAAGCCACGTGCAGGAGTGCTATTTTGGATCATCCCCACGATTTGTGCCATTTTGGGCATTTCAGTTTAAACCAGTGTCATATAGGGTCTTTTCTCGAAGAAATTATGGGGAGAAACTTTTGAGAATTTTCTTTCTATTTCTTTTCTTTTGAAAAAACTCTGGAGCACGATTTGAAAAAAAAAAAAACTCGGGAGTACAGTGTCAATCTCTCACATAATCCCAATTCAGTTTTTCTCTTATAAGCATCTTTTCCTCTTTTTCAAGTCGAGGTCCTTACGAAAACTCCTTTACCCCCTTCAGAGACAAACAAACAGACCCAATTATCATAACCATGGAGATCTTTTGGTTATGGGTTTAATGTGGTTTCATATTTTCATTCAACAACAAAAAGAAGACTCTACAAATACACGCGTAAGATGAGAGTAGAGCCGTAGAGGGTTATAGTAGTGATTCAAGCAACAACAGCAATGACACACAAGTTATATCGAATGTATATGACTTTACTCCTCTCAATAATTATATTGCCTGGTTTGGTTTTGGCATCTTCCATTCTGGCATTGAGGAAAACAATATTCTATGTGAATCTCCAAACACATATTTAATACCACAACGTCATTCCAGTAAAATCTTCATAGGTAAGTCTCATGTGAAGAAAATCATGAGTTCGGGTATGGTTTCAATTAGTTTATAAATTATGTAATTAATTGTATATTTATTTATTTAAAATTTATATTAAAGTCTTTGCATATGTATGTATTTGATGGATAATGTGTATTTGTATGTATGGATATATATTATTATTCATTATTTTTGTATGAATATATATTATTATTCACTGTTAGGGATTGTGGTGTAATCAACTAAAATTACTTAATTTTAATTTATAAGAAACTAAGTAAAATGTATTGTCATATGGATATTGACAGTATGCTTGCTATCACTTGTAACAATATGTTTAACAGAGTTCAAATCGGTGATAGTAAGTCTAATAGTTATTGTCTTGTAAAAATGTAATAACATGATCCATGAAGTAGAAGTTCACGAAGTATTCAGGCACAACATGGATCAAGACTTTAACAGTAACATTCTACGACTGAAACCTATGACAACATATTCAGGTGACAGCATAATTGGGACAGACGGCAATAACTATTCCAATGACAGTAAACTTGGCGGAGAATGAAGATTCACAGACATCAAGTTTTACTGACATCACATTTAGCGGAGATAGTTGACAGCATCTTGGAGACAGTAAAGTTCAAGGATCTATCGAGGTTTGACAGCAAATTATGCAGAGCCAAAGATACTGTCACCATGGTGGAGCTAGAAGTTGACAGTATACTTTTAGTAAAGCTGACAGTCTATTCCAAGTAGCAGATTAGATAGTGATAACACAAGGAATGATTTAGACAATACTATCTAGTCTATCAAGTCTACTAATGCAACTTGAGAAAAGACAAATAAAAAGATAAAACGTGCTCAATGAGTCAAAGATATCTGTACATCTCAGAACAACTTTATCTACAAATGGAGAAGACAAGGTTGAACAAGAAAAACAAAATTTCTATTTCAAGGTTTATTCTAGGATAAAGGAAAAGTGCACCTATAAGTGAGATATGTGTTTTAGTATAAATACACACATCCCACAAGCATTTTTCCTTAATGCAAATGAGCTAGGTTTTCTCTCAAGCAAGAAATATTAGCAATTCTATTGTTCTTATTTCTTTGTAGCTAGAATACTCATTCCAGTTAGTTGTAGCAAAACAAAAAAATAATAAAATTATTTTTTAAAATTAAACGTCTATCTTCAATCGTTTGCTTATCGTTGTCTGCATTTCTTACTTGATACTATTACTTCTTGTTTGTTGTTAACAAGATTAGTGATAATTTATCAAGTTGTATTCAATCCCCCCTTCTGCAACACTCATACTGTTTAACATTCACTATTTTGTCATGCACTGAGCCGGGGGTTTTTACAGAAACAGTCTCTCTATGACTTTTTGGGGCATGTTCTGCGTACATTTTACCATTCACAGACACCGCTCAAACACCGTTCAGAGCAGTATATACCGGGTATGTTTGGTTTGGTCCTTACGAAAATAACTTCTCTTTTAAAGCAAGGTAAATTATGCATACATCTCACCTCATACAGACATGCTCTTGACTTGACCGGTATCTATGGGTATGTTTAGTTTGTTTTTGTTTCTTTTAAGCATTTTAAGATTTAAGAATTTAAAAATTATATCATAAGAACTAAATGAAAAATTAAAATATCAACGTCTTTTCTTGATATAGTAGAACCTCGATAAACGAATATTTATTTGATTAACAACCAAGTCCTGCATCCATCAAGAAAATGTCTTTAATCTCGTTAAATAAATAATTTTTTCTGTTCCCGGGACGGTGTTTTTTTGATTTCGATAAATGAATAATCACGATTAATGAATATAATTTTCAAGTTCAAGTGTATTTATTTATCGAGGTTTAACTGTGTACCGTAATTCCTTTTTCCAAAATAGTTGTGCGAGTAAAGAACTCGAGATTTCTTGAATACAAAATCTGCATTCTGGCTCTGGGGTTGTTGCCTTATTTCACAATCGTGATTACTTAAGATCACAACTTTAAGATTCAAAAAGTTCAATTAATTTGCGGATATATATATATTTTTCCTACATAATCTTAGCTTCTTCTTTTTTTCTTTTTAAAAAAAAATCCAGAATCAAGGGAACAGGGAAAATGATGTGTTTTTTAAAATAAGGTAAAATAATGTTATTCATGATTTTAAAATTATAAAATATATATCGAATATATAGTTTCGAATTTTGAATGAAGCTATTGTGGAGCTTTCCATAGGGTGTGAGTAAAATAAGATATTCGATTTAGTTTATTAATACTAAGGAGGCCGCGCTACGCGTTGTTTATAAATTTTTATATTTGTTAGTTGTTTTTAATTATTTACAGAGTTTATTTAGAAATATATATTATTTAGAAATATATGGATAAATGTTAATTATATTGTGATACAACACCCTTCAAATATTTAATTATTAAAAATAATTTAATAACTATTTTTATAATTGTTTGATTTAAATTTTTGCCAGTTTTATTTTTATTTTTTCAACCAATAATTCAAAAAATTACAATGACGAGATTTCCTTTATCGTAGTTTTATTTAAGATTTTTTCTAATGTCTTAATATAATATAGATAATACATTTTTAATTTTGATTAATGACTAAAAAAAATTAAATCTCAAAATAAATTTAATTGTATATTGATAACTATACAAGAATTAATATAATATTATATATAACAAAATTTAATATACTTAAAAATCAAATTTTTATTGTATAAACATTCTTTTATATAAATATTTAAAAGAAATAACAAAAATGAAAAAACTAATTTTCTTTATAAAATTTTGTGACATCTTAATAAATGAAAATGAAAATTATTGATTATATAATAATTAATAAATTAATTTTATGAGTCATTAAAATTCATGGTCTTTTTAAATATTTTAAAGATAAAACTTTAATTAAAAAAATATTATAAAAATACAAAAAAATAGAAAAAATAAGATTTATTAGTTTTATTATTTTTATCATTCATTTATCTGATAGGGTGAGAGATAGAAAAATATTAACATATTATTTAAATAAAATTGGACAAATGAATATGATAAAAAATTGTTTTATTCATTGTATTTAGTACTTTTATATTATAATTTGGAAAGAGATCTCCAACATAATGACATGACATGTTAAAAAAAATTATTGACTAAATACTATGCAAGAGGAATCGATCCTGAAATTATATTGAGTGGTGTAATTAACAAGGGTGCACGGTAGGGGTGAACATGGGTTGGTTCGGGTCGGGTTTTCGTCAAAACTCGACCCAACCCGATTAGTTCGGTTTTATAAAAAATCAACCCATTAATTATAAAAAAAAATCGTAACACAACCCAACCCAACCTAATTAGTTCGGTTTTTTATAATCGTAATCCAACCCAACCCAGAAATTTCTGCACTGTTGCAGAAATTTGTAAAAAATATTCTGCACTGTTGCAGAAATTTATATAGTGCAGAAATTTGTAGAAAATATTCTGTACTGTTGCAGAAAATTTATATAGTGCATAAATTTGTAGAAAAAATTCTACACTGTTGCAGAAAATTCTGTTTGTTGCAGAAAATGTTGCAAGAGCCGGAAAGTGTTGCAAAAAATTTATATAGTGCAGAAAATTTATATAGTGCAGAAATTTGTAGAAAATATGTAAAAAATATATAGAATATGCAAAAAATATGTAAAAAAATTCTGCATTTTATGTAATCGGTTCGGTTCGGATTGGGTAAGGGTTAAAATTTGTTAAACCCTTACCCAACCCAATTAGTTCGGGTTTTTTAAAAATTAACCCATTTATATTTCGGTTTCGGACGGTTCGGTTTATTCGGCCGAAAAAAGGGGCGGGTTGGTTCAGATTGACGGTTTAATCGGATTTTTGTTCATCCCTAGTGCACGGGACGTAATAATCGGAACTGATATCATGAGAATGCAAGGAAATGGAAGAAAACATGCCACATCACATCCCTTCGCCAACATTATATATACAAATTTATAACTCGTGCGAAATACAGAATTTATGACTAATATTTAGATAAATTTATTTTTTATATTATATTTTATTGATATTTATTATAAAATTTTATAATGTTGAGAATTTATGTTAATATAATATAATATTACATATGAGGAGTTGTATAAAACAAGAACTATCTGAGTTATAGTTGCATGTTATTATATAATGATATTTATATATTAATATTTATAAACTTTAGTGATATATTAAATAAAAATTATAGAATGAGTTAGAGTTGTATGTTATTATACAATGATATTTATATATTAATGTTTATAAACTTTAATGATATTGTAGTATTAAATAAAAATTATAGGATAAGTAGAATTATTATAGAATATAATTTAAATATAATATTATCCGTGAGAAGTTATATAAAAGGAGGAATACCGAGGTTATAGTTGTATATGTGATATATATATTCTTTTTAAAATTAGATTTTATTAAAATTGAATGTTTAAGATCGTTTTTATAGTTTATCTAAAATTGGACGGTCATGATCTTTTCTATGATTTATCTTGAACCAAATATTTCGGCTATAATAATATAGTATAGATATATATCAATATTCAATTTTATGAATAGTTAAAATTTTATTATGATTTCAATTCCCATTTAATCCTATATTTGGATATCTGCTTAAATCGGGCCGAGAACTGAATTTATCCGGATTAGAATTAATTTTTTAAATTTTAATTTAATTTCTAAACAATTATTTTCTTTTATTTTTATCAATTTTATTTAATTTTATGGAATTATATCTTTTTAAAACGTCAAAATCTTACATTGTAACAATCATTATAAATAAATTTTGATTAAATTTAATTTCATACTATCTCTCAAATTCACAATTTAAAGTCAAAAAAATATTATATCTTAAAATTCCTCTTTCATTTACTATATTTTAATTCTTTTTCACTTAATAATATAATCTTAAAATAGTTTTTTATTTATGATTACTAATTAATTAATTTTATATGTTATATTTCACTATTTTTTATTAATATATTTGCTTATTAATAGTTATAGAAATAATTAAAAAAATATAAAATCAAATCATATTTGGATATACAGTTTTTAAAATCCAATGCCAAATTGCAAATTAAAAATTTCAGATTTTCGGATATGCTCACTCCACAATAATCGATAAACTCTCTCACAATACAATAATATTTTTGAAGATTTCATAGCTCAATATATATTATATAAATATTGATAATGTATTGATTTGGAAATTTAACTGTATCTATAATCTCCACTATATATACATGTTCCTTTTTGTCAAATATTATCACTCATCATCTATACACAGACGCACACATCAA
This sequence comes from Oenanthe sinensis, assembly GCA_028671895.1. NCBI lineage: Eukaryota > Viridiplantae > Streptophyta > Magnoliopsida > Apiales > Apiaceae > Oenanthe > Oenanthe sinensis. Next base: position 1,402,837 of record CM053814.1, on the reverse strand, counting down.
CCATCTTCAAATTAGACGATTAGAAACTCCTAAAAACCCGACCCGCTCGATATCCATCACCATGCCCAAACTTTCATCCGCCGTCTCCGACGATCGTCGCCGGAGAAACGACCGATACTCACCGGACTACGACAGATCCACCGACCGTCGTCGTAGCAACAGCCGTCGTTCACCGGACTACAGCACATACGACGACCGCCGCCGCTTCTCTCCCCGTCTTAGTAGTCGCAGCCGGAGCCCTAGCCCTAGCCACAAAAGGTACAACAACAATAATCACAATTCTAACAGTCGTCGTAATCTACGTGGATCTCCTGATTATTCAAACCCTAGAAAAAGCCCTAATTTAGTGGTAGATAAGAAACCTTATTATAATGATCGGAATAATATGTATCTTGATAGAGATTATAAGAATGGAGGACGCGATGTTGGTGAAGAGTCGGATGAGGAATTGAAAGGATTGAATTTTCAGGAGTATAGGCGGTTGAAGAGGCAAAAAATGAGAAAGGATTTGCGGAATTATATTTGGAATCCGACTCCGAGTCCTCCGCGAAATGAGAATGAGGAGGATGAGGTGGATGATGATGATGTGGCTGAGTTAGTTGAGAAGGATAAGGATAAGGAGGTTGTTTTGAAGAGTAGTGATGAGTCTTCTTCGGATGAGGAAGATGAGTCGGATGATTCGAGAAGTAGGAGGAAAAGGAAGAGTAGGAGGAGTTCGAAGCGTAGGAGTAGGAAATTGAGGGAGAGTGAGTCGGATGAGTCGAGTGAGGATTCAAGTAGTGATTCGGAGGAAGAGTATACGAAGAAAAGAAGGAGTTCGAGGCGGAAGAAGACTAGTAGGAGTGGGAGGAAGAGGAGTAGGAGAAGTAGTAGGAAGAACAGGAAAGATGTGAGTGACGAGAGTGAAAGTGAGGATTCTGATGTTAGTAGTGAGGAGAGTGACAAGTCGAAATTGAAATCGAAGAAAAAGAAAGTTGCGGTGTTGAAGGACAAGAAAGAGGTGGAAACAGAGAGTGAAAGTGGAAGTGAGAGATTGGAGAAGGTTGATGATAAAGCTGAGTTGAAAATGGTTGAGGTAGAGAAGAACGAGAGTAATAGTGAGTTGTTTGCATTTAAAGATAAGAAACCAAGTTTGGAAGCTGAACCTGTGGTTGGACCAATGCCTTTACCTAAGGCGGAGGGACATATTAGTTATGGAGGTGCACTTAGGCCTGGTGAAGGAGATGCTATTGCTCAGTATGTTCAGCAAGGGAAGCGTATCCCACGTAGAGGTGAGGTCGGGCTTTCGGCTGATGAGATTTCTAAGTTTGAGACTCTTGGGTATGTGATGAGTGGTAGTAGGCACCAGAGGATGAATGCTATTCGTATCAGAAAAGAAAACCAAGTTTATAGTGCTGAAGATAAAAGGGCTTTGGCAATGTTTAACTATGAGGAGAAGGCAAAGCGTGAGCAGAAGGTCATGGCTGATTTGCAGCGTCTGGTGCAGCGCCATATTGGGGAAGATACAGGCCCTTCTCATGATCCATTTGCTGGTGGTAGGCCTGCCGAAGATGCAGATGATTGATCATCTGCCATGTTCTATGTATTGTTTCTAGTCTGTTTTAATTGGTACTTTATGTGCTATGAAATCACTGTTATCACTTTATCAACAAACAAAAATGAAAAATTGTTTGTAATATACTCGCTCTAGAGTGGGGTTTTGAGAGGTTACCATTTTGCTGTGATGATATTCTAAAGTATTTAAGTTGAATTTGCCTACGAATTATGTCTAATATATTATATTATTAGCAATGTGACTGAAGTATTTACATTATGATTATGCAGTTTTACGTGTACCTACTTGTGTAATTATGGGGTCTTTGATTTGCCCCCTTTTATGATGTTTTTTGAGTGCATTTTGAATTTTCTGATATCCATCTATTGCTAGAAATATTGAGACAAACCTGGAGTTCACTGTAACTAGTGGCTTTCTCTGTCCTTGCTTTGGTACTATGTACCAGTAGTTTAAATGATAATTACTAATTTGTTTACAGATCCTAACCCTTGTGCAGAAGCCAAATAAAAATTTAATTATAACTGCTCAGTTCAGGTCTATAGTGTGCAAACTTGTATCCCAAAGGATTTAGCATCTCTTTTGTATGCTGAATTTATACAAGCAGAAAAAAAATTTAGGCAGAGATTAAGTACCAGGTCTACTAAACACACAATGTTGAGGGAACACACGTTGGTAGTACAGCTGTGCTAAACACAAGTTCGACAGATGCAGTGGCTTCCAAAGTTGATCCTGCTCATAAAACTGTGTCTGTTCCACAACCTCAGTAGAAGAATCAACAGCGATTAAGCCTTCATTTTGGTCAGCAGGCTAGTAATGAGGTAAGATTGTAAATAATAAAAGTCATACCGGAGTTCATGAAGAAGCTAGCAAGCCTGCTACAAAAAGGGAAAATGGTGTGCATTTCCCCTTGTTGATAAGAAGAAGGATCCTTAGAACAATAAAATGTCTCCGTAAAATAATAATATGTCATCTGGAACTGGGAGATCATTAGTTACTATGAGGTCGGGTACCCGCAAAGTCAAGGCCCATTGAGTCCCTAGCAGAAACTAGTAATTAATACAAAATCTAATACCGCTCTGATTATCTTTTTAGTACTCTATTTTATTACAGAGCGAATAAAATATTTCTTTGGTTACCTAATATATTTTTGCTTCAGCTGCTATTTTGTTTAATGCAGAAATTTGGCATGTGATGTTTGTATGATGCATCAGGTATGTAGAGTTTTTATACCTTTATATAGTTATAATTTTTTTATATTTTTTTAAGGGAGTGCCTAATATGTAAGTCGTGGTTATGCAGACAGTGATCTCCTACTTGCTGCTGAATTTCATATTCATGGCAAAAAGAGATGTTCAGGCAATAGAATAACTGGCATTCAGGTTGTTAACTGTAAAAATTATTACCACCTCCTTTGATTAATCTAATTACTGTTGTTAAATGAAGAAGCATTTGTTTCTCGCTGGAGGAAGATTCCCAAAAAGTGACGGTAACATCAGAGGACTCCAAAATTCGTATTTTTATGGGCTTGATTAAGTTCACAAATACAGAGGTACTTGACTGACTTGATTTATTAGCTCCGTAAATAATAGTGTTTTTATTACTCAAAGATCATCTGCTTGATTTACTTTTATAAGTTCTGCAATTTAATTGTGTATGTTACTATGTTTTTGACAATGTTACTATAGCCATTTTCTGTAACTTTAAGAATTAAAATGTCTGGCTTTAATCAACTCATTATTATTATAATTACGAATGATCCTTGTTCTAGATTGCTAATATTAGAAAAATAAACACAAAACTTGATTCCGCCAAGTTGCATCTCTCTTCAGAAAGAGCAAATTAAGATTTTTGTACCTAGTCTTTGAGTCTTACTTTTTTGTAGTATCCATCTCCTGATAAAATTATGTATATGGCTTTGTTGTTTTTCTTCAAAAATATCACCTAAAACAAGTTTCAGATTTATAAGTAATTTCTTTTTGTGCACATGTGTGATTGCAATATTAAAAAGTGCTTCAATATTTAATATATTTACCCTGTTACATGTATACCATTTTACGAGCGATGCCATGAATCTAAATTTTACAATTCAAACAGGCAGCCATTATGGATATCTTACATTTTAATTGTTAAGGTAACACCTATTTATCAGAGAATGGTGATTGCATCGTGTTCTTGAATTGATAAAATTACTCAATTATCTCCTGCAATCAGTGATTTATACGAAAATTATTGCATTTTTTAACCTGCAAATATACATGTTCTTAGCAATTTATTTGGCGTGTTTGGGACTGCTGAGTGGAGTACGGAAACAACCACAAAGGAAGCTAGCAAAAACCTGATGAGGTATCCTTGATCATCAATCCTTGCAAATTAGCTGTAAATGATTTAGTTACCAATTATAATCTATATTATAAAATTTATTCACTCAGGTTAATTCAGTGACTGAAGCAGAGAAGAAGAGAACCTGTTGGTGTTTATAGACATGTAGATTCACAAAATTCAGCTTCTCACAATGTGTAGGATCTACTTAATATATTACAATAATTAATATGCAAGTGCCAGAAATTTCAATATCACATATATTCTTGTTCATGTTGACATGCTCTTGACTTGAATCCTTTGAGTTTAATTGTCTATTCAGGGAAGTGTACAGCAGGTATCACTGTTCCAGTTTCTTTCTCTTCAATCTGGTCGCAAGTCCATACCTGATATTAAAGATCCACTTTTGTACAACCAGTTTCTCAACAACAAATTATTAATGAAGCAATTTTTTGTGTTTGATTGTATTCGGTTGTTGATATACAGTAGTTCTATTATGCAATGTATAAATCAATTTGGAAGGTTTGCATTATAATTATGTTGATTTTTAGAATTGATTTGTATTGTAAGTATATTTAAAAGTTTATGGAAGTTATTGATTTTTAGAATTGATTTCGATTATATTAATTTGATTGGTTGCTAGTCTGATTTTTGTTGGAATTCTGATTGGGAATTTTTTTTAAAGAGTAGTTTTTATTTTTTGGAATTTATAGGTAAAAAAACTAGCATAAAATGAAATAAATTAATAATTTTAAAAAATGTTCAAATTAGATAGCGCTTTATATATGCTATAACAGCAATGTTTAATGATAATTATAGTGCTTGTATAGCATTTTTAGATATGATACGTAAGTATCACACTTGGAGACTGCATACTTCCATAGCACTCCCAAAGCGCTATCTAAATGATTACTTCAATAGTGCTTACAAAAGTGCTATGCAAGTTAGTTGAACTTGCATAGCGCTGGCTTACATAGCACTTAAACATGCTATGTAAGTTTTAAAATGAGAGTTATGCAAGCTCAACATGACTCGGGGAAGGTAAAATATGTAAGTCATATTTAGCGAAAAAAATACAAGACCTTACTCCGAAGGACTAAAGATATATACACAACCTTGGCTTCCAGTCTAGTAATCTGGTAGGGCTCGTCTCTTGGTAACAAGCACAACTAGAATTTTCAGGACCTGCGTTCAACAGAGCAAATAGGAGAAGTACAAAAGATTGAATAAGCACCTGACAAGATTAAACAAATTTTGAATTCATGCTTTTTCAATCTTAAATTAGTATACTTTCTGTGAATTCTCTTTTCCAAGTTACAACAGTGAACAGTCTAGTAATCTATTTTGTATAGAAAAACAAAAAACTCCCAGATAATATGAGGGAGTATTACAAAAAAACTCTCCCATTATTGGAGGGAGTATGACTAATGGTGTGGACATACTAGTAGGAGTATGTACAATCTAGCTGGTAGAGAATGCACCAATAACATCCTTTTTTTTGCCAAGTCACTGATAACATTCTCTCACCCCAAACCAACATCAATAAGACTGTAACCTGCTGGCTTCTTTAATCTCTTATCATGAACTAGGCTTCTAAACTCGACAGCATCGCTCCATCTCCCAGCAGCTACATACATATTTGACAGTGAGATGTAATATCCAGTGTTTTCAGGATCCAATTCAAATAAAATATCTGCAACCTCTCTTCCCATCTCAACATCTCCATGATAGTTACAAGCACTTAACAGAGCACCCCACATGCCTGGTTCGCGTTCACATCGTATTTGTTTTATGAATTCATAAGCATCGCGTAGCCTTCCGGATTTACCAAGAAGATCAACCAAGCATACATGATGCTCAATTACAGGTTGTACTCCATATTCAATTGCCATACAGTCATAATACCGTATACCTTCATCAACGAACCCCACATGACTGCAAGCGGATAAGAGGCTTATAAATGTGCTTTTATTTGGTCTAGTTCCTGACAGGATCATTAGCTGGAAAAGTTTGATTGCATCTTGACCTTTACTATGGAATCCATATGCAGACATCATAGAGTTCCATGCTGCAACCGATTTCTGTGATGAATGTTGAAAAACAGTTGCAGCTCTTTCAAGCCTACCACTATTACTGTACGAATCCACAAGAGAAGCTATTACGAATGAATTTGTGTGGATTTGGAACCTAAAAACATATCCATGGATCTGTTTCCCCAATCCTGCAAGTCCAAGTTGGGTACAAACAGAGAGAATGGTAGCAATGGTGATCTCATCAGGTTCAAAATCAAGAGAACGGAACAATTCCAGTGCTTCTTTAGCATTGTTATTCTGAGATAAAGCAGAGATCATGCAATTCCATGAACATAAATTTCGGTAGTAGCAAAAGTTGAACACTAAATTTGCATTGTAGATCTCACCCAATTTGCCATACATAGTAATTAGTGCATTCTGAACACGAATATCTGTATCCACCAAAGTTTTTACAGCGAGCCCATGAGACCATTTTCCCTCAAGCAACAACTCAAGATTCCCACATGCTGATATTACGCTTACTAAGGTAATGGAATCATGAAAGGCTTGGGATTCTCTCCTCATTAGGTTAAAAGTTCTTAAAGAATCCAAGTAATAGCCATTCTGCGTGCAACCTACAATGACTGCGTTCCAAGAAGCTGTATCCATTATAGCATAAAACCTCGACACCAAGGAAAAACATGTTTTCAAGTCCCCACATTTTATATACATCAACATGAGGGAACTAACGACAAGCATATTGTTTAGGAAACCCAGTTTTATCTGCCAACCATGGAGTAATCTTCCAAAATTGAGTGATGCAAGGGAATTGCATGAAGGAATTACACCCAACATTGTGGACAAGCTGCACCAAGGCAGCAGTTTTTTAAATAAAGACTGAGCTTCTCTAAAATGCCCATTTTGGGAATACCCAGAGATTATTGTATTCCATGTGACCAGATCTGTTTCTGCCATAGCTCGGAAGGATTGTTCAGCTTCCTTCACTCTATTACATTTCATGTACATGTCTATTAAACTGTTTATAATAGACAATCCCCTCAGTGCTCTCTTTAAAGTAAATGCATGAATTGTTTTTCCTTCTCTAGATAAATTTAACTCTGCACAAAGGGGCAGTATAGTAAGTATAGTGACCGTATCAGGATGAACGTGTCCAGTTAACTGCATTTCATACAGACAATCAAATGCTTCGATAATCAGTCCATTTGAAGCAAACCCATCAATCATTGCATTCCACGTAACCACATCCTTACATATCAATTTTCTGAACACATTGCGTGCAACATTAATTTCTCCACATCCAGAGTAAAATGGAATAAGGGAATTGGAAACAGAAATGTGCGTATTTCCATCAAACCCCAATTTGACTCCTAGTCCGTGTAAAACCTGCCCAGCATCCCATTCTCCCATATGAGTACATGCTGCAACTGCACTTGAAAGACTCACATTATCCGCAAGTACACCAGTACAACACATCACCTTGAAATACAAGAGAGACTTGACAGGTTCATCATTATAAAGACAACCACAAATCAACGAGTTCCAAGAAACAGCATCTCTAAATTCCAAACTCGCAAAGAGAGATTCCGAGGATCTCAGGTCACCACATTTTGCATACATGTTAATAAGAGCATTACAATAAAAAGTATCCAACATCATCCCTGCCTTCACACTTAAACCGTGAACTTCCCGACCTTGACTTAACTTATTACTTCTAGATATCACCGAAACGACAATTACAAGAGTTGCAGAATCAAACTCATGACTCTTTACCATCTGCACAAACAACTTCATTGATTCCACGTAACAATGATTCTCAACAGCAGATGTAAGCATTGCATTCCAAACAACCACATCTTTATACATAATTTCATCGAAAAGAGTCCTCGAATGCCCAACATACCCAGCTCTTGAATACTTAATAAGTAGAGAAGTTGAACTGGGTAGATGAGCAAGAACACCCACCTTGATCGCTAAAGAATGAACTGCCAATGCAGCTACCATATCGAGTTTCATTGTCGAAAGCCTAATGAGATCAAGAACATCATAATAATGTCTAATTTCAAAAAATTCCCTTCTGTCAGACATTTCATCAAACGCATGGTGTGCATTAGAAATGCAAGCAAATGAATGCAAAGAAGCAACACAAACCTTTTCGAAAGACAAAATGGGGTTGATGGGCAATAAGGAATGTGCATGTTCTTGTTTTCTCCAGTTGATTACCGAATGAAATTGAAAGTTTTGGTGGTGTTTAAAATTTCTGTATCTAATTATTATTTGTTTCATGAACATATGATATACTTTGAATTTCAGTTAATTCAAATGAAAAAAAGATTTTAATAGTATGGTTTTTGTAACGTAATTTTATTTCCCTTTTTTAAATCGCATTTAAATCTTGCAAATCAAACATTTTCTTTACTTAACTTGTCAAGAACAAAAGGGAAACATATGATATAAAATTTTAAACATTTCATATAAAATATGATCAATTTAATTGTAATATACATAAAATTTTGTAATAAAGTAAAAAAAATGAATATGTACATAGTATTATTTATCTCTACTTATGGCAAAAAAAAAAAAAAATCTCCACTCATTTTTATGATTGTATGTATGCATTCTTGTACTCTAGTTTCAAGTGAAAAAGTTGGATTCTATAATCAAATATTATAAATTATGAACTGATTCATAATTCTTTAAAAAAAACAAAAATCCATTCAATAGTTAATTGAAATCTAACTTTTTTAATTGAAACTGGAGTACAAAAATGTGTAAAAATCATAAAAATGAATCAACTATAAAAACAACAATACATATTTCACTACATATTTATAACCAAATTTCATCAAAGTAAAATGACATTTAGTGTCAGTTATATCATGCGGATGCGGTACTTCTCTATCCTTGTTATGTTATGGTGGAGGGAAGAAACTTTGTCACGCAAATCGTAAATGTAAGAAATGAGTGACGTGCCAATACACAACCGTACGTAAGTAAGAAATGAGAAACATACTTTGAATTATAGACATTGTTACAGCCTGCTAACTAAACACAATGACTTGGACTAAAAAATCTCTTCTCGTGCTTCTCAATGACTTCGTTGGAATGGCGAGACATGTAGTAAATAATGGTGTAGTCGATAAAAGAAGATACATGCAGGTCTCAGTTTTGCCATGGTGGATGATCATCTTCTGGAGTTTGGGGTGGAAGAGGTTTCCAACCAGGTTTTTCGTCCCAGTACATGTCATAGTATATGTGGCTAAACGTATGGTTCTTATTTATGCAACACCATAACCTTGCATACCTCGTCATACGAGCTCTGAATAATTTCTCCGTTCTCTGATTACAATATGCATAGTTACGAGCAGCATTAGAATATTGTCGTACGGGTAAATTAAAATTATGATATTCGACAATTTACTTGGGGAAAAAAGAACTCGAGAAAATTGAACTTGCCTTGTCAGAGAAACCAAGAAAGGCATCTTGCATAGATGAGAACCGGACGACTTTGACATCCTTGTACGAGGAGAACACTGCTTTAAACTGTTAAGAACAACCATGTAAACTTAAATGGGAAACTGAGTACTGATGTGATACTTTTTATCAATCATACACAGGTGATCAGGTGTCGAGGTTATAAGGTGCGCCATAAAAACTGGTGTTCCTTAAACAATATCCAAACAGAGCTACACTTGACATAGACTACATCTATGTAGGACTTGAAGACCATTTTACTCATGCAAGGAAATTATTTGTAACCTATCTAGTTTTTCCATTTGAGCACAAAACTAGGTTACTCTCAGAATTAATGATCACCCTTGGAATGGTAAGATAATTTTCAAATTAACATTTTTTTGTGCTTTTGCAAAAGGATGAACCCCATTTAGTTTGTGGGTATAACAATTAAGTTGTTTGAAGTTTACCTACTCTAACAGAACAGTAAGTCGAAGACTATCAGATCTAAAAAACCAGTCCTAAAGCATGTGGAATGCTCTTAAAAAACATCAAAGGCCACAATAGATTTTGGCTCAATCTGGAGTACCTTTTCTTCACTGCTACGCTTAGGAAATCTTAGAACTCCTAGTGGACCTGTACTATTTGTTACTCCACAACCTTGTAAACCATCTTGACACAGTTGTACATCAAGCCATGACTCTTTGACCTAAAATATTCATCAAGATGGAGGAAGCTAGATTTATTAATTTATGGGAAAAACAGTAAAGAAGAAACAAAATTGACAATTTTTTCCCGATGCTGAATACCTGATCAGGCATTAATGGATTTTCAAAGAGGGAATACTCCCTGATTCTGATTTGGGGTCCAAAAAATTCTTCAGGCAAGTCTCTCGACATAGACTTCACCTGCAAGTAGGCACACATTAAGTGAAAAAATCAATTTAAAATAAACACTGAAACAAAACATGAGAATGCTGCATTCTAGAAGAGTTTTCCGACTTCAGTCATTCTCTTCTAGTTACCATGAAAGCTAGTAACAACACAATGCTTGGTAAACGGTAACAGTTTCAGCTTTAAAGTAAAGGAGCAGTAGTGCAGTACCACGAGTACATGGTCCAAAGGGCATATAAAAGGCTGCCTTGTCATCGTGCCCTTCAAAACTCCAGGATGTGGATACCATAACCTATCCAACCTGCACCATAGTGGATACAGAACCTAAAATCACAAGTAAAGAAAGCACGAGATTAAATTAACATTTTAAATCTAGTTCCTCTATACTTGTCAATCCTTGTAAAAAGAGTATTGTTTTAGCATTTCACAACTAGCTTCTAAAAGATAGACCCAGTTTCAAATATTTTACACAGAATGTTTAGTATTATATATGAACTATCCAGATCACCAAATAAAATTACAAGTATTGTAAAACTTCATAGTCTATATTAACTCATTGTGGTACATGACCTCCCCTTGGTATACTCAACTGACTGAAAATATTTTAGAACACCGCCATGATTAGGAGTTCTTTTTTGTCTGCACAAAGTCATCTTTACTTTAATATGTTACATCAGACTATCTTTGTCAACCAGTAATACATAATCTCAGTCATCTCTTCCAAGATTACCCAGTCATAGCGGAGAACATTTGCTTACCAGTGTACGGTTCAACAATAAAGCAACAGCAAGAGCTGTCCTTATCTGTTTCATCTGATAAGATATATGGATGAGTTATGTGTTACATTTTATTGCTGTAGAAGTAGAGAAACAGAATAAAAGATGAAAGTAATATGGCCGTATTACAATAAGATGAGGCAAGTAAACTCATACTTGATAATTTACAAGGGAAAAATGTGACTCAACATTATGCTTTCCGTCCAGTAATAAACTCTTTGGTATCGATGGCTTAAATGTTAAGAAACCTTCTGCATAAGATTGATGTAGTAAGATCGAAGCTGTATCATTGTCCATTGATATTGATTAGCTTAAAATAAACTGCATTTATACGAATCATTGTAAGAGAACATGGATCCTTCACTCTGATTAATCGGTTACAAGAGCAAAAGAACCCACTTAGAGAGTAGGAACACTTCGTCTATGGTGATGGAGGGTCATAACTGCACAGTTCCATCACATTATAGAGATAACTTATGACAAGTTTAACGAAATATTTAATAAATATGCAGGGCAGCCACCAATTGATGGTTGACGAATATATCTTATACTTGTATGTGCGTCTGACACATGTAAATTAGTTTGGAAACTTCAGCTTTATTGCTTTTAAATCCGTATGCCTAGCAACTTAATCATGCAAAATAGTACTCTTATCATTACGATCATGCAAATATTAAACTTGAGGCATTTAATAAAAACATTTTTGTTATTTACCTTCATACTTGATTTCTTTTGATGTAATCAGTGGGGGAAGTAGGATTTTATGAAAGGAGGGGCAATATTTAAATTTTTAAAAATTATTTTTATAATTCATAATACATACCTAGTTCCTAACAATTGATTTAATCATATTAAATTATGGCAATTTAAATTTCTCCTCTTTTTTTCCCGTTGATTGACATGTTCCCATTAAAATAATACTAGTAGTTAAATTTTTTTTTTAGGGTGAGCAAAATAGTGTAGCTTTGAAAACTTTCAAAAGAAAAATATTCATCAAGGGTGGGCGCTTGACCCTGCGGTCCCGGTGCTGTCTCCGCCACTAGATGTAATATCAAATTTTGGAGTTTTAAGTGTGATATAATTACATTTATATCTGTATTATAAAGATTCAAGGATAAACTACCAGGGGGATCATAGTACTCAGGTGGATCGTAGAAAGCCATTGCTTCACGCATTCGGTGACGTTTTCCTTCTGTTCCTGCATACTGAAATGTAGTATGTATAGCATATGGTTCCAATCTGAGTTGTTGATACATGGCCTGCCAATGCAAAACACATTTTGAGGGTTGCTTTATGATACACTTATAAGTTCCTATCCAAGCTACATGCTTGATTGGTCTATTAGTAAGCATACGCAGCAGTAATAATAACTTACTAGAGAGCATCCATATTCTGTATAGTATAAAGGACTAACTAAAACAGTTTCCTGTAATAACTACCTGAACAAAGTAAGTATGCCCACTGCAGAATATACTTGCTGGCAAAATGCCTAACTTAAGGTTTCCATCATATGCATATGCAAGTCCACTTTCCTCATCAGCAGATGGTCCCAATTGCCTGCGTACAATATCATTAAAACCATTCTGATCCCATATCTTGTCATCAGCTAGAAGCATTTCTTTCCGCTCTTTTGCCAATTTTTTGGAAGAATCCGCCGCCAATGGAAAATTCCTATATTGTAGGAAGCGCCAATTGTCCCATGTAAAGCAATACTTCATTAGTAGAATATGTAGCTTAACTAATCCAAAAAAAATAAAAAAATTGGTTCCCATGAGGTCATAAAGTGATGCAACAAATTATAAAGACATGTTCTTGAGTAAATAAAGTCATAAAGAAGTACGGATACCATGACCCAGAATTTCCAAATATTTCTAAATTCACCCGGTATAATATTTGTCCATGGTTCATACCAATGTTCTGCAACAACTTTTAGACTCATTTAAACATTCGATTTGGCCATGTACTCGAAGAAAGACAAAGCAAAGCAAGTACTAACTAGCAGGCATTCACCTGCAACTGACTGGTCATCTGTCATTTATACCTACATCATCTGATATGAAATAGTGGGAAAAATTGTATTTTGTTGTTCCTAAAAGGATATTGCACAGCTATTTGCTGTGTTGACAATACACTTGCTAAGAAGGAAGCAGAGTAACCTTTTTATCACCTGAAATAAGTATACCACGTAGAAGAAACTAGTTTTTGTAATGAAAGATTTAAGTTCTGTTAGCATATTATTTTGCCATAGTATAAATCTTCTGATAGATAACAAAACAAAGGATACATCTAATAAACTTCATATATCTTTAAAAGCTCTATATAGGCTTCCTATATCTCCGTATAAAAGCTCTATAGCTTCTGTAGTCTTAGATACGTAACTTAATACTGATGCATGTTTAAGTATACTACTTTCATGCATGTGTATTTTATACAAAACTGTTCATTAGAAAACAGAGATATGTACTACAAAACCTTTTTATAAATCTTCACCTTGTTGCCAGATGTCCAATCTATCATCAACAACTGTTGGTACAACTTGATCGGATGAAGTCAAGATGTCGGCTTCAGGGTAACGTGCAATATAGGGTAGTGGATTCTGAACAAAGCACATACCAGATGATAAAGAAATCATTACAAAAAACAGGAGTTGAATTGAAAGAAGAAGATATGAGGAACGAGCAAACATGTCTCATATGTACAAAGATCAGTCTATGGTCTACAAGAGAATCAATAAATTCAATATTATCATGATACCGAAGAAAAAATCATTCAAAAAGATAACATCAAAACAATAAAATTATGAATTATCATATTGATTATGTAATGGTTTACTAGTTAGTCTAGTGGATTACTTGTTAATGGGTATGTGACATTGAGCAGTTTATTTGTAAATCATTGATATATGGCTTTATATGTGGAAGTGTAATCTTCCAGAGATAATCCAGTAAATAGCTTGGAGGCACCTTAAGCCAAACCATGTCGGTATCACACATTAATAGTTCAAATGCATATGGTAGGATGGCATCGATCATAATAACTTTCTCTCTCCCCATTTTGTGAAATGCTTCTGAACCCCATCCAACGTCTGTTGTGCTCATATGGCTACCCATGTCAAAAATGGGTACACCTTTCCAATACAAAGCCTCTAATAGTTCTGTGTCCATTGCTCCTATATAACAATTCAATCCATATATTACATAGCAGTGGTTGGAGATAAGGTAATCTTCCTCAAAATTTAAGAATTTCTATATTTTTTATATATGAAAACTTACCAACAAGAATATTTTCAACATGTAAATCAGTTAGGTGTTAACCCAGTTCAGAATAAAATGTATGAAAGCATAGTTACCAAAGTCCAAAGGTCATTATTATTACATTATCTTTCACCCTTTTCTCTACCAGTTCTTTTGTTAGTCGAAAGTCCTTTAGAGGTGGCATCTTGGAACCAGAGGGGGTACCTCCTGAAAAGGTATCTCGACATGTTTTGTAAAGGTTCAGGATCTGGTGCCAATATGCCACCTACAGTTCTTAGGTAAGAAGTATTGAGTTTATGATCAAGGGAGGAAAACCTGCAAAAAGCAAAGCAAAACACAAATGAGAGCAAAGATGTAGTAAAGAAGACGAAGAGCGGTAAGACAAACAAGAGAGCAAGAGCAATAGGAAGAATTGGTTCTTGTTGTATCAAAACAGAATTAACTTAAAAGTTTTCTTCATTCTTTTAGCATAGTATGTCTGCAGAATAATATTGCTCCTTATCTCTAACTACGCAAGAACATTGATGACAAGGATATAGTAAGAAATGGAAAAAATGTCTAAAGACATCATTTCCTAGTCTTTAACCATCCACACAATCATAAGTTGAATATGGATGATGGTCATTTAACTAGTACACCAAGTTTTGTACAACTTCCGGTGGAAGCAGATATTTACAGTGGCGGCAATCTCTAAAAGCCACACAATGGAGTCTGTTGTCCGATAACAGACCTTCGAATTTTGGCTATGCAAACTTCCTCATTTTAATGATGCAACAACAAAATCATAAAAAGAAATGCCAGAAATAACGAAATTTTTCATCCAAATTCTACCAGGTCAAAAGGCATTAAACAAATAGATAGATTTATTGAACCATAGTAACAGAAGGTAATAACAAAATGTCTTAATCCTTCTCCAAATTTAAGTCCCAAGATCGAAATTGAAATCCAGTCAATTTTTCCACATTATATAATTTGTTGGTGCACCTAAGAGTCGAATTTTAGCTAAACAAAGAGTACCTTTGTAATGAAACCTATTATTACAATGAGGGAAAAACTAGAATACATATACATGAATGCATGCATCATATGTACACACATGATATAAAAAAACGTACCGAAAGCAGGAGTTGCCAAGAAGTGGTGGAGTAGATCATAACAGTCACGTAGATCATCAAAAACAGTGGCTTTGAATTTGCAACTTCTTGAAACAAGGCCATCACCTTTCACACTTTCACTACTACTAATACGTAAAAATGTAAAAATCAAACAAAAATGGTTTCAAAAATTTCGGGTTTTCGACAGGATCATGATTTTTCTCCAATTTGCATAATTATGAAATGGGATTGTCGAGATCAAAATGTGTGATTTGTGAAATACACGAACACGAGTTTGTTTGGTTTTGATAGTCAAAAACATGACTGAACTCTAAGATATGCATAGGTTAGTTAGATTATTACCAAAATAGAAATGTTACACATTGAAAAGAGAAAAGTGAAAATTAATTGAAAGTGTTAGCATAAAATTAGCTAAATAATTAATTTAATTGGTATATACTATTTCTTATATACTTCTCTGCCAATTTATCAAATCATGATGAGGGTTTGTAAACTTTAAAAAATACCGATAAAATTATAATTAGATCCTACTAAAATTGTGTAATACTCCATCTCAATTTTTTTGTGTGATTAAATTGACTAAATTTTGATTATGAATTATTTATATATATATAATTTTAAAAATTATATTTTAAAATAAATTATATAATTTTTTAAATTATATAATAAATATAATTTTCAATCAAAATTTGATTAAAATTCAAAAGGTTACCTACCCAATTCGCCAGGAGGCCCAGGACATATTGGTACTATTCTAGAAGTGTAAAAAGTGGGAGAGAGGAGGAAGTCTACAAGCCCAATATCGAAAGCCCAAAACAATGTGAGTTGGTATTACATTTGGAATTTAAATAGGCATCTTTAAATAGACATTTGGAATTTAAATACTTGTAGAAGACTTGGAGTACCCAATAAGGCAATAAGTAACATTGTGAGTTTAGGGCCCCGTTTAAGCTGAAAAAGTTGGTATATATGTACTTTTTCTGAAAATAAGTAACTTATTTTCAAATTTAGAAATAAGATTTGGTCTTAAATTTCAAAAATAAATATTAATTTTCAAAAAAAAATATAAAAATACTTTTAAAAAAAAGTAACTTATTACTTATAAACTAAGCCAAACACCCCCTAGATTAGGTTTGAATTATATAAGAAATATAATAACTCTTAAAAAAGTTGTTTAATATTAATTAAAATTAAAATATGTTTGTGATTAATTTGAATAAATGTAGAAAAATATAAAAAGTCAAAAAAAGGAAGAAAGTCTAGCAATGTTAACATTTGTGGCTTTGTGATAGTGACAACACTTTGATATGAGGCTTATATGCAGGTTTATATGTTAATTTAAAAAACATTATAAGTTTATTTTTTATCTCAAAATGTAAACTACACGTTAATCACATACCCGCGAGCAGGACAAGTGTACTTGAAACTTAAATTTTAAAATCAAAAGTCATAGAGTGAGAGTTTGAGAGAAATATCTTGCATGAACTAACCATAAGTTAATTCTAATTTAGTACGATATTTTATTTGAATAATAAAAAATTAAAAGTCAGCTATTTGATTATGCTATATAATAATACTATTTGCCATCAAAAGTCAAAATTAGAAAACTTTAGGGGGGGAAATGTATAAGCATTGTGATATATGATTGATCTATATGACATGTACCAAGATATAGTTATATTATACACATCTTAGAGTCTATTTGATTTGATTGTTAATTCAATAATTGAGGCTGGTTTTAGAGTAATTGATATCTGTTATGACCTACTTCTGGATCTAACTTTGAATACATATAGTCAAATTTGTGATAAATCTCATCATTGTAATATTATGAACACAAGAAATATAAGTATGAAATATAAATATGAAAGTCTTGCATTATATCAGTAGACTCATTGTATACACTTTTTACGATGAGATAATAACATTCATTCTAAATTAAAATATCAAATGCTCTTTTAAAATTCTTATTAATTTCTATTATTTTTATGAAATTTTATGGAGTCTTTTTCTTAGTACATAAATTAAGCCTTAGACTATAAACTTTGTAAAGATCTCAAAACTAAATAATTCTATCATTAATTTTAAATATATAAAATAGTTTCAATCAACTACATATTACTATATTTTATTTTAAATAAATTATTCTAGCAATTATTACATTTCTAATATTATAATTTAACAATAATATATATATATAATTTTAATCTTATTTGACTTTTCAAAACTCAAATATTTAATTTTGACCAATATATTAAATTGAAAATTGTAAATTTTGGTGAAACAAATGATCACTTTTAAAAATAATCAATTTCTTTCTCGATTAGTTTTATTTAATATAATGAAATTAGGTGAGAATTACATAAACGTTTCCCTATATATTTTGTGGGATGGGGATAGTCAAGGAATTGCTAAATTAATAGAACAAGACTTGTTTAATTTAAAGTTCATCCATGTATAAATTTGAATTAGTGTGCAAGTGATCTGAACCGAGACCGTCCAGAACTTAGATCATCACAAGTGATAATAATATAGAACAAATGAAATTCTCATTACATGCCTTGCGGACTTTATACATAAAATTGATTACAAATACTGCAGTGAAAATGGTAAAACCTAGCTAATTCTATAATACAAAATTCATATTCTAATTGTTAGATAAGAGTTGAAAGTAAAAATGCTAGCTCTGTCACTCCGTGTCCCTTGATTCCTGATGCATGGGAGTAATCTCTCGTGTAAATCAATTGTCAAAATAAATAAAGGCCAAAATCTTCATGTGATTTACTCCGATGTCTTTTTGACAGCTGAGGGGTATCTTTTAATCCAACAGTTTCTCATTGTTGGAACAAGTTCCCATATTTAGAAAGTTGTAAGCACTGCACAGACTGCAACAGGACCTGCATGTTCTTTTGGAGGTGAAATTTCTGTTTTAAATGACTACTTGTGGGAGAGTCTGATGGGCAAACCATTCTGGGGAAGAGCAAATGGAGCATATTGAATTCCTGTCTGTGGGCCCATCATACACCACCTGCAAACATGAGAGATAGCCAACACATAAATCATCACCATCTTACATTTAACCTTTCTATTTCTAGAAACTTTACTTTTTTACAGCAACTAAATATGATAAGAGTAGGTAAGAAAGTAGCGTAATAAGGTTGTTTCACAGATACTAGTACTTGTGTCAAACCTACCTATATTTTGTAGTCATATGATGTACAAGTATCAAAATCTCCATCTTGGCTAGCTCATTTCCTGGACATGAATGGGTCCCATTGCCAAATGGCATAAATGTGTTGGGCTTTGGGGAAACCTGTCAAATCAGAAGAAAAGATTGGATTCAGATCATAGAAGATCATAGAAGATTTGTTAAGTTGATGATTTATCAATCATGATCTTGATTTAGATATTTGTTTGACTTTTTACCTCAAATCTTGAAGGATCAAATTTCTCAGGCTCTGAATAATTCTCTGGGCTGTGGTGAATATGCCTAAACAAAGGCAATACTTTCCAACCCTTTGGTATTGAATATCCTACAAGATAAACATAAGCATGTCAGCTCAAATGACCTTGGCACAAATTTCAAGAAAATTGATGATTATTTTAAGCAACTGACCTTCAAACTCAACATCTTCAACAGCTTCTCTGAATGTAAAAGATAGGATTGAGGAAACTCTAAGTGTCTCTTGAATAACTCTAGAAGTTAAAGGCATTTTCTTGGTGTCTGCCCAAGAAAGATCACTTCCTTCACCAGATTCTTTTTTTGTCCTTATAATTGCTTCTTGTTCTTCCTGTAGAAAGTCATAAGCCAAAGCACACACTTTTAAGTCCTTGAAAGTTGAAGCCATAATTTATAATCTTACTAATATCAAGGAAAACTTAAAAATTATACACACTTTATGTTTATTATAAGAAGAGGGATATCGACTAGGCTAGAGATTATACTAACTTTTATATGTGTAAAATTTCAAATTTTGGGTATTGTAAAACTTACTGTGACAGCTTGAAGAACACTTGGATTTTCAGCTAAGTACTTGACAATCCAAGTCAAGGCACTAGAAGTTGTGTCCCGTGCAGCAAATATAACACCGATCATGTTATCTGCTATTTGTTCATCGGTAAGATCTTCTTTGTCACTCATGAAAGATCCTAATAAATCAGTGTAATTGCGCTTCATTTCTCTTCTAAAGGAGATTATTTTCGCAATGATTTTCTCCAGTTCTTGTCGTGCTTTCATTGCTTTGTGGAAGAGTGTTCCTGGAAGATTAACGGGCATAGAATTGTAACCCTTTTCAAGATTGTAGTAACACTTCTTCAAGTCCTCTCTGTAGTGAATTCCATCCTTTCCGAAAATAGAAAGTAATGCCACATTAAATGTGTACTGCAATGGGAGAAGAAAAAACAATATTTCATTAATACCCACTATTTCAAATGCTGTTATTTAATGAAATCATTGTATAGATAATGTCTTTGACTCTTTGGTGTTTGTTTGGCTTTCCGAAAAAGAAGGGGGGGGAACAGGGTCCTCTGTTTTTGCTCTGTTTAGGGCTGTGGAATAAGGAACTTACTGTTTTCATTTCTTGGAAAGTGTTAATTAGGCCACCTTCCCAAGATTTAAGAGATTCAATAGCCAATGATTCGATGTCGGGGACGGCATTCTTGACTGATTCTGGCATGAAAGCGCGAAGAACAAGCTTCCTCAACTTGGCATGGTAAGGTCCTTCGTGAAAGAAAATGGCTTGTTTGCCTAACATCCTTTCTTTACTAGCTGGAAATGTTGGTTTAAAAAGATGAGATTTGGTAACTAGTACAAGCTTTGCAGCTGCAGGGCTTGAAATCATAACACAAGGACATCCCAAGATGTGTGTCTTAAATATTGAACCAAACCTGCAATAAACAAGAACATCAAGTTAAAACTAGTTCCTAGGCACATGATCCAAGTACATAACAATAGTAACCTATAAGTTAGAACCCTTGTATGTGTAGCATATAGTGCACAACCATTTAAACTTAGGAACTCTAGTCTAAACTATTGGATGTTCTGTTCTGTTCATATTAAAAACGGTTATAGTCTATAAGTATATACTCACTTCTTGACTTTGGAGGCAAAGAAAACATTTGGGTTTTGGGAGTAGAGTTGGAAGGTTTCTCCGATATAAGGCCATCCCATGGTACCGGGAGGGAGAGGCAGCCTCCGGTGCCCGGAAGGAAAGAATTTGAACGCCATTTTGAGAAGAATTAGAGAGAGAATGATAGGAAAGAAAATGCAAAAGATGGTGGTGAAAATGAAGTCCATGTTTGTTTTGTTTGATAACGAAGAGTGTTTGTTATTTTGTAAACAAGTGAACGAGGGGAAGGGTATTTATAAGGAAGTTAGGAGGGCCTCCCAGTTAACAGCTCAGTTCCCACACACGGAATCTCCATACAGCTACTAGTACTAGTAGAATTTTATATTATTTTCCTTGAATGAAAAGAGGGCTGTGTGTGAGTTACAGATGCTGTTACTGTTACTTGTAAATAAAATAAATTTTATATTATTTCTTTTTTTGAGCTACAAATTTAGTAAAAATAGTAAAATTTAATACTATTTAATATTTTGATCCTTGATCTTTAAAATTATGTACATGGATGGAATCATTTAGTTACTGGATGTACAAGTGACTTGGTGACTGATGTTGTTTTGGAGGGTAGGGGTGGTAATGTGGTATTCAGCAACAAAAGGAGGTGAATCAAATACACATATGCACTACGTGTCTTTTATGTTGACAATATATATTTTATGAGTCCGGACTCGGGATCCTTAATACAACATTCTCGACTTTATTTTCACGATATGGATTATTATTGTATTAATATATATTTTTTAAGCGTGATTGGTTATTTTAAATAATAAGAATTTATTTTTTATTAATTCAAATTTTAATTTTAATTCTTATTTATCTCCGAAATTTATTAAAAGATATATTTATTTGTAAGGTTATAGATGAATATATTCTAAAATATATATATATGTTTTCTATACGTACGGAAGGTTAGAGCAATTATCGTTAAGTATTTGAATTTATAATTTATGTTATATGGTCAACGATAAATGTATATAACATATTTACCGAATTTAATATTTATGATAAGGTAAAACGTACTCTAAAATATTAAAATTGTATTTTAAATGCAATAATAATAATTGAAGAGTAATGATAGGTATACCAAAAATAATTTCGATTTTTTTCTAAATTACGTGACATGATATATGATTTATTTTGATTTGTGTATGCATATACATTATGTATCTCATATTATTATTAAAAAAGTATCGATCTTTCGGAAATCTCAAAAATAGGAAAGTGTGCCAACTTATTATTTGGGATAATTTTTAAAATACGTAGCATTCCTCGTAATTGAATTGTATATTGACAAAAAAAAAAAAGTAATAAGAGCATGAGTAGCGCAGGGACGAGTGGCTACCTCGCGACAAGCAAAATGACTTGTCTTCTTATTTTACCGTATAAAGTGTCCACGGACACCATAGTATGCCAGCCACTTTCTTCTTTTATCTTATTTTATTATTTCTTTTTTACTTTTATTTTAGAATTTATATTTTTTTCTTTTTAATTATAATACAACAATTTTATATAATTAACTTTTTAATTATATTATATAAAAATATTTTAATCTAATATAATAAATATGATAAAAAGATAAATATTTTATTAAAATAAATTATACTAATAAATATATCTTCATTTTAAATGTCCATTGCAAAGTGTAGCTACCACTGGACTATATACTAGACAAATTTGTCCAAAGGACACCAGCGGACACCATGTGTTTCAGTGGCATGTAATTAAGTATACTGCCGCATACCCATATGGCCATATCGGACCAACCCAAACATGAAGCATCGTAAGTAGGTAAAGACGGGATGTACTTTCCAATCCGTACCCTTCTATCTATTTTCACTACACCATGAGTGCTCATAGACAATATTTTTAGAAAGCGTTGCACTGAAAATATTATCATAGGAATTTTTGGTCTTTTTGCAACACTATTAAAATAATATTGCATTAGATAAAATTTCATGTTTTGCATATTACTCACGGCATTGCAAAGAGTGCAACACTAACGGATGGTGTTGCATTAACTATTTTTTATTTTTAATATTTGCTAGTGTGGCAGTGGACCAATGCTTACATGGCGGGTGGGATCCACCAGTGGGCCACTACCGCTGACGTGGCAGTGAGACCCACGCTGATGTAGCATGTGTGGGGCCCACGTTTATTAATGTGACAACGGGTCCCGTGATCACGTGGCATGTGGTCTCACTCAAAAGCACTGCATTTAATATTGTATCGTTGTATTTGATTTTTAAGTGTTGCCTTTGTATTTTCTAGTCTTTATATAGTACTCCCTCAGTCTCACCCAATTGTTAACGTTTGGGAGAGTAGGTCCGGCACACATTTTAAGGTGCATATAAAGTATAGTTTAATAACTTAATTTTTAATTTTTTTTTTCAAAATAAAAATTTAATGTGGGAAAAAAAAATTTAAAATAAATTATGGAACTATACTTTATATGCACCTTGAAATGCGTGACAGACCTTCTCTCCGAAACGTTAACAATTGGGTGGGACGGAGGTAGTAATTAGTATTACCCGAATGCTGAATCTATTTTTTATAAATTGTTTTTCGATGATCCAACCGTACGGATGTTAATATCTGACTATTTCGGTGGTGTGAAATTTTTTTAAAAATTTTCCAGATTTATTCTGTATGATTTTATAATAGTCAAACATGTCAGACTAAAAGTTCCCTTTAAGAAGTCTTGTGCTGAAAACTGAATCTATTTTTTATAATTATTTTTCGACGATCAAACCGTACGTATGTTAATATCTGAATATTTCGATGGTGGAAATATTTTTGAAAAATTTCCAGATTTATTATGTGTGATTTTGTAATAGTCAAACATGTCAAACTAGTAGTTCCCGTTAACTAGTTTTGTTCCGAATGCTGAATTTATTTTTTAAAATTCTTTTTCGACGATTCAACCGTACGGTTATTAATATCTGACTATTTCGGTGGTGTGAAGTTATTTTAAAAAAATTCCAGATTTATTCTGTGTGATTTTATAATAGTTAAACTAGAAGTTCATTTAACTAGTCTTGTGCCAAATGCTGAATCTATTTTTTTTAAATTCTTTTTCTACAATCCAACCATACGGATGTTAATATCTCACTGTTGACGTGGCACATGGACCCACAGCTGATGTGGCACCGGTGGGCCCCACGGCTGACGTGGCACATGAGGAGGCCCCGCTACTAACGTGACACTAGTGGGCCCCACTGCCCAGATTTGTTTCAACTTCATATTTAAAACAACACTAAATTTTATTGCATTTATATATCAACGGTGTTGCATTATGACCAATAGTTTTAGTGGTGTTACATTAGACAACAAAAGTGTTGTATTAGAGGTCAAAGACAATGACAGCAGATGCAACACTGAAACAATGTTGCCTTTCTCGATTTCGGGCCTAAACCAACAACATTTGGCATATAAGATAACATCATAGAGCATTGTATACGAACACTTATGGCGTAGTGTTTTCGTCATTCCCTCTAATTTTATTTATTTCTCGGCTCTCGCTATTAATATCCCAATAGGAAATACATTTCTTGTTAATATAAAAATATAATTACTGCCTTTTGGTGAGACTAGATGTCTATAATTGAGATGTTCATTCCACAATCCACAATTCTAATATCTAAACAGACGGGAAAATTAAACACAACTTTTGGCGTTTGAGACAGAAGTTGCTTATATTTGGTAAATATATGACATTTTGCGCTTATTTATGATAAAAATGTTAGACATGTATACTTGGATGACCGAATCAGTAGACCATAATACTTGTGAGTTGAGACAATTATGACGCCAAGAAGTTTTGTAAGATACTGTGCTCCTTTAAGAAAGGAATAGGCTCAATTGTTCCAAAACATTTTTAAATGTACACGTGTATCATATTAATTGATTAATAAATATAATAGAATTTTATCTATGAATATAAACTCACTAAGTAATATTTATCAAATTCATATCCGAAAATACTTTTAAAAAAATATTTGTTGAAATTTACGAAATCTTACTCTTTTCGGTCAATTTTAATTGACTTTTCTGAAAAACAATTTCACTCCATATACTCATTCATCTATTTTCTTTACATAATACAAATATTTTTGTAATTAAATATTTCAATTTAAAATTTATAAAAACACTCTTATACTTTTAGTTTTGTATTGATTTTTTTTTTAATTTCAAAAGTTACTATTTTAATAATTAGAGCTAGTATCATATTAATTAATTGCATATATTAGAATAGTGTTAATATATAATTTGAATGATAATTATATTTACATTAATTACTAGTAATAGTACTAATACTATAATAAATAAATGGGTTATTTTAAAAGTTTATTTATAAAATTATATTGGAAGTAAATAGTAAACATACATTATTAAACATACATTATTAGACATTTTTTTTATATAAAAATGAATGCTAATTTGAGACTGAGAATGTAAAAAGATAGATATTACTTATTCTTATATATTTCCTCCTAATGTTAATATTTAGGATATATAACTACAATAGTTTAATTAAAAGGTTTATATCAGAGTGATCATTTATTGAATTCAAAATTTTCATTTAGACAATTCATTTACCTGGAATTTTATTTAAATAATTGAAATGTACATATATATTACACGGTTAATGGAGACTTATAATTTAATGGAAATGAGAAATGGTTAAAAATTTAAAACTTTCTTTGGTTATAAATCATTAATTATTATTTTGACATGTGCATACATGTTACATGATGACTACAATGTTAGAAAGATGAAATACCAGTTTCAAAATTAATGGAAATGTCGATGCAATGTAAATGCACATATCAACAATAACAACCTTTTGTTTATAATTTAGCAAAAATTTAAAAATTTAAATTTTTTCATTAAATTGTATTTCGCACGTTAACAGCATAATATATACGTGGATTTTAATAGTTTAAATGGATCTCGGTTTAAATAAATAGTCTAAATGAAAAATTTGAGTGTAATAAATAATCACTTTGATATAAAATTCATTAAAAAAATATGTGTGAGTGAGTGATATTTATAAATTTTAATTAAGAAAATAGTTTTCCTTCATTTCATTTTAGTTATTTTTTGGAAATTTTTTTTACCTAATACTAATTGTACATCTCTTTGTTTAGTACATAATTAATAATTTTTTAAAATTATTTTATTTGATTGTCATTTTACACGTATAAATGTATTTAATATGGATATAAATAAAATTTATTATATTTAATTTTTCCTTGGGTAGAATTTTCAAAAGAGACTAGAAGGAAATATTATTCAAAAAGTATACTTGATATTATAAAAACAAAATGTTACAGTAAGAAACAAAGGAACGCAAGAGTTAATTAATTAAGTAGCTGAGTCGAGTTGAGTTATAGTAGTAATTAGTTGACTGAAAAGGGAATGAAACAAACTTAGAGACGAATCATTTGACTCGAAAAGCTACGTTGGGATCGACTTTATAGAGAACTGTAGGTCCGTTGAAAACAAACCCATAATAAAGAACGGCACCCCTAATAAACCCACGGAATTTGTTAAAAAACCAGGGAATTTGTTAAAAACAAACCAGGGATTTGTAAAGCAGGAGGAGAAAAATCAAACCAAGACCGCTAATTTTGCATCGGAATTGACTTGAATTAACGAAAATTCTGAACATTTATTTATAGTATATTTTAGATTATTTTATTTTTTACTTCAATTCATCCCAAACAAATATAATATGAGAATCAAAAGATAAATTAGTGAAATGTTACATACATCTGTACATGTATACATATACATATCTATGTTAAATTATGGCGCTGGTTGCGAAGGCAGCTAGATGGGGAACAAGAGCTAAAGGAGCGGTGGAAAACTTTTTATATTTATAGTTGTAGCTAATTAATGTCCGAAAAAAGTAATTTCAAAAATTATAAGAAAACAAAAATAAATAAAAAATCTGCATTTCTAATATTCTTGGCCATGCAAGCTCTAGGAAAGAGCTAGTTGCATTTCACAATTGCATAATGCATGTATTGATAACTAGCTAGGTAGATTCCGTGTGCATTTCTAATATTCGTGGCCATGCAAGCTCTAGGAAAGAGCTAGTTGCATTTCACAATTGCATGATGCATGTATTGATAACTAGCTAGGTAGATTCCGTGTTTTTGCCGCGGCAAAACAGATAAGAGCAAGACAGTACTCTGTATATTATGTGCCTCTTGTTATCTGCATCTCTGATCTTTGTTTTTTGCGATTAAATACGAAAAGGTACTACAACAACTCATGCATTCAACTTGCATTTTCTTCACCCTTTTGTTGCTTCCTGAGATGTGTCAATGCAGCTAGCAGAAAACACATTCGGGAAAATTAGACCAGGCAGTCGTTTCGTGTACTTTCGTGTTTTTTGTACTCGTAGCTGAAACAAAAAAATGACCTGAAATCATTTCGTGTACTTATTTACCAATCCGAACACGAAACTTTCCGTGAACACGAAACCCGAAATAATATATATCGATCATTGACTTCCCACTTGCTCAGTTACCCACTGTCCACTCCTTGAAATTGTTATAATATATGTTTTAAAAATATATATTATGTATATAATATATATTATGATATAAAAAATAAATAATATATATAATATATTTCGTGTATTTTCGTGTACCCAAAATGAAAACCCATATCCGACACTAAATTTATCGTATAATTTCTTGTTCGTGTAATTTCGTATTTCGTGTATTAAAAATCAAAATCCATAACCATTTTTTTTGTGTCGTGTTCACGTGTCAAATTGTCGGGCCTATGGAAAGTACTAGGCCAATCGGAAAGTACTAACAAAAACTTTCTCGATCCCTAACTAATTAATTTAAATCAAATCAAATATATCCGGTACATAGATATTGATTTAAAATATTTTTGAAGTAATATTAGTACTAATAATAGCAGAAATCGTCTTTTTTTTTCTCATTAGTAGTAGATTTTTTGGTTATCGATTTTAGAAGTTTAGTTGAACAAGTCGGACCTATTTTTAAATATCGAAGAGACCAGCCCTTCAAATGTATTAGAAAGATCAAATTGAAGATATTGAGCAGGAATGATTCCAAAGCTGTTACTTTGAATGAAAAATGTTTTTACAACTTAATTATGTTAATGACATGTAGGCCAAAAGAATGATGTTTACAACTTTAATTATGATCTATAACACTTGATATAATTGACCTTAAAGATGCAAAATATACTATATTGAAAAGGAAAAAAAAGAAGAGAAATAATAAAAATGACAGAAGGATACTGCATATATGGTTTGTGCAAGATGATTAGTAAGTAAAAAAATTACTATAGCTTTATGATAAGCAAGTAAGCTTCTAACATCAAACCCATTGAAACATCCAAGTGTCAAATTTGTGCTTTGTTTATGACATTCTCAAGATTAGTGAATCTAGATCAACTAAATTCCCATAACTAAAATCACAAAAAGTTGATTTCCACTAATGTTTTGTATTTAATAATGAGTTTGTGGATATATAGCCATATATGCATATATAGATTAAGTGGGGCCGAGGTTCATATTGTGCACTGGCACCAGAATTTATTTGCTTTTCAAAAGTGTAATAATATTCTATTATAGCAGTGTAGGTGGATTATATCATGATTCACGGGGAGCTATTTTTGTGCTGGAAGTGGACTTTTAAGTGTCAAATTATGAATAGTGGTTAGCAATAAAATATGCATCTCTTTTGTCCCAGGATAATTAAGTAATTAATTACTCACAAGCTGGTCATAATTATTAACTAGATACAGGGGTCGTTTGGAGTTTCTTAAACTTAAAGTAAGTAATTTATTTTATTTTTATTTTTTACATATTTTTATATTTTTTTTAAAGATAAATATTTATTTTAGAATTTTAAAACCAAAATTATTTTCAAAATAAAAAATAAGTTATTTATTTTAAAAAAAAGTACATACATCCCTACTTTTTTTTCCAGAAATAAGGACTTGTTTCCGCACAAAAAACTGTTGCCAAACACCCCAATATTCCAGCAGGTATAAGTTGTTTTTGAAATGTTATAGCCACCTCGTGGCTTTTGGCGCGGTGATAATTCAAAAAGTTACGTACAAATTAAAGTTGATTTATAATATCAAATAATAACAGAGTAAAATGCTATGAAGTACAAGAAGATGGAATTTGTACGCAAGAGGCTAGTTTAAATCTTATTTAATAGCAGCGGCAGCGCCACCAGTAAAATTCTGTCAGCATGACAAATGACATATTTACCAGTATCCAGCCGGCTCCAAAACTCAAATGGCTTATTTATGTGTCATCCAAAGAAATTAAAATATTTTGATCAGAAAACAAGATTAGCCAAAACATCGCATAAAGTTCAAATTTCCTTTTTGCACATCACCCATTTTGCAAATATTAAACACAAAGAAAGAACGACATCAACTCCTTATATAGTACCCGTTTGGCTGAATTTATAAGTTGAGAATAAGTGCTTATTTCGAGAAAAAGTTAGTATGCATGTACTTTTTCTGAAAATAAGTAACTTATTTTCAATTTTGAAAATCATATTTGGTTTTAAAATTCTAAAATAAATATTTATTTAATTTTTTTTTTGAAAATATGTAAAAAAAAATTAAAATAAATTACTTATTTTAAATTTAAGTCCAGCCAAACGGGGGCCATAATAAGTACAGTATATATTTCAACAGATTTGGATCTTCTGTAGCTACATGTGTAACTAATCACATTCAACATATATGCATCGGACTAAATTACACTACTATAAGCACGGCAGATTATAAAAGAATGATATATATATATATATACTGTATACATATATGGTGTGGTGACTGGTGAGAGCTTTGACAAATGACATTATATAAAATGCAATTTTACGTAGAATAGATTTTTCTAATTAATTACGGGTGCTCACAAACTTATACTAAAAGCGTGAGTGGCTAGGAGAAGAACTTAATAGGATCATATACTAGTTATAATTAATTTTCGTATTCATATTAAATTATGAGAATATTAAATGTGGAAGGATTCGAACTTGAAAAATCTCTCCTAATTTGAGCTCTATATTATAATAAGTTATGGGTTCTCCTAATATTTCCAAGGCGGTAGAATTAAGCTAGTTCAGCAAGGATCATGTAGATCCATCAGGTCGCATTTGGTTGTTCCCCCTCTTCTGGTTGTAAGCTCTTATGGTTCATTTACATTAAAAAGCGGACATTTATTTTTATATATTTATGTATATATAAATGAGTTGGAAAAGAATTTCTACGGGCCAAAGAATACCAGGGGTAATCTGTAGTAGTTTGTGAATTAAAAACCAGTTCCAAAAAGGCAAGTTGATCAATTGTGTTGCAAGCAAAAGCTTGTTGGTGTTTTGTCTCATATATGATGTATACAAAAAATATATATTGTGTAAATATTCAAAATCAACGTAAATGCCTCCCATATTGTATCCCCACATTACACCAAATGAATCAGCTGCTAGCCTACTACATTATGGGCACACTACCAGATTTTAAGCAAAACAGTCTGTTTCATTGAATTATACATCAATAGTTTACTAATAGTTTTTGTGGTTTTGATATATATATAAATCTATCTAATGATTTTTGGAATTTAACCAGACTTCTAATGCGACAATATGGGATGGGATTTGAAAACTCCATGCATAATTACACACACAGGCAGAGAGAGAGACAGAAGAGCAAGTTGCTGCCCTACATTAGATTTTTGTGTGGTTGATTAAAATTCGTTGGTGGAAGCCAACTGCAAAAAGCTACTTTTTCTAGTGATTCCACATAAATTTGAATAGACTAACATTATAAATTTAGAGTTTAAATTCACCGGGGAATCACAAAATTGTGGGTATTAAAACGATTTTGCAGTTTTTTAGTGATTCTGCAAAATTTTCTGGTAGTACACCCAAAATTTTATAGTTTTCTGCAATTTTGTAATATATTTTCATCCTTCTCACTATTGTATGGTTTCATTTTCATCAAATTATACACATTTGTTCGAAAATATAACATGAAATACGTAGATATTTTGTAACAGATAAAAACTATCTGATTTATTTTATAAATAATTTACAAATTTTCTTAATTAATTAATTTAACTAATTCCGAATGGATGCTGATTAATTTAAACAATTACACTGTTCTCATCAAGTTGGAAGAACTGCAATTTAGTTAAAGGCAACTCATCATGATGAGCGATTATTAATAACCATCTATTTGTGGTTTTTATAGCGGATAAAAAAAAGTCGTAGGCCAGTTTAGAACTGCAGATAGGGTGATCTAATCCCATAAATACACATCAAAAACTTGATTTTAATATTATTCATTATAAAAAATTACGAATAAATAGATACACTAAGCGATTATGAGAGATCAGGATTCTACATGATGTTAATAGCCAGCTTTGACTAGTACACTACTGCATGCATTAATGCAACAATCAAAGACATAAAAAAGTTGGTCAATATGCCACCATTTGTACATATTATTATATTGCAATCACTTTTCCCTACAAATCATTCTCTGAGTTCACAGTTAATTAAGCTCATGCTAGCTAGCTGGTTCTCTCGATATAGATTATACTCGTGGAACATGTTTGTTTCATGATATTATAATCATATTCATTCATTATAATTTTTCACTATTATCCTAAGTATTATAATTCTTTAAATTATTCAATACTATGTTTGTTCCGAAAGATTAATTTGAGAATTGAATTATAATCTTTTAAATTATAATTCTATATTTGTTTTGAGTGATTAACATATTAATTGAACTATTATCCTTTAAATTTTCTAATCCTTTGTTTGTTTGACATTGTATTATAATGAAGAGATTATAATCCTTTAAAAAATGACTTGTTAGAGAGGATTAAGTAATACCTCCTTCAACCAAGTATTAGAGAGAATTATAATCATATACTCTATTACATGAAAACAAACAAGTGATTAATATTTTAAAGGATTGTAATCCTTGATCTAATTCCAAATAAGTTTTTATAAAACAAAAATATGATTAAAATTTTTAAAAAATTATAGTCATTTTAATTTATAAAACAAACATGACCCTATAGTATAAATTATAAACCTATATAGCATCTTTTAAAACAATACGTATACTGCATGGACAGTCAGCACACGTGAGTCGTCTAACTAATACAGCAGATTAGGGGTGAGCAAAAAACCGAATTGAAACCGAAACCGAAACCGGTGAAAACCGAACCGAAAAAAACCGAAACCGAAACGGAACCGGCAGTTACGGTTTTTGATTTTTAAAAACCGAGATTTTCGGTTCCGGTTCCGGTTATAGGTCAAAACCAAACCGAAAAAATCCGAACCGAACCGATCATTAAAATAAATAAATTTATTATTATATATATATATATATATAATTTAAGTATTAAATTTCCCTAGAACATAGTTTTTTCAATTATATTTCATATTACAACATCAACTATACTAATAATGAATGTGGGAATATGACAACCCCTTTACAACATTTTATTCATCTATTTTCCAATTAAAAAGAATATAATCAGGAGTAAACATCATTAGACATGATTATGTGCTTTTTAGATTGCATACTACGATAAAAGACATTCACATTTTGTTGATTCAACCTTAAAATTTGATTGTTAAAGTTTCTTACCTTTCTTTTGTAGTGTTATTATGCAGAATGTGATCAAATATTTGATTTAAATTATATATATTTTTCATTTTTATTTATTCGATTTTTTAACCAAAACCGAACCGATAAAAATCAAACCGGTCTTTTTAAAACCGAAACTGATGGTTCGGTTGCAGTTGCGGTTTTCAATTTTTAAAACCGAAGATATGCGGTTCCGGTTCCGGTCAAAAACCGAACCGAACCGCACCGCGCTGACCCCTACAACACATGCATGAACGTACATACAAGGTACCTTCGCAAGGATGGATCATATAAATATTTTAAAAATACAAGTCAAGAAAAGTTTAAAAAATAATATGCCAGCTTGTTTAGGAGTTAATTATAATGCTTTGGTTTAAATTAAGTCAAATTAAGTTAATTTATCTCATAGTTATCTTATTATCTAAGCAATTTCGATACAAAAAGTGCATGTAGCCAACAAGAGACGATACGTTAATTTTGGAGAATTAAATTTGGAATTGTAATTTACTCACTAATTTCAGTACGGAACGTGAACGACTTGGGATTGTCAAACTTATTTTGCTAACAATTTATGTCTATAATTAATACAGTATTAAACTTGCTTGTAATTTACATTTATGTTTTACTTAATTGGTGGAATAGGATCACGTTGTCCGAATAACATCAATCCTTATAAAAATTGTTGAACTGAACTAGGCATTAAGAAATAAATTAAGTGTTTCTATCATTTTAATATAATCCAACTACGTAAGTGCAAGTAAGAATAGACTTAATTAGAATTACGAATTGTATTAATTTTAAATAAATTATATATATAAAATCTAAAATTGTCAATTTGAGTATGTTGTAATTCTTTCTCTTCAATGGGTAAAGGCCAGAAAACCCACAACGCAAAGAACCATCCTTAATTATATTATTCCTTTTTTATATATTTTTAATAAATTTATAAGGTATAAATATTCATTTAATATTGTCACACAATTCTAGGGGTGAGCATTCAGTTCGAATATCCATATACCGAATGAATAAATTCGAAATAATTTAATTTGGATACCGACCCGATAAAATATGATTCGGTATTTGAAATGCATATTAGATTATTTTGGAATATCAATTTTTTTTCCGGATTTTTGGATTATCCAAATTATCCGATAAATTCGAATTAATTTATTTAAATAATATTATATATTATATTCTCTTACATACATTTTAATTGTAATTGTGATTTATACAAGATAAACAATATTAATATATAAATCTTATCTTTTTATTATATCTTTATCAAATATATCTTATCTGTATTCATGATTTCGTAGAGTCATGATTTACTCAATGGAGTGATTAAATTATTATTTATTTTATTATAATTTTGGTAAGTTCATGATTCCTTATTTTATTTCATCTAATGTCTAATCAAATTTAAGAGACACAGTGTTATATTCAGACTTAAAATGATTATTTAATTTACAACATTTTACTTGACAATACTTTATCGTCATTTTTGTGCTTTTTTGGTAATTTTGGAATCCTAACCAAATTAAAATTTTCGATTCGGTTTCTGACCGAAAATAATTCGATTCGGTATTTGGATATGAAATTTTATTTATTTGAAAATTTGGATATTCATATTAATTTTGGTTCGATAACCAAATTCCGGAATGCTCACCCTACACAATTCGAATTCATTTAAAAATTAAGTTGAATTATTTGCATTAAAAGGATTGAAAATTTTGAACTCCTCGTATGTGGCTCTCGATCCACCACAAATGCTTTGGAACCTAGTTGAGTTATTATATTTGGTTCACTGATTTTTAAGTTAGAGAAATAAACTCGTAGGCACATAAACTTGGTTACATAGGTATCACATGGTCACTTCATAATCAACTTGTAATTATTAAATGTTTTAATTTTTAAAATCAAGTATTTAATTATTAATTATATATCGGTAGACCAAAATTTGGTCTTACTAATTTTATAATTTTTTTGTCAGACCAATTTTATAATTAAACTTACTTATAATATATAATAAATACAAATTTTCTAAAAATTATATTCATAAATTATATTTATTGTATTATATAATTCAATTTTTAATTTATAAAACTATCAAAGTTTTTTTTTATTTTTGATACACGAAACACGAAAATACATGAACACGAAAGTAAACGATAAATTTAGTATCGGATATGGGTTTTCATTTTGGGTACACGAAAGTACACGGAAATATTTCATTTCGTGTTCAGATTAGAAAATAAGTACACGAAATGGTTTCAGGTCGGTTTTGATTTTAGCTACGAGTACACGGAAACATGAAAGTAGACGAACCACACGATTGCCGGGTCCAGTTTTTTTGCTTACTTTTATTTTCATTTTCAGGAGTGTGCAACTCTACTAGACGAGATAATTATGATGTTCTAGGTGTGCCAAAAGATGCTAGCCGGGATGAAATCAAGAAGGCATTTCATGCTGTGTGGATATCTTTCATTCTAAAGGCTTATTTTATCTTTCGTCTTCATTCAAGTTTTTTGAATTTTAGCCCGTAATCTCAAGAAGAAAAAGCTAGATGAGGCTAGAAACCAGTGTAACAAGACACTTCTAATTTGGTTATGGGGAATTTTTCCTACCTTGAACATTTGTGAGTGCGTATGTATCAATAGTCTGACCAAGTACATATATTTAATTGAACATTGTGCAGCTTGCTAAAAAATATCATCCAAATGCAGAATATGACATGGTAACAACTTCGGTTCTAACTTGCTCAGGCTGAGCTTTAACTTTTTGAGGTGGAGGATGTAGACCCGGAGGCCTGAATAGTATGTATAATAAATATACGTAGACATATCTATACATACTATATATACATCATATAAATAGCAAAATACGGTTTGCTGTTGTGCTAGCCATTTTTTAACTTTTACAAGTGTTGCTACTAACAAAGGT
Organism: Oenanthe sinensis; assembly: GCA_028671895.1. Classification (NCBI taxonomy): domain Eukaryota; kingdom Viridiplantae; phylum Streptophyta; class Magnoliopsida; order Apiales; family Apiaceae; genus Oenanthe; species Oenanthe sinensis. Next base: position 1,367,697 of record CM053814.1, on the reverse strand, counting down.
TTTGACAATTTACATGAAAGTGAGGCTCATTGTAGGATTACCTGATATTCAGGTTATATGAATGGTCACACTTCGGGTGCAACATAGCCTGTTAAATCAAAATTACATACACAAATATATATCGATATAAGCATCTTTAATTTTAAGAATGAGAGGAATCACTAAACAGTATTATTATATTTGAATATAATTAGGGCTTCACAATTATAATTGTCTTTCTCTTTCGCCTTTTATTTAATTTTTAGGGTTTGCCTCAATTTGTAAGCTTCCTAATCTCAATTTAGTTTAGTTTGTTTTTTTATTGGTTAATATTAGGTAATACATACATGTATATGCATATATAACTTAAAAGTATTTGATTTTTTTTTTGAAATAAACTAAGAATTTTATTCAAGCCATATCAAAATTACAAATCTCACCCAAATGTGTAGGAGGAGACGTGAAAATCACAAAGCAATTACTTAAACAAGGCATTTTAGCTAGTCCATGAGCTACCTCGTTAGCTTGCTTTCGAACAAATTTAACACTAACACTAGGCATCAACTGAGTACAAATCAAATGAGGACAAAATGTATAGGACGAATGGAATACTAATTATCCGGTACATCAATAATTTCGGGTACATTTCTATTTGAAAAACACAATAAAAACTTACATAAAAAAAGTATGTTCGAATATCTCATGATTGTGCAAATAATGGAGCCCATCATGTGATTTCTAGGAGCCCATTATGTGTTTTGTAGGAGCTCATATTGTCGTATATTTGATGGGCCTGATGGCTAAACATATGATATGATATTAGAGAAAAAAGTCCATCAGGTTAACTTAGGAAATTTTCCTGAGGTATTTAAAAAATAAGTTTTGAATTTCACAACTAATTTTTTGTGTTAATACAGTGCCTTCGTAAACTTTCCTGATGGTAGGAAATGCAGTTCTTGTGTCGTAAATTATCATATCAGAAACGCAGATTATACCATTCTTTTCCTCGATGTAATTCAAATTACCTCGTTTAGCTCAAGTTTTTTATAATCTGTATCAGTAAAAGTAGCTAAATTTCTAACAACAAATTATAACTAAACAACTTGTTCTGATTTACCTCTTTCTCTTCTATACATGTGACAGGTTAGATGTCGATAAATCTTTTTACATGAACAATGACCTCTTATGAAGATTTGGAGCGACAGTGTGTCCCGGTGCTTAAACTCCCATTCGGAAGAACGAAATGAAGATCACAATCCATATGCAACGTAATTTTAACCGAATTAACAACCCATGCTTTCCACCTAGTCTTCGTCGTCCCTTTCAACTCCAATAACACCGTATTTTTCATCAAAGACGATTGCACATAATCTCGATACACACTCCTTAAAGGAATTTGCTCAGACTTAACTAGGTAAAAAAACTCGAGGGAATCGTTTTTCTTTACATCAAATGGTTGATTCACAAGCTTAGCTATTTGTAGCCCGTGCAAGGCAAGTATCAACTCTAATCCGGAAAATTGAACATGCTTCTTGATATTCCCATTCTTCGCCTTGATAACTATACTGACCTGCACATCAAGAATTCCACGCTGATTATAATCAAATTTGTCCAAATTAGCATTTGAAACGCTGATGGAGGGAGTTGTCGGATGGATTACTAGGTAACTTATGATCACAAAGATGCCAACAGTGATCACTGCGACAGCAACAATGGCACAGATTATGGCAGCAAACCAGATTATAGGATTGGTGCGACGTTGAGGGCCTAATGCAGGTTTAGGCATTGGGGAAGTAGAGGTTTTTGTTTGTGCTACAACACACATTAAGAATAAATTACAAGGCCAGAAGAGTCTATGGACCTTTTTCTTTAGCTCTTTATGTAATTCCTCTGCCCCATGGCAAAGAATATACCTTCTGCTCCCACATTTTTCACATTTGCACCCTAGTCTACTACTTATTTAAATCAAGATTTATATCTCAGCTTAAATAAGAGATGCATGAAAGTACAAACTGCGAAGAAATATGTAAATCGTTCTTAATTTTAATATAAACGACACATGATCGAGCTTTAAGAATCAAGATTAGCGATAACTTCAAGTTTAACACCTTAGTTATGTAGCCTAAGACACACCAAAAGCGCACACACACATATATATACTCTTACAAATGGGACTTATCAAGGCTATCAACTGTGGGATTAATGCAACTTTAATTTTGTTCTTCTCAATGGTAGTTGTCAAGAAAGGATTTGGTATATTACTTTCTTAAAGTTGAAGGAAAACTATAAAATTTTGATCCTCTCCCTTTCTCTCTTTACCTTAATTTGTGTTACTTTACACAAGAAGCATAGCATCGTAAATTTTTTTATATATTATTTAAAATAGAGAAAAATGTTCTTGATAATGATCTCAGGGAATTTTGTATGTAAATATTAATGATAATTTTATTATTTTAAAGTTCACCTCCTATAATTATAAATATGCCCTCATGCATTTGTATGTAAATTTCTTTTAACTTAGATAGTTATCAAAGGTCACCCTTGGAATATGAACCCTTTAAAAATAAGTCTAGTTTGTTTCCTGCGATAAATAACTTAAATCATATAATTAAACTGACTAATGACTATAATAGATTTTCACATATAGGCATGTATCCCAAAACCTGGGGGTCCAGCGGGTACATTTCAAGGATACTTTTTAAAGTTGGCTGATCCAAAACTTATCTTTAATAAAAGTTTGTGATAGTAAGGCCGCTCATTCTTTTCCGACTGCGGAGGAAACTTATGGCCCATACTTTTGTAGGGCTGAAAACGAATCAAAGTATATCTACCAATATTTCTATTGTTTGGATTGTTGGAGTCCGAATTAGTATTATAAAAAGCGGAAATCCGAACTAATTGGTGGAGGCACTGAACATGAATTAATCGAATAATTGAGAATTAATCGGATCATTAATCGGGATCAATTTAATATTATTTTTTATATATAATTATTTTGTATACATAGTATAGATTTGAGAAACTATATAATAAATTTTTAAAATAAGAGAGAACAAATTTACAAGTTAAATAATTGAATTTATTATAAAATAATTTAAATATATATTTTTTCTAAACTTTGACTGATTAATCTGATTTTTGACCGATTAATCCGATTTTTGACTAATTTTTACAAAAAACGATTTTTAAACCGATTAGTATAAAATTAGTTCGGAAAGGCGCACTGAACAGCGATTAAGAATTCATAAATACTCATTTGGATTTGGTTTTAATTTATATTACTCCAATTTACTTTTGATAAATATTTATATATGATATTAGTATGTTAATTAAATTCTTTATAGAATTAGGTTAGTGAACAATCTGTAAAACAATCAATATTTATGAATCTAACTACTTTTTATATTCACAAATCATAACTTCACGAAATATTAATAGGTATTAATATAGGGGGGGGGGGGGAAATCATTTTTACAGAATAATTACGTAAAATTATACAAGTTAGATTTATGAACAATAAATTACATTGAAGTCTCCGTTAAATAATAAATCGAATTTTTTTAAATACAAATTCCACCAAAAAAATGGTATTAATTAATAGTATTCATAAATCACAACTTTCCTAAATCTGATTTATGAGTGGCATATCTGTAATTAACATCAAACCTCTGACTAATCTACTAGTGTCACATCCGTAATTAAGATCAAATCCAGGTCCTATTTAAATTACTGCCACGACTTAAACCATTACCAAACTAGTTTAGTTAAACTAGCACAACTAGTCCAACAACCTCCACGTGTCCGTATCTTATTCGATTTTTCCAACTATATATACCTGTCTTCCTCCTCTCCCTCTCTGCATATCTATCTGAATCTACACATACATCAATCTATACACACAAATTCATGTATCTATATAATCGCAGTTGCTTTGAGAAATTTGTGTTGCGGTGTTCTCTAATTCGCTTGGTGCAGGTCGGGACCATATTACACACATATACATACATACATGTATGTATAATTGTATGATGGATGTGGTCCCGCCTTGCATCAATTGAATCGGAGAAAGCTGTGAGTTGGTGAATCGGTGAACGGTGAAGATCAGTTGAATTTTTTAATTAATTTCGTTATTTTCGATAATTTCGATGTTGATTTTGTGGTGTTATCGTAATTGTTTTGATGAAATTATTTTGTATGTATAATTGATTTGTTACTAATCTGTGTTTGGATCTGCAGCTGCTGATATTGAGGTGTATATATATAGATTATAGATCTCGATTATGTTTACTAATCTAATTTGTTTGTAATATTTACTTTTAGAGGTGTATAATTGTTGTTTGCATAATATTTAATAGGTTGTTAGATATGTTAGATTATGTATACAATTTGTAAGTAAATGCGAAAACAGTTTCGTTTTAGGAAATCTGATTGATAGAATCTTCCGTGAGTATGCTCGAGATATGCTAGAAAGTAAGAAAAGCTAATCAGATTTCGTATTGTATACTATACATGAGAGCTTGCTTCGTGTTTTGATTTGAGAAATTTATGTAAATTGATCATAGGGATAAAATGTAGTTCAGAATTTTTATTGGAGGCTGGAAAAATGAGACAGTGTAGCGTGGACTGGATGTCTCTGATCTTAATTAGACTGCAATTGATTGTTTGTAATACCTTACGTTATGCTTGCTGCTATCCTACTGGTGTCATTTCCGTGGTAAATATTTAATATAATTTAGCTTGATTTTTCCAGGTCTCTCCCTTTGGACGATTTAATGGAGGTGAACTTACTATTTATATACCTTGTTAATATGTTCTAGTGTGTTTTCCAATATCATGTTTGAATTTGTATTGGAACTTAAATGAATTATAAACTATTCAATATATTTACTGTCACTTCCGAACTATATTATTATGTTTTTCATTTCCGTGTTTTACATCTACATGCTGGGGTGTTGAGATATATAGTTTAGTGGTAGTAGAAAAATGGTTACAAGTATCTAAACATTCGGGTACATTAATTTGTTAAAAAAGGTATCCAAAATGACAAAATCTAGGACTAGATTAGTAGATTACCAGTGGTTAATGACCTCACTTACCCACTAGCTACGCCACTGCTTAGTGGACATGCAATTTGCATTTGAGACTAATTATGGAAAGTGTAGGTACTAATTAGTGTCTGTGCGGATCTTTGTTGTTTTAATCTCAAATCTGATCTGCAGAACTACCTGCTCATAGAGTTGGATAATTTGTTCTTGGTTGACATGAGGTATGTGAGTTCTTCTACATATTATATGCATTTCAAGTAAAATTTGGATGATGTTTGAGGATTATGATTTGCAAATGCCTCAACCAAATGTTATGTTCATGTCAAGTCAATTTAGATGAGATCTGAGGTTTGGTATCACATATGTTATGTGACTTGGATGAGGTCTGAGGTCTGTGAATGCCTCAACACATGTTGTGTGCAGGTCAAGTACTCGAGTCAATTTGGATGAGGCCTAAATTTGTGAATGCCTCCGCACATGTAATATGACTTGAATGTGGTTTAACCGTTGAAGGTATGTGAATGCCTCAACACATGTTATTTGCAGGCAAGTGTATTTCTGTGCCAGTCCTCGATTGATATCCCTAGTAAGATTTTTGCATGTTAATGCACATCCAGATCAGAATGGGACCTTGGCAGTTGGCAAATTTGTTGAGCATTTATATTGAGAAAGAAACATTTAAATCTCCATTACAATAATTTAATTATTGGTGGTTCCAGAGAACACTCTAGTACTTATGCTTTATCATTCTCAAGTTACCGTTCTTAGTGGGGCAAAGCACGTCTTTCTGTCCTTCCATATTTCATCTTTGATGCTTATGCTTCTGGGCTCTAGCATTGGTTTGATGTCTTTTCTTGTCATATAAATATATAACAAAGTCTCATAGTTTTCCTTGAGTTCCAACCAAACCTAATATTAAGCTAGTTGTGTGCTCAATGCTCATTAAGCTTTACAGCACAAGACCCTCGCAAATCAGAATAATGTTTTGTTCCAATCTAGGAAACTTAAATTTTGTAAATGAAAGATTGACAACGATATGCATCTCATTTGCAAGAGTTTGTTTATCTCTTGCATATGCAACTGCTTTAATAGCTCTACAAGGAGTGGTCACACCTTATATTAATTCCATGTATGGTGATGGAGGCTTTAGATGACTTTTGGTGCAGCATAGTTTTCCGGTTCTCTGTCATTTACGCCTTCACTATTATTGCATACGGTTCTTTCCATACTTTTTTGTTTATTCTCAGTTTCTAGATCTTCCATTTCACATTAACATTAAAGATCATAAATTTCAGTTTTCTTCTTGTTAAAAACCACGGTTTCAAAAGAAGTAACCTGTCAGGTTTGCTGGATGATAATAATAACTCCACATATCATGAATGCAAAGGTAAGTTACCAGGACCCAATCATCCAACTTTCACATAACTATATCGGAGGATATAAAGTTTTCTGTAGTACCTACTATTAATGAACATGAACTGGTATTAGGTTCTGTAAACTCAGAAACATGCCTTTAGGTTCAATAGGAACTTCATAGCCAGTGTTCATATGATGAATTACAGACTATTTGTGCGTGGAATTTTGATGAATGGATGATATTGGGTCAAGAACTATCAAGGAACTTTCATCAGGTTGTCTGTTTTTTATCCGCCGGTATGATTAGTTGCTTAGTTACGCGAGACTCTGCTATTTTTGATGCTCTTATGTTATATTAAGTTTTCTTCTGCAATGTGTGTGATCCTTGTGCTTTCTTTTGTAGGACTAGCATAAGTGAGTGATGGTCAATACTTTTTCATAATTCAAGAGTATTTGTCCGATATTCAAGCGACGAAGATAATATCATTGCTGAAAAGGAATTATACACTGTGCCCATTCCCTAGCAAAATATTACGTGTGTGCGTGTGTGTAGGTCCTTCAGTCCTTGATATCAAAGAGATATATATACACATGACAAAGACTCCAGAAAACAAACTGGCTTGATAATGGAGTGGAAGGTAACATGGGGAGACCATTCCCAAACTTGGTATTCTCTTGACATGAAAAAAAAACAAGGAAAAGAAGCTACCCCCATAATATTCTCATTATCAAGTGTGAAGCACACTACCAAAGGTGGGGACAAAATGCGTGCCTTTTACTTGTTTGTTTTGTTCTAGCTTAGTGGGCATTTTTGTTTTCTACCAATCTACCATAACGTCTAGTTTTTCATGATCATAGCTTGGCAGGGCCAGAGGCGCCAGGGACAAACCGCTCCAATTAAAATCACACCAATGATGGTAGCGACTCCTTAGGGAGCTAGGATAGATTGATAGAATATTGCACAGAGTTTGATACCTCTTTGTTCTTTTAAATTTGTTCAAATTTTAGTCGCATGGGTCACATGGTGCGATATTATTTGATCTAATATATTGAATTTTATAAAATTTATCTGCTTGGAATTGAGATTAAAAATAATTTCGGCCAAAGTATAAGTAAAATTGCAAATTATTAGAAAGATAACATGTATTTAATTAATTTTCGCAAAACAAAAACATGTACTGTATTTATTTAATGAGTACAGTCCCCGATCACCGGCACCTTTTCAGGCGTATAAAATGAGTGCTACATTCTTTTTTATTTTAACCAGCCGCTAATTTATGTATGTTTTATTTATAAGATTAAAATGTTGGATTAATTATTTTTATGGGTATGAGCCTATCAAAAGTATGACACATATTGTGGCATGTTTTATGTATCTTGCCATCTCGGTAAACACTAAACACTCATGTCCGGTTACAAAACGGCATATATTTAGTATTTTTTTCTTTCATTAATTATTCAAACTCAGTTGGATTGTAAAATTTTACTGATCTTATTATTCGAAACTCAAAAAATTTAAGTAGTTTCTCATGACTGTGTGAAATACATTTCTGAAATCACACGAGAGTATCAAATATCTGATTCTTTAATATTATATTAAAATAATATAATAACAGTAAGTTATTTTAATTAATTTTTTTTTTTATTCTAGTAAAGATCATGCATAAAGTTAATTCTTTTCTTTTCATAAAAATAAAATCATCAAGTCAAGTTCTTGATTCAACTGACCAAGTCAGTCAAAATTTTCTCTCTTTCTTATGTGTACTGTTTATATGTATCATTACAGCGACTGCACAGGCTGCAGCAGCTATGGAGTACTATCACAGCACAACTGAATTGATTCATATCATAGAAATTCCCGGAATATAGTAACTACTTTAGAAATAATCCGAATGGTTTATTTAAATTATTGTTAAATAATTTGAATCCTAGATCATTTTAAATTTTGATTCGAAAATTATTTTAATAATTGTATTTTGTGTGTTGCAGGGTCCCACATGACGGGTGGGTCTGTGGGAGCCTTGTCAAAGTAGCACCGAAATTAGAATCCCCATAATTTTTTTTAAAACTATGCTTAATATCTCAAGATTGATATATAAACTTCAGACAGTTCACAACTACTCCATCATTCATAGGAACATATAGAGTACTAGTAGACTAGTAGTATTTTCTAAATAAATAAGTAAATAACCTCTAAAAAACTCACAATTCTCTTTCTTTTTCATTGCTGCCTACTCCCATAAGAAATCAATGCGAGTTTATTACTTTTTTTTTGTACTAGATTCACCTTCACTTTTTTTTAACACACCCCCTCTCTGTACATTATGTGTGTGTAACTTCACATTGACTGGCAGCTCAACAGAACAAAATCTTATCAACAATGCTACTACTGAATAAAAACTCAATCTTTTCCACAAGCTAAGTCAAGTTTCTGCCATTGGATCAGAGGTATGTTCTTTCATATTATGTTTATACACTTGTTATTTAGCCCATGTTCGACCAAGACATTATAAATTAGTTATAAGTTGAAAAATACATGCATCAGTTTAGTAGTCGACATGTTGTCATTGGTGTGCACATGTATGTATATGTAATATATATGCATATTGCCTTCTTGCCTCTTGGTTAAGTGTGTATCTTTATTTTGTAAGTTGTTATAGAAAGAGGTGAATATGCAAGGACACTTTATTGTGTCATATCATTCTGAGCATCAAGGTTATCCAACTCAGATCTTTGTTTCTATATACCAGCTAGCTGCTGCTTCTAATTTGTTCTTATTCTTGCTTTTCTATGTACTATTAATTCAAGCCTGCATTCTTTCTTTTTCTTCATTTGCTTCTATATTGCAAATGCTCTTCTTTTCTTCCTGTTATGTGTAGTATAGATCCTTCAAATTTGTTCACTGGAACAGGGAAACTATTTTTGTCTTTCATTCTAACCTCTCTCTGTTTCATGTTGAGTCACTTTTTTTTTTACACCCAGATGAGCTATTTTTTTATTGTAACTTGAAATTAATATTGTGCAGGGATGGTTAGCATTATTTCTCTTATCTACAACTACTTTATATAATATATGTTTCCTTCCTAATCTGTACTTATTTATCATTACAGACTAATTAGCTACATGGATTAAGGACAATATTATCTTTGTTTAGAGTATAAAACTGAGTATCTCTCTCAGATGACTCTGTCTTGCATGCACTTCCACTTCTGCAATGTATCCTTTTAATCAAGTATACATATAGAAATATAAATAGTCAATTTGCTTTACACTTTTTCTGAAAAGGTTATTGCTTTATTTGAAAAGCTATTTAGGTCCAAATCCTCATAATTTAAAGTTTGTATAAATTTACTAATCAATTATCTAGAAACTAGAAATATTTTTATAGTCCAAGTCTACTACTATATACAAATATTTCAAATTATTGCTACAAAATATAGGCACCTGTACGGGCTGTATCATTTTGAATTTGAGCTGCAAAATATTTATTTTACCATATATGCAATTTGTATATTTCAAATTTGAAGCTGTAAAGTATAAGAACCTTTTAGTAGTGGGGATAAGGAAAAAGAATTTTAAAAAAATTGCTCACCTTTCTACAGATGGGCCCACCTTTTTCCCCCCCACCAATTTTAATCATTCTTTTTTAAATTCTTGTAAATAAATGAAGAGATTAAGGCATGAGTACATATCTATTTTCACTCATTTATATTACATATTATTTAATTTTATCTATACATTATGATTTCAGGAGAGTGTTAGGTATATGGTGCTTCTCATATTGTTGTAAGATCAAGTACTTAGTGAAGTAAGATGATGATCATGACAAGAAGACTGGCTTGCTGTACTAGAGACCAAAATATTAGCTTTGATTTTGATCAACAAGAAAGTAAGTTCTTTATTTCACACACACACACCATACATTTCTGTACTATACCCACACAGATAGCTGTGTAATCAGTTGGATCTGCCGCAATTTATGCTAAATTAGTGTCATTATTTTGACTCTTGTTACTTGTTAGTCAGACTCATTGATCTACCACATGCATGGTGCCATTGTGTTTCAAAGACTGGTCTAGACTCTAGATACAATATTTTCTATTCCACATGCACTTAATTTCTAGAAGACCAAGTCTATGAATTTGTATCATGATTTGCAATGTGCATGTTGGACCCCCTAGAAAACGAAACCAAACACAAATATATTAAATATATCCCGCTCATAGAACAAGATCCGAAAACTACTAAAGCATGGGTTAAAATCTTCGAAGTTTTCGAAGCAATGAAATGATTCAAGTTGAAATTTATGTGTATATGTATATGTATTTGTAGGTTGTATATTTGTAATCTGACTGTTTGCATCTTTTTAACATTATTTGAACATTTTCTTTGTTTGTTCAGTCAAGAATAATATAATGACACTAGCATTTGCATGTGCTTACATATATGATATACTCTTTGCTGGTTTGACTATAAGTTCTTCATGAATCATGCCATCTGGAGAGAAACTAATTTATTATGCATATGTATTTCTGTAAGAAAGTGGATATCACTCATGTTAGAAATAACAATACTTTCCATATATTTTATTTTTGAGAGTCATACAAATAATGCATTCACTATTATTAAATAATTAAATAAGAAGTGTATGTTTTTTGTTTTGGCTCTGTAGTTGTGCATGCTATTCTAATTTGTGCACCTATAATAGATACAAGCAACTCTCTTGGGTGTAAGTTACACTTGTGAGTAATATTCTTGAGTATGAATTTTTATTGTCAATCAGGTATAGTGACATATAATGGGCTTCAGAGCTGCATTATCAACAATCAATCTTATGAGAACGATAGTGGAATGAGTAGGGGAGATGGCTGTGTAACTGATTCCCTTGATGAAGATGATTCAAGTTGTTCTTCCACCACCAATGCCTCGGGATCATTTTCTTCTCACTGGATAACGATGAAGAGAAACGAGCGAGGGAAGGATGAACGAGAACTCTCTGACAGCCCTCAAAAGTTTTTTGTTAAGGAAAAGCCAGTTCATAACATCGAAATTGTGGATGTGGAAACAATGAAAGAAAAGTTTGTGAAGCTGTTGCTTGGTGATGATATCACAGGAGGACGGAAGGGTGTCTCAACTGCTTTAGCATTGTCGAATGCCATAACAAATCTTGCAGGTAGATACTAGGTCTACGAAGTAGGAGTAATAGCTTATTTTTCATTAACTTAAAATGATGAAATAAATTTACAGCATCAGTTTTTGGAGAGCTTTGGAAACTGGAACCTCTGTCAGCGGAAAAGAAAATTAGATGGCGAAGAGAGATGGACTGGCTGCTATCTCCAACTAACTATATGATTGAGTTGGTTCCAACTAAGCAACATGGCGTTGATGGCCACACCATGGAGGTATATATTTTATATGTTATAGAATATTTAAGATTTTTCTTGAAATTTAACATGCCGTTGTTGATGGAGCAGATAATGACACCAAAAGCTCGAGCTGACATCCATATGAATCTTCCAGCACTTCAGAAGTTGGACTCCATACTTATTGTTAGTTGTCGCTTGCCTATCATAATAATTACCTATACAGCTTATGCATCAACTCATTTTATGGATATAAATTGACAGGAAACACTGGATTCAATGATTGACACTGAATTTTGGTATGCGGAAGGAGGTAGCCGGACAGAAGGAAGGAGTAATGGAGCTAGAGAAAGCAAAAGATGGTGGCTTCCCTCGCCACAGGTTCCCACAGCAGGGCTCTCGGATACTGAGAGGAAGAAATTGATGAACCAGGGCAAAGTGGTTCACCAGGTTTTCAAGGCTGCAAAAGCCATTAATAAAAATGTCTTGCTCGAGATGCCTGTTCCTGATATTATCCAAGAGGCACTTTTTAAGGCAAGCAATTAATTAGTTCAAGTTTTCAACAGAATAGCCAAAAACGTAGTAAGAATTTTGAATTGTCAGCATCAGTCATCATAAATTTCATGTATACTGTGTTTGCAGTCTGGAAAGGCAAATCTCGGGGAAGAACTTTATAGGAACTTAACTGCAGAATCACCCACAGTGGAAGAAGTGATTTGTTCCCTCAATTTAAAATCTGAACATAGGGCCCTTGAAGTCATCAACAAGTTGGAAGCTGCAGCATATGCATGGAAAGAGAGGATGTCAGAACAATGTAACAATAAATCTCCAATTAGAACATCGTGGTCTTTCATGAAGGATTCAATATCTGAGATGGATAAAATGGAGATTCTCTTAAACCAAACCGAAACTCTTATACAGGAAATCAAAACCAAATTTCCAAAACTTCCTCAAACATTCCTCGATGTCACAAAAATCCAATATGGCAAGGTATGATCTATATAATTAACTGTCATTTATATCGCATAAATGTTGCAATATCAACTCTTAATTACCAGTTTCTATTTCTCATATAAATATTAGTCGGATATATGGAAGGAAGACATGTACTGATAGTTTTATCTATTGTCTCTACATGTTATAGGATATTGGTCATTCAATTTTAGAAGCATATTCCCGGGTTCTTGCAAACTTGGCACTAAGCATACTCTCAAGAATAGGAGATATTCTGCAGGAAGAAGTTTTAAGTAACCCGAACTCCCCTGCTGCAACATGCAACTTTCCAGGAGTAAACCTTAATAGGTCCGATCATAGGATGCCAAGTCTGCGTGTGAGACACTCTCTCATTGATCAGATGAATATTGTTGATGGACAGTTCCGTGAACCAAATACAATTAAGTATACTGAATATGAATCTTCAGGCGATGAACCCAAAACAAGTTCTGTGATGGGAACACCAGGCCGGAGCAAAGTATGGTGCATAGGCAGAGAGGGTTGTGGCAGTCTCTCCCCAACAAGTTCCCCCTGATGTGCCAGGATAGATGTTGTAAATACATATTATATGCCTGATGTATTACAATAGTTTTTTTTTTATGTTAAAGTATCAGTTTCTTTTTCTTTGGCTAATTTGTTAAAGGCCCGGTTTTGTTGCATTTTTTGAATCATACTTCTGGCGTCATGAACTTTGAAGTGAGGATTTCAGTTGCAAACAAATGATATATCAACAGACTATAATGTGCAGAGGCATGAACATCGCAAAAATGAATTAGTAAATGAATGAATATCATACAAAAAGATGTGTTAAAGGAGAGGACGACTTTTCATACCAAGAGTAATGAATTCAAGTTACTACAAGGTAGCAACACGTTGAAGCTGCCTTTTGTCTAATTAAACAGCATATATGCACAGCAGTGGCAGAGTAAAAATGCAGTAAATCCCAATAGTTTAAGATCGAGTGGAACTTGCTTGTTCATTGCAATAGGACAGCAGTGAACTTCACTCAGAACATACCTTGCCTTGGATCAGAAGGCCTTCAAGCAAGGTAAAAATCCTAAAATCTTGGTGTTGGTGTAACACTAACGCAACAAACGTGTTAAGTTACCATTTCTCCTAAAACCTTAAGGATTTAGAAAAAGGGCTTAATTGAATCATATTATTCAACAAAAAGACTCCACAATCGGGTTTACAAAATGGGGTGCTTCATCCTTCACCGTTAGTAAAAAAATTTGATGACAATTAACAAGCAGATTATCAATACAATTTCCTTCTGCATGACAGACTAAAACAGTGTGGCCTTGAAAAAAAACTGAGAAACAAACTGCAACAAGCACCCTTTAGACTTGTGAGAGCAGCAGCAACATAAGACTTGTAATTACATTTAAGGATAGACATAACATAGAAAAATAAATTATGTCCACTGATGCCCCTGCATGTTGGTGGACGAAGGGAGCATATAACGGTTTTTAACAGCCACTAACAAAAATAACATTTCTCAGGTGATTGGGCGATTTTTCTCGGATGAGATACGCATAAGCTGCTTGGGTATTACAGGTTACGCAACTGCAAAAGGGGTATTCTATATATATTTATTTTTTTATCATAAAAAATTAGATAGGCATAAGCAGAAAGGATATTTACATTTTTTTTTACTGAATACGCAATTGTATGTTAGGTATTATGGACTACAGCCATTCATGATATGCATTTATGAAGATAGTATTGATTTAAAAAAATCATACTAAAGGGTAATAGAATTATATAAGGGGTAATAGAATTTTTTGTTATTTATTAAAACATGATACGCAATTTATGCCCGGGTATTGTCAAATACGCAAAACTGGGAGTCGATGTACAAGAGTATGTATCGATAAACTGGGAAATTGGTTAAACAAGATATTGGGCCAGCGTGCTTAAAAAAGAATTTGGGCCGGGGCTTGTTACGCATATATTAACAGGGTATTGAAAACGTTTAAAAAAAACCCAACTCTCCTCAGAAATGGTATTTTTTTTATTTTTCCATGTTGGCTCAAGGTTACACTTCTGATTAGCTTTTTTTTTAATACTGTTTTCCTAAAATAAAAAAAATGTATTTTAGCAGAACAATAAAAATAATATTCTGCATTAAATAATTAACGAAATTGAAAAAAATAGCATTATTCATTTTTCTATATAGTTTTGAAATTCGCAATGATCATTGTTCAATATATATAAAAAGATGAATTATTTTACTTAATTAATTAGAGAAAATACATGATGTTAATAATATGAATTTAGAAAAAAATATATAATTAATTTTAAAAATACTTTATTCATATATAAATATGCATATTTTTTGGCATGTAATATTATATTTAAATTATTTTATCATCTTGCAAATTTGCTCTTAAAAAGGGGAATTAGGGTTTATTCCATTTCGACCCTGCCCTGCAAAATCAAGGAAACATAAAATTGTATCAAACTAATCAATACAAATTATTACTAGAGAGCTTCACTCTAATCTCATCCCAGGTTTAATTTTTTACTCATCAATCTATTTACTTTTCTTGCCTTCATTATGTGTGTGTGTGTCAGTGTGTGTTACTGGCAATGATCAAATTTTTATCTGTTTTAAGTAGAAATAAGTAATGGGGTTGCCAAGATTTACAAGGCCAAAGGAAATAAATGAATCAAGTTCAAATCTTTATGTTGCCAATTGTGGACCTGCTGTGGGTCTCAATTTTGATACCATAAAATCAACCTTTAGCAAGTATGGTATAGTGAGTGGAGTTTATTCAGCTGATGAGAGTGGGACTCGTGTCATTGTGTCGTTTCTCGAGAACTTGTCTGCCAAAGCAGCTTTGGAGGCGTTGGATCGACGGCCTTGTCAAGAACTTGGTGGGCGAATATTGCATATTAAGTATTCGGTGTTTCAACCGCCTGTTGAGAAGGTAGTGTAAAGATGATTAAATGCTTGAATTACTCATGCATTGTGTTTAAAGTGTGTGTAAACAGCTGTTAATTTTGGATTGTAGGTGATATTGTTTGTGAGATTATAATGCTCGGATTATTGATTAACCATCTAGTTTTGCGCTAATTAGCTACTTTACTTAGAATTTGGATCATTGGTAACACTTGGGAATATTAATCATCATCTAGTTGTGCGCTAATTGAGCTACTTTGGCTTGCTCAATATGTTATAGAATATGTCACTTGCCTTTAAGTGACATTTGTTTCATTGTTTATGTTGTATTAGTGATATTATTGAGTGCTTAAGTAATATTCTTTATGGACGGAATTATAGCTTGTGAGATTTAGTTGCTATTCATGATATAATTTTTAATATGTAAGTTGTTTCTGTTTTACAGTTGTACTTTTGTTTTTGAGTGTGTTTGTGCTTTCTTGTTTAGGTACAGGTTACTGACTCAGTTCCAATATGTTTAAAGACTTCAGATTTAAACATTCCTGGCATCTGCTTAATTCATGACTTTATCACTATTGAAGAAGAGAAGGTTAGGGTACATCTTTGGTTCAAATGGTGCTTTGCTTATTCCTTTATTATATATTTCTTCAGCAAAGAACACCAGCTAAAAACTATTACTATTGCGGTTATTGTGCATGAATTTGGTCCAGCAGAATTATTTAAGTTTTTAATATGCAAGGCTCATGCAATTTATGGTTTACTCCTGACATTCTCAGGAGCTTCTTGCTGCAGTTGATAGTAGACCTTGGAAAAGTCTTGCAAAAAGAAGAGTTCAGCATTATGGTTATGAGTTTTGTTATGAGGTACATAAAAGAACTAGCTGTTGTTTTAACTTCAACTTTAATAGCAGCAATTGTGGCATTATATCACTTAATTGAATGCATCCATTCCCATTTTAGTTTGTTTGGATGGAAATATACACCATGTTTAGATGACAAAGTTGAAAGGTGAAAGGAAATTTAGTGCAATAAAACCTCACACAAAAAAATAATGAGAAAATATATATAACAAGCTAAGCTTCACACACATAAATGGTATTGTTGAATTAAGCAGTTGCACAGAGGCTGCAACTTTCTAAACCGCAAGTTTATTCCTTTCTTTTTGGATGTAGACAAGAAATGTTAACACAAATCAGTACCTTGGTGAACTTCCGTCATTTGTTTCTCCTGTGCTTGATAGAATATCTTCATTTGAGGAGCTTAATAACACGCCAGAATCGAGTTTAGATCAACTGACGGTATGTTCTTTTTTTTATTTAATATATTTCTGTTTGGTTACTTTTTGTAGATGTAGTTATTTTCTATGCCTGGTTTAGGATTTTAGCTACTATTATAAATTTTCTTTTACTTTTTCAACTACTTAGCTACTGCTATACTTCTCTATTAAGTTGCTTAACTATTAGGTTATAAATGTACGATTTTTTAATGTATGATGCATCTGGCATCGTTTTTGTGCAGGTTAATGAGTACCCGCCTGGCGTTGGGTTGTCTCCACACGTAGACACTCATTCAGCATTCGAGGGATCAATCTTCAGTCTTTCACTAGCAGGACCATGCATAATGGAGTTCAGGAAATATACAGATGGTGATTGGATATCAAAATCTACATTAATTGATAAGGAGGTGGAAAATTCTGAAAGTAGCTCAACTTTTTTGAAGAGAGCTATTTATCTTCCCCCTCGATCAATCATTTTGTTATCTGGGGAGGGACG
Source organism: Oenanthe sinensis (assembly GCA_028671895.1). Lineage (NCBI taxonomy): Eukaryota > Viridiplantae > Streptophyta > Magnoliopsida > Apiales > Apiaceae > Oenanthe > Oenanthe sinensis. Next base: position 1,350,285 of record CM053814.1, on the reverse strand, counting down.
ATATGCTTGGCACCATTACATACCTCATCACAAGGTATTTGTTATATATCTTTGTTCTCGCGATTGCAGTTTACTTCTTATCAGAATCAATCAAGGGACTTCTAATTGAATATAAAGGTTTTATGCAAAGACTAACTGTATATCTGGATGCGGGGGTAAGACTCGCGATTTTGTGTAAAACATGTAGTCTATGGAGTTTGTAATGTCCCATATCTGGTTGTTGATAATTATTCGTATTTCCATGCTAGGAAACTAGTGGGTGACTGAGAGTTTTGATAGATATTACTGCCCTGATTATTTCTACAGGTTGATTTGGTGAATGACTCTGTAATCAGAAGGGCTTCAAGGAGAGTATCCTTTACTATTCGGAAGGTACGACAAACCTTTTGTGTTTTCAACTATAATTTCATGCTTGAAACCTAGCCACTGATACATACAGCAAAAGACTTTCAATATTAGTTGTTTCCCCTGTTGATCCTGATTATTACATAAATAATGGTATTATATCAATCGTTTCTGTATGCAACATAGTTACGTATCTATTTCTTATTGTCTTCATGCCATGTGTTTTGGATGGAGCCTCCGCATAATATCTTAGCACACCTTGATTTTTGATCTAGATGTGTCTAATTTGAATCCGTCTGTTTTCCACATTTGTGTAGGTCAAGAAAGGACCTTGCCGATGCGCATATCCTCAATATTGTGACTCTCAGAAATAGAAAAGGATTTCCGTTCCAGGGATAATATTGGAACTGCCATGGACTGGCAATAAAATTCTTGAAATGGATGACTCTGATAAAGCACCGTTGAACCGTTGAGCTCTAGACTTTGTAGAGATTTGAGATATTAATTGATCATCGGAGATGTTGTATGTTTTCCTCATAGGACAAAGGGTAGCTAGCATCGGCAGGGGAATAGAAGTCAGGCATTGCACTTTCACGACATTGATGATTGAACGTATTGGTATCTCAATATTCATGAGCTGAGTTACCGTTAAGTGGTCGTTTTTTACTTTTGTGAAGAGTAAACCATTGTTGTAATTTAGATGATTTTGTAGTGTTCCAGAAACCGGTACAAGGTTTATTAGAGGGTATACTAATGTATTTCTGCAGTATTCCGAACTTGCAATATTTTTAAGCCAGCATCTGGCTTAACCTGTAACTGAAGTTTTTGCTATATATTTCTTTTAGCAAGAGAATAAAATTGCAATAAGAACAGTTGACAGTTGTCATAATATTATACTCCCTATGTCACATTTGATTCTTAACATTTTTCAAAAAACGGCACATATAATATGAAAAATGATAAGCTGGAAGATTACCTCTTCTGAAAGTGAAGATGAAATCAAGTTGTATGTGTAAATATTCTAAATAAAATATATTCTAATTTTAATTTTAATAAAATATGATTGTAATATCTTGATAACAAAACAAACATTTTAGGTATGTAAATCATTTGAATAATTTTGGAATATGTAAAATTCAATTTCTACCACATACTCCAGTATTCCTTACAAAGCCAGTGTATTCCGAAATATTATCAGCTTCAACAAATATTCCATCTATTCCGGGCCACCCCTCGTCATCTTTCTCATTATTCATCTCCATGGCCTGTCTATTTTCCTTTGTTGTTGGGGCTAGCTTTAACTATCCAACCCTCACGCCCCACCACCTTCCAGTGAGGCTTTTCTTGTTGGTTATATAGTTATAGCTCTGCTATTTCTATTCAATACTCAGGTACAATCTGTTTGCATGCATAGCAGTATTTATGTTTGTGTTTCTTGTCTTTATTGATTCATTATTTATTTAAATTAAAATGCACATCATTATTTATTTAAATTAAAATGCACATGTAAAATGGCAGTACATACACACACCCCTACTTGATTTTCAAATGTCGTAAATTTCGACAAAAAATTGAGTGGCCGCGCTTAATGATATAGTTATTGCAAATTTTGACAAAAAATTGAGTAATGAGTAGTACTTGAGACAATTTGTAGAGGGTTTTTTGCATAATGTTGTGGGTTCGAATTTTATTCCTAACAATTTTTCAAATCAATCATCATATCATCTTTCTGAATTTTACAAGACACTTGTAATACCCCCCCCCCCCCTCCCGGGAATGTATTGTTCCACCATTGCATGCACACTTGCACAGTGACAGATTATGTTTTGTACAGAAAGTCAGAATAGATTGCATTTTTTCAGTAAATAACAAAAGAAAGATAACTTTTGCTTATTTTCAAATATAACCAGCTGCATGTTTTGTTTGTTCCCGGATATAGTTATGATTCCTTTCTGATCAAAAGAATATGTTAATTTCCAGAATGGCTAGTGCAAGGCTAGCCTCATGGGTGCGTCTTCTTGTATGTATACTTTCGGTGCTCAAAACCAAAACGCAGTGTGTAGATGTCACTAACACCATTCTCCCGCATGCCCTAGAAAGAGGAGCAGGTAATTTGTTTTGTCTTGATCTATCTAACAGGCTGTAGATGGCGAAAAAGCTTATATTCTAGCAATAATGACCACAACGGCACAACTTCATTTTCGGAATGAAAAGTGTGTATTTAATTTAACACTGTGTTCCTATTCTAGTTTCAGTTCCAAGGTGTCGTTGCAGTTCAACACAATAACAATGTTTGTAATTTAACATTTTGCAGTGTGTTTAGATGGTTCTCCACCAGCATATGCTTTACAAGAAGGAATTGGAGAAGCAGCAAACAACTGGATAATTTACCTAGAGGTATGCAACCTGTTTTACTTACTATTTTTACAAATAATCAGCAAAAACTTAAAATTTAATTTGTAGTTAACTTTAAAGACAAAAATAAAAGGAGGCCATCCGACTGATTTTCCTTTTCTTTTTTTCTTTTTTCTTTTTTAATTTTCACAACAGCAGTATGCGTACTTCACACAACTTCTTAACTTTAAATGAACTTCTATCAATATTCAAAATTAATATATAGATGAAATAAATACCAATTCTTAGTAGCTAAGGCTAACCTAATTATATCTATCAAAAGTACAGAAACAATAAAATTCACTCTCAAACACGACCTTTTATGCCAACCTAAAGCGGCAACAGGGTATGAATGAAAATTCAGAAAATACAATCCTCCAACCTTCTCCCTCTGCTATCTGCAAATCAGTACTCTTCCAAGTTACCAACTGTAACTACATTGTACATTTAAACCTCTTTAAAAGTAATAGCCTTGGACCAAGGGAAAAAATTAATTTATAGAGAGTAAAAATACATAGTCTTTATTATGTTGAAACCAGAAAAAAATATTATTTTAACGAGATTATTATTTTATCGATTATTACTTCATCGAGGTTCAAATGTATCAATATCATAGCAATTATAAGATCTTAGAGATATATTTGTGATTGTATCTGCTTTCTGATTTCAGGGTGGAGGATGGTGTGCTTCAGAGGCGGAGTGCCTTTTCCGTACAACCAAGGATGTCGGTTCCTCTAACAGATGGCAAAAAGAACAGAGTTGCCTCATTGCTATGCTGAGTGACCAGCAAAATGAAAATCCATGTAGGTCTTATATACTCTCTCCAGTCAGGATAAAAAATTGAATTTGTTCCACAAAAAATCACACTTCCTCTGATTATAGTAAAGTGACATTGTCGTGCTTATATCATGATTGCATTAGTATGGTGTTCTTTATGGTCAAATAAACAAGTAAACATTATCCTTACAGTATACAAATTTTTAGATGAAACCCTGTGAACAAATGGAGTCTTTACTTTGCGTGGTTTCTTTTCATCTCTAATTCAAATTAGAAAAATTCAATTAATTTTAGAACTAATGCACAGTCTATTTCCTTGTGCTTTAGATTTTTACAACTGGACCAGAGTCTATGTAAGATATTGTGATGGCAGTTCATATGTTGGAGATCGTAAGGAACCTTTTATTGTACGTTGTCATTACTTCTGAAAATTTTCTGTAAAAAAAATTCTTGTATCCATTTTTATTTATCAACCATGCATTTTTGTTTTTTCTGAATATAAAATCCTGTGACAAGTTTTAATTTCTCTTCTATGTATAGGAAAATAATGCTACCGTTTACTTTAGAGGTGCAAGAATTTTCGATGCTATAATGGAAGACCTATCAGCACGAGGGTTGCTAAAGGCATCACAAGTATGTCCCTCCAGGCCCTCACCCCCAAAAAATATAATAAATAAATAAAATTAATCCATGAGTAAACCTGCTCATTCTCCTGTTAATTAGTAGCTGGTGTCTAAATAACAACTGCTTGTTACTTGTGAGTGCAGGCTCTTTTAACCGGCTGTTCAGCTGGTGGATTGGGTGCCCTGCTACAGTGTGATCATTTTCGATCTATCCTTCCTCAAAGTGCCAAGGTTAAATGTGCTGCAGATGCTGGCTTTTTCATTGACGGGTAAGCTCTAAATCTCATTTTGCTCCTAGCTAGTTTCTTTTCGCCCTTTTACGCATGACCTTAAATTTTTTGGTGCCATCTACTTGGAACAGGACTGATATATATGGAGGACACTGGCATAGAGAATACTTTGCACGAATAGTTCAGACACATGTACATACTCTATTCTTTCTACTACTTTATCTTTGTGGCACCAACTTATTGATTAATTTTCTATTCAAATAACCAAATCTTCTTGTGAACAACGGATTAGCAATGAACCTATAAGAAAATGTAAAAGGTGGAGACTAAGAAGGTTTTTGACAAGACCGATTTTAAGTTTTTTTTAAAATACCTTTTTCCCTATCAAAAACTCCTAAATAGAATGTATCACTTCCTAAAAGAAACAATTGTCTTGCTACTTTCAAGAACTATGGTGACATGAACATATACAGAATTTCTATTTACTAGGTGGTTATCTCTTTTCCATATATCTTCCATGGTAAAAACCATGGTGACATACAATCACATAATAACCTACAAAAATAGCTTCATCAGCTGGGTCATAAATTTATGCTCTAGTTGCACAACTATTGCAGGAATCATACAAGAATTTGCCCAAGTCATGTACATCAAAAATGAACGCGAGTTTGGTAAGAACATATAATTTGCAATAGTTAATTATAATGATTTGATCTTTCCTAGTTTCTCAATATATACCTCACAATATAATTGCAGTGCATGCTCCCACAATACTTTGTTGCCGATATTAAGACACCAGTTTTCATCCTAAATTCAGTCTATGATACTTGGCAGGTGAGCATTTCCATACGCTCTTGTGAATATATTATATAGTAGTTGATACTCCCATTTTCCTATGTCCATGCAAATTTTCTTTCTTACCAATTTCAGTTTGTGGCTGGACTTCAAGAACCTTCGACACATTATAGCATGATATATTTTGAGTTCAGTATAGATTATACATAACATAAACTAAGTTCCCTCCCAGTGTTGCGAGTCTAGTGCATATATTGGTCACATATTTGAAACTCTGGTGAAGCTTCTAAACATAGATTTTGTAAAAGCACACTCATTTATACACCGGTTAATTAAGGTTCACTTTTTTGAGTTTGTTCTGTACACAAAGTATAGCGTCTAGGATGAACACGCTTTGTCCATATTCAGTTGTCGTCATTGTCAACATTATTATTAAATTAATTGTGTTTTATCTATAAAAAAAAGTGTATGATATATTGATATTACAAATTATGAGCAGTCTTTATTATATTTTTTTTTTTGCATTGCCAGTCCTTGGAAGGATAGCCGTAATATAGAAGCACCATTCTCTTACCAAATCTCCTGTTTTGAATTTTTTTTTGATAATTAACTCAAATTCTATCCATACGGTTATGTAGTTTAGGTCTCTTATCCTATTCTAGCAGTGAAGACGTTATCAGTTTAGATAGATAGATAGAACTTCTACTTGCTTGCTGCATTCTCTTCCTTTTATTATAAGATCAAGCTTTTGGTTTAGTTCTTTGAATTGTTTCTTATATTAATTATTCAGATAGAGAACATTTTGATGCCATTAAATGAGGAGCAGCTTGCTGTCCATGATGAATTTGCTCCATGTGGTCATGATATAGAGAACTGCACTTGTGATCAGGTGAAACATTGGCGACGTAAGTTCATGACCACTATATTTGTAAATTAAGCCTCTTTAAAAGAACAAAGATCATGTTAGAACGAAGAAGGCTCAATCTATGTCCTTGATGTTATGCAGTTATATGACAGCTACATTGTTCATATGTTGGCTTTGATCTTCAGGTTTTCAAAGTGAGTTTTATCAGGCACTGACCCATTTGAATAGTTCCTCTAGTAACGGGGCATTTATCAATTCTTGCGCTAGCCATTGTCAAACTCAAAAACAAGAAACTTGGTGTGAAAATCATCCAATTTCAAAGCTACGTATCAGTGCTGTAAGATCAGACTTAGCTCCTCTGCATAACAAGTTTTTCATTTTCTTTAAGTTTTACTAGATGTCAATCAGAAGGTCAATTTGTTTTATGATTGGTCAAATTTGCTATTTTTAATGACTGAGATATACCAATTTTCATAAAACTATTTTATTTTATTCTCAAAATGGTAATGTTGTTTCCTTCAGTCTTCACCTTTGCAGGGAGTTGGACAGGCAATCGGAGAATGGTTTATCAATGATTCTAAATTCCGAAAGATAGATCACAGACACAAAAACCCTCTGGTTTGTGAATACAATCCAGAAGAGCCTCACTGGAACAATCACTATACTTTCCGCGGTACAAACCTAATTATCCCAAATTACACAATGGTTGATGAGGTAAACCGAAAGTTACATTTGGTTCCGCAATGCCCAGCAGAAGTACCTGCTTACCATCAGGAGTCCCAATACTGTCTTTCTGATGTCTGCTAGATGAGATTAGCCATAGGTCACCGGCAGAAGTACCTGTTTACCATGAGGATGTCTAAATGTTGTGCAGGTACTGCATTCTGCCATGCCGCATTTCAAAGCACCAACTCTGTACTTCGGAGCATTTTAAAGTCCCAACTTGGTAGTTTGGAGCATTTTAAAGCAATAACTTTGTACTTCGGAATTGGCATATATAACAATATATACTAGTAAACAAAATGTTCATGTAAAAACATACACATCCCTGGTTTATTATCTGATATTAAATAAAGTTTGGTATTATGTATCGACCTTAGAAGTATGAATGGGTTGGTATTTTCTAGAATCACAGACACTTTCCCATATAAACTTCCAAGTTAAACATTCCATTTGATCTGGATTAATACAAAATTTATCATGTCTACAAGGAAATATTAGCAATAAATTCATTGTAGGATATTTTATATAACAGTATGATTGTTGCACATTTGCACCAAATAAAAGACTAAGATTAAAGTTGAATACAATTGTAAATGTGTCAGAATCAATCTGGTGATATATAAGAGAAAACAAGCACCAAATCACAATTTGTGACTTTGTTGATTATTTTATAATCTTGATGAATGATATATCTTTTTTTTCCTATTCCCTGAAATATTTTCCAGATTATACTTGAATCTATAAATAATTTTATTACCAAAGAACTATACCTTTTATGCAATATATATCTATATATTTGGCTGCTCGGTTGGATCAAAAATCGAATTGTGACAAGTTTTATCACAAGGGTATGGACAATCAATCTTTTGAAATGGACTTTGATCAGAATACCAGTCCCCAACTGCCTTTGCAATTGTCTGCAATATCAGTTTCATAAACAAAAAGTAAGTCACTTTATATGTTGCAAATAGAAAACAGAATCAAAGTAGAGACTACCACCTTATTATATAACATAGGGGATTTATTCATAAGCCATGTCTCCTGCAGTTCAGTTTGGCAGTGGGCATAGCAAGAGTTTAAAAACATGCCTCTAGATGTAGAGCTACCTACTGCAGGCACAGCATGCAAAAATTGCAACCTATATTCTGAAACAATAGGATTGAATGTCATATGTTTTAAGCACAACAGTGATTCCATTTGGGGGGGAGGAGCATCCTCGCTAGAAAGATCTTTGTGTAACACAAAAATGCAATTAGTTTATACTTTACAGTAATTTACCCTGCATGGTTTTAAGTTGAGCTGGGGAGCAATTATTAATATTAAGCTTGCAATTGTCCCAGGTGCCATTGGGATCAGCAACACCAGGAACCAAAATGTTCTTTATCTGGAAGTTTGCAAGAAAGAAAGAGCCAAGGGTTACTCAATGAACAACGGTTATGCGACTTAAACAACAGAAGCAGGTGAATTATTAGTGAACGAATTTCAAGAGCTGATGCAATTGTGTGCTGTGTAGCAATAAAAATTGCAATAACTATATCTGTATGATAACCATAAAATATCTAACCTGCCATGAATCATAGGCCGCATTGACTAAAAATATTGGTGTTCTGATTTGTTGCACAGTATATTGAGGGAAAAAGCACTGCAGTTTTGATTATAATTTTTTTCTAAGCAATGGTAACAAGCAAAGAGGCAGATAAACATTTGAAACTGACCACTCTTACCAAACCCGGTTTGCCTCGTGAAGTGCAAGATGTAGGCAAGTTCTTTGCTGATCCCTGCAGCAAAGCCAATATACAATCAGAATTACAACACAAACTATCTGCCTCCTATTAAACATAAAGAGGAGTACAACACAGAGAGAGAATTACAAGACATCTCCGGATACATCTATTCATAGACAGAATGTGTAGGTTATTTAGAAGCAAAGAGAAGAGAGCGATATATAGACCATGGATAACAACTTCAAGCATTAGAGTCCCGTTATTTGCAATAAACTATCACTTTGGAAAAAGAGAAATCCATACATGTGTCCTAACAATGTCATCATAGAAAGCTTCAATGTGCGATGCTCCAGAAATATCCTTGCTGTATCAAGTACAAATTGTTCAAAGATACAGAGATAGAAGTGAGATATTTTGCATCCAAGAACCATAGGAAGGGATATAAACAAGGTCCTCGAGAAATTCTTACGCATTAATGAAGTAACCTGCATCAGCTACACATTTTACTTTAGCACCCATGGGTACAAGAGCTCGGAATGTATCACAATGCAATATAGAAGTCAATCCACCAGCTGAACAGCCAGAGAGTATTGCCTACCATTAATTAAAGTCTTAAAGAGTCAGAGAACATTAAAAAAATTAAAGGGGCAGGGGAACAAAGGAATTACATGTTAGCTGGTGCATACATTTTTAGCATTCTTCATCCCTTTCGCTAATAACTCCTCAATAACAGCAAGAAAAATTCTATGCCCTCTGAAGTGAAGATTAGTAGCCTAAATAAAAAGATTACATGTACCCTTAGTTTAAGTTATCATTTACCTAGCATATACAATGATGAATAAAACAGGCACAGAGATGCATGTGCATATATATTTTTGTGTATAGTATTACTCTCCACAGGAACAAAATGTGTAGTCCATAACGAAAATTATACAACTTACAGGATTAACGGCATCCATGTCTCCAGTAAATGATGCTCCATCACAATACCTAACCTTGATTTTGTTCCAGTTGTAGAAGTCTAGACACAGAAGGAATAGTTTATCAGCGTGAATGTGCACTTCAGATAAAATATCGACCAATTTAAATTTGTTGATGTTCGAACCTGGATTAAAACTAGCTTTATTGTTAAGAATTCCTGAGAACGGAAGCAGTTTAGACATTTCTTTGGAAGATCCCAAGTGGGTGGTCTTACGAGAAAGGCAAGTTGTCACATTGTTGCACCATCCTCCTCCCTGTAAACTCAACATTAATTTACTTAGATGTTTTATCCTTTTTTAGTTTTTTGAATCCTAATGAAATCATCAACGTGAAAATTATATCTAAATTCAATCTGTTCTTTGTCAAAGTTCTTTTAGAAAATTATAATGATTTAATATTTCATGAAACGAGTAGTTTATGTCTTTATGATGTATTCGTTATGAAATAAAATTAAAATGTAACAAAAGAATTTCCAAACCTCTATTTGGACCAGCCAATTGTTAATTCCAGTTCCAAAACCCTTGTCAATATGGTAAGCTGGTGGGCTACCATCCAGACATACTGTAAATATATACCCACGTGTCCAAAAAATCACAATCAACCAAACTCATATATCATCAGAAATAAAAAGGACGAAAAAAACTTAATACATTTTGTTTATTTCACCTGCTCCTTTTGCTACAGCACTCTGTATATAAGTTATATTAACAAAGAGGCCATCAACTTTAAGCAAGATCAGGGCAACAACTAATGTGTGTAACGACTGGCATAATATTGCTTTCACCATTCTCCTCGTAGCTAAAAGAGTTAATATATGAGAATTAACACAAAATAATAATACTAATAAAAATTACGCACAAACCAAGTCTGTATAAAAGAATTAGAAAGTTATCAAGTATCACCATCCAAATTTGAAGATCAACAATAGACTAATTATGGCATGATTACTGAAACATTCAAGACACATCAAACTGAAAGTAAAAACTAAGCTGACATTTAGAGTCCTAATAATATAACTCTTTAGAAACACTGTCTGTCTAAAATTTTGCTCAAAGCTGAAATATTGACTGTACATACCTATTATTGATGGCAAATATATGTTCAACAAATTACGCAACTTCTGCATCTACAATATTTGGGAGAATTGTGGCTTAAAACCGAGCAATAACCAAAACGTGCATTACTACAATAGTCTAACACTTAAGAACTCGATCAGTTAAACTTTCTAGCAGAAAAACATGTCTATGTCCAGCATCTAAGAAGAAACCAGCATGTACTATTAGTAGAACATCTACCTGATTCAATAAATAAACAAATTACTCAAAATGGATTTTTTTTTTTTAAAAAAATCTTTTGTAGAGTTGTTATATATTATGTTCCACACCTTTCCATTGATACAAACAATAGGACCTTAAATTCATTTCACAACTTGTTGAAAATGGTATCATTTTCAAATGTACTTAAAGAATCTAAAGATTAAAACTTTTTCCATTTCTACAACACATTATCAAAAAAAAACATTTTACCAACATGGGTAGTAAAAATTCAAGAATATAATACAAATATACATACATGAATGTATTAAAAAAGGTAAAAGCAGCTAAAAAGAAATGCTACCTGGAAGGAGTAATGGGAAAGCTTATATGCCCCAAAAGCTAGCAGCCAACTTAACTCTGGGGATACCGACTGAGTTCTTTATATTATACTATAAATACACACACAAATGTGTGTGTTTGTGTGTGTTAAATTTGTGGGAGAAGCACCCAAATTCCTTTGGTAAAAATGGGGTTGTTTAATAAGGAATGGACGAATGAGAGAAAGACATACATGCATTGTATATATACATAGTACAGTACATGGTATATACACACAAGCCGAGAACCGACAGACACTCATTCACTCCCTCCTCAATATCTGCTGTTTTTTTACATCAAGAATAAATATGGGAGTTAGCAAAAAAATATACTCATAAAATGAACTTAATTAAAAAATACTTACAATATAAATATGGTAATTAAACTGCTTTATTATACACGACTTGCATACTATCCCCATCTTAAAATAAGAATATTAGTTCATAAAATTTAAGTGGGGGCACTCCTGAGTCCTGAGGTATAAATTTCATTCATTTTAAATTTATAAAGTGTTTAGGGTGTAATTATATTTTTTTTAATCCAATCAAGAGGGAGCTGACATGAAAAAAAATGAATGAGTTATAATATTTATTTATTTATTCAATTTTTATTTATAAAACTATAAATAAATTTTTTAATGGCCTTTTTTAAAATATACAAAAAAACTTTTTTATAAAAATACTTTTTTTATTTTATATTTTACAAAAATAGGATCAGTAAAGTTTTTTTTATAAAAATACGGTTTTACAATTTAAAAAAAAATACATTCAATTACATTTGATTACAAATTGTATATAAAAAATTACATTTGATTAATTTTAATTGTAAATCGTATTTTTATAAAAAAAAATTAAAAGATAGCAAAATTGTAAAAAAAGGTTTTAAAAAAGTAGTATTTTTTATAAACACTCATTTATTAATACATATATTTTGAAAATATAAATTTAATATAATATAATCAAACGGCTAGTCAATAAAACAAAAATTCACATTTTAACAAATCCATTTAATACACTTGTTTATCTTGAAAAAATGACTCGGTTCATTTAAACAATTTAGATTTCCTCCATAAATACCTTTAATTATCGTAATTGTTATTGAGCATTGAGAAATAATGAATAAAGTACAAAATACAAGACTGCACCGTTTGAAGTTAGTGTGAAACAATGGCATGTAATTCAAATGAGACCGTGTAATTGAGAAACACATGGGTTCAGCAACGAGAAAAGTGAGAAAACACGATGGATGCGCTTTTACAACAATAAACTAGATGGTTACTCGATAAATTAATAATTCATGATATATTAATATTTTCAATAAAAAATTTTGATCACAACACAATATTAGTAGTACATTTTTTTTAATCTCAATTAATTAATAATTTCAATAAATTAATAAATTTATCAGTCCCAGCATTATTAATTTATAAAAAATTTACTTTATAAGGTAAAGACATAAAATGACTGCATTAATTTTACTACAAAAGAAATTAGGACTTTTATATTATATTGACAAAATTTTTTTTCAAAATATTTAAAGTATCGATCAAATTATTTTATATTTTCATTAATTTTGCAACAAATCAGTCTAAACCCAATTATCAGTTTATTTTTAAATAAATTAATAGACTGCAACTCAACAAAGACCGTGGGCTATATTGCTTTGGGACGAAGTCACTTGTGATTTTGGTAAATTTACAAGCTAGCCACAAAGTGACTTGTCTTTCTGGTGAAGTGGATGTAGCGTGGGGTTGAATGTTGATAATCCACTCCTAACTACCAGCTGAATGAACACAGCTTTAATCCCTTGCCTACCTTTTCATTGGATTCTAACCATTCCGTTTGGTTGGATTGAATGAAATCCGGTATAAATGGAACGAGAAAATTTGAAGAAATTGAGAAAGAGTGTAAAACAAATGAGATAGATGCAAAGTGATGAGACGGTGGAATAACGAGCATTGATTCCTGATTTGATAATATTTAACTTTGGGTTTAAATGTGTAAATAAACTGAAAGTCGAACAAAATTTATGAATAAATCCTGATGTAGTATAAACCTCATTCTGGCCTCAAATTAAATTCCTTTAATGCCAACCAGAAACTTCATGTGAATGTTAGCTGTTGCCAGAGGAGGTCAGCTTGCCAATCCACCACATGCACACTCTAATATCACCTTGACAATGACTCACGACTCACAGTCACCTGCACAAAATATATAGAAATCGTAACCACTTCAAGTAGGAAACAAAATAATTTCCTATTTGGTTCCACTTTAAAAACGGTATAGTTAAGACAAAGTGAACAAATCAAAATCTATAATGTTACTCAAGAACTGTGGGGCACAAGGGTAAGCTCCTATAGAAATGAAGAAAAAGCAACACCCTCGTTATCAGAATATCAGCTGTACCATCATTTGTCTTGTGAATAGTGTTACAATATAAAGTTTTCATTTTATGGAAAGAACTCAAGCACGATCATGTTTTAAAAACTATCTCATTCTATTCCATCCAACTTAACATAGCTCGTTCTATTCCATCATACAGATTACAGAACATACCCATATATAGAGTTAGTCATACACTACTGCTTCTAATGAAGGAACACGAACATATGGCTAGAAAACTATAGTCGTCGCCGAAGGCACCCCTGTTTTTATCACAATTATATATATTATCCTTCACGAGTCCCTTTTTATTACTTGTGTTTTAATGCATCTAGTCATGTAACTTGTTTTCATGTTAAATGATTATATGAGTTATGAGTAATTATTTCTTTTAGTCTTCAAAAAATAATCATTATAAAATCAAAAATGATTCTCTCAAGCTTCTTTTTTTTTCTTTTCTATAGAAGCTTTTTAGGTAACGTAGTGCTCATTCATCATTCAAATATCATTATGTATACTGTGTATGAAGCATTTTCTCTTATCACACATTTTTAGAGCATACAACCCCTTAAAAGACAGGATATATCCAAATAAGGATAATATGTGAACAGTACCAGCAATTTTTTTAACAAACATTAGCTATAAAGGATTAAAAGGTATTGACATTTAAGTTAAGCAGTGACACACCTGGTTCGATCATCATTACTTAACCAGTGCAAGATATGGCATGTTCTGAGACAGAAGTATAAAACATACACAGGAGGCAACAAGACCTCTTTCCTAGCATCACATCCATGAATCATCGGACATGTTGCCCACTTTTCCTATGCCTCTGATCACTATTTTGCATCCGATGGCACAAATAAGTGTCACAATGGAAGATCTCCCATTTGTACATACAATCTCCAAGTCTCCCAAAACTACTGGCAGTGACATCCTCTTAGTCTGTCATGAGTTTCTGCATCTCATCCTTACCTTTATATAACGCCGCCAACAGCATCATTGTCTAGTAGCACCTATAATTGTATGTCAATGGTACCATAGAATTACCACTCTGCAAGCTACATTCATACATTTTATCATGCCCGTCACACGGCACAAGGTTTACAAACCTTAATTTGCACGTACATTGTTCTTATCAGATCCTGTATTCCTCAATAATGCATTAATCATATGCCTGACACTCATCCCATCTGGAGAAATGCCAAGCTTCAACATCCTATCTTGAAGCTCCATCATATTAGCAATGTCACCATCCTGACAAAGAACCTTTAAGAGCACATTGTAACATTCTGTGTCAAATATATGAAGTTCTGCAGCAAAGAAGCTCAGTAATGATTCCGCTTTACAAATATGTCTTTCAGCACAAAACCCAATTATCAAAGCTCGTAAAATTTCCAAATCAGGTAACAAACCAGATTCAATCATCTCTCTCATCAAGGATTCACCTTCTACATTTCTAGTTGATCTACACAAGCAACAAATGATAGCTCTATATGTGACTAAGAAGGGTTTCAAACCTTTAAAAACCATATCAGCTTTTAGAGTCAACGCCTCCTCGACATAATCACGCTTACAAAGACAACTTATGATCTTGTTGAATATTTTCTCAGTTGTCTCATGGCCATCTATAGTCATTCGTTCCAAAAGATTCTTTGCAGCCATTGCCTTATTATCTTTACATAGAGCATCAATTAGGTAATAGTATATATCTTTAGGGATTGAAATATTAAATCTTTGAAGCTCCACAAGCAAATTTAATGCCGAAAGCAACCTGTCCTGCTTTTCATAACCTTTAACAAGTATCCAGCAGCTAAAATTATCGGGTAGAATCCCATTGCCAATCATGTCACGCAACAAAGTCCTAGCCTCTTGCATCATTCCCTCTTTACAATAACCACATATAAGAGTGTTATAAGATGTAACATCCAGACAAAGCCCTTCCTGAATCATGCGGTTAAAGAGCTTGTGAGCCTCTCTCATGTTCATGTCCTTGCAGTAACCATTTATCAAAGCAGTATACGTAACCAAATCTGGCTGCACCCCTCTCCGATACATAATATTAAATAAATATGTTGCATCTTTTAATCTCCGCTTCTTGCTATAACTATCAATCAATGTATTATAAGTCACAACATCAGGAATAAATCCTTCTTCTTCCATCTCATCCAAGAACTTATTCACCTTATCAACGTCTTCGCCCTTACACAGAACATGAGTCAATATATTAAAAGTAAAACAATTTGCATGAACCCCAATCTTCCCCATCTCTTCAAATAAATACCAACATCTATCAACATAATTGAACTTTGAAAGCCCATTCAAAAGACAATTTACCGTAACAACATTCGGAACAAGTCCAAATTTCACCATCTTCTTAAAAGCAAAAAAACCTTCTCTAATCATACCCTTCTTAACATAAGCTTTAACAAGCATTTCAAACACAACTGGTTCCCAACTACACTCATCAGTACACAAAACCAAAACTTTAAAAACATCGGAATCACCCGAAACACTTCTACTCAATTCTATTACTTCCAACAACAATGCCATTGCTTTCGAAAAGTTCTTGGACCATGCTAATATATGAACAATTACACAATAATTATGAACATTTGGACTAATACAAAGATCATTTCTTACCCAATTGAAGAAGCACAAAGCTGTAAATGAATCAGATTGGCATCTCAACAAAACCCTAGAAATTTCTTGAGTACCCAAATGAGAAATAACCCCTTTTATGTGTTTTTCAAGAATTTCAAAATTGGGTCTTTCCCCCTTTTTAAAATTTGAGCATATAAGATTAACTATATTATTGGGGTTTTGGGTATCTGGCAAAAAAGTGTACAGTGAAGTTGAAATTGAACTGGGTTGAGAATCACAAATGTTAGCTAGAGATGATGTTGAAAATGTTCTTGAAATGCAATAAAAATTGGAACTTTGGTATAGAAAAGATGAAAAATGAACTGATTTGAGGATATTATTGAGTAAAGAACTGCATGACGTTAGATACATAGTATGTATCTATGTAAAGCTATGAACACTGATTGAATATACCTGACGTTTCTTGCAAAACTACAACCTTCAAATTCTTATTTGGTATGGAAAAATGAAGTTTAAATATTGGATTTTGATACTTTTGCAGATAAGCCCTTGGGCTTGGCCCAAGTTTTTATAAATCTCTGCTCCATTTTCTTCTAATTCAATTATATATATATACTAGCTTATAACCCGTGCAACGCACGGGATGAGATTAATAAATTATATATTAATTGTTTTATATGATTTAAATATATAATAATTATTTTTTATTATATCGGTTATAATAATATAATACATAATAAAAATTATTTATAGATAAAATAATAATATTATTTTAATATTCATGAGATTTAATTAATAAGTTTTAATATTAATGATATTTAATTAATAAGTTGTAATTTCAAGTAGAAGTGAATTGAGATATGTTATTAGATTGTTGTACAAAAAATGATAATTATATCATAATTGCATTGAAAAATCATATTTAAAAAAATTTACGATAATAAAAAGAGTTGTATAAAAAGAGGACTTACCGGACGGACGACCAATTGACTAAATTTTTTATTTTTCTTTAAATTTAATTAGGAAATTTTTATTAATAAAAAGAGTTACAAATATATTAGAAATATTTTAATTAAAATTTAAATAAAAGAGTATATTTTAATGTAGGTAAAATATAATAAAATTTTAATTTTAAATAAATTAATGTGTTTGAGCGATGAGGAAAATTGAAACATGTTAGTAGATTGTGAGTACAACTATATATTCTAATTAAAAGAGAAGTTTGTTTAAAATAATATAATATAAAAATATAGATAATATAGATATAACATAGTGATAAAATTTAATTAATGTTAATAAAATAATAATATTATTATAATATTTATAAAATTTAATATTCATATAATATAATATAAATATAATATAATATTATTCTATCCGTGATGAGTTGTATAAAAGGAGGACTAACGTGGGTTAGAGTTGTATATAGAGTGTTGATGTCGATTTTCTAATTTGAACATACGGGTATTGATAGGAATGGGTTGTTCTAGTTTGAATAAAAATTTTCTAATTTGAGTAGAGCTTATGTTTTGATAAATAATTTGTGTTATGCGAATAAAATAGAGAAATAAATGGAAACTAAAACAATGCATATTGTTTATCATAAAATTTAATGATATATTAAATAAAAATTAAATGATAAAATTTAATGATATATTAAATAAAAATTATAGGATAACTATGATTCATAAAAAAAAGTTTATAGAATATAATTTAAATACAATATAATATTATCATATCTTATTATCGTGTATAAAATGAAGATTACTTATAACTCGTGCGATGCACGGATGAATTTTTTTAATTTTTTAATATTTTTTAATGATTTGAATTTATTTGTATTTGTATAATTATAATTTTATTTAATATTATATGTATATGTTTTTATATAATTTATTTGCATTTATATTTTAATAGGATAATTTTTGTTTGTTTTGTATAGAGATGTATTTTACTTAGGAGATTAATGTGAGATATTTTAGTTAGAAGATTAATATGAGATTGTATTTTAGTAATAATGTTTATATTTTTTAAAATTATAATGTTTATGAGTTGTTTGCATAAAAGGAGGACTACTTGTGTTAGAATTGTATGTATGATTATATTCTTTTAAAATTATATTTTATTAAAATTCAACGGTTAAGATTATTTCTATGGTTCACATAAAATTGGACGGTCAAGATCTTTTCTATGGTTCACCAGTACCAAACCAACCGACGACCAAAATTTTTAATCTTTCGTCTTTAATAATATAGTATATATATATATATATATATATATATATATATATATATATATATATAATTGGAGAAAACTTTTTTTTGGAGAAAACAAGAAACCATAATCTTATCCATTCATTAAAATCTGATCTGATGGTTATCATTCAATCATTTATATATAACTTTTAACTCAAAAATGGCAAGTGAGTAATTTACATTAGTGTTATATATGGAAATTTTTATAACATTTAATTAATTGATATTACATTAATGAGTTAATTTGTGTAAGTATACATGTAGTTTTTATCTTGTGTATTTCATATATAATGAATTATTTTATATGTTCACATTTCATATAATTTTATTAAAATACATAATAGATTATTTTATATTTTGAATTACGGCATAATTTGTTGCCCGCTTATCTCGTACACTTGTATTTTAATTTATTTGTTATACTTTAAAATCTAGTAAGATTTATGAGTTATTTTGAAAATTAATTTTAAAAATATATGACACTTTGTATTTTAATAAGTAGAACGGTAGTAGAATGCTAATTTTATTAGAATAAAAATAGAATACTTAATAGAATCTTGAAATTATTATTTAATAAAATAAATTATATTCCATCTAATTTTAAAAACATCGATGATGTGAAATATTTAGTAGAATACTTAGTTAAATAGTTATTAGAATACTTAATGGAATTTAGCCAGAAAAAACACTTAATGGAATCTTGATTAAAAAATATATTAAATTTTATTTTGAAATATATAATAAAATAATTAGTAGAATAGTTAATATAATCTTAATATTTTTTAAATAAATAGTGAAATATTTAGTACAATACTTAATAGAATCTTGATAAGTTTTTTTCTTTTATTAAAATACTTAATGGAATATATAATAGATTATTTTGAATTACTTTTAAAAATATATTGCGCTATGTATTTTAATAAGTAGAACTGTAGTAGAATCTTAATGTTATTAAAATAATTAATAGAATAGTTAATAAAATTTTAAGATTATTATTTAATAAAATATATTATATTATATTACATTTAAATTTAAAAACATTGATGCGATGACGTATATAGTAAAACACTTAATAAAATAGTTATTAAAACAATTAATGAAATCTTGATTAAAAAATATATTAAATTTTATTTTGAAATATTTAATAAAATAATTATTAGAATACTATATATTATAATATTCTTATTCTATCATGTATTCTAAATTTCAAGATTCGGCAGAGTGTTTTATAAACTATTTTATTAGAATATTATGTATCTTTAGTATTCTATTATGTATTCTAATAAAATTTCAAGATTTCGTAGAGTGTTTAATTGACTATTTTAAGATGTTATTATGTCTTTAATCAAATATCAAAATATTAAAATTAAATTAAAATAATAAAACACATAACAGAATCTAAAATTAATATTAATACCATAGTAGAATATTTAGTAGAATACATTAGAATATACGTGAATAGTAGAACACATAATAGAATCTTAAAATATTCTATTAGAATACTATGTATTTTTAGTATTCTATTATGTATTCTAATAAAATTTCAAAATTCCGCAGAGTGTTATATTGACTTAATATGCTATTATGTAGTTAATCAAATATCAAAATATTAATATTAAATTAAAATAATAGAACACATAATAGAATCTCAAATTAAAATAAATATTAAATACCTCATATACTTATTAGAATATATTAGAATATATGTAAATAGTAGAATACATAATAGAATCTTGAATTAAAATAGAATAAATATTAAATACTACATTAGAATAGTTAATAGAGTACATGAAAATATGTATAATATTTTAGTAGAATCTCATTCATATTATATATTGAATATTTAGTCTGATTTATATATTATGTGTTGAATGTTCTTGTCTTGTTATCATAATAAATATTAATTTTAATGTGATTGTAGTTTCCAAATAAAGTAATTGTCTTATTTAACTCTTTATCCTTAATAAAAAAACTTGTAAATTTAAAAATATTACTAAATTACCCTTAATTATTTAGTTTTGAATTTTATTACTTCTATAAAATATTAACGGTCTAGATTAAGGTTTCCTAATTTTCTATCAATATTTAGGCTTATCGACTTACAAAATAAATATTTATTCTAATAAATTTATTCGTGGATGTATTATTGCTGACAATAGGGTTTCTGAAAAATGGTTCGAGTTCAGACATGCATGCACATTTTGGCAAGTATATCTCCAATCTCTCTTACTATAAAGGCAAAAACCAGTTTGTTTGCTGATGCAAAATGTTGACTTCGACATATACTGGTATAAGTTTGGCTAAGTTTAGTACTAGTAGTACTGTCCTATTTATTATTGTTTTTTTTTTGACAAAGTCCTATTTATTATTGTTAGTTATTAGTTTGGAGCACAAACCAGATTGTACAGTAATGCACCCAAAAATAACAAAGTACAATATTTATTAATGATTCTAAAAAGTTTTTTTGGGGATTTCAGTTATAAATTTAATTTAAAAAAAATAACATGACAAAATAATTTATGTAAGATTTCTCAGAAGAAAACTATGAATTTATAGAGTCAAATTATGACTATTATTTTTCAAATCTTTTATGTCCCATGTTTGTGGTTGAAAAGTAATATTATAAAATAATAAATTGATTTAGATGATCAAAATATTTTGATACACTTAATTTAATGATTAAGATTGATCTTTATATACTAATTAGATATATTTAAAATTTCTAGTGAAATTAACAAATTATTTACTTCAAAACAATGAATTTCATATATCTATTTTATAATTATTTAAAATTATAAACCTGTAATAATATTTTTTGAAATATTTAATTGTGTATCACAAACAAGCCCTATATATATATATATATATATATATATATATATATATATATATATATATATAAGCATGTGAAACAAGAGCCTTGATGCTTATGAGAAGGGGACTATCCTCTCCAGTAAGACGGGTGAAGTATGTAATATAACTCGTTAGGAATTCAGACATTTCAGCAAAGTCATGATGGCTGCCATTAAGAAAGAACAACTTTACAAGTTGGTAGTGAACCAATCTTGTACGTGAAGATTCAGTAGTAGATGCTTGTTTAGGTAAAAAATAGGTCATAAAAGAATAAACTTCACAGTTCTGAGCCGGAATATTGGTATCAAGAATACAAACAAGGTCACGGAATATATATATATATATATATATATATATATATATATATATATATATATAGGGTAGGGATCCAGAGAAAATCATATTTGATAGAAAACTTAGAGTACCAATTTCAGCCATTGATTTATGTAATTAATATTGCTATTAAATGCTAGTTATAAACGGAAAGTATAGTATGTACAACTAGCATACCAAAATTAGTAAATAACGTACTGAAATTTAATTTAGATGATAATTATGGTAATATTTAAAATATATGAGATTTTGTAGAACCCATATAATATTAAATATTTTTTATATCACCTTGTAGAATACTAACTGACATATTATATATTATTTAACAATGTAAATAAGATTAAAAAGTATGAGATTTTTTAATCTTAAAAATATTTTATTAAATATTTCAAATTAAGATTTAATATATTTCATAAATCAAGATTCCACTAGGTTTTTTACTAACTATTTTATTAAGTGTTCTACTACATATGTCATATATCAACAATATTTTTGAAAAAGATTTTTTTTTCGAAAGAAAAAATTCTATTAAGTATTCTACTAAATATATCCCTATTTATTTAAAAAAAATATATCAAGATTCTACTAAATATTTTTATTAAATATTTCATGTTAAAATTTAATATATTTCATAAATTAAGATTTTACTAAGTGTTCTACTAATTATTTTTTTAAATATTCTACTAAATATGTTAACTCACCAATGATTTAAAAAAAAGATTCCATTAAATGTTCTACTAAATATTTCACTATTTATTTTAAAATAATATTAAGATTCTACCAAGTATTTTATTAAAGATTTCAAATTAAGATTTAATATATTTCATAAATCAAAATTTTACTAGGTGTTCTACTAACTATTTTATTAAGTGTTCTACTAAATATGTCATATAAACAATATTTTTAAAAAAGATTCTTTTTTTTTTTTGCAAAAAAATATTCTATTAAGTATTCTACTAAATATATCCCTATTTATTTTAAGAAAATATTAAGATTCTACTAAATATTTTATTAAATATTTCAAGTTAAAATTCAATATATTTCATAAATTAAGATTTCACTAAGTGTTCTACTAATTATTTTCTTAAATATTCTATTAAATATGTCAACTCTCCAATGTTTTAAAAAAAGATTATATTACGTATTCTACTATATATTTCACTATTTATTTTAAAGTAATATTAAGATTCTACTAAATATTTCATTAAATATTTCAAGTTAAAATTCAATATATTTCATAAATTAAGATTTCACTAAGTGTTCTACTAATTATTTTCTTAAATATTCTATTAAATATGTCAACTCTCCAATGTTTTAAAAAAAGATTATATTACGTATTCTACTATATATTTCACTATTTATTTTAAAGTAATATTAAGATTCTACTAAATATTTTATTAAATATTTCAAGTTAAGATTTAATAATTTTTTTAATAAAGATTCCACTAAGTGTTCTACTAACTTTTTTATATATAGGATTCTACTAACTATTTTTAAGGGTTCTACTAACTATTTTATTAAGTGTTCTACTAAATATGTCACCTAACTAATATTTTTAAAAAAGATTCTATTAAGTGTTCTACTTAATATTTTACTATTTATTTTCAAATAATATCAAGATCCTAATAGATATGAGAAATGAGAGAGGTGATATTATATATACATGAGATCTTGTACTTACTTGATTTAAGTAATTTAAGTGTATTTTAATTAATGATGGTAAAATTAAATACTCATATACATTTATCATTTATCATTTGTCATTTATGTCAGGTAGATAATTGAATGAAGATTTCTTAAATATCAACCATTAGATTAGTTACAAATCAAGGGCTGAAAAGAGTACCTCAGTTTTTTTTGTAATTTGGGTTTTCTTTTGAGCGCTCCCCTATATATATATATATATATATATTGGTTGCTCAAGAGAAAACTTGTTTTTTGAAGAAAACTAAGATACTCTTGTGATCCATTGATTTGATTTTAATCTGATGGTTATTATCATTCTATTAAATTTAGATATCTTTAATTGGAGGAACAAAATAGTAACTTGATTATTTCTATATATACATGTATCTATCTAGATAATAAATATGTGTATTTCTCTATTCTCTTAAATTAAGTACTGATTAATTAGATACTTATTTTAATAAAATCTTTCTTATTTCAATTTTTTGATGGAATTAAATTACATGTTTTACTAAATGTTATTAAAATTTTGTTATTAATATATTGATTAAATATCATTAGTAAAATGTAGTAAATTTTCTACCAAGTATTTTGATGTAAGATTCTATATGGATTATACTTAGTATTATATTATATAGTCTATTCTAATTTTATTATTTTATATTTTGATTAAAATATATTAGTTGAACACATAATAGATTCTATTAAATACTGTATTAGAATATACTTTATAGAATATATCAAATTAGTTGAACACATAATAAAATCTTAAATTTAGAGAATTGTAATGTAAAAATAGTATTCTTTCGTATTCTAATGTAAAGATTTTATTGTGTGTTCTACTAAGTGTTTTAGAATTATACTACATATATGTTATATTTCAATGTAAGTTTTTTATAAAATATTTTAGTATAAAATTTATTAAAATTCATCTAAGTATTCTATTTACAATTAATTTTATTATATTAAGATTCCATTAAGTATTTAAAGTAATAGTTAATATCATATTTCATTCCAAGATTTTACTAGGTGTTCAAGTATGTTTTGTATTCTAATATTAAGATTTTACAAAATATTTTAATATAAATTTTATTATAATTTTACTAAGTGTTCTGTTACCAATTAATTTTATTATAATTTTCACTAAAATATTTTTTTAATTAGTATTTTATAGAGAATTGTAATGTAATAGTAGTGCTCTATCAAATTAGTCGAACACATAATAGAATCTTGAATTAAAATAAATGAATATTAAATATTACACTAGAATACTTAATAGAATATATCACAATAGTGGAACACATGATAGAATTTTAAATTTTTGTCAAAACAAAATTAAAAATAAAACAACTATTTCATACCACGTTAGAATATTTAGTAGAATACATATAGTAGAACACATAATAGAATCTTGAATTAAAATAAAATAAAAATTATATATTAATTTAGAATACTTAGTAGAATATAGAGTAGTAGAATACATAAATAAAATCTTAAATTAATAGAATACTTAGTAGAATACTATATTAGAATATTTATTAGAATCTATTAGAATAGTAGAATACATAATAGAATTTTAAAATAAAATAGAATACTTAGTAGAACATTATATTAGAATAGTAGAATACATAATAGAATTTTAAAATAAAATAAATATTAAATACTAGAGTACTTAGTAGAATACATAATACTTAATTAATGGAATACATAATAGAATCCTAGATTTCTCAATAAAATACTCAATAGAATCAAATTTAAAGTACATAGTAAAGTACATAATGGAATACGTATTAGAATCCTATAATTCTCAATAAATTACTCAATATTAGTTTTTAAATTTTAATAGACTTTAATAAGATTATATTGTATTTTTATAAGATTCTAATATGTGTTGAATATTTTGTACAACACTTAATAGAATATTATAGTAATTATTTAGTACAAAGCATTCGATTAAATTTTGAAATTAAAATTCTATTAATTATTATATATTTAAATGTAGTGTTACATATAATATAATATAATTAATTCAATTTATTTTAAAATTTTAATATGAAAAAATGTCATATAAAAAAAAGTAACCCATGATCGAGTTAATTAAGTCAATGTATTAATATCATCAATCATATTCAAGTCTAGCAATTATTACTATATTTAATTTCCTAATTGATAAAGTTTCTAGAGTACAAAGAACCTGCGTTTTAAAATTATTACAAAATTGCCATCAATCATTTAGAATTTTAAATTAAATCTTTTTTCAATAAATCAACGGTGAATGCAAGAATTTCTTAGTTTTTTGAGAAAAAGAGTTTTCTCTGGATCAGTACTCTCTCTATATGTGTATATACACACACAATAATGAGTAATTCACAAAAAGATAGTGTATTCTACTTTCTTCTTGCGAAATGAACCGTATTCTACCTTATATATTACGAAACTAAAATATTAAAAGATTAAATCCAACCTGGAGCGTTGACAATAGATAACCAGTTATCTTTCGAGCTATTTCAGGGCGCTCAAATTTAATATTTTTGAATAAAATCGAAAAGAAAGAAATCAAGTACCAAAACGAGGAGTGAAAATAGTAACACATCACTATCATAACAAAATGTCACTACAAATATGAAGAAATGTCTTTATCAATGAAACAATTTCCCAGGACTTGTATTGTATGTAAATGAAGCCACGTACTAGTATCCACATTCACCGCCCTTTCCTCTCTTCATTCTCCACATTCCTCCTCCGGAAAAACCCACCGCCGGCGTTAAAAATGGCCGGACAATCAAGAAAGTGGATGATTCTCGTGGCAACCATTTGGATTCAAGCATTCACGGGGACCAACTTTGATTTCTCGGCGTATTCATCGGAGTTTAAGTCAGTTTTGGGACTTTCACAGGTGCAATTTAACTATTTAGCGGTGGCTTCTGATCTTGGTAAAGCTCTTGGTTGGTCTTCTGGCCTTGCTTTGATGTACTTGCCTTTGTGGTTTGTTATGTTTTTCTCTGCTTTTATGGGCTTGTTTGGTTATGGTCTTCAATGGCTTGTCATCACTAATGTCATGACTCTTCCTTATTTTGCGGTTAGTTAGTCCATCTCTCTCTCTCTCCCTCTGTCTCTTTCCGGTGGCGGACTCGTACTAAAATTTTAGTCGGGCACTCGCGATTTAAAGAAAAATGACGGGTTCTAATTTTTAATATTTTTATAATTAGTTAAATTATTTTATAATTGTAAATATTATATTTAAATATTTAAATTTATCTCTCGGAATATATTTATATAATTATTTTATAAAATTGAGGATCGTCTATAAAATTATGAATATATTTATAGGTTTTTCACTTCATGAATTTCATAAGCTTATAAATATATATATATAATTATATCCTATATATAATAAGAATAAGAAGAATCTTATCCAAATACTATCAAATGTGAAGAGTTCGAATCTCATTAATGATATAATAAATATAATATGTATATTATATACTAAAAATATTAATAGGCATAATTAAAATTCTACTTAGTCTAGGACATTGTTTAATATACAATTATAATAATTCAAATTATATCTATTTTTAATTATTTAAGAAAGCACATATTTAATTTAAAGTTTAACTTTTTTATTAAATAAGATTATATTTTATTTAAAGTTTAATTTTTTTATTAAATAAGATTATATTTTATTTAAAATTTAAAGTTTAACTTTTTTATTAAAGAAGATTTTATTTAAATTAAATTTCAGTGGGGCATTATAATATTTTTAGTGATGTAAATTTTACTTCATAAACAGAAAATTTCACTGGGGTCTTTGCCCCCACTGTTACGGTAGTAGGTCCGCCCCTCTCCCCTTCTCTCTCTATGTGGAATGAATGCATGAAACGTGCATATAATGTGTTTCATAAACTAAAGTCTAATAAGATACAATATGGAATAAGGTAGTAGAGAGACTGTTTTCATGTTGAAACAGGGTGCTACAATCTGATTATGGACACAATTTATTATGACATGAACGATTAACCTGAATATGACCCGAAAATGCTTGTTTATTAAAATTATATTTCTCTTAGTTTGTAAATGTATTGTTATCAAATTATAGTATGTTTTAGAAGAAGTTGACATGTTTATAAAAATGGCCTGAAAACTAACATTTCCATTTTGTAGAACATATATGAGTGGAAAAAGAGGTAAAATTTACGGGATATACGAATTTTCTGAATTTGGGTGAAGAGTGAACTTGAATTCGAGTGCCTAATTTGGTGATTATATGGAACTATAATTTTGTTTTGTCTAAGTGGGGGCTGGTTTGTTGTTATATACTTGTATAAGTTATAGTGATGGCAGTTTATGTTTGTATGTACGAGGGCTTATGTACTGTCACTTTCCTTGAGAATTTTCACTTGCAAAATTATACGATTCATCTGTTTAGAATATTCTGATCTATTCACTCAAGTCAAAGTTATTGGCCACACAAATTTTAAAGGCTCTGTTCTCTCTACTTCAATTTAGTACTCAATAATATTGTATCACTCTTTTTTCATCCAAAAATGAAAGATTCTTTAATCAAATAAGCATTGATTATATGCATGTTATAAATTCGAACTATAAATTCCTAGTCTAGATAGTTGGCAAAAATATTGTGTTTTTTCATCATCTTCTAACAGAACCAACAGTGATGCTCCTGGTTTATAACTCTATATATGTCGGTCAGCATGCAGTCCTATAGCTTTTTTCACTGTGTTTAAAGCCTATCTTACTCAATGTAATTAACATATTACTTGATACTTAAGATGGACAATATCGACTAGTAGGAAAATTTGCCCTGTTTCAGTGTTGGGAAGGAAATAGAAGCATACAACTTGTGATAATGTTGAATCACTAGAACTACTTAGAATTACACATACTTAAAGGTGAGGAAGTTTCTATAAGGTGAATGGTACCTCACCTAAACTTTCCAAACTGACAAAGTATATAGGACTTACCCCCCCCCCCCTCCCCCCCAATTTGTCGGATAAGTAGTTCATGACATTTTCAGGCGTCATAGCATTGTAATGTATATGGGACTCTTTCTAAATTCACCTCATTTGGTTGCTTATTCTTCCTGTAAATTGTTCCAGGTATTCATGCTGTGTTTGCTAGCTGGATGTAGCATCTGTTGGTTCAACACGGTGTGTTTTGTTCTCTGCATCAAAAATTTCCCGACTAATCGACCTTTAGCAATATCTCTCACTGTAAGCTTCAATGGAGTGAGTGCGGCCTTGTACAACCTTGCTGCAAAAGCATTTAATTCATCATCACATGATCTATACCTTCTTCTCAATGCACTTATACCCCTTTTAACATCCATAGCAGCTCTAATCCCAATTCTACGACAACCCTCACTGGACCCTCTTCCCACTGATGCTGTTAAACGGGACCAGCTAATTTTTCTGCTGCTAAATTTCCTTGCTGTCATCACTGGCCTCTATCTTCTCGTCCTCCCTTCAAGAGATCCATCATCTGCTCGTCTCCCTTTTTGCGGTGCCATTATCCTTCTTATTCTTCCTTTAGGTATCCCTGGTGTTGTATATGCTCGTGATTGGTTTCACCGTACAATTTTCTCAAGCATTCGTGTTGAGGCCTCAAGTTTTGTTCTTATTGATCATGATGATCTTGAACTTCCTAAGGAGTTGATCAGTCAGGAGAATAGTCCAGTTAATGAAGTATCTTATGCAGGTAGTAATGATGTAAATTCTAATCGTATCATTGGAGAAGTCACTGAATCTAGTAAAGGGTGTTTTGTGACGATAATAGAAAGAGATCGCTTGGTAATGCTTGGAGAGGAGCACAAGGCAGACATGCTTATCCGTAGGTTGGATTTTTGGCTATACTACTTTGCGTACTTTTTTGGGGGTACAATTGGACTAGTGTATAGCAACAATTTAGGACAGATATCGCAGTCACTTGGACTTGGTTCAACAACCTCAACTCTTATTACACTATATTCAGCTTTCTCCTTCTTTGGTCGCTTACTGTCAGCAGCTCCAGATATCGTGCGAACGTGAGTGCAGTACAATTTCTTTTAATAGTGTTGCAATTTAACGTATCCAAGTGCTTGTATTTTACCAATAAAACATTCTTATATTTGCAGGAAGATTTATTTTGCCAGGACCGGATGGCTAGCCCTTGCGCTTTTACCTACACCATTTGCCTTCTTCTTGCTTGCCGCAAAGGGCAGTGAGATGGCATTGCAGGTAGGCACAGCACTAATTGGGTTAAGCTCCGGGTTCATATTTGCAGCTGCTGTTTCCATAACATCTGAGCTTTTCGGACCTAACAGTGTGGGTGTCAACCATAACATTCTCATAACCAATATCCCCATCGGATCACTTTTATATGGTCTTCTATCCGCTCTTGTTTATGATGCCAATGCAAGTGCTGACATTCAAATGCTGTCCAACTCATTGGTGTGCATGGGAAGAAAATGCTATTTCTTGACATTCGTATGGTGGGGATGTGTATCTGTTTTGGGGCTAGCATCAAGTGCTCTTTTGTTTGCAAGAACTCGAACAGCTTATGATCAATTTGAAAAGAACAGAAGATCTTCAGAGCTGTATTAACACCCGTCTGTTGCAACTTATAGTTTGTATTAACAGGATCCTGGAACATGGTTCAAGGAGCACTCAGTGTATAGTGTCAACGGTGCTTGCACTTGTGCCATTCCATGTCTGAGTATAGGAGCTGAAAGCTTACATACCTGTACTTCTTATTCACATTTAAAGTTGCTCAGATATAAAATAGCTATGTTACAGTAAATCCTGTGGTCCAGTTTTCATTATCTGGAAATTTACATCATTACATACATGAGTCTGTTACAAGAGATAGAACTACTTGTACTAAAAGAGGAGTAATTAGCTGACTGAGGTGTTATTGTTACTATAATATACTTCTGTTAATTAATGATACAGCAGACAAAATTTTCATGTACCTTTTTGAAACCACTATCAAATTTCTTGTTTCTTATCTAAATAGTAGATGTTAAATTTGTTCATATTTTCTCTCTGTATAGATACAAACATTCATATATCACATAATATTGAAATATCTAATACACCTCTATGGTTTGTTGGTTGGCTAGCTTCATAATCTCTATGAGGTAAGTTCAGCCATTGGGTTGGTATAGGTGACTGTGACCTACCAGTCCAAAGTGCCTGTATTAAAAAGCTTCTCTATGAAAGTTAAGTATAAAGCTTATGCACTGGTACAACCTTTGAAAAATAAACTTACTATACAATATTAATGTTAAAATAAAATGAGATTCAACTAAAAAAAAAACTGCATGCATGGTAGAGATGAGACTTAAGTACTTAACGTATGCTAAATAGACATAACTAAACTTACAAGCCATTCCCTGTGACCTTGTTGTCCTTGAATATTAAGAAACTTAACAGCAACAGCTTGAGCCTTCAATCCTCCCCTCATATTTTCATGTAAAAATCCTTTATGAACTTTCCCAAACCCCACTTCCCCTAACAAAAAACTGCTAGCAAAATTATGCGTAATATCTCTCAATTCGCTTAGTTTAAAATCAAACAGAGCAGGACAAAAATGGTGCATCAACTCTTCATTAATCCCATTTGAAGAAGAACTGCTGCTAATATCAGATACTGAAATTCGACGAAACGAAGGCAATGGAGTAACATTTTTCGAAGAATCAGATGGCGAGGTGCGATATCTGGTGAAAATAGTTTGATCATCAACTGAACAGTAGTTTGCTGTAAAGGGTTTCCAGGGTTTTGATCCTTTCATTTTTAGTTGAAGAGATGATTGAGAAAAATACATAAACACTTATTTCTTTTATATGTTGAGAGTGAAAGGTGCTGCATGTGCATGTGTGTGAATATTACAAGAATCCCTATATTTTAGAGAAAGATTTTATAGTTGATTTTGTTTTCTCTAACTACTCCGATTACTCTACTAAATTTAGTAATCTGTAAATTTATTCATAATTAATGAGAGATGGTTCTAGGAGTTTTGCAAACAAATATTATTCTCTCTCCGTCTCAAATTATTTGTCCGCTTTGATTCTTACGCGTAGTTTAATATGCATTGACCGGGTAGTTATATATTTTTTTAAAAAATTTCATTTTATGATTAAAAATTTAAATATTAAACTTTTATTCACAAAAAGAATTTTTTTAAAATAATTTATATAACTATACAGTCAATTCACTTTAAATTACGCGTAAAGGTTAAAAGTGTACAAGTAATTTAGAACGGAGGGAGGGAGTATATAATTTCATGAAAATGTTCTTTTATATTATCGTTGATTTAAATGTTAAGACTTACAAAAATATAGAAAAATTATAAAGTGTAATCGATATAGAATAGAAGTGGAAAAATGGTTAGTAGACACGTATTATCATAGTCAGAGAAAACAAATAATTCAGAGCATATTTAAATCAACATTTAATTCTTGGTACCGATCTAAAATATCACATCACAAATATTGAATTTTGTTGAATTTCTCCGTGATTTCGAATCTGGCCGGATCAACCCTCTAAATTATGTTTTCTAGAAAAATTTAAAATATAAAACTTGTAGATAAAGAAAATATATTTCCGAAAAGTCTAGAATCAACAAATTTTTACTTACAATGAATTTATTACGAATTTTACAAGATAAAAGAGTTGTGTTTGAAAAATTCTACGAATTTTAATAATAAAAATCAAGGAAAAGAATAAAGATTTGTGTATCGAGCTATTTAGTCTCGATGGTTCAAAAAAAATACTAAAAAATAAGAAGATCTTAATTAATATATAGAATTTTTAAACCTTAAATTCTAAAACTACCAGGGTTATTCAAACCCGACACATATTCGAAAACCCATTATTTTAATCTAATTTTAATTTCTAATATCTATCAAATTTTAATCCAATTTTATTATTCTAAAAAATAATATTTTTATATAATTTTTGAAAAATAATATGAAAAATGAAAATTTAAAATCTTCAAATTTAATTTCAATTACCCATATACGAATACATATCCATACTATATTATAATAACCGAATTAGAAAACTTTTTTTTTGAAACACTGAGGTGAACCATAGAAAAGATCTTAACCGTCCAATTTTAGATGAACCATGGAAACGATCTCAGCCATCAAATTTTAATAAAATCTAATTTTAGAAAATATATATTATACATACAACCCTATCCCCGATAGTCCTTCTTTTATACAAATGTTCATGAAATTATATTATATTATATTTAAATTATATTATATTTTCTAATTTAAAATTTTTACTTATTCTATAATTTTTATTTAATATAATTTACTCACATTCAACTCAATTTAATCACCATTCAAACTCTTTTATTTATTTAAAATTATAACTTATCATTAAATTTTATGAATATTAATATATAAACATCATTGTATAGAAAAATATAAAAAGAAATTAATAATAAAACAAATTATTATATTAAATTAAATATTTAAATTATATAAAATAATTAATATATAATTTATTAATAACTTACGTGCATGGGCGGGTTATAAGCCGGTACTTGCGATTATTATTAATTGTTTACGAACGGAAGGGGGCAATTGGAAACCCTAGGGGGGAAATGGTGTTCTACTTCAAAG
Source organism: Oenanthe sinensis (assembly GCA_028671895.1). Classification (NCBI taxonomy): domain Eukaryota; kingdom Viridiplantae; phylum Streptophyta; class Magnoliopsida; order Apiales; family Apiaceae; genus Oenanthe; species Oenanthe sinensis. Next base: position 1,317,454 of record CM053814.1, on the reverse strand, counting down.
CCCGACCCGAGGTAGGAGATTACACCATCTTCATGGGTCTCGATGAACACGAAAATGAACAACTCATCAAATATGGCTTACCCCAAGACATCTGGTATAATAATATATGTATATATCTATTTATTTATCATGTTTATTTGTTTTTTTAATCTGAAATAATGATTTTTAATGTTTTTTAGCCTTCTTGCTAGTTTTCTTCTTCACATTAATTATCTTTTTGATGAATTTTTTGTGATTTGGTGATTGATTAGGCTAACAATTGTTAGGGTTTTGTTGTTCTTCTGTTAATACAGTTTATGTAGATTAATATATTGTGAAAATTACGTACTTTTTATCTGCTTGAAATTATTGAATATCAGTGTATAAATGAAGGTGACTGGAAATATTAGGTCTTTATGACAGAGGGAAAGGAGGCGTTGTGTAATTTTAACGAGGCTATATATGTTTTCGGGATTATGGTCTAAGGTTTGTATTTCATCTATTATTGTCCTGTCACTAATAATTGTGGGATGATTAGTCTTTTAAAGATGCTAGTTTTGTTTTGTTTGCGATACTGGATAGGACTAAGGTTTATGCACTTCTTGATTGTAAGTTTTTTTGTTCACTATTATTCTGACAGTTTCTAAGGACTGAATGAGTGAATATAGTCAACTCAAGAGTCGTATGTAGAACGCGGGCATGTGATGAGCACAAACTGAACTATTCTTTCGTGTTTTACTAAATATTCATGTTTAGTTGGCTTCATAGATATTTTTTCTTCAATGTTAGTACTTCCTTCACAGGGTTTCTTCTGTCGCAGGTTCCATGTGGATAACATGTCTTCAGCCCATGTATATGTAAGGCTGCACAAGGGTCAGGGAATTGACGATATGTCTGAAGGTCTACTGGAAGATTGTGCACAGCTGGTCAAAGCAAATTCAATTCAAGGTAGCTGTTGCATTGATATTGTGTTAAGTACATTCAGCTAATTGATTATATATTAAAATGCTTTTAGATATAAAATTTTGTTCTTAAATTGTGAATAAAATCTTTTTTTTGGGTAAATGAGGATGGCACCTTGTCAAGTTATATTAATTAAAAAATATGTACAAGGGAGTTATGAGAGGACTCCTCTCGAGAAACAAAAACAAGAATCCCATGGAGCATACTCCACGAGAAAAACCAAAACCAAAAACATAATTCTCTTTAAAATCTTTGACTTGTGATAGTATGGGTTTTTTTCTAAATAGTATAAAAATGTGTGCTTTCATCATTGTTATATTTGATATATTTCCCGGCGAGGAAAGAGAGAGTTTATCATTTTAGATTGCATGTCTATAACTTTTATATTTGTACTATACCTTATTTCCATCAACATTGAGTTTTTCTTGGTTATGTGGCAGGAAACAAGGTGAACAATGTTGATGTTGTTTACACTCCATGGAAAAACTTGAAGAAAACTGCGTCCATGGACGTTGGACAAGTTGATTTTAACAATTCAGAAATGGTACAGTAGTCCGATGTTGCTACAATTTATGTTCATTTTGGCTTACATGTCAATTGGTATTTTTGTTTTTGAATCTCCTTTGTGATGATTATCTGTTCAGGTTCGCACTGTGAGAGTGGAGAAGCGAATGAATGAGGTTGTGAATAGATTAAACAAGACAAAAGTGGAAAGGACACCTGATTTGAAAGGTAAGCTTTAAGTCTGTTTTCTACTTCAGATGAAATATGTTTTTGGCACATAGGTTCAAGGAAATAATGAGGTTCTAGAATCTCCTCATGGTTATTTTTAAATTTATACTGGTTACTCTACTCGTCACAGTTATTTTCTGTGCAACTTTTTTTACAATTTGATAACCTGATAAATGTTTAAATATTATTGTATAAATTGCAGCTGAGCGCAAGGCAGTTAAAGCAGCAGAGCGAGCAGATAGGAAACTGCAGCTGCAGCTGAGAGATAAGGTGTGTGTTATTTTAATTGAAGGATACGTATAACAAATTGTCTTCCATCCCTCATTAATTGAATCTATCATTCTGATTTCTGACATGTCATGTTATGTAATTAAATTTTTTTGTTAAAGGTCCTTGTATTTGTTTTGACCTAATTTTTTTGTTTTAGTTTTTCTTTCTACTGCCAAAAAAATTATAATTAGTTTAAATCATCGGATCGAATTTAGTGTATAAATACATGACAAGTAGAGAGAACGAGAGATTACCATTCTGTTAATTAGTTATGTTGCAGTCCATATATCAAAACGACGTCATTCGAGATGTTTCACATCTGATGTATTCTCAATACACTTGTGACATATATATATAAAGTGGAAAAAAGCTCTACCCGAAAGTTGGGTCGAGTTAGATTCGAAAATTTTCATTCTAATTTTTAGGACTAATTTTATATTTGTAAATATTCTCTGACAAAAATAAATTAATAAATATTTGTTTTACATGAATTAATTTATTAATTTATAAAATGAATTAATTTATTAACAAATATTTATTAATTTATTTTGTCAGGGAATATTTAATTTAAAATGAGTCAAGACATTAGAATGAATTATTTTCGGATCTAACTCGGTCCAACTTTTGGATAGAGATTTTTTTTCACTTCATATATGTGTGTGTGTGTCAGGGGTGTACATACACTTTAAAAACACATCACAGGTGTTTACCATCTCAGATTACGTTGTTTTGATATCTGGACAACAGAATGGTAATTTCTCGTTCTTTCTACTTGCTATGTATTTATACACTCGATTCCATCCGGTGATTTAAATTAATTATAATTTTTTGTGGCAGTAGAATTAACAAGTTTGAATCAATTTTTACTCTCCCTGTATGCGTGTGTTCATATACGGATTATGTTCATTATTAAATAGTACTAATTGAAGTATTGTATATTTTATACTCCTTCCGTCTCGCCCATTTCTTTACATTTCAAAAAGAGTGTCCGGCACGCGTTTTAAGGTGCATATGGAGTATAATTCCATAACTTATTTTTACAATTTTCTGTTTTTGAATAAAAATTGAAAATAAGTTATAAAACTATACTTTATATGCACCATGCTTGTCGGACACTCTCTCCGAAATGTAAAGAAATGGGTGGGACGGAGGGAGTAATTTGTTTGTAATATAGTGCAAGCATATATATAGTGCAAAAACACTCGAATCAGAGCATCTCCAATCGAGGCATGCTAGGGGTGTCGAACATTACCAATAATACAAATAATAGTATATTATTTTATCTTTTATCCATATCAAATGTGTCAACTCCAATAGTTAGTATCCGTGCCTGATGCCCAAATAGTCCTCACTTCAACTATCCTCCCAACTAATTAAAATTAATTAGTATATTTTATTTTTATACCAAACAAGTCTTGTGACACATTTTAATTGTAAGGATATGTTAAATGAGTTAGATGGGGAATTATTGAATTTTTTTTGTTTCCTCGTGAAATTAATATAAGGGAATAAATGTAATGCAAGAATTTTGGTTGTAGGAATAAGTGAAGCACGTTATTATTTGACCGTTGAATAAATTATTAGATAAATATATATAAAAAGTGAGATATAATAAAAGAGGTGTTGTACATACATTTTGTCTAATATTAGTTTTTTTAATCTATTTTGAGGGGTGTCAAAAGTTGTCAACCTCTCTTAGCACCTTTGGAACTTCAATAGAGTGGCACCCAAGAGTGTTATGCCACATAGACTTGGTACCCCTATTGGAGATCGGTAATGCTCTTAGTGCTCCATTTAAATTTTGGTATATATATGTTGTGGATAACAATTTCTCAGTGGGTTTTGAAAAAAGGGTTGTTTTAATTTCGGATAGCCACATAGACTTGGCAGCGATGCTCTTGGGTACTCTATTTAAAAGTATTCCATTAAATTTTTGCTATATATATTGTGGGCAACATTTTTTCAATGGGTTTTTATAGCTGAGAGGTAAAAGTCCAAAAAAGGTTGTGTTAAGTGTGGATAGCCCTCGGGTTCACATAACATATCCCGAGTCTGTGGTGATAAATAAGTGAAGATAGATGGTAACTAAAATCGGACCCGAACCTCATATATAAAGCCTAAGGTTTGATTAATAATTGTATTTGAATAATTATCTATAAAATGATACATTGTATATTCATTTGATTCATATAATTATCTTTTTCCATATATTTTGTTTTTATTGTTTCCAAAACACACATAAACCTATCAGCTCTCATAAAACCTCATGATGCCCATTTTTCTTATCATATATTATATGTCTCCCTCACCCGAAAAGCCCTTTTTTTATCGAGATTGATATTTCATACTTGCATAGTGTTTAAAATAGTTAAATAGATATACGAGAAAATAGGGAGTGGGAGTGTTAGAACTTCAGACTTTCTAGGTATTGAGGCTTTTGGAGGAGAGCTTAGAGCAACTCCAATAGTCCTTGCTATTTGAAATAAAGTAGCAAAGAAATAATATATAAAATTGATATGGATAACGTCAACCGCTTAGTAGAATAAACTGAGCAAAATTCGTCAAAAGAATGCATAGCCAATTCACCATGTCGGAAGGTTGGTACTACTTCATTAGCTAATATGGCAGAATTTACATATGGCAAGGCTGTTGGACATGAAGGCATCATATATGATGTCTCAACAATTGCATTTTTAATAATTACTGCCCATTTGAGGATTCATTCAAAGTTCATAATGAAAATTTTAAGTTACAAAAGTATGAGAATGGAAACGAGTGATGTTGCAAGTTACTTGCCTAGTTGCCTTGATTTAATTTTCACTCTGCAAGTTTGTTGTATATGTTACGGAAAAGATTATTGATTGTTTCAGTCTCTACCCGATCTGTCAATTATAACAGTTGACAGTATTTGGCTATGTGAAGGAAAATAATAAAACACTAGATGCATGTATTAGACTACAACTATTATACCATATTAATATTGTTTTCTGTTACTCTCTTTTGAAATGATTGCATTCTTACAACTTTGCACGTGAGGTATAACATAATTGAAGTTATACATCATATGAATTTTCAATTTTTAGCACCTCGATATATGTGCAAAGTTGTAAGAAGGCAATTATATTGGAAAAAAGGGGAGGATGTGCTAATGATTTGGATAATGATCAAAGTTTGATTAACTGAAAACATGTCCATATAATGTTGTGTTTTGATGATTCATACCACTATTAGAACATGTCTGTGATTAAACAAAAGTCATAATTGGTACTCAAGTCAAAGGGACACATGTTTTGGCTTCAAAAACATAATTCCTTTACTAGTTCTTCATGGAAACTATTCTCAAGATTGGTACTATAATTTTGTTGCGAGGATCTTAATAAAAGTAGTTAGTATTATTAAGAACTATTAGTAATGGTATAAAAAACCATGAAGAGATATTGAAATACTTTTGTAAATACCAATGTTATACGACATGCTTTTAATTAATTTTTTTTTAAAGATTGGCATGCCTCCGCACTCACAATAATTTATGTCTAATGGGACAGGGACTTTGGCTAGCGGAGGTGTTCTATGTAGTATACCATGGTCATGGTGAGTTAAAACCAAATAGGCAAATTGGCTCCATCAAAGTGAACGATGGAGTAAATAACCATTATATATACGATGTGAACACGATAGATAATCATAAACCGTCAATTCAACATTTGGATGAAATTGTGCTTAGTGGACCTCGTCTAGCATCAATTTCAGCTGAGAATTCTTTCACAATTGACATCGATCTCTTTTCGGGTGCTTTCAAAGACTCTTTTTGTATTAACCCCAAAAGAGATTCCCTTGATATATGTTTTCCTCTAGAAAAAAGAATCACATCCAAAGATGGCAAAGGAGAGATCATTGTTTTATATGCAGTATTCGATAATGCTGTAGAAGCCCACCTAGAGATTAAATTCTTCTCTGATAATGGCTTTACTCCTGAGGTCCATGGAGTTGTTGCTGCCAGCTCAACTAATTTGGAAAGCTTTGAGTATTCAAGTGTGCTCTTTTTAAAAAAATCTAATGATAAAATTAAAATAGGGCATTGTGAGCTTTTTCCGTTGTCCAGGTCCATAGTAGCTGTGCCTTTGGAATCTGAGCTTCTTTTGGACATTCACCTGAAAATCGGAGATGAGCATGATCTTTTAGTAAAAACTGTCACGTTCCAGGCTGAAAGGACTGGCGTGCGTGAACAACTTGTAGATGGCAAAAACTGCAAGATTCAAGTAAAAGTCACTTGGAAATGGGCACGAGTAGTGGAGGAAGAATGCAGAGGTAATAGTCAGCACATGCCTCATTTCTGATTATATTTAGTGTAGGTATTAGAGACAAGTTAAAAAATCATGAAAGCTATGTGCACTGATATAAGTGTGATATATGTTCGGGAAGTACTGATTTATTACCGTTTTCAACGTTGTGATCATGAAAATTGTTATTAATGACTTAATATATAGGCTTATTTACAATTTAAATCATGTGTTATTAACAATATACAATCAAAACTCTCTTTTAATATATTTAGTAAATTTAACCATGTGTTTTTTAACTATGTACAATTGAAACCTTTTTTAAAATAATTAGTAAATTTAACCCTATGTTTTTGAACTATGTACAATTGAAACCTTTTTTAAAATAAATAGTAAATTTAACCCTACGTTTTAAAACATTTAGTAAATTTAATCTTGATTTTTTAATTTCGTAATAAAATAAATTTTATCTCGAAAAAGTATTTTCGATAATATATTCACTAAAGAGTATTTTTGAAAATAAATTAAATTCGGTGATGAACATTCATGAATATATTGAGCGGAAAGTGTGATGGCAAGATGGAATAATATAAACACATATTAAAATTTTATTGAACATATATAATATATTATACATATAGATATATTAATATAGAAAAGAACATCTAAATATCCATTTTATAAGAAAAAACCTTAATAATTGTAAATATCTATTATGCTTAGATAATATCTATACAAAAAAAAATTGACAATAGTGCATTTGACGAATATTTATTCAAAATTTTGTCGTAAGATTTATTTTATTCCGAAATTAAAAAGTCAAGGTTAAATTTACTAAATGTTTTAAAACGTAGGGTTAAATTTATTATTTATTTTAAAAAAAAGTTCCAATTGTACATAGTTCAAAAACATATGGTTAAATTTACTAATTATTAAAAAAAAAGGTTTCAATTGTAAATAGTTAAAAAACGTAGGGTTAAATTTACTAAATATATTAAAAGAGGATTTTAACTGTATATTGTTAATAACACAGGGTTTAAATTGTAAATAAGCTTTTTTATAATTATAATTGATTACTACTATCACTATAACAACTCAAACCCATAACTGAATGCATACAAGACCCAACAACCCACCACAGGTCAGCCCATAAAAAGCTAGCAATTTTAGGTATACATTAGTTATTGACTTGTCCTTATAAAGGGCCCAAACACATATATTATATTCGATGTGGGATGTTACAAACACCCCACCTTATTGGGTCGACGTCCTCGTCGACTCCATGGACAAACTTACGGAACCCGGACAGTGCCGTAGCACTTCCGGCCGGGCATGGCTTTAATACCATTTATAACAACTCAAGCCCATAACTGAATGCATACCAGACCCAACAACCCACCACAGGTCAGCCCATAAAAAGCTAGCAATTTTAGGTATACATTAGTTATTGACTTGTCCTTATAAAGGGCCCAAACACACATATTATATTCGATGTGGGATGTTACAATCACAATTACAAGAAAATGATCTAAAATATTATAAGTAATTAGTAAAAATGGTCTTTTTTATTATATAACAATATTTTTTTGTTAAGTGAATAATTTTATAATTTGAAAAAAAATATAGGATATTTATTAAAAGTAATATTTTTTTAACTTTTTTACGATTTTATTATTATTTAATTTTTTTGTAATAATACGGTTTTCAACTAAAAATAACCAAATTCAACTTTTATATACAATTTGTAATTAAATTCAATTGAATTTAATTTTTTTTGCAAAAAAATGAAGTTACTCGTAGTTGCATTTTAATTTGATTTTTTTTGACAAAAATATTATGCACTTCAATATATATATAGGTTAACTAGTGTAACAGCACGGGCATGTTCATCGACCCATCGATCCATGTTGTAAAGTGCTCCGTTTGAATTATGTCAATATATTTATTTTGAAGTCTCTAATTTAAAAAGTGAGACCTAAATTTGTATTGAGCCCAAAGAAATTGAAATACTGAATTGTGAAAATCTTTATTAAATGCGACTTAATGTATGTGGCATAAAATAATGGAGCCATTAATTTTACTTTGAAGTAGCACAAGTGTGTTGTGTTGCACAAAGTGAATGTGGAGATGCCTTTAAATCCATCCACTCCCCAAGGAGTCCATAATTCCAAATTTTTTGAGCCGATATTCCCCACCGGGGTAATTCCCGATTATTGAAATGTGTAGTGGCAACTACCCTTAAATTTGCACTCTTATGTTCCCCATAAAACTCAATAAAAGCAGTAAGGAGTTGAACAATTTGTCATTATTCGCAATTGAAGTGCACTGCTTGTATTGCACTATGATTAGCTGTGTGATGAGCCGCACGGAATTTGTTTCTGCTATCCCCAGCTGTTTTGTTGGTATCTTATGTGTGTGTATTCAGTGATTCCTGTAATGAGTATATACCCTTCCTGATCGGATGCATTTGACGGAGCTAATTCCACCTCAAAACCACAGCGGCACCCCTTGAAATTTTGCAGAAATCCTGGAGACATGCCATCCTGAAAGTATTTGCGGTTAAAATCAATGTGAAGCGTAACCAATGCAATTGTAACGCAATTATATATTTTATTTGATTATTTTACCGCTTTAGCAGATGAATTTCTTATATATAATTTTCAGATTTATATAATTAATATACAACACTCTAATATTCTCGAAGAATTGATTGCCCATCACCATATGATAACAATAGAGCAACCATGGTCCAAAGCACCAACTGATGTTTCAATTATTGATTGGCAAACAATAGAGGCGTTACGTGTTTCTCCGGTTTTGAAGCTCGGTATTTGGGCCGGATAATTATTATTGGGCCTGATTTTTTTTAAACACTAATCTCGTAACTAAAACAAATCTCACATTAATATCCTAAATAAATCACATCTTTAAACAAAACACACAAACATTATCCTATTAAAATACAAATAAAGTATATGAAAAATTATATAAAATATATATATATATATAACATTAAATAAAATTTAAATTATTATTATAAAAATAAAAATATATTCAAATTATATAAAAAAAATATTAAAACAATTCAATCCGTGCATCGCACGGGATATAAGCTAATATATATATATATATATATATACGTGTAGATATATATGTGTCTATTCATTACACACACATACACATATATTAGGTTATATTAAAGAAAACTCATATTATTAAATCAATAAATTAATTTATTTATTTATATATTGTCAGAATTGATGTTCGAAGCTTAGGGAGCTAAATTCGAAGTATTTTCAGCACCTAAAGGCTCACTAATCAATTAGAATTTATTAGAATTTATTGCACAGTTATTCAATATCTACAATCATCTTTTACATATCTTATCTTTTATTTACAATGCATATGACAATATAAATATTTTACATAGTATTTATTATTTAAGCATAAGTATTGCAATCATAATGCAGTATATATTTTTATTCGATTAATTAACAGATTCAGAATATGATTTTGTTATATATCATTTGTTACTTTTTCATAAATGTTATATAATTTTTAGTCAACAATACTGCTCGAGGGGCGAGATTTATAATAAGTATCATATTTATGGCAGATTTGACTTGCAAATAATTCACTTACAATACATCCATATACCATGTATAAATAAATTTTTTTAAATTAAATTTCTTTTTATATACTCCCTCCGTCCCGGCCAAATGTTTACATTTGGTCCGGGCACGGAGACCAAGGATAGTGGGTGTAATAGTGATTTTATTGTTAAAATAAATGAAGTAGTGGGTGTAATAGTGTAAAGTGTTGAAAAAGTGGAGTGAAGTAGTGGATGTAATAATATATTTATTGTTAAAAGTTACTATTTTTAGTAATGTAAAGAATTGGGTGGGACGTCCCAAAAAGGAAAGTGTAAAGAATTGGTTGGGACGGAGGGAGTAGTATTTATTATTTAAGCATAGGTATTGCAATTATAATCCAAGTACATTTTTTATTCAATTATTTAACAGATTCAGAATATGATTTCCTCACCTATTATTTTCAGTTTTTTTCATAAGTTTGTTTATTTTTTTACTGAATAATATATTTCAACATCAGAGTTATATAATTTTCTTTTTCAGAAATTATGTTAATAACACCTACAAACAATCACTCAAATGTTTAAACTATATTCCCATTGGCTTCCAGATCTTATCATATCCTAAGCAACTTCTAAGGTGCCCATAATTTCATAAGAGCTTCGATGATTAGTGACAACTATTTACCTTGATGCAGAAGTTGGTAAATGTAGGCTCCTACCAAGAAAGGCAAGAATCATACAATGTGTAAATACCTGCGCAATGTGATCCGCCATCACCGGCAATTCTTGGAGCCTCATCCGGTGCATTATGTGCAATATATTGATCAGAAACGACACCTCCATAATTTTGAGGGGACGCCTCTCCTGCGAGGGCCGAGATGTATAATAAGTATCATAATTATAGCATATTTCTATGTCCAGATGTACGCATCAATGTGCGGGTACGCATTAATGTGCGGATGTTTGCAGTCCCTGCTACATAGCTTTTGATGAAAAGCACAATGGTGGATAGTGCAGGTAGATGGCAGGGAAATAAGGCGTAATATTATGTGCAGTGGGTGTTAGATAAAAACAAATATACCACGGCTATAAATGTACACACTTTAAAATCATAAAACTTGAATAAGATTTCATGGCTGTGGGCCGCAATTTGGTAAGTGTGGTAGTGCCAGAAGGAAATCATTGTTAAATACCTGTAGACTGCGCCGTTGTCGATGCAGCCACTACATGGGACCCTCCACACTGCAGATTATCTGACAAGATGAATGCAACTGAGAAGGGGAAGAAAAGGGCTTGCACACCACTATAACTATAATTCCTACAAAGATATACCTTGCAATTTTCTCCGAGTATTTTTACAAAGACGCTTTAATAGTTTCCTCTCTTCTAACATCTCTTTGGTGGGAAAAAGTTTAGGTCTGCCTCTCTTCTTCCCTGTACGCTCCATTTAAGGCTGACGTGTTGAAACATAACAATGAAGCAAAATTACCAAACAAGGCACGTAGAAGCCGAAAGAGAATTATGCCGCTGCCGGAAATAATGTAAAGGGGGAATGAAACAAAGCACTAATTACAAGACTAACATGCAGCTTTAAAATATAGGATTGGTAACAAAACTATATTCAGAGCATGAGTCAAAATAATTACAAGAGACAATGACAACACTTACAATTAGAACACACAGAGTAACATGAATCAATATGGCAATACCCATGCAAACATTCGGGAAAACCTATATTTACACATAAATGGCCTTTTTTATATTGCTTAATAAGTATATGCTTCACAATAATTAAGGCAACACCACGTTCCCAATGAAATATATTCACTCATAACTGTCTTTTTTTATATTGGCAAAGGATCCATGACAACAGGTAGCTCAAGCACGTGTTCAAACTCAAGTTGCTTTCCTACCACATGTTCCAGCACAGAGGAAATAGCTTCGAATAACAGTACTTGCCAAATGCTATGATCCTTACAAAAAACACACACAAAAAAAAATAGGCTTAAACCTTCACCTCACCCTCTCCTTAAACTATCTTCTTCTCAATTGACTAATCTTAATATAATAGCTATATTATATATATATATATATTACCACGATAATGCTGAAAGGAAATGGTTAGATCTCAAAATAATTTACAACATATGACAGATTCTAACACAAAATGGGAAGCTTAGCAGGGCTGGAATAAGTGACCAATTGATAAGGTAAAAAAAGTGTGATAAGCCTGAACAACTCTGCATAAACCAGGTGGATTAGATATTTGCAGACCAGCGGCCTATTTTGCACAATAACATCACACAAATTGCTGGAAACAAAATATTCTAAACTTTAAAGCATTCCTAGCTTAAAATAGAGAGTCTAACTCAAACTTAGTAAATACGATTTCATATTGGTACATTGTGGAATACGCACCAACTAAAACTTAAGATGTCCAAACTCCAGAACTCGAATCGACTCGAGTTAACCTTTAAACAAATATCATTTCAACTCTAAGCTCAAAAATGAGTTCAAGACCATTTTCCTGAGTTGATCTCGAGGCTGGTTCAATTTGATTAATAGCCCCACAGATCCTGTTCAAAACAAACTTCTTTACGGGCCAGAGCTGCTGAGCTTAAAGGAATTGTAAGAATTTTAGAAACAGAAAGCCTCTAGTTACATGGTATAATTATGTGTGGCGTGGGCTCTCAATCGCCAGAAACTATTTTTTGAGTTGAATCACTCACCACAACAGTTCACTAACTTCTGGTCGACTGTAAAAGTTTGGCATCTCTAGTTGTCCACAATGTCAGCTCTGTAAGGCAGGACATGAGTCTAAAAGTCATATTTTGATACATTGTCATTATTTCAATTCCGGGATTAAAAAATATTTTTATATAGTTTGCCTAATAATTTTTTTATATGAACTTACCCATGTAAATATGAACTAATTAAAATCCCAATGAACTTACTTTCACAGTGGTTTTTTGCCTAAAAAGATCCTAATATGCAGGCGCCAGGCTAAGTCTGATAAAATGCAGCAAAAGCGATAACTAACAAAATGAAAGCATAACAAGCAAGACGACAAAGCAATAACAGAAACCCAGAGTCACCGAGAGGGGATGCAAAGGGGGAGAGGGTTTTGCTTCGTACCTGCAATTAGATTAATTGAGGATGAGGATCCGAACTCTACTTTTCGGTGTCCGAGGAAGGCTACTGCGACCACCACCGACAATAGGATTTCGACAGCCAACAAAACCTATCTTTCTCCTTCTTGGCTTCTATGCCTCCACATCAGCGTGAAAGATGTCAACGGACGACCGGGGACGACGAGAAAATTTGGACAATAAGCGGCCCGTTCGCGGTTATTAAACTTAAAATAAGTTACTTATTTTAAAAATAAAAATTACATATTTTTATATTTTTTTAAAGATAAATATTTATTTTAAAATTTTAAAACTAAATATTATTTTTAAAATAAAAAATAAGTTATTTATTTTCAGAAAAAATATACATGCATACCTACTTTTTTCCGGAAATAAGATTTTATTTCCGAAAAATAAGTTTGGCCAACAGGCCCTAAATTTTAATGTTTCAAAAAAATACATTTGAATAATAAAATATACATGTTAAAACTCAAATTTGTGGTAACTATAATATTTTAATAATTTGATCTATTAGACTATGATCATGCATATGCTTACTAAATTTAAATTTGAGTTCAAATTATTTTATTGCATAATTCTAATCTATATTATATTATTATAACCGAAAGATTAAAAAATTTGATCGGTCGGTACAGTACGGGCCAATCTATTTATTGGGCAATGGATCAAAGTCTCCACTAATATAAGATGAACCATAGAAAGCATCCTAACCGTCCAATTTTAGATGAACTATAGAAACGATCTTAACAATTCAATTTTAATAAAATCCAATTTTAAAAATAATATATATCGTACATACAACTCTAATCCTGGTAGTTCTTCTTTTATATAACTCATCACTGATAATATTATATTATATTATATATTTTCTATTTTAAGAATCCTACTTATCCTATAATTTTTATTTAATATATCATTAATTTTTATGAATATTAATATATAAATATCATTGTATAATAACATACAACTCTAACCCCCGGTAGTCTTTCTTTTATACAACTCCTCGCGGATAATATTATATTATATTAACATAAATTCTCAACGTTATAAAATTTTATAGTAAATATCAATAAAATATAATATAAAAAATAAATTTACATAAATATTAGTCATTCATCCCGTGATTCGCACGGGCTATAAGTTTGTATACATTAAATATATAAAGTTTAAAATAAAATTTCTTCTTACAATTTTGGTTTCACAAAAAATTATAAGTAAAAATGAAAATAAAAAAATAAATAGTGTTAAGATCTAACCAACCCATATTTTATATATGCATATAATAAAATTCGAGAATTTAATCATATCATTATTCAAATAACCAGATAATAAAAAACATGTATTAAAACACTCGTCTTTAAAACATTGAATTACTATAAGATTAAGATTTGTGAAAATATAATAATTATATATCACCTTATTAATTATAAGTTACAAATCATATAAAGTAAGTTAAGTACATCTAAGGATATATTAGTTTTAATATTTATATTTAAGTGTGTTAATAATGTAATAGTACATATTTACTATGTATAAAATAAATATAAAAAAGGACATATTGATAAATAGCTCTATTAATTCTGGGACATCTTTATATCTTTATCTTTATCCCGTGCGATACACGGATTTTAAAAAAAATTTTAATATATTTAAAATAAATTGAATAGTTTGAGCGGTTATTAAATTAATGGTATAAAATTTATTGTAGATAGAATAATAATAATAATAATATATCATTTAACCAATTAATTGTTATTTTAAAACTTAAAATAGATAAAGTAATAATAGATAAAATGATGACTACTAATGTTAGAGTTGTATGTATGATTATATTCTTTTTAAAATTAGATTTTATTAAAATTCAATGGTTAAGATTGTTTCTATGATTCACTTAAAATTGGACGGCTAAGATATTATTCTAACCGTGATGAGTTGTATAAAAGGAGGACTATCGGGGATTAGAGTTGTATATAGGGTGTTGATGTCGGTTTTGTAATTTGAATATACGGGTATTGATTGGAACTCGTTGTTCTAGTTTGAGCAAAATTCTTCTAATTTGAGTAGAACTTGTGTTTTGATAAATAATTTGTATTATGCGATTAAAATAAAGAAATAAATGAAAATTAAAAAAATGCATATTGTTTATCATAAACTTTAATGATATATTGAATAAAAATTATAGGATACATTTTAATGACATATTAAATAAAAATTATAGGATACGTATGTTTCGTAAAAAAAGTTTATAGAGTATAATTTAAATATAATATAATATTATCATATCTTATTATCTTATCGTGTATAAAAGGAGGATTACTGGGGTTAGAGTTGTATGTATGATTATATTCTTTTAAAATCATATTTTAGGGTTAGAGTTGTATGTATGATTATATTCTTTTAAAATTATATTTTATTAAAATTCAATGGTTAAGATTGTTTCAACGGTTCACTTAAAATTGGACGGTTAAGATGCGATGCACGGATGAATTTTTTTAGTTTTTTAATATTTTTTAATGATTTGAATTTATTTGTATTTGTATAATAATAATTTAAATTTTATTTAATATTATATGTACATATTTTTATATAATTTATTTGTATTTATATTTTAATATGATAATTTTTGTTTATTTTGTATAGAGATGTATTTTAGTTAGAAGATTAATATGAGATTGTATTTTAGTTAGAAGATTAATATTTTAAAATTAGGCCCAATAATTAATCAACTATCCGGCCCAAATATCGATCGACTACCAAACTTTCAATGTTATCATAAACTTTAATGATATATTAAATAAAAATGATAGGATAAGTAGGATTCGTAAAATAAAAAATATATAAAAAATATAAATATAATATAATATTATCCTATATGTGATGAGTTGTATAAAAGGAGGACTACTGATGTTAGAGTTGTATGTATGATTATATTCTTTTTAAAATTAGATTTTATTAAAATTCAATGGTTTAGATTGTTTCTATGGTTCACTTAAAATTGGATAGCTAAGATCTTTTTTATGGTTCACCTAGTACCATACCGACGACCAAAATTTTTAATGTTTCGGTTATAATAATATAGTATATAGTACAGTATAGATATTTTGTTACTAAAAATATATATTAAAATTTATTCAATTAATATTAAATATATAAAAATATAAGAATTTCAAATAATAATTATAAATATATATAGATTATATTAAGAATTAATATTTCTATGTAGATTAAAGTCAATATAAAAAGTAGAATTGTATTTATCTATGGTAACTAAAACCCATGTAGAAGCGGCGATGACGGATGATCGGAGCGAGCAAGTTTATAATACATTATTAGTTTCCTGTTATTATTCAATAATATTTGATTTCCTCAGTTACAAATTATACCATAGTCCATAGATACTTAGGGTCTCTGGTTCTCTCGCTAACGAGGGTTCTCCCTTGAACCTCTACCTATATATATATATATAATTTTAATTTACTTCATTTTTGAATTACAAATCTATTTATTTATACTCATAATTATAATATAATAATAGTCTTTTTACTAAATTTGATTTTTCAAATCTATTTACTTAATTGTTATTTTATACTTTTGAAAAAATTAATTATTGTTTTTATATTTTTTCCATGATCGAACCTAATTTATATATTCAATTTTTTCTTTGTGAGTTTCGGAAATATACCCGTTAATCTACAATTGTACATATATGAATTGAAAAGTCGAATCGATCAACTATGCAATTAGTTGTTAGAATGAATAAATCTTCAAATCGTTAAACTATTTAAAAAATTAAAGCCCTTTTAATTTTTCCAAGTTGATTATTATTTTCTTATAATATTGTACCATAAGTATCCCTTAACTGGTCCGGCCCATATTTTAAAAAAGGCGAAGAAAATCAGTGTTGCTGGGCTATCTTTGCATCTCTGGCGCAAACGATCCCTAAGTAGTGGAACATGTATGTATCGATTACGAAAGCAGCTATAGAGAGATAGAGCGAGCAGCTTTCTGAGATCCCAGGCAAAAATAATACTTTGAGATTATTATTATTGGCTTTAATTTGATGTTATTATGTTTGTATATGCATATATTGTGTATATTGTTTGTTTGTTTGAGAATGATGATGGAATTAATTAATTAATTATAATGTCTAGTGCATACAGTGTCGGTCGATGGACAAGTTTGGAATAAAGACGGATCGTATTGAGGAAATGGGTATAGTTGATATTGTGTGCCCATTTGACAAATATGTTTATCGATCACCTTATCTTTCCAATTTGCTGGCCTTTACTGTCCAGAGAAAGGTATTGATTATTAGATTATATATGCTTTTTGTGCTACTTGTATTATTATTAACCTATTAATTAAAACCCTAATTCATTTTCTGTTTTTCCTGTTAGTTGTAGTTTTAAGCTATTGTACAGGTTTAAATACTTGATTTTTATTTAAACCCTTATTTGGCTTTCATACAGATTGAAAAACTAGAATCTGCAACTGACTTAGTAATGTCCTCTACCAATGGATCTTTTAAGCAGCTGCTTTGCGTCAGAGACTTGGCTTCATTAATCGTAAAAGGTATGTGTACCCACTTTGATTTTTCATCTGCTACTCAATTATTTAAAGTATGTCTACGCATATTGATCGAATCTTGACAAAAGATAAAAGGCTAGGTGATTATCTAGATGCTAAGGTGCTTCCGCGCCTTTTTCAGTTCCTGGAGGATGAAGAAGACTCTAATTTACAGGTTTGATTGCTCACTTAATTGTTATTAAGTTGATCAAGATAGTATCTTGTTAGAATTTGTAAATAACATTTCACACTGTCACAGTATTATTCAGCAACCGTCCTCTCAAGTATCGTGTCATCGAACATAGGCACAAAGGTCAAAGATGAATCAATTCCATATCTTTTGAATCTCATACCTTCTCCAGACCCGTTTGTGCAGATCCAAGTAACCTTTTACTCATCATCTATATTTTACTTCATTGTTTAATCCAAAAGATATCTTATTGAAGATGCGCCTTTTGTATTTGTAGGCTCTGAACACATTGTACGACATAGCTAATGTATTTCCTGATTCTTGTGACACTATGATAAAAAGTGGGGCTTTGGAACTCTTGGAGTCTCTTTTTACAAAGAAAGAGAACCGCAAATCATTGTTAGAAAGAGGTGGTGCGCTTTTGACAGCCTTATGTGGGATGAAACCATATATATCTTCTGACGAGGTTAGGTTATCCGCCACTCAATATTCCCTCTAACCCAGTTTATAGCATTTATGTGCTTAGTTTAAAACTTCAATTAGTTTGAATTCTTGGCAGATAACAAAATTTGTTCGCATTATCAACATTGCCATGGACTATGATTCGGAGTTGGTACTAATACAAGTATGTTTGGCGCTTGCCATCCTCTCTGACAGAAAAGTTGTGGAAACTGGAACTGAATTTATACGTCTTATCAATCTGATTAAGTATGTGTATTTGATCTATTGTCTCTTTAGGCAAATTCTTTCTTGCAGTTTTATGTTTATCCTGGTTATTATGTTTATGTGTTGCAGCCATCCAGTATACCATGTAGTCATTACTGCTCTCCGAACCATTGGAAATTATGTGAGATGTGGTAATTATGAGGACATTCAGGTATGGTCAAGCAACTAATTCTATATGTTCTATGTGCTTGCCTCACTTGGTACTTTTCAGCTACTCTACTTCTCTTTGTGGATAAATAGATTTGCTGGACTTTGTTTATTGCATTTATCTTTTTCCAAGTTCTTTTCATAAATCGCCCAAGTATTATTCTATCTCATTCCCATATTTAGTCGAGACATGCATACCTTATAAATTAGTACCGGGAAAGCATAAACTTGTTAACGATATCATATGAATTATGATCCATCTCTGTGACACTTTAGGGTTTTAGGAGAATCCGTAGTTTAAAATGGTATCAGTTATAGTTTTACTTGTAACATTGGTTTAATCCTACAAATAGCTCTTAGATAGTTTCTGTTTTAGTATTTGGGTGTAAGCTATATATATCTATATGATATTATTAATGATTAAAAAATTGGTAGTCAGTGTTGGTCGGTATTTGGGCGGGTTGGTTTAACAATAATTGGGCTCAACTTTTAAACATTAATCTTCTAATCAGAACACATTACTAAACAAAACACAAAAATCTTATTCCCTTTAAATATAAAACCTTATCCCCTTTAAATATAAACATAAATAAAATATATACAAAATTATGTAAGAATATTTCATCACATGATATTAAATAAAATTTAAATTATTATAACAATAAAGTTAAATTTGAATTATGTAAATAAAATATTAAAATAAAATAACAAAATATTAAGAAAAATCCTTGCATCGCAGGGGATGCAAGCTAGTATATATTATTCTTAAAATATTGTAATTAGAAATTAGTTAATATTGTCATGTAATTTTATTTTTCTAGATTAAAGCTTATGTTTCAATGATTTACATATTTTTAAAGATGGTTTTAAATGATTATTTTCTTGCACTTGTGAGTTATAAGTTGGAGAACTTTCTTGATCTTTAAAGCAGTTTAAAGCCGTTCTTCTGAGGCAAGTTTATGCAGTGCTCCATATATTATCTAATTAGTTATTTGTTCTTGCAGTTTATGATTGAGCATGCTTTACTGCCACGCTTGGGGAACTTATTATCCCATGAATATACGATAGTGAGGACGGAAGCGTGTTGGATTATTTCAAACATAATTGCAGTTGCAAATAAGTCACATATACAAGTTGGTCCCACTTATTTTAATTATTATTTTCTTAGAAAATGCAACATTTCTGTTGAGAAAAAGTTGACAAATGTTTATATACATCATATATTATTTGAATTATTAGATAAATCATAATTTTCTTGTCCATTACTTCATGTAATAATTTGTATTTTCGTGTCCTTGATTAATTGTAACTATATAATCCATGTAACCGGAACTAACAGGAGATGGTTGACCTGGGCTTGATAGACACACTTGTCACACTTATTGAAAATGACGAGCTTGAAGTAAAGGAAGTTGCCGCACGTGCAATTATAAATGTTATTTGTGGTTGTGACAAAAAGCAGTTTGGGTATGTCTTAGCATCAGCCTTGTCTTATATTTAGGTGCTTACATTACAACTTCTCGTATATGACTGATTTCTTGAACATATTTTGGACAGGTATTCTAAAGAGAGGGGCTTTGCTCTTCTTAATGAAGCAAGTTTTTTTCCTAGTCGGGCTGATCCGCAGGTTGATAATTTCTGTTCTAATTTTCAACAACTGGACATCAGATATCGTGGAACCTCGTGTGAAATCTTAAAACCTGATTTTCCACCCAAAGAAAAAGAAGAAATAACTAGCATCAGAGCGCCTATGGCTAATGGTAATACTCCACTGGCCTCGCCACCAGATCCGTTAACTGATGTCACTGAAGGTTCGGGTTCTAAAGTGATTGATTCTAAAATTATTGGGATGTATAACAAGTAATTATTTACCACTGCTTCATTATCAGTCCTCAGGTGGTTTTGGGTTCTAAGAAGCTTAAAACAGGCAAGAAGCTGTTGACTGCTGGCTCTCCAGAATTATAAATCAACTCCAGAAGATCTGGATTCTTAAAAAGATTACAGGGGAAACTATAACCTATATATAATTAGCTTAAGATACTTTTTATGGTTCCGCCGTTGGGGCTAAAAATGTCATATTGTTAAGTATTTTATTAATTAATGTTCGATTCTCCAGGAATATAAGTATTAATTTAATATTATTGTGAGAAGAAAATAAATTAAATTAAATTATAGTATTAAAATTATCGGGGAATGTAATTTAAATAATGCAACTGAATCTGAACCTTTCCCCTCATGTGCTCACTTTGGTTGTGTGTTTCACGCAAGACCCTTCCATTCCCCCTAAATCGTAATCCAATGAAGAATTTGAATCTCCCTTCCTCTCTATATATCTGTAACTTCATTATTCATTCATCTTAATACTTATTAATCTAATAACTTCTTTCTTACCATGATTCTTCATAATGATGCCTTTAAAAAACAAAAGCAAATAAAAAAAGTCATCAAGTCTCTTATAATCAAGAAAACTACACCTATTCTATTGAAGCGTTTGAATTGTTCAATTTGCTTGGCCGATTACAAAGTTTGTTCACTAGAGTGCAGCCATATTCTTCACAAAAAATGTACCATCAAATGGTTTTGTCAAGAAGAAGACACTGAACTTGTTCGAAGAAAAGACATGGTCGATACTGGATTTTTGAAGTTGCGGACAATGATAATGAAGATGCCTGTTTTTAAACGTCTGAATCCTGAGTTTGTTGAACTTAAATTGTCAGAGTCTTATATTGATATGCAGAGTCGTACAGGACATAGGAGCAAAATAGCATTGGGGAAAGGAGCATTGGAGGGGGCAATATACACACTCTGTAGGCAAGATGCTACTCTAAATGAAATAGCTAAAGCCATGACGATTTCAATAGGGATGGTGCCCGAAGTTATCCGCCTCAGATTAATGAAAGAATTTTTTCCCTCATATTATGATCTTAATTTCCCCCCCTCATATTATGATTATGATTGTGGACCTAAAAATTCAGAGTAAAACTTAATTCTATCTCAATTTTTTCAGAGAGAAGATTGTAAAGCAGTTTTTCGAACAGAGAGCATCACATAGTCGGTGAATGGGCAGACTTGGATTGTAATCCCTTGTATTTTTCACTACTTCCACAGAAAGGATGTTATATCACATATTCTTTGTTACTTTATCTAACATTGCATACTTGATATTATGTATTAAGAAATGAATTTTGTCAGTCCATATGTAGGAGGCTGTTCTTATATCACACCCCACCAAGGATGTAGAACGAGCAATGGGTTTGAGAAGTTCAGTTTCTCGAAGGTTCAATCATGTGCCACAAGTGTTCAAGTATTTTACCTATCATTATGCCCAACCCTATAGATATTACAACTCTGATTCATCTAGTAGTCTTATGTCTTGTGTTGTTAAATTTGTGCAGGATTGTTCATATCATTCTTGAACAGAATCATGACAATGAAAATCCGGTGCTAGAAAAGATTATTAGAGTCTACTCGTCTATGTGGTTTGATATTGCAAGATGTCCACCCTTACACTTAAAATTCATGAAAGATCAAGAAAAAGCACTCGCAGACTTTCTGTACCCTTCCAGTCTAAAAAAGATAACGAAGTTATGGTCCAGGAAATTACTGAAGAGGAAATAAATGGAGGTTATAATATTGTCTCAGCATTGAACTTTAAGCTGTTGGGTCTATCAGCGTCTACAAGTCAATCTGGTCTAGAACAGTTTGGACCTGTGACAGATCTTTCTCCTCTGACATGGTACTGTATATTGCATTCATGTTTCACATTAAATACCGGAATCTTTTTCATTATACGTTTATTTCCTTAGGATGGGTCAATGGAGCTGTGTGCCTATGATGCTGATGGGAACTGCATGCTTCTCTTTGTATCATCTAAACCATGCCCCTATCAATCTGTTGCCACAAAGGTTATCTTTAATTTGTATACATGCTATCTTTAATTTAATAGTATACTGGAGAAGTGGTAGTAACTTGAATAATCCCTTCTTTAGGTAATCTTTGTTCGACGATATATAACTTTTACAAACAGAATTGGTAGGGACTTGCATATCAAGTTAAGCAGTGATGATGAGCCGAAAGTTCTGCGTGCATCAGATGCTAGAGTCTCATACATATATTGTGAAAGTGCTGAAATTAGTAAATTACAGGTAAATCACCCATTTGCATTCAGGAATCAGGCTGCATGGGTTGTCTCATGTCTGGAACATTATTTTCATATATCAGTCTCCTAAAAGTTAAACTATCTTATGAATCTGGGCTGCATATGCAAAAAGCAAGTAGTGGTCGGCCGAGAAACTTTATTTGTAAAGCTTGATAGTGCAGAACTTGGTACATACTATCATGTTGACAGCTGATCCTGATTCTAAATTTTGCGCTCAGTAGGAATTATCTGAAAAAATTGTAACAATATTTATGCCATGAATCCGACTGGAAAACATTTAGAGTTCTTGATCAACAAAGGCTTTCAGATTAGCAGCAGCTTGGATGATGAGTATGTTGCTATTTGTTGGACCTGCCTTCTGCTGTGAGATAGGATTCCTTTTTGGACTTGTGTACATTACTTCTAGAACCAGTGTAATTAGTGCGAGTGTAAAGTACTCTTTAAGCATTTCAGTTCTTTCTGTTGTAAATCACAAATGTAGGGGGGGAAAGGGATATATATCATTACAGTTATAAATTGTACATTGTTATGAGAAATTTGAAGGGGTGGCCTGTGTTTTGCATGTCTGTGACTGTGAGCCTGTGTTTTGCATTAATTTTTGGAGTCTCTAACATTTTTTTTATTCATAAAAATGTATGTAATAAACCACCCTTTTCGGACAGTTAATTTTACAAAATATAAAATACAATAATATTTACTAATTCCAAACTATATTATAAAAATAACTATTATAAAAGCACAGCTAATAATGACAAGTTAATAATTAAAAAAATCTAAGATTCTTGAAATCGAATACACTCCAACTTCCTCAAATATTAAAAAACAACCACCACCATTCAACGGCTCAAAATAATATTTTATATTTTCAAAAACACAACTTAAACACGTAACATATAATTTAGTGAATCCTCCTCAAAATGTAAATATTGGTATATAATTTAAATAAATTAATATGTTTAGTAATTTTACATTATCATGTTACAACCGCAGCAAAATTGTTATAAGATATCAATAGTAATCATTCAATTATAAATTTTAGAATTTTTAAAAGAGAATAATTATAGCTTTTTAAAACAGATTTGGCTTCCTCTAAATAGATTTGGCTTCCTCTAAATAGATTTGAAAATTTTGATTGATTCACACCCTAGGTTGCCTAGATGTTATCCTTTTAAATGAGGAAATAATATCAAAATGATGTTCTATTGATATGAATCCAAAATTAACAAAATATATCCCCAACATGCAATTGTAACGAAACATCACCACAAGTCCACAACCAATAACATCAAAGTTAAAATTTAACAAAGAATATTGCTATTATTATGGATAATAAATAATATATATAAACATACATTTTTTAAATAATCATCTCTTGCTCCATAAAGCATCAAAATTTACAAATATAGACCAGTACAAAAAATTTAAGGGCCAAATGTGATATTAAGGTGAATTGATCATTTCTATTATGTTGCTTACAAGAGCATTGTCCACTCTTTCTACATAGGCAGAAGGAAACCATCCACTTCTACCCATGCATTTACCTTGAGACCAGCCACTAGGAGCAACCTGTTTAGGAATTATGCAAAAATAGTAAAATACACATGTAATATTACTAGCTAATCCAAATTCTCAAACCCGGAAATATATTAAGCAAAAAGAAAAGAGTACCTTGTAAACCGCAATATATTCATCAACTACTAAATTCAGCTCACCATCATTTTGAGCATCAAATGGGTGTTTAACCTGAGGTGCAATGTTCAAAATTCAGCCAAATTAACTTTGAAAAAACAAGTTATGCCAAACAATATTACATGTATGTTTCTAGTTATCAGCACTCTCTTTGATTAGAGAAATTTCAGATATATTATATTGTTAAAATGCAAATATGATAGCAAAAATTACCGAACTAATACGCAACACATTTCACAGAACATATTTGCTCAAAAAAAAAAAATCAATACAACATATGCTTTATTTATCAAACAGCTTACCTTTGCCATAAAGTAGTCATGACCTTCGCTATCAGTTGCCTGATCATCAGATCCACTTAAAGTAGCATCCTTGTGTGCAGGTGGAGCATTTCCATTGCTCTGAAAACTTTCTGCTTTCCACGAGGACTCAATTAGTTGCATCTCCAGTATCATCTGAGTAAAACAAGAAACAATTTTTAAGGCCACGAACCTTTTTCACAGTTTCTACTTTGAATGTGGGTTTTAAAAGGGCATAATGACGTACTTTGGCATGTAGCTCGTCTAAAATGTTTAAAGCACATACATGATAAGATCTCTCAGCACCCACCTGTGAGTCGAAAAAGTGAGAACAATACAGCATTTATCATTAAACAATATGGGTGGGGGGATGAAAAGTGTGCCTTCCTGTGGAGTGAATTAACAACTAATGCTGCGAGTATCTGCCAGTCTCAAAATGACCAACCAACAGTCCATAAAATGAAAATAAAATTATAAAGACATTAAGACAAGCATTTCAAATTGTCAACTCTCTCGAGTCTCGACTACCAAACCATGACTAACACAATGGCCCTTACTACTTGAAGGGATTGCAACTTCAGTTTATTATTATAAAAAAATTGCACTATATTATTTTTCCATTTTTTCCTCTTCCACCCTAACTTGTGCATATAACTTTTCATTCCATTCCTATCCCGGCCCATTCCTCCCAATCAAACGGAGCAGAAGCAATTTAGTAATGTGTTTATCATGTCAGACTGCCTATTCCTTTCCTTTCCAACAACTGCATGGCAGGTATAAATGAATATGAACTAAGCAAGCGCCCAGATCCCAGGAGGCCAGGACATCCAAACACTACCATTATATTGCCAACAAGAACGCACAACTCCAAAAACAATCACTATACCATGGTAGCAAGCTTTTGGAACGTCAACTGTTGCTGCTGATCCTCTACCGACAACATAGCAGTGATTGCTTCTCTCTGGAGTACCACCATAGAAGCTCTATGCTCTGTCAGTTTTGCTTCAGCATTTTTAAGCTTACTGACACTCTCAACAGAAGCATCTCTGCTTCTTGATTGACGTTTTATTACTTCGGCTGCCTAATAGAAAAAGGTGTAAGCAACAGGAGAAACTCTGGCTACATACACAATACACACATACTGAAGTCAGTAATACCTGAGATTCAACCTCTTGCCGAAGTCTCTCACAACGACGAGTCAAGTGACGAGCATCTTCTAGTGGAGCGCCTGTTATTGATGCCCGTAGTGGATTGGACACCTGAAACATGATAAAATTAATTCTGACATTAAAAAGAAGAAGAATCCTCATAGAAAATGAATATACAAATATAAAAATAAGATGGCTGGAGAAACAATGAGAGAAAGTGACAAAAGAAAGAATTATATCTAATAAACTCACAATTAAGAAATATATAACTCCTAATAATTTAATGAAGATTGAATATAGAACTACATCCTTTAAACATATTTACACAATGTAGAATCTCTTAGAAACTAACCAAGCTTTCTTCCAAATAGCAACTAAATCAGCAAAAAAGGCATCAACTTCACTACCCCTGATATATAGCCAAAAAAAAGACCCCTTTCAGTATAATAACTTAAATCTACCATTCGGTTTATATAAACACACACCCTGGTGCTATGTGGCTGGGGGGGGGGGGCTCATACTATGTAGTGTTATGCACTTAAAGAACTTGTTAATGTCATGAGATTTCCACAAACACATAGAGGATATGATGTTTCATGAAACTTTAGCGACAGTCATCTGTTAGTTTCTAAGTCGGTTTGTATAAATAAATAACAGCAAGGAGAACTATGTGTTATTCACATATTTAGTATGTTGGGCCTTCCGAAGCTATTTTGTAAGTTCTTCTTGTCATACATCTCTTCAAATACACAAAGCAAGGAAAAAATTGACCTGCATACCTGATCAACAAAGTTACCAAGCATAGTTTCCTTCTCATCTTCTATGGAACTATGTGCAGTTCCAAATTGCATGACCGCTCTGGAAACTGAAGAACCAGCTTCTTGATATTCATTTGCAAAGTTGCAACAATTTTCCGCCAACTTTCTAACTACAATCAGGGTTTGATACCACACATTTTTATCAACAATTCACAAGAAATTGCTGTGAAGAAGGCAGAACCACACTCACCAATCTCCAATTGCTTTTTGGTTGTTGAAACAGAACTTTCAACACCACGAACAATCTCCCTCTGAAAATGCTGCAAATCACAAAATGGGAGACTTGATGATAGGTCAAAGCTCTTCTATAAGTTGGCAGAATTACAATTAGGTAATCGATTTAATAATAATAAAAGAAAAGGACTTCATGACAAACCTTAGTTTCCCTGGTAGAACTGTACAAATTTTGAAGTTGTTGGTAACCTTGAAGTTCATCATCATTGAAAATGTCTGTTTCTTTACCCAATTGTTTCAAAATAGCCTACACAAATATGCCAGTCTTAAGATTAAAACCAGGATGCTTCTTACAAAATGTATCTGTCCAATAGTACAGAAAATGACAGTTTTTTTACAGAGTTAACGACAAAAAAAGAAGAGGGGAAAAGCCTACCATAAAAGCTAACAGTGGATGATTGAAAAAAATGCAGAAGGGTCTCGATTTTACAGAAGTATTGAAGTTTTTCCCGACTTCCAAAAGAAGTTAAATTTACCTTTTTCAACTTTGCAGCATTAAACAAACATAAAATTCTATGCGGAAATTATAGGCCACTTGTTGTCCTGTACGATCAGCACATTAAAGGTGGCAGAGTTGTCTGTGCTTTCTTAATGTCACAATTCTTGAAGACTAGAATATACAATTCTACACCAAATGTTTTGATTTCCTCCAGTTGGCACAAATTCACTCATAACAGCAAGCAGGTTCGTCATTTCCCCCCTACTTAGCAGTTTACAATTCTCCTCTGACTCGAAATAATATATATCTGTTCGGATCTATAAAATTGATGTCATTCTTTACAACTTTAAATATGTGATTCCTGTTTAATACGAACTATGTACACAAAATAATGGTGGAAGGTGCAAAAGATATTGAACTTTAAAGTATGTTCAAACTGGTTATAGTGCGACATGCAAGTGTATGTGGAACCCAAAGCGAAAAGCCAAAAAAGTACCATGTGGATTGCCTTAAATTGCAGGTAAATATACATAAAGTGTCAAGGGAGCTCAAGTTTTGGCACCAAATCTATATTCTGTTATTTCAGTCATATCTCTAATTCTCTATAAATAGGATTCTATGTAAATGTAATTCTCAGGAAAATAAATATTGTTACAGGATGTAAGATCTCTGCAACATGTTATCAATGAAAGAATAGAAATGGAGAAACTAAATTACGCAGAAGAATAAGAAATAGAATTATTAGAGAGATAAGAAAGACTGAAAGAGAACTTTAAAGAGATTTTTGAAAGAAGATATTGATACTCTCTCCGTCCCTAATTAGTTGTCTCTTTTGGGGAAAAAAATTGTCCCATTTTAGTTGTCCATCTCTTTAATCAATACAAAAAATATGGTCCTTTTTCCACTAATACCCTCATTTATTTGTGATTTCCAATGTTGACTTTTCCACAATACTTATAAACTTAATGCATTAATTATGGGCATAGATGGAAAATAAGCATAACATTTAAAGTTTATTAATATGCGTAAAATTTTCAAAAAGGACCACTAATTAGGGACGGAGGGAGTATTCATTTACATGGAATTCTATTTATAGAGAATTAGAGATGCAACTGAAATAACAGAATATGGATTTGGCGCGAAAACTTGAGCTCCCATAACATAAAGACATCATTTCAAAGACGGGAAATAGATAAATTTTTATTAAGGTTAGGAATCATATTATTGCATTATCAAACTTTAAAGCAGCTGTAAAAAATCATAAGCTCGAAAGCGTATCATACTAAATTCAAATAGCTATATTTGATCTTCTTATTCAAACAAATGTATTAGATAATAAGGTAACAACATACTTCAATTCAACTCAATACGTATATTATGCATATGTTACTAGCTCCACCCACTTGAAATCCCAGTTTCGAGATTGAATAGTGGATCACCAGAAGATCATATAAACACTATATTCAACATTAGCATCTTGGGTTCTCAACATTCGAACTCGAGACTGGTGGATCAAAAGATCTCATACCATACCAAATTACAAAACCTAATCTTCAATATGTCATCATTTTGGTACTTAAACAATCAACATAAACATCAAAAACTGTAACTACCACTTACAAAACACAATCAATAATCAAAATTAAAGCCAAGAATCAAAAGGGTAATAATAAAAATTGCATCTTTTTTAGCTAAAAGAGGTAATATCAAGAACTTGACCAAGAAAATACATAATTCTATACATAATCAAGATGGGTAAAAAAACCTGCTGTTGTTTAGCTACTTGTTCTCTAAATTTGCTAGCTTGTCTTTTAATTGCCTCCATATTTTCTTGATCTTCTTCTTATCAAACTCTACTTATACTAATACAATCTTCAAGAATCATAAATATTTGTATAGAGAATATGTATGTGTGTGTGTGTGTGTGTGTGTGTTGCAGCATCTAGAAAAGGGGTTAGAATATCTAAAAGCATAACTGTTCTGACAGTAGAAGAAAGAAATGGGAATTTTTATTTCTTTACTTTTCAAAGGCAGCACGTGCCGTAAGTACATGTGCACGTGACTAAAACCCCTTGTGGTCTTGAATATGACAGTGATTTGTGTCTGATTGAGGTGAAATTTGTGTTCTGTGACTGTCTACACGACACACCTTGAGATTATGTCCAATATTAATATTAAAATATTTGTAATATTATTATATTACAAAATTAAAAAATTAATTTTTAATATTTTGAGAAAATTTATACTCTAATATATAATATTAAATTACATTAAATAAATTAAAATTAAACCAATATTTCAGTTACAGGACTAGTCAGTTCCATCTGTAAAGTATGTTTTTTTTCTTTATTTTCTTTCCTATATTTTTATATCAAACTATCAAGAACATATATGTGTGTCTATCTTTAATTTCTTGATTTGGGTTTTCATAATTTACTTGTAAAACTTTGTAATATAGAAATGGATCTTGATTGTTTACAAATTATCAGAGTGAAGAACCATATAAAATTCAAAATTCTAGTTTAATTTGATACTAATTTGCTTGCCAAAGTTTGGACCTTTTTTGTTAACATTTTAGGATGTGTTTGATGTTTTGGAGTTGTCAAATAATAGAATTTGAAGGGTAAAAGAACATACTTTTCAAAGGGTGATAAAGATTGTACTAATGTTTAGTTTGCTAAAAAAGTGGAAAAGTTTAAATTACTAGGAGGAACATGGAAACATAGAACCGAAAGAACATAAAGATTCATTTATGTATGGTGCAAGTGGTTGAGGGCTTATCCTCTGTCGTCCCAGGTCCTGGGTTCGACCCTGGCTCACCCCGAGAATTTCTTTAGAACAGATACACATTTGTAAGGCTATAAGCCGCATTAGTCAAAAAAAAAAAACTAAAAAACTGTTGGGTTACTACTTACCAGTATGTTAATAGACATGGTAAAAAGATTGATGTTCAATAATATGAATACTAACCGAAACCGAAAGCAAAGAAACAGTCACCACATGGATGAGAGAATCTACAACCACAAGTTAATGGTAATAAAAGTTTAGAATCGACTGATCCCAACTAGATTTGATATGCACATATGTTGGCCATAATGTGATAGGATATACTTTGTCTTTTGTCATGGTAATGTTCGATTACAGAAAATTTAAATACGCACGTATTCATGTCTGCGCTTTGACCATCCTCTAGTTGATGATTGGAAAGAATGGAATGGGGATAGGGATATAATTAAAAATCTGTAGTTACTAAAGTTGGAAGAAAAGGTTGTAAGATGGAAAATTAAGGAAATGAGTCAATTTATTGATGTTAAAGTTTGTGAAAGGTCCGAGTAGATGGATTGATCAGTCATTTTGAGATTGGTAGGAATTGAGCCTCAGTTCAAATTTGTGTTAATGGCATGGAGCAGGTATAAAAATTATGAATACTAATTACGATGTTTTATGCTCAACTAGGGACTATCTATGGTGGTGTATGGCTAATGGTAACGAAGGTACATTCTAGATTTCCAGGGCTGGGACTTTAGATAGGAATAATAATACCTTTGGGAAGGAAAAGTGATGAGTGTTCGGGGGAATTTTTGTAGAAAACTTGGAGTGGGTTCGGGGGATATTTCGAAAATTCTATCTTCTCACTCTGATAATCAATAATAGGTCATCGTTGAAAATCATGTGATTATTAAAAAAAAGGGTCTCTAGTGGCATCTCATTTTTCAGTACTGTTGTTGTGAAATGTTGTGTTACCGTCTCTATCCTGCTTCTTATCCACATTCTTACAATTTTTTGGGAGTCCACAGAAAAATTTGCATTGTTCAGTAGGCTGGGAGTCTATAGAGCAGATATTTATTGGTAGGAAGAGATCGAATATTGATCTAAAATTTTTAATTTGTGGTCCTTTTTTGTCCTTCCAGGTATGTTACTATCTTGCAGATCTGTTATTATGTCCTTCCATAATTTCATTACATAATCCTAATTCAATTTTCTGTCCTTTTAGGTGTAGCTAGCAAATTAGAACCAGTTCAATGATCAGTATCCAGCCAAGCATCCAAAAGAAAACACTCCAAGCATTTCAGAATAATATTTCAATTTCAAGGGAAGCTTCTTCAGTCTGACTTCAGAACTTAAAAATGTATCTAGCCTGTTAATTATCCGGGCCAATAAATATATAGATAATCACCAGATCTCTTCTACTGTTCTCGCAAGAGGAAATGTTTATTGTCTTAGATATGTCCTGTGACAACCCAAAATTCGGGGTTAGCGGATTCGGTGTCACAATCGAACTGTAAACCATAAATCTCAACATACAGGCCTTAAAGCCTTTACATCTCCACAATATAATAATATTACAATCACACACTTAAACTCTGAATACATATTCAGAATATAAAACAAGTCTCAACATGGCCATCAAACACTAAGCCAGTGCAACATAAATACTATAACTAGTTCACAGCAGCTCGCAAAAGCAACTCTAAAGCTTTCCCTTGCCCTTGGCAATCTCGCCCTTCTCTGTAGGGATGCAAACACAGGGGGGTGAGCGAACAAAGCTCAGCAAGTATAAATCCAGAATAAGATACTAGAGTGTCACGACAAAACAATAAATATCAAGATTAAAAAGTTAACTTCAATAACCAGGAATACCTCGACATGTACACAAAACAGTGAAACTGGTTGAGATGAAACTTTAATAATAAGAACTATCTCACAAATATTATCACTGCTAAAAAATATACAATAAATCTCAAAATAGATGTTAAATCTCCTTTAAAAGAAATAATCACGAGTATCTCCAAATACTCACACCAAATAAGTAACACTGACATCAACTGAGATGAAATCTTTAATAATAGAAAATATCTCAAAAATAATAAATCAATGTTCACAACAATCTTTAGCAATTCAATGCTCCAAAATATAACATTTCAAATTAAATAAATTCAATGTCCTTTCATAAATTCACGATATTTAACAGGGAGATCAACCCTTATTCAAATATCGCTACCCCAGCTTGATCAGAACGACAGAACTACAGCTACCACTAAACCATATAGCTAGCTTCGAGGACCTTTCTCCCCCAAGGAAAAATTATTTCATCCCTGGGCTCCGTACAGCCCTAGGACAATTAAGTACCAAAATCAAACACCCGAAGGCAATATCTGACCAGCGTTTTAAATAATCATCTCAAAATATACTTTTGTATATCTCAAAATATATAACTTGCATCATTATGCATTTAAAATTCACTTTCCAAAAATATCTAGTTGATCTCACATATATAAAGTCAACTCACTTAATTAGGAAGCCAAAATAATACATACACTTGGATCTCAACGAGAATAGCTTTAAAAATCAAGAAACAATATTCCTATAAATAGGGAAAATCACCTCCCTAGATATAGGTTTTGAAGGTTCTCATAATTTTCTAGAAAATAAAGTTTTGAATAAAATAATTGGAGTTTTAATATCTCACTCAGAATTAATTTGGAAGAAAATAATTTAAGAATAATTTTCGAAAATAACAAAGTAACGAGAGTTTAAAGATTTAAACGATAATATTGGAATATTTATAAGACTAAGGATTTAAAACCCACTCTTGAGTTTTTAGAATCATCGAGAAAAAATATAAGTTTTGAAATTTAATAAAAAGGAATATTATCAATATAATGTTTGAAAACAGAGCTACAGCTTTGAAAGAAATAAAGTCTCTAATATATAGAAATTAGAGAGACGGCTTAAAATCCTTTATTAAAACACAACCCCCAAAGATAGGGTTTTGAATGAAGATCAACGCAGAGATGTGAATTAGAGACCAAAATAGATAATTGGTTTAAGTAACAACATTCCAGAGACTACGTCTCATTCAATTCACAATAATATACAGGCTTCCAATTTATCCATACCACAAAATGAGCATCAATCAAACTCACTAACTTGTGGTATTCTACATAACCAGAAATAAATTAATAATGGTGCTAAAAGAATAATATATCTCAAGGAAAATAAAATCCTTGGATAAATCCACTATCCGAATATTTATCTTTAAACGGAACCAATATAAATTTAAATACTCCGATAATTCTAATCGGGTATTTAAATTTATTATCTATTCCTCACTACCATGTTTACTTGTGTTTCAGTGTTTCAGATCAAGAAATAGTCTTTTGTGCCCTTCATACAATTGGAAATTATGTGAGATGGGCTAGTGACGAGGAGATTCAAGTATGGTCGAGCGACAAATTCTATACGTTGTATCAAAATTTCCTACTCGGGCCCACAAATCCTTAAATATAATGCATACACATCCCTATCTAATCTATGTGCGTGTAATAGATAAGTACACATTAAAATTATAAAAAATATTCGTTCTGAATCGGCATCACTTTTGTTGTAAAAATTTTGTTGCACTTTGTTGTATTAGGCATCACTTTGGTACTACCTCTACCCTTTGTGTCCAGTCCTAATATTTCCCTTTTCCATTTTGTATGTGTTCTATTGACAAATTTCATCACAAATTAACAACATTCTAACCCCCCCCCCCCCCCCCAAAAAAAAACACCAGATTAAGCTTTAAAAATAATTATTTTTTGCACCAACGAATTTGTGGATTTCGTTGATCTTCATCACCGTTTTTCTTGGTTTATGCAGAGCTCTGTATTTATCTGATCAGTTATTTGTGCTTGCAGTTTATGATCACACGATCTTTATTGACAAATCTTCAGCAATTGCTACGCCATGAATATGCAATAATAAGGAAGGAAGCTTGCTGGATAATTTCAAACATAACTGCTGTTGCAAATAGCTCACATATACAAGTAAGTTTTATATATGAATTTTTTTTGTTTGCATAAAGGTGCAAGATATTTTGGTGTTAATGCAACTGGAACAAATCTGATCGTATATTTTCTACCATCTGGTTGAATTGAAGTTAATGGAAATGTTTATATACATTATATTAAGACTAGTCACTTGTATATTTTTTGTTTGTTTATACCTTCATGTGATCATGTATTATTGTGTACCCTGTTCTTAATGAATTGCAACTATCTAATCCATGTCATTGAACTAACAGGAGATATTCGAGTTGGGCTTGATATACATGCTCGTCAGAGTTGTTATGTTCCCAAATTTTAGAACTCGACACCACATATCGTACCAAAACCTCAGCCGAAATCTTTAAACCTGTTTTTCTACCAACAAATGAAGGAAGATTGAGTGTCACAGCCCATATGACTGTTGGTAATACTGCTAATCTTGTGAGTGCTAAACATGCTCAACAGACTGAAAATGCAATTAGGAAAAAGAAGCTGAGAAGACGCAAAAAGCTGTCCTCTGCTGCCTCACCACCGGATCCATTAACTGACTCCAGGGGAGATCGGGGTTATGTAGTGACTGTGAAGGTCTTTCCAGATTCATCAGTGAAAGATTTGGATTCTAAAAAATTTCCTGGAGAAAACAAGTTAGAAAAAGCCAAAAAACTTTCCACCAGCACCTCATTATCAGTCTCCTCAATCAACTCTAAGGGCATCTTGGATAGTGAAGACATTGTTTGTAGGGAAAAACATATATCAATTGACTCAGCAGAGGATTTGGATTCCAAGAAGCTTAATAAAGGCAAGAAGCTTAAAAAAGGCAAGAAGCACAAAAAGGGCAAAGATCTCAGGAAACTGCTACCTCATCAGACTTATCAATCGGACTCCACGGAATATTTGGTTCTAAAAAGGTTATCTAGAAAAGGCAATAACCTAGAATAATATGTGTTTAATTGAAATGAAACGAATGAAAAGAAGCATGAAACTGGCTCACTCCACCCTCACCAGTTTCATCATGGGAATTGTGAGGAAGATTTTGTAGCGCTTTCATTGTCATATTCCTATGTAAGGAATTATTGTGTTTTTCTGGAGATAATTTTGTAAATAGTTCTATTCTAAGATGCAGACTCTGGAATTTTGTTTTAGAAAGATGTGTCTATTCCTTTTTTTCAAATTTATATTTTAGTTAGTTCCAACTATCATTTCGAGAAATGCTACATGTTACATATGAACCCTTACAGCAATTTATTTAGATATGTGCTGTGCGCGAACGTGAAGAGTACTGAGACATTGCCGATATCTAAAAGTGTTTTTGGCTGCAAGGATTCTCAAGCAAAACTAGTAACTGAAAGAGGTCCCGCGGGGAATCCAGATTCACCAAAATTTATAGTGGTGCTAGATGTTCTATCTTCAATTCTGTAGAGCACAAGTGTGGTTTATTAGACAGAAAATATACATCAATGAAGATTTACAAAAGCCTGGGGCATATGTAAATAATCCTTGTCCTTCTCCCCACACACGAAAATATTCATATTCTTCCCTTATTTTGGAGATCCCACACGAAATACAACAATAAAATGAGATCCTTCCTCTAAGACCATGAATCTATGTACGCCAACTATATGATAAAACCATTACATTTCTTTAATAGGGGATAGATGATGTCCTCCAAGTATTGGATGAGAAATGACCATTATGTGTTTTCCATCCGAACTAACCATTTTATCTGATTCAAAGCAATTAAATACTTACATCAGAGAGCCTGCAGTCCTGTAGTTTCTAATTTAACACTGTTAGTGTACACTGGTAGTCTTCAACTACAATACAAGTCCTTGACTGAAGAAACTAATGACTTGTCTTTAGTCGCTTTTCAAAACTA
This sequence comes from Oenanthe sinensis, assembly GCA_028671895.1. Lineage (NCBI taxonomy): Eukaryota > Viridiplantae > Streptophyta > Magnoliopsida > Apiales > Apiaceae > Oenanthe > Oenanthe sinensis. The sequence continues at coordinate 1,281,386 of CM053814.1, read as the reverse complement.
ATGCAGTGGATCAGAATGCAGTATTTGATTGATAATTACAGCACTAAAGAGCATATTGGAACTGCAGATGAATTCCAGACAACCTTAAACAAGATACAATACCGGCTAAAACTTAAATAGAATGCCAAATGGATGAGGGGAAAATATTGGCTTTGCAATAATCTCAAATGATATCATCAGTCTGAGTAGAAGCTGCAAGGCATCCGAACTTTAACTTGTCAACATGATTTGATTTGATACACCTATTTCTTGCTATATTCTTTATTCTCCCGTAACCCATACTTATTCTCACACCAGAGGTGCCGCGTGACCACCACCACCCCACCCGCATTGTTCTACAGAAGTCCAAACCCAGCAGCTACACCACAGCATCCAAATGATTGAAAAAGGAACCCAACATGACATCATGATAGCACTCGAGTTTTTTTGTCTTTTTTGACAAAGCTTTACAAGTAACATATGTCTTCGGTATGTCAGTTGTAACAGCTCTGATCACTTGGAAGTTGGAATATGAAAGATAATAAATTTTGCCGACAGAGAAATTTGAGAGAGGTATGAAAACCAGTATAAAAAAGAATGAGCCGTTCTGATTCCCTTGTGTTCACGCACTCTTCTGTAAAAACGGTAGATGCTAATTTTTCTACCCATGGCCGTGTGGCTTCGATAGTTCGGTCTTTTGTTTCCTGTGTTCTACTCTTCACCTAATTCATTCTCCTTTCTTTTCTAGTCAATTCAGCATATAATTCAAACAAAAAAATCTTCCCAAGTGCAGCGACTAAAGTATCTACCTAGTGATTGAGCTAATATCTATTCTGTAAGAAGTTCTGTAACCACTACAGTCCTCTTTAAATATATAAGCAAATGATAAATATTGATAATAAACATATATTTCTAATTTATATAGTAAACATGTACAAAAGAGTGATTAGTATGTATACCAGTCTGTTTTGCTTCCTCAAAAAGCTCAAAGTAGCAGATACTCTCATGTTTATACCTACCTATTGTCCACACACTGTATATTTAAAGGGAAACAAATATGCAAAGTACTAAAAAACCAAAATTAAAGGGAGACGGGAACAGGAGTAACTTTGCAGCATAACATTATGTATGTGGTCTAAAATTAAAATTTTGCAGAATACATGTGCATCTTCTAGCCAATCTACCTTAATGATGATCTTCGTGGATTAGTTTGTTAAGAAGTGATGTCAAGAGGGCATCTCTCTTTTCAGCCCGACTCTCATCTCTCATCCTTCTCTGTTCTTCCTTCTCCCTCCATGTCTGTTCAATCATTATCCTTTCCCTTTCCAGCTTCTCCATTGATTGCCGCCATTCTTGCTCGAATAATAGTCTCTCATATGCACGCTTCTCCATTGATTCCCTCCACTCCATGTCAATCCTTTGTTGTTGTTGAATGAACTCGCGAAGCATCTCTTGTATACTAGTTAGACTGCCGGTATTCATTGCACTGGGCTGTCTTGGCGACTGCTCCGGTACTGATCTTGACAACTGTTTTTCCATCCCCCCTTTCCTTTTCCTAGGATTGTTACTTCTCCCTGCCTCTTCGCTTTCATCGTCATCCTCATCTACATAAAAATTTTCTGATGAATGATCCCTACTATTTCCCTTGACCCTCTTTTTTGCAGGACCAGCCTCAGGCTCGAGGTGCAACTGCTGCATCTTATTTTCTCTCTCAGTAAAAACTGCACGGAGTTCCTCAAAAAATGGACATTGTCGACCACTGTCCATACCTGATGTCTCCTTCCCCTACAATGTAATAAATTAGCTTTATTTCTCAACAATGAATTTCAGGGGATAGTTACCAAAAACTGACAAGGAGTCTTTCCATATGAAATTTGAAAATTCAAGTTGTTCAATCATAAAGTTAGAAACTATATCAAATAAAACCTTAACCCAATTTTTGAAATAAATTGTTTCATTGCAATCTGCCACTTTAATTTACAAGGATATGACTCCATAACTCAAATATGACTCAAGTGTTTGGAAACATATAATTCATTTCAAACGATGGATTACAAATATCATAAATTAAGTTGTCATTTCAAATTCTCAAATTTATACCAGCATACGACTATATTGCATTTCAAATTAAATTCAAATTCTTATGATTATCCAAACATGCGAAACTAAATCAACTCATTTACGAAATCAAAATGTATCAACTAAAATAATACTACTACTAGTACTAGTACCTTGTATCGAATAACAAGATTTTTCCACTTGCATTTACACTGATCAGGACTTCTAACATACCCTCTCTCCTTCATCTTACTCGACACAACTTCCCACAAACTCTTGTTCCTCTTTGAAACATTAAAATCTCTCTCCAACTCACCACGAATCCCAATAAAGTCTTTTGTCTCTTGCTGTCCCCATTGTAAAACTCTCTCGTCTCTGGTCGGAAAATCTTCGTCGGATCCGACCGCCGTGGGGTTGAGCAGCGGCAGCATCATATGGTTGAGTCTAGTAGCTAGGGTTTGCTGCTGGTCTTCTCTTACTCCGCCATACATTTCTTTCTAGTTTTCTCTGTGTTTTTTAATACACCGGTGGTGCAGCAGAGTCAAATGTATGTGTTTTTTTCGTCCTCGATTTTCGCGTCTTTAATGATGCTGTGGAAAAAGGAGGTTCAACTCGGATTTCATCGACTAAGAGCTTGTTTGTGTAACATGGCTTTAAGTAAAAAATGATTTCTAGGAGCTTTTGACGTGTTTGTGTACTCCGGTTTTAAGCTAGCTTTTAAGAGAAAAGTTCCATTAAGTAAAAAGTACCTTTTAGGTACTTTTGCTTATGACTTTTTGACTTTTCGATTTTTTTTTTTTTTTTTTGCTTCCATGACTCTTGTAAAGTATAAATAATATGAATTTAAAATTTTTTAAAGTCAAATTTCACTTAAAGTCAAAATTATTAAACCCCCCATTTAACTTTAAGTTCCATTACCCAAACACATTCATTCAACTTAAAGTAAAAAACTTTACTTTCTCCATTAAGTTAAAAACACCTCCATTAAGTCAAAAGTAACTTATTTTAAGTAATCCCAAACGGCCTCTAAATAAATAATTGGATTGTTTTAAGCGAATAAGGTTCGTAAAATGGGCTAGTAATTTTTAATGCATGTATTTTTGTAATTATATATAGGTTCTGTTTCGGATTTCTTATAAACTAGAAAAATTTATGTGTTTTTTAACTTATAAGCAGCAGAGGGGAAAATAAACGGTGCCGTAATTCTTTGTAATTATAATAATGTATTTATAATTTGCTAATCTAATGAAAATGAGGTAAGGTAATCTCGTGAATATTAATCTCTTGTTTAAAATATAAACAATAGATTAGTTTTAGGGTTGTGATTTAGGAACACCTTCAATTTATAATTTATAGTTGCACATCACCCTATATCACTAAATTAATTTTATATTACCAAATTTACCCTCATCTCAATATTAATTTTAAAATATATATTTTTGTAATTAATTATTTTTATATCTTTAGTAGTGTATTTATTCAACATTTTAATTTTTTTAAAAAAATTAAAAATTTAGGTGCTAAGTAACATGATCTTTCATAACAAATAATACTATATTATATTCATTTTTTATCAAGATTATAAATTGGATTTTTTATAAAATTCTAAATTTTTATAATTACGTTATGATATTAACATATTAATGTATAAAAAAGGCGAAAACACACTTAGTGAGAAAATAATAAGACAAACACATAATTTTCAAGAATATATTTTTTTTAATATAAATTTTACTTACAATTTTAATAATTTTTAATTTTATATAATTTTATATATATAAATAGTCATACTCTAGCTATAGCAAAACCTAATCTTATAATTTGAAAAATTATATTTGTATATTTTACTAGTCTAAAAAATTAAATTTAAAAATAATTAATATATTAAAAATACATTAATATGTGAACTTTAAATTATAATTATAAATTAATATTATGGGTAAAGTTGACAAAACATGTATAATTAAAGAGGGTGTGCAAATATCACAACCCTAGTTTTATTATCATAAATGATTAAAAAAAATACTCATTTTATCCCAATTCTCTTATTTGATTTTTCATGGTCAAATTGATCGAATTTTGATCAATGATTAACAATTATTTTTTATGATTTTTAAAAATTAAAAATTACATTTTAAAGTAGATTAAATATAACTTTTTCAATCATTTACAATTATATAATATATATAATATTCCGTCAAATTTTAATCAATTTAATCTTAAAAGGTCAAACAAACCACTTGAACTAAAATGAGACGGAGGGAGTATCGAAAGATTTAAAAAATAAATCTATAGGAATTTCACATGTATTTAAAGTAAACAATATCATATTAATATAATATAATTAAATTTATAATAATGTTATGATGTACATTTATATAATATTAAAATGATAAATATTACTATAAATCTTAAAATAATTCTCAAAATTATTTTCAAATACCAATTTTCGTATTTTAATTTATAATGTACATACATACACGGGCATCTTTATTTTTAAAATACACATCCAATTAAATTTTATCAATCAAGTATTCTATAAATAATTTTAAAAATTTTAAAATTCCTCCGAGCCACGTCTAATATTACTGTTACAGATTAGTAACATTAATAATTTATTTAAAAATATTTTTATAAATAAATATTTTTAGTCTAAAAATTACAAAATACAGTGATTCGCAATGACAAAGACCAGTCTGGCAGTCTTTAGAAATGGCCTATGAAGAAGCTGGCCCATGTACTAAACGGGTTATATCTCATCAACCCAAAGCCCAAACTGATACTACGTACTATTTAAATATTACTGTATATCTCATCTTGCACCAACGTAAGATATTATCAACGCACATTACACGGAGAAGAATCTAGGGTTCTTGATATCTTACCCCACCATATATACATACAATACTTACACACCTCCTAAACGCAGATTCATACTATTCCTCTTTCAATTCTAATTTGTAAACCTATTCTGGAATAACATAGAAAACCCATTAGTTATTATGATTATATCTCTTGTTTTCCCCCAATTTTCATCACTATCTTCTTCAAATCATCTTACCAATCTTCGTGTTCTTGGCCCTGGTTTGAATCCCACTTCTCACCATTCCTTTTCTCGCTAATTCTCTTATAAAAATTGAATCTTTATATGTTTCTTGGCTTTCTTGATTGTGTTTTAACTCAAAGATTGCATCTTTATTTCTTGTACTGTGTTTTCTTGATTTTTAAAAGAAGATTTTATTAAGGGTTTGTTTGATTTGCTGTTTAAGTGGTTCTTTGAGTGTTTTTAGTGGGGTTTGAGTGGAATTTATGGGTCAAGAGGATATGATTTCGAGTCGTGGGAGTAGACGAGGTAGGGATGTTGGTGGTGATAGAGATGATAGAGGCTGGACTATGCTTCATATTGGTGCTCGACGAGGCGATGTCAAGGAGGTATATGTTTTTGACTCTCTCAATATATTTTGTATGTTTATGTACATATGTTTGGATTGGTATTGAGGAATTTGATTTAAAAATAATGAAAATATTGCAAATTTATTGTTACAGTGTTAGAATTAGTCCATGGCTTCATGTCTTTGTATGATTGTATTGCATTGTCAAGTACTGGTGTGTTGCCTGATACATTCCTGTGGGTAGTGTGTTGAATTTACTATATGAATCTAGTGAGAATAAATTTTATTCTACTATGGCAAATTGGGGAAGATTGTCATGGATAATTAGACTCTAGCAATTGAATTACTGTTTTTTAAGATAAACTTGTTTCAAGGTTGGTTACTCGTTCACGACATCGTTGTATTGTTGATGCGGAGTACCAGGGTGTTCTCTTTGTATTGCTGAATGTATCAGTGTATGGATATTGATGGGGAAACGAGAATAAAGAATTAATATATATGCCATTAATTAGATTATGTTTGTTTAGTGTAGAGATATATAGTATATTTATCTATATGTTTTATATGTGGGGCTTTTAGTTTATTAAATAAGTAGCTTATCTATAATAAGCTCAATTGTTAACGGGCCATAGTCCATTAGGTTATTTTATTAGGGTTTCTATTCTCTATATAAGTATTGTAATCCTCACATATTAAATTAGACTTGATTATTGAGAATATATTGAAATATTGAATTGAGTCTCTTTTATGGGTTGCGATCCATAGCTTTTCTCCCTTCTGCGGTTGGGAAACCCTTAGGGTAGTGGGTGTTCTGCGGTTCATTCACCCAAGTTATATCGATTATTGTATCTATTATCATTATCATATTTATATCATATATTGTCACTTTCACATGTTGTTTTGATTGTTCTGCATCAGATATCAATATATGAGGTCTTTTGGATCAGAGTTGATTCTTGAGAAAACCTCATAGAATTGTTTTCAGATATCAATATATGCCTTGTATTCATATATTGCCCGAATACATGACTTGGTAAAATGGAACAAAATTTTCTTTTAAATTATATTGGATTCAAATATTTTCCAAACCGAGACTGGCGGTATTGGAACAAACTTTACCAATAATTTCCTAGTGCATATTCTACTCCCCCGACCTGCTCAAGCCGAATGAGGAAGTGGGGCCAAATAATGGGATTGTTGCCAACCTAACATACATCTTAAGACATTTCCCAAAAACTCAACTCTAGGGAACTGCTGCATGTGTGCATTGACAATTTGCGGTGCTGACATGCGGCTGGTGCATCTTCCGCTGACCTGTGTGTATTTGATAGTTTAAACTCTTGAAAACCTTGAATATGTTACTTCAAAATTAGAAGGAAAAAAACGTGTAGGCCTAACCGCAGAGTATGTAGTATCAAATATCCCTTTTTAATCTGCAGTCACAGTATAGGACATCATATATTCTAAAATAATCTTTGACCCTAATAGGTTGTTGTATATTATATCAACCAGTCGTGTGTTAACTTTTTCACTTGTTCTGAGATTTGGAGTTGAAATGTTTCATTTCCAAATCTATAGATTAGAGTTCATAGGATTATGCATTCAGTAACTTACAAATCTTGGAATTCCTATGATTTGTACAAGGAAAGCTAATAGCCGCAAAATAGGTAGGTTCGATGTGATTGATCTCTTGTTGGGGGTGACCTCTTACATTTTATTCTTCTTAGTGTTCAAGTTTGTTCAACTGTTATCTCTAATTTATGTATAATTAGTATACAATGATGTCCAGCCAACCTTTGTTGGTTTTTCCAAGTATATTATCACACTTTTATGCATGTCATGTGGAGGATATGATTGGATACTGCCATATAACCAGTGCCAAGCACAGGCTATTAGTAATATTTAAAAAAAATTATAAGGTGATGAAGATAAGTAGTTTCATATCTGTTTTATTTGATTAAATTAAATAATTTTACATCAGTATGATGGCTGTTGAAATTAATAATTTTTTATCTACAAGATTATAAAGAATATATGTTTCACATAGATAAATGAATTTGTATTTTAATCTAAAAAAATCATTTAATTGAGTTGAGTTATTAAGAAATTGAGTAATAGAAAAGTCTCTGGTGTATTATATTTACCAATTTTGGGGTGCAACTAAAAAAAATTATAGAATGATCATCGGGAGTCTTTCTGAATGATCATGTACCAATAAAAAGGCTTCAAGAAGACTCTATTTTGTCTTTAATTATAAGCAGGGGGTGGACGCAGGATGTATATAACTATATATGGTAGGGGCCGGGTTTAAAAAAAATTATATTTAATATATTAAAATAAGTACAAACACTCTTTGTGACAGAATATTTGGATTAAATGTTTAAATAATCCTGATTTCTATGTCTATATAGAACATTCAAATTTGAAAGAAAAAGAAAAGAAGAAGATATATTGTATGATGTTTTTTAAAAAATGAGTAAATTATTTATTATTTTAAATTATAAAAAAGAATTGATAATTTTTTAAGAACTAAAATATATTGGGCAGTTTTAAGTTTAGTTTACTTTAAATTTGACATTTTTTATTGTACTATAAAATAATATAGATTGAAAGACTTGTCTTTTGTATCCATATAATGGTAATTTATATTTTATTCTATAATTTAATCATTAGTTGCAAGCTAATTCATAAAGATCTCTGTCCATCATGGTGGCATGTCTTGGGGCTGGCCATTTGAACTAACCTTTACGATTTCTGTTCTAACAACCTAAAGCATATACTACTTTTCAGTTGCAAAAATTGGGGGCGGCTACAAGGGGAGTACGCCACTGATAATAAGTAATAGAGGACTAGTGCTGCATTTGTCTAATTATTAATTTTTCTTTGTGCAGGTGAGACGTCTTCTCAACGAAGGGGTTGATGTTAATGTTGCTGCTCTTGGGCCCAAATCACATGGGATCACCCCTCTCCATCTTGCTGCTAAGGGTGGCCACATCAAAGTGATGGATGCATTGCTTGAGTGTGGGGCAAATATTGATGCCCGAACCAAGGGTGCCTGTGGCTGTAAGTGCATATTTATAACAAAGATAAACTCCTATATTCCCATTTTCCCAGTCCAGCAAGTAAGGATATTGTATGCTGTTATCTTTTATCCTTAATTTTTTGTTGTTGAATTAGGGACTCCACTACATACTGCAGCCAAAGAAAGGAACAGAAAAGCGGTCAAATACCTGGTTGAAAATGGTGCTTTCTTGCCTGATGACATTAATGATGCCAGGTTCAATCCTCCACTCCATTACTGTTCTGGTCTTGAATGGGCCTATGAGGCAATGAAGCTTCTTCAAGAAGAGAACTCGTCATCAGGCGATACCTGCTACAGCTCAGAAAGCTGAGACAACAGCATAGTTTGCTGCTACATTTGCTCGCTAAGGAAATCAATTAGTCCTGGATATATATTTACTATATGATCAACTAGACCTTTCTCCTAAATATGCATTTGAATTGAGATACTGGCATTGTGCTTTTAATCTATTTCTGTTTTATGTACCTATGGATATTGAATATAGTCTATATGGAGAAGTGAAGAAGCATCATAAAACAGGCATCATAAAACAGTAGTGTTGAAAAAAATATAAATACCTGTGGATGTTGAAGGTCATGTTTAATTTCTTGATCAATCTTCTCATCGAGAGAGGGTTGCAAGGGAACACCATGTCATTGGGTGAATTCTCTCATGCCTAAGCCAAGGTTCCAACTTTTAACTTTGGACCATTCTGTTATGCCTTATGCTCTCTAGATTTCTAAACAAGCAACTGCCTATTTTTGTGACTTCTTAGTTATCTTCTTCAACTATTAACGCAAAATATTACCCAAAAAAATACAAAAGCTTGATGCTACAATGTATGTTCAAGCGGAAATGCTTAATGGTTTATAGTTGTTGGCACGATAGACATCAGCAATTTCAAGTCTTTCGTTTGAAAAACAAGGGGGATTTCAATACTATTTTGGCCGGTTGATATTACGGATCAATGGAGTAGGATGAGTTTACTAAAACTCTGTAACATGGGACCCTGTATCATATCCATTCATCTTTTGTCTTAAAAACTTAGGTTAAGTTATGGTGGTTGACTTGTCACTTGCATATATACATGCAAGTGATATTTCTCAAGCATGCTTGAATCCGGCATTTTTTCAAAAATTCTGGCAAATTATAGGTAATGATATTTCTCAAGCCTGCTTGAATATTATATCCTCAGCGAGTATTCCAAAAGATTTAAATGATACGCTTGTGGTTTTGATACCGAAGAAAAATTATTCAGAAGTAATGAATGATGTCCGTCCAATATCGTTGTGCAATGTGATGATAAAAATCATTACAAAGATGTTTGCAAATAGAATCAAAATCAAAATTGTGCTACCAATATAATCTCTGAAACGCAAAGCACGTTTATTCCAGGAGATTGATCATTGACAATGTCATAACAGTTTTTGAGATAAACCATTAGATGCACAGGAAAACAAAAGGGAAGGTGGGGTATTCAGCTCTAAATATTGATATGAGCAAAGCATACGACGGGGTGGAATGGAATTTTGTTATGGGAATAATGCAGAGAATGGGTTTCGCAGATCAGTGGCTGAAATGGATTTTCATGTGTATTTCAACAGTAAGGTATAATTTTTTGATGTCTGGTAAAGAAGTAGTGTCAGTTATCCCACAAAGAGGGTTGCGACAAGACGACCCAATTTCACCATACTTGTTTCTTATTTGTGCGGAGGGGCTATCTGTTTTGATTAAGAAAAAAAACGAGTTCGTGGTATGATTCATGGATGCAAAATAGTTGACCGAGCTCCAATTGTCACTCATTTATTTTTTGCAGATGATTGTTATCTTTTCTTCAGAGCATCCTGCAAAAGGCTCAATGCATCAAAGATTGTTTGGTAATTTACAAGAAGGCTTCAGGTCAGCAAGTAAATTATCAAAAATCAAGTATTCAATTTAGTCATAATACTTCCACTGAGATGGCTGACACCATCAGTCAGACCTTGCAAGTCTCTATTCGAAATGATGAGTTGTACCTGGGGCTACCAAAGTCTGTGGCAAGCAATAGACGAGAGGTGTTCCGTTATATTAAAGAAAATGTATGGAACTGTCTTCAGAGCTAGAAAGGTAAAACATTGGCTTGATCAGGTAAGGAAGTGTTGTTGAAATCAGTTATTCAAGTTATCCCCTCATATGCGTCGAGTATATTTCTTTTACCTCACAATCTTTGTGATGAAATCAAAGCCTTAATGAATAAGTTCTGGTGGCTATCAAGTATGGAAAAGAGAAGTGGCATAAGATGAATGGCATGGAAAAATATGTGTTATCTGAAAAATTTTAGAGGTATGGGTTTTAGAACGATAAAGGAATTTAATATAACTATGTTGGGTAAGCAAATTTGGTGGGTAATGACTGAACCTCAATCTTTTACTGCAAAATTACTTAAAGCTCGTTATTTTCCATCATGCTCTTTTACTGAGGCTCGTCTTGGAAGAAATCCCAGTTATATGTGGCGTAGCATTTTTGCTGCAAAAGATCTGATTTTGGCTGGTAGTATAATGAAAGTGGGTAAATCAATGTGTGGACTGATCCTTGGATCCCGGTTCTCAGTAAAACGACTGTTTCCACACCCGTTATTCCAGGATTAGAAGGAGTGAAGGTCTGCGACTTACTCAGGGAGGAAGGAAATGAATAGGATCATGATTTAGTTCGGGATATTTTTAATATAGAGGATGCAGCTAGAATCTAAAATATCCCTCTTAGTTACACGCCAACTGATGATTCTTTGCTATGGTTGGAAGATGAGAAAGGAAAATATACAGTGAAGAGTGGATATCGTTTGCTATGTAAATTATAACAGCAGATAACAAGTATATCAACGAGTTTTAATTGGTTGAAGATGTGGTCTCTGCCTATTCCTCTTAAGGTGAAGAATTTTATTTGAAGAGCCCTACAAAATTGTATATCTACTTTAGAGAACTTACGAGGAAAACAGGTGGAGGTGTATCCAATCTGCCTGGTTTGTAATGAAGACATTTAATTCCTGGAACATATCTTATTCTCTTGCTCTTTTTCCCAACATTGTTGGCAGCTCAGTAAGCTACTCATCCAACACGCTTTGGATGCTACAGTATTTCAGAGGTTTCAGAATTTATTTGCATCTCTAAATTCAAAGGAGCTTGAATTACTATGTTCTATAGCTTGGAATATTTGGTCGCATAGAAATGGTGTAGTCTGAAAGCACAAGCATCAGAGCTCATCTAGGGTTATTAATGGTGCAAGTACTACACTTTTTCAATGGCAGCAAGCTCAAATAAAGCTAAAAAAAGACCAAGGATATAATGCTAGAGAAGGTGTAGCTGTATGGCAGAAACCAATCTCGGGGTGGAAAATTTGTAATGTGGATGCAGCTGTTTTCTCCAACAATGGGCACAGTTCGTTTGGGTGTGTTTTAAGAAATGATGAAGGCTCTTTCATTGCAGGATATGTAGGTAAATTGTTGGGTATTGTGGATCCTCATATGGTAGAGGTTTTGGCCTTCAGAGAGACGTTGTTTTGGCTAAAAAAGATGCAGGTATCACAAGTTTTTGTAGAGTTTGATTCATTAGGAGTTGTTGAAGCCTTTCATAATAATCTAAATGATTTCTCTTATTTTGGATCCCTTATAAATGATTGTTCTGATATTGTAAAGGACTTGAGGTCCTATTCAGTTTATTTTGTTAGAAGATCAACGAACTTAGCAGCTCATTGTCTTGCAAGAGAGGTTAGTTCTTTGTCTGAATTCAAGGAATGGTTTCCCGCATCATGTAATCTTTCATGATTTGATTTAATTTAGTCTCCATTTAATTTCAAAAAAAGAAGAAATCTACTACAAAGGGAGTCAAATCGAGCACTAAGGTGACTAACTAAAGGCTAGGGTTAATTCATAAACTCTAAATTCAATGGTTGAAAATCATTTTGGTCGTTTTTTTGTGGTTCTTAAAAAGTTCAAAACCGTCTCTACTGTTTTATTTTACAAGTCAAAATACTCTAAACTACTCTACTACGTACAACCTTTTTAGCATTCTTCAATCTGTGGCAAATCTTCTTTAGACAAATTGTACTTTCTCTTTAGATTTGTCCCTTGTATATGTGACTCTTGAACAGTTGCACCAGCTCTTATTGACTTGATTGATGACAGTTTTGAGCTAGATACCGATGTTTTTCTATATTCTATAAAAACGTACACATCAGATGAGGGCCACGAGGCTTCCTTATCCATCCCCTAGTGTAAAATATTTCGGTACCTATGTCATTTGACAAAGCTATTTGTAAAAACAATACTCCTCGAACTATTATCACACAATATTTGTAGATGTTTCAATATTATCACGTACACAATCTTCCAACGCGAGAGAGATCCAGGGTTGAGTCTCAGCCAGATGCATGCGTGCATAAGAATATATTAGCTTATGTCCCGTACAAAACACGCTTACATTAATAAATTTTATATTAATTAATTTATATGATTATTTAATTTAATATATTAATTTATTTTATTACTAATTGTTTATATATTATTATGTTATATTAATTTTTTTATTTTAATATTCATGAGATATGATTAATAGATTGTAATTTACAATAAATTAAAAAGCGGTGATGAATTGAGTTAAATATTAATACAACTACATTATATAAAAATTATATTATAATATTATTTCTAAAATAGAAATTATATTCTATAATTTAAATATAAAATAATATTACCCGTGAACAGTTGTATAAAAAGAGCACTATACCGATGATAGAGTTGTATGTATAATATATACAGTATAAAATAATTATATTATGTAGTTTAAATATTTAATTTAATATGATAATTTATTTCATTTTTTTTTTTTGCTAAGTAATTTATTTCATTTTATTAATAAGAAAGAGAACTTCATTGATGATAAAGTTGTATGTATAATATATATATATATATATTTTAAATAGAGTTGTAGGTATAATATATCTGTTTGATATAGTATATTTTAATTAAAAATTAAAAAAGTGTGTTTGAAGTTGTGTAAGAGAAATATAGTATAGATATTATTTTAATATTCAAAAAAAGTTAATTATAAAATTATAATTTTAAATAAATTAAAGTGTTTGAACGATGATGAAACTAAAACATGTTAATTAGTAGATCATAAGTACAACTTGATATTTTAATTAAAATTTAATTAAAAGAGTGTATTTGAAGTTGACTGAGACACAAACAGACTATACCAGACGGATAACCGACCAAACATTTGACACTACAGCATTGATAATATAGTATAGTTTAGAAAAATTTTATTAATAAAAAGAGTTCAAATATATTAAAAAAATTAATTAAAATTTAAATAAAAGAGTATGTTTTAATATAGATAAAATATTAATATAATTTTAATATTTAAAAATATTATTTATAAAATTGTAATTTTATATAAATTAAAATGTTTGAGCGTTGAGTAAATTGAAACATATTAGTAAGATTATAAATATAAGAGAAGTTCGTTTAGAATAGTATAATATAAAAGTATAGATAATATAGATATAACATAGTAATAAAATTTAATTAATATAAATAAAATAATATTATTGTTTTAATATTCATAAATTTTAATTAATAATTTAAGATTTTAAATAAATGAAAGAGGTTGAAGAATGAGTAAATTGAAACATGTTAGTATATTATACGTACAACTCTATATTTTAATTAAAAGGTATGTTTCAAATTGAGTAAGAGACAAACACATGTATTTGAATTTGAGTGAAAAATAAAATGACAAGACCGGACGATGGACTAGACCAGAAGAACCAAACATTTGTCTTGCGGCTTTAATAATATAGTATAGATTTCGTTAAAAATCTGCTTGCTTGCTTGTAAGACTGAAGATTCGAGCCTCAGCAAGACGCATGCAGGGACCAAAAACTTAGGGCCACCACGCGAGCGCACAAGACCTCCAAAAACTTAGAGCCCTAAATTTATATCGCTTTATATGGACTTTTTTTATAGCAATTAAAAGTGATCTTTTGTTATATCGTTTTATATGGACTTTTTTTATAGCAATTAAAAGTGATCTTTTGAACATCAGAAATGTTATAGATATTTGTCATAAAACATACAATATGAGCATTTCTTTTTAAGCGAATTTGTCGGTCTTTATTTTTTGTTTATAATATTTTTTGATATTTTATTTTATTTAAAAAATATAATTTAATAATTTTAACATATATCGAAGTATATATGAAAGATACAATTTTAAAATTTTGCACAGTGCGCAGAAATGTTTACTACGCTCCTCGACGCATGTGTGCATGTATAAGAAGCAAAGACCTATGTGATGAAATCTTACAACCAAACTCAATAACTCATTTACATGAAATGATGAAATGAATATAATGGACAAATTTATGAGTGTGATTGAATAGTGTGTATTTGCCAATTCAGAACAAGTTTTGATCAAAATGTGCAAACAAAAAAAGATTAAAATCTAATCCATTTTAATCAAGTTCATCAAAAAATCATTCCATAGAATCGGAACCTTGGAACGAAAACTGTGAGCAACTCATCCTTGGCAAAACATGAATTGACACAGCCTGCACACCCTCAGGAGTCGCCACTAGAAACAATCGAGGCGGATACGCCACCACATCCACCACAACAATGTCAACACCACCACTACAAACAACACACACTCTCCCTCCCTCTGCTGCCATATGCTCTGCGCCTCGTAATCTCTCGCATTCGATAACTTGCTCCCAATAATCCTCATCCGAATTATACTTGTTCAATATGCCTTTCGATTCATCAACTACGTATAAACTTTCCTCTTTCATCGAGGCCGCAGGACCTCTCCATCCTGCCAGCATCCCCTCAGCCATGTCCTGCCACGTGTCGTTTTCGACATCGTAAACTATACCTTGTTTTCCAAAATCGCCTTTCACATTCACCATACACAATTTACCTCTGTAACTAACAGCATCAATTGCTTCTCTGCTAAACTTTACATCTTTTAGTAACCCTAGCTTTCTCCACTTCCAATTTTTCTCCAAATTATCACATTTCGATTCAACAAACTCTAATTTCTCAACTGATCTCGCAACTTCAGAATTATACTGAGATCCGACTCCGCTCGCTACGTACACCGAGTTTCCACAAGCGCCGGCCACGCACCACCGCCGCGCCACCGATAACGGCGGCACACGGCTCCACTTCCTCGTCAACGGATTAAAAACAAGCGGCGACGAGAGCGCCGGCGCGAAGTTCTCAGTCGTCGCCGCGAGAAGCACTAACTTGCCGGAAACAGACACCGACTGCACCGGAAGATTCCTCGATATAAAAAAAGGATGCCGGAAAAGTAACCGGAGCGGCGGATCATCCGGCGGCGACGGAACCGACCTCCACTTCTCCGATACAGGATCAAACGACGAAAAAACAAGCGAATCACCCAGATCCGTAGCTTTATTCGATACAAACAACACACAAATCGATAAAAACGGCATAAAAGACGGCGAATAAATTAAATTTCTCCATAATTTGCAAACAGAGTATAAAATCTCCGGGCGAACTCTGGAGAGACAAGTCTCCGCTATGTGGTCCGGCAGTCCAGGTAGCAGCGGCGGCGTACGGCGGCGGCGGTGATGAAGCTTAAGCTTTTTTCCGGCGGAAGTGATTGTATTTGCCATTGAATTATAATTTGCGAGAGTTGAATACAACAGTGATGATGATACATTAATATGGAGGAGAGGACAGTGGTTGGAGCTTGTAGTTATCTTTTTGGAACGGTTATGTATGAATATCACTAACTATATACACTCGTACTATCATTTTCTAACGTCATATTTCGACAAATAGTAATTATTATGTAACTAAATTATTATATTTTTTTAATACGAATAATGGTAAAATGTTTTTGAGTTCTATACTTATTGTGAATTTTTTTTAAATAAAATTATTTATTTATAAGGTTATTAGTCTATTTATTAAAAAAATTATTATACTTTTTTACTTAGAAAAGGAAAAAATTGAATTTTTATGCTTTTATAAATTACAAACATAAGTTGTTTAAATTGTTTTTTATATTATGATGAATGAGTATAAATTATAAAGGATAGTGATATATGCACACCTCAAAATTATTCATGTGTACTCTTATTTGTTTTGACTAAATTACCCTTATCTCATTTCTTTATCAATATTCCATCAATTTTTATTTTGTTTGTGTAATCAATCAATTGTGTTAAACCTGATAATCAATTATTTATACTTTCATAACTTTTTTCTAGTTTTATATTGAGACAACATAAAATTTTATTCATTATATTTAATATTTCTTCTCGATATATTTTTTAAAGATTATATTAGCACACTAACTTCTTAAAAACAACTTCTTTATAAATTCGAGCCAAAATCAATTGTTTATCGATCAATTTCTTATGCTCGAATTCAAGTTCATTAATGATCGAGTTCGGATTGCTATTATTATTACTTATTAATTAATTTTATATTTTATGTATGTTATTATTATTTTTAAAATGTTTGGTTATTATTATAGAATTAAATTTTAATCTAACTAGTTTATTATCTTAGAAAATTAGATTATAAAAATTTAAATAAAAATAAAAATTAATCTTTAAATATTATTCTACTTTAAAGATATTTAATATTATTTTTGGGAAGAGAAATTATAATTATGAAGAAGAAAAAACAATAATTTAAATTATTTAATTAAATATATATCTTTCACATTAATATGTCGATTATTTATATTAAATTTTTTGTATTAAAATATTAGTCCACCAGTATAAAAATCAGCACAAGAATACAGAATTAGAAATTCGATAACTATGAAGGAAAGGTAATAGAAAAAGGGTTTAGAAAAGAAGTTAATTTAGTTCAAAACACAATAAGAATGTACATAAATGACTTTAGGGTGTGCATGTATAAAAAACAATAGAATATGTGATCTATTAGACTATTACACGGGATTTTGGCTAATGCTACGAGGACAGGATAGTATAATAAAATTGTTTGGTGTGTGTAATGTAGTTAAGACTTAAGATTGAAGAAGTCATATTTGGTGGAGAGAATTGACCAGTGATTAAATAACGTGCCAGATCATGGTGTATAAAAGGCAAAAGTTGGACAGAGAATAGAGATAGTGGGCTCTTTTGGCTACCCGCAACTTATGGAAATAAGAGTTTATTTCCGGGAAAAAGTAGGGATGTATGTACTTTTCAGAAATAAGCCCTTATTTCCGGAAATAATTAAGTTCATATTTGGTTTTAAAATTCTAAAACAAATATTTATATTTAAAAAAAAAATGAAAATATGTAAATAAAAATAAAAAATAAATTATTTATTTTAAGTGTAAGGAACCCCAAACACCCACAGTGTATGAATTAACTGCCCCCACTTTGATACGGAGTACTTGTTTATTTTCCCTGCCACCACCCCATTTTTTACTTATATATTCACATGCACCATGGTGTTGTCTTTAAGTTGTATATGAATTGAACTGAATTTTTAATTTAAGTCAATTTTATAATTTTAAACTAATTTTAAAATTATTATTCAAATACTTGTTATATAATCTAAAGTTAACTGATTTAGTTTAAGGTAAGGAATCGGTCATCACAATTCATAACTTTTAATAATAAATAGGAAAAAACTTCTGCCTAAGAGCGAATAAAATGATGTCATCCCAATTCACGTAAAAAGGGTCAAGGGTTTTATTATCACGTAGTAATTGTTAAGTGATGCTCAAAATGGTATTATGTGTTCAGAGTTGGTCGAATTATCACACATCATATGCATTCACATAATGCGAATTCTATGTATCCGTATCCTTAAGATGCGGAATAACTATATACATATATAGACACTATATGCGTTTATAGACCTACCATGTAGAAGACCTGATATGTTTAGATTGCATATACATCATATGTGTATATAAGCACATACGCATCCAACATGGGCATCAGGCAAGTCAATCCACTTTATACTTTTTTTAATTTACGCATCGTTTAGATGTAAGATATCTGATTTGATGTCAAACGAAAAAACAACACTATATTAAAAGTAATATTTATTTATTTATAATCCATTATAAAACATATAAACTGTATGGATTATGGATTTGATGAAAAAAATTATAATTTAATCTATATTATAATATATTTATTAAATTTCAACAATTTTTGTAAATACCATAGTCTTTTATCTGTGAAACGTTTATTATTTGAAATTATTATAAGTGTTGGACAAGTCTCTCGATATTAAGTGACCGTTTGGGGTTCCTTAAACTTAAAATAAGTAGCTTATTTTATTTTTATTTTTTACATATTTTCATTTTTTTTTAAGATAAATATTTGTTTTAGAATTTTAAAATCAAATATGAACTTAATTATTTCCGGAAATAAGGGCTTATTTCCGAAAAGTACATACATCTCTACTTTTTTCGGAAATAAAGGCTTATTTCCATAAGTAACCGGTTGCCAAACAGGCCCCAAGTCCAGTGACAAATAAGGTGTTCGAAATTCTTCGACCCAAATTGGCCTCTCAGGCCATGTTGGTTCAGCCCGGAAAGATGAAACCCGTATCTAAAAAAATGGCGCAACTATAAATTATGTACTACGCAAATATACGACCATTCCATTATTCACGTCAAGATCCACGTTTTGCTTAATAATCTCCCCAATCGTATAGAGTAAGGAGGTGGTCAGAACACTATATATTGACATATCCCAAATTGACTTATCTAGTCAATGTTGGTTCGACCCCAAATGGATGAAGCTCAGATTCAAAAATACGACCTAACTAAAAATTATGTACTACGCGCATATACGATCACTCCACAATTCACGTCAATACCCATGTTTTCCTTAATAATCTCCATAATCATATCAAAGAATGAATGAGGTGGTCAGAATATTGTATAAAAGGACATTTGCACAAGGAAGAAGAGTACTCACGAATAATACATTCTTACAAACACACACAAAAAGTTGATTTAAAATATTTACTCTCAATCCACCTTTATTATTCCCATTTGCCATTCGGCCATTCCCCACACCAAAATTATTGTAGTTCAGAACAAATTGGAAGAGTATCCATTACTCCAAGATAAAACCTCCTCCGACGCCACAATTAGTTTCCCCACTGCCGGAATTGACACCGGAGTCTTCATATCCTTTTTTCCCAAGATTGGAACCCTAATTTCTCTTTTAACCATTAATCTTGTATCTCATCGGAGTTAGGGAATCTGACATATTCTCAATTCTTTTTTATTCACTTTAGTGTTTAGATCTATCGCTCTCTCTCATCTACTCTTTCACTATTTAATATGTGTTTGATTGTGAGATTGTTGTGTATGTATGTGTTATGCTTGTTTATGTATACAACTCTGCTATAGATTTATACATAGATATGACGATTTAATTTGTTGTTAGTGTCATGAATTTTTTATGTTATACGCTACTAATAGTATATGATTGTTTGTTAAGTCGGGTTTATGTTATTGTATCATTTTGTATTGCGATCTTATTTGAAAATAGAAAATGAAGCATTTTCAAAGTTTGGTTTTCGAAAGCTGAGCTATCCTGTGATTACACTTTCTTTTTACAGTAGAAACTGAAGAAAATTTATGATGATATTGTATGTCAATCTTTTTAATGTGTAAATAGTATCCGTGTTTTATTGTTCATGTATTGTTTGCTTTCTTTAGATAGATCTCCATTAAACATGTTCTTATGATTTTATGATTTTTAATTTAATTTATGATAATTCATTAACATCGTCAATTTGTCACTTTTGTTTTCAAATGATAAGCTTTAATTTCATTTAGTAGCTTTTAATATAGTTTGTTAGAAATATATAAAAGGAAATTTGGTTATTCTATTTATTAATATTATAATTTAAATGATAGGATTTATTATGTATGTATTGATTAATATGTATATTATAATTTTTTTATTTTTAGGTATGTAATCAAAGGTATCCCCTTTAGCTAGATAATTATTTAGTAATGTATGAGAATATTTTAAAAAATTATTGGACAATATTTACTGAAACATTTTCTTTTATTTGTTTTCTCTTTATGGTTTTCAGGTACAGAGAAAAGAGAGACTTAACTGAATCGGGGTGGGAGACACAATTATACGTATCACGAAAGTTGGAGGCAATTCAACTACTCTAGGGATGTAATTATAGGTTGATATTTATGAGAATTTCATCTTCATGGTTTAAGGTTTTATTGTCTAAGTTTGCGGAGACATCTTATATATGTCTTTCGGTTAGATGATAAAGTTTATTGAATGAAAGAAATCCTTCTGATCAAATTGTATTTTCATACACTTCATTTATGAAATTATTTATCCTTGACAAAAAAATATTTACACACTTCTACATTTTTTATTCACCTAAAACCGGGTTAACCGATTCACCTAAAATCGGATTAACCGATTCTTACGCCAGAAGTAAATTGGGAAGACAATTTATCGCATTCTCTTTTTTACATGTCAACCGAAACCATTTTCTTATTCTAGCCGAAGCCGCCTTCTTATTGAAAGCACTCTATAGAAATCTGTTTTCAGCAATAAATATAAAGTTTTCTTAGTTCGCAAGATTTTAGTTTGCATAAAGTTTTCTTTTTGATATAGGAAAAAAGGTTTTCTTACTTCATAATTGGTTTAGCTTTTTCCTATGTTTCTTTGCTTTAGATTTTTTTTTAAAACAAATTCTTTGCTTTAGATTTGGTTATTCTATCGTGCGGGAGCTTTATGAATTATATCCGGACTCGTCCGATCTCATTGATATAATTAAAATTTTACTTATTACTTCTTACTTTTAAAGAAAGTAGTTTTTTATGCTAAATGATTTCAAAAAGAAAAAAACAGTTAAAAATAGTTACGATTAAAATTTAACTTTGAATAATTTAATTAAAATTTTAATCCTTTGGCCGACTCACAAGAGCATTTCTAATATAATACTATAAAAGATGGTATATTTATAATATAGTATTATTATAGAGCATACTCCTCTACAATGTTATGCCTGATATCAAAATATAATATATTATACTTGGTTTTACAAGTATAAATATTATTATAATCGTTATTTGCTACTTGGGCATGTAATCCATGTATAAAAATAATTGTTATTTAGAAATAAATAATGATAAATTTAATTGTATTTTAGAAAATGGTTGAAAATTTTAATTGTTATTTATACCAGAAATATTTTTCAATTTTATAATATAATAACAATTATACGTATTTTAACGCTAAAAATTGTATTTGAAACCCAAAAAAAAACGAATGTAAAATTGCAATGAGCTAATAGGGGAGGGTATATTTGTAAATTAAATATATAGATATTTATTATGGTAGAAAAGGTTTGGTTGGAGTTTAGTGAAGAGGGTATTAAATATGTCTGGTTGGAGCACAAGGATACAAGAGGTGGAGAATGAATGGAAAAAGCTCTTGGGGTTTTGTGTTGGGGGGGGGGGGGGGGGGGGGGGGGGTGAATATTAGACACAAGTACAAATAAATTAAATACTAAAAACAAAGAGTGGTGCATAACAATAGCCTTTTTAGTACGCATTTTTTTTAAAGATTCGTGTCTTGTATTTATTTCTTTATTCAATTATTCTTCTCCTAAAATCTGTTCACATGTATCCGGCTTAAAATTTAATTTTTTTTATGCCCCAATTAAATAAATGAGTAGAGATTGCTTGAAAAGAGGGGTGACAAGAAGCTCGTGTCTTTGTAATAAATTTAATTTCAATTTCAATTTCTAGTTTGGAATGCTTTGGATGTGGACTTATCAAGATTATATTCTAATATTTTCCTCACTCGAAACGGTTTATCATGATCATATTATATATTTTAATATTTTTCTCATTCGAAAGTAGGGTTGCACAATTTTTTGGTCTGGACTGATAAATCGGACCGGGTCATAAAATCAAAAAAAATTGGTCTTCGTTCCGGTCCAAATCCAGAAAAAACTCAAATCGGACCGGATTTCATATATATAAGAATATTTATTTTATTTCACTCCTTTAATTATCTAATTTAAAGATAAAATATTAAAACTTATCATAATTTAACTATCCCAAATGTTATAGAATAAATTATTATAACAATAGTGATCAATATAACAAATTAAATAATAAATTTATTTAGTCTATATATTTAAAAAATTAGAGTTATATGTTTAATAATTATTATCGTATAAAGGATACGAGATATATTTATTATTAAATTTATAATAATTTTAAAATAAAATGTATTTTTTATATTTAATATACAAATAAAAATACAATAAACATAAAAAAAATTATATAAATAATAATTAACTGGTCCATATCGGTCCGGTTCCGGTCTGGTCCCAAAACCGAATATAACCGGTCCGGTCTTCGGTCCACACATTTAAAAAAATTCAGTCTTCGGTCCGATCTGATTTTGACCCTTTATGCAGCCCTACTCAAAAATTCATTTCTTAAGATTCCCTTGCCATATTAAATTACCAATTTTTCAAAAATTTCAAAGCATTAAGAAATGAGCTTACCAACATCATAATAGTCTATATTCTAACATTTAACATTTAAAATGTTATATTAAAAATTTAAAACATGAGAACGAATTGAGTCTAGATGCATTTTATACGAATCAAGTTGAGCTTGATTTAAAAAGAAAAAGAAAAAAGTTTAGCTTAAAACGAGATTAGGCAGAGTTTTCTTAGTGAATCAGAATTTATTTTCAACTTTAACTTGACAATAAATTATGTGGATACTAATTTATTCGTGAACAATTCAAATCCATACGAGCTATTCGTGAATATCTCATGCATCTTTTATTGGATTAAAATCTATTCATAAAACATAACTTAATTCACTTCAAGAATATGTCAGTTTTAAAATTAATTTAGTAAAACTTCGATTCGATTTTGACATTTGAATGAAAAAGTCGGACGACTCGGTACCAAATAAGTATGAAGCTCGCCTCATACTCGTCTACTATCTCTTTTTTATATTAAGTTCGTTCTGGATTAATAAATAAAGTAATAAACTAAAATGAATTGATGCAGTATATCGAGTATCAAAACTTGATTTTATAAATAAATTTTGTATTGTATATAAAAATAATTCGAATTTATATTAAAAAAATGAAAATTTCAGAGTGTATATATTAATTTATTAAGTTAAATTATATAACTTATAAAATCCTCTTGGTTAAAGAGAGACTGTCTTGGTCACAGGTTTGAATCTCACGGAAGGAGAATGTGTGATTATGTTATCATGGGCCAGAACCTGTCGCACTTGTACGATTTACCTGGTTTGCAAGTTATTGCGTGAACCCGTGGGTTTATAGGATGCACACCGAAAAAGGGTAGCCGCTGCGGATTCCCGAAACAAAAAAATTATAAAATTAAAATATAGAAACTATATTAGATTTAGAAAAGTATCTGGTTTTGATAGACCATTGACAAGTACACAATTAAATTTTAAACTCGGGATCATGTGTAATATATAATTACATTATATGTGTATTATAATATATATATATATATATATATATATATATATATATTAACTATTAAAAAGTTATTTATATACTAAATTGAGTATTTTTATGAATATGAAGGATAAATTTGTATTTCAAAATCTATATATATCTTTATATTTTTGTATCATGATTTTTTTATAGTTTTGAAAAAACATTAAAATTTTAATATATATAATAAATAATATTTAAATTAAACAAAAAATAATATTTAAATTATTTATCAACGAACTTAAACTAGTTTGTGCCTCACACGCGCTTTCATGCTAGTTGAAATAATATATGGACAATTATTAGGAACAAATTTTGCCATAAGAATCTGTAAATAAACTTTTTCTAATTAGATAGACAGTTGTACTCACAATCTAATAACATGTTTCAATTTCCTCACCGCTCAAACACTTTAATTTATTTAAAATTGCAATTTTATAATAAAATTTTTGAATATTAAGATTATATTAATATTTTATCTATATTAAAACATACAATTTTACTTAAATTTTAATTAAAATATTTTTAATATATTTGAAACTCTTTTTATTAATAAAAATCTATTAATGTTTTGCACGGGTTATTAATCTATGTTAATTAATATAAATATATAATAATATATTAATGAACTTTAAACACATAATATAAATATGATTCAAAATTAATTTATCTCATGTACAACATTACATAAAAAAATATTAATAACATAAATAATCAAATTAAATATTTAATTCATTTAAGGCAAATGTTTGGTCTTTTTTTGTATCCCACTCAAATTCAAATACACGTGTCTGTTTTCTATTCAATTTCAAACACATTCTTTTAATCAATATACTATCATGTTTTAATTTACTCATTAGTCAATCTCTTTAATTTATTAATTAAATTGTATAAATATTAAAATAATAATATTATTTTGTATATATTAATTTAATTTCATTATTATGCTTTATCTATATTATATATACTTTTATATTATATTATTCTAAATGAACTTCTTTTTTAATTAGAATATAGAGTCGTACTCACAATCTAATATCATATTTCAATTTCCTCATCGCTCAAACATTTTAATTTATTTAAAATTACAATTTTGTAATAATTTTTTTTAATATTATTTTTTTTAAAAATATTTTCTCTGTATGAAAATATACTCTATTATTTAAATTTTAATTAAAATATTTCTAATATATTCAAAACTTTTTTTATTAATAAAAATTTATTAATGTTTTGCATGGGTTATTAATCCATGTTAATTAATATACATATATAACAATATATTAATGAGACTTTAAACACATAATATAAATATGATTCAAAATTAATTTATCACATGAACAACGTTACATACAAAATATTAATAACATAAATAATTAAATTAAATATTTAATTCATTTAAGACAAATGTTTGTTCCGGCATACAGTCTGGTCTTTTCTATCTCACTTAACTTCAAATACACGTGTTTGTCATCTACTCAATTTCATACACATTCTTTTAATCAATATACTACCATATTTTAATTTTCTCATTAGTCAATCTCTTTAATTTATTAATTAAATTTCATGAATATTAAAATAATATTATTATTTTGTTTATATTAATTAAATTTTATTATTATACTCTATCTATAGTATATATACATTGATAATATATTTCCAAACAAACTTTTTTTTAAATTAGAATATAGAGTTATACTCACAATCTAATAACATCATGTTTCAATTTACTCATTGTTCAAAACTTTAATTTATTTAAAATTGAAATTTTATAATAATTTTTTTGAATATTAAAATTATATTAATATTTTATCTATATTAAAACATACTCTTTTATTTAAATTTTGATTAAAATATTTCT
Source organism: Oenanthe sinensis (assembly GCA_028671895.1). Lineage (NCBI taxonomy): Eukaryota > Viridiplantae > Streptophyta > Magnoliopsida > Apiales > Apiaceae > Oenanthe > Oenanthe sinensis. The sequence continues at coordinate 1,255,489 of CM053814.1, read as the reverse complement.
AATATATTCGAAACTCTTTTTTGTTAATAATTTTTTATTAATAAACTAAAATATTAAATAAATTAAAAATATTAACTAATGAGAAAATTAAAATATATGTAATATATTGATTAAAAGAATTTGTTTGAAAATTAAAAGAAATGGGTCGTAAATAATTGCCATCAAAATGGCTGACAAGAAGCCAGGAGGCCAGCAGTGACCTACTGTATACTCTCATTATTCATCGAACCCGAAAAACAAAGCCACGTGATTTCATCCTACTATATTCATTAGCCGGCATTGCAATACTTAACCCACATGCATCAAGTGCAAGTGCTGCATTCATGACCTTTCTTTCTTAATTTAATGAAAAAAGTTGATGACCATGCTTCTTTTATGGAGTCAAATATTTTAATGATAACAACACATATTTTTATTATTATAAAATTTCGATTATTTTGAAATATATAGAGATACATATATACTCCGTATCTTTTAACAAAATATAGGCAAGTAAAACCATATAAAATAAAATATGTTTGTCTATATCCAAGGTGTAATTCACCCAAATATCCATATATATATTTTTATGACATTTTTTCTTTCATACCAATATTATTACTTGGGCGAACTGGTCTGGAAATTTATATGGAATTATATGCTGATTTGCGGATGATGTTGGGTTAAGGTTCAATGTAATTGGGCTCATTTTGTTGGTCACTTTTGTGCAAGGGAAGGGCTTGTTGTTGTATATGTAGTTAGTTTCTGAATGCTCATACGTGTTATTATCTGTGTGCTTGTTTATCCTTTTCCATACGTCATGTAAGATGCTTATATAATCATATCTTCTTATCATCTTATGTGTAATATTTGTTAGAAAATGTTGAGATCTCTTTTCTTTATTATAAATTTTCGTAAATCGACAATTAAAAGGTTCGTCTTGGTGTTTAGTTTATTTTTCAGAAATAAGTACGTAAATATATACTTTTTTTGAAATTAAGTATTATTTCCGGAAAATAAATTTTTAAATACAATTCGTAAAAAAAAAGGAGATTTTTTTTTAAACTGCAACGGGTTGCATAAATTTGACTCCCATTTCCTTTAAAAATAATTTAAATACGTCAAAAAAATTAATTTAATAATCAGAATCTAATGAAATCCGTTCCAACCGATTTCAAACTAATATATTTTTCATAAATTTAAATTTAACATAATCATAATATCTCAAACAACAATTAAATAAACAAAAAATATATATAATAATATAAATAAATCATAAGTTGGAACACTTTGTACCAATAACCAACAATCATTTTGCAAACTATTTTTCCATTTTCTTTAAAATCCAATAAAATCATAAGTCTTTCCATTTATTTTTTTTGACGAACAAATAACAATTTTCGTTAAATAGAACAGAACACAGTCGAGACAAACCCCCAACTTTCGGTACAACCAGGTTGGAAATTAAATAACATACTAAAAACAATTATCTGATTTGTTTTCTGATCGTTTAACACATAAAATTTAAAAATTCTTGAAACTAAAAACGAAATCGAAAACATCTCAAACGATCCAAATTATACCAACATTACTGAAAACAGCAACATCACAATTGACCTTATCACATAAAAATTATGGTTAGTCCAGTGTTCAGAAACCCCAATTGCATAAATTGATGTGGGAGGAGCGACACTCCAGTTATCTACATGCCTACATGCCGAATAACAATCATAGACATGCCGAAAATGAAAAACCCAAAATGAACCATCTTTGTTTATGAAAGGTGAGCTCACCCCCGGTTTTTTCATTTATTTTAAAATCCAATAAAATCGAAAAAACAAACATTTATGCCAAAAAAAAAGGCAAAATAAACTTTAAACCTGCAGCGTACGCGCGAGCCCCCAATTTTTTTCCTCCAGATATCGGCAGTCAGGCAAGCGTCTCATACACACACACATATACGCACGCTCTCTTAACCCTATCTACTCCCTCAATTTTCAATCAATTTACGATTCAATTAGATTTCGATTTGTAAGGATCTCGTGTATATAACATTTGATTTTCAATTTTATTTAGTTTAACTGTTTTTTTATTTTTTCTGTGTATTGAATTTGATTATTATTATTATTATTATTAGGTTTTTGTGTTGTTTGATTCTTGATGATTTGTTGTTAATTTGTTGCAGTTGTTGAATCGTGGTTGATGAAAAGATGAGTCATAGACCAGCTACACGGAGCAAGAACAAGAGGCATAAAGTTGATGATGATGCTGTGGTTACTTCTCAGATTTTCCGGTGCGATTTTTGTGGTTATTTATTGCTGTTTGATTTGAATTTTTCGTTGTTATGATTTAGTGTTTGTTTCTTGTATCTTGTTATGATTTCGTAAATTTAAGTAGGATGTTTATTTAAGATAGCGAGATTTTCGGGATAATTTTGGGGCATGGCATCTGATATGGAAAATCGGAGCCCTAATTTAATATTTTAAGTTTAGAAAGCCGAATGTGATTGTAATAATGATTTCCGACAAATAATAATTTGTTATGCCTTAAAAGAGAGGCAAGAAAGAGAAAACGTGAAATGCTTGACGATTAGAGGCTTAGAGGGGCCAGTTAAGTTACATGGACTATAATCGAGTCTCTACTCTAGCGCCTACTTTTCCTACTCATTTTGACATGACTACGGATTGGTGTTCCAGGACCTATGCCTCTAAGTGTTTCTGGTGTTGGGCTTGTACTTTAGGCTAAGATGAAGAATTCAGGTGGCATAGTGAGTGTGTATGCTATAGGGATGCAGTTCCGGTTTGACTCTTTTTTCTTATTTCTTTTCTTTGGGAGAGGCATCTCTGGGGTTGTGGTGGTAATAACAAGTTTGTTACTGTATCAGCAATGTCCTTCCATAGGTATGTGGAACGTTAATGATTCAAAATGGAAGTTGTGGACGGTATATGCAACATATCTTTAATGTGTCATTCAGCGAAGATTCTGCGTAACATAGTTTGTTAATGCATCTAAATAAAAACCTAAAGTCAATAAGTACCAAATAAAGATATTAAGATGTAATTAATGAACCAAATACAACCCACAACCCATGAGGAGAAAGATAATGCAATCATGATCGAAGTATTGAGCATATTAAATAAAAATAATAGTATGCTTGAACATAAACTAAATAAACATATACTAGGTGAAAATATAACATCATAACGATGTCTTTTTCGATGTATTGAAATTAATTATATTAATAATAATGCAAAAGATTTTGTAGCATTAGGTGTGAATTATGAGCAAAACTTTTAAGGGTCATTGTTACATAATTATGGAAAGTAGAACTAATCATTATTTAGATCTACATTCCAATATTTGTAAAGCAAATCAAGCCAAGCATACTTACTCAGTTTGAGTGTATCTCGCGAGTAGGGTCTGGGGAGGTAAGATGTACACAAACCTTATCTCGTTAAGAGTAGAGAGGGAGAGACCCCCAACTTCAATATAAACAAAAGCAATAGCTAGTACCATAATTATATTAAGGAAACTAATCGTTTGATGACTATTACCATGCAACTAAGAATCTAAAATATTCCTGATAATTTATATATTCAAATATAATTAAACTTTATAATATATGACAGTTAACTCTATTCCTAAATAATAATATGTAATAAATACAAAATAATATTTTAATTCCTTTCTCCACATCACTGTTACTTTTACATGTACTTGAAGTGCATGGAATAGGTATTTGTGGAAAATTTGTAATTATGTGGCTTAATTGATTTTTTTAATGGATGACTTTGGAAGTGGAAGAAAGAGGCAAATAGCCAACAAGGCATTCAGAAAAACAAACATTAATTTGTCCTTCTAAATATGCCTATAAGTGTAACAGTGTGTACAAATTTGTTTTGTGAATGCTATTATTAGAAACATCAAAAGACCATCTTTGACATTTTATTTGATCTTTCTTTGTTAGAAAGTAGTCCATAATATAGATTGCAACTGCTGTAGTGCTACTGAAATCCAAATAATTGTTACTATTCAGTTACTATGCATATATTGATTGAGGTTGTTTTTCTGTGTTTGCGTGCAGAAAAATCCACTCTTCAGGTCAGGTTACCGAGGATGATATAAACCAGTTATACATGATTACTAAACCTGTTTGTCAAGGTTGTCGGATAAATTCAAAAGATAACCCCAATTGTTTCTGTGGGTTGATACCACCTCCCAATGGAAGTCGGAAATCTGGTTTATGGCAGAAGACATCAGATATTCTAGATTCACTTGGTATTGATCCATCCAATGACCTCCGTGCTTCCCTTGAGTCACCTGCAGGTCTGACTAATCTGGGTGCTACTTGTTACGCAAACAGCATTCTACAATGCCTGTTCATGAACAAGCTTTTTAGGGAAGGCATTTTTAGTGTTGAACAGGATGTTTTGAAGCAACAACCAGTTATAGATCAACTGGCTAGACTATTTGCACAGTTACATGCTAGTAAGAGGTCTTTTATTGATTCGGCTCCATTTATTAGAACATTGGAGCTGGATAATGGCGTTCAGCAGGATAGTCATGAGTTCCTGACCTTGCTATTTTCTTTACTTGAACAATGTCTTAGCTGTTCCAGTGTTGCAAGGGCTAGAACGATTGTCCAAGATCTTTTTCGTGGAGGGGTTTCACACGTGACAAAGTAAGTTTTACAAGTTCAACAAATATAAAATATGATTATTGAGTTTTTTAGCTTCTCTTTTTAAGTTCTCTTCGAATTCCTCTCTCAAGGATTTATCTTGGCATATAATTATTAATACTCTGTCTAGTATTGTTGACTTAAAGATATGGGGTTTATTGTATAATTGCATTTAGCGATCAAGCCTCCCTTTAAAATTGTTAAATACAGCTTTTAAACATGTTTATATCCTATATTGCCCGGACTCCAGTACGAGTGTCGGACACGGGTTCTGCGGATCCTAGTATCATATTCTTAATTTTAAAATATTTAGGATTCGCGGATGTGGATCCGAAATTGGACACCTGTGTGGGGATATGGCATGTAACCTTGACACAAGTAAAGATTATGCTTATTTTTTTATTTTACATTTTTTTTAAAATAGTGTCATCTACCAATAAAACATATACATAATTATATATGTCAAAATTATAGCATAAATTAAAAGGATAACATAGAAATTGTCTATGGAAAATTGGACATCATCTTTAGAAACAAGTTGTGAATTCTTGTAAATCATTTTGAACTAGATTGCTTTGTGGTGAAGTGTCCAGTACTCCATTTTTTACATGAAGGAACTGCCGTAGATCCCATACCCACACCCATGTCATGTCCGGTGAACACGGGTATGTGGGAAAAATTGAATAGTCCGGGTAACGGAGTTTATATCTATGCTGTGTTTGCAGAGGAAGAGTGTCACTGTATCAGCATGATATTCTTTATTGTTGCCTCTTTCTAACTGCTTCTGTCTTCTTTTTTTTGAGTTGGTTGGTAACTTGGATAGTGTTATGTGTGTGGATGGAGTAGTTGTGTCACTCTTGACTGTTTGTAGTCATTTATTATGATTTAGAATGAGGAGAGTATGAAAAGGATGGCAAGTAGTTTTCTGAAACGTGCACAAAACCAGGCTTCGAGTCCAGCAGAGGAAATCTATTCTCTTAAAAAGTATACAAGCCTAAATTAAAAAATAAAAATCAACTAATATATGTCTTCATAGTCACACATTGCAAAACAGAATCATAATGACCAAAACAATATTTTTGGAGACTTCAGAGCTTGGAATATCTTAATATCTTTCATGTTGATTGTAATAAATACTGGCTTTCTTAATATAATGTCACCAAATAATCACTTGCCGCATGTTGGCCTTTCTGGTCAACCGTAGACAAGTGACAGCATAATGAAATGCTGATTTTATATACTTTAATCCAATCAAAAAACACAATATTGTACCACTTCGGACTTTGGATCAATTCTTAACTTCCACAAATGTGCTTGTAGAGAATTTCTTTTATGATGTTTGATATGGTCTGACTTCTGAGGAAGCTCTCATACATGTTAGAAAAAAAGAAGCGAAGTCCTTAACCCCTTAATACTTAGAGATTGTGCCTGTGCAATCACGATTCACTAGTGCATTAGTCGATTCTTTGGTTGAAAAATGCTCCCACTAATGAAGCTTCCTTGCTTTCCGATTTAACGAGGTTCAATTTTTATCGGAATCTTGTTCGTATTGTTATCTGACCAATATATAAGTGCGCGTGTGTGTATAGGTTTGTAATAACATCATACAGAATCATATAGCTTGTAGGACTTGTCACATTTATATTGGAAAATGAAATATACTAACTGAAAAAATTACCCCCATCCCTTATAATACGGGGAGAAAATATTCAATAGTAATTACCTTGTAATGTTTCCTTGCATTGCTGGATTTAGTTGTGCTTTATCTTTAGGTGATCGGTGTCTTGGTGATATGCTCTTTACAAAGTTCTATCTTCTGATGCTGAAGGTCCTGGTCAACAGGTCTCCTTTGTTTTTTATGATTATTATACTTTGGCAAAAACATATATATAGAAGTAATAAAAAAAAAAGTGGAACCTTGAATGTACTGCCCACATGTCTGCAGGTTCTATTGTATATTTGTATGTTTTTGTAAGGCACTATATTTTGCGCTTTTATGTATGTACTGACCTGTTCTGGTTTCCTGAGCATGGGAGGCATAAGTTTGTCTTTGTTATTTATTTTCTACATTATGTAGGTGCTCTGAATGTGGAAATGAATCTGCAGCTTCGTCAAAGATAGAAGACTTTTATGAGCTAGAATTGAATGTCAAAGGCTTAAAGAGTCTAGATGAGAGTTTAGATGATTATCTAAGTGTGGAAGAGCTTCGGGAAGACAATCAATATTATTGCGAGTCCTGTGCAGCTAGAGTTGATGCTACGCGTAGCATTAAGTTGCGGTCACTGCCAACTGTCCTCAATTTCCAGCTCAAGCGTTGTATTTTCCTTCCAAATGTATTGCAATCTAAATTTCGTCTGAACTTTTCTATTATTTTTGACCGTTTCTTAATAATATGCATACTTACTATCCCTACGATTTTCCGTGGTTGTAGTTATTCTATTTTTTTATGATTCTTGTTCATATACGAGGCAACACAATAGATTTTTCCTTCATAAATTTGGGAAATTACCTTGTGATATTGCAATGATTGAGTTATTGTTCTTTGCTTAATATTGGTGACAACTTTAAGTTGTACGGTTGTCAGGTAGGATTGTCTTGGTGTTTTGTATTTATGGTGTAAAATATGAAAAGCATCATCTTGCTTCTTTCAGATAAATAAAAGCATCTACTGAGTTAGGCTCGTGTGTACTACCTGTATTGACGGGCCTGTGCCAACAGAAGATGTGAATCGTAGTACATAATTAACTTGTCCTATTTGTTTCACATGACTGCATGTTGTATCGCTACCTTGTGGAATTAGCACTTATTAAACCTTTTGTTTAATATAATTATCATTCTATGCTTCTTTCTTGTATGCTTGGAAACACATTTTTGTTTTTATAAAAAAAATCCTAATGTTAGAAAAGATGCCAGTCAATGTATTCTTTGGCTTATGCATAATATCATCAACCTCTGTTGGTTATGTTTTAGCAAGTGACAACAAGATTCATACTTGTTCAATTACATGTCTGCCTTGTTATAATGTACTTGTTCATGTACTTCTTGTTATATATGTTGTTTTGCAGTACTTGGTAGTATCTCCTTAATACTTTATAAATGATGTATTTAGGGTGAGAACTCTTTCCTAAGTAGTTTTTTTTTTAATTTTGTTTACGTTTTTCGCAGACTACAAAGAAGAAGAAAATCACTTCTGCCTTTGGGTTTCCTGGAGAACTGGATATGTCACACAGGTTATCAGAACACTCCCAAGCAAATTGGTTGTATGATTTATCTGCTGTGTTAATTCACAAGGGTTCTGCTGTAAATAGTGGCCATTATGTCGCCCATATTAAGAATGAGAATACAGAGCATTGGTGGGAATTCGATGATGAACAAGTGTCCAGCTTAGGTCGACACCCTTTCGGGGAAGATTCTTCTAAATCTATTACCAAACAATTATCAATTGAACCAGTAGTTCAAGTTACTTGCTCTAAGACAACTGACGATGTTATGAACGGTCATGCTGATACTGGGGAGTTGCTATCGTCAGCTTCTAACAATGTATCCAATGCACATATGTTCTCGTCAAGTGAGGCATATATGCTTACATACATTCTTAGGCGCCCAAAGAATGGTGGTGTGGGTTCTGGCGAATCTTCCTTGGAAAAGGACAGCAGTATTGCTTCTACAGATAAAATTAATATCTCTTCTCATCTTTATGAAGAGGTATTGAAGTTGAATGAGTCGCTTTCTAATTCATGTGACCAATTTAAGTTGAAGAAGAAATTAGAAATGGATCAGGTCACAGAAAAAAGAGAAGAGGTACGATCCATTCTTTGTGCAGCAGCTGTCCAATCTTCCCAGGAGCCATATTTTTGGATTTCTATTGACTGGCTTCGTCATTGGGCTGACAACATTACATCAACGTAAGTCTGAGTTTGCTTGAACCTAGAAACCTTTCATTCTGCTATTGTATTGTCAAAAATGTTTTATCATGTCAACTAGTGTGGTGCAGAAGTGGACACTGATTTTGACAATTCTTAATTTTGTTTTTCCTTGTTAATATCTGCTACATTTTCCAAGCTGCCTTTTTTTTTTTAATTATGGGGTAGGGGTATATAAAGCATAGTAGGGAGAAAATAAAATATGGAACTATAAGGATTCATACAAACCTAGCTAGATAGACTAGGAGATGGGGTTGTCATCAACTTTTTGCTTGCTTGTAATGATTAAGGACCACTCTCACTTCAATCCCATAATGCAAGGCTTGATTGTATGTCTTTCTAAACAAGGTCAAAAATAGAATGAACAAACTTCTACTGGCTCTCAGTTCTTTGTTCAAAATTTCTTGCAGCATAATTGACAACACTCCTATCGCATGCTTACACGGAAAGTTACCCGTCTCAAAGGTTGGACTAGCGAAACGGCTGTCAGCTAAGGCTTGGACCATGTTATTTTCTAAGGTATTCGTTAAGGTGCTTATAATATTTGTAGTAATTAATTCTTAAACATCTTATAGTGTTTTTAATTAGTGACTTAATCTTGCTCTTTACACGCCTTCTTTTAATTTTCTTATAGTATGGTTTATTACAGAGATTTAAATACTCATGCGCACATGTGTCCACTGAGGCTTGAACCCTCGACCTTACTAAAAGGAGAGGGATTTATGCTAGTCTAAGCATTTTTTTTGTTGCTATACTAATTCCATGACATATTTTGTTGATTTTTGGATTGTGGAAATTAAGATTTAAATTAAATATCTTCGTACCTTATTATTTATTGTCCAACAATTTTTTACGATTTTTTTTGCTTGATCAACCATGTTTGTGAAATTTTCTGCTAATTGCAGTGTTTTGAAATGATATGTTTTTGACCACGTAAGCAAGTTGGTATGGCTATTGTTGAAGTAACTGCACGACATATTTTGATTTTTTTCGCATCATGTTCTGCTGACCTGGTTGACGTGAAACTAATAACAGTGTGCAGAGTCACTTGATATTTATGTAATCAAGGCAAGTGGTGAAAACATTATATGCTAAAGGATTAAACGTTCGATTATGTCAATTACCATTTTTCTATAAAATTCTCCTTTGACTATGTCGGGAACTAAAATATTATTATTTTCTATCTCTCTTGAAACCCAGTAAGCACTTAATGCGGGGCAGGAAGATAAGATGTTTTGGTTACTATATTTTATATCAGTATCTAGAGGGTAGATGTACTGAATATTTATGTGTATACAGTCGTTAAATTGTTGTACTAGGAACGTTTTACATTCTTAAGGTAGTTGGTATCTGCATGGAGTTCTTTCTGTGGTTAAATAGGTCCTAATTAATACCAAGTTTTACACAATCTCATGTTTTTCTTCTGATCTGTTGGTTTAATGATTTTCACAATTCTGATGATAATAACTGAGTTGCTATTTCTTTTGACCTTTCTTAATCTGGTATATGTATGTGCAGTATGGTGGAGCCCCAATATTGGCCAAGGATGACTACTGTACAGATTGCATTCTTGAGGAAGCCCGTGGTATGGTATGTGCTGATAGTTACAGGGATCGCAGAATGTTAATGAGAGAAATTGCAGAGGCAGCGCTTGCAGGGATGTGTCCAGATGGAAAGTTGTTCTATGTTTCTAAAACATGGTACGTTACTTACTATTTGTGCATTAATATGCTTTATTGATGTCTAAATTCAAATGCACAAGAACTTTTTTTTTTATTTAAGAATTCTGTAAATCCAAAGTCTTATAATGCAGTCCTTACGACGTCATCTTTGATTATCCAATTGCATTCTCCTTTCACTTTGATATCAGTTGATCAATATATATATATAGAGAGAGAGAGAGAATTATCATATATACATATATTTATCTCATTATTCATCAAATATAAGTATAAATAAATTAAAAACGAAGTTATATAGTTTTTTTCATTGTAAAATTATTAAAAATAACTCATAAAAATTAAAAATTAATTTAAACTGATTACATAGTAGAATCAAATCCCCTAGAATGATTCTACAGTAGAATCATTCTTAAAAAATTTTTCGCTTATTTTATAAGTATTAAATTTTTTGTGAAGATTATATATGGTTAATAATTTATAGTAGATTCAAAATTTTTATTTTATAAAGCATGAATATGGTTAATTTTAAAATTATTTATAAGATTCTACATTAACATCAAAGCGTTCACTCCGTAACTCTATATATAGAGCGCAACTCTCTCTCTCTCTCTCTATATATATATATATATATATATTATGTTAAATATTGTGTTACACTGGGCAAATATTATGGCATCTATCAGTTAAATAACAACTTTATGCCTCCTGTTCTGCCGGATTTCTGGTGACATTGGCAACTTTTTTGTTTATAGGCTCCAGCAATGGTTACGCAGGAAAACTATTGACGCTCCATGTGAAGCTGATTCAGGACCGACAGCTTCAATTAGGTGTCCTCATGGGGAGCTTATGCCTGAGAAAGCTGCTGGTGCTAGGCGCTTGTTGATTCCTGAGAGTCTCTGGCTTTTTATCCTCGAGTCTGCTAACGCCATGAAGCCGAACGACGCGGAGGGTTCTTCAGCTTTCCTTCTAGAATCTGAGCCATGTAGTCTATGCAGCACTCATCTTACAGAAGAAGCATTCGAGGAAGATAGTATAAGGTTGTTTAGATACACTTAAAATTTAAAAAGTAATTAGTGTTGTTAGTTTTTGACTTCATTATTCTTGGCACAGAGAGTTGAAATTGAAGCAGCGTCAGTCTCATGAGAAGTTAGCTCAGGGAAAAAGTGTAGCCCTTTCCTCTAATAGCAAATACTACCTCATACCATCTTCTTGGCTTGCAAAATGGAGATCCTTCATCAGCACAAGTGGGAAGAGTGCCTCTCAGCCACCTGATAATTTGGAATATGTTCTTCCTTTGCTGAAGTGCGAACAGGTTAGCTGGAGCTTTAATTGCACCAAAATTGTAAATCCATCTTTTCATATTATTAACTGCAACTCTCTGGCTTGGCTGACAGAATCTTGGGATAATGTTTTTTAAAATTTGCAACACATTACTTTCTTGGATCTGTTAGGTGGCATTGAACCTTAGGTAACTAATAAATTTATATGATTTTGGACATCTATGTTTGGAGATTCGAGTTTTGGGTTTCTCGGCTTCTCATTTGAAATAATGGTTTTCTGATATTCGAAAAAGGCAAGTACTTTGTTATAAATGGCAAAATGTTGATTTTAACAAAAACTAAGAGTCTAAGACCAGAATTCCATGCATGATTGATTTGCCATATTATATGATAAATAGGCTGGAAGTTTTAAGTCTATCTTTGAACCCTTTGCTTTTAACTCATATATATTTTTTTCCTGAACCAGCATTCAAGGCTTCTCAAAAGACCTCCTGAACTCGTTTGGAGACGTGGTGCTATTATCCAGAAGTCGCCCACTGTATGTACACAATTGTTTATTTATACTTTATTTTTATACGGTAAACTCAGAGTTGACGTTTAATGGTTCTGGCTTCCCAAGTATAGTGTTGGTTGTCCTCTAAGTTGTGAAAGGTGTTTTTAGAAAAACTAGTGGTAAAAGGATTTGCTTATATTAAGTTTACCACCTTGTTGATGTCAAATTTTTTGTTTTGTTTTTTGTGTTTCGATTGCAGTCGGATGAGTTGGCAATTGTCACAGAGACCGACTGGAAATCATTCTGTGAAGATTGGGGTGGTACTGGGGGTGTATCTGCTGTAATTGAGTTGAATACTCGCATGGAAGACAATGCAATTGGTCTTTCCAAGGATACACCAATGTCTGAGGAGCATATGGATTCTGCTTTAGCCTATGATGATGCGGAGTCCAGTGATCCTATATTCAAGACTTTTCCAGAGGTAAGTTTGAGAATATAATAGGTTTATGAGTACAACTGTTGGAAGGGATGGAATTTAATGAATAAGAGTATTATTTTTAACTTTGAATCTATAGTCCTATATTTTCCTTCAGGTGTATGTCACTTTTCCTGGAGGAATTGTTTTTATAAAGTTTATCTTAGGGTAATAGAAGGAACCGATATCCATTCCAGGGTTTTGTGCTACATGAGACAGCTGTTTAACCTGCAAAATCTGTCAGATCTTGTACTGTGTGTATGGGGTTAGCTCTATTGATTAGAAGTTGCTGTGCTATTGGCTTATCTCCCCTCCACTCTTTTTGGGGATCAAGGATATTAAAAGAGGAAAGTAATTTCTGAATGCTGTGACCTATGGATCAGGAACAGCAAATAGGATTCTTATTTCATTGTCATAGTTGGGTTTGATAGAATAGTTTGCTTAAATTTAAGAGTCAGCGGTCAGAAACATGATTGGTAGGTGTTGCGGAGCAAGGAATTGAAAGAACTCTGTTCATTGGCTAGGAATTAGGGTTTGGAAATAATAATGGAAATTGTTAGGAGCACGGTGCAATTATATATATATATATGTGTGTGTGTGTTTGAAAAAGTTCAACGAAGACCTTTTTTTAATTGGAGACCATATATGTACTGCAAGAAGAACATGAGTATAAAATGTATTGCAGAATAATATGTTTTGCAAGTTCTGCAAGTAGTACATATATGGTCTCCAAGGTCACCAATTAAATAGTGGTCTCCATAGAACCCAACTCTCTCTCTCTCTCTCTCTCTCTCTCTCTCTCTATATATATATATATATATATATATATATATGAAAACAATTGGTGGGCAGAGAGTGCTGATAGACTTGTGTAAATATCAAAAAGAGCTGCAAGTGAGATCCAAGTTTTCGCAAAATGGCATGGGCCCTTTTTGTTATAATGCTAAGAGCATGTAATCAACCCGTTCCTTACTTTCTAAAGTCATTTTTTGAACTTCTGTTTTTTATTTTTAACTTTTTGCCAAAAGAAAAAAAATTCAATCCTGCATTTTTGGATGTTAGGATGTGTTGCCTAAGCATTGTGGAGGGAGAGAAACAGGCTTAATGTAACAATTCTTTTGTGAGCAGGTTTGTGAGGATTGCATTGGGGAAAGAGAAAGCTGTGAGTTAATGAAGAAACTTAACTATTACAATGAGGATATACGTGTATGTCTTGTTCGTGGGAAGGAACCTCCCAAATCAATTCTCTCAGCATCTGAAAACAGTTTGGAGCTCAATCGCCGAACTTCCAAGCGCTCTCGGAAGACAACATTTGGAAACACTTCAAATTTCAAGGTTTCTGGGTCCACAACCATCTACCAGTTGAAAATGATGATATGGGAATCTTTTGGGGTATGCTATTGTTCTACACCTGTAGATAAAATTCTTTGTCACTTCACTTCTATCATATTGTATGTTGTTCATGTCTTTGTTCTCAATTTTTAATGATGATTTTATTATTTGTTAGCTCAGTGTAAAAAATTCGAAGTTCAAGACAAACTCCAAGAAGGTTTAAGTAAAGAATTTCTAGAATAGTCATCGTCTTCAAGGATAATAAGAATATAAGAATAGCTGCTTATAGCCTATAATATGTTAAGAGTGAATGATATACAACCCTTTATATGTGTATACATGTATATATATAAATTGTTGATTAGAATGGGCTCCTATGCAGATTGCTTTGGTTCATTGGTTCTTCTCCAATATGTAGTCTGTAGATGTGTTTTAAATTTTATGTATACTCGGTGTATGTATATCTGTGTTATGTTTGGGGAATGGTGCAAGTATATTTTTTTTTACATATAGGAAAGGTCACATGGGCTGTACAGGATATTTGATTGGACACGGGATACGTACCTGCGCTTTATTTCATTATTTTATTAAAAAACATCCTACTGATTTTGGGTCAAAGTCTTGTGTAATTTTGATTATGAGTTCAAAGAAAAAAAATCAAAATTTATTATTTGAATGAAAATTTAAGTATGTAAATTCTAAATATATTTTATAATGTAAAATTACGCATATAACATATTTATAAATTATTATATAGCCGTATCCCCGCGCACCCGAATCCCCATATGGATCTAACTCTTATTTTGTACATTTGTGCTCAAGGTTTCTAACAATGCGTATGATTGTGAGCACAACAGTAACTCTTTTGCATATTCGAGGTCAAAGTTTGAAGCTTCACTTCTTGCTCATCTTCTCCCCATTAATATGAAAATTTATGTAATGCAAAATTTATTTACCATCTATCACATTCACATGTAGTCTTGTACTGTTGACTTGAGTAAGAAAAAATGTCTTCAGTTCCTTAAAGAGTTAAAGTTTAATATTTTTTTGCTGAAGAAGTTTCACACCGCTGTATGGGGTACACAGATAGTAGAAATATTACGCCAATCTATTGGGAATACTAATCTTCGAATGTAAATGATATGGGCTGATTTCATCTTCTACCATCTTTATCATAACTTGATGATGTTTGGCACCCTCTAACTATATTAAGTTTTGCAGATTGTCAAGGAAAACCAGATACTTCATAAAGGTCCCAAAATTATTGATATGGAAAGTGCTACTCTCTCTGACATGAATATCTTCCCAGGAGATCTTCTGTGGGTCAAAGATTCAGAAATCCATGAGAATCGGGATATAGCAGGTGAATTTTTGTCTGGCATACTAGAAACCTTTTGCTAGATGTTTTTGTAGCTTATACATAATAGTGTACTAGTAGGTGCAGAATATATTTTTGTGTACCATTCATATTGTTCCACAAATAGGGATTAAATTTCTGTAGTAAGACCATGAAAGATCTGTTCCCAAGTTAAACGTGATTCATTCTAATAAAAGAGCATTAGAAAATTATAATTATATTTTCTCTTTCCTTGTTTTAAGATATACTTCATGTTACCAGACTCAGGCACTTGGAACATGAGTTGTTGCAAGGTTATTTGTAGTGTGTTTTTTACCTTAAGCTTTAAGCTAGTTCATTTCAGAGTACAATGTTTTTCTCTGACCTGATGTTAAGTTTAATGGCTTATCTTTTATGATGTTTCTAATGTTGTTTTTTGCAGATGAGCTTTCTGATCAAAAGATGGAGGTCCAGCAAGCTGAAGAAGGGTTTCGAGGAACACTATTGACATCAAATGTATCTTCGCAGGTCATGAGCATGCTTTAAGTGATAAGCATTACCTTGTAACATTGTGCTTTAATTATGGTATTTAACCATGGAGGGAGCTTCAACCTGGATCCTGGAGGTCAGTTTATATTCATTAGTGATGATATTTTTTGTTATTTATTTATCATTTTTCAGTTTTGGTCTCTAGTTGGAATACTCCTGTATCCTACAAGCACTACTGGCGTGGGAAAATATGCATGGGGTATAATCGTATGCTGCGTCTCTATGCCCATTTTAACTGTAATCCTAAGGGGTTTTCTATTTTCTGGTAATTACATCAGTGATTGTCAGATTTATCTAATATTTTAACTGGGAATTACAAAGAACTTGATTGTTCAGCTTGATTTAAGTATGTAACTACTGATTAAATAACTAATAACCTGCATTTCTATTTATTGGAATTATATACAACTACAACCAGGGGAACAGTAAAAAACATTGTAGTAGGTCAAAATTATATTTATATTAAGCCTTAAAGAAACTATTATTATATCTAAAATAAACTCAGTGTATAAATTTTTATCTAATTGGGTCGAAATTATATGTATAAATTTATATTTAGTTATATCTATTGTAACAGATATGCATACATAATTGTAAGTTCAGAGGACTTGACCCCACTCACCATGCCTACGCCACGTACTACAACATAACTACGTTTATTTACAAAGAGGGAAAGGTGAGGTCCTAGGACATTATTGCCGATAATATTTTGAAAAGGGATATACCAGTTGGTATAGTAACAATATCTAAAAGTGACATGAATTCCTTACTTTCATCGATGGCCCACTTGTATTGGTTGTACCTCTGTGCTACAACACCAAAATAAAGAGCAGCTAATTTAGTCGTATTTGTATATTTTCCTTCTAGTAAGAGTTATGCATATCTTAGATTGTCCATTAGTTATTGCTATTCAAGTGCGCAGGTGAGAGCATTTGTGTATTCCTTTATTTATTTATTACAGTAAATATAATTTACAATTTTGATTATCTGCAATGATACAAGCAGTTGCATAACCTTAGCAGAGAACTACAAGTTTATATATTGTATTACTGGTTACTTTGTGTATGAAGTTATACGGTACTTGTTCCTTTTTCTAAATACTGTAGTCTACTGCTCGACAAAAAAAAGAAAATCTATAGTCTACCGACTAATGCAGAGAAATGAAATTACTTTTTTTTTGCATAAATGCGGTTCGTAGGTTTGTGCTGGGCAATGAAACAGCCGGAAAAAGTTTGTGGGATATTATTTATCATGAAATGTATGCATGGTTTGAGCAGTTGATTTGTTTAGGAATGGTTGGTTACTGCAAGTTTGTTGATTTGTTTTGGACATTAGGAGTACTGATCACCTCCCCATCTCCCCCCCCCCCCAAAAAAAAAAAATAAAAAAAATAAACAGAAACAATTTGTGTGAAAACCCAGAAAATTTTAAATTTAGAACATTATTATCAGTTGAGGAGGGGGGTGGGTCCATATTCTGCACTTTTGTTGTCTTCTTGTTGCTACTTAGCAACTGAAAATCTGAAATTGGTTGGTCCTAAAGTCTTACTTAATAATGCTTTTCTATCTTGATTTTTTTCCGAATTGGTACATCTATTGTTGTATCGAACTGTATTAGCTTCTGCTGACAAGCCTTTGAAATTTACATGAAACAGGTTTTCTGGGTTCTCCAGGACTCAGGTTGTAGTCTAAAATAGTCAACATTTTCGGAAGTCGGAAGGAAAAAAGTTGTACATTACTGCATTACAGGCCAACCTAGTGTTCTCATCTTATAATTGTGAACCTGTAATTGTCTTTTCTCGACAAATATTCCGAGTCTGCCTTTTGATGTGCTATTTTTGTGGTATGGAGGGCAGAGTGATTTTGTCCATGTTCGAAGCCGTTTAGGGGGGCTTCTTATGTGAACTTTCCAGGACTTGTGACAATTGTGTGCACAATAGCCTACATGTATCCCTGTCTGCATAAAATGGGAAAGAGGGTTTCTTGTGAACTAATACAGGGTTGCATTTCCCCCATTTTTGAACTTAGCATAATCTTTTAAACAAACACGTGTGCAATGTGTATAGATGCACTGAAAGAGCAACCAAAGGACTTTTGCTCTGGTGGTAACACCCTCACCCTTTTACAGAAGGTCAAATCTTCTATTGAAAGGTTGAGGGTGAACGCTTGTGAAATGCGAATAGGGGTGAAATCATTCGCAGTATGATTAGATTCGACTTGAATTTATAATTACTCGTTCAGATTCGGTCCGGATTTGAATTAAAATTTTAACATTTTGCTTAGATTCGACTCGAGTTTGAATATCAAAATTCGTATTTGATTTGGCTCGACTTGAATGGATACCGAACTATTCGTTTTAGCATATTTGAATTCAAATTCGTATGTAATAATTTTATAAAATTAAGAATATTGGAATAATTGTTCACTAAAAACTAAAATGTGATCATTTCGTAGAATATTATTTTAATATAAATATATTATATTGCATATAATAATATATATAATTTATGAATTCGAGTCGGGTACACATAATAAATATGTATTCGAGTACTCTAAAATTATTTGAATTGTTCAAAATAAATATGATCGAATATCATAGTGGTAAGATCCGACTTAATATTGTTTGAATTATAAAATAAAATTCGAAGTTGTTCAATTTTTATACGAATACGAATTATATTTGTTTTTAACGAATAGAATCCGAGTTCGAAATCAGATTCGTTTTCAGCCCTAAATGTGAAGTGTTCATGCACTTGCAATTAGGCAAGAAAGAAAAGAAATAGCAGTGACATTTAACTTGTTATCGAATTTTTGATATGTTTGTGCCCTCAAATTAGCGAGGGGAAAATAAGCATCAGTAACATAGGACTTCGTATGAAACCCATGAGATACGTGCCTGTAATTTGAGAAAAATATAAAAATAACTGCAATATGGATTTTATTAGGGAAATTTTGCGATGACAGGGAAACAAATGAGTACATAGAGTATATGTAATCCTCCTTCATTGAATTTCCCAACACTGATTTTTCAAAACGTGGATTAAAACATACAAGTATCCTTACAAAGAACACAAGCTATACATAAAGATAAAAAGTACAGACTTGATTAATTGCATCAGCATGTATCAATGCTTACTCTTCACAAAACTTTTCAGTCATTTTCCATATATGTATATACGTGATTGCGGAGAAAGACGATTATCATATCCATTTTTTGCGGTTTTTAGAGCTTCGGGCTCCTTGGAACCACCTCTCCCAAGCAACTTCTGGCGGGCCTTTTGTCCTACATCAGATCAGATAATTATAATAGACACTTAGACAATGAACTAGTAATGCAGAACACATCCATTTAATATTAGGGCAAGTATTCCTCTTGTGCACAATTCATTATTTGAAACTATTCTATCATAACTAATATTACATTTATTAAGTAGACTCAAAATTAAAATCTTATATAAGAACGTCATGACAAAAAATCAACAACCCACTTTCCCTTTCTATAGCCTAAAAACACTTCATATCTTCTGTGATTATCCGAACCATGTACTTCCGTTCAACATTTGATGCATCCTTTCTTCGGTTCTTCATCCCCACACAAACACTTGAACTTATTATCTCCTCTTCTTAATTAAACATATCTAATTCTGCGACTGCATCTTCGAAGGATGTACTCCACTAAATTCCAAGCTTTTTGCTTATGTTTTAAGGACATGCTTACGAAATTCTGGACTTCCTGCTACCCACTGCTACCCCCTCCTATGGAGCACGTGCATTCAACTACTCCATTCACAACTTCAGGCTATATATTCTAACAAATCATCGACAAATTATCTGTATTTGGCTACCAGTAACTATATAGGGTATGGAGAACCAATAATTATAGTAGTTTTCACAGTTTTCATCTTATATGGTTTGTATTTGAACCAGATTCTAACTAGGGTTTATGTTCCTATGGGCAGAAAGCAAATTACAGCAACTTCAACAGCACAAGGAGTTCAACTGCTGTTGCTAAAGTCAGGATAAGGACACTAAAAAAAAAGAATACAACAACAAATTCCAAAGCGTAGACAGTCATAACAGACTCCTAATTACTCTCATTTTATAGACTGTTCTAACTTATTTGTAATGCCATCATTATTCTATATACCTCCGAGGTCTAAATTGGCTGCAGACTGCAGTGAAAATGTTTTTTAGGGGTATATAGTATATAAACCAGTGCTACTGTAACTTAACTCGATTTATAAATATTTATTTAGCAAATAAAGAGCGAGAGAATCAATTAGTCTGAACAAAATATAATTTAAATTGTCTTACACAGGAAGCAGAGCATCAGAGATGGATTCAACGCTTGCAACTAATCTGTAGACATATAAAAAGGCCGGAGTAAACAAAGATCATAATTTCGTAGTTGAAAGGAAGAAGAGAACAATGTATATGTATTCTTTCATATATACAAGGACAACTACATTAGCTACCAGATCACAAAAATTATTCAAGATAATAACTACATTAATAAATCATCAACTGCCGAACCAATCACTAATCAGTTGATTATAATTTTGCAAGAAACAATATCTTCTGCGGCTTTTGGAATATTAGTACATTTAAAAAAAAATCTTCAGTCAACATAATAAGCACATTGTAAAGTCATTATAAATCGTACCAACTAAATTTATACATATAGCTCGAAATATACGTACTCTTTGCAAACAATGGATGACCCACCAAGTGTTTCAAGCTGTTCGATTTCTTCCTGCATATAATATTTTTTATCATAAGAAGCAACTCAAGAATTTCTACAGTAAAACAAGTTCCACTAGTTCATTTATGTTTAAAAGTAGTTACTTTTACTTGGTAATTTGACTGGACAAAAAATTAATAAAAAAATAAAATAATAGTGTAAGAGTAAAGATGTGCCTGAAGAAACTGAATCTGTTGATTAAGGAGAGCAATAGCAGCAGCCATCCTATGCTTCCCAACAAAGTTTGGGAGAGATTGAACAGAAGTTCTGTTACTGTTTTCATTTGCACCACCTTCTGTTGTTAATGGATCCATATGTACATGTAAGTATGATATATATATATAGAGAGAGAGAGAGAGAGAGAATGTAGTGTGTAGGAAAATGGGCAGGAGAGAAAGTGGACTAGTTGCTGCTTATAAATCAAAGTATCCAAAAGTAAACTGTTCTTGTAATAATAAATTAAAGAAAAGGGTGTCGGCATTTTTTTCTCTTTATATATTTTAGGAAAGCAGGCCAAAATGAATTGAAGTACCAAGAATGTTTCATTGAATTTTCAAGAATGAAGAATCCACCAACTCTTTTTGGATTTGGTACGGTGTTAATTTTTTTTTGACAAATTCACTCACTTGTAAGTTACAACTTACTTACAAGTTGTAACATATTTAATGGTATAGTTGTAAAATTTATGTTAAAGTTTATTATTTAAAGGAACTTATGTTGGCACTATATTATTGAGATATCATCATTTCAAAGTAATAAAAAATGAAATATTTTTTTAGATTATAAATGATTTGAAATGTTATAAAATGCAACTTTGTTGTCTTTTGTTCATTTTTTTGTAATTTAATAACTTATTTGACCATGTAAAATAGAAAATTTCTTATTATAAAGATAATTTGACAGATAGTTAATAATTTTTATTTTTGAATCAAAGACATTGTATTCTAGGGTCTGTATTAATTTGATTTTATCCCATTTTCTGTTTTTAAAGTGAAAGTAAACTAATTAATTACATTGTAGATGTGAAAATAAAAAGGAAAAAAGAAAGACCAATAATCTAAATCATGATAATGGCTTTGAAAAATATCTTATGGAGCCCAGCCAACACTTGTGTTGTGTTGTTTATGTGCAGGAGCTGGAGAGTTAGGGGCATTCCCTGATTCATGTGATAAGAAAATTTTCAGCCTGTCTTTCTATATATGGAAGTAGGTATTATGATAGACTAGTATGTGTATGTGTGTGTGTGTGTGTCAGACTGTCAGTGTGTGTACTAAGATATGAGATATAGATATACCCTTGTGTTGTTTTGCAGGAATAGTTGAATTGTGAGCACTGATGAGGGTAAGCAGTGTTGGGACCTCCACTTCAGTTTTGGGGTTTCCCAACTGCTCTACTTGCAGGTATGTATCTAAAGTTTTATTCTTCTTTTTTAATCTAATTTAATTAATTTCGTTTTCTTGATTGTTTTGTTTATTTAGTGCAGTTTTCTTATTTTTTGTATGCTTAAGTCGTCGAGAAAAGATCAATCATCTTTTTCTCAAATCTTTACTTCATGATCAGTACCTTAAACAACTGCTTAAACAGTAGAAACTAGATTTAGGTTTAGGGTAAAGTATAGAATGATCCTCCCACAGGCCAGAACTCAGAAGTCAGGCTTGAAAGCATTATACACGTGTACGATATTGGATTAAAATTTAAATATCAATCCGCTTTAGTAACATGCTTTTTGTATAATGATTTGAAAATTTCTGATGCATCTTGTCCTAGTTTCTTTGAGAGAATGTTGTGTTTCGTGTTTCTTACATGACCGGTTATTCTTACCAGGAGGAATATAGGAGTCGTCAAATTGTATAAAGTGCAGTTGTCATCGGAGACTGTGAAAAGAGCTAACTTATCTTCACGGAAAACAGAAAGAATAAAGCTTCCAAGCTATAACAATATCGGTGGAACCAAGGATATGTTTCATATTAGTGAATTTCTAAGCCATCCATCTGGCATTGAATCCATCTTAAATACAAGTGCCTTGCAAAGTTATTATTCCCTTGATTCTAACACGTATAGGTTGACTTATCATCTCTGCCTCCCCGTACTTTGTCACTGGCTCATTTTTTTTTTCACCTTGTATTTACAACGTATGAACTAAATTGATTGCTTAGTTGTTAATGAGTAGCATTCTCCACAGGTGTACTCTACCACGTTTGCAGCTTCTGAACTTCGAGGTGGCACCAGAATTGGATTTACAAGTTACCCCAACAAGCAAAGATTGTCTAGTGGAAATGTTGTCTTGCAAGGTTAGCTTCTATTACTCGAGCTGGGGGTTGTGTCTGCTAACAGCTGTGTACTACAGTCGGTAAATGTTAGGGCTTGAGACACACATTCATATTTTAAGGGTGTATATATGCAACTGGGTTTCACTGTGAAATTACACCTTTAATAATATCACATCTTGCACTTATAATCAAATGATGTTCTTGGATAATCTAACCGTTTATGAGTAATATTACAAATATCATTTCATCCCTACCAACTTGGATCTTCCTAGTCCTTGCGACTTCCACTTTTTGGTTACGTGTATTTTGTTGCTGAATAAATTGTGTTTTTTCTTCATTTCCTTGGTAGATATGTTCTAGCTCTGGACTTTTCTAAAACATTGTCTGCCCCACGGGAGGGGGGGGGGCTCTTGCTTATCCTATATGCTGGTATAAGTGACGTAAAAGCCAAAAAATTGTACCTAGAACTCCCTCGAATATCGGTACCTTGGTAGTTCGATTATGGTTTACAGAGACAGGCATGATGATTTCAGTAACACTTTCTCAGTGTTCCTTTTTTTTCCTTCTAGAATCCTGACTCGCCACTTTTTCCTTTTTACTTTTTCCCCCTTAATTGAACATACAGCCGCTTTGCCTTTGACAAGGCTTGAACCCTCAACTTCCAGTGAAGGGGGTAAAGGTTTGATCCACTTTTACTTTCATTTCTTGTGAATCATAGCAGATTTGTGATTATGCTTCTGCTTCTTTTGTTTTCAATATCTAGATACAATAGTTATTTATGTTGATTGTTCAGTATAATTTATAGTGTTGTATATAGTCCTTGCGGTTATTGTTATCACTTGATTAGTTGACTCTTGATATTGTTCGTTCTTTTCTCAACATGTCTCTAAAAATGCATTGCAGTTTGAGGGTTCAGAAATTGTGGAACGCCAAAATGAACATTTCTCAGGTACCTTGTCATCCTATATGATATCATTTTTATCACCCACGCCTGGCCATCTAGGCTGCTGAATGTAACTTTAAAAATAGATTTTTGTCACTTGCACTTGTTCACCCATATGCCCTTGTAAATGTATTAATGATGTAAATAATTAGGAAATGGAGCATTCCTAAACTGTTGGAAGATTCATACTAGAATGCTTGCAACATTCTTATGTTTTTTTTGGTTATATATGATTGTTGTCAGAGCATAGGTATTGGAACAAGCAGCTTTATACTCGTCTTTTGTTGAATTATTTTAGTTTCAGCACCAGTGTCCTCTCTCCCCCTGTCTCTCTCAACACACTTGCATGGGATTTTAGTTTATATAGAGTCAAACTGATCCATTTATTCTTTTTATTATTTTATTATTGTATCATTAATCTTTTCTTTTTCCTTTAATGTGCAGCAACTATGACAAATACCATAACTTGGGATACTAGAGATTCCGATTCTTATCTGAATGTTGATGTGAGGCTGAATCTCAGTCTTGAGGTTATCATCCTACATCAGCATATATCTGTTTTTTACTAAATTGATATGATAAAGTTGTCCAAGTATTGTTGCAAATGGTTGGGTCTAGAAACTGCACACATATGGATGTGTGCACACTAACTTTTCCTGACTTTAGGGGGTGGGGTGGGTGGGGGTGTTACGAATCTGGAAGGAGTTTGCAGATAATATTAGAGCAAACATAAAACTCTACTTTGCATTTATATCTCGATCAATATACTTCTGGTGCTGGCACTGTTCTTGCACATGATCGATTTTCTTTTTAAAATTTAAACATTCCCATGTTTTTTGCAGATTTACACAAAACCATTTAGTTTACTTCCTATATCTGCTGTTGAGACTCCTGGGAATATGTAAGTAAATTACTTCATTTTCACTTTGAATTTTCTACTCACCATGGTTTCATGTATTTTAGATCAATGTTGGCAAAGTTAAAATCTAGCTATATTTCTTCATTTTTGCTGTCACTAAATTTGAATTGAGTACTTCATCATGCTGGTGGAAATTCATTTCTATCACCTGTGAATCTCGAAGCAAATACCTGTCAAGTTAATTACATTTGACACAAAACTGTAGCGTACAAAATCATGGAATCATTACATATAAGTATTATTTGATTGATACTCATATTGTATGCGCAGTTGGATACACACAAGATTTATTACATTCATAAGCTTGTGCTCCTAATGTCTATTAATCTAAACCTGAGCTTTGATTTTCTGCAGAATGATGCAAGCTCTAGTTGACAGGCTTGTTCCACTTCTTCTGCAACAACTCTTACAAGATTATGAAAAATGGGTTAGACAACAATGTCAAAACATACCAGAAGATCTTGTTCCATATTAACACAAGTTTGACCCTCGAGTTCAGGATGCCTGTACTAATTTATTTGATATCTTAGACTCGGGCACACCTGACAAAACCAAACCATACAGGCCCTGGTTATCCCATAGTAATCTTAAGTAGGGAGGCTGTTCCGCGAACACAAAATTCTAAATGTTTGTATCGGATTGCATCTGGATTATGCATACACTGGATCTATGTTAAATTTATAGTCTTTAAATCCTTGACAAATGTACTGCTACTTTAGCAAGTGATGAAGCATAATGGTATAGAGAAAAATATTTGATGCTCATATTAAATTACCCTGTCAAAATTGCAGGTATATACAATGATGTGGGAGATGCATATATGCTATTGAACATTTATATTTTTAATTTTTATAACTAACAAATTATAAAGCAGAATAAATGATTAAAAAATTCCAATTATATAAAGATATTAAACTACAAGTTAAAACAATAAAAATGTGTACACGACAACTGATTTTCTCAACTTTTTTCATAAATTTAATGTAAATTTTAGGAAATTTAGTTAAATTAATTACATGGCCAATTGCTAAAAAAAAATTCAAAATTTTACACTCATTTTGTCTTAAAATGATCTATTTAATTTTTTTCCTTAAAATATACAGTATATTTTAAGGTGCATAACCCAAATATTTGCCCATAATTGATTTTTTTTTTGAACACTGCCCATAATTGATTTATTTTCAATATTTGTCCTAATAAAAACCATAAATATTTATATAAAAAACATAAATATCTACCAACATTAAAATAGGTGAAAAAAATAGAAGTAACAGTTGGCGGGTCTCTCCAAACTATATATTGAGTGCTTGTGTTTCTTGATCCGCTTTCTTTTCAAATCAATTTCTTGAATTTAACTATATACATACATATACATACAGATATATTTTGATGAATATGTTTGAAGATAATCCTTCCGTGACTTGCACAACTCCTGAAATACTAAATGAGTGGATTGAGTATGTTCTTCGTCTTTTATAATTTTACATTTATGTGTGTGTGTGTATATAAATCATAGATTTTTCGTTTGTTTGTCGGAAAATAACTTGATTTTGGAAAATATTTCTGGGAATAATTTTTTTGGGAAAATGAAATTCCGAAAAATATTTTATTCCCAAGAAATATTTTGATGTGTATATATTTTTTATATATTGGGGTGTATTGATTATAGGGTTCAAAGTAAGTTGAAGAAAAAGCTAGTGACTGAAGATGATTTTACATGGAAAGTACCTACAAGAAGTAATGGAGGTGATGAAGAGGTAGAGAGTTGTGAAGTGTTAAAATATATAGGTGGTGTTGATTTGAGCTTCTTGAAAGATGATCCATCTGTTGCATGTGCTACTCTTGTCGTGTTGGACCTTAAAAGTCTCGAAATTGTCTATCAAGATTCTTGTATTGTTAGCCTCAGTGTTCCTTATGTTCCTGGATTTCTTGCGTTTAGAGAGGTGTGCATTTCTTCTACTTGTTTCTTGTAATTCATTTATGTTTTCGATACTGTTTCCATGGTTTGAATTTAAATATTCGAAAATTTTTAAGTCGGTATGTGTTGATGGAAGCAATGTATATGAAGGTAACTGCTTTATGAGAAGTAAATGAGAAATGGAAATTTGATAATGTATTGCTGAACCAAAATTAATTTTGCTGACTTGATCCCCTTTTTTTCCATTATGAACAACCTAATGAAATGTTGGAACTCAAATATCTTGATTTTATACCAAAGTGGTTGCATTTTGTTTTTTTCTCTTTAACTAATTAAGACCCTTACCTTTCCCCAAACATAAGATTTTAATATTAGACTTTGGATGAAAAGGGATTGAAGCTGTTTGGATCAACCCGGGTACATTATGAACAACCTAGTGATATGGCGGAACTCAAATATCTTGATTTTATACCAAAGTGGTTGCATTTTGTTTTTTTTTCTCGTTAACTAAAGACCCTTACCTTTCCTCAAACATAAGATTTTAGTATTAGGCTTTGGATGAAAAGGGATTGAAGCTGGTTCGATCAACCTGTGTACATTTACATTATGACTGTTAGTTGTGGGGTAAATGTAAGACATCACGGACAACTATGTGAGATTCACCTTAAACTTCTGACCTTGCTGATGAATTGTAAAAAATTAATAGTTCAGGTAGCTGATTATCAGAATTGTTGGTCCAGTAATGCATTTGTAAGTTAAATGTAGTTCAGTGACCAAAAGAGCACATAATCCCTAGATTTATTGCAACACAATTATTTTTATTCTCAGAATTCTATCCTTTGTAATCACTCGATATATTCTGTTACACCTTGCATATCTTTTACATACGTGAATCTTACGATATTAGTGATATAGAACTCCTGCAGTCCCAAAACGGACTTCTGCTCAAAAGCTGTGCACATATTGCTAACAAGCTTCCTTTAATGTTTAAATAAGATTTAAGATAAACAAAAAAAAAATTGAGACTCTTTTCTTATGCAAACCTGGAATGCAGAGTAATTTTTCTTTTTCTTTTCATATATATATGCGGCACAATATCGTTTTACCTAATATATACCACATCACATGTAATGCATCTTATGTTGGATCTTATTATATATAATATATACATTAAAAATATTTAGCAAAAAAAATAATATATATATATATATATATACATTAAAAATGATGATGTGTGGTAACAGCTTTATATGTTTGGTGTTTATATTTGTTCTTGGAATTGTTTTTCTGAATTTTTTTCCCTGCATATCTTTGACGTAGGCTCCTGTCCTGTTAGAGCTTTTGAATAAGATGAAAGCTTGTTCTCATCCTTTTTATCCCCAGGTAGTGCTTGTCTTTACGAGTCTTTGCCTACTGATCTCTTTTGTTGCATTTTTAAGTTGCTTTTAAATGAAGGATGCTAAAATTTTGTATTCAATATTCTAACATAAAGTATTTTAATTATATATATATATATTAAAAAAAGCGTGACCTACCAATTTCAAACCTTTTGCTAAAAGTAATTAGCAACTCATACTGCTGAAGTCCCTAAGCACACATATTCTCCTAAATCTCTGCAGTTGTTGATGGTTGATGGCAATGGAATACTCCATCCCCAAGGCAAGTCTTTTCATCTTATAAAGTTGTCTCTATACCCACTGAGTTGACCTAATCATCATATACAAGTATGTGTTGTGTTTAATACTTTAATTTTATATTTGTCGCATATTATCCCATTTTTTGGCTGCTAAACAAACAAGGAACATCATCCTGGTGCTTGTGCTTTATTTTCCGTAAAGATGGTTTAATCGTAGATATTAATTAGAATATATGCTCCGAATCAAAATTTTAGTGGTTTAAGAAGTTGAACTTTTCTGTGGGATTAGAGGCTTCCTTATATCGTGTCCTTCTGATCTAAGAGACTAGGATTGAACAGATAATTTTCACTTTTTCCTGTTAATATCTTAAATGCTTCTGCACAGAGTTCCTGTCTAAATGTCCATCTTTTCTTAGAAAAGTCTTTTCTTTATCAGATGGTTGGAAATGTGTCACTTCTGGTTGCCATAGTTTTTACCTTATCTTACTTGTCACCACATACATATGTGTGCGGGTACACACGTGCATACACTCACAATTGATTTATGTTGCATATGTGAGCTTTACTTAAAAGGGGTCTAAATGCTTAATATTGATTATGTAGGATTCGGGTTGGCTTGCCATCTTGGTGTCTTGGCTAATATTCCAACTATTGGGATAGGAAAGTCGGTAAGTGATGCGGATAAGGAATTACGATATTAAGTTACATTTTTTATGTTATTATTGAAGAATAAAATCAATTGTTATTTATTATGAAATTCAATTGTATTTAGTAAATAGATCAATAGGAATATTCTTGATTATAGTAGTAAAGTAATAAAAGAAGTTGTTTTCTTCATTCAGTTATGTTGCCCATACTTGTTAAAATAATTGTGACTTCTTAATTTGTCAATAGACCAATTTTTGAGTACTAAACTTTTTGAATTGCAAAGTCTGAATTTCGACTCCATTGCTGATAAGATTTTGAATAACTACATATGTTTATATGTGTGATGAATGAGGGCATGTCTGTCCCCTTTACTTCGCGCATAAGCCATGTTTAGGTACAAAGAAACTTTGTGATTTAATTTAGTATTACAATAAAGTTATTTTGGTGATTTATTTCAGTTGCATCATGTGGATGGTCTTTCCAAATATGTGGTGAAAGAGCTTTTTGAGATGGACGGAAACTCAAGTCAAGATATCATTCCCTTAGTTGGAGACTCCGGGCAAACACTGGGAGCAGTAAGAACCCATCTCAAACTCTGATATATAACTTAAAATGGTACTTTGGGACATTGTCTGGGAACTGATTAGATAATTGTAAAAAGGGGTGAAAATGAGTCGAATTCCTTCAGTTCTTTATGTAGTTAATTTCTATTCATTTTATTTTTATCAAATGCAATCCAAAGTCGAATTTGAACTACTCACAAATGATTTCTTTCGAATACGAATTACTTACGAACTCCCCTCGTTTAGTTAGTGAATATGAGTTTATATGTATGTAATTTTTTATTTAAATAGTATAGTTCATTATTAATTAAATATTAAATAATTTAAATCTAAAATATACCAGGCATACTCATTAGTATATATTATCAGAATATGAATTAAGTGTACCACACATATATATTACAGATAACTGGCAAATTATATTATATGTCTTTAGAATCATTGCAGTTCCAGAGGCGTTTACTGGTTAATTATTGGAGTATGTACTCATGTAATGTTCTCTGATATAATAATATTCGATATCATGCAGGCATTGCTGTCGACCAGGGGATCCTCAAAACCTATATATGTCTCAATTGGTCACCGTATATCTCTTGCTGTTGCCATTGACATCGTGAAACTCAGCTGCAAATACCGTGTTCCTGAGACCATCCGACAGGTATGGAATACTGAATTTAAGACCTATAAACAAGTATTTATCTTGTACAATCACTCTATTACTTCCTCAAAATATACCTCTCCCCAAGGCCTTTTAAGATCAACATTATAGTCGAGGACCATTATTCTCATCTTCTTCTAATACTTGTACAAGACATGTTTAAAGTTTGCTGCTTCATGAGCTTGCATGCTATTATTGCTTTATGAGCTTGCTGCTTCACGAGTAACATCCAAATAATTTATAAAACGCAAAACGAACTGTCCATTTCTCATGACATGTCATATCATTACTAATTACTTAAGGAGCCTATGTTCTATGGTAAAATCTAAATAAATGTTATACTTTGATTTAGCACATATGACAAGTTGATGCCTGTTTTATAGATTGGATCGTGTTTTTTATATGGTAGGGTCATTTTATTTTGCAGATTATTCACTTCTCATCTGTGTTTGCTCGTTTTCAGTTACTTTAATTTCATGTTTTGTTAATATTTTCCATCAAATGCAGGCCGATATTAAATCAAGACAGCATCTTCAGAATAGCAGATCAATTTGACAAGACAAGGTTACTGCAACTACCTTGTAGGTTATTAACTTAATACCTTTTTATTTGTTAAAAAATGTTACTAATATGCAAATATCTGGTATGTTCATAAGCTAGTTCTGTAGTAGTTGTGTATCAAAAAGTGTTCAGGGTTATCTGCCTATTTTGTAGTAGAATTGATTGTATCGCACACTGATTTAATAATATTTACAGATTTATAAGTTTTCTTCAATTGTAAATTAGCACCCTAACGTTCTTGTTTAAAACCTTTTGCTTCTTATTGTGCTTTAGAAAAGTTGAAAGGTTGAGATAGACTATCATTTTTCCAACTCCATTCAGTTGCGATGAAACTGACCATCTTGATAGCATTCATATTGGTATTTTGCTGCACCACCTCACATATATATTCATCACATTACCAGCTTTTGGACACCAAAAAATAAAATAGTAAAAATAATTGAATAATAATTATTAATATACATTTCTATTCCACCCAATTTATATCCAGATCCTTCACTTTCATGAGCCATTTCTCTGTATCTTGAGATACATGGAGTTTAGATGATGCCTTCCGGTCACCATTTACAATACTAGATGCTATATTATCATTTTTCTTATCTTTACCAAGGCGCGCCTGTCTGTTAGGGTGTCGTACCTTGAGTGATAAAAGACGTGAAACTTCGTGAAGACCTCCCCATTTCTCCAAAGCACGAGCAATGTCATAACGACCTATAAAACAACATCCAAGCACAAAAACAGTATAAGCCATTTGCTGGTCTGTGCAAATATTAATTTACTTTTACATTTGAATTTTAAAGGTTTCGACCAGAAAGCACTGAATGAAATGCAATATGGATTAAGCTTCTGTCATTAGTTGCATATTTGCTGCACACCATGACCTCGTCCAATTTTCTACTTATAACACCCCAGTCCCACATCGAGTATATAATAGTTTGTTCAGTATATAAGTAAATAAACTACTACTAAGTGCGCCAACAAATCAAGATCTTTTGGGAGCCTGTGGTGGGCTTGTGGATTACCCAAGTAGTTGTATTTGGGTCAAAAAAGTCTTTGATATATGTTACTTCCTTTTTTCCTGTACCTTGCCAGTGGAAGAAAAATATAATTGTAAGTTAGAAGAAATACTTCCTCTGTACCTGCACGCTCGAAAGATTTTCTACTAGGCATAAAGGATAGATCCATTCCCCAGTTCTTCTGGAACCGACTAATCTGTAAAACAGTTGCCAAATATCAGCAGAAAAAATCGATAAAGCAGAATGATTTCCTTCAAAATTAGTGTCCATTTAAGGTTATCTTAGTAGATAAATTTATAAAAGAACTTATACCTCTTCTTCCAAGTTCTCAAGGTTGTCCCAGTAACCTTTTGGTTTGCGTTGCTTGTAAGCAAGTGAAAGATTCATCAATGAGGCAATTCTTCTGAATCCTCCCATTCTTGTGATAGCCTTCTCAATGTCGACCCTTCCATACTTCCGAAGTTGCTTCCTCATGGGCATAAATCCATCCTGCCCATATGTTGATATAAACGTCAGCAACTCAGATTTAAGAACTTCAATGTCCCTCTGCAAACCTGGTATCTTCGGCCTTTGTCTTGAAGAATGTGGTCTGTCATTATTAGAAGATTTCTCATCTGATTTATAATTATCGCCACACCTTTTATCGTTAGGTGATGTGGTATTCTCCTCTGTATGAATCAGGCGGTCACATGATTCAAAAGAGTTGTCTGCTAATCTGTTCTCTGTATAATCTCGAATTGCACATAAATTTGATGGAAGATCTTCGTAAATAACCTAAATTTTGGAAAAAAATTAATTAGAGGAAGAAATTCTAGTTGCGAAATGGCGGAGTTGATGCACGTGGATAAGTTAGTCCTTGAATATAAATTAATTCTTAATTATTAGACAACCATAAGCTGATTCAAACCATATATGTAACACCCCAGTCCCACATCGAGTAGATTGGGATAATTTGTTCAGTATATAAGCAAGAGTACTACTACTAAGTGCACCAACAAATCATTGATCTTTTGGGGGCCTGTGGTGGGCTTGTGGATTACCCAAGTTGTTGCATTTGGGCCAGTATTATCCCACAATGGATAGAGGTCCGGAGGTGGGGACACGAAGTCAGCCGGCGGTATTATCCCACAATGGCTAGAGAGGTACGATCTGGGCCTATGGGCTATCTGTTCGGCCTGACGAGGACGTCAGGAATTTAAGTGGGGGAGTTTGTAACACCCCAGTCCCACATCGAGTAAATTGCCAACAAATCTTGTGGATTACCCAAGTTGTTGCATTTGGGACAGTTTACTTTGACTTATTTCGGATTCGGAAGTCGGGACATGACCCTATTTTCGAAAAAGACTCGGGATTTGACCCGGGTTGTCACAATATACTTCATCAGTAAATCAACTAAATTGTGGAATAATAAAATAGTAGGGAGTATTACGAAAAATTGATCACAATTCAAGATGGAGCGGGTAAAAAACTAATTCTTTGCTAACCTCTTCCATTATAGCTTCAGAGAGGAAGGCATTTTTGTGCATTTTTGACTCCACACTGTACTTCAACAGTGTGTGATGATTTCCCAGTTGCTCTAATAGCCATTTTCCCTTAAATGAGTCAAAGTCCCCTTCAACTTGCTCAAAGCTGATCTCATGTTCAAGTTTTTCACATAAATCTAAGACTACATGCGCATGAAGTACCATATACAACAGACCTTTGCATCCTTCCTGGACAATAAAACAACACAAAATACCTTGTAAGGTAAGAAGGCATATTTTCATGCTATCAGTGGATTTGCTTTGCTGCGTATTGGCATAGAAAAGGTAGGGGTGGTTAAAGTTAAAAATACTTCGCTGGGAGCTTAAATTATGCTTACTTTAAAAGAAAGAACAGGTTAAGCAACCCAAGTCCTGTGCAAATTTATGTTAAAGTGAATTTATACCTGAAGGATGCGTACTTTGTTGTTTTCTCTTGATAAAACTTTACTTATAGCTAAATTCGGAACTATCCTGCAAAAACGAGTGCAATAAAATTTGTTGACATCGCAGAAATGTATCAAACATTGATGTATAAATTATAATCACATTTTCATGACATAGCTCATGTTTGACGAACTATATGGCCTTGAAAGTGAACAGGTTAGCTATTACTACAACCACAATGGCACTAGCAGTCTAGCACTAAGAAAGAAAGAAAGTTCTGAGATCTCAGTTAATATATTGGAGTAGTTTATGCTTCTAGTCACTTGGATAGTTTGATAGTTCAACATATCAAATTAGATAAACAACTTTCATTTGAAACCAGATAATACTTACTCAGGAAGGCTCTCATAAGCAGTCAAAACATTCCAAACATCACGAACAGGAGCTTTGACAGTTATGCTAGCAACGACACAGCGATGAACGCCTCCATTTTCCTTCAGTTCAAAACCATTAATAAGGATGTAGAACAAAGAATGAAGATATTCAAAAGTAAACAGGGTGGAAAAGTTTAGAGATGATCAGTTACCAATAGTCCGTCAAATCTGCGAAGATGAACTTCATCCACCACTGGCATTTCAAGTTTGCAAAATTTCCCAAACACTCCCCAGTTACTGTTAGACTCAATAGATGAGGGCGCCAAAGGGCCAAAGTTTGAACTAGGATAAATCTCTTTCACTTCTTCAATAGGAACTTTATTTTCCTTAGTTTTAGCACCATGAGTGTCCAAGCTTATAGATTTAAGGGGAGCCAATATTCCAACTATATTCTCTGTGATTTGCACATGCTGGTTTTCAAAGTTTTCAGCTCTCCAAGCCAAGGCTTGAAGATTGACTGGAAGGTCTGAACTGATTATTCTCTCCACTAATATTGCTGGGAAATTGTACTTTGGTATGACATTAACCTCATATGACAATGTTGTTGTTGAAGACCTACAAAAAAAGTAATCACTGGAATTCAGAAGGAAACAAAAGTTTCAGGTGAAAATATTTTACTCGATGAATGACATAATTGACTAATCCAAAAGAGTTTTTTGTTACCAAAACTTGCCAAGGAAATAGTAATGGTTTTCTTTAGATTCCTAGATATATATGGTCTCCTTTGTTCTTTCTCTTAAATGTGCTACTTGGTTGCTGAAATTTCATTTGATTATCTCAGGCTTTCATGGTGTGGTGGAAACAATAATCAATAATCTATTAACTTCTGAAGTAATAGAATTTTGTAAAGAATGACATTTCCAACCTGGATGTTTAAATGAAAGTAAAGAATGGACAGTGATTATTTAGCAAACAAAAGAAAAAGAAGGGACTGTAAATTAGCCAGAAAAAGAAGGAAGAATGGATTGTACCTTCTGACATATTTCACGCACCATTTGCCTTCAAATTTCTTAAAATCTCCATCAACCATTGAAAAGTGAAGTTCACGGTCAGTCGCCTAAATTATAAGTAGGTTCAGTTACAAACCGAGTTAAAAACAAGATGTGTATAGATAAAAAAGAATTAAGTTAAAAAGTGATTGCTATTCAGAAAAGTGTCAGATTAAATAGAAACCGATATATGTGAGGTTGACTCCAGGGTCGTAGATAGATAAAATCCCTAAAATACATCAACTATTTGTGGTGTTGCATAGATGACACCTTGTCCAGTGGTGTCGTAGGTGCCTAAATGCAACACCTTCAACTGTTGCTGCACTTTGTACTGAACTTTAAGCCTTATGTATATGTTAAACATAGCATGTTTTAATGTGGTACAGGGGACAGGGTACTATACCCAGAATCTAAAACATCAATACTGCTATCCCGAATAATTGCAAGGATGATGTGCTGGTTCTACTAACAAGTTAATTTTACATAGTCCAACGATTTATCTTAAGTTCAGTTCTCTTAAAAAAACCTTAAGTTGACAGTATTCATATGCAATAATCAATAGCATCCATACAATAAATTTTATCTGATAGAAAAACAATTGAAAGATGAAGGCCGTTTCAATCATCTGATATGTATATATTGTTGCAAATTATGTTTCACCAGTATCAACTTGAAAAACTCACTGAATTCAGAAACTCTTGCAGATCAAGCACAACACGAGCTTCTATATGCCAATACAGAGCCCGTTGCAAACCTCGTTGCTCCAACCATATTCGTCCAGGATGTGGGCAAGGTATCAGTCCACTGGCATCCAATTGTCATGCACTTCAGTCGCATACCAATTGTAATATATCTACATATATCCCTTGTTTATTCACATCTAAAGCATACCAATAAAGTCTATACCAGGTTTCGAGATTTCCACTCAATCAAATTTATAGATTGGTTGAACAGTACACGAGTATTAGGATTCTATTGCCAAGGTGATTCCATAAAAATGTCGAAAAAAATCAAAATTTAAAAAGGTCTCTAATATAAAAAACATTCTACATTTCCCGATGTCTAAAATATATAAGTGACAGTCTACAAGACTACAATCACATCTTCATAGTAGAGTAGTATTTTAGGCCATATTTTAGGCTGTATAGCAATGTCCAACACTATCCAGCACTTGATTTGAATCCTACTTGATTATCCACACAGATTCAATTATCTACGAACCAATGAAATGAAGAAATGACACAAACACTACTCGGTACGCTTACAACCTCAATTTTGTCCAATCTCAACGAAGTTAACACGTTTACTGACACAAACACCACTCTGTCAATCCAAATTTGATTCAAAAACACTTCTTCACTAAAAAAATTACGTTTACACAATCAATTTTGTCCAATTTCAAGAAATTATAGAATAAACGATTAACATAATCAGCAAGAAATTATGATAAATTCAGTTGCTTACCTGGAAACAAGATTAGGAATGAAATCAGCAAGACGTTCATAATCAGTAAGAGCACGCCAAACAGCATGAATATCAGCACTAACACACGTCTGAGCTCGAATTCTTCGTTCTCGCCACGAGATCACTTCCACTTGACACTCTACTTTCCTTTTCCTCCACACCTCTTCCTCTTCTCTGTTTCCACTACACCACTTATCTTTACTTTTACTCTTGCTACAACTCTCAGTGTCTGCACCTGACTCATCATTGCTTCCGCAGCTCCATGTTTCGATGCCTTTCGACACGTAGCAATCGAAACCAAAGCTTCTGGACTTAATGCTGCGTAGTGCAGAGCTAATGACTGGTTGAGTGATTATGAAGTTGGAGTTGTTTGTGTTGAACTGCAGTGAAACAGTAGGTGCATTCATTTGTCAAGTTCAAAATGTCTTGCAACTCTGTGTGTGTGTGTGTGTGTGTGTGTGTGAAGTAAGAGTGTGAGTGTGAGATCAATGTGTGTTTTGAGATTTTTTATGATGAAGAAGATGATAGAAGATTTTTTTTAATTTTTGAAAAAATAAAATGAAACAGAAGTGTGTGTTATTTTTGTAGAATTTATGCAATCTTTTGACGGTTGATTATGACCACATGTTCAGATTCTGGTGGGCTTCTTTGCTTTTAGCATCCTTTTCAATTCGAATGAAATTATGTCTCTATTTTGTATTTTTATATACTCCATTTGTCCCAGTAAATTTATAATATTATTAAAAATGACATTGTCCCCATAAGCCTTATGATTAACAGTTAATCACACTTTATTTCACAGTTTATTAACCAAAATAAATCAATTTGACTCCCCCCACTAACTCACTCACGTTTGACTCACCTACTTATCTATTTTTATTACTCTGATTATATCTAACCCTAAAATCATTCCGCCTCTTTCAACTTCATCCCTCCGCCTCTTTCTCATAACCTGTATAAACCCTAATTAAAATAAAACTTATGTAATGGAATCTGAAAGCATATAAGATTCAGCCTTTTATGATTTTGAAATCGAATTGCCCAAATCTCCGTTACCCCTACTATATATTTGTGTGTGTATATAATCGAAGATTATCTCGATTTCTTTGAAGTGGTTGAAGACACTCCAGAAAAGCCGAAAAATGTCATATCAAAATAGAGGTCGAGCAATTTGAGAGTCAAAAGATTGAATTTCAAAGCCAAAAAGAGCGATTCCAAAGCTAAAAAGTTAAATTTCAAAGCCAAAAGGAGCAATTTTGCTGACCTAACTGGTCTATTTTACAGTACGAGTACATATTTTGACATTTTATATGGATTAAGTAGTTGCATGACATTTTACATATATTTTATATTTTGCATGCTTTTCATCAATCCATCCGCCATGAAAATACCACTAGTTGCTTCAGTAGTTAACCATCAATATGCATTCTTGTTGCTTCAGTAGTTGTCTCGATTAATGTTTTTTGTACGATGTCCAGCGGAGCATTCATAATTGTTGGTAGTTGGCCGAGTCGAGCAAGCTTTTTCTTCCCTATGTGAGGCATCTTGTAGTTGTTATTACTACCATATTTCAGTATCTCTGTCATACAATTCATTAGTGATAACCAAACGAAATTTAAAGTCGGATCAGTAACTTCTTCATAGGTTTCAACCACAACATCTAATAATTCACAAACCGTTTTAGGCGCCTTCTCATGTTGTAGTCCTTGTATTAGTCTAAAGAAACCCAAATCGTTGATATTGAGATCCAGACTGTTATCCGGTTGATTAGCTAATGTAATCTGAAATCCATCGGATTGTGCAACACTAATAAAATCTAGATCATTATCACATATATGAGGTCTAGCATTATCTTGCTGGATAACTATATGTTTATTGTCTTCTAATGGCCATTTAGCTTTAATAGTGGGAATAATTTTCTCAATTAAACATTTTTTGACTACAACTTTAGTGATGCTTTCTATAGGTTTCACTTCCATAATACCATTTGCCCTGTTTTTACTTGATCTCATATCTGTCTCTTCATGTGTGAAGGGAAAGATTCATATTTCTCCATCAAATGTACAAATGCCGTCATTGTCATACCTAGGCCTAGTAATCGCACTCATAAACATAACCTTCATTATAAATCTCTTGGACTTACAAGTTCTATGAGGTTTCGGTTCACTTGGCAATATGTATTATTTTGTGATGTTCTAGTCATATAAAATCACTTCTCATCACTGTGAATTATTGAAAACATGCCTACATAGGTTAGGTTTGTATGAAGTGTTGAGCTTTCTATATGATTTAAAACAAACTTTACCCTTGCTTGCATATTTGGAAGTTTTAAATAAGGCTTTAAGGCATTTGAATGCGATTTGATATTTTCTTTTTGAACGAGTCTATGGACAATGGATTTACATGCATTTAGTTGACAAGTAAGTGTACGAACATTGGTTCTTAAGTGTAAATGAATTAATCTGTCCTTTTCCAAACCTAAAATGTATCTTTTGTTTCCACCTTTGTATTGTCTCTGCACATTATGATATTTACCATCATTGATAATTTGTTAAACCACTTTCCATATCTTAGAAATAGTTAGTTTGGTCACTTGATATTCGGAGGCAATACTGTTGATCATTCCTGACTTGAGCTTATTATTGTTGTAGTTTAGTGATAGCGTATGGGCAATTTGATTTTTTTCTAAATTCGTCAAGTTTTTCCCATAATAGATGCTGGAATGGAGGTGTTGGTAGAAACACTACAACCTGTTGTACTTGTTGCCATTTTTGTTGGCTTTTGAAGAATATAATAGTTATATTATGTGTGTACTGTACTCTGTAAAATTTGAGAATGGTTCTTTGATAAAGGTATTAAGTTTATTTATTGTACTTGTGAGTGTGGACTTTGGACTGTGGAGGAAAATTGTTAATCAAACTTTTTGTTTTAGGCGAGTGTAATTCCGACTAATCTCCTGTCACTTGCTTTAAATAATCCTTACCACTTGTTTTAAATAATGCTTATACTTGTCAACTTGATTATTTTAATACCCTCATTGGTCTCCGTCCCAGCAACAATGTATACTATCTGCCGGGACAGAGGGAGTAATTATTATCCCAAAAAATGTTTATGGTGAGAAACAAACTATTTTTTTGAAAAATGTGTCTTATCGATCTGAAAAAATTAAAATAATTTTGATTTAAACTTAATAATATTTATATTTTTTTAAATCTGTCTTATCTAGATGCAGGTTTATATCTCTCATATAAGTGTACGTAGTCCGTGGGCGAACCAAAATTTTCAAATAATCGGAGTTAATTAATAATTTTTTTTTAATTTAATAGGGATTCAAGATCAAATTTCTACTAAATTTTAATTAAAAATATGATTTAAAAAATAAATTTTCTATTGATTTTTGAAGGTCAGACTAAACTGAATCTCCTTAATTAATTCCGCCTGGAGGTTAACACTCTAAAATATTTGAATATTGAAATAATGAGAATAAATAAAATATAATTAAAAATTCCATTTTCCATCCTGACCCTAGAA
Source organism: Oenanthe sinensis (assembly GCA_028671895.1). Lineage (NCBI taxonomy): Eukaryota > Viridiplantae > Streptophyta > Magnoliopsida > Apiales > Apiaceae > Oenanthe > Oenanthe sinensis. The sequence continues at coordinate 1,215,565 of CM053814.1, read as the reverse complement.
GCCCGTTTAAGGAAAAACATACCCTGCTGGTCGAGTAACATTTTTTTAGAATTTCCTACCTACTAAATATGAAGATGTGTTTCATACTTTCATATACAACTCGATCACTAAAATTTAAAAATAGTCCATAGTTCTTAACAATTACAGTACTATATGATCTTAAATTTATTCGATTAAAATTCTCACCAATTTCCAATGCACCCGATTTCATGACTCTTTTTTATTACTCGTTATGTTCCTTTTTAGTTGTTACTTTGACTAAATTATCTTATATTAATTATAAGATTCCATTATTTTATTTGCCCCGGGTAGAGATAATTAAACATAAATGTTAGGTTGGTGATGGTGCCATTTGAATTATACACGATCTCAAGTCTCAACCTGATCATGAGAATGGAAATACTAACATTTACATATGTTTATGTATTAAAGTTTTGTTTTCATTCACATTAATACATACTCGATCCCTCTGTTCCACTGTATCTTCTATTTTTCGCGCTAAATAAGTTCACATATCAACATTATACATATCCCTAGAGTTTTTCCACACCAAATTTATATATAAATAAATTCATACATGAATGAGTACATTGTAGATCAACATAAAAGCCAGAAACATGCAACGTCAGAAAGATCTAAACAACATACCAATAGCACATGCATATTCTACATATCCAGACAAGACCTAACGAAAAACAAGTAGCATTTAAGCACTGTCGTAACTAGAATATTATCATAGCAAATGAGAATCTCTTTTCAACATGTTATCCTTAATAAGGAGACCAATAGTTTTCTAGGTTAGCTTGCTCCATAGTCATGAACCTGTTATTAAGCCCCACATTTCCGTGGCTCATATCCACTCCATAATTAGCTGCTGCTGCTGCCTGATCATGATGACTATTAAGAGAACCAGCAGTCACATGATCCAACTGTTGTACATTTATCGTAGCTGGCGGAACCTGTGGCACAGCAGCTGACCTGTAAAATGGTGCCATTGATGATGATGCTCCTCCTGCACCGCCTGATCCTCCTCCTAAGTTTAAGTTGAGGCCAGAGATTGTAAATGTGTTTCCGGATCCACCACCATTTCCTCCACCTCCCAGAAACTGCGGATAGTTCATTAACTGAGGCTGCATTTGCATAGATATAGGTGGCATATTGCTATTACTATTAGTACTATTGTTGTTGATACCGGTACTTGAGCCACCTGATGATCTATAAACTCTACTAAGTTCCGCGAGTTCTGCATTACTCAAGTAATTAGTTCTTCCCATTCCCATTGCGAATTGATGTTGAAACTCGATATTTTGATCGGAAGATTGAATCATTTGGGAGGCATGCATGGTATTGTTTGCAGCTAGCATGTCCAGGTTGTATGGATTAACTTCTCTTGGTTGATTTGATGAGGAAGGGTACTTTTTAGGTCCAGCACTCTTCTGAAACACACGGCATACCACCCATTCATCCTGCTGAACTTGTTAAAACAAACAAACTCTTAAACTCATGTACAAATTCACCAGTATTCTATAGTTTGTATCTGAATGAATTCTATATATTAGCAATATTGCTCTTACTATGTATTATTGTGTATGATCAAACACTACAAGAAAAACTGAAACAGACAACACTTATCAGACAACGGTCGGTAGTAAAAGCATTGTTTGAAATTTTCACACAACGGTTTTTTTTTTTGCAAAATCTGTCTGTTGTCTGAAAGAACTTCCACAACGGTTTCTAAAACCATTGTCTATTAGAAGGAGTAAAGCAGAGGCTTTACACAACGGAATTATAAAACCGTTGTCTGAAGAAAGGTCAGACAAGTGTTTCATAAACCGTTGTTAAAAACAGACAAGTGTTTTTTTTTTTGTTACTTAAATGGATTTCACATAGCAGTTTGAATAAACAGTTGTCTGATTCTAACAACGGTTTACAAAACCATTGTCTGATTCACAGAAGATGACAAAAATTACCTTTTCATAATAAGACGAAAATTTATTTAAACACATTTTATTAGTTTAGTTAAAAAAACACATAAAATAAATTTTAAAAATTTTAGTTTTTTTATACATAACTAAAACCAAAAAATCTTAACATCCGTACGGTTGGATCATCGAAAAAAATATTTTAAAAAATACATTATGTGCAATCGGGATGAGTCGTGTTAAAGTTAGTACTTTTGAGAGATTTATATTATAAAAGAATACAAGATTAATTTTGAATTTTCTGATTTTTTGTGCACATCACTCAAATCAATAGATCTTAACATCCGTACGGTTGGATCGTCAAAAAAATATTTAAAAAAAATACATTATGTGCAATTGGGATGAGTCGTGTTAAAGTTAGTACTTTTGAGAGATTTATATTATAAAAGAATATAAGATTAATTTGGAATTTTCTGATTTTTTGTGCACATCACTCAAATCAATAGATATTAACATCCGTACGGTTGGATCGTCAAAAAAATATTTAAAAAAAATACATTATGTGCAAACGGGATGAGCCGTGTTAAAGTTAGTACTTTTGAGAGATTTATATTATAAAAGAATATAAGATTAATTTGGAATTTTCTGATTTTTTGTGCACATCACTCAAATCAATAGATCTTAACATCCGTACGGTTGGATCGTCAAAAAAATATTTTAAAAAAATACATTATGTGTAATAATTAGATAGATTTATAGTTATTATAAATTATTATAATTAAAAAAATATATTTATAATTATTGTAAATTTATAGAAAAATATCATTATTTATTTTTAACCCAATTTAAGATTATATAAAGAAAATATTAAAAAAATTTAATGCGTATATGCTAGTATTATATTAAAATCATATCCTAAATTTATATATTTACATTAAATATCTTATATATAATAAAAGTAATGTAATTGTACCAAATATAAAAATATCTCAATTTAACCATTACTCAAACTATAAAATGAATACTAAAATTTAAAAATGAATTACCAAATATAAAAATAAAATATCTTATATACTCATTATATATATCAAATGAATACTAAAATGGTAATTTATTTTAATTTTTTAAAATTTTTTACCTTTTCCCGATTAAAAATACAATCCCCTTAACCCTCATTTAGCCCTTCCCTTTTCATTTCCCCCCTTTTCTTTATCAGCCGATTTCCCAAAATTCAAACCCTAACTCTAAACCCCCCTTTCATTTCTCTCTATCAACTGAGTACTCTCTCTATCTATTGGTTGTCTGTTTATTTCTCTCTCTATTTCTCCATCTCCATCTCTTTGTTCTGTGTTGGATATTTAATTTGGGTTGGGTTAAAAAACAAAGAGGTGGAAGAAAGAGGGGAGTTAGGAAGATTGGCGATAGATATCTAAAGATTGTGTGGGTAAAATATAAATTAAAGGGTATATAAATCACAAGGTTGGTTAATCGGAGCAGGGGATGTGGGCTGTCCCACCTCGACGGCGACGTAGGCCGGCGGCGGTGGCCGGAGTTGCAGCAGGAGGTTGAAGGAGGGATTATATATGTGTGTATATGTTTTATGATTGTGTGTATGTATGTCTGATGTGTGTGTGTGTGTTCGATTGGGTGTGCGACTGGTGTGTGTGTGTGTGTGTTGGTGTTTATGGCAGCGAAGGAGAGAGACCAGGAGAGATTGAGAGAGACGGAGGGAGATGATGGGAAAGAGAGGGAGAGAGGGAGTAGTGGAGAGAGAGAGAGGAGAAGAGAGAAGATGGAGAGAGGAGGAGAGAAGAGAGATAGATGAGGGAGGCTGGAGAGAGAGAAAGGAGGGACCGGTGGTAGTGGGCTTGAATTAAAAGCTTGTTACTAATTTTTAATTTTATATGATTTTGCAGGCAATTAGGGCTTCAAATTGGGGATTTAACATTCGTAAACCTGTGGAAGAGATCACGTCTGAAGATTTTTCAACCCTGATGGAAACAAACTTTGAATCTGTTTTTCATTTGAGTCAACTTTCATATCCTCTTCTAAAGGCGTCAAAAGCAGGAAGTATTGTATTTACTTCCTCTGTCTCTGGTTTTGTCTCACTCAAGTCTATGTCTGTACAGGGAGCAACTAAAGGTAACTTGGAAATGTGACTAAATTCTAGAGCATACTCATGTCCGTTATTGAGATGTCTGCATTTGCTTTACTTGAAAATCTCAGGAGCAATCAACCAGCTGACAAAAAATCTGGCTTGTGAGTGGGCTAAGGACAATATCAGAAGTAACGTTGTTGCTCCTTGGTATATCAGAACATCTATGGTGGAGCAAGTGAGTTCCTTTTGCAGCTCTTACGTTTGTTATTATGCAATTCTGCAGAAGTTGTTTCTGATAGTACCCCATAGTGCTAATTGAGACAAATCTTGCTAATTTTAGACTTGATATATTAAAGAAATTTAGAACTTGCGAATGTACCTACAATTTTTAACCAGATCATTTCTTTTCTGCATTAGTATTGACATATGTATGGAGAGGGAGAGAGCATATAATATTAGTATCTAAATCTAGTTAATAATATATTCATTTACTATGGCTTTCATCATGGTGTCACATAGGTTCTCGATAACGATAAATCCCAAGTAGTATAGATATTTTTGAAGATGTTGCATCTGTTGATGTGGGAACATGTCAGCTTTTAACATGCTTGACTAATACTAACATAATCAGTTTTGTTATGCTACTCTATGCTTTTGGGCTAGATGCTTTTCTTTATGCAGGTCCTGCATATTCTGGGGCAAAGAAATTTGATTACATTTTCCAAAAATGTGACTGTAGTTACTTATTTTTCATCCTGCTTTGAAACAGGCAAATATAGTTTCTTATTTAGGGTCTCATAAAGTGGTCGTGAAGCGCAACATAAATTTTCAGCTGAAGTTATCCTTGGAATCAAATATATAGTGCACTAGTATCTCAATGCTTTCAAACATATTGAAAGGAACACTTCCAAACTGTGCAAGCCCTCTTCATATTCCACAAATGCAATGGAAATGTCCTCCTAAAGTATGAGTTGAAAGATTGATATTACATCTGATATTTGACAGCTTCTATATCTTAAGAGGCTATATAGTTTTTTGTTGAAAATCTGTAGGTTTGGTGTTGACTAATATTCTTGCATCTCAAATAACAGATTACCTTAGATTCTAATTGGCATGTGGCTGCTGGTGAAGAGAGCACGGAGGCCGTTTCTCAAAGACGTGATAGCACTGATCCTAGGTAAGATGTCTTGTTCTCTCTGAATGGAAGGTTACTCTCTCCTATTTTGTACTTCTGTCTCTCTCTGTTTTGTACCTGTACTTATATTTTATCTTGGATATTAATGTAGACCCTCTGCACCGTCATATATGACTAGTGACAATGCTGACAACAAAACACCAGTAATTCCTCTAAATCCCATAGAAGTAGAGGAAGAAGGCAGCCTTCGGAACAACAACTCAGCAGCATTCCCAACTACTAATAGCATGAAAGCAGAGAAGCTAAAAGAAGTTTTATCACCTGGCGCTCCTGTAACAAACAATATTATTATATGCCTCTGCTTTTTGTTCGGTATTCGATAGTTTATAAGTGTTTTATAATTACATGCAAATATTAGTAATTTTTCAATCCCTTCAAATTGCTATATATGTAGAGACATGAGATTGTTATGTATGTAATTTTTACATAAAAATTGTAGATCAATTAGAAATTTTTGTATTGATAAATATATTGATAAAACTGTTGTCAAGCATTGTACTAGGCAATCTGTTGAATTTTCTATGAAACCATTGTCTATTAACCTAGGTAACAACTTCTTGTTTAAAAAAACCGTTGTCCAAATACATTACTTCAATACAACAGGTATTTAAAGAAAACAATTGTGCAAGTCAAGAACAGAAAACAGTTTTTAGAAAGGAAACCATTGTGTTAAACTATTAAGACAATGGCGTTGTTCTACTAAAACCGTCGTAAATATTTAGATCACACAATACTCTTTTGGATAATAAAGCCTTGTCTGAAAATTAAAACAACAACATTTGCTAGTTAATAAACAATTGTTGATTTGTTTGTCAGACAATTGTTTCTAATTGAACCGTTGTTGTTCTCGCGTTTCAGACAACATTTTCTAAGACAAAAACCGTTGTCTGTAGGGAATCAGACAACGGACGCGTCCGTTGTCTGAACTGCGTAACAGACGGCATCTCGATAGACAACGGTTTCCCAGGGCATCAGACAACGGGCAAAAAGCCTTGTCTGATTCAATTATTCTTGTAGTGAAAGGTATGTTTGTATACCTTGGTTGTCCTAATGGAGGACTTGGAATGTAGGCGATATTCGTGCATGACCCAATTGGTTTTCTCTCCGCGAGGAGCTCTCCCTCTGTAGAAAACCAGAGTTTTCTTCATACCAACTAGTTCTGAAGAGATGGAATTGAAAATCTCCTTGTCTTTTCCTGTTGTTTTCCAGTACCCAGTGTTGGTTGCTCTGTTGGTTCTCACTCCTGTCGGGTATTTCCTGTCTCTTAAGCTGAAGAAATACCATTCTTTCTCTCCCATTTTCGCTTTCCCTGCAAAGCCACCAATTTAACCATTCTTTAGATTACTAATATGGATCAAATATGTACGTTTAAACCAAATAAAATTTAATATATTGATCAGATGTTTCCCTAAAAATGTTAATTAAAAAGAAAAATGTAAGTAGTATTTTCTTTTTTGGAACTGAAAATTAATGTGTCCAAGTGCGCCATACGTTATACAAATTGGAAAATATACTTCTGGACATAGTCTATGCATGTTTGGCTTATGTAAGTTGAAAGAGATAGGTACAAGTTACTTATCACCATCCCGTGTCTTCTTTTTCGTAGCTACCATGTGTGTGTGTGTGTGTGCATCAATTAGATCCATACTAATCTTTCCTTCTATGATCAGTATCCTTCAACTTCTGTATAAACACATGAAGCTTACCTGGATAGGCTTATTATAATCATGTATCACAACATTTTATGAGTGACTATATATGTATAGGGAAGCGTTCTATGGAGAACAATTATTAGCTAGCCAGCTATAGCTAGTGTGAGAACAACATTTATTCTCACCAGAATCATTGTTTATATGTGTTTATATATAGTTACTAATTAACATTCATAAAAGACTAGCTATAGCTAGCAGCAGCAAGTGCAAGTATATATCGGGATCAATATTAATTGACAGATCGACCTACTTCAAGATATTTAAAACCCTAGCTAGCTAGAAGCATACTTCACTTAATGTAATGACTGAATACAAGATAATCAACAAGAACTCGAAAAAAAAATGAAGGAAAAGATAATTAATAGGCCTGCATGGCTCGATCAGGAGTATATATTAATTATACCAGGAAGATCCCATGGCTCGCACTTGTTGAGATCGACATCGGTAACAGCCCTAGCTGTGAAATTAGCATCAGAGATCTTATTTATGAGATAACATGTGATGAGTTCTTCATCTGTTGGATGAAAGCGAAACCCTGGTGGCAATGTTTCGTCTTTCATCTCTTTTTCCATATTTCTAGTCTATATGTTATATAACTTCTTAATTATTTGAATTAACCAAGTTTTGGATAACTGCGAGGATTTGTTAATCTTCAGAAGAAACCCTAACTACAATGCAAAACCTTGACAAAGATAGAGTACTCAAGTAGAGATAATTTTTATAGAGGAAGAAGTAATCTAGAGGATATATATATATATATATATATATATATATATATATATATGATCAAAACTTGGTTTAAGTGATAGTTAATTTTTATAGTTATATATGTAGCTAGGTATAGCAAGAAGATTGGTTTTAAAACTTGTGATTCATTGAAGATCGAGAAGTGAAGGTGAAGCTCTCACCTACTACGAGTCTTGCTTAAATTAATCTGTATTAATTGTTTCTTGTCCATATGAGCATCCTTAATTAATTACTTTATAATTAGGGCTGTGCTGGCATGATTGACTAATGGAACAATGCTGAAAATTATCTGCAGCCGAGTCCCAAGAGGCAAGCAGAGAAAAAAGTATTCTGCATATCAAGTATTCTGCGTATTAAATTAAGTGTTGTTTTGAGTTTGTGAACGTAATTTAAAATAAAAAAAACTATTATATATATTATTTTTCCAACTTTTTTAAATAAAAATATCATACTTAATTAATTATTATTAGAAAAAAGAAATTTTTAAAAATGATATATATATACACGTAACCTTCCTTTTACACCTCATATTACGTAAAAACTTATTTTGGAATGATGAGAGTATATTAATTATGAATTATTGGCAATTTTGATTTTGTACAAATCATATTCCTTGTTTCAATACATTTATAGAAATCATTCTTCTTGATAAACATTTTTTTAAATAAAAATGTATATATCCATTTGCAAGACTTAATTAACCTATATAGTGCATATATATAGTAAGAAAAAAACTGCAATCTCTCTATTATATATATATATATATATATATATTAGTTCTTGTGAAATATACCACTCATTCGACCATGGTTCTTCTTGCACATTCATACTCATTCTGTGGTATATATTGACTATTTTTTTGAGTAAGTATTAATTCAATAATTAAAAACCATACTGCATCTACAAAAATAGTTGCTTCGAATAAACATAAAACAGAAATAATAGCTGATTAATCCATTTTTTTGGAGATACAATCACATCATTTGTTGAAGTTGATATATTTACATGTACCCGCTTCACAATATCCGGTTGGAGCTAATACAGTTTGAGCTATCGACCATATTTACAATACCCTAAAAACTTTTATCATTAAATTAAAAAACATACTCTCACAAATAAATGAGAGAAACACCAAAACTCTCATCAAGGAGAGGCTACAACCAAATTGAAATTGTAAATTAAAATTATAAAATAAAAGCAAGTTTTAGATCCAAAAAGCAAAACCACAAAAACAAGAGAAACCGGACCCCTCGAAATCGAAAAACCACTTTGATCGGAGAAGTCAGAAAATCCCAGGTGCTCTGATGGGTTTTTTATCTAAGAAGTTTTATTGAATGAGAAAGAAAATTAAGAGATTGAGACTTTTCACTGGAGAAAATCGGTTGAAGCCCCCACGACTATGTTTGAAAAAGAAGAAAGGGAGGCGGCTTCAGAGAGAATAGAGAGAATTAGGGTTTTTGTTAAATCCTACTTAAATAAATATAAGTTTTGGTATTGACTATTGATCATGAATATTTTCTCGTGTGTTTCTTCTTTTTTTTTTTTAATTTTTAATAATTTGCGAATTGTGCTTGACCAATTAGTCTGCCAAAAACGAATACATCAAACTGATAAAATGCACCGAGTCTAGGGTGATTTAGTGCTTCTAGATTAGATACGTACACACATCATATATATATATATATATGACTGATGACAGAAGCCTTGCAACTGCTTTCACCAGTTTTGATTGTCATCTGATTCGCGCAGAGAATTTTCGATAGACAACAGTCGTTACATAATATCATAACAATTAGCTAGCTAGGGACATCAATTTGATCAGTAGGAAACAGATGTGAAGGTCGCATGCAGTAGGCAGCCTGTATTTGTAAAGATGATAATATATATTGCTGTTTTCCTCAAACTGGCACGCAAAAAGACTTTGTTGTAACGATTGTACGTACTCCATGATTTCGAACATGGTTCTTGTTATTTATATGGTCCTGAATGATTGAGCCATTGTTAACTACTTTAACGACCTCAAGTACATAATTCAGAGTTTTAGTCTTTACATGTATATATATATAAAACTTTGCAATGCTATTTAAGTTCTTTCTTCCATCCGGGACTACTAGGTAGCTAGTCACCTGAAAAGTGGCACATCTCATCTGAAAATGATGACTAATTAACATTACAAGAAAAACGGCTAATTTTCACTATCACATATCGGTCAAATTTAACTGTATTTCTTGTAGTAATTAATATTCGGGTACTTTGAGTGAGTTATATATACTTGGTATATAGTATTTGGAAAATTAACGAGGCATATATATATATATGTGTGTATGTATATATATATATATATATATGTTAGTATAGTTTTAGTGTTCTCTAACTAATGCGCTCATAAAAATATATAATATATGACCGTATGTGCATGCATGTGTGTCTTGATCAGTCTTTACAACTTTCTCGTTGTGAAGTGCACGACAAGTAGGCTGCTAGCTAGTCTTTCTGAGCCCAATGCATTATCTGGTTAATTATTTTATTTGGTTGTCCATCTTGAGCAACAATTTGCCTGATCAGACTAATCATTCATATACATGTGTATATGAATGACAGAGAGGTTAACAAAAAGGTGTTTGTGATATAATGAACCTATATGTATGAGTGATAGTGAAGGTTGAGGAGCAGAAACCTCCAAATTACACTTGAAACAGAAGAGTAGTTAAAACGATTTCTTGAGCAGGCAATCTTATTTCCATCATGACCTTTCACCATTAATCTTAATTAACCTGACTACAACCCTTTTATAAGAAGATTTATTAGACAAAGAAAATCTACTCTTTCTCTTTCGAGGGTGGACATTAAATTATTTTTCAAATTCGAACCTGGAAAATTAGGGAAAATAATTGTTTTCTAACTAGCTGGGGTGTCCATTAGTCCTGCATCTATATATATGTGTGTGTTTATATGCATACTTCGTATTTTGATTACAGTGGGAAAGAGATTGTTGGGAAGACTACCGAGTATGTTTTATAAAGACCGAAGCAGCTTATAAGACCTGTATTTCGACGAGTACTTTAATTAATTACGCTATGGTCTCCTATTTTATTTTATATTATTATTTAATCTAATAATATTGAATAAATCAATTACTCCTCATAACACGAAAAAAAAATCAAGACTTTTTCTGTGTGATTTTTGGACGACTGTGAAAAAATTACATATGAATCTGGAACACGTGATAGAAAAGTCAAGTATATATCACCAGTTACAAGTAGTCGAGCATCGGAGGCCTGATCAGAATTGCCTTGGGTGAGGTTCCTGGACTTTCTGTCTCGCATATCTTTCCTACATTCATTTATAGCATTACCTTTACCTTGTCTGGAAAATAAAATTTTGAGAATGAGATGCTTCCGGTTATTCTTAGTTGCTTGAGAACATATGCCGTCAATCTCATTATGCAACTCACTGTATCTGTTGAACGGAAGGGAACTCAAGGTACTCTTAATGTGTTTACGTTTGAAATTGCAATCAACGTACAACTGAACTGGTATAGTTATTTCTAATATTCCGAAAAGTATGGGGAAGCTAATAATTTCAATCGGCAAAAACTTCCGACAACTATTTCACTGACGAGTAGTAAATTATACATTCAAATAATACGAGTACACAAGGAAATGTCATATTAAGAAAGTGTCAGGTAAACAAAATTTTCATTGGTAGGTGAGAACAGATTGTTATGCAAAAAAATAAAGTCTGTGACTAGTTTATGCAAAGAGGTTTGTAAATGTATAAGCTGGTGTAAGAAAATCTGAAACTCGTTGTACTAAGAGCGCATATGCACCCATGATTTGTTAGTTTTTATGCACCCATACGATTTCATCAATTCATCGGTTACTATTCATTAAATAAAAAATTATATTTTGTATCAAAATTTAAATTAGTTGGTGATTCCATTTGTGTTGGAAAGTTTCGTTGTCAAATGTCTTGTTCATTGTCCTTGAAATATAATCCTTGAGCTTGAGTTATCTAAAAAAATAACAAATTGTGAAAATTAATTTAAAAATCAAAATAATACATAAGGGTAGCGACTGCGTGTTTTCACAGTAAAAATAAAATAAAATATGTATATAAGAAAAATTACATCATCTACCAAATTGATACCGCTTGCACTATACCTTCTAGCTTGATTCATGGCACAATGTCATTTCTTTAGCGATCTCTTAAGTGGTGTCCAATGTGAGTCGAGAGCAGTTTTGGAACGAGGTTCGGCATGGGGATTTTTGGGAGTGTCACATCAATTTTGTACATAATCTTCATGAATTCGCCCTTATAAATTATTTTTATTTGAATATCGGTCAGTAATTGCATCAATAGATTGTCGAGCCCAAGAAACACATGATTGTAGCTCTTCAGATGAAAGCCAATTGGAACCCATCTTTTTAAATATATATGAATCACAACAAAATATGAAAGAAAATATGAGTATGAAAAGATGTGTTACAAATGAATATTAAGGATTGCTATTTATAAGCCAAAAAATATGACTGTTATTACCTAAGATTATAGGAGTTAAATATTAAAATAATTACTGAAATGAATTGTATATATCAAATAAGTGACTTTAGTTATTGGGAACTCGTTTGTATCACTATAGTGATAAGTAATGACAGACCGTTAGTCAGCTCGTTAGATGTAACGGAAGATTCAATCTGATAGCGAGAGTGACAATCATGTGGATGGATGAACACAAAGCAACCGATATAGATATAATATTACCAACCATAAAACTATAATTATTTACCTACATAGTATTTAAAATTGAAAAATATGTTTTTTTAATTAAAATTTAATTATTAAGTTAATTTTTTTGTTTTTTATTTTAAAATATCAATCTTTCGTTTGAATTATATATGAAAATTTATATTTAAAACAATTTAAAAAATATTAATTTTTCTTTTTGACTGTATGTATAAAGCAAGATTTTCTAATTAATAAAAAATGAATTTCAATATTATTTATCAAATATTAGTATTTCAAGATTATATCTTGATTTTTACATATATTCAAAAAGGAAAATATTTTTATAGAAAAATACTTCATATTAAAAAATATTTTTATATTTTTGAATTTATGTAAAAATCAAGATTTTACAATTAGAAAAAAAAAATTTAAATTTTCTTAATCAAAATGGTTCCGTGAAATTAATTTAAATTTTTTTAATCGAAATATTTTTTTTAATTAGAATTGAAATTATAATTTTGGTATAGATTTAGGTTCCGTGAAATAAAAAAAAGTTTTGCAACATGATTTTTGTTTGTTTTTTATTTCAAAGATTCCAAAATTTAAAAAAAATATTCAAATAGTATCAAGATTTGATAAATAAAAAAATTGTTGATTTGAAAATCTTGATTTACACATAAAGTAAAATATAAAAATTGATTTATTTTTTTATTTTTTTAAAAATAATTGTTCATATATAATTCAAAAGAAAAATTGAGATTTTAAAATAAAAAACGTAAATTTAAATTTTATAAGAAAATTAAATTTTTTATATAAAAGCTATGAAGCCAATCACATAACTGTCACAAAACATATAGGTGCAAAGATATTTGTCAAAACATTGAGGAACACAGAGTTCCAGAGGAAGAATAATCATCTTTAATATATGATCAATTTCATCGAGTACAATGCTGAGTCTCCGAAGCACATGACTTACTGCAGCCTAAATTGCTCTGTCTTGGTCAGTCATTATAGAGACTGAAGAATCAAGAATGGTCATTCATCGCACAGAGCCATGTTTACAAGATGACTCAGAATCTCAGATTCATCCATGACTCCATGACTAAAGCACAGCCAAAATGAACCATGTGATCATGATGAATTACACCACTGAAGTTTGTGCATGGAGTATTAATCATAACTGCGTCCCTAAAGTAAATATATGCAATTAGCCGGCTTCTTTCCAGAGTAGTTGAACAGAATCTGAGCATCTCCTCTCACTATAAGATCGGACAATTTATAGGACCGACATTTCCAAATGGCATTTCTACACAGGAAGACTAGGAAGTAGTTTATCCCCCCTGACTAGTGCCACGGGATAGAACATTCCCATCCATAGAGATTAACACTGTCCAGGGCATCACATGTTTCCGAAGCATTCTTACTACAATTAACCAGCAAAATGTCAACAGGTTCGAAGATAATAAACCTTAATTCAACTCACTGTAGAATGGTTATGATTCTCCTGGACTTCCGTCACTACCCAACTTCCTGAATCTCCCTCTCTGTTCTCTGTAAACGGTAGCCTATTCATATTATTTGTTTTCCTAGTTTTAATAAAATTTAGTCAATTTCTTAAATACTTTTAACAATACATAACACAATTCTCAGTGGTATCACGCGTCATGACACGGGGATGGACCTTTGTTTTGGATTGGTTGATGCAGGATATTTATTGTAACAATCCTAAATAAAAGGTACAATAATTGAGTGGAATAAAAGAAAAGGATATAATAATCGAGTGAAATAGGACAATAATCCACTGAACCCGTACTCATCTTTCTCTAATATATTTAAATAAAAAATAGATACATATTTTAATTAATTATAATTCTAAATAATAATTTTTCATTTAATTTTTAATTTTATCTACTATATATAAATTTCGATCGCATTCATCAGCCCAAGTTAATACAAACCATTTCGCCAATACGCCCACACGCCCACAGACCCACTCAGCCACTCTGCGATCTTTGATCACTAAAAAGGCAAGCACTATATATAACTCATGGTGAGTCAGCAACACCACTGATTGCACACAAACTTAAAATATTCACCTCATCTCCTTGCTTTTTCTTGTTACCTAGCTTAATCGTTAAGAAACTTTTCAAGACAAGAGTTCCAATTATTCATATTCATATATCTTATATTGATCATTTAGATAAGAAAAAACAAGTATGGAGGGGCGTAGTAAAATCCCATCTGAGATTGATTTAGAAGACATTTTAAACCAACCCATCAATGATCAACCTCCATCTCATCGTCAACAAGATGCTAAAGTTCACCGTCGGATCACGCCGCCTGGTTTTGCCGGTGCTGCCGTTGTTTATCGTGATGATCATCACTCCCAGCTCCCCGTCTTCCCTTTCCCAGATCAGGTAGTATTATTATACTCCCTCCGTCCCAAATTAACTTTCTTGTTTAACTTTTTTATGGTCAAATTGACTCAAGTTTGACTGAAAATTACATATAGTATATAGATGAAAAAAATTATAAAAAATATATCATTGAAAAGAGTATCTAATTTATTTTAAAATGTATTTTCCTTTTTTTTAAAATTATAAAAGAATAATTTTTAAATCTCGATCAAAATTGAGTCAAATTGACTACAAAAAAGTCAAACAAGACAGTTAATTTGGGCGGAGGGAGTATATAATTACTTTTATTTTGTCCTTTTTTATATGTAATAGTGTTGTAAATTACATTTTTGTGTGAGAATAACCGAAAAATTTGAAACTATTCGAGCCTGAATTATTGCCGATATATGTACTTTAGTAGATGGTAGTTACTCCATCAGCATCTAATTGTGCACTTGTTTTCGCGTTAAATATGTACTCCTTTAGTTCACTTTCATTTTTGATATGCATATTGTGTAAAAAATATATTGTAGTTACACTTGATGTTATACATAAAGCAATTTTTATTTACTTGATATAATACATTAAAGTTTAGAATCTAAAGGTTGTTTGGTAGATACTCCCTCTGTCCCATTTTAATTGCTTTTTTAGACATTTACACATAGACCAATTTTTACATTTATTAGAGAGTTTTAAAGAGTTCCAATGCTTGATGTTTATTGAAATATTTATAAGAGTAGTCAAGCACAATAGTCAAACACACTAATGTGAGTAGTATCTCTATTTAAATTGAATAAAAAATTAATATTGCACGGGGTACTATGAATTGCATTGAGAATTATAAGTGTCATTAATGAGGAAATAATTAAAATTCAATCACTTTTTAGTAGTAAACCAAGAAAGCATCAGTTATTTTGGAACAAAAACTATTTTCTAAAAAAGCAGTTGAAATTGTTTAGTTAACTCACAGCAAGTGAGAATATATGAAATTGTTTAGTTAACACTAGTATGGAGTAGAAATTCCTTGGAAGTTGATTCTCCACTAAACATGGGAAGTAACTTACACTTCACATTAATTATAATTTCCTAACTTACACTTCACATTAATTATAATTTCCTACATATCAACCAAACAAGATTTTCTACATTGTAAGTATTTCATATAAGAATTAAATACCTAGGAAATACAATTTCCCAAAGGCGGTGACTTCATCTAGTTAAACAAATATGTTGTGTTTGGTTGGGGAGAAAAGAATGGAATGGAATGAGTGAAATTAAAAGGAAATAATGAAGATTTAAGGAAATATTTGGGGGGGAAATGAGAGGGTGCAAATTTGTTATGATAAGAAATGTGATGAAAATGGTTGTGATGAAGAATGAAGCATTCCTTCTCAAATTAGGGGTTTGAGTTGTAGTTTATTTTGTTAGGAATGGAACGAAAGTAAGAATGAAATTTTTGAACATATATTGTAGTTCAAATTTCATTCCATTCCTTTCAATTTCATTCAACCCAACCTTGTTCTTGATCTGGGATCAGGGAAAGCAAAACTGTATACTGAATACAAGAGCAAATACAATAATAGTGTTTGTTTGGTTTAGTACGGGAAGTCATTTCCTATGAAATTTAAATTTACTATGGAAGCTATCACTAGGAAGTAGCAAAATATGTTTAGTTAACATATTGGAAATAACTTCTCATGCCATGGGAAGTGTAAGTTATTAAGGTTGGGGTTAGATAATTCACTTATTTCTCGATCTAAGTGGACATTCAAAATTCCTAAATGTTAACCAAACAAATTGATAAAATGTCCTTCCTAGGTATTTGGACTTCCTATGTGTAATTAGATGTGCAACCAAACAAGTGTAGATACTCCACCCATCCCATAATTTTTTCCACGCATTTTAAAGCGTATAAAAAGCATACTTGCACTTAATATTTTTGAAATTTTCTTTCTTTTTTTTTTATTATAAAAGTTCAAGATTCAAATTTTTATACAAAAAAAAATAAGTTTCAAAAATATTATATATAAGTATTACTCCCTTTGTCCCATTCAAGTGGCTTGTTTGACTTTCTATGGTCAAATTAACCAAATTTTGACTGAAAATTACATATATTATATAATTATAAAAAATTAAAAATATATATTATTAAAACATGTATTTAATCTACTTTAAAATGTAATTTTTAATTTTTTAAAATCATAACAAAATAATTACTAATACTCGGTCAAATTTTAGTCAGTTTGACCATTAAAAATCAAACAAGGCACTTGAATTGGGGCGGTAGGAGTATTTTTTATAATGTTGGTATACATGCAAAAGTCAAAGTGACAATAATTATGTCACGGAGGGAGTATTTATTTGGTATATAAATTAAATTTGATGTCAAGTAAGATTAGATTTTTTTATGACTTGGCATGCGTGCCAAAATCACGGATTGGAGGGAATTCTTAAATTCATTTTATTGACCAAGTTTACCCTCAATTAACAAAATCTTGTATTTTAATTGGAGTATTATATGATTTGTTATTTGTTATTGTGAGACTTTTATGGGTACAATCAACAATGGGAATGAACTTGCCATTTATATATGTCTCCAAATATAAATAAATACCTCGTTCCATTTATGTTGACCACATTTATTGGTTCCAAATCCATACATATATGTTAAGGTAAATTATATATAAAGTATCACAACGCACTTGTGTATCACCATGGAATTCTGTTCATGGAATCATGGAGAACATGCACAACTTTTGATTTTTTTGGGACTATGCACATTTGGCGAATCTGATTCCACGACATAAATTTGTACACCCCTACATCTAGGACAGGTGCGACTACTCGCACATTGCTCATTTGTAGCTGATACACACATCCACGCAATGTGTACTACGACAGCAGCAGCAGGAACAACAACAAAAAGGGGCTCCTACAATGCATATATATTTGGTCTCTGAGATTATGGTTATTTGGTCCGCACTTCTCCATATTGTAATATCTTTAACATTTTTTCAGCTTTTCAGACGCCATGTGATTCCCCTTATTTTCTGACTTATAAGCAGGAATTCATTGCCAAAATAATTTTTTTGTCATCCTTTTTGTAAGTTGGGCAAAAAATTAGAAAATCGAGTTTTGAGTATAGCCAAACCGGCTCGATATTTTTAAATTTTTTGTTGTTTAAAAACATTATCTACATCTATGTTCCAAGTACAATTATAGAACCCTACAACTCTTTAATCAATCTGAATTGGCAGGAGATTGTGAATGGCTTTTCAAGTTGTGCTGAAGTTACAGAAGCTTCTATTTGGCGTCAGAATTACAGGTGTACTCCTAAACATTCTAGTATATCAGTCACAATGGATTCACAATCATCAATTGGTGGTATGATGCTTTTATATATTTGTCTGCTATATTATGTATATGAATGCAACTAACTTAGGAGATCGGTATTCTATAAAACAATTGTGGTGATCACTGTCAGATGGTATTGTTATCGCAGTTGGGAGTCCAACTTCAGCTACCAATAACCTGCCTAAAGGCTGTGACAATCAAGCAATGGGGCTTACCAGCGGTTCATATGAGCTATCCGATGATGATGACATAGATACAGAAGCTGGTCCTTGTGAACAGAGTGATCAGGCTGGTGTCAGACGTATTAAAAGGTCAGTAGGAATTGTGTGTGATTGACATATGTCTAACTATTGAGAAGTGAGATTGGTAATTATCATCTGAGCTTTCTAAGACCACTTTACATGGTTTATGCTTTTTTAGGATGGTCTCCAATAGAGAGTCTGCTAGGCGCTCCAGAAAAAGAAAGCAGGCCCATTTATCCGACCTTGAACAACAGGTGTAATTTTTGCTGTAATTATAATGCATTAGCTGCATATAAATACCCAGTGTATTGCAATTTTGATATTGTTTATTTTGCAAATGATTAAATGCTTCCAATATTCAGCAAAGGACTGAAAAGTCAAAATTGTTGTGTTTTGTATGTATAAAGTGATTTTTTTACCAATATAAAGTTGTATCTTATACATTCGTTTTAAGTTTGATATCATGCCTTTTCCGCAGGTTGATCAGCTTCGTGGAGAAAACTCAACTTTGTTCAAGAACATGACAAGTGCTAATCAACAATTTAAAGATGCTACCAATAACAATCGTGTTCTCAAATCAGATGTGGAAGCTTTGCGTGCAAAGGTACCAAATTATCTATGAATTTCTCAGTCCCCAAGAAAATGAGTTGAAAAACAGAAAATACTAGGAACATTGTTGGAAGCATATTAGCGCTCTCAAGGACTCCTCTAATGGAGTGGCACAGTTCATTTTCATATACAGTAAATTGAATTATAAGTATTTTTATCATATAATGCAAAGTTGTTGATTTGGGACTTGAGTCATAATATACATTATTCTTTATGTACTTCAAATTAGTCTGGAGACTAAGCTTGCTTGTGGTAATGCATATATTATATATATAGGTAAAACTTGCCGACGATATGGTCACACGAGGCTCGCTAACCTCCAGCATCAGCAACATGATTCAGAATCACTTGTACAGTACGCCACAGTCCTTTAGAACCCATATGGGTAATGTCTCGTCAACGATCACCATGCAAAGAGATGATCCATCATATCCTGGATTAACAGGATCAGGTCAGACTGATAATGTGGAACACTTCAATAGTACTGTCAATAACAGCTTCATCAACGATGCAGTAAGCTGCACGTCGGAGATATGGCCTTGGGGATCTCATGTTCCAACAGTGTCAAAGTAGAACTGATCTGGACTTCTCACCATCCTATGTTCGACATAACTGAGAAGTATTCCCTAGTTCCTATATTTGTGTTGTTTTTCAAATGTACCCATGTATGATTCTTATTTAACTTGGTAAGTTTTTAAGAAATATAATATTTCTGTTCTAAAATTTGTAATTATGTTTTGAATCATGTTTAAAGTTTATAAATTAATTTTGAGAAACTACTATTTGAAGGCAACTTAAATAGTATAATTGTGAATTTGCAAATACGTATGAAGCAGAAATTGAGGGGTGTCTTTGCTCTTCTCTTTTTTGACCTCTGATATTAGTATTTGTTTAAAATTATAGTATAGTAAAAGATATGCAAGTAAAAATATTGTCATGAAAAAATAGATAAATGAAGATTTTGAATACTCAACTTAGACGATAAAAAAATTTAATTTTTAGAATTATGGGCCTTAATATCACATTTTTGTACCAAATAGTCTCAAATATCACAATAATAAAAGTGTTTCCAAAATTGTCCAATAACACCCGACTAAGACTCGGGTTAATACACACAGTATTTGTCTCACACCGCTTAATCTCCCCTTCCAAACCATTCAAATCAAACTCGGAAATTTTGGGAATATGAAAAACTTTTCAATGGCATTTTCACCTTGACCCTAGCTCCAACTTTCCCCATAATTTGATTCTCTTCATTAGTGCATGAAATTTCACTTGGGGTGAAATAACAGACGAGACATCAATTATTGTGATAGATATTCTTGTAGAATCTTGAATAGCTCTTAACGATTTGGGGACTCTTTTTTAGGGTTCTTGAAATGGGAAAAGAGTGAAGTACAAGAACAAGTGAAATTGCTTAGAGATTTGTGGTTCTTGTGATGATTAAGAAACGGGGCTGTGGAGAAGAGAGTTGTAGAAGTCATTTTGAGTATAAATTTTGTAAGTAATGAAATGAGGAGAAGAAAGGTTGCTTCTGGGGCGTGTATATACACAAATCATGGTTGTAATATGAGGGTTTTTTTTGAATGATTTTGCAAGGAGTCTAATAGGCACAAACGGAGCGTAGACTTACGTTTCTAGAATGCACGCAAGTTTAAGTTACGTTTCTAGAATGCACGCAAGTTTAAGTTGTGTTTCTGTTTTTTTTTTTAAAAAGTTACAGGGAATTACCACCAAGTAAAAAACGAGTTATCAGCTTACGTTTTCTGAAAATACAACTTAAAGTTGTGTTTTCTGTGATAGTAGGGGTCATTTTCTTGAACTGTGATATTTTGGGGTATTTAATATTTAAATTGTGATATTAAGGGTCAAAACCTTAATTTTTATAATTTCATCATCTAATTTATCATCATTTTTATGATTATTATTATTATTATTATCTATCATTATTTGTTGTTTGTCACTTAATCCTTCTCATGATTTGCTTTTCGTTATATACGTGAACTCTAAGAAAAATTCCTCATATTCCTGACCTTTTATACGTTTTTTAAACAACACACAAGTTGCTATAGATTCTTCTCATATCCACACGCAAAATCTCTCGTGAATATTTCTATTTTTTCACATCTCATAAATTCTTATAATTTTTTTTTCCATACCCACGACTTCTCGTGAATGCCTTTTTTCTTTCTCACAATCACAAACTCTTGTAGTATTTTTTACATATCCAAGAACTCTCGTTAATATCTTTTTTTCTTTTTTGCACTCATAAATATACTTGTAAAAAAATTTTATAACCACAACCTTTCATGAATATCCGTTTTTTTCATACACGCGATCTCATGTTAATATTCATTTTTTCGCACCCATAAATTGTTATAGATTTTTTTCTATATTCACAACTTCTCGTGATTTTTTTTATAATTTTTTTTCTTTACATGACTGTTTTCTCTAATATTTGTTTTTCCCTCGTCAAATATTCTAAATTGACAAATAATTTAAACCGACTCTTATTTCATAATAAAACATTCAATGTTTTATTTTCTAATTCATAATAATTTAACATATATAAATTACATGACTAACCTTCAAATTATTAAAGATAAATAAGAAACTTATAAAATATTCAAAATAAACTCGTACATTGTGTTTATTATAAGAGTATATTATTAATATATAAATTTTATTGTCTCGAAAATTAAATGCATGATTGTTTAAACAGAATAATAAGTATTTGATCTTAAAATAAATAAATGAGAACTATTAAATGTAATATTAGAGAATTTAAAGAATATTTTATATTTTAATATTTAAACTACTTCTAAATGTTTATAGTAATTCTATCCATAACATATTAAATAAAATTTTAAATTATTAATTTTAAATATACAAACAATGGTGTAGGGTTCGAATATTATTAAACATGTATTATTATAATTTATTTCAAATCCCTTAATAATTATAATTTATTTTATTTGTCTTTATAAAAAATATGGACTCAAAAAATTATAAATAACTAACTTATAAACCTTCCTTCAAGATGAAAATATTCATTTGTAATATTGAGGTAAAATTTTCTTATGTTTAAAGTGTGAATTATTTTTTAATAATAACAAAATGACTCTAATTTGTCTACCAAAATTTATAAACCACTATTTCAGTCGCAGATTATTACAATAATCAATTAAAATTTCAATTTTTTTTAATTTTCATTTCATCCCAATATTTCATCTCCCAAATAATCTAACGATGTATTTTTTACTTTTCAAAATTTTCAGAATTTAAATAATATAATAGAGTATCGAACTCTTGACAAATGTAGTATTTGAATAGGATATCTCTTCCCTTTATTATATATAAGATATAATATTAAATATTTTTATAGAAAACAATTGAATAAGAAAAACGTTAATAGTTATGAATTTTTTAGTAAATCAAAAAAATTAAAGATAATTTTGTTAGTTTCTCTGTAAAATCGTCAAATTCTGACTTATGAAACTCACACAATGTCTGCCGTGTAAGTGACATAATAGTTATGAATTTTTTTTCAATTTAACTCTAAAATAGCTCTTTAAATTCAAATTTATATATTACTAAGATATCTAATGAAATTTGAGTTATAATCTGAAATGAAGTAAGAAAAATTATACTATCTCCGTCCCACCCAATTGTTTACGTTTCGGAGAGAAGGTCCGACACGCATTTTAAGGTGCATATAAAGTATAGTTCCATAACTTCTTTTTTTTTCTGAATAAAAATTTAAATTATTCAGGATTTTTAAAAAAAAATAAGTTATTGAACTATAATTTATATGCACCTTAAAATGCGTGTCAGACCTTCTCTCCGAAACGTAAACAATTGGGTGGGACGGAGGGAGTAATTATTAACAATCTTAATAATAATTATAACTTATAAATAATTAGTATATAGTATTACATAGTTATTAATAATCGATATTTTGACTTTTGATAATACTTGGATAAGAGAGGTAAGAAATCTCTATGAAAAGGTGGTGGTTCGATTCAATACTGTTTAAAAAGTGTTCGAACATACGTGTAATCTAAGTAAATTAACGAGCGATTTTGATAATAGTAAAAATATTCGTGGAAGTGAAGATTTGAATAGAAATGATATGAAGAAAAATAGTCATAGTTCATATGCGACAATTCTGGTTAAAGAAATGTTGACTATTTATTCCGCGTAAAGGACCCTCGTAATTTCATCTCCGATGAAAATTTTAACAAATACAGTACTATCATCCCATTAAATAAAAAATAATGAAAAAAATATTCTATTCAAAATTTAACAAAAAGTATTTATATTAAACAAATGAATTAAATTTCGTACATTATATACCACGCAAAAAGATCAATGAATTATTAGAAAGGGAAACAATCTCCACCTACTTCTTTACCAATATACTTACAGATTCATTTACACATAATATACAAGAATATAATATTGTAAGTATCGATAGCTTCAGTGTATACACAAACCTCTCTTGTACTTTAAAAGGCTCTACGATGGCGGTCTTTAAAGCCTTCATACTCTCTCTACTCTTCGCCGTACTCATCGTCACCGCCGACGCCGACGCTTCCTCCACCGTCGATGAAGTTGAAGCTGTCAGATCGGACGGCTCTGATTCTTCGTATCATCTCACAATCGAGCTCGAGCAACTCAAGTCTAAGATTCAATCTCTAGGTTAGTTTGATTTTGTGTCTACTGTTGTATGTATGTGTGTGCGGTTGTGTTTATATGTCGGTAGAAGTTTGTTTTGTGGTTGTTGTGGAATTGAGCTGTCTGTTTGGTTTAATTGAGCTTTGTGTTTGTTTGTGAATGCGGTGGATTGATTTGAGCTTATTGAGTGAATTGACGGTTTGATTTGTGTGTGAATTATGTTGTCGTAAGTGAGATTTTATCGAGTTGGCGGTTTTATATGTGAAATATTCCGTAAATTTTTAATTCTGAAGAACTATATAAAAACTGTTTTAATTATGAGAAACTATAAGTAAAATTGTTCTATGGATGCAAATATAATGGTTTTAGCTTATCAAGTAAGTTTACAGTTTGATTTGTGTATAAATTGGGCTTTGTATGTGTTTAAGAAGGCTTAGATGTTAATTTTAGCTTGTTGAGTGAGTTTATGGTTTATTCATGTATATATCATGTTGCGATTAGTGAGATTTTATTTAAATTACTCGTGTGAGTGTGTTTTGAACTTCCGGTGTTTATAAATGTGAGGTGTTCCTTCAAGTTTTGTTCTGAATGATATATAATAGATTGTTTCTATGTATTTTTTGAGATCATTTTGAGGTGAATATAGGAAATATAGAACAGATGAAATTGGTAAGTGATGATGATCGGATAATTTATTCACTTCAATTGATTTTTGTTTATGTTTGGTAATGGTTCTTGTGTCGGTTGATTGATAACTTATATTGTAAGTAATTGCATTTTTGCGGTTAAACAAAGTTTATGGCAGCATGTAAATACTCATTAGGTTAAAGTATATATTTGTAACTGACTAACAGGTAGTGGTCATCATTTGTTTTTTTGTTTTGTTTTGTGAATGTTAATTGAGCTTTAGATTCATGTACGAATGCTAAATATGATATTGATATATTGATTTAAGCTTATTAACTAAGTTGGCGTATCAATTACCAGTGAAATTACATTCATGTAACTATTAAGACTGTTTTTAAAATTTGTGATGTTTATAGATGGGAAAGGTTCTGTTAAATATTAGTATTATTTTGTTGGTCTACGTGACTATATAGTGAGCTCTTAATATGTATAGGTTGAGGTTGAGGTTATTTTGAGGCCGATACAGAAAGTCAGGAATTTTGAAGGGTTAAAATAGATACTCCCTCTTTTTTAAATAATGGCCTTTTAAGAAAAGTGTATTTGCCAACTTGTAAAGTATTTCGGATAATTTTCCTATTTTCTCCTTAACTATGCCACTTACTTGCACTTCTTTAAAGATTCTAAGATTCTCTTCACTCGTTATTTTAGGGTAGAAAGACAAAACAAAAAATGGCAATAATAAATGCAGTGTTGGTGTGATAATGAGATTTAAAATATTGTATCACATCCCTAAACGACTATTATGTGAAAATGGAGGGAGTAATATTTGGTCTGTTGTGATGATGACTAGACTCGTAAATTACTTTTATTTGTTTTTTTGTCTATATATGGTAACACTTGGGTAAACAAACGTTGGGGCAGCATTTAACTGGTCACCACTTATACATTAATAACAGGTCAAAGACTTGTGGTTGTCATTTATTTGAATATCTTGTGAATGTAATTGATTCTGGCAGTCTCTAAATAAGTGGGAATTTTTTTTTGTATATACAATTAATTCCAGTTTTAAACATCATGTAGTGGAATTATGTATCAGCAGTAGTGTATTATAGAGTGAAAGAGAGCTGCATTAACAACTTCAGAGTAATTGCTGTGTAATACTTGCTAGTTCAATACGCCAATTTCTGCTAACTTATATGCCGGTATTTGTTGCAACATCATCTGACATTGTTCATGTGTCAAGAGTCGCATGTTGATTTGAAGACTCAAGAAATTAAAAGTAAGGATGATAAAATCTTTGAGAAGGAAAAGATCATTATGGAGAAGTCAGATACGATAGCATCACTGCGCAGCGAGATAGCTTCTGTCCAAGTAGGAAACTATAGTATTTAAAATGATTTGTGTCTGTGTTCGGTAGCTATACCAGAAGCAGTTTTTTGCTTATTTTCAAACAAGTTTCTATTGTTCACTAGAAAAAAGGAACCTCTGATGTTGAAGAGCAGCTAGCGAAAGCCCATGAACGATCCGCTGAGCTAGAGAAACAGGTCAGTTTAAGTAAAACAAAGTTTTTGCTTGTAGATATTACTAAATATGGTACATAATATATATATTTTTGAAGGTGGAGAACCTTAAAAAGGAAACGGAGCTGAGGACCATGGAAAAGGTTGAATTAGAGTCTCGGATATCAGAAGCTGAGAAGAAAGTCCTTGAATTGAGTTTGAAAGTCAAGAGTGTAGGTTCCTTTTAACTTGATGGTGAAATGAAGTCATTAATTGTTAATGCTGAGATTTTGACCATTTACTTCCTTTTGGACTTAAATATTATTGCACATAACCGGAAATTAAATAACTTACAATCAATTTTAGTTCTTGTGCCCAAGTTTTATTATTGGTTCATTTTGCAGCTGCAAAAGAATATCGATGAAGAAAAGGTCAAGATTAAAAAAACTGAACGTGCCCTTCAAGTTGCCGAAGTATGTTGGTAGTTGGTACACGGGTCTTGAATTTCTTATATACTTAATAAATATGTTCTAGTAATCATCAAATTTAGTATTACAAATTTTTAACTGCCTCTTAACTGGAGACTATTATATAGGAGGAACTGATGAAAGCAAAATTTGAGGCCACTTCGAAAATTAAGGAGCTCACAGAGGTACCAACATGGATTGTTATTTTCCTTACTTGTACTTGGTACTTTCATAGGTCAGTACTAACAATCTCGAGGGTAGTATATGGCGCGTCTTGTCATATTCTATTTGCAAGTTATGTAAAAGGTTGATTGTAATGTTTTACAAGTAAATGTTTGTCAATTCTTGTGGTCACAACTACTGACATACATTCAACTTCACCAAAGCTTGAGTATGTTTGGTTTTCTTGGAGCAATTATTAACTTATCAATGATATCTTTAGTATGGAGAGCTGATGTTGGATTAGCTTGCCCAAATTCGTAATATCAATGCAAAATGACTCATAGCAAAAGCAATGGTCTATATATCTTTCTAGATTAGTGAGTAAAATGGAATTTTATTTTATTTTATTTTCAGTGGTTATTACCATATTAGGAATATAGTCCAGTAAATTTTGTACTTACATTTTACGGGCTTATCAGGCGTTAATTTCTTCTTAGCAAGTAAGAGAACCTCTTTGACTACCTCTTCTGAATATATAGCCTTTATCTATGGATTAGTCTGTCAGTACAGTCATGTACAATATCCATATCTTCATCATCCCTTAAAAAAATTAGTTGTATTCCCTGCACATTTAGTAGATTCGCCTTGAAAGTTGAAACTGAATACAGATACAATGTGTTTATGAATTCTTAAGCATGGTTGTAATTGATTGGCTAGGGATCCCCAGAAAATTTTTATTTTATTTTATTTTAATGTTTAAAGTTGTTTGTAACAATTTTACCTGATCTTTATACTCAGGTTCACGGTGCATGGCTACCACCTTGGCTTGCAGTTCATGTATTCAGTTGTCAGGTAACACATATTACAGAAGTGTCATATTACTGTTCTCTTTTCAGTTTTGACCTTACTGCTAATCTGCAGTCATATGTGGAGACACAATGGAATATGCATGGAAAACCTGCTATGCAATCATTGATTGAAAAGGTACTACTGTTTGCCCACTCGTTTCGTGTGCAAACACAGTTTCTGTTTTCATGAGGTGTCTCTTGCATGCTACTAGCAAGGGCTGTGTTTCTTTGACTCTTGGTGTGCTTAATATTTACCAATGCCAGACAACAATATTGTTCTACTAAAAGGGTTTTATTTGTTTTGATATATATTGACTTCTGTATTCACTAAACATGCATTTCACTTTTGTGCGCAGGGGAAAGTAAAAAGGGGTCA
The DNA here is from genome assembly GCA_028671895.1 of Oenanthe sinensis. Classification (NCBI taxonomy): domain Eukaryota; kingdom Viridiplantae; phylum Streptophyta; class Magnoliopsida; order Apiales; family Apiaceae; genus Oenanthe; species Oenanthe sinensis. Next base: position 1,187,906 of record CM053814.1, on the reverse strand, counting down.
GGTTGAGAAATGGGCTGAACCCCATGTGGAAACTATGAAAACTGTAAGGCACTTTTGCATGTTTTGTTCTCGTCATATAGTTCAACATTGTTTCCGGTTTCACATGATAAATTTGTCTGCATTAAAATATAAAACAGCTCGATTTCTTTTCATTTAACACTACTTTAGTATACATGATTTCTACTAGTTTAGCAACATGGAATTCTTATAGCATGTCTTGTATGATCTGAGATTTGCAGTCAGTTATAGGGTAGATATTTAAGATGACATTTGAAGACATACAGATTAATTAAATGGTAACTATATATAGAAGATCGAAAACAATCAAACTGATGGGAGCAGGGAATCTAAATTGCATCCTAATCAGTCAAGTTTGAACTGTAAATGGTAAAAATGTCATTGATGATGAGATAGAGACTTTAAACAGATGTGCATTTGTCTGACTAGAGTTTTATTGTTTATTTTTTCTGTCTTGTGAATCATAGAAATGGATTCCGTCTATCAAGGAAAAATGGTTTGTCGTGAAAACTACTGCTGAACCACATGTACAGTCATTCACCACGAAGTTTATCGAGGTTTATGAAACATCCAAGACTGCTGTAACCCCGCATGTTATTAAAACTTACGGAGTTGTGGATTCATATTATCAGGTATAAACATATATTATATTATGTTAAGTTAATTTATGTAGTTGGTTGGACGTTCTTTCCAGTTACGCACTAAATTTTATTCAAATTAATTACAGGAAGTCAAGAAAGTAAGCAAGCCACACGTTGACCGGGTTGCCAGCGTAGCGAAGCCGCATGTTGATAAAGTAAACGGTATTTTGGAGCCATACACGAAGGAGGCATTTCTCGCCTATAGAAAATTTCTTGAATCTGCTACTGTGTATCATCAGCAGGTACAACATATTAAATTGGCTTTCTCTCGGTTTATAAATATGATTGCATCTTCACTTTTTAGTTTAAGGTTGTGTCACTAATTTTCGGGTGAGGTGAGAGATAATAGAAATAAGGTATCCAGTTGATGACTATGAGAAGGCACTATAATATTTTTGAGCCCTTTTAGAAGTCTGCTGTCCTGATTTTCACAGCAGCAGTACCCCAATTCGCAGCATGCTCGTTTGTTAAGCTCTCCAATATTCTCCCAGAGACTTGTTGGTTCGTGGTTTTACTTCGAACTGTAGATTCAGGTAGATCTAGGTATTAACTAGCAAAGCCAAGATATTAGTGGTTCATTTCTGGAGTCAGCGGCAAATTGCAAAAGCCGTCCTTTTAGTAAGATGAAAAATGGTTAATTCAAGTAAGTTTAACATCTAGCTTTTACTATTATCAAAACCAACTCTACCCCATACTGATATTTTGAATATAAAGTATGTGATCAGAGTATAACTATCAAACAACTTGGCAGGCTACGATTTTGTTCAAAGTTTATCATCGCACTGCTGCACTGTGCTACAAATGGACTCTTTTTGTAACTAATAAAAATAGATATGATGCAGATTTTTTAATGTAGAGGTATTCTGTTAATTTTAGGGTCTATTAAATTTGCCAGGTTCTTATGCTAGTTGATATGTTCAATGTTCTTGAATTTTTGCTTAATTTCTCATTCAAGGTTCAAGACACTGTGCAAGAATCTCTGAGAAAGCATGAACTGACAAGAGCTATAGCAACTAAAGAGTTGGTGTGGTTTGCGGTATGTATCTTTAGAATGTTGTCGGGATCTTATTTGTTCTCTCATTTTCCTTCAGTTAATTCTTTTTTGCTTCTTTTATTATTCATCCAACTAAACTGTTTTTACCTTTCAGGCCTCGGCATTGTTGGCTCTACCGGTCATCATTTTACTTAGAATTTGTTCAGTGATCTTCAGGTCAGTGTAGCTATCTTTAACCCCCCCCCCCCCCCCCCCCTCTCTAGGAAGTTTGCTAGATCACGATCACTTACTTCTCCTTATAAGTTGGTCTTTTGTACTAAAAAAGAGATTCCACAATTGCATGGTTAAAAAAGGTTATAAATTTCCATGCTACTTTTATGTTTGTTCTTGGTTGGTTTATCAAAAAAGAAAGGCTGGGGGAAAGTAGTCGATAAAAAGGGACTGCTGTGCTCCACAACTTTTCTTTTTGCATACACACACATATTTATATTCACAAAGCCACCTACTCCTTGAGTAACATCTTGTTAGACATGGCTCTAATATTCATGCTCTTTTTCTCTTGTCTATTGTACCGAATTGCAGTAAAAAACCACAGAAACCCAATCGAAATGCTAATCCAGGCCAGTCGCGTCGAAAGGCTAAACGTGGACATTCGGAAAAGTAGTACCATAGAGCTTGATACTTTTAACATGCATATTTGAGGTATGTGTGTATTGATTTGTTTTTGTATTAGTGTCTCCTCTCGTTTTTGCAAAATGATGTATTTGGCCTGATCATTTGACTTTTTCTTTCAACTAAATGATCATACCCATTTTCATAGTCCTGTATTTGTTTGCATAAACTATTTTAGTTTGAAAATATTTTCCTATCTAAAAGAATAGTTGTGTGTAGTGTTTAAAAATAGTGGACATTGGTGACCATCTTAATTGTAGTGGGCAATTGTGGTTTGGCTGTTGTAGATTGTCGAGAGGGTACTGGTAGCATGCCCGTGTTCTTGTCTAACTTGAACTCGGCTGATTTTCTTACTTTGTTGTAGGTGTGGTCAACACTCGTCACATTGGTAATTGGCTGTTTATTCTGTCAATTTGTTTCTTAAATCTGGTCTGCTGCTTCTGATGATATGAGTCATCTCTATCCTCCTAACACCTCTTCCAGTGACAGTTTTGAACACCGATAATATGTATGTATTTATGTATGTATCATGGTTATTTATAGTAGATGTAATTTCTCAGTTTGCTCTTTAAAGTTTTTTTTTTCCTTCAAGTTTACAGAAAGAACAGCTTCTAGTTTATAGGATATTGAGCCTGGAGATGTATTTTTTTTTTTTAATTTGCAGAATGGAACATCTTCTAGTTTATATAATATTGTGCCTGGGGATATTTTTTTTTGCAATGTCTCTAGCCTTTCAATTCATAGACTGCCATTTGTTTCTGTTCTGTTCCTTTACACAAGGCTGCTGCCTGCTGGTAAGTGTGTGTATATCTTCTTAATGGAGAAACAGAAGACATCTCGTGACTCACATAAATAAGCCATACGTCCTTGGCAATTACAACAATTACAACATGTGATTAAGTAAATCACATTGATACCCATCGAGCATTCGAGCCATAATCATAATATGAGGGAACTTTATTTTTGTAAATGCTCCTTCATCCTCCTTTTTATACTTTTTTTAATCACGACATTCTATGCTTATTTAAGGTGTATAAAAAAGATGTTAAATGTTATTTTTGAATTTTATTTTTTAAATAAAAGTTTATAGTTTACATTTTTATTCAAAAATAAATAGAGAAATGTATCTTTTTTAATAGATGTATAAAAAAAATTATGTTTTTGAATACCACCATATTCTAATAAGTTATTTATAATCCATATTTGCATTCTAGTTAAAAATATTATAAAATGCTCTAAAATTTTCAAAATCAAAATTAAATGTCATTACATTGTAAAAAACATTTAAAATTTTAGTTATATACAATTGAATTTTAATTAATTTTTTAAATTCCAAAAAAAAAACTATACACAATCAACTCCATTAATTTAATTAAAAATTTAAATTACAGTAAAATTGTGGGTATTTATATTTAAATTACAATAAAAAAAATTTAGTATAAATATTTTTATAATTGTATATAATTTTCTATAATTATAATAACACAATCGTACATCATGATTGTACGAAAATCATGAGTTAGAATCAGAAACATTAATGTCAAATTTAAATTTATTGAACAAAACTTTGACCGTCATGAATACGTCCTCAGATAAAAGTAAGATTTTTTGACTTTAAAGTTTAAACCTACTGAACCGGCTTTTTTAGGCTTTAGCTCCAAGGTCCCTCCGGTCGAACCCAGCCTTGTTCGAACTGAGCCGCTCGTGTCATCTTGGATCTAACCCAATTACAACAATATTTTTATTTTTATTATAAATAAATTGGTCCATTTTTAGAGTAGAAGCTAACTAAACACTATCTACCTAAATTTTGAAGCCCTAATTTCCCAAACGCGATCACATCTCCAATTCAAATCTTGTCATATAAAGCTTGTCTTTTTGGTGAGATTTCATTTTCATTTTCACCTATTTCATTTAATTATCTACAATCTTCTAATTTTATTGTTTTTACGTTTTTTTTCCATTTATATTTGTTATATTGATTTTGTGTTTATATACAGATTTGATCTTGTAATGTTGATTGAATTTACTCATTTTTGACCCCCTGCAAATCCCTAATTTGGGGATCGATTTATTGAATGGACAAGAATAATAGTAATAAGAGTCGTACGGATATGCTGGCAGCTGGTCGAAAGAAGGTACCTTTTCGATTCTTTTGAATTTATCGATTCTTCGTAGTTTTCGATTTTTAATTTAACTGAGCTGAAATAAATTTGTATGTGTATAAGAGATTAGCTCATTTTATTTACGAGATGCAGTGAAGTAAGAAATAGCATCGTTGCATTTGAAGTACTAATGTAAATCTGAATTGAATTAATTGTAATAGAAGATGGTGATTTTTTTTGTTGTTGTTTATATATAATCATGTTATGTATTAGTTTGTAAATTCGAGACTGTGTTTGGCGGTTTATTGCCTGATATAATGTAGCGTTCGGGAAAATTGAAGTTTAAATCTTTTCGGAATTTAGTAAATCTCTTCACTGACTGTGCTTACTAATCTAATCTCTATTGGTAACCCTTCGTTTGACTGAAATTCCAGCTAATTTTTAGTTTTGAATTGGTTTGAGATTTGGTTGAGAAAGACATGTGATAAGTTCGAAAATTAATAGAGAAGAAGTTTATACATATAGTATGCTAATGATGAACCTATAAAGTTCCACATTATTGGAATATCATGATGTAAAAAGTAGAAGACATTTATTTAAAGTTTAGATTGTGTTTTCATTACCAGCTTCAGCAATATCGGAAGAAAAAGGATGGGAAGGGGAACAAAAAAGGTGGTAAATCTGAACAAGACGCAAAAACTGATGCGGCAGTGGCTGATGCCAAACCACTGGTTTCTGGAGGTGAAGTATCTGCATCCAATAATCTTGCTGATGTGAGACCACCGGTTTCTGGAGATGAAGGATCTGGATCTGATTATGCAAGAGAGCTTGTTAATACTCCATATTTGCATTCTACGGAGAATTCTGTGGCCGCTGATATTGGTCAGTTAACTTCTGGATCATTGCCAGTGCCTGTTCTTTCAGAAGCGGGTGAAGTTAAAGCATCATTGCCGGAAGTTGTTAAGCTTCAACCGGATGTTGCAGAAGCTGATGAAGTGGGTCAGAACTCAAATGTTTGTAATGAGGACGGAGATTCTTCAGTTCAAAATAAAGCTGGATCTAGCTCTGACATAGATACTGATACAGTCAACAAATCATCTTCAGAAATTCCGGAAATGGTCGGTTCTGAAGAAAAGCCCCACCATGTTAGTGTGTCTACACCTGTTGATTTCTTTGCCCCATCTGATTTGGTTAATGATGGTGGAAAAGGTGATGAAGTGAAGCCTACACATGGGGTAGATCAGGTACCAGATATAGGTTGTGCCCACATTCTCTTTACATATATATAATATATATATGTTTTTTATAGCCCTGATTTCTGCCTCCATCCCTTTCCCTAAAACATATTCATAGAAGTGCAAATTGTTAATGAACTGCATTGTTTTTCTTGGTTAATGTTTAGTTACATACATAATTGAAATCTAATTAATTGATTGGTAGGGGCAATGCAGGAGGCTGAGCATGCAAGTTCGGAAAAGATTGATAGAAGCAGGGCGGTGGAATTTAAGGGAGATGTGTCTGTTGCTATATCAGGGCCTGATGTTTCCAGCTACCTGCGCAACGTAAGTGATTTTTCTGCATCTGATGATTCCGTCATTGAGATTAAAGAACAGAAGGATGATGAGCAATCAGACTCTTGTAACCCCTCGACTCGTGAAGTTGATGGCGAAGATGTAACTGCTGAAGTAATGACAGAAAATATGATGGTGGGTCCTTTAAATGGAGAAAATTCTGAAGCATCGATGTCGTGGTGCATGGGCTCAGATGATGATTATGCCTGTAGAATGATTTCTTGGGCAGATGGAAGCTTGGTAAGCCTCTCGCAGCTTGCCAGGGTGGTACACCGGCTTGATGAAGGCGAGTTCAGTTTTCTGCTGGCAGCACGAGAACAGGCTAGTAAAGATATTACTGGTTTTAGTGTTCAGGGGTCTGGGTTTTCAGATGTTTTAGAGCCACTTAAGGAGCAATTGTATCTCACCAGTTTTGCAAAAGATATGTATCAGATAATACATGGGGATATTGATCATGAACATTATCAGTTGGTCAATGAATATTCTGTGGCCACTGCATCACTCGATGAAGCTCGGGCAAAGAATGTAAGCCTTTTGCTTGAGCTCCAAAATTGTTTATCAGAATTTCAATTAGCCGATTCTGAGAGGGGAGACCTCCAAAAGGAGTTGGGGTTTGTGAAGGCAGAGTTTGTGGAATTATCTACTAGATCTGATGAACTACAAGGTAAGTTGGTAATGTCGCAGAAGGAGTTCGAAAATGCATTAACAAACCTTGCTGACTGCAAGAATCTAGTGGCAGCATTGCAGATTGAGAATGAAAATATGAGCAAGAATCTGACTGCAGTGATAGAGGAGAGAAACAAAGTTGCTGAGGAGAATGCTAACTCAATTGGAAATGTTGTTTTGTTAACAAATGAGAAATTGAAGCTTGAGGAGGAGAAGGACTCCTATTTGAACGAATATAAAATAGTATCAATGGAGTTGGCTGATTACAAGGCTTTAGCAGAATCTCTTCAGCTCGAAATAGATAATTTGAAGGGCATCGTCGTTAAATTCACTGAAGAACAAGATTATTCTATCCATGAGACGGAGAAACTGTCCACAGAGTTAATAGAATACAAAGTTATTGCTGAGACCTTACAACAGGAATATTCCAGTTTAAAAGATAGTCTTGCTTTAGTAGCCGAAGAGCGGAAGGAGCTTAGTGAAGAAAAAGATATAGCTTTATATGATAGAGAAAAAGCTTCAGCAGACTTAGCATTTTGCAAAAGTTTGATGGCAGGCAAGCAGTTGGAACTTGAGGAGGCTATCAATAAGCTAAAAGAAGCAGCTTTGCATCTCGAACAACTCACAGAAGAAAATTTGTTGCTCACTAGTACCATGGACATATATAAAGCTAAGATAAAAGAATATGAAATGAAGAAATCGTCTCAATCTGGTGAAGATCAAGTGGTATATCCCATGACTCCTCACACGGAACAGGCTAGTTTAGATGGCAGTGATGATTCCAAAATAATTTTAAGTTCGATTCCTGTGCAGGAGAGATCCTTGTCTGATGATAGCAATGCAAAATGTTCACCTTTGGCCGAGCTTAAATTGGACGTGTATGATGACTCTTATGGGTTTGTATCTCTCAGGGGACATTTGGTGCAAGCAGGCAAAGTGCTTCTGAAGCTTGAGAAAGCTATTGAAGAGATGCATTCTCAATTAGATTCTTTGAGAAGGTCCAATAATAAGGGGGGTGCACCTGCTGTATCTAAATTGATTCAAGCCTTTGAATCAAAGTCTCAGACTGATGATCATGAAGCAGAGGGTGTTCTATTAGCTGAAGAAGAGTCACATACTGATCTATACATGTTGACTAAAGAACAAACAGGATATCTTCGAATCATGTTAAATGAAATAAGTGTGGTTGCTGAGAATACCGGTGAATTGTTCAAGGTGGAGAAAAAAGGGAAGGCAGTTGCAGACTCTGCATTCAAGGAGCTCAAAGTTCACTACGATGCTTTGCAGGGAGAGAGTGATGAACTGGGAGAAGCAAAGATTGAACTTTTGGTTCTTCATGAACTAATGAGACAGTATGTGTGCACCGCTGAAGCAACGAAAGATGAACTCTTACTTTTCTGTGACACCTTAAAGCAGCAGAACATTATTGCTATAGCAGAGAACAATGAGGTTGGGAACAGGCTGAGTGCCTACGAATCAAGAATCAATGACATGTTGGGCCAGTTGGATGAACTACACCAGAAGTCGCATGAGACGAATTCTTCTTATTGTTTACAGATGGAGATGCTGCACAAGGAAGTGTCCGAGAAGACCTTAATACTAGAGCAAAATTGGAGTTCTGTTGTTTCTTGGCTTCTTAATGCAGTTGAAAAGCTGAATACGCATATTGAGGCTAGTCCCTCAAACAACTCGACTGACACCAATGACGAAAATGACATAGGTAGTCGTGTTTTTGCTTCATTTGAAGGGGCTGCAAGAGTGATAGATAATCTCAAGGAAAAACTTGACGGTGCTCGTTCAGACTATGATTTGACATGCAGTTCTTTTAGGGATTTAACTGAGAAATTTAATAATTTGCATGGACAGCATGAGTTAGCAAATGTTTTATTGCATAGGATCTATGCTAGCCTAGGGGAACTTGTCAGTGATTCATCAGGATATGTAGAAGAAGGTGAGGCTGGCTTTGAGATTGAAAAACTGGTAGATCCTCTAAATTCAGTCATTGAACAATTGAGGAAGCTACTGGAAGAAAGATTGTTACTGAAATCTCTGATCAATGAAATCAATTCTGATTTGATTGATAAAACAAACAAGGTTGAGGAGCTCAATAAAAGATGCTTTGATGGCGATGCTATCATGAAGCTGGTTGAACAGGTTGAAGATATGGTTAATCTGAAAGGTCTCGAGATCAACATGGATGAGCCTGCGTCATTTATAGAGTCTTTTACCTATTTACTTGTTCAGAGATACAAAGAAGCAAATGACATTGCTATCTCATGTAAAGAAAATTTGGGGTTTTCAGAAATGAAATTCAGTGAACTGCATGCACAAGTAGATCAAATTATATTCTCGTTTGTTCATTGTGATAACGAAAGTGTAATCTACAAGGAAAGTTTGAAGAATGCGATGGAAGATTTGGTTGTGTTGCACTCTCAGATACTTGAGAAGGTAACTGAACTTGAACAATCAGAGCAGAGGGTATCTTCTCTCAGAGAGAAGCTCAGCATTGCTGTTGCTAAAGGGAAGGGATTGATAGTTCAGCGTGACGGTCTCAAGCATTCGCTTGCAGAGAAATCTGGTGAATTGGAAAGATGCTTACATGAGCTGCAACTGAAAGATGCTCAGCTTCTTGAAGTGGAAACAAAACTTAAGACGTACTCAGAGGCGGGTGAGCGTGTGGAAGCTCTGGAGTCTGAACTCTCCTACATTCGGAATTCAGCTACTGCATTAAGAGAATCCTTTCTTCTAAAAGATTCTGTACTTCACAGAATAGAAGAGATTCTGGAAGACTTAGAGCTGCCAGAGCACTTTCATGCTAGGGATATAATTGAAAAGATTGATTGGTTAGCAAGTGCAGTTGCTGGGAATTCATTGGTCCCGACCGATTGGGATCAGAAAAGTGGTGCAGGAGAAGGCCCACACATGGATGCCTGGAAAGAAGAGATGCCGACACACTTAAATCAAGAAAATGAATTGACAAAAAAGTATGATGATCTACAAAGTAAGTTTTATGCGCTGGCTGAACAAAATGAGATGCTTGAACAATCGCTGATGGAGCGGAATAATCTTGTTCAGCGATGGGAAGAGATCTTGGATAAGATAAATATGCCCTCCCAATTACGGTCAATGGAGCCAGAAGATAGGATTGAGTGGTTAGGAGGAGCACTTTCTGAGGCTGTTCACCGGTGTGAATCTCTACAGCAGAAGATTGATAATGTTGAAACTTTTTGTGGATCACTTTCCACTGATCTTGAGGAGTCTCGAAAGAGAACATCCAACCTTGAGGCAGCTCTTCAGTCGGTTACCAATGAAAAAGAGCACCTTTCCACAAGTTTAGAGATTCTTACTCGTGATAATAATATAGTTTCACAGAAGGCAGATGTGTTTGAAGTAGAAAAAGATAAACTGCTGAATGAAGTCGTTGTGTTACAAGATAAGTTGGAAGTGCTGCAGGTGATAGAACAGCGTGATCGCCATGTTGACAGTGAGATGAGAAGATTACGAGATATGCTCAGTGATGTACTTCAGAATTATGATTCAGGAGAACAGAATTTGGGAACTACTAGTATTGAGCATTTGGAGCAGTTACTTAAGAAGCTTGTACAGAAGTACACAGACCTTTGTGCACAGGAGGTTGTCCCAGTGGTTGCTTTTAACGAACATATATCTGGGTTAGGCAGTGCAACTCTTGGTGAAAAGACGCAGTCAGCATATGCGGAGGACCAGGAGGTAACTACCTTGAACAAACAGCTGGAAGAAGTTACGGGAGATTTGGCACGTGTTCAGGAGGACATATTTATCTCTGTGGAGAAAAATAAAACTCTGATTCATGAGCTTGAAAAACTAGAAGCAGAAAGAGTAGAACTTCGAGAGCTTCTTAAGCAGGAGGAGCAGAAAACGGCTTCAGTTAGAGAGAAGTTGAATATGGCAGTCCGGAAAGGGAAGTCGTTGGTGCAACAACGTGACAGTATGAAGCAAACAATTGATGAGCTTACAGCTGACACAGAGCACCTAAGATCCGAGCTTAGTACTCGGGAAGCTGCTCTTTCAGATTATGAGCATAAAATTATGAACTATCGAGAGATGATAGAAGGTGCGGAGTCTAAGAGTATGATCTTGGAAAATCAGTTGGCTGAGACTGAGCACAGTCGGCAGGATATAAAACATACTCTCAGCGCAATTTGCAGTGCCTTGGATGAAATTGATATCGACTCGGGGCATAATGCTGTTGATCCAGTTAATAAGATTGTACAGATTGGTAAAATATGTCATGGCTTACAGGCAGCTACCACTTCCTCTGAGCATGAAGCAAACAAATCCAAACGAGCTGCTGAGCTGCTTCTTGCTGAACTGGATGAGGTTCAAGAAAGAAATGACGGCCTTCAAGAAGAGTTATCAAAAGTTACCAATGAAGTTTCTAAACTGACTATGGAGAAAAATCTAGCTGAAGCTGCTAAGCACGACACTCTTCTGCAAGTTGAAAACCTAAATGCTCTCCTCTTGGAGAAGAGAAATAACCAGATTTCTGAGTTTGCAGCATTAAAACCTTGCGTATATCAACTAAGGAGCAGCTTCTCTAATTTTATTAATTTGTTAGGCGATGCTTTCTCCAAAGACTTGGAATTGTTGCAGAACCTGGCAGCCGCTTCAAAGTCATCCCTGGAATCATCCAATATTGCTAACTTGTTTAGTCTAGGAACTGGAGGTGGTTCTTCTGGCGTTGGTCAAACTGTTTCACGGAATGAGGTAAATCATGTTTTAATACTGCTTATGTCCAAATTTACTTTTTTCCCTCTATACTTGACTTTAGTCTCTCATTAAGTTCGGGTCAATGAAGAAATATTTTCCTGATGTTCTATCCCTTGTGTGAATGACATTTGTACTCTTTTGCTCTGTTTTTGGATGGAAGAAGTATTACATAAAGCAATTGGATATTACATGTAACAACACATAACATCTGAAAGGAACGTTTGTAAGCAAGGATGTGGGGTCAGTATTTCCAGTAGGGGTATTTTTATTCACATCTTATTGGGGGCATTCATAGTTCTAAAAACTATTCAATTAGAATGGAATAAATTTAAGTACTTTGAACTCATTACTAAGATACTTGTAGAAAAAAAGCTTTGATTGTCTGTGATGGAAGGCCGGTGGCCTAATAATTGAACATCCTTGTAAGTAGAAACTGTTCCTTCAGTTGAAGAAAGTTGTAGTTACAACAATAATGTTTTATTAAACCTGAATATATTGCAATTTGATATACAACGTACAACCTTTCGTGATCTTTCCTTTATTACATTCGAATTATTTAAAAATATGATATAAACATGTATTGTTTCAACATGACTGTAGGCAAGTTACCGAAGGTACATGAGGCCCATTTTCTTCCTGAGGCTCACACACACGCACACACTCAAACACATGTTTAATCTGTATGAGATATAATAGCCTAGTGAGACACTAAATTAATTCTCTTCCTGCCCCCATCTTAAGGTGCCTTTTGTCCACGAGGAATTTCTTTCTGCCAGTTCTGTCGCAGAGAGGAAGCAAGATCAATTTAGTAACAATACCCAGAGCGAAATTTGTGAATTTATCCAATGCAACCTGCAAGAGCTTATGGTAGAGATTAGTGGTGTTAAAGCGAAACTATACAACCACTCATCTTTACTACATGAAGAAGCTAAAATTCTATTAGAAACAGTGGGAAGTATTCACAAAGAATTGACTTCTCAGTATGAATTATGTGAATCAACCAAGAGAGATATGTTTCGCTTAGAGTCCATTGAGAAAGAGAAAAATTCGGAAATTATGTTATTACACAGGGATATTTCGATGCTCTATGAGGCCTGCAAGGATTCAGCTGCAGAATTAAGAAATTGGAACGCCCAGAAGGTTGGGAAGGATTTGGTTCTTCAAGGCCAAGGATTCAACTATGACTCAACAGAAGCTGTTACCAAAGGAGGTCTTTCTGGACAGACTATCTCAACATCTGTTAGCACAATGGCAGACGAATTATTATTGGCTGTTAAGGAAATTGTCACTGCTCAAAATAAAAATGTAGAGCTCAGTCAAATTGAATTGAAGGCTGAGATCACAAATCTGCAAACAGAACTCCAGGAGAAGAACATTCAAAAAGACAAAATTTGTTTTGAACTGGTCAATCAGATCAAAGAAGCTGAATCTACTGCAATGCGTTACTCGCAAGAGCTTCGGTCTGCCAATGACCGTATACATGATTTAGAGAGAAGGATGGATGTATTGGAGAGGGACCGTAGCTCGTTACAGAAGACACTGGAGGAGGAGCATAACAGGTTTCAGCAGAAAGTAAAGGAACTAAAAGATCGGGAAGCTGCCAGTATTGACATGCAAGAGAGAATCAGATCACTGACAGATGTCGCAGCTGCAAAGGAACAAGGTCAGTTGAGTCAACTTTTGATTTTACCTTCACTTGCATGTTTGATATAAGTGGATTTGGATTATGCAAGGTTTAATGTTAACTCAATATTTCCTCATTGCAGAAGCTGAAGCTATAATGCAAGCACTTGATGAGGAGGAGGCTCAGATGGAAGTCCTGAAAAACAAGAATGAGGAATTGGAAACTGTTCTAAATCAAAAGAGTTTAGACTTGGTGAATGCTGAAGCTTCTCTTGGAAAGACTTCGAAAAAGCTTTCTACAACTGTGCGCAAATTTGATGAACTTCATCATCTGTCACAAAACCTCCTTTCCGAGATTGAAAAGCTTCAATCTCAGTTGCATGATCGGGATTCTGAGGTCTCTTTTCTAAGGCAAGAGGTCACACGATGTACTAATGATGCTATAGCTGCATCACAGATGAGCAAAAATAGAAACTCGAGTGAAATGCAAGACTTGTTATCATGGCTAGATTCAGTTGTTTCTCAGGTGCTGGTGCACAATAGACACTCTGATGATAAGGAAAGAAATCAGGATCATGAATGTAGAGAGAGACTTCAGAAGCAGATCATGGCAATCATAACTGACTTGGAGGATCAACGAGCTATGGTACAAAGTAAAGATGACTTGTTGCGCTTGGAAAGGAATAGAGTAGAAGATCTGATGCGTAAAGGGGAATCTCTTGAGAAGGTTTTGCAGGAAAAGGAATCTGAATTAACTATTATTCGAGATGTGGAAAATTCTGGACAGGAAACAAATATGTCTTCTGAAACAATAGAAGCTGAATCTGTGGTAAGTTTTAACTCTTACAAGCTTTACTTTGTTGTGTTAAGACATAGTGTCAATTTGATTGATCTTTTCACCATTGCTATGCAGGATTATTTCATTAATTTATACTGTGATTTTAGCACATTATTACTTGTTCTAGGTCTGTTGTATTGTAAACAGTTATTTTGATAAAAGAAAAAATGCTTGATAAGTTGTCAAGAGATATGATCAGAGAGATCATAAAAGTAACGGATTCAACATGTTACTGTGGGTGGAGGTGGAGGGGTGTATTTCCAAACATTATTTTTTCATTGTCATACTGACATATTAATTAGGTTGAAATTCTCTTCAACTAGCAAATTTATGAAATAAATAATTTATCGAGTCAGCAAACCATTGGATACAAGTGTTGGAAGAATATCCATTGTTTTCTTTAAAGTTGATGTTCTTTTTGAGGACAACATAGGGGTTCTTTCTATATAATAGTGTATTTTATCTTTGGGTTATATATCACTATCAAGAGTATGCATACTTAATACTTATTGTGTCAAAATGCAGACAAACAAATGGCCAGTACCTGGGTCCTCAAGTGTTTCCCAAGTTCGTAGCTTGCGCAAAAGCAATAATGACCAAGTTGCAATCTCTGTAGATATGGAGCCTGGTAGTAGTCGTGAGTTAGAGAATGAGGATGATGATAAAGGTAATTTTTTATTCACTTATTTCTCTTTATGTTTTCATAAATATTTTGAAATCTCATGTCCCTCTTGTGAATCTTTAACTTTTATATGAATAACATAAGATATATTGAGCCATTTTTTGTTGTTCTTTTTACTCAGCTCATGGATTTAAGTCCCTCACTACATCTAAGGTTGTCCCGAGATTTACAAGACCTGTGACTGATTTGGTTGATGGCTTATGGTAACGTTTAGTAGTTTATTTACTAATTATTTCCGAAGATACTTGTAAGTTCTGACACTGCTTATATCAACCAAATGCTAGGGTTTCTTGTGACCGGGCATTAATGCGGCAGCCTGCTCTACGTCTAGGTGTTATCATATACTGGTTCATATTGCATGCTCTTGTTGCAACGTTTGCAGTTTGAGAAGCAATGGATGTGCTTCTTTCAACTTTTTCAACTTAGGAGTAAGCCACCTGGTAAGTCTCACCCTCCCACCCCTCAAAATCCTTGTACATGGTTATGGGCATTACAATTGCATGGTATACTATCATGTTTACCCCTTTTTTTACCGCAAGTCTTTCCAGCTTCATTTATACTAGTCTACATAATTAATGCTATATATTTTTTTCTTCATACCCCTTTTATATTTATTTGTTTGGTTAGGCTTCATTCACCTTCTATTATGAGGTGCACTATTGTAATTAGCTTGAGCTAGTAGTTTATTGTAAATTAAGTTGAAACAGAAGTTATACCTAGATGGTACAATTATCATAATATTACAATTAGTCTCAAGGATAACACACAAGGGAAAGGGTACCTAAATGTTCTGATTTTTTGGTCATAAAATTGTATCCCTGCTTGGTGGATGACGGTCCACAAGTAATTTTGGATGAGGGCTGCAGTGGAAGGTAGTGCTAAGTGCTAACACAAATGGAGCCCTGACTTTACTCAAGATTTTGTGTTGGTATAGGGCCTTGGGCTTCTGTTCTTCAGCCTACCTTCTCACATCGTATGTGTTTGTTTTTGTAGGTTAGACATGTATTCCCATAATAGTAGACATGTATGAACAAACCCATCACAATTTTATTTCTTAGGTTTCTGTCCTGTGGTTACACTACTAGTTTCTCTTAAATCTTTCCAGTGGCTCCTAATTCTTACTTCCTACATATGTTCTTCTATTTTGAACACAACATAGAGTTTAAAATATATTTTGTGCCTTTTCTAGAAATATTTTTGTTTTTGCAAATTTTGTAACGTATAGTATAGTAGCAAAGCTTTAGTTACAAACCATATATCATTCTGTTTCTTAGTTACGATTATTTATCTATTTTGTTCTGCAGATGCGATGACGACATTGTGTCGTGGGATGGGGCTTTAATGTATTCGAAGTATATCTATGTGACTATGTTGTTCTCACTGTTGGAAGGTATTTCATTTATACATATTAGATCAACCAGGTCATTGTGGTTCCCTTTTTTTAGTGTTCCCGTGTAGCCTGGTTGCACTATATAAGCAAAACATTTTATATAGGCAGCAAAGATTGAAAATATTCTAGGTTAAGCATTTTTTTGCCATTACAGATCTTTCGTGGGTAGATGTTTTGTTGTACTTGGAAGAATGTAGTGTTGATACAGTTTTGTAGTTTGCCTATACACAAGTTTGACTCCGGAAATATAGTTAATATACTATGCAATTATGTGCACTGCAGCTATTATGCAATTGAGGCTTGGCCGTTAATTTTGATATTTAATTTGTGTTTCTACGTGATTATAAAAATGTAACCAAGTATTAACCACAAATTATAGTTTTTCGAAAAAAGTGCCATCTGTGCTATGAAATAAACAACAGTTTGCACTTGTGGTGTTGAATAAAAAAGAGGTTATGATTAAATTTAATCGAACGAAAGATAATACTGTTATTGTTTATACTGTTATTGTTTATACGTTAGATTTGATTCTTACTGTTGAGAGATGGGAAATCAAACTGATAGTTCAGTGATCATTGACTATTTGAGAATATTGCTGTGCAGCTAGTAAAAGAAAACAATTAAGAGTCGAAAAGCTTACAGTCTCCATTAATCAGAAAATTCCAGTGAACTCTTTTGTTCATTTTGTGAGCAATTTCTGGTACATTGGGCGCTATTGTAAAGTTTCTAATTGCTATCCGGTTTGAATTCACAAAATCAGTTGACAAATAGCCTTTGACGCTTATTTACTTACTTTCTTTTAGGTTACAAGTTCAAATTTGTAAAATCTGAATAGAACCTTGGATGAATGGATAATGTGCTATACACTTGCAATGAATGTAGCAAATTCTCCCCAAATAAAAATCGAGGCAAGCTTTGAGCTGCGCCCTCTCTAAAAATGTAGCAAATTCTTCTCTAGGGTCAAAGTTGTTAACTTTCATCAGTAATCCGTTCCATGTTGCAATCATTAAACAATTCAGTTCCGTCGATAAATGTATAGTCTTGTAGTTGGTTGTTCATGTACTTTCTTTTGTTTTGTTTTGGTTGGTCAGAAATTATTGATATCTCACCAACACTCCAACAGATTATTTACGGGGTGGGTAACAACTACATTATAGTTTCAGCCTACCCCACCCACCTAAAGCCTGGCAAGTAATAACACCTCAAAATATATTTACTTGGGAAAAAACTCAAAACATATTTAAGAATAAGTGTTTTGTTTAGATCTAAAAAAGAAGAAGTGAACAATTGTCCACATACACACAACACAAAGACGGAGAGCTTAGCCACTCCAACAATAACCAAGAGCTTAAATAATAATGCAAAGCTAAAGATGCATTAATCTTAAATGATTTAAAGACTAACACACATAATAAAAAGTTTTTTTTAATAAAGTAAGGCATTAACTTGATCTTCAAACTCTTTCAAGTTCCCTTTAGGATTCCCCTCAAATCTCCCCAACTTAAAGTGATTTAGCTCCACATCTTTGGTCTCCCCATCAATTACAAGATCAGCCAACACCTTGCCCACCAATGGACCCATCTTAAACCCATGGCCCGAAAAACCTCCGGCAAGAACAATGTCATTTCCAAATTCTCCACCCAAGAAATCAATCACGAAATCTTCATCTGGAGTCATGGAATACAAACAGGATTGTGTCGAAACTGGACCCATGGAGTCAACTAAACCCCCAAACCTCCCATCAATCCATTCCCTCAATGCCTCCAATGCTGCAGGTGCTACAGTCCATTTCCTATCATTAGGATCGCAATTACGACCCCCATGTACCGGGATTTTCAGCAATCCCGGAAACTCAAGCGATGGCGTACCATATATATAAGGCACGCCATAGCTAGCAAACGATGGAAAGCCACTCTCAATAGTGAATTTCATCGCGTGATCATCCTTAATTTTCCAATAACACACACAAGTTTCCAAAGGTTGTATCGGAAGTATAACACCACTTACATGCTTAATCAGTTTTTGCATCCAAGGCCCAACTGTCACAACACACTTTTTACACCAAAAAGTTTCACCTCTAGCTGTACACACCAAAATGCCACCTCTCACACTATCCCTCCTTACATCAACCACTTCACTATTATCTTTAAGACAACAACCATGTTTAAAAGCAAGTGCTTGAAACATATAAACCGCCTTAGTAGGCTTAATAACCCCACCCATTTCAGTCACCAACCCAACCCAATTCTCCGGAACCACAATTCTTCCAGTAAATTCATCAAACACTTGGCGGGCATCAAGAACCCGGTGAGAAATCCCATTCTTCTCACAATTCTCAATAACAGACAACAAACTCTTGTTATCATACGGGCCCATATCAAATTGGGGCGCCTTAAAGTAAACCTTAAACCCAATTTCATCTTCCACTTCTTCCCACAGCTGAGCTGATTTTATCACCATCGACGAGTAATATTCCTCAGGGTACGTTGCTCGAAGAGTTCTTGATTCTCCATGAGACGAACCCAAGTGGTGCAAGAAATCAAATTTTTCTAACAATAATGTAGTTTGGCCACGCTTAGCTGCTTGATAAGCTGCAGCGCTGCCCATAATGCCAGCCCCGATCACAATAACATCGAATTGATCATCGGAGCCTGCCATAATATATGTAAAATCAAGTAAAGAGTGACCCAAGGGGTTGATGTAAGTATATCTAAACTTATACAGTAGTATAATAATATATGAACATGTGAATGAAAGGTCGCCATCAGCTCAGCTAAGCAGCTGTATCTTTTATGTTTGTATCTATTTTTTTCTCACTCTACTGAGTTGAGACTTTACTTATCGTGTACCAAATTCAAATTCAAATCGTTTTGAGTTTTTAAACTACAATTAAAATTTAATTATTTAAAATTTAGTTTAAATTTTTTGGATTGAATTGGATTTATTCTGAATATTAAAAATATGAAGCAATAAGATACAGTAGTTAGTACACGCAGTTTTTTTTGAATAAAATACTTGCTTTCATTAAATAAAATCATATCCAACATAAATTTAGGAGCAGTATCAATTCACTCATGTGTATCAGACGTAAAATGAGTCGCTCGTGTTAACACATGAGCTACTTCATTCGCACATCTGTGAACAAACTCAACTAGCACGTCACAACAGTGCTTAAACAAATTTATACAATCACTAACGGTAGTGTGGAAATAGCTTCTTCCCTTGCTTCCATGGCATGCATCCACAAGTAATCTTGCATCCGTTTCGTATATACATTTCGTATAGCCTATCTCTATTACCCAAGATAGAGCTTCCTTTAGACTCCAGGCCTCAGCTTCCTTTGGAAGAAATTCAGCTGCAAATTGTCATCCTCTAGCCCGCAGAAAACGACCATGTTCATCTCGAACAACACTACCCACTCCAATATGCTTTGTTTCTGCAAAAATAGCCGCATCAATATTAATTTTTACATATCCCGGTGGTGGTGAACTCCATCTCCGTGAACTTGACTGCACTACTGGGTTATGTTTATGCTTCTCCAGTCGTATAGCAAATTATAAATAATTAAATATAATAAATAATCAAACATATCATATTATACGAATCAAAATATTAAATTTTATTTATATATAATAATATTTATCTAATGTTTTATATAGTAATATAAATAAGGGTGTAAATGAGTCGGGTACTCGGGTGTCTCTTTCGAAAAAAATCCGATTCACTTTTTGTTTCAATTTATAAACAAATTAAACATGAATATGATTTAAAAAGTCCGGTTCATAAATAAACTGAATTTAACACAACATAGTTCAATTTAAAAGTTCAAAATTAAGTTTGATTATAATATTTGTGACCAAATTTATTAATACAATACTCCCTCTGTTCCTTAAAACGTTTCCTGTTTTGATTAGACACGTTTGCCAACGCACATTTTTTATTGTTAATATTTTTAATTTCGTATTAGTATTAAATATAAAAATTTCACTGTATTAAAGTATTTACAAATACGAATCAAACAAGATCACTCATAACTATATTTTATTTTATAAATTATGCATAAATTAGTAGTCAACCGCTTGTAATGAATAGTGTCAAAATTCAAAACAAGAAAAGAAAAAAGGAACGGAGGGAGTACAATTCATGAACCATATATGCTTGTGAACAATTTTAAAATAAAAAATATATATTTATAAATATTTACAATAAATAAATTAATTGTGTCTGCATTTATCTACAAATTAAATCATTAATTTTTTATTCATTCATTACGTGTTTTTATTAAGTTTATACATTATTTTATTAATACTAATTATTTTATAATATATGTGTGAAAATAAAAATAAACAACTTATTAATAAAATTAATATATAATAATAAATTTTTATGTTTATGAAAGAAAGAATGTAAGAAAATTTATTAAAAATATTCGTAAATTCTTTTTGAGAATGAATTTATGTGGCCGTTTGGGGTTTCTTAAACTTAAAATAAGTTATTTATTTCATATATTTTTATATTTTTTTAAGATAAATATTCATTTTAGAATTTTAAAACCAAATATTATTTTCAAAATAAAAAATAAATTACTTATTTTTAAAAAATTACATATATACCTGTTTTTTTAAAAAATAAGTGATGGACAAACAGGTGTAGAAGAGAAAACGTTCAAGAACATGAACTTATAACGAAATTCGTGAACTGTTGTGTGGGGGTAGAAAATGGGTTCGTGATCATGTTTGGGAACAATATTTTTGTTAATTGGTCAAATTTAAATCAAATATTTGACTCGCTTGAAATTAGGTTCTAATTTATTTTCTGAATAAATTCATTTATAACCTTATAAATAACTATTCATTTTAATAAATTTTAAAATAAGTGAAAACCAAACTCAAAATCTTAATAAAACCCAAAATCTTAATAGAACAACGGAATATAAACTCATACTGTCATCATACAGTATCATTTAAAATAATGACACTCAATTTAAACATGACCAGTCTCAAATTCAACGCATTTATATTATTTAAATATTAATCAGCCAGTCATAACTAAAATTCTTATATTATATTGATATAGTTGAAATTATTCCTAAAATTATGTACCTAAAATTCCAATTCACAAAAAATAATAAATTTAAAAATATAATCAAAATATTTGAAGTTGTCGGTCAAAAATCAAACTATCAATAAAAACAAATTGAATATTATAATTTTTATTTGTTTATAATTTTAGTACTCGGTGAACAACATTTTATCACTCAAATAAAAAAAATTCTTATTTTGCGAGATTTAGTCACAAAATTTAAATTCAATTTAGCCTTAAATTTCCATCTCAATTAATTAAAAATACACTTCCAAATTTATTATTTTTAAATAAATAAATAATTTAAATATATAAATTGGTCTCCGTTTATATAAAGGGCTCGACATAAAAAGGAGCTGCTGCCCTAATTTCCTCAATTTTTCTACAGCTGCTTCTCTAGGGTTTCAGGTTTTTCTCCTCCCTCCACTGTCTTATCTTTTCACACACACACACAACACACACACATCTAATTGATCCAGTGAGATCTATTGAATCTCTTTTAATTTGACAAAACAAAGGACTTGTACAAGATAAACTATGAATTGTTTGAAATCTTTCTTTTTAACAAGAAAAAAGTGTTAAATTATATATGATTTAGTGTGATTTATAGTGTATACAGTCATAACATGATACGTAGGGCTTCAAGATTTGAACTTTATTGTATCAGTGTTGCTAATTATGAGATTTGGATTGTGGGGTGAGATTAATTTTGTTTTTTGATAGTTTTTATGTATACTTTAGTTGAATGCGTGATGTGTTTTTGCTAGTTAAGTGTATTTATTAGTGGATGTGTGTTTGTGGCAGGTGATTGTTATAAAGATGTCTCGGGTGTATGTCGGAAATTTGGATCCGCGAGTTACTGAGCGGGAGCTTGAGGACGAGTTTCGCAAGTATGGAGTTATCCGAAGGTAAAAGGAAATATGTTGTTGAAGTGAAATTGAGGTGTTCTGTTCGGTTTTGTTTAGTTTGTTTGTTTGCATATGTGATGTGTTCGTCGTTTTTGCGTAATTGATAATAATATCATTTATCTGCAAATTGGTTAGTTATGATTTACCATAGTGCTTAAATTGATTTCAAGTTATTCAATGACTGTTGGTTATCGTGTTTTTTTTTTCAGTGTTTGGGTTGCAAGAAGGCCTCCAGGTTATGCTTTTATTGACTTTGATGATCGAAGAGATGCTGAAGATGCTATTCGTGAAATAGATGGTATGAGAAGTAGCATTCTATATCATGTCCATTCCAATAGGTTATTGGTTAGCATGTTTCTAGAACTTTGAAGTTGGCGTACTCTGTCTGCCGCTCAAGAGGAATTTTTTTCTGTAGAGCACCCTTACCTCGCTGTTTTTACTGACTCATTGTAGAATCACATGTTGGGGGTGAACTTATTTCAATATAAGGATGTACTTGCGGGTTCCTAGTCGTTAAAATTTTAAAATGTTATTGTCACTCTGTCTAGCCTTCTAATCACTAAAAATAGCTTCCTCCCCCAATTGAGAGGATTTTGGATTTCTTGCCTAATTCTGGTGATCACATACCTATACTGTTTTTTATTTCTTGTGATTGGAGCAGGTAAAAACGGCTGGAGAGTTGAGCTTTCTCATAACTCTAGGGGTGGTTCTGGCGGTGGCGGTAGCAGGGGCGGTGGCGGTGGTCGTGGAGAAGGGCGTGGTCGTTCTGGGGGTTCAGATCTGAAGTGCTATGAGTGTGGTGAAGCTGGACATTTTGCTCGTGAATGTCGAATGCGCGGGGGTACTGGCAGACGTCGTAGTCGTAGCCGCAGTCCTCCAAGATATCGGCGAAGTCCAAGCTATGGGCGAAGGTGAGTTGCATGTGAACATACCATTATTTACATTTGCATATGCATCCTGTGATTTGTAGTACACACTTCGACATGTTATATTTTTTATTGATAGAGATCTGATCTATTCTGCTCAAATATTGTTGTTTTAGAGGATGTTGGTTTACATGTAGAAATTATTGGTAGTTGTGTTTCTTGGGTTAAGTGTATACACATGGTCAACTAATCTGATTTATGCTCTTTGTATATATGAAACAGGAGTTATAGTCCTCGTGCTCGATCCCCCAGGCGTCGTAGTTTAACTCCTCGTGGTCGCAGCTTTAGCAGGTCCCCACCGTATCGTGCACGGGAGGAGGTTCCATATACAAATGGGTAAATCGTCTCACTTTAATCTCCCTATTTTTGTGGTTTTCATAGGAGGGTAGTAGATACAGTTATAAACTTCCAGCTATTTAAAGGATAACTAAATAAAAAGGATTGTGTATTTCGTTACACAAACTCCATTGCAGAAGCAATGACTCCTTATCAAGGAACACACTGGATAATTCCAGTTGTTTGCTGGTATTATTGCACTATTTTGTTCTTGATTAGTGCCACTGTCGAAGTGGATCAATAATTCGTTAAAGAAGTGGTCATGGGTATCTTGCTCAATTTTAATGATTTTGCGTAGGCTGGCTGTTGCCCTACTACAGAGGCAGCCTTCTGTCTACACTTCGTGTATCTTAAAATCACATTTAGTATTTAATTATGAGCTGGATTGCAATCTTGAGGGTTCATTCTGGATTCAAATACTAGGAGTTTATTTGTTTGATTGCAGATTAATAGGTAGGGGATTAATGTAATTTAGGATTGCCAAGTTGGGGTTGATCTGAAATTAAATAATTACTCTTGTGTTTTGGTTCCTTTTCATTAGTATTGTGTATAGTAATTCCTCATCAAAACTTGCATGTATTTGAATTTATTGTTTCTACATGTTGAATCTAAATCACCTATTGTTTACTCCCATTCCCTTGCTTATTTGTTGCTTCCTGTTATTTATGCAGGAATGGCCGTCGTCGAAGCAGGAGTTAAGTATTGTAATTTGGATACTTGAAGACAAGGTTTTTAGGTCACTTTTTACTATGATTGGACTTAAATTCAACTGTATGTTTAAGTGGGTGACGCCCTTGCTTCGACTCGTGACTTTGGTTTCATCCTTAGCTTCGACTCGTGAATTTGGTTTCATCCTTAGCTTCGACTCATGAATTTGGTTAAGTATCTTATCTTACTTCTGTGTTTAAGTATTTTAGAATCTTTTTGTCAAATATGAATGCTAAAATGTGTTTTATGTCTTTGGTGAATTTTCTGAGTATAAAATTAAGGAACATTCTTAAAAGAGCAGTGCTAAATTTTTATGCTTCTCTGTGTGGAGGTGTCTTCTCTTGTGGTTCTGCTTCATTGGTTTTGTGCTTCTACACTTCTCCGTGGTTTCATTCCTCCCTCGCCCCCTGATTTGGGATCTTCAATTCAAATGATTGTGGGTCCCAGCTGGCTACATCACTACATGCTTGTGTGATTGAAACTCTGCAGCTGTGATGTTCTTCCACTATTGTGGATTACTTATAGATTCTTTTAATTACTGTGGAGCAACTTCAAACTCTTCTGGCAGGTACCTAATCTGTTCTGCGGAAGTCTGGGTCTTGTTACCATAATCAACAGATTTAGCATCGATTACTGTAAGTTTAGGGCAC
The DNA here is from genome assembly GCA_028671895.1 of Oenanthe sinensis. Taxonomy (NCBI): domain Eukaryota; kingdom Viridiplantae; phylum Streptophyta; class Magnoliopsida; order Apiales; family Apiaceae; genus Oenanthe; species Oenanthe sinensis. The sequence continues at coordinate 1,163,347 of CM053814.1, read as the reverse complement.
TAGATTAAAAGCAAAAGTAGAATTAATATGAGGATGTGGGCCTTGCGTACTTGTGCTAATAGTATCGTGCGCAGCCTTTTTCGTTTACCTATGTGCATTAATTTCACACATGGGCGATGACAAAATGACAACAATGAAATGAATGTAACTGTTACTTGTTGAGGATCAGGGGACAGCATAGCGAACACAATCTTTCTAAATGTTGCATTTACAAGAAGCATCTTTTCTTATAATAATTATACCTCATATAGTTGTTGAAAGGAGTAGTTTATAGAAATTGTTTTATTCCATTTTGCAACAACTCCGGTTGTAGAGTAATACCAGGTATGCCATATATGTGGCTAAAAAGTTCACTGATCAACTTCCCCTTGAGTGGACTGTGATCCTCATCCATTTTTGTGTAATTCTTTTTTTGCTTTTGTTTCGTTGATACGGAAGAAGCAATTACACCAGACCATACTTTTGATATAAAAAACATGAATTGCTGTCTCAAATTTTTCTAACCTATTGGATGTGTCAAATGGATTTTCTGTTTTTGTTTACTTAGACGTGTATATTTTGAGATGCCAAATATTACACTTTTCACTAAATTTTATGAATACTTAGCTTGTGCCAATTTTTGCTTTTGTGAGGTCCTGAAATTCAACTGATTGTGATTTCTTTGATTAATTATTCTTCAAATAGATTTAAAGTTCACTTGAGTAGTTTTTGCTTCGTGGTGTGAAATGTATTTAGTGCTTGTATATTACTATAAATTCCGTCCCATCTGTGTGGTCCAGGATCTACACTTGTAATTAGTTTGGTAAATTTATCCAAAAAGATGCAATATGTAGTTTTTGAATCTTGAATATGTTGATAAAATATTATGTATCAGTTGTGATGTTCCTAGATAGTTTTATTTTAATTATTGTATCAGTTGAATTTAAGAATTTTACATCATTAAAAATTAAAAATGTTGCCTATAGTTTAGTAGAAAATTTGGTTGGGATACGTGTTGCTGAATGTGGGTTTATTTAGACAAATCATCACCGCATCGAAAGGGTTTTAATTTAGAAGAATATGGTAAATATTAAATTTCTTTGACTTTGCAAGTGGTTCAGAACAGGTCGCATAATTGGATGTTAATTTGTCGGAAAATACATGTAGGGGATCATATTTTGCGTCCAATGTAAAATGTTCTAGTTGCACAAGTTTTAAGCACTTGTGAACATAGTTGAGTAATTTGTTGAGTTCTGCTGCTTTGTGGTCCAGAAGCTAAGTTCATCGTCCAAGCTGAACACGAGGGTGGTATCTAATTTCAATTTGTCGTATCCAGACAATGCGGTAGCAGTAGCACTGTCTAGAAAAATATTGATGGGATTTGGAATTTTGAAAAAATGCTAAATTGTAGTATTGTGAATAAATGGCTATAGTTTTTGAAGATCAACACAGAAGGAAATGATGTGGACACAGACAGAAAAGTGAGTATCGTAATTGGATAAAATATTCTTATAAATAGGAAATTAACTAGTAATGCTCATTTGCTTTGTGTGAAGGGCTCGTTTATGTCCTGGACGGTGATACCACATTTTGGCAAGGAAAAAAGATATGTATTTCCATCCGGGTTGCTACATTTGGTCGTGTAGAAAGTATTTGAAATGCGAATAACCAAATTTAAATTGAGAGGAAATCTAATTTAGGAGGAATCAAGTAAATGACATGAATTCAAATTCTGTATTTTCGAATTGAAAGAGATCAAGAATCTTCGCAATTTGATAGGTCTGGTGAATTTTTTGGGTTCGGGGAAATATTTATAAAATTTTTGGAGATCGGGGTGGGCTCTTCGTTCCCTGTTTCTAACATTTAATAAATTTAATATTTAATATTTAATATATATTTATATGTAACAAATAAATTAATAATATATATATATATATATAGAGAGAGAGAGAATCTTACTCAAATGATAAATAATTTAAATAAGAAATAGAAAATACTTGGCCCATTTAACTAGTTTAGCGCACACATTTATATGTATATTGTATACACTTCACCTCCAATCCCGCTAGAACCCACACACTCGGCGCGTGCCGCGTGCTCTGGCCAGTGTTGTGACCTGCTATTAGGGATGAACAAAAAATCGAATAAAAATCGAAACCGAACCGAAATCGATGAAAATCAAATCGAAGAAAACCGAAACCGAACCGAAGAAAACCAAAAACGAAAAATAAAAAACTGAACCGATTGATCGGTTCCAATTCCAGTTATAGGTTAAAACCGAACCGAAAAAAATCGAACTGAATCGATAATTAAAATAAATAAATTTATTATATAATATATATATATAATATATATATATATATATATATATATAATATATATAATATATATATATAATATATATAATATATATATAATATATATAATATATATATATATATATATATATATATATATAGTAAAATGTATCTACCGTTATCTTTAGAAAATTTTCTAAAGTTAATTATATAAAACTACATCATTTAGACTCTATCAGAAAAATCTAAAATTAATTTTGAGTTATAGTTGTATACAAGAGTTGTCTCTCTTATAAATGAAGCAATATAAATCACAATACATATTCATAATTAATTGTTTAAAGTAAACTATTCTGTTGAAAATCCTCTGATTAGTATATACAATGCTAATTGACTTCACAATTAAAAATGCGATAATTTAATAGAGTTGCATATTTGAATATTTGTATGAGAAGACATGATTCTGATGATATAAAATTTATATAAATTCATTAAAGTTTCTTACATGTTACAGTAAGTTTAACTAGTTACAGTTTCTTATCTTTTTTTTTGTAGTGTTATTATGCGGAATGTGATTCAAAGTTTTGAATGTAAATATATAGTAATTTAAATTATATACTTTTTTATTTTTTTATCCGGTTTTTAACCTAAATTGAACCGGTAAAAATCGAATCGGTCTTTTTAAAATGATGGTTCGATTGTGGTTGGGGTTTTTAATTTTTAATACTGAATATATGCTGTTCCGGTTCCGGTTTTAGCCAAAAACCGAACCGAACCGCGCTCCCCCTACCTGTTATAGTTGTACTATAATTTATTGTAATAAATGATTTCTGATTTTAATTTTAAATAATAAATATAATAGAATATATTTTTATTACAGAAATTATACTATAAAAATCAGTAATTATATTAGATAAATTAGTAATTAATATTACAGAAATCAGTATTTAATATTACAGAAATCAATATTTAATATTATATTTTTATTATTTAAAATTTATGTTTTTAATTTTAAATAAAAAAATATAATAGAATATTTTTTTATTTTGAAAATTATATTACATAAATCATTAATTAATATTACAGAAATCAGTATTTAATATTACATAAATTTGTATTTAATACTATATTTTTATTATTTAAAATTTATGTTTTTAATATAAATAATAAATATAATATAATATATTTTTATTATGGAAATTATATTACATAAATCAGTAATTAATATTATAGAAATCAATATTTAATATAATAGAAATCACTAAATTATATTACATGAATCAATAATTAATATTACATAAATCAGTATTTAATATTACAGTAATCACTAAGTTATATACAATATGTTCGTCTAAAGTAATAGAGATTATCGAAAAATTAAAATTCGTTGGAATATAGCATATATGGTATGGAAACTGATAAACATGGAGAAAAATATGGTGAAGTTAAATTTGAAAAAAAAAAATCACCAATTAACATGAAAAATTAATTTAAAACGGAGGAGATTAAGTGGGTTGTATGTGTGAATGTGCATTTAATTTGTGTATGGGTGCACTTGGGGACCACTAGATTAAAATTAGATACGTGGCTAAGATCTTATATCTTATTTCTCATTTTAAGTTATTTCTCATTTGATCATTAGCTTATATATATATATTATAATTTTAATTTTTAATTCCATATTATTATTTTAAAATTTTCATACTATATTATAATTTAATTTTAATCTTTTATATATATATTGTAAATAAATGTTAATTTGATTTTGGGATTAAAATATAATATTAAATTAAAAAATGTATATAAAATATTATAATTTATCATGTTAATATTTTTTCGAAATATATTTTATAAATAAATTAAAAAAAATAAATATTCCTCGATTTTCCGCGGAGATCTCTGTTTCCGTTCGAGACGGGGATCGAGGATAGTGGTATAGTTATCATTTGTCGTGCCCAAGGTCTTGGGTTCGATTCACACCTATATTGTTTCTCACATATATCGAATTTAATGTTGAACAAATACTAATAAGTATCCTTAGATTTGATCCCAAAAAAAAGTATCTAACATTTCTCTATTCCAAAAACTAATGCTACGTACCCAAAAAATAATCACATTTTTTTTTCCAAATAACGTGACATGATATGTGATTTTTTTTATTCATGTATGCATGCGTGGTTTCATATTATTATTAGAAAAGTTACCGATTATTCATACGACAACTAAGTATTTGAAATAATTTTATGAATAATTTTTGTATACCTGGCATTTCTCTGATTCAAAAACTTGCATTTTAGGAAAACGGCCACACCTGACGTGTTTGTTTGAAAAATTATTAATAAATTCTACGCTTTACATATATCTAAAATTTACAATAAAGATGAGTTATGTTTATATCATTATATAACCACATGCTCCGATCTGAAAACGTGTATGAAGTTGTGAACTGCAGTACTGAGCCTCTTACAACGTAAACGTACGTAGTATCTGTACATTCACTGTGGCCAGTGTTGGCCAACATGAAGATGAAATATTCCTAAAATTTTAGTTTTAATCATAAATTATTTTATTTTTTGAATAAGTGACTTTATAGCCTTATATATATTCAGGTGAGCCAGAATTGAATCCAAAAATTGGGACGATAGATGATAAAACACGTAGACCATTATCAAAATTTTAATTTTTTAAATCTAACAAAATAAGCAATTTTTTTGTATTAATATTCTGTTTAAGCATCCTCTACAATTCTGCATTATAATAGTGTGCGACTGTGTGCTGAAATAATATTATTAGCCAACATGTGAGAAATTTGACAGTAAGTTACTCACTGGAATTACGTGCTAAAATGATTAAAGAAATGGCAAGTATATTTTTATATTAGTGATTGGCTTCACGTCCTCGAACAAAAATAATAGTAAATTAACTGACCATCTCAACTGTATAGTACCAGTCAACCAATATATTATATATCTTGCAATGCATATACTGTTGGCTGCTATACACATGCACATCTCTTAGGCTTTCTAAGTAGTACTGCATTTTGTTTCCCAAATGCAGGCCTCATAATTTGTATATATACGTCTTGTAAGAGATTTTGTTCTTGTCTTTTACTTTTTGGACAATAATTATCAAATTTTGGCCCTTTTTTCGAATATTTTTCGAGGTAAAAGTTGATGATTTAGTATCTTGGTGCAGGTTCAATGGCTGTTTGGCTCTCGCCATTTTGTTAGCTGATCTTAGTTTTTGTGTTACAAGACAAGGCAAGTCGAAATGGAGTTGAATGGTAGAGAGAAGCAAGTCAGGTATGCATTACATTTTTCATATAAGGCTTGTGTTCTAACTTCTAATTCAAACTATTTTAGCCTACAAACTAGTGATTCATGTTAAGATTATATGGTGAATTTAAGAAGTTGGTTGAGTTTGAAGGCTAAAGGTGCTTTGTAGTAGAAGTTGACTCTATTTGTGTGTGAATAATATTCGATTTTCCATTAATTTCATAGGTTTTACAATAATGGAGCCCAGATTCACAATGATATGTGGGAGAAAACTGAGGCCACAAAAAAGTCTCCAGAGTACAAGATGTCAGCACCATTGCTGAAGCCAGAAGGCTTTAGCTTTATTACTAATAGCGCTGGTAAGAAAGGAAGAACAAATGGGGGGTCTGGAATGAAGAAGAGATCATCAGGCGCTTCTAAGGTTTATCCAGAAAGCAATCATGAACCACGAGAAAAACGAAAAGGCCCAAGAATTCTTGATCCTGGAACCGACGTTATTCTGAAATGGAACAGAATTTTTCTTTTCTTTTGCTTGGTGGCACTCTTTGTCGATCCATTATTTTTTTACCTCCCTTCTGTACAAAAGAGATTTGATGAAAATTTATTGTCATCATGTATAATTACTGACTTGAATTTGGGGATTATAGTGACTTGTCTTCGCTCTGTTGCGGATATATTTTATGTTATACACATATTTATAAAGTTTAGAACAGCTTATGTGTCTCCAAGCTCAAGAGTTTTTGGGAGGGGTGAACTTGTTATGGATCCTGATGAGATAGCTAGGAGGTATTTGAAGTCGGATTTCGTCATTGATTTCATTGCAGCACTGCCTCTTCCTCAGGTATTAGAATCCATGTCTTTCTTGTTGATCTAAGTCATGTTATTGTGTTCTACCAAGGGTAGAAACTTTTAGTGGTAATATTAGGAAAACATGTTTACTAAGGGTAAAAACATGTTTATCAAGCTCACTTTCACTACTCTGTTCTAAATTTCTGAATGTATTGGGCTACTTCCATATATTATATTGATACATGGTCTTTACTTTTTCTAAATGTGTTATGCCTTTGTCTGAGTTATCAAACAACAGGTTTGCAAAGTCAAGTTATGACTTAACCACCTGTTTGCCTCCATTAGCATTAAAAAATTACTTCGTATTAATCAGTGTTATCATAGAATAACTTTTCGATCCTTGTCTTTGGCAGATTGTCATATGGTTTATTATACCTGCAATTAGAAGCTCCCATGCCGATCACAACAACAATGCTCTGGTGCTTATAGTCCTCCTCCAGTATATCCCCAGATTATATCTGATCTTTCCTCTTAGTAGTCAGATCATTAAAGCTACAGGAGTCGTTGCAAGGACAGCCTGGGCCGGGGCTGCTTACAATCTCGTTCTGTACATGTTAGCTAGTCATGTACACGTCATTTCTTTATTTATTACTCCCTCCGTCCCAAATTAAACGTCCTAATTTTTTTCAAAATTTTTTCCCGCATTTTCACGCAAATAAAAAACATACTTGTAGATGATAACATTGAAATTATTTTCTACCATCTTCTATTAATACTGTGATCCTTCTGCATATTAAGCAAATTTACAATACATCCAAGACTGTGTTAGCTATCTTAAATAGATGATAACATTGAAATTATAAATTTGCAATTTCAAATAAAAATGACTTGTTCATTCCAGATCTCCAAAAGGACCAAAAATGATATTATGCTTTTGCAGGTCTTAGGTGCATCCTGGTATTTGTTATCTATTGAAAGGCATGCAACCTGCTGGAAATCAGCCTGCAGAGGTGAGCATGACCCTGTGCAATGCTTTCCACGATTTTTGGATTGTCGTACTTTTGACGACGATGACAGGAGGACATGGGCAAATAGCACGACTGTCTTTCATAAATGCGAACCGGGCTACACTGAAGAATTCAAGTATGGCATATTTGAAAATGCAGTATCGAACAATGTTGTCTCCTCAAAGTTTATTGAGAAGTTTTTCTATTGTTTATGGTGGGGACTACAGAACTTAAGGTATTAATCTTCTGATTGATAAGACCAAAGCTAGAATCTGCAAGTAGAGAGTACCTTGAATAGGATTAAGAAGCCTCTCGATTCTGCCCATTGTATGTTATACATACAGAATGTGAACTTTCAACAGAAGCTAGGCCCATGGTACAGCAAATTACTGGTACCATAACTGTATAATGCTAAACAAATGCTTCCCCTTCCGTCTCTATATATTTCTCAATACTCAAATTTCAAACATATGATGCAATAGGCAATCCATTAATTAAGGAACTTCTTGACATTAGTTGGACAAACAAGAGGCCGATGCAGTAAATGACTATGGTTTATAGGATATCTGTAATTATCTTTTAGCATGTTGTGTTAGTTTCTGATATAACCTCATCAACTTAATCTCAGTAATTTGGAATGGTTCTGCACTGGAAATTTAATTTCAATACACCATATTTTACTTCTTTTTGTCTCGATCATGCAGTTCTTATGGCCAGAGTCTGTCCACAAGCACATTTATAGGCGAAACCTCATTTGCCATACTAATCGCGATCGTGGGTCTTGTTTTATTTTCCCATTTAATCGGAAACATGCAGGTATCTTAGCAATGTACTTCTCAAATTCAAATTTCTTAGAGTTTTGGTTAAACAGTATTACAGAAATGAAATGTGTATCGCTTGCTTTAGAAATACATAATGCATATAGTTAGACACTTAAAGCTGCTTGGAAGACTCCTGAAAACATAAAAACAAAACAGCTACTGATAGGAAACTTTAACTACTTGGGCGATCCAACTAGAATATCATCCCTAACACATAAAATTATAATATGATAGTTATCCCAGAGCCTTTTGTACTGTTCAAAATCATGTTTTGCTAACGAGGAGCTCGACAAAGCACCCAATAACTCTTTTTGAGTTTATTTGTAGCACATCTGTAGCATTAGTGTCCTTGTAAGGGTTCTAAAAATCCTGATAGCAGGGTCTGTATAACAGAGCCTTCTCTGTACTTGAACCTTTTCTTTTCATTTTCTTGGTTAATTTGGCTGAGAGTTTTTTTTTTTTTTTTGGAATTTTAGGTTAACTTGCTGTTTATTTTATAATTTATTTATTCATCCCTTAGAACATACTCTTTTTTCATTTTTTTTTCTCTATCAATATATCATTTTCAGAAATAGTTTGGAAAAGTTGGATGTATCATGTGTATAGTAAGTCAGTAACAAACGATGAAATGCTGTTTCTGATACATGCATGCTAGCTACATATATTGACTATGTTAAAATGTTTTGTCATTTCATAATCTATTTATATACAAGTGCAGACATATCTTCAATCCATGACTGTGAGGCTTGAGGAATGGAGGCTCAAACGGCGAGACACTGAGGAGTGGATGAAGCATCGCCAACTTCCTCAGCATCTCCAAGTACGTGTTCGTAGTTTTGTACAATACAAGTGGTTAGCAACAAGAGGAGTTGATGAAGAATCTATCTTACATGCCTTGCCTAAAGATCTTCGTCAAGACATCCAACGCCACCTGTGTCTAGATCTTGTTCGACGTGTAAGCTCTTGTAGTACTTTATTGCCTTTTAATTGTGTTTTTATGCATGTATGTCTCTCAGTGAAGCAAAATCATACTCCCTATAAGAAACATTGGAACATCATTTATACATATCTCAGTAAACCAACACAAACCAACTTATCTGAAACTTGTGAACTCGCAGGTTCCATTTTTCTCACAGATGGATGATCAGTTGCTTAATGCCATTTGTGAACGCCTGGTGTCATCTTTAAGCACCCAGGGTACCTTCATAGTTCGTGAAGGCGATCCTGTCACAGAAATGCTTTTTATAATCAGAGGAAGGCTAGATAGCTCAACTACGGATGGAGGGCGAACAGATTTCTTTAATTCAATCACTTTAAGACCAGGTGACTATTGTGGAGAGGAATTGCTAGCTTGGGCATTGCTCCCAAAATCAACTCTTAATTTACCAACTTCAACGAGGACAGTTAAAGCCCTTAATGAAGTAGAAGCATTTGCATTGCGAGCAGAGGATCTCAAATTTGTGGCAAATCAATTCAGACGTCTTCATAGTAAGAAGCTACAACATACGTTTCGTTTCTATTCTTACCATTGGAGAACATGGGCTGCTTGTTTTATTCAAGCTGCATGGCGTAGATACAAGCGACGATCAATGGCAAAGAGCCTTAGCACAAAAGAGTCATTTTACTTCCCTCATAATTATGATCACATGGCTGATGAAACTGAAACCAAGGAGGCAGAAAGAAACAGTACAGTGAACTCTTCTCATGCTTCTCAAAGCCTTGGAGTCACCATATTAGCTTCCAGATTTGCTGCCAATACTAGAAGAGGTGCGCAGAAGACGAAGAACATAGAAATTCTCAAGTTACAAAAGCCTGAAGAGCCGGACTTCTCGACTGAACCTGAAGACGATTAGCTGTGATTTGTACTTTATAAAATACTATATTTTAGGAACTATAGTGATTTATCATATATTTGGCCAATTAATTACACTAAAGTGTGGTGTCTCTACTTAACTGTCACAGGTTTTCCTCAGGGGCATGTCATTAGACAGCAATGAATTATCTAAAACAGAGAAAAATTGCCTTCAGCTTAATTTCTAAAAACACTATTCATGTTGTAAGTATGTCGATATAAGCTCGAGTCTGCAGACTAAAAATGTTAGCAAGTCACTATCCAATTCCCATCACTTTCAATTGGTCAATCTTTGTGTAATAGCAACACTTTTTTTTTTTGCAATAGTTATTTTATTTAATATCCTCTTTTGATTGTACAGCAAAGAAATAGACTTGATGACAATGTAGGTCAAAGTCGAAATAAAAATAGCTTTGGAGTTTTCCAAGCTAATTTATATATAGAACACATATCAATCCACCATACACTTGTAACAATATTTTAATGAATGTGACATCTGTAAAAACCTGAATTAGGCCCCCAATTTATAACATCTTTCACCAGTATCTATTTATTATAAGCTTCCACATCAGGAGCTAATTTTGGTGGTTTTTTCTTTTGCTGATACTTCGCATAAGAATACCACAAGCCACCAGCTGTGTTGATCACTAATCCAACAACATTCAATCCGTGAACTTGTACTCCTCCCAGCAGGAAAAAGCCAAGGGTCTGAAAATGCAAAACGACAAGTGGTAGTTGCCATGAGCTAGACTGTTAGTCTGAAGCATATATAAATAACCATATGTTGTGTTTGGTTGAGATGAATGAATTTGGAAGGAATGGAATGAGATTTGAACTACATTATGGATGAATTTTTAAAAAAAATCATTTTTTCCCCCATTCCATTCCTAACAACCTATACATTTTCTTACCGATTCTTATCAAAGAAAAATTGGACTCACTCATTTTTTTCCAAATCTTCCATCCTACCTACATAAATTTCCTTTATTTTTACTCATTTCATTCCATTTCATTCTCCCCAACCAAATACAACAATAATGTTCTATTTCATTGGCGCAGAGCAAAACTGAGAACTGATAAGATGGACAATGCATACCGTGGATCCAACACCTTTCAGGACTCCAACAATAGTTGTTGTTAAAGCCGAGTTAACAATTGTACATAAAAACATGGTGTAGTTGAGAACTATTCCCATCACCAATGATAAAACCAGGATCACCAAAAAAGAAAATGTAGTACTCTGCCCATTCAAAGTTTAGGTATTAGTTCAATAACTATAAATATTTGAATGATTTGGGAAAATGGTTCTAACCTTTGCAAATAATAATGCGAGTGAATTTGGAAATTCTCCGGTTGATATAATGAGAAGCATTAGAAATGGTAAAGACAATAGGCTGTTGTAGAACATTATTTCAATCGAAGAAAGCCCATCCTTGGCACCAGAGATCTCCACCAACACAAGGTACATGGTCTGCATGTTCAATTTAGCAACACAATAACACAATTACAAAGCATTCTCCAATCATATGGTAAAGAGCGTATAACAAAAAACATCTGAAAAAAATAACATGACAGCTTAACATCCTGGCAGAATGCAGGGGTAATGACATGGGCCTTTGAACATCATAATGTAAAATAATATATTAAAAAAACCTATCATATTCGAATTTCAAAATTTAAAAAACTTGAAACATCAACCTGGAAGAATACAGAACTAAGTGCCATGCTATATCCAAAAATATCAATGGAGAAATCTCCAAGTGCAGCAATGACAACTCCCGCAGCGGTCAATATTACTGAAAGAGTTACCTGTAATATGACAACAGGTTAACAGGACAGCCAAGATAGGCTTAATAAGCTAGGGGCCTACAGGGAAAAAATTAATGAGTATGGAAATAGTATAAAAAACATAAAAGATGAAGTCCTAATGGCTTCTAGCATTCAGTCTGTGGGATTCTTACACTGCGCCATAATTTCCAACTATTTGTACTTTTGAGATCAACTGATAAATTCTAAATTATATATAAGTGGCACTTCTCAACTAATACAGTTTGAGCGAACTAGGAGGGAGCAGTTGTTTTATCTAAATATTTAGAGAGAGACAAACCTGAGAAAGCAGACTAGACTGGTGGCACAACTTTTATATCCAAGGTTTTTCTAGTTGTGTTCATATAAACTATAAAGTATATGATGGGGAACATAAGTGAAAATAAAAAGAAATCCTTATATTTATTATTATATGGTTTAATTATATACCATAGTTAAATGTGGGGTCTAGTTGACTAGATAGTTACATAGTTTATTGTTAAATATTAGTATGGTGTATGACATAAGCAAGATGAGGTCATTATGGTGACATCATAGTGCAAGAAGCTTATCAAATAAGTTTTATAGTTACTGTAGTAGATTAAATGTATAGGCAATAAATTTATCACATTGTTCTATAAATAGAGACTTAGCCTCCTTGTAATACTTGTAGAAGACATTATAACTTATAAACCAAAGTCTCTACCAATCTCTTTCTCTCCTCTCTACTATCGTTCACTTTACAATTTCCGCATATTCTTATATTATCTGAGATTTATTATTAACAAGCCCAATACTGGCCTCAATCCGCTAAGTTATTGAATTAGGCTTTTATATTATTTGTATAAGGATGTATAAATATGTATTCCCCACATACCATCTAAGATTTATTAAATTATTGAATTTTGAATAGAGTCTCCTCGTGATCCATCATCTTTTCTCCCTTCTGTGGCAGTTAATTCCATCTTTATTAAATTTAACCTGAATCGGTATATGATGAACCCGTCATATTCACAATCGAATAGTTATGAAAAGAAGGGGCTATCATGGTATTCTCATAATAGAAAGTGACTGGAGTACATTATAAATTTTTTTAAGTATTCATATTAAAAAGGTATCGGCTTTATATGATATTATTAGAATGAATTTACGGTGTATAGATATCAGTAGAAATCATTCCTAAAATATATTGTGTTCCAAATATATTTGAAATTAGCCAAACGTGTTTTTTATAATAGAAAAAATCCACTATATCCAATCGGGATAGGTGTTGCATCCACGTCTTAAGTGTGTTGAACAGCTATGGGCATGATCAGAGTGGCTGAATACTACATAACATTGACATTTTAAGAAACATACATAACATGGACAAACTAACAGCATATATGACCAGTTATATTATATTGCTTTAAATTATTATATCTGCAGTGATTGACCTGCCCACTGTGTATCAATTACTAACAAATTCAGTGACTCACCTGAATTGAGGGTTTTCCCTTTCCATAAAAATAACCAGCAACCAATACGGAAAGTGGCGTAAGTCTTTTTATTGCGATGTACATGGGAATATTAACTCCTTTGAGGCTTGCTAATGCAAAACCTACATTTGCATTGTAAAACAACGAAACTAGGATGAGCTTTTTGGCCGTTGCAATATTCAAAGCCTTAGCTCTTGTGTATCCCATCACTCTGCCGATGTGAATAAGCAAGGCAGTTGCAAGTTGCTGTCATATATCAAATATACCAGTAACTGTCACCTTCAAAAATTAACTAACCAAAGGGTTGTTCCAACAGATATCAGAACACAGTGTACTGACAGATGGTGGGTGTACGATAAGCTAAAAATGAAAAAAAAAAATACAAGACAAAGGGAGAGCAATTGTCCAACACATACTTGGACAGCGAGAAGAGTCATTGAATCTGAATACTGCATAACAACCGCCTTGTTGATGAATACCATAGCCATTGAAGAAACTCCATACGACAAGCCAGCAAATAAACTGAATATACACCATAATTTCCGTGTTCCAAAATCTTAAAATTGTCATCAACAGATTTTTGACTAATACACGATCACTTGAAATGAATCTCAACAACACTTCCACAAGTGATTAACATGATCTTCTCTTAATATTAGCAAGCATACACACACACATATATAAAAAAATTACATAACATTAAACACACACACACACACACACAGATACAAACCTAAGATACGGAGTGGTGTCTACAATGACACGATTATCCATGGCTTCCAAATCAAATAATTAAGCTCAATAAAAATCCTGCAATTAAATCAGAAATTAAACAAAGCTATTAGTAATTAATTAGAAATATAATAATAATAAAAAAATGATGAGGAGGTGAGGGAATGAAATTACATGTAGGTAGAATCAGATCTACTGGAATTACATTACATTACATGACAGGCAGGACTAAAAGGCCTGTTTGGATCTACCGGAAGAAGCTTCTTAGTAGCAAGTTAAAACTGATTGAATCAATGTTTATAATAACTAAATTAAATAAATAAAAAATGTCAACTAACAATAAACATATATACATTACATACAGGTAGTTGTGTGTATATTATGTATGTACTCGAATTACTCCATTATGATGTGGGTGTGGGTGTGGGTGTGGGTGTGGGTGTGGGTGTGGGTGTGGGTGTGGGTGGGTGTGGGTGTGAATAAGACTATAGTTAGTAAAAAATTAAGAGAAAAAGTAACAGAGGGGATGGTGGGGAGGCAAAGCATCGCAATCAGTGGCGGACATGAGGCTGGGGGCGTTTTGTGGCTGCCTCACCGCTCCCCTGGGTAACCGTAAACGAATGAATGACAAAAATAACAACTTATCGAGTGCAAGTGTAAAAAATGATAATTTTTGTAATTATTATTTAAAAAATTGTTGTTTTTTTGCCCTTCACCCACCGTAAACTACCCCCTTGCTTCAAATTATTACGTCTAATATTATTTTTTAGTGTTTCGGATTAATTCACCATTATATTTATATTATATTAAAAATATTAATTAATTTGTTTTCTTATATAATTTTTCTATATTAGATAATATTTTTTTAGCATAATTAAATCCTATATAATTAGAGTCAGAGGGAATTTATTCAAATATTACTAGGGATAACAAAAAAATCCGATTGGATGGATACCCGGTCCGAAATTCGAAACTCAAAATTTTGGATTTATCGAACCCAATTTTCTGGATTTGGATTTAATTTTTAGACCTGAAAATTTTTGGATTTGGATTTAAGATATATCGATCCGAAACCCGATCCGATGTCCGAAATACGATCCAAATCCGATTCGAACCCGAAACCCAAAAAAAAGCTGAATAATATATTTAATATAGATATATATATAATATTATACATTACATATTATTTTATGAGTATATATATTATAATATAAATTTAAATAACTTTATATACATATATATATATATTATACATTATCTATAAGATATTATTATATAATGTTATTATATATATTATGTAAAAATATATTTTTACTTAATTTTTTGGTTTGAATTTCATATTCGGGTTTTATTTTTCGGGTTCGGGTCGGGTTTAGATTTGGTTTTTGCCAAACCCGATCCGACCCGATTGTCATCCTAAATACTACCAAAGATCAAAGGATCGATTCTTAACAACTACATAATATTATATACTAATTATTTATAAGTTATAATTATTGTTAAGATTCGTAACCACTATAATTTTTCTTCTCTCGCTTCAGATTATAACTCAAACTATATTACATATCTTAGTAATATATAAATTTGAACCGAAAGAGCTATTTTGAAGTTAAATTAAAAATAAAATTTGTAATTATTGTGCTACTTGCAAGGCAGATATTGTTTGGACCATATTTTGAGTTTCAGAAGTCAGAATTGGACGATTTTACGGCACACGCGAAACTTACAAAATTATATTTAATTCTAAGGTTTCAACATCCAAGATCCAACTGGAGTAGCCTGTAATCTATGCATAAAAGACAGTTATGAAATTTTATCAAAGAATTATATTCCGTTTAAGATAATCTTTTTTATTGATTTAAAATATTAAAATATTTTTTATATTATATTTATATATTGACATATCATATATGAAATATTATTACGTATTATTATTAAATTATTGTAGAGATAGTATTAAGGTTTTACATACAGAGATATGGAGGGAGACAATGATTTTTTCTTGTGAGAGGGATGATTAAAATTCTTTTTATCCAAATTTTTTTTATAAAAATATTTAATATATTATATATGATATTATGATAACTTTATACAGAGAACCAATACTATATTATATTGAGAACTTAAAAACCTTATTAATTCATTGGTTTAGATCGAATTGAAGAAATTATTATTTTTTAAATAATTATTTGAGTTCTCTGGCTACGAAACCTAGCCTAAGATATTAAATACATATTCTATTTTGATATTATATTATATATAATACTATATCAAAAACATATTATCACATACTTTGAATCATGTTATTTGATAAATCAAATTAAAATCAAAATAATATAAACTAATAAATATTAATACATTTTAAAATTTTAATCAATTTATATATGAGAAAATTATATTAAATTAATTTTTAATAACCGAGAACCGTTGTTCACTATTTTTATATTTTTAAAAGAATGTCATTACACATGTTGAATTGTCATCACACACATTAAGTATTAATATGAAGTATTATGTTTGATTCAATAAAGAACCTGTCATATATTAGTATGAAAAAATGGAATGTAAAAATTATTATGACGTTAATTGTTATGTATCATTTTATTTTTTAATAATAACTTAACGTTTAAATCTCATTAGCAATATTGTAACCTCTGTTATTTATCGATGCAATGTTTAAATTATATATATTATATAATTATTTATAAATGATAATTAATACTATACTACTGAAAATCTAATAACATAAAAAAACGTATTCAAATGAATAATTATATTATCATATTATTAATAGATACATGTATATTATATCTCATATACGGTAATATATATTAAATTTTATATAAAATAAACATAATAGAAATCTTATAAAAAATATATTTAAATCTAGTATGTATAATTTTAAAGGGAATCATATACATGATGATGACCTTAGGGTACTACATAAAGTTATAGCAATTTCTTATATAAATACATAAGTATAGATTTGTAAATTTAAAATAAATTTTTAATATTTATAACAATGTCATTAAATTTTCATGGAAGAAGCTTATAACCTCGGTGGAGTTACCTGAGATCACCCCCATGCCCATTTTTCTCAATCTTAAATATATTAAACATATGTTTGATATATTAAAAAATCATGTTCATAATATTTTGAATCACAAAATTTTACATATTTATATATTAATAATATAAATTTATATTTTATGCGATGTGTATATTTATTTTTAACATTTAATAATATTATTATTTATATTTAATTCAGTTGATGTAAAAATATATAATTTAAATAAGTTAAGAAACTAATATAATTATAATATATTAACACTTTTTAAAATTATAAAAATATTAGGAATTTTAAAATAAATAATTTAATTAATAAAATAAAATATATGTGCATCGCACTAGTTAAAATCTAGTAATAATAACATATACAAGTGTACGAGACATACTTACAAATTACGCGTTCTTTTAAATAGATATTCTGTCGAATCTGCAGTCATGACGTTCTTGTTCATAAACTTCTGAACTCTCATAAGAAATTCAATGGCATTAGAAGCTAAAAACTCAAACGTATCAAAAGCGAACGATATAAACCTATGTTGGTTAATCATGTTTACGTACTTTTGACTCTGTCACTTTAATCGTCGACCGACCAACTATAAAAATCACATTACCAAATCTGTTCAAAGGAAAAACTCTGGTGAGATTGTTTTCCTTCATCCCAACTGGCCTAAGAGTTGATCTAACGGGGATGAGAAAGTTGACAGGTGCCTCATTTTTAGTCGAATCCAAAGAACATGATACAATACATCCCTTGCTAAGTCATAAATACATCTCTTACCAAGTCATATATATATTTAAAACCTGATTGTTTTTTACAATGAACTGTGTGCTCCCCAAATACATCCATACGACTTAGAGACAATGGATATTGCGCCTCATTAGAAAATAAGGAAATTATAAGCCTTTAACGCAAGATCATCAGATACTCTGATGGCGTCATACGTTATCCTAATCCCTCTATAAGAGTAGACAATAAAAAATTTTGAGCATGGTTGACTCCCAAGTATTGAAAGACTGCTTGTCTCTCTGAGAAATCAAATTTAGTATGTAGACTTTTGTAAATGCCACTAAAATAAAGGCCTACCAAGTAATATATAGGTTTAGGAGCACAACCCTGTGAAAACTTATCTCTCAGGTGAGGGTTGGACTCCGCTCACCCGAACATACCCATTTGTAAGCTCATTTACTAACATAAATATTATATTACTTCCTTCGTTCCTATTTAATTACCTTCCTGGACAACAATTTGATCAAATTTTGACATCAAATATAATTATATCTTGTAAATTTTAAGTAATAAAATCATATTTCATATATTAACATTTACAAGTTTTTAATATATCATAATATTTATAATAAAATATAAAATTACGGTTAAAATGTAGTTAATTTAACTATCCAAAATCATATTTAAATAGAAACTATATATTAGATGAGAACCAAATTCACAAAATGAAAAAACTTCAAGGAACAAGTGGTCAATATATATGTTTATTATTAATTAATCAATATATTCCTAGAACAAAACTCGATAAAAACTTGACTGTCTCAAATCAATGCATCCAGATGCTCATTATTTGTGTCTACTGCAACTAAACTTTTAAGAGTTTTCAGCTTAATATCAGCAGTGCAATTACAAAACCCTTCAAGCAATTGCAACCAAGATGACATACACCACATACGTAAATAATTAAAGAAACCCCAAAGTTTCTCTCTATACCTGTTTAAAACAATTTCCTAATGGTAATGCATTGCCACAAATCATTTGCCCAAGCATTAAATAATTGACAAATACTTCCAGCTAGCATAGCCATGATTCATCCTAAATATATTTCCATAAATTTCTGATAAAAACTTGTAAAGAGTTTCAAGATCGGCTTGAATCTGCACTGCTAGTTCCTACTCTAACAAATAAAAAAGTGTTCTAAAAGAAACAGCTGTTTCTTCTTCATCATCATCGTCATCGTGGAAATGTCCAAATAAATAGAGTATTAATGGTTACGTCAAGTCAAAAGCAAACTTATAACAGAGCCACTGAATTATATCTGAATGGTCTTGTTATTCATCAATTGATCAGTTCAGCATTCAAAAGATGGGATTAATCTTGATAGCAGGTAGAGGTCAGGTTTACTGCCAAGTGTCAATGATACATCAATCGAAGTTTGGAGCATACTCCATGACTAATTCTGGTTTTGTGATTAAATACTTTGTTACTCTTAAATATCTGAGCTACTGTTGTTCCCAATATAAGATTCTCCATCTTCACTATCTCCCACACTACTATCCCCCATACTCTGATTAGATATACCAGGAAGTTCATATCTGTTGCTACTTTTAACATTTAGTTTACAATCAGAATTGAACGATGCATTACCGATCTCAGCTGGAACTACTGTTTGATTAGAATACTTTTCTCTGGGATGCTTTCCAAGAAATCCAGGACGTAAAAGTGGCTTGGATTTTGATCCTGGATATTTTCGTCCATCTTTTACCCCTGCTGATACATCCTTGGTGACAGGTAAACACATTGAACCCTTATCAATCTCCAACTTTTTGGGATTCCCGTCACAACTAAAACAGTGTGCTTCAGTTGATACTAAAGCTGCAATTGAACTTGAAGCATCGCCATTACTGACTGGGAGACTCTTTTCAGCTGATGAACTATTATTCCCAATATCTAAGCTGTCCCCAGGCACACAGATAGAATCCCTGAATTTGCTAGTGGCCCCATCTTCTGACTTTGCAGTTTGTTTTCCTGACAAACTAGACAGAAGATGAGGTCCACTGCCTCTGGTGCCGCTCTCATTTATATTAGATAAATCAGGGTCTGGATTTTTTTTACTATTATAGTTACAAACTGAAGGCAGTTGACTGATCTGTACTGGGGCTTTAGCTTCTTCCTTGGAGTCTCTCTTCAGGGGATGCTTTTCAAGAAAGCCACTGGCAAAGAGTGGCTTTGGTTTTGATCCTGAAGAATTTCTTCCATTATATTTGGCAGCTCCAACCGCAGTGATCTGAGATGGAGGCATATCCTTTCCAGACTCCTTAACCTTCTCTGCCTTGCCACTAGGATTACATAGGTGTGAATCATTTAAAACTTCACCGGTGTTTAGAGTTGCAAACACATCAGCATGGTCTGCTATTCCATTCCCACAGACACCATTGGAGTAAGGCTCAATGTTATTATCTACAGAGTTTATAACAGCATGCTGTTTGCCACTACTTTCAACAGCCACATCCTTGTCCTCAACCTCAGACACTGAACGAGGGAGCTCCAATTCCTTATTATTTGGTTCTGTTATAATTGAGCTGCTTACCTCCGAAATTTGCCCCTGAGAAATTTCAGGATCAGAAAGACTTCCCTCGGCTTCATTATCGCATCTGCTGCTGCGAATATGAAGATCAGTTAATGCAGACGAACTGGCCTCCGAATCTACCATTTCTACATCTTTTGCATCTTCACATTTAGAATTCATTTCTAGTGAGATAGTATCCGATAGACAGGGACCAGAGACAAGAGGAACATCAGTTGAATCTTCTGCAGAGAATCCTTCAACAGCTTGCTTTGCACTAGGCACCTCTACACCCACTTCCAGCTTTTCCACTTCATGATTACTTGCAGGTTCCATGGGGTTTTGGCATGATGTTCTGACACAAACCCTATGAAGTACATGCAAATAAATCTTTGACTTGTAAAGGATTCAAATGAATAACCATATACTGATAAGCATTTTATATACTTTAACAATTAACATAATACAAAATGCTCACAATCACCATCTTAGATTGCTAGAAAATATCGTATTAAAAAATGCAACTAAATGTCAAATCAGACAAAAAAATCAACATTTTAGAAAATTAATTTGAGAACATTAACCCAAAACAGAGCCAATTAGATAATAGATGCACACCCAGTTGTGATGGAGCTTCAAGTTAAACATATTACAACACTTATTTAGAAAAGAAGGAAAAATGTTAGATACAAAAAAGGCACTCCTCCATAAAGACTCGTTCTCAACAAAATAGTTAAACTTATCTTAATAAATAGTCAAGTAAACTATTTAAACAAAAAAAAACTAAAGGAACAGATGGCAAAAATCATAATTGCATAAGTGAAAATGGTGATGAGTTTATTTGTTACTAGCACTGTTACCTGCTGTATAAGAGCATATAAGCTCCCTGTGAAAGCACCTCGTCCAAATCAACTCTATTAACCTGAAGAGAAAATAATCTTAAATTAGAACACAAGTAGTACATACAATTAAGAAAGGCAGCTGTATGCATGGGTGGAAATTATGATCATGTAACTGTTAGATCTGTCAGCAGATAGTTATCCTATATTGCCAATTTCATTTCTAAGACTTGTTACCTTAAGATGCAGGATATTGTAGCTAATAAGTCCTTAGTCCTTATATCTAAATAAATCTGGTGAGGATCATACAGTTAAGGTAATTGATGTAAAATTGAGACAGGTGCATTTGAGATCTACAGAGTTTGTGGTACGTAGTGGTTTACTGCAGGCTGCTAAGGAGGGTTGAGCTGATTATGTTAATTTTTTTCAAGGAATATAATACTCCCTCTGTTTCAAATTAGTAGTCTTCTTTTGGAAAAAAAATTGTTTGAAATTAGTTGTCCATTTCAACTTTCAGTGTAAAATCTTATCTAGTTTATATTTTCAAAATCAACTCTATTCCATATATCTCTAATTTATATTTCCAAGATCAACTCCATACCATATATTATATTCAATCAATGCAATAAATATGGGTACAACCTACCAATAATAAATTTTCTTAATATGCGTTATTTTTTGAAAGTGGACTATTATTTTGAAACGGAGGTAGTAATTTCCTAGACTGGCAATTGCTGATGTATTATGCATTTAAGTTGACATGATAATGTACCTTTTGCTTATTTAAGACCACAAGATAGACAAATGATGAAAGGAGAGAATGCATAAAATTTCTATCTTATAACGATGAAATTGCAACTAATAATGTTGCATGGGCTATTCAGATGGCATTTACAGGGTACTGTGGTTTCCAAGGACGTCTAAGCTTAGAAAAGCACATCTCAGATCACAGAACTCATAATAACTGCTGTGTAACTGTGAATCTATAATGTGCATGGGTGAAAAATGAACTTCATAACTTGAGGAAGAATATTTTTAAAAATGGCAAGTACCTTGGAGTCATCGATACTGTACCAGTTTCCGGAAAAATCCTTGGTATAGCAAATGTAGTGACCGAAATATGATGCATTGAGCATGTCCACATGAACAACAACAGCATATAACTTATAAGCATCGCCATCATCGCCTGCTTCACTCATGTAAGGACTTAGATCTAATGTCTCAGGAAAATGAACCCTCTTATTAAGTTTTCCAAATCTACCGCTCTGCAAATATACAAGTAGTGATGTCAAGATGAAAAAAAATTAACTTACAAACAAAAATCAGTCACCGCACGTTACTTGATTGAAAGAGTATGAGATGACAACATAATTACGTGATTGTAATACTTTTTATAAGAAACTCTTAACTAAGCAGATAAAAGTTTATAATTCACTAAAAATAGTAACATTTTACTATTTTAGTAACTCTACAAGCCGTTTATAATCAGAAACATTCCTAAACAAGTGAATGCAAAAATGCTTTAGGGTATGGTTTTCGACCTAACATGAACTTTGTTTAGCTAATTACATGTATGCAACAAAACACACATACACCAAATATTTTTCAAGACAAACCTGAAATCTTTTTAAGGCAATAGTAAGAATATTTGGAGCTCGTCTTATAGTAAGCCGCTTCCACGCCAGGACATAATCGTTGCATCTATACATCAAAATGATAACTACAATAAGTTAAAAAATTTATGCTCAATATATTTAAATTTCTGGTGATGTAGATTAAAAAACACAACTATAGCACTGTAATCTGCTATCAATATAAAAACATCCAAAATATAGTAACATGAAGTACATCATATATTATATATCTCGATATCTGGCTGACAAATTCTTTTCTAAAAGAAGTGTATAGGACTTAAATGTGAATTGTACTGTACATTACCCGTCACATTTATACATATTTTCTCCATGAAGGTGCTCCATGATGGTAAATTGATCCAAGCACTCCTCTAAAGATGCTGCATCGCCTTGCATTTCAACAGTTAAATCCATCATATTTTCAAACTGATTTGAAATATTACCGCACTTCGTACATTTCACCTGTGCAATATGTACCAACAGATAACATATTAACAAATATACTATATGAGATAGAAATTAAAGTATAGTGTACATAATGATAAGTAGCTGTGTAAATCCAGAGGCATGAAAGTATGCAAATTCATGAAACTATATACATATAGAAATTAAAATTATGGGAAGTGTCCTAAATAATGAAGCTATCCATGTCTTGGGGACCCCAAAAATGTTTTATTAACTAGAGAAAAGGTCAGTGGGAAATCCATATAGATGTGAACAAAAGCATTAATATAATGGGAAGGGAAGGCTTAGGCAGAACAGAAGTTACACTAGGGGGACACTATTTTAGACTTCATACAACTCCTTTCTACCCAAGTCACATGGACTGCTAAATTTCTACTCTACAGAGTACAGATGACTACTAACACGGTCATTCCACCATTAACATCGATTGTGTTATACAACTGCACTATATTTTTGCTGAAATAAGATGAGTTAAGTAAATACATGCGATCAGCTAAAGTTTTTAATCAACACCTAACTCACAACAGCCCTGTTTACTTCATCAAATACCCAATTAAACATATGTTCCATAATTAAAAAAGCTAAATCTAATGATAAGTTTCTGAAGTATTAAGAGACTCAGGGGCGGAGTATAGTATAGCAAGAATAAGCGGCCACGGGGGCTGAAATCTTAGAAGCATCAAGATTTTTTTTAAAATTTTTAAATCAGTATTTTGTTTAATAACTTTATGGTGCCAGATGCCAGTCCACTACAAACATACCAAATGCAACAAGGGTCTATTTCAATTATCTTAAAAAATTACTTTCAGTTGGAATTAATTTTTATTTATTAGTAAAAGATAATTTTTCGCACATAACTTATCATTATTTAGGAAATTTTATCAAAAAAGTGGGAGTCACAACTTATAATACATAAAATTTTATACATTAATAAAAAGGTACTAGAGGTTATATTTAAAAGAAAATGGGTCTTAGTATCTTTTTATTTGTTTTTTGCTTTCTTGCTATTTCACATTAATTTAAGAATTTTCATACATGAAAAAAAAACTAAAAAGGATTTTACCTTAGCTAAAGCAAATAGGTTTTTACATTCTTTCTGGATAGAGGGATAATTATTAATTAGTATGCTATGCCCTTGAACAAATTCAACTTAGAAAAAAATTGTTCAATTTTTTTTAATTAGTTGTCCAAATTTTTTAAACTATGCAAAGCAGTCTACTGTTCTAAACATACCAAAAAAGGTCTTCGAAGATCAACTTACCTTGCACTTTTGGTTAAAATTAGGCTCCCTCTAAACTATAATCCTCCCTCCGCCACTGAAGAGGCTATTCTAATTTCCACTTTTTAGCACTCCTCAATATACTCAAGTAGTCATATTTAATTCAGTTTAGAATAAACAAAATTGTATATTAAATAAAAGTTGTGAGACCTAGAAAGTAACAAACTCAAGAATAAGTATGTCTTGAAGAAAAAAGTTAGATACCTTGGGTTTTTTTAAAAAAACATTGAACTGATCAATGCACTTAAAAATTTAGATACACGTGATAGAAGTTACAATCTAGCCACTCCATCAAGGTCACATAAAACCTAACACCACGCTCCCGCATTTTAATTAGGGAGGAAAGCATAAGAAAAGGAAGTAACTAATATTACAAAAAAAGTGAGCGGAAAGGTCAAGATCGATCGAATTTATCAATTAGGTATATTCTTTCATTTTAACTGAACTCGGGAGCAATTGAATAAAATTCATTTCATTACACTTCTTTTACTTCCCTCTAAATTCCTCTACTTTCCGGCCTAAAAAATGTGGGAGCAGGGAAGTTAAGATTAAAACTTCTGAATTTTAGTTGCCTTGACACCCCACTGTGGTACTGCAAGTGTCTTGTCACTTGTCCAAGAAGCATGTCTAAGTAGGGTATCTAAGAATATGCTTGCAGTGTTTACAAAGAGAGTCAAAAGGCACACCAGGCCGTACACAATTTACAGCAGTTCTACGCATTTCTGCTCTATTATGTAATCTATGATAAATGTCAAAAATAAAAATAACAGGAAAATAGGATTTTTGGTACAGTAATTTGAGAAAGTAGCTAACGTTTCTTTTCCAATGAATTTACCTGTGATTGAAGTTGACCACCAAATATATGTTGAATAAGAGTCGTCTCTTGTGCCCTGCGAGGAACAGCCTTTTCTCCGCCGAATTCATCAAGGCACACTGATTGCATTGTCTCTATGGCAAATCTAATGATAAAATATTTAGAGCTCGGTTGTTACTTCTTTCTAGAGCTTTATGTAGGACTTTATTTGATTGAATACCTTTATATGTCATCTCAGCAGAAAAAAATAAATATTAACTAAAATACATGTCCAGAGAAAAACAAACAATGAGCTACCTCATGAATTCATGAGCGTCTTCTTGTTTTCCATGGCCAAGATTACCACCAATATTAGGTAATCGTGCAAGAATTTCAAGTGGCGAGAATGGCTGTAAAGTTTGGGTAGCTCTTCTAACATGACTTTGAAGATCACACATAAAACACCAATCATTCCTCCAACCTAGGGAACAGAAGGAACAAAAATCAGCAAGTTCGTTTTGAATTGTAATTGAATGATAATTTGTTATAAAAATGATAAAAATTCATTAAGAAATTCAAAATTTTCAAATTGATCAGGATAAGATATTTACATTCTCTTTGATGCCCCTTCTCCAATAAGTAGGCAACTAGCGGCCGGGTGCATGTAAGACATTGTAGAACCACATTGGCAAAGCAACTGGGCAAAACACATGATAAGATAGAGCTTATCAGAACTGGCAAGAAATAAAAGAGGGAAAAAGAACATGAAGTTCTTAAGCCAGCACAAATGAACAGAGAGAACTTCAGAAAAGTACTTGCTGATATTTAGCTCTACTCTCTGGCACTAATATATGCTTCAAAACAAATCACAACTCTAAATAATTTTCTGTAACAAAGTTCAGTTGAGAAGGGAAAAAAACATGTTTGCTAATAGCTAATTTTTTTCCTTGTTGCACACATAATAGCATGGCGATGTACATAACAAAGCACAAACCTGTTTCCACAATTCAAGAGCCCACAAGGACGGGTGCTTGATATCTCCCAGTTAAAGAGTTGCACAAATTCATCATAGGAGAACAAAACCTGGAAGAACATTGACGCGCAACATATCTTATTCTCGTCAAAGAATAAAAAAGGCCAAAAAGATTACTACATGGATACACCAAAAGGCATTTAAAATTAATATACCTGATTTGGATCATTGAGATTCTTATAAAGTCGATGGCTGGTAGATGGTTTCTTCACTTGTAAAACAGATTCAGACGGCTTTAAATTTGCTTTGTTGGATAATCGAAAACTCTTGCATGTTTTTTTGTGCTCAGAGTTCCAGTGGGATCTTTGACAAGCTTCAGAACTAATGGAAATAAATAAAAATTAAAAAATTTAGAGGCAAAATGCTTCTACTTACATCTAGGTGAGGAAAAATGACTTGCAGCAAATTAATCAAATTGTGAAATGTAATAATACATAAATATGTTTGTGTGTGTGTGTGTGTGTATGAGAGAGAGAGAGAGACATGTATTATGAATTACAATACATAAAAAATCACCAGCATATGCAGAGTAGATTAGATGCTAGAATTCTTAATCAATTGACTTCATCTTCATAGGAGACTCTCTCACAACTTTAAATAAATGGGGAATGTAAAAATAGAGATTTGTAGCCACCTCATTACTATCAAATATATGTTCATTAGACAAACAATTTAAATGTTGCGAATGGAGATACTCTTGTTGTGGTACACAATTAAAAAGTTAAATTCTGTGTGCCCATTCATTTCTAACGCATCTTAAAGCATCACACAGAGGTGTTGCCCGTTCTTAATTACGGGATTTTGAATCCAGGTTTTCGAAGGTCCTTAAGGAAAAGAAGATTCTACATGAAAGCCAGACGATTTACCAATATTCGATTCAATAGAGGCATATGTCAGTGTGAATAAAGCTACTCACGAGGATAATTTCAGTAGAGCCGAGTATAGCCTAGCTAGTAGTCATACTAGTATCAAAAAAGAAGGTCTGTAAGGATTCGGAATTAGCTTAAGGTCTTTAAAGAGTATACATTCTATATGGTTGGGTTTATAATATAGAATGACAGTAATATTATTTCTTCAGCCTCTCTCTCTAGCTAATAATAATCTCCTTCCAGCCACAATATAGAGTTTAGATCTTTCTAAGAAAGTGTTTCCAGAAAGATTGTCCCAAATTGCGGCTGCTTCTAAGGAACAAGTATGCACCAAATTCTAAGACATGGAAAAGACAGAAACAACATGCTAATATTACGAGCACCGCCCTTAGTGCATCAACTGACACATTTTCTTCTGCAGTCCCGACCTGACACCAAGTAAAACTTGCCAAAGGAAGTGGCATTATATCCTACGCACGATGTTTCACTACAATATGATTCATTTTCCTTTTGCTGTTTGACTACCTAGAATTTTAAACTCGTTTTATATAGTTTACACACATCCATGCACTGGAAGCAATAGGGAATTCATAAAAACATTCTAATAAATTTAACATAGTAAAAATAAAATATTTTCAATTGAAATCAATTAAATTAGGATGAACAATTTATATATTAGCATGCATGATGTCGATTACGAGGCAAAAAAGAAAGTACAAACACCAAGACAACTAGAAAACTTCAATCTTGTATAAGAACATATTTCCAAGAACTTGTTATTCTATAGAAAAACAATTCAAACGAGATAAAAAAGATTCTGAATTCACATATAATTGATTCAGAAAACAAAGAAAACATTTTAAAGACGAAACCTTTAACATCTTTATACGTGATCATGTTCAAATAATTTGATTCATCCTTGATATAATGGTTTATTTATCAGTATGTCACATCCAATTAAATTTATTTTTTGTTAACAGGACATCTTCAAAGGAGTCATATTGGAACAATGTCCACCCCCACAATCCTATTATCTCATTCTTCACAACAGAAAATATAACGAATAAACCCAAACAAGTAGTGTCTAATTTAAACAAAAAACCTAACAATGCTTATCATGTGATACACCAAAAAACACACTACAAACAGTAACAATTAAGAACTAGCTAATAAACCACTAATATATAGTTAGTGATATGCTTCTAGATCATTCTGATCAGTAATCACTTCTATCATAATATTTTCAGTGATTTCTCACGATACAAAAAATTGTATACACAGAACAAACACACATACTCACAAGTTACTGTATAATTCAAGTTAGAAAACAGTCATAGTTATTAGTCATTACCCCATGTCACTCAGCTTATAATTTATATAAAATTCGTTCGTTATTACAACATTAAACCATATATTATATTTTACAATGTCACGCAGCTTAAAGTATATATATATATATATATATATATCTTATCATAACTACAATATACATCATGTACATTACCAAAGTACAAACGAAACAATGCATACTTTATGGTTTGATACATTAAAACTTCTCACAATATTGGTAAACATGTCTGTCTATACAGTCTGATCATATCGACAAATATCAAGTACATTATAAACACGAAAACTTGTACAATATAAACTCGATAATTACGCAATGAAAAAGGAGAACGATAATTACCAGTATCGAACCAATTTGCAAGCAGAGCAATACTTGTTAGTAGCTTTACTACAAACAACGCAGGGGATATGATTAACAATATTATCTTCCATATTAGGGGAAGGGGAGGGTGAATTAAAATTAGCGTGGATTAAAAAGTAATTAGAGACAGTGTTTTTAAGAATCGAAAGCAAAGCTAGGGCAAAACAAATAGTGAGAATGAATTGAAGAAAATATAAATTGAGATCGGAGATAGGGAGGCTTAATAATGATAAAATTAATCCTAATAACATTGACACTGATGATGATGTGTGT
This sequence comes from Oenanthe sinensis, assembly GCA_028671895.1. Classification (NCBI taxonomy): domain Eukaryota; kingdom Viridiplantae; phylum Streptophyta; class Magnoliopsida; order Apiales; family Apiaceae; genus Oenanthe; species Oenanthe sinensis. The sequence continues at coordinate 1,134,056 of CM053814.1, read as the reverse complement.
TTATATACATGTAGGTGTGTAATAATAGTGGTTTCCTAATTGGGATTTGTTGTTGTTGTTTGATTTGATTTGATTTGGGATTGGTGGTGGTGGTGGATCATGGAGGGGGGTGGGTTTGGGGTTGGGTTGAGTTCATAATGCCAGCCCAGCCCATGGTAGGGTAGGGGTATAGGGTTAGATTGAGTGACATGTGTATGTTGCTTTTAGATATTTTTGAAAAATATTATTAATATGTTTGAATTATTTTAAAAATAATTTATATGTTCGACTTTTTTTTAATTACAAGGATTTTTAAACATCCCTATGACCCTGTTATGCATTTTATTTATTTCAAGAAAAAGAAGAGGTTCTTTTTGTAAATATAGAGTTTTGATTTTGCATTTATATTGTACATTAACATCAAATGTGTATATACATTATTAAATGAATAGAATCGAGTTGAGTTTGAACGTTTTTTTAGGCGAGCTATGCCGAATTGAATTTTGTAATAAAGTAAAAAGTGATATTCAAACTAGACTTGATAATAAACAAGTTAAATACGAATAAACGCGAACCACGTCGTGGTGAACCCAAACTATTCATATATTTTTATTCAATTAAATTTAATTTATAAAATATAAATTACACGACTTATAAAATATAACACTTCCTCTATTTTCAATTATTTGACGTTTTGAAAATTAGACTTTATATTTTATTAATTGTCATTCCCATATCTCAATGACAAGTGATAATTAATTTATGTATTTCCTTCGCTACCCCCAATATAAGGATTATAGGGATATGTTTGAAATTGTTATGTTCGGAGAAAAAATATAGTGTTATTAAAAAATCATATAAATATTTAATAAATTTTTTAGTTTATATATATTTTTTGAAATATAATATTAAAAATAATATTTTAAAAGAAAGTATAATAGTAAAAAATTTAATTATTTCCTACTAAAAAACGATTTTTCTAAAAACATATGAAACCTACATTCTCTAAAACCAGTTTCCAGACCTTGTTGTCTGCAACTAAGGGCCCGTCTGGTGTTCTTTAAACTTAAAATAAGCTACTTATTTTATTTTTATTTTTTACATATTATTATTTTTTTTTTAAAGATAAATATTTATTTTAGAATTTTAAAACCAAATATCATCTTAAAACTAAAAAATAAGTTACTTATTTTCAGAAAAAATACATACATACCTACTTTTTTCCGGAAATAAATACTTTTTTCCGGAAATAAAGGCTTATTTCCCGAAAAAAAGCTTAGCCAAACACCCTCTAAGTTTGGTAGTTGAATTCTCCATGACTAAATCCTCGGTTTGTTGAATGCAATGACTTTGGAGAACTTTAAATACAATATATAACGTTTTTATTATTTTGATGAGTTTAATACAATTTATCTCAGATTACAATTTTCTTAAAAGATGTCTCAAGTTATATCTAAATTTAAAATAGTTATTCACTAAGATGGTTCAATATTAATATATTTTTATAGTTTATAAAAATTAATAAAAACAGGAATAAAGAAAAAAAATCGGGGAAGATTACATTTTGGCATTTTCCTCTCATAACTAACACCTAGCAGCAAATACTTGGAGAACAAACATATCTGCTTTGATAGAAATCAAGATTGTAAGGGTACACACCAATATCACCAAAAAAGCATATCAAAATCATGAAATTTTTACTCTGCCTTCATTTATTTGTGTTAATGATTCCGTAACGAATCTGGACAGGCATTCGAGTCAACAGGAAATCATTCCATTTACTCGCCTCAACATATATTAATATTTTGGACCAAAATGAGAAATTTTCACTACTAACCAAAGAATCAACTATAATAACAAACTTAGATCAACTTTTGTTGGCTGTAGCGCAGTAATCCATGGACATCTATGATGCCAGGAGGGAAAACAGGATCAGTTGCTGCTCTAACAGCAACCTTTGCTACTGCTGTAACATTGATAGGAGGAACGAGTAGAGGTCCAAGAAGAGGTACCTGATTCAGAGGCTTTGCATACTGGAGAACCTGTACCAACACATACCGTTGTTTAAAACTAATGAAATCTTTAAGGTCTCTGAATGCATGTTCAATGAAGGTTGTAGGAAGTATAAAATGACCGAAACAGCAGCATATAATAATATAATAAAAAGTTTTGGATGACATATATTGGATTTCAAAAAATAAATAAATTACCATCTCCAGTGGGGAACCAATAACACCAAGAGGTAGCTTCATGCTTCCAACACGCCGAGTTCCATACATAAATCCAGGCCTTAGGATTACTCCTGAAAGAACACTTTTGAATTGTGAATCTCAATTAAATGTTACCCGTAAAACTCAGATTGCAGTGTAAAAGATGATGGTTATTTGTTAAATAATGACTTTTTCTTGAAGAAGTGAGTAGGAAAATTTAATGAAAAATGTTTGGTATCAGTAAACCTTGAGCCAAACAGTCCAGGAACTATATTGGTAATCATGGGTTGCCTCATAACTGAAGTACACTAATACATTGTATTGAAGATAAAGGAGTCCAGGATGAATGGGCCGCTTGGTTCCGTGAGCTATATTCACTTTCTTCTACCCAATATTGATATTATGGGTTTGTACTGCCACACTGTAATTGGGTGTGATGAATTATACTAACAAATAGATGGACAAATGAATTAGGATGTATTTGTAGCATACTCATTTTGAAGCATTTGCTACGGATTTACAATCATTTACTCTTTCAGGTTAGTAATCAATTCATGATGAGTAGAAGACCCACCTCCATACGGAAATTTGGTAAGCAATTCTGTCTCAGCTGCCCTCTGTATTGCATATAAAAGTACCATAGATCAGTCATTGAATACAAAGAAATAGCAATTTCTTTTTTTGGGGAATTATAGTAACTTAAACCATGAACCCTTTCGTGTGAATTGTGATACTTCAATATAGTAGTTTAACTTGCAATGTTGCAATAAATCAGAACATATATATTACTCATATAAAGAAAAAATTATATGTGCCAATTACTTCATCCACTTTAATTCGGAAGCAGGGAATGCAAGTCATGTGCCTACATGCAGAGGGTCTCTTACTCTATTTAGGTACTTTTAGGCTCATAAGCTACTTATAACTTATAAGCTCCGCCAAACCACCGACTCACTATATCCTTTCTGAGAAGTTCTTTATTATCCTTTAACCACAGAGTAGTTATCTCATTCCTTGAGCACAGGGATCTTTTTTCTCCACCAATTTTGAATAAACAAAAAGATCAGCAAAAAGTTTAATTATATACTGCTAACTTGGTGCTCACAAAAAAAAAAGAGGGAGCATTGTCGATGATGCGAGGATGGGTAATGAGATTGCATTCCTTTTGCCAAATGACCCCATGAGTAATTAATATTTCCCATTCATAATATAGCTTAATGTGATCAATTTATTAATATAATAATCAACATCATAAATACGTTGAATCCGAATAAGTTAAAGATTACAGTAATACCTTTCCCTCGTAATAACCTTGTAGCAAGTAATTAATTAAGCCAAAGTCTGCAGCAGAGATATATATAAATCTTTTGACTCCTGTATACAAAGAGAATGATCAACTTGTTGTAACACAAGAGACAATTGAGAGTTGCTTAAAGTGAATCCAACAGAGTACACTGACCCAAATGCAACCAACTTGGATAACGCTCCTAAAAGATCATGACTTATTGGTGCACTTGGTAGTCCCACGTGTTTAAATGTAGGACTCGGGTGTTACGACATGCTTACTCGAAAATGGCATGAAAAAAGTGGTAGCATAAGTGCATGACGTTAATCTTGAGAACAAAATGTCTATCTATTTATCACAAATGATAGTTGGGCTCCATCTCTGGAACAATTTCTTTTCTAGTTTTCTTAGAACAGAATAACACCTAACATTTGAACATATAGGAAACCACATAATAAAGTTTGCATATATCTTCAAAGGAGAAAATTATATGCTCATCCGCTCCAAAAAAATTGGAAAAATATAATTTACACCCCTCAAATTTTTAAAAAGAAAAATTTTTATATGTATATTTTTTAAGAAAAAGTATTTATAGTAGTAAATTTTAGTTGACACCACTGAAATTTTATAAATTTGTACGTATTTTGAATGTTGTAATTTTTTTACCCCCTGGATCAAAATCCCGGCTACGCCCCTGGTAATTGGTACTACTTGTTATACTAGTTGTAAATAAGGATCAACGGATTTGATTCCCAAATTTTCCGATACATCATAACAATAATCATAAACGTCATTCAACCAAGTAATCACACATATAACGCATCCCCATGGTTACATATGTATATAACTAAAAAGAAAATGAGATGGCCTGGAATGCAGGTTATGACCATACCTTGGTCTGCAGCAGCTCTAATTGCATTGATGTTTGCAGTTCCATTTACCTTGTACATATATGAGTTGGACCCAAAAGTACCAACACAAGAGATCTGCAGAAGTTTGTTTCTCTTAATATTTCGAACAGTGACCACTATCCATATTAAAGAAAGAAAATGGGGAAATTATACTATGATAGCTCGAATGATTTACAAATTACAGAAAAAATTACCCGCAAATGTTAGCGCAGGTGTAAAGGCATGATTAGTGAAAATATGTATTGGTTTCAAATGGATCATGAGCTTTCTACTTACTATTTTTATTTATGTGTATTGTTTAATTTTCTTTCATAAATCTCATTGTAATTTAAATAAAAAATATATGAATTCATATCTACTTGTTTCTACATAAACATTGAACTTTAAAAAATAGGATTAGATGGAGATATCAACATTTAGTAATATCAAGTCGCAAGGATAAACTGTTCTAAAGCTACAACTTTAACAAATTGGCATCCATGACTGAACAAAGGTACTAAATATTTAACTCTAGACACTTGCTAGTATTACAAATAGCAACGAAGAAACCAATACAATACACAGAAAATTAATGATCATGGATCAAAATAACCTACAAAGAACTCTAGTCACGTAAAAGTATTTAGCTTAGGAGCAGCAAAACCATTGCAGTCATTAACATGCCCTTTAACACACGCCATTAATCTGTGAAGTTGTTAATCTAATTCCCCTACTCCGTCAACACACAACGTATACAAACAACACACACATCCTAGTCCTAACTATCAAAATGTCCCCATTAATTAGTATTAGCTGACCCCCACTCTGTTTTTATCATAAAACTCTGATGATAAAGATATAAATATCAATAATCTCTGTTACCCTCGTCTCTTCATTTTGCCTCGAGTACCCGTAACGGACACTCGACACTCGGACATGGATATGGACACTCGGACACTTATTTTAGGCCTGTAAATTTTTCAAAATATTACCGAGTCCAGCACTTCGACACCTATCCATGTTGGAAACTTCCTGCCGAGTCCGAATAACAAAGTCAATAAGTTCAGAATTTACTACCAATATGCATGTATCTGACAATCCTTCCATATTACATAACCGTACCTTGAAAAGAATAATGACACAAATATATCCACTGAAAGGGATGATCAGAAACAAAACAAAGACGTAAAAGAAAGATATTCCAAAACAAAGTGACAAGAAAGATTTATAATAATATTATGATTACAACAGGAATATCACTTTATTGCATGGACAAGTTCGGAAGCATATCTGAAGCAAAAATCAGGTAGAATATGACCAAAACACCAATATATATATATATATATATATAATCAAATAAAATGAATTGAAGAGACCATAAAATTGTGTTCTCATTCGAACGTTGGTTGATAAGAAATGATAGGTATCATTCTCATTCAATTTTTAAACTCTAAAACATTTAAGGGCACTGTACTACATACAACAGAAGTCACTCCATTCAATGCTTCCTTCAATGAGTTAACTGAAAGCAGGTCTCCTGCCAAACAAGGGGATGGAAACAAGAAATAAGCATCTATACATAGTTAATTAATGAAAGCAAGAGATGTACCGCGCCCTTTACCTTGATGCCATATAACATTGTTAACCCATGCTTCTTGTACAGATGATTTACCAGATCTACATACGGAAATAAAATTAACGGGCATGATTGAAAGATAAGCTATATAATTATACATAGCTAAAAGCATGGTGCAGTGGGGTGTTTAGGTTGGTGAGTATGTAGCATTCCAAAATAAGAGCAGCCCATTAATTATTTTCTTCACCCAGCAAAGATACATCAACTGTAAATAAGCCTCTACAGTAAAGGGATTCAGATGGAATTTCAGGACACACGATATTACTACAAAGATCAACAAGATATAACTATGGGCAAGCTTTTCACCCTTTAAAGGCAAAGCATATTAAACATTGATCTTGCAATATCCATCGAGAGTGATGCTAACAGCATTGAATTTGCAATCAAAATAATGTTTCCAATAGATACAACTATTGAAATAACATAATAGCAAGAAGAGAATACAGAATTGTCAAAATATAAGTCTGGCAATACCTGCTAAGGCTGTGAACGGACAAACCACGATCTAGAGCTTCTTTGCATATGTGTGAGCCAACAAAACCATTCCCACCAAGTACAAGTAACTACTTGACAAAGATAAGTATGATAAAATCCCAATCGACGCAAAAGCAAAAGTGATTAAAGATGGATATCTTGAGTACCTTTTCTGATGATGGAGGCGGAACATTTACTGTTTCTGCTTCCTGAACCTTTAATGGTTCATCAACCATATTGCTTGTAGACAGAAATCTACCATTTCTGGACGCAGACGTTGTACTGTTCCAATATAATGATGAATCTCAGTCAGCAGAATGACACCAAACACATATCTTCTAACAAATTAAAAAAAAAACTCACTCAATCTACGAGGTGGAAAAAACTTATACCTATATATCTAGCATCTCGGAGAAAAAGGAGGCGATGACATATACAGCTATATAAAGTATAAACATCTGACATGGAACTCTAATGAACTAATATTGGCTTCTAGTTTATATATTATTATCTTAATAGAACCCTGCAGATAAAGCTCTCGGATTTGATAACCAAGTCTTTTTTCAGCAAAGATGTTCTATTTCTTATAATTTTATAAACCACAGATTAATCATGTCAACAAGATTAGCCACAGAAGTCAATCCCTGCACCTTGTAAAATTTTTTATCTTCATTTATGAAAAAAAAAATTGTGATATTTAGAGAGTTGCAAGACTAGACAGTTCATAATCATTAAAAGTTCTAACGATATTGATGGGTGGAGTCTTAATCACATATCACATAGTTGATAACCCGTCACATACTTGCCTCCTAGTCTTATAGATTATCAGAGTCTTTTATAGCTAGAAACAGTCATGTGACTCCTGATGCACTCATTTGTCTCTGTAGAATTCAACGTATACCTAGGAACCAGGAATAGGGATACTTTAATTACCCAACGCTGGATTCTCGGATATTTGAATATTATATGGGAATACTTCAATAATCCTAAAAAATATTGTTTTGTTTCACATATTGTACTCGAAATTGGAGTTATACCTACATATCTAGCGTCCTAGAGAGAAAAGGAGGTGATGAGATACACAGCTAAATTAGTATAAACATCTGAAATGGAATTCTAATGAACTGATATCAACTTCTAGTTTATATAATATTATCTTGATGGAACCCATACATAAAGCTTTTGGATTTGATAACCAAGTCTTTTTTTAGCAAAGGTGTTCTATTTCTTATAATTTTATAAACCATCTATTCATCATGTCAACATATTAGCCACATAGAAGTCAATCCCTGCACTTAATCAAATTCTTTTATCTTCACCTAACAAAAAAAATAGTGATATCTAGGGAGTTGTAATAGTAAACAATGCCTAATCTTCTTATAAAAGTTCTTACGATATTTATAGTTGGACTAAATCACATAGTGTATAGCTCATCACATACTTACTTGCCTCCTAGTATCTTTACTTGCCTCCTAATATCTTATGCATTATCTGAGTTCCTTATAGCTGGAAACAATCATGTGACTCCTAATGCATTTACTTGCCTTGATATGAATTCAGCATATAACTATAAAGTAGAGATACTTTGGTTACCCAACATATCCCCATAGATATTCATCTATTATACATGGATATTATACTTGTATAGTCCCGAAAAATATTATTTTGTTTCACAAATTGTACTCAATTTGGAGTTTACGCAACCGTATTACCACGTCATAGTTGTTTGTCTCAATGGATGTTAGACAATCCACTCTATCTCTCTCAACACACAAATAAATTCAAATTAGTCAACCATTAGCTGCTTAGAAGTTTACATCTCTGTGTCGTAGTTTATTATACTTGCGATAAATTCACTCTCAACTAAATGTCATCACAGGCGTAACGAAATAACTAGACTTAGCTAAACACCGGGCACTAATTTCCGGAAACTTAACTCGATTCCAAATTTCTAATTTCTCTACAAAAAATCCTAATATATAGATAGATAGATAGATAATCTGCACAATTCACATTTCGTAATTTCACAGCATACAAACAATAGCAATAATTCAATCAATCAACAAACATCGCACAGCAAATACAAATCAGATCAGTAATCAAATCACAAATCATATTAACAAACACAATAACAATATATATCAGAGGATGCAAATAAATTAGGTCAAAAGAACAAAAACATACCAGATTCTAGAGAGAGAAACCCTAGAATTGATTAAACGAGACATGATGATCTCAACCAAATGTGACTACCAACAGTCAGTCTCTTCTGTTAGTTTCTACTATTTTTTTATTATTAGTATTAATTAATTAATTACAAAAGTGTGTTAAAGAGGACACGTAGTGATGTATATATTTAACACGTATTCAACATTTTGTGGCTGTGGCTGTGCCTGTGCGTAGAATAAATGCGAATCAATTCGGCTCCAATTTATAATTATTTGTTTAAATTTGATCCGGATTCGAACTAAAATTTTAATATTTTATTTAGATTCGATTCGAATTCGAATATTAATATTCGTATTTGATTCGGTTCGACTCGAACACATACCGAACTACTTATTTTAGTGTATTCGAATTCAAATTCATATATAGTAATTTTATAAAATTAAGAATACTCGAATAAAATTCACTAAAAATTAAAATGTGATAACATAATAGAGTATTATTTTAATATAAATATTGTATATTGTATATAATAATATATACAACTTACGAATTCAAGTCAAATACGTATAATAAATATGTATTCAAGTACTCTAAAATTATTCGAATTACTCCAAATAAATATGACTGAATATCATAATAGTAATATCCGGCTCGGTATTCGTTCAAATTATAAAATAAGATTTGAATTCGTTTATTTTTTATACAAATACGAATTATATTCGTTTTTAGCTAGTCGAATTCAGGTTTGAATCCGTATTAGTCGGATTCGTTTTCAGCCTAATCCGGCTTGTGCAATAGCTTGGGAATTGGGTCACTTGTGAAATTTTCAATTTTGGTGCACGGTTGCTAAGCTTTATCAGGTCCAGTAAGAATCGTAATGTATATTGTCAGTCAGGTCTGTTTAAAACGAAAGGCCCAGGATCGACCCAGTTTCAAAAGAGTACAGTGAGTAATATAGTTTATAATTTTAGATTGTTTAATATAGTTTGTGTTGAAAAATTTAAATTATTAATTTGAGTCCGGATGAATTCAATTTTCAATATGATTTAAGCGGATATTTTATGGCTAAATTCAAAAATTCGGATATTAGATTTTAATAAATAGGATCCGATCGGATACTACTCACTTCTATTTAGATTATATCGAAATAAATGAAACTTAAATTATGTTCCTGTACTTAAATTAAATCATGCAAACAACCCCAGTAACTTTTTGACACAGAATTTATGGATTAGATTTGCATCATGTCTATCTAGACAGTAGATTACGTCCGACGCCAAGTTGAATGATAGATGTGGCGACACAGTGTGCCATATCCACTAACACAGATATATTTTGTTTGCATATATTGTATTATTTTAATACAGAATCTTAAAGCTCTATGATAATTAATTAATTATCATCACACTTTTTAATGAGATATGATATTCTTTTAAGCATAGGGGATTAAACAAAGTGTGTTGGTGGATTACGCATTAAGCACCCAAATTAACTGTATATTAATGACATTTCAAGTACATGATGAGCCAAGGTTGCATATAAAGTGACCAAGCAGCAAAGACATCACAAATATCAACAAAAATTCCCTTGATTAAATATTTAGATTGCGATTTCTTCTTCTTTGTGCTAGAGGGCTTTATTCAGTCTTATTTAAGTATTTATATTAATTTTAGTATTTTTTATATAAAAAAATTACTTTATACAAAAATCAACATACACACATCTTATCCTCCTTAAATTCTATTTTACGAATGAAAAATGTTGGATATGTTTAATAGACTGTTTGGCAACATAATTTACATTTGAAATTTAGGATTTTATCAAATGACATGTTTGAATAATCATAAGAATATGTCTAAATTTTATTTGAAATAACAACTTAAATTCTGTAATTTGAAATGAAATTCTAGTTCTCAAATACAATCTAACTTATTTTAATAATAATTTATTTTGATTTATGAAAAATTAATTATACAAATTATTTGCACTAGCTTTGAAATTAGCTGCAGTGAAAGGAAAAAGATTCTTTCCTTTTTTTTATGCAAATCCATTATACAATTTTTAATCAGTAAATTGTACGGTATTAAATTAAAGTGGGTATATAAAAGTGCATAAACTATTGTAGTGGCAAATGTACTTGGACAAATAATGGTACCATGGGTAGATGATTTTCTAAATGGAGTATCTGTTAATGACTATTATCCATTATTATTGTCCCCTAATATTATACTTACACCCTGTGTTGTAAAAAACGTAAATTATAGTTAGTCGGTGAAGACACGAAATACGGATTAATCGTATGAATCGGACATTAATCAGAATGATTAATTAAATAATTGAGAATTTAATTAATTCGGTGAGTTACCGAATAGGGATTAATCAATGATTAATTCCCGATTTTTAGAACAATGCTTAGACTATATTAAGCCCCTGTTTGGGGTTTCATATAAGCCACTTATAAATTAAAAATTACATAAAATTTTCAACTTATAAATTATTTATTGGTCAAACAGAGTTTAAGATACCTCAAATAAACTAGTGACTAGTGAGCACTAGGAAAGAAATGATGTAGTTTTACATTAGTAAAAAATGTAAATAGTAACTACTAAACTTAGCAACAAATTTCTACCGTATTTCTAACAAAATTAAGCTAAAGAAAATAAAAACAATTTAGGACACGACTCCTTATATACATGTATTTTAAAATTTTAATAATTGAACTAAATTTTATAAAAAAAAACAAAAAATTAAAAAAAAAAATCTTGTATATAAGGTCGCCTCTAAGTTTAACACACGTATTGTGTTACATGGTTCCGTAAAATTTTATAGTCTAAAACAAATTAGAGAAGTTGGTGAGAATAAATAAAAATAATTTCTACCGTATTTCTAACAAAATTAAGATAAAAAATAAAAATAATTTAGGACACGATTCCTTGTATATATATATTTTAAAATTTTAATAATTGAACTAAATTTTATAAAGAAAAAACAAAAAATCAAAACAAAAATAAATAAAATAATCTTGTATATAAGGTCGCCTCTAGGTTTAACACACGTATTGTGTTACATGGTTCCGTAAATTTTTAAAGTCTAGAACTGTGTAGCTCGAATGCGAGATAGTGTATATCAGTATATACGAAATGTTGGATGCATGGAAGACTTGTAGATTTCACAACAAATTATTTGGTGTAATACGGTTAAATTATTATGGAGAATAAAAGGCATCTATATTTTGACTTTACTGATATGTAAAATCGACATGAAAGAATTTGAAGAAAGCTGTAAGTTGGAAATATTCTATTCTGTTCCCAAGTCTTGTAAATCTGACAAGAATTTCATGCATGTAATGTCAATTTCGAGATCTTACAAATATATGGTGCAAAATCAGTTAAGTCGCCTGAATATTAAGATGCTATTCCCACTTTATATTATCCTAGAATCAAGAACATCATGGCTTCTACACACGAAAATTGTTTTTTAATTCCAGTAAACCTATTATTATTTTTAATTCCGAAAAATTCTACTAAAAATGAAAGCCATCGAGTAACCGAATTGCACCGTTACATGCGCACATATATTAATTTCAAATATCAGAAAACTGACATCGAGGTCATTCATTCTAACTTGACGGTGTCACGGATATCATTTTCAGGCACATCTACCTCTTCAAATATTAATAATTGCGTTATTTAGGTTTTTCTTGACTTATTTTATAAGTAACTTATAAATTAAAAATTGTATATAATTTTTAACTGAAACTCCAAACATGGGATTAGTTATATCACAACAAACGAGACTATATAATGATTAAGAAATTAATATATCGAAACGTTTTGGACGCGCAATGAAGTAAGATTCGAACTGGTAATTGGATGAAGAAGGTGCCATGAAATTTAATCGCAAAGAGGATTATGATTCAGTGCTAACAGAGTAATCTTCCACATTAAGTTGTTGTACACTTTAATTTGTTCACCTATCTCATCACACACTAACAGAAACTAGTGCGCTCTTTCACTGTATATATATGTTAGTTAACACAGGGTCTAGAAGACATAGGCCATCTTTGGAATCAATAAGAAGATTAAATTCATGTATTACCCCCATCAATTCATTATAACATTCCCTACATATATTCATATAATCATAACTATTGGAGAGTGGAGACAAGTTAATTCAGGGAATATTGCAATTTGTGATGATTAGCATTCACTATTTCTACTTTCTTTTCCCCCTAGTCCACTCCCCCTTGTTATAGAATATGTTGTTTTTATTTATGATTATATCGTGTTCTTTCCTCTGTGCTCACTGTTATAAATTTAATTACAAAACTATCCATCTTACGGGTGGTCCGGACTATAAACAAATAATAATGCATACAGAATCGTGAAAATTTAAATTTTTTCATGTACAAAATCCAAAAAAATTATAGACAACATATATGTTAAAATGTTACAGTACTAATTAAGAAGGTCATGTACGAAAAGAAAATTCATGCGACCCCATTTGGAAGTACTAATTAAGAAGGTCATGTACTAATTAAGAAGGTCTTGAAAAATCTATTTTATAGCAAGTAGTAACTAAATGAAATATATATCCTTTAGAATAAACCGGAGAAAGGATGAAAACACTGGGCAAATACCATGAAGCCCAACCATTTGAATGGACCCCATGAAGCATCAAGAATCACCCCCATTTGGATCCACAAGGTGCTTCCATTGTAGCTTTAACTAACCCGAATCCATCACCTTGTTTGTAGGGTAATGCACACATATGTAACAATGTAGTACAATACTCCACAGTCCACACACACTGACAAAGACATGTATCATGTATGTATCACATACACAACACCACACAAACACATGTAGTACTCCCTCGTAAATTATTAGTTTTTTTTTTAAAAAATATGCATATTAAAAAATTATAAATATTTTGTTTATTTTTATTTCTACTTATATTTATTGTATTAACTTTGTATGTGTATATATATGAAGGGAAGTCAATAGTAAAAGACAAATAATATAAATTATTATTGAAAAAATAATTATAAATTTTATTTATATTGAATAATGAAATGAATAACTAATATGAAATAATTTTATTTTATAGAAGAGATTACTAATTTGGTATGGAGTGAGTATTTAGAGCGCGCACAGGTGACTAATTTAGTTCAATTGAATTGGAAATTAATAGTAAGATATTTATCTATATTTTATTTTATTTTTAAAACCTGATATAAATTTTTATTCTAAATCCAAGTACTAGAATATTTCTTGAAAATTTATTACTATACATGTTAGTACGGAATATTTTTAAATTTTGATTTCCATTGTACTATAACCTTGTTGTACTAGCATAACAATACACACAGAGGATAAAAAAGTAATTAAAATCTTCATTAAATTTCCACTATAAATACACACCACCCTTCTCCCCATTTCTCAAATCCAAGCCATCTTCACACAATTAACTCTCTTCACCTCACACATTTCCCAAGAACAAAACACACACTTTATTACACACACTAAAATGAGAACTGGAATAACCTTAAACTTAGCATCAACAATGACGACAACAACAACAAAAACCACATTCTCACCGCCGGCCACCGTGATCACCCGCTCCCCGTGGCACTCTCCGGTGCCTTACCTATTCGGAGGCCTCGCCGCCATGCTAGGTTTAATAGTATTTGCACTACTCATTCTTGCATGCTCTTATTGGAAACTCTCCGGTCGCATGCAAGAAGACAACGAGAGAGATCTCGAGGCCGGTGATCAGAAACCGGAGAACTTGTCGGCGAAGGATTTTCCGGTGGATTTTGAGGAGAAGATTGTTGTTATCATGGCCGGAGATGTGAAACCAACTTTCTTGGCTACTCCTATGTGTAGTAAACAAGGCTCTTTTTCAGAGAAAGCTGGGAATAAAGAGGAGAAAATGGAGCAACAAAATGAGTCGGAGCCGGAAAATTTGCCGGAGCAACAAACGCAAGAAACTGGAAATCAACAAAGTTAGATACAAGAGATTTAAAGATTAATATATATATATATATACATGTGTATGTATATATATTGTCTTCTTCAATTTTGTTAATGTATTCGGGTCCGGAAATGTAAATTGTTGCTGAGATCATAAGAGCTGAGTTTTTAATATTTATATCATCTTATTATAACTTTTCTCTCCTGAAATAAATTTTATAATTACATGAATGTACAAAAAAACAAGTTAAAACATTAAATTTACTTTAAGTAGTAGATTAACAAGCATTCATAAATGTGGAGACAGTATATAATGTGAAGTGAGTAAGCAAGCACTTGCGCAAAGTTGCCTGCCGGATGCCGAACTGAGTGAAATATATATATGTGATTGAGACACCTCCTTTATGAAGGGCCTGATTAATTAAAATGATTATTGAAAAGGAAAACATATATAATCTTGGATTAATTTAAACGCTTCCTCTTTTATGTTCTAAATGTTTAGGTTAAGGTTAGTACGTGCAAATGTGCAATACATGACAAACCGACTCGTTGTCTACCAAAATATCTCAACTAACTTGTTTTATTTCTTTTCTTCTAAGCTACTCTCTTCTCCCATATCTTTTTATCACAATAATTTCACACATTCCTACTTGCAGCATGAATTTTGTTTTCCGAAAAATTCTGGATTTCGTATTTTGATGAATCTCTGAGATCCTTTCGATGATTTATTTTTTAAGGACAGATTCTTACGCGTTATTCAATTCACCCGTCGTTTGATTACTCATTTTTTTCACGTACATAGCAAGAGATCGAAAATTCAAGACATGCATATAAAAATTGCATAAGCATGTATATTAGTATTGCATTTGCGATTACCGTATGATGATTGATAACTCTATTACTCCATTATCCAAGGGTGGGGCAGCATTAGCAATTAGCAATGACACAAGTGCACTACTATTGAAATGACACTTTCTAAAGTGATGAAGATAATTACAACTCCTAGTACTATTGGATAATATTAATATATTAATAAATTAAAAGATAGTGAAATGAAGCATATATTCTTGTATGTCATCAAGTATAGTTTGATGGGATTTAAGAAAAACAATGGGGGTGAGATCAGCTTTGTATTTCTTGGGGTGCTAGATGGACACGTGGAAATAATTTAGTGGGTGTAAGTTGTTTTTACAGGCAAGTGCTAGATGGCAGGTATAGTATTTAATAACCTTAGCCTAGCTTTGCGGCAATACGAGGCCGCGCTGCTCTAATGCTCTTAAATGTTACCAACTGTTTTCCCGTTTGAATTCAACATCTCAGTTCTGACTATCCCATAAAATAAACTCAGAATTATCGAAAGGAAATTCAAAACTTAAAATTAAAATTAAATAAATCTTGACCCAAATTTATTTAATTTCGATTTTGAGTTTTGAATTTGATTTCGATAATTCTGAGTTTAGGAGATTTAAAGTCGGGGTGTTTTACTACATATAAATTTTTTTCGGATTTTTTTGTGCATATTTTTTTTCGTCGGAAAATTTTCAAGGTGGCCGGAAAACTGAAATGAGTCAAATTGTGCAATCAGTGACCAAAATGAGTCAAATTTGTGCAGTCAGTGACCAAAATGAGTCAAATTTGTAGTCAGTCACCTATTTGATACATCTGGACGCAGTCAGTGACCAAAATGAGTCAAATTTGTAGTCAGTCACCTATTTGATACATTTGAACGAAGTCAGTGATGTGTTTGATATTTAACCCTCAAATTATACTCGTATGAGCAATGCTGCAGATTTTAAAATAATTATTAAATATTTTATTTTAGTTTTATAACATCTATATATAACAGAAAATTATCTTCACTTTTAAATTACAATTCTAATCAGATTAAATATTCTGTATATAATTGGAGAATAGTCAGGAGAATTCTAACATTTCTCAAATTATATATTACTTCTCCGTCCTTTTTATATGTTAATTTTTAAAATAAATTTTGTTTTCAAATATATATTTGTTTTTATTTTCAAAATAAATATAAAGATAAATTTTCAAAATTATTCATATATTTATCATTTCTAATTTTTTAAAAATTTTATTGAATTCTCATCTTTCGAGATAATAAGTAAAGGTACTCATAAAAAAATTTATTCGACTAACACTTTTTCAAATATACTACTATATTTTTTAAAAATAAACATATAAAAAGGGAGATTCTCAACATCATATCCGTAAGTTATTTGACTGACGTTTACGATTGAATTCAACACAAACATTTTGAATCAAAATCAGTTTTTAAGGTTATAAACAATAATCTTTTAATATAATAATTTGTTCCCTATGCAAATATTTATAATAAATACTTACATTTGGGGTAAAGTTTTATATAATAAATTTCGAACTTGTGTTATATTCTTGATTAAAAAACTGGTACTAATAAGTTGGCAAGGCTATAGTACTGTTCATGTGGTAATCTTAAATGCAGCAACCTGTTATTTTAATTGTTGCCTTGGACTTTGATCCAACCTCTACCTTTTTACCATCCCCTGTTTGAAAGAGATGTGGCAGCGGATATCCCGTGCCAGCTTTGAAAAATGCTTACAGTTTTTGTGTAGAAGTAAACTACAAAAATTTAAATGCATACACATCAAAGTCCTCTTTCAATCGTGAATTATAAGCTCGCCTCGATCTCGTTACCGAGATAAATGAGTTATTCAACGTATTGCACTATCTAAAAAATACGACATGCTAAGAAAATATCACATACAATGTCTTTTTCTGTTTGAAGATGCAACTTATTGCGCCACATTTTGACAATGTGTTCGAATGCTAGGCATCTATGAACTGTGCGCTATTGTGAATTTAACTGCCTAGAACGAATAAATTTGTTTAACCTTGAATCAAATTTATCAAAAATATAATCCCAATGTAATGATTGATTGGTCCAAGGTTATCGACAAAAAAGATTTTTCTAAGCCGTTCTCCGGACCCTTAGCTCTTAGGAAGAAGATTCTAGAAGAAAAAGTCTTGTATGCACAACACAATAGGCCACATTGAGCAAAGGACTTCCCAATAGGAGAAGTCTGTGCGGGATCTTTGTTAATGTTTTCTCAGTAATTCTAAATCTACGTTGTTTTTAGAGTAACAATGTAAAAATATCATAGCCTTTTTATATAAAGGTAGTATTCTAAATGTAGTGACCTCATTGTAATTTAGCTCGACAGGAATGAAAGCGGAAAAACTGAAATGGGAGCTTTATGTAAATGGATTACAAAAAAGATAAAGAGCAAAGCCTGTCAATGAAAAGAGAAGAGTTTACAATTACAACATACATAAGATAGCACTTATTTTCAACCCCGCTCAACTTCGTGCACTCCAACTTCCATTTTAGCTCATATTGCCCAAACAAACGTACTTCATCTGCAAGAAATGAAAAGGGTCTAATGTTTATTTAATGAATTTAATATCAACATGATCCATCACCAATGTGTATGTCACAAAAAGAAAGATGATCTCTATTGGTTTAACAATGTTACCAAGAGACATAATATAACATTATCGAGGGGGAGCGATGATTAAGATGAATTAGATAATTAGATACTTAAGAGTCAAGACTTATTCTAGCAAAAGAAAAGGGAGAGGAAGAATCAAAAAGTTAACAGATAAACTAGAGAGAGAGTCGAGGTATGGCTGAACATTGTTATATCACTGTACTCATATTATGCTTCACGCTGTTGTTCTGTTGATGAATTAGGATTATAAGCTGAAGAGACTTACTTCCAAATATTCATCCATCCCATATTTGGAACCTTCCCTGCCTAGCCCAGACTGCTTTACCCCACCAAATGGAGCCACCTTAATTAGAAAGGTTAGGTCAGGTCAGGGACCAATATAAAATATTCACTCTTATTCTGTTTTCCGTACTCAATTTATGTGTTGCCAAGGGAAGACACATACCTCTGTCGAAACTAGCCCTTCATTGACTCCAACAATTCCATATTCCAGAGCTTCTGCTACGCGCCAAGTTCTCTGAACATTTGTACTGAAAAAGTAAGCAGCTAGGCCTGCATAATTTAATGGTTAGATTGGCACAAATCCTATTAAGCTCCATACGACTGTCAAACTAGAAGATTCTAATAGCAATATTCAAATGAATGAAAAGCTGTCAGGAAGGTTAAAAA
Source organism: Oenanthe sinensis (assembly GCA_028671895.1). Lineage (NCBI taxonomy): Eukaryota > Viridiplantae > Streptophyta > Magnoliopsida > Apiales > Apiaceae > Oenanthe > Oenanthe sinensis. The sequence goes on along the minus strand of CM053814.1, from coordinate 1,115,263 downwards.
AATTAAATGACACAAACCTGCACTGGTGTCGTTGGCAATGGAGATAGCTTCCTCCTCCGTCTTAAACCGCAAAAGTGGTGCAACAGGTCCAAACACTTCTTCCCTACAGCCAAAAGATAACTTGCCCTTTTATAACAAATATAAACCCAAGTTACAACACATCACATTATTCTATTGATATTTCAAGCACGGAGTAAGCAACTTGCATACGTGACACACACATGCTGGCAGTGAGGCACTGATTAAAAAGTGATATTGGAAGGACCTAATACTAAGTACTTTGTACAGCTTTTTTTTATTCGAAGTGTTGTTAAAAGAACATACAAACGACTTTGTATGGCTTTTTTTGGATAATCAAGTACACACTCGCACATACACCTTGTCATAGCTTTTGAGAGGGGAACTTAGCTTCAGATTGGGCACAATCATGACATTCTTTCAGCATTTAGAAACTTAATTCATGGCCCTTTCACCAATTGCAGGAATTTTGTGAAATAAAATACTTGCATTTTTCACTCTTGCTCAAAGAATTATCATGACACGCTCTAGCTTGCAAAAATCAATGAATTTAACTTCTTCCTCTTCTAATCTGTACCTTGAGATGCGCATCTCGTTGTTGACATCAGCTATTACTGTTGGCTCATAAAATGAAAAGCCAAGGCCATGTCTTTTACCACCAAGAAGTACTTTCGCTCCCTACAAAAAATTCTTATAGAATCAACGAGGTATATATAACTAGTGCAAATGAATCCTCCATACCCCTACATACCACTAAACCACATATTGATGCCTCCGGTGAAATATGACATGTATCTCTACTTAAGGATGTTGACCCTGGGTCCATACTGGTGAATTCGTAACTCTTTGACCGAGTACTATAATTACTAGGTATATAAAGTTAAGGTGCTAAGCAAACCTTTGAGACAGCATCTTGCAGCAATGTTTCAACCTGAAATTATTTTCATGGAAAAATATCAAGACAATGGTATTGAAACAGGTATGACTGCAGTAACGTTAGAATACTAGTCAATAACACGATAGGACCTTTTGCACTGCAGCTTCGTTTATAAGAGGGCCCTGCAGAATGAATACCCAAGCACAGTTAACTCACTCTCACTGATGTAATACCCAAGATCCCAAAGTAATAAATATATCAACGGACAAAACTTTTGTTTTCAAAAAGCAGATTTCATACCATAATGGCAAGAAGACGGTTTTTGTAACAAGATATACAAATGTTAATTGGACATATCATCCATATTAATTGGTGACAAATTCATTGAAATCAAGATTCCACGAAACTATACAGTGGTGGTAAACCATGTCAAAGAGTAAATGGAATCATGGAAGTGTACAAGTAACCTGGACCACTCCTTCACCGAAACCATCCCCAACTTTTAGATTTTTGACAGCATCAGACAAAGCACTCGCAAATTTATCATAAATACCTGCACCAATCATGGATATCAAGATACGAGGACAAATGACACGATAGACACATATATTTTTCTAAAAGTTGGATGCAACTTATATAAGAAAGCAGAACCAGCCCGAGACGGATACAGTGATTACTTTGATAAACCAAATTCCAAAACCCATTAGCTACACGTCAAAAAACTGGTAGCAGAGCCAATACCGAATAAATACTGAACTCAAGGAAACATATATAGGGTGTACCAGAATATATTCAATCAAGACCCCGATTGCAAAATTTTCTACACTGCAAATGCAATGATATAAAAGAAGACGTTTAGTTGGTTCAGCTTACCTTCTTGCACAAGTATTCTATTTGCGCAGACGCATGTTTGCCCACTGTTACGGAACTTAGTTCCCAGCTGCAATCATATATAAAGTTTTATGGTTAATATTGCACCACAAGTTCTGCTCCCATAATCCGAGTACAAAATAGAAATCAGTAAAAAGGTGCAACAACTTATGCCATGATAAAGGACAAGTAGAAGGGGACAAGCATAATTTCTAATCATGATAAACCTATTGTTAGGCTAATAGGGTAGTAAGTAAAATGGGAGAATGTGTTTAACTGAGACTGTACATGTTTACATAAACAAACCTAATAATTTTTTATAGAACCGCCGTTATGCCTCACAAAACATTCTAGGAAGACATGCCATAAAATCCCAAAACAAATATCAATTGGAACATGGTAGATAATCATAATGCTCTTCAAATTTAAGATCGTAAGATGATAGTATGTCAAGTTCCACATGATGGTGGAAATAGATATGTAATATTCAATTAGCTTAGTCAGTCTCACAAGCAATAATCTCCCAATTATAATAAATGGAAAAAGTGACTTAACAACTACAACTATGAACAGATTCTTGCAAAGACCTGAAAGATCTTTTAGTTGGACGTCGGGAGAGATAGATGATGGGAAGGGAAAAAAAAGATAAACCGTGCGGAAATGTAAATTTTCCTTCAGAGAAAAAATACGAATACAATGTCTTGCAAAGAATTCAAAATGCCATCCAAAGATGATCGATGTCTGTGTAGTGTTATATTGATTGATCAATCACTCATAGTTATATGCTGATTCAAATTGCACAAATATATAAGGAAGTCCTAAATAAAAAGAATCAAAAAGTCGAACAAACAAATCAACTTACAGTCCCTTTGATTGCCACTTCAAGGTCTGCATCATCAAAAATTATGCAAGGTGCATTTCCACCAAGTTCAAGAGACACCTTAAGAGACAATAATTAAAAGAATTAGCATATGGAAAATCATATAAGCTCAGTTGTCAGTCCTAGTGTACCCATTGAAATTGAAGTTGTTACCTTCTTAACAGTCCCAGCAGCACCTGCCATCAGTTTTTTGCCAACGGCTGTTGAGCCTGTGAATGTGATCTTTCTTACCTAAATAAGTTTTTGAGCATATATTACTTTGTTAAGTATAAAACGCACAAACAATAGGATTTTGAAATATAAATCCTAATATGAGAGAGAGAAGGCATTATATAACAATAATGGTGTCAATCACGACACAATAAAACATAAGATCTCACAAATCAAAGATGGCGTTAAAATGTAGTCATAGATAACCTGAGGACTTTCAACTAAAGCATCCCCAATTTCAGGAGCATTCCCCATAACTACATTCACAGCACCCTGCTTAATAAAATACATATGTTATACATCACAGAAAAATCAAGCAACATATATAATATACACAGGCAGAAGGATAGTAAATGGGGACACTGGAAATATAACTTAGTTCTCCTGATAGGATCCTGCGTACAGCCAGCCATATGCTTGCACATAGCAATAAACAGCACAGAGCATAGCAATATAGCATTTCAATCACTTGCGAATATATTAATTATTCAACACTCGTATGGAAAGCTGTAATATATTGCAGAAACCTAGTGTTTCCATGCAGATCCCATATTATAAGTTCTAGCTAAGCTTTCATAATTATCTGATGCAGTCCTTGTGATAACAATACTAGGACATGCTTCATAAATATTACACCAATGAGGAAAAAAATTGCCATCTATCAGTTTCTTGATATGCATTGGCACAATTTAGGGTACATGGTTCATACTTTTGATCACTTAAATCTCACTTAATAAGGATTCATAGACTAGTTCATGCTCCTGTACATGCATGATGTCATTTATCTCAGAAGTAAAAATATTCATGGAGACATCACTCTTATGCTGAAGTTTGTAATAAATTATTTTCCGAGTACCAAATCCTCATTCGTTTGGTAATTCCAATAACAACAATCCAACATCCAAAAATTAGTGTCATAATTATTTACTGTCTTAGTTCTAGAATCTATACTAAATGCCTTCTTAAAACTAGTTACCGCTGGAATTCCAGCTTGATGTGCAAGCTCAGCTGCTGCCAAAGCAGTCAGTGGAGTGAATTCGGAAGGCTTTATGACCACTGTACAGCCAGCAGCAAGGGCAGGACCAACCTTTACAAAGATAAAACAGAATGATCAATATGATCTTTGAGTGTCAAGGAAGTTATAAACTCGTGAAGAGGCAGTACAAAATTATAAGAAATTACAAAATATGCACACCTTCCGTGTGATCATAGCCAACGGAAAGTTCCAGGGAGTAATAGCACCAACAACACCCACAGGCTGCAAGTTGGTACAAAACTAAAATCAGCATATAGAGTAACTTCTGTAGGCAATATAATATAATATTGGTCGTAATGATTTATAGATGATGCATCAGCAAGTATAATAATATTGATATATCATTACTGAGTTCGCTTCACCGTGTAGAATAATTAACCTGTTTTAAAACAAAAAGGCGGCGATCTGCTAGTGTAGATGGAATAATATCACCATATACACGTTTAGCCTCTTCTGCAAAGAACTCGAGAAAACTAGCGCCATAAGAAACCTGTAAGTGCACATTAATGACTGTCACGCTCAGAGTGTCACTAACCTTAATTAGATTTGTTAAAGTATGCGGCATAGTATACCTCACCAATGGCTTCTTTCAGAGGCTTTCCCTGCTCTAGTGTTATCAGCTCACCAAGTTGTTCCTTGTTGGCCATTATTAAATCAAACCTAAAAACACATGTCGGGACAGGAATATTATTAAGTAAATCACACACAAAAACAGAAAAGAGTAGCCAGACTGAGAAAATAGTATGCGACTATGCGAGTACCAATCTGTACATTTACTGATAGAGCCATAGAGTAACGACCATCTTTCATGTAGATACGTACCTACCCATGCCAAAGTTGAGATTTGTGCGTGCTTTTCTTTTCTGGGTAAGGTCAATTACAAGAAATTTATATACTCACGAACAAATTTGTCTCCACTGAGACTTAAACCCTTGACCTCCTGTTAACAAGGGTCAGGGGTATTGCTTTTCTTTTTCTTCTCTCGTTTCTATGGTTTTTAGATCAATTTACATGACGTTGCTTAGTTACTTTAAATTTTTTACACCATATCAACAAGTATACATATAATTTATATAATTATTTGTTCCACTAGTATAGAACTTTATTTGAATTCTCTGCAACAATGGAAATTAAAATACTTCTAATTAATCACTGGATGTGACTTCCATACCACTTCCTCAAGCATTTACTCCTTTCAGCAGCGGTAAACTTGCTCCAAGCTGCAAATAAAATATCATTTACAGATAATATTTGTCAGTGAGAATTTTAGAATAAAATAATCTAAAATGATAATATATTAATACACTATGAACATAATTATATACTGCTGCTATATGTTTAACATAAGATATGTATACACCGAAAAATATGTGAACTTCTAAACAATGAAATATAAGATATGTATACACAGAAAAATATGTGAAAAGAATTCAGCTCATAAGAAACAACATGGCAGTTGTGACAGATAACACAGTGAGCACAACAGCCTTTCTTTTAGAACAAATATTAAGGGTAATCCTACTTTCAAATTTTCCTACATAAGGGTATCCATAAAAACAAGTACAACGTAAATAATATGTCACTACGACAAGCATAAGCATAGTTCAGCTTAAAGATCCATACTTTTAAATGCATCATATGCTGAAGATATTGCATCATTCGTTTCTCTATTACCCATGCATGCAACATTTGCTATAACTTCTCCCGTGGCCGGGTTGTTCACCTACCATGACAAGAATCAGAAGTATGCAATAATATTTATTACTAATTGACACTAATAAACAAATTTAAAAACAGAATAATTAAACCATACATCTGTTATCTGGCTCTGAAACGAAGTTATATTATATTTGACAAACCAAACAAAACTGCCGCACAATGTCCAAATTAAGTATTTCAAGCAAATTAGGTCTCAAAACTATATAGTATACTGAAGAATGTTAGGATGTATGCTTGAGTTTCTTAGAGTGGAACAAGTAGCAAAAATTACATGAAGCAACAAACGTTTAGCAGTAGAAATTGTGTGAGGGCTTTAATCTAGCAAACATGATGCATTCTATTTTATCCATGATAAATTACCTTTTTTCCTAAAGAAATGAATGTTGCAATTATCCAGATACTTAAACAAGTTAAAGGATATATTCAGATTGCAATGCATCCCACCAGGAAACATGCATCTTACTAACAAACCACACATAAGTCCCTCATGCCAATTTAATAAGTAAAATTAATGTAAAAAGGATAATTAGGTTCCAATCTTGATTGCCGCTTTCAAGAACATCCTACCGAAAATAGGAGGAAAGTAAAAGAGTTTACAGTTATACCTGTATAGTTTTCCCTCCATATGCATCAACCCATTTCCCTCCAATAAATCCTTGACTGCGTAAGAACCCAGAGCTCTTCAACCTAGCAGCAACATCATTTGCCCCCATGCTTAGCTGGCCAAATAAATTTCCTATGTAATTAGAAATTAGAAAATAGGAGTAAGCCAAATTTATACTTCCATTCCGAACCAAATTGCAAAAATTCCAAGGCAAAACGTAATGGCAGATAATTTAAAAGAAACAAACATGTTTTTTTCTAATCTATTTTTCCTGTCTTAAATTCAAGTGGATAATTAAAGCTTTACATATTCCAGTTGTCCTTTCCTTCTCCATATATATATTTTTCAGCAACACAGAAATTATGATGGGAATATGTAACTCAACATAACGGCCAAATTCTACATATTTTCTTCTATATATGATCCATCAAACATCTAAAAGCCTTCAGAAGCATATCTATATCTATTACATCAATAATTCATATCAAAATTAGTCACCTTCATAACAAATTACACAACCATTAAATTCTACATACACCATAAATCATTATTTGATAGTGACCTAAAATAAGTACCAAACATGCCCAATATATCTTGCTTGAAGAGCAGTGACCTAAAACGAGTATGATCCTAAATTCTAATGCCAAACAAAATTCTACTATAATTCATTCATCAGATCATATTGAAGTTCGTGAACTTGTACATACAGACTTAAAATAGTAAATACAATCAAAGAAACTCCCAAAAAGACCATCAAATTCTCGATTCTTTGAATCGTAGCACACCAGAGCCAAATTAAGTACAAATTCAAACATTTCAATTAACCTAAGAGTAGTATACTGCAGAGTAGTGGCTAGACATTACCTAATGTAGCATTTTGGTGACCGGACCTCCAAATTAAGTACATTATGTAATGTAAAGACACTCAATTACAGAGTTAACATTGTTCTAAAATTTTGATCTAGAAAGCTACAATTCTCAGTCACTTATACAGAGAGTAATCAACACTGTAGCTAGTCTTATAACACAAAAAAAATATGAAATTAATAATCAAACACAGGAATAACAAATTACAGTATATATAAATGTATGCAATGTAATAGAGAGAGAGAGAGAGAGAGAGAGTGCCTGACGAGAGAGAAGAGGACGAAACGAACAATTAATCTTAAGTACAGAAGGAAGCACTCTAGAGATCATTTTTCTCTCTCAGCTTCTTCAGCTACTGCGGCGACTCCCTATGTGCTGTGAGCTTGGAGAGCTAACGCGTGTATATGTATGTTTTGTTTATACGTATAATATGAGGCCGTGTTTAGGTTGAATTCAGGTATATCTCAAATTCCAATTATGCTTGGGGATATAAAAGGAATGAAATCGGTCGATTTCGTTAATTTTACCATTTTTGTATTATTTTATCTATTTACAAAAGTCAAGTTTTGATCGGAATTATTGTAATAATAATTGTGTTTTAGAAAAAATATTAGTGAAAAAGTTTTATTAAAAATTTAAATAATTGTTTAATAACATTTTATAATATTTTATGGAGATTTGATTATAAAATGCAAAAACTGAAAAGAGAAAAAAATTGAAGTATGAGACTTTTTTTTAAAAAATGGTGTTTGTATTTTAATATTTTAAGTACATCTAATTGAAAAAACTCTTTCGAGTGTTTTTTTTTTCAAAATTAGCTTATTGAATACAAACCGTTATTTCAATCATCTAATTAACAAACACTAATATTAGAAGATTTATTTAGTCTAACTTCTAATCTAGCTCAAATTTCTAATTTTTTGTCAAATCTCTAACTTCCAAACAGTGCTATTGAATTATGGAGATGGTGGTGGGAAACGGCGCCCCGCGGTGGTGGTTGTCGAGCAGCAGCGGAGGGGAAAGTCGGAGAGATATGTATGTCAGTAAGAGAGAGCCGAGAGGGGGAGAACCGAGAGAGAGTTGCAGCAGAGAGAAAAATACTCCAAGGGTCCCTTATTAAAGAAAAAATACTCAAAACATTATAATTAAATCATTATAATCAAAATAAAATTTTGTTTTGCAAATAAAAATAAATAAATAAAGTTTCTATCATTGAAAAATATAATTTTCTTTTGGAATTTAAGAAAATGTAATTTTATTTTATATTTTAATGAATTTGAAAAATTGTAGGTTGAATTTGCATTTTCAAAAATAAAAATAAATTTTAAAGATGTGTAATTGTTTTAACATGAAGCAAAGTTGCGAGGTCGCTATGGAGATAACTCCCAGCGTAGTTGACTTTAGCTCTTGCTTTTTTAACAACCTTAGTCTATCTAGCAGGACTTTTTTAGTTAGATGCCCCATACCGTTGGAAGAGTTCTAATTCTAGCTCTTTCACATCATACGGCTGGATCCGGTTTCTTTGCAGATGAATGATATGCCCCTCCCCTCGGTCGAGTTGCTTTCGTTCCTGGTCAAGAAACGTAGCGTAAATTGCAATTCCTGAGGCTTATTACACACAATTTCAGAGCAGAAAGGCAGCACCATGCCAGAATTGAGCTCAAGTGGTAAAGTATTTATTTTATGTCCTGACGTTCTATGAAATGTGTTTGACTTTGACTTGTCCGAGAATTTATCAGAACATATATTTACTTGGCTATATCAATCAATAATATAAAGGATCGTTTCTTTAATTTGTGATTTTTTTATATACTAGCTATATCAACTAAAACACTTCATGTTAATTCCATTTTCAAGGGTGCTGAAAAGATAAGAACTCAACTCATTTTCTGAAAAATTTATTTGCAACAAAAATTTCAGCCAACTGCCAATCAGAACACGACATCTAGCAAAATTTCACATACTTCCTCATACGGGTTTATCAAAATCAAAACCCAAACTGAAATAAGACATGTCCAACTGATTTCGGGGTTTTATAATATTTTTGTCATGATGGGGACTAAATTCTGTAAATTCTGTTAACCAGGGCCATTAACCATTAACCAAACACCACTCCGTAATTAGTTCCTACATGTTTGTTTTATTACAAAGTGGTACTAATTGTGTTTTTTCACCCAAAACTCTGATCTCCAAATAAATAACCCCTACAATCCTACAATTTACTGACGGATTTTTGACTGCCTGATCCATATCCTAATCTAGGATCATGGATAATCATATCGGAGATCCGATCCGTTTAATCTTTTTTATTAAAAAAAAAAATCAAACAGGAAATTAATTTTATAGAAGCACATAGCACTGAAGCAACAATACAACACAAATACATAATCCTTGAAAGTTAAGAAACCACGATATTGCTCCAAAAGCTATTCAACAGTCTAAAATGCATATACAACAAAAACACAGCTGGTGCTAGTCTTGCAATTCAGGAAACAGAAATAAAAAATGTGGCGAAATGGCAACAACTTGAGAAACTAAGACTGAATCACTGAAGCATGGAAAACTTCTGAAATCTTCAGCTAGAAACCATATTGATGCACACCATTTTTCTGAGCAAACAAATTGTACAAGGATAATATTAGTAGTCACAATCATGAGGTCAAGAAACTAGAGTAAAAACTGGAAATTTATATTCTTGTTTATGCTAGTGTTGGTCTCAGATGGTTTAATCATAATAAGCAACAAAGTATGGGATCTACAAAACATTGTGTTTAAAAAAAATACTATATGTAATTCATAATAATATTAATTACATAATACTTTAAATATATAGTTTCTATAATATTTTAAATACATTAGGTAGCATACAACTATACCAGTATGTTAGTTTGCCATCCATTTCCTGCCCATCGCATTTTACTCGTCTAAAAAGTTAAAAAGAATTTACAAGTAACTGGATCAAAATACTAAAACATCAGCAATATACTGACTGGAAATTCATAATGTACTAAGAATACAATATATATATTCTACCCCCTTAGTCCTTGCATTCAAACCCAAGCTTTTAATTATGCAGAGAAATATGTAATAACTAAAAGGATTAAAGGTATATAATGAAAATTAATTGACAGTACGTAAGAAAAAAGTTAAGTGTATATCCAAGGACAAATTTATTCTTTAGAATTATTCTTTTCGCTAAAAGCACTAAATAATGTTAGTGGGGGTATGAGATCTATATATGTAGTTAGAGCTTAAAGCACCTTCATCTCCTCAAACTTTCAAAATATAAGCGGAAAAAAACAGTTTCAAAACACAATTGCATTATGACCGTTCTCGAGTTAAACAGAAGATATTCCACTTCATGCACACAACCTGATGTGAACTTAATAGGTGTCAACTACAAACAAACTACAACAAAATTAGAGTGCACAGACTTTAGTTGAAGTTCTAATTAAAGGGTGTTATAGTTGTCCTTCAGCAACATGATATGCTTTAACAAATCACAGAACACGCTTATTACTAACTTCTAAAAGACAAATTACATAAATAATCTACGCCTTACCTAATATTTTGAAACCCGTGACTCCCTATGGTAAAAAAGAATCCGGAAGAATCTGACCCACTCCAGACTCCTCTGCATATATAATAATAATAGTAACAAGGAACAAATAACACCTTTCACAAACAGAAATAAATAAATACATACCTCTACATATAATATATATATATATATACTTACCAGCAAATTTTTTTGCCATCTCTTCAGAAGTGTCTATATGGAAACCATAATACCTCTTAGTTTCCATATTATATATCTTTGCCTTGGCTTCTTCTTCGCTACTGTACACACACACACATAATTTCAATCACAGTGAGTAAATTAATAATAATTGAAATACAAATTCCACAAAAACATATAAATAAGTAAATCTATATATAAATATTATATCGAGGAAAACTAAGAGATACCTCTCCAAAACCCTTGCATCCATCCGGACAAAAGCACGTCGCATATCACTTTCCGAGACATGTCTAGAAAATTCCATCACAACAATCCATTTGTCATAAACAGGCTTATCTGGATGAATATTTCCTGTCAGAATTTATGAAAAAAATATGAACTGGATATATCAGGTTTCAGAAATCGCAATGTGGTTCATAAATCAATAGGGTGCGCTCGCCCACCTTATAAAAAAATCAATAAAGAAGAAATTGTACATATATAACCATACACTTTCAGAAACCAATAAATAGCAAATAAGTTAAAATAATGATTATCGAGATTAAAATCCCATTACCATCTTTCGGGAGAATGTCAGAGGGAGTGGCACCGTAGTAAACTCCACAGCAGATCTGTGAAAATGACTAAAAAGAGAGAATGTAAGCATAACTGCTTTGTATTGAAGCACCACCATACAATATTTAAGCAAACTATGATCAACCTAAAGTATAATGCACACTAGACCCGACAATTTAGTCATGACACGAGTAACACAATACGGAACATGAAAGTACACAATACGAACACCTAAAGAGATGATTTACCAGATCTACATACGGAAATAAAATTAACAGGCATGATCTAAAGATAATCTATATAATTATACATTGCTAAAAGCATAAAGCAGTGGGGTGTTAAGATCGATAAGTATGTAGCATTCCAAAATAAGAGAAGCCCGTTAATTATTTATTTCACCCAGAAATGATACAGTAACTGTAAATAAGCCTCTACAGCACAAGGATTCAGATGGAATTTAGGTCACACAATATTACTACAAATATCAACAGATATAACTATGGGCAAGATTTTCACCATTTAAAGGCAAAGCATATTAAACGTTGATCTTGCAAGATTCGTCTAGATTTTTGAGCTAACAGCGTTGAATTTGCAGTCGAAAAAATACTTCCAATAGATACAATTATTGAAATGACATAATAGCCAGAAGACAATACATAATTGTCAAAATATAAGTCTGACAATACCTGCCAAGGCTGTGAACGGACAAACCACGATCTAGAGCTCCTTTGCATATGTGTGAGCCAACAAAACCATTCCTACCAAGTACAAGTAACTACTTGACAAAGATAAGTATGATGACGTCACAATCAATGCAAAAGCAAAATTTATTAAAGATGGATATCTTGTGTACCTTTTCTGATGTTGGAGGCAGAACATTTACTTTTACTGTTTCTGCTTCCTCAACCTTATTGCTTATTGTAGACAAAAATCTACCATTTCTGGACATAGACGTTGTACTGTTCCAATATAATGAAGAATCTCAGTCAACAAAAAGACGCCAAACACTTATCTTCTAACCAAAAAAAAAAGGATAAAAAACTAACAAACTCTAAAAGGTGGGAAAAAGTTATACATATATATCTAGCATCTAAGAGAAAAAAGAGGGTGATGACGTATGCAACTATATAAAGTATACACATGTGAAATGAAACTCTAATGAACTAATATTGCTTCTAATTTATATAAAATTATCTTGATAGAACCCCGCAGATAAAGCTTTTAGATTTGATAACCGAGTCTTTTTTCAGCAAAGGTGTTCTATTTCTTATAATTTTATAAACCACTGATTCATCGTGTCAACAACATTAGCCACAAAATTCAATCCATGCACCTTATTAATTTTTTTATCTTCATTTTTGAAAAAAATTGTGATACCTAAAGAGTTGTAAGAGTAAACAGTTCTTAGTCCTCTTATAAAAGTTCTAACAATCTTGATAGGTGGAGGCTTAATCACATAGCTGATATCTTGTCACATACTTACTTGCCTCCTAATATCTAATAGATAATCAGAGGTTTTTAATAGCTGGAAAGAATCATGTGACTCCTAATGCACTTAATTGTCTTTGTATGAATTCAAAATATACCTAGTAAGCAAGGATACTTTAATTACCCAACGTATCCCACGTCCATGGTACGTTCTATGGTTATCATGGCGCCAAGTCGAGTCTCGATACCAGTGGACTAGTTGTAAAAAGTCGAAAAGTTGTTCATTTACATATGTTTACTAGATTTAATATATAATATAACTGAACACATTAATTTCATATTTTAAATCCTAAGTAATGGATTAACAACTTCAAATTATGCATAACACTACATAATGACATAGGCAAATAAAAATATAAGTGATGACAAGGCAAATAAAAACATAAGTGATGACGAAAATCAAGAAAAATCATCCTCCCAATATCATGTTCATCTCCAACTCTTTCTTGTGTATTGTAGTTGGTTGGATCAGGCGAGGGTACACCATAATCATGGTGATAGTTATCACGACGCCTAGTTCAATCTAGTGGCCCTGTACGCCCGAGTACCTTTGAGACGATTAGTCATAGTCGTCTTCATGATACTACTCATGTCGGATTTTTAGATATTCAAATATTATACTGGGATACTTCTATAATCCCAAAAAATATTGCTTTGTTTCACAGATTGTCTTGAAAATGGAGTTATAACTTATACCTACATTTCAAGCATTCAAGAGAAAAAAGGGGGCGGTGAGATAAGCAGCTATATAAGTATAAACATCTGAAATGGAATTCTACTGAACTGATATCGACTTCTTAGTTATATAGGGGGTGTTTGGGGAACTTTTTTCCAGAATAAGTCAACTTATTTTAAGATAAAGTTAGAGATTCCTAACTTTTTTCTGAAAAAAGTTGACTTTTTTTTGCAACTTATAGAATCTCAAATATACATTAAATACTTGTATAAAAAATATTTATCAAAATATGAAATTTTTATGAGAAAATAAGTCCAAAAAAACTTATTTTTAAATCCAGCCAAACAGGCCAATAATATTATCTTGATGGAACCCATGCATAAAGCTTTTGGATTTGATAACCAAGTCTTTTTTTTAGAAAGGTGTTCTATTTCTGATAATTTTATAAACCACCAATTCATCATGTCAAAACATTTACCACATAAAGTCAACCCCTGCACTTTATCAAATTCTTTTATCTTCACCTAACCCAAAAAAAGGTGATATCTAGGGAGTTGTAATAGTAAACAATGCTTAATCTTTTTATAGAAGTCCTACGATATTTATAGGTGGGAGACTAAATCACATAGCGTATAGCTCATCACATACTTGCCTCCTAATATCTTATGAATTATCTGAGTTCCTTATAGTTGGAAACAATCATGTGACTCCTAATGCATTTACTTGCCTCGATATGAATTCAGTAGAGATATTTTGGTTACCCAACATATCTTCATAGATATTCGTCTATGATACAAGGATACTTGTATAGTCCCAAAAAAATATTATTTTGTTTCACAAATTGTACTCAATTTGCCAATTTGGAGTTAACTACGCAACTGTATTACCATGTCATAGCTGTTTGTCTCAATTGACGTTAGACAATTCAGTTTATCTCTCTCAACACATGAATAGTTCAAATGAGTCAACCACTAGCTGCTCAGAAGTTTACATCTCGTCCTAGTTTATTACACTTACAATAAATTCCCTCTCAACTAAATGTCATCACAGGCGTAACGAAATAACTAGAATTAGCTAAACACCGGGCACTAATTTCCAAAAACGAAACTCCAATCCAAAATTTCTATTTTCTCCCACTACAAAATCCTCAAGTCAAATTCTCTTTCTTTCGAGCCAAAAATAAATAGGCTTACTCCCCTTAGTGGTAGAACCGTGGTTGACTTCTTGTCTTGCGTCAGTAATTTGAATCTCGTGGTTATATGTGTATAGTCTGCACAATTCGAATTTCATAATTTTACAGCATACAAACAATAATAATAATTCAATCAATCAACAAACATCACACAGCGAATACAAATCACAAACAAACACAATGTGATAATAAAAATATATATCAGATTATTTAAACAAATTAGGTCAAAAACAAAAAACATAGCAGATTTTAGAGAGAGAAACCTAGAATTGATTAAACGAGACACGATGATCACAACCAAATGTTAGCATTTAAAGATACTTGAGCTGATTATAGGCAAAGAAAGATATCAATGCACATTAGTTTGTATTTCTGTTTGACAAAATTAGTAACATGGAAAACAGTTGTTTGATATATCAAACACAGGATAACATTTAAAAACCTGAATATCTTTCCTTTATGTATTTGTGTAATGTACCATACATGAATGATCTTTGTAACGCCCGGAAGTGGATAAAAAGATCATTCAGGCCACAACTATAATTATAAAATCAAATAAAAAACTCAAAAACAGATTGGAATGAACTACAGTTAGTATTCTATACAACTAAGGACTAACTATTAAGTACGTGACTACTTGTTCTAATTAGATCTTGTAAAGTTTATTAGCGAATCAAACTATATACAATAATAGTATATCAATATTTCGAATGAAATCAAAAGAAAAATTTCGAATGAAAATTATATGAACCCTAATTCCTGTGACATGAGAACAAAGGTAATTAAAATAGACGGAAAGTTAGAAAACTACCTTAATTCAGGTGGTTATAAATTTATGAAAATATACTTATTAAATTATTTTTTGAAGTAATAAATATTCATTTATTATATATGATAAAATTAATATAAAAAAATATATGAAATTAATTTTTTTTAAAATTGGTAAGAAAATAATTTCATTATTTCAATATTATTTTATAAATTATTATATCTATCACCATTATATATTTTTCTTCAAATTCAAATAAATTTTATTCTTATAAATATATAATTACTATAACATAAATATTTAAATCTAACAACTAACATGCTAATTTAAAATGAGTGAACTCGTGTTAACGATAATTTCTCCTAATATGCTCCTCTCTCATTATTTATTTAAATTTTAAATTGAGGGTTTACTAAACAAATTTCAACTCTTATTAATCACAAGAATAAAAATGTATTAGAAAAAAGCATATTTTAAAAAGTAATACTCCTATATTTAATGAGTTTGCGGTGTTTAAGAATATCAATGGCATTAGTTAAAATTATTAGTTAAAATATAAATAGTTAAAAATTTATCGAAGCTGTAAGAGTTTTTTACCGCATGACATTAGTTATAATAATTAGTTATATTTAAAAATAATATTTTATTATTATTTCGAATAATTAATTGACTGATATAATATAATATAATGGTTTGTTATAATTTGAAAATAATTATATTTTGAATAATAATTTTTCAATAAAAATTAAATTTTATTAATATTAACATTAATTGATCATAAATATGTAATCATATATTTAGAATATTTAAATTAAAAATTTAATAATAAAAATTTATTGTACATGAACATAATTATATTATTATAATTCTAATAAAATTAAGTAAAATTTTATTTTTAATTACTTAATGTTTATACTTTTAAAGATGATATTTTATAATTATTTTAATTAACAAATATACATAAGAGCATATGATATTGACTATTTATCATGATATGAGTTGATATGATACATTTTAGATATTATGTATAATCATGTTCATAATATTTCGAATTACAAAATTTTAAAAATTAAGGAATTCATATTAATAATTATAATTGAAAAGTGAGAAAAGAGATAGAATTCGTACCAATAATCATAATATAAAACTGAGAGAAAAGAGAGTCAGAATTCGTACGTTAAATAGATTGAAAATTAATTCAAAGTATGAAGAGAATCCTCTCACCGACAATAGCTATTACTCCTTATTAAAATCTAAGAAAAATCAATATCTTAATCACATATCAACATTATAAATATATATACTTATTTATCACTGATCTCTAGATTAATTATTATAACAAATGTAAACTAATATAAACTTAGAAAACTATGGCAACTAATATATTTAAATTAAAAACTAGTACATACACCAATGTATTACATGTGTCATTACTTAGTAAAAATATTTTAATAAATTACAATTGCTTCGGACTTTAATGGCCAAATATAACTGACACATGAGCAACTTTCAATCTAGTAAAACAAACATGCATAATTACTGTTGATATAAATATAAGGCAATAATTATAAAGTCAGTAACTATCAAATAT
This sequence comes from Oenanthe sinensis, assembly GCA_028671895.1. Taxonomy (NCBI): domain Eukaryota; kingdom Viridiplantae; phylum Streptophyta; class Magnoliopsida; order Apiales; family Apiaceae; genus Oenanthe; species Oenanthe sinensis. The sequence continues at coordinate 1,098,169 of CM053814.1, read as the reverse complement.
AAATAAAATAATCACTAATTATCTATTAGATAAACCAGTGATACAATCTAAATCAATGGTCCAATAAATATTATAAACATGTACACATGTAAACTCATAGCATATAAAAATATATGTTTAATGATAATAACAATAACATCAATCACATACGTATGATACCATGTCACAATTATTTTTATATAAAAACTAATATTATTATGAACAAGATAATATTGTACTATTAGTATAGTTCATAAAAATAAATAATACTTAAATATAACTCCGAATAATAATCAAAGATTGAACCACTGAAATAGGACTAGCCAACCAAGTTAGTAGGTTATAGCAACTAACACAATTCTACTGTATCCTCATTCATGTACAGGTAAAATAATTTATTAAAGTGAACTATAAAATAATAACAATTCTAATGAACATATTTATGCATGCTAATAATCATAGTTGTAGCCATCAACGTAACCTGTAAATGTAATGTAACAAAATATCATTTTGCTTTACAAAACTAGCATTTTGAAAAAAAACTAATTTACATCCCTTTTCTTTTATAAATCTATAATTATTTTATTATAACTTAAAGGTAATTAAAATCAATAAAAGAATCATCAATAATCAACGACTATTTTAATACAACTATAAAATAAATAATGATTAATATAAATATGCTTATTACAATGCACACACATAACAATTAAAATCGACAATATAAAATTATATATATCGAACATACATAAGTAATTAGCTAAAAGATTCAAAAGAGTGTAATAAAACTTACAATCAGTTGGCATGGGATATAAAAAAAGCGGAAATTAACACCGTAGCTTGAGTGAAATAATATATGTAACCCGTAATATATGTATATGATTAAATATTTTACATTAATAAATAAATATATATTTATATCACATAAAATAATATTAAGATACCAAATACCATTGAAACAATATACGTACCTTTAGTATGTAAGTTTGTGCTATATAATTACCTATATGCTACCTAATATGTAGGTAGGTCAATAAAATTATAAACATATGATGTAAATACATATGCGCGTATCAAGCAAATATTACTATAGTATAATACTTTTGTCCCTATTAATTACTCGACGCGGCTGTACACCCAAATAGGTACATCTCATCTTATTTTTATAAGACCAATAGGATAAACATTATTCAACTAAATACAGGGCGTAAAAATATTATCTTAACATGCCGATCCTTATCACTATCGGTCTTGGAATCGTGTCAGGATTACATACCTTATAAATATAATAACCATAGTGTAACATACAATTTATTTATAAAAATAAATAAATATATAAATAATTGGGGTTACGTCACCGGAGAAAGCAGCATTGTGTTCGAAATTATGTGGCGACGTAGTTTAGAAAAATCAATTGGCCAAGCTTTTGTTGGGTATCAAAGCTTAAGCGCTTACAGATATGTATCAAGATATGACAATTATTATGGTTTAACCAGAAACACCTACAATTACTCATCCTCCATTTTTCACAAATATTATGGTAACTACTATTGTACTCTTCATATTCATATATTTATTTTGTATTTTGAGTGTAAAGATTGTGTCTTTTTGTTAATTTATTTATATCTGTGATTGTAATTTCTAAAGGTTTGCATTTTTTTTTTGTTTGTTAACTTGTATGCGATTTCGATATAAGCTACTGTGCTCTGTCTTCGAATTATCTTTCTGTTGTAGATTTTAGACGATACTGTCATTCATACTCTCTTTTCCCCTAATTTTTACAAACCAGCCAACAGCCAAGATCGGATTGATATGTATGATTTTGCTATATTTAATGTCTGTGTGTACTGTGTAGTTGTAATGTGTCACTTAAATACAAACGCTTATGTTTATGATGTTTTTAGAGTAATTTAGGCTATAATTTTGATATTATATAATATTAATAAAATATCTAGTTAATAAAAAAAATTAAAATTTGAAAATATAATTAAATCTGATGACAAAGCTGTTATATTTGTTTTTTTATATTTAAAATATCCTTTTTAGAGTTAACACTATTTACAAAATTTACACTATGGATGCAAACTGAGTAAAGGTTTAAAGTCTATGATGTAAACTGTCGAGGTTTAAAGTAGTGATAGTAGGGTGATAAACTGAAAAACTCCATAGATGAAAATGAAAATTACTCGTGTTTTTATTGGAAACCATAGAATTCCCGTTGTTTACTTGTAGTTTAGCCGATGCCTCTTGTTGAAGTTTGCCCCCAAAAACTGTGTAACAATAACAGCTTATGAGAGGCATTATCACTAAGAAATGGACTGCTCTCTTGGACTAGCTTGTTGATTGGATGTAAAAAATGTCATGCTTGACTACTTATTTGGTATCTTATATATAATTAAAGCCTAACACTGAATTTTGGCCTATATCATTGAGACAAGACTCTGAAAGAAAGTGTGAGATGGGGGTGGAAGCAAAAGTTGGATCCGATTCCAATCCAGGGATGATGACCTCAAGTGCTACTAAAAGTTGGAAGGAGTTGAAGAAACAAAACATAAAATACCAAAGGATCACAAAAGGAGATGTGATTGATTTACGTGAGTTTCTCTTCACCAAAGATAGGGATTATCTCATCAGATATTGTGACAAATCACTGGTATGTATGTACTTTTCATTGTGGAATATGTTTAATATGCTTATATTTTTTAAATTATTTTCATACTGTTGTATTGTTGTACGGAATGTTGAGACAAATGCATTTTTGAAATATCATTTTATAACTTGGCATGTGAAGCTATCCCTCTTTTTGCCTTCTGAGTTTAATGAGACATTTTAAACATCTGAACTGTGTATCATAATTCGCTTGAGATGCTGGACTTGTATTTTCATCATATCTTACCCTGCACCCCGCTCCCTTTTATCCATTGGCAGGTATAGATCTAGAATTGTTTACGTGTGGGTGAAAAGACATTCTTGTTTGCTTGTGAAAATAAAAAAGAAAAGGGCACTTATTTAGAATCATATGCCAAATAGTTGATATGCAAGAGAATGACGAGTAGGCTACTAGAGTTTTTAATTTGTAGGTTGAAGATCAATGAATATGCCAAATTACACCAAAAAAACAAGAGCAAGGAGGCAATCACGAGTGGTGACTTATACTAGATTCCATCGACCAAACCATGTGCACAACAGGCGAATCTCTTAACAGAAGTATACAATATATGTACATATTCTAAACTCAGTGGCGGCAATTGCCCCTAATGCCCCCCCTGAAGTTCCGTCCCTGACCACTAGGACAACTCCTTGGGTTTACTTGTAGCTAGAATTATTAAAGTGCATGAACGTGGACATACATTTATGATTAGAATAGCAGGTCAAAATTGGAAAAAAAAACAATCAAAATATTATTTGTGAAGAAGATTACAATTTGCAGTGAGATTTGGCTTAATTACTGCTTATGGATACTGTATATATTGTAGGTTAAGGCTGACCAGTTGGAAGGAAAGGTTGTTATTTTATATTTTGTGTCACTAGCGCCTCATCCTTGTGGTAGGCTGGACGAGATGTTTAACACAACTGTCTTGATGAACATGTACAATAATTTATCGCCTCACCATGGTATTGAGATTGTTTTGGTTGCTATTAATGATGAGAATGAAGGAAAATCTAAGAATCGTTTTGAAGATATGTTTTCTCGCATGCCATGGGCTGCCATCCCATTTTCTGATGTAAATTGTAGGAGAAGTCTGGCTATAAACTTCAGTCTTAATGATACAACTACCTACTTTGTTGTTGATGTAAATGGCTTGGTTTTGCAACGCAATGCTAAATTCATTATTCAAGAGTACGGGGTCCTGGGTTTTCCTTACAGTGATGAAAAAATAGAACAAATTGATGCAGAGGATGCAGCAGCTCTTCAGCAACCCTCATTAATAACCCTGCTGGGTTCTCCTCAACGTGATTATGTCATCACAAACAAAGGAGAAAAGGTATAGTCTCCACAAGAATTCCTACTATTCTTACAACTATGCACTAACTAATCTCGTCTAATAGACCAAGTACACGCGCGCGCGCGCACACACATATAGTTTATGGAATTAATCCCGAACTACGGTCGATTGATTGTTTTTTTAATGAATTTCTTGACTTAAGTGACTGTTTGACTAAACTTAAAAAAAAGTGATTTTACTATTAAATTTGTATCTGTAAATTATAAGCAGAATTAACTTTTTACTTGCAAGTTATTATTAGTGTGGATAATTACATTAGTAATGTACAGTTTATAGGATGTAAAAAATAATAAGATAACAAAAAGATACTAGAAAATTATGTATAAAAAGTTTAATACTAATCTTTCTTTTTCAGGTAAAACAAGATTTCAAGTAACTGAAACAAGTAACCTATTTCCTTCTCAACGTTCAATTTATAATTCAGTTTTAAGTTACTTTTATTTTTCACACAAAAAAAGGTAACATACTTTTAAACTTTGAAGTAATAAGTTTTTATCTGATGAAACAAACACGCCCTTCATTAAATACAGTCCTTCAAAATGTTACATGATGTTATCTCCAAGAGGGTCATTAAAAAGTATTTGTTAACGCAAAGCACTAAGAGGTGCAATACAATGTTTAGAAAAACTAGAAAATGGGTGAGAAAGGGGAGAACAAGGGGGATAAATTTAGAGAATTGATGTCCTACATGATGAAAGCACGCCCCTCTCAAACTTTCAAAATATGTTTTCTCATGTAGATCTCACAGTAATCAAGGTACAAAGTATGCAACCTAATGGATTACTCTTGAACGTAACCTTAGATAATCATATGTAAATGAATTGAGCATGATAATTGCAAGTATTATTACAAGTGAGAACACTTTTGGAGAGGATTTAGATGCGCAAATTGATGTTTCAGTTCTTCCAAAACATGAGGAGGCATAAGTTGGTGGTTTGGAAATCGGACCAGAGGATATCAATATTATACGGTGAAAGAAAACATCCAAAGAAAACACATTGACTTTATTATTTCTGAATGTTTTAATAGAGCCAAATGTGCATGTGATGTTTTTTAATTGCCTTCAGAAGTGCATCTCCAGCTCATGTGTAGGTCCATATCTGTTCGAAGATTATGGATTCTGCTTTATTACAAAACTCCTTGTCGAGTTCTTTTTAAGGATAAGAGAATGATGCGGACAAAGGAATTAATAAAATTTATGTGTCTATTATGCATAAAGTAACAGTGTGTGAGATATATCATACCATACCATATCATACAGCTAAAAATAGTGTGTGAGATATATCATACCATACCCTATCATACAGCTAAAAATACCCAACTTCTAATTGCTAGCTATATTCCCGATTTTGACAAACTCGCTTCCGTATACTTATTGTAGGTGCATGGGGTCATGCCTCCGATATATGGCTTATCTGCTCAAGTTAAACTCTTTTTGTCACTCTTGTCAAAGTTATGTAAATCTATTTTTGTGTATGTTATTACTGTTTGATTTCAAATTTAACATGTTTGTGTGTGTATGTTGGTACCATTTTATAATTATGATGTGATGATACCCTGCCACTTTCATTTTCTATGCTTTTAGATATGATTAGTTATAACATTATTTTTTTGGAATGACACATTTTCCTGTATCACATATGTAGCTGGTGGTCTCATCAGAATATATGCATATACCCTTGAAATCATAAAGTTCAGAATAAATGTTCACTTTTTTAGATAGATATAAAGGGATCTGTCATACGAGTCTTGTAAGAATATATGACAATTTTTGAGAGTCCTCTTGTCGTCTAAAAGCTCAAGAAATTAAATCCCTTGCCTAACTATTTTTTTAAAAGTTTCCTAACAATCAGGTGGTTCCCTAATTATTTGGGTAATTATCTTTATACTCAATGTTGTGACCTACTTGTTTTATAGGTACCTATTCACACTCTTCAAAAAAAGGTGGTTGCCCTATACTTTTACGAAGACAGTTATTTTGATTCCACTGAAGGCATTATAAAGGTTTATGAAGAGTCGAAAAAAACTGGGGAGAATTTTGAGGTGGTTCTCATCTACCTCACTGACACACCAAATACTTGGAATTGGACAAATGAAAATTCATTCTGGAAAGCATTTCAGGCCATGCCTTGGTTGGCATTGCCGTTTAAAGATCCGATTATCCACAAGCTGAAGCGAATATTTGAGTTCTTTGAAAATGAAGAACATTTCGATCAACGTCCAACATTTGTAATCTTTGGACCTCATGGAGAATTTATCGAACCATTAGGCCACTGCATCCTGTGGGAACATCCAGTATACCCGTTCACCTGTGAGAACGCTGCCAAGTTAGAAACCAAGAAAGTCCAGAATCTAAAGATGGAGATGCTATGGGATCCAAACACCATCTTCAAAAGAACAGATGGGTCACAGGTGAGTTCTTTTGATGTTTGTTGTATGTTCTAACTCATATTGATGATGATGATGATGATATGTGTGTATGTGGCGTTTGCAAATTATCATAGATACCTTTGATTACATTTAGTTTTAATGAACGAAATTGGGTGAGAATGTTCGTATTAATTTGTGAGTAAATATCACACTAACATTTTCTTTTTCTTTTTGATTTCATTCTTTATAATATGGACTAGAGGTCGATCCCACCAACACAGGGACGACTGCTAATATTCCTAATTCCTACTTATTTTTTTCTTGTATGTCATCATAGAATATTTGCACATTCCGTTTTTTTCATTCTTTCACAACATTATCTTTCACTCTTAATTTAGTTCATAAGTTTCATTCCATTTCTACCACATTTCCTTCCTTACAACCAAAATGGATTGTTGTGTACTATACATTGCAATTTTTCGAACCTCTTTCACTTGCTTGTTTAATGGTCATCTCCTCTTTATTTATAGATGAAATTCTCTCAACTTGCTGGGAAGAGAGTTATTCATTTTTTTGAGAGTGAACATGAGTCGAAAGACGAACGCTACTTCCTAGTGAAGTTAAAAGAAAGATATCTTGAGTTAAAGGGCACAGATGATGAGTTCGAAGTGATCCACATTTTGGAGAAGGATATGAACACTATGCTGCCCATTCAAGATTTGCCATGGTTTGTGTCACTTGCAAGCGAGTTGTTACCTAATGGTTTTGATTTCAATGGAAGCTATGGTTATAATTGCCATTACCAATCTACACTTCTTGCCTTCGATCAAGTTGGAAAACTGGTAAGAAGAACTATATACCCTGCTTTTGAGAATGCAGATTTTCCCTTTTTTACTGGAAGTATGGAGGAGGAGACCTTGTCTCAGTTAATAAATTTGTTTGGGTGGGACTATTGGACCTTCTACCCGAATAAAGGGCGGATTTACACTCTACACAAAAAATTGGGGCAGCCTAGTTGCAATTTAGGTGGTGGATGTCCTGTTTGGAACTTTAATACTCAAAGCTCTAAATAAATAAGATTTTTATCTTTTTATTTCGAAGTTTATGCAAATGCAAATATACAGAAAGCCTTAATGTTTACTACTCCCTCTGTCCCAACCAATTCTTTACACTTTCCTTTTTGGGACGTCCCACCCAATTCTTTACATTACTAAAAATAGTAACTTTTAACAATAAAATACATTATTACATCCACTATTTCACTCCACTTTTTCAACACTTTACACTATTACACCCACTACTTCATTTATTTTAACAATAAAATCACTATTACACCCACTACTTCATTTATTTTAACAATATTACTCCACTATCCTTGGTCTCCGTGCCCGGACCAAATGTAAACATTTGGCCGGGACGGAGGGAGTACTATTTAATAAGATTTTATACTGCAAGTATTTAAGAGGGTATTAATTGTATAATTTAATAAATAGTGAATGTTTATTTTAGTTTCAGTACGTTGATAATGAAATTACAGTATTTCTTTTTGATTGTGTTTGGAAACAAGAATTTCATTTCAAATGATGGAATTGAAATGACATGATTTGAGGTATCATTTCAAATTCTCAAATTTGTACTAGTATTTGAAATTCTTGGATTTCTAATGAATTTCAAATCCAAATTCTTTGATTACCCAACATATTATTTGATCAAATCTAGAATTTTAAATGAAATTTATGTTCCCAAACAAGCCATAATCAGTATTTACTTCCAAAGTCCTCTTATTATAATTCAAATTCATTATTCTACTGGCATTTCCTTTGGTTCATTTGAGTGAGTTTTCGAGTACGAACAAGTATTACATACAAGATTTTAAAATACTTGGAATATAATTGGTATACATCACCGTTATTATTCTATCATGATTCATAACGCAGGTAAAAAAAATGTTTTTTTTGTTAATTCTGCATAATATTATTAAAATCTTTGTTTTGAAACGTTGATTTATAACATTTCATGAACAAGTGAACTTTGATAATATTTTATTTACTTATCTGGATAACAATTTTTTTTTGGAAAGTGGATAACAATTTTTTTAATAATTACTGTATACAGTATTATTTAATATTAGTAAGTAAGTGTTCATGTACAAAGTGAAAAATAAGATAAACTAAAAGAAATCAAATCAGGCACGATAAATATTTAGATTATGAATTTATGATAACAGAAATAGAATACTAGAATAAAAACGTTATATATTGACTCCGTTTGTTTCCACTTATTTTTTGAAAATAAATGCTTATTTTCAAAAAACGTAGGTATATATATAGTTTTTATGAAAATAATTAATTTATTTTTTATTATAAAAATTATATTTGATTTTAAAATTTTAAAATAAATATTTATCTTTAAAAAAAATATTAAAAAAAATTAGCCAATAGGAATCGAGGCTGTACTGACACAACACAAGCCCAAGTCAAAAGTACATCACAAGCCCAAGTCAAAAAGTACAATATAGATCTAGGGTTTTGAGTTCAGAAACACTTCAAAGCGCTCTATCCAAACAATAAACCTAATTCATTTTTCAAGCCAGCCACAAATAGTTCACCCATTAGATTAAAATTCACTACTGCTCCCTTGATGAATACTTTGTAAGTATTTTCTGTTAAATTTCCTCTTTGTTCTTTCTCTGTCTTCTTGATCTTTTCCTGGGTTTTTTTGTGTGTGTTTTACCTCTTTGTTCTGATCTTATGTTTATATATATATATATATATACATATATACAGATCTTGTGAATTGGAATCCATGGTTATGGACAGTACACAGAAACAGATGCAATATATATTTTTTAAAGATGTATGTAATCAGTCTGTCTTTTTATTCCATTTAATTAGTCTGATAATTTAAAGAAAAAATGATTATAGATCAAGACTTCATATTCTGACATGAGGTTTTAGATCAAAGTCATTGTAAATAAATGTGTGTGTGTGTGTTTGTGTTTGTTTTGACTGTGTTCTTGTTGCTCTTTTCCATATGTTATTTCTGGCTTTGGGTCTGGAATGTGGTTGGTTTGTTTTTTCTTGTTTCATTATTATTGAGTGCATATATATATATATTGTACCTTTGTAATCCGTGTGATTACCAAGATATATAAAGTCAGAATAAAAATCATAACCGGGTAATCTGAACTAGAGTCTTGGACTGAAATCACAACAAATCAAGCCTTATAACTGTTATGTATGCGATCCACAAAGTTTTGTGCAACAAAATAAAATCCATAGTGCAATTATTATAGATCAAGACTTCATAGTTTGACATTGAGGTTTTACATCAAAGTTTAGTGTCATTTATACATACTAGAATCTAGGGAATAGAACCATACCGGTTGTAACCAGATGTGAACTTGGGTGGGGAATAATATCCCACTCCAAGTTAGAGGCCAAGCAGAGGTTGCTCAGCCAAGGGATTAGATCCTCCTCTGCTTGGGTAGCAATGGGGTAGATCGCAGTCCCGACTTTGGATGATACAACCTCTGTCAAAACCTTTGCATCATAAAAATATCCCGGTTTATAACCCAGGCTGCGAAGAATTTTTATCAAATTCTTCTTACTGTCTGCACCCAAAAATTCCACCATAATTTCCCCCGTCTTCTGTATATACTGACCAGCCATCACATCGTGTGCGAAGTAAGCATGCTGAGTTGCAATGTAAGTCCAGTATCCTTCGCATTTTGTGATATTTCCACGATTTGCTGGTTTGTCATACCAGACATTTGCAAAACATAAAACATCGTGTGGTGACAATTTTTTAATTTCCTGCAAACAGTTTATTTGCAAAACAGTAAGCAATTTTATAGTTTATTTGCGAAATTATATATTTAAGGAGAACTTGCCTCTTCTGCAAAAAGCTCTGCCTTCTGCCGCCGCTCTTTGCCACCATCAATTTGTTGATAACCACGCTTTATGGAACTTAATCGATCATCTCTCACATAAGAAGCAAACGTGCCATTTCCTACCAGAAAATCTTGTGATCCAATAGTCCTAAAACGATGCTCCAAAACTAGCTCTGTAAAATATTAAACATTATTATCAAGCAAACATTATACATCCATAGCTATGTGACATAAAATTATGTTAAAATTGATTTTGAAAAATTATTACCTTCATTTGGGATAGTTGAGGACAGGTTTTTGAATACACCTGATGGGTAAGTTGGTCGCTTGTAGAGAGGTTGGAGGACAAACTTCTCAATAGCATTTGGGAGAACTTTGCTGCTGGAACTCGAGGCAGAGGTAGAAGCAAGCTTTGCAAACACAGATCTGGGGCCTCTGGGCTGACTAAGCCTCCATGCTAACAAGAAACAATTGAAAACAGCAAAGGCCAATTACCAAAATCAGACAAACACAATCACATCAATATTCACCAATAAAAGGTTTATAACTCGAACTAAATCTTTAATTTAAAGATAAAATACAATACGATAACATGAATCATGTACATTCTATATGTAACAAACTCATTCAGTCAATACATCAAACACCTTTAGCATCATTAAAAAGACAAATGGAAATCACCAACATAACCTACAAAACAATAACAGAAATTATGTACATTATATATCTAACAAACTCATTCAGGCGATACATCAAACACCTTTTAACATCATTAAAAAGACAAATGGAAATCACTAACAGCCCCTACCCTACCCTCTAATTCATCGTATAAGCCTCCATGCTAACAAGAAGCAATCGAAAACAACAGCAAAGACCAAGAAAATCAACACATTACCATAACTTCTGCACATAGTAGCCAAGAAACCCATTTCTCTCTCACGAGTTTTCAGTGCTGACTGCTGTGTATTATATTTTCACCATTGCTAAATGCAGCGAACATTTACTGTGCAGAGTTACCTAAACACCCTTTCTTTGTTTTTTTGTGTCGTGTTTTCTTTCTATTTTGTGTCGTGTTAATATAGTTCATTGAATTCCTCCCGCTAATTAATATGGTCATAACATTCTATATTGGTCTGGTATTGTGGTCCCAAAATTGTTCTGATAAATCTGGTAATTAATAAACACTAAATTATAGTAAATACTATTGTAATGGTGAACGGATTCGAGGATTCGGGGACCACTGCAATCTTCTTCTGTGAGTAGTACGGGGTCTCCAATAACATAATAGTTTTTTTTACGAATAAATAGCAGTTTTCATTAAATAAAACAGAACATAGCCGAGACAAATTCCCAAATGTCAATACAACCGGGTTGGAAAACAAATAACATACTAAAAATAATTATTTGATTTGTTTCTGGATCGTTTAAAACATAGAATTTAAAAATTCTTGAATCTAAAAACGAAATCGAAGATATCCCAAACCATTCAAATTTGCAACAACATTCTTGAAAGCAGCAACGTCACAATTGACTTTATCACATAAAAACTATTGTTAGTCGAGTGTTCAGAAACCCCGGTTGCATAAACTGAGGTAGGAAGAGCGGCACTCCAGCTATCTACATGCCTGGAAAACCGAAGGTGAGTTCTTGCAATAATCACCACCGTCCCAGCTTCAATGCGGACTTTCAAAATCTCAAAAATATCAACAAAATCATTCTCAAAAGATTCACCACGAAAACTCAAAAATAACTAAATAAAAACATAACAGAATACCCCAAAAGCAGAGATAAACAAACACTACAAAAGGAGAGACACACCAACACTAAAAAAATTGAGTTTTATTTAAGGAAAATCAACTAAGGGAAAAATTGTAGGAGAATGGAAGAGGCGGCTAGAACCTAGATCTGAAAATGGGGGTCGACTCTCAGCAATGAAAGTTAATAACATAATAGTTTTAATTAAATTCAACTCTAAATAAATATATATTTTATTTAATACTTGATATTTAAAATTGAAAAATGTTATATATTTCATATACTTTCATGTACAAAATCTAAATCCAAATATTAGATTTATTCGTTGTATATAAAATTTGGGGGTTTAAATGACAATAATCTAAAAATAACATTTTAAATTGTTGTCATAGTTAATTTTTGACATAAAGACAAAATTTCTAAATATATGAAATTGTATATGGATTGTACTGAATGCATAAGTTCATGTATTTGTGAGTTATGTGTGACACTGCTCCCCTAGATCACTTGACCTTTTACAGCTTACAGGCCGATTATAGGCCCATTAATAATTTGGCAAGGTGTTTATCTAACATGTCGCAACACTGCCAACATTGCTGTATAGTGTATTTGTTCTGTTATACAGTACACCATAAATATTTGGAGGTAGCTACTGTCCCTTCTTGCATACATATTCGTTAATCTTAAGTTAATCATTCTTTTGAAAAAATATTCTGATGTAGCCTATTTATCAAGCCGGCCGTAACTCTAAGTTGGTACGGAAATTGAACCCCGGATATTAATATAAAATTTAAAATTGACTTCAGATGAACTTTTTTTAAGTTCTACTACTACACTGAATATAAATTGAGTCGTATTGCTTTCGAAGATAACTAACATTATTATCTTTTTCAACCTCCAAGCTATACGTAACCACTCATACTCAAGACGGGTGTGTTCTAAATTTTAAACTGGAAATGCACGTACGAAAATGACTACAAAACACAATCATAAACATGAAACCGTCATTTTGATTAGTTCGCTAAGGAATATAGTAATAGTAATTTCCATCATTTTAATTAGTTATATGTAAATTTGTAATTGATTGTAAACTTAAGATATATCTCGTTTTGCTAAAATAAATTAGTAAGTCAAACCTAATCTTTATAAACTAATAAGAGATATTACAGGACTCATCAAGGCGGACACATGGAGCCTATCTTCATGAGACATGAAGAACAAAAGCGATGCTGAGGAGACAAAATTTAGATACAAGGCAAACGAGTACATCCACATAAAAAAACGAGCACAGCATAAAAAAAGTAGAAATTAAACATATTCTTTAAGATCGAATTACAATTATTATATCATTACTCTAACCTAAATCACTCCGAAAAACTCACTTAAACATTCAAATTAACGATTCGATTATTTTTTGTTTTTTATATCGATAATGGAATATGGTATATTACAATAAACAAGTATCTTTGAGAATAAAAGATTGTGACGTTTGAGTATGCAAAACCAAGTATCGACTAAATATTCCTAGTAGTAATCGGAGATTCCAGAAGCAGTCCAAAGCCTCACATTGAAAGCCTCCTGCTGTCATCGGAAATGAACGGAGTCCGACATAACGGAGACGTCTTCTGATCATGATCCAATCAACGGTCCACACAATTTTGATGAAATATGTGTTGGCAATTCGTTAGTCTTCGTACCTCCTCACTTTCCGAGAACTCGTACAAGCACACTGCACAGCTTTCTGGTGGGTTGACAAGCTCGGAGTACGTACTTCACTATTGGCAAAAGCTCCCGTGTTAGGACGGCCAAGAGAGTTGTTGTGTCGGGTTTTAGGTCAAGAAAAGCCTCGACACCCGGTTAGTAAAACAGTATAACGTAATGAGTTCTTTCATCAAATCAAGAAAGCATAATGTGTTGTGTATGAAATTTCAGAATGAAAAATCTTGGTAGCTCAACGGAAATCCCATGTTAATTGTGTTTATTTATGTGTGTACGTAAGTGAAGAGATGAAGAAGGAGAAGAGAGATGAAGATTACTTGGGTAAGTTATTTAGAAAATTAGAGATTATAATAACGACAGAGCTGTTATCTGATTTATTAGTGTAACATCTGAGAAGAAGTTAACTAGAACCAATTTTAAATTTCTTATTCTCTAATATATAAAGATAAAAATATTTAACTCTATATTTAACTCATAATACATGCTTGTTTTATGTTTTAGAAATTTTATATGGCTTAAATTTATTTTTCAAATATTATGTGTTACGTTCGATTGATTAATTAATAATAATGGTCTCTCTTATATTCATATAAATTTTATCAATTAAAATATTTTATAATAAGACATCAACAAATCCACACCACTTGAACACATATTTTGAGAAAAATTTGAGAGTTATAACATTACCTTTAAAAGATATGATAAATATATTAAAATCAATTGATATCTTTTCAAATATTTTAAAAAGTTACAGTATTATAAAATATTCAAATTTAAAACTTAACAGTTTCAGGGGGTTTACAGATTCTCGGAGAGTCCATGCATCGTATAATATATTTAGATAAAATATTTCAAGATCTCATAGATTCTAAATGAATTTCAATAATAATAATAATAATAAAATGATAAAATCCATCAAATCCACTATTATTCAAAATCTTAATTAAATGTCATCGAATTTTTTAAAATCCAAATTACATACACTAAGATTTTAATGGATAGTGTAAAAAATTTTATTGAACAATATCAAATTTTAATGAATTTTTAAAAATCCAAATCAAATATACCCTAATTATTAAAATCCAAAAATAAATCTCACAGATTCGAGATCCACATATATCTACATCCGCTAATGCTAAGCAAAATTTGTGTATAAATACACCATCTTCTGTAAATAAATTTTGAGTCAAGAGTTGTCCACAAATTATTCACATAAAATTGTACGTATAAACATGGCCACTTGTAAGTTGCACCTTATCAAATTGTTTTACATAGTTCTTATTTGCCAATTTGTTATCCATGAATGTAAGCATGTTCATTATATATCATTCATTCATTTCTCTTACGTATTTATCACTAATTTATTCCTTAATCCCGTTGCGATACAATAATTATTTTGATCTTTTGTTTTTGTACTAATGTTTAAGTTTTGACGATTTTTGAAACATGTTCGACAGAGGATAAATCATTTATATCACACAAAACCACGACATTAGCTACGGATGTTGGAATTAAGAGATCTACTCAAGCTGTGTGCGATCCTGTTATTTGTATTCCCGGACGCACAGGAACACAGGGACGACTCACACCGCCGGATATTTGCTGGTGTTGTCCTCTTAATAGGTGGTGCTCTAAAGATAGCAAAACATGTTTTTTACTTTGTCATTAAATTTCTATTATTAGTACAAGTAATTATTTGATTAATCATCTCCTAGCGACTCAGTTTCGTCAAATTATTACGTTTTCTTTTTGTTAATCTTCCCAGCATATGAATATATATATATATATATATATATATATATATTTATTAATTTAAGTATATTTGAGACCTCGGGTGGTAAACCCCAAAGGTCTCAACCAGTGAGACATGGGTACGGGACATGTGAATATATGATATACGGGCAAGTTGGCTGAAAATATTATGACAAGTTGGATGAAAATATTCGAACATTAACTTTTTTTGGGTAAATTATTGAAATATTCGAACGACTTAAATCGGAGAAAATATCTTTTCGATAAATTATTGAAAATATAAATTGCATCTATCCTTTATACTTGTAATTTACAGTGTTTAATTTCAAATACACCCCTGGTCCATCTATACTTCTATGCTTTATTATTATAATTGAAAGATTAAAAGTTTTATTGGGTGAATCATAAAAAAAATCTTCAACGTCCAATTTTATGTAAACACATAGAAACAATCTTAAATATTGAATTTTAATAAAATATAATCATACATACGACTCTAACCCTAAAATATAATTTTAAAATAATATAATCATACACACAACCCTAACCCCAGTAATAGTCCTTTTATACACGATATGATAATATTATATTATATTTAAATTATATTCTATAAAAATTTTTACGAATCCTACTTATCCTATAATTTTTATTTAAAATATCATTAAAGTTTATGATAAACAATATGCATTTGTTTAGTTTCCATTTATTTCTCCATTTTAATCGCATAACACAAATTATTTATCAAAAAACAAGTTCTACTCAAATTAGAAGAACTTTGCTCAAACTAGAACAACTAATACCTATCAATATTCATATGTTCAAATTAGAAGACAGACATCAACACCCTATATACAACTCTAACCCCCGATAGTCCTCCTTTTATACAATTCATCACAGATAAAATAATATTATATAATATTTAAATTATATTCTATGAATATTAAATTTTATGAATATTAAAATAATATTATTATTTTATTAACATTAATTAAATTTTATTGTTATATTATCTATACTTTTATATTATATTATTTTAAACAAACTCCTCTTTTAATTAGAATATATAGTTGTACTCACAGTCTATTAACATATTTTGATTTTCCTTATCGCTCAAACACTTTAATTTATTTAAAATTATAATTTTATAATTAATTTTTTTGAATATTAGAATTATATTATATTTTACCTAGATTAAAATATACTCTTTTATTTAAATTTTATTTAAAATATTTTTAATATATTTGTAACTCTTTTTATTAATAAAAATTTCGTAATTAAATTTTAAAAAAAATAAAAAATTTGGTCAGTTGGTCGTCCATCTGGTAAGTTCTCTTTTTATACAACTTTTTTTTATCATCCGTAAGTTTTCTTTTTGTGCGATTTTTTAATGCAATTATGATATAATTATAATTTAATTTTAAAACATATATATTATATATATAACTCTATCATCGGCGAATCATTTTTTTACAACAATCTAATAACATATCTCACTTTACTTTTATTTGAAATTACAATTTATTAATTAAATCTCATGAATATTAAAATAATATTATTATTTTATCTATGAATAATTTTTATTATATATTATATTATTATAGCTGATATAATAAAAAATTTAAATTATATATTTAAATCATATAAAATAATTAATATATACCTTATTCAGCATGGGAAAAAATATAGATAGCTCTCATCTTTTAAAACCAGACATTTCAAATCCCCTCGTGCCGGTTTTCGCTAAAAAACATTTCATTAAATGTTTAATATAATATATGCCAGTTTCGGTTATACGATACTCGTTTTAGCAATAAATCACAAGTCGAAAATTGTTTAGGATTAAAATCTATATAATAAATGGTTTTTAATTTAGCAACAATAAATAAATAAAGATATGGTTTTTGAAACAAATATATATAAATATTAACTAAATTTACATTTAAATTTTATTATAAAATATTAATAAAAAATAAGAAAAATATATAAATTAAAGGTTTTCTCTAAACCTGTACGGTACACACAGTTTGATCACAAATTCACAATCACATCACTGTTTATACTTTATACAATGGCGGTTCAGGCAAAAACATCATCGACCCTCGATCTCATTCCTCTTCTCGCTGTGATGCTAATAGCCGCTCATGTTCTCGCACTGGTAATTCACATTATATACTTTCATTTACATACATCTCGTTTCATTTCTATGTAACTATTTTCTAATTTATTGATTTATATTTACACCAACAGGTTTACTGGGTTTACAGATTAGCTACTGAGAGGCAGCCTCTTAGGAGAAAGAAACACTGATATTACCCATTAGGTTAATTTCTCTAGTTTTGCTTCTTTTTGTGTATTGCTTTAATATTATTATAACTTTTAATTTGATATTATTGATGTATTAGTTATAATAACTATCTGATTGTTAAGCATTTTGTTGGAAAGTTTGATAGTTATTGTCAATTGTTAGGTGTACATCATTGCAAAGAGAAAACCGGAAAAAAATCCCCAAATTATTATATTCATCTTCTATTTTTTGATTGTAGGTGCTTAAGTAGATTATGAATGGATATTGGATTTTGTTTTTTCGTAGCGTTTTGGCATATGCAGTTGGGCATATTGTACTACAGTATAATATTTGTTTTTGTGGTTGAGTTTTGGCTCTGTCCTTCTTTACATCTTGCAAGAGGTATAAGATGCAAACTGTACCTTGAGAGGTACTTGATGTAACTCTTACAGTTTGATTGTAATGTTTTTAGAACTACGAGTTAAGTGAGGGAAATGCCTATTTTAGGATGTCATTCATATTTGCAGTTAGTCTTGTATGTTCTATGTATAGTAGTCTAATTTTTGTAAGCTTTCCTCCCTCGTTTTAAATTGTATTCTCTCTCCTTTCTCATATTCGTAGCTGGGCTCGATTCTTTTGAATTTCTAACACTAGAAATAGTTCAATTTCTTAATCCCAGAAAGGTAAAATAACTCATCTTTAATTGCATTCACCAGAATATAACAGCAACTAGTTTTATAGGTTATGAGCTTATGTATCTGTACATGTCTGTTAATTTTTTAACTGCTTTTTGCATAGAAAGTTTAATTTTTTTCAAATAAACAAAGTACTGGGAACAAGAAACTATTTGTAATATAGGTAACAACCACATACATGGACTGTAGTACTCTACAAGTTCTTTTATCAAGCAGCCATGCTCTGTAAATTGAAACAACAAAACAGTAAATGTGTAACCATTGTACATATTTTTTCCGTTTAGCAAGTAATTGATTTATGGCTTATAGAGAGCTTTGTATATGTATTATTTTCGACCTTGTTTCATATTCACGAGCACTAGCTTTTTGACCATAGGTTGCTTTATAATTTTTGCTAGATCTTATCATTGTATTGTGGACTTCTGGTACACTTATTGATTTTCCACTAGCTATTTGTGTTGTGCACTTTACTCATCTACATCATGCTCAAGTAAATATTGGTTTATGGTTTACCCATTACCCATTACATGAGAAGCTTGATCATGTGAAGTTTTTAGTTTGGCTTCTATGTTATATGACCATGACTCCATGTTGGGGTATGTGTCTATGTGCAATTCCTTCCTCCCATTTGGTATTTTTGCTTCTATATTTGTAGAAGGAAAGAAGTTTAAGGTCTCATATTGTTGCTCTCCTCCTGATAAAGACATACTTTAGTTGCAATAAGTCGTAATATTTATACTACACTACATACTATCTCATAATATTCAATACCCTGGATAGGTAAATAATGTATTTTTTTCGGGTCAGCGGTAGCTCATAATATTCAATACCCTGGATAGGTAAATAATGTTCTTTTTTCGGGTCAGCGGTACAAGATCGAATCATCTATATTTCATAGGACCTGATTATGCATCACTTAACCGCAGGTCCGCATGTCATATTAGTCATATTCATATGATAACTTAGAAGTTACAACAAGTCTTGGCATTGCACGTACTTCTGCTAGTGCCTTCGATATAATATATACACACACTCAGACTTGCAGATAAGGTTTTTCTAATATCATTTATCAATTATGTTGATGGGGTATTTTAGCCATATTAATTAAATTATTAGGAATATTTATCTAGTTGGTTTTAATAATAGAATTTCTATATAAACTCTTGTAATACTCATTATCAACCACATGATAAATTGATAGGTATATAATAAATTGGAGGATTTATTCGTATGTTTACAGATTCTCTGCAAATATAAATTAGTCATGCATCACAACTAACTTGAATAATCCACAAGTATTAGGATTTCTATATAATTTTCTCACACTAATTTAATAATTTCTAAGCAGATGATGAATTGATAGATTTTTAATAAACTCAAGTATTTATTTGTATCTTTACCGATTCTATATGAAGATTAATTAGTCCTGCATCACCCGTCACCACCAACTTGAATAACTCACCTTCTTTCTTTCATAATCAAATTTAAGCTTATATTGTGAACGAATTGTCCCTCATGCACAACTGTGGGAAACGATTTTTTATAAGCTCCCCTTTAATTTTAATTCTTGACATCCTCGTCAAGTTTGAACGAATCAATTATAAGGTCTAGACCATAGCCTCTCTAGCCATTATGGATACTACGTCAACCATCTTGTTTGTTTCCACCTCAAACCCAACTTAACTGGGTAGTCCATCCGAGTCCAATCTTTTGAGATTTAGCCCTTGATCACGGGCCCCAAGGAGATCATAAGTTGTTGGTGCACTTAGTAGTCCAACTTCAACTTATATTCGCAACAAAGTACAAGTCCCCCCTCCCCCCCATGTTCCAATGGAGGACGTGGATGTTATAAGCCTTTACCTTTGCTACACCTAGTGCAGATAGATAAAGTTTATATGGAGCACCATCTCATCTACAAATCTAATGCAATCAGTGAAGGCAACTGACAAGCAACTGACAAGTAATTGTCCTCAAACCCAACTTAACTGGGTAGTCCATCCGAGTCCAATCTTTTGAGATTTAGCCCTTGATCACGGGCCCCAAGGAGATCATAAGTTGTTGGTGCACTTAGTAGTCCAACTTCAACTTATATTCGCAACAAAGTACAAGTCCCCCCTCCCCCCCATGTTCCAATGGAGGACGTGGATGTTATAAGCCTTTACCTTTGCTACACCTAGTGCAGATAGATAAAGTTTATATGGAGCACCATCTCATCTACAAATCTAATGCAATCAGTGAAGGCAACTGACAAGCAATTGTCCTATCCATCACTCCGCGCTTTTTTACCTCGGAGAGGGGGGAAAATCCTAGAATCAGCGTTTCAAGCGCGGATAAGCGACATGACCCTCTGGATTCACAAAAAAGATCAAGTGTTAATCCTATCCGCAATAAAAAAGCGTGGAGTGATGGTTAGGGAAATCGCTTGTCTGGGACCGGACCCACTGATTTGGAATACTGGCTCTTTATCCGGCAAGATACCTAAATTAGTATGTGGTTCATGTCAGCAAATGCTTTTCTCATCTTTTCACACAAATAGAATTTGGTCTCTTATTGTATTTTGTTGACTTTTGTTGTTTAGAAGTATATTATGCACACTTATGTTTGTTCTTTCTTTGTTCACAAATCTCATTGCGATTTATTTATGAATTATGATATGTTGTTTTCGTTGACCTTGTACTTTCACCTTGTATTAATCCTGCAGTACTGCTCTTTAATTGAACACATAACAGATTAACAGTACCAATATTTACATTGCCGTTCTGGGATCATGAATGTTACAATATAGTATAGAGGATAAAATGATAAATGGATGACATTAATCTCTTTTTGCTGATTTGCAAACTTTCTAGTTGGAGATTGATCTTGGTGCCATGCAGAATGGTCTTGTTGTTCATCTTTTAGCTTTGGAACTTGGAAGAATGAGGGTGCCTCGATATTTTATTGAATTTTATTGTCTAGGGTCCTGATGTATGCAGTCGTACTCATAGTTTTCACATAGTGTGTTTTTCACGGGTCAAACCCGTGTGATCTAGTGATGGTAGATAATACTTGACTATCCCGTAAAGCATGGCCAATTTTATAAGGATTACCTAGGAAGAAATAATCAGTATAACCATGGACCATCGTGGCCTTGGTACCATGGTTTCT
Organism: Oenanthe sinensis; assembly: GCA_028671895.1. Taxonomy (NCBI): domain Eukaryota; kingdom Viridiplantae; phylum Streptophyta; class Magnoliopsida; order Apiales; family Apiaceae; genus Oenanthe; species Oenanthe sinensis. The sequence goes on along the minus strand of CM053814.1, from coordinate 1,076,569 downwards.
TTCCATCACTCTCTTGGGGTGTCTTCATGACACTTGATTATGATGCATTAATAGTTATGTTTTTTGTAGTAACATCTCATTTCTACTTAGGCAGAAGTACAGAACATCAGGGTGAACATGAATCAAGGAAGCATGTGAAATGATAACCCTGTATGATGTTTGGAGTTCACAGTATTTGGTGATTCACAATCGGGAGACATTCTTAACTCCTACTGATTGTCTAGTAAAGATCTTGCTTTTCTAGTCTTGTGCACTTAAGTTCACATCAATGTTGAACCTCCTACACAAGTCCTCTCCCCACTTCTGGATTATTGAAATAATTTTTTTAACAAGAGTATGTTCAAGTGAGCTCAACTAGGCAATCATATAGTCGTATATATGGCCATATATACCATATAATCCGATTCTGATTTTTTTAATTATATATTTAATCAAGTTTTGATAATCTTTTTCTTTTAACGAGTACTGATCTAAAAATCCGAATGGATTTAATATCAGACGCTGAGTTTCTGACACAGTTGTAAAGGTAGGACTAAACATGCCAGTGCAATTTTGGATTCCCAGGGGATATCAATCTATCATGAAATATTGTTGTGGAATCTGGGTGTATCTTCCTGGCAACTACAGGTTGGAAGCCTTTATTTTATTTTATGATTATAACGAAGATTCTGCATCAAATCAAATAATTTTAGTTTGTGTATATTGCAGTATTGCCATTTGCAATGTAGCCAGGTGAAGCTTGAGTAGGAATGATTGACTGCTTTAGTACCAAGTATATATTATATATATTGGTAAACAACTCACGGAGTATTTCTAAAATTGAGAGTTTCAATTATACGTTGCTTGTATTCAACAGATTACAAACTCAAACTCTACAAACAGCCCCAATGATTTGTCTATATTGGGACTCTTCGATGACGCTGGAGTACACAGCTCTACTAAACAACCCCAATGATTTGTCAACATTAAGATTTTTCGATGATGCGGGGAACTTGTGCATTGTTTATCGATATTTTGAAATAATTTTTAGTTGTGTATGGTTTTCGCTTTGGTCGCTCCCGTTTGTCGTGAGTTGTAAAGCCAAAGGGAAATATTTATATTAATCGCAAGATAAGTCACTCGTACGCTATGAGCTACTGTATTAAAATTTAAAGATACTATACAACATAGTATATATCATCTGAGTAATAACAAGGTCCACAAGTTGTCTTTTTAAGAAAACTGAAAAACAATTTTACCGAAAGCTGACAATTGGCAACAATTATTTTATACTCCAACGTTCCATATGCAACAATGATCTCATTCAACGGCTGACACTAGCCCATATTTTGTGAACACTTGTTTGGTTTAAATTTTCCTCCTTTTATTCCTTTTTGTTATTTCTTGTGTTAGTATTGTTTTTTAGCGGAGGAATATTTGATCTTTGATATATTTCAATCAACGGTCATAAAAAAAAGGTAGGTAGAAATTTTATTGTGATCATATTCTTTTTCTCATGAATTTGTGATATGTTCTCAGAAACTGAAGAGTGGGAATCTAATATTCCCTTCATCCCAAAAACGTGCACGGTGTATTTAATTTAAATAGATAAATAATAAAAATATTTATTATTTTTCACGTACAATACATTAGTTTAAATAATAAATAATAAAAGTATTATAATTTTAGGTTCAACATAATATGTATTCTGATATAAAAAGATTAAGTAATTTTTCAACTATATATTTTACGCAATAAATAAAGAGTTTTCTTAGCTGATGCCACACTCATTTATGTATTGTAAAAGTGATACTCACAAGTAAATTAATTACCTTTATAAAGTCTTCTCTTACTTAAAAATAGACCAACTTATCTTTCACGTGAGAAAGACCCGTGAAAAATATCTATATATTGCTTGTAAGCACTTTAAAAATAAAATCACCCTATTTCCTTTTCTTTTTTTATGTGTTTCCAATTTCGCCAACTTTCAACGTCACTGCTGAATTTTTATACTCCCTTTTTTTTATATCACATTTTTTCTTTTTTTGAATTGAAATATATAATCAAAATCTTAATTTACAAAAAATAATTAAAAAATAATAAATTTATCATATAATCAAAATATCTAAAATGCGTGTCAAAATCCAAATGACATAAAAAATAGAGGAATAATAAATGTCTTAACTTCATCTTTAATTTTTAATATATTAATTTCAATTTTATTAAATCATTCTCTCGATTTTTGAAACAAACAATTAGAGCTTACTTATTTAATTCCTTTTAGAATAAAAAGAGTCGGTAACTCTGGTACAAATAAAAATCACTCTTTTATAAATTTCATATTCCATCTCTTCTCATCTCATTAAAAAAGTTATAAGAAACAAAACAAAAATAAAAAAGAAACACAATATTAATTTTAATATATTATATTCTTGAATGTAGTTTTTTAATGTGGAAAAAACACCACCAGAAAAATCCAAGAAAACGTATCATTATTTATCATCTGTGGATGGCTGTATCGAATTTCTCACTCACAGCCTGTCCATGCACACACGAATATTATCAATATTTATTATTATTATTATTATTTTTGCTAAGTCAATATTTAAATTTATCCTACTCATATACAGTACTATTTATTTCAATCTATAATGGGGACAAATTAAATGAGTGACTCATTTGTAATATTCATAAAGGTTAAGGGTATATAAATAATTTCACTATAATAGTAGTAACCCCACTAGCATAGGTAGTGAGATATATACAGAGAGAAAGAGTGGTGGCCGAGAGAGGGAGAAGGAGAGAGAAATAAGCTCTCTACTTTCATTCTCCAATTACAATTCACCAACAATTATATAGACATTGTTTAAATATAGATACAACAATGGGATCATCGAAACAAAAGCAAAAGCAAAAGCACCGGAGCTCCGGCGCCGATCAATGCACCAAACATGAGCCAAATGACTGGAAAGATGAAGTGATCAACGGTGGATCGTTGAAACACGTGGATCTGAATAATGGATCCAACGGCTGGGCTTCGCCGCCCGGAGATTTGTTTAATCTCCGATCCAAGACTTATTTTACGAAGAAAGTTAAGTCTCCGTCCGGTTCGTGGCTGTTACAACCGGCCGGCGTCGATTGGCTCCGATCCGCCGGGAAACTCGAGAACGTTCTCGCACGCGCCGATAATCGCGTGATGCACGCGCTGAAAAAGGCGCAGTCGAGAGGTAAAAACATGAAGTCGTTTGTAGTGGCGGTGAATCTACAAGTTCCAGGCCGCGAGCATCACAGCGCGGTTTTTTATTTCGCTACAGACGAACCGGTTCAATCCGGTTCGCTTCTGCACCGGTTCATAAACGGAGACGACGCGTTTCGCAACAGCCGGTTCAAGATGGTGAACCGGATCGTGAAAGGACCGTGGATTGTGAAAACCGCGGTCGGAAACTACTCGGCCTGTTTGTTAGGAAAGGCATTGAATTGTAGTTATCATAGAGGTGAAAATTATCTCGAAATCGATGTCGATATCGGTAGCTCAGCGATCGCTACGGCGATTCTACACCTGGCATTAGGTTACGTTACATCGGTGACGATAGATATGGGATTCGCAATCGAAGCGCAGTGTGAAGAGGAGTTACCGGAGAAATTGTTCGGTGCAGTTAGGGTTTCACAGATGGAAATGTCGTCGGCAACGGTTGTCGAAACGGTGTCGTTTGATAAGAAGGTTGGAGGTGTTGGGAGGAGTAGTAATAAAGTGGAGGCTTCTAGGTCTGATGAAGAGGATGGAAATGTAAGTGATAAAATTGGTAACTGACCATTCTTTGTTTACAGTAATTTTTTTTACTGTTTTATTGTTCTGTTTATTCGGCGAAAAGGTTAAAAAAATTATGTAAAAGGGGATTGGTGTGTAGATAATAAGTGTTGGCATTGTCCGGCAATTTCTGCATATCGTATCCATTTTAATACTATCATTAGTTTAGTTTTTCGCGAATTGTGTTGTTTTTTGTGTTTGGGTTTGAATTTTGAGAAATGATGTTAGGAAAAGTACATACATTAATCAGTGATGTTTATACATGTTTTTTCCCTACCCTCTGGAGGGATAACAAAGTTTGTTCGGGAGCTGGGACAGTAAAGAGTATCCTAAGAACCCCTTTTCCTTCCATTCCATATGTATGTCGAGTTTGGATATATCTTACTGTGGTGCAGAGATGAGATGATAGGAGTAGCATTTTGTTCCTTATCTGTTTCGTTAGTAAACTAGGGTTGTGAGTTCCATAACTGTTTCGGGGTTGGGAGTTTAATATCTATTTCGTTAGTAGAATGGGGTTGGGAGTTCCATACCCCGTCCATGGAGTTGGGAGTTCCATATCTATAAGTTTACAAGATTGTGTTGTCGATCTATAAGTTTTACAAGATTGTGTTGTCGTGAATATATTAGCTATAACTACTCTTACTTAAATTCAGTTAAGTTTATACAGACTGGTGTTGTCTTCCCAAGTGAACAAAAGGATCAGCCATTATCTTTGCACGACCACCTATTAATGAAACTGTTAACAGGAGCCCAATTAAGTAGGAACCTGCATAAATCTCTGCATGAGCACTAGAAAATGTTACTTTTACCAAGTAACATTTGCGAGACCATAAGAGTTGGCTACAAATTAGGCCCTTTTACTATTCCAAAGTGATAGACCGAACTGCAAAATTGCATAACCGCGTGAGAAACCCTCATTCAAGAATCAAACCCTTGGGTTGCAGACTTGCAGATAAATCAAGCACAACTTGATTTTAACTAAAACATAATGTATGTAATAAAGTGTATATAATATAGGCGGGCACTACACACATATGACAGGGGTATGACAGATGAGATAATCGAGGCAGGAAGAGAATCCTTTATTGAGTTGGTTGGTTGAGTGGTTGGTGATGCCTGCTGGGCTGGACTAGAAAGTCGGTAATGGAACATGCTTGGCTTTGTTGGCAGTGCGTAATACTTGGTTGGCAGTTCTTTGTTTCTTTTGTTGAAATGATTGACCAGAATGTCAATCCTTTCTTTGCACACTGTATCATTCATGCTTTCTCTCTTTCTTGGGATCCATTTGGTGCCCACATACTCCCTTTATTACGTGTATTTTTTACGTACTATTTCAAATTTTATACTCAGGCATACAACAAATTAATCATAGATTTTCTAAGCACAGTACCAATCTACTTTGAATGTTTTATTTTAGTCTAATTATTCAGCCATAGAAAATTCAAACTAGTTCTATACAGAAATGAGATTTTATAGTTTAGGTTTTAAGGAATGTTGTAATAATTTTCTATGCCTTGACAAACCTACCTAGATTGTGAACCAGCAACATTCAATATCGAAGAGTACATGTTTGGTAGGACTAGTATTTTTCATCAACGTGAAACTATAAATTTCTTTTATTACAGTAGTGGAGAGGCGCTTTCATAATACAAGAGTAATTTTTAGGCCGGCTGCCAAATATCCATTTGCTGGTTTGATTTTGGGCTGTAAAGAAATGGGCACTTGCTTAAACTATAGGCCCAATAGCTAATAGATATTTTAGGTATGTATTGGTGAGACTACACAGGTCCAACATATTATAAAATTAACAAACAAAATAAGAAACATAAAATTTTGAATTCTCATTCACATGTTTTGAAGTATCGTTCAGAGATCTATATAATTGCATAATTGAATTATTAGTATATTCTTAATTAATTTTGGATTTATTTGTTTCTTAGTATACCCTCTGCCTGTCCTAGGTCCCGTTTGGTATTGCTGTTGCAGACAGTTACAACAGTTTTTTATTGAAAAATTGTCAGAAAGATGTTTGGTAAAATTAAAAAGTTATTGTCTGTAAAAGCGATTTTGACCTAAAAGCTGCTGTTAGAGAAAACATGTCCCCCGTGATTTTAGAAAAAGCCGATTTTCAGCTTTTGCAGTAAATATTATTTTTATATATTATATCTCAAAATATGTATAAAAAAAATTATCAAACAGTTATCTGATTTTTCTAACAGCAATTTTTCTACCGACATTTTTTCTTACAGCACATCAATTTTCAACCTTAATCCGAAACAGACCTTAAGTAATTATATTACTCTTCATTCTGATCGTTTTGTCACTTTATCCAAATTTCCAAATTTGAGTTAAATTGACCTTTTCTATAATGAAATTCATATATTATTTTAGTATATTATAAAAATTCAATAACATATCAAACAATAATTTTAAGTTTGAGGTCAGAATTTGTTAAATTTGCCTAACAAATTCAAATTAGGATAATATGAGTGGGACAGAGTAATATTTTATAATTAATATTGTAAATTTACATAATATATGAACAATTTTTATACACTTATGAACTCGTGAAACTTGATTTTACATGCACACTATACTTTTCAAATCTCTGTCACAATTCTATTATTCCATAGCCTAAAATCATTTCTTTTCATGACCTAAAGCTATTCATCATACTATTTCAATTCAATTATCAACACCACAAATCATGATTAACATAATTAAGCACACCCTTGTGGCCCAAACCCTAGTTTTCCTCCTGCCACGTCGTATACAACTTGGAGTGTCTTCTGCTGCACATTCCCGAATATTGCTAGGTCAGATGGATCACTGTTTGGAGCAAAAGCTAAACACGTCTGTGATGTACTGACGATGTACAATATTCCGCTACTGTCTATATTAACCTTTTTGTTCCCGCTAAACAGAACACTGACAGTTGGAATTTTCACCGTCGTGTATTTACTGAAGTCATAACATGTATCGAGTATTGAAATCGGCTTTCCAGTTGGATAATTAGACATTAGTTTGCGGAAAGTGTCACGTAACGTGGTGTATGCTGCTGGTGGCAAGCGTGTGATGACGGTTCCAGAATCTATAATTGTTCCAGAAGTGGAGAACACAGTTGGACTGATCGGGAGTTTTCTACCGCCAACATATATTCCAAGAATGTCGATCGAGTAAAATGTTGTGCCTTTTGAGTTGCCGAATGGAATGTATTGTACAAATTTTGAGATGCCTGTTTTCCCGAATGTCAAGTAACCTGTTCCGCTAGATCTAGATGGTAGACAATAGGAGAAAACTTGGCCGTATTTCGTCGATGTTTGTGAGACAATTGAAAGTTTATCCCTAGCGAGTCCGATTAATCCAGCAGTTTGACCGAATAAACCTTGATTGTTTTCGCCACATCCAAAGTAGAAATTGTTGATGACCTCTGTTGGAGATAATGTTAAGGTGTCTTTTGCAAAGTAACCGATTGAAAATGATTGATCGCCATACTGAATTGCGTATATACAGGTTGTTCCACGGCAGCCAGGACTGTTTCCCGTGGCAGAGCCGAGTTGATTACAATATGGTGTATGACAGGACACATTGGCATAAGCAGTGGACAGTGAAGGATTAAAGATTGGATCTGCTTGACTGTAGCACGATCCAACACAGGGTTCACATTGTGTCCATGTCAGATCGCTGCCAGTGTCGAAGATTAGGGAGAGATCTTTTTTGGGCGTTCCAAGACCGACAATGACAATGTAGTTACCCGCGCCTAATGATGATCCTGATTTAGTTGGGATGCTGGCTGCTTTAGAAGACCTGAATGCGTTTTTTGCCGAGTCAAATACAGTTTGCGACTTAATTGAGTGAACTCTGGACTCGTCATGAGCTAGGATTTGTGATGCTGATGGTGATTCCTTTATCGTTTGAGTGGATTTGTGGCATGGTCCATGCCTGTGCACTACTTTGAGTGATGATGATGATAATGTGGGATCTGTTGACATGATAAATTATGTATTGACTTTAAAAAACAAAAAAAACATATATGAAAAATGTAATAAAATGCAGACTGTAAACTGTAATTACTAATTATGCAAATAATAATAATAATTTAGCCTGATTCAGTAGTATAATTATGTAAAGACAAACATTAATTATGACTTGTATAGTAGGGTAATATTCACGAGTTAAAAAATATTTGTCTATGTCAGCTAAAAGGTAGGGGAAACCTGTGAGTTTGTTTAATGCGTTTTATAAAATTATCATCTGTCTATTGCAAATCAGCAAATACAGCTGTGTTTCACACGAGGACAATGTTTTAATTTGTTTTTATACGTCACGCTAAAATTTAACTGCTTTGGGACAAAACGGTTACACTTAAACTATACATAATATATACAAAATGGTTATTGATCAATATAACCAAGATTCGATTCCAGGAACGTAGAGAATTTTTCAGTTGAAGGGCCTGATCTTGTCGCTCAGTTAGTCCGATTTACATGTCACGTGTTGGGTCTGAGATGATCTGACGTGATATCGGTTGAGGTGTCCGGAAATTACACCTTTTGACCAATATATAAAATGGTAATTTGCCTTTCAATTTTGGGAATTTATAAAATTTATCCCAAATTAATGGAGCCATTTATCAATATGTCCCTTTTTATATCTGTTTTATGAATATGTTATATTACCTTATTGACACACTTAAATATAAATATTAAGACTAATATACCCTTAAATTTACTTAATGTTTTATATGACTTGTAACTAATAATTAATGAGTTGATATATGATTATTTTATTTTCACAAGTCTTAATCTTATAGTAATTCAATTTTTTTGAAGATGAGTGTTGTAATACATGTTTTTTATTATCTGCTTATTTGAATAACGATATGATTAAATTTTCGAATCTTATTATACGTATATATAAAATATGGGTTGGCTAGATCTTATTACTATTTATTTATTTATTTTTATTTTTATTTATAATTTTTTGTGAAATCAAAATTGCAAGAAGAAAATTTATTATTTATAATTTGGTCTCAAATTTATAAATATTATTTAAATATTATATTTATATTACATTTATTTTTAAATTTCAATTATTTTAAGTTATAAGGATAAAAATGTCCTTCTAAAATTATTAAGATGAAAAAAATTGTGTACGAGACATATTTATAAATACAACTAAAAATATGACATATTTGTAAACGACTTTTAAATTTGGGATATATCATAAAAATACCCTTCATTTTTTTGGTACATTAGTATATATGTCTAATTCAATTTCTCGTTTTAGTCTATATTTTCCGCTCTATCTTGAAAATCGACAATATTAGGTACGACACATAAATTTAATAAAAGTTAACGAATTGAGTATTAACCTTTTTTTTTATAAGTAATTAAGATTTGTATATGGGTGTGTCAGTTGTTGGTTTGTTACACGGGAGTGTTCTTTGTCCTTGGGCATCAACAACCAATTATAATTTAACAAAGCGCCAGAAATAAAATAGTAACTGATAGAAAAAATAATTGTCGTGAGGCCTGCTACAAATATATTGGAGTATAAAAGGTTGAAACGCTGCTAATTTTGGCCTACAACCAGACCCGTGATACTTTTTGACAGGCCTTTTTCACGGTACTAAATTCATGGCCACAAATATTCAAATTACATACTCCTATTATATACTGTGCGCGCGACTGTGCGTCTATATTCTCTATCCTCGAATAAGATTATTTTATATAAATAGGGTGTTTATTTGGAGTTGTTTTGAAATAACCTTAACTAAATCTTGCATGCATGTTCGTATATTCAAATTCTTAAGACTAAACAATCGATAAAAAAAACAACAGTATAGATAAAAATGATATTTTTTAAATAATTTACAAGTTAAAAAATTTCAACTTATAAATGGGGTATAATACAGTTTAGCCGACAAAATAATTACGTGCATGTACCATGATTTGAACAATTTCCATTTCTTTGTGAAACATATGTTTCGTGACGAATAAAGATGTCTCTAAAGTAAGTTCACTTGTGAACCAAATAAAAAAGAAAGTAATTTAACTCGTACGGTAGTAATCACCATTCCAGGCAGCTACCCTTCTTAATCAAAACAAGTTGGTGCCTGGTGGGTGTTTAGATGGAATTTAATGAAAATGAAAGGAAATCAGACATCGAAATGATATGCAATCTCAGGTATATAATGAATGAAGAATGAGTTATTTGATTAATACGAATAAGTTTCCCGTTCCAACCAATTAAATCCGGACCAAACACTAACATGTAAAATGAAATTCCGATTAGCCAGCAGCAAAATTGGTGGTTATATATAACTTACAACTATGGTATGTGATCAAATCTTTAGCTACTATGTGACCAAAACAAAATATTACAAAAGCTAAAGGGTGTTACACTACAACAAAACGGCTAAATTAATTCAATCTGACAGTTCTAGTCGAATTTATGGAAAATTGTATGAGATCAAACTATTTGAGAACTATAAAGTACAAGTCGGAAGAATTGAGATGTAAACGACGTTCAAAGTATCAGATAAGGGAAATTTGGAAATGAACCTTGTGAAGAGCAAACAGAGTCAGGTAGCAAAGAGCTAACTTTGAGGGTATGAAATTCATTTGCTTCTGCAACAATGAGTTTTCTATCAACAGCTGCATCTCCATCACTAACACAAGAAAATAAAACTAAACTTGCTAGTACTAGAGAACACAAGTGAAGAGATTTTGAAAAGGAAGCTGTGGGGTTTCCCATTGAGAGGTAGCAAACCAATTTTTATTTCAAATTGTTGCCTGCACTACCAGTTATATATTTATATTAGCAGACATACATATGTATATATATAGTGTCCATATGGATCACCTTTTAGCTTATAATGCATATTAACTTGTATAAATAAATTTTTACTATACCTCCTCCAGGTTACCCACTAGGTAGGGCAATTAATCTCCCAGTTATAATTTATATATATGCGTGACTTGTGAGTGGGTTCACACTTTTTTTTCTATCTACTATTATTTTCTAAAAGTTTATTACATATTTTTTTTTATTGCAGCAATAAAATAAAGTTATTGCAAACTATCCACATATTGCTCCAATATATATATATATATATAAGAGATGGAGACTCATCTTTTCCCCCACTTTAGAATGAAATTTACCTGATATATAGGTATATATTATTATTGTGTGTGTATAAGCCACTCAATTAATATATTGTATCTAATGCCATGATTCATATTATATTATAATTTATAAATTTATATGGGAGCACCAAGTTATGTAAATTTTTGGTAAAATGGAACACATGAACATGTTAATGGAAGTTTATAATTTGAAAGAACTCACATTTTTACAATGAGAAGAAAGAACAGTAAAACAAGAAATGTTAAACATGTAATATATTAAAAAAGAAAAAAAAATGGAAAAAGCAACAAACAAGAGTATTATCACACACACAAACATGCACAAAATAAACACTAAACATTCATAACGCAAAACATGTTTTTTATGCGGATGCATATAATGGGCCATCAAATCTATTACTAGCCTGGAAGCAAGATTGGTATATTTTTATGGTTTATACTAGTATTTTATTATATATTATTTTTATTGACACATAAATATACAAAATATTGTAACTTAGAAAGATATTTTGTTTTGTAGTAAGGCTGATTCATTGAAATATGTTGTTAAAAAAATTTGATTACTTTTAACAAATATTCATTGAAATATTTGAGAATTTATGATTATGTTATAAATTTACCACTTGTTTTACAATTATACGGAGTATGAAATATTTTGCATACGATCTTCTAGAAGTATTGTATATGTGGATATCAAAGTAAAGTAATACAATATATAATAATTCGAGGGAAACTAGCTTACTAGCTTTATGCCTTTATATATAGTTGGGGACAGTTTATAGAACAACAAGAGCATGGACCAAGCTTTCTCAATCATCACCCGATAGAATAGTTACACATTGCACATCAAGTGGTGTTTGTTATTTAGGTAGGCTATCCTCAAGTGGGGTTTCTCGTTTATTTGGTTTTATTGATATCAGGTTTTGTAAAATTCAAAAGGAAAAGGTCAATGAAATAATATATATCCTTTTTTTATATCTAATTCAAAAAAATTTTAAAAAATGTAATTTTAGTAGAATTAGGGTTGCATATGCATAGGACTGTTAAAATTTTAAAACTGTTCATTTCTAAATCAGTCTGAAATGATAATAGATAATATTAGTAGATTATTTTTCTTTCTTACAAAGCTACATATACTCAATACAAAAGAAAAATCATAGAGGGGTTATCTTTTATCTTTTATTAGAAAAATTAATGAATTTCCTTTTAAATTTTGAAAAATCGGTATAATTAAGTGACAATAGTCGACTCAAAGACAGAAAATCCATGGATAAAAAGAAATAAGAGAAACAAATAATCTTGTTAGATTAAAATCATCCATATATTTCAGAATTTTATTATTTATTATTTTACTTATTAATATAGGCAAAATCTAAAAGAAAACAATATCTTAAAAGTTCAGTGAGTACCGCATACATATTGCATCCAGCCATCCACGGATGATATATTTATAATAAATAAAATTTAATATATTATTATATAAAATATATTCAACAATTGATTTGATTAATCTCTCATCATTCAATTAATTTCTAATCAATACTTCAGTTGATTAGGTTGCATTTCCCATTTCTACAAAATTAGACTACAATGTAGGAGTATATGGATATGTATAATAATTTTCATCAATTCTGCGATTAAAGAATAGTGCACTTCAGTTTCACAAAGTCATAATCATGGTTAGTGTGATTGCTAAGTTTTCCTTTTCCAACATAATTTCCTTCCACAATTTAAAAGGCAGATAACGAAAGAAGTGGGTACAGTTTTTTAATCAATCATAATAATTTGCTAATTTCTTGAATTTATTGTTAATTAACTAATCAACCACATTAGGTGCATGTAAGTGCTTGTACAGGCTCCGTTTGAGAGTGTTGTTGAAAACTGATGTACTGTGGAAAAAAATACTGTTGAAAAAAGTGATGTCAAGAGAAACAGATGATTATTCGGTAATTTTTTTGATTTTTGCATATTTTGATATATAATATATAAAAATAATATTTTTGGAAAAATTTGATGATGAAACTGACACTTACTTTCTGCAAAAATTGAAAACAGTTTTTTACTAACAGCAGCTTTTAGATTAAAAACGCTTTTCCAGACAACAATTTTTAGCAACCACAAACTGCCATGACCGTATGCAGCAATACTAAACAGGTCCTAGTCTTTGCATAACATTATTGCAATGCAATAAAGAGGATAAGATTTTAGAGGACGTGCGTAAATGATTTATGGGCAACTTTAGCAATTATGTAAGATTTTTCCGATTGTTTTTAATATGATAATTTAAGGGTTTACAAATTAATGTATACTTCAAATTAAAATATTAGCATATAAAATTAAGTCATTGACTGGCCATCAAAAAAATATTTTTATGCTAATTTACTAAGATCTCATCACAGCTACATCAAATTTAAGAATTTTTACTTAGATTATTAAAAGTCTTTTCTATATTAACATTAATTAACAATATGGTAGTCTTTTCTACTTGCAAAGCCTTTGTTGTAGAAGTTTAATTTCTTGTTTAAATTTTTTAATTGGTTTGCTAATCTTGAGGTAACAGTTAATGAATAATAATTGTATCGTTTTCTAATTAGTTGTTTGAGATGGTCACTTTCAGTTGCTTGATAGTTGAAACATAGTATTCACATAATTGAATCTCATAATCAATTTAATTGTGCTGCCTCAATTATATAGTATGTTCTTTGCGTGGACACCAAAGAGACATGTTTAATGGCAAAACTTCAAATTAAAACACATTCATCCGAACTAAAAAAAGACTCCAAGGCCAAGTTTTACGGTAGTGTTCATCACATTACCATCACTGATTCACTGCTAATGACTGATGTGATGCATGAACTCATAAAACATGCATGTCCCTAAATTTCCTTACAGACTTGTACCTTGCCTTAATTTTATTTTTAGGCAAGGATCGACAAAAATTCTGTATTCTATACGAAAGAACTTAGGCTAGTACATATATTCGGCTGTAATTCGAGAAGGCTTGTGTGACTAGCTCAGCTCAAACTCATTTAACAAATTTGGGTTCGAATCGAACTCGAACTCGAACATGAACATACATTCTCGCCAAATTCAAACTCAGATATTGTCAAAAAGAAGACCTGTCGAAATTCAGATGATCGTAACAAGGCAAGCCACAACTCACAACTATGAGAATTCTGACTGGCTCTGGAAAAAAAAAATTTAAACTTAACAAGCTAGAAGAAATTTTTAAATACACATGTTACCTCAAATTACAAACTATAACTAGATCAATAAAGATGGAAACTTCAATAAAATAAGAACATGCAAATGCACCTGAGGACTTGGCTAAGATAAAACTCAACCAGTGACTGAGAAAGTGAACTCATTATCAGTCATTCCTCTTGAAGAATAAACATCCCCATCACTTGCACAAGAAGACTAATCTTCATCACTGTTTCTCTCTTTGAGCTCATCAATCTTCACTAGAGCCTCCTTCAAATCCCACCTTCTTTCGACGTTCTGTTCACAACAACACATTCCAATCTTTAGTAGTTTCAGCATGTCGCGCTCTGCATTCTTTGTCCTTTTCATGTCATTATCAAACACCTCTCCTGTCCACTCTTCTCGTACAACGGAGTTTACCCAGCTTGCTAAATCTGCATTCCTTCCCTTTCCCTGCTTCAGGTAATTTGCTGGAAATTTTCCAGTTAGCATCTCAAGAATTAGGATTCCAAGACACCAAGCATGTTGGAAACGTGATGAGCTTACACGCAATATAATTTGAACTCAAACTCAAACTCAAGATATACGATATATTTATATTACAAACTGAACTACACTTTTATTTCACACACAAGAGTTATAATTCTTATAGTATTTTTCTAAACAAGCTTCAACTATTTTCTCTCACAAGGCTACCGCCTTTTTTCCCTCACGGTTTCTATCACTTGGTGTGTGTATATGTAAATGACCTGTAGAGCCTTATTTATAGGCTTGATCATAACAGATTACATCATGGCTTATATACATAGCATTAATTTCAAAACCTATCAATTTAGACTAAAAGACCGGCCAGTTAGCTTCTGCAATTTTTTCTACACAGCCACCATAATTTAAGGTTCAACACCTGGACATGTTTAACTCTCTTTTACATTTTCATGCTTCCAGAAATCTGATAATTGTATGTGTGTATCTCTTATATTTCTTCTGCATTATCTTAATTTGTACGTGTACCAATATTTACTGTCTTCTTATTATTCAAACACGGCTGTAATTATTTGACCTGCTATAATATTATTACCAGGTTTTGTGGAAGCTTGTTTCTAAACTGCAGCTGCAACTTGTGAATTCAACTAATATATCTACAAGGGTGTTTGAATTCTAACACTCCCCCTCAAACCCGATTTTGTATTCCGAGCTTTTCTTTCATTTTCTGAAACACCTTTGGCTTCAATGGCTTCGTAAATATATCGGCTAAATTTTCTTCGGTCCTGCAGTGCACTAATTCTACAATTTTGTCATTCACCTGTTCCCGAATAAAATGATATTTTATGAGTGAAATAGCAAATTTATTATCCACATAAATTGTAACCGGACCTTCCTTTGCAAGATTTAACTCGCCCAATATGTAGCCTAGCCACATAGCTTGACATGCGCACGCTGCAGCTGCGATGTATTCTGCCTCACATGTTGAGAGAGCAACTGTTTGTTGCTTCTTTGACGACCACGAAAATATTGTTGAATCGATATGAAAAGCATATCCCAAAGTGCTTTTCCCGTCATCCAAATCTCCATCATAGTCACTATCTGAATAACCAACTAATTTGGAATTTTGAGAATGCGTGTAAAATAGACCATGATCAAGTGTACCTTTAATATATCTCAAAATTTTTTTAGCTGCCATGAAATGATCTTGCTTCGGCTTTTCCATGTACCTATTTATCAGTCCAACTGCATACATAATATCCGGACGAGTAAAAGTTAGATACCTTAGACTTCCAACCAAACTTTTGAACAATGTCGGATTTACCGACTCTCTCGTTGAATCAACTCTGAGCTTTATGCTTGCTTCTACTGGCGTGCTCACTGACTTGCTTTCTTCCATTCTGAATTTTTTAAGAATCTGCTCAATATATTTTTTCTGCGACATAAAAATTCCATCTTTGCTTTGCTTTGCTTCACTTCGACTCTAAGAAAGTACGACATTTGATCAATATCTGTCATCTCTAATTCGTTAATCATAACTTTCTTAAAATCTTCAAACATATCAGGATTGTTTCCGGTGAAGATCAAGTCATCCACATATAAGCACACGATTATAATATCTCCCCCTGAATTTGTTTTTGTGTAGATGGCATGCTCGTACAGACTCTTCATAAAACCATTCTTCTGAAAGTATTAATTGACCCTTGTGTTCCAAGCTCGCGGGGCTTGCTTCAACCCGTACAGTGCTTTCTTTAACCGATAGACTTTATCTTCCTGGCCCTTTTGAACATATCCTTGTGATTGCTCGATGTAGACTTCTTCTTCGAGATAACCATTCAAGAATGCTGACTTCACATCCATCTGATAAATCTTACACTGATTATGAGCTTCAATTGTTGTAAGAAGTCTTATGGTATCAACTCTTGCAACTTGAGCAAATACCTCATCATAGTCAATCATATATCTCTGGTTGTAGCCTTTAACAACTAGCATTGCCTTGTACTTTTTCACTTTTCCTTCTTGATTCATCTTTGTCTTGTAGACCCATTTGATACCAATTGCTTTGTGTCCTTCTGGAAGTTCTGTGAGCTCCAAAGTATCATTCTTTTTAATTGCACCAATTTCTTCATCCATAGCCTTATTCTATTTGCTTTCTTCAGAAGCTTCCTCAAATGTCACTGGATCACATTCCACCATTAAACAAAATAATGAATAATCAAATGTGGTTTGTACCGGACTAGTTGCATCATAGATGTCATTTAGACTCCACATTTTTCTTGGTGCTCCCCCTGAACTGTTGCTACTGCTACTTCCTGAACTCGATGGTGTCAAGGCAGGAGTTTGTTGAGTTGGACTTTGTGGAGGAGTTGGATCGTCATCTTCGTCATTTTCAATGTTGGAGTCGTCATCATCATCATCATTAAAGAACAGACCTGTAACTTTTCTTTCTTCCTCACTCCATCTCCAGTAATCTAATTCATCAAATTCAACATCATGAGAAATGATTAAATTCTTTGTTAGTGGATTATAGAGTCTGTAGGCCTTGCTTCTTTTGTCATATCCGGTAAAGATGCATTTTTTTGCCTTTATCATCCAGTTTCTTTCTTTTCTGATCCGGAACATGTGCATATGCAATACACCCAAAAATTCTGAGATGTCCAACTGATGGTTTGCTACCACTCCATGCTTCATTTGGTGTTTTGTTTCTGAAACTTTTTGTTGGACATCGATTCAGCAAATAAACAACAAATAACACGGGTTCAGCCCAGAAAGTTCTAGGCATGTGTTTTGCTTTCACCATACTCCTTGCCATATCAAGAATAGTGTGATTCTTTCTTTCTGCAACGCCATTTTATTGAGGAGTATATGCCGTTGTCAACTGATGATTGATTCCATGTGCTCTGCAGAAGCTTTTGAATAGATTTGAATTATACTCGCCTCCTCTGTCTGATATGAGTATCTTCACATAATGACCGCTTTGTTTCTCCGTCATTACTTTGAACTCCTTGAATTTATCAAGAGTCTCCGCCTTTTCTTTCAGAATGTATACCCAACTTTTTTTGCTAAAATCATCAATAAATGTTAGGTAATACATGTTTTCGCCAAGTGATGCAATATCAAATGGACTAGCTATATCAGTGTGAACAATCTCCAATGGCCTTCTGACTCTCCATGATTTTCCAATGGGAAAACTTTGTATGTGTTGCTTCCCCTTGACACATGCTTCACACAAATTATCTGGTTCATTAATTGATGGCAAACCGTCCACCATTTTTGTCTTTGACAATAATTTCAAGCCAGAAAATCCACGATGACCAAATCTCAAATGCCATAACCATGAGTCATTTTTAATGACTGATTTTAAGCACTTCTGCACCTTTGTCTGCATGTCAAGAGTGAACAGACGATTCTGTGACATCTCCACGTTGGCAATCAATTCTCGAACTTGATTTTTGATAATAAGATAATTATCCTGCATTTGTATATTATATCTTTTCTCCACGAGTTGGCCAAGACTGATGATATTATTTTTCAAAGAAGATATAAAATACACATCATTGATATATTTCTTCTCACCATTTTTTAATACAATCGAAATTATACCTTTCCCTTTCACATGAATTTTTGATGAGTCGTCAAAAGTAACTTCCCCGTTGATAGTATCATATATCTCTGTAAATAATTCCTTGTGACCACACATATGATTACTGGCACCTGAATCAAGATACCAAATATTTTTCTTTCCTTCTTCGTCTCCTTTGTATGTGAGAAACATAACATAACTCACATTTTTGTCTTCTTTTGTTGCTGCAAAATGACTGCTTTCTTCCACCTTCGGGGATCTACACTCATAACTGAAATGGCCATACTTATTACAATTGTAACATTGAAATTGAGACTTATCACTTCTTTGTTGAAAATTGCCTCTTCCTCGGCCTCTGAAATTTTGACCATGACTAACTAGCTGATAACCTTCATTTTTCTGGCCTCTGTTGAACGATTGTCTTCCACGTCCTCGTCCACCTTGGTAACCACCTCTATAGCCACCTCTGCCACATAAAAAATTGCTACTGCTTGTATTTTCACCGATGGACACTTTGCTCTGCAACGCCTTTTCCAGATGGCTTGCATCATCATATTGGTTCATCCGCTTCTCATGGGCTTGAAGAGAACCCACAAGTTCATCAATTGTAATTGTGGACAAATCTTTTGACTCCTCGATAGATGTCACGACATAATCAAATTTTCTTGTTAACGAACGGAGCAATTTTTCCATGACCCGAACATTATCAAGACTTTCACCATTTCTTTTCATTTCGTTTGTTACTGTTTTCAAACGAGTAACATATTCACCAATATTATCCGAACTTTTCATCTTGATATTTTTGAACTCCCCACGTAGCACTTGGAGCCTCACCTTTTTTACTTTCTCGATACCTTGAAAAGATTTCTGAAATTTTTCAAAGGTAGATTCATCGACACCTTGAAAAATTGTGAATAACGCCTTTTGTCTTTTTTACGAGACTCATTTAATGTCGTCTTCTCAGCATTTGGAAGAACTGCTTCAGCAGCTGCATTCACATGCTCGCTATACCAACTTTCGACAATATTCCAGTTATCGTACGAACCGAGTAACACCTTCATTTGGATACTCCAGTTCCCGTAATCTGTTACTATCAATTTCAGGATTTGCGGTTGTACCATATTCGCCATTTTTGCCGGGCAGAACCTTAGCTCTGATACCACCTTTTGGAAATGTGATGAGCTTACACGTGATATAATTTGAACTCAAACTCAAGATATACGATATATTTATATTACAAACTGAACTGCACTTTTATTTCACACACAAGAGTTACAATTCTTATAGTATTTTTCTAAACAAGCTTCAACTATTTTCTCTCACAAGGCTACAACCGTTTTTCCCTCACGGTTTCTATCACTTGGTGTGTGTATATGTAAATGACCTGCAGAGCCTTATTTATAGGCTTGATCATAACAGAGTACATCATGGCTTACATACATAGCATTAATTACAAAGCCTATCAATTTAGACTAAATGACCGGCCAGTTAGCTTCTGCAATTTTTTCTACACAGCCACCATAATTTAAGGTTCAACACCTGTACATGTTTAGCTCTCTTTTACATTTTCATGCTTCTAGAAATCTGATAGTTGCATGTGTATCTCTCTTATATTTCTTCTGCATTATCTTAATTTGTACGTGTACCAATATTTACTGTCTTCTTATTATTCAAACACGGCTGTAATTATTTGACCTGCCATAATATTATTACCAGGTTTTATGGAAGCTTGTTTCTAGACTGCGGATGCAACTTGTGAATTCAACTAATATATCTAAAAGGGTTTGAATTCTAACAAAACATCTGTCTTTCTTGAGAGGCAGTGATCGTTTTCGGATGCCTCAGGGGACTTATAGGCTACCATAAACCGGTAGGCATGTTCTTTATTCATTACTGGAGCTAAACCATAATCTGCTAACAAAGGTTCAAATGTGTCATCTAGTAGCACATTGGATGACTTCAAGTGACCATGCGGTAGACTTAGGTTGAAAAACGCTTTGTACAAATATTCCAGTCCTTTGCCTACTCCTTTGCCAAAGCTTAAGGTATTAAAGGACGGCTTAATTTCCCCAGTTATCTTTAAATTAGCGATAAAATTCATATCAAATATTTGAACCATGTTAAGGTATCAGCTCTAGGATGACTAAAGGAGGACTCATACAACATAATCTTTATATCGTTCTTATATGTTAATTTCACACCCTTACCAAAAGAAGAGAGGTGTCTTAGTAAAAATCTTCTCTTTATTATCTTATGTAGGACTATATGTACTCTATTCCAGTATTTGTTTTGTTATTAATGCAAGTAAATTTTGTTCCATGTAAGGATGTGTACTCCATGGATGATTTTAAATTACTAATTAAACAAAAATCTAGAAAATCTTACCTGCAAAAGAGCTTGATGTCTCATTGCTTAGAACAGATGGAATAGGACCTTCGAGTTTGTTGTTACTGAAATTGGCTATCAGATCTTTTTGTTTAAAGTTAGGTATCCTACCTACAAACTTGTTATTTTGCAGCTGCAAATCCACAAGCATAGATAAACTTGCAAGGGACTTTGGGATTTTCCCGCTAAAATTATTGTTCGCCAAATAGACTCTCCTCATCAAGTTCATACCCTTAAAAGCATCGCCTGGTATCTCCCTAGAAAAGTTGTTATTTGACAGGTACAGTGCTCTTAGACTAGAAATTTTATGTATGTTACCAGGAAATGGTCCATTAAAGTTGTTGTGCATGAAGCTTACAGTACGTAAATATGGCAACTTTGATAAGGACTCAACATTGATGATGCCGGAGAACCCCATAGATTCAAGTCTCAATCCAAAAAAACTGTCTTTGGAGCAAAGCAAGCCATTCCAGTTCCCCTTGTCACCAGTACAAAGTGAAACATCTTTATTCCAATTATTTAGCGCATTGGCATTCGACAAAGATTTTCTGAAGTCCAGAAGAATCTCTGCCTCTGAATCATCAGATGATACGACAATGACACACATCAACAATACATGAAGCATAATAGTCCACCTCATTTTGTAAATATTTTGGCCCTTGCTCCTGCACAGCTGCAGCTAAATTCTTGATAATAAAAATTCGTTTCTTTTCCCTCTAGGGTGCGGGCTTCTATTTCAGGCAATGATGAATAGGAAAGGGACAAATATGAATGGTGGTATTGACAAGGCCTTTCCTGCTACTCTGAGCTGTTTCGATCAAACCGGCATGACTCATTTTCTATATAGTTCCTGCATGTGGCCGGGTTCATGCATGGGTTCCTTTGTTCCTTTAGTACTTGTAACTTTGTTCTCTGGTGTGATGTTAACATAGAATACTTGTAAAATTATTGAAGAAGTTTTGTTTCTTGTTATTGATGATGATGATGATGTTTGTTTAAAGTGTATTGTACATTCAGCCATCTCACCCCTACTAACTACAACTGTATTCGAAATTTGACTTGCAATTCAATACATGTCCGTTTAAACTCTAGATGCAACAATATTCAATATTTTTTAATCTAATAATTTATAAATTATACATTATTGAAGAAATTATTAAAAAATAGTAGTTACAAGTTAAGATGGCCTGATCATAATCTTCTCTCAAACTGTATATAATATTTTAATTATTAATACACAATTAAGTGTAGTCTAATATCTAATTATAATACTAATAAAAAGAACTTTGTTAATGAGGTGAACCAAAAATGGAAAACAAGGCCTGCCAAAGATTCATAAATAAACATAAAAACCATTTCTTGACAACCCTGCAGATTTTTGAAGAACAATAATAGTTACAAGAAATGTGAATGGGTGTATGACATAAGAAGAGATTAACGAAACTTCTGCTACCATTTTATTCAGTTTTATATATTTTTCTGTGGGGTTTCTTTAGATTATTACATTGTAAAAGTTGATAAAAGGAGATGTTGGGACATGCAGAGAAAAATGCAGCAAAGAATAAATTGGTTGCAGTGGCAATAGATAGAGACAAAGGAAGCCAAGCTGCAATGAAATGGGCTGTTGATTCTATCTTAAGCAAAGGCCAAACTGTTCTTTTGCTTCATATCAAAATCAGACAATCTGGATCTTCCAATTCTTCCCCATCCATTCCCTCCTTTAGTATGTCTCTCATTTTCACCCTTTTTTTAATGAAATATAGCTAGGTATATTTTTATTTATTAGGGTATTCATATGATATTGTTTTGGTTGTTTTACATGATGATCCCTGAAAATTACTGCATGCATTGTCTATTTATTTGTATCTGTTCATAAGCTGACATAAATTTTTTAGGTACCGATATGCAAGTTTAGTGATACGGGCTGTGAATTTGAATCATGCAGGTTCCCTGTGTATTTGCCATGTATTTATTTTCTAATTTTCCAACATGAGTCACTAAGAACATATGGTGATGCATATCTTGTAGTCTTTCTTTTTCCCTTGGGCCTTGATGTATATTTATATACTTGTGAAGCATAAGTTAATTTTGCAGTGATACCACTATTTTATTATTTCTGCACCTTATATTGGGGTATATGAAAACAACGAAATCCTCTTCATCCTTTAATTGTTGCAAAAGTTTAACCTTTCATGATTCTGGGTGCAGGATCAAACCCAGGCTCTGATGGAACGGTGTCTGGAGAAACTAATGCACAGAACAGCAAGGACCTGTTCCTACCTTTCCGTGTTTTTTGTACACGTAAAGATGTACGTATGAGAGCTTAAATTTTATTATCAGCAGTTCTAGTATCACTCTCGATATACAACAGATTAAGCATATTAAAATTAGCTGACTTGTTTAGGTTTACAATGAGATACAATATGGCAAATAGAATAGTCATGCATCAATTTCTTATACCGACCATATTGAAGTTTTCTTAATTTTTACTTGCCACCTGATATATATACCCATTGTATCAGATTCACTGTCAAGATGTTGTGATAGATGACACTGATGTTGTCAGAGGACTAACCCGATATGTTACAGAATCAGCAATAGAGATTTTGGTTCTTGGTGCTGGAAGAGGAGGTTTTCTTAGGTATGCATTTAAAATCATGTGCCGCTTAAACTATCTGATAAAAAAAAGGATCTTCCTTATGTTTTATGTTTAGGATTTCTTGTTTACTATCTGATGTGACTGCATACTAAATTTTCCTGTAAGAACATTAAAAAGATTACATGATAATAAATTACTAAGTAATAATTTTACTCTTTTACTTTACCAATATAGAAAGTTCTATGTCATATTCTTCCTATAATTAACTATCATGAGTTCTTCTGCAGTTCTCTATATAGTATTTCTTAATGTCCATTCTCTCTTTCCCCCTTGCTATGTGATTTGAGTAGTAAAATGGATACAGCGGAACATCAGGTGAGAACTCCAACAGATGTTCAACCTATGACACCTTTGTGAAAACGACTTAAATGTAGGAGAATTTATCCTCATTGTGGAAGTGAGCAAGGCTTATGGTGAATATCCTGACAACAGTACTCTTCTTAGCTTATCAATGTGATAACATATTGACTAAACTGAAGATAATTTCATCAAAAGAAATTCTCTAAGACCAATAATCAATTGACGACTTTGTTGTTATGAATTTGTTTTAAATTAGATATGCATTACCGTAGTGACGTAGTGAATATCCACCTTTGGCCGCTCCATATCTGGATTCAATTATATTATTTTGGGGGATGTTCTTAAATATATCATGTATGCACACATGACATGACACAATAGATCCTCAGTTCTGGTTTTTGTTAATATTTCTTCTAAGCAGATTCAAAGCAAAAGATATTCCTGGAGGTGTATCAAAAGGTGTACCAGATTTTTGTACAGTATATGTCATCTCTAAAGGAAAGATTTCCTCCACACGAACTGCTTCGCGGGCTGCCCCAGTTTCTTCGCCACTACGTACCCAAATAATGTACCAACGGCCTATCATAAGATCTGAACCAGAGATCATACCCAGTTCCATAAGTTCAAAAAGTAATCAGTTTGTGATAATAATAATCTTTCACCCTCAATTCCTTTGCCTGCAATTTCACATGCTAAGCTTACCTAGTACATGACATTCCCTTTCAGTTGTTCGAAGGCCACCAATGGAACCATCTTCTCACAGCCTTCCAGGTGATTCGAGTTTCAGGCAAGTTCAAATTGTTCGACATGTAAATACATTAGAAAGGATGAACTATATTGGATATATTGGCTCAAATTTCTGACTTATGTTGTAGCCTAGTAAATTAATTAAATATGCAATTTTTTTAGAACTGCATTGTGTGATCTTCAGATTTCAACAGAAGGAATTTAGTTTGGAGAATGAACGCTATCTTATTTATTTGGAATGTCACCCTTTTCTCTTAGATGAATAAAACTTAATCTATTTATCATTGGCAACAGATCACCATTCACTAGTAGGAAAGGCCCAAATGGAAAACCATATGAACTCTCGCAACCACATAGTGACATATCTGTGGTCAGTTCTGGTAGACCGAGCACAGACCGCCTGTATCCTTCATTTGAAAGTTTTGAAACGAGTTCAACCCCAAGGCTTTCGAACTTTTCAAACTTCTCGGACTTAGACCAAGGGTTGGAAACATATGGAAGAAGATCAGTGGATGGAAGAAGATCTTCGGATCCGGTCACACCAACTAAACTCTCTAATGCCTCCATGGATAATGATAATAATCTGGCTTTTTCGCCACCAACAGTAAGGAATTCATTTTTTTGTTAAACTCCTCAGCAGGAGCTCTTATAATTTAAAATTTAAGATAAAATTTGATTCTAGCTGTGTGAATGTACAGATTAATGTTGAACTAGTAATTATAGTAATCTTCATAAAAGTCCTTGCCTTATTTTGCCATTATCATCTTTAATTGTCACCAATATGAAATGGCCAAAGTAGGATTGTAACTGATATTATAAACTTCATCTTACTGATATGGTAAATTTAATTTATTAGGATGATCTGGACGCAGAGATGAGAAGGCTTAAGGTGGAGCTCAAGCAAACAATAGACATGTACAGTACAGCTTGTAAAGAAGCACTCACCGCCAAACAGAAGGTACGTGAAATTGCAGCAACTTTACATTTAAAAGCTTTCTCTGACATGCTGGTTATAGGCAATGGAGCTCCAGCGCTGGAAAATGGAAGAAGAACAGAGACTAGAAGAGGCACAAGTTGCTGAGGAAACTGCATTGGCACTTGCTGAGAGAGAAAAGGCCAAGTCCAAGGCAGCTATTGAGCATGCTGAAGCTGCTCAGAGGCTTGCAGAGATTGAAGCTAAAAAGAGAATCAATGCAGAAATGAAAGTGTTTAAAGAGAATGAAGAGAAGGACAAGATGCTAACTTCACTGGCAAAGTCAGATGTAAGGTACAGAAAGTACACGATTGAGGAGATAGAAGAAGCAACTGAGTTCTTTGCCAAATCTCGTAAGATTGGTGAAGGAGGCTATGGGCCAGTATTCAAATGTCGTTTGGACCACACAGCTGTTGCTGTAAAGGTTCTACGCCCAGATGCTGCTCAAGGAAGATCACAGTTTCAACAAGAGGTGTGCACATACATGTACTTTATAAATAAAATCATTATGTTCCACATGTGTTTGATTCCTCAGATCCTACTTCCAAACGGGATTACTCTTTATAGTTGGTTTTACCATGTGTTTGGTATGTCACTGGTCCCTTTCTTAGTCCAATAGGAATTCTAATAATGTCCATCCAAGTAAGAAACATTATGTTACTTCCGAGCTGGCAAACTTAAAATGACAACAAAAATATAAAATCTATGTACAAAAACACAAGCCTTGGAATTTATTGCTTAATATGTTTATTAAGGTCCTGATAGTTTAGCAGTCGCTGGGTACAAGGATTAAAGAATTTGTTAGTGCTTGATACACGTTCTATCTCATGCGTACATGGTTACACTTTTTTATGTTATATAAACCTTCATACACATGAAATAAAAATTCAGTAATGAACTTTTGTTGCATGCTTCAGTAATCAGTATCCGTTTTACCTGTATTTTTTCTTACAATATGGAATTTCTCTGACCGCTCCCAGGTTGAAATTCTGAGCTCTATACGCCATCCCAACATGGTTTTGCTCCTAGGAGCTTGCCCTGAGTACGGGTGCTTAGTGTATGAGTACATGTCAAATGGAAGTTTAGAAGACCGTCTTCTTCAGAAAGGAAACTCGAAACCACTCTCTTGGCAACATAGGTTCCGGATTGCAGCTGAAATTGCAACAGGGCTCCTTTTTCTTCACCAGACAAAACCAGAACCACTAGTGCATCGTGACCTAAAACCTGGAAATATATTGCTGGACCACAACTTTGTTAGCAAAATTAGTGATGTTGGATTGGCCAGGCTTGTCCCTTCAACAGTTGCAGATGATGTTACCCAGTATCACATGACATCCACAGCTGGAACATTTTGCTATATAGATCCAGAGTATCAGCAAACAGGCATGCTTGGTGTAAAGTCTGACGTATACTCTTTAGGAATAATGTATTTGCAGTTAATAACTGCCAAGTCACCTATGGGTGTGACTCATATTGTTGAAAGGGCTATTGAAAATGGAACTTTTCCTGAGATTCTGGATCAATCTGTGTCCGATTGGCCAATTGAAGAGGCATTAAGCTTTGCCAAGATATCTCTTCAGTGTGCTGAGTTACGAAGGAAAGACAGACCTGATCTTGGCACCGTTGTCTTGCCAGAGCTTCAGAGATTGAGGGAATTTTCTGAAGACAACATGACAGATGCAATGTTGTATGGTACAGGCCCCTCACCTACTAACAGTCAAACCTCCTTTTCTCAAGTAAGTATCATTGTACAAATTAAATTACAGTTTTTATAAATACTTGTAATCTTAACATAATAACATAGAAACTACATTTAACACTGAAATAGTGAAATTACATTTAAAATGTTTGCCTTGCCTTAACTATGCATCATTAAACAAGTGTATTCGTTATATAATTTTGATATTGGCTTAGTAATTAACAACTTTTTAATGAAATCATTTAGGCAAGTTATCCGCAATCTGGCTTTAGCTCCAACAGTCAATTCAGCGCAGGCTCTTGATGAAGCATGAGACGCAGGCTAGTCAAGGAATATGAGTGTAGAGCAGAGTTACACTAAAGCAAGGAAAAGACCAAACCTTGTGGCTAGGTAGTTGTGAAGAAAGATACTATGATCATGGTTTGTAAATGAACATTCAATATTTCGTTTGGTTTAGTTTTAGCCATGTAAATGAGGTAGTTGTCATCAACTATCAAGTCTCTTCTCATATCATCTTGTTCACTTTGGTTATATTCTATTCTATGTTGCTACATTAGTTTGGTTAAATTTATGGTATAACACAAAGATTTTGATAATTTAATTTGTATCAAAATTTAAAATTTTAAAAGTTTCTTCGAGAGTTCGGGTATGAGTTTCATACAAGTAAAAATATTTTGAATTTACATTATTTTTTATTACATGTTTTAATTTAAAAAAATTAAAATAATAATTTATAGAGAAAACTTTTGCTGAGGTTATCCCTCGGTTAGGTTCAAAATCAGTATAAAAATGAAATGAAAAACTTGTAAATATAATTTCAACACATGTATTCACAAAAATATCCTTTTATCATTATTATTTTCCACTTAGGGATCGTTTGTTTTTAGCTGAATATAATGTTGAATGAGGTCTCAGTTGACCGATTCTGCAATTCAGATTGTTTGCCTCCATTCTTTTTGGTCCTGAACCATTGAAGTTTAACTGAATCATTCGTGCTAATTTTGGCGGCTGAAGTCCGAACCGTTCAAATTGCACAAACTAGTATATTACAATTATATAGGGCTGTAATTCGAGCCGAGTCGAGCCGAGTTCGAGCTTTTTTTTGTCGAGCTCGAGCTTATTTTTGTCGAGTCGAGTCGAGCCGAAAATTATTCGAGCCTAAAATATGTGTTCGAGCTCGACTCGGGTAGTATTCGAGTCGAGTTCGAGCCGCTCGCGAGTTTTCGAGCTTAACGAGCTTTTTTACGAGTTTTCGAGTTTAACGAGCTTTTAACGAGTTTTCGAGTTTTCGAGCTTTAATCGAGCTTCGAGCCTATTGAGCTTTTTTTTTTTTTTTTTTGGAAAAAATAGCTTTATCCAAGTTAAGTGGATTATTTGATTTTTATTGTAAAATTGACTAAACTTTAACCGAATATTATATAATTAGACAAAATTTAAAAGTTATACTAATATATTACTAAAAAATATATATAATTTACTTTAAAATTTTAATTTTCAAAATTGTAAAAAAATTTGTTAATTATTAGTGAATTTGGTTAATTTGAACATTAAATGTGAAATAATAATATGAAATTACATTAGATATTTAGGTACCTTGGTTATACTTATATGTTACTTATAACTTGCATAATTTTTTCAATTTTAAGTCATTTTATGATTTATTACATAAATAGACATTTTTTAACTCAAAATAAAAAATGACTTTAAATTGGCTCTTAGTATATATTAATTTTTTTAAAAATAAATAACTTATTTTTTATTTTAAAAATAAGATCTGGTCTCAAATCTATACTATATTATTATAATCGAAAAATTAAAAGTTTTGGTCATCGGTATGGTACTGGGTGAACCATAGAAAATATCTTAACCGTTCAATTTTATGTGAACCATAGAAACAATCTTAACCATTTAATTTTAATAAAATATAATTTTAAAAAGAATATAATCATGCATACAACTCTAACTCTATTAATCCTCCCTTTATACAAGATATGATAATAAGATAGAATAATATTATATTAAAATTATATTCTATATTTTTTTTACTAATCCTACTTATCCTATAATTTTTATTTAATATATCATTAAAGTTTATCATATAATTTTTATTTAATATATCATTAAAGTTTATGATAAACAATATGCATTTTTTTAGTTTCCATCTATTTCTCTATTTTAATCGCATAACACAAATTATTTATCAAAACACAAGCTCTACTCAAATTAGAAGAACTTTGCTCAAACTAGAACAACCAGTTTTCATTAATACCCGTATGTTCAAATTAGAAGACCGACATCAACACCTTATATACAACTATAACTCTAATAGTCCTCCTTTTATACAACTCATCACGGATAGAATAATATTATATTATATTTAAATTATATTCTATGAATATTAAATTTTATGAATATTAAAACAATAATATTATTTTATTAACATTAATTAAATTTTATCACTATGTTATATCTATATTATCTATACTTTTATATTATATCTATAATTTTAATTTTAAATTACATATTTAAATCATATAAAATAACTAATATATAATTTATTAATCTCACCCGTGTTTTGAATGGGCTATAAGCTAGTTTTAAAATTAAATTTTAATCTTTAAAAAAGGTATAAAATTGCATAATTTTTTCAATTTTAAGTCATTTTATGATTTATTACACAAACAGACATTTTTAACTCAAAATGAAAAATGACTTTAAACTGGGCTCTTAGTGTATATTAATATTTTTAAAAATAAATAACTTACTTTTTATTTTAAAAATAAGATTTTGTCTCAAATTTCTAAATTAAATTTTAATCTTTAAAAAAGGTATAAAATTACATAATTTTTTTCAATTGTAAGTCATTTTATGATTTATTACACAAACAGACATTTTTTTAACTCAAAATGAAAAATGACTTTAAAAATAAGATTTGGTCTCAAATTTCTAAATTAAATTTTTAAAAAATAAATAACTTATAAATTCAAGAACACTACAAATTTTAATATATTATATATTTAGAAATCAACTAATTAAAATATTTAAATAAATTAAATTATATATTATAAAAAAATTAATCGAGTTCGAGCCTTATCGAGTCGAGCCTAAAAATACTCGACTCGACTCGAGTTTTTAATCGAGCCCGAAAACCTGTTCGAGCTCGAGCTCGATAACGAGTTCGAGCCGAGTCGAGCCGAGTTAATCGAGTCGAGCTCGAGTCGAGCTCAAAAAAACCCGACTCGAATTACAGCCCTACAATTATATAATGTAATTAATATTTTATTTATAAAATTATTACCATCGGACCATTTGATGGTCTATATTTATGGTATAGTACATTTATATTAATTATTTTAAAAATAAAATGGGTACTAGCTTATAATCCGTGCAAAGTACGGGCGGGATTAATAAATTATATATTAATTATTTTATATGATTTAAATATACAATTTAAATTTTTTTATTATATCGGCTATGATAATATAATATCTAATAAAAATTATTTATAGATAAAATAATAATATTATTTTAATATTCATGAGACTTAATTAATAAGTTTTAATATTCATGAGATTTAATTAATAAGTTATAATTTTAAGTAGAAGTGAAGTGAGATATGTCATTAGATTGTTGTACAAAAAATAACTCACCGATGATAGAGTTATATGTAAAATATATATGTTTTAAAATTAAATTATAATTATATCATAATTGCATAAAAAAAGTCGTGTATAAAGAAAACTTACGGATGATAAAAAGAGTTATATAAAAAGAGGACTGGACGGACGACCAACTGACCAAACTTTTTATTTTTCTTTAAATTTAATTAGGAAATTTTTATTAATAAAAAGAGTTACAAATATATTAGAAATATTTTAATTAAAATTTAAATAAAAGAGTATATTTTAATGTAGGTAAAATATTCAAAAATTTTAATTATAAAATTGTAATTTTAAATAAATTAAAGTGTTTGAACAATGGGGAAAATTAAAACATGTTAGTTGATTGTGACTACAACTATATATTCTAATTAAAAGAGAAGTTTTTTTTAAATAATATAATATAAAAATATAGATATAACATAGTGATAAAATTTAATTAATGTTGATAAAATAATATTATTATTTTAATATTCATAAAATTTAAAATTCATATAATATAATTTAAATATAATATAATATTATTCTATGAGTTGTATAAAATGAGGACTATCGGGGGTTAGAGTTGTATATAAGATGTTGATGTCCGTCTTCTAATTTGAATATACAGATAGAAACTGATTGTTCTAGTTTGAGTAAAGTTTTTCTAATTTGAGTAGAGTTTATGTTTTGATAAATAATTTGTGTTGTGCGATTAAAACAGAGAAATAGATGGAAATTGAAAAAATGTATATTGTTTATCATAAACTTTAATGATATATATTAAATAAAAATTATAGGATAAATAGAATTCATAAAAATAATATAGAATATAATTTAGATATAATATAATATTATCATATTTTATTATTCTATCTTGTATAAAATGATGATTATTGAGGTTAGAGTTGTATGTATGATTATATTCTTTTTAAAATTATATTTTATTAAAAATCAACGGTTAAGATTGTTTCTATGGTTCACATGAAATTGGACGGTTAAGATCTTTTCTATGGTTCACCCAGTACTATACCGACGACCAAAACTTTTAATTTTTCGATTATAATAATATAGTATAGATAGATGGATAGATTACTTTGATAAAAAAAACAAATTATTATTACATTTAAATTTGAATTAATGTTAATATTTTTTATATAAATTCATATAAGATTATGGATTTAAATTAGTATTATTGTATTTATTTCTATGTTTTACATTAGCGTTGATAATGATATATGGATAAAATTTCGAAATAGTATTATATTGTGTGTTTGATTTTCTTTCATAATAAAGCTTAGAATTGATTAAAAATATAATCAAATTATTATTGAGATCAAATATATTGTGATTTTTTTCAAATAATATAATTTATTTACTAGAATAAAATAAAATTTTATATTATTGAGATATTTTAAAATACTACTTACCAAATAATATTATTCATTCATGATTCAGATTTCTAATTTAGAATGATTGAGAAATTTTTTGTTCGTATCAATCTTTAATTTATATTATGCGATCAAACATTTAAACATGTGTACAAACAACATATATTAACTTAATAAAATTATTAATTAATCGATCCGAATTTAATCAAAACACATTGAGAGTATTATTATTTTTATTATTAAATTGGCTTATATATTTATAAATGAGTATATGTTCTAATAAATATCGTAGTAAATCAGAGTCGAACCTAATACCTGAACGACGTAATAAGTCAGAGTCGAACCTAATACCTGAACGACAGAGAATAAACACATTCTCACTTGTGTTATCCAATCTTATTCACAGACTGAGAGTAATTAAGTTCATTGAATCCGGACTCACTCCGTTAACTAACATTAATTTCTGTGCACTGACTTGCATTGAAAAATAATTAATGAACACTCCTACTATGTTTAATGCAGCCACTAATGTCATACAATTAATCGGATTAGTATGATCCACATTAAAGTTTAAACCCTTGATTTCAGTTAATAATTCAATGCATGTTAAAAAAGGTCTAATAAAGCTAATCATATAATTTCATTTTAATACCATTAGTTTTAAAAAAAAAACAAGCTAAACTTATTTAAATACTGTAATACTAACATCGGCTCCAACATAGAAAAAGGGACATAATTTTATCATAGTAAAATCCAGCAAACAAAAAGTTTTTGCCACTAAATGACTGATTTTAAGATTAGTTTTAACATTAAAATTTTAACTTAATTAGAAGTAAATATATATATATATGTTTATATGATTTCAATTACATGTCTTTTATGGATTATAAATAAAAAAATAACTAAATAAAATCTTACAACACGACTTGTTTTCTAATGCAAGTTAAATATATATATTTAAATTTATTATGGAGTAATAATTTTGGGGATGAGGTGGAGGAGTGAAATTAATTAATGTTAAAAAAGGAAAGAGATAGGGATCAAGTGGGGCCCTCGCGCAACACATGACGCACATACACGTGATCCGGGCCTTGTTCATAGACACACACATTAATGTTCGTGTATATATACCCCTTGTTCTACCTTGTTCATTCACCTCTCGTAAACCCTTTAACCAAACACATTTGTAGAGAGAGAGAGAGATTAATATAACACAGCTTTCTCTCTCGTACAAATCTCTCTCTGTCTCTCTCTATCTCTCTCATCCCGCATTGCCTATTTTTACCCAGATCTATTGTAAGTTCTATTCCTCTTTTTTATGTATATGAATATTTTTATATAAATTTGTCATCTTTTTTTGTTAGTTTCAGCTTTCTATTTAGTAGGAGAATGGTAATTTTCTTGATTTGCTAGATTAGGTATTGTGTATTTTTTGTGATTTGTGTTATTATTATTATTCCTGTTTTGGAATTGTAATTAATTTTGATTGTCAAATTAGGGGTTTTTTTACATTGGTTGTGAAATTTGTGCGATTTTAAAACACGGGGTGTTCTTTAATTATGTGGTTTCAGTTCAAGTTTTGAAATTTATGGAATCTTGATGATTTTTAAGCATTGGTTATATTAGTTAAATTAGGTGGACTTGGTAATGTAATGTACCTGGAGAAGTAAGTTTGTGTAGTGATTGATCAGATTATTCGTTGTTTTTATAGTTGCGGAATCATGGTTTTCTGGGTTTTTGGCTATGGATCTTTGGTGTGGAACCCGGGTTTTGAGTATGATGAGAAAGTGATTGGTTATATTAAGAACTACAGGCGTGTTTTTGATCTTGGTAAGTATTTGTGTAATGGAGATTAAAGTAATTTAGTGACTGTTTTTATATTGGTTTGCATGTTAATGTTTGTTTGATATGTTTCAGCTTGCATTGATCATAGAGGTACGCCTGAACACCCCGCAAGAACTTGCACATTGGAATACGATGAAGGAGCCATTTGCGTAAGTGTATACTCCAAATATTTGTTGTGTGTGTTGTATTATTATTGTATATTATTTTCTGAGGTAACCAATCCAACACTTCACTGTGTGTGATCTTACAACATTGCTATGCTTAATCCATGAATCTATATTACTTCCGTTTTGCCTAAGATTTCAGTTTTCTTTCAGTGGGGTGCAGCTTTTTGTGTTCGAGGTGGTCCGGAGAAAGAAAGAACTACAATGGAGGTAGTTCCCATTCATGTTATGAATATTCCAACTGACTGTATTAACAGGATTGTAATTGGCCAGCTATTTTCATTTTTGAGTTTTAATTTCACATTGTTCAGCCTTGATTAAATAAGACTGATAATCTTTTACATGTTCAGTATCTAGAGCGAAGAGAATGTGAGTATGACGAAAAGACAATTGTGGAATTCTTTAAGGCAAGCTCAGACATGATCTATTGATATGTGTCTAGAGTTTCTTCTCTTCGCTTGCCTTCTTATATGTTATGTGTTTTTATTTCTCCAGGAAGAAGATTCCATACAGCCTGCCATCACTGGAATGATAGTGTAAGTTAGGCTCTGCATTGTTTCAATTCTTCCTTCTTTTTTTCTCCCAGCTTCAAGCTTTACTGTATGAAAAACATATTTCTCACTTATACATGGAAGCTCAATTTCAAGTCTATCTTTGGCAGATTTACATCTACTCCTGACAAAGAGTCGAATAAGTACTACCTAGGGCCTGCCCCATTGGAGGACATGGCAAGGTGAGCTTAGAACTTTGCCCTTGCCCCCCTCTCTTGATGTCTTATTTTGACCTTGATGCCTAATCCTCTTAAATGTTCTCATCAGGCAAATTGCAACAGCTTATGGTCCATGTGGTAACAATAGAGATTATATATTCTCGTTGGAAAAAGCCCTGTTTGATATTGGTAAGCATGCTTACTGTTTGCTTGAAGTGAAAACTTTTAGCACACCAATACACCACTATACTTTTATCGTGCATGATTTAAAACATCTGTTTGTTGAATTTATGTATCAGGCCATGAAGATGACACGATTATAGAGCTTGCAAATGAAGTGAGGAGAATTATTGGAACCACTGGTGTTGTGAAACCAAAGGAGAGGAGGTTGACAGGATCATCTAGTACCCTCAAGGCGCACATCTCGTCTCCTCTTAAGCTGCTTCCACTGCAAGAAGCTGTTGCCATGGACTCATAATATGTTTATGAAAAAGTGAAAGGCCTCCATCATTAACCCATTTGTAGTCCCAATTATTGCTGATCAATTTCTTAATTGATCAGACTCTTTCTCCAACAAAATTTCAATTCTATCTTTCAAGCTTTACTCAACGGGGGAGTTGAAAGTTAGAAATCACTAAAAAAGAAATGTTGGCTCATGTATGCCGAAGATTTGATGATGAATGAGAAACATTTTATTGCAACTTCATAGTTCGTGTCTTCAACTGTTTTTGTCTGGATCAACCTAAGTTTTTGTGTAATATTCATGCCATGTGGTGTGGACTGTGGACTAAACATTTCATATTAGAACTCTTTGCTCCAACATCTTCATATCTTTTTCTAATGAATGGGGTAGATCAGATACCATGTTTGAGGGAGAGTGTTTGTTCTTGCGGCTGCCCTTCCATTGTCTTCTATTTAGGATGGTCATTCCCTGTTTGTCTACTGTGTGCATAAATCATAATATGGCTTGGTCTGTTAGTCTTTTTTTAATTCCCTTTCTTTCGGTACAAACTCCATTGGTTTAGGGAAGAATGTGTTCTTTTGTGGTGAAGTCCTGTGTGAGTGTTTTGAAAGAGCCAAGCTTCACAGTGCAAATTATTCCTTCAGTGTGCTTGACTGCTTGTTATATATTAATCTTCCATTCTGCTACTTGTGCTTCTTGTTAAATAATCTTCCAGTCTGCAACTTGGCTCCTAGCCGTGTAATTGCGCTCTTGCATTGCATGCTTGACCAACTACCTCATTATCTTTTGTCACTGATATCAATATATCTGATTGAGTTATTGTCAGATTGACCAATCTGCATATAGTGCAAGTATGTTTTCTGTAATTAATCCACTCGTGCATAATCATCTTACCACGATCAGTTATGTGGAATATATAAAACCTTCAACTACTGTGTTCCATTGTCGGATATTTTTTTTAAAACAGAACTAGTCATATATCTGCAGATGTGATAATCAGTACACATTTTAAGGTTTTTTTTTTATGATTTGGAGCTTCTGCCGACAAAATGATGCCATTATAAACATCATTACCACATCATACTTAATACATAGTATAGGAAATTTGTAGGGTGGAAAACAGAGATTAACATGTCACAAAAAAGCCAAAGCGAGCTATGTCTGAAAGAAGGTTGCACTGAAACTTAAAGCATAATCTAATTTACCAAACCCATAATGCTTTTAAACAATAATTAAAATATCTTTTCATTGTGTTGCTACATAGCAAAAGACGGATCAGCATACAACATTCGCTTAGATATTCATCGGTTCAGGAGCAGGTGCGTTAAGAATATCGAGCAAAGAGTTCTGGGGCTCGAGCTCTTCATGCCACAATGGGAGAGTATCACCAGGATAAAAGTTTCTTTTCACGCCATCTGAGTTGATCTGAAATGGGAATACAATAAATAGATAATATAAAACCAACTAGTTTCAAATGCATGGCTGTCCGGAACAAAAATGGCAAAATGGCAAACTAGATAGAACTTACAATGACTGTGCGCACAACACCACCACTAGCACCATCTCGGGCAATAGCAAGGGAAACTGCCTTGACCACCAATTGCTGCCACGAAAGAAAAAAACTGTTAGAAATTGTTTTCATTTCTGCATTCTATCTGGGTTTGTTGCCAACAAAAGAGCAAACCATTTATATTAGTTTCCTAGATATTTCGGAGCATTGTACTGGCCTTTAAACTTTCAAGTAAAAAATGATTCATGAAACTAAGTTTATACTTACATTCACGCATTGGACTAGATATTTGTTCATAGAGGTTTCTTATGAATAGCACAAATTAACGGTCTCGATATGTGATTCTTTCACTGGATATGCTAGAAAAGCTTAGCTATATATAATACTCGACGTATTTCACGTCCTTTTCTTTTATTTTCAGATTAGAAATTCCTACATATATCAAAAAAGTGGTTAACTGATCAAAAGACTGTTACTGGAGATATATATACCTCAGCTTCATCCTTAGTCATTCCTTCCCTCCATGCTTGATCGAAGAATCCATACAAGTAACTCGAGCCGGATCCTACAGGAGTACAGGGTACCGATATTATATGTAATGCATGTTCGAAAATGTAAAATATGTGAATAATTGGTTAGAGTACGAGCAATTCAAAGATAAACACATAATAGGACAACATATGTTTGGTTGTCATTTAAATTAATCTTGGAAGTAAAAATTGTGGTTGATATACACACACACACACATGTGGTTATCTTTTGTTGAGTACAATTCTAATATGACAGTTGACACCTCCTCAAATTTGAAAGCCTTGTATTGGTGTCTGACTTCTGAGTATTAAAAGGTGACCGACAAAAACAGGCACATTTATAATATTAGACACAGTAAAATATGGCTCTTAAGATCACAAAAAGTCTAAGATAGAAAAACAACCTCCAATGGCAAAAGGCTGCTCTATAATTGTTCCACCTAGTGGGACCCCATATATCTTGCCGCCTTCATATTTGTCCCATCCACCAACAATTATACCAGTTTGCAGCATGTTCTGAGACAAATAAAATTACTTTTACATGAGAATTGATTAGAGAAGGGATCTCATTATACACTGAAAATAAAATTACTTTTCACTTGTAATACTCTTAGATATTAGGGTCCACGTAACTAGTTCAGTACAAGGTTCAGCTAACATATTTTCATAATAATTCTGTATTTACTATTCCTCTACCGTTTTTTAAAGATAACCTTAAATTTTGACTACTAGAAGTTGGTGATAGGACATGAAGTCTTGCCTCAACCCTACAAGAGCATGCCTATAAATGGGATAAAATAAAGAGCAGCCTTATAATATGTTAGTGGAAATTACTTCCAACATAGTGGTTTCTACATGTTGTGCTGGCAAGAATTGAGATACCTAGACCCCCCCCCCGAAAACATAATACTGCTTTAGATACTGTCAATTGTATAGATTATTATAGCCTAGTATATCTCAGCTCCCACAGAATGCAACAGCTAAATTCATGCTATTAATTATAATCCGATTACACTAAGCAGAGCAACCAGATATTAAAAACTTTTGTAGGCCATAATGGTGTCACATGTTTATATGCCCAAAATATTATATAAGAGAAATATATCGTAAATCATACATTCACAAGAACGAAGTTATCTCGGCATTCATACCTTGTTGTTATAAGACAACAGCCGAACAAGATTTGCAGCAACTTTTACAGTTGCAGGCTGCCCCAGCTGAATCCTGTTGAATAAAATATGAAAAATCAATTATGTGATAGATATAATAAATCAACAATTGATATATTAATCAAGGACTATACCAACTTAACAAGTGGCAGTAAATTTGCACTTGATGCACTGATCGAATTGCAGAATGAAAATTAGTACTAACAGTGTTATTAAAAGCGAGAGGCAACCAAGCACAACTCACAATAACCTCGTGGAGCCTAGGCATGAGGCACACATATATGATATACACACACACACATATAAATGATACATAAAATTCTATTGCTTAAACATAAATTTACAGGGGATATTGATTCGTAACTATAACATGTCATATAATTTAGCAATTACTTTTAATTGGAGATGGCAGCAAGATCAACACAGCAATATTGTCTAACTAATATTTAATGAAATCAAATTAATTTATGATTTATTGAAAACAAATAAAATTTATTATTCTATCCTATAATATGAATTGTTTATGTTTACTCTGCCAAGTTGTAATATATATGGACATAGCTAAATTATAATATGAATATTGCATATCTTTCCCTAGGAGTGTAAACAAGTCAAACTATCCATGAACTATTCGAATTCAGCTCGTAAAATAATTGATTTTGACTCGAATATTCGACAATCATAAGGCCGGTCTCGACCAATTCAAGCAATTTATTGAGCCGAGCTCGAGTTTTACATTACTGAACATGAGGCTCGTGAACAAGCTTTTACTTATTTTAGTAAGTTATAAATATATTCTTATAAAAATATTCAAAATTAATATGTTGCCTATCTTTGATCAAGTAAAGCTGCAAAATTATATTTCAGCTTTTGCCTATCTTTAGTACTCTTATATCGAGCTTTCGAGCCGAGCTCCAACTTTTATCTCAGCTCAATTACACCCATATATGTCCTTAATAACTAAAATTGTGATTGTTCCAAATATTGATAAAAATAAGTTGAATACAATATTCTTCAAATTTCGAATCCAAGAGTTTATTGACTAATATGGTTAAGTAATTTAAGATTATTATATAAACATGTCTATGTCATAACTTCAAATAACATAATAATAAATTATATTATATAAATTTCCAAGTTTCCCATAAAAACATTAATAGAGATAAATTAGTTGACCTAAATTAAACCTATAACAAAAATATATTTTTTGCCCAGAATAAACTCCCAAAATTTTTTTAACAAAAAAAATTAAATTTCCACAACATCCGCCTCATTCTAATAAGGTGTTCCCCGCTCATTGAAGCCATTGCACCTTAGGCAAAGAGAGGTGAGGCATGTGCTCCTTGGGAAGCCTTTAACAGTGACTAGACATTCTGATCTCTGTGGTGACCAATGCATCAAGTTCTATTTGAAGTACACAAACCACTACTAACGTGGAGCATGAAACAATTAAACTGCTAAAATTTGTGGATATAATTTTTATCCTTATGGTTTACCCATGTTCCACCTATTGTCCTACATCTGAAATTCCTAGTTTATTTTATTTATCCATACCAAGTACATCATCTGGAGTTGATTGTAAGATATCTTGTGCTAAGAAACACCAAGTTATGTTGGATTTGCAATCTGTTCTATATAGCCTGAATTATTTGAGATTATCATAAGAATGTAGCTTTTATGATGATAATAGTAAAGAGTACTAGATTGTAAATATGAGTGATTTATACTACTTGACATTATTGTTGGGTTTTAATCATCATTATATCACAGGGTTATATATTATTAATAGATACATATTTAATAAATTTGCATATAGGTTCTACCACTTGTTTTCAACCCTTTCTTATTGTCTTGTATCAACTAGTTTCGGGGTCATTCACACAATGTTATTCACTTTACACAACTAATTAAACAACGGTTCCATGTGCACTCCTTTAGAGGATTACGTGTTTATCACCTACTCCTGTATATATTTCCACACTTAAGATCTACCAGCCAAATATTCTCTCCCATAATTTCTTGCCTATTTACATGTATATATTACTCTGATTGAAGCAACAGGTATTCTAAATAAAATATCCAAAAGCAAAAAATCAAACAGGAAATCAACCAACACATATAATTAATCACTCACGTGTGCTGATGAAGAAAATATCTAACGTAATCAGACACAATTTGTGAATCAGCTGCCTGCACAAGCCACACATAAAATTCAATATACTGTTTCTCTAACAACACAATTAACAATAATCATTAAATTCCAGCATATCACCCCTAAACTTGTTAAATTCAACTTAAATGTAACCTATATACAAAATCAAATTTAAGAAAAAGAAATTACCGATCCGGATCGACAAATGTAAACATTATCAGTGAGCTGAGTGATCTTATCAGAAGCACGATTGGCCACATACATACCTAACCATTACAATATCAATCACATCATTAATCAATTAAATCAATACAATACAAACACACGCACATATGTATATAGAAAATGAAGTAGAATGAGATCGGAAAAGGTACCGGTGCTGGTTCTGGAGTCGGCGCCGAGGACAACGCCGCCGTTGTAAGTAACGCCGATGATAGTAGTACCCATAGAGTGAGGAGCATTCAGATCCATGTTATCCATTTCTGCGTGGTGAGATTTCTTGTGCGATTTGTGAGCTTTTTAATTCTTATTTTCTCTGTGTTTATGTTTATTTAAACCCTTGCGTTTCCTCTTTCTTTTCTATCAAGAAATCAATTTTTGACCCGACCCATTAACTGTTTTTTTTTCTTTCAAATTTTCTCTTTTGTCGAATAATATCGAGGGTAATTGGGTAAACCACTCCTTATTCAAAGAAAATTCTAACAAGGCTCGTTGCTGTGGCAAAAAAAATGGCAGAAAAGTTAGATAACTATTTGGTTTTTTTTTTTTTTTATTTTGAGATATAATATAAAAATTTAGTGATTTTCTGTAAAATTTAAAAAATAGTTGTTTTAAGGATAGGATTCGAGAGCTTTAATGATACAAATCTGAGTTCGTTTGTGGTGAAGTTTTGGAAGTAAACTAGCTCGACCGTTTTTGTGAAAACAGCTGTTCGGTTACACAATCTTGGATTTTGCACTTACTGAAAGTTGGAAGAGTTTAGGTAAGACTTTCAAAATGACTCTCGACGATAATAACGAACTTGCAAAATGAATCTTTTTATCATAAAGAGATTCGTCGTTCCTGACCCTACTTCACATTAATTGTTATTTGAATAAATCAAAGTTTTGTCTTGGTCCGAGTGTGGATAGCATTTCTCCAGATAAGAAGGTTTTCGATCTCATGCCGGAATGGATGGTACAAAGAAGAATCTATGAATTCTTATGTTGTTTTAGTTGTGTGGCGGGTCCATGTTCCTTTCCTAGATAAGCTATTCTCTTTAGGTGGGTATTGTCAGACCCAGATTCATATGGCAATGTCTCCTTAGTTACTTTAGCTGCAGGAACTCATAGCTACAAGAGACCTTAAGTGTAAAATTTCATATTTTAAGAGCATGCTTTTTCTAAAAATAACTTTTATACCAAAAGAACTTTTCCGGAAAACTGTTTCAAACACACCATAATCGATATGATTAACGGATAAAATAAAATTGTTAACAAGATATTATTTTATTAATAGTAAATATATAATTTTATACTTAGTGCTAATTTAAAATTAAATTTTAATTATCATTTGAGTCAAAAAAATGTAAATGATAAATTTAATAATATTATAATATCGAAAGCCTTTCTAATACTTCTTAATATGTATTCTTTTTTCAAAAGATTGAATCAAATACTTTTATTTATTTATTCCCTTCAAATTTTAAAAAGTTTTATAATTTATATATTTTATAATATTCTAATTAAATTTTAATTTTACGCTAGAATTTTATTGAAAAGATGCCTCATGGTTTAGATAAAATCTTTTAAAATTTCAAAATTTTTAATAGATTTCAAATAAAAGATTTGCTGAATTCATCAAATTTTGAACGAATATTTTAAAATCTAACTGAAATTTAATAAAAAATTTAAAATTAAAATTTAATACACAAAACTTTTAAAAATATTTGAAACATTTTATTAAATATCATCAAAATTTAATAAATCTTATAA
The DNA here is from genome assembly GCA_028671895.1 of Oenanthe sinensis. Taxonomy (NCBI): domain Eukaryota; kingdom Viridiplantae; phylum Streptophyta; class Magnoliopsida; order Apiales; family Apiaceae; genus Oenanthe; species Oenanthe sinensis. Next base: position 1,034,054 of record CM053814.1, on the reverse strand, counting down.
ATTTCACACACTTGCTCTTTTAAAATCCAACAAATCCGAATCTAATACCCTGCCAAGTTGTGGCCCGGAAATGACTCGATGAGAATAATAAAAGTGTATTTATTTATGGAGGAGGTTAATTAATTAAGCAACACAAGAAAGTCAGTCGATCATCATCATCATCGATGGAGTCGAGTGCATCAGTTGTATTGCGAACTGATTCAATAGGCCTCCATAATGTTTTCGTTTACGGTAGTTTACAGGCTGAGGATGTCGTCAAAGTTCTTTTAAAGCGCATTCCCCGCACTTCTCCGGCCACTCTCAACAACTTGTTTGTCTCTCTCGTTTAATCTCTCTCTCTCTCTCGTTTAATCTCTCTCCATTTTCAATTTATATATCTATCTATATTAATTATTGATCATCGATGGATTGTATTTTGTTATCACATTTCAATATCTGAAATGACATTATTTATCTTCTAGTCATAGATTTAGCATTAAAGGCCGTGTGTATCCTGCCATCCTACCTGTTCAAGATAAGAACGTTACTGGCAAGGTTTGTTCAAATTCCATCTCGAGTTCTCGACTTGATGGCACGTATAGTATTAATAATATATAGCATCCGTAAGTCCATTGTATTGATGATATTATGCTTCCAAATATTGTCTTATTCGCAGTCATGAACATTTTGATGTAATCTGTGGAATCAAAATTATTACTTACCATGTTGCGAATTCGTGATGTGATGAAACCGGTGAAGTAGATAAAAAATTGGAGGAAATACACGATTATCAATTTTTTATTTTTTTAGTCCTGCTTGAGAATTCTCTTATTATTGACATCGGATTTTAGAGCAATTTTGCATGTTGTATTGTGATTTGTGACTTGGTCTTAGATATGCGCGTGTAGCTTATCCAATATAAATTTTCACATTACCTGTTGGTTTAATAACTGAATGTTTGTAAGTGATGAAATTTTGTTTATGCATATCATCACTGGTATTGCATGCCAATCTGAAAGTTGCAACTTCATCTAGGAATTTTCAAGTTTCCCCACTTTCTGATGGCAAATAGAAGCAAGGAAAATGAAAGACATTGTTTATGATTTAGTTAGAGAACTTGTGAATGTTGAATGGCGGGATAATTGATGTAATACTTTATTTTGTATAATGTTAGGGATCTAGGACTAGGTAGGAAATATTATAATGTAATGGGGAGTTTTTTGGACATGACTTTTGCTTTGGTAACTTTTTGTGATTGGTAGGGATCTAACATTTTCAGTGGCTATAATTTAAACATATGTTAACTATAAGTGCTCCCTGCAGGTTCTCTCAGGGATCACAGATCCTGAACTACTTGTTCTAGATGCATTTGAGGATGTTGAGTATGAAAGGAGGACCGTTGATGTTACACTGATGGTAGGCACAACTTAATTATCTCAGTTATTATTGTGCCCCTTGTACAAAGTGGAATTTCTTAGCCCTATCGTTAGGATTTTATGAAATTTTTTGTTGAAGGTATTAAAATCCTGTTTGTGAAAGTAAAGTGTACGTTAGACATGAAATGTCTTGTGATCACAAGCATACGGGATTAGTTCATGATTATATTGAATAGGGTGTGGAAAAACTATGTTCGTGGTTTACATTCTCACATAAAGTGTGTTAGTCATGTAGCAGTTCTTTTGGTGAGCCTAATGTCAGGTATACGGTATACCCATGATTGTACCCATGTCTATATCAGGAGGGAGATACATATAGAAGATTGCTGAAAAGTGAAAAGTTGAATAGAAATGGCAAGTTTAAACAATGAATTGTCAAAGTATGGAACTATTATTTTGGCACACTTTACTTCTACAAACTCAAGTAAATGATATTAAAACCATTATACATGAGAAGAGGCATAATTACTGAAACAAACTCCTAATTATTGTTTTTCTTCTTTTGCTTTGCTGGGAGATTCTTGGATGCTAAATAGTTTCGTCCTGGTGGCTTTTGTAGGATACTTCTGAGAAGATACAAGTGTACACATATGTTTGGTCCAACAATACTGATCCAGACTTATATGGGGAATGGAATCTTGAGGTAAACTTGTTAACCTTTTGTCATCTCTCGTCAAGGCTCCCTTGTACAGCTGATTTGCTGCCTGTAATATCTTTTTCTTTCACATGTATTTGTTTATCAAGATTTTGTCTATTAAATATCAGGTTATCAGTCATATTGTTGCTTAAGTACATCTTTCCTTTCCTCTGCTGCAGTCAATCCACTCCTCACCTGCAAAGATTTTTCCATTCATTTTGTACTGTTTCAATGTTTGCCTCAGGACTGGAAAAAAGTACACATGAAAGATTTTGTGAAGATGACCATGGGTTTTGCGGAAGAATTGGAACATCCTGAAGCAAAACCAAGAGTAGAAGCCTATGAATCCTTCTATCAGCAGGACAAAAAGAAAGATACCGCAAATTGATTTTAATGTGATGGCAATCTGTAGTGGACAAGCCTACATTTTGTTCGTTACCAAACATTGGCTACATAAATTATGTATTGGAAAGGTAGATCACAACAATGCTGATTCCTTCCAAATTATTTCTGTAATTAGCAGCTGATACTTGTGAGTTGTCTATGAACAGCAGCTAGGTCTGATTAGCAGTACATTGTTTGCATTTCAGTACTCTAATAGATGAATAAGCTCAACCCAGGTAATAAGTTTGTTGAGCATTGGGTCTCTTTGATAAATTTTCTATTATCTATCACAATTAAATTTAAATTGTTCACCCAAATAGTAAGACTTCAAGTTGAATATAGAGAAGAAAACGATATGAAAAAACTATGTTTGAGTTCATGATGACGGAAGAAAAAGATATGATTAGTATTAAAAAAATGCACTTACTGTCAATTTAAATATTTGTTGAGCGGTTTTAGGGCATTCATAGAACCTCATCAATCTTTATATTAATTCTGCAACAGCACATCTAAACATAGCAAGACGACTAGAATATTCATATTGAGTTGCATAGCACATCAAAGAAGATATACCGACTTGTATTACCCTTTCTCAAGAAACAAATGTGTATAACAGCAAGTTTTAACCAAAATTCCACTACAATATAAAGGTAACTAGAATCTCACAAGCTAGCTTCACACATACTTGTCAATTTTTTTTCTACTTCTGACAAGTCCCAGCAGCTCTGATATGGTTGCTTCGTGCAGATATGTTTTTTTTTTGCTAAATGATCGTGCAGATGTGTTATTGGTAATTGATCAGTAAGAAATTTAATGATCTCAATTTCATATTTCCCCTGTATATTACTCTTGTTTGTGGGAGAGGCGACGGCGAATTCTCAAGTGTCCAAACTTTCCTGCACCTGGTGATGAACCTTCAAAAACAACTGGTAGATACCCAGTGGCATCCTTGTATCTCTGTTGGATCTGGACATCGAAGATGAAAAGAACCAATTAATGAAGATTGTGGTTGCTTTATATATATATAGAGAGAGAGAGAGAGAGAGAGAACACAAAATGTGTATTCCAAAAATGCTCTAGTTAATGAAATTAAAAATAGATAAATTGTGGATAAAATTAAAATTTACATTTCTGACACACAAGTGTAAATTAGTAAGTTACCTGAAATATTTGTTGGCTGCTTCGTAGACAATTCCTACCAATGGCACAAATTGTTCCTCCAGATCCACCGCCAGTAATTTTTGCCCCGTACAAAGTCCCATCACCAGATTTAGACAACTTACTATGTTGAGCTTCTTGCACCAATTGGACTAGCTTATCTGTGCCATCCGCGCCAAGTCCACAAGCACTATAACTATAGTGGCACTGCAGAAAATGGTGAGGATGAAGTATAATAACCCTTTATCGACCGGTCTTATTTTTATACGGTACATATATATATATATATATATATATATATATATATATATATATATATATATATATATATTGTATTGCAATTTTTTAAAATGGTTAACATATCTCCAGTTTTATAAAGCATAGTGATATTTGTAGTTTGCGCGCACTCTATATATTTGTACACAACCATAAATAATACCAGACTATTTCATCACTTATACTTCCAATCTATTACAATGTATCATTAACTTCTAATGAAAGAGTATATGTTATCAACCAATCTTATTTCTCTCTTTGAGGAAAAACAGACACAAAGTATATAAAAAGGCTAATATATTTTTCATACACATTACATATTTACTTTTCCAAAAAATTTAATGAATTATGATAAAAGCATATGATGTCTCAATGTATAGTATATATCAAGACTATTAAATTACATTTTATTTATATATTTAAATGATAAAATTAGTAAAGATTTCTTTCATCATGGGATGGAGGCATATAATTTTTAGTAAATACAATGTCTTAACATAATTAGTTAAAATTATTTGGTACATTCTCATTTTGATTAATAGAGGAAATAATTCTCAAAGTCAGCTGGCTCATAATCGGCCCTTTATCTATCATTACTAGTACAACTACTTCCTTAGAAAAAATTACTCCAATGTGCATATGTAAGGATCCTAAAAATGCATTTGTATATATGAAAATGATAAAAGAATTAAAATAGTTCACCATTGTTCCAAATAGGGTACAGAAGAAGTTGCAATCTAATCTCAATAATAATATTATATTTTTCCAAAAACAAACAAAAGAAATTGAAATTTAAACTCAAGTGCAACTCACAGTACAAGAAAAAACCCTCAAGTACCTTAGTCTCTTATCATTAAAAAATATATCAAATATGTAGGGGTATGTTGGTCAGTTTTTCATTTCGGGTGTATAATATATATAGTATATACATATACACTTGGGAGTGCATATATCCCTAGCCATTAAGGCATAACTAGATGGATGGGTCATATAACTGCAAGAAAGATGACATATATGATGACAATCAAGCCGGAGCCTTGGAACCAGAATCTATAGTGTTACTAACTAATGATTTTCAAAAAATTTGCACTAAATAAAAAAAACAAAAAAAACTTGTGGTCAAATACCATGTATATATTATAATATAACTATTTTATTGATCTTGAATATGTTGAACTGATATCCTTTACAAGATTAAGTTGGCCAACTGCAAAAGCAGATTTTGACGAGTACTGACAGTAGGATTCCTAGTTAAGGAAAAGTGTATCATACCTGATACATCAGCTCTCCAAGTGCCGTGAGTTGGTCGTCTGATGCAGCTGATGTTAGTAGTGCTTTGAATGCCTGGACATCAATAGATATTGCTCTTTCCTTATTCAAATCGTAACATAGAATAGATATTGCTATTTTTCTATCAAAACCATGAAAGACCGAGAACAAGTAAAGAGTAACCAATTCACAATGCTATACACTAGTCTGAAATTCATCTTCTCACAATCTGTGTATCAAAAGTCCTGTGATGTAATTATACCAGGGATGCAGAAGAGCACAGACATACTATGCTCGATAGTGGCTATTCACAGTTTATGTTTAACTACCACTTACTCAGAACAAGGACTACAATGACTAACAAGAGAGATTGATCAGATAAGCAGAAGTCAGTAGGGCATGCAAACATAAAGGAAATCAAGTAATTTATTAATATACGAGGGAAAATAATAACACTGCTAACCTTCACACGGAAATTTTCGTATATAGGATGTTTAGCAGCTGCTTTTACTCCATAATTACGGTTCCGGTCAATGTTTGTCACTGGATCATTGTGGTCTGCATATTTCTCCAGAAATGTGTCTCCGAGCATAGCCTCGGGAAGGATCTTGGCATAATGAGATTCATATCTATAATGGAAAGAAACTATATAAATTACATATAAATTGAGGCAAAGCACTGATATTAGGTCTGTTGCAAAATTTGAAATAATAAGGATCAAGGCAGCTGCATGTTTCCAATTCCCATACACATGGAAAGATAATATCTCTACTTCAGTTTTTTTAACCAAAGTTTTGACAATGGATTTATGCAGTTAACCCCGTCTAAGAGTGGACTAAGGACTTAGTTGAGTTGAATTGGACCTACTACCTATTAGGGGACAAGTTGCATAAGTACTCTAGTGACTTTTCAGCTTCAAGTGGTTCAGCGCTTTCCTCCAATTCATCTGTGTTTGCGCCATTTGTAATTGATAGGGATTTGAATAGCTTAGAAGATGCAGTAGATTTAATCATTTCTCGACCCATAAAGGCTCCTATTCTGACAGAACCATAATCCGCACCACCAATGCTGCATAATTTCCAATAATGGGGTGGATAAAAAAATTGAGATTACAAGTGTGTTAATAGTTATTGCAGGAATAACTGGTTTAAGTTGTTAATATATGATACCTGTGTCGCAATCCCGAATCAATTCCCCAAAACCGTATGTGACTCGGAATATCCACAAGCCCAAGTACTTCAGCTGGCTGCAAAGCCCATACAAGCAATTTTTTTCTTTTAGACGTCAGTCACGTCACACTAGCAATAAACTATATTTTGTACTAGAAATGTCATTTACACCATAGTAAACATATATCTCATTTCACAGGTCATACCTGACAAACCATAGCAAGAAGTTTGTTGGCTTCACCACATGCTGAAGCCATCTGATCCATCACTCCACATGGAGCTCCAACAACGTGGTTCTCTACCTGTTATTAAATAAATAATTTTAAAGAAAAAAAAATATAGAGACAGATACATGTAAAAAGTGGAATGGCAAAATGATTATATGTCAATGACCAATGCATTATTATTAATTAGATGGTCCATTGCATGCCAGACCTTTTGGCAGAGCAAAGCAAGCTCCCTTGGGCTGATGTCTAAGCCTGTATTGCACAGTTCAAGGAATCAAATACTTATTCATTCAGTCCATGCTAAAAGAATACTCAACATAATTAAGAAATAAACCTTGCAGACTAAGATTTTCATATTAGACTGTGTTTCATATTATAATTTTTGTTTGGAATAAACATTAAAATCAGAAAATAGTAGCAAATATTCACTGTAACAACTTCAAGGGTAAATATTATCCAAAAGAGAAGAAAATCATGACAACTTAGGAGGATATATATGATATGCCTCAACTTATAAAGTTAATGATGTGATTACCATGAGCAGCTGCTATAGCAGACATGCTAGCAACTTCTATTGAAGCAGAAGAAGAAACACCTTTGCCTTCTGGGACAGCAGAAGAAACCTATTTAACAAGAACAAAAACTACTTTGATACACATTGTACTTACGATCGATAAGTTACTACTTACTAAATCTACCTGTCACGTACATGCACTACAATCACTCAAAAAAATAAAATAATATGAATACGGGACCATGTCTAGCCAAGTGTCTGGCATCAAACAGTGAACACATTTTTATGTTCAATGAATACCAGTAACTAGTCCAGAAAGTTTTCCCAAGTATTCATTAATCCAGATTTCCATACCGATGAAGTGTCAACACCAAATGGAAAACTCAAAAGGACAGTTATAGATGGTTCGTCGGGCTAAGTGCATTTCATCATGAATGCTTTGAACCAATATTAGTATCACAAATTTATAACCATCGATTACAGAAAATATTTGAAAAGCAATCTAATGGCAGGACTTACTGAATGAACAAATAATTATTTTGCACTTTAGCTGATTGTTACCTTAGGAATGGAACATTAAGAAAAGAAATTTGGCAATTTGTAAAACTATAATATAAATGATGAAAGATGCAGGCATTACGAAAGAACAGCCACCGTCATAGTTATATGGAAATTAGTCATACCAGCATACTGATGCTATTCTCAAAGCGTACACCCAATTCTTTCATTAAAACCAAAATAGTTCCCGCAACATATGCAGCCCATCTACAATGCAAACTCGTTAGTAAAGCATCTTATGGCACACTAAAATCATATAAAACAAACATGAAAGAGTATCACACTTTTGAGATGGATCTTGAGCAAAATAATTTTTAGCCTTTTCATACGCCATTGGCTGCCCACCATCTATAAAATCTGAGAGGTCCATGTCAAAAGTTGGACCACGGTTGCTTAACTCAGACCCATATGATACCTGTATGAATATATAAGCAGAAACTATGTTACAAACAGTAAAATATAGAAACACAATATAAGTATGAAGAAATATTTTTTAAAGACCAAAAAAATATGCCTGGACTTGTATACTTTCTAGTCAAGGTTTTGACCAACTTGTATATTTTTATAATATAAGTCACACCACTAATTTTAGGAGACATAAACTGCAAGAAATTGATCCCAACATGATATATAATCCTTCTATCTACAGACCAAAAAAACTAAAACAAGATCCGGGCGGTTCCATCCTAATTGCCTGCTCTAAAAAGAATAACTCTTGATTGATATCAACAAATAAAAACAAAAACTTAAGTAATGCTTTTTTTCCCTCCTGTACATGAGCTCATGCAAGGATTTATTAGGTAGTGTTGGTAGATGATAAATCTCATTTTTGTATCATTTGGAGAACAGATGTGTAAATAAACAGGAACAAGAAGAGCTCAGGAATATACTATTTGTAGCACTGGTGATGAGGCTCGACGTCGAGCTTGGGCATGCTTCCAAAGTCTTTGTTTACTAGGATGAATCATTTGGACAGCCACATGGCAAGCTTCTCTAATAGGCATCTGCAAATTATGTAGAGTAGATGTTGGTGAATCATGTCATACTATCATCTCACCGAACTTTTTAAGGAGAATATCGAGTATCTCTTTCGCACTACTATCTTTCGAAGGCTATTGCCCTCCAGTCAACTGTTTTTGATTTATCACGTGATTGATTTCTAGAGTGCTTCCAGCGAAAATTCCAAACTAATTGAACAATATAATTCCACAATTAACCGTAAAAAAGTCTGACTCACCTGCAAGACAAGGCTCCCTGAGTAGTCTGCGATTCCACCAACTACATCCAACCTTCCAGGTGCTCTTGCCACAATGATGTCTTCCTGTGTAATACAGTATGTGCTTGGAGTCATTACACAATGGAAGCTATAAAGTATGAAGGCCATAATGAGAATGGATCCCCCCCTCTGCTTTTTGAAATTGCAGGCAGAACAGGAAGATCGGCATATAGTGCACCCTAATAGGTATTCACATGCAGAACCTAGAAGACTAGAAGCACATTATTGTGCACACACTCCGAAATATATATTTAGGCCAGCCTTTTCTATTTTGCCAATTTTGGAGTACAGAATATCAAAATATGAAGAAGAGTTGTTTAACCCGATATTTCAACATAAACGTGAATGTGCTGAGTTTATAAATGCTCAAAAGAATTTAATCCAGATGTAAGAGACCTCCCAATTAAAAAGACCAGCAGCAGCCATGCGCTCTCTCATTTGTCGCTTTTCAGCATTCTTTCCAGAGTCGTATAAAGTACTTAATTCCGCCAAACTCTTTAAGAAACTCATTGTGTCCGAGAGACCCAAAAGATCTCCATGAAGAATCTCAAAGTCTTGAATATATCTAGACCAATAAGAAACATGCAAAGATATGAATAGAAGTATACAAAGTGCACGTAAATTGACAATTGCCAATAGAAACAGTGAGAGTAGAAATTTCTACGAGTTCTCGAAGACACTTGACTCATCTGTTTCAACATTTTGCGATCCAGTGCGGAGACCAAATTCACTTTCAGCATTTGCATACCACTCCGGAATGGAAATATCTCTTCCAGGGACTCTTTGTAATTGAAAACCAAGAACAATAGCATCACGCAATCTCCTAGCCCCGCTCAACTATAACATCAAGCAATCTAAAAATCAATGTGAGATAAAAACATTTATTTCAAAACATAGTTCCATATTAGTAACCCCTGATTTAGTCAATATTGGGTGTGCCTTGAATGTGTGTGTGTGTGCGCCCTCACAAGTATGTGTACTTGATCTATTTGATGGAGATCGCTGATCTCGCATACTTTCACAACTTAGGAGTCGGATTAAGTAGGTTTCGAAAAATCAACCAGCATGCCTGTATCTTGGAGGAATAATTGGGAGGGTGGGCGGTAAATTATAAACCCACAATGAGTTTAATACACTGACTGTTGGTTAACAGCTGCATATTGTTTATGGTGTCAACTCAACAATATGTAGGGACTCGACCATAACCATATGTAAGGAAAATGCTTGCATATAAATCAAGCACTTCTGCGTGTGTGTGTGTCTGTTTAAGTTAAGGTAAATCAAATAGATAAGAGTCATACCTTGTCTGATGCACAGTTCTTCCCAATAGCAGTATCTTGCAGTATACGAGCAGTGACCTAAACTTTACACAAATTGTTAAAAATATATAAAATACTACTAGAAACATTCTTCTGAAACAACATTCTATACAGAAAAGACAGAAACCCAATGGCCCAGGGCATACATCTGAAAACCTACAGATGCATCAAAATATAACATAATCTAAAACACCATCTGAACATGAAATAATTGCAGAACCATTCCAATTCTAGATAATATTAACTTTTTTTTTTTTTTTGGGGGGGGAGGGGATAACATGTAGATACAGTACCTAATGGCTAATGGAGATAAAAAAGAAAAAAACTTTTCTGCCTAATAACAATTATCATTACTAGAATACTAGTTTATGCAACATGTACGGAGCACTTTTTAAATAACTTATATATATTTACTTTAACTGTGTATATTACATGCATTTATTTTACTTAGTTATTTTTTAAAAAACTCTATATATATGAAATTCTAATTTTATGATTTAATTTTATTCCTTTATAATAACAAATAAATATGATGATAGTTTTTTAGTCATGTACAAGTCTGTATGCTTGTATGTATGTTGTGTTTTATTCTAGTTCTGTAGAATTTTGTTGGAATAGGGTATGTTGTGTATTATTTTAGTTTTGTAGAATGTTGTTGGAATAGGGTATGTTGCGTATTATTTCAGTTTTGCAAAAGTTTGTTGGAATACACCTCCAGTTTTGTTATGTTTCTTAATATTATTATTTTTTTTCATTAATATTCTTTTTCATATTTTTTTTTAATTTTGTGGGACCCCAACAACCACAAACCACCTTAAAGTCACTTATGCTAATTATATATAGAATATAATTTACCAACATAATTTCAAAAGTAATTTGCTTCAGCAATGTCATACTTGAATTTGGTTCGGCCAACATATTTTTGAGATCATTTTGGGTGATACTATACAAGTTCAGGACACTCTTCAATTTACCTCTAATGTTTTTTCGTCAGGTTTAGGTAATAGACAGATGCAGAGGTCAATTGGCACAAAGAACTTTTAATATAAGTCTAGATTATGATAGTCAGCACTATGTATGAAGGTTTTCTTGGATATAAACCAATCTTGTTCATGTTGCTAATGTGTGATGCTTGTAGCAGGTGTAGAGTGTATGTGACAGCTTTAGAAGGGACATAATTTCTGAAACAACTCATCCAGATATATGGTTCAACTAACTCTAAAATATAATCTAATGTCCGTAGTCCTCTCCCAATTTCCTACACAGGATTTGAAGGCCCGTTTATATCTTTGCTTGCAGCATACTAATTTTTCGAGTGCACGTACAAGTCTACCCTCGGTCTATTGTTCAGACCATGTTAAGGCAATCCATACTCTACATGTTCTCTGCAAAATGCTCCCACTACTTCTAACATTTACTTTCTTACATATCTTTATCTTTTCTTCTGAGCATGTATGTGGTCACGCTTATGAATAAATAAATAAGTTTACTTACTTTCATAAATTGATGACAATGTTAATAAATAAATAAAAACAGAAAAATGCCTTGGAATTTAATTAACTTCATTCTAGCAAATGCAAACTTAATTATGACCCATCAACTGATATTCAACTTTTAAACAAACCACAGACAGAGATGTAACAGTATACCTCACCACCATTACAGCCTCCCTCGTAGCAAGGTTTCAAAGTAACTGCACGTTCAAGATATGGTCTCCATTGTCCAGTTAGCAGATCCCTCCTAATCATCTCTACCCCACCTTGGTAATACTGAATGCAAAAAAAAAAATTGCTCTAAAATTCATTTGTTATGAACATTGCGAAGGATAAAATGAGATCTGCAACAAAATGTCTACAGAATTAAGCATGTGGTGATAATATATAGTACCTCAAGCATATTTCTCAGAAATGGCTCCTCGTTGAAATAATCTCTACGCACAAAGACAAATGGTAACTTGTACGCAAGAGCCTCACTAACCGTACCATATCCAATCTTTCCTGAATTCAAAAGCCGATGAGTCTTCACTTGCTTTCTTCATGTTTAAGTATAGTATGTAATCGGACCACTCACCAAGCATACAATCAGATGCTGCAATGAAATCAGGCGTATACACATCTTTGGAAAGCTTAATGAAATTTGGTGGAAGCACCTGGTTTTCAGACGAGCCACAGACCTAAACAAAACAATAAAGAAATTCATTTACTTAATGTGATTACCATGAGCATCAAGGGATTGCATAAAATTTGAAGTAGATTGGGAGATACCAAGCAAAGCCATCCAGAAGGCAGGGACTCCTCCTTCAGCTTCCAACCTGCAGGCTGAATGAAGATCAATATTAATAAACAATAGAAAACAAACTTAAAACAGGTATCATTTTTTAAATAGGGCTCAACTCCGGTAAATATTGATTTAGGTGCCAGGACAAGGGTAAGATAAGATTATCATGAATGACTACGTAACTGAAAATACCCAAATAAGATGTAAAGCTATGATGATTAATACATGGTAAAAAGGGGGCAGTAGCTCACTTGTCCGCCAAAGTTGAGGATAACAAGCTTCACATCATCCGCAATTCCAAGCTCCTTCCTCACCTAGAACAGTAGAGAAAATAAGTTGGTAACTCGAAAATCTAGAATCTAGTACAATTCTGTGAAAGTCATATATAAACATATATTCTCTTTCAGACCTCCTTCCGGGATTTGTGCAGCCTTCTTACAACCAAAGGAACATCGATAACATCACGGAAAGCAGGCACTGAACACCAAAAACAAATTTAGAATAGTATTTCAAGATGTAAAGCCATTAATATTATATAGAATGCAAATGATAGCTATAACCAATATTAAAAATGTGCCAGATCGACATACTTGGGCAGTAGCCTGGGAGACGGATGAGAAATTCACAGTGAGAATAATCCTCTGCTATCTGTGTCAATCATCCATATCAAATATGAAGAATAGTATTTAACATAATACAAGTGTATGAAAAGCCAAGGTATAGGGTGATCAACGAAAATATTTCATAATAGTGAAGACATTAGGAGAGTTAAATGCTATTTTAGTCTGTGCGTTATACCTCATTTTACATCAGCACAAAACAACCGACCCTTCAGATCAACTCATTAAGAAAATATTTATTGGCAAGACATCACATAATCAGTTCAAAAAGGTTTTGCTTCAAATGATTTTACCACATATGGTTACATATGAGATTCGAAACAACTGACAAGTATGTGTATGGTATTAAGTGCTAATAAGCCTAATAGATGGAAACATAGTGTTATAGTATCTAAGTAGTGCAAACAGATGGAAATGTAAATATCAAATTTGAATATAACTGAAGCAGAAATTGCTATAGTAACCAGAAAAACTGAAGAAAACTGGAACACAATTCTTAAAATATAAGGGAAAAACATAGTGGATGGACTTTTGATTTCTGAAATGCAATTTATATAGCCAAAAAAACATGTATGGATTGTACTAAGAAAAGACCCAGAATACAATTAATGCGGCATTGCTACTCATCTTGTTCAAGTACAACTGAACAAACATTTTGTTCACTCCAACATAAATAAATACATCAATATCTCTCTCACTAATATATTAATTATCCATGAGACGACAACTCTTTATCTGACCGCCGAAATCAGATTATAAGGATATGCTGTGTAACAAAGACATATCATTTTTACTTTAAAAATTAACTAAGCAGGTGGAAAGTTGACAATAAACTGAAGCAGGCAGAACTTTGTATATTATTAAAAATAGTGTGTTAAAAAAGAGGAGTTATAGAAATCTTAATTCACTAAACCTAATGTAAACCAACGCCATGTTTGGTGATGGTAAGTGAGTTTGAGCAGATGCGGATAACAAGACAGTTAACCCAAATGCATTACGGTGTAAAATGCAAAATTTACAGCGGCAGTAGGCACAGATTTCGCAACCCTCTAGCACTATTTAGGCATTAAGGCACATTATTAATTAAAAAGGGACGAAAAGGACATTAACATCATAACATTGAGGAAGGATCACCTGCCAAACAATGGATCGATGATCATATCCTGCAGCCATCACATACTCTGCATAGATGAAATCCCAACTGCAGGATCAAACAGATAATATACAGAAAGTGAGAATAAGGACAAATTGGTTTTCAAACACTCAATATATTGGGTTGGCCAAATTGACTATGCAAAGGTAGTATGTTCCAAACAAAAGAACCATAATACAATGGGGCCATGGGCTTGGCCCACATCTGCAAATGCAACTTTATTAAACTCAAAAAATTTGACTTGAATTTACTAAAATAAAAATGGCACAGTCAATACGTATCAAAAACACAGTCAAATTTTAAACACATATTTCTAAGCATGACTGATTGAATTGCAATCGACATTGACATGTAAAATAGCCCAAGAAATGGGAAACTCTATATGCTAAACTGATAGGTCGTCGTCAATATTCCAATAGTGCAAAAAGATATATGAAAGTAGGGAATGCACCAATTTCAACAATAACATATCATACCTGAAGTTAGTAACACAAACAGACCGTATACCAGCATCAGCTGCCGCACGGCAAGCAACTGGAACAACATCTGAGACCTGTTTAAAAACAAATAATCTTAAGAAACATCAACTAAGAACCAAATATATATATATATATATAATAAAGAATTCTGTGAAGGAGTATCCAGTTACCACTAAGTCTGCCTTGATTGAGTGCAGCCACTCTACTTCAGTTTTCAAAATAGAGTCACGAGGAGCTACAGCTGTCTCCGAATACTAGAATAAACAACAAACATAGCAAAATTACAAGGAATAGAGCAACTAGGGAGAATAGGCGGTTAGGCATATTATATGTATAAGAGAGAGCTTTTTTTAATTTGAAAATGACATGGAATTTTTAAGCTTTTAGCATGTCAAAATATTTAACAAATATTTTCTGCATGTACAACTTCTTAAGAAAATCCGTTACGCTATACATACCTTCTCCAGGGATGCAAGACGATCTACTGTCAAAGCATCTGCTTGAACAGCTCCACAATCTAGCAGTACCTGTAATAGTATGCACCTGATAAGTTTTCTCTTCTTAACATACATACAATAGATACGAAGTAAGAAAATTATAATCCAACTATATGATTACACTTTAGAAAAATAAAATTAATATTCAAACATACTATACAGCCCTTGACCGACCTTTCGTAGGATGAGTCGAGGAGATTGTATCTCGGTCGTAAATACAAAGTCAGGTGCACCAGTGACCACATGAACATCATGTCCAGCAAGTATGAGATTTCTAACCACCTATACAGAAATGTAGGAAAAAATTGTGAAAAAAATAACCCAAAAAGTAGCAACATATATGTGTTGAACTATAATTTTGTATACCGTCAAAATATTAATAAACGTCTGCTTGTTCACTGAGAAAACTGACCTTCTTGAGTAGTAACTTACACACACATACACATGTTTCTACTACCTACCTACTGTTATTATATTAAGCCATTTCTGAACGAAACATATTTCTATAAATCTTTCATAATGGTTTCGACTCTTCCTACTGCTCAGCTACTCACCCATGTACTTAAGCACAAGTCAATAGATTCAGTACATATGCTTTCAGTATATTTGAATAGCACAAATATAGGTAGATAGAAGGAAGAAGGATGAACTTATAGTTAACTTTAGAGCATTAATGTGTGTACAGATTTAGCTATAGGCATGGCATTTTATTAATTTGAGTATTCAAGTTTGATGGACATGTATGTGATATGCACTTACTTATACATGTTTGAAATATATGTGTTCAATACCCTAATTCTAGAACGGGGAAGTGATAGATGGTTGCAATTAAGTAAAATTGATATATTCGGTGGGTTGAACCTCATCTATATATGTGTCGGACCTTAGTGCTTCCCATCGCTTCTCATTTGATCCAAACCCTACACTTTATTCGTGAGTAATAGACCTTAGGGGTCGTTTGGTTCGGAGGTTTCTGGAATGAGGTATGGGTTTAGAAGGGATAAAACCCATACCTGGTGTTTGTTTCAGCTTTTTTTAAATTTCAACCCCATACCTCAAACCCCCAAGGCATGGGTTTTTGATACCCAAGGGGGAGGTGGGTATGAGGGAAGGGTATGTGTATCAATTTTAATATTATTATTTTATTATTGATAATTAACATTATTAATAATACAAAAATAATAATATATACAATCAAGCATTACTAATAATAAAAAATTATTTATATGATAAAATAAATTTATCTAATTATTAATTCAATAATATTTTATATTAAATAATTTCATTCCAGAACTAAACCAAACACATGATATCAATAATAAAATTTCATCCTCATACCACACTAACCTGATTCCTGATACCAAACTCATACCGCCTCATGAACCAAACGACTCCTTAGAGTTTCCCATTGGTTATCATTTGATCCCAACCTTGAACTTTATTTGTGAGTAATAGTTGTTAATTATGCCTTGAATTATAAACAAATTATTTTGTTTGAAAAAAGTATATACGATTACTGTTGGGATTAATCACTAGAAGGTATCTCAACCGCCTGGTCATTCTTAGAATCTTGGATACTTAAAATATATTTAATATGTGCCACCTTGACATTGTGGCCTACATTACTTAAACAACTCTAATTATGCTCAAACATGATTTTGCATTCATTATAACAATTGATCATATCTAAATCTTATAATCATTGTGATCTGTTAAGCTCTTCTCTTAACACCTTGAGGTCTTAGGAGACCTGTTAACTTAACACCTCAAATATAATATATGATTCTATTACATCCCGGACTTAATAGTATCATATATTATATCTTAGCAAATTCAGTCAACTTAAAAACAAAAAATATAGGAATAATACGATCAAGCAGTTGAAACACGAAATGTACCTCTGTAACGCGAGTGGCATGACCAAAACCGTGACCAGTAACATAATAAGCGAAGATCAAACGACTCGAACTAACAACTTCATCTCCTCCTCCAGTTTTCATCCTCTTCAACTCAAAACAGATCAAATTATAGACACGGATGAAGAAAAGGTATAACTAAGTATTGTAATATGTGTGTATGTATATGCAGAGATGCAAGTTTATCGTTGATGAATTTATAGAGGGTTTAGGTGAGGGAAGGGAAGATGACGTGGAGTTGGGGCTTTAGGCTTATCTGTTGTGAAGCTAGTAACTGTTTAGTAGGAGTGTTTTGTTGCGTCAATTTATTAATTTCTGTTTGCATTTGTCTCAGGCCCATTCTTTTTGAAATTGATGAGTGATTCCCTGTTTGGATAAGGGGCTATTACAATTAATTAATGGGCTCGTTTGGTTTTTATTTGAGGTTTTAGAAACCACGATTGGAAACCGAAGCTAATTTTATACTACTCATACTTACATTTAATGGAAATGGTTGGAAACCGAAGCTAATTAAGTAATTAACACAGTTTTTATATAACTAGCTTATACTGGGTTTTCTTTTTAATAATGATTTTATAATTAAAATTTTAAATTTTTAAAAATTTATATTTATTCACTTTTAATATATTTTCTTCTAAAATAATATTAAGTTAATTATTGATATTAGTTGATAATTAAACCTTAATAATTTTATTAACAAATAAATCTAAAAATATTATTAAGTTAATTTTTGTTCTCGCGGGAATCCAACTTGAATCAAATAAATAAATAATTAATAATATTTAGAAATTTACGTCTTTACCTCTGACGGTCATATCATATTATCTCTCTTATTCCAATTATATACATGATATAATTATAAATTTTAAAATATAATTATAAAAAAGTAGACGAGTTCCACCAAGTAATCGAGAATTCCCGGGAAAATGAGGACTACTAAGTGAATAAGCATTCAAGTGCACGAGAACTCTCGAAAAGATGAATACTATCAAATGAACGAGAATTATTAAGTGGATTAAACTCCCGAACATCTTTGTATTATTGAATAAATTGAAGACTCCCGAACATGTGAGCACTATTAAATATGAGTACTCTCGAATGGATGATGAAAACTCTCGGGTGCATAAACACTCTCGACTGGAGAAGCATTTTTGTAAATGCACAATGCTAAATTATAGGTGATCATTTTTTACATGGATTTTCAAAAAAAAATCAATTTGGACGAAATCCTTGAGAGTGAGAGATGCTTGTAGTATTATTTTTATAAATATGGTAAAATATTTTAACAATAGTATGAAGAGGGGGGCAAGAACACTTAAAGAGGACGAGAACTCTTTTTCATTTCAATCGAAACATTATTCTAGGTCAGATATTTGTAAATAATATAGACTGTTAATAAGTAGACGAGGCATTTAGTTGATAAAAAGACCTTAATCGTTATTTATAAATAACATAGGATATTAATAAATAGACGAAACCTTTAGTTGATAAAAAAGCCTCAATCATTTGGTTAACAATATAATTAACGTAATATTTTATATAATCACATACGTGATCATTCGTAAATCAAAAAGACAAAATGATATTACATAAAAAATAAAAAGGCATCATTGATAATTTTTAATATTAAATCTAATGATTAATACTAAGCCGACTAGAATCGAAGGATTTAGGATGACCGAGAATATACCTTTTATCACTTAAATTATTATAAATATTTTTAATTAAATATTTCATAAAAAAATCAGAACCATATTTTCGGAGCAACACCAGAATAAAAGATAAGTGAAAATATCAATGAAAATTAAGAAAAAGAATTTTTCGAAATATATTTCTATAAATCAAGTGGACTTTTTTTTAGTAAAATAAAAAAAGTCAATTAGTAATACATTATCACACACAAAAAAAGAAGATTGATCAGGCATAAATAATAAAAAGAAACCACTCGACTCAAAAAAGACTCTCACATTTCTCAACGACTCGTGGTAGTCCTATGCCGATTCGATTCAATTTATCCATATCCTCATTCCCCTGCCACTAAATCTAACACCGATCACTTCAATACAAGGTCTGTTTGCTATTCCACACACACACACACTCTCTCTCTCTCTCTTATATATATATTAGATCAGATTTGATTTGACTATTAATAGGTTATGCTGAATCAATTTATTTATTTATATCAGTTTGTTCATTTATTAGGTTGAATTAAATCTGGTTTGAGCTTGTATGAAAATGTTTTTTTAGGTTAAATGTGTTATTATGTTGCTTAATTCAGGCGCCTATGATTCAACTGTACGAATGTAGGTCTGTTGCTGTGTGTACGTATAAGTTGATTTAGTATACGCATATGTTTTTGAACGTGTTACTAGTTCGATGCGTATAAGGAACTTAAATTGGATTGATTGATATGTTTTATTGACCGGTTGTTAACCAAGGCTCGGAAAAAACTATTAATAAGATCTCCTCTATGGGCATAATGACTAGAATAGGATAGTATGTTAAAGTGTTGTAGATAGGGAGAGGATAGTATATACGAGAATAAGTTAATGATAGGATAAGAAGGTTAAGGAAATATGACTTGTAATTATAATGTTGTGTAAATCAGAAGAAATATTACAACTCTTTTGTATTTGTATATACCAAGTCAAAAAATTGTTTAGTGTATATTTGTTAATGAGGTTGTGGGGGTGTGGGTTTATATATTGTTGTATGGTCTCATTGTATGCTACGAGGAAGTAAGACAATGGCTGATACATATAATTCTCTCTACATTTGGTTGTGCTTGGTTTAGTGTGAAATTGTGAATGGTATGAGAGGGGAAGGAACTAGGAAGTGAGTAATCATGCTATGTGGTTCTCAGTTAGGCATAATATTCATTCGTAGGCATCCTTTCATTCATTATAACGTGGCTTATGCTCATTCCATCTTATACTTATATCATATCGTTCATGCATTCTATTATTTACTCCCCTTTAGTCTTATTCCATGTTTACATCTTTCCCTCATACAATTCTCTTTGTTGTATCCCGTAACATGCTTATCTCATTTAATTCCTGCAAGAATATACATATTAGTTTATCAGAATTGAGTCATTTAAGTTCACAGAATGATCTTTAGTTTCGAGTCAGCCCATGGATGCAGACTGAATCCAATCCATAAATCCAACAAAAAAACAAAGTTTGTTGCCTTCACCGGTGCTGAAGCCTAGTTCAATTTAATTTTGTTGATCAATAAAAGGTTCAATGTCATATATTAAAATTAATAAATAGTTGTAAAGTTCTTTTCTAGTGAAGAAATAAGGAAATTATAAATGGCATGTTCACAATGTGTTATTGCACAAAATATATTGTGTTTTTTCTTGTAGGATGTAAGCTTGAAAAACCTACACGCAGGTCATATTTTGTTGGCCTTTTTTCATCCCAAATTTCCCTTCTTATTGTACAATTAACATTGCAATCAATTTTTCATATATTTACATCAAGCCTGAAAATTGCAGCAGTCTCTCTTTGCATCTCCAGTTTTCTTGCTATAGCATCCATTCAAGTTCCTGGACAGATTATGTAGTCGAGTTTCCCCCCTGAATCTTTAACACCCCTATTGTTATATAACAAACTCCCGGAAGAGTGGTATCCTGATTGATGTAATGTAATAATTATCCTTTAGGAATCTGTCATTCTTTTTGGGTTCCAAGCCAGGCACATAATCTAAGTTAAAGTATTAAATTATTGTTTCTAGAACGTTTGGTGAATGTTCTTTACTGTCTCAATACTTTAATTTTCTTGGTTTTTTCGGGTTTTTTGCATTGTTTTTGTCATTTTTAAATGTTTTCAACCCTTGTTAAACTATAAAGTGAGAAATAAATATACTCCATTCCATAATTCTTGTCACTTTGACTTTTACAGGTATATTAACATTCTAAAAGGTTGAAAATTAAACAGCTAGTTTGTGTAAATAGAAAAATAACATTTTCAATATTTATGAGTAGGGGCATGAAATTTGATTGGTCACAAGGGATGCTATTTAAATTCTAAAGTTTGAACATTATAAAGTCACAGACTCACAATTACAAATTTACACATATTCTCTTTTATGACCCAGTGTGCTTATTTGCAGTTGTATTGTCAAGTTCGTACATCATTTATTCAGTACAATTCACTGGCTCGATACTTCCTCTTAGAAGCAAAAGTGTGTGTTGGGTGGGTTTGGAATTCCAGTAGAAAATTCGTCCACTCCGGCACTTCCAATATGAAAATAGATCAACAGAATTCTGATTGGGAAAGTGTGAGTTGTCCTATATGCTTAGAATTTCCTCATAATGGTGTTCTCCTTCAATGCTCATCTTATGAGAAGGGATGCCGTCCTTTTGTATGTGACACTGATCATTTGCACTCTAATTGTCTGGACCGTTTCAAAAGTGCACATGGCATGTTATCCGAGTCATCTTCATCTAGAACATCTAATGCAACATCCCTTTCAAATGAGAGCACTGACATGAAAGATCTTGAAGCCACTGACAAGCCTGTGTGTCCTCTTTGTAGAGGAGAAGTTACAGGATGGGCCATTGTAGAAGTGGCTCGTGTACATTTGGATGAGAAAAAGCGTCGTTGTGAAGAGGAACAATGCGCATTTACAGGTACCTACTATGAACTTCGGCAACATGCTCAGCTAAAGCATCCTCATGCTTGCCCCTCCAAAATTGATCCTGCACGACAACTAGATTGGGAGAACTTCCAGCAGTCATCGGAGATCATCGACGTTTTGAGCACTATACATTCAGAAGTTCCACGGGGGGTGGTACTCGGGGACTACGTGATTGAGTATGGAGATGATGATTCAGGAGATGATTTTGAAGACTTACGTGGAGATGAAGGTAACTGGTGGACATCTTGTATCTTGTATCAGGTATTTGATAACTTTAGAACTTCGAGGAGGAGGAGATCCCGAGCAAATGAGTCCCGAAGAGGAAGCCGAAATATAAATTACGATACTTCAAATTCTGACGAAGGTTCTGTAACATCGACTGAAGATGAGTTTGTCAGTACCGCTGGTCTTTCAAGTACAACTGGCCATCGAAGGTCAGTAAAATGCTATACATTGTGTTTGCTCTGAACTCTTGAAGTAAAATTTCATAATAATAACTTTTATGATTATTGTTATGATATATTCATTATCTATGTTTTAAGGGTTTTGATTGGTTATGGACTTATTTTTTTGGTTCTGGTCGATTACACATATTGGAAGTTTATACTTGTTATGCCAAAAGAAACCAAACCCTCTCAGCGACATGTTCCATCTGAACAAGATATAGACGGGGAATCAAGTTGTAGATGGGCAGAAATTAGGGACAGAACAATTAGGGAAGAAGAAATCAGGGGAGAACAATATTTCTATCATTCATTGTGTGCATTAGATATGTATAAACCACCGAGAGAATTGAACACCAAAATACCGTCGAGCTCACTCTGAACTTGCTATAATATGTATGAAACTGCCACTTTCTTATAGTACATTCCTTTTATACTAGAACCACAAAACTTAGTTGCAGTGCTGAGGTAAACTAACAACAAGGAGTTACTGATTTGCTGCCTAACATATAGTGGAAGAAATACTGAGCTGCTGCCCAAGTAAATTTCATGAAAGGTAGCTGTAGGAAATAACACGTGAACATATATAAATATCTAAATACAAAGAGTGGGCTCTTTTTTGTGGATTTGACTTATTTTCGTACAAAGACCATCTTCTTAGCTGACTTCTAATCAGACAAACTTATTTTCTGGTATTGCTGTTAATCTTTAATGTTGCATTTCTCGAAGACCCATCTTCTTAGCTGATTTTTAATATGTCAGATAAACTTATTTTCTGGTATTGTTGTTAATCTTTAATGTTGCAGTTCTCGAAGACGTCGCTCTCGCTTCTTTGACAATTAGGTATGCACTGTTTCTCTTGCATTTGTTTTTCTTAGCCTATTTATTTTGGGAGGTGGAATTCAATATATATGGTGTTCTAGCCTTGGATACAAGATCCTTGATATCAAATTCAGGATCTTCTGTGGCTAAGTTTTTTGCTTAGGTTTTCAGTTACTTGACCAAAATCATTCTTGTGTAATGTAGTTCATGCTGAAGCATAGTGGATCAGCTCCATAGATCAACCAAAAGGGTATGACTATGTTGGTCAACTCAAGTTGAAAGCTGTGAAGAAGCTTGTGTTACTGTTCATAAATTTGAAGAAGCAAAAATATAATGTTTTCAGCTGTGCCCACTAGACGTGATTTTGAAGTTCATGTAATTATGTTGAGGCTGCTCATCTGTATTTTAATTTTCTTACATTTAGGTGGCTGGTTTGTTTATTTTCAGGAGACAGTTCAATAAATTGTTTATAAATGTTTAATGATTTGAAATCCTTCAAATATAATTTATTAACAAATCATTCAGTGGAAATGCATTTTCCTCTGATAAACTATTGATATCATGGCAGTTTTGTTTCACTTTAATTTCTGGTGTTAGTTTCGTTTTGATGGCTAAATTTTACCGAATTTCAATATTATTATGCTAAAAAAGTTGTAAGTTAATATTTTAAAAAATAATTTTGATGGCACATTAATATTTATTATAACTAGAAAAGTTATCGAGTCTAAATATTTATTTAAACCTAACTGACCCGGTTTGTATGACATTGGACACGACCAATACGCAAGCGCAATTGTCACCTCAATTAAAATCTCTTCTTCTTTCCTCGCCGTCACCGCTTATATATTACCCCCATTTCATATCTATAACCACCGAAAATTAAACTACAGTATAATAATATAATAGAAATGGTTGGATTGGGGTGCAACGCGTGCAACAAAGAATTCATAGATGATTCTGAGCAAAAGCTTCATTACAAATCCGAATGGCATCGCTACAATCTCAAACGCAAGGTTTGTATCTATTTTTCTAGGGTTTTCTGATTTAAGATACGTGTATCTGATTTATTTAGCTTAATTGTGATTTCAAATAGTTTAGGTGTTGGAAATAGTTTGTTATATCTATGCGTGTCTGTGTTTTTTAGATGATTGTTGTTGTTTATTTTGGTTATGCCTGATCGATTTTTAATTATCGTAGAGAGGCTTTTAACGGTTACGGTTTTGTTGAAGAATGATCTAGCTAAGAGTTTGAACTCTAGTATTTGATCATTGAGATATTCCGACTTGTTATGTTGTCTACTAGTTTAGGTGGAATATAGGTAGATGAACTCTACTTTTTGGATGATATTCGAAATAAGAAAGTGGAAACAAGGTTGAATATATTTTTAGGTGTGACTAGAAAAGAATTGAGGTGTTAAAGTGTGTTTGTAGATGACCGTTTATTCCCGCTCACCACTGATAATTAGCTTGGTAATAGGAGGTTGAATGTTCAAGTGTCGGCGACGGCATGTTGGTGTGAATTATTTATTAAATTTCAGTAATTGAGCATAACCCAAAAAAAGTAATATATAATAAGCTTATGATGGTTTTGGCAGGAATAATATGGTAAGAAAATAATCTTCAGTAGAGAAATAATTCTGATTGCTTGTGTGTTTACAGCTGATCTTTACATACCAAGTGATGTAATTTAAAGAGTTTTGAGTCGATACGATTGTAGGTACAAATTCTTATAATGGTAATTGGGTGATTTTATCTATCTTATCAGGTGGCTGGGGTTCCAGGAGTAACAGAATCACTCTTCTTAGCTAGACAGGCTGCACTTGCTGAAGAGAAAAATAAGTCAAATGAAGGCCCAATGCTCTATAGTTGTGGTCTCTGTGGAAAAGGATACAGAAGCTCCAAGGCTCATGTGCAACATATCAAATCAAAAAGTCATATTCTGCGTGCTTCACAGGGAACACCTGATCAAGCCGAGGGAGCTGCTATAATCAAGCCTCTCCCACCTCGTAATCTCAAAAAGACTCCCCAACCAAGGCAGGAAGAGAACTACGAAAGTGAAGAAAGTGATGAATGGGTGGAGGTTGACGGTGAAGAAGAATCTATGGCTGGCGTGGATGTCAATGATGAAGACTCTGATGGCGATGAAGATGATAATATGCTGATTGATTTGGATCCATCTTGTTGCTTTATGTGCGATCTAAAGCATAAAACTATAGAAAGCTGTATGGTTCACATGCACAAGCAGCATGGCTTTTTCATCCCTGATGTCGAGTATTTGAGTGATCCCACTGGTCTTCTCACTTATCTAGGCTTAAAGGTAATGAGCACTTGGAGTTTAGCTTG
This sequence comes from Oenanthe sinensis, assembly GCA_028671895.1. Taxonomy (NCBI): domain Eukaryota; kingdom Viridiplantae; phylum Streptophyta; class Magnoliopsida; order Apiales; family Apiaceae; genus Oenanthe; species Oenanthe sinensis. The sequence continues at coordinate 1,008,659 of CM053814.1, read as the reverse complement.
TCATACCTGCATGTTTTTGTGTCCGATATAACGTGCTATTTTTCTTTTCTAGAACTTGGTTATACCTAACATGCCTGTTGCATATTTAGGTCAAGAGGGACTTCATGTGTTTGTATTGCAATGAGAGGTGTCATGCTTTTAACAGTTTGGAAGCAGTCAGGAAACACATGGTGGCAAAATCACACTGCAAAGTGCACTATGGTGATGGTGGTGATGATGAGGAAGCAGAGCTAGAAGAGTTCTATGATTACAGCAGCAGGTTACATTTTATCATTATTATTTTTAATAAATTTTGTTTTTTTTCAAATTGTAAAGCTTTTGCTCAACTTATGCTACATTGCTACATGTGTGGTTCTGTAATTAAGGAGATGCTCCGTAATTCTTGAGTACAAATTGTGCTGGTTTCATGCGATTTTTTTTTGTTGGTTTCAGTTACGTGGGTGTGGATGGGAAGAAGCTGGTTGCATCAGATGACCCGACCAATGACATTGAGCTTGGACATGGTGGATCTGAGCTCATTATAACCCGAAAAACAGATGATAAAATATCCACAAAAGCACTTGGATCAAGGGAGTATTTACGTTACTACCGCCAGAAACCTCGGCCATCAAGTGAGAATGACATAATGATCTCTGTTGCATTGGCTTCAAGGTTTGCCTTCAATCTCCTTTAAATGTATTTTTATTGGAAAGTCATTTGAAAACTTCCTATGCCCTCTCCCAGCATTTATATTTGTATAGAAATATATATAGAGAGAGTCAGGTCTTTCACAAAAAATGAAACAAAAAATTGTTTTTCAGGTACAAGAGCATGGGGCTGACAACTGTACAATCGCGAGAGCATAGAGTCAGGATGAAGTTGATGAGGGAGATGCAGCGATCAGGGGTGGAGGCTATGCGGTCCAAGATAGGCATGAAGAGTAATGTCATTCGCAATCTTCCCAAGAATTGCACATATTAAAATCTTCATCGGAACCACCTACCATATTTTGTTTTTTGGCTTATGCTTCAGTATTCAATGCTATATTACATATTGTTTTGATGAATTGGCAATGGGATAGGAAGCATGAGCTTCTCTTGAACCTGTGGAGATGTATGAAATTCCTTTGGATTTTATTCGTATCAGAGTTTGTTTATGAAATTCCTTTGGATTTGAGTTGCAGGATTTTACCCATATCATATAAAATGGAATTATCTTTAGCTTTCCTTAGTACTCGCCCAATTAAATAAAATGTCCCTAGTCCTATCATAGACCCCTTGACATGGAATCTCGAGTTTGTTCCCCCAAAAACAATATGTGGATTATCAACATAAATAGTTTCTTGATGTTTCACAACTAAATTTTGTGAAACCTGAGATCTGTGAATTGTCATATTTCAAGGTCTTCCCGATTCTTTTTTCTGCTGACACAATGCATATTTTTATATGAATGCTGGTTTCTTCTAGAATCTAAATAACAATATAGATATTATGTGAATTTGGCAGAGAAGAGGAACACTCTTTCTGCTCATTCTTGGAACATCCAAGATGAGGTACTGAATGTTTTCCAAAGCAGCAGTACCCTCCCATCCAAAAGAAATTATCTTTTTGTTGTTTCAGAGCATAAAACTTTTTCTGTTGTACCTGGTGTGGTACAACATGATCCTTTGGAAGATTTTTTCTGTTGTACCTGGTGTGGTACAACATGATCCTTTGGAAGATTTTTAGGACGATGTTATAGAAGAATCCTTCGTCGAATCCTAAAATTGGAACAAGTGGAACACAAGAATTCCATTTGGATATTCGTTTTGCATTATTCTCGGTAAATCTTTTCGGGCATCTGTAATCAATCAATTGAGAATACTAGTGGAGAATTAGTGCTTATGTTTGGGCCTAGTGATGTTGGTGCATGGTGCCACTGGATTTCTACACTGGACTTGCAATCTTATGCCATGATGCAAAAGACTGTGACCTAGTGTTTTTCCCGTGAAAAAAATAACAAAAATCAGTAATCTAAATAAATAAATTGCCTCCTATTTTTTTATGTATTATAATATTTTATATCATACGGTGCATAGAAAATCAAAATTTTAAATATCAAGTCTTTGGAGATTTTATGAACTTAAAACTTTTAAACAAAGTAATATATAACTATATTTATTAACAGACCGTCACTCTACATAATTATACACGTGTCAATCAAACATACAATACGTCTTCTCACAATAAAACATATCATTTTACGCCATAAATGATACATTCTCATGGTAAACGGTGAAATAGTACATTTTTATATACTAAATTATTCTGAATTCAACACTACATTATTCTCAATTTTAACAATATCATGAGTTAAATAATCGTACACTTTTAACCGGCGGGAAATGATACACTGTCTTGCACACACATAAAAGTGTTTTTATTGATTCTAAAACATACTAGTCAGTAAAAGATAAACACCAAAATAATCAAGAATACATAATTTTTTAGTTTTAGTTTGTAATCCGTGTAAGCGCAAAAAGAATATATGAGAAAATTTATATACATCAACTACAAGCTGCAGGATATGATTTTTTATGTAGAACATTCACTTTCACTTTTTATATTTATCATATTGCTTTAGTGTACAGTGTACTCTTTTTATCTTGTTTTAGTGTATTTAAGTAATTTATTATAAGTCAAGTATTTGTAAGTTTACTATCAGTTGTCTGATATACAACTCCTCAAGCGAATTAACATATCTCTGATATGAATAATTAAACGTCCTAGTTGTTAGTCAAATTTATCTTTTGTGACCTGAGGTTGAGTTTGATTTTCACTTAATCAAGAATTAACGATAAGATTTACTTTACGATTGTTTTTAGGTCGGGTTCGATTCACGTACCCTCAATCAAAAATTATTTAACAATGAATAATAATTTAACTTTACCCGAAAAATTCCACCCAAAATTGCGCAGCCAAAGCTAGTGCATTTGCACCTTATGCATAATTGGATATACAACAGATCGAGTAATGTACTACTTTGATTAACCATTTATTTTAAAGCTAACTAAGGAAAGGTTTATTCTCGGTTGTTTTTAGTTCGTCTTCGATTCTTTCACGATAAAAAAATATTTAAGAATTAATAGTAGTTTAGCTTTACCGGGAAAACCCCACTCAAAATTACACAGCCAAAGCTGGTGCATTTGCACCTTACACATAATTGAATATACAATTTGATCGAGTAGTGTACTACACGTACGTACTAAACAAAATTAACAAAAGACATGACGAATGGTTTTACAATAAATTATTGGAATACAATTTTAACCACTTCTACACACATAAGCATTCACCTCCCTTGCCTTTTTCCTTGACAAACACAACATCAAGATTGTAAAGGACAGGCACCAAACTCACAGAACACAAAAACACAAGAACAGGGCCAAATATCCAAAGCAAAACCGGCAATGCTGAATAAAACAACCTATTTCCCACCATATTTAACATAAACCCTTTCTCCAAAAGATCCGAAATGTATGCTGGAGTGACAATGGATGCCATCGTATCGTCTTGAGGCGTATTGATCAAAAAATTCACTTGGTTTATGAACCTAATGGAGAGGGAATAACACATGAAGGAGAAGAGGAAGAATACTAAAAGTGACACATATTTTAGTGCCACCATGAATTCGCCGTGGGCGCCATAAACGGTGTCGTTAAGCGGCTTCTTAACGCTGTAAGTACTACTTATGACGGCGGCGAGGCCGGAGCAGAGGAGGATTGAGGTTGTGGCCATTAAAGTTGATCCCATGATTGTGTTACGGAACGTTTGGACAGCCAATATATTTTTCTTGTCATTGTCCTTCAAGAAGTACGTGTCGAATACAAATTAGTTCATATATAAACAACATGGTACAATTGAACTTGAGAGTATAGAGACTAGTGGAAAAGGACCCTAAACAACCATAACGGGGTGAAAAATAAGAGAGACATGCACGTTAAGGTTACGTCTTAATCAAGTTTTGGTTCATTTTAATCACACTTTGACAATCATCATTTTAAAAATATCGGTGTTAATTCGAAATTTCTGCATTAATATTAATTTTTTTTTGCTAATCATAATTTCATAACTTTGATATGAATTTAATTAACTCTATTGTTGGCAACTCAATAATATATATTGAATCTAGTTCAATTTAGTATATCAGATCACGATTACACTTCGTTTTTTACATACCATTTTGAAATACTATCAATTATTGATGACCTTTCTAAATATTGCATGCAGAAATGTTATAGAACAAATGGATCACCTTTGCACTTGCGAAGACGTCTTTTTTTGGCGTGTGAGAAGCCTCGCACGTAAATTCTAGAGGCAATATTTTGAATTTCAGATACACTTCTTAATTTAGCAAGATGATTATGCATTTGAAACTTGTACTGTTTATATTTCAATTCATTCATCTAAAGAAAAATTAAAAAAACAGGCCAACTATCTATGTACTATACAAAAGACTGAGAGAGATTAGGGGCTGCGAGAGAGGGAGGGAGGGAGGGAGGGAGGGAGGGGGCGGGGGAGGGGGAGGGGGAGAGGGAGGGAGGGAGAGAGAGAGAGAGAGAGAGAGAGAGAGAGAGAGAGGTAATGAAGTTACCTTCATCATGGCAGCAACCCACAAGCGACGGCCTCTGGCGTTAGTTCCAATAACGGTGGAGAGCGGTTGGGTTCGAACTTTGTGCCATAACCATAAATGATAACTCGCTGATACAATAAGCGCTAGAGGTACAAGTACAACATCCAGATAACACTTTCTCCATTCCATTTTCACCTACCTACCTAGCTAGCTCTACGTGTCTTGTACTTTAACAACTCACTTAATTATTTACTTGACCAGTGCTAGCACTTTCTGTATGAGTATTCTTGGGTCTGGTATTTATAGAGGAGAAGACGAGAATAAACATGGACAGGGACAGTGGCCTAATGTAACAATACAACCTGACTTTTCGAGAAAACAATTAAATTAAAAGTTTTATAAAATAATTATAAAAAAGTAGCTCCCACTACTACGTTATGCTACTGAATTTGTGCATGAGTTTTGTTTTTTCCTCCTAAGTTCGTATTGCTTGGTGAATGTTTTTGCACGTTTTGCTTCACCGATAATATATATATTTGCCGGGATGGCTTTGGCTTACCCTTAATTAATCACAAAGTATATATACTTTATGAAAATATTAGGTCAAAAGATATAACTGTTGGAAATCTACTGTACTAAAACTACAAAGCAACATTTAAATAATAGGTCCGGTTTCTGACAGTCCCTATTTATCGTTCCGTAGTTTTATATTACGAATAAAATTAGCAATTAGATATTTTTTTTATATGAATTCAAGAGTCACGTCGCTTGTCCACGTTTTGAAGGCTGATTCTGGAATTCTCTCTGCAATATTAAGAAGTGCGGAATAATGACCGATGAAAACCGTTTATCAGTGATTAGGTGCCTTAAATAATTTACTCGTCATACCACATGCAGTGTTCAAGAGTGAATGTGTGTGTATATATATATTCCTTCAGCTCAATTCAACGCCTCAATTCATGCCAAAACAAGCATAACCATGTAGGTTAATGAACATCGTTTGTTAGACTACTTTAAAGATGGAGCGCTATTCGAGAATATTTAGACTAGTACTGTAGTTAATTTCTTAGCATTGTCGTAGATGGCTTCTAGGAGTTTATTCAGACTTAATGTAAATTCAAATTTGAATGACTTGGATTTTATTTTATTTAATTGGATTTTAAGTCATTGAATCATGAATATTTGTATTATTTGATGAGATTTTCGGTTGATTTCATAACATGAATTTGGATTTTTGTTTAGAGTCCTAGAGATTCATTAATTTTTTTATGAAAAAAATGTAAATGGTAATAAAGAGGGAGGAAGAAAGCTGGAGGGAACAGAGTGAAAATCTGACTAGGTGTTGGGTACTGCGTACTGGCCGGTGAAGTATATGCGATAAGAAGAGGTGGCCAACCAGCCCAACGCACATATTATATTATGCATTTCACAAACGAACATTATACCATTCAATTTCATGAGTTTGGTTTATTTAATTTTTACTCTAATATTTAAGTTATATGTTCTTGGTACAACTTCTAGTAGGACGAATCCATTCCAATTAAAAGGGATATGTAATATTGCACATATTTATACCATAATGCGACAAATCAATAAAGTTGAGATAAATGTGTTTAACAGGATGCGAAATATCTTTTTGAAATTATTTTGTATTCTTCAGTCCTATAATAGAAAGTGAATAATTTTTTTTTAAGAGTGACATTCAATGAATTACATGCATTCTTCATCTCTAAATGTAATAATAAATAAACAAAGCATACAAAGGAATGCGAAAAAAATGGCGAAGAATTCAGTTTGCAAAAACATCATTATCTTGCTAAATTTCTGGAGTGAAAACTAATATACTATATATAGAGAGAAAAATATACACACAAGTGAAATATATATTAGCACTTTGTTTTCGAGTATTCGGAAGAGAAAAGCATTTAGTATTATATTTTGTATTCCTATTTATAGAAGCTTATAACACGTGCGAAGTACTAGATAACTAATATTTAAATAAATTGATTATTTATTTATATTTTTTTAATATTTAATATAAAATTTTATAATTATGTTATCTTATTTTACATAAATTTATTATATTTAACATAAATATGTTATAATTTAGACTCGTGTTATAATAAATATATAATTGGGCCTAACAGTAACTTTTAAGTAATATATATATATATATAGTTAGGCCTCATATTATAATAACTAAAATTATATTGATCTGTATATTTTTTAGGCCCGTGACCCAGTACATTTAATATAAAAATTTTATAATATTAAGAATTTATGTTAATATTATATATTCTCTTATTTTACATAAATTTATTCTGTTTAATATAAATATGTTATAATTTGGACCCGTATTATAATAAATATATAATTTGGCCTAACAGTAAATTTTAGGTAATATAAATATGTATATAGTTAGGACCCGTATTATAATAACTAAAATTATATCTGTATATTTTTTTAGGCCCGTGGTCCAGTATCGATGACCGACCCAAAACTTTTAATCGTTCGGCTATAATAATATAGTATAGATTCTTGAGTTTTTTAAAGAAGGAAAATAAGTGTAAATTAATGAAAATTTTATAGGTTTTAATGAGTTTAAAATTACATTTAGATAACTATCTAAACTTAACATTTATTAAGGTTATTTTTGTAAATATAGGGGGGTAAATTCTATTATTACAAAAATGCCATCAATTTTTTATATTCAAAATGCTATAATTTTGGGTAAGTTATGTAAAGTTAACTTTAAGAACCTTTTGCCCAGTGTTATATACTTTATTTTCAAAAAATTTACTCCAAAAATAGAATAAAGAAGAAAACAAGTGATGAGTGTAAATTAAAAAAGAATTAATATTTACGATATACTCTTATTATCTAATTTTTATTTTTTTAAACTAAGGATTAAGTTTTTTTGAGGGGGGTGGATTATATGTTTTTCTTTCAATTCGGAAATAAACTAATAAAATTAATTTCACTTTCTAATTTTTGATCCCGAGAACAATTTACTGAAATTTGTTACACTTATCTTCATTTACTTTCTACGCATAAAAAACTCGGAAGTAAAGCCTAAAATCATCTAAAATCATCAGCATACATGACTGTGGAATTAGGTTGGAGAAGCGTTACATCCTGAAAATATATAATGCGCGTATCGTATGGAGTTGCTAGGTAAACCCCCATTCTCCTCGCATGCTCCATTCATATATACACGTCTTGTTTGAAACTGACTAACATCATCATCAGTTACATGTGACCATTGAGAAAAAACAGGCTCCATCTCAGAGCGTTACAAGAAACGAGGTAGCTAGGGACAGCACGTAAAGGCAGATCGAGCAATTTATATTTGTATTTTATGGTATTTGTGGTGGAAGCTGACATATTTCCCAATTTATTTTTTGTATTCTATATTTTATAAATACATAAAATGTACTACCAAATCACCGTTCACCTTATTTAGAACCAAAACTAATTAAACATATTTAATGTACTATTTAAATATATATCCCACTTGCAAGTACTCCCTCCGTCTCGTAATGTTTTTCCTGTTTTGACTTTTTGTACTGTTCATTGTAATCGATTGACTACTAATTTACACATAATTTATAAGATAAAATATAGTCATGAGTGATTTTGTTTGATTCGTATTTGTGAGTACTTTAATACAGTAAATTTTTTATATTTAATACTAATACGAAATTAAAGATATTAACGATCAAAAGGTGTGTGTTGGTAAACGCGCACATGATTAATATAAAAAGTAATAAGAGACGGAGGGAGTATCATACTACCAAAATAAATGATTTTGATAAATGCGAGATAGATACGTAAGTTGTCAGTTATCGGTCACTACTCATGATTACCATTAATTGCCTTTATAAAGAATAAAAATCTAAGGCATGTCGGGGTTAAAAAAAAGAGTAATATAGAGTTCTCGAATTGGATTTCAAAATGATTCTCTAATTATAAATGACATCTTTTTATTGGTGCAGATTGACACCTCATGATTTGAGAAATGTTTTGAAAACAAATTTGGGATAATGGGACCTCTAACATTATTCTAAAAAAGATTACTGCATTACTTACAATTAGTTATAACAAAAGTTTGAGTATTTTTAGCTGAGTTTTGAGTGTTTAATGTTTTACTTTATTTGGGCTTTTTACCTAATTGATTTATGCTTAATATTCTTGGCTGAAGTCAAAAAAAAGGAAAAAAAAGTTGAAAGCTAACATGAATCCATTTTGGGCTAGATTTGTTTGCTGATATTGTTTTAAACTGTAGAAAAGATTGGGCCAATTGTGTTGGGTATAGAAATCTTAGTTGAGGAAGCTTTGTTGAGTAGATTAAACTTTTGCTCTTATCACAATTGGGTCCGAAACTGTTATAACTGCATGTTTCTTTCTGAAGCCCACTTGAGGTCCATTATTCGCAGGAAATAACCAAAATAGATGGTTTGGTGACAGAGATCGACAATTGAAGCCTAGTCGGGATGAAAAAATAGGTGCGAGTGTGCTTAATTAGCTAAACAAATCTAGCTTCAGAAAATCAACTACTAGGCTAACACTAGCGAATCTTCCCCTATGAAAAAATAACTTGTGCTCATACATATACAACTCAACTCAAATGAGAGATGGTAGTCAGCTGTGTGACATGAACTGCCAAATTATTGCTCATTTCTACTATATAATAAAATAAATACAGTAACTGACCATGACCGAACAACAGATACATACCAACATTGCATTGTCTTGCAATAAATTATCATCGAAAAACAAGTGACTGCAATAAATTATCATCTAAAAACAAGTAGTTATACAGACATCTATAACCTTAAAAGTAAAATCTATTCAAACAAATAGACAAACTAATGTGAGAGACTTGTGCAACTGAGTACAACGCGACTCTATATTTAATTACTACAGGTTTTGTAACTTTCGAAATCATTTAATAACTTCACATAGAAAATCTGCTCACTTCCCTATTCTTTGACCAACCTCCCCATGTGGCACAGAACCCATAGCAACATTACAAACAAACACAGTACAGTAACATGGAATTTAACTCAAACCAGAAAAGCAAGCCAAAAACAATCAACAACTGTACTCTTAGCATCGCATTCTCTAGAAATACTCCAGTCAATTTCCGAACCTCAAGGCTACAGAAGATGAGTGCCACTATGCAGGTTAAGTTTTCGAGCAAGAAAAACAATAAATGCTGAGCCACAGATGCAGATTAATACAGTATCAGTACTTTTGATTCATACAGTATCATAAATGTCAAGCCATGATAATAAATCAATGGAGTATAATATAAATCAAACAAGCCAAAAAAGAAAAATACTATGAGCTCCTTGGAATATTAAAATCTGATTGCAACTTCTTCCTTAATATAATTAAGAAGCCCACCTAGCTAATTGGAAAATAATGTAAGAGCAGTTGAATGTATATAATAAGCTAAATCTAATAATCTCCCAATCATATACCTGGAAACCACTCAGGACATCATGCATTATAATATAACTTCTTTTACTTGCCATGTTATAATCCTTCAACCTATAACCCTCTTCCTATAAATTTGAAGACAGATAACATTAGATTACATCACTAATCATTCCAAAAACAAGTATAAACTTGTAGAAAAGCCAAAAATCAATAATTCCAAAATGTCAAACAAGATCATCGAAATTGTTAAGCTCCAGCGAATTCTTAAGAAATGGAGAAAGGCTGCAAGCTCAAAGAAAACTAGTATGCATGCGAATGCAAGCACCGGAGGAGTAAAGAGCATCAGGTTTCTCAAGAAAACTCTGTCCTTCTCCGATCGAAATACACTTCAAGGGATCTCTCGGGACACTGTTGTGCCAAAAGGATACCTAGCTGTTTGTGTTGGAGAAGAAATGAAGAGATTTGTCATACCAATGGCATATTTGCGGTGTCAAGCATTTGACATTCTACTGAAAGAAGCAGAAGAAGAATTCGGGTTCCAGCAAGAAGGTATACTAAGGATTCCATGCCAAGTTTCTCTGTTTGAGAAAGTTATCAAGTTGTTGGAGGACAATAAAGATGCAAAGATCATTCATGATTATGTGTTTACTGCAAGCAACAACACAATGGCATGCAGCTTATCAGAAAGCCCCTTAACTCATTCTCACCATCCACAAAGTCCAGTATGCAGATAATGCTAGAGTTGAGACTTCTCAGCCTGCTTTAGTTTTTTTTATATGTCGAAACAATTAGAGAGGGAGTATCAAGTTCACTATTACTACTTTTTTGTTTGATCACGAATACATGTATCTTATACGAATAATGAAAAAGCATCACTGTTGAATCATACTAGTAATCTTGTTTCACAGTTTCAAAGAATTCATCTTGAATCATTGATCAATTTAAACTCATAATTACTGAATTCAAGCATGATAATAATCACCAACACTTGGATAAGGTTGACTTAGATCACCTATCAAGGTCAGATGAAATTCTCCAAAACATTTGGTTTTTCAATATCAGGAGCAGAGAGGAGATTCAGAAAAAAATCATGTCAGCGTATGTACAAAGCATCAAGCAACAAAAGCTACAATGGGACAGCTAGCATAATTAAAAGTCTCCATCCCTCGTTGTTCTAAACTTAAAGGAAACCACAAAGAAATGCTTACAAGAGCAAAAGGTTGATTCTATTTGATCAAGCAATAAATAAATAATAGTTGCTTTTATTTTTGTGCGGCAGTTTAAGAGTTCTAAGAAGCAGCATTACAAGACACGTGTGATGTGCCTAATCAAAATTTCTTTTGGAATTAAGGTAGAGCCAAAAGCATATCACATTCAGAACTTGATTGTTGATATACTTCCGAATGTGATATACTTTGGTTTGGGTCTACCTTATTTAAGAAAACAAATTAAACTACACCACTTTCAGAAACAGGGTCTGGGTTTCTTTTGTATACACATGGATGCCAATTTTAGGGTCGAAAACTTCAGACCCCATGTATATTAATAATATTAAGAATCAAAATTACTACATGTACCAACCAAAGGATTTAAACATGGCTAGCAAAATTGTAATGACTAAATAAAGCACAAGCTGTCACAAATAGATCTTTTGATTAATTGCTTTATCAGATAGGTTTAAGAGTGTTATAATGTGTAGTATCATCACAAACTTGGCCATGCATTGAGTAAAATGACAACTAATATGAGACTCGCAACTACTAATGAGAGAGTATAGCTGGTAACCATAGAAGTTTGGATACTAGTAATATAAATAAGCATTCACCAAGGAGTTCTCTTATCAATTGTATTTAAACTAATGCTTAAAACAGACGTGATAGCTACATGGTTGTTTAGCCAATCAAGATAAATGAGTGAGGCACGTAAATGTACGATCCGTAAGTGTTGCCCTGCATACAATGAATATAACTAATGCATGTGTGTTTATTATGTTAAACAAATTTGCATTTCAAACAAGATAAAGCATCTGTTATTTTCTCAGTTGACATGCACCCACTGAGTTGACTGACGTTTGGCATTTAAAATTAACAGTGGGATAATAATTGTATATTTTTACTTAACAGTTTATTGTTAAAAGTCAAATTGTCATCATACTATATAAGATTGTATGTGTTATCGTAGTGCACACACTTGTTTGCATATGTAAATGTAAATGTAAATGTATATGACTTGTGAGTGTCTATGCGTTGACATACACAAATTTACTACGAGTATAATGTACTCCAGGTGGATAGCCTAAAACCAAAGATAATAAACTAACGTACACAAGTATGGGATTTGATATTTTAAATGCAGAAACACACACTTCATGATATAGTGATAAATCTAATCTTAAACAACTCGATCATGCTAAAACCTAGAGATTCCTCAGTAAATGCTTCATCAGGTCCATACACAGTCACACAGAGTTCTTAGAAAGTTAGAATAGATTACAGAATATCGATCTACTATAATTTCTTTTTAAATGGTAAAACTGTGTGCAGTTATACAACATACATATTATATAATGTTGCCCATAAATTTATATAGAATTAGTTTATGTTAATTATGAAAAATTCACGGAGTACTAGTGTATAACTGTTATATCTTTAGAGTTTTAGTTTATAAAACATTGTATTATTAATTTAATTTAATTTAATTTATTCGACAATATTGTTATCTATTTGTATAAAAGACCTTATACAGATATCTTTATGAAATTGTATTACTGATGTACTATCACAAATATCTTTATGATTGAATACCTAAACTCTGCAACAATTGAATTCCCGTACAAGGAACCTAGATTCTTGTTCTGAGTCCAAAAATTTATAGAGGTCAATTGTTTCAAATGCTAAAGGCATCCTAATTCAGTCATAAATCTGACTGTCACAAATGCAGAATATTACTATTTAACTCTGCTATAATTTAATATATAGATATATTCACCAGAAGCAAATTCTCCTGCAACTTGAATGTACACCAGTAAAGTTTAAAAATAGAAAGTTAAGTTCAAGGGGTGTGCGAAGTTGCAGGGCCATGAGGAGGAACCTACTCCTCAAGATCACTTGCGATAAGTTTTGACAAAATTATAATTAGCAACATGGTTCATTCTGCTTGGATCAGACAAGCATGTGGTCCAACAAGAAATTTCATATAAAGTTCCTTCGCTCAAACTAGATGATACATTACTGTCAAATGCTGCATATGGATTATTTGATGTCTCTGGGTCTTATGTGACGAGTTGATGGAACGGCGAAGGTTGCAAATGGATGGAAATGACAGACACATATTCAGACTAATTGCTAATCTTTTTCATATTGATACGTTAACTCCATTAGAGCAACTCCAAGAGCCTACCAATGTGCTCCTTTAAAATATCATTAATAATATGGCTCCTAGTGATTTAGTACGGGAAGAAGTTGAAATTGGGGTATAAGCTGTTTTTTTGTAACGTGAATTTCGACTAGTGGCCTTGCTAATTACGAAGACACTATTGTGCACAAGGAAGAACTAAACATTTTTCTCAGTAAGACATCCTATCAAGATCTCTATATTAATAATGAAATATACAATTTTTGCCCCTTGGACCCTACTAACATCCAATATTTGTATCGGATCAATGTACCATAGTGTAAAGCATAATCATGTATAGATCTTTCGATTATCACAATGGAAAGTTGTCATAACGTAGTTGAGTAATGTTGTTCGCTGTGTAGCAAGAGCAAGTCTTGGTAGAGTTAATAAGAAAGATGGATTGCATTCTCTAATAGGGAAGCTCTACTAAGACTATATGACCTTGTTCTGTCATAACATAGTGTAAATGTATGCATTTTTCCATCAGAAAACATAAAGGAAACTGTCAGAATATAGTTGTGTAATTGCTGCGTCACAAGAGCAAGTCTTTGTAGAATTTACTGTATAGATTGATTGCAGTCTCTAATTAATACATCTATTTCCAAGTTGATAAGAGGAGAAATAAAAAATTAACCCCTTAATATATATCATATTGCAAAATTGCCGCCGCCCCAAATTGCTCATATAATGCCAAACAACATATAACTCTTCGGAATTATTATCAGACAAAAAAAAAATTAAAGTACAACATCCTTCAGCCTCTGATTACTCTTTAGTCTTTACTCATACCAAAGAACTCAGCACATATAGGCAGGTTATTTCACTAGAAACACATATGGCATAACACTTAGGAAGCCGTTGGAGAGAATGCTGAATGATTTAGCTTGATTGTTTTATGATTCAATTTTCCTCAGGCTGCTGCCCTGCTTCATTCTTATCTTATCTTTGATTGAAACCAGACTTTCCATGTATGCAAACACTCCTTCACACCATCTCTCGTTCTGAAACGCAAGATCCTTTGTTTCTTGTGTGTCGGGATCAAATAAGACTAGCTTACCATCCTCACATTGCAGTAAGAGCTTGTTACCCTTCCAGTGACCAACAGGACTCCGACCATCAGGAAGCGGTCCCGCGGTAAATTTTTTGGTCCAACACCCCTCACTCCATGTCCAAATATCAAAATTCTTCTTAATCCTATGGAGAGACAGTAATGCAAGAGAATTATCATATACTGCAAGACATTTAGAACTTGGCTGTGCATAGTCTGGAATATCAATCTCTTGGAATGAATCATTAGCCATATCAAAAGAAATGATCACTTCAGAGCTATAATCGAGTGATCCGAACCAGTAACAACATCCATTCACATATATGTAACACTTATTAATTTCCAAGTAATAAGCTTTAGCCAGATCTCTGCAATACCTCCACGAATCAGTCCTTAACGAGTACACAAGGACCGACACAGGATGCTTGAGATCACTATCATCATTAGCATTCCAATAACCTTTCATAACAACAACCTTATAATCCCTGGTAACATGATCAAACCCGAAACCATAAACTTCATTCGAAGCATAAGTGAACTCAGCCGGAAGATCAGGCTTACAAATTATCTCAGGCAAGATTCTGAACTCATTAATAGCCGGATTCCACAAAGCACGACCACTGGAATCGTACTGATAAACATAATATAATCCATCACAAGGACCGCAAACATAAGTGCTACGCATCGGCATACCATATAACACTTGATCAGCTAAAACTCGAGGAGTTTCATCTACCAACAACTCATACAACTGAATTTCAGCATGTGAAACATAAAATTGAACAAGGAGACAACCGCGCCAATCATCATTATAGTTATAGTAGTTTTTCAGATGTTTGGATACGAAATTCGAGCTCGAAATAATAGCATACCATAATTTGCACACACTCTTAAACTGTAACACATCTTTTACTGATAACCTTGATAGAATCTCAATAATCAGATTTTCAGGCAAATAATCAATCTTCTCTATTGCAATTAACAACATTCTCTCTTTTTCTTTCTTAATTCTGAAAAAATATATATAATTACCCACCAAAATTAAATCAGCTAATTAGATAATTATCATCCACTTAACGAAAAAAAATAATTAAAGAAAAAATAGAGAAATAAATAAAGATGTTACTTTTGCATCAAGAATTGAGTGAAACGCTTGGTCTCAAATGACCAAGTGTAGCGTTGCAAGGAGAGAGCCATTGCTGCAACAAAAACAACATAATTAATTAATTACTGATTAAAATTAAATTAATACTGCAATATTATTACTGAAATTAGAGATTGAAGGAAGAAGAAAAAAGTACAAGTTATGATTTTAACCGAAAAAGCTTGAACTTGAATTTGACTATTGATTGAGCGATATTTTTTTTATATACTCTAAATATTAAATTTAGATTTAAGCATAAGGCATCGGGTGAGATGCTGGAAGCCTGAAACAGTCCTCACAGTAGTTGAAGTGCGCAAATTAATTTGGAGTTTGGGCACGCAATAATCACTTTTATGAAACAATTTTAAAATTATTTTTACTATTTTAGAAAAAATGTATTTTAAATAAATTACATATTTCTTCCGTTCAATTTACAAAAATAACATTTTTTCTATTTATTCTAAAATTGTTATACAATTTCACTAACATATTTAATGGTACAACCTTAGATACTGTCTAATACTTTTAGAGCCCATAAAAATATCGGGAGGTAAATTTTCCCCTTTTTGTTTTCTGAAAAAATATTAAAGATAACACCTTTCGGCTCCCTGAGAAATTATACTTACAAATTCAATAAAATTCCATTAATTATGATCATTTTTCATAATAATAAACTATTCACATGACAATGAATGTTAAAAAAAGTTATTATAAAAAATAGAACAATTTTTTAATATGTATTTAATCAAAAATGTTAATTTTTGAGAATTGTTACTGAGTTTTAACATTATGATTTTATTAAATAACTAGTAAAGATTACTAAGAACATCTCCAATAATATAATAATTAGCAAAAATTTATTGAATTTGTAAAATAACGGGTTGACTATAATGAGAGGAGGTTTATTATAATTTTATCTAAAAAATTTGAATAGTGAAATTTCATAATTAATATAAATTATATATAATATATACCACATACGATTTTTTAGCTAAGCATCTCTTCTGGTTGTAGTGAAGATGCTCCGGGTAGGATCAATGTAGATCATTCTACCGTGTAGTTCTTTAATTTAATTGAATAAAATTTAGATTACAGAAACGAACCAAGGTTGCAATATTCATAAATACCATGCATTGACATTGCCGCAAAATACTACTCCCTCTGTTCTAATTTAAGTGGCTTATTTGACTTTTAATAGTCAAATTGATCATTGATGGTCAAATTGACCAAATTATGACTGAAAATTAAAGATTATTTTTTTACAATTTTAAAAAATTAAAAGTTACATTTTAAAGTAGATATAATATATTTTCTAATGATATTATTTTTTTAATTTTTTATAATTATATTATATATAATATTCGGTCAAAACTTTACTCAAATTGACCTCTAAAAATCAAACAAAATACTTGAATTGGGACGGACGGAGTAAACTGCACAAGTACCTGGTACAATAGTAGAATAAACTTGTGCAACATTCACCAATGCTGCATTAACCAAGCAACATTGTCCTAGTTTAGTCAATAGTAATCAACTAATCACTGCTGAGAATGTAATCAGGAAAAGGCGAGAAATCCAAATCTTCATAATCTTCAGTACAGCAGGCCATTGAACCTTCACAACGAAAGTCCTAATTAATTCCAGAAGCAAGCTCAGGTATGTTTTTATCATTTAGCTTCATCAAAAGTTCAAAACCGATGCAGTTCCGAACATACAACACTTCCAATTCTTTGCATTCCAGAAATATCATCTGGCCTGGTCAAAAACTAAACACTTTATGGTAATTGCAAGTTTTGACACGATAGCTGATGCTATTATGTCACTAATGTATACATTTTCCACCGAAAGACCAACTAAATTCTTGTGAAGGCTGATTTTATTGATGATTTCTAACATATAGTTGCAGTTTCGAGATCTAATATCTAATCTCTTAAACACATTCACTAGACAATCGGAGCTTAAATTTTCCCATTTTTTTCCTTCCATCTTAGTGCAAGTGATACAAATTAAATTCTTTAATTAAATATAACAAATAACATGTAGCAAATATTGCAACAGCTAGATTTTATAATACAAATATGACAATATATATATATATATATGTGTGTGTGTGTTGTGATCTACTAAAATTAAATGTCACATGCAACATGCTTCACAAGGTTACTGTAGAATATATAGTTGACGTATACAAATTTTAGTGGAAAACAGGGTAAAATAAGAGTACAAACTGTCTTAATACATAAGAGAGAAAAGCTAATACATATTTATACATACCTGCAAGGCTGCAATCCTGTATAATGACTAGTGAGGGAGGGAAATTAATAAAGGTAGATAAACGGGCTTGACTCTTCACTATAAATGGAGGGAAATAGAGTACATAGTTCCAAAGCCAAGAGAAGATGAGGGAGGAGTCTTTACGGAGTAAGTGATCGAGGTACTGTACTTTCAAAGCATTTTATATGTATAAAAAAATTATGCAAATTCTTGTGAAAAAATTTGAAAACTAAAAAAAAGAAAGAAAAGAAGAGTACTTAAATAAAATTAATTTCATTCAAATATTTTTCAGACACATGTTTAAGTGCTTTGACCAGATATTAAAAATTATTATTTTTAATTTTTTTTCTGAATAAAAATATTAATTTTATATTTTAATTCAAAAAAACAATTCTAAAAATAATGATTTTTACTATCAAAACATCCGAAGATGCGTGTCAAAAATCAAATGCTAATAACTTAGAGTAAGTCCAACAATGTTAACTCATTCTCTATTAATATTATAAAATAATGTCTCTAGTAATTGAAGATATCAATTATAGTGTCAATTCTAACAATAATTCTTATTTTTTATTATTATTATAATAATAAATAAGACAAAAGGAGGGAGAAAATGGAGGTAAAAAATGAGGGAAATAAATATTTTATTTAAAAATATAAAATTGTAATGACCGTTGAATCCCTTTTTTAATAGGTGATCACAAAGTTAATTTTTAGAATATGACAGCATACTGTTTGGCCACATTTTTTGTCAGTACCTGTTTTGGAGTTTAGGAGGTGATTTGGGCTTCTGGTGGACCTGCTCTTGCATGACCTTTTGTGGGCTTTCATTTATCCGAGTGTAAAGAGAGAGTTTTGGGGATAACGCTCAATCATAAACCTCAAAAATGCTGAATATGCTCAAGTGCTACAAACCCTCTCTCCCCCTTTGCTCACCTTCAACAATTTGTTCATCTAAAGCTCTAATTTTTACTCATACCCACAAATTATTCACCAAGAATCTCCAAAAACCAACGGCCAGGAATCGTTGTTCGAGCTCATTGAGTGGTGGCCAATCAGAAACAAGAACTGGGCTGAGTTGTAATGGAGGGAAAACAAGGGGAGAGAATAATGGTAAATTGAAAGAGTTGTGGTTGTATAATACAATGAGTAAACAGAAAGAATTGTTTAAGCCTAAAGTGGAAGGTCAAGTGGGGATGTATGTTTGTGGTGTTACTGCTTATGATTTTAGTCACATTGGTCATGCTCGTGTTTATGTCTCCGTTGATGTTCTTTTCAGGTCATCTCTCTCTCCCTCCCCCTCTCTCCCTCTCTCTCCCCCCCCCCTCTCTCTCTGTTCTGTTATCTTTTGGGTATTATTGCTGTTTGTAAATATTTTAAAGTATCAAAATTTGATAAAGTACTCCCTCCGTCCCATATTAGTAGTCCCTTTTGAAAAAATAATACGAAATATTAGTTGTACAATAATTTTCTGTGCGTATCATATTTATTATGACTATTTTATACTAAATAAAGGAAGTTTTATATTGAAAATGACAAAAAAAGATGGTAATTTTGAATTTTTTTACATTAAAAGTAGAAATGAACAATTATTATGGGACATTTTTTCCCCCAAAAGAGACTATTATTGTTACTTGTGTTCACTTAATTAATTATGTGATGTTATTTACTATACATATGCTGTAATTTAGGTATTTGTTTGATTGAGTATTGTATATTGTATGGTGTTAGGCGATTTTTATACCATGGTTGTTGCGGTAACTCGAATTCGTTCAACGTTGGTCCGGGTAGCCAATTCAAACATAATAAATAATATATATCATATTTAATTCCACCATATATATTACAAGTGCAAGTCGGTGAAGAAATAAGCTACTTCCTTGACGTCAACATTGTGATGCATATGACGGAATTATATGTGATATATATTATTTGTAATGTTTGAATCATTAACAAGTCTACTAGCCGGACCTCCATTGACTCAACATGCTGCCTTGACAACCATGCTATGAACATCGTCTTAACACAACTCCTAATTATCAATACAATATGTAACACATAATTGAACAAATACACATATTACAACATTTATATGGTAAATAACATTGCATAATCAATTAAGCGAAAGGACAAATATAGATCACAAAATCAAATTAAACTCAACTTAGCTAAACACAAAGACAAAGTATACAATATTATAAATATCAGATCAAATTAGCACAAATTAAATGTAAAATTAGAGACAAGATTGTCTAGAAGTCCTTTTCCACGAGATAATAGTAAACATGTTGATCGAGTCTATTGAGGCCATAAGCGAACTCTCTGCTGGTTAACATAATTTTGTGCAGACGTTCAGATGCAATGCACTCAACTTTCTCAGGGACATTCACATATTTTAAAAGTATCAGTTCCACACTTTCACCCCTATCTGAAAGCAGGGTGATAAGTACCCTTTTTGATATCTTTGCTTCTGATTGTACTCGGCCATCATATAATTTAGTAGATTGAACCAAAAACCTGAGATTAAAGGTGATAATATCAGTATGTGATTTAGTGGGATGATCTGTTGTTAAATTAGTGGAATATATGATATGATTTATGGGTTAAACATCAATTAGGTGACTGATTGCGTTCAAATATATCAAGTAGGTGACCGATTGCAAATTTGACTCATTTTAGTCACTGATTTTGATTTTTTTATCAAACTCATTTTCCGGCCACCTGAAAATTTTCTGGCGAAAAAAATATGCACAAAAAAATCCGGAAAAAAATTATATGTAGTAAAACACCCCGACTTTGAATCTCCTAAACTCAGAATTATCGAAATAAAATTCAAAACTCAAAATCGAAATTAAATAAATTTGGGTCAAGATTTATTTAATTTTAAGTTTTGAATTTCCTTTCGATAATTCTGAGTTTAGGAGATTCAAAGTCGGGTGTTTTACTACATATAAATTTTTTTCGGATTTTTTTGTGCATATTTTTTTTCGTCGGAAAATTTTCAGGTGGCCTTAAAACTGAAATGAGTCAAATTGTGCAATCAGTCACCAAAATGAGTCAAATTTGCAATCAGTCACCTACTTGATACATCTGGACGCAATCAGTCACCTGATTAATATTTAACCCTATGATTTATTAACATTTATTCTTTAGAGGAGCCTTTCTTTGCTAGTTACTTCAAGTTGTTTTTTCCCCCGACAATTGTGAAACTACTGATATAATAACTAATTGGACATTCTTGGATGTGTTTTCTTCAATATTAGGCAGATATCTAAGGGTTTTGGGATATGAAGTGAATTATGTTCGCAATTTCACGGATGTTGATGATAAGGTGAGCGAAATGTTCAACCTGACTAATTATTATACTTTAGAATATTTTCCCCTGTTGTTTCTTCCTCTACAAATGAAGAAGTCTATTCTAAACGTGATTGATACATCTGGTAACGTGACTTGTTGCAAATGGTGAAATAGATATGTATGAGATTCTCGTTTGTTTGTCAAGCTATGAATGCTGAGATTTCCAATACACAGTCATGTGTTTACTCTTTTTGCTTTGTTTGAATTCCATTGATTATTGTAAAAGTTGTTCCACTACCTATCATTTGATTGCATAGTTCAGAGATACTTCCGTAGGATGAACCAGTATTGCTTTCTTTTGAACTTCAGAAACACAAAATCTATCAAGACTCAAGAGGATGGAATGAATCAGATCACTTTACATTGGAATTTTAGGAGAAAAGTTGAACAAATAATTATGATAAAATAACAAAGGGAAACCTTTTTCCATATATTAAATGGCTAGGGTTACTTTAAGGTCAATTTAATATCGCAGTTTATGTATATGTAAAATATATTGTGTATATAATAAAAGCAAATAGGAAGAAAAAGAAGGTTGACTGCTAGGTGTAAATTGAAATTAATTTATCCAAATATGGATATCCCCGGTAACCTTTATTTGCTTAGAAGTATTATAGGCTTGCTTGGTTGCTATATTATTCTGTTAAAAATCTGTGTATCTGATGGTGCAAGAATGAAGTCGAATAGCTATTGATTAACATGGATAAATGGTAGGTGTAGCACTAATGATACTGCAACTCGATTTACTTGACCATCAGGTACCAACTGCATCTTACATATTTATTTTAGTAAATCTGAGTCTGCAATATTAACATTCTGTAGATTATATCCAGAGCAAATCAGTTGGGTGAGGATCCAATTGGTCTGAGTAGGCGTTTCTGTGAAGAGTTTCATCAGGATATGACAGATCTTCATTGTCTACCTCCTTCTGTTGAGCCTCGTGTCTCTGATCACATTTCACATATTATTAATATGATTAAGCAGGTATGTGGTTGACCTAAATTTTTTCATTTTAGACAGTTCTAGACTGTTTATTGTACAAGTTGAAATTTATCGACTGCGTGATGGTTTAGTTGCATTTCTGTATGAGTTTCTATGTTAGTGCATCGGTGCCCCTACGCCTGCAGCTTATTATATATTGTAAATTGTATCAGCCGAGTCATTTAAGCGATCACACCTTGGTCTTAATTAAGGCACTTACTGCTTTACAACACAACGTGCATGATTCTCAAAAACTTGTTGATCTGCTTTGATACAGATACTTGATAATGGATGTGCCTACAGAAATAATGCAGACGTGTATTTCTCTGTTGACAAATTTCCTCTCTATGGGCGATTATCTGGGAGAAAGTTAGGAGATAATAGAGCCGGTGAGCGAGTTGCAATTGACACGAGGAAGAAAAACCCTGCTGATTTTGCTCTATGGAAGGTATTTTATTTCTTTATTTTTTGAAGTGAAATGGACACCTCATGTAATATCTTATATTGCTACCTTGATAAATTCTTTCTGAATATCGTGGCAAGCACAAACTTTATACATGCCATGCCTTTTGGTACTATGTCTATGGGGACTATTAACCAGCATGTTTGATGTTCTCTATTTGAACTGTTTCCTTTATCTGTTACATGTGCTACTAAAATTATAACCTAATGCATATGTAAGAAGTAGTTGATGAAGTTACTGCTATCTATAAAAATAACAGAAGTTAATGCAAAAGTATGTTTCATACTATGTGACCACCGGACCTTTGCAGCCTAGTTAGCAATAAACAACACATATCTATCTCATTAAGACCTGTGTTGATAATTTTTACAGTCTGCTAAGGAAGGAGAGCCCTTCTGGGAGAGTCCTTGGGGTCCGGGAAGACCTGGATGGCACATTGAGTGCAGTGCCATGAGTGCTGCATATTTAGGTTACTCTTTTGACATACATGGTGGTGGGATGGACCTTATTTTTCCCCATCATGAAAATGAAATTGCTCAGAACTGTGCTGCATGTGACAAAAGTGACATCAGTTATTGGATACACAATGGATTTGTCACAATAGATTCGGAGAAAATGTCCAAGTCCCTTGGAAACTTTTTCACAATCCGGCAGGTAAAGGAATTTTGTATCATCAGCGTAATTGATTTTCACCTTTACTAACTTGTAATAGGATTTTATTTACGGACCCTTTAAGTTCGCCATTAGCATGAACTTAAAAACTTAAACATTGTACTTTCTCAGGTTATAGACTTATACCACCCACTTGCTTTGAGGCACTTCTTGATCAGTACACATTACAGGTCTCCTATTAATTACTCGGATGCTCAGCTTGAGAGTGCATCTGAACGAATCTTTTACATCTATCAGGTACTATAGTATTCTTGATTCTCAATTTTGGAACAAAGCTTCTTTTTCTATGTAAAAACAAAAAAAGCAAAGAACTCCTCTCTGTCCCCTACATATTTGCAGTAGGTAAAGTCGTAAACGTAATGTACTCCGGAAAGAGATCCGTAGTTATGCTGACAGTATTGCATTTAGGCTACAGTGATAGGGGCCTAGAGAATTTATTTAGTAATTATATATCCCTGCCTTGACTATAGTAAATTATGAAATTGTTTTTTTTGTTGTAAATTCAATGTGTTGTATTTTTGTTTTGGTTTATCTTTACATAAAGATCAAGTAATCTCCTCCTTGTATGTCATTTGAATTCATTTGTCATAGACATTACAAGACTGTGAAGAGGTTGCGAGTCAGAATGATGTAACAAGGATGGAGAATATCCCACAACAAATGATAGATTGCATCAACAATTTTGAAGATATACTTTTTACGTCAATGTCAGATGATCTTCACACTCCAGTTGTTTTGGCTGCTCTATCTGATCCACTGAAAACTGCCAATGATCTACTACACACTCGAAAGGTATTTAAAGTATCGGACAATTTTTGCAGATAGAATTAATGAGACTGATATCTTACACAGACCTTTGTATGAATGAGTATTTTAATGTAGAAATTTAAAGCATTTAACTTTGGTTTTTTAAATCTATTAATTATTTTCTTATAATCTGTTATTTGCAACCGAGTGTTTTGTGCCATTGGGCTTTGCTGGGTTCGGTTGACAATTGTGCAGAGGCGAAGGACATAAATATAACTATGAACCAGCATTTGGGAACTGAGTATACCAGTAGTATATTAATCTTAATTTGCTTTGACCTTTGTTTTTCTAGTTGGTCTTTAAGAAAAATGTACTCTCCACTTGAAACAAGTGTTATGATTTTTATCTTTTTTGTAATATATTTAGGTTTGCTTTGGATTTTCACCAGTATATCTCGGATGATTAGGTTTCAATTTTACACCTCAGTGAGAGAAGTTTATTACTAATTACTGAAAAACTTAGCCTAGACTTTCAAAGTAAAAGGTGCAAAAGTCGAACTCCATTGTATCAACCATTTGTACTGCTTTGTAATTGCCCGCAGAATTACTTGTGGCTTTTTATAACTAAAAGTTGGCTCTTCACAGGGGAAGAAGGACCCGTTGCGAAGAGAGTCCCTTTGTGCTTTAGAAAAGTCAATGAGGAATGCTCTGACAATATTAGGACTCATGCCAACAGGATACACAGAGGTACGTTGCTCCAAAACTTATTCTTCATACTTTATACACAAGTACACTCAAATTAATCTTTTTACGCTACTCTATTTTTAGAATGAGATAATTTTATTATCTTGAATTTGTGATTCGTGTACTCACTTGGTGACAGGCTCTTGCTTTTTCATCTACTATTCTTCGTACTTCTTTTCTACCTGACTGATTGTGATTTCCCACCACATGCACTGAGTTGATCTGTTTTCTTTAGTCGGTGATTTGAATTCTTGATCAGGGCATATTGTAAGCCCGTTCTTCCTCTTTTTCAGGCTTTGCAACAGCTGCGAGAGAAGGCTCTGAAGCGTGCAAAGTTGACTGAAGAAGATGTACTCTGTAAAATATCTGAAAGAAATACTTCAAGGAAGAACAAGGAATATGAAAAATCAGATGCAATCAGGAAAGAGTTAGCTGCTGCTGGTATTGCTCTTATGGACAGCCCAGAGGGCACAAGATGGAGACCAGCTATTCCGCTTGCATTGCAAGAGCAGCTGGCTGCAACAACTTGAAAGATAGGAAATTTATCGTTGTCAAGTTATCGTAGCACGATTCCGCAGAAAGATGAAGATATCACAATTTTCTCGGGAACTAAGCTAGGCAACTATATTACAGAAAATTAAAACATCAATTCCAGATCACAGGAGGGAATAACGAAAGAGTGATAGCAAAAGAGCTACGCAAACAAACATAAATGGTGGCTATGTAATTAATTATTCTTGTGAAAATGTTCTATGTTGACTGAATGTCATATTTTGACGATCATAAACATCTGAGATTATCAGCAAGTGTGAGTTGTTTTTTTGTACAATGCTGCCGTTGTATGGGTATATAGTCTTGCAGGCATCTCCATATTATTAAGATGGTACATGCTACCTCTGGAATTAATTTTAGTAAGGTTAATAAAATAAAATGTTATGACGGGTGGTTGAGCTCAATATGTATTTCGTCGGATATGATTTGGAATTCAACGAGGACTTGCAGGTTTGTTGTCTGTTTATCTTGTATACATATAATTCTAAATTTCTATATAAAGTTAAAGATTCTTCTTAAAAAAATTATGATGGAGATTATTTTTTTGAATATCAAAAAAATAAAATAAAAAACTATTACTATTAAAATATTGACACGACCAATATGAAAAAGAAAAGAAAAAGCATTTCATAATAGTACTTGAGATAAAAAGAAGAGGGCGCGGGAAAATTTTCATCAGATCTCGCGGGAAAATTGGAATGTAATATAAAATCATATAAACTATATACCTTCTCAAACAATTGATCAAAATTCCTCATCTGATATCTTTTACTATCTCTCTGTAAAACATAATCAACTATATATCTAGGGTTTGAAAATCATGTTCGCCTCAACTCAATTCGATGGAAACTTCAACTTCTCTCAGTCTCAGGCTAATGATTCCGGCGTCTCTCCCGCCAAAGTAAGTTCATCTACTCTCTCTCTCTCTCTCTCCCTCCCTCCCTCCCTCCCTACCCCTCTCTCACTTGTACGGGCTGTTTATATGTTTTGGTCTCTCTCTTCTCTCTCTTTCCCTCTCTCATCTCTCCTCTCTGTCTCTCTCCCTCTCTCTCTGTCTCTCTCCCTCTCTCTCTGTCTCTCTCTCTCTCTCGTGTATGTGCTGTTTATATGTTTTGATTTTACTTTATTTGCAGAGTCGAGATGCTCCCGGTACGATACCGGTAACAGTTAAGAAAATTATCGAAGCTTCGCAATCCGGTGATGAAAAGTCTAATTTCCTTGTTGCTGGCGTTGATGTTGCTAATGTATTATTCCTATCTTAACCTTTTCTCCCCACATATATGTATAATCCTTTATCTTGAATTCGGTTCTGTATCAATATGCAATTAATTTCATTTTACACGTAACAGATCAGTAAAACAAGAGTAGTAAATATATAGTTTGATTATATTTGGATTTAGTGATTTAATTATATAGTTAGGTGAGGTCTAAGTGTGTACAAGCTTAAAATGACGATTCCGTATATTGTTTGAATTTCGAGAAATGAATGAACTGCGTAATTGGTGATAGTTTGTTATGGTGCGGATAGCAATGTTAGTATAAGTGTGGCCTTTACATTTTATTGTGTGTGCTTTGAACATTGTATTACTTGTTTGTGTGGTGGAGTAGGTTTCTGTGGTGGGAATGGTAATGAGCAAGACAGAAAGGGTTACTGATGTTAGTTTCACTCTTGATGATGGAACAGGCCGAATTGATTGTATCAGATGGTACTTAAAAAACTATTTACTTCTTGGCTTGGTAATGATATGGATTTACTTTGAGTTGGTTACTGATTTGATGAAATTCGATGTGTTCTAGGGTCAATGAAGGATATGACACAGAGGAGATGAGTGAGATACGGTAAGTTTTTACAATTTTTGTCAGTGATAGAGGCATAGAGGTTGATTCTGTATAAGTCTTACTGATTAGTTTGTTGGATAAGATTCAAACACCGTCGAATGTGTCTGTCATGCCTTACTTATACTTGGAAGTTCTTTGGATTCTAAGTTCTTTCTATTTTTGCCACAGAGATAGGATGTATGCACGAGTTAATGGTCGACTAAAAAGCTTTCAAGGGAAAAAGCAAATTGCTGCCTTTTCTGTTAGGTAACAATGCTAAAGTATTTCTAGGCTTTAAAATATCTTTCTTTCTCTAAAGAAGTATGTAGGTTTATATTATAATAATAATATCAATGTGGCTGTGTTTTTGTATCCTTTGCATGCATAAACACTTTTCAGGCTTGTCTTTAAAATCAAATAATTTTTTAAAATTAGCAAAGCTCTGCAACCATACTAAACACAATGACATGTTGTTGCATCATGGTATGGATATTATCTAATCATATGTCCTCTCATCATAAACAAGAGGCTTCATATTTGAGTTGCTGAATTATACATTTTAATGGTTAGATTGTGTTGCCAAAGTCTTCTTTGTTGCAATGGCACTATTTGATAATCTAGGATTTTGGTGGCATTAGTTGCTCTGGTTAAATCACTGTTTCTCTTCATCCCTGTTTTTTTTAATCTGAAAGGTGTGGCGCATGCTGCCCCATAAAATTTATAGTACCAGTATATGTATACTCTTTACTACAAGTTTATGCGTCATGCTGATTGAAGTTGCTAAAAGAAATTAAAGTGTGATTATCTATCCTCTTAATTTGCATCATATTTATACAGTTCAGATCTATACATTAATACATGCAGAAAGTATACATAAATATTCAAGTCATTCAAAGTACTCCACATGAAGATGACATCACTGAACTCTATAATTATCTAGCTAGTGTTATCGGGCTGAGTTGGCTGGTTTTGAGCATTATTATCATAGCTAACAGTTATCCGTCAGTATGTAATTTAATGAATATGATAAAACTTGTTTTTTTCCTTAACACTACTTGGTTCACCCCTATTGATTGTAGGATTTTTTTATTTCGATATTGTAATATATACTTCCATAGGCTTCTGGCAGATATATCGAAGGAATTCATAGATATTACATGTCGGTATGCTTGCATAATGAAAGTGAAATCCCACTTGAATTAAATGAACACTTTATATGATCAAAATTTCTATACATATCTGATCTGGTGTTGATCAATTTGATGAAATAGTTTAGACAAATGAGTGAGAAACCACTTTTAATCTTCCTGAACTCTATCTATCAAACAGAAGCGAAAGAATGGAAGATCAATATGAAATGATGTCTGTCAGCAAATGGTTTATCGTAGTCTTGATGTTTTTTCTTTTAATTTTTTAGGGCATTTTAATTAAATCTTAAAGGGCTAGTAATTTAGTGGCAATAAGTTTCAGATTACATGTCTGATGCTGCTGCTTATTTCAGGCCCGTGACAAACTTTGATGAAGTCACTTGTCATTTTATTGAGTGCATACACTTCCATTTGAAGAATTCAAATGTGCAGGTAGTTCTTAAAATTGATCTGTCTTTTGACTGATTATATTATGTCTTAAAAATATATGTACTGTAGTTTGTAATAACCTTCATCTGAATATCACCATACCCAATTGCAATGTTGATGCACTAGCAAGGTGATGTGTCCACTCAGTTTGAGAATAGTCAAGGTTTAAGCACACCCTCACAAAAGGGAATGGGTGCACCAAATGCATATCAGGCACCAGTGTCGAATCCTGTAAGTGCCGCCCCACTTGTATTTGTAATTACTCATAGAAATCGGCTATACTTGTATTTAACAATTGAAAACTCTCTCTCTTGCATTTTTCCTTCATGTAGCTCTCAGGACTGCTTAATGGTGATGGACTCAAGGGCTTTGACCAGATGGTCCTGGACTATCTTCAGCGACCTTCAAGTTTGTATGTATTAGAAAAGTTTTGGTCGATATACCTTCTAATATTCATGATAATAATCAGCTTCTTTTAGCACTTTTCTGCCAGTGTGCAGTTATAAAGTACTTCGCCCGTGCTTAATTCCATCAAATGAAATTAAATGACCCTTAAATTTGTGTATATTTGCAGCGCGAATGAAAAGGGTATGCATAGGGATGTGCTTCACAAGGAGCTAAAAATTCCAGTAGAAAAGCTAATGTACTTTCTCTGTCTCAATGCATTCTTTCTCCCCGTCTCTTTTAATGCTCTCTCTCTCTCATGTACTCTCTCTGTGTCAATGTATTCTTTCTCCCCGTCTCTTTTAATGCTCTCTCTCTCTCTCTCTCTCTCATGCGCAAGGCCACACTCACATGCCGATTTTCAAAATTCACACAGCAAACAAATTTACAGACTATTATTGTATTTAAACAAGTCTGTAATTTTAATGTTTTTGCAGGGAATCCATCCATGCCCTTGAAGATGAAGGCCTGATATATTCTACAATTGATGAATTCCACTTTAAGGCAACTACTTCTGGCTGATCTTTCAGAATCTATGGTTCATATACTTACTGTATTTTATGGACCAAAAACACCTTTTTTTGTTAACGAATTTCTGAAATAGGTTGCGGCCTGCACTGTCATTGCCTGTGCTTGACATCAGTTATATGTGCATGTTAGGAATCAGTAATATATTTAATCATCCAACTGTCTAATGCTATTAATTTCATTTTAAGCTTTATCCCTGTTTAAACTTGATCAGAAACAAATGAATTCTTACCGGAGGACTTCATTTTAGCGTAATTTACGACATTATCCGAAACAACCAGAGGATATAGGCTATAGCAGTCACTGTTGACCAGAGGATATTAAACAAGAAAAGCAATAAAACATCCGTGTAGAATAACCTATCACTTTTAGTGTGGCTGGACAAAATAGAATAGGCTCCATTGCACGGTTCATAATACTTTCCGGAAGCAAGTAAATGGTGAGTGGGTTACCACCCTTTTCACCAAAAGCACAGACACAGATTTAAAGTTAAAACACCCGCGAATCTCTTTTGTGGTTGCAATGTTACATTGCACTGGACTGTTTTTTCCCTTTGCTTCTGTAGCTAGAACGTTGGAAAATAATGACCTAGCTCAAGTGCAGTTGGAGTATCAAATGTTTGAATAAATTATAAAAATCCAATGAAATAGAATAATTTGTTGTTTGTTGTTTGATTCTTCTGCATACAGTTCTAGATACTTTTATCGCATAATTACAACTGTTATTTTTTTTAATTTTTATGAATTATAGTATCTGATATATTTTTATTCACAATTTCTTTTTCAAAATAAAAATTATAGTTCTGCGATCAAAATATTTTGAAATATGTGTTTGAGATATCTGCAGAATAATTAAAAGCCTTATTATACCTACGAATCAAATGTAATCCCCCCTCCAGCCAACCACAATATATACCCAAACTATTACAGCATATTTGAAACGTTTTGCAATGATTTATAAGTACTCACTTATTTGAGCTTCACTGCTCATTAAGTACTATATTTTCTTTCAGAAGATCGGTAAATTACGGTGTGTTTGTTTTACTTGCATCTTAAAAAAAGTAGTACTTGGCTTATTTTCCAGGAAAAAATATTTACTTAGGTACTTTAATTAATAAAATATATTATTTTAGCTTTAACCTATAAGATATTACTAAGATATTACAAGCTTATAATTCGTGTGAAGCACGGATTGAATGACTAATATTTATGTAAATTTATTTTTTATTGATATTTATTATGAAATTTTATAACGTTGAGAATTTATGTTAATATAATATAATATTATCCGTGAGTAGTTATATAAAAAGAGGATTATCGGGGGTTAGAGTTGTATGTTATTATACAATGATATTTATATATTAATATTCATAAAATTTAATGATATATTAAATAAAAATTATAGAATAAGCAGAATTTTTAAAATAAAAAATATATAATATATAATTTAAATATAATATAATATTATTCGTGAGTAGTGGTATAAAAAGATGATTATCGGGGGTTAGATTTGTATGTATGATATATATATTTTTTTAAAATTAGATTTTATTAAAATTAAATAGTTAAAATCGTTTCCATGATTAATCCAAAATTGGACGGTTATGATTTTTGTGGTTCACTTTAAACTAATTTTTTTAATCTTTCAATTATAATAATATAGTATAGATGAGTGTACAGACGTGTTCAATTCAAATCTGAAAACATATTTAATATAGGTAGTCAAATAACTTCATCACGAGAATAATTATACGTGGGATATATATATATATGATGACATAGAAAAGCTAAAGTACGTACAGAATCTCATGAAATCAACATTAACACTCACACCTTACACAATTATATATATACATAGAGTCCCAATTTCGCACGGCTCTTTCCTGTTCTAGCTCTCTATATATCAGCCTATGGGCAACTAAAATGTTAATGCCTATTATAGTTTAGTTCTTTTCATTTCTTAGATATTGAAAAATTCTTTTTCGGTAACTATCAATTACAATAAATTTAAATACTAACGAACACATTCCTATTATCGGGAGATTTTAAATGTGCATAAAAAAGTATACTCAGCTCATACACACAATGAGCGTATATACGATGTGTATTGAGGCTGGCTCTTCTTACATTAGTGCTTCATATATAGCTATAAATTGATTATAAACCGAATGTAAACAATTATGTATGCAGACTAGGATATTCAAGAATATGTACTGGTATTTATTCAAACATTGTTATTAATTATACATATAACTTGAAGACATGTATTAGAAATAAGAGGCCGGGTCTAGACAATTAGGTTTAATTAATGTCACACGACAACACTGAATCACAGTACAGTCGTCTTTTATGAATAATCCCGGACGTGGAAGACA
Source organism: Oenanthe sinensis (assembly GCA_028671895.1). Taxonomy (NCBI): domain Eukaryota; kingdom Viridiplantae; phylum Streptophyta; class Magnoliopsida; order Apiales; family Apiaceae; genus Oenanthe; species Oenanthe sinensis. The sequence goes on along the minus strand of CM053814.1, from coordinate 976,506 downwards.
TTGGAATTCTTGATGACAATATCATACATGTAAACTGAGTTGAACTTGGAGAAATCCTTGGGGAGTGAAATGAGATCAATTGAATTTCTTTTGTGGAACTGCAGAAGCTCGATATCACCATAGTATCTCTCCCATCCCAACTCCCTCAGCATTTGCTCCAAGGAGTTGTATGATGAAACCACCTGCCCTGTTGGTAAGTGCACCAATACTTTCCTTCTCGAAGATTGCTGATCTCCGGATGATCCATCATTAAGACGTATGACCCCGTTCTTGAATACCCAAACACCTGACATATATATATATATTTTGTAAAATTAAAGAAAGAAAGATATTGCAATGTGGGTTTAATTTGTACTACTACTGTTGAAGAGTATGATGAGTTATTTATAAGGAGGGCTTTGGTGGTCTGCAGAGAGAATATAGACATTGTGGGACTTGTGTGTTGAAAATAGCAAGGACATAAAGAATCTGCAGCTTATAGGGTTTTGCGACTTTAGTTGAATGGCAGATGCTACATGATCACCTCCGGGTGGGGGTGGGGGACTGGGGGACTGGGGGAGGGGATGTTAGAATCTTTACAAGGTCCAGCCATTGTCGACGTGGAAGAATATATCGAAGAATTGACTGATTAAACTCACAGATCAATTCACAGTTGCCTGTACTTAGCGCTTTATATATGTTTAGATCATGCACAATTACTAGTACATCTCAAAATCATGTAAAGTAAGTAATTAAATCAATTGTTTGTCTCTTTTTAATTGGTTTGTACAGGATTGTTTGTCTCTTTTTAATTGGTTTGTACAGGATTGGAATTTTAACATCTCAAACATCTCAAAAGCTTTCTAGAATATTAATTAATTGAAGCCCGTGGTGACATCTGGAGGTTCTTGATATATATATATCATTGTGTGACTGTTAGTATTATCTTATATATTCACGTGAAGTCCCATGAGGGCTTGGCCTTCTTTGGTGCACCTAGCAGCTGATAGCACCACTGTCGCACACATGCTAATATTCATTTCCCCTTTGTCCAAATCTACACATCTGGCCACATGGTATATATATATATATAAGGACATATATATAGATGTACACTAAATTTAAAAAAAAGAAAAAAACCATAAATTGAAAAAATTTAGGAGTATATATAATTATGACATTAGCATGAAAACATAATATCTCGATGTCATCGTAATATTTCTTGCATGCATATATATATATATATAGTCCCATTAAAGCTCCAGTAGCATTTTCTGCAGTGAGCTGTATGATGAAGCCATCATGATCCCACATGATAAGCCCGGTTTGGCTCTGGTGGAGAATATAGATATTGTGGGACCTACACGTGTAGAAAATTTAGGGCACAAATAGGTTCTCTTAATCTTTAAGATAATTAATTACCTAGGAATTTTGCTTTATGGCTTACATGCCCAACCAATCAATCATGTGGGATCTTTGGGGTAAGAATATTTTGGGTCTTTGGTGAGTTGGCATAGCTTTACAAACTTTATAAATGGAGAATCCTTTTTCCCCCTTGAATACTTCGACACAAAATTTCATCCACCCAAAAATATATACACAAATGCACACGTAGGAGAGTTGTGTGTCTACAACTCCATATATATGTCACGTGAAGCTATAGTGTACATTGGGGTCAAAGAGGTCCATCTATATGGGTGGGGTTAGATTTATATATTACGGAGTATGTCAATTTCTCTTTTTCTAGTGATTTGCTGTGACAAAATTTAAATTCACTGCCCTATCTTGTATTCAATTTTGATTTATGAAGGAGCTAGAATATAAATTTGAGTTAAACATGGTACGGTTAATTTTGACATAAAATTAAAATGTCATTAAAGAAATGTGATTCGTAAAATTAAGAATCAGAATCGTACTAAATATATATCAATGATATATGGTTCGATGTACTAAGTTGCAATTTCAATTTGAAACAATGCAGTTTCGGCCCCGAAAGTAATAGATTATAACACATTTTACAGTCAGTTTGATTTGAAGTCTTAGTAATTTAGGCTGTTAGTGTAAAAACTCATGCACTATGCATAAATTAATAACGTTAAAATAGTTCACTAACTCGTGCATTATGCATAAATTTCACTAATTAATTGTACTAAAATTACTAAGCATATGTATAAAAGACACCAAAATGGACACTAAATAAATAAATAAATAAATATAAATATATATATATATATATATATATATATATATATATATATATATATATTTGAATAATTAGGCTAATAGTCTTACAATGCATCTGTTCTAGAAAATTGTCGAACACAGGACCTGAGAGTTGGGACGAAGGATAAAACATTTACCATTTGGACTATTCAATCGTATTTTCCTTTTAATTAGTTCTTTTTAGTATAAAAATCAAAAGTATATCAATTAAGGACAGTTTTAAAAATTCAAAATCGATCGGAAATTTGGATGGCCAATGGTCCAGCTTTTTTTTTTGGTTATGGTCCAGCTTTTATCGACACGGATATTTTCACAGCTTTAGATTCGATTTTGATTACAGTTCATTTTTCGCTCATATGTAGTGCATGTTTAATTAGTACTTGTTCAGCGTTTGATGGTTGACGAGATGCCGTGCCTATTGAAGTTGTCATTTTGGAAATGGATGCTGCTTCTCTGGCCTTCCCCTTTCTCTTGCTTTAGGTAAATTACTGGGGCTTGATGCAGTAACTGGTGTGCCAATATATAGGACTATATATAGGAGCTCAGAGTGTTAGCAAATAAGTTAAGATTGTGTTTGAAAATACGTAACTAGTTTAAAATGAAAATTTTCAAATGACATAAATTACGTTATAATTTTAAGTTCTCAACTTTATATTAGTATTTAAATGTAATGGATTCAAATGATTTGAAATTCAAATTCAAATTATTTTATTTATATAAATATATCATTTGACCAAATTCTGAATTTCAAATTAAATACAAGTTGTCCCGATACTCATTGTTATACCATCACGGCTCTTTCTTGTTTACCGTTTAACTATATTATCATCTGTGTCACTTTAACTTATTATTCAGTGGCGGTGGAGCTATAGAGAGGATAGTAGGATCTAATAACCTCATTATAACAAAAAAAAAAATACATATAAATTTGTACATATTTGTTTTATTTTAGCCCCCACCACTAAATTTACCCTCTTTACCCAAGGTGAAGGGTTCAAATTTTGTTAAACGTAAATTGAGTGCGTTGAATTAGAGAAAACAGATTTGCATAAATACACAAATTATGATACATTAAACCTTATCATCACACACATGCGTCCACGTAAAAGATCAACAAAGAGCACCGAAACTTAATTTTACACGTACAATAACCGGCCAGAGAGCTAGCAAGCTATCACACAAATCCCAGGGATCATCGATCGATCACACAAATTACGTGGTACAGTATATTATAAATCCAGCAGCACATGTATATAATAATTACTTAGTTAAGAACTTCGGACATGAAAGACATTAGGATTTTTAACTACAATATCATACATGTAAACCGAAGTAAACTTGGAGAAATCCTTAGGAAGTGAGATTAGATCAATGGAACATGTCTTGTGGAACTGGAACAATTCGATATCGCCATAATATCTCTCCCATCCCAACTCAATTAGTATACTCTCCAGAGACTTGTACGACGAAATCACCTCCCCTGTAGGTAAGTACACTAATACTTTTCTCTTGACAGCTGATTGCTGATCCGACGACGAAGCACCGCCATCGTTGAGGCGCATAACCCCGTTCTTAAATACCCAAACGCCGGACATTTTAGAATTAAGTGGTGGAAAAATCTTATAATGTGGTTGTGGTGAAGATGCAGGGAAAGTAATGCAAGTTATTTATAAGGAGTGATCGAGCAGGGAAATATGGGTAATGTAAAGTACAAAAATATACTTTAGGGAGTGGGATGAAAAGGCTGCGTAACTATAGGCGTTTTTGGCTTAGGTGGGGAATATTAATTGTAAATATGTAATATACTAAATATTTAAGAATTATGTGAGAATCTAGTAATGGTTTACGAGGGGAATTTGGAAACTAAATTCAGGTTCCCCACTCGTACAAGTTGAGATGGGTAGCACACTACCACCTTGACGTATACAGTATATATTATTAATTTCACACTCAAAAAATTGTTAAGCTTAATCTACCATGGCTTTCGATTTATCTATCTAGATGATAAAAATCAAACACAGTATCTCTTTATATCGTAATCCTTGATCGATTTTTTGCAGTCGACATTTAAGATATGAGTTCAAGATCGATTTCGAGGTTGAGCGAAAATTTTAAATATTTTAATTTCTACAACAAGGTATAAAAAAATAATTAATTACCCATCAAAAAAATATGAAACCGATCGATCAGGTTTAAATCGATAACAAAAGATAATGTTTTTAGTAGTGTATGTATGCGCTATGGAATGTAATTTTTTTATAGTCTTTTCATAAATAAATTCATACACTTCAGGTTTTTCACTATAGCAAATCAGGTTTTTTGGTTTGACGGATTTAAAGATTGTTTTTACTGGAATTTCCAATATATTTATATATATAATAAAACTTGTAAAAAAATCGTGCCAGATATATACCAATCATCGTATATATGGCTTCAATTTAGCACTTAGTTCAGCCAAAAGGATTCCACTTACGTATGTACAAACACCTCTTTTTATTCTGTTACATCGTCATTTGAGGATCGTGTAACAGAATCATTGTGGCTCTTTCAACCTCTCCTGTACCTGAAAATCTTGAGATTTTATTTAATATTTTAAGATAAGAGAATTTATTTAGTACTAATTAATATACAACCGACTAAAAAGTTGATAAGAATGTTTGGTTACCTCCACTTAAGTCGCATGTCGTACAAATGAAGCTCATTCGAATAATAACATTCTTATTTATTAATTCAAAAATTAAATGTCGTGGATATACATATATACTCCTCCATCTAAATTTAATTATATTGGTCAATTTAATTATATCAAAAATAAAATGGAAATCTAAATAGTGACGGAGGGAGTAAAATTTAACGGTAACTATTTACGCACTCCTAAAAAAAAGGTTTTTTTAGGAATTAAAAAAGTGATAAGAATATCACATGTTTTAATACTTTTTATTAACTTATATTTTTGTAGTTATTTGTGTATTTTCAATTTACATTAAATTAAAGTTATAACTCAAAATTTTATGGTAAATAAAGTATTAGTATTTACTTTATAATCAATAATAATATGTTTTTATTAACAACTTATTTACAATTTAATCATTATATAACTTGAAGTAACCATGAGAAATCTATGTAAATAATAAGTTTCTATATTTTGTTTTAATTTTAATTATTCTAAAATTAAAAGTTCAATCTGGAAATCATTTAATTAAATATAATAATTCATTTACATTTAGAGATATTTATTGTAATTAAATAACTGGATATCTACTTAATTTTTTTAATTTTTGTCAAGATACAAATATTATTTATCCAAAGTCAATAAATTTTAAAATTATAATATATAATATAAAAAAATATCAACTAAAAGCTGGGAATAACATCAAATTATAGAGAACAAATATTTTGATTACGTTTTTGCTGCATTTTATACATAATTTTGTTATTCCCTCTTTTCTTCGTATGTAGTGTTATTAAATTAATTTTTTACCTATGATTTAGAATATTCTAATTATAAATTCTAAAAAACATTAATCCCTCAAAATTAAATTATCTTCGATATAAATATAATATATTTTAGTCAGCAACTAACCACTGGTAAAATTATACATATGAAATAAAATTACATCGGAACTAATATTAGAAACTAAGTCATATTACATTTTTCTACCAAGAATACCTGCTTTTTAATCATATTATTAATAAAATTATTGTTAAACGTTATGAGTGTTGCAGAAGGGGGTTAAATGCAACTTGATAAATTATCATTAATCTTTCTAACAACAAACAAGAAGTAATAATATCAAGTATGAAATGCAGACAACCATAAGCAAACAATTAAAGACATGTGTTTAACTTCAAAAATTAATTTTATTAATTTTTATTTGCTACAACTGACTGGAAAATAATTTCAGTTTCGATAGATACAATAACAATGAGTTTGATAATGTTTCTATGCTTGAGAGAATTTTAGCTCAGTTGCATAAGGAAAAATGTTTGTGAGATATATGTATTTATACTAAAACACATATCACACTAACATGTGCACTTTTCCTTTGTCCTAAAATAAATCTCAAAATAGAAACTGTGTTTTTCTTGTTCAATCTTGGCTTCATTCCATTTTGTAGATAAAGCACTTCTGAGATGTACACATATCCTTGAGCACGTTTTATCTTTTTGTTTATCTTCTCTCAAGTTGCAGTAGTAGACTTGACAGATTAGATAATAATATCTAAATCATTCCTTGTGTTATCCCTATGTAATCTGCTACGTGTAATTTAAGGCTTAATGCCTTACCATTCAATGAATATCTAGATATTAATAACAAAAGATTTGCATATACCCAACCCTTTCTTGCATATCCAATTTTAAAATGAGTTTAAGACCCATGCCTACAAGCCGCTCATGAACTGAACAGATTCTCTCGGCCCGTTTACTCTCTGAAGCAGCATCCAACATGATCTTATGAGCAGTGGTAGTAGGTTTTAAACCCTTACCTTGCATTTTTCTCAACTCCATTGCCTCATCAACCTGAGAGGCTTCACAAAGCCCTTTTACAAGAGTATTCAGGTAACATAATTAAACGGCAGACCAAATTTATTCATCTCACTCAAAAGATTAAAAGCACTTTCCAGTTTACCCTGTCTGCAGTAAGAAGTGATCACGGTGTTAAATGTAGCACGATCTGGTACGAGACCACGCTGTCTCATTTCAGCATACACAACCTGAACTCCATACTTTCCGAGTCGAAGCAGTCCGTTAATCAGGACATTGTATGCAACAACATCGAACTCTATATTTCTCTCCATCATCTCTTGAGCAATGTCGAGTGCAGCTGACTCTTTTCCTGCCTTGAAATATCCATCAATTAGAGAGGTTAACTTACACAATCTGGAATCAATCCCATAGATGCAGTATTTCTAAAGAATGCATCAGCCTCGTCCATTTGCCTTGTTCTTTTCAAATTGTTTATGAAAGCACCGAGTATGTAATTATTTTCCTTCACGCCCCTCAGTTTCATTTCTTCATAAAATTCAATAGCTATATCATATTTACCAAGCTTTAAACAGGAATCAACCAGCGCACCATAGGTAAAAACATTAGGCATTATGTTTTGGTCCACCATTTTTCATGTGTAATAAAGTGCTACATCAAGCGCTCCCCTCTTTAGATAGACACGGATCATAGAAGAATATGTAATGACATTTGGAAGAATATTTCTCCAACCTTGCACCGTGCATCCATCAATGCTAGTGTGTTCATTTCTTGTTTTCAACCTCACTGGGCCTTCCAACCTTAAAAAGCCCATCCAACAAAGTGGCCTGTGAAACCACATCAAAGGGGATTCCATGGACTAACATTTGACTATGAAGCTTCAGAGATGCTAGTGTGTTCCTCTTCTAAACAATGAATCCAAAAGGACAGTGTAAGTTACATAATTAGGCTCCACACCCATCCTTTTCATATCCTCAGAAAGCAAAGCAGCATCCTCAACTCTCCTGCTCTTGTAAAGGCCATCTATTACAGAACTATAAGTAACAACATCAGGCAAAATTCCACTCTTTGTCATGTACAAAAAGTGCTTCGTCAAGCCGTTCTTGTTCAATATACCTACCTATAGGCTATAAGTATCGTCATTAGTGTTTAATTCTTCTTCACCCTGCAACATCTCAGTAACAAGTCTCTTGGCACCATCGAAATTGCCAGTGTTGCACAACCCATTTATCAAAGTATAATACGTGACAATATCAGGATATACAACTTCATTCCTCACACTCTTCATCGGAGCAAGAGCATAATTTACCTCCCCAGCTCTACAATACCCATGAATCAACGTATCAACAAACACTACAAAGTTAAACTATAACTGAGCTGAGATAATAGGCAATCTAGTAAACATATCAAATACAAGACGATGCCCACCGGAAAATAAGTCATAATAATTATTATATAAGCTGATAAAAAGCTTATAGAACATCAAACTTATATATAGTTACACACCGGAAAGAAGAATTATATTATCTTCTTCATTTTTACCACCACCACAGTTATTATATATCAGGTCATTTTTTTCCGGACAAGACATAAACTCATAGACATTTATGTACAGAGAGCTGTCTTTTTTCTTGATACAGATGACAGCATCTCTCAAATAAAAAACCGGTTCAACTTTCATACAGCCAAGGTAAATATTATACCCAACTCCAATTTTACTTTGAATGGCTTTTTCGATGGCAGTTCTGGAATATTTCTTTGTAGTTGATTTTCGGATACCATTTGTTTCCAATATTTTTGTTATGTTGTTGTTTATGCTCACTTTTTTTGCAAACTCCAGATAATCGGTAGCGCTCCACTTTTCAAAGCACACTCCGTGCTTCTCGTACTCATGTTTCCAGAATGTAAAATTTGACATTCCTTGGATTATAGGCGACCAAGTTATACTTAGTATTTCTTCAAATTTCTTCAACTGCATGCATGAAATTTTTTTATCAAATGATTTAGTACAATATATGTAGAGTATAATATGTATAATATATATAGAGAGAGAGGGGAGAGATTAATCATTACCAAACCATACGAAATTGGAGGTTTAGTTTGGCAAAAATCCTCTGTCATGCCACTTGAATTGCCGGCCCATATGCCGTGCATAAAGAATCGTTCTGCTAACTTTGGTACACACTTCTCAGAATGATACTTGCAATAAGTCGGAGCCTAAGTAATCGCGTACTTATAATGAGTGACAGCTTTGAAGGTGCCAATACGCACACGAGGCTGATCATCACTACAAAGGATGTTACATGCTAGAGCGAATACAAAAAATATAAATAATTGTCTTTTCATTATTAATTATATTGTTAATACGAAAGAGAGAACTAAAGATGAATGTTGTATGGATGTGAAGGCAACACAAATTTATACTAGTTATAAAACAAGTGTAAGCCAAGCATATTAAAGTAGAAGTATAACCCATGACGTTATAATTTTATTACACTCCAAGATGTCTATTTAATTAAAGAAAGTTGTTATAATCCTAAATAACATTCTTACTATAATTATTTTATTAGCTTATATTGTAACATCCCACATCGAATAGATAAAGTGTATTTGAACCCTTTATAAGGACAAGTTAATAACTAATGTATACCTAAAATTGCTAGCTTTTTATGGGCTGACCTGTGGTAGGTTGTTGGGCCTGATATGCATTCAGTTGTGGGCTTGGGTTGTTATAAATGGTATCAAAGCTCTGGGTTATTTTCCTGTAGACTGGCATTGGCCTTGACCTGTGGATAGTTTTGGTGATTATAAGTGACTTTTTGGATAGACGTGTTATGCTCTTTTTGGAGAATATGATTTCTGATAATTTGGGGGCCAAATTCTTTTTAAGGAGGGTAGTATGTAATATCCCATAGTTTTTAGAATAATAAAATAGATTAATAATAATAGAAAAAGAATTAAAATTGGATATAAATTAGGAATTAGAATTAGATTAGAATAGAATAACGGGTTTTCGAATATGGGTCGAATTTGAATCGTAGTAGGTTTTGTTATAGGGTTTACAACTCTTATATAGATTGAGATCTCCTCGTTCTTTTATATTCTTTTCAAGCCACCAACACTAAACAGTTATAAATCTCTCTCGACACAAATCTTGATTCTTTTTATTCATCTTTATTATTGAAATTCGTAGGATTTCCCATACACAACTCAGCTATCTTGTAAAATTCGTAGTAAATTCATCGTAAGTCAGAATTCAGTGATTTTGGACTTTTCGGAAAGGTCTTTTCGTTCTCTACGATTTTCGTGTTTTAAGTTTTTTTAGAAAACATCGTTTAGAGGGTCAAAAAGGTGAAATATAGATCTGGGCAGAATTGGAGTTATGAAGAAGTTCGACGTTTGAGACGTTTGAGATGTGATATTTTCGATTGGGTGTTAAGAATTGAATATATGTTCTAGGATGTTGTTAATTCTTGGTTTGCGAGGTTGAGGTAAGTTTACTTTTCGTACTTCCTGGATTATTTTAAATGCTTTATATTTATAATATTTTGTTGTGAAATTTGGATTAAGAATGCTATTTTAGATATAAGAAATTCCCAGCTAGCTCTGTCTTTTGAACCCGTTAGTAATTGCGTATAGTTCCGGAACTAGCTTATGATACCTTACTAGGGCGTGCTTTTTATGATACCTTCGGGTGCACACTTTATGATACCTTAGTAAGGGGCGCATTATTGACAACTATGAACCTATGATACCGTGTCACCGGGTATTTGTGGCCTTAGCGAACTGTGGAATTAATTTATACGTACTGAAATTTGAATTACGAAATTATGATTTTTGAACTCTGAAAATTATAAAAATTCATAAACTTACTTGATCCACTAGTTAGTTCGAATTGTTTTCTTGCTGGGCTGTGTAGCTCATTACTTACAATTTTCAGGTTTGATATAAGAGGAAGATGTAGTGTATCGGATTTCGAGGATCTTAGATTTGGAGTAGATAGGTTGTTGATTCGTCATTGTTAGCTGCGCTTTTGTAATAGTTAGTTTTGTAATAGAGTTTTTGGATTAATAAATATAATCATTTTAGATTTTGTAAGATTAACAGCCCGAAAAAGGGCGGACTGTTACAGTAATTTATAACAACCCAAGCCCACAACTGAATGCATATCAGACCCAACAACCCACCACAGGTCAGCCCATAAAAAGCTAGCAATTTTAGGTATACATTAGTTATTAACTTGTCCTTATAAAGGGTTCAAATATACTTTATCTATTCGATGTGGGATGTTACAAACACCCCACCTTATTGGGTCGACGTCCTCGTCGAGCCCATGTACAAACTTACGGAACCCGGGCAGTGCCTTAGCACTTCCGGCCGGGCATGGTTTTGATACCAACTGTAACAGCCCGCCCTTTTTCGGGCTGTTAATCTTACAAAATCTAAAATGATTATATTTATTAATCCAAAAACTTTATTACAAAACTAACTATTACAAAAACGCAGCTAACAATGACGAATCAACAACCTATCTACTCCAAATCTAAGATCCTCGAAATCCGATACACTCCATCTTCCTCTTATATCAAACCTGAAAATTGTAAGTAATGAGCTACACAGCCCAGCAAGAAAACAATTCGAACTAACTAGTGGATCAAGTAAGTTTATGAATTTTTATAATTTTCAGAGTTCAAAAATCATAATTTCGTAATTCAAATTTCAGTACGTATAAATTAATTCCACAGTTCGCTAAGGCCACAAATACCCGGTGACACGGTATCATAGGTTCATAGTTGTCAATAATGCGCCCCTTACTAAGGTATCATAAAGTGTGCACCCGAAGGTATCATAAAAAGCACGCCCTAGTAAGGTATCATAAGCTAGTTCCGGAACTATACGCAATTACTAACGGGTTCAAAAGACAGAGCTAGCTGGGAATTTCTTATATCTAAAATAGCATTCTTGATCCAAATTTCATAACAAAATATTATAAATATAAAGCATTTAAAATAATCCAGGAAGTACGAAAAGTAAACTTACCTCAACCTCGCAAACCAAGAATTAACAACATCCTAGAACATATATTCAATTCTTAACACCCAATCGAAAATATCACATCTCAAACGTCTCAAACGTCGAACTTCTTCATAACTCCAATTCTGCCCAGATCTATATTTCACCTTTTTGACCCTCTAAACGATGTTTTCTAAAAAAACTTAAAACACGAAAATCGTAGAGAACGAAAAGACCTTTCCGAAAAGTCCAAAATCACTGAATTCTGACTTACGATGAATTTACTACGAATTTTACAAGATAGCTGAGTTGTGTATGGGAAATCCTACGAATTTCAATAATAAAGATGAACAAAAAGAATCAAGATTTGTGTCGAGAGAGATTTATAACTGTTTAGTCTTGGTGGTTTGAAAAGAATATAAAAGAACGAGGAGATCTCAATCTATATAAGAGTTATAAACCCTATAACAAAACCTACTACGATTCAAATTCGACCCATATTCGAAAACCCGTTATTCTATTCTAATCTAATTCTAATTCCTAATTTATATCCAATTTTAATTCTTTTTCTATTATTATTAATCTATTTTATTATTCTAAAAACTATGGGATATTACATATATTTTTAGTAAAATATTTAAAATTTGCTTATTACTTTTAGTTAAATTTTGGTCAAATTTATACGTTTGTTGAAACATTTATGTGTTGATGTAATACACTCTGATATTTATAATTAAAAGGAAAGTCCATAACTTTAAGACACTACAAAAAATTCAATAATTAATGATGAAATTTAATAATGGAAAAAGTCTATCACTAATTGGTGACGGACTACCATCTGTTACTAGTTAAGGGACGAATAACGGTTTATTGACAATTTTGCAACGAAAAATTAATGACGGGATTTTTTTTGGTAAATTGTGGCGCTAAAAGTTACCTACAAGATTGCTAACATATTTAAAGACAATTTAATCATGGAAATTTTCTAATAGATTTCTTACAACTTGTCAGCAGAATTGTGATGGATTAAGCTACCAACGAATAAATTCGGTCACTAACATAGTTAGTAAAAAAAATCAGTCAGGTAGTATTTTTTTGACTAATTTAGCTTATAGTCTTACAAATGAAAGTAAAAATAGAATTCAGTCACTAACATGTAAGGTAGTAGTTTATTAGTAAAGGAGTTGGTAATTTTGTATTAAACCGTTGTCATATATAATTTGTAAAGAATTTATTGGGTTAGTGTAGTAATCATGATTCAGTTATAAATTTCAAATTCTTTCAAAAAGAAAAAAAGTATAAATTTAAAAAATGATAAATATTTAAAATGAAAGTATGAAAAGATAAATAAAAAACTAATAAATATTTTAGTTTTATTTCAATCAATACAACTAAAAGTATAATAATATATTTATACATAATATTAAATTTAAAATAAAAATTGAGAGGACAAAAAAAAGAAAAAATAATAATTCATTTTATTAAAAAAATATTAATATAATTACATAAGATATTAAATAGAAATAAAAAATATTAATTCTATACTATATTTTATTAATGACACAGTGACAAATGTTTGGTCGGTCATCGTCTCGTATGGTGTGCTTGTAACCTACTCAACTTCAAATATATTTTTTTAATTAATTTTTATTAAAATATAAAATTATACTCATAATTTACTAATTAACATTTTTAATTTCATCATCGTTCAAACACTTTAATTTATTTAAAATTATAATTTTATAATTAAAATTTTTTGAATATTAAAATAATTTATATATTATATTACCCCTGAATTTATATTTTATGTATTATATTATTAACTGATACATTATTATTAAATATTAATGAATTTGTTATTGAAAAATCAATCCAGTAAATCTATGGATTTTATTTGGAATACACAAATCTGAAATAGTCAATTCAAGGAAATCTTGGTCCAAACAAATTCAAAGAAATCAATGTAATAAAAATCTCGACAAATTTACAAAATCCAATAAAATCCCAAGGAATAAAAAATCCCGGACTACTATATAGCAGAAGGGTACCCTCAGGAAATAAAGCAGACGCAGGAGAGAGATGGGTGATTTGTGGATGAAGTTACCTTGTGGTTTTAGAGAAAAATTCATGCAACAAGTTGTGTCACGTACGAGCCCTGAGGATGCCATTAGACTGTCATGTGTGTCTAAAATGTTCCGCTCAGTTGCTGATTCCGACTTTGTTTGGGATTCTTTCATTCTTCCCGATCATCTACCTGCTATCACTACTATCATTGATTCTTGTGGCTGGGGTTCTAGCAAGTCCAACTTTATGTTACTCACTTGTATCTCCATTTCCTTCGATCAAGGTTTGTTAATTTATTATATATATCTTGTTTTTATAATTCATTGATTTTTTTTTTGTTTTAGTATTTTCATCTAATGTTATGTTTTCCTACTTTGGCAATTAAGTTCCATATTTCTTAGACAAATGGACTGGGAAGAGACGGTTAGAGATTCCTCCTGACAAGCTTTTAGTCACATTTCTCGACACAGACTACTGGAATCCTAAAAAATGGTGCAAATTCTTTTAAGTTTATATTCTTTCTGTATTCGTAATGCTTTCATCGTGATCAAACATGCAAAATTTCAGGCTTAGGCTTGGTCACGTTGTATGGCTTGAAATTAAGGGCAAGGTAAGCACTTCCAAGTTGTCAACTAATACAACTTACACAGCTTACCTTCGCTTTGCTTTCCCGAGGGACTTCTATTATGGATTTCACGTACCCCTTGAGACTTCTGTTGGGATCACTGGGGAGGAAAGCATCAACAATTTTGTCTATTTGGACCCTAGAATCGCCAAGTCTGAATGCCAATATCTGGAGCGTAGAGAAGATGATAATCTGTTCGAAGTTCAGTTAGGTGACTACTTCCACAATGAGGGAGAGACCAGGGATCTGGAGATTACTGTTAGAGAAGTGACAAGCGGAAAACCTAAATGTGGCATAGATATCTATGATATGGAGCTCCGACCCAAGCGAGGTAAGTAAAAACTGCTTCACGTTTTTTTTTTTTTTTGGGGTGGGGGGGTGCAGGAACTTACATATATGAGGTAGCTAGTTTACATCCCGGACCCTGCTCTAAGAGCGGGATATGCCTGGTATGTTTATTCTTGGTTGGTTGGTTTTGGGTAGCTAGTTTACATATAAATATTGTTCTTATATACGTAGTTTTTATTGTTTTAAAACTTAGAGCCCTTTTATGACATTCTTGATTCAAATTAGTTGTCGTGTTTTTTTTAATCTTTGTGTTACATAGAGAGTCTTAAGCTCTACTGCAAGTCCTCTCAACAAGCTCATTCAGATTCCAAGTGTGTTCTCAAAAGAAGAGAGGGAGAGATGTCAAAAGAAGGAGGAGAGGGTTGCGAAGACACTAATTTATTCAGCAAGCTACCCGAAGGATTTGGACAAGCATTTATGGAAGAAGTTGTGTCCCGTACGAGCCCTGTCGATGCGTGCAGGCTGTCAGTTGTGGCAAAAAGTTTCCGGTCAGCTGCAGAATCTGATGCTGTTTGGGAGAGACTTTTACCCAACGATTATCAACAATTACTATGGCAGGGGGATTCCTTGCCCGATATTTCTTTTGCATCCAAGAAAGATTTGTATCTCTTTCTCACTGGTAATCCTCTCCTCATTGATGCCAACACCAAGGTAATTCTTTTTTCCCTCAACTATTTCTGATTAATCGATATGATGTAAGTAATGATACAAGACATGGTGTTGAATTGTGGTTGTAGCTGTGAGATTCTTATTTATAAATATGCTGACAAACATATTTTATGCTATGCATAGATTTATTTATGGTTAGACAAGTGGAGTGGGAAGAAGTGTTTCATGATACCTACCTCAATTAAAGGATATCCTGAAGATGATTGGCACCCCTCATATTCAAGGTTATTTAAAACTAAATGGCAAACTCTGTTCATTATAGTTTGAGACTAAATAATGTTTGTTGATATGTTCTAAATGTTGTATTGTCCAAACACAGATATTTCCATGGATTTAATATTGATGAGTGGTTTGGACTGCGCGGAAAAATATGCAGTTCCATGTTGTCACCAGATACGACTTATATAGCTTACCTTGTACACAACTGGAGCCTTGGTTTTGGATTTAATTTTTCAGTAGAAAAGCGAGCTCCTTTTGAAGCTTCTGTTTGGAGTAGTGAACATGAAATCGTCAACAGAGTTGTTTATCTGGACCGTATAATTGGAGAAACTGGTAGTCAATATGTTGTGGAGAGAAAAGACGGTTGGTTAGAAGTTGAGTTGGGAGAATACTTTAACAGAGGAGGGGAAAACAAGGATTTGGAGATGAGTGTGATGGATGTGACATTTGATCTTCTTAAGACTGGATTCATAGTTCAGGGGATTGAGATTCGACCCAAGCATGGTTAATATATTGAATTTTTTCTCATTGCTTTAGCAGGGTTCACCGAATAAACTGAGCCACACATTTTCTACATATTTGATTGAGTTCATCAAAAATTTTACAGAACACAAGTTGTTTTGCAATTATGAGAGTATGTTGCATATTTTTTATTGTTAAATGGTGTGATCCATCGAATAACATACATATTAACAAAATTGAACAAGTATTAAGATGCATATGTGAAGCAAATGGATGAAACTAAATTCGAATTATTTCTATAAAAATTCAGATACAATTCAATATTATTTATTTTTTGCATCTTAAGTGTCTCTTGAATTGTTTATTCCTTTAATTATAACTTTATTCATCTCAGGTAAAGTGTTGTTAATTTTTTTTATTAGCAGCTAGCCGGCTATATGGTTTATATCCAAATTTATGAAGCTATCGACCAATTTTTCGATTTTAGGTATAAAATAAAACTATCAAGAGCAATTTTTCAATCCAAGTATATGATACTTTTTACTGTAAAAATATAATAAAAATATCCATATAAAATCATATATCATATATCTACTAGATATCTATTGGAGAAAAGGTATGTACATGTAAAGATATATAAAAGAACACATGTCTTTCATGACAAGTTAAAAATAAGAAAAGTTATATTCATCACAGCTTCACTCCTATCAAATTACTTCTCCTACATTCATTCAATGGGGAATTCGTCACTAAAAATGTCGAAAATATTGGAACTAAAAATGTCAGCAACATAGAAAGAGTATTCTGAAACCTTAAATTCGGTTGGAGATTGTCATAGTTTCAAGACACGTTTTAAATAGATAGATGTTGTGGCTAGCAGTGCAATGTGATTAAAAGTTGTTTTGGGAGTGAGTATTCTTTTGACTAATATCCAAGTATGCAACACATTGGCTGACCCAAAAAACATATGCATGAATCACACTTGACAATGCATCAGCCAATAAAGGAGCTGTTAATTTTGTAAAAAGAAGAGTTAATGGCTGGAAGGGTTCCGTTCTTGATGGCGACTATATTCCTGTGAGGTGTGGAGCTCATATTGTAAATTTAATTGCGACTGATGGGCTGAAAAATATGCATGATTCAATAGCTGCTATTCGTAATTCTGTGAGATATATAAGATCATCTCCTGCTAGGTTGCACAAGTCCATGGGTTATGTGGAGCGAGAAAGAATTGACTACAAAGGAGGGTTAGTTTTAGATGTCTCTACAAGGTGGAACTCCACTTACATGATGCTCGATGTTGCCCTCAAATTTGAAAAGGCTTTTACACGATATGAAGAGGAAGATGATAAATTTTTGGGTTACTTTATGGAAAAAGAGAATTGGGCCACCTACAACTATTGACAGGGAGTGTGCTGCTGTTTTTGTCAAATTTCTCTCTACATTTTATGAAGTAAATTTGAAATTTAGCGGTACTTTACACGTGACTTCTACCAACTTCTACCATGAGATATGTGAAATTCATACCCAATTGACAGATTTAGCGATTAGTGGTGACCCTCTATTGTCTGTCTGCAATGGCTGCAAGCATGAAGGAGAAGTATGACAAATACTGGCTGGGGTAATGCAGATAACATCAATCCTTTGGTACAAAATGAGATATTTAAAATTCTGTTTTGACTGAGACTGTGGCTAAGCTCGTCGTCAAGGTGGAATCAGTTCTTCAACGCTTATACTCATGTTACGATGTTGAGGGTGAAAGTAATAAAGTTAGTTTATTTTAATTTACAATTTTCTAGGATTCTTATATAACTCAAATATTAGACTCGAGTAAACTTGGTAAAACGAAATAAAGAATCCTGTTTTAAAAATCTTTGTATGAAAATCATACACATCTAGTGATTCTAAATAATATATTTTTCTAACTAGTTACTCTTAAAAATATTACATATCTATGGGATTCTATAATAACTTTGAGTTATGTAACAAAAATATATAAATTTAAAATTATTCTAAAACTAGTCGGATTATGTAGTAAGACAACAACTACTTTTACCATTTGTGTTGGGCTGCTAAAAATGATACGTCCATGCCAAAGAATGATGGTAAAGAAACAAGGGGCAGACTGCTAGAAAGTTATTTGCAACAACAAATGTTTGATGCAGAAAAAAGGAATGATCTTGAGACGTATTTAGCGGACGAACCAGTGAATCCAATGACCTCTTCATTTGATATTCTACTTTGGTGGAAAATTAATTCTAGTAAGTACAAGGTTTTATCTATGATGGCTAAAGATGTGCTCGCTATACCTGTTTCTACAGTAGATTTCAGAATCTGCTTTCAGTACTAGCGGACGTATGTTATTAGACTCTTCAAGTCCAAAAATGGTTGAGCCACTGATTTGCACTCAAAGTTGGCTTAAAGGGAATCAAGAAGATCTTTTCTATTTTGATTTCAAGAAGATCAGGCAGCAAGAAGCAAGAAGCAAGAAGCTTGTTTAAGTTTATCTACTTTTATAATATTGTTTGTACTATATGGACCACGGACCAGGCTTGTAGTAATGCTTGTGTGGTCAAGTAAAAACCACAAGACTTTGTAATTTAGTTGGCAATCTTGGATGGTTAAATTAGTATTATTATTATTATATTTTTAGTGTTTTTAATATATATTTATAACCCGATCAACCCAAACCGACCCAATCCGATCCAAAATATAATTAGTAGGGTTGGGTTACATGTTAATTTTATTTATAATGGATTGAAATATTTTCATACCGAACTAATTGGGTAGGGTCATTTTTATGGTTCGAACCCGGCCAACCCTACCCATGTGCACCCCTATGCATGATTCAAAAAAGCTCTAAACAAATATACATCTGTAGAATTAGTTGAATAATGGCAGTGAGACAGATGGGTACAGCCAATACAAGTTTAGATTTAAACTGTGGATGCCAAAGAATGATAAACGAGACAACTATACAAATATCATTCGCAGTTGCATTTGACTATATAATATATAAGCATGGCTACTTGTGTACATGAGGTTCTTCCAGCCATTTTGCACGAAAGCCTGTTCCCTTGCAATCAGAGCAGCGTGTTGAACCCTGAAACAGAACGAATAACTTGGTGAATGCTATAGCCTAAGTCCTCTAGTTAGGAGTCCACAACAGTATCAATGCAATCTATATGACAATGAAATGTGTCCAAACAGAAGTTACCACTTATTCCTATATATATCCCTCGATTCTACTTATTTCGATCCTTTTGCTTTATATTTTATTTGATTAATTGAATCTGTTGTATATTCATGGTTCGGATTATACTGATCATATGCTATATTGCATATCTGCAACATAATCAGACTGGAGTAACTACATTATCAAGGCCATGTTCATTTGCAAGGATTATAGTCCCTAAACTGTCTACAATTTGCACTAATTGTCATATACTTTAATCTATAAATATAATTTTTTGGACTATTTTTGTTCACTTTCTAGTTCATTTATATGCCTAGTTATATTAAACCCATTGAAAAGAGCTGCACCATGATTGAAAATATAGTATATCTCAGATAGATCAAACTCCCATGAAACAACATAGCCCAACTGTATTAACTTAACGAGATAGGCTTTAATTACTTTACCTTTCCAGCACAGATAACACAGCTAGTGTTTCTCGAAGGGACTTGGCATAGCATGTTGTCACCAATAATGAAAAATCCTGTGCCACCACACCATTTGCAGTCAACATGACCATTAGATTCACAGGAAGAACAAGAAATCGGCCTCGGTTGCTGCATCCACCAAAAAACATTTATAAGAAGCAATCCTTAATTTCCAGATATGGTTTGTAACCATCAATTTAGAAGTACACGTCCAACTTATTCCAATAACAATTATTAATCACGTTAATACAAGACAAAAAATTAAAGACAAGACGGTTCAGCTACAGGTTGCATCTCCGACATAACGAAATCCTTTAGCTCAAAAGAATCATTACCATTCCACTCGACAAATGCAACCAATTCCCATAATTCCAGATATAGTTTGTAACCATAAATAAATTCAAACTTGTATTAATTATTATAAAGCCTATTCATTTGTAATCCAACAATTTATCGAATCTACTAAACTATCACCATTTCGCTCGAGAAACACAACTATTTTTCATAATTCAAACAACAGACAACAAAATTTACTCATACGAATACAAAACGGAACATGAATTAATCAATATGAATTAAAAGATAGTAATAAAGAAGCAAAATAAGAAAGGTATAAAGAGGACCTTGGAGATCAACCAAGCACGTTCCATGCGTTTAATGGAGTTATCATGAGAAGACTCCACCATTGAAGCTCTAACAACTCTACAAAGCTTAACACAAGCAGGTCTGTTAGTATTATTATAATGATAATTTAGATTGTTGCGCAAGCTATTGAGTTTGATTGGGGAGGTTAATAGAGATGTACTAGTATTTGACATTGGAATTGATGAAATTGAACAAGTGCAATAATTTGAAAACATTTTTCAGAAATTAGGGTTTGTACACACACAAGTCAAATGAGAATTGCATGTATTGGTTGTGTGTGTGTGTGTGTGTGTGTTTTCTTTCTTTGTGGCGCAAAGATTTGTTTCGTTGGTCTGACCTTTCTTTTTTGGCCCGTGGGTTTTATTTTGTTTTACCGGCCGCCTTATATTTTTAAATATTATTATTGTGATTTTATTTTTGATATTTTTATTATGCAATTGAAAATTTGAATGCACCAAAAAATCTCTAAATCTGACTTTATTTTGGTTTTTAAACTTTGATCTTTTTTCTTTTTAATATTATATCTTTTTGTGGGACAAGGAAGAGTGATAATTTCGACCTGTACTTGTTAAAGAGCTGGATAGGTATGGATTAACATTATTAACAAAATATTAAACATTGTGCATTACAAAAATCAACAACTTAATAGCAGGCTTGGTGTAAAATTAATTATTTTCCCCACCTTTTTTACTACCCAAAATGCATCATAATGAGAGCAAAAGGATTCATTTGTTACAAAATTTATTGACATGTAGACTATCAGTACAATACATAATTGACTAAATACAAAAGCATTGGGATATTGTGATTACATAGACACTGTGTAAATTTGTAATTTGAGCTGATAATCCATTTATTCTACGCAAGATTTGAGACTCAAGCTCTCACTTGCAACAACTCAACAACACAGAAACGGAGATCAAATCCAAAAGAAGAAACTTAAATAATTAATTTAAGTTGACATGATTAAAAACCAAAAACTTAGTTTTAATAAATAAAATAAAAACTGAAAACTCATTATACCTTTGTATGAAAAAGTAAGGAAGAAATTCTAAGACATGATAAAAAATAGAGCAATGTACAAACATTTACTCAGTCAAATTGATAATAGGCTTGTATGTTATGAAAGAAAATTGCTGCTTGCTATCCTCTTTCACAGACTACATTGGTAACAGGGTTCACTCGGAGGAGGTGAGCTGCCTCAGATTGTATTTGGCCAATTCCTTGTACTTCTCGACAACACCAATTAAGCACACAGTCTGACAAAATAACATGCCAATATTCAAAAAGAGGACATTTTGTAGCATATGTTAATCAATTTGATGTATATATAAAAATATTTGCAATTAAAAATGGCATGTAAAGATAATTGAGTTGATAGCAAAAAACTGTGAGTATTTCATATATCAAAGGACAAAGGTTCTTTACCCTGGCAATCTGAACTACAATGTTCTTATCCGGATTTTTCAGGTCGACTTTGTGGGGTCCAGGAACAGACTTTGCAACGGCATCTATAATTTTCATTCTATCAACACCAGTATTTGCACGGGCTTCATATAATACAGCATACTGCAACACAAGTTTACTCAAATCTAGTAACTTTTTCTTTTGCAAAATATCATAAATATGATAAACAAATGCCTTTACTAAAACTATTTGAAAGAATTATATAACAACATTTAGTTGTATTACATTCATACCATTTAGAAAATATTACCTTATGTGGGGTCTGAGTCTCCACAGGAAAGTGTTTCTCAATGAGGGGTTTGATTGCCCTTGTTATTTCTTCTTCTGATGCATAACATGATACTTCAATAGGTAGCACTCTCAGAAGAAACCTGATGAAAATATTCTAGTTAATGAACTGAATATCATAGTCTAAGAACAAACAATCGACCTACAAAAGCATGAACTCAACACTCATACTAGAAGATAAACCTTGACATGTGCTTCTTCGTCAATGCAATAGATTCTATCATGTGTTGAGCAATATCTTTGGGAGTTGGGTCTCCATCTTTTTTAGGCATTTGGATAAATACAACACCATTGCAACCAGTATCCAAGAAGATGAAACGCTTCTATATGGGAGAAAAAATAATAATAATTATTCACCGTTGCAGGAGGGAGATCTTAGTCACACCCAGTGCCAAAAACTAACAGCAAAATCAAAATTCAATGCGCATATTTTACATGGTGACAGTCACAGGTATCTGAACTCTAAACTACAACAAGTTGATGCATTCGAAACTTGAATAACGCATTTACACTCTACATCGTAGAAGTTACAGGTATATGCATTCCAAAGTTAAGCTGAGGGAGTAATTATTAATTAATATATGTACCTACATAGCAGTGTCTGAAAAGGTATTAAGAGAGGATATGTTCCAAACACTATGGAGTTAAAATACAGAACTAAAACCAGCCTGACAAATACAATTAAATATATACACTATTATAAGGAATATCAATAGAAGGCGCAAAATTATGTGCAATTTCTCAATATTTTCTCACCTTGCTCTTATCTTTCAACTCTTCAAGTTCAGCTTCAATTAACTGATCAACTGACTTTCCACCAACTTTATAGCAGATGCCTTTTTCAGGTTTTGATGCATCTTGTTCTATGCATTGCTTCTTTAGCGGCTGCACCTCAGCTTCAACTTCTTGACCCTTGGAATCCTCCTTAATGTCATCTTTATTTGCATTTTTATGATCTTCCGAGCACAAACCTGCCTGTGAATTATCATTATTAGTATCCGACTTATTTTTGTCCTCTTCTGCAGATTTGGATGCATCTTGTTCTAAGCATTCCTTCTTTGCAGGCTGCACCTCAGCTTCAACTTCCTGACTCTTAGTATCCTCCTTGATGTCATCATTACTTTCATTTTTATGATTCTCAGAGCACATACTTTCCTGTGCACTTTCATTATTAGTAGCTGAATTATCTTTGTCCCCCTCATCAGTTTGATCGTTGAATTCATCTTCTTCTTCGTCGGAATCAGAATATGTGAATGTTACCTTTTTATTCATAGGTTTATCTTGTAACTCTGCATACTTCACACCTGATTTCCTCCCACTTACTAGCTCTTCATAGAACTGTAGCAAAAAACAAAAACGTGCAGTGGAAAGAGTGAAAGGCTGATCACAGAATATTAATTATGACATCATGAAACTTATAGCTTATGATGTTTTTACTGGGTGAACTTCCATATAAATTATAATATGATAACTGTATGCAATCATGGAGACCTTCAGCAGAGAGGGATATTATATAAAGAGGCAGGTTCACTAATTTTTATAGCTCAAACGCCTCAAATTATAAGACTTCTAAAGAAAAGTATGTATCAAGACAGTAACATACCAAGTAGATACAAAATTCATAGCATCAATACAATTAATAAGGAACCACAAATTTATAGCATCAAGTTAACAACCTTGCAACAGAAATCATGTATACTGACTGAGAATACATACCAGATACATGCATTGTGCCTACGTATAAATGACATGGGACCTAAACAAGCTAAAGATGATGCATGAAGGTTAGCCAATTAGAGGAACAACAAATCTTAGGTGCATCAAGAACTGCAAGAACATACAAGAGCAATATATTAAGTTGAATTTCTGATTCACTTCAAGTGTCTGACAAGACATAGGCAACACAATTTCTTGAAGATTAAACTTTGTAGGATTTCGGCTCTTCAATACTTAAATACTAAACAATCAGTTTTGTGGACAGTGATACACAAGACAAGAGTATATAATTATATCTTTGATGCACATCACATCACTTAACGCTCCATAAAACGTGTTATTCTAATAATCCAAAGAAGCCTATAACCAACCATTCATTAACACTGCCTTCACATCCTATTCGTCCAAGTAATCCCCATAATCCAAAATCTCGGCAAAAACTAGTATCAAGAAAAGAACACTTATCCACATTCACTATAACTACAGATACACGCCAACAAACTACAAAAAGCAACCAATCAGTACAACATACAACAAATAATACGAAAACCCATTGTGTCTATAATCGAAAAACTAGTAGAAAAATACAGAATATACATACAGTATCAATAACATTAATGGCTTCATGAGAAGCTTGGCGTTCCCTACCACCATCACAAGTTATAAAGAAACCTTGCACTCCTGGCTTTAGTGGGTACCCACCTTTCTTCACCCCCTTCTGTAAATTTACAAAAAACAACAATTAAAACCAACAAAAATACGTATACACAAATAAATATACATACACACATGTATATGGATAGAAAGCTAACATTTTGAGGGAGATAGCGGTTCTTTCTCTTCTTGCCACCACCATTGTTTGCTTTTGTTTTGTTTTCACCAGCCATTTTTATTGATTTTGTAGCAGCAAAGGAGTGAGGGTAGTTGAATGTGAGTGTGTGTAGTTTTGACTGCTTAAAACAAATTAGGGCACCTGGTCCTCTTTTTTTGTGCAATTTGGGGGTCGGATCCTCCGAACCCATATATTGACCCGATTTGCTAATTTTGGGTTTTCAAGTTTTGATATAGTGACGTTAGAAACATATTAGATATTTATAAATTCATTCATAATTTAAACGTACAATTATAAATATACTTTTATATTTTAATTAGAAAAGTGACTCCACGGCTTGTGCAGCCCCGTCAATTCCTTTATTTATATTTTAATGAAAAAAGTAACCGTGAGTAGGTCAAGGAGTTTCCTAATATCATGCTCAAATAAAAAAAATAGAATGACAATCCAGTAAAAATATAATTCCGCTTTCCGCATGCATTCACGTAAATACTCGATTAGCATAATAAATTCACTTTTAACGAGACAATAATCATGTCCAGGTATGAAATTTGTGTTGCATGATCATGGATAAAAAAATCATCGTGAAATCTTGGTTTTAGTAATAAAATCAATTAATTTTTATACAAAATATGTAATTTCGTTTGGATTAAACCACTTAACAAGTGGTGTATTACTTGACTATTATTATGACCGTTTGGGGTTCCTTAAACTTAAAATAAATAATTTATTTTATTTTCATTTTTTACATATTTTCATTTTTTTTTTAAGATAAATATTTTTTTTAGAATTTTAAAACCAAATATTATTTTCAAAATAAAAAATAAGTTACTTATTTTCAGAAAAAGTACATACATTCCTACTTTTTTCCGGAAATAAGTTATTTCCGGAAAAAAAGTTGCCAGACAGCCCCATTATATCAATTAAAAATAAGCCACATTTCATTTCCCATCGAGGGGTTAAAAAGACTAGCAAATTACAGGTACAGAGATACTTTAAAGTTTTACAGTCAGAAGGTGGACAAAAAAACCAGCCACTTTCTTGTCAATCAATACAACCCTCCTCAGCAATTGCCTGCTTTGCTAAGTCTACATGCATACACTCACAAACCTATATGTATCACACTACTACACAAAAAAATAAATATACATTCATCACACTTAAGTGGCAATATCATCAACCTCGGAATGGAAGACAAAACTCGGAAATGTTGTAGTAATGTCCCTGCATTTGCCAAGAATATGAGATGTATATGGTTGTGTTACAGATGTGAACAACAAACTTGTACGTTAGTGAAATTACGATGAGGTACCTCAAATACGGAAGTGTCATTATCTTCAACAAAGACGGATTCTTTGCCACAAAATTGAGCCACTCCGATCTATCAATATTTCCATCCCCGTTTACATCTGCTTCTGAAAAAGTCTGGGATCACCAAGAAAATACAAGTGTAAGCATTTTTTTATAAAGCAAAACACATACCCCTGTCAAATAAACAAGGAAGACTTATGTGAAGCTGTGGTAGAATACATGGAAGGTGCAAGCTATAAGAATATGTACACATATTCATCCTTCGTAAATGTAATCATTATCTTAATTAACTCACTTTATCAAGTATGATTTCAATGGTCTCATCAGACAACTTCATATCAGACTCGCACAAAAGAGCAATCAACATTTGCTTAACCTACAAAAGATATTAAAGTATAAGAATGCCAATGAATTGGTTACGAGCAAACAATATACATGCAAGAAAACCATGGGCATTAGCTTCAACACCTTCACTCTAATTAAAGTTTTCAAAAAAATTTCTTGCCAAATTTGGTTGAGTCGGTATTTTCTATACCCACAAATAGCGACAGTTGCAATATTCCATTAAAAAATTTAGTTAGTATATATACAAACTAATGTGAAAGGATAACTTATGATGACAATCCAAAGGGAAAGGAAAAAGAAGGCTCTTTAATACTGGAAAAAGAATCCGGGCAGTTCATACTGCTAATAAACCGAAAGAAAAAGGCGTTAAGTATCAATTTTGCCCACTGAACTCGATGGGAAGTTACAATCCACCCACTCAACTTCAAAAGTGCCAATTTCTCCCTCGTTCGTTAATAATGTGCCAAATGTTTAATTATACGTTAATTCCTACTAATTTATTGTTTTATTTTATATTTTAAAAAAGAGAATTCATATCTATTGAGAACCGTAATTTAAGATGTCATTTTAACAAATTACAATAGTATTATTAAGAGAGACGTTTTTTATGCGAATGTGTGACTGGAACTTTTTGAGTTGAGTGGACCGAGCATAGCTTTACCTCAAGATCAGTGTGCCAAGTGACCATTAACTCAAAAACAAAAGATGGTTTAACTTTAGAAACTGCCAAAATTGTCATGTTTTTGCAATAATTTCCACACAAGTCTACAGATTAAAGGATGCAAACATATGCAGCATCCCTTACATACAAAAGGCAGCTAAACATACTTAGCAAAAAAATAAAGGCAGCTAAACATGAAAGAGAGTCTGTATAAGAGGTCTAAAATCCGATTCTCACTCAGCCCCCACCTTCCTATATTTACATAAATATCAACTACCAAAAAAATGAATTATCATTGTTTCAAATTTTGATTTAGATTTACCCTAGGCAACAAAGTACACTCATAAAATTTATAAGATTAGCGTAGAAATATATATGCAACACCACTTTCCTTCCCAACAAGGAATAATATCAACAAAGGCAAAGCATAAGGTCTGAATTATCTAGCATCCACATACCTCTTGTCTCTCGATAAATCCAGTGCCATCCATATCATAGAGAGTAAATGAAACTGCAAGCAGTTAACTGGGTCATTAAGACATATAAAAATTTATAACATACCAAACTTTAGAATTCTCTAAGAATCATAGCCAATATCATCGGGGTTGAAACATAAATTATCAACGTATCCCTATCATTTAGCCTAGTGGATACCCCTCGCCCCTGGTAAGAAGAGGTTGAGGGTTTGAGTCTTGGTGGAGACAATTGTGTGAGTATTTAAATTCTTAAAATTAATTCAACTTACAGTTGATCTTGTCTTCTTGTGGGGCATTTGGATGGAAGACACTGAGTGATCTTACAAAGTCACCAAAATCGATCACCCCTTTCCTTTTAACATCGAAAAGATCAAAGATCTGCAACCAGGAAAGAATGTTTAAACACAATAATAATGAACAAAATCCACAAATTGGGTGAGCGAGAAATCAAACAAAAGCTCCTATTCAGCCTTGGCATCTTTGACATGATAAAACAGCCAAGTGTACAAGATGCACATGCTGATCAATATATTACTAGCATTGTCAAATTAAAACTGATTCAACTCGTATATCCACTATGTCGTATGTTCACATCTACTTTCATCCAGTGCATGCCATCTCAACAACACTAATTTGTGCAAATGCTTGATACGAGAAACAGTAACTTAAAAAGGGCAACAATTAGTTCACAATATATAATCTCATATATGTGATGCAAAAGATTCATTGTGATTCACATGACCAAAATGAGTATTCCTATGTAGAATATGAAGAAGCATTTAAGTCACTGAAAGGAGTAGAGATGAACACCAGCCGGAGGAATCACACATAATAACGTTGAACAAAATATGCACAACAAGCTAAAAATGGTTTTGGAGAAGACCCAAATCAACAACAAAGGAAATCAATAGAATATAATAGTACTTCCAGTATATTCTTGAGCAATCCACTAAATAGAATCTTTAACTAAACTATATAAATTAAGTCAAGGATCATACCCGACTTGCAAAAAGATTCTCTTTTTTCCTGTTCTTGAACAAAGCTAATTGAAATTCCTCCTGCAGTCCACATGAATATCTAATAAAATTTACAATGAATTTATTAATTTTTATCTTCATGAACAATACTAATTTAAGAAACAGTTATAAGTGCTTGAATTACAATAACCATTCACTGCTTATGAAAGTAGCTTTAGAAGGTAGAAATCCTTATTCTGATAGTCTATAAAAACTTAATCACATTACATGAATACACTCGATGTGAAAAAATATTCTCTAAATGAGAAGATGGAAGGAAGACAAGTAAAAACTACGCCTAGCATAAGAACAACGCCAAAAAGGCAAATCGTTAATTAGGCAACTTCAGAGGAAGGAAAACCTAAAATTCAGGGATAGCCGATTAGTAAAAGCAGAAGCGCCCCCCCCCCCCCCTCCCCCTCCCCCTCCCCCTCCCCCTCCCCCTCTTCTTCTTCTTCTTTTTAACACTTGAAAAACAATGTAACTACCAAAAAAGTATTGTAACATAGTAAAAGTGGACTTAATCCCAGAAATTGGTCGAAAAATACCTTGCTTATTAGACCATCATCAATCACAGAACTGCTTATACTCTTGAATAGCTCAAATAGTGCTTCAACTTCGCTAACACTAACTGCAGAATGAATAAACAAACAAGTTTGTTGTTACTAACCCACAGACACAAATAAAAAGTTTACTTACTATATATAGTATGAAAGAGATTCGTGCACCCAAAGAGGCTCTCCGAGTGAAACAATCAGCTACTTACAAGCTGTTTGAGAAGCAAGAGCTACTGGATCCTCGTGTCCGGGAAACTGCTTTTTTACCACCGACTGAAAGCAGCCCATCTACTGAAGTTAAGAGATGTAGCCTATGGCTAGACTAGCACCTTTCCGTCCCTACAATATATCATCATTTCCATCTTAGCCTTGAAATTTACGAATCCAAATTCCGTCATGCAGCGTGATTAGTTTAATCATAGGAGAAATGATTACAGATTTACCCACTCAAGATACAATCACTGCCGAAATCAACACAAAGACTCAAAGAGGGATGTTTAACAAAAGAGATTCTATAACATAATTAGAAGAAAAGAGGGAATGAGCTAAAGAGGGGCTGCACACTGAAAAATTGAGCCGCCTTCATTGTATCTCTTATTACCTCATTTCGTTCTCTTTACTACATTTATGTTATAGCATTTATGCGTTAACAATAATATTATGCACAAAACACACACATATGCCATTGTTCATCACTATATGTGTAAGTGTGTATAGCATATGTGTATCTGTATATGTATCCTGTGTTTATGCATCTGTATCTATATATGTACAGATGCGAGAGAATCTAACATTGTTAGCTGCTTACTAGCTTATTATATGGCCTATCTGTGCTTAAATAAGGAAAAAAACAAGCACAGGAAAGTGATTTAAGCAGCCCCTCATGCCCCATATAATTCTACATCACAGCACATATTAAAACATTTTAGGTTCAGTACACCACGAAGTCTACAATTAACTGAAATTGAGTCTATATGGATTATGAACCCAGTAGTAAACTCCTTGCAAAGGAATCCGAGGATAGTGATTTTTAATTCAGTATTGACCAGATCTTTTAGTATAATCATCAAGAAGATATAAAAATAAATCAAAAACCAAACAATATAGTTAACAAAGAATTGTACGTGAAATGAGGCAACGAATCTAAGAAAGTGCTCCACAATAACCTCTGTTGCGAGATAGAGTAAGATTTTTTATTGAACCTCAGCCATGAAACTTGGCAGATGAAATTCTGATTTGGATAAGGATTATGCGGAGGCATGCCTTTTCTTCCTATACATTCTTTAGATTAATTAAGTTAACAATAAAAAACATCCAGTGTTAAAGAGACTGTTAAATGTGCAACTAAAAGAAAATATACTACCTCAATTCAACATAATAAATCATTTTAGAAAATTAGACATCGTCAAGTTCATATGTATGTAGAAAGAAATAATAAGCATCTATTATCGCCATTTCAGTTATTAAGCTCTCGTAGCTCAGTTGGTTAGAGCACCCGTTTAGTAAGCGGGAGGTCTTGAGTTCAACTCTCAACGAGAGCATGCCCATAATTTTTGCCTCGAACCGGGGGCATTCACGAAAACAACCTATATACTCCACCATTGAGTGTGTATAAAGGTCCGCCTGGATTTTACGATCCCCAAGTCAGTTCTTTTTTATTAACTGAAGATTGATTTTTCAAAGTACAAAGCGGTGATCCATTTAGAGAAAAATAGTGTGTTCTCTTTTTCCATTCTTGAAGGTCCAACTGGACCAGCTCTAATACCAGAAGGTACGGAAAGCAAAGTCATTTCGAGGAAATGAGGGGGGTGTCTACAATACCTGGTTTTACCTTGATATAATTCCATATAAAAAAGAAGAAGCTGATAAGTGAAACTTTGCACTATAAAATTATCTTCAAAGGTGTTTAGTTATTTACACATCAGTCTAAATCACATTAATACAGAAAGTAACAACAAAAATAAATCAAAATCAAATCAGTCACTGTGCTCTCGTAGCTCAGTTGGTTAGAGCACCCGTTTAGTAAGCGGGAGGTCTTGAGTTCGACTCTCAACGAGAGCATTTTTTTTACTTCCAAAAATTATTTCCCTTTTTCGTAACTTTGCAAAATGTTTTTCCGGTGGTCCTACAGGGACAAAATATATGCTACTTGAGTAAGTGCAAGATCTGCATACATCCGATATAATACACAGGCACACGGCTAGGCTCAAATTAAAGTCATATTTCTGATATCCTAAAGGATATAAAAACCTACTAGCTTAATCCTAGATTGTAACTAGCAAACCCTAAATTAGGGTGAATAAATACACTAATTCAACATATAATTAAATATGATCAGCATATGAAAAATTCAACAAAACCATATGATCTACAACTGTAATTTTAAATAATTAACTGCGGGATTAAAAGAAAGTACTGATAAATTGGACAATATGTGACTTACCGACTATAGGCAACCGGAGATCGCTGATATATCGAGAGAGATCCGGGGGGGAGAGAGAGGGAGAGAGAGAGAGAGAGAGTCTCGGTAGGGAAAAGGAGTACAAGGGTCGTTTAATACAGACTATACATACAAACATAATACACGTCGTGGATCATAAGTTTTTGTTGTTAGATACGGAAGAATCAAAGTCCAGAAGATTGACGGTGGTTTGGTTTGGTTTGAAAACGTGTCACTGACCCTAACATAGGTCCAGTCCAACAACATTTTCAATATGCAAATAAAAAAATTGCTCCCGATTCTTATCTTACAAAAAATCTATATACTATATTATACTATCCTATATTATTAAAATCGAAAAATTAAAAGTTTGGCAAGGGTACTTGGTCGGAGCATTCTATTTCAATTAAACAATTTTTTAAATAATTTTTAAACACTAATATCTTAATTAAAACACATATATCACTTTAATCTCCTAACTAAAACACATATCTAAATAAAATACTCAAACATTATCATATTAATAATTGTTTAATTATTGAGTTTCTCATAACTAAAATATATCTCTATAAAAAATAAAGAAACATTATTTTATTATCTATACTATATTATTAAAATTAAAAAATTAAAAGTTTTGTGGTCCTTGGTCGGTATTTGGGGCGTATAGTTATTATTGGACATAATTTTTAAATATTAATCTCCTGATTAATATACACGTCAGACATTAATCTCCTAAATAAAATACATCTCTAAACAAAACACACAAATATTATCATATTAAAATACAAATAAAGTATATGAAAAATTATATAAAATATATACGTATAATATTAAATAAAATTTAAAATATTATTATAAAAATAAAAATATATTCAAATTATATAAAAAATATTAAAACAATTCGATCCGTACATCGCACGGGTATAAGCCAGGATTAACTTATTTGTATCATTATTATATATGTAAGAATTTTCTCTTTTTAAATTTTAGAAATATTCTATATGGTGTTCTTGTATAATTGACTTTTGTTAATAATATTATTACATTATTAACTTCTATTTATAATGTTCTCGTACATTTGGTTTTATATATAATACCATTTGCTCAAGTTAAAAGTAATGGAGTTGATTTCAAACTGTAAAAAAAATGTATATTTGAAATCTTTGTGAAAAATACATAAAATAGATTATTTAATAATGCAAAATGGAATTAAAATGATTGAAATATATTCAAGCTACATACCTAAACTTTGACATTAATATTTCATTCATTTTGATTTCGTTTTACATAATTTAAGTGTCTGTTTTATATAACTTTTCGCAAAAAATTCAAATATATAATTTTTTTTACAATTTGAAATCAATTCCATTACTTTTAACTTGAGAAAAGGGTATTATATATAAAAATCAAATATACGAGAGCACCACATATAGAAATCAATAATGTAATGGTACGATTGACAAAAATCAATTGTATAAGGATAACATAGAGAATATTCCTAAATTTTATAAATTTATAGGAAAAAATAAAACTACCAACATAAATTTTTTTTGTAATATAACTCATATATAAAAATGCATATTTGGATAAAAATGAACATTAAATAATTGAATATAATATTTTTGGGGGATAAAATTAACGATTTAACAAAATAAATCAAATATATGTTACAAACTTAAAATATGAATAATTTATTTGTATAAATACTGGGAATTAAAAAGATTTTGGTACAGAACAAGTGATGGTTGAACAATTATCTAGTTTTTTTCCACGGATTGTAAAAAACCCTAACTAACTCTCCAGAAACGCAAGTAAATAATGTGATTTACTGAATTCACAAAAAATTGCAGTGTTTATACTATTAGCGAAAAATTATAATGAATAAATAGTTTATGAAAAACGATTGATATGGATCCGGATCCAAAATAAAAATGTAAATAATCTAATAAACCCCTTCCTAGCATCAATTATCACTGATAAGTTGGGCCGATTAAGGTCCATAATTAGGCGACGTGAATGTCCACCAGCCTGTTAACCCAAAAGCTTGGACTTGATCATATACATACATGTTTCGTGGACCTCTCTTAAATTGCGCGCGCTCTGTATAACAAACAAAACAACCAACAAACCAATCACAGTTAATGTAAAAAAAACGATGGTACAGTTTCACGAGCACATAATAACGGAGCTCATAGAAGACCCGGCCGGCGGCCTTGTAATTCTCTCCGGTGGCTTATCTCTCTACAAACTAATCTCTAATCTCGTCTCTCTCCATCACGCTTCCCAAGGCACTCTCTTAATCCTCTCTTCCTCACCTTCTCAAAAGCTCTCTATTCTCAATTACACAAACTCCGGCGATGTTGACGGAACCCTAGCTCCGACTATCTCGGAAATCACTTCCGATCTCCAATCTCACCACCGCACCTCTCTCTACACTTCCGGTAACGTCTTTTTCGTCACTTCTCGTATTCTTATTGTTGATCTCTTGTCGAATCGTCTTCACGGATCGGCGGTTGCTGGTTTGATTGTGCTTAATGCGCATACGTTGTCGGAGACGTCTACGGAGGCGTTCATTGTGAGGATTTTGAGGTCTTCGAATGCGAAATTGTATGTTAGGGCGTTTTCGGATAATGCTCAGGCGATGGTTTCGGGGTTTTCCAAGGCGGAGAAGATGTTGAAGTTTTTGTACTTGAGGAAATTGTATTTGTGGCCGAGGTTTCATGTGTATGTATCGCAGGATTTGGAGAAGGAGCCACCGGAAGTTGTCGATGTTAGGGTTCCGATGAGTGGTTATATGATTGGGATTCAGAAGGCGGTGATCGAGGTTATGGATGCGTGTTTGAAGGAAATGAGGAAGACAAATAAGGTTGATGTTGAGGATTTGACTGTCGAGAGTGGGTTGTTTAAGTCGTTTGATGAGATTATTAGGAGACAGTTGGATCCGATATGGCATACTTTGGGGAAAAAGACGAAGCAGCTTGTTTCGGATTTGAAGACGTTGAGGAAGTTGTTGGATTATCTCGTTAGGTATTGCATATTCATTTTGATCGAAATTCCTTATCTTTTTAATTGGCAGTAGTAGCATATAATGTTTTCACACGGTTTAGTATAGGTAGTTTGTTAAGTATGTGATATGGTTTAAACGAGGTGATAAACCACTTGATGGTATGAGCAGTTGAACTATGGATAAGATGAAAAAAAATCGGTCTGTTGTAATTTTAGTTCAAATATGATTAACAGTTAACTGATAAGACACAGCTTTAAGTTGCTTGGTTGTTGTGCTTGACTTTTGTCTGGTATAATTTGTCTATTTTGTTTTGCAAAGTTGTGTCTGACATGAGAGTTGAACAGGTATGATGCTGTGACTTATTTGAAGTACTTGGATTCCTTAAGAGCATCCGAGAGTTTCCGTTCTGTTTGGATATTTGCAGAGTCAAGTTTCAAGATTTTTGAGTATGCGAAGAAGCGAGTTTACTATTGTAAAAGGTTGGAGGATGGGAAGATGGTTGGACAGAGTAAGACTGCAACAACTAAAAAGAGAAAACTGCAAGATAAAAACAAGGATAAAGAAGGTAAGTTTTGTGTCAACCTGGATTATCTTCTTTTTTTTGTAATATAAATAACTTCTTATTATTCATACTTTTCTCATGCAGATTCTTTATCAGCAAATACAAACAGTAAAGTGGTTTTGGAGGAAGTTCTAGAGGAGGCACCAAAGTGGAAAGTGTTGCGTGTGAGTGAGTGAGTTCTGCTTTGCTTGAAATTCACCATTAATGTATTCAACTAGATTTGTTACTTTTAGTGTGGAAGTTGCTAACAGTTAATTTTCACTATTATAGTTGATTTTGTCTATTAAGGAAGTTATATCTTTAATTTCTTCCATCTCATGTCAAACTGTGATGGTGATGATACAAGAAGCATTTGTCAGTTTCAGTGAGATTTAAACCAGCTACTAACTCTGGCCTTTTCTCCCCTTCCATTCAGGAAATCCTTGAAGAGATAAAGGATGAAAGACAGAAACAAGCTTTGTCAACAGAAGAATTTGTCAGTGACACAGAAGAGATTGACAACAGAACTGTTTTAGTGGCTTGCAAAGATGAACACTCGTGCATGCAGCTCGAAGAATGCATTACCAACGGTCCCCATAAGGTCTTGGATATTTTCACTTTGATCTCTCACTTGAGTGTTTTTTTCTTGTTTGTCCCTTCTTATAAAGACTATTGTAATTTATTATAAATTTTAATCATATTGATTAATCAGATTGTTAAGAATATTATAGGTTATGCCGTTATGGTAGCAGAGTAACAAAACGAGTTTATCTATCTATATAAAGTGGATTGGTATTATGGAGTAGATATTGATTAGGATTAGTTTTAGGGTATTGCTGTAATCATTTATTATTTTAGTAGAGCTTATAAAATGATATGATAGATTTGATAATTTGCATCATCTCTTTTTGTGGGTTGCGATTCATCATATTTTCTCCCTTCAGTGGTTGGGAAGCCAGAGGGGCAGTGGTTCTCTATGGGTAAATTACCCTAGTTCTATTTTTATATTCTTTTGAATGTATAATTTCTTCTTCTGAGTCTCGTCCTGTCCTGCACCAGTAAGCTTTGTTAGAATTAGAGTTTGCATGTAGTAGTTGTAGTCCTAATAGTTAATATAGGTTCTTCTATATATTCAGTTGAAAGGTAGGTCATCTAAAGATCCTGTT
Source organism: Oenanthe sinensis (assembly GCA_028671895.1). NCBI lineage: Eukaryota > Viridiplantae > Streptophyta > Magnoliopsida > Apiales > Apiaceae > Oenanthe > Oenanthe sinensis. Next base: position 940,288 of record CM053814.1, on the reverse strand, counting down.
CTTCCACGGTTGTGAAATCCTGGCTGCGTTTGAGTCACCTAGTCCTATCTTTTTATTATTTTAATCGTGTGATTTCTGTTTAAGCTTGTCTTGAACAAGTAGGATCTTTTATTATTACAGTCCGCATGTAGTAGCTGTAATACTTATATTTGTTATACGTTCTTCTATATATTTAATTGAGAGGTTGGTTATGAAAGTGATCCCATGTCTTGACAAGTACTCGTAGTCTGTGTCATTCACTTGTATGTTAACTTTTCCTGCTAATTTTTGCATGCGTCTCTTATAGAAGACTTGCTAAGTACATTTCTAAATATTCCTAATAGGCCATGCGGGATGAGTGGGAGAAGTATCTGCTAAGCAAAGTAGAACTGCATAGTTTGCCAAGACATAGTAGTAAAAAGAAACCGAAGGAATCTAAAGGAATTGGGGTACTTGATGGGACGATCCGAAAGACATCTGGAAATAATACAGATGTTAGTAGCATAAGCAAGCAGGAAAATGATGCATTGCTTACAGCAGCTACAGAATTACGGAAACAGGTCAAAAAAGACGACGACAAAGACAATTCTGAAATGTTTGAGGACAAAGCAGAAAATCAGAAAGGAAAGAGGAAAAGGGCCTCAAAAAATATACGAAACACTTCAAATACAGATGATAAAAATAGTGATGATGCTACAATGAATAAAAGATCAGAGAAACATTCTTCTGAAAGTCACAAGAGCCTAGATCCAGATGTTATTCCTGGTGTCCATACAAGCATAGATGAGGGAATTTCTGACAACAGAGGGATTCTTCGGAAGCATGTTCAAGGTTTTGATACCGAGGGAACAACAAAGTCTAAACTGCTCCCACCAGTGCACTTTTATGCCATGGAAAGTGATACTCATATACTTGACATCTTGAAACCCTCTGTAATCATTGTTTACCATCCTGACATGGCTTTTGTCAGGGAAATTGAAATCTATAAATCTGAAAATCCTTCAAGTAAATTGAAAGTATATTTTCTTTTTTATGATGATTCTACGGAGGTGCAGAAGTTTGAGGCTAGTATACGCAGAGAAAATGCAGCCTTTGAGTCGTTGATTAGGCAGAAATCTATGATGATGCTCCCAGCTGATCAGGTTAGCCTTGTTTTTATTTTTTCTCGATCTTCTAGAGGGGCTCTGAGGCTGTTATGTTGTTTATTACTTGATTATGTTCCATCCTGGCAACTGATATTGTGAAGTATCAGGATACTCTTTCAAATTAGTGGTTAGTAGTTAGTCATTATGTGAATGTGCTGCTTGACAGATTTTTCATAGTTTGTGGCATAAGGTAGTTATCATGATTATTTACCTGATATCATTATCACATCGTTTATATGCATATTCATCTGATTAAGTTAATTGTAATTGGAACATAATCAGGAAGGTAGTTTTTCGGGATTTGAACCCCCCATTGAGCCAGCATCCATAACTTCGCAAAACTCAATAACCAGGAAGGCAGGTGGAAGAAAGAAAATTGAAAAAGAAATGCAAGTATGTAGTTTTGTTCCATGTACACCATATCCTTGTGTCATTCCATTTTGCAACGAACATATTCGTGCTGTCACCCTCTCCATTATTTATAAGATTTTCTGTATTGCTAATTTTTAGGTCATAGTGGATATGAGGGAGTTCATGAGTAACCTTCCGAATGTACTGCATCAGAAGGGTATGCGTATTGTTCCGGTGACATTGGAAGTTGGAGACTACATTCTTTCTCCATTAATATGTGTTGAGAGAAAAAGTATACAAGATCTTTTTGGTAGTTTTGCATCAGGGCGTCTCTACCATCAAGCAGAAATGATGATTCGTTATTATCGGATGCCTGTTCTTTTAATCGAGTTTTCGCAAGACAAAAGCTTCTCATTTCAGGTAACCAATATAGTTATACAGATTATAATTTTTAAGGTAACCAGAAGGTAGATATCACTCATACGTTTAATGGTGCATCTTGCAGTCGGCTAGTGATATCGGCGAGGATGTCACACCGAACAATATAATATCCAAGTTGTCCCTGCTTGCTCTGCACTTCCCTCGTCTGCGCATTGTTTGGTCACGTAGCTTGCATGCCACTGCTGAGATTTTTGCTTCACTTAAAGCAAATCAGGATGAACCTGATGAGGCCAAAGCACTTAGGGTTGGTGTACCCTCTGAAGATGGTATTGTTGAAGATGATGTGAGGTAAGATACCTTGAGACTTGAGTTGGTCATGATGCTCCAGAATATGAAACATAGTGCACTGTTTTAAATAATGAATTATATATTCAAGTAGTGTATACTTTTTTGAGATCAGGTGCATCAGTTCAGTGCTCCTGTTTCTCTGACTTGTGATATATAAAAATTTATGACATTTAACGGTTGCTGGTTCCAATCTTCATTACAGAGCAGAAAATTACAATACATCTGCAGTGGAGTTCTTGAGAAGGCTTCCAGGAGTTACAGATTCCAACTACAGGGCTTTAATGGACGGGTGTAAAAGCTTGTCGGAACTTGCTACCCTTCCGGTAGAGAGATTAGCTGAGTTAATGGGCGGCCAAAAAGCTGCCAAGACTTTGAAGGACTTTCTGGATGCCAAGTATCCAACTTTACTTTAGGCTTACATGGATTCTTCATACTTGGAAGATACACTGGCAAAAGTATAACACTGTCATCCACAAGATTAAATTTCTCTTGTTCGAGAATTGGTACAAGGGAAACCATGATTTTTCATTTTTTTAATCATCATTTTTTTTTGCTAATTATAATCATCATTTCATTTGTATGATTTAATGTAAATTTTAGACAAGAAAAATGGATATGTTAAAAGAGTTAATTTTTCAGTTCATTGTCACAACTGTCATATGATGAGAACTTTCTGTAATATGTTCCCCACACAACCTTTTTCATTTCCGGGTTCAACTGGCATGATTGCAGAGGGAGCAGATAGCTCGAAATCATTTGGTTCATATAAATATTTATGGTCTAGTTTTAAGTTTTCTGGTATGATATATCTGATTGCGTCGTTGGAAATTATGATGAAACGCTCATGTTAAATATGCAGTAGGAACTCGTATCATTACTGTGTATCAGGATTCCATATGGGCTATCTTCTCAAGTGGCAGCTGGATATGAGTTGAGAGTGTAAAAAATCCAGCGGAAGATATCGTATCTTTGGAGAAGTGCAGACGGATAAAGAGATGGAGATGCACAAAGGTAAATGGACTAGAAGCAGATTGTGATTTTCATTAGCAGGAGTCGAGGCATTGAGAGGTATTTGTTTATGATCTTTAGGGTTATACTGTCTTTGCTTTTTGTTTCTTAGGAACAATAGTTCTGGTTGGGCTATTAGATTTTAGTTGCATTCTTGCCCTATATATTGAAGTTAGGTTTAAAGTTATATTATATAAATTTTGGCCCATAGAATAGTATCAAATCTATCCATAAACTCCCCAATTTTTCAAGTCTAAATCGTTTTTCATGGAAAATTATATTCTACATTAGCTTCGTTTTGTGGGTGGGGTAACATTTAAAACAAATGATCTTTTTCTTTTTTATCTGTTTAGTTGTTAAATAAGTTAAAATAACTAAAATATATTCTCTAATTTAATTAACTAGTGAAATTTATATGGAAAATACTACCGTGTATAAGGCTTGATTTCTGTGTTTTATCATGAAAACAAATGTTTCGAACTCAGATAAATATTCATTATGTTTCCTAAAATAATTAACATATTTCCTTAAATACTTAGATAACATAGGATCATGATAAAATATTTGATACTACTCTGAATATCAATAACCCTTTAAAGTTCACCTAATTTAAGGTGGCCGAAGAAAGTCGTTAAATAGATCAAACATGAGTGAGCCTATTTTTGTAAAAAGAGAAAAGTCGAAATATAATCTAACATATAGTTTGAAATTAAAAAAAACTGAGAGTTTGACAATAAGAAAATGTCGATGGTATCAAATCATATTACATACTATTCCCTCTTTTTGGTAATATTTGATGTTTGACTTTTTGGCACAAGAGCTTTGACTACATAGTTAGAATTATTACTTTTTTGATTTTCTTTTTGTAAATAAAAGTTTTAGTTTAATATTTTTATTTAAAAAAAGAAAATTTTAAAAATAATAAATTTAATTATGTAGTTAGAGCTCCTAAAGATATGTGTCAAAAAAGTCAAATGTCAAATAAAACCAAACAAAGGGGGGAGTATTACTAATAACTCGTTTTGTGTGCTTAACAGCTCTGTGTCTGTATCCTTGTGTATGCATGTTTCTTACATTTGAACGCACATTTAGGGATATACACAATACACATTACAGACATAGAGAATCTCTCGAACATTTCTCAATAAAAAGCTACCTGCAAATCTCATTTTATGTTCCCCATTCTTATCTGTTTCCCTTTAAGCACAGCCGCAATCTTGCATACATACATGTTACAAAAGTACTTGCAACATATCTCTCCTGCTTTTTTGGCTGCATGTCTAGTGGATTATATATAGTTAGATTATCTTGTATGAGTACGCAGAATTTCAAAGGCTGTTTCACCCCTGGTGTTATAAAGTCTTATCTCTGAACCGTACATATCAAGTCTGACTACTATTACTCTAATACCAACAATGCTAGTAGTAGTATATAGATAAGCTTGTATGCATGTGATTGTCCACTTGCTTATCTGATCCTCCTCCTTTATAAGAGATAGTAGTAAGACATTACTTTGGTCATAGTCAACAGTATCTGCAATTTTCAAGGTGAAGGCTGGAAGATTCCCTTTTCGGATAATAGATATTAGTGCTTGATCCGAGAAGATAAATATAACACTACATATATATGGATCCGGTTCCACAACCACGGTTAATTTTAACCAAATGCGATCATAAGATAAGAAGTAAAAAAAATTTGTAACCATCTCTTTAAGCCGTATAGTAGAGGAAGGTGACCTGAACAGGACGGACAATAGCGGAAGGTGCCCGAAAGAAGGGGTAGAGAAAGGCCTTTCGCTAAAAAAATTAGTGCATAGTCCTTATGATAGCCATTCATCGATAATTTTAATTGTGTATGATCATTTGGCCACGATTAAAAGATGCGCAATTGAGGTTGTGGACCTAAATCCTATATGTGTATATTACTGTTTAGATACTACTAATGCATCATTTCTGCTGTCATACATCATTGGACAAGAATTGGTTATGGATACGAAATTAGACTAAAAGAACATCAATTAAGAAGCTGAAAAGTTAGAAACATGATTACATTTTTATCTCATTACTTGGATCATTTTGGGAAATCCTTCATGCTTATCGAGGAATTTCCATGACATCTACCATGTAAGGATCCTGAATCAAAAAAGTGACTTCGTACAAGGGAAAACTAGGGGGTGGAAGAAGAGCCTGGCCCTTGGCTAAAGCACTTGGATATCAAGTTTTTCTTGTTGAGTAGAAAAGTTTGAGTGGTTTGGACTATCAATACCAGTGTCCTCGGCTTCTCCCTGATATGTTGAGTGAACCCCATATAAAACATAGAACAAAGTTACAAGACAAGCCCACAAACCAAATCTTTGGTATGACAGTTTTGGTAGAGTAGTCATCAGGAAAACATTAAGAAAAATTGATATAGCTGCTGGCCATGGCATCAGGGGAACTGACCATTCAGCCGTATGGCGATCGCAGGGGACCATGTACTGGAAAAACGCAGTGAGGATGATCATAGAGCCACCACATACAGGAAGTCCCCACCATTGTTGATCAAGTTTCCATGACAAGGAGAACCCAAGTGAGGTACATGAGAGGACGAGGAGGTAGAGGAGAGTGTGCTGTGGAGGGTTATTACTCACAATCACATAGCGACGATAGATTAGTGCATTCGCTACTAAGTAGAATACCAGGAGAGTGCCTATAGATATCATTTCGATCACAATGTTAAGTTCAGTGAAGAGTGCTATAGATGCCTGGCAGACCCCTGCATAACATGAAATGCAAGGCCTGATGAGGGTTTCTGTGTACCTTTATAAAGTTCTAAAGAATTTATTACTTGCAACATTAACTGTATACTTCTAAAGATGAAAATATTTTAGGATAAATATAATTTTCTGAATATATCCTAAATACTCACATTGCTGATTATACTTGCAAAAATGAAAAGTTTTCAAGGATAAATATGACTTTCCAATAGATCCTCACCTAAGAAAATTGTTGCATTCAAGGGTGTACCAGTTGAAGGGTGCACCTTGGCTAACCATAGCGGCACGAGTCGTGCCCTTCCAATCACGCAAAGATACCTAGCTTGGCCAAGCATAGCAACCAAAAGAGAAGCAACAATACCTAGGCTTGCACCAGCTCCAACAACATTTCCAGCCCATTTCCAACCCATCTTTTGGAATGCAAGTGAAAATGATGCACTATCTGATATCTATGAATCATTTGAACAATGCCTATTTGTAAGGACAAATTTTACTTGTTTGTTCAAATTCAAAACAGATGAAAACAATGTAAAATTTTCTTTTTCTACTTTTTAACATTTTAGAACTCAGACTGTTCATCACTGACCTGATCATATGGCACCATCACACATAATGCCAAAGCCATGAAACAGTAAAGAGCCGAAACAATGATAACTGAGCCTACAATGCCAATTGGGAGACTTTTTGTAGGGTTCTTAATCTCTTCTGCCATTGTTGAAACGGAGTCGTAACCTATATAGCTGAAGTAAACTATGGCAGCTCCATCAAGAACACCTTTAACACCATAAGGGGCAAGGCCTGCTGGCTTAACTAGGTTCTCGGTATTCCCATTGTAGAAAGCAGCAACTATGATAAACACGAAAAACAGCACATGAAAGACCGTCATTATGAGGTTCAACATTGAGCTTTCCTTGGTACTGCAATATTATCAGAGAGGCACAAATCACTTACATAAGCCATTATAACATAGAATATTTTTGTGAAGACAAATCTAAAGTTGTGAAAACTAATAGTTATGGTGATTAGTGGAGCGGTCATTGTATGTAGACATGTTTAACACATTCAACAAAAATATCATACAAACAACTGGTCCTTGTTAGTTTAGAGGTTGAAATGTATATTTATACATGACTAGCAAAAGTAGATACTTTATATACAAATCACATATAAAACTAGTATGAAATTTATATCTTCTGTTGTAAAAAATAAAGAAGTAATAGGAGACTCGAACCTATTGCATAAACAAAGAGTGATAAGAACAATTAGAGCGACTGCTGGTAAGTCCAGCATGTTGTAACCCTTCACCAATCCCTCCACCTCAATTCTCCATGCGTTTGGATCATTTTCTCCGAAAGCACAACATAAGTACTCGGTGAAACTTCTTGCAACAGCAGCGTTTGAAAGTACGTATTCCATCAAAATATTTGCTCCAGCAAAATAACCCACAAATTCTCCTGTACAATTACATAAACAAACATTTAAAGAGTTGCAATTGATTAACATGTCATATAACAAATCACTTGCATGAGTTTAAGCGATAACTTCCATACCAAAAGTCACCCTTAGATAACTAAAAGCACCACCAGCAACAGGAATCTGAACAGAGAATTCAGTATAACACAAAGAAGAAAGAAGAGCTGATATACCAGCAATGATATAAGATATGAAAACAGAAGGGCCAGAGTTGCTTCTGGCCACACGACCAGTCGTGACGAAAACTCCAGCACCAAGCATACCTCCAACACCTAGAGCTACTAAATCATACCACATGAGTTTTCTTTTCATGTTTGCACCAGACCTTAGCCTCATTTGGTTAAGTTCTTGTTCTGGTGTCCATGTAGCTAACATTCTATTTCTAAGCCTGTGAGGTGTTTTTGATAAAGATTGGATGTAACTGGAAAAAGAAACATTAGTGGATGCTGCTGGTTGATTAATGACTTCCATTCTTGGTGAAAATTCAATGTTGTTTTCAGCTTCATCAATGGTCTTATATATATATATATATATATTATGCAGTGGGGACTATAGAAAAAATAATAGTAAACATTTATAGAGGTTCCACTTCCTTATTAGTTGATGCATGTCCATTGATTATGTGAAATTACAATGTTGTACATTGAGATTTGGGAGTCTATAAACTGCCAAACTGATGTGTATGTATATATTATGTGTGTGCTTATGCCTTTTGAGAGTCCCAAGACTCCAAAGAGTTTGTTATAGAGAAGCATGCAGGAAAAGGTGGGGAAAAGGCAAAGCCCATTTTGAAGGGAGCTTGTAAGAGGAATCACAAAGGGATATATATGAGACTTTGACCTAATCTCTTTGGATTTCTTGATATAACTTTGAAATTGTGTGACAGTTAAGCATCTTGTAAACACTTTTCTAAAACCACCCAAGATTTATCCCATATTTCAAGAACTAGCTTTTCTACTTTTCTTAATATAAATTAACATATATTGATATTGCATATATGTTACAAATGCATGTTCTCTACAGATACCCTGAAATATATCTACAGATTTTACTTTTAAGTTTTAAGTACCCTGTTAGTCTTTAAAATTTTAAGTAGATTGTGTTCATTCTGTATGATATATACTTACATGCAACCTTTTCTCTGGTGAATGACTTTATCAAAACATTATGATCTAGCCACAAGCCCACAAATGACAAACCTGCGTTCATATAAAATTGTGCTAGAATTAGTTTTGCGACAAACCTTGTGTCCTGTACTTGCTGATGATGGAGTTTTGGTACACTATGTACGACCTTTATTTTTCGATATCACACAACAATATGTGACGTGAGACGTGGCAGCTTAAATTTTAACTCGCATCAACTGACAACTGTTACTACATGAAGTACTGTTAACTTTTGCAAATTAATAGGGCAAAAGATATAGTAATCAAATTACTGGAATTGTTATGACTTATGAGCATTAGGTATTATAGAACTGAATGCAAAATAGTAGGTCCTGGGAACAATGTGTGATCTTATAAGTGTATCAGCATAAAATCAACTCGCACATAATTGGTGATTGATTTTTTTGATTTCAGAATAATATGATTCATTAAAATCTAATCAAGTATCTGCTCTCAACTTTACGCAGGCTTGATCTAGCAGAATGTACCCTTTTTCATTCCAGTAAATCTAAGCTCTAGCTAGGTAGCTGCTATGATGGCATATACCATTGTTATCATTTTTTGCAGTGTGTAGAAGAATCTTGACTTTATGAAATACAGCATCATTGCCTCATTGGTCTTCCTGTGAGAAATACAGATACATACATATATATTTTCAACTTTTAGAAAAAATGGGGAGGAACTAATTGCAGCAGTTAAAATTAGATATGCAAAGAAAAGAGATCATAAAGGGCAAGTGGTACAGATTATCTTATCTTTTGCCGCCCATTTTTTTTCCTTTCCATTTAAACCAGTATAAAGCAAAAGGAAAGGAAGACATTCTTTGGTATGAATGAAATCTGCATACACTGTTCTTCTTTATTATAAAATCTTGCTTGGAAAAATGTTGGATTACTATAATCCAAGCTAAAGTGCAGCTTAAAATAAGCAGAAAGGTCTAATATATCGCATAGACCAAGAACGCAGAAGATGTGCATCAGGTTAGACCACATATCACTCGTCTCACAAACGAGCAATGGTCTACTCGTGATGTGTCAGTGTGACAGATGATACACATTTCTGTTATACAGAACAGGCCTGAGCCATGCAAAAATTCCCTAAAAACGATGAAAAAATCAAGTCATGCTTGTTAACCTCTGTTGGCGACAGACAAGTTACACATGCATGATCTGTGTAACATTTCTGAATTGCATTATTTGAACAGAACTTCACGTTTTTATGTTATTTTGAACCGACACCTTATAATTTGGCCAATACTTCATGTCATTCTCAGAATCATATATTCAAGAATCATTATTCGGATTATATATAGTTTTTACAAGTCATTTTATTCGTGGTGAATTGTAAAGGCATCAAAGAATTGGAGAGAATATAAGGTTGGGATTTGTGGTCCCTAATTCTTCGCGTCCTTGTGATGAGAAGTTTCATTGTCTTGTCATTTGTTACTTTCTGTCATAGATATGATGTCTGTATGATGGCTTTCTGAGAAGAGCACATGATTAGAAGAATCTGCAGTATCCTGAGAAGTCGACGCTTGTAAAGATATGCGTTTGAGGATATATTAGCAATGCATTGAGCAACTAGAAAACAAGCTAGATAATTAAACTACAAACATGCACAAGAACAAATATTTCCGGATTTCAAGAATTTACTTTATTCTACTAAAAAAAAGAATTTACCGACAGACTTGCATACACAAGAACATATATTGAATAACTATCTCAACTTTAGAAATCACAATTGGATGCTTTTAGAAGAAAAAAGCCTCATTGAACGCTTGGACTTGTGTTATTGACTTATTGCTAAGGTGTTGGGAAGAAGACTTGAATAAATCATATGTTTCTTATACATGCACTCCCCTTGCTCCTTTTTCGGAATTGAAGAGCGAATCACTAACAGCTTCAAAATCCCAGAACTCTGATAGCATATTAAGTTACTATATCTTCTGGAACCTTAAAGTATTTCAAGGACTAAATTTGATCATGTATCTTTAACAGTGATGCAAGAATGATGCTTCAGGTAAATTCATTGATTATCTTTTCTTTGTTGACCGACTATAAGCAAAGAAGAAGGTACCACACCACAACTTGTGACAATATCTTAAGCATAAATTTGACTCATAGTTTTGCTGATAAATCATTAAATCCACATCTTTTAAGCATTAGAGTCTTAAAGTAAAGCATTAGAGTCACAGATTACATAATGAATAAACTATAATTTACACCACTAGTGCCATTGAGAAAAAAAAAAGCCAATATAGTAAAAGATTCTTATATATATTTATATATAAAACATTATAGTAGTAAGCATATTCATCAGTTTAATACATGAAAGAATAAGGGAAGTGGAATATTTGTGTGATCTTCTGATGTTTATTGGTACTGAGGATATAAGAAGCAGTGGGTAGCTTACATTTTTTTGCTCAAGTGGGCACTAAAAATGCTTCTCATTGACCTTAATTCTCACCTCTCTTCTTCTCCCAAAAGGCTATTTTCTTATACTATATAAAGTATAAAAAGTTATATAAGAATTCTGATTAAAATTCTCTATTATGTCGACTGGGAGATCAATGACCTGTATTATTAGCAAGTACATAAAGAAGATTTAATAGTACATCATTAGTATTATATAGAAAGGCCACTCAATCTCCAGAGTTCTATGTATGCATATTAGGCCAATCTGATCATATAGTACTAATGTTGTACTACATAGTCTTTTTCTTTTAGTCATTATGTCAGCAGTCCTACAGTTGATTTCTCACTCCTATTCTTGTTCTTCTGGTAATTAATGTATAGTATTTAAAAATATTAGGGAAGGAGAGTGAGGATTCGGACTCATAATCAGTATTTAAAAGTACAAGGGGAGTGAGGATTCGGTTTCGGGCTCATAATCTTGCCAGGGGGGAGGGGTGGAGTCGCGGAGAATAAGAATTTGTCACTAGTTTATATATTTACTGTAACAGAGTAATTTCTGCATTGTTTCGTATATATAATTCTACTAGCAGTTTATGCTTCTGCATTAGGAATCAAGCAACAAATTAAGAAACGCATATTAATAGTTACTAGCCTACGCTAATGTACTAGACAATTCACACCAGCATTTTCTTGAATGTCTATCAACTCTTGGTTTACAAATTACAAAAAGGCAAGAGCAACGTGCTCAAATTGCTCAAGGGGCGGGGTGTGGGTTTATAAATTACAAGCGGGTGTTTTATAAATGAGGAAATTTAGATCTCCACCGAGGCGCTGCAAAAAGCCCCAGCTCACAACAGAATGATAATAGTCAGTGGCATGGGAACAATGTCGATCAACATTATGAGATCAGCACATAGATTATTGTACAAGATCATTGGTCATAATAAGAAAATTAATCTTTAATGATCAATATCATTAGGTTAGGCCCTTTCTAGATCTTCTACACCACCATGTTGTGGACTTGTATATATATATGCATCCAAGTGAAACTTATAATGGTATCCAGCCTTAAGGGTGGTTTTCAAGTTTAATAAGATAGCCACATGAGTCATGAGAATCATGTTGCAATACAATATTAGAAGAAAATGAACGCATTATGACCATAATTTTATTGATCATTCAAAGTTTTGAGCAACCAAAAGCCATCATTATGGGCTGAGAAATGGTTAAAAAGTTGAAAAATATGGAACACAGAATCCCTTTGCATTTAAGTGAAACCTGTAATGGTATCTCGATCTTTGAAAAATAAGTGAAAGATACATTTGCTGGATGTGGCTGCAAGTTTCTTTACTCATGGAAAAGATACAAGTTTACTTTGTTAATTAGCATAATGAGGAAGTGTGCTTAGATTTCGAATCAAAATGACTTTTTCCATATCCATACATGTGCAAATATCTAGATGCCGAAAGAAAAATATATACAACGGATAAACAACAACACTGAAGAAAAAGGAATATGTGAAGAAATATTGGTGGAACAGGACAATGAGAGGGAAGACCGAAAAGAAGAGAAAGTGCAAATGTTCTATTAAAGATAAGTGAAGACTATGAGTAGAAAATAATGATTAAACACAGTTTGAATGTGCACGAATTGAACCACCAGTTCTCATTTTTGAGGTATCGACTAGAGTTTTGGTACCATATTAAGTTACAAATTCTCCTAGAACCTCAAGTATTAGGAGGAAGGTTTTTCAGTATTATTTTGTAACATAATGGGAAAAAATCAAAATTATAAAATCGAATATCCACATAACAACATAATTTTTTAATCATTCTCATGAAATTTCATTCATGCTGAGTTGCTGAGCAAATCAAAAGTGATCATAGGCAGCTATGGTTCAGATTCATCTCCTTCTGTTTCATACAGTACACCATAGGCACTTGAAAGTTGTCGCTGCCTCCGATAACAAAATAAAGTAAACAAATTTAAGTCGACTCACCAGTTAATTAAAAACATCAAAAAACTTGGTTCAACTGATATGGAGGTAGGTACGACAAAGCCATTACAAAGTGATATACGAGAAACTATGGCATTATCAAGACAAAAAGAGAACTGACTACTCAGAAATACTGTTCATGTTTTTGTGAATTGCCACTTTGAAAAAACAATCACTCAAGGAACACTAATTACCAATCCGAATGGTCTGCCAACATTGCAAAAGAAACTTATCATTTCTGATGAGAAAACAACAAACAAATTGATATAAAACCAATAAAAGTGACCCACAGACAAGTACATCTATCACTTTCTTCTTTTTTAGCTGAAATGCCAATGAAAAGTGATATATCTGCATTTCCTGCATGAAAAATAATCATAAACATGTGGAATTTATTTGCTTAATGAAGCCAAATATCTGTTCTTTACAATTTAACCGACCATGATGTGAGAAAGTGTTCTGCAGCAAATAAGAATGTCGATGGACAATATATATTGCATGCACATCAAACAAAAATCACCAAACCAAACCACTGGCAATAACACTAACATAATCTGTCAACTCAATACACAGAGTAGGTACAGGTACATTGAAAAAACCAGATCACTTTCTTCGATTTACATATTTTTCAATGCATTAGATTTTAAGTTGAAGTACACAAGACGTGAGTGAGAATCGATTCTAGACCTTATCTAGCATTAGGAGCAACTTGTTATCACAACTCACAATCTCTTACTTAATAAGAATTAGAATTTCTTGATAAAAGCTCTTCTGCAATAAATTACTGTTTGCAGGATTAACGCATACTTAGACCTTAACGACCTACCTATATTATAAAAGATATAAGTAACTATAGAGAATTCATATGTATTTTCGAAGAACAGTTTACATAAGAAAAAAACAAGTGATCAATCAACATCACCTGGAGAGTATTTTTCGCCATCCTTCCACCACAAATAAAGTTAAAATTTTATATTATATACAATGTTGATAGAACCACTATAATTGGTTTGGCTCCTTTAACAACTAAACTCTAGTTTATTAGAACTTTTGTTGTATTTCCTTGTGGATGAATTACAAGAAGAGAAAAGCTTCATACTTTTCACGAATCCAAGTAGCGTTTATTTCCAAATTTAGACTAAATACTAGATCTCCACATGAATCATGACATTTGCGCGATGATTAATTGTTTATGCGGATAATTATATGTGCCAATGAAAAATTACTGCAAACAAAATTTACGATTTTATATTATGTTAATGGGACAAGTCTCTCTCCGTCCATGAGCTGGAAACTTTTAAGGTTTTATGTGCAAATCCAACATCATTTGCAAATTTTATTAGCCTACATTGTTTTCGATATATCACATTCACACCAGTCATCACTCATCATCTTTTATCACATATCAGAATGTGTGTAATTGGCAGGAATAAATATTATATGATAATTCAGATTGAAACCTCTTGTCCGATTGTATCTTATGGTTCCAACATTTTCTTTTACTAGAATTGTTATAAGCTCACTGCTACAATCATTGAGTCACAAACAAGTTGGTACCTTTCATTTTCTGTGCAACCTATACTGGGAGATTCACAAATTTTCCTTAGTTCTGTTTAGTAGTATTTAAATGGAAGAAATTGAACCATCCTTGTGAAGATCACATGTACTAATATTTATTCTTTCTTTTATTTCACAATTTTAAACTAGAAATTATATCTGATAGGCAACAGAAAAGCAAGCCTAATATGGTCTACATCAGCAATAGTTGAACATAGGCAAATTTAGCAATCCATCTATTTGAGTAGCAAATCACAGAGAATATACCAGAAATGATATCTAATTTATATATTACCATTTTTAGGGCATGGAGCAATATGAGATCCAATATGATAAAAAGCACAGTAATATCACAAAGTGCCACTAATGACAGCAGCGTTTTACAAAATAAAGCTAAAACCCGCATAGTTGCATTTAAGTCTATTCCCGGTTACAATTAATTGCTACATCTCTCTCCCATAAGACAAGAAGATCCATTTATACAGTTTATGAATTTGTTACAAGAAACACGAATAAGGGACCATAAAAAACTAAGATGCAACCAAATCAGGTGTTTCAGCCTCCACAGACAATAAAGCAGTGTGTACTTTACCCATCCAGTTGTCCAGCCTATCTCGCAAAGATTTGATCTGGGAAATCCCCAAAACTCGGGGTTGCACCCATGACACATGCACAGTCCCTTCGACTTGGTCAATTATTCCCTCGATCAGATGAACCTATAGTATTCCAAGTTTCTTAGGTCACTATACAAAGAATATTGATACTTTCGTGATGGTTTTAAGAAAAAAGCATGTGATCCCTTCCAAAGAAAAAAGAAAAAGAAAAATGCATGTGCTAAGAAAAGTAAAAAATTATAATGATACAGAACAGAGCATGTGCTAAGACAAGTAAAAGTATATATATATATATATATATATATATATATATATATATTTCCATTTCAAATTATTCAAGAAATTGGTCATCGTATTAGGAACTTGAGTAAACCAAGAAGTATAAAATAATGTCTATGATAGAGGTCTCCCTTCTAAATTAAGGGTATCAATATATTTGGCAGGTCAATGTATAAGTTAAGAATCAATTCCCATAACAAAAGTACTTACTGATAGGCTTTTCATTAGAAGGTACTCCACCTCCTCTACGGTGAGTCTTGTGCGCTCTGCGATGATACTTAATGGAATGGTTCTATCCTCTGATGGTCGACTGAAAAAGAGCATATTTAGTTAATAACAAGTCTATGACACCATGGGTTGAACCATGATCAATATAAGCCAAGAGAACTCTAACAAACCCGAAGATGATTTCCATTAAGCAGAGAATGTTAATCTTTTCTAAAAGCTTTTTCTCATTCTCCACTAATGCCGGTTGCGCACTAAGAGCAGCATTGTGAACACGGCACAATTCCTGATAGCGGACTAAATCACCAGAATTGAATGCTTCAAGAATGTAATAGAGCCACTCTACCTTAGTCCCAAGGAGACTCTTTAGCTGTACAAGTTAAGAGATTGATTTGTAGTCAGATATCTCAGCATATCGTGCAGGGGGAAAAAAGCAAATTAAACCAATTTCTAATCTACAGGTGAGAGAACTTTTTGACTAGCATATATTTGGTGAAAATGTATGGTGAATCACTAATAAGAAAACAAACAGAACCCAAAATATTGCAGATAGTCTTTGTACTAGTCAAACTTTAGAAAAAGCCTTCTATGAAATATCAAGTACATCCATATGAGACATATATACTCATTTGCAAGAGCAAAACTGATCACAGGATCAATAAATTTATCAATATCAACAAAGGGATATGATCAACAAGTTGTCTCGGGGACAGGAAGCTGGGAGTTCTTTCAATAGCATACCACAGCCATAATCCAAGATTTTGGTACTTTATTACAATAATTTGATTTATTTTGACAAACCCTAAATGTAATAAGTGATATTAATTCATTTTAAGGGTTAATATAAACGTAATATATCAGTGTTTTGCAACTAAAACTTTACGTCAATAATTGTTCCCTTTTTTTACTTTTAAGATTTTGATATTGAATCCAGAACTCAGAAGGCTGAGAGTGGGTTTGAACATAACACTATCATGAAAAGGATTTTTTTTGGCCATCAAATCTAGAATTTGCATGACAAAGAAATGCATGTTTGCAGTCTTCTGACTAGGAAATCTCATCTATCCTACCATCACCAAACAGCCTCAGGCCTCCCAACACAAACTACAAGACCAAGCCAAACCACACCGCAAATAATCAAACGGTAAAACGAGATACAGTTAAACCTCTTTAAAGTAATAACCTTGGGATCGGGAAAAAATATTACTTTACCGAATTTATTACTTTATCGATATAATAATATTTTATTACTTTATCGATAAAGCAATATTTTATTACTTTACCGAATTTTTATGTTTACGTATTACAATACATTATGTTTAAAAACAAGAATCAATCACATGCAATGTATTTGATCTAAAATTACTTTTGTTATGATTAATTATATCTAAAAACTAGATTCATGCATATAAAAAATTGCACCAGATACAATTTACATGTAACATGTATTGTGTACATCGTATAGAAACTCAACCATCTAAAGTTTATTGTAATTCTAAAATACAAATTCATGAACATACAACATAATATTAAATGATAATACTTTGTGATTAACTATATATAGTAAACGATAGAATGGTACACTACAAACACATACATTATATAAACAACACAAGCAAAACATACCAAGAGTTATTTATGTTTTACATAAAATCAAGGATGAGGTTAATTTTGGCTTTGGTGGAAAGAAGAAACAAGCTACTATAGATTCATATTTTAAAAAGAATTGAATTTTGTAACTCATATACATTATATATATATATAATTCTGGAATTATTATTTTACATATTACTTGGGCCCTTAATGACTTTCTAATTTTTTTATTATCTTATGCTTTTGGCGAGAATATTACTTTACAACATTGGCCCAAGTGGACCGACGAAATTTATTACTTAAGCGAGGTTATTACTTTATCGGATATTACTTAATCGAAGTTTAACTGTATGAGACGACATACAACTACTACTGGTTACACTATTCAGTAACTACCTATGAGTTCTTACATATGTATTTTAAATTTACAATATGCATAATTATATGATCATTTACATCTATGATAAAAGAATTAAAAAAACTAACACAAGTGGCATGAATCATCCCTCAACTCCACAAGAAAGAAAAACAAATGTAATTTGTAATTTATTATGAAAAGATGTGTGGCAATAGCATTTCCTCGAAGGAGCAGAGCGAAAACTTCAAAATGAATACTGGGACAGCTAAAGCTCAAATTGTCAGGTAAAATGAACCAGTGAGTGAATTAATCTAAATAAAATTGCACATATACTTACAATTGGATGAGCAAGCAATTCACCGAAATTGTAAATGTTTTCACCCAGCAACGCCGATAGAGACAGATCGAAAGCCAAATCCTGACACCATGAAGCCGTATTTAGTTTATTGTTGTATATGGAGCAACAAAAAAGAGCATAAATTAGTTCAAGAAAATCTTTGGGGTCTAAACTACAATTATCAATAATTAAGCTTGTACATACTGAAGATATGCCTAATGATTCTTCAGAATAATTAATTAATTATTTAAGCTTGTACATACTGAAGACATGTCTAATGCAATCTTCCTAATTAATTGATGAAGAACCATAAAGACAGCATACCAGTTTAAATGATTCTGATAGAGACTCTACAGAGGTGTATGCGAGATATAGGAGAGCACTTTTGTAGAACTCGGCAAATTCTTGACGAGATTTATGGTACTGCGATGAAATCCAATAAAAACTGGCATGCACAGATGGATCAATGTCAGTCATGCTGTCAAGTGTACTTTTCCCATCATCTAGCAGCTTTTTGCATTCCTTCTGATCTCCTTTCTCAAGGTTGAACATAGCAATCTGCATCCTGATATAAAGGATAGGTTCCTCTATTCGAGATTCTTTAGTGGACCGAAGCTTCTCAATCACCCCATCAAGATAACTAATGGAAGCCTCTTTCTCCGAATACTGCTGAGAGACTATTACCGCAAAATGTGCAAGTTTGAGAAGATTGATTTTAGTCTCAAAATCAGTGATGAAATTATGGTATAGCTGAATTAGAGCATCGCCAGCCTGAAATACAAATTAGTAATAAGCAATACAAAACGTATATATTTTCAGAAGGGAAACACTAGTAAGATAGGGTTATATTATGTACTCCAATTAAGCACAACACCCCCCCCCCCTTTTATAATCTGCTACTACCATTAAACACTACAAAACCAAATCGACAGACATACACACGCACGGGCGCACACACACACATATATGAATATCTAAATTTGGTAACATCGAGACTCAAAGTTTAAATATATTTCAACCACATAAAGGCAGACGCGTGATTAGAACATACATAAATGACTAGAACATGCAGAAATGCCTAGAAAAGCATCATTATATCTCATCGGCCTTTAACAAATCACCAGCAGAAGGCAAGTAAACAGTAGTTATATAACTTAACAGCTGACTGTGTATCAGTACATGGTTTAGTCATGGTAGATGACCATCTCTCCCAAAACCTTAAGGTCGTGGGGGACAACCACTAAATGAAACTTATATCTTATATTTTTTTTTTGGGAGCCCAATTTTGGGATTGAGGAATAGATTACTAGAATTTCAATAGAAGGGATAGTGGACTCAAACTCCCTACCAGTTGGGTCCACAAACCTCAATGTGTTTACGAGAGTATCTACAAACATAATAAAAAAAACATCTCGCATCTGCATAAAGTCATAATAACAAAGAAGTCGCAAGCCACGAGTCTATAATAGAACATGACTAAGAAAGTAACAACCAGCCATTACACATACGTAATCAGATATCACCAAATCACAATGGGCACCAATACATAAGATGAACAACAATTATAAAACCCTAATATCTTCGAAATCAAACCAAATTACATCTCTAAACCCTAATATCACCAACCATAAGTAGCACATTCAAAATTATTCATCGATAAACCCTAATTTCAATAAAAAACACATATACTTTTACATAATCAAACTGAAATTTAGAAACTACAAGTAGTTTCATCTCTCTCTGTATGTATGTATATAATACCTGAAAGGCGGGGTGAGCAATGAACTGTTGAAGCTTGAGAGTGAGCTGGTGCCATAACTTGCGCTGATACAGATCTGCTAGTGTATTCGACCAATCGGTGAGCTCCGGGTGTGAATTTCGTAGTGAATCCAGATATTGCAGAGCAGCCATTGCGAGCTTGCGAGCGAGCGAGAGCGAGAGAGAGAGAGAGAGAGAGAGAGAGAGAGAGAGAGTCCTGGTGTTACTGTTGAATACAACAAATGATGAAAATAGAGAGATTGAGTTTTATATTTTCTGAGATGATTTACATATTCCTTTCTTTGGAAGCACGATACTACTAGAATTACTAGTACAAGTATTATTCCTACAGTAATTATTTATTAATTTGTAATTTTGAGTTTTTATTTTAATTTTTACCCCACGTTGATATCATAATTTGAATGAATAAAATTATTTTTATGTATCGTGTATATATAGAAGAATCATACATTAAACTATTTGTATAGTAAGATCAAAAGTGCTGGAGATATCAAATTATATTTTGTCCACTAAAAATATATTTATTTATATTTTGAAAAAAATAAATTAAATCTATCAGATATTTATTTATATTTTGAAAAAGTTGATATTTACAAGTTAAAAAAATATTTTTCTTTTCAAATTATATTTGATCTTATTTTTGTATTTTATTCTTTTCAGTAAATTTATAAGCATATATAATATATATTCTAATAAATTTTAGGTGTGAGAATCGAATTCAGAACCGAACAGCTGCAGGAAAACTGTTGCCAAGGGTCAGATAAAAGGTAAAATGCAAAATAACTATCAAGTTGCATAAATATCTATAGAGTAATTGAGCAACACTATATCAGACTATTAGTATATCTCCTAGTCTCCAACTCTCCATACAGGTCATATGTTACCAAATTATCTTCAACCTATACAAAATTAGCAAGCCTCACAAACATACTAGTGATCAAAAGTTGTGTTTGATCAAAAATTGTTAGAATGTGACATGATTTTGATATATAAATATATATGTATTACTTCGTATTAAGCTTTACGGCCTTGACCACTAAAAGTTGAGCAGCTCTGCCTGCCGGAAGGAACTGTGGAAGGGAATAATTAGCAAATGATTATAGAAGTTTCAGAAACCACTGATACAGGGACTGAAGCAAGTGACATCATTTCCCATGGAAGACAGATGCATAGCTGGTCTTTTCAACATCTCTGGGGCTCTGTAATCTAGTCTTTGCTCCTGAAACATAAACCATGCAAATGTAAGGATTTTGTTCAAAATTTTAAAAAGTAGAATACCATAGTAGGTTAGTCCGCAAATAATTTAAGGATCATAAAAGCTTGGTTCATCCAAACTAGTTCTAGTGACACTAATCATTCATCTAATTCACAGCGTAATTTTTTAATTTGCAATTATTTCAGTTTAATTATTCGCAAACCTGGTCCACATCCTGGTGGGAAATCCCGAACAACTGGGAAACCCTGTCGAACAGCATAGACCTTTGATGCTTTCGGTCCACTCCCTGCAGGAGAATCTCTAACAGCAGAGACTTTTGGTGCACTTGGTCCATTCTCCACAGGGCGATCCCCAATAATAGAGACCTTTAATGCATTTGGACCATTCACCGCAGGAAAATCTCCAGCAGCAGCAAGGACCTTTGGTGCATTTGGCCCATAGCCGGAAGGGAATTCCCCAATAGACGAAACCTTCATTGCATTAGATCCACCCACTGCATGAAAATCTTTAACATCATTGACCTTTAATCCATTCGGTCCACCCCCTGCAGGAGAATCTCTAACAGCAGAGACAATTGGCTCACTTAATCCATTCCCTGAAGAAAAATCCCCAGCAGAAACCATTAATGCGTTTGAACCATTTACCGCAGGAAAATTTCTAACAGCAGGGACCCTTCGTGCATTTGGCCCATTCCCCGCAGGAAATTCCCCAATAACAGAGACCTTCATTTCATTTAATCCACTCACCGCAGAAAAATCTTTAACAGCATTGATCTTTAGTGCATTTGGTCCAGTTCCCGCAGGAAAATCCCTAACAACAGGTACCTTCCTGCGCTTAAATTTCACATTCACAGCATTACCAGTATCAAACGACAACACATCCTCATCAGGCCATTCTTTCTTCACCAACGAAATCATTCCCAACAACCAACACTTCAATTCAATAACCTTAAGAAACATTTACAGACTCAGTAAATAACAAAGATCGACATTTATTTAAAAAAACTAATTCAGTGAAATGATCACTGTTTTACAAACAATTAACTACTTTTCCTAAAACTATAGCTAGCAGTTATGTGAACACTACACCCCTCTCGATAACAAGAGGTCGAGGGTTCGAGTCTGGGTACAGGCATTGTGAGCATTTGTGCAAAACCCTACTTTCACGTTTTTTAAAAACAATTTAACTGCTAATTGCTAAATGAAATATTATTATAAGAAGTTTAATCAACGTAAGGGAGATAATATCAGAATAGCACTTAAAACACATCACTAAGATAAACAAGGATCAATTAAATCAAATTAATAACAAAATGTGAAATATTAGGGTTTCAAGAACGAAAGTACCTGAGCTTTGTACAATAAAATTGAGCCGGTGGTTGAAGAACATATGATACGAACCGAGCTTGTATGTATATACACCTTTTTTTCTCTTTTAAACTGGAACTAGTTAATTTATGGGCGTGTAATAAAACATAATTGAGAATTTTTAATTTATATTATATGCTTTTTTTTCAAGGAAAGCTATTTGATTGTCAAGATATAAAAAAAATTAATTAAAATTAATTGTTTAGATTTTCATTTAGAATAATGATATATATAGTTTTATTTCACTAAACTAATTTAGTGTGAAAACTAGAAATTAATTATAAAAATCATTCAGACTAATGATCACTATTATATATATAGAAAATCACTAATTTTTATTTTTCAGAAATTATAAAATATATACTTATAATAATTATTACTAGTCAGTTATCGATAGTCAATGGTCCGTTGATGGTTGTAAAAGGGCTGTCATTTTAATATAAGGGAACAGTGAAAACACAATATAAACATCTATATGTATATAAAATAGTAATGCAAACAAGTAATTCTTTGATTGCTTGATTTTTAGATTTTAAAAATTGGTTTCTAGATTTTAATTTAATTATGTTTTTTATTTGACCAATTACATTATATATGCACTCACAATTTTATAAAAATATGTATATTTGTACATATAAAATAAACCCAATGCTAAAGACTTTATTTGGAACTAGATTTTAACTTGTGCGATGCATGAATATTTTGTTATATTATTTAAATTATTTATTTTAAAATAACTAATATTTTTATAATTTTAAAAAGTCTTAATATATTATAATTATATTAGTTTTGTAACTTATTTAAATTATATAAATATTAAAAATAAATATGCACATCGCACAAAATATAAATTTATAATATTAATATATAAACTTGTAAAATTTTGTGATTTGAAATATTATGAACATGATTTTTTAATATATCAAACATATGTTTAATATATTTAAGATTATACATATTAAATTTAAATATATTTTTGATAAGATCTCTATTATGTTTATTTTATATACAATCTAGTACATATTATGATATATGATATATAATATAAATGGATTTGTTAATAATATGATAATATAATTATTCATTTAAATACGTTTTTTTATGTTATTAGATTATCAGCAGTATAATATTAATTACATAATAGATGTTACTATATTACTAATAAGATTTAAATTTAAGTTAATATTAAAAATAAATAAAACGATACATAACAATTACTGTCAAAATAATTTTTTCATCCCACTTTTTTCATACTAATATATGACAAATTCTTTATTAAACCAAACATGTTACTTCATATTAATACTTAATGTGTGTTATGACAATTCAACATGTTAATAACATTCTTTTAAAAATATAAATGTCTTTTAATTATAAAAATAGTTAACAAGAGTCCTCAGTTATTAAAAATTAATTCAATATAATTTTCTCACATATAAATTGATTAAATTAAAAAATATATATTAATATTTAT
This sequence comes from Oenanthe sinensis, assembly GCA_028671895.1. Taxonomy (NCBI): domain Eukaryota; kingdom Viridiplantae; phylum Streptophyta; class Magnoliopsida; order Apiales; family Apiaceae; genus Oenanthe; species Oenanthe sinensis. Next base: position 916,473 of record CM053814.1, on the reverse strand, counting down.
TATTTTATATTATTTTAATTTTAATTTGATATATTTTATTATTCAAACAACGTGATTCAAAGTATGTGATAACATGTTTTGATATAGTATTATATAAAATATTGTAACAAAATAGAATATGTATTTAATATCTTAGGCTAAGGTTAAACTATTAGCCGGGAACTCAAATAATTATTTTTTTAAAAACCTAATTTCTTCGATTCGATCCAAACCAATGAATTAATAAGATTTCTGAGTTCTCGATATAATAAATTTTCTGATAAGTGTAACTGGTTCTCCATATAAATTTACCCTAATATCTTATATAATATATTGCATATTTTTATAAAAAAAACCGATATAAGAAAAACTTTAATCTGCCCACTCACAAGAAAAATTCACGGCCTCCCACCATCGTATAAAACCATAATACTATCTCTATTCTAGTCTAATAATAATACATAATAATATCTCATATATGATATGTCTCTATATAAATCTAATATAAAAATTATTTTAATATTTTAAATCAATTATAAAAAGGTTTCCTAAACAGGATAGAATTCTCCAATAAAATTTTGTAACTGTCTTTTCTTTTTAGATTACGGGCTGTTCTAGTTGAATTTTGGAATTTGGACCACCTCAGAATTAAAAATAATTTTATAAATTTCGCGTGGGCTGTAAAATCGTTCAATTCTGACTTCTGCAACTCAAAATATGGTCCAAACAATGTCTGTCGGATAAGTACAAATTTATATATTACTAAGATGTCTAATAGAGTTTGAGTTATAATCTGAATCGAGATAAAAAAAATTATAGTTGTTAGGAATATTAATAATAATTATAATTTATAAATAATTAGTATATAATATTATGTAATTCTTAAGGATCGAACCTTTGACCTTTAATAATATTTGGATAGAATCCTTCTTACTCTTATTATATATAGGATATAATTACTATGAAAACTGTTATGTTGTAAAAAAAGAGTGTTAATATTTGATAATATTGTATTATAGATTTTACAAATAAGTGGCTATTCAAAAAAATTCTCGAACACAGAGGATAAGTTTTTACCACTTTGATGATTTTTATTTACTTGCATTAACAAAGCATCATATAAAAAAACCGAACCCCGCAGGCCACATCTGTCATCTGTGTGTGATTAATATACAAAATTATCTCCAACCTACTCAAAATACAAATTCATATCCCCGGACCCCTGCCCTATCCTTGCAAGTCTAGTTCATGCTTAATTCTATCAGATGGAAAATAGGAACAGAAATAGCATCAAGCCAGCCTCTTTGGCATAGTTTTGTACATGCTTAGATAGCGCAATATAATGAAATTCAAGGATTTAATCGAAACGACAACTGATGACCAAAAGTTGGGCTTGGTTAGGTCTTTGTCGAGAATCAAGACAGGACATGATTTTGGCAGAGTTAGTTACTACTAGTACTAGCTTGAGCACCAAAACCTGAATTTGGCAAGATCAGTTCTGCCTGTGGGAAGGAACTGTGGGATGGAACATTTAGCAAAAGATCATGATCAGAACTTTCTGCTGCAAACTGAAAACAGTCCAACATAAGAGTACTATCACCAGGCGCCTCAAGTAGGATTTTTGGACTGAAGCAAGTTCCTTGATTGTCATAGTTGATCTTCACAGCTATTTTACTTCCTGAAACATGAACCATGCACAAGAAAGTTTTAATCCAAACACTATTCACATATTTAGAGATGGAATCATGGAACAGTACTACGGCAGGGCATGTCTTACAAATATATAGGAACTAACACATTATAATTGTTTCACGTACATTTTTGTTAAAGTACTGTATGCACAGTTTATGATCTACAATATACAGTAACAATGATATTACGAAGAGCACGATAACAAGCATGTAGGAAAAGGTCAACCTCCCTTTGACCACAATATTCCTTCGTTAAAATAACGCAATTTTGACACAATAAAGCTAACTGGTAAAATGTCAAGATGATACAGTTGAGAAGTTAGCAATGTCCTTGTGAATAAACACTTGACGAAGCTACTTCTAGATGTCTGTAAGGATGTACATGCCTAAGAGATTCTTTATATTGCTAATACAAAAGCAACCGAGTTCATCTGAACTACTTTTAGACTTGTATTGGCCAACCTTTTTTTATGTGTAGCTATCAACTGGAAATATATATTTTATGAAATTGATCTTTGCACATGCATTGTCTGCCATATTTTTTTCATTAATATTGGGAATACAAATATTGTTTGCTATCCAACAATATAATATCTTAACAGTACTTCAGCTTACCTGCAAGATTCTGAAGTTGACCATCACACGATCTTTGTATATCCGGTGATCGAGCAGATGCAACTGCATTTCCTCTTGCAATTGAAGGGCCGTTGATACTACTTTTACAACTTTTATCCTAGATAAAAAAATAGTTCATCAATGCTGCACATTTCTACTCACAAACCTAGACACGGAATAAATTGGGTTCTAAGAGTAAAACCTTTAGTAAATTATATTGTTCCACCCAACTTGATTTTGTCAAATTGCAAAGCAAGAGCCTCTTCAAGGTTCTATTGCATTCATCATTAACCTCTGACGAAGAGAGATCAAAAACACCATCTGCAAGGAGTTTTTGGAAAGTGGATATGCTTTCCTTAAACTGAAGGCTATTAAACATGGTTCTGAGGCTGTTGATATAGTAACCAAATAGTCAATGTTAGCTTCTTAAAATATCTACACAGTTAAATATGATATTTGGATCAGTAGTCAAAACCTATGTGGAAGTCCGACAGTATCAACAGAAGGTAATAACTTCAGTAATTCTTGCAATTCATAGTTAGTTATGTGCCTGCCAAACTCCTCAAAATTTAGGACATCCTACACAATAATTATCACAAAAAGGATTGAAATTCAGGACCACTCCAAAGTGCAAATAAGAACTTGCAGTTGTTTATTTATGTGACTAAGGTACCTAAATTTTTCCTTTTAAACTATATACAATCATTTACTTTAACTTGAGCTCGATGCGCTTGCAACTTAGCAAATGAGATGAATACACTTGGAACTTACTTCTAATTCTATGGAACATATCGGCGATTTATGATTCTCAAGAATCTCTAATTTTTCTTGCTGACCCTTCTTTCTGAAATTTCAGAACAGAATAAATTAGTACATGCAAGTAAAGCAACATAGTTGCATGACTACAACTTCAATATTGAAGAAAAGAAAGAAAATTGTAGCCGCATTTTCAGATTGGTTTTTCTTTTTCTTTAAAAACATCATCCGCTGATTGGTTAAAACTTTCCATGTGACCCTGTTGCAGTTTATACATGTTATTATACCAAGTGTCTACGAACTGCATGCTGTCTTTGTTTTGTATAAGAAAAATAAAAAATCATTGCATCTAATAACTTGTACTTTGTATCCTTGTCAGAGTGAAGAGCAAGTTACTCTGTTTCTTGTATTTGTAATTTCCAGAGGAAATAGAAGAGGTACCTTTTATTTAGCTCCTGTTCTTTTTCCTGTCCAGGCAGCCTCTTTCCCTTAATTTCAGCAGATGAAAAATTGTCCAACTTGTTATAAGTATGGTTACAAAGGGTAGTAAACTGTGAACAAGCTTCATTAGCAGGATATGGCTTGTTAGAAACTGAGAGCGAGCTAGCTTCAGATTCCTCCTCACGAGCTATTGAACTTGGATGCCGAATAAGTACACTTCCATGTCCTATCTCCACAGAGACTGTCGGAGTGTTACACTCCAAGAGCAAATCCTCGTCAGTGGACCTGGAGAGGTATGTTTGTTCTTGTAGGATAGCACATAAATCTTTAGTAAGTTTTTCGACTGAAGATGGCTTTGCGCGACCAACACAGGTCCTCTTCTTCGAGGGTACCGTACTATCCCATACAATGGATTGGGCTGCACCTGGACCGGAAACAGAAAATCGTGCAACAAGTCAGAAACTACAACACTCGATAAACTTCAATAAATCTTTGTATTGAGTCAACGAAATAAAAAACTGAAAATATAAAAAAAAATACAAATACAATGTAAAGATCCAAGCAACTTGAAACTGTTAAACTACAAAAAAATAAAAATTCGGGTAAGGTGTAAAGCTCATATGAGTGGCCACCTAACCTGTCAAGTCACTTGCATCTGCACTGCCAAGATGCACATAACTTTCAGAGTTGGATACTGCAGAGCCGGAACTTGATCTATTACTTATATCTTCAGCGAGGGACTTAACATATCCGTGATTGTAATCAAGAGCATCCCGAGCACCCTTGTGGAGACCAAGATCAGGAGCAACTCCTGCAGCTACTTCCACATCATGATTCTGCTTTCGTTTTAAAGCCTTTGCCTCTTTATGTTTTCTGGACAAGGCCCTTATTCGTTGAACCCTGTAATCCATAATCTCAGCAGGTTCTGCCCTCAAATGAAGAGGTGCGTAGTTTGTAAGTGAACCTTTAGTTCTCCAACGTGATCCACATGCATTACACAATACAGGCTTCTCTACAGGCCCATTGCGCCAAAGTGGGGTACCTGTTTTACAACTTAATAGTCAGAATGTGCCAGAAATTTCTAAAAATGTCAACAAAACAATAGAAGACTAGAAAATTACAGAAGTGCAATAGAATGAAAAAACATATAGCAAATTGGTGTAGATAAATCATGACAAGTACAAATTCACATAACATGACATATTGATTATCTACCACATTAACTTCTACAACTCTAAACTCTACACAAGTGTTTGGGGCACTTCATATATAAACTTGCCAAGAACCCAAATAATTTTATTCGAATTTGGTTCAAGGTTTGGCATTCCATAAGAATGCTCATCGGCAAGCATTGAGATGAATGATGATGGTGCAAATCCCTGGTTGTTTACTCTAATAATTTCAAAGAATATCAACAGATTGTAGCAAACACCGCAGCTGCAGCAAAGCATTATGCCTAGCAGCCTAGGCTTCCCAGCTAAAATTAAATAAAGATTGTGTGAAATAGTCCTTAACACAATACGGGACTACTAGACTTCTTGAAGCAAGATACAGCAAGAGTAGTGCAATTTCATCAACTTGATATACATAAACACCAAACTAAAATTCATTGGAAGAAGAAGCAATGACATATAATGAATGCTGATAACAACATTCAAAGGCTTACAGTCTTACACACACAATAAATAGTGGAAACTTATTTGAATACAATGTAGTTACCTAATCGAGTACGAGAGTCAAAATACTTCATTTTCCTAACCAAATAATATATTTAAAGTTGAACAATAAGGAGCTCTCCTATTGAGAAACGTTGAAAGATCATAATCACAGAACTAAAACAATCTAACAATCACTAAATGCTTGAGAAAACACAGAATGAGCAACTAACAAAATGTTAGAAATGAAGAAAGGATCACCCTTTACACAAAAGCTTGACAACACTATTTTCATTCAAAATATAAAGCTGTTGTACAAACCAATCAAATATTCAATGTCAAGGCAATAACAACCCCCCCCCCCCCCCACCCCCCCTCACAAGTATAAAAAAAAAAGCTTTTGAGTAATAATCAACCAATCAAATAATATACTCATCACAAGAAACTAAAAATAAATAAGGAATTAAAATAAGAACTCACTTGTAACACCACAGTGACAGCAAGGTCCTTGCTTGACCATATCTCTATATTCCTTAATCAAACAAGAAACTTGAACAACTGGTACAAAAAAATAAAGATACAATTGTTTTTTGAAGAAATGTGAAAACTCAAAAGACTATATTTTTATTTTTATTTTGGAAAACAAAAATTAAAATTATTAAAATCTTGATTGTTCTTTTCAATATTATTACAACATATTATCTTATAGTATTAAAGCTTCTTCCTTTCTGCAAGAACTCAAATAAAGATTCTGAAACAAAGAGACCCAAGAATCAAACAGCCCAGAAGAGTCTTGTATCTTTAAAGTCTCATAGACATACAAGCAAGTGTATATAACAAGAAAAAAAAATCAAACACAGATGATGGGGTTTGTATAGGTGTTCTTAGCTAGGCATCTACACAATCAAATGGGAATTTTAAAAAAAAACAATAATGGAGGAATCAAAACATTTGGTTAGGAAAAGAAGGTGAAATTTGGGAAAGAGGTGTGTGTGTGTGTGTGATGACTTCTACTAGTTTTGTTTTGTGTAAAAAGTAATGTTTCTGCTTTACTTCACTAATCAAACTTAAACAAAGAATACAACTTTGATGGTATGTTTATATAATTATATTTATTATTTATATATTTCAAGAAATGATTCTTATGTATTTTCTTTTTATGAATTGTTATTAATGGACTGAGAGAAGTAAAGGAGAATAGTTGCAACATTATGATGTTGACTCTTGACTTTTGTGTAATTGACATAATTTTATAATTTTAAGAAATCCTATTCCAACACACAATCAAATGAGATAGGAAGAGTACAAGAGAAACTGTGGAAGAAACAATGCAATTTCATTGGGCCTATCTTGTCTGCCTGTTAAACATTAACATGTGTCTAAATCTATTGAGTTGATTAGAAAAAATAGGATTTAGCCCATTAAACTTGTCATTTTTGTTGCTAATTGTGTGATTCATGATTATTTTTGTTATGAAGAAAACAAAAAATGGTATGGGCAAAGCCCTTTGGAGCTTAATCCAAAGAGAACTGTTATTTGATTCCCAAATTTTGGATGAGAGTTTAGGATGGAGTCAATATTTTATTTTATTTTTTTATAAATTGAGGGTATCAATAATTATATTAAATTAAATATTTATAGAGTGTCGAATAATAATAGAAGTGTACGTTTAATCTAAAATATCGAATTATTTCAAAATTTTATTTAGTTGTTATAGGAGAAGTAGGATTAAATGTAATGGAGTAAAGAAAAGGGGAATGATGTAAAATGTAGACCTTTTATCAACACTTCTTCTTCTTCCATTTTCATTAAATTATGACTTTTTTTGTATAATTTAATTACATGTCTTTGATTTGATTAGTTTTGAACTCTCGATCTTGACCTGAGCGATGAGCGGATCAAAAGACTTTTGCTAGATTATGACTTTTGTTATTTCGACTACAGAGCATAATGATGCACCAGCTTGTGCTGCAAACGGGTAAGAAGGTGCTGGAAAATTCAACAGCAACTGCAACTTTCTTTCTTGAACATGTTACATTAATACATCTAGAATCTAGAATTGTTATATGGATAATAATACCATTTTACCATTTGCATTTGATTGTACAACATGTGTACAGAATTTCTACAATATTAAGATGGTTTTAAACGAAAATACTGGCGAAATCTCAAATTTGAGAATCTTCTCTGTAAAGCCACAATACAAATGGAATGGATGCTGCTCATACTTCACCTAATATAGCGGTGCCAGATGCTAATATATAGTATGCATCAATCTGAGAGAAGAGAGAAGTTGAGATGTCAATGAAATGTTGAGTGATGGCCCTTCTCTTCTATTGTTTATGCTTTCACAGCTGCATTGCTATTAAGCATTCCATCAGTTGATCAAGCTATAGTTGGTGTTATTGCACCGCAGATAAAAGAGTATGGCTACAAGTTTACGAAAAATCAGCCAATGCTAACCTTGCGAGCCTTGAGGAAATAATGCTCTATGCAGCATCAGAGTCCGGACACATAAAGCCTACACAGAGACCAGCTGAATCCCTTGCAAACAGGACACATGAAAGAACCTTCATAACAGATTCTTCAAAGTTCAACCTTGCCATTGTCTATTAGTCATCGGGAATGTGAAAGCTAGCTAGCATAAAAAGGATTATGTGCATCCTCCTGAATCATCTTTAATTTGATGATGATTTAGACTGCTGCAGCTTCTTATCAACAGAATATAGCTTGCTGAAAGAATAGCATGATTTCATGTGTTACTTTTCTCTGACCAAAGAAGGCAACAACACTTTACTGCTCCTAAAGTTATTACTTATGTTGGCATGTCCTTATTCTTCTTATATATTTATCATCTTCAATTTGTTTTTGTATTTTTGAGGAGGCATGTGCAATTGTAAACATCTAGCAATCTTAAATTGCTAGATAAATTGTTCCGGAAACTAACTAATGGAAATTGTTCCTTGATACGAGAATTTAAATTTTCATGTTTTGGATCTAAGACATTTTTTTAGTGTAATCCATGGATAAATTGAGTAGAAGTTCATTGCTTGCTTAAAATGGGGTGTCAGAGTATATATATTCTGTAACTTGAGCTAGGTCAGAGTTTGTTAGACTCTGACGGACCAGCTTATCAGAGTTTACAGAAAGCCGAGCTGGGTCAGAATTTATTAATAAACTCTGATGGACTAGCTCATCAGAGTTTAACAAACTCTGATGGTTAGGTCAGAGTTTAACAAACTCTGATGGAACTGATAGTTAGAGTTTAACAAACTCTGATGGTCAGGTCAGAGTTTAACAAACTCTGATGAAACTGACCAACAGAGTTTACGGATAAACTCTGATGGTCAGAGTTTATAAACTCTCATCAGAGTTTATAAACTCTGATGGACCTATCAGAATTTAGCTAAGCTCTGATGGCTGTTACGAATTTTGCTGATTCTGAAATTTATTCTATTAAAGACAGTTCAAGTCAGAATAATTATTTTAATTAATATTTTATCTGTTGTTACATTTTAGTGTATTATATATACCAAAAAATGTTGGAGATAAAACAAGGACAAGTGACAAGAGACTAGTTTTGACAAGTCTGAGAAAACCCTAGCAGTCATACTTTGTATCTCCTAAATACATATAGTATACATAGGTTTTCTGGGTGAACTGAGGTGCATGTCGCTATTGAGTGCTACGTATCTGTGAATAAAATACTATGTGTTGTTTTATCCTAGAAGTGATATTGTTGCAACCCAACACAGCGTAGTGGGGCAATAATCTCTTCAAGAACAGTCAAGACTTCTTGCAAAACTTGGAGACTCAGCAGTTCTATTGGTTCTATCAGTGTATGCATAAAATTTCTCTTACAGCTAAGTTTTCTATTTTTACTCTTGTATTTGCAGTTACTGATTTATATATCTTATTTCAACATTCGTGTTTTGTTTTGTTAATTGGTTTGATCTGACTGTTCTTGTTAATTGTTTATATAACTGCCCTATTGTTACTGTGTAGTATAAATTATACCCAACACATTGTTCCCGTCAAGGTGCTAAGGGCATCTTCGGTTGGAGTATAGGAATCAATTTTCGTGGAAATGGAATGACCATTCCATCGGGAATGAAAAAAGAGTTGTTCGATTAAGTATTTGGGAATGAAATCACCCATCCTCATGTCATTCATATCCTTCATAATAAGTCAATTTTGTATATCACATTCCCACATGTGATAACTATTTTTATTCTTACTAATAATAATTTTTTATCTTTATTTTTACTCTTGAATATAATATATTTGTAATTCAATATATTTAATGAAAAAAAAACTTGTTTAATTATTTTTAATTTTTAATTTTTAATTTTTTAAATTTAAATTATATATATAATCTTATTTCTTATGTAAATTAATTTTTCCTTATATTTTCTATATTATTTAGTAAATTTATTATTGAATAAACTTTTTTTTAGAATTCATTTTATATGTATATTAAACAAATAAATTAATAAAAATGATCATTTCATTCTCAATAAAATTAATATTACTAAACGAATAAAAAAATGGAATGAACATTCTCATCCCAACCCATTCAATTCTTTTCGCTCATTCTAATCCCAACCCATTCATATCCTTCCAACCGAACATACCTTAAGGTTGCGTTCACTTCGCATAAATGAAATGGTGACGGAATGTAACGGGGAAAGGAATGGAATAGCGAAGGAAAGAAATAATCATTCTATTTTTTTGTTCACTTACCAATTTTTTTTAGAACGGAATGAAATGAATTATTACCTTATTTGATTATCTATATTAACCTTCATTGAAAATGAACATTAATTCTAGGAAAATTTTTATCGTAGAAAAATTCTAGAAAATAATTTTTCCAAAAAAATTTCCGGAAAAAAATTTCTCGAAAAAACTACCTAGAAAAATTTTCTCGAAAAAAAATTCCCGAAAGAAATTTTCGGAAAAATTTTCTCAAAAAAACTATAAAGGGAATATATCTAGAAAAAAAGGTCACGGGAAAAATTTCTCAAAGAAAAGGTTTCGGAAAAAATTCCCGGAATTTTTTTCGAAAAAACTACCTAGAAAAAATTTATCGAAGAAACCGCTAGGGGGAAATATCTCAAAAAAGGTCCCGAAAAATTTTTATTGAAAAAAAGTTCGCGAAAAAAATCCCACGGGAAAAAAATCCCACAAAAAATTCTCGAAAAAAAGGTCACGAAAAAATATTTCCCTGAAAAAAATTTCTGAAAAAAAATTCAGGGAAAAATTTCTCGAAAAAAGGTCTCGAAAATTTTCTTTCAAAAAAAAATATCCGAAAAAATATCTCGTAAATTTGTTCTAAAAAAAACTATCGGGAAAAAATTTCTCGAAATAATGTTTATGAAAAAAAATTCACGAAAAATTTCCAAATTTTTTTTTATAAGAAATATATAATGCAATGGGTTTGAAAGGAATGAATCTATCCCACATATTTATGATGAAATGAAATTGACCAATTATAATGGAATGATTGATTTCATTCCTTAGTTCAAGTGAACAATATAAATATTCATTCTGACCGAAATGGTAATTCCATTCCTGCCAAAATTCATTCTATTTCTGCCAAGTGAACGGACCCTCAACAATATCTGTGTGAGATCATTAGGAAAAGCCACATAATCTCACAGTTTAAATTACAAAAAAAAAAAAGAAAAAAGAGCAGAGAATTAGCACATGACCAAGGCTAGACCTCCCATAATTTACCGTAACTGATTCACTGTGCTTGTACCTTCAAGTTAGAAATGGGTAGATGCTTAATGTTGGCTAACCTTGCTTCTACAGGCCTCACTATCCACAAAGTCTCTTCACCCTCTTCATTATCATTAAGCGTCTTTTTTGTTCGTTATCATAGTAGCGTTTGGTAATAATATCATTAAATAGTCTCTGTTATGCAGCTGTATTGAGCTTCCATTGATTTAGAGAGACAAAGTTGGGGAACTATTTTAAGAGAGAAAGTGACAAAACAAGTTGCCGCCTTTTTTCTAAATAGTGTGATATTACATTTATGCCCCTTGTAAACTGTGTTTACTCGACCGTGGACCGCTCCATGGTTTGTTCTATCCTAAATTTTTTATATGTATTATTAATTTAATACAAGCTTATAACCTCGGACGATATTAATAATTATAAATTCATTATTTTATATAATTTAAATATTTAATTTAATATAATAATTTATTTTATTATTAATTTCTTTCTATATTTTTTATATAATGTTGTTTATATATTATTATTATATATTAATTACTTTTTTTATTTTAATATTTATAAAATTTAATTAATAAATTATGATTTTAAATAAATTAAAGAGTTTGAATGATAATGAAATTGAGTTGAATGCGAGTATAATTATATTAAATAAAAACTATAATGTAAGTAGTATTCTTAAAATAAAAAATATATGTTATAATTTAGATAAGAGGGTGACTTTAGATAACTACCTCATGTCTAGAGAAATTTTTATACAAATGCACAAGGGCATATTTGTAATTACAGGAAGTAAACCTTAAAATAACAAACTCCACGTAACCTTAAGTATGTTCCCTCTATCATCCTCAGGAACTTTTTTCTTTTTAGATATAATATAATACTAGCTTATATCTCGTGCGATGCACGGATGAATTTTTTAATTTTTTAATATTTTTATTTTAATATTTTTTAATGATTTGAATTTATTTGTATTTGTATAATAATAATTTAAATTTTATTTAATATTATATGTATATGTTTTTATATAATTTATTTGTATTTATATTTTAATAGGATAATTTTTGTTTGTTTTGTATAGAGATGTATTTTACTTAGGAGATTAATGTGAGATATTTTAGTTAGAAGATTAATATGAGATTGTATTTTAGTAGTAATGTTTATATTCTTTAGAATTATAATGTTTATGAGTTGTTTGCATAAAAGGAGGATTATTGGTGTTAGAATTGTATGTATGATTATATTTTATTAAAATTCAACGGTTAAGATTATTTCCATGGTTCACACTTAAAATTGGACGGTCAAGATCTTTTCTATGGTTCACCTAGTACCATACCGACCAAAACTTTTAATCTTTCGTCTTTAATAATATAGTAAGTATAGTATAGATTAATTGTGAGCAGTTATATAAAAGGAGTACTGCACTGATGATAAAATTGTATGTATGATATATCTGTTTTAAATATTATAAAAATATATTATATTTTGGTATTTAAGTTTTTATATTTAATTTTAATTAATTAAAAGAGTTTGTATAAGAGTGTATTCTAAAAAGAGTTTGTACAAGGATATATTTTATTTAAAATTTAATTAAAAATTGTGTTTGGAGTTAAGTAGGAGACAAATATTATAATATAAAAGTGAATTAGAAATTGTGTTTAGAGTTGGTGTAAGAGACAAATATTATGATTAAACGATCAACCAAACATTGCATGTTTGTTAAATAATAATATAGTATAGATGAGAAAAGTGGCCTTGATGATGAACCCAGGAAACCAAGGTTAGGCTCAAATTTAATACAAAAATAGGATGACAATTTTGTAAATATAACTCCACCTCTGCATTCACATAAATATCCTTATATTACTATTATATTTTGTTTTAACCTTAGTATACTACCTGAGGATGACCTTAGGAGCATAAATCTCATTTAATATTGATATAAATAATTTTTAAGCTAAAAACTTTTAAAACCGTTTTTATTTACATAAATTATATATAAATATCAAATATCAGACACATATTTTACTAAAAATTAAATACTATTCTTTCATAGTTATTTTATCTAGAATAATTTATTTTTATTCATATTTTTATAATTAATAATATAAATTTATAAGTAATTTTTAAAGAAACAAACAAACCCTTAAAAAGAATCTGACATGGTAATATAATATTAATTATACCGAAATGTCAACTAATTACTTTTAAATTATTTTTTAAGAAACATTATACTTTTTCCTTTATAAAAGGTTCCCAGGTGATTGAACATTATAAATCAAATGATCGAAAATTGTGTATTGATATTTTTTTCTACAAAAACATAATATGATCAGTGTTTTTTACTATTTCCAGAAAATCACCCGTCATCCAGAAATGGCTGCGGTTCATTCAAAGATTTAGATCATATATTCCTAGCTATTGTAGTACTGCATTGTCATTTTGGAAGAAGAAGCCAACCAACTTGTAGGACTGTATGATATATTTTTTTATCTATCAAATTTTGAAGAAATTAATAATGTGCACAATCTTTTACATTTCGGAATCATCATGTATTGGATCAGTAGGAGGCGCAGATGATATTGGACCAGTAGGAGGCGCAGAGGGCATTGGTTCCATAGGAGGCCTAGAGGGCATTGGTCCCGTCGGAGGTGTAGAGGCTATTGGATCCGGAAGAGGTGGTGGAGGTGAGGACAAAGACAAGTTCAATAGAAGGCCAACCATAATTCCAATCAGTGCCACAAAAAGTGCAAATCTGAAAGAAAACCCTGGACCATTTCTTCTGCTTCTTCGCCTCTTCAACGTGTCCTGCAAGAGTCAAGAAAACAGAATCATCTCTTCTATGGCAGTATTGCAAACACTAAACAATGCTTGAGGTTGCATCCAAAGAAAGAACTTGAGGTTGCAAGTGCGTAATATGGGTTTGCGGTGATTAATTGGTATGGCAGCACACTGTCTTGAAGTCGTTAAAAAATTTACTTCTCAAGAACAGCGAGTATAATGTACCGTTTGTTGGAGTTAAAAATGAAGTTTAACATGTTTACACAAAGCATGTTGTATTGCTAAACAAGAGTGAGTTAAAGACCTAATGATTTTGATGTTAAGCAAGCTAAAATTTGGTTGGGGACTTGGGGATAGATTTAAATTTAGGCTAGGTATAACATGTTACATGCCTATCATGTTGCTATGCTCTTTATATACAGCGTGTAACCGACTTGCTGTCCTGTACTTCACATCATATGTCAGCTAATTATTATAATTTACATGAGCTAAATTCTTATACTTCTTGATATAAGAGATATCACAAGCATTTGTTACAAGAAAGTAAAACAGGGAGTGGGACAATGAAGTTATGTGTGTCTGTTAATACATATGAAGAAATTGAGTAAGAAATGATTGCATTTGAAAGGAAAACTAACCAATTCTCGTTGCAGCTGTTGTGTTTGCCGGGCAGCTGCATCCCTTTCATCTCTGAGACGCTGCACAACCTTACTCTACATATTCATAGAAGAGTATACATGGTTACTTCCTAGCAATGATCATTGCTGGGGGACTGGGATAGAGAATTGACAGTCTGACTCTGACTAGGGCTAAACCTCAGTATCCAGTTTAGCATTTGATATAACACATCAGGGGATTTCTTCTTCCCCAAATCCAATTAAGGCTCATTAAGATGTCATTTTGTGTATATAGCATGTAGAAAAAAATCTCGAGCAAGACTTTTTACATGGTTTCTCGTTCCCAGTCTCAAAGTCTATTATTGTAATCGGAAAATATCTGAGAACTGGATTCAAATTACAACATGCATATTTCCGTTTTTAGATCAAAGAAAAATTCTCTGTATCGCAAATACTATACAACCCAGAAAACTCTTTACTTCACACGTGGTTGAAAATTTTTGTGATGCAACATCAGTACAGAACATAATTTTTCAGTAAATTAATATTCTAAACAAGAATAACAAGGAAATGTGCTGATTTGAGAATAAAACTAAAAAGAGAGGCCATGGGGGAACACTACTTACATCATCATTGATTGCAGAGCCTTGCATCTGCGATAAATGAGGGAGGAAAAGTTGAGAATTATTTAATAGATGAGAAAAAAGTTGGAGCACAATGACACTGTCCTTAGGTTAAAAATCAACTTCAAATTGAAAATATTTGTCTCAAGGCAAATGACTAGTTTAAAGAATGAATAAATAATATAGAGCTCACATTGCTAGTATCAGAACTTTGTTTGCGACCATCTCCTGCATTTGTTGAGCCTGATTGAGGAAAGATGTACACAACTCTAAGCTTGGAATCTTCTACAATTTTCCCGCTATCTTTATTGAACTAATACATCATCCATCATTTAAAAAAAAACTGAAAATTAAAAAATGATATTTTTGTTGCTCTGCAGTAATATAATCAAGGATTTAAGAGGAGTATTCTCCGAGTAATCTTCTTACAGCATCTTGTGGAAGCTCATCAATATCAGTCTCTGGTGGCACTTTGGTGCTCTGCAGAAGAAACTTATCTTTGCACTGCATATCTGGAGGATAATCTCGTTGAGCTTGAAGGGTTACTAGAAGTGGATCACCAAGTCAAACACAATTAAGAAAATAAAACATCTAGATGATAAAACAAGATGCGAGGAAAATTACACTAAAAATGATTTGACACATAATTTTAACATGAAAAATAGTAAATATCAAATATCATAAAATTCTGCAAATATAAAATTTTATTTGGTCACAGTTGAAACTTAATTCACTGTTAAATTATATTGCAGGCACACTACTAAGAAGAAGGACAATGCAGTGGGTGTAGTAACTGATGCACCTCATCTAGTTATTTATTCAAATGCCTAGTCAAAGTAACTATCAATCAGACCCTTGACATGCTTCTACATACAAATATCAAAGGCACATGTATATTGTAATACTGATGCCACCATCTATTTGCCTACATTTGATTTCCTTGTATTAATTATATAGACCTTATCTCTGCCGAGTCTGTGTTTGCGCAAGGCACCACATTAACCTGACCAATATCTAGATATCTTACGTGTTTTGTATTTAGCCGAGCTTCGATGGAATCCATGAACAATTGCAAATTTTCCTAATCTATTGCTTTTGCATACAACACAACCACAAAATTGGACAACTAAAGTATGCACCTCGTATGACACATGAATCCCAAGGCTGTATAATACCGGTGTTGGGACGCACAAAGTATTTTTTCGGAGAAGTTGTCTTGACCTGAAAGATGCAAAAAAGAAATGGAAAAAGAATGTATACAAGGATCGAGATGAACCCCGAGCCAACCTAAAATGTCAAAAGAATCAGCAGGCTACTTCAGTCTAATTCACATGTTTGAGTTTGACAGATGTTACTACCTTGAAGGCCACGTGTTGGTCTGTCGTGTTTGCAACTTTGAGTTCGCAACATATTTACTTCTCTAACTCAACTGATAAAAAGAACATAAATACGTGTGCATCAAAATTGATTCTACTAATTGAGATTTTATAAAAGAGTATAAGAGGGATAAATGACCCTTTTTAAAAAAGAACTGCATAAAGTTTCATAACATTCTTCATTACTATAATACTAAACAGAACTCATGATAAAGCTTCATCTCAGTACAAGGATGTGAGTATGTATTGGCTGCCACAATACAAAATTGTGAGTATACAATAAAACAATATGTCAAACGAAAGTTTTTCATGATTTGATCCCTCGGAATTATGTAGAAAAACTCTCATACAAATAATCTCGGTCCCAACCATTTCTATATGGTTTTTATCTACCTTTCTTTGTTTTTCTTGTCCTCCGTGTTCAACTAATATGTAAAATAATGGTCAGGACGGAGTGAGTATAAAATATTCCGAAACTGGAAAAACACTATACAATCAACTACACAGTCGCTACATTAATATCAAATCAGGTTCATACGGAAAATTAATAGAGTGAAAAAAGAAAATAATGAGAAATAAAATACGAGGAAAAAATTATGCATGCATGATGCATACATTGGAACTTGAGTTCATCAGGATGGATAGAGAGGAACTGGTTTTTAATACCACTCATTTGTGCAGACAATCACACCACAACAATTGTTTAAACACACAAATTGATCTGTGATATATACCAGTGTACTATACGTATTACTATATAAGAACATGTGAACAACAGAATGAAAAATGAAAAATCTAAGGAATGAAGAAGAATGAGAGAGAGGAGCAGATAAAAAGCTGGCGAAAATATGGGGGGGGGGGGGGGGTATTCGATATGTTTTGTGGTCTGGCAAAATAGCGATGAAGTAGGAGGACCAAAATTTCATATTGATGAATACATACTAATATCTACTAAGAAGTGAATACTCGATCCTATAAATTTCGGATGATTACACTATAAAGTTTGAATAGTTTCTTCTAATATGACACTGGCTCCCTTTTTGTCTTTGACAAGTAATTTATAAATTAAACAATATATAATATAATTTAAATATCATCTTTTCCAAAATTAAAATAGTATTTTAATCATATAATATAAAGCTTACATTTTTTTAGTTTTCAATATAATATATACTAACTTATAATTCGTGCAAAACACGAATACTATTAATAAATCATATATTAATTATTTTATATAATTTAAATATTTTATTTTATTATTAAGTTCTTTTTACATTTTTCTATACAATGATGTTTATATATTAATATTCATAAAATTTAATGATAAGTCATAATTTTAAATAAATAAAAGAGTTTTAATGGTGATAAAATTGAGTTGAATGTAGGTAAACTATATTAAATAAAAATTATATGATAAGTAGCATTCTTAAAGTAGAAAATATAGAATATAATTTAAATATAATATAATATTATCCGTGAGCAGTTGTATAAAAGAGGATTGTCGGAAATAGAGTTGTATATATGATATATCTTTTATAAAATTAGATTTTATTAAAATTCGATGATTAGGATTGTTTACATAGTTCATTTAAAATTGGACGGTTAAGATCTTTTTTATAGTTCACTCAGTTCTATACCGACTGACCAAAAGTTTTAATTTTTCGGTTATAATAATATAGTATAGATTTACTACCAATTCAAAATTTAAAATTTCAAAATGTTTTGCACTTTTTTAGATTTTATTGTGTTTTGATAAAATTTTATTTACTTTTAATGTATGAGGTCACGTCCATTAAATTTTAATATATTTTTTACATTAAACATATTAAAGATTTATTTAGATAATTTAAAATTTTAAAGTAATGAATGTAAATTGATGTTTCAAATGTTCAATCATTTATTGAATTGGATAAATTTTATCCATAATAATATGGGATATTGTAGGAGGCGTAGTTTTAATATGATAATAATAGCGTGTGTATTTCAACAAATTGACTAATTGGATGTTAATATGATTAAAATTTGCATGATAATGCTAAACTGATGACAAATAAAAATTTGTTATCAAGATTTTATAACTTGAAAATAACTTTTCACTTAATTACATTTTTCTTTATTTATCCTGATTTTTATAACTTAATTTTTTACATAGTTTTAAAGTTTTTTCCATTACCTCATAAAAATTTAATAAATATATTAAAATTAACACTATATAATTAAGATATAATTATATCTAATGGCATGCACAAAAAGTCTGATGGACCAGGTTTTATCCGGACTTTAAAAAGCCCGATTTTTTAAAATCAGGTAGGATTGGACTTTTTTAAAAAACCGGTCGTGCCGAGCTTTCCTTAAAATATAAGGTCTGTTTTAGGTTCGCAGGCCGGATCGGGTTTTTTATCCGGGCTTTTTTTTAATTATATATTACTATTTAAAACTTAATAATAATATTTTTGATTTTTTGATTTTTTTTAAGAAACGGAATTTTTTTCGAGCTTTTCAAAAAACCCAAGCTTTATCCGGGCTTTTTAAAAAACCAAGCTTTATTCGGGCTTCTTAAAATCCAGATTTTACGGGTTTCGGGCCGGACATTAATGAAAAAATGAAGGTTTGTTTAAAGTTCACGGACCGAACCAGACCGGGTTTTTTCGAATCGGGCTTTTCGAGCTTTTTTTTGAATCCGATCAGATGGGATTTGGGGCTATGGTTTTTGAACATCTCTATACACAATATTCACAGAAATAAAATGGTGCACTACATATTCACAACATAGAAAACCAATTTAAGCATATAAGCCTATGAAATTATAGTCACTAGAAATTAGTGAGTTTGTTAAATTTCAATTGTTTCTAAAAAAATATTAGTCGCAAACTTTTTGAAGGGTCATCTTTTTATCAGAAGACATATATTTTGTAATTTTTCTTAGATTTTGAACATGCACAATTTATGAACAACTAAACATAATAACATCACAAAATATATTACACATCAAATAAAAAAAATGTGAAGTAGACTTCACCCATTGTATCAAGCAATTAGTAGTATTTTACCAAAAAATACATTTTAAGATGATTTAAATAATAAAATTTTAATTGAACAAAACTTCGAATATCTCTAATTGCCACGTGGCTCATTTCTTTCCCGCCCTCTTTGCTCACCTCTAAATTCACACACACACACAACGCCTCTCTCCTCTCTCCTAGAATCTCTCTCCCTCTCTAAAACTTCTCTCCCTACTTGCTTATACATATCATGTACGTATAATTCTCCCCCCTTTGTTTTGATTACCCTGATATTAAATCCTCACAATTTTATGAATTCTCACTAACTCATATTCATTGTATAAGCTTCTTGATTTTAATTTGTGCTAGAAATGTTCACATTTATATATGAATGTGACATTGTGAAATTTGGTGGGAAAGATTGGTAGTTACGGTTGTGCATATAATCTGTTTGTTGAAATGCCGATAGGAGATGTTAATACAATGAGAGGGAACCCACCTGGGATTGAACTTATAAGAAACTATAGAGGTAGGGATTGGAGCATTAAGACGTATCGATATGTTGTTTTGTTAGTAACGTTTGTTGCATATACTGCTTATCATGCTTCGAGAAAACCTAGTAGTATTGTTAAGAGTGTGTTGGATCCTCATCGTTTACATGAAACATCGACGTCTTATCCGTGGCCTATTGGGGATGTTTTTAGTAAGAGGGAATTGGTGGAGGATGATTTGAATGTGTATAAAGATAAGGGTTGGGCTCCGTTTGATGGGAAACATGGGACGTCGAAGTTGGGGGAGATTGATGTTGCTTTTCTTGCGTGTTATTCGATGGGGATGTATGTGGCTGGTCATTTAGGGGATACGTTGGATCTTAGGTTGTTTTTGACGACTGGAATGATTGGAAGTGGGATATTTGTTGGGCTTTTTGGAATGGGGTATTTTTGGAATATTCATGTGTTCTGGTTTTTTCTTGTTATGCAAATGATTGCGGGGTTGTTTCAGGCGACGGGTTGGCCTTCGGTTGTTGCGGTTATTGGGAATTGGTTTGGTAAAGCGAGAAGAGGACTGATAATGGGTGTTTGGAATGCACATACATCTGTTGGAAATATTAGTGGTTCCCTGCTTGCTGCTGGTGTTTTGGAGTATGGTTGGGGTTGGTCTTTCATCGTGCCTGGTGTTTTTATCTTTGTTGTCGGTGTATTTGTGTATTTGTTCTTGCCTGCTTATCCCGAAGATGTTGGATTTCCGTTCCTGAATGGCTCAGCTGAGAATGACACAAGGATGTCTACTGATGAAGAAGCTTTGATACAGAATGCAGCTACAATGTTCAAAGAAGTAAATATCATTCCACGGTGTGGTTCAGTAAGTAGGAGTAGTGTTCACCTTCACGAAGCTTGTGTAATACCTGGAGTTATACCTTTTGCATTGTGCTTATTCTTCTCAAAGTTGGTGGCCTACACATTTCTCTATTGGCTACCATTTTATATAAGTCAGACAGGTATATGACACTGTCCACTTTTTGCTGTCCGCTTGTTATGAGTACCATGGTTCTTATTATATATCTATCAAAGTCACATTCTGATATGTTCTCGGTTTTAAAACTCCTATCTCCTTTTAAAGGTGATATACCACTTGCAATTTTTGGGACGATAACTAATGCTCATTTTTTGCTGGCTTGTCACTAAGCAATGAGAATGCAGTCAATCACAGTATATATTGGTGGCTTTAAAATTTTTTATAGGCATTAGTTCCAAATGTCTAAGTTTGCATCAGTACAGTGGGTGTCTCAAGTTGTGGTGTATATATTTTGTCATAATTGCTATATTTCATAGAAGGGCACCTTCATGCAAGCAGGGTCACGTCCCCTAACCACACACAAACGTATCCGCAAAAACA
Organism: Oenanthe sinensis; assembly: GCA_028671895.1. NCBI lineage: Eukaryota > Viridiplantae > Streptophyta > Magnoliopsida > Apiales > Apiaceae > Oenanthe > Oenanthe sinensis. Next base: position 895,302 of record CM053814.1, on the reverse strand, counting down.
CACATTCATGCACACACACACACACACACCTATGCGTGCATGGTGCACCTATACATGCACATGAAAACACCCTAGCACACACATATCTGTTGTACGCATTGAGAATATTTATAAAGAAAAGAGGCCAAATTTGACTGAAAATTGGGAGGAGTTGACCTTACAGAAGAAGACAGGATGCCGAACAATTTATTTTCACTTTTCTAACTCAACAATTTCAAACTACACCTACATCCTCCCTAAAATGAATTTTTTCAGCCAAATTTGTTCTCGCATTTTAAAAAATTAGTACAGTCCCTACCCTGAAGTTGTAGTTAACTTCTTAAAGCCACAATATAGATAACTCTAAAGGATACCCAGAAACCAAACCATTCAATGAACAATATTACCAAAGTTTTCTTATATGTAAAAGTATCTTAAACCTCAGTGATAGCCTTACCTATTAAAAGGAAAGGGAAATAGCTAATAAAATTGTTGTGCAGAAAGGGAAAATAAAAGTAAAGAATAATATATGAAGTGAAGGCAACAACATATAAAACATTATTTTCTTGATACCCCGCCCAAGGATTAAAGTTGGCATAAATAATAACTCTGAAGTTTTGACAAATGTAACCTTTTCTAACCTCTTAAATTTGTTAGTGTTGTCTATGTAGTTTGGATTGTTTTCATGACACCTGTTTTAATACTACATGTGGGGAAACTCTCAGTCCCAGAGTTTCCTGTTCTTGTGTTAAACCATTTTTTTAGATCTTTGGAGTATTGTGGTTAACATATTTTATTTCATCTTCTTGAATGAGTTCGCAGCTATTGGCGGGGAGTATATGTCAGTGAGATCTGCTGGAAATCTTTCTACATTGTTTGATGTAGGTGGGATTTTTGGTGGGATTTTAGCTGGTTACATATCTGATAAATTGAATGCACGGGCGATGACAGCAGCCACCTTTATGTATGCAGCCATTCCTGCAATGATTCTGTACCGCAAATATGGGAATGCCTCTCAGACGATAAACATTGTACTCATGATGATTGCGGGTTTACTTGTCAATGGGCCCTATGCACTTATAACAACTGCAGTCTCTGCAGATCTTGGTACGCATAGCTCTGTTGCGGGTAATTCTCGCGCTCTGGCAACAGTGACAGCAATCATTGACGGTACTGGATCACTTGGTGCTGCTTTGGGTCCACTTCTGACTGGGTTCCTGTCAACAAAAGGATGGAATTTTGTTTTTGGGATGTTGAGTCTGGGTGCTCTTATTGCGGGTCTACTCTTATCTCGTTTGGTCGTAGCTGAACTTGCCGAAAGGAAAAACAAACCTGCGGTTTTCGGGCAACAGAGACCTGGAGGTAGTATATCTTACCTCGTATTGTGGTTTTCTTTAGTTCTATATGTTTGAGTTTGCAAGTGGTTTGCGAAATATATGTCCCTGCTGCCTCGTGTCAGACTAAAGATGAAAGCAAAATAAGATCTTTAAATGTCCATACATGTGTGAACAACAGACCTTTCTTATATTTCAATATCATATTTGCCAAAACACAGTTCTCGAGTGTGATCCGTCATAATTTTTTTCCTTGTTTATGCATTTCTATTCTTTATTTCAGGTTTCCGTTCTCAATATATGTTTGAAACTCTATAGATGCAAGTTGATGATTGATATGTCTCTTAAATACTTTCTTTTGGTACTAAATTGACATTTAATACAGTTTCACTTTAATCATGCTGAGCCTTAATCGTTCATGTTTCTGCTAATCTGACTCTTAAATCATCTGTTGTCCAGAATAAAAACCATGAGGCACATTCTAATTCGTCGACATTTTTACACATCGATCTCTATATTTATCACGGTCCTTACTAAATGCAGTCCCCCTCTTGTCCTGATATCTCATTTAGCATTTGGAGTGATAATAAATTCAGAAGGAAAATGATTTTAGTCATAGAACTTTAGGTTTATTGCGTATAAGGGCTAACATGTATTTGGGCATTTTCTTATGCGGGATTTGTGTTTAATGCATGGTAACTTGGGTCGATAAATAAAAGAACAATTTCCTTTAAATGTTTCGCAGTTCTAATGGGAAATCCTCAAAGTCAGTGTCAGATCAGGAAGTACCCTATTGTGTGAAGTCTGATATTTCTGTTTATAGATTAGTTTTAAGCTATGGTGTACCTTTCTTATTGGATTTTTTGCAAGTCTTATCTCATCAATCCAGTTTTGCAAATGTATTATCCTTGCTATGTGGCTGGAATTGAGTTTTTGCATAATAATTCAGGCATTTCTATTGTGTACAATGCTTAAATCACTTGAAAAATATTTTTGTTTTGCAGCTGATGCAACTCAACCACTTTTACACGAGGAAAGGCGATGATGAATGATATGGCCTATGGCAGCTACGCACTTTTTGAATTAGCGAAGGTGCTACATAGTTACATACAAATTATGGTAATGAGATTTTTTAATCTTTCTAAAACAAGCATACTTAGTGATGTTTGTTGGGTTGGAGCTTGCATCCACATTGTTATCTTGTTATGATATATGTGTATATTGTTTAACGGATATGGGACATGTAGAGTTTTTTCTGTCCAGTCACATGTTATATTGCAACATCTTGTACACATTTAAATTGTTGCAAAAAAATCGATTCTTAACATTTCACTTAACTAGATTTGATGAAATTCAAATATCCTGCAAGGAAAAGTTTATGTATGAGCAGTTGGTAATTCCAAACTACAAATTACTTTTCTAATGATTTTTTAAAACGATTATTTTTCGTTCATCAAGTACAACAGGTCAATGGTCACTCAAAATATCGACAAATGCTTCTTTCATCAATTGGCTGTCACTATGTCAACCAAGTAAATTTCTAGAGTGGTAGCGATTATAGTAGCATCATGAGCATAGGCATGGCACAAACTAGGTACATGAACGTATAGGGCCTCTTTATTTTAGTAGCCCGTTTTTCTGTCATTTCGTCTTTATTTAAAAAATAGAACGCTTAGCGACTTAGCGTGATGTCTTAAAAGAATAACTGTATGATGAAAAGTTATATATATAATTATCATTACAAAACTCTTAAGTTTTATGAAGGACCCTGATGGGCACCAGTTTGCTTTCTTAGCACATGGAGAAGAAAAACATTAACATCACACGTTAAGAGAGAGATGATATCCTCCTTATTCCCTTTGTTCTAGAGGCTTATATTGATTGTCAGTTGGCATTTTTTCTCATGTGGTGCTGTTGCCAGTTATATCTTGTGGTGCTGTTGCCAGTTATATCTATCGTTTTCTAACAGGAGTAATGGTAGACACTCATTCTTAAATATCTTTCTTTCATTCAGCATTTCACCTTTATAATAAATAACTAATTCATGTGATAATTTATGCTTTAATGCATGAAAATTCCATTCTATCTACTATCGGTCACTCTGTAGGCTAGTGATTGGTAATATTTTTTTATTTAATGGAATGAGGTCAGTTATCAAACTGTTTAGCAAACATAATATCACGTCATTTAACTCTAGTTTTGCTGAAGGCCTTTCACTCTATTCTGCTCATTCTGGATGAAGACAACCTAGGATGAGATTCTCCAAACTACCCTCTTTCAGCCATTATATAAATAAATTGAACTCAAACTCAAAGCATTCTTCAGAGCCAGCTACATATTCCTCACCACCTCCTCTCATTCCTTTATCTTATCTTCACACTCTTTGATAGTCAGAGAGTCATGGGCTTTTCTCATTTTATGCTCATGCTAACCTTCTCACTTACATTTGTCGTCTTATCCTCTGGCCAAGCTCCAGCAATGTCACCCTCCACCACCATGCCACCTACGACAATGTCACCTCCTCCAATGATGATGACTCCACCTCCAATGATGATGACGCCACCTCCAGTGATGGTGCCATCACCAATGGCCAGTCCACCTGAGATGATGGCTCCAGCCATGAGCCCTGGTTCAATGAGTTCACCACCAGCACCAATGGCACCTGCAATGAGTCCGATGGCGCCACCACCAGCACCAATGGCACCTGCAATGAGTCCGATGGCGCCAACACCAGCACCAATGGCACCTGCAATGAGTCCGATGGCGCCAACACCAGCACCAATGACACCCGTGGAGTCTACCCCAGGCTCAACAGCTTTTAAGCATGGAAGTAGTAGCCTAGCCATGCTTGCGCTATTAGGAGGGGCTGTACTTTTCATTTAAAATTTCTGTTGTGTGTATTATATTTTGTCTCTTTCTGTTTTGGTTATCTGCCAAGTTTTAATCTCTGTGTTTTATTTTTGAGGTCAGTTTGTGATGTGTTGAAGATTTGTTAGATGTTACAACTCTCTTGTAGCATTTTGAATTAGGTCAATAAAAATACTATTGTTCACTTTAATCTCACGATTTACTACTGAATCAGGAACTACACTGATATGTAAAGTCTAATATTTCTGTTAGGGTTTAGTTTTTAGCTGGCTGTTGTCTCTTTTCATCATCCAGTTCTGGGAAGGTATTGTCCTTGCTATGTGGTTGGATTTGAGTAAATCTTTGGCTAATGGTTTGGGTATTTGTATCGTCTAACAGTTACAATACTAGAATTATTTTGCTAAAATTTCACTTGGTTAGGTCTATTGAAATTAAATTGCCTAAGAAGAGCACAAAGTATGAGTAATTCATCAACCAGAACTGAGGACTACTTTGTTGATAAACCAGTCGGACAGATCCATTATATTGGAGACCACCCTGCTGGCGAGTCTGGGACTCTGGGGTGATGACGGTAAGATGTTCGGATACATTACATTTACAATTAAAGATATTGTTTAGAGACTGATAATAATAGTTTTTTAAATTAGTGAATCATTTTGGTTCACTGAGCGCAACATCAAAGTCTACTTTCATCACTTGGCTGTCACTATCACAACCAAGTAAATTTCTCAAGGGGCAGTAACCATGGGAAGCGTTGTGGGCACCAGAGATTCTCAGAAGCACATGGTGAAGAGAGAACAGCACCATCACTCATTAAGACTTAAGAGACAGATAGATAGACAGACAGATACATAGAGATGATATATATACTTGTATAAATTTAACTCGACCTCGAGGCTTTTTAACTCTCTCAAGGCCTCAGCTTCATTTCCCTCACCTCCTTGCATTTCCTTCATCTTATCTTCAAGAATAATGTCCCTCTCGCGTGTCATGCTCATGCTAGTCTTCTCATTTACGTTCGTCTTATCATCCGGCCAAGCTACGGCCATGTTGCACTCCTCCAGCAGAATGACTCCTCCAGACATGAGCCCCGGTTCAATGGGTTCATCACCAGCACCAATGGGACTGATGGCACCGGCACCATCACCTTCCATGTCACTGAGGGGATATAGAGGTAGCTCGGGTATCCCACGCTTCACCCCTACCACGTCTACCCCAGACTCAGCGGCTTTCAAGCATAGTAGTAGCTTGGCCATGGTAGCATGTTTTGGAGGAGCAGTGTTTTTGGTTAACATTTATGTTCGTGGTCTTAATTATCTACAGATTATATGTGTACTGTATTTTATTGTGACCAAACTTATAATCAAAAGCAAATTCATGATATTTTTCTAAATTTATCTGTTAAATAAACGGATGATCTCAAAGCCTGCTTATAAGCTAAATTTCAAGATGTAGGAAGTAGGTACATTTTGTGGACTTGACATATTGTTATATTATCATCACCTCATACAACCTCCATATAATCTTATAATTTTTAATTTTGGTACTTTATAAATTATAAACTGAATAATATGAACCCACAAAAGGTAATAACCGTATTCTTATCAACTGTGAACTACTACGTAGTACGTACTAAATATAACTTTTTTTTTAAACATCAATTTGCTACATTACAAAACTGACGGGAAAATGGCCAAAAAGAACATTGCTACAACTTTTTATCTTGAAGATAAAGATGAGAATAACAGGGGTGGAATGGATTCCTTATCGGATTCAATATATTTGTGTAAAAAAATAATTACAAATATATCACGGGGTGAAAATTTTCTCTACCTAAATGTCTTAAAACTTATATTTTGAACATATTTTTTGCAAATCCAATTACACGGGTCGATATATTACATAAATATTAGTGAGTGTATAAAATTTTGTAGAGAACTATGTACTTTTAAAATAAAGTAGATTATAAAATCTAAGCCATTACATATTTATTGCAAAATATGTATACAAGACTAATGTACAAATAGGAACCCATTATTAGCCGGGGGAAACTCAGGGAATCACTCAAAAAAACCTAATTTCCTTAATTTGACTCGACCCAATTAATTTTAATTATTAAGGTCCAATTATGTAAATTAGATACTTAATTGAATGTTAATACATGTTAATAATTTTATAAAAATATTAGAAGTATGTTCTGTAAAATTATAGTAATACAGAACATAAAAAAAATATATTAAAAATATGTTTAAGAACATATTAAAAAATACATTACAGAACATATATTGACTAATATAATATAGAACATAGAGAATATGTTTATATTATGAAAAATATTATTTATTATACGATTCTCGAGTTCTCTGTCTAAAAGCGGTTTCCCATATAATCTTACCCAGACTAATATTATAATAATTATAATTTTGAAGTGAAAATTTTATCAAATTTTGTATCTACTTTTTTTTTGTTCTCTCTTCATCTGTACAGTTGAATTCATAAAAAAATAATGAATAAACCACACTGAGCAAAGTTGTATAGATAAAGTAGAGAAACTCATGACCACTATGTAAATAAGTGCAGCACTAAATGACCTAAGGGGCACCACAAGTAATTAGTTTAGTTCAATTTGGAAACTATAGTCATAATTGTGTTCTGATTAGGATTTGGGAACATAAATATAGGTTGTTTACACTAGCACAAAAGTACTCAAATGATATATAACCACATCTACTTTTGGAGTAGGTTACACAAGTGCCCATTAACTGGTAATAGTGTTCTTGCTGGTGGCGAGAAGACAGAAGAAAGAGGCCTCTTTGTGCAGGGAATATTGTGTGCGGACGGAACCAAGAGGGGCTAACCTAAGTTGCAATTCTAGCTGGATTTCAAAATTTAGTAGAATTTTTTTAACCCCCCCCCCCCCCCCCCCCCCATTTTTAGTTAAAAATTAGTAGAAAAGTATGTTAATGCATAAAAAATTCAGGATAATTCTTGCCGAGTTGGGCGGAACCAAGAGGGGGTAACCTAGTTTGCAACTCAAACTAAAATTTTAAATTTATTAGAATTTTTTAAGCCCCCGATTTGTAGTTAAAAGTCAATAGAAAAATATTTTAAGCTCCAGGCTGACATCAATAAAAAAAATCAGGATAAATCTTCAAAATTGGTTGGAATATGTTGAAAGGAAAGATAGAGAGTGAAGTGTGAGGGTGTCCAGTTGGACCATTTGTAACAAAGCTAGAAGGTGTCTTTATAATTTATATGAAAGGTCATGTAAAAGCATTGGATTCCATTGTAAAATCGAGAAATGGCAATGACAATGACAAACGCACAATCTTTTTGCGTTTCCACACTTGTGACAAAGTTGTGGTTCTTTATCAACTTTCTTGTAATCACCAGATTCACAAGTGTCAGCGTATTAAAGGCACTCCTCTATTCTTAACATATGTTTTGTGAAGTTATTAAATTCCGAATCATCCTTGGAATTTATAAAAGAGCAATCCGCAATGTTAAATATCCCAAAAGTTATCCGAATGACGTGACACATATGATTTGTTTTAATTCGCGGGTGCATGTGTATGCACACGAATCTCATATGATTTAAAGTTACCAATTCCGCACATAAAGACAATTTTTGAGACGGTTTTTGAGGTACCTGACATTTTTCTTTTATAAAATTGCAGCCGTGCAGCATAACATATGTATTATAAAAAAGTGCTCATATTTTTTATTCATCTTATTAACAATTTTTTAATAATTAATAAATAAATTAGTCATTTCATTAAAAATATAATAACTCATAATTATTTAATTAAAATGACTAAAAAAAAGCTCTTTTTATTGTTACATATATAAAAGGATGAAAGTTATTTAAATGCTTCTGCTAAATTAAATTTCCATGAAAAGGGCTATACACCATATTCTACTAACCAATATATTATTATAGAAAGTGTATATACTTAATGATTTACATGTTAGATATGACCTGTATATGGTAAAAAGAGTAATAAAACTTGTACAAGAATCACGTACAAGAGCTATATATCCGGGCAAAACTGATCAAAAATCCTTATTTAAGAAAAGAGTAATATTAAGTACCTAAAATTTGTTCTAAAAATATTCTTAAATATAAATAATTAGCAATTTTTAATTAATAAATTTATATGTAAAGGGTTTATTGTATTTATTAGTAATGTAATCAAATAATATTTGACGCATACATATTCTAAGAATTGTGCTATAAATGGGTTTACAAATATATAAATATCATATATTTATACAATCAACTAATTACATTTACAAGTTTACAACTTTAGCCAATGCTAATCATCAATATCGTGTACGTGTATATATATATATACACCATTTCCTGCAAGTAAATTTTGCATTCGATAACTATGGCGACTTCTAAGCTGCACCTTGTCAAATTGTTTTACATAGTTCTTATCTGCCAATTTGTTGGTCAGGAATGTAAGTATGTTCACTATATATCATTAATTCTAATTCATTTTGATACGTATTTACTGCTAGGTTGTTTTCTAATCCTACTCTACATAATGAGATCGAATAATTATATAGGTCTTCTTTTCTTTTCTTTTCTTTTTTTCGAGTTTTTGTACTGATTTTTGAAGCTTTTTTTATTTTTGAAACAGGTGTGATCGAAAAAAAGTCATTTATATCGCACAAAAATGACGAGATGATGTTCGATATAGGATACGAAAATCAAGTGGAGTTTACAGCAAAGGCAGCACATGAAGCTGGTATTGAAGACTGTCAGCCTGTCATTTGTCTTGGTACTGCATACAAAGGAACGTACACACATATTCCAAACCTTTGTTGGTGTTGTTATATTAAACAGACTTGTACTAAAACTAGTGACGATTGTTTTAAAATTTGTCAGTAGTAAATTGATCGAACATATTATTAATATAATTATTAAATTTCTCTGCTAGTCACCGGGCGTAGTCATGTTTAGATGTGTTATGGCCTCCTCACGTGTCTAATGTCTAGCTCATGCTAACCTTCTCACGGGGTGGTCTGGCTATGTTGTGCCTTCCCACCCCATTGCACCATCACCAATGGCTAGCCCAAGTCCTTACATGATAAATCTTCCAGCCATGAGCCCTGCTTCAATGTGTGCCCTGATGACACCCTCCAGTCCATCCTTGACCCACCCGACGGCTATGAAGCATGGAACTAGTAGCCTGGCCATGCTAACACTGTTACCAGGAACAGTCCAAGTGTCCAACAAATTCATCACAGTTAAGAATACAGCGAACCGGACCAAATTTTCAGCAGAAGCTAGAGTTTGATTAAAATGATGCACATAAGTTAACACCACTCTGTTAAACTTTCGTTTAAAGGTCAACTCTAGGCATTGAGTTTGCCCGGATGTTTCAGCTTCAAAAAAAAAATTATGGGTAAAAATAACACTTTAGAAGTGTTGCCATAACTAACTTTTGATATAATTAGGCAACATATTAAAACAATATTTGAGAGTTTTTAGTAATACAAATTTATATTGGTTACAATTAATAAACACATTGAAATGAAGTACCAAGTGACAGAAATAAATGTAATAGTAGTATTTTACAATCAAGACTTGAATAAAATCAAACAAACAGGTATATCCCAAGGTATGGGAAGATATAACCAATAAAACCCCTAGAAAACAAAGCACGTGAAGATAGATTTATGCAGATGTACCCTGCTCAATCTATTTGACTATTTCTATCACATTATTTTCATTGGGAACTGTTACAATCACTGTCATGTCCAAATCTGTTGAGATAATTATGGCTAGGCCTTCATCAGCTGGAGAACAGATCCAATACAAAATATCAATAGGCTTGTTCCCCTCTGCAATGCTTATTCCATTAGCATCAATATAATCAGCCCAACTGGCATTCATACGGCTAATCCCATTATAATTCTCGGGAAATTCCATTGGAAGAACTTGTTTCACACAAATTGTATCCAGCTTCATAATGCCATTCGAAGATTCTTTTACAAGTAAAGAAAATGTCGAAGTTGGTTTGTTTCCGAGGGTGGCCTTTTCAATGCATGACACTGCAACTGACCTTTGCATCTCGCTGTCCATTGTCGAATTCATTTTAGCATATTTGAAGATCATAGTTTGTCCACTGTTTTTTTCTGAATTTGCATGAGTCGGGCTGTAAAGAAAAATTGAGCTAGATTTTCCAAACTTAGGGAGGTAAAATAAAGGTGATTTTGGAGTTTGAGATTCATTCACAAGGTTGATGTGAATTTCGGCCCATCTCTTGAGGAAGCTTGCGATTGATAGGAGGTCAGCTAAAAGAAGGCTGCAGCTTATTCCTACTGAATATGCACCGCATTTGAAGTTTGTCACCTGCAAAATTCAAGTCATTTGTAAGGCTAAAATAAGGTGATTCATAGCCTCTATCCTTCTAGAGAACTCAAAGCAGTCTTTGCAGTCGGAAATGACATGTTTTCTTGTGGTGTATCACATCTGCCATACATTTTAGATGCACAACTAAATGGAATCGAATAAACCTTAGAAAGAGGGAATGTATAAATTGCCTGTAAATACAATAATGGAGAAAATTGAGGGTCCTGATCATCAATACTTTCCCAACAAACAAGCTGCTTTTGCACTAATTCTCTGCTTCCAACACTGACAAACTCTTCCATGTTTATCGCGATTTGCGCCTCCAATAACCTTATACCACTGTCATTTGGAACAATCTCTAGGCCACCATCATCAACTCTTCTTAGTCTCCCAGCCAGCATTGGTTGCTCAGATAACGCGAGTCCCATCAATGTCTTTCTCGTAACATAAAATCTCATGAAAACAGAGCTTAAAAATGCCTGCCTCCATGTCTTTAGAGATTGATATCGGAAATGATGGCCTTGGAAAAGTTGGCTTATGCGGTACAATAGTTGATACGCCTTCATAATGAACCATGACTGTGTTATCATTGTTTGTCATTGTTTTCTTGGGGAATACTTGATTTAAATGAGTGTATTTGGGCACAAAATAACATACGGGTACGTATGTATATATAGCGCATGCAAAGCCGGTAGATGCATTTTAAATGTTTGTAGTTGAAGAAAATCACTCATTATACTGTTGACAAACCTGAAATTTTGTTTTCACCATCAGATTTTTTATAAAAACATAGGAGTGACACAAATTTTAGTATATATAGGACACTTTTCTGACAGAATCCGTTGTGGCCCGCAAAATAATTTGAAAGTAGCAAGTGTAAATGTTTTTGGATAATTATATACGGTACATTTTTTGATTTAATTGTATTCTCTATCAATAAAGTTTAATTTAATAGGGTTTTATTATTCGTTTTTGTATTAGTTTTGTAATTGAAAGCCAACTGTTTTAAATAAAGACTGAAATTTGTCAGGGATTCGGTTTTGTGATTTTCAAATTTTTAAATCGATATATATTTATGTTTTTTGTTTTATCTCAAAATTAAAGTGAACTGGATCATACTTTCTCGTGTCAAGAATCCCCAAAGGTTTTTTTTAGCATATTCCACTCCTCGCACTGTTTGCCGTTCCTTGCAAAGAATTTATAAGGCGGAAAATACATAGGTTCGTTTGACTAAGTTTACTTTTTTGAAAAATTAAGTACTTATTTCGAAAAAATAAATTAAAAATTAAACTTATTTTTAAGAAATCAGTACTTTTTATAAAAAGTGAACACTTTTACATATTTTTTTCAATAAATAAGTTTAGCTGAAAAAATCCATTTTTTAGTTTATAAGTTACTTACCAGAAAAAAGATTATTATTATTATTATTGTCGAATATATAATTCTTATTTGAAATCTTAATTTTGTCACTTTCAATGAGATTAATTTGCAAGAAATTTTTTAATATTTTTTTGGATGTGTGTTATATAAATCTAATTAATTTGTTGTATTAAAAAAAACAAAAGTCTATACAACCTCAACCAAAAAAATGGTAAGAAGATAATATTTTTGCGTAAACTAATCTCGTTTATGATATTTAAGTGAAATTCAACTTCTAACTATCAGCACCACCCACCAGACAGTGCATGGGAGCCCATCCATGTGTTTAAAGTAGAGCGTAATTTTCACGAGGTTCAAATATATTTTGATGACTTTAAAGTCAACTTGTAAAAAAGTTGCTCAAGGAGTGGGCTAAACAAGTAGGTTATGTTAGTAGTACTAAATTTATTAATTACGAGAAAGTTGTGATCCATTTAAATTGAATGCTGTCACTATCCAATTAGGTGCGGACTTGTTAGGCATCATAAAAGATTTGTAGAGTCTTGCTAACCTTTTAGCTAATTATAAATTGATTTCTAAAAATAATGACAAATAATATAGAATTACAAACAATAGATAATGAGTTCAGTCATCATAAAATTTGATTTATAAATAATGACAAACAATATAGAATCACACAAAATAAATTAGATAATTTTTAGCTAATTATACCTAGTCTTTATTTCATGATTAATGAGTTCAGTTAATGAAAAATTAAATTTCAATTTTATATATTAAGGTTTAAATAAATAATAATTTGATAGGAAAATTTGAAAATCTCATTCACTTTTAAATAAATAAATCATACTCTTCCTATTTATTAAAATTTCATATCATTTTCATTAACGTTAACTCACATTCTGACATCCCTCATTCTCATTTTCATTGTTAATGTTTATTTAAGCGTTTTCTATATGTTTCTTTCTAATATATAGGTGCTAGGATTAAATATGTTTAGTTTCCTTTATATATAATGGATTTATTTTATATGGTAACTATTGTTTCACAAAATATCAAATTAAATCAAAGCAAATGTACATAATATATTTTGTTTATAGTAGAGTTTGAGAAGGGTATAGTTTATGGACTTTATGCACATCTTACCTGACAAGTATTACATATAAATAAAATGAAAGAAAATATAATATATGTAAATAATTAAATATTTTAAATGAAATGAACTATGATACCGAAAATGATTGTAGTAAATTATTTATAATCTACCATCTATACTCATCACCCGATTCGTACAATTTTTTTAAAAAAAACAGATACAATGATATATCGATTTTATATATCTACTAGTTAAAAAACCCGCGTTTCGTGAGGGTCTTATAATAAATTTTAAATTTATTGAAAAAATTTCCACAAAGTTGTATTATTGATAACTAAACTACATATGATAAAATTTGATATAACAAAATTATATTAAATCAAAATAGTGGTATTAAATTTATAAATATTATAAAATCAAATAATAATTTCAATATATATATATATATTATAATTCACAATTTATTAATTTGTTATGATTCTAAAATCTCTTTTTTCCTCGTCTGCCGCTAACAATATCAAGACCACCAATGTATGTCAAACGACCCACGACATCTAGATAAATATCAGTAACATTATGTAAATATTAAATAATATAATTTAAAATTATATATGTGTGTGATTTATAATATCTTATTTTAGCAAAATACCTGACAGTATATTAGTGTGATTAACATGTGTTTCAATTATATCGGGACATATGAACTCAAATCCATGTAGTGGTATGTTAATAATTCTTTCTTTCAACTTTTTTGGGGTTGTTGTACGTAGAAACATCACTTTAAACGCACATCATATTGGTCTATATCGGCCAGTACTTGCAACTACTTTTAAGTTTTTAATGTTATATAAAGTTCCTTCTTCCAAAATATGTTTGAATCGAAAAAGTAGATGTTTTTGGATCGTTGTATGGATAAGAATTTTCTATCATAAATTAATGTATCAAAAAGTTAGTACGAATGCATAATTGTAATAAATTAATAAATAACATCATGTATGAGTTTAGAATGGACGAAATCCATAGATGATTCCAAAATGAGTTGAACCAAACGACCCCTAAAGTGTATGTTATTTTACTCATTTTAATATTTTTTTTCATTTTCATATTATTATTAGGGGTCACATTAGCAACCTTAAATGTTGCCAACTATTAAAGTATTTCATCTATTTTTTTTATTTGTCTTTTGATTTTTCTGCACGTAATTTAAAGTACTTTGACCGCATAGGCGCATAGTTAAAATAATTATTTAAAATTTTTTTGTGTGTGAATTTTAGTATAAACTATATATTTTTATTCAGAATTTGTTTTTCTTAAAAATAATTATTTTAAATATACGGTCAAAACACTTTGAGATGTATGTAGAAAAGTCAAACGTCAAATATAAAAAAACAGGCGGTGTAAATTTTATATAAAGGTTGCCAACAATGATATGGATGAGAGAGGAAATAAAATTTTAATATTTTATACTCATTTTACAATTACAGAAAATATACTAACACTCTGTCAAATTAATTTCTAAAATAAATTGCATATTTCATTGGTACTTTATAAGGTATATATGTTACTTTGCAAAGATTCCCGGCAAAAACAAAAAGATCGACCAACCGTTTAATCTCCATCACATATTTGAGTTGTTTACATGCTTACAAGTTACACCTCTCTAATGGTGCTGATAAAGATTATATATGCAGATATAAACATAATGTACATATTAATGTTGATATCTTTTTTGCAATTGTATATATCTCATTTTATTAGTAACCAGTAAACATGTTGTCATCTCATACATTTCAACAATATTCTCATCTTTCATCTACTACAAAACTATTTGAATCAAAAACTAAAAATCTATCATCATATAAAATCAAACCAACCAGGTTTACAATCTGTAGTAGTAGTGTTCAGAGCCAGAAACTAGATATAGTCATAGTTGGAGCTGGGATTGCAGGTCTTGCTACTGCTGTTTCACTACACAGGTACAATAACTAAGATTTTAAATTGTATATTTTTAGCTATATGTTTGCATGTGTGTGAAAAGTCGAGTTGTTTCACTACCTATGTGTATACGTGTGCAGAATTAATTTGATTTTTGTTATGATCTTGAGGTTGGGAGTTGAGTCAGTGGTTCTTGAACAAGCAGAATCATTGAGAACTGGGGGAACATCTCTCACATTGTTTAAGAATGGATGGAGGGTTTTGGATGCTTTGGGGGTTGGGGATTATCTCCGCGCACAGTTTCTTGAAATTCAAGGGTTTGTTTTCTTTTCGAAAAATATTAACCACTAATTTGTATCAGATTATCCATACTTTGTTTTGTATATGTCATCTGCATTTATGCTTAGTTATGGATAGTGGTATGTGTAGATCAGCAGATTATGTACAGGGATGGAGTCATAGAGGCCTTCTCGCTGGGTTGTTCTTTTTAACAAGGCCTTGTCGCTAAGTTGTTCTATTTACCAAGGCAATATTTGTTATTGTCCAAGTACTTTTTAGTTGCTTACTCTGTGTCAGAAGTACTTTCTAGCTACTTCTGTGACTTGTACATGTCATGCTACAACACTTGGAGATTTGTAATTTCTTAACTCTATTCAGATCCTTATGTTTCTAACTTTATATTTGTTGCTTTCAGTTTTAATTATTAAAATGTGTCAAATTTGAATTTTCACCATTTTCTCTGAATGTTGAGCAGTCCCTGTGTGAGGTATTTTTGTCGCCTAAGATATGTTTGAATGAATAATATTTTTATGTAACTTATAATTTATTTAGGGTTTAAGGATCCTAAAGTTACATTTAGATAACTCTCTAAAATTAACATTCATTACAATTCAATATCAAGGTTATTTTTGTAAATACAATGGGCAGATTCTATTATTACAAAAATGTCATCCATTTTTTATACTTAAAATGCGGGTGACTTTATGTAATTTATCTAAAGTTAACTTCAGATTCATTTTACCCATTTATATATATGTGCCAAATATGATAATAACATCGTTCAGATGACAATAAAAGTTTCAGCTTGCACTTCAACCTGATTCGAGATCAGAATTGATGTACTATTGTAGCCACATTACGGTTGTTTGTATAATTATCTCAAGAAGCATATTGTCTTCCATTGTGCACGAGGGGGAGGAAAATAGAAAAATACCTTCTTATCCAACTTATTCAGATCATCTAAAATTATGTTTGGGTTGATTTCTGGTTTCTGCATATAACATACTGTATTGCATGCAGTCGTATAGCGTCAGTGTTTTTCATTTCTGTCTCCGGAAGATGTATATGCATGCGATTGCAACTTTGTCATTAGCTTATAAAAATGTTCCGAATTGAGAATGAAACTTATAGTTGTTTCACATATTTCAAAATCATGTATTCACAGATATTCTAATGCTCCTTTAGGAGGTTTATGCAATTAAAGCATAATTGAGTTTAGTGACTTCTGTCAAATTTTTCTGCACTACAATAGCATGACCAGCGTCTATATGTTTGTACACTCCTTTCCTTTTCATTTTGTTCTCCCTAACTTTTTCATGCATTCAGCTGTACAGGATGGCAATAAAAACAGAAGATGGAAGGGAGTTGCGCTCATTTAAGTTCAAAGATGAAGATGAAAGGTATTATTAGTTTGTCGTAGTCACCGTCTAAAGTAGATTTCTTTTTGTCCATAAGCGGTCTGTATGACTCTATCATAACAACTGATAGCCAAGAGGTTCGTGCTGTGGAGAGAGGAATACTTCTTGAGACTCTTGCAAATCATCTTCCACCAGGTGCAATTCGTTTCTCTTCAAAGCTGGCTAAGATCGAGAAAAACGGAAGTGGTGAAACGTTGCTAAAACTCGTGGATGGAACTCAGTTATCTGCTAAGGTAGCTAATCAAGCTCCACTTGTGCTTTTAGAATTTGAATGTCATTTAACAAAATATATGATGGAATTCTTTCCATTCATATCTTTTGTTCAACTGACCAACAAAGAAATCCAAACACTTAAGCATTTTCTACCATTTGTTTGCTAATACGTAATTTTTATACAGATTGTTATTGGCTGTGATGGGATCCGTTCCCCAATAGCTACATGGATGGGATTTTCAGAGCCTAAATATGTAGGACATTGTACTTTTCGAGGCCTTGCATTTTATCCAGATGGACAGCCATTTGAGCCAAAGGTTAACTACATTTATGGAAGAGGGGTACGAGCTGGGCACGTAGTTCGTTTGCTTCAACAGCTCAACTCCAGGTAACGAGCTAAATCCAACCTTCTAAAATACAACTCATTTTAAGGATTATTGTATTGAAGTAGTTTTAACTTTTAAGGAGCAACTATGCCATGATTCAAACGCATTTGTCAACCTCTAGTCTTTGTTCATATCCAATGTCGTGCGAGCAGTAAAGCTCTAATTTAGTTCTTCTTGAAGCTTCAAGAACACAAATTTATAAATCTTTTCCCACCTAATTTAAAATGTATAGAACATCTTCACTCTGTTACAGAAAAGATTGTAGAAGGGACTCAGAAAAAAGAAAAGAGAAATCCTTTAATGACGTTATGACGCCATGTATAATAAGATGGCAAAGCTGACAGACTGCCAAGTGATGCCATTTCTTCAATGAAAAAAATGAGGAAGAATGAGAGGAAAACCCGTTGTTTTCGAATTTTTCTAAAATCTATTTAATTCTATTGCAGGTCCAAAGATTACTGATCCGTCAGTGTTGAAGAGCAAACTGGTGAACTAGTTAAAAACTGGCCATCGGAGCTACTAAACCTTATAGACATGCACCGGATGATACAATTATTAGAACATCACTGGTAGATCGTTGGTTGTGGCCAAACACAAGTCCTTACGCGTCAACAGGAAGAGTGGTCCTGGTTGGTGATGCATGGCACCCAATGACTCCCAATCTTGGTCAGGGCGCTTGTTGTGCCCTGGAGGATGCAGTAGTTTTGGCGAGGAAGCTTGCATCAGCAATTAAATCTGAACCAACATCCGTGGAAAGTGCACTTAAGTCGTATGAAACTGAAAGATGGACACGGATTTTTCCATTAACCATACGTGCAAATCTAGTGGGGACTCTTCTGCAGTTGGATAATCCATTGGTATGCTTTGTTAGGAACAATATTGTTATTCCAAAGGTAGTTAGGCTTGGACCAATATTGGAACACACGAACTTTGAGTGTGAGCCACTATCATGAGTTCACAACAGCAAACCATAAACACTGAGATAGACTTAAAATTTGATATCATTTAAATTTTTTACTGATTTCAGTTCTTGCAGTGTAGGGATTTCAAAGTAGAATGTGAAGCGATGTTTGTAACTTTAAGAAATGTATTTTATAAAAACATGTATACTTGTTTATGAAAGTTGTTTTTTGTTGTTTAAGTTCATCTCTGCTGGTTGTCCTACACCTCTGCAGAAAGTTCAAATATTATTCCTTGCTTAACATGCAATATCAAAACTAACATAACACGATTTAGAGAGGTACATAGCAGATCATTTGCAACAACAAAAGAAAACAGTATGTGTATGTCCATTTATCAAGAATTATTATGCTGGTATTTAACATGTGCCAATATTTATGTATACAATAAAAAGATTTACATTTCTAATGATAGACAAAGATCGTGATAATTCTTGAGACAAAATACTCCTCTCTGAGAAAAGAAAACCAAAATAAAAAATCCAAGGGATTATGCTCTGTAGAAACTTGTTATTGAGATGTTCTTATATCTATCCACACAGATAAGCTATATCAAAATCCTCTCAAGCTTAAAATTGCACCTTGAACTCCTTCATTTTTCAATGCTGGCTTCCATATTCGAACCTCGACTCTGGCAACAAATATATCATCTTTATTCACTAAGCAACTGCTGTAAAAGAAATTAATAGCATCAAATTTCATATGTTGTGAACCATAAAGATTTTCATATGCATAGCGAGCATAAATATTTGAAAATGCTAATTTATAATTACAACTTTGTATACTACGAGATAATGACAATACTTTAATAACAAATACCAACAAACCCATATAACAAGTAAACAAAGAGTGCCTGATCATCGTATCACTATGGGGTATAACATCAGGAAAAAGAAGGTAGGATCACAATTTCAATGACCAACTAATCTATACGTTTATGTTCCCCATTTCCCATTGTACTATGCTTTGTCTGCACCGTAATTTTCCATATTAACAATTTATAAGTTATAACTAATCCAATCTCACCCTCCTCCCCTCCCCAAATAAAGATATTAAGAAGTCCTTGCTGTACATAGACTCCTCCCTTTGTCTATGTTAATTTATACATGCAATCTATATAAGAAAGATGCAAACTTTACCATAATCATCTACCTTACCAACAAGAGCTTGTTCACAAGTACGCACTATATCATTTTTCTTTATTTTGTTTTTCTATATTTTGTTAGAAAATTTAAGCAATCTGGATCCAAACAAAAATACTAGCCTCACAAAAATCATCTACCCTACAAAAAGGCCATTGTTCAAATCCATTTCAGACATTATAACTTCTCCATGTCTGTGTATACATACCTAAACCGAAAAACTTAGGACTTTTGAGCCACAAAAATTTTCTAAAATTATGAAACTAACATACTTAGAAAAGTTAGCTGTTCAACTCTTCTCTTTTTTTTTCCATGTCGTAGTGCCAACTTAAATTCTGATCAGCAGTGAAAATATTCTAAAAAGTCCAACAACCAAGCAGGCTATCAGTCAGTTATAAACAAATCGTTTTATTAATTATATAGACTCTAAATGATTAATATTTCTGATTTTGAATTTGGTATGCAGGGCAAGAGTTACATATGTTTAAAGATATATTATTTCTCCATTTTTAAACCAATTGCTAAATCCCCTTACTATTCAATACAAATTAAGCTATGGAGATGTAAACAAAGAATTAAAGATATGTCTATTTTATGATATAAGCATGTTAGAATTAAAGAAAAAATACCTGGTTTGGAGAAGAACCAGAGAACAAGGACAGAAAAAATCAATATAAAGGGATGATATGGATAGCGGAGTCTGCAACTTGGAGACGAGTCTTTTGTCTCATAGCTAAGAATGATTTGGGATGAAAAGTAGGCAATTCATCCAAATATAATTCTGACGATGATTGTCTCAAAATCAAAGACGGTGAAGATGCTGATGTTGATAACGGAGAATTCAGATGTTCGGAGACTCTATTTGAGCTGGAAGATCTATGCATCTTCCCTTTTCTTCTTCCAGATGGGATTCAATCAAACAATTGATTTCTAGAAAGAGAAAGCTAGAGAGAGAAAGTAAACCATATATATTGGTGGGCAATGTCTGTGTGGCTCTGATAATTGACTCTTTTATATGACTTGGAAAAAAAATGTGTTTTTTCCTTTTTCTCACTTCTCTGGCTCTCAATATTCATCCTGGCCATCGTACTTTAATACTGTGGTTTGATCTCAAAATCAATCGTGCATTCGATTTTAACATCTGGATACTGCTGAGCAAGAACTGTTACGACGATTACTAGCAATTTGATTTGTGCCCCTTTACTAAAGTGTCAGTTGACTAGCTCACCAATAATCACCACAAGAGCATATACCGTTTTTGAAATGATGAAATCTTGTAGTATCTCTCACAATAATTTCTCTTCCTTCTATTCTTGATATAAATTTAGTAGCATGATGGCAGTCTCCACAAACCCTTAAGTTTTTGAATATTCGGATTGGAGTTCCTATTGGTAATTTGATCAATCCATATGCAATAGCAAGTTTCTCACTGTGCCATAATAACATTTGCCTTTTCTGCTCCTCATCTACATCATGCAATGCAGATTCAAACTTTGGCACATACCCAGCTACCTTCAAATTCTTTTCCAATTCGTTTAGTTTTTCGTGTATTGATGCCAGTTCTGGGTGCAGCCTGTCTCCAGATCTGAATTCATGAACCTCGTAATTTACTTCAATCCAACTATACCCAGGTACTTTAATTACATTATTTTTCTTCATTGATTTTCGAATCATAGAAACATGGTCCCACTTGTTCATTGCTGCATAAACATTAGCTAGCTGAACGTAACCAGTTGCACTAGTGGGATCACAATCAAGCAAGTTCCTGGCGGCAAACTCAGCTACTTCCAAGTTTTTATGGATTCTACAAGCGCCCAAAAGAATTCCAAATATAGCGGGATGAGGTTTGTAAGGCATCCTTTTGACTAGGTCCATGGCTTCAACAAGCTTTCCAGCTCGACCAAGAAGATCAACCACACATGTATAATGATCTTCTTTAGCTGTAACTCCATAATCCTTTTTCATTGTGTAAAAATACTGAACCCCTACATCGACCAGTCCTGCATGGTTACAAGCTGATAACACAGCAATGAAAGTAATCGAATCTGGTTTCATCCCACAATTCCTCATCTTATCGAACAAACTAAGAGCTTTCTCGCCTTCTCCATATTGAGCGTACCCTGAAATCATAGCATTCCAAGTGACAACATCTTTCTGCAACATCTCATGGAACAATTTCCGTGCATCCTCCAAATCTCCACATTTGCAATACATGCTAATCAACGAAGTCCCTATTTTCACATCTGAGTGCAGTGGGCGTTTACAAATAAACAGATGAACTTGCTTACCCAACTTCAAGGCCGATAAGTCACTACAACCCAATAGAACACTGCTCATGCTTGATGAATTCGGCCTAACCCCTGATTCCACCATTCGCCTAAAAAGCTTTATACCATCCTCTGCCTGACCATTTTCAACATAACCAGCAATCATCGAATTCCACGTAACCACATTCTTCACCGGCATCTCACTAAACACCTTTTTCGCCAACTCAACTCTCCCAAACTTCATATAACCACTCACCATGGTTGTCCACGCAACCACACTCTTCACCGGAGCAACCCCAAACAACCTCACAGCAGATTCCAAATCCCCCAACTCAACATACCCCGAAATCATTGCATTCCACGTAACATCATTCCTCTCCGGTATCACTTCAAAAAACT
Source organism: Oenanthe sinensis (assembly GCA_028671895.1). Lineage (NCBI taxonomy): Eukaryota > Viridiplantae > Streptophyta > Magnoliopsida > Apiales > Apiaceae > Oenanthe > Oenanthe sinensis. Next base: position 873,286 of record CM053814.1, on the reverse strand, counting down.
TACAAGCTTCACTCATCATCCCATTCTTCGAAAAACCAGAAATCATCGTATTCCACGATGCTATATCCCTAAACCCCATTTCCCCAAAAAACCTCGAAGCAGCACCCATATCACAACTATTAACATAACAAGCCAACATCGTATTCCACGATATATTATCCGGTTGAGGAATTTGATCAAACAACTTACGCGCCTCGAGAACTTCCCCAGGTTTTTTAACAAACCCCGCCAAGATGGAATTCCAAGAAACAGTACTCTTAACTAGCATTGATTCAAACACTTTAAGAGCTGAACCCAAATCATTTGATCGAATATAACTAGTTATTAACTTGTTTGATGCTTTGATATCATTACAATTATGTTGATTATGCGATGATGTATGATAATTTGATACATGGGTTATGTGAAGTGAGTGTGTTTTTGTATAATTTGGGCAGTGAAAATTGAAGACATGTGTTTTGAGGAAGGATGTAAGAATTCCTATGTTACTTGTGTGTCTTGGAATATGATGTTTCAAACACATTGCTGCGCGGGTTCTCCACATTTTAAACTATGCGTCAATTTAAATTTATATTCACTGAAAAAAATATGATGTTTGTACCAGATTTTTACACGTCCAGGTGACGAGTGAAAATTCTATGGACGTGTATATAAACAACATGACAAGTGAAGATTGTTTGGCGTCCGACAGGCTAATTAATAACTGACGAGTAGACCAAGTCTCGACAGGTAAACCCTGAAGCACCCGACGACCGAAAATTAAGGGAGAGATAGAGTCCATCTTCAACAACAATTCAAATGCTTGGGGAAGATAAGGATAAGCATCCCTAATATCAAGAAACGTGATCAGCAAGTGGCTCCATGAAAATAGGAACAAAAGAATAGCTGACGAGTATACAATACACTGACGGGAGCTGACCAAATCAACCCGTCGACCGACGACTCCTAAAATCTAGGAGATAAATCAGCCACCATCCCAGAAAAATAGGAGATAAGGTGTTTATCCATGCCTAAATAATAGGATCGTGGAGATAATCATGGGCTACAAACCAGTAACTAGCATGGAGGGATCATATCTATATATTTAGATAATTACACAAGTTCTAGCTTCTCACTTACTTACAATATACACACACTTCTACAACCTACATCAACGATAACATATATACATTACATATGAGAGGGCTGAACCGAGAGCTAAATCTACATCATCCTATGCCAAACAATTCACACAACAATGCTACTACAATTTATACTTCTTCTACACCTTCTATAGCCTTTCTTCAACATAATCTCTGCAGAATACAGCCGAAGAGCAGTAGGTTAATAGCTGACGAGTAGCCGACGAGTAGATACACAGAGCTGACGAGTACAAACTGCAGTGGACGAGTACAAACTGCAGTGGACATATAGGCTGTTTTGCACTTGTATTTCATTTCCAATCATTTGTAACAATTGTATGACTTATTCTAGTGGATAACTTTGGCTGGGTCACTCCCACCCGCGGTTTTTACCTCTCAACGGGGTTTTTCCGCGTCACTAAAATTGCTCGTGTTCTTGTTCTTTTCTTCATTTTTCTGCACTTGTCTTACTACTTTGTCACTTGTCCTTCAAACACGAAATCGATTAGACTTAGCTATTAACCCTGAAAAATCTGGTTAAAACAGTTGGCGCCGTCTGTGGGAAATTAGCTAAGAGTCTATACGAATTCAACAATGATGAAGGACACTCAACAAACTACGAATCAAGGCAACAACATGACGACGGACGACGATAAAATTTTGGCTATGAAAAAGTAACAAGCTAACGTGGTTTTTTACGATTAGAAAATGAAATATTTACGATGGAGTTCAGTACAATTGAATTTAACAACAAAATGGCATCGCGACGAACGATTACAAGTGTGGTTCGATGTTTGAATATGGATGACATACGTGATGACATACATGATGACAGACACCTAGAAAATGACAGAATACATGTGTTAGTCGTTGACATTGATGAAAATGGCACATTGGAGAATGACACTAACATAGAACGCTGACGACAACATGACCTGATGGAAGGACACGACGCCGAGCTTGACAGATTCGACAGAAGGTTCAAACACGTAAAGGTTCCAAGTCAATAGGTCACTTGTAAAACACTTGAAATAACTTAAATAGACATGTCATCAATCTGACGCATTGGACGAGCAAGGGGTAATCATCTGTCAAGTCAATATGTCAGACAGAAGAAGAATATGTCCAACGAGATATGTTGACAGAAGACAACACGACTTACCTGACGACAAATATCAACAAATATGTGGTAGACATACATGAAGACATCTGAATATGGCACTAACACAAACACCTACGACATCGTGACATGACAGAAAGATAGGACGCTGAACTCGACAGGTTCTAAGAGGCTTAAATACACAAGTCGTCGTCTCGACGCCTTGGCCGGGCTAGGGGCAGTCTTTCGTCAAGTCGATCTGTCCAAATACCGATTATACATGCCTTGAAGCCTGTCACAAAATGGGATGATGTCTTGAAAGAAGTTATGACTCTAGATGATGAAAATAAGTATGAAAAGTTGAATGATGTTGTGGTTCTGGTCGACGGACGGAATGCTGACGACAAGCAGCCGACAAGTTGGACGCTGAAAATCAAGGAGTACTCGTCGAGTGACGTCCAACTCACCAACGACAATGAGGCCAGAGTGTTCAGAATGAGGATGTCGAGGCAAGATGCTGTTGATTGTGTCAAAAGGTGTGATGCTTGTCAAAGGCATGTACTCGTCAAACATCAACTGTCAGAATATTTGCACTCGTCAAACATCAACTGTCAGAATATTTGCACCCGTCAAACATCAGCTGTCAGAATATTTGCACCCGTCCAACGACATGCAACCTGTCGACATCAACGAATCAATAAATATGTTCTTTTCAATTACATTTCAAGTGTAGAACAATATTCTTCTTACCTACAAAGATTAAAACTCCAACAACTCCGTCATGTCTTACAATGACGAAGTAAATTCAAGGAACATAGTTGATCACGTCAAACACTTGACAGGTGCTTTGAATTGACGTCTCCAATATCCGTCAAGGACTTGACAGAAACATACGACATGCGACATGCTTCAAGAGAATTCAACACACATGCTGACGCCTTTGGATTAGGGGCAGTGTTTAGACATATCAACATGTCCAACATTCCAATCATACACGTCTTCAAACCAGCTATTTAGAAAGATGACAGCAAGGAAGAGATCATGTATGTTACGACACACTACACCAACATGACAAGTTGGATACGACAACTCGAAGACTACCTGTCCGACGACATCCAACCTGTCCGACGACATCTAACATGTCGATAAACATGACATCTACATTTATTTTTCTGATCCTCATACATGGACACAACGACAAGGGGCAGTACCTCATGACATTTACGACAAGGGGCAACAGTGACATTATGCGACAATTACAACATTATCAATCAACGAGGACGACGCCCAAAACAACGACATGACAGACACTAGCTTCTCTAGTGTGTGGGACATATGCAGTCCTACTAACAGAAGTAATGACACCAACAACTCATTATGGCATCCTGACGAGTAATGTCAACAACGACAAACTTGTTCATGACCAGGACACTGTTGACGAGATACACAACATGACCTGGACACTGTCGACGAGCTGCACGACATGACCAAAATTACAATGACGTTGTATCAACAAAAAGTGATCGACGGTTATGACAATAACGTGTACATCAAGAAATTTCATGTGGGAGACCTCGTTTTGAGGAAGGTCTTTCCAAACACTGTTGACGTCAATGCAGGAAAGTTTGCTGACATGTAAAGACCTTACTTAACTGACATCATCGCTGGACGAGGGGCATACATGCCATCAACACTTGACGGACGCCAATTCTAATGAGTTAGAATGCAATTCATTTGACAGCATACCGCAAGTAATCTCTCATCCGCCTTTTAAATGTTTTACTTCGCAATACATTGTCATGTTAGTAGTCCGCTATGTGTAATGTGTTGATACTTCTTGCATGTGTGATGCCTTATATGAATTTATATGCCCAACTTGCTTATAAGCTACGTGATTTATCTATGCAATATAGTAAAACATGCATGCCGTTTGTTTCTTGTTAATCTACTAAACATATCTTCGATGTTTAAGTTTTTCTTTACGTAGCGTACTTGCATGACTATAAATACATTACGATTCTACGATGCATGGCCATTACAATTACGTGATAATTAGGGGCATTGTATCCCGATATTATCTATTATTGGGCTGATCACCCACGACGAATAAAAACTAAAGGCCCCGTCCTTTAATTACGAAACCAACAAAATGAAAAACAAAATTAATTACTTTTAAGTAATAATTTTCTGCATTCTCCACATTAAAACCAAAAACTACGAAAAATTAAGTTTGTTTCAAGAGGGGGAAGGCCTTTTAGCAACTTAAATGTGTGCATGCACTTACGTAAGAAAAACAATATCGACGACCGACGCAACGAATTGACGAATCAACAAATCGACGAGTAAAATGACCTGACGAATATTACATATTACACATATGACATATACTACGTATGAAATACATTACGAATTATTATTACACATATGATGTGTACTGCGTGTGTCACAAATACATTCACCTACAAATCTACTCAACAAGATTTAATTGCTACATTACAATTATATGTCATATTGACATACGACGTGAAAAACTTGTGTATCACATTGACACAACATTTTATAAATTACATGTCTCATTGACATTTTACGAATTGCAAGTCATTTTGACATATTACAATTGCAAGTTATACATCTCGTCGACATGTTACACGTTACAAGTCTACGACATGTCATATATTTTGACTACAAATTACATCGACATGGTATATGTCACATTCACAAATCTCAAATATGTATTACACATTATGGTTACATTTCATGATTACAAGCTACGTGTATGCATCTACGTATTTCAACTGCAAGTTGAAATAATTACAACTTATGAGCTACGCTTATGAATCAAGTATTATGGTCGTGGCTCATGTGTCAAATGAGATTGGCCTTCCAACATCTTTGACATTATGATATCAAGGCTCAATAATCCTTATTACGCACTACAGTTACAAACCTCGACTACATATCACGTGTTATATCGACAAGTTATGAATTACATGTGACGAGTTACAAGTCACACCCGACAAGTTATACCTGACGAAATACATATTACAAGTTGTCAACTACACGCAACAAATCACATATTACAAGTGGCATATTACTACGACGAGCTAAGGAATCACACGAACCTGTCAAAAAGCCATTTTGATTAAATGGACGACTACAAATATGCAACCAACAACAACGAGATAATATTCGACATGAAGAAGAATTTTATTGGTTATATGTCTTCACCCAATAAAATTAGGGGCAATTGTTTGTACCAGATTTTTACACGTCCAGGTTTGTATTGACGAGTGAAAATTCTATGGACTTGTATATAAACAACATGACAAGTGAAGATTGTTTGGCGTTCGACAGGCTAATTAATAACTGACGAGTAGACCAAGTCTCGACAGGTAAACCCTGAAGCACCCGACGACCGAAAATTAAGGGAGAGATAGAGTCCATCTTCAACAACAATTCAAATGCTTGGGGAAGATAAGGATAAGCATCCCTAATATCAAGGAACGTGATCAGCAAGTGGCTCCATGAAAATAGGAACAAAAGAATAGCTGACGAGTATACAATACACTGACGGGAGCTGACCAAATCAACCCGTCGACCGACGACTCCTAAAATCTAGGAGATAAATCAGCCACCATCCCAAAAAAATAGGAGATAAGGTGTTTATCCATGCCTAAATAATAGGATCGTGGAGATAATCATGGGCTACAAACCAGTAACTAGCATGGAGGGATCATATCTATATATTTAGATAATTACACAAGTTCTAGCTTCTCACTTACTTACAATATACACACACTTCTACAACCTACATCAACGATAACATATATACATTACATATGAGAGGGCTGAACCGAGAGTTAATCTACATCATCCTATGCCAAACAATTCACACAACAATGCTACTACAATTTATACTTCTTCTACACCTTCTATAGCCTTTCTTCAACATATTCTCTGCAGAATACAGCCGAAGAGCAGTAGGTTAATAGCTGACGAGTAGCCGACGAGTAGATACACAGAGCTGACGAGTACAAACTGCAGTGGACGAGTACAAACTGTAGTGGACATATAGGCTGTTTTGCACTTGTATTTCATTTCCAATCATTTGTAACAATTGTATGACTTATTCTAGTGGATAACTTTGGCTGGGTCACTCCCACCCGCGGTTTTTACCTCTCAACGGGGTTTTTCCGCGTCACTAAAATTGCTCGTGTTCTTGTTCTTTTCTTCATTTTTCTGCACTTGTCTTACTACTTTGTCACTTGTCCTTCAAACACGAAATCGATTAGACTTAGCTATTAACCCTGAAAAATCTGGTTAAAACAATATGATATAGATATTAAATTTATTTTTTAAGAAACTCGAACTAGATCTAATGTATATAATACATGTACATATATTTTTAGGTTAAACGATTCTCTAAATAAAAATGATATATATTGGTGGATTTTATTCGACTCGCATACAAAAGATTACAAACTACTCATTGGATAACGAAAAAATTAATACTAATACATATCTTAAACTTAAAATAGGGGTCTGATGTAGTCTTTAAGCTTTTTGCAGCATAGATGGATGAATGGACTATCTGGATTAAATAAAAAACAAAATAAGCCGTCGTTAATAATCGTGGCCGTGCAGCTCGGTCTAACAAACACAAAATACCAAAATTGATTAACAGTATAATACATATTATACATACAGCAGTACAACCGATTATCATCGAAACTTTGGATTATCACAGTTATGCACCTGCTTTGGATTGATCGAGACATCAGAATATATATTATACACACGCTGTCGATTGAGACACCAGAGAACACACACCCAATTATCACGATTACACACAATTATCTAGCTTGTATTCACTTGGTTGCAGGTTGACCAGTGTTTCAAGACAAAAAATTCAGGTTCAAAAATACTTACACCGAGACTAAGGGATTCAAAGTCAGGGACTTCTAAAAAGTGTGAGAAGAAATCACATAAATGGTTGATGAATCCGAATTAATCTTAGAGGTAGTAAGAATAACAGTGAAGGGGATTTGGGAGCGATGCACTCTTTGAAACCCCAAATTCAGTTGGGGAACAAAGATGTGTGTATAATATACCGAGCCTTTAAAAAAGATATAAAATTTTTTTTTAAATCCTGACCGTTCATGATTGTATCTAACAATTGAGAAATAGTATGCAGCAAAAACGTTAACTAGCATACATATGTTCTAGATCAAACCCCCTTAAAATAACCGGATTCAATTTATATCTATATAAAATGATATTAAATTCAAGTTCGAATTCTATAAAAATAAAAGAAGCTCAAGAGTATTGAATTCTACCATGCACAGTTTCCTCCCCGATTCTCATATACCACATTTCATGCGCATTTTTCATCCCATCCTCATCTACACATATACCACATTTTTCACCCCGATTCTCACGTACTCGTATACCACATTGCATGCAGCACATAGTGAATGGTGTTGGTAATGTCAACGAGTCCAATACTCCAATGTTGATCAGACTTCATTGAATTCATATTTATTCAATTCATTAGATCATTATTATATTATTGATAGTTTAATCCACATTTTCTATTCTGCCTTCAGATGCAACTTACCTACACAAGTAACCTGAAGAACCAGCATAAGTACCAAAAAAGACAATAACATAATAATAACAAGCATCAAAGGAAGGGGATCTGGCTGCCACCACAAAGAATCAAAAGGGGAAAAGGTAGGGAAATGGATGAAGAACAATTTAAGAAAAGGATAATCTAAATTGTTCTTGCCAAAACCAAATCAAAATTGGTGCCCTGTTAAGAATTCGAATAAAAATAAAACCTAATAACATCCTAGATAAAACAGTGTACCATAACAAGTCCAAAAACCAAGGGTGTAAAACCCCAGCAAGGCATCTAAATTTTACATATTCAAAAATTTCAGAACATCCCTGCTGATATGCTGCCACTAAGAACCATGAAGACATCAGTGGCAGGGAGGAAACCTCTCACTCAGTCACTTTGCCTTCAAGGTAGGGAATTGGTGTTGATCTTCAATTGTCGGAGCAGGTACATTGTTCCCCATGTTTCCAGTGTATCCTCCTCTCGTACCACGGCCACGTCCACGTCCACGGCCATAGTATTTTTCTCCTTCAGCAGGCTTTAGAAACTCATTTATGCTGAGAGCCTGTGGATTCAATATTAAACAGTTAAAACATAACCAACTATAAATGGGAAAAAAATTGCTTGGGACAAAACAAAACATGTACAATCACAAAGACAAGTAATATACAGATTTTGGCATAACTCCAAATATGCTAGTACGATTCCAACTAGACCATCATCAGCTAGTACCCCAAATGGAAAATGCTACGTATATTACTACAATTATACTTGAACAAGGTAACTTAACCTTTTTGGCTTTCTCTTCCTTTTCAGCCTCCTTACGCTTGTCCTTATCAGACCCCTGATGCAATCACATAGGTCAGTTGAGCCAAGATTGTTTGGGGGGGGGGGGGGGGGAATTGAATGTCTTGGAGAAACATTATACAATGCCGAAAGGCTCACCAATTTAACAAAGATCTCCTCTTCATTTTTCTTGCTTGAAAGAAGCTGCATTGATTCAAAATCTTTGTCAAGAGTAACCTTTCTCTCTTCAGATTTTAGTGCCAGCAATGCCTTCCTCTTCTCCTCAAGCACTTTCTCATACTCCTCCAGAGTCATTTCCTATGAAAGTGCAGCAAATTACCATCAAATTGCATGTCATATAATATACCAATATCCCAGACTTGCAAAAATTGGACTGATTCACATTACAGAAGCATAGGGGTGTGTGTGTATCATGCATTATCTGAACAGGTATGAATGTATGATATATAGAATGTGTTTACAAGTTAGTATGTACAGTCAGTACCTTTTTAAGCAATAATAATGGTGCACAATAAGGGCAGAATTGGTACTCCAGGGTCTTTGAGCCAAATTTTGTATATCGACTATAATAATGTATTTACTAGCATATGCATTTATATTCCTAAATTTGCTTAGCACAAACTTTTGCTCCAGTTCTTTAATAATTTCTTCAACAAGAAAGACATAGAAAACATAAGAGGAACAGTCACCTTGACCTCAGGCTCCTTCTCTTCAGGCTCAGTCACAGGATTCTCCTTGCTAGCATCACCAGCATCTTCCTGTTCTGTCTGCTTTTCAACATCAACAGTCTTCTCCCCATCATTAACATTCTCTTCATTTGCCCTGAATATGTAAATTGGGTTGGATATTAAAATGACATCATAATTCACCTAACTATTACACTGATTGAACATAGGAGTTCAGAGTAGAGTCCTCACGGGGCAATGTCATCAGTTGGTGTTCCCCAGTTGCCCCTGCCAGCACCATCACGCTTACTGAACTCATTTCTGTGAATACATGATATAAGATGAAATCAATACACAACAAGCAAAATAAAAAATGAATCAGATACACAATGCAAAGGAAATTTGTTGATACGAGTAACAGAAGACTAACCCACGGCCTGTCCCACTATGGCGTTCATATACCCTTCGAGGGCGTTCACCATCGGCAGCTTCTCCATTGCTAAAACCACCACGGCGACCACGAGGAGCCCCACCACGAGGACCACCATATCCTCCACGCCTATCAGATGACTTGTCCAAATCACCTTCTTCGGGTTGTCGGTATCCTCCAGAAAACCCATTGTTGTTGCTGCTGTATGAGTTTCCATTATCTGCAGAATCCCGGCTAAACCTTCCACCACGGCCACGGCCAGTCCCACGTCCACCAGCACGTCCTCCACCTCGCTGACCATCACCCCTCGACTCCCTCACTTCTCAAAATACAAGAATAAATTAATTTTCAGAACATATATTTATGCATCAGAAGATCAATGTCAGCATAATTTATACATCAGGAAGAAGATGTGTGTGTGTGTATATAGACACAGAGAGACGCAAAAATTATTTGCACTTCATGAGCTAGCATGTTCAAATGACATTATAAATGACACTATTTTCCATACAGTTGGCATCACTCTTATCCAATTACAACTACGTAGCAAGCAAAAAATTCTAACTACCACCATTCATAACACAACCAGCAACTAACATTCAGACATCATAAATTCATCATTCATAAAACTAATAAATCACATATACAATATATCATATACAGATAAAGAACTTCTCTATTATCTCCATGAAAAAATCATACAACTTCGCTGACCCGTCATCAATTAACATTTCACAAAATAACTGGACTCGTACTATACATCATCACAACATAATTGCACACAAACATACAGAGACAGATTTATTAGTATAAAGATAGAACTTCTACACACGTGTGTATACATATGTGCATATATACAGCTTCATTAAAACAAAGATAGGATTTTTATACATGCTTGTCTATATATATACAGGAATCCAGCTCTATAATTAAAAAATAAGGTTTAAATACATATATACAACTTAAACAGTAAAAAGATAAGAACTTTATACATAAACACATATTAATTAGTAAAACGATAGGATTTTTATACATAAATAGAGCTTTAATGGTAAAAAGATAGAATTTTTACCAGCCTGGGCAGGAGGTAGAGGCTTGGACGGCATCTTACCAGCCTTCGCCGGAGCGTCGGCGACCGGAGCTTTCTTGACCGGCGGAGGAAGCTTCTGGATGAGCTGCGAAACGTCGTCGTTGTCATCATCAACGAGGAGATCAAAAGGATTAGTAGAAGCCATTGGGATAGAATACAAGTGAGAATTTATTAGATTTTAACAATTTATTCCAGCTATAAACCCTAATGTAATATATTCATTTGTTTAATTTTCGATCCATATGTGTGTGTGTGTGAGAGAGAGAGAGAGAGAAGGGGAGAGAGAGAGAGAGTAAGAAAATTGAGTGAAACGGCGGCGAAGTTGTGTGGGGGTGTGAGAGACGGAAGATAAGCTTTAAAACCCTACTGTTTGAGCTGGGCTATGGCATGGACACTTTATCAATTGTGTGTATGTATTTGTTATTGAAGCCCAATTGTGAAAAATAAACTTTTTAGTTTAAATAAATTACCTTTTTCTAAGTAATATGGGGCAAAAGTTTTGCTGTCAAAATGAATTTAGTCGACTCAAATTTTTTAATTGAATGAAAACTTATGTTTATAATTTGTTTTTAATGCCAATTTTTCATCTTTGTTAGTATTATAAAAATCATATTATAAAAATTAAATTTTAATAAATTGTAAAGATGATCAAAACCTAAATATATATTAGGACTTTTAGAACGGGTTAAATATCAAGTAGGTGACTGATTGCGTCCAAATGTATCAAATATGTGACTGATTGCAAATTTGACTCATTTCACTCACTGATTTTGAATTTTTTATCAAACTCCTTTTCCGGCCAACTCAAACATTTTCCGGTGAAATAAAATACGCACAAAAAAATCTGAAAATAATTTATATGCAGTAAAACACCCCAACTTTGAACCTCCTAAACTCAGAATTATTGAAATCAAACTTAAAACTCAAAATTGAAATTAAATAAATTTGGGTGAGATTTTATTTAATTTCGATTTTGAGTTTTGAGTTTGATTTCAATAATTATGAGTTTAGGAGGTTCAAAGTCGGGGTATTTTACTGCATGTAAATTTTTTTCATATTTTTTTGTTCATATTTTGTTTGGCCGGAAAATGCTTGAGGTGGCCGGCAAAGGAGTTTGATAAAAAATTCGAAATCCGTGAGTGAAATGAGTCAATTTACAATCAGTCAGCCTTGATACATTTGGACGCAATCAGTCACTTACTTGATATTTAACCCCTTTTAGAACTGATAATAGAACTTTTATTAAGATTTGGATGTCTAACTTATAGTATTATTTTTGGAATTTTAAAAATTAGATTTTAAATATGTTATTCTATTAATCAGTATCAAATTCTTGACATCAAGTAGTATTTTGGATAAATTTATTTTTACATTTATTATATATACATTGATTTGTACTGCGCATGTTCTGAAATTATATACATTTCTCTTCTTTTTTCCTTTCCTATTCGTCCAATCATTTTTTTTAATATTTTCTAAAATGATATAAATATTTTTACTAATTTTACCTTTTCTAAAATAATGTACTTACCTTTACTAAATTTTAGTGGGTTAGTATATCCCTACAGCACTATCTTACACAGTTACACTATCACTTTCCCCCACCAAATTGATACCCCGATTGAACGGGACAAGGGCATAATCAAACTTATCTTATGTAGCACCATTAGTATTTTTATAAGAAGAGTAAGTTTGGAGTTGGTACTTTACTAGACACAAGATCATCCTAAAATAACTTCCAAACATGGTAACAATGCAACAAAAAATAGCAGAAAAAAAATAACGTTGCAGTGTACATTTTAAAAACAGTATACCCCAGTCAAATCATCCTATCTAACTAATAATTTGTTTTATGTAAATTTACTTCGTTTCAAGATTCCAAGGCCAACGAAAAAATAGAGCCCAACACCTATAAACTTGTCGAGCCTTTCTCATAGGCTTAAGCTAGCAAAAACCAAGGGTGTAAATTTACAATCTTAAAAAACCAATAAACTTTCTGAAAATTTTAGGACAATCCATCCTGATATACTGCCACTAATAACCATGAAGACATCGGTGGCAGGGAAAAAAACTCAGTCACTTTGCCTTCAAAGTTGGGAATTGGAATTGATCTTCTATTGTCGGGGCAGGTACATTGTTCCCCATGTTCCCACTGTATCCTCCTCTTGGACCACGTCCACGCCCTCGACCACGATCAGGGCCATGGTATTTTTCTCCTTCAGCAGGCTTTAGAAACTCATTTATGCTGAGAGCCTGTACATTCAATATCAAACAATTAAAAAGTAATCATAAACAAGAAAAAAACAATCGCTTAAAAGTATGATTTTAACAAGGCATGTACAATCACAAAGACCCGAAGTATACAGATTTTGGCATAATAATCCCAATATTGCACTTAAAATTTTGACTAGACCAACATCAGCTATTCACCTAGTACACCAAATACTTTATATATACTTATATAGTGTAAGACTCAGCGAAGAACTACTTATTTTAGCAAGTGAGGAACTAATTCTTATTTTATAAAATTTGATTAACAAATAACTATGAAAAACTACTGAACATACATACAAAAAACTATAGAACATCAAAAATATTTGCAAACCAAACAAAAAAATATAGAACACAAATTGTGTTCTATATTTTTCGTGTGTAATATAATTATTTTGTTTGTTTTGAAATTGTATTTTGTGTTCTATAATTTTTTAATGTTTAGCAATTTTTTCATCTGTTCTTTAATTATATTTATTGTCTGGTCCCTCAGTTATTCAAATAAGGGAGTTCCTCATTGAACCTCATCCTACATATATATCACTATAATAATAAAGGAACAAAGTGACTACCTTTCTTGCCTTCTCTTCCTTTTCAGCTTCCTTGCGCTTGTCCTTATCAGACCCCTAATACAATCAAATAGGTCAGTTAAGCGAATAATGTAGGGGGGAATGAACTGCTTGAAGAAACATCATGTAATACTAAAAGGCTTACCAATTTGACAAAAAACTCCTCTTCATTTTTCTTGCTTGAAAGAAGCTGCATTGATTCAAAATCTTTGTCCAAGTCAACCTTTCTCTCTTCAGATTTAAGTGCCAGCAATGCCTTCCTCTTCTCCTCAAGCACTTTCTCGTACTCCTCCAGAGTCATTTCCTAAAAACCGCAGTGAAGTACCAACAAATTGTATGTCACACAATGTGCCAATATCCCGGACTCAAAAAAATTAGAATGATTCACATTACAAAAGCATAAGTATATGTATATAATGCATTCTCTGAACTGATATAGCATGTACAGACAGTCTAAATTTTGAACCGTAATAATGACATGCAATAGAGGCAGAATTGGTACTCCGGTTCCATTGAGCCACATTTTCTGCATCAGTGGTACTAGTATTTACTAGCACATGCAATGATATTCTATATTTTCTTAACACAATGTTTTGCTCCATTTTGATCATTTCTTTTAAGACAATTGCTAGTCAGTTACAGAACTTAAAAAGAAATAGAGGAAGTCGCCTTAACCTCAGGCTCCTTCTCTTCAGGCTCAGTTACGGGTTTCTCCTTGCTGGCCTCACCAGCATCTTCCTGTTCTGTCTGTTTTTCAACAGTAATATTCTTCTCATCATCATTAACAGGCTCTTCATTTACCCTAAATATATAAATTGGATTAGATATTTGAACGGCATCATAATTACGTAATTAAATATACTAATTCATTCATGGGAGTATAGAAAAGAGTCCTCACGGGGCGATGTCATCAGTAGGAGTTCCCCAGTTGCCCCTTCCAGCACCATCACGCTTACTGAATTCATTTCTGCAAAAATATCATATAAGATGAAATCAATACACAAGCAGAAATATTAGAGACAAATCAGATAAACAATTAAAGAAATTATTACAGAACTACAAAAATGACTAAAACTAACCCACGGCCAGTCCCACTATGGCGTTCATATACCCTTCGAGGGCGTTCTCCATCTGCAGCTTCTCCATTGCTAAAACCACCGCGACGCCCACCACGAGGACCCCCATATCCTCCTCGCCTATCAGAAGACTTGTCTAAATCACCTTCTTCAGGTTGTCTGTATCCTCCAGAAAAAAACCCATTGTTGTTGCTGTATGAATTTCCATTATCTGCCGAATCCCGGCTAAATCTTCCACCACGGCCACGGCCAGTTCCTCGTGCACCTGCACGGCCTCCACCTCGCTGACCATCACTCCTGGTCTCCCTTACTTCACAAATTTCAAGAATAGGCTAATATCAGAAAATATACTTCACTGCTAGTCAATGCATATAATATTAGACAAGTAATATCAAGAGGAAAAATTGCACTTGTCTCGCGCTAGCATGTTATGTCTAAATATCGAAGATGTAACAAGCCATAAACTGCCATGATATTTTTCTTTATTCTAAAGTGTTAATCTATAAAAAATTAATTATAATATTTGAAAGCTTATTCTTTCCTTGTAAAAATGCAAATGGTCTGTCATTTCATCTTCTCAAACTTTTGTCAATCATCATGCCTTTCAATTTCTATACAATTGACACAACTGTTATCCATTCCCAACAACGTAGCAAGTAAAAATTCAAACAAAAGTTATACAAAACGCAATCAGAAACCAACATTTAGACAGCATCAAAAAAACATAATCAATCTATTATATATACAACATTTTAATATAATCTTGGTACAAACGTACAGGACTTTGCTGACCTGGCATTAAATAACATTCATAAAAATCATCACTTGTTCTATGAACATACACAAACAGTTCTATTAGATAAAAAAGAGAGGATTTTACACATGTATGTATACATATGTGTATGTATACAGCTTTAACAGTAAAAATATAAGATTTCAATTCATGTATGTAAATAAATGTGTACATTTACAGCTTTATTATTAGTAAAAAGATAGTATCTTTATACATAAAAGTATATAAATGTGTACATATACAGCTTTATTAATAAAAAATACTATGACTTCTACAAATGTAAGTATATATATCTGCATATATAGAGCTTTAATAGTAAAAAGATAGGATTTTTACCAGCCTGAGCAGGAGGGAGAGGCTTGGACGGCATTTTACCGGCTTTCGCCGGAGCGTCGGCGACCGGAGCTTTCTTGACCGGAGGAGGAATCTTCTGGATGAGCTGTGAAACGTCGTCGTTGTCATCATCAACGAGGAGATCAAAAGGATTAACAGAAGCCATTTGGATAGAATACAAGTGAGAATGTATCAGATTATGACAATTTAATCAAGTTTTAAACCCTAGTTTAATATATTCATCTGTTTAATTTTCGGAGAGATGAGAGAGAGAGAGCGAGAGAGGGGTCGTGTGTATGAGACGGAAGATGAGCTTTAAAACCATACTCTTTAAGCTGGGCTATCATGGAGCCCAACAAAGAGAATTTTATGAAGCCTTTCTCGAGGCCCAGGCTAGCAAATATTGAATCATGCTATTTGGT
Organism: Oenanthe sinensis; assembly: GCA_028671895.1. Classification (NCBI taxonomy): domain Eukaryota; kingdom Viridiplantae; phylum Streptophyta; class Magnoliopsida; order Apiales; family Apiaceae; genus Oenanthe; species Oenanthe sinensis. The sequence goes on along the minus strand of CM053814.1, from coordinate 856,990 downwards.
GGGCAATAGGCTCCAATATCCCTTATGTTATTAAAATTTAAATAAATTTATTTTTTATGTTATCATTTTATTGATATTTAATATAAATTTTTATAAAATTGAGAATTTATGTTAATATATATAATATTTTTTTTATTTATAGAAATTTATTAAAAATGTGAGTGATAATAAATTGATTAGAAGATTTATTTGATAATAACTAAAAATTATGTATAATAAATAAATTGTTATTTAACATAAATATGTATATTATTTAGACTTATAAAAGTTAAGTATAATAAATAATATTCTATTTAATATAATTTGACTCGTGTTATAATAAATATATATAATTTTAATTCAAATTAAAATTTTACTTAATATATATGTATATGATTGGGCGGTTGCATCAAGTTATAATTAATAAAATTATACATTCTTTAGTCATGTGGCATAATACCGACTGATTAATAAAAAAATCGATTTTAATAATATAACATAGGTATTACTAAATAAATAATAAAATAAGTTATAAATTAATTATTATTATTATAATATTAAAATGTATCCAATCATCACTATTGATCTCTAGTTAATAGCTCAATCAGTTAAAATTCGATTTTTAAATTTTACAACACTGTCATAATTTTGCATGTAAACATCACCTATCACCACATGAGTTGACATATAACACCGACCAAAACTTATGCACGAAGTCATGAACTGTGATGGTGTTTGAAAGTTTCATCCGTCATCAGCACAAAAGTGAGGTTACAAAAATTTGCCAGCTGCTGAACAGTTGACAACTATATATATATATATATATATATATATATATATATATATATATATATATATATATATGTTAACTGCGCAATCAAAATTAGGTAAAACAAAGATATACGTACAAATGTACAATCTACTTATTTAAAACATAAAATTAGAGTGACGAATACGTGCAGTGCTATGACCAAGAGATGAAATAAACTACATTTTAGTATTTTAATTTTTACCCATCATCAGGTCACAGTCACAGGGTACACCAAACCAGCCATCATCAACATCTCAAAAGCTAATCCAGGAGATTGATCAACATCCCTGCATTAGGGTTTGAGAAAAAAACCGAAATAAATCGAACAGAAATCGGTGAAAACCGATCCGCGTAAAAACGAAACCGAAAAATTAAAAATTGAACTGTTTGATCGGTTCCGGTTTTGGTTATAGGTTAAAATCGAACCCAAAAAGACAGAACCGAATAGATAATTAAATTAAATATATTTAATATTATATAATTTATATAATTTTTTAATATATATACATATTTATTTATTTATTTATTTATTTATTAATATCTTGTATTGTATTTTTGTGCTAGTAATTTTTTGTTTAGCATATTTATTTTTTTGGACTGATCTCAGTTACATGCTACTGTAATATGGTCGTGGGAGTGTACCAACTGTACCTATAATATGTCCGGAAGAAATAGAGAGACTCAAAGTAAAAAAAAAACACCTTTTAGTCTATTTCTCGTTAGATACATCTTATCTATACAGGTTAGATACATCTTATCTATACAGGGCAGTCATGATTTATCAATTGGTGAGGCCAAGTTCAAACATTTTTATCTATACAGCACAACTCCACAATTCACCTGGAGGAGCTAAAACATTTTTATTTTGGGGTCAAGTTCTCTTGGTGTTAAAATGGATCATCATGCTGCAAATAATATAAAACAAGAGAATATCTTATTTATTGCAAATGTTGTTCAAAAATATTTATAAAAAAGAAAAAAAAACTTCATTGTTTTAATTGTAAAATATTTGTGTTACATTTTATTTTCATCCGGTTTTGTAACCGAAACCGAACCGAGATTTTTAAAAGCAAACCCGATAATTTGATTGCGTTTGTAATTGCAATTTTTATTTATTAAAACCGATAACGTGCTGTTGCGATTTTATTCTAAAACCGCATCAAACCGATCCGTGCTCCCCTCCCCGCATCCTGAGTTATACTATTCATCTGGTTGGTTCACCTAGGCACCTAGCTACCACTAGGCACTAGTAGTGCGGAGCGAGGATCTGGAAAATTTTGAAATTGGAATATTTCATAATAAATTTGTTAATGATTAATTGAAAATAATAATATTTTATATTTTAAGAACGAGTTTTAAAATAAATAATTATTAAATTTTCGTACTATGACAAAACTTCAACCTGTGATAGACTGGCCTTTCTTAATTCGGTCGCCAGTTATTTCGATGATAATGGGTTACCCTTAATAAGTTTTAATAGAGCGCAGGCCGGGCAAGGCCTCATATTCTTGCCGCATATTCCGTTGAAGGATAAGAATGAATTTTCGTGGGAATGGAATGATCATTCCGTTGGGAATGAAAAAAGAATTGTTGGGTTGAGATTTGAGAATGGAATCACTCATCGTCATTCATATCCTTCCTAATAAGTCAATTTTATATTTCACCCTCCCACATTGTATAACCATTTTTATTCTTAATAATAATAATTTTTATCTTTATTTTTCCTCTTGAATATAATATTTTGTAATTCAATATATTTAATGGGAAAAAACTTTTTTAGCTATTTAAAATTTTTAAGTGTTAATTTTTTTAATTTAAAATATATATAATCTTATTTCTCATATAAATAATTTTGCCTTATATTTTCTATATTATTTATTAAATTTATTATTGAATAAACATTTTTTTAGAATTCATTTTATCTATATATTAAATAAATAAATTAATAAAAATGAACATTTTATTCCCAATAAAATTAATATTACTAAACGAACAAAAGAATAAAATGAGCATTCCTTTCGCTCATTCAATTCATTTCGTTCATTCTCAGCCCAACTCATTCAACTCCTTTCGCTCATTCTCATCTCAACTTATTCTTATCCTTCCAACCGAACACACCGTTAGTGATGACTTTGTTGGATCGTAATTAAAAACTACACACAACAATGGGGCAGTTATATAAATTATTAAACAAGAACAGGCAGATTAAACCAATTAACAAAACAAGCACGAAGGTAAAAACAAGATATATGAATTAGTAACTGTAAGGACAAGAGAAAAGTTAGAATACTTAGCTCTAACAGAAGCTTTTAGCATACACTGATAGAACCAAATTAACAGCTGAGTTGCCAAGCCTTACTAGAAGTCTTGACTGTTCTTGAAGAGATTATTGTCCCACTACGCTGTGTTGGGTTGCAGCAATATCACTTCCAGGATAAAAACAACACAGAGCACTTCGTCCACAGATACGTAGTACTCAACAACGATCTGCACTTCAGTTCGCCCAGAAAACCTATGCACAGACTGTATGAATATATTTGTAGGTAATACAGAGTATAACAGCTGCTAGGGTTTTCTCAGATTTGTGTTAAGACCTCTCTTTCTCCCATCTACAACGTTTTTATGTATTTATAATACAATAAAACGTAACAGCAGATAAAACATTAATTAAAATAATTATTCTGACTTAAAAAATATTTAATAGAATATATATCAGAATCAGTAACAGTCATCAGAGTTTATAAACTCTGCCAGTCCATCAGAGTTTACTGCTACACTCTGACCAGCACAGTCCATCAGAGTTTACTGCTACACTCTGACCAGCACAATCCATCAGAGTTTACTGCTACACTCTGACCAGCACAGCCCATCAGAGTCTACTGCTAAACTCTGACCAGCACAGCCCATCAGAGTTTACTGCTAAACTCTGACCATGCACTAAACTATCAGACACAGAATATATATTCTCTGACAGTGACATACTGACTGAATATTCATATTAAAATAATATTAAAGTCATAATTAAATTAATTAATCATGTAATAAAATTTCTCGCTCAGGTCGCCTCGCGTACGCGAGACGCCGAGACATTCGCCCAAATCGCCCTTCGACCCGACCCGACCCGAGGCGTGGCGGCGGCGGCGCGCGTGTGTGTGTGCGCGAGGGCACACTTTTACACCATGCACATTACATGTCTTAGTAGTTGACACTACCCTTGCACATATATGCATATAAAGCACCCACACCCATATTACATATTCAATGTGGTACAAACACATTTAACCCGTTTTAAACTAGCAACTTCTACTCAATTTATCTATGGATTACACTAAGAAAATGTCTTAGATCCAAACATGAAAGTTTAAGTCCTCATATCAAGGAATAACTTCCAATCATTAGTTTCCGGAAATTACATCAAGAACATATATAAAATATGTCTCAAACTTTCCATTTTCTAACAGACTTTGTAAATCAAAGAACTCTGCACTAAATTTGCAGAAATAAAGATATAATGAAATTGTACTGAAAATTGATCCGTTTACATTGCTTCTTATAATAAAGTCCCTACCTCCTCCATAAATATGGAAGGTTATTCAATAATAAAAAAGGCTAATGTTATTTTATTATACAGTGAAAATCTATATTACCTTTATTCTTCAATACTCAGCCATATCATATGGCCCATATTACGATAGTTAATCAGTTCACTAACAGAGATACTCATGAGAAACGGCAAGTACCAAAGACTAATTACATTATTACAATAATATAATGATCACGTAGAATATGCATTTCTATATTGTCGCTTCTAATATTACACTTCGACTCTTTAGGCCATATCCGATATTCCGATCCCCAAACATCATGGTTGTCTGCCAGCACTTCAGGATTCACCCTCATGGCCATTCCCCTAAAAATTGGGATATTAGAAAAATGGTCAGTTTACTTCGATGCTAGTGCTAGCTTCCAACATTATAGGGCCTAGCTGTCTTGTGCAATTTTATACTACCCGTCCCAATTAATCGGTTTACGTTCACTTTTTTTATGATCAAATTGATTGATTAAATTTTGATTGGTAATTAAATATTATTATTTTATAATTTTAAAAGCTGAAAATTATATTTTAAAGTAAATTACATATATTTTCTAACAATATAATTTTTTTAATTAGATAATATATACAATTTTTCATTAAATTGAGTCAATTTGACCATAAAAAATTAAATAGAACAGATAATTCGGGACCGGGTCTTTGTATTATACACGTGAAAAAAAATTAAAGTAACATGTAACCTAAAACAGATACAGTACGTGTGGTATTTACTTTTATGATTATTTTTATTTTATAATACTTTTATTTGTAATATATTGAAAACTATTTTTCTTAGAATAACTAAAATAATTATTTTTTCAAAAATTGAAAAATTAAAGTTTTAGATATGCTTCACAACCGGCCAAAAGATTACATACTAAAAAGATTCGGACTACAATATATATATATATATATTTATATATATATATATATATATATATATATATATATATATATATATATATATATATTTGATGTTATTCGAACTAAAATATACTCCCTCCATCTCACCCAAACAATTGGGTTGAACACGAAGGTTAAGAAAATATATATCATAATGGTGAAAAGTGAAAAGTGACGATAACGGGTGAAGTGGCGGAACCAATCAATATTTAATGTATAAATTGAGTATAGTGTAGGAAAGTAATTGATATAATTGATTTTTATATTATAAAATTTTACTATTTTTGTTAAGTCTTGAAATGTAAAGAATTGGGAGGGACTCCTCAAAAATGAAAATGTAAAAAAATGGATTGGACAAATGGAGTATATAATATATTATAATATTATATATTATAATACAATATATAATATTATATAATTTATTAAAATAAATTATATAATAAAAACCAGTAACTCATATTACATTAATCAATATTTAATATTATAAAAATTAGTATTTAATGTAATAGAAATTACTAAATTATATCACAGAAATCAGTATTTAATATTATAGAAATCAGTATTTAGTATTACAAAAATCACTAAATCTTATACGCTGAGTTCATAAAAATGATGGAGATCGCCGAAAAAATGAAAGACATCCGAATATAGCACATATGATATGGAACTGATCCTTAGGAGATAGAGAAAAATATGGTAAAATTAAATTTTTAAAAAAGTTCACCAATTTAGAGGAAAAATTAAATTTAAAACGGAGGGGATTAAGTTGATTGTGCGTGAGGGTGCATTTAATTTAGGGTGGTGATTTATGCATACCCCAAAGTTATTTATGCGCACCCTAACTTTGTTTTGGACTAAAGTACTCATGTTGTTTTCTCTTGTCCATTTAATTTTTCACGAAATTATTTTTAATCCTTTTTTCATTTTATTAAAAGGCTTTTTTCATAAATGCCTAGGTTAAAAAATATTTTTACAAAAATATCATCATTTTTTAAAGAAACTTGTAAAAATACCTTTTAATTTGCAAAAATACATTTTTTCTATATTACATGCAACTACATGCAAACTCGACGATTATATGCAATTACATTCAATCTCGAATTTAACCAAAATCAACATCGAATTTTAGTTGTATATTGGTTAGTTTTGGTTGAATGGTATTTTCGTAAATATTTTCAGAAAAAGGTAAAATCACAAAAAAATTAAAAAAATTATATTTTTGGTAAATAACATTTATTATATTGTTTATATTTTAGTGATTTGAACAAAAAATCAAAAAAATCTGAATTCGAAACCTAAATCGCAAAAAATCAATAAAAACCGATCAATCTAAATACGAACACTGAAAACTGAAATCAAAAAATTAATAACCACAATTGTGGCTTAAACCGAACCAAGAAAGCTGAAAATTTAATTAATAAAATAAATAAATAAATATATTTATATAAGTTATATAATTTTTTAAAAATAAAATGTACAAACATGGTGGGCCTAAAGTATAGTTATTCGTTGTTTTGGTTTGCTTTTTCTAGTTTACGGAGGGATGTGAGTTAGGGATGTGAGATTATACCTTCTTTTTATTCCATGTTAATGTTACTGCCATTCTTTAGATGGTATTAACACCTGCTAGTCGCCTATGGCCAAGTTTATTGTGCATGAGTAGAATTCGAAGTTAAATTTAAAATCTTTCTTTGTTTTATAAATTGTATGTAATACATTAAAAATTCAATAAATTAATAATCTCCATTAATTAATAAAAAATTTCGATTCGAGCATAATAAAGTTAATGTAAATATTATCTCGATAATTTAATAATCTCAATAAATTAATAAAATTTATCGGTCTCGGGGCTATAATTTATCGAGGTTTTATTGTATGTTTTTTAAACCGAAATGACGGTAATTGATGAAGTTTTTCAAACTGAAATTGGACATATGGTTTCAATTTTTAAATTTTAAAAAATGAGAATATGTAGTTTTGATTTCAGTTTTATCCAAAAATCGTCACGAACCGATTCACGCTCAACTTAGATACATGAGATTTTTTTGTTAACTTGTTATAATTTATTTATTAAATTTAGATGATACAATCGAATTTAGATAATTTAATATCTTGTTTATATATTGAATTTTATTTTCTCGCGTTCTTAATTTGATTCCTAAGAAAGATTTTAGTCCCATATTATGATGGTCATATTAAAATGAAAAAAAAAAACTAAAAAGGCAAATCAATGAAACATAAAATATAGACCAAATGAAAGACGATGAGTAATTTTGTCCAAAGAGAATTAGAGTGCGCATAAATAACTTTAGAGTGTGCATATATCACTATCCTTAATTAATGTGTGGGTACACTTAGGGACCATTAGATTAAAATTGAATATTTGGCTAAGATCTCAATTTTTATTTCTTATTTCTTATTTCTCATTTTAAGTTATATATATATATATGTGATAGTACTAATTAATGTACATAAACTACATTATTATAAAGAAACCATTAATTGTTTTAGTACACAACAATTTGTAGAAACCATTTGTTTGGTTTGTTTCTCAAACTAGAACATCTCACACAAATTCTTGACCCTTTGCAATTTTTTGTGATAAGTAGAAGTGCCATAATAAGAAACATGCAAAACCAATCATCTCCTGAAAATCTACAACTTATATATGCATAGACACATTTCTTTACAAAAAAGCACCTTACAAGTAGACTATATATACAACTTAAAAGATTGATTAATTGTTTTGGACTTAAGAAGAGGAAGGACTTGGCAATACACTTGACATGCGCAACAATTCCCGTCGCGGTTGTATAGTCAAGGCTTTTACCTTGCTTGTATACAATCTTTTCACATTAGAGTTTTGTTCATCTAATAATTTAACTAAACTTCTCTTTGCATCCGATCTAAATGGACAATTCGACGATATGAATCCATCTACCAAGTGCAAGTACGCTTCAAGGTCATGGCAACAAGCAACATCGGCATCAGGTTTCAGAAATGGTGACATCTTTGTTTCCAATCGTAGTTCCGTCCCTACGTGCGAATAAGCCCATGGCATGTTGTTGTCAAGCACATTGAGCACACCACAAGCACCCGACTCTCTAAGCTTTTTATCTAATCCTTCACTAACAAACATTCCAGGAACCTTAGTGATCACGTCTTGCGAGTTCACTATACGCAACACTTTTACATTTTTTGCTTCTAAACGATTGGTGAATCCTCGATTTCCGACGCGAGGACCACCGAAGGAGAATACTGCCACCGGTGGAACATCGGGTACGGACGTAGTCAATTCATCGGCCACGAGTAAAGCCATGGCAGCTCCGAGGCTGTGGCCGGTGATAGTTATGCTTAAGGTTTCGCCTTTGTACATTTCCACAAGTCTTCGAATTTCACCAACTACCGAATTTGATAGACTTGGTATGTGCGGCCCAGAGGTTTTGAAAAGGCTCAAGAAGCCACATTCAACTTTAGGGTTTGACTTGGTTTTGGCTTGATCATTCTGTCCAGCTGGCATTTGAACAAGCAAGTCTCTCATATTCTCAGCCCATTCCAGACACGTGGCAGTCCCGCGAAGCGCAATCACAATATCTCTCCTTCCCATTCTTGAAATTTCCCTCTGATCATCACAAACTGCCACGTAACCAATACAGCTGGATCTCTGTGTCATCCACCCGAGATCCGGTGCCACGTTGTCAACCCACTTAGGCAACCCTACAGATGCCGTGGCATAAAGATTTTTCGTCACCTTGTATGACCTGTCCGCAAGTTCCACGTGGCGTACAGCTGGAACTTCATCAGCTGACGTGGCAGGGTTCGAGTTAAAACAATGATACGCGGCTTGAATAAAATCACCGTACCTAACCATCTCACGACGGAGATTCTGATCAAGCGGATCAAGTAAACCTTCCCAATCGTTACATCCATGATACTGCCGCCACCGGCTTCCTAGAACATTCCTCGGGGAAGATTGCCCCGAATTTGATAATAATCTTTTGAGCCGATTAAGTTGTACAGGACATACTTCTTCAGCTGCCACCTTAGAATCCGTCCATATTCTAGACAAATTAAGCGCTTCTAAAATGCACTTTCCTTTCTTTTTCTCCGGTGCACGTGTAACTATCAAAGAGTTACTGTCTTCAACAATTTTCGTGTTCGTTTTCGTATCGTGTTTTTTCCCGAGAAGTTTATCGAGATTCGATAAATGTTTGTGCGTGACAGTTGTGGTAGAAATGGAACAAGTAGTTGCGGAGGGTTTAAGGGGCGAGTTTCGGTGCTTGAAACTCGCACGTTTGATTTGGAACATGATTAGATTCTGTGGGGGAAGTGTTAGACCGATTGTCATTTCCAGATATAAAATTTCATTCGGTGGAGATACTAACTACTTACAGAGAGGGAGAGGGATCCAAGTGGTTGATAACGTGCTAGCTAGTTGAAGTTTGAGCTGGTAAGTGGTGCATTTTATATACTCGTAGAAGCAAGTGCTGATATATAAAGTGGAGTATACTCCAAGTAAAATGGGAAAGGGTATATTTAGTTAGTTGTTATATAACACGTATAGGGGAACGACGACATGCCTATAAAAAAACAAATAACACGGTTATATTTTCTCTTGTATAAAGTCGCAGCGAGTAAGAAAATACTAAACAAAATCTGTATTATGTTATTATAATTAAACTTTATTCTTTCATATTTAATATTTTGATTAAGTCCAAGGTTTTTTTTTATTATATAATAAATATTATATCTTTAGATTTTCACTTATATATAACCTAAAATTATATAATATAATACTATCATATATATTCTCTGTGGTCCCAAATAATAAGTTTGACTCTGCCTAATTTCGTGAAATTCTTAGAACAAATACTCGTTTCTAAAATTATAAGTCTAATTATTTAAAAAAAAGTATATTATTATATATCTTAATTTTAAGACGGTTAAAACTCAAAATTTTGAATACAAAATTAATAAAAAAGGGAAAACATTTATTAAATTAAAACAATATTCATATTATATACACATGACTTTATTATCTCCCGTACGGATAGTTAGTCATAGTAAGTAGCGTTCGATTAATATGTATGTTGTTCCCCCATTTCGTCATATACTTTAAGAAAGGGATGTCCGAAAGGTAGAGTTTTAAGAAAAATCGTCTTAAATCATAGTTCATTTTGTTGGGAAAACATTCATCTGATCGATATATACTGATTTAGTGTGTCTCTTTTCCAAACTATTTATCTAATTTTTATGCGTATTCCAAAATAAATTAAATATATAGATCCATTAATGATTTTTAATTTTTTTTATCAATAAAGATTTGAATGTTAATTTTTTGTTAAAGTTTTTTTTATATAAAAATTGTATAATTATATTTTCAATACACTTTAAAATAGACAAATAATTCAAGATGAGGGAGGAAAGAAAGTACCGGTACGTTTTGTGTATATTTATTTGCAAATTTAGATATATTGCAAATTACAATAATTATAAACATAATTACTTATAGTTATTTACTATTTTCCATATATTATCACATAACTAGTTTAAATTTTTGTGATTATTTTTCAAATGTTATCCTTGTTCATTATTATTTTTCCAACAAAATTTATAATTTTATTTAATATTATGTTGTTATCATTTTAAGTACTTACTTGTATTATATAAAATATATGTTAAAATATTGTAATATTGTAATTAATCTTTCAGTTAATTACATTTTATTTTAATTTTTATTAAATACAAGTAATGTATGTATATTATTATTTTATTACTATTTTCTTATTTATTTTTCTAATTTTATGAGACCCAGTAATGAGTAATGACCATGACATAAAATCATCTTACGCTAGATAATTTTTTTAATAGTTTCGTATAAATAAATCCTTAATAACTTTAAAAAAGTTTTATATTAATTGAACCAATATATTCTCAAATAACATTATAATACATAAATATAATTTTATACTTTATAGTTAATTTACATTATGTCCTATTTAAGAACATAAATTTAATTTGAAATTCTATAAAATAACATGTTTGCATAATTAAGGAATTTAGATTTTGATTTAATTTGAATTTCAAAGCATTCAAATATTAATAGAAATATGAGAATTTTAAATGAAAACTTAAATCATATCATTTGATATGAAATCTATGTTACCAAACCCCATCTTACTTCAAAAAAATGTGAAATGCCATAAGATAGATGTGAATCTACATTCATTTTGGACTTAATTTGATAGGACGAAGATCTTTAAGGTATAGAAAGCAATGAATAAAAAGTCTTTGACATGATACATGCGTAAACATGAATTTTCACATCTACCAAAACAAAACCTAATAAGTCCATCCATTTCTTTGGGGCTTTAACAAATCTACCGGCATGTTTACTTAAAATGGCTTAAAATGATAATATTAGAAGTTTAAAATGCATGTTTGAGTAATTTTATGTTATGAGTGATTTATGAGTTTTAAAAAATATAATAATAAAAATAAAAGTGACTTATGATTAATTTATGACATATAAATAACTTTTATAAAAATACAAAAAAAATAAGTTACTGAAACAAGTACCTAATACGTACTTGTGTGACTTATTACACATACAAACATTTTTCAATTTAAAATCAGAATAAGCTATAAGACCCCTTTACTAAATAGGCTCCGGGAGAAATATGTTATTACACATACAAACATTTTTTAATTTAAAATCAGAATAAGTTATAAGACCCCTTACCTAATAGGCTCCGGGAGAAATATGTTTTCCAACTTGTTACCCAATTGCTTACTAGTTTTACGCAGCTATCAGCTGCTTCGAATATCGACAAAATCTCAACATCATTTGGTAGTTAAAAGGATAATTAATTTTATTTTCTTTGTTATTTAAGAAGATATTCGACTTGATGTACATGATTTTGATGTATTAATGTATGTATGGCTGGTTATATACTTATATATACAAGCAACTAAACAACTTCATGGTGGAAGTTATACCTGCCGACAAAAAAGATATTAGCTTGCATATTTACATTTTAGCATTTTAGTATTGGATTTTAGGCATACATTGACTACTTTTTAATGGATAAATTTTCATTGACTTTCTTCTTATTAATAATAATGGCTCTTATGTATACACAAAAATCTCCTCTAATGAAAATTTACCCACTCATAAACAGTGGCGGACCTACCCTATGGCCAGGGTAGGTCTTGGCCCTCCCTGAGATTTTTAAATTAATGTAGTAACTTCAGTTTTTCGATATATATTTTAAGTTGGTCTGGTGGTTTTGCAAGGTTGTTCATACATATACAGATATTTGGGTGAAATGCAAGTTTCCAAACACACCGTCAAAATATTATAATTGAATTTTCCTCCCGGATTAAAGACTAGCTATGACATGTTTTTATTCAGAAGTTATGCTTGGCCCTCCTTGAAATTTGAGTCTAGATCCGCCACTGCTCATAAATAAATATTTGTTAGACAAAAGGCACTAAAGTTAGCCATGTGGCACGCGTGTACGTGTATTAGGCAAAAAGTAAACGTCGTTTTACTCGTTTAATATCTTGAGCACCAATGGTTCATGATGTACACACTGCTAATATATTAAACAAGACGTGCTGTCTCAAAATCAAACACGCTCTATTTATTAATACTTCGTTTGGTTGAAGCTATGAAATTATACGCTCTTAACTTCTAATGCTAATTAAGGACCGATCGCATACTGATCCGGCGACTTATAGTCCTCGTTTGGAGTTTTTTAAATTTAAAATAAATTATTTATTTCATTTTTTTTTACATATTTTCATTTTTTTTTAAAGATAAATATTTATTTTAAAATTTTAAAATCAAATATTATCTTAAAAATAAAAAATAAGTTATTTATTTTCAGAAAAAGTACATACATACTTATTTTTTTCCGAAAATAAGAGCGTATTTCCGGAAAATAAGCTTGGCCAAACAGGACCATAGACTGCATTATTAATGGAACTTATATCAAGTTGTCTTAGAAATTTTCATACCTGAAATTACAAACGACTCGTCTCCATTGCTAGTTTGAAACTTTGACATTTTTTTTACATCCGTAGTTAAGAATTGAATAGTCATACCAATCTTTGAGAAACGCACATTCAAGTAAAATTGCAGCATTGTTCTAAGCCTCTCTTGCCACTTGCAGAAAGCATAGTAATATTTGTAAAACGTTAACTTGGATAACGTTAAATTTGTCTACCAACTAATCGCGAACGAAGGAATTGTTGCAATATATTTTTAAATCATATTTTAGCAGTAGCCCCTTCTCAAAATATCTACGTACTTTTTTAGAATTTTTAAAATTTTAAATTTCCTTGTACAAAGGTAATTGAGTAAAAGTAAAACTGTATCGAAATCAAACAACTCACTGATCCAGATTCAAGGAAATAACTCATTCAATGACCGGACGTAATTTTTTTTTTCATAGACCTATTGAATTTTCAAATGCTCTGCTGGTCCCATCAATGGAAACTGAAACAATGAACCGCATATCAGCAGATACTGCAAGGGACTGAATGGCATCAGAGTGCCCAGTCAAGGTTCTCACACAATCTCCTGAAAGACTATCCCATATCCGAACTTTTCCATCAACACAGCCGCTTGCAATATACCTGGATGCACCTAACCATGCCAAACATGTTACACCGTCCTGTCAAGAAAGAATATTGTGCAAGTTAGCCAGCAATGGAAGCAAAGTAATGTCAGCTTACATTTAAACATATACATAGTAATTAACTCTCTACTAGCTCCTTTTAGTAATTGAAGATTGCCATTGAGATCTAAGCATCTGATAATGCATATGTATGCACACCTTATTTGAGGTATGTTGGAGTGACCATTTTATCAAGTATATCTAGCATATCAAATTGTCGATAAACTTGTGAAGATTGAAGATTAGGACATAATGATGGAAAAATCCAATATGTGGATATGCAGAGAGAGCAAAAGAATAAAAAGAGCTAAAATGCCAATTCCCTGAAAGCATAGTAGTGAATAGTGATCATTGCATTATTATTGCAAGGGAACCATTCTAATTTAATCAAGTCAGGAGTATTGTTATAGGCATTCCTCCATGGGAAATTCCATTACATCCTTGAAGCAGCAGAACCCCCATTCTAGAAAGTGGAACGAGCATTGTAAACCACAAACGATCAAACAGAATCAGAACTGTCATTCTATTTTGCACAATGACATAAGATCCAATCAGATTATTTTAAAACTTTATTATTCCACTTTAGATTTTGATTTTAACTTACATCTGAAATTGTATAGGGCTCGATTTTGTATAGAGATTCTAGAGAGAGATACTTGTTAGAGAATGAAATCTTGAAACATAGCATAAAAAGAATTATACTAGGGTTCATTGAGTATTAATTCTTCAACTCTAAAACTCTATAACTATGGTTTTTGTTTTATCTTTATTTTCTGTTTCTTTTATGATTAACTAATTCTTTAATGAGGAAATTATCAAATTAGGTAGCATTCGTTGGATTATCACGCTTTAATGATTTAGTTGTGACTAAATCTTAGTTAGTTAATTTATCATTAAGGGTTTTATAAAAGGTAGAAAGAGCAACTAACTTTTGTTTGACAGATTTTATAGCGAGATTTGAAGAGTTGTCAAACTAAATGACACAATTCTTGTATTGCAGTGGGACATTAAAATGTGGACTGCAAGACTAACAATCCCTAATGCTTGATTGTTGGCAGCTGCTATGATTGATGATGAGAGTGGATTTGCAGATAAATTTTTGGTCACTATAATCTGTCAGAAGTTAATTTCATAATTTTAACCCTAATTCTTGTACTGCATTTATACATTCATTTTTTAGTTTAGTTATATATTCTATGCTGTCCATTCTTTCTAACCAATCCAAATATTGAGGGATAATTTAATTGAAATCGGTTATTCACATTCCTTGCGTAATTTATACATATATTACTAAGTATACCAGTTTTCGCATAATAGTATCACCTTAGTTCCAATCAACATATATGCTCTTTTTTTAACTTCTCTAATTTACACTCCCTCGGTCCCACCCATTTGTTTACGTTTCGGAGAGAAGGTCCGGTACGCATTTTAAGGTGCATATAAAGTATAGTTTCATAATTTTTTTTTCCTGAATAAAAATTTAAACATTCAATTTTTATTCAAAAACAAAAAATTGTAAAAATATGTTACGGAACTATACTTTATATGCACCTTAAAATGCGTGACGGACCCTCTCTCCGAAACGTAAACAAATGGGTGGGACGGAGGGAGTAACATATAGTACTATAGTAGCATCCATTTTCTAAAATGACATAACTTGACCACATTTGAGTACTGTAAAGACACTGCTTTATAGTCAAAACCCAATTTTCCAATATGTATCTCTAACTAAAATACTAAAATTAATCTTCTTCCAAGTTCATATTCTTTTTTTTCTATTTTCTTTCCTCCTAAGATATATTGAATTTTAAACATATAGTTAAGCAGCTCCAGCATACCTCATGTTCACAAGTGCATCTGGGTAATGAATGTTGTATATCCCAAATAATGAGCTTGTGATCCATGCTTCCTGTTGCAGCCCACAAAGAACTGCGATCCGATTGAGAACATTATATTGGGTTTCATAAACATGAAAATGAACAATATTAGTGCTAATAGCAGTGCAAGAGAAGGATCACAGCTGTTCTAAAATTTGATATATGAGGATATTATCTCTACTTGTTAAGAATGAGCGGCCATCACTGTAGCTTGCTATTAAAGCTCTCAAGCTGTTGCCTACAAATTGACTAAATATTTGCTTAAGCACAAAAGAATTTGAGGTATAATCTAATAATTTTCACCAATGCTTAATATAACAATATATCACTAATATATATAAAACCATGTAATGTTTACTATTATCTAATCTGTGAGGTTATAATGATAGTTCAATAATTCACAAAGTAAACCTATGAATGTAATCTTAAGTTATCTTCGCACATCTCCACACTTCATCTTTATATATTTGTAACATTAAAGGACAAGTGCGTACTATAAACATGGGACAATCATTCAAGGTCTCAGCAGTTGCATCATCATTTGAGTTCATACTACTAGGGCTGCACAAAGGGTCAAAACCGGACCACACCAAAGACGAAATTTTTTAAATGTGTGGACCGAAGACCACTGGTTATATTCGGTCTTGGAACCGGTCTTGGAACCGGACAGATATGGACCGGTTAATTATTATTTATATGATTTTTTTATGTTTATTGCATTTTTATTTGTATACTAAACACAAAAAAATAAAAAATATTTTGTAAATTAATATAAATTTAATAATAAATACATCTCTTATTCTTTATATGATAATAATAATTTTTAAACATATAACTCTCATTTTTTAAATATATAGACTAAATAAATTTATTATTTAATTTGTTATATTGATCACTATTATTATAATAATTTGTTCTATATATTCTGGAATCTGGGTAGTTAAATTACAATAAGTTCTAACAATTGATGATTTAAGGAGTGAAATAAAATAAATATGCCTATATATATGAAATTCGGTCCGGTCCGGTTTTTTTTGGGGTTTGGACCGGACCGGACCGAAGACCGGATTTTTTTGATTTTATGAACCGAAGACCGGATCGGATATATTCGGTCCGATCCGGTTTACACGTCCTGACCGGAAAGTTGTGCAGCCCTACATACAAGTACATGCATTTGTAGCAAATCTATGAAAGAGCAATATTAATACCTTGCTGCAAATCCAACACATTCAATAGAATCTGTATGAGCATTCAGAGAGCTAACAACCTGGCACGCAATGCGAAAATTTTATCAACTAGATATAGGAAGTAAGATATTTCGAGGCCAGGCCTTCCAATTGGAAAACAATTTGCGAGGTGTAAAAAGCAGTCAAAAGTGGGTGCACTTTCAGACCTTTCCAGTTGTTATGTTTACAATGTGAACGGCCTTGTCTTTTGAGCCAGTGAGAGCAAGAGTTGAGTCAGAGCTGATTGCCAAACAGGTCAGTCCATCGGTGTGATAGGGATAACCTTAAAATATATCAAGAAAATAACACCAACTCAATAACTTCAAACTAAATTCTAATAACAAATTAGCAAACATCAAAGACAGAGTTGTTATAGGGATAACGAGAACGCAGAAGCCAGATTGATATCAGCAATTGTCCCCACTATGACATATAATGATATGCTTTTATTTGCCTTTTTTAAAACCTAGAGTTTTTGTAGCACAGGCAGTTAATTTATGCTTTTAGAACTCATCATAAAATATATTTTTAAATACTTGAATTAAAAGGCTAAATTAGAAGATAATGAAGAATTCTGGCACTTGGACCGCAATTTCTTTTTATTAGTATACGAATTAGTAACAAAAGCATGTCATGATTGATTTCAATTTTATACTAACCTTCAACGACATGGATGTTTTTCCCATCTTTTGGGTTCCATACCCTTAAAGTTGCATCATCAGAACCCGTACAGATAATTTTACCTGAAGCAAACAAGTGCAATACAAAGGGAAACTCAAAATTGCAATTGAGAATAAAAACTATGAAAATAACTAACCAATAAAAAGGTAACTACCATCAGGCGTGAACTCCCCACAGGTCACACTACTTCTGTGACCTGAAAACATACTAAGATATGCATTCTTGTCAGCATTCCACAACCAAACAGTTGAATCCTCCGAACCAGCCATAATCAAGTGTCCTCTGGGATGCCACCTGACCCACTGATTAATACCGTCAGCACTTGCATAAACCTTTGTGCACGCTGAACAGGACAATACAAAAGACTCTTACCTCAATGCCGCCTCCTGGACCATCGAGTGTGCATTTAAGATTACTGGATGCTATGTCCCATACTTGGACAGTCCCATCAAGGCTACCGGATGCAAGAAGCTGTCCGTCAGTACTGAAGGCCAAACTTGAAACAGAATCCTTGTGACCTGCACAAGATATCTTATGAAACGCAATTTAACAATAAAAGATGTAATCAAACTTAATATGTGACGAGACAGAGAGAATTTAGTTCAAGGCGATACATCAGTGACCGGTGAGCAAAAAAATATCAAATTTACTATGTCTTAGTGGTTCACTGCATACCTTGTAGCTCAACAGCCCAATCTCCTTGACCAATCCTCCAGATAAATCCTTTATCATCTCCACCTCCTGTTGCCACTAGCGTAGTATCTATTGGGCTGCAAGCAACTGTGTATAATTCACCTACCACCAGGACAATCATCTTTTAGTCATATAGCAGCTTCAGAAAATTACTAGGAAGAGCAACCTTTTGAGATGTATATTTATATAATTTACCGAGGAACTGATAGAAGGGAAACAGAAATCATACATGAACAAAATAGAAATTTTATACTGCAATTCTATAAATAAGACAAACATTCAGATAATAAAAATAACTTGTATTTTAACAATGTATAAAGCTTGAAATTAAAAGATCAAGGTCTTTTAATCATCTGGAAATCTGGATCAAACTATCAAATGTGATAAAATGCCATGCGAAGCACATGCAACATATAAAAGCTATATAAAAAACATGGTACAACTATGTGACAAATACCCCATGTCCTACATCCAATATTGATATGTGTCATTGCTAGTTGTACACAGAACTGGGATATAATTAATCTAGGGGAAAAACCGAGTAAAATCTTAGCAACTGATATCAAGATCATCAAAGCACATACGATAAGTATAATTGTTTCTACCAAAAAAAAAAGAAGAAGAACAAAAGCCGAAAATTTCAGAACTTGTCTCAACAGTTCCTTTCTATTTCTCTCACTCCACACAATAACAATATACTGTTCCAAGATCAATTAAGAATGTGCATTAAGTACCACAAAA
The DNA here is from genome assembly GCA_028671895.1 of Oenanthe sinensis. Lineage (NCBI taxonomy): Eukaryota > Viridiplantae > Streptophyta > Magnoliopsida > Apiales > Apiaceae > Oenanthe > Oenanthe sinensis. The sequence goes on along the minus strand of CM053814.1, from coordinate 837,803 downwards.
CTTACCAGTATGTCCCGTGAATATGTGCATGGAATCATCTGCTTCATCTGAAATGAAAAGAAAAAAACAAAAACGAGACTCATACTAAAGAACATGTATCGAAGCCCAGTATACATCTTAACCTGATAATCAGATTTAAAAACCATTATATAAATATAAACTATGTTGGTTCTGAAATTCAAATTATTATTTTAGAAATGAAGCAATCAAAATTATTTGCCATGTACCAAAGACTTCAGCATCAGAACCTGCATCCTCGTCTGCATCAGGAAGATCTGAAGCAACAAACAAGCCAGAACAATAAGATAAAAAAATCTAAAAATATAGTGATAAATAAAAGAGAGCACTACCTTCTTCATCAACGGTGAATTCTTCGATGATATCATTGTCATCAATAAAAATCTCCCCATGATCCTCGTCATTATGAGTATTCATGATCTCCTGTTTACTTCTGCAATCGAAGCACCAACAGCCTAGAGATTAATTTAGAGTTTGTAAAATTACTTCGCGAAGTTATTCCAACCTAACACGACAAAACTGACAGCAGTATTGGACATGTATTGTAACAAAAAAGCTGATAGAAAGCACAAGAAACTGTTTACGAGGATACATATAATACTATATCAATATAGATAATGAACCATTTACACGAAGCATCACAAACTTACGAAAAAACAAATGAGTGGATGTAATCTCGTCAATAAAAATCATAGTTCAAGACCTTAAACCTTTAATTAAAAATGAAGTCAAATCACTTAATGGCTTGTTTGGGAAATTAGAATTCATTTGAAATTCTGGATTTGAGTACAAATGGATTACCAAAAGAATTCAGATTTGATTAAATGCAAAGGTATTCAAATATAAGCGTAAATCTTAGAATTTGAAATGATAACTCAATTCATGTTATTTGAAGTAAATTCATGTTCCCAAACACAATCCAATCTAATTTGTCTCGAGGCATATCTGCACCCTCATCAGGCTCATAGAGCGTATACATCCATACATATATATATATAGTTACTGATTAGCCATATGCTTCATCTATCATTTTGAAGGTTAATAAGCACCTCCATAGCCTCATGGAGTACACACACACAGAGTGATTATCTAGTAGCTACAGAATTAAAGTTGGATCAGCAAGCAATTACAAAACATATTCAAACAACACACACACACACATACAACTTGTGTGCAACAAAATTAGGGCATACAAATTCAGTATACATATATAGATACACACATACCTGTAGAGCAGGCAGTTAAAAAAATGAGACAACACGGCGAGTTTTTATTCTCTTATATAGTTTTGTTAATTCCGAGTTTTTAATATGTTTTATGAGTTTAAATAGACTGTTAAACTAGTCATTGACCACGGGATGACGTGATTGGGCTTTGACTGATTTATTAGTCCGACCCAAGATAGTTCCCGGGCCTTTATCTTCGAAAGATGCAGGCTCGGCTCGGAAACGAGTAAAACTAGGTGTGGATATCTAAATCTTGCGAGGTATGGGCTAAGACGAGCTGGAGCCTTGATATATTATGTGATAAGTGAAGTTGGCCGATATCACAGTTATTCACGTGGTCTATTAACGGGGCTAACAATCTTGTTGTCTTAATTTTTTATAGTTTTATAGAAACTCGCCTTTAATATATTATTTTCTTTCTAATTGTTGAGGTGTCACGGTAAAATCGAGTCGTGACTTCGTGAGTTTAATTAAAGGTTGGAATTTGTTAAAATAATTTGACCGACTTAACTGAATTTGTTTAAATAATTTTTTGGGAAATTATCAAAAATACTATTTTTAAGGTTTTTTTGTAATTTTATAATTTTCTGAATTTTTTTACAAAAATACGGTTTACAACAAAAAACAACCAGATGTAATTTATCTTTCTATTTTACAAAAAAATAATCGAAGTTGTTTTTGGTTGCATTTAAGGTTGTTTAAAATTGTTTTTTGTTACATTTACCGTTGTATTTTAAATTTAATCGTGTAACTTGTTAAGCAGTGTATTATGCAAGCTTCAAAATAATTATTTTAACTAAATTTTAAAGTTGCATTTGTGATTGATTTCGGTTGATTCCAGTTTCAAATATTGTTGCAAAACCGTAATTTTGCACCTATTTTTTTGAAAAATCGTATTTTTGCAAATTTTTTTAAAAAATCGTATTTTTACAAAATATTTTAAAAAAAATACAGTATTTTTGTAAAAAAAATTACCCTTAGGTATTTTTCAAAAAAAACCCTATTTTGTTTTCTAGACAAAAAAAAAACTTGAATTCAAATTCATTTATTAAAAATTCGAATCGGCTCAATTAAAATAAAGAATTATTAATTTATATTCCATTTATTAGGAGTAAAATCGGCTCAACTCGTTAATTGATTTAACTGACTCAAATTATTTCAATTTAAATTCATTTACAAATAGTATTGGCGCGCGCTAGAATTTACAACCGGGAGCTTTTGAAATTGAAATCAATTACTCCAAAACAGTGCCAATATATATATCTACATACATACATACACGCGTGTGTCTATATGTAGTATGTACTCCAACATAGAGTGACAGTGTAGATGACTAATAATTCAAATTCAGAGTCTCAGGTACACACCCAATTGCAATTATTTATTTATTTTTAATTCCCTTCAGATTCATTTTTTGCTGCTTTATATGTTGTTTATAACCAATTAATTGTAATTTACAGATGCATTTATTTGTATTTAGTGTAAAGATTTGATTTTTATTTGTATTACAACAGTTTCTTGATTTTATCTATGTTTGTTAATGTAGGTTTTAGGTTCAATTGACCCCCTTTTGATTATTTCAGGTTAGTGTAACTTGCCCACCTCAAGATTTTTGATTTGTAAAATTACCCAGAAATTGAATTCTTGAGATGTTGTGTAATTGGATTTGATTTTGTGTTTTTATGTCATTGATTAGAACCTCCTGATTTAAAGAACTGGTTCTCCAGCTATGAATATCGATTCCCGGAAATTAATACTGCAGATGGTTTAGAGGGTTGTGATAGTTTGATAGTAAATGATAGTGAAGAAGAAGAAGAAGAGGTGTCTTTTGTTGAAGATAGCATTAAAGTAGAAGATGAGGGTTTAGGGGTATTTGTGGAACAAAAAATTAGTGATGATTGGAGAAGTAGCGAAGAAGTTGAAATTAATGGTTTTAGTGAAGAAGGGTCTTATGTTGAGGATAGTTTTAAAGAGAAAGATGAGAATTTGGGTGTATTCGAGGACCTTGGAGGTTTGAAAAGGGTTGAATGTGATGTAGGGGGAACTTGCGTTGAAGATACCATCAAATTGGAAGGTGAGAGTTTGGGTGGTTTTGTGGGATTAGATAGTACTGATTTTGTAGGTTGTTGTGGTTATAAAGGAAATGGTTGTAGCGAAGAGGAGACTTATGTCGAAGATAGCATCAAACAGAAAGATGAGGATTCTAGGGCACTTGGAGCGCTTGGTAATGTTGAAACTTTTGTTCATGATAACGTAGGTTCAGAAGGATATGTTGGATGTGAGAACTCTATCGAGAATGATGATACAAATCAGGTAACCGCAAATTTTGCCTGTATAGAGGAGCATTGTATTTGAACATCTCAAATTTTCAGATTAAGTCAAGTACTTGGGAATTGGGATGCAGTTGCAAAATTGCAATACAATACAATTATATGTTGAGGTTTCATATGTGACCCATATGTGAAATAGCATTGTACTGATGAGAATTGGATAATCAAACATGTATTCTGGAAATATTCCATTTCTTTTTTATTGCCCAATTTTTTCAGTTAACATTCGAAATTTCGGTTGGTTAGCACCGTAAAACTTCCTCTCTGTTTCCTAAAATATTCTGATTAATATTTTATAGGTTGCAGATACGCCAGACACACTTAACTTTTCTTCTGGTATGTAAAACTTCTCAATTTATTCCGTCTTTGAAATGTTAATGTGAGAACTGTTTGTTCTTTGTAAAGGATAGGATTGAATGAATTCAATCCGTAGGGTCATGCAGACTGCTGAATTGTATCTAGTTCTGCTTAAGAGATTGGTGATATAAACTGCTGACTTTTTTAAAAGAATTTATTAAAGTGTTGATGAGTATTGTCCAAGGTAAGCTGATATTTTTTGGGGGTTTCTTACTTTCTTTCCCTTTTTAATTCAGAACCTCCTGACATCAAGAATTGGTTCCCAAGTTATGTATACGAATCTCCAGCACTTGATACAAGTGATGAATTTAGACTTCCTAGTCATGAAGAAAGTAAGACAGCGCAGGCAGGGCTTCATATTGAAATGTGCGTAACATCAAAAGAAGAGAAAGGCATGGAACCTACAATAACTCAGAATAGTGATGATTTGGTTGGTAGAAAGATGGCTTTAGCTGGATTTGTTAGAACTAGCAGTTCTGTAGAAGATAACAGCCATGATCACTGGGTATGCCATGTTCCTTCTTTTTATTCTACTAAAAGGTGCTGCTAATATAATCAAACCGTGATCTATTAATAGTATTAATTAAGGATGCAAGACCATTTCTAATTGTCCGATCAACCACTAACTATATATCTAGCTTATTTATATTTTTTTAAAACAAGACTACTGTGAGATGTCCACATATGCAACATTAATGTGCAATGTGTGGAAATTTCTTGAAGTCTTTAAAGAAAGCAAGAAAGCTCAACTTATTGCTTTCACAAAACTACTAAAAATATAAATTGATAGGGTATTGTGGAGATCTAGGCTCTACTAATTTCTAGGAGTACCTACTGATTATGTTGTAGAGGCAGTGAGTATGGTGTGTATCAAACGCTCTGGTTGGCAATATTCTGGTATCAGTGTTACTCTTAGATCACTACGAGCCCTGAAAATTAGATTCCTTTCGGTAAGCAATATGTGATGTGATGGCAACAACTTCTTTGGACAAGGACTACATTTCATACTTCTAGTTCTGCAGCAAAAAGAATGCTAACATTAGTTTTTTCTGCTATCTGAATTGAACATTCTTTGAGTTTCTTATAGGTGCTTCATAATTTATATTTCAAGGAAAACTGCATGAAGTTCGCCATGATATGATACAATCACTAGGGAAAGCTAGTTTTACTAACTGATAATTATCTGCAGATGCAGCATATTATATACACACTTTCCTGCTTCGAAGCTAATGTTTTTCTATATGAACCATCAGGGCAACCAGAAGGCCAGTGAGATAAGAAACTCATCTGCAACATATAACCTGCCTCTTGAAGAGATTTCTCAACAACTTTTGGAAAGCAACTCAGCACTAGATAGCGAAGCCGTTTCAATTAAAGATGTCGAATTTCCAATCCTAAAAGAAAGAGATTTTACTAGAAAACCAAAGAGAAAGTTCTCTCAGAATGACTTACATAAACCGTTTGCTGCCCTTAAAAGTTCAGGCAATGAAGTGAACCCTCCAAGAAAGTCACTGAACAGGGGGGATTCTGTGCAGAAAGACTCTGGAGGTAAAGCTCAATCAGACAATGATATGTTTGGATCACCTAGAAGTAACTTGGATTTCATAGCAAGTAGAAGAAGCTCATCAAGAATAGATATGAGCGATGACAAGGAGAATGGCAAAAATGATTGTGCAGAAAGTGGATTTATTTCAGCAAAAAAGAACAGGGGTTTAAGAGAAAATGATGGTAATTCTCCGCTTGGGGCTTGTTCTAAATCTTTGAGAAATTGCAAAAAAGTTTCATCAATTGGTAACAAGGCTGAGAACTCAAACAGAAGAGCATTAATGGACACAAGCAACACTCAACCCTCTGATGTACTGGGAGTTGCTGGAAAATGGAGGTGTCCACAGAAAAGTAAGCCAAAACTCGGCCCTCCTATGAAGCAGCTTGGACTTGAGCGTTGGGTGCGTCGTTTATGAACTTCATACTGTGTGTTCAAAGATATTGTTGGAGATACTGTAGAGGCTCTGAACTATCTTCCTATTTAATCTGAGTTGAGATGGACTTCTAGCTACAAACTAGTGTGCTGTTCAATTCTGTATTAAGCAATTGAATGCTCTTCAATCTATAAGATTGAGCTTTGTGTGACTAATGAACTGATGAATACCATTGTAACAATTTTTAGTTGAGATTTATTGACATATCTACTGAGATTTTCGTTAATTCTTTCAGAGCTAAAAACATTCACAATGTATCACACTTGTGGGTTCACTTTACATCTAATTTTATAACTTCCTCGATACCTAGCTGCAATCTATCATTTGAACGCATCATAATTTCCGGAGTCTATTGGCAATAATTTTTCTGCAATTTCTGGAAAACATCAACGTTAGTGAGAAGGTAACATATTACTAAGATTGCTAGACACCAGTTTCGGGCATTATTGACCGCTTTGGTCCAATCTACTCAACCATCCATGTAATTACTCTCAGCTTTCCTGTTGACTTTTATCATTAAATTGACCAAATTTTGATTGATAATTAAATTTTTTTTTTGAACAATAATTAATAATTTATAATTTAAGAAAATTAAAAATTGCATTTTTAAGTAAATTACATATACTTTCGAATAATATAATTTTTCTCAATTATATAATATATGAAATTTTCAATTAAAGTTAAATCAATTTGACCACAAAAAATAAAAAATGATAGATAAATTAGGAAGGAGTCATGAATCATAATTTTGAAACTAAATTTTGTATACAAGTCAAATTATGTTACACTTTTGCTTTTGGTCATTTGTGAGCGGTTGCATCACTTGCATGTTAATGTTGAGATAAGATCGATCTATATCCATAAGTTTGTTTTGGTCTAAACTTGTGAAGCTAAAGACTTGACCATTTTCTCAAAATAAACGGGTAAAGGACAAGTGAAACATCACATAGTCCCATACAATCTTGTTCTGTACCAGAAAAGAAAATATAATCTCAACCGGGTTAACCCGCCCACCGAAACGAATTCAATGTTTCCCCTCCCACTCTGCTTCTTCTGCATGCACGAACCTACGTGTCATGCGATAACATACTCAAAATGACACCTGCATGCAAAATCAAATCAGCTACTACCACGTCAAAACTCACGTGACATCCCCATGCATCACTTTTCACTCTTTATATACACCCCAAGACCTCTCACCACCTTTCATACCAAAAAAAATATTCATTAATTAACTCAACTCTCTCCATTTTGTTCAATTTATCTACTAGCTAGCTAGTTGTGAAAACAATGGCTCAAAATCAGCAGCATCCACTCCGCATGCAGCAGCATCAACACCAACAACCTCAAAACCTATCTCACAAAGTTGCCAAAACCACCACTGCTGTGACCCTCACCGGGTCTCTCATGATTCTCTCTGCTCTCACTCTGGCAGCCACTGTCATAGGCCTCGTCCTCGTTACACCTGTCTTGGTTATTTTCAGCCCGGTTCTCGTCCCGGCTGCGATAACCATCTTCCTTCTAGGGGCCGGAGTTTTCACGGCAGGGGGACTAGGTGCCACGGCCACCTTTGTGCTGACGTGGATGTACCGGTACGTGACGGGGAAGCATCCGATTGGAGCGAAGCAGCTGGATATGGTCAAGTCGAAAATTGTGGGTACGGCGGAAGGTATAAAGGAGAAATCAGCCCAGCTTGGACATGATGCTGTCAAGGGGACTAATTACTGAAGAATGATGTTGTTATTTTGTGGTTTAATCAACAACCCCAACCCTTAATTATGTTCTGTTCAAATTGTTAGGACTTATCTTGTTATTTAATTATGAGTGTTGCTTTTATTTTGTTCGAGGGATGTATTTCGTTGCTATATATGTATGCTATGCTGTTTAATGAAAATGAAAATGGGGTTTGTTGTATTTGATTTTCCAATCGTTTTCTTATTTTTATGTTTCGAGTTGAAAAATGTATGAAATAAATCGGGCATATATCACTTTAAGTTACTTCTGGAAACATTTATTAATCAGTTGTTTCCAAGTGAAACGCTTGGATCTACTATGAATGAATGATACAAGTCAAGAAATAAGGTTCCTGTTCACATTAGAGAACGAGACACAGTTGAGCGGTCATCTACTTTTTAATTAGGGGGAATGTAACTATGAGTCAATGTCATGAGACCAAAAGTAAGATAGATCTCATACAAAATGGCTACTGCCATGAAAATCAATAAAAAGAAGAACTCCTGATTTTAACAGGGCACAAGTCTAATGTCCAACTAAATCTGGTATACATATATGTAATCAAGTTCCCTCCACTCTCTTTGAAATAGCAATCAAGTTGAAGTTCATTGAATTTGGGTTCTTCGCTATCATCCCTTGTATAATTTTTCCAGCATCCTGCAAAATAAAGATCAGAAGAAGAAAAAAACTTCAAATATTGTACGACTTCAATTCTTCCATGTAAATTGAGCAAAATAAACCTGGTACATATGAAGTCTACTATAAATACATTATGTTATGGTTATTATCTTTAAATTATAAAATGCCAATAGAATGATGCAACATTATGTCCACAGGAAACAGCTAATGTTTATCGTTTAAGTTCTTTTTTCTTCGAAATGATGGATGATCTTAGAACCCTCCAATTTTAAAAGAGAATTCACTATATTTGGTCATTTTTAAGTAGTTACCCGTAATAAACAACTAGGAGTGGCAGCACCATGTGTGATTGGTCCTTCCTTCCATCAAGCTCGTAAAGTTGTCCTGCAAATAGCATATTTACACTACGTTGGACAACAGCAGTGAATAAGCCACATACAGTCATACACTATTTGCTAATGAATTACTGTATTTAGAATCAAACTTAAGAGCATGGGTGAAGTACAAGTGCTCAGAATTTAGTCGAGTTATTGTTGTTATGTGTCAACATGTGCACAGTAAGTAAGATATAGATTTACCATTCACACATGTGAAGCATATGAAATGAGTGTCCACATTATCTGAAGCCTGTACAAGAGAATATATCATGAGAAACATCGCCAAGTATGTAAAACTAAATAAACAATGTAAACTAATATAGAAATACAATACGCGGCAGGAATTCCCAGACAATGTGATAAACAAATTTACAAAAAACTTAATTTTTTTGTGCTACACAATTATTTGAGTAAAGTGCATTATGTGTATCTGTGCTTTGGTTGTCATACCACTTGCAATATTACACTTTTCAAACTACCACTAGCAATACCGAACTCCACATTTTGTCTATAATGGAATATAGTGAAATACTTTTTTGCCCAAGTCACATTTCAGCGACTATATTTGCATAATTTATGTTTGTCTCGGCCCAAAAATATAGTTGTTTGAATAAGAATCCAAAAAAAAGTCCTCAAGATGATTATTTGCAGACAAAATGTGCATAAATCATAAATGTAACAAATGTGAATTATGATATTGCAAATGGTAATTTAAAAAATATAGTATTGCAAAGTGGTATATCGATCAAAGTGTACAATACACATAATTCACTTTACTTCAGTTACTTTGGGTTGATATTTTTATGTTACTATATGCTGAAAACCAAAGTGCTTAAATTAATCAATACAGAAACAACTCATGTCCTGAATTCAGCACCTTTTCAATTTAGAATTTTTTCTGTTCTCTGTTATTTCACTGTGAAGGATGGCCTTTATATCCTCGAATTTGTATTTTCTTAATCTGTTTAAAATGTATACAGACTAGATTAATATTAAAACATTGTAACATGACATATATGTAAGAACGCAACTATCAAGGCAAGATCTACATATGCCAGACACTCCCGGAGTAACATAGCAGTTTTAGTAAATGAGATCAAGCTAACACAAGTATTTACTTAAAAATTTCCGACTTATCAGGGCCACACCTCTTAAAGCTACCTGAATGGGCTGCAAATATATATCCAATACAATTTTTATCTCATAATCTATGTCCCTACATGAACTAGAGCTTCAATAGTTTTTCCGAATACACTGAAATAACATCATCAATTTGTTGGCAAAAGGATTATTCCTTCTTTAATTAACAATTAATTAAACTTTTACATCACATGGCATGGAAAGAACAGAAATGGATAAACCAACTTCCAACAGGGGTCATATTATTCATTCAAGATATCTCCATAAACCTATTTTTCATGTACAAGTAGAAAATCAATGGAACGATAGCTGCACGGATACATTAATTAAAAATACAAGGATTGCAAAAGTGTAAAGATGATATTCCTAGAAATCAAAACATACAAACAAAAAGCTCACCTCAGTTTCACCAGCAGAAGCGGCTACTGTGTGAGCAACTTCCATTTCTCTGTCATTTTCAAGGAATAAAGCACGCTGCATACGATTATGGAGGGAAAGCATTAGAGTGAAAAGTTTGAGCATGCAAAACTTTCATACTGTATAATATATTATTGCTACCTGGAAAAAAATACTAAATAATAGATAAAGAAAAGAGGAAGGCCATGTGCTTAAGAGTGGGTTCCTAGGCAAAAATGACAGCCGCTTTGTATTTTAATTTGCTGCAATCGCACAATGCTCCCTTGCACTTAAGCACATGGTGCATGCAAAAATCTAGTAATATAAACTATGAAATAACCATGCTAGCACAGGTGACACAAAGAACCTAGGTTGAAATTAAAACATAAAATATATGTATAAAAACTCATGGTTTATTTTGTATATAAAAATATACCTTATTGAATACTTATAAAATAAATCAATATTTTTCTATGAAAACAGTAACCCATGGTAATGTTAATAATAATAGGAAGTATATATTTACCAAATAATAATTTACTAAATAATAATTTATTTAGTGTGAGATCAAAATAGAAAATTGAATACATTACCCAGAGACATATATCTAACTATATTATAAAGTTGTTAATCATTTAATATATGTCTATAAGTAATTTGTATAATAGAAATAATATATCAATAATTCTAACTGTACACATTACATGCGAATATATATATATATATATATATATATATATATATATATATATATATATATTAAAAGAACTAAATAAAATGCTTCCTTCATAGAGAAGATATGAATTACATAAAGTATGCTAACAGTGATAAAAGGACACAAACCACTCTTCCACCAAACCCGTTAAAGCTTATAGCATGCATAGAAAATAAGTGGATCCCAAACCAAATAGAGATCAAATTTTAAGTATCTCAATTTTACTAATAATGTATAGCAACAATATATAAAAAAATTAAAAATTTTCTTGAAACACATCTATGGTGGCCCACCCTTTCTTCACAACTCTTCTATTTTAATATATAACTACGGTATGCTATATATACTTATATAGAAATAATATGATAGAGTTTTATATTACTACTAGATCCTATACATTAGCTCTAAGAGATAAACATCTAAAAATATCTCTTATAATATATCATTAGTCAAGAGAATTGAGATTTTTTTAGCATACTTGCATTCCTTGGCACTTGTATTGTACAATGATTCAACTTTCCGCTTAGCTGGCTGCTGTCAGAAATTTATTTGTTTTTTTAAAGAACATTTTAGTCTGACTATGCCTCCACGTAGTTAGTCTTCAACTTGCATAGGTTGCGTTATGTGTACATGATATATTAGTTTCCTCAAAATATCAGCATGAGTCCGACTTTTGACAGTCATAATGACGAACTCATATCACATTTTCCTTTGCTTTAGATGATAGGGTTTTTTATACCAAATCTATCTGCTCAATATTAGCAGTAGTTACAACTTGCACATGAAAAATTGTGTTGATTTATTTCTGGTTTATATCAGGTTCATTTGCATGCTGGTACAGATGCAGTACTGAATGTGACATTCATAAGGGCCCCATCACATGCTTGGTTAAAAGTTGAAGTTCCTCTTATGTTTATAGGAGATGATGTATCTCCTGGGTTGAAGAAAGGTATTTTGAAAGATGTCTCTTCATGAATCGCAGTTGTTTTTTTTACTTAATTTATGTGTAGTTCGGTACAGTCCCTGTTTTTATAGAATACCAAGTTCCTCAATCTTTAGTAAATGTATTCTGAATATTTGTTCATCCATCAAGAACATAAATGTTTCAGATGCCAACAAACCTAATGTTGAATTATCTGCTAGGCTGTGTCGTCCTGTTAATATCTTTATTCATGAAGGTAATAGATTTGTGAGAAGAGAGTGAATTTTAGTATAATTGTAAACAAACCGATATACTTGTATTCTAAATAATGTCAATTTCTTTTACGCTGCTTCAGTCTCTGTTGAGGGCCTGTCACTGTTATTTGGAACTTCTGTAGCACCCACCCACTTATCATTTGTTTGAGATGCGGAGAAGGTTGCAGAGACCACACATCCTAGCCCTTTTTCCTTGATATCTTCATGTTCACCGGCAGTCTCTTTTTAAATTCTCACAGTTCTGTGCAACATGTAATGTTTCCATTAAATGGCTGAAAGTTCTGTTGTTCAGGTCATAAGTTTATTTATGTATAGGCTTATCTTATTGCAATTGAGTATTAATAATCAGTCTTAAAATGCGGCAGGGGTTACTTAAACATAATCAAGAGAAAGGTCAAGTACTTGTGCCCAGCAGATGTAATTCCACCCTATATTGAGGTGGATCTCAGTGAATTGGATGTGGGGCAAAAACTAGTAATGGGGGATCTTAAGGTTCATCCAGCTTTAAAGCTAGTTCAGTCGAAGGATGAAGCTGTTGTCAAGATCGCGGGAGCAAGAGTTTCGGAGCAACAAAAGAAAGAGAAAGCATCTGAGAAGAAAAAATGAAACAGAACACTTGATGCTACCTTCTTGCTATTTGGTTCAGTCTACTGCCACGATTGCCAGTTGATACGATTAGTGCAAGTCTTGCTTGAAACTTTTATTAGTTTCTGAGGTTCTCTTTTTGATGTTCTTGTTAACTTTGTTTAGGAGAGTCGGAGAGATCAGAAAGACTAGGATTTGAAACACAGGCTACACAATTAGATAATAGAAGGATGGAAAATTTATGCTTTGTCCCCTTGGGAGTATAATCACATCTTCCTAATGTTATGATGCAAACGTTATTTTTTTTTCTATAAGAAAAGTGACTATTATTCTCGACATGTATTAAATCTCTAATCCGTTTACTTGGACAGGCTTGATAATAATAATTTAATTGAATGCTTAAATCTCATTTATAATGGCATAAGTTATTTTATAAAATTATATTCCTAATTTATTTTTTTATTTTCTCAGGAAAAGTAGTTATCAGAAAATATTGTGCGAAGTCAAAATTCGAAAATGTTTTGTCACAATTATACTAATGATCGACATTCAACACGTGTTAAAACGATTGCGTAGTAGTAATACAATCGAACTCGGATGTTGCAAGGAAAAAATGATACAATTTCGGTGGGATGCAGGGATATTTATTTAATTTTTATTTTTGTATTTTTTATCTTTTTAATCGTATATTTAATTTTATTTAATATTATTTTTAAGAATATTCTTATATTATTAATCATTCATACAAAGAATTGATTTGTAATTTTAAATTTATACTTAACAAAAAAAATTATTACTTTATTTATATAACTTGAATATATATTGTTATTTTACAATAAAAATTTATTGTTTATTTAGTTATAATAATATAGTATAGATAGATATTATTGAATTCAAATAAGATTTAAATTCAAATTTTTGTGATTATCTAAACATATTATTTTACCACACAACATTATCCTTACTATTTTTTTTGACTAAAGTAAGTTAGAGTTTACCTAAAAGATAAATACCGTTACACATTCAAACAATTATCCAAAGAAAAAAAATTGATTAAGCTATTTTATCTTGTTCATAAGTTTAAATAGATTGCAATTGACACAAATTTATCCATATCCAAACCATGCAGACTGTTTTCACTAGTTTTCTTATACTTTCATCTTTATTATCTTCATCATTCTCCGTCCCTCTTTCAACTAAATCGAGATGGATCATAGATGATATTAGCGGCAACAGAGTTAAGCTGGTTGGTGGCAATTGGGCTGGCCATGTTGGCCCCATGTTGCCAGAAGGTCTCGACAAGCGTCCATTACGTGAAATTGCAAGACACATAGCACTAATGGGATTCAATTCCGTGCGTCTCACGTATGCAACGTACATGTACACTCGTTATTCTGATGTGACTGTACTTCATTCTCTACGGAATTCGAGTCTTTTCGATGCCATTGATGGGGTGGCTAAGTATAATCCTGAATTGTTGGGGCTCACTCTTCCCGAGGCTCAAGAAGTTGTAGTAAATGAACTTGGTTTAAATGGTGTTATGACTGTTTTAGATAATCAAGTTAGTTTGCCTATATGGTGTTGTGCTGATGACGATGGCAATGGTTTTTGGGGTGACAAGCATTTTGATCCGGACGATTGGTTAAAATCATTGCATATGGTTGCACATCGGTACAGGCACAATCCTATGGTATGTTAATTATTTACAAGCTGTAATGCAACAAGTTTCGATTCTTTTTTGTTTGCGATTCTCACTTGAATAAAATACAATTATTATTTGACAGGTAGTTGCAATGAGCTTGCGAAATGAGTTACGAGGAGATCGTCAAAACGCTAAGGATTGGTATCGTTATGTACATATGGGTGTAAACCGCATTCACAAGTCTAATCCTAATGTGTTAATTCTTGTTTCTGGTTTATCTTACTCTCTTGATTTTACTCCGTTAAAGATTAATTCTTTACATGTGAAGAAATCCAGTAAATTGAACCGCAAGATTGTTTATGAGGCACATCGATATGCTTTCACAATGGGACAAGCTAATGACTTTTTACATAAACCTTTGAATCAGTTTTGTGATAGTGTTGTTGCAGAAATGGAAAATAGAACCACATTTCTGACCAAAGGGTCTGATGCAGCTCCATTGTATATAACAGAATATGGTGTTAATTTGTTGGGGAATAACACTTCTGATAATATATTCTTGAGTTGTTTTTTAGCCTATTTGGCAAAGTATGATTTGGATTGGAATATATGGGCTTTGCAAGGAAGCTATTATCTAAGAGATAGCGGACAAGACATAGAGGAGCAATATGGAATGTTTTCGAGCAACTGGACACAGATTAGAAACCCTGATATTCTTGCCAAATTTTTATCTGTACAACATATTATCAAAGGTACATTTCAATTTTATTGTCTCGACTCTCGTATATGTTCAATTTCTTTTGGAATTCTCGTCCGCACCCATGTTTGTACACAGTTGAAGAATACTCGTTATATTTCTTAAATTTTTACTCATCATTTAACTAATTTTATGCAACTGTTGATGTGATTAATTTTATGCAGATCCAAACTCTGTTGCACCACATTATTTGAGAATGTACCATCCAACGACTGGTCGATGCTTTAGTGTGAATGATCATACTGATATTCATGCGACAGATTGTCATAGATTTAGTAAGTGGACTTATGAAGATCACACGATTCGATTGAAGGGAACTCCATATTGTTTAGCAGCTGTTGGGGATGATTTGCCACTTGCTATTACTTCAGAGTGTAACAACACACAGAGTACCTGGGAATCAATATCCACATATCAACTGGGAAATAAGGACAATTTATGCATACATTATGATCCTTATTATTCTCCATATATTTTGGCAAAGAAATGCATCTGTGCTGGTTCTCGTAACGATTCTTCTTGCGTTCAAAATCCACAAAACCAGTGGGTTCTGCTTCTTTCGTCCAATACATTAGAGTAATTTACAGGATTAGTTAGCTTAGTTATTTATGGTTATATTTCCTAGTTAGGTTCCAGGTAGATGCAGATTTCGAATGTTTTTTTATGTAGATTTTGGTTTATTGTCTATTAGGTAGCACAGATAAGAACCTGGCATCCAATTAATCTTAATTTGAAGTTGTTCTGAAGTATAATACTCATTCTTTTGCTTGTTCTGCTTGGTAAATGATAAGTTTATTATGTTGATTATTATATTTTGAGTAATGCTATAGTTATAAAATTGTTACAAACAATTATTTTTCAAGCGATGTGGCGTAGTAATGTGACAATTTATTTATAAGTTTTAATTGATGAGATTTATGTGAATATATGAAAGTCCGTTATATTTAGTAGAATTACAATCAATCATAATATACACAATTATTTTTAACACAATTTTGTACCCAAAATATCTATTATATATATACCAGGCCAACCTGATAAGCAGCCACATAATTTGCATGTCATCAGCCATGTAAGATTTACTAAGCAGCCACATGATTCAGAGTAACACATAAACTCTGCAGTTTCGTTTCTTCCCATGCGAAAGAGCTCTACACTTCCTGCAATCCTGCTGCGCCTCTACAAATCCTCTCCATATACTGCAGTTGCTCTAAAAGCACTATATCGATCTTTATGAGATAACCCCTTCTATTTTGTGTTCTGATCAGTCAATCTATGAAGAAAACTAATGCGCAAAACAATGTGCACCCTCTAGACTTCGGATGTCATCTCCAAAAATTGGGTTCTTTGATGGAGTAAGTCTACTCTCTGAAATTTCTGCTATTGCAATCGTATTGGATGTTATTTGTCCAGGGCAGTTGATTGCCAGTACTTGATAAGTAGAATTGTAAAGTTTTTTTCTTCCAAGTTTCGCTTCTGGTACAAAAGGCTGCTTTATAAATTCATATTACAATATTTTAAATGGCAGAACATACTTCATAGAGCAAGGTTTCTTGAAATAATGCTAGTATTTGTTTTCGATGCCGTGCAGGCCAAATCTATGGTCCATACACCCAATGCATGCAGACAATCTCAACTGCACTTACCAACTGGTTTGCCCAAAATCGGAACTGCAATCCATAGCCCAGTTGGGAGCTCGAAGAAAGCAGAAGTAAATATTCCGTCTGGGGAAAAGGCAATATCAGTTGCAAAAAAGGTGCTGAATACTTCAAATTCTGCTTCTCCAAGACCATCTCAAGAATCATCAAGCGCTTCAATGAAAGGCCATGGTGATTCAAGGAGTTTATCAAGTCCTAACATATCTTCTGAGGCGAGGAGTTCAAACAAAGGAACTGGAAAGCAATGTCCTGAAATGACATTTACAAGTACAAAAATTGAGCTTGAAGGTGATAAATCTGGATCTCCTAAAGCATTTCAAAAAAGTGCTTCCCCTGGCAGGTCTCCAGAGTAATCTCAATTACACTTACCAACTATAAACTATAAACCCTCAATTATATATACATATGATTTGCTGAAGCTGACGATTATTTGAATTGAGAGTGAGCATGATGAATTGAAGGCAAAAATCTTTAAGGAGAGAGGGAGCTTCAAGTTATATACCACAAACTATCCACAATAAGGTATTGTGATACCACATGCTATCTAATTTAATTTTTTTGAGTGGATGAACTTGGAATTAATTTATTTTGTTGATGCATATTTCAGAGAGATAAATTAGTTAATGGCATTGTTAGGATACTTCCAAAGACTTTTATTATAGTACCTATTTTTTCCATAGTCTGGATCTGTCAGCTCGAACCATTTGATAGAGAAAAAGGTTTGCTCATTTTTGGCTCACTGCAATGACATCTGATGATGATGTTTTGGCAGAGGCATTGATGAATTGGCTTTCATATTCCAATATTATCTATTAACTGTTTTGGGGAAACATTTTATTCCACTTCAGCGCCACGTGTATAGCCATGTTAGTCTCATCACACATGTATCGATTAGGGAATAGCATTACCTGGTTGATAAAATGTTTATTTAAATTGAATATATATTACGATGATCTTAACATGCACAGCTTTGCATTTTGATCATAATCCTTCGCCGTTTATACACAACGAAGCTAGCAATTTGATGACATGGCGCAAGACGAGGTATATGAGAAAGAAAAAGTTTAGTGAACAATTGCAAAACGTTTAGGAGGTGTTGCTGTCATTCAGGGGGATATTTAGCACCCGTATATTTATTTGTTGCCAAGAATTAGTTATGAGCATTTATATTTTAAATTATGAGTAGACAGGTCAGGGCACAAAGAGAAACTGAACTCAAAGTAAACAAATTGAGGGTTGAGGATGCCTCAACTGCAACGTAGGTATGATCGGAGGAGCTGTTGGAGTACAATAGTATGTAATTTTGGTAACTTTAAGTATGCATAGATGATCCAGTAGTTTGTTTCCTCCAAGCTGCTGTTGAAGGAATAGTAGTTGGTGGTGGGTGCACTTAACTGCGACTTGCGACCAAAGTCAATGTCATTAAAGATACTCTCAATAATGATGAGCGAAAGTTAGCAGTTTTGTAAATGTCAGAGGCATTTTCCAACTGCAACTTAGGTGAGAGAGCTTTTTTGGGGTTGCCCGCTATAACTGACTCTCAACTAAACCTCACAATCCCTTGGAATAAGCCCTTTGTGAAGCTTAGATCAAGTAGGATTGCGAGGATCTTTGAATTGAATATTCTATATTTATTACTTAAAACGAAAACCGTTGTGTTTAAAATGAGACAGTGGCACAATGTTGAGGAGTGGCAAGCACATCAGTGGGACAAGGCAAAGGAATTACACAGAAATGCGACAAGAAGAAGTTCAAAAATTGAAGAAATTAGTGTCAATCTTCATCAGGTCTACACAAAAAGTACAAGAGGTAATTATATATTTCAAAACTAACTTTTCTATTTGTTGTCCGTATTCAAAAAGCCTAAGAAGCTACTCATTTATAGATATTTTTTACTGTATATGTGAAAATTGTTGTTATTGTAGATATTTTATAAGTCCTTTAATGAAGATTTTGAGGGACGATGGATCATTGGATCACTTCCAAGAAAGATCAATATCAAGGTGTATATGTCATTGTCTTTGTAATGTTTTTGAATTTGAAAAAGATTTTAATTTTATAATTAGCTATATATAATTTTATTGAAGCATAAGAACCCTAAGACCGGAGAGTTTGTTGGGCATCATGTTAAATTTCCACCATATGTGCCATCTAACAAATTATCTCATGTCTACACTGCAATTTTGAACCCTGATAATGAATTGCGAATCTTGGTTGATGGGGAAGGAAAAAAACTTTAATCCCTGCCAAAATAATTCATAATCCAGATGAGAAGAAACTTACGGATGACACAGCAAAAATTCACGACCCTAATGCGACCAATCCAAACGATTGGGACGAAGATGCACCTATGGAGATTGAAGCTGTCAAACCTCAAGGGATGACTAGATGAAGAGCCTGAGGAAGTTGAAGACCCAGAGGCATAAAAACCCGAGAATTCGGACTCAATTGCAAGTTTATATTAATTCAATTATTCAAATACAAGTTTTTTGAGTTAAGTAACTCACTTACAAGGTGAGTGTGAGTTTGATTATCATTAAGTCATTTAACCCTTACTTAATTTTTTCCTTTTATTATGGATATACAATGAGTTTTTACTTGTTGATATCGTTATTTTAAACAAATGCATGATAATGTTGATATCGTTATTTTAAACAAATGCATGATAATGTTGATATCGTTATTTTAAACAAATGCATGATAATGTGAATGAGATTTTATCTAATAGGATCCGATTATTAAGAGTAGGCTCCAATTCTGACTATGTTAGAGAAACATAATTTATACCATCTTTAATACATGTCATCAAAGAATGTAAATATAATCTCAGCTCTCTAAAATATATCACTTTAATATTTAAATATCTAGAATATACACGGGTTTTAGAACTATTTTTAAAAAAAAATTAAATACCAATCGGTAATTCTATAAAATCGGTTATTCAGCAAAGATATTGGAAAATGCTAGTATATTATAGAATCGTTTATTTAGCGTAAAGACATTTGAAAAAGTTATATTATAAAATTGTACTATTTTGTACTGTAGAATCTCAATATAAATAACTTTGTTAAATTAATATATTTTAATTCTAGTATAAAAAAGGGTGCAGTAATAAATTGATTTTAGTGTGCATTGTCAGAAAATAATAATTTGAATGAAAACAAATAAAGAAATATCTGGTCAATGTAATTATTAGTAATTGCATAATTATAATTTGTCAGCATGTATACAACTTGACATAATTGGTATAGAGAGAAAAGACAACATAAGAGTATCAAATAATAATATAATAATAATAGCTACATCAATCATCATTTAGAGTCCCCAAATGAAATTTGATTGGATAGGAGTTTATATATGTGTGTGTGTGTGGGCCATCTATTGCCAAACTTTTGAAAATAATGTAAACAGACCTTTATTTCAATTTCTATTTTGTTTTGCTTTCTTTTGTTCTCAGAAACACAAGTCTACGTCAAACTACTCCACCATTCTCCCCCTTCTCCTCTTCGCAACAAACAATTACTCTCACGTTTGACCTTTCAGCACATTCTTAATTTTTTTTTTTGAAAAGTTATTGATAGTACTCTTCACTATTTTGAATTTTCAAATGATAATACTATATTTTTAACTTTGTCTGCATAATACTATTATATTAATTAAACGTTAATAAAATTGTTAAGTATTAATTAAAATGACAATTCTTAATAATACCATTTAGCAAAATCAATTTTTTAACATATATAATAGATATTGGTTTTTTTATAATTTTTTATATTATTCTCCCTAAAAATTAGAACTTAGAAATTGGAAAATTCTAAATATCACCACTGTAGAATTGACTTTTTTAAATGTTACCATTAGATTTTAAAGTTTTATTAACGTTTAGTTAAAAGAGTGGTATAATGTGGATAAGGTAAAAAAGTATAATGGTACCGCTCCGGAGTCTAAAATAGTGAAGGATGTCATTTAGAAAAATCAATTTTATGATGTTACTATTAGAAATTTCCCTTCTTTTTAAGAGTTTTGATTAAATAGTTAAAATTATTATTTAAAAAAAATTATAAACAAAAAATTTAGTTTAATATTTTTATTCAAAAAAATTAAAATTAATAAATTTAACTATGTAGTCAAAACTCCTAAAAATGTGCGCCAAAAAATTAAATGTCAAATAAAACCAAATAAAGACAATAATAGTTAGAAGATTTTCATTTATAAATATATATACAGATTTTTGAGATGTAAAGATTTTTTTATATTTATTATTTTAATTTCAATATTTTAAATTAGAATAATTCAAATATTTTAATTAAAATGAATTTTAATATAATTAGATCAATTTAAATAATTTAGTTAATAATTAAACCTGCTAAAATCAATTTTTAGAATAAATATTTTTTTGAGATATGTTTAAACTAATATAATTAAATGTATTTTTATTAAAATAGCTTTTTGAAATTATCGAATTTGTTAAAATAAGTTTTTAAAATAAATAGACTAATATATCAATCCAAATATCAAGCACCGGTTAAAAATTAAAATTTTAATATTTTAATTTTAATAATAAACAAGTTTATAATACGAATGACATGAATTAATAACAGTTAATTATAATATTTTCAGTTTCATGGTGGTGGTGTTATTATTATTATTATTTGAAATAAAAAATTTAAGTTGAATTTTTGTATTGGTAAAGTTTAAATTAATATACATGACGTATTATCTAATTATATGTAAATTTGTGAATGCATGAAAGATGATGAATTAATAGTGAAATAATTAAATTTAGAGATTTAATAATGATAGTCATAGACACTTTTGAAATTTTTATGCATTTAAAAAAAAATTAAATATAATAATTTTTTTCATTATCTATCCATAGTTAATATATTCACTCAATATGTATATTAGTTTATGAGGAGAAAATATTGAAAATAATAAATAAAAGAAGATATTGTTGAAAAATTGTACAAAAATATGGATCGTTTGAAGAGAAAAGTAATTATTACGAGATAATATTTTTTAAAAAAAATGACTGCTAATTTGAAATGGAAAAAGTAAATAGAAATAAAATAAAATAAATAGAATTTTAACATCAATCAAAAATTTAAAACTTAAGATAACCCACGTTCTCTTATTTATTTTGTGTTAAATTAAGCTTTTACTTTACGATTTGAAGCCACGTAGTCCCGTATTAATGTATATATAAAACACAAATCAGCACATATAATGGATTCATACACAAAGAAATGGCACAAATCAGCACATATCTTCGGCTTACGAGATTCAGGGTTTTATTAATTTCTAATGTCTCTGCGATCCAAGTGTGTATATATTTTCGTGTGTTAAAACTCTTGATTTGTGCTACACCTTGGATATGAATCCGCTAACAATGGAAAACTCTTATTTATCTTATTTGAATGTATCTAACAAAGGGAACCCTTTTGGTTAGATTTTGTCTTTTTATTTCAAATATTAGTTGCAATCATATACCTTTTTGAAATTATAATTTTTGTCATTTTCTTTTTTATGGGCTCTAACTATTTTATTTTTTATTTTTTTTTGAAGAAATATTTTAATTTTTTTATAACAGGTGTTCTGTTTTCAGACATTAAAGACTTATTGTCTAGATTTCCAGGGACATCTCTGCATGTTTTTTATTAGACGATAAACTTTCTTGAATGAAAGAACTCCGGCCTTTATGAAATTGTATTTCGATATAACTCATTAACGTGAAAGTTGATTGTGACAAAAAAAAACACACAAATATGCTATTCTTACGGGAGGAGAAGCTTTGCTATACATTTTTCTAATAATAAAATATAATTTGCATTAAAAAAATATAGGAGTGGACCAAATAAAAAGTTCAAAAAATAACATGATTATTAATTCTCTTATAAAATTAAGATATTAAATTTATTGTTTATTTAGATTTCAGTTATTCAAAAAAATAAGTTGGGAGTAATAAAAAAAGATTAATTACTCAAATAGATTTTACTTTATTAATAAATTAAAATAATAACGGGTCTTAGAAAAAAATTACTACATGGAATTTTGTTTCATTATGAAAATAATTTCATTTTTGTTATTTTACATAGATTTCAAATCATTGGACTTTAAAGACAGGTTTCTTCTCACTAGACAGTCAACGAATTTTTTAAAAAGATATATCTAAATATATAGTAACGTAAAAATGACAGAAATGAAGAATGTGGTAGGATTAAAAATTTGCTAAAATTCAAACACCAAGTATCACAAAAATATTTTTTTATTAATACAAATTAAAAATCAATCGACACTTAGAATAATTTTCTTCCGCTCATAAAAATTCTTAAAAACTCCAACTAAATTAATCATCAACGTCAAATACTCGTTAGACACTCTGCATAGAACTCTACGGTCTTTCCAAAAGTCAAAGTTTTCGAAAACCACCCCGGCTAATTGGCAGGACATAGTTTTAAGCATGTTTGCCCCGTGTCTGGTTTCATTGATTAAACTGTCAACCTTATCCCTGAGCCTGAAGTACACTACAGTAGTAAAAAATAATATACGAATCAGTTATTGCACCACGTAATTTTAAAATTCAAAAGGAAGAAAATAAACCGACCGTGACACTATCAATATTTGCAGTTATACACTTGTACCCATTCTGAAGACTACGCGCAGAGTAATTTCACTCTATGCAAGTAGGGATGCAATCGGGCCCAGTTTGGTTTGACAAAATTTAAATTCAAACCCGGAAATTTTATGCAAACTTGGTTCAAACCCGAAATTTAAAACCATAACTTGATTCGATAGATTTCATATTGAATTCGAATTTATCCGAAATTGAAAATTCAAAAATAAAATTCGATATCCATAAATCCGAACTCGAAATTCAAACCGAAAATCAAGTAAAAAATATTTTGTTATATAAAATATACAATAATATTATATAAATTTATATTATAATATATATAGGGATATATATGTATATATATATATATATATGAGAAAAAGGACACTAAGGATATAAGTTATTTCGATACAAAAATTGAGGGACAATTTTATAATAATAATACAGGGATGAGGTTTCTAAAGCAAACTATACAGAACTTCTCTATTAGTGCGTCATGAATCATGTATTTTATTAGTCTTTTTAATAATCTAACCGTACGGATGAAATATTTATACCAAAATAATAATATATACCAATTTTCATTAAATTTAAAATAGTGGAGTATCACTTTTATAATAGTATTATTTTTTTTATATATTCAACGACATAGATCTATTATAATCTTATTATTATAAATTTATAGTTCCAAGTTAATATATTATATAAAAATTTGTACATTAACTTATTTTGATGTGAAATTAACATCTGTACGGTTGGATCGTTTAAATAATAATTAATTTATTTAATTTTAAACCGCACTAGTAGACAACTTCTATATTATGTACTTTAGATACTCTTTTCCATAATAATACTCACCACTGTATTTACAAAAATAGCATTGATATTGTATTATATTTTGTTATAATCTTAGGTACTTACATAAGGTCATTATTAGGGTCATCAAACTCTATATATATATTTATATAAACTTATAAAATAATATATAACGTATAGTATATATATATATATATATATATATATATATAAACAATTATATATAAACAATTATGTTAGGAATTAGAGTTCAACAGAAGTGTACAGATGTAGGGTGAATGTATACTTCAAATTTTTTATGCTCTTTTTGATTTCGATGAAATGTTTGTTTATTTATTCTTCAAGTAGTCTTCTTTGTCTAGTTGCATGATTAAACTTGAATCTTCTAACAAACTTTATTCTTAACTTTAAATTACAACTTGGAAATATAATCTGATCACCCTTCTAACTCCAATAATACATTGAAATATCTAAGTTACTAATCTAATACAGAAGTACAACATATGTTATATAAAGACAAATAATTACATAGAGTAGGATTGATTTGATCCAACAAATTCATATATTATATATATACATATATTTATTTATATATAAAATAATATATATATATATATATATATATATATATATATATTATTCAAAAAAAATTCGGGGTTCGGGTTCGGATCGGATATCGGATCGGTATACCTCAAATCTAAATCTAAATCCAAATCCCAAAATTCTCGGTTCTAAAAATTAAATCCAAATCCAAATCCAAAAAATCAGGTTCAGTATATCCAAGATTTCAGATTTCAGATCGAATATCCGTTGGATCGGATTTTTTTTTCATCCCTACGCAAGTCGATATTTTTGTATACAAAATTTGATATTTCCTGCCATTTCAGTTAGGATGGTAAATAAATAGAATTGAGATGAGTTTTAGCTAAATTGAATCGACTTAAATTTTAAATTTTATTTAAATAAATGGAGTCGAACCAAACTTTTTATTTGAACAAAAATTATTATTCAAAATCTATTCAATAATAATTAAGTTAAACATAAATTTGTCCACAAACAATTCAAGTTGAGCGACCCGAGTTTAAGCCGAATTGAATTATTCATAAAGAAACTGCATTTTTTTTATACAACCTATCCCAATTCATAAAACACAACTCCATGATTCAAAGTCTCACGCTCAAATGATCAAATTACACTTCACTGTCTTAGGATCACATAAATTACATTCAAATAGCTAAATTACATACATAATATACATTTATTCTTTATATATATATATATATATATATATATATATATATATATATATATATATATATATATATATATATATATATATATATATATATTCTATATCAATTTGTAAACGTAATAAATTTTATCTTAAATACTTCGAAATGCACCATATCAAATATTATATTTTTTGTATTAAATTCTCAATATTGAAATTTGATCAAATTTTGTAATTTACATTTTTGTGTAAATATACAAATAATGAATTACTTTTGAATAATGTAAATAACGAAGAATTAAAGATAAATAGATTGTGATATTTTCATCATGAAAATATAGTTTTTATTTTAAAGTATGAAATATTAAATTCAGCCTTTAATTAAAAATTAAAAAATATATTATTTATGATATGAAATTAAAATTATATATAAATTAAAAACAATACTATTGTATATAATAATTGTTTGAAACTCAAGTCTAATTTTAACATATTTAATATACAATATTTATAACTTTATATATATATATATATATATATATATATATATATATATATATATATATATATATATATATATATATATATATATATATATATATATTATTCAAGCTGATCTGAGTCAAACGAACTCGAATCGAGTTGAATCGATTTTCAATAAAATAAGTTGAACATGCATAAAACTCAGCTCAACTCATTTATCTAATCAAATATATTTTTATGTTAAAATGTGTGTTCAATTAACAAACAAACCGAGCCGAATTCAAATGTTGTTCAACCCTAATCCAATCATACCTAAATTTAAATGTTTTCGCACTCATTCCGTTATTTTAGATATCTATTCTATAAAAAAAGATTATTGTATGATATTTATATATATATTTATCGAGTTTTTTAAAATGAACTCATGGCTTATTACGAAGATGCTCATGTGAAGATGTAAAAATTAATTCATGGTTGAATATAAGGTAAATTATGTTTATTATGAAAATTAAGTCATGTATATGCTACTTTAGACTTTAAAATTTAATGCACAATTAAAATTTAGGTACACAAATTAATTATTTTTATAAAATTTAAGTATATAAATTGCACAATTAATAATTTAGGTATACAAATTTCATACTTCACGTACACAAAATGCATACTTTCAATTACGCAAAGTGCATTTAACTCCTATTAACTAATAAGAGAGGAAAACTTGAAAAAAAATACAAAATAAATGAATGCATGACACCGTAACATTTCACCAACCACTGCACATCCATGAAAGCATACAAACTCACTTTCTGAAACTTCGACTCATTCCACAAGCAAACCCCCAATGTAAAAAACAATTTACCCCACAGTAAATATACGTACACACAATTTATACGTATACTTCTTCACAGGGCTAAACAGAGCTGACACCCTCTGCCCCAACTTCACACTCACATGCCTCTTCTGTATCAGTTAATGCACAAAATTACCTCAATATCCTCCTCCATTATTTCTGTACAAGCACAGCTCCACTGTTCTTTTGAACCTACTCTCTGTCACTTTCTCTCCTTTTTTAACTTTTATCACTGCTCATTTCTCTTTTGTTTCACTACTTAATCTGAATTTTATTCTGGCTCTCCCAACTATGGAAGCTTTTAGTTTGCTTAAGTACTGGAGAGGAAGTGGCGCATCCACTGCCCATGCAACTTCAACTCTTACCAATTCTTCCACAAGTAACGCAAGTACTAACGGTTCCAATGTCATTGGTGAGACTATTCATGAGATTACGGAGTCTGATGAGGAAGTTCACGCTGATGACGGGCCATTTTTCGATATGGAATTCACGGTGGATGGAGACGAGAGAGCGAGAAACAATGAGTTTGGTGCTGAATTTGACGGGATTCATGAGTCTGATGATGAATCAGATGAGTGTGATTGTGAGAATGATAATGAGGAAGCAGGAGAGCTTAAGTTTACGCTCTCCTCTGCTTCCAGTGGAGATAGTATTGATCCTAATATATCTCTTTCTCCGTCAGATGATTTGTTTTTCAAAGGCAAGCTGGTGCCGTTATCTGAACCCGAACCCGATAGTAATATTAAGCCTGTTTCCAAGTCCTCTTCGACAAAGTTACGAGTCTTGATGCTGAAATTGAAGAAATCGACTAAACCGAGGAGTGAAAATGAGCAAAATGCTGGTGTTGAGGATGCTCAGGATGTTAAGTATAAGCCGGAGAAGAAAGATGTTGTTAAGTCATCGACAAAGTTGTTTACAGTGAAGTTTAAAGTTGATGAGGTTCCGGTGTTATCAATGTTTACTCGTGATAACAGTTCGAAAGTTTCGAATACGAAAACAAATAGGGAAAATGTAGAAAAATCATCAATAATTGAGGAAGAGGAGAAAGTGTTCTCGAAAGATATGGTGAACAAGTACTTGAAGCCGTTGTATTTTCGTGTTTCGAAGCGATACGGAGAGAAACTAGGGTTTTCGGGAGCAGGAACGCCCAAAGTGAGTGAGTCGATGGGTCAGGTGCGTAATGTGAAGAGTCAGAAGCATGGGATTAGTTTGCCAGGGAAGCTACGTGTAGTGAGGAAACAGTTAGGGAAGAGTAAATCTGCGTCGTCGACGGTGACTGCGGCGGCAGATTCGCCGCCGCTGGTGATGGTTGCCAAACGGAGGGATGATTCATTGTTGCAGCAACAGGATGGTATTCAAAGTGCTATTTTGCATTGCAAAAGGTCATTCAAAGCGTCCAGAGGTAAATTATTTTAAATGAGTATTTATTTTTTTATATATAATAATTTATCGATATTTATGTAGTTTGTTATCCGTTTATGTCGTTTGATTTTATTTTTGTTGTATTGTTGATAGAGTTGGAACGCAAGGGAGGATGTGAAGGAAATGAAAATGTAACGAAAGCTGATTTGTCTTGTTCGGCGGATAAAGCGAAAGGAGACGTGCATTGATTCGGAAGTCGTATTACTATTATGATCTATGAGTGGAGGTGAAATAGAAATATTTAGAAATGGTCATTGGAAAATATTATGACTTGTGATTTGTTGTTTTGTATAAAGTTTAGATAATAAGGACTGATGGGGGATCTTTGATTTGGAGGTAGATTTAAGTAGAATAGCTATGGACCATGGTAGACCGGTGGTAGGGTGTACTAGTACTAGTATTGAGAATATATTTTATTGTTATTATAATGAAATAAAGATATAATCAAGTAGATGCCTTCTCTTTAGTTTCTTAACTCTTGTTCTTTGTTGTTTTGTGCTACTTTGACATCCTAATCCTTTTTCCTTCTGCTGGGAAACATGCATTTTATTTCAAATGATTGATTTTAAATGATAATATTTGAGTTGTTATTTCAAATTTTCAGATTTGTACTAATTTGAATGTCTTGAAATTCAAATAAAATTCAAATTTTATTTTTTAATTATCCAAAAATAATATGTTATTTAATCAAATTCAGAATTTTAAATGAAATTCATGTTTCTAAACATGCCATGAAAGAATTTTTATATTGCCGCTTTGGCAAGTTCATATTTTTATCAAAGTTTCAAGATTTTTATATCGCGGTTTTGACACACTCATATTCTTATCAAAGTTCGAATTGATGTCCGGTTAATAAGGTATCGAAATGTTACTGAGTTCAGAATCTCAGTTCACACATTTATGTTCATTTTAAGATGGACTCGCTAAAGCATATAACGCACTGAACGTATCAACGCAGCACAAATGTTTTGAAAGTTAAAAAGGATGAGAAGACGTGAAAGAAAGACCGAGGAAAGGAAACACGGTATCTTTAGTAGTCATATTATTGTCTCTTTTTCCGCAAAAGACCGGACAATAGAAATTAGAAAGCACTTGGCTTGGCTTGCTCAGGAAATATTAACAAAACGCATCTGATCAAATCTTTATATACATAATTTCTTTTTAAAAAAATACTGTATAATTTTACTTTATTAAAAATCGTTTCAAAATTGAATAATTTTATAAATCTATTTGAAAACACTATTAAATCGGAGATCTTAAAGGCTCAACCTTCTGTTACGCATGTTATACACTTATACTCGTATTATATATGTAGTATATAATTAAAAAATATTTTGCGGATCTTGCCCATTATTTGAATTCAAAAACAACCACTATCTAGTATTATACGGAGTATGTATTATGTAAGCATCGAAAAGAATATTAGAGCAATCCGATAAATTAGTTATTCTATTTGAGTATCTAAAAAAATGCGCTCTGACAATATTTTAGTCATTTCTTATATTAATAGGATCATTCTTTCATTACTTATTTTATAAATAATCTCTCCCTTCTTAAGCATGTCATAACTTATATTTTATAATAAAATATTAAAAATATTATACTTCTCTCGTACAGTGTAGCTTTAATGATGAAAGTATTTTTAATAATAAAATATAAAATGAAGAATAGATATAAATAATATTGTTAGAGTTTAAAATACATATCTACATTTTAAATTACTAAAATTTAATATTTTATAAAATTGCTAAAATTTAATATTTTATATTAAATTTAAGAAACGGAGTAGCAGTATATATTGGAGTTGCCTTCGTTCATCGAAGTTATAGCACATACAGTATAAAAGAGTCCCTAGCGGCCTAGCCATTTGCTTTACTTTGTTGAGAGAAAGGGCATATATATAAGCAATTCATTCTGATGTCAAGTCTCTCAAGTCAGATGTCTATTCATGCAGAAATTTTGGGAAGCCATCGAAATTGCTGAAGAAATGAAGGGAAAATGTAGATTCAGCTTGTCTCCTACTCCTAGTGCGGGGTTTGGGGTCTCAAAAAGAGTGTGTTACGATTAAACAGTCATTTATATTTTAACAACACTTTGTCGTCTTTTTTGACCATTACTACTGTTCAGCTTGCCTTTACCGTTTCTTTTTCATCTTTTTCAATATCCTGGTGTCAGTTTTATTGGCTTTTACACTTTCTTTTTTAATCTTCACCTTTAGGCTTTAGTTCACCGAACAAGAAAAAAAAAGGAATACTTGGTGAATATGTTGTGTGCCAAATTTGTTTCTTACCTCTTGTCTCGGTGATTTTATTTGAGAAAT
The DNA here is from genome assembly GCA_028671895.1 of Oenanthe sinensis. Classification (NCBI taxonomy): domain Eukaryota; kingdom Viridiplantae; phylum Streptophyta; class Magnoliopsida; order Apiales; family Apiaceae; genus Oenanthe; species Oenanthe sinensis. Next base: position 807,318 of record CM053814.1, on the reverse strand, counting down.
ATAATGATTAACGGGATTAAACTCAACAGGTCAGACGAAAATAAAATTGTTAGAATGAATTGCAAAAATTACAACATATCGTGTGTTGGTTATTGATGTTATTCAAATATTATATACGTGATAACTCAGCATTTGAGACAATTTTTAGGATAAGTAGTATTTCACTGCTACAACACAGTGTGATGTGTGTAGGATTCTTATATCATTTAGCTAGACATATAGATAGATATTGAGGGTGACCGGTAGATAGTGAAAGGCTCAAAGGCATAGCACCCATACAACATGCGAGCTATGGGGCAGAAATAGAACGCAAGGGAGCATGGGTTTCCATGCTCTTTGGAATGACAATCGACACCAAACTATATTTATGGTAAGGCTTTGGAAGTGATGGCTATAATTAGGCAGCCATAATGGGTCCATAAAGTTTGGACTAGTTAGAGGATGTCTTTTTGGGCTCTCTGTTCGGATACTGTCTGCATTGTTTTATTACGAGGTATGCTGATCTATAGGCCTAAAATTGTACTCGTGTTTTAAATTTTTAATCTTTCCGTATTTATTATTTAAGATATGTATACTACAACAATTATAACATGAATTCTTCTCTCGATAATACTTCTTCGATTTACCAGTTTTTATGATATTTAAAAAGACAACAACATATTACTTTCTTAATGCTATAGATTAACGTTGATTCTCACTAGAATAAAGCATTTTCAGGCCTCCATCTATGCGCCTATGCTGGAAGCTGGGTACAGGAACTTAAGTAGCTGATTATAAGCTAAATGTTCACATGAATCCTCTATGCATTTATTTATTCCCTAATCATATAATTAACGTTGATCAGAATGCTGAACATGACGATGAGCAAAACTCTAAGGTAGGCAACTACATTAGTATTAAGAAATGTTTGAACTCATATATCAGAATGCAGATTATATATCAGAAGGATTCATATATATAAATATGTAGAGGGTCATGGCTATTGGCAAGTGGCAACTGCACCCTGACCCTCAATACGAAATTCTTCGTGTTTAAAAAAAATAAAAATTAATCTATGCTTAATTAGAGTGAAACAGATCGTTTGCAGTCGAGATCTTTATAATCTTGGCTTGCCAAAGCCACTGTCAATGAACAATTTAATTTCACTCCAACTGTCTTTTTAATAATCTCTATTATCTCCACCTTGCCCCGAATGTTGCTCCTAGTACTCACTGGCAATTCTCTGGCTGCAAGATCACCCAAAAATCGAGGAATTCTTAGAAATGTCTGAAGCATAACTTCAATCGTTACCTTCACTCGAAATGTTTTGTTAGCCTTTGCCGTTCCCTTTGGATTGTAAGCCTCCCCAATGAGAATATTATCATAATAAATACCTGTTGTAACATTCTTGAACTTAAAAGCAGCTGCATTCGGATTCTTGATCGACAATTCGATTTCGATCGTTAAGTTAGCATTTGGCACAATATTCAATGTATTAACACCCTCTAATCCTTTGATCGTCACGTAATTTAAATTTACTTTCGGATCTTTAACTTTAAAAACTGTTAACATTAGTATCAAAATAGTTACCCCTATAATTCCCAGAACCACTGTGGTGCAACCGCAGCATTTTAGGCATCTACTCCGGTTGCGCTTAGAATCTTTAGTTGGCGGAGAGACACGATTGTTGTTGTTGTCGTCGTCTACGTTCCGATGAGCCACCGGGGCAAGGGGTGTTTCTTGATCATAATTTGCCATGACTAAACAAATTGTGGTGGTTTGTAATATTCAATATGTGACAGATTTAAAGAAACGAGATGTGAAGTCTAGTAGAGGTGTTAACACGGCTATTAAAAAAAATTTAGTGGACTATAAGAAATAACTTGGAGGTCATGTTATATGACTTAAGGATCAAGAGAAAATGCAATGGTTTGAAACGTTCTGGAAAATTTGAAATGAGTAGGTCTAGTGAGATTGTGAAAAAAATAATGGAAAATGTGGAAAATGCCTATGGGGTTTTTGTTTACAAATTTTACCATCACCTGCACACGGCAATATCTATGTTCATATTGTTTTTTGTGCTAATATGTTGTTCGTATTATAAGTCTTATTTAACTGTCTAATTTTTTTATATTTTACATCTGATCTTCGAAGTTAATTAATATGTACGTAGCAGTATTTGCCTAGCATTGTGTTGGTCAGTTAAGTCTTCTAGAAGGACACACGACTTGGTTTATTGCAGCAGCAGTCGCATTCGATATTAGCTTGATTTATGTTGACGCTCATCAAAAATTTAAATTTTCACACTCTCGTCAATAAATATTCTACTTGAAAACAATTTTTAAAAATCTGTTTAGTATAATAAATTAAAAACTTCAGCAAAGTACTTGTTTAAGTTCAAATAAATAAATGTCATAACCAACAATAAAAGTCGTGACGAGATTTTTTTTAATTTTGGAATTTGTACAGAGAAAAATGAAAAAAATAAAAATAGAAATACGTCAGAAATGGTCGTAGACTCGTAGTTATAGGTCCTCTTTAATTAGCGCAGCCCAGTACTGTGGAATAAGACCAAGTTTAATATGGACCGAGTCCAGTTTATTTATTAAGCTCGTTTTCAAAACTGTTGTTCTCTTTTCATTTAATGATGACTCCTCGTACTCTAGAAAAGCACACCTTGTATTTAACCATAAAAAACATTGAAGAGGTCAAGAGGACGTTCGGTACAAGAGTGCGTGTGAAGTGTTCTTTTATGTGACAAGATTGTCTCTAATAATATTGTTTTAGTTTAGAAACTGAAAAACTGCGTTTTATTTATTTAGATATCAGTACATATTCCATTTGTCCCAATTTATCATTTTTTAGTTAAATTGACTTAATTTTAATTGAGAATTAAAAATTAATATTTTATAATTATAAAAAACTTATATATATATATATATGTGTGTGTGTGTGTGTGTATGTATATATTAAAGTAGTATATTAAAGATACTTTTTAATGATATAATTTTTTAATTATATATTAGAATAATGTTAGAGGTCCCAAATCTGTTCCCAAAACATTTCCCAAATCATGAGGTGTCAATCTATTATTGGTCATTTCCTTAAAAATAATATAAAGTTCGCGTTTATTAATATGCGCTCCATCAATAAATTAATATTATGTGTAATTTGAAATTTTTTTGGGGTTCAATTCGGGACCTCTAGCATATATTATATGTATTTTTTAGTTAAAATTGTGTCAATTTGACAAAAAAACCAGACATATAAATTGAGACGGAGGGAGGAATGGATAACCATTACACGTAGATGATTAATTTTGTTAATCAATGACTATAATCTGCACAGCTAATAACACTGATCCAAATCTTTCCCATGCATCTCATCTTAATTCACTTATGGAATGTGGTCCCTTAGCTAAGTACTCCTACTTGCTCAACTTTACAGTATTTTCTTAGGTAGTAAAAACGTCCGCGTGTCCATATATAGCCGGTTCATGTTTAGCATTAAGACAATAATTAAAGTAATTAAGTAATATAAAAATTAATCTTGTCGGACGATTGGGAGTCTTGATTGACTAAGTTTAGTAAGATCTTGATGGGATATTTGAGAAAGATTATTGTTGTTTCCTTCAAAATCTTTCCCGAAATAGTGTTGAATATTCAAACTTTAATACTCGTAACATGATGTGGTTGTGTTGTTCATATGGGATTGGAGGTTCGGAAATTCATGCACACCCTCCTCTGAACTAAATTACCCTTTTGAATAAATATTCACGCACATCCTTATACACTAATAACTCACTACCGATACTTTAGGGCTAATTAACTGCTCCAATATTGTGTACTTATTTTTTAAACTTCATTCTAATTTATAAACTTTCAAATAGATACAACTTTATTAATAAAGTAAAGTATATAATTATTTCTTTATCATCAAACAAAATAAAATAACTTTTAATAATCAAATATAGATTTTAGGTGTTTTCATGTACATATTTATTACTTAATATTAAAAAATAGATTTTAGGTGTTTTAATAGATTTTAGGTGTTTTCACGTACATATTTATTTTATTTTAACATGAATAATTACTTAATATAAAATTTCAAAAGTTAAAATTTTTAAAAATAATATATATATATAATTATATATATATATAATAATGGAAGAAAAAAATAATGAAAGGACTTCTATATATATAATACAAAATAGATACTTTTGAGTTTATATATAAAACATAAATTATATTTATGTTATAGATCTTTCCTTGTTACATCAAAGTAATAGACAAAAGAAATATGAAATAGAATATTTTTTTTTTAGAGTTAGTAATGATACAGTAAAGTAAATACATGGCTAAGAAACTGACGTCTAAGAAACTAACTGGGAACTTTTTAATTTGATTTAAAAATTGTATAACTGTCAATCCTATATGAGCATGTGTAAGGGTAATATGTAAATTTGTTAACTAAAATGGTGTTTCATAACTATTATGTAAAATTTTAGCTAAAGAGAAAAACATTCACTCCAATGATATTATATATCTATAACAATCATCATGTAAAATTATAAATGAGAGGTTTATTGGTTCGATAAATATAGAAGATGGAATATAATTATCTATAATTTTTTGTTAAGAGAAACAAGGTTGAAATGCATGGATTTTTAAATATCCTATCTGGAGAGTGACACATACATGACACATATATAATATGTAGATAATTTAGCATTTTCATCCTCGGAGATATTCTAACAGTGATAATGAGTAAGAGTAGTAGTGTACAAGGATGTACATGAAGATTTATTCTTTATTCAAAATACATATCACCTTTTCAGAAGAGGACATACATGCTCTTAGCATATTGGAAGCATAACCGCCCTTGTTTAGATCCTTCTTCTTTGTGAAACGCAAAAGCTAAAGCGCTACATGGAGCTCTTTTATTATATAAGGCGAGGAGTCTGCTTTCTAAATCCCATTTTTGAGGGCAGGTATCACGCTCTATACGATTGTCAGCTAAGTAAATAGATGGGGTAGATGGATGGGAGGAAATTTGCTTCCTAATAATCAGATTATTTATACATGAATTTATAATATAAATTTAATATTTTTATATTTTTTTCTAGTTTTATATTGAGACAACATAAATTTTATTCACTACATTTAATATTTCTTGTTAATATATTCTTTAAAAAATTTATTAGCATGCTAACTCCTTAAAAACACGGTTATAAAATCGAGTCAAACTCGATTGTTTATCGATCAATTTCTTATGTTTGAACTCGAGTGACCGAGTTCAAATTGTTATTGTTATTATTATTATTTATTAATTAATTTTATATTTTATGTATTTTATTATTTATTTTTAAAATGCTCATTAGTTATTATTATAGAATTAAATTTTTATCCAGCTAATTTATTGTCGTATAAAATTAGATTATAATTTTTTTTTAAAACTTAGAAACTAATCTTTAAATATTATTCTTACATTATTCTCTGAAGATATTTAATATTTTTTCTGGGAAGAGAAATTATAGTTATGAAGAAAAAAAAATAATTCACAAAATTTAATTAAATATGTATCTTTCATATTAACTTGTCGATTATTTATATTAACAATTTTTTGTATTAAAATATTAGCCCACGGGTATGAAAATCATAAGCAGGAGACAAAGAAATAGAAAACTGATGGATGTGAGAGAAATATAATAGAAAATGGTTGAGAAGATAAGGTAATTTAGTCCAAAACAAGATAAGAATGTACATAAATAAATTTAGGGTGTGCATATATCACCACCCTTATAAAATTGTACTCCTATTGTGCTAGATATCTTTAGACTACAACTAGAATGATTTTTTATTTATATTTTACTGTGAGAACCCGCAACCGCTACTCTTTTTGGGTGCACACTGTTTAAATCCACGGGCTCACGCAATATCCTGCAAACCACGTGAACCAGGTAAATCGCACAAGTGCGACAGACTCTGGCTCATAATGGCATAATATATTTAGCTTATACTCTCTCGTGTATTATTAAAATATTTGATTTTTTTACACCTAATTTTAAGTATTTTTAATCATCACATAATTAAAATATTTACAATTATATTATTATAATATAAATTTTTTCTTTTTGGAAAAAAAATATCATACTAACATTGACATTACAGAAATTACATGCACATGTGCACTGTCATTTCGATATTATATTGAATGACCATTTCCTTGCAACATTCGGTGACAACTAGACTACAGTGTTGTTGGTCTTTTAGGTAAGATTCTGATTTTTTTTTTAAAATCAGAATCCTTAGGAAGAAGTTCATGAGGAGAGAGACGTGTGTGGGGATCGAGAGATGGTATATGTATACACTTTACATGTATGACTCTTTTGTTAAATAATTGATCTTCTTGATTAACCGGCTCATCTAAAATATTACAGCTCCCTCCGTCCCATAATAATAGTTTTTTTTAAAAAAAAATTATCTCAAAATAATTGTTCATTTCTACTTTCAATGTAAAAAAATTCAAATTTATCCTCTTTTTTTGTTATTTCCAATATAAAACTTACTTTATTTAATATTCCCTCCGTTTTTTATAAGTCGCTTTGATTTTTGACACACATGTTTAGGTGGTTTGACCGGATAGTAAAAATTATTATTTTTAAAATTTTCTTTTTTTGAATTAAAGTATATATTATATATTTTAATTTAAAAAAAGAAAATTTTAAAAATAATAAATTTTAGTACCCGGTCAAATCACCTAAACATGTGTACAAAAAGTCAAAGCGACCTATAAAAAAACGGATGGAGTATAAAATAACCATAATAAATATGATACGCACGAAAAATTATTGTACAACTAACTTTTCTTAATATGCATTATTTTTTTAAAAGAGAATATTAATATGGGATGTAGGGAGTAGCTTGTTAAACTGTTAATTAGTTATAAAAATACATATGTATATATCAAACTCAGACCATCTCCACCCATTACTTTATTTTAAATCAATTTTATCTTCAAATGTTCACATTTTTTACTTCATATAACTCTTTTTTCTCCAATCATTTCTTCAAATTTTATTTCAAATCCACTTTATCCCAATATACAACAATAAAATACGTCAAAGTAGAGTTAAAGATAGAGATATAAATATAAAATGTAAAAGAGTTTATTAAAATATTATATTTTCAAATGAATAGTGTGACTTCATATTTAAAGTTGCATAGTGAATATCTTTATATTTGAAAATAAAATAATGAATTATTAAAGAAGAATTATTTCATTTTTTGAAATAAAATATAAAGTAATATAAAGTAATGGAGTGTTTGAAGTCACACAGATGAGATGCGCTAGAGTTTAGGTTCTAACTGCTCTATCACTCCATACGCACCGACCTCGAGGATTCTAGACGCCAGTCAGCACATATAAAATCAGATATATATATATATATATATAAAATGTACTCGTTAAGTATCATCGTTGAAAGATATGCCAATACAGTACTTATTTATACGTCTCGATCTGCAGCGATAATATCGTGCATAGTGCAGCGAAGATATTTGTAGATGCCGAAAGGATTATATATGAATTAATATTAAAGGCGTGTTAACATAATTTAACAAAGATTTCAAGCTCTGCATCCCAAGATCTCAGAGATTGTCTTTTAAATATACTAGTAATTAATTCATTTCCTTGTGCATTGTACAACTTCCCAATTCAACGTAGCCAGCTAATTTCATCTCCAAGCCAAAACAAAGAATATATATCTCGATCGATCTCTAGAAAAAAGGCTCTCTTGTTTTTAGCGGTTTAGCCCAGCCTGTTCCAGTCCCAACAGACAAAAAAATTTGCGAGCTTATATTTAAACCTAGTTAACATCCCTTTTTCTGTAGAGCTCGGCAGGAAGCAGAATCTCAACACATGCATATATATATATATATATATATCTGTGTGTGTGTGTGTGTGTATGTACAAGTGTGCAAGTACTAGTTGCATCCTCGATCTATTTCAAGAGTTCGAATATCAGCAGACATATAATCTACGATTGATTATATCCAAATATATGTAGTTTTTCAGTATGTATCGAATATATACATGTGAATTAGAACCAGAACTCCGAAGTATTCTTGGCTGAAATATTTAATAATAAAAATATCACCGATTTTTCAAAATTAATTGGGCTGGGGCTCAATAGAAATTACATTGATTTTTCAAAAATAAAAATAAATTTTAAAATACAAATTCTTGCTAAAATTTTAAAGTTCGGTCGAAGTTCCAGCATGTCCCAATTTTGATACCGCGATATGCGCAAAAGCTTCCAAATGACTAGGCTTTTGTCCCTAGAGTTAGGCATTATATGGTTGTCTTTCTTAGAATATATATATCTTTTACGTGATGATTCATAATAGTAATGCAAATCAAACTTTTATTCTTGTCCTTATAAATACCTCAGAGTCCTCGTTAGCCTTCCTTTGCCTTCGAAAGATACAAATTTGGAAAAAAGAAGGAAGTTGAATATACAATAATGTTTCTTTTCTTAAGATCCTTGTCAAGAACAGTTCATGAAGAGCATCGTGAAGAAGACTATAATTTAACGGACGAGACTTCGTATAAATCACTAACAGTGTGGAGAAAATCACTTGTTCTTAGTTGTAATGGTTTCACGGTGATTGATTCAGATGGTGATTTAGTTTACAGGGTTGATAATTATTGTGGACATCCAAGTGAGATAATTCTCATGGACGGATATGGCAATTCCAAATTCACTATTTGTCGTCGCAAGGTAACAATACTATATATATTTGAGTGTGTTTAATTAATTGGTTAACTTAACTGTCTTACAATGTGTTTGTGCAAGTGCAAATGTGCAACTTAAAGAACTACTCACTGATCACTTTATAATGTTAACAGCAAAAGCTGAGCTTAGTTGATAACTGGCTTATTTACCAAGGAGAAGGTGATGATGACAACAATGAAGAGAATATTAAGAAACATCCAATTTTTGTTGCAAGAAAACAAATCAATCATATGCTACAACAAAATGCGAATGCGCTTGCTCACGTTTACGCTGAAACGACTTCAAATAAGATGCATGCGTACGTGATTGAAGGATCTTATGCACACAGATCTTGCAAGATATACGATAAATCGAGAAAAGTTGTGGCAGAAATCAAGAGAAAGGAAGCTGCTGCATTCGGAGGAGAGGGTGTTTCTTTCGGATCAGATGTTTTCGTATTGGTCATAAGGCCAGGTTTTGATCAGGGGATGGCAATGGCTATTGTTTTGTTCCTTGATCAAATGTTTTCTTAGTTCTGCAGGAACTTAAGTTGATCTTTGATTTTTTTTAATGATCCATAGTATTCTTCAGGCGATGGCGTTTGATGCTGAGTTGTGTAAATGATACAGTGTTGTACAAATTGGTAATCGACATAAACCGTTATATTGATATTATACTCCAATAATTAATCGGATAATTTTGAGATTAATCAAAATATTAATTAAATTTAATTGAAATACAATAAAAATAATTAATTTATTAAACTTATGATATTAACTTAAAAATATATATAAATTAATCAAATTTTAAAAATCAAATCGAAAAAAATAACTTACAAATTAATCGAATGATTAATTAATTAAATCGATGATTTTTAGAACTGTGAAATGAAATAAAATTTAAAGAGATTAAAAAAGCCCAACAAAGAACATATTACTCGTCCTCCATAATAGCAAAAAAATGATCGTCATATCATATTCTTCTGTAGTAAAGTATGTCCCACCAAATCATCATAAAATCTGATCCTCACCGTACTTCCAGTGTACTCAGCCCCACACAATCTCATCCCCACGTTCATACATCAAATACTAAAAAAGATGAAAAGACCGCCTCAAAGAAACTACTTAGACCTGTTTAAGTGACTGTCGGACTTCCTTGACAATAATACATACATATACATACATGCGATTAATTAATATATAAATAAACACAAAAATGTATACTCCGTCGGAGGTGAATGCGTGTGAGTTGATCGCAATCTCGGCGAGATTACGTGATTATATATGTACTAGTATGGATAAAAGTGATCCTGTTCAGTTCTCTAATCTTTGTATTTCTTTAGCCAGGTGCCCTTTCTGCTTCTTTATTATTATTATTTTTAATTATTGTACCATGTTAGTCCTCTCATATATATGCTTATGTTGAATTTACGCTCTTGTGATAAACGGGTATGTTTGGTTTATTGTACTTTAATTGTTTGTATTTTGGAATAGTGGATATAAAAATGTTAACTAAATGCCCTACATTAAATAACACATATTATTAGTTACTCAAGTTTCCTAGATATATTGCTACAAAACATAACATCTTAGTATAGAAGTAATATTTTTCATGGAATTTGCAACACCTACCAAGTTAAAAATTGTGTAATTGTGTTTGGTTGAAATGTAGAAATTAACTTTTTATAAGAAGTGTAAGTTTGGGGGGAGTAATTTCCTCTATTTTACGGGCATTCAAACTTTGAAGGAAGTTACAGTTCCCTTCCTGCTTACTACTGTTATTAGCACGGAAACAGCGGGGCGCAGGGTGCGCAACCGCGCCCCCTTCTTCAGACTTGTAGTGTTTTCCGCGTATCTCCATGGAAGGTGCAAGCGCAGTTATAGACTTATAGTATATTATATATTTATGTGTATATAAGTATATTGAATGCTGGTAAATGGCTGCTGACCTGCTGTTATATATTTATATAGACTATATAGTTATTGGGCTTATTTGGTTATTGGGCTTCTATTTATTTATTAATGTGGGCTGGCTACTTGAGGCTTGAGTAACTGGGTTTGTTAATTGTTATCTACTTTTATTAAAAGTTCATGATTCCAGGAGTCCATAACTGGGTTTGTTTTTAATAAAGTAAACAGAATATAAAGACTTAATTGACCTAATTGCTAACAGTCTCTGTTTCTCTGTCTCTCACTCTGTAAGTCTGTAAACTCGTCGAGTCTTGCCTAGTTGCCTTTACCAATTTGATGCCAACCAATTACCAAATCTTGCATTCCTAAATTCCAAGGTATATATTTTACTTATTCAAACTTTAATTAGAGATTATTTTGTTGTTTATTTATTTTTCAGTTGAATATTTTTGTATTTTTGTAGATTAGCTATGGCCTATGGATCGTTATTTTGCTAAAATACCAAAAACTAGTATTGGTTCGACAAGTAGTGTGACTTCTCCGAATCTAAATTTAAATCCGATTGTTGATAATGTTGAGTTTAATTCAGATAATATAGTTAGTGATCCGGGACTACGCAAACCGATTGAAAGTTTTTATATGAATATTAGAGATAATATTCGACGAGAATATATTCAAAAGGGACCTTGTCAACCAATTGGGCATATTTTTCCTAAAAAACAAATGGGAGCAGATAACAGGAGTTTTAGAGATACTTGGTTTGAGGGACGACCGTGGTTGGAATATAGTGTTGCCAAGGATGCAGCTTTTTGTTTTTATTGTTATCTTTTCAAGAGACGTGGTGGAGATGATGCATTTGTGAAATCTGGTTTTGTTAATTGGAGGAGGGCTACGGTAAAATTCTCAGCAATGAATATGGTGAAGACGAGATTGCGAAACAAAATGGGCGATGGTTGGATGAATGATTGTTTAGTTGTTTATATTGAGAAAGACATTTTCATGGCTATTGATGATGAAGTTATTTTGCAACGTTTTCAGAATATGGAGAATCGACGTTGTCAACTTCCGGCTGTTAGTTAGTAATTGTAGTATTGTATTAAACATTGAACATGTTATTTATTAATTATCTTTATTATGTATGACTTAAAAAAATTATCCTATATAAATTCCGCTCCCCCTTAAATTTATTTCTGGTTTCGTCCCTGACTGTTAACCAAACAAATTCGTAAAATGTTACTTTCTAAGAATTCAGACTTATATTTCTGTCAAAATTTAGACTTTCTACAAAATCAAGCGGGACAAACATTTAAATTACTGACAAATTTATTACATTTAGTATTGAGTATAAAATTAAGCAGCACTGCCGTTGTGCATCAGACACTGCCTCCTGATCAGTGGCCTAGCTAGAAATTCAAATCACCGGGGTCAAAAATTTATTTAAGATCAAGATTGGTGCAAATCTTTTAGGAAGATAAACATATTAGTACATAAGTTAAATTATAAAGAACAAATTACCTATTTGCACAATTTGATGAGGTGAATTTAAAATTTATTAGTGCAAATGAATTTTTTTAGCATGGTCAAGATTGAATCTTTTCATTATAAATACTTTTGTACAGATTTTGGGATGTTTTGAACTGTTGTATATTGAACCAAACTTTTTTTTTAACTGCGGTATTTTTGTCCAATAAGCTATTGAACAAACATGTTTAGGTCAACATTTCACTTCCAATTGGTCCTAGAGTTGTGTATACCTGAAATCTACTTTGAGTATGCCTGTAGGCTGTAAGTTAAGTAATTTATAAAAATACGGATTAATTGTCAGCTGTAGTTATAAGTTTAATGACTTTCGTGGTGCACCTTTGCAGAGTTTTAATAATGAATGTGGTATTCTAGTTATAGGCATAGGTAATTGGTAGAACTTCACTGAATTGACAGTAAATGACAAATAAAGTTGCTAATGTATAATGAACATGCTTAGGAGATGCATTGACATAGCGTGTCTTGCTTATAAAGTTGAGTTGAAGCAAAACTTGGCACTGTGATTTGTTTTAAAATAGGATAAATAAAACATCCGGTTAGTATACTTCTGTAACAAAAATGAAAGAAAACATATTTGGAAGACCACTGGTTTGATGAATCTGTTATGTGTGGTACTATCCAGAAATAATTGTCTATTGGTCAATGTAGCAACTTTGGTGTTGAAAGGTGTAGAGTTTAATTAAATCTAAACTTTGGTCGACCAATCTAAGCTGTAAGTTGAGTATTATACTAAGAAATGTAAGTATTTTTAACGGGTTTTATATCAAAATACTCACTCATCTCACAAAAAAATACCAGATAGCTACTCGATCTCCACGACGACCTATGTTACTTTGACTCGGGTACGGAGTGTCGGACACGACACATATCCGTGTGTCGGACTTGGAAACTTTGAAAATTGGGGACACGGGGACACTGTCCTATTTTTAGACACGGGTACGGGGACACTGTCCTATTTTTAGACACGGGTACGGGGACACGTCATAATATATTAATAACAAGTATGATAAGTTAGACATCTTAACAAAAAGTAACAATAGAATTCAAATTAAACATGATATTGTACCGGACTTTGCAAATTAGGCATCGTCTCCAACCTTATCTCATTCTTGCTTCTTTCTTTATTCTCACATATTTATTTTGAATCGTAAGTTTGACTCATATTTGATCTTTAAATTGGTCAAAGTGTCCACATTTTAGTCAAAGGATCCGACACGAAATAAGTGTCGTGTCCGAGTGTCCAAGTGTCCGACACGGGTACGGCAACCTAAAGAGAAGAGTCGGAGTAACATAGACGACGACTCATTTAAGCCACTAAAGTGTCAATATATATCATTTCATTTAAAAAAATTGATAGTCAATGTTAAGATTATGGATTGACCATTAATATTAATATGATGATCGGAAAGGATATGTGGAAAGAGAAAAAAAATAAAAAATAATTAAATAATATGTCAATGATTAAACAATTAAAAAAATAAAAAGTAAATATGTGGTTATGGAAAAACACATGCATTATAAACCGGGATTATTCGCTGTTCATGATGTTCGCAAACCAACATTGATACATACCGTAATTACAAACCAAACATGTACACTCCTATTTAATCGATGAAGATTTTGACATAGCATAATGGTTTTTTTATATTATAGACTAATATGATGATATATACAAGAGTAATTAAAGAGTTATAACCAAAAAAGAAAAAGAAATATAAGGATGAACCTTAATATACAAGTATAAATACAAGTCTAATATATAAGGAAAACTAGCAATTGGGCAGTCGGATCCACAACTAGTCATTATGTGCCACTTGAGCAAATACTTGACACGTCATCGCAGTTTTAATGTTAATCATTAATTTTTAAAAAAAAAATTAATGGAGTGATATATTTTGACATTTTAGTGGTGTAAATGAGTCGCCATGGAGATTAGGTACCTACTTGATATTTTTTTGTGAGATGAGTGGGCAGGTTGATATAAAACCCTATCTTTAACCATAATGTAGATCTGTATACCTGAATTAGGTAAATTCGAGTAGAGAGAAGAATTCGTATATGGATACGGAGTATGGATAGAGCAAGACAAATTTTGACAGAGGAAAGAAGTTGATGAACATACTAGGATTTTGGAGAATGTAAGATTCAAGCATTAGTCAACATAGACATTTACTGAATTATCACCTTCAATTGTAGGACTCTTCTTCTTTTGTCAAGGAATAGTAATGTACATTGATAGTATTAACTGAAAGGGTTTGATATTAGGTATCTGGACAGCGCCATATGACTAGCTGACTTTTCTACGAGTTTCAGGCGTTGATTTGTGTATACATATATGAAAAACAGACCAGTAGGTATATAATCTTTTTTCCTTAATAATAAAATATTTAACTTTATATCTTGCCAAAAGAAGTGATGTAATTTTGAGTTCAATATTTGCTTCTTGGGAACTGTTTTTATTAGATTCTGTTTGCATATATATAGTTACTGCAGTTAAGTAATCATTCTACGGTCAAATGCAGATGCATTGATTATGCCCTTGCAACTAGCGAAGTTCCAAGATTTGACTGGGAGTTTCCTATGTTGTTGAAGCAGGTAATATATTAGAGTTGGAGTGTCATAGTACTGGTTTTTAAATAGTTAGAATCTATACTAGTATTTATGCACCTATACAAAAGAAGGTGGTTACATTACATCAATTCTAAAGTAGACTGATGTTTTGGTAAAGATGGTGTACTGAATATCAATTTCCACTTGATCTTTCATTCAATTTATTTACTGGTTTTTTGAAGAAAAAGCGTAGCATCATTTATTATCTGAGTTGCATAGGTTTATATGTTGAATGAAGTAATAATTATTCTACGCGATATATACATATCAGAAAAGCTTGTTTTTTTGTACACATGAAACTAAGAGCCTGAGGCGATTATTATACTTCCCAAAAGCCTAGAAAACTTCTTCCTTCTCAAGATTCATCTGGGTCAAGCAAATCGGAGCATAGGGAATCTTATTTTGGTTCTTAGACTCAGATACTGCTTATGCTGGCAGCTGGCCTGTAATTGGCTAAAGAATAAGGCATTTATCACAGCCCGTAGACTTTCGAAAGTAGAAATGGATCGATTTAAAATGGAGGGCGTATATCTAATAATCCATCCGTCCCAAATTGATTGTCCTATTTGACTTTTTTGTGGTAAATTGACCAAACTTTGATTGAAAATTACATATATTATTTAATTGAAAAATATTTAAAAATTATATCATTAGAAAGTATATCTAATTTACTTTAAGATGTAATTTTAAATTTTTTGAATTTATAAAAGAATAATTTTTAATTTTCAGTCAAAATTTGGTCAATTTGACCACAAAAAATTCAAATAAGATAGTTAATTTGGGACGGAGGGGGTAGTATTTAGTTATGTATGAATAGCTGATCCAATTCTGTTTGGTTTAGACATGTTTAGCTGGATTAGTCTTGTGAAGAACATTTATGTCTAGATTCTAGAAATTAGAAGAGGACAAGAGGTACAATTGAAGTTTAAAAAAGTTCTGAAGTGAAACAGAGGCTGGCAGGCTGCTGAGAGCTCATTAAGTGATGTTTAAAAAATTCTGATTCCTCCCTTATCCTTGTCTTCTAGGTTCAACTTGAGTTCTGTTTTGTAATCTAGGAAGAAGAATTCGTCTCCTTCCATCTGGTTCTAACTTTTTTCTAACCATTTAATGCAAAATATGCACGTCTGCTCTCTGAGAGTATATTGGTAAATTTGGGTTGGCATTGGTTTATTAGTCTGTAAACGATGAATGGCCATTTTTCTATAAAATCAGGCCATCTTCTCCATTCTATGTAGTTGAAATCTTGAAGAATTATCACTTGCCAGTATCACTGCTTGAATGTCATATGACTCTTTAATATTTGTTTTAAGCAATTTTCTGCTATACCAGTAAAAATGTTCTTATAGCAGGAACAAGTGAAGAAAATCCGTAACATAAGTTTAAACCTTATGTTGGTTGATAATTTCATCTATTACATTTGCTAAATTATGAGTATCGGTCTCGTATACTGCATAACATTGTCTTTCTTCATACTTCTACCTTGATATTATCCAACTATGAACCTCTTCCTTTTGCTATGAATATATAACAGCTTTCCTCTTGTTTCATTGGCAGGTATGTGAACACAGAAATGATTGCCTATTGCAAGCAGCAATTATGGTTTTGATGATCTCTGTAAAGGTATTTCTCTAATGCATTAGCTTTGTTTTTTCGTTCTTTAAAGGTGTACAACTGTACTTCGAGCCAATAACATTTGATTAAAGTTTGAGTTATAAAAAGTTTATTGATTACTCATTGTGATGTGTACTAGCAAGTAATGTTTTGGTCAACTGTTTGTATGTATGTGATGTCAGCTTAATGACTGATGTATTTTCTTTCATGATGTCTCCAACCTTGAGTAGTTTGCTTATTCTTTAATATGTGGATTGATTTATTCCTTGTTTATTGCAATAGACTGCCTGCAAGAATGGATGATTTATTCAGTACTCATTGTGATATATACCGACAAGTAATATTTTTGTCAACTGTTTGTGTATGCATGTGATGTTGGCTTATTAATTGATGTATTTTCTTACACGAAGTCTCCAACCTTGAGTAGTTTGGTTATCCTTCAATAAGTGGATTGATTTATTCCTTGTTTATTGCAATAGACTGCCTGCAAAAATGGATGGTTTTTGCACAATGATAATGAGGAGCTGCAGACTCTAGCACGCAAGGTTCGTAATATGCTGAAATTCTTTCATGCGGTATATGAAATTTACGGAATTTTATATTGTTGATTTCATAGTGCCTATGGTTCTTATTTAGATTGGGAGCTCATATTGCAGTGCAAAAGATATTAACACCGAGACGAGTAGTTTGGCACCAACCATCACAACAATAATGTCAAGGTGATATTTATGCTATGCTCTGGTATTAATTTCTGGTTGAAATTATTCTCCGTCTTTTTGTCTGCCAAACTGATTACACACATACTGGTTTCAGTCAGTTATAAAATACTCCCTCTGGTCCTTTACATAGGTTACTAGACTTTTTATACGTAACTTTAGGTGCTTTGACCATATAGTTAGAATTGATATTTTTTAAATTTATTTTTTTGAATAAAAATATAACATTTAAATTTTAATTCACAAAAAGAAAATTTAAAAAATATTAATTCTAGCTACGTGGTCAAAGCACATAAAGTTACGTGCAAAAAGTCAAATGACTTATAAATAGGACCAGAGGGAGTATATTTGCAGTTTGCACATTGGGATTGTATGTTTAAGAATTTCTTACAGTGAGCTGTTTTACTCAAACCAAATAAAATTTGATGGCATTTTTACTTTCATTATTTTATTCAATTTTCAACTTATTTTCAAGTCAAGGCTGCATGTGCAAAAATAAAACAGTAAGTTTTGATATAGGTTATTAGCTGTCTTGCCTGGTTTTGGTACTATTTATATTATGTTCGCAGCTATGTTACTCAGACTCGGATGAAAGTGTTCAAGATGGCAACGTGTGAGTGTCTGCCTTGCCAACATTTTTAAAATTTTGCATGTTTTTGGCACACGTGTCGAGTGTCCATACCCATGCTTGAGTGTCGAGTGCCTGATGCTGGTACTCTAGGTGAAATAAGGAGTCTGGGTATCATAGGTCTGCATTATGTGGTGCATCTATGCCGCTGTTCTTTCCGCTGTTCTTCTGTTGTTCATATTACCTGTGATTTTCTTTAATATAACTGAGTAATTACTTCTTTTCGTATATTCGTAGCTGTAGTGTTTAAGCGATTAAATTTTAAGTAATGAATTAATTGAATTATCTTTGCCTGTGCTTTTTGTGCAGATTTTATCCACAAATGAAATTAGATCAGATTCTGACTTCTCTTGCTGTTAAGGTAGTTGTTCTCATATATCTATATATGATATGCACATTTCCTTGTTATACTTTGTAACAATAGAGGCTCTTTTTCACAGCTGGCAACCTCCTTACCTGGGTTTAAAAATATGCAATAATTAGTTTTGATACTGAAAATGTCTAATAATATTTTTCTGTCTTGTAGCCTGGATATGAGACATATATGATGGATTTCCATATACCGAAGAATGTAAATTCTTCTCCACATGATGTTGTAAGTTTGCTGTTGTGATTATTTTCTGAATTTTACTGACAGAATTCTCCTCTAAAGACTTTCTCTCTCTCTGCTAAACACACCTCTAGCTGTTAATCTTGGTACATTTATGACTTAAAAGGTATTTGGTGCCTTGAATATGAGATGGAAGTCCTAAAAAAATAAAAGTTAATTATATAAAGAGAGGTCTCGGAGCATTAAGAAAAAATTCGTCCAGATTTCTGAATCATGTCTTAACTCAGCCAAGAGTGAAGTTGGATTGAAATACAAAATTGCCAGTAAGTTAAACTGTTTACACATAGCAAGGTGTGTGTGTGTGTGCACGTGCACAGTCACTATTTATTTCTCAACCATGTATTTCAATTTTAATTAATGCATTAATTTTGTGGGTTACTGTGTATGTGGCGACAAGTCTTTATACTTGAAATGCATAGAGTGAAGTAGACCTACTCTTATTTAATATGAGGATCATATGTCACATATGTGCCTTTATACTTGAAATATACAGAATGAAGCATGCATACAAACATATATATGAGTAATACGTATACATAAGAACATGTAAAATAGACACACCAATATCACTTTTCCACTAAGATACTTTTTGGCAACTTTATGTAACCTACCGTCAAGTTTAGTATGAACGTTAATGTGTATTTTGCCCCACCTGATAAATGATTAAGGTTATGGTGAGTTGTGAAACATTTGGCCTGATTGATTTTGTCTTCCCATTCTTTTCTTCTCTTAAGTCGCCCCCTCCCCCGAATGTAATATCGATTGTCTTATTGTAATCTAATATGCTCATGTTTTGTTCTTGTGTGTTCTGCAGTGGTTATTTGTAGCTCAAATAGACAACCTGGAGACATCAGCGTGTATCATAAGTCCACAGCAAGTGAAGTATGAACATCTGTATCTTTTTCAACTCTTATTTTTTGTTTGTAAAACAAATCGATCCTTCTGACCAGTTTTCTTCGTCCTTGTCAACTGTGAAGCTTTCTGCTGAATGGGAAGGGTGTTGAAAGTAGAAGCAACATTTTCATGGTTGGTTTTGAGTTTGTATTCAAAAATAAATTTAAACAATATGGTGCTTCTATAATATAGTAACAAACAATTTCAATTTCCCTGCTTAGGACGATAGACCTCTACTTCCCACCAACGTAACTAAGCTGCTCACGTATGGAATGAATCTTCTTCAAGCTGTGGGGCAGTTTAATGGTTTGTAATGGTTGTGCTTCTAAAATTTCTTTTTCTGGTTTAATTTGTTCCTCTGAGGCCACTTATAATCTTGTGAAGGAAATTATGTAATAATCGTCGCCTGTATGAGTTTGGTTACACCTCCCGTTCGTCCTTCCTTGCAAGATTATGCTCAGCCTACTGTTGCTTCACTGGATTCTGGTTGTACCTCTTGACTTTTCTTTTATTGATAATTCTTTTTAACCATGATCATGTATGTTTCTTGCACTATGTGTCTTTACTTCCCCGTCCTTGTTGTAATAATATAAGTCTTGATTTTTAAATAGATTTGGAGTTGATTGAAGGGCCATCTCGGGTATCACTAAGTTGTCCAATAAGGTATTCCTTTTGCGTTATTATATTTATCTCCCACCTAAAATCTCCAGTCCTTCTAAAGTAATGGACATGGCATAATCCTATATAGGCATCTGAGTAGGAATTTTCTACTCAACCTTTTGCTTCAAGGTTAAATTAAATTGATAAGAACTGAGTTGTATTTAAGCATGCATGTCATTCACTATCTAGAGCAGCATCTTTCAGAACTACTCATCTTAGCAACACAATCAACCACTTCTAGATTTTATTCTCATGCACAAATCCATCTCTGAGTGTCCAGTATAGATTCCTAAACTTTAATAGTTCAACATCTAAATTTGGATTCGGCCCATATCTAAATTGCTGAATTTTATACTGATTCTAAATGTCAACAGCATGAAGCGTATTGAGATTCCTGTCAAAGGTCATTCATGCAAACATCATCAGGTCAGTCTCCCTGTTGTCTGCACATTGATAGAAAAAACTTTTAATTCTTATTTTAAGAGATAATATTGTCTACTACTTGCACCATTGACATGTTTATACAGTGAATAGTTATTTCTGTGAGAATCCTTTTGTTGTTCTTTTTTATTAACATTTATCATGACAATGGATAGATCTAGTCTGTGCAGTTCTCAAGTTGCGAGCTTGACAGTACTAGAACTTTTTAAACTGTCTCTGCAGGACTAACTATTCTCAGTGAGTATAACATTGTGCTTGTGTGTTTTGGTAGAAATAATGAATTAGTAATTTAATAAGTATTGGCACTGATAGTAGTTTCTAGAAGCAATATAGGTAGGATCAGTGTCTTTTTAACAGTAGAATACTTGCAGGAGGGAAGTACACTGGTGAGGTAGTTTATGATAAGCTCGAGGAGAGATTGGCATTAGATGCTTTTCTTTTTCCTGTAGCTCTAGTTGCTTCTAAAAGCTTTAATGTCTTAAAGAGTTGAAGACCATTTCCTCCCAACTCTAAATTTGTAATTTACATTATTTTGGTGTAAAGATCAACTCCAACGTAACTTTAAAAGCTGCATTGTTTTATAGAATTTTTCATGATTCCAGTCATACTCTGTTCTAATTAGTTTAAACAACTTTATTTCTTAAAAAAAAACAAATTTATACCCTTTTTCCTAATCATATTCGTTTTTATACGAGTGAGATACCTATTGGTGTGATATGTGGTGTAAAATGGATTGGATTAGATTTTGGATTTAGTACTACTTTTACATTAATTTGATGTGAAAAATTTGCACCAATATAGTGTAATGAGTTTGGAGATGCTCTAAGCAGGTATATATATCCCGTATTAAGGGATGTGTTTTCTTATTTGGTTAATACTGTAATCAGCGTTGAGGCCTACTTGCTAGTTTCCACTCTTTTTCTCACTTATCATTTTCTTAGTTTCTTGGTTTGAAATGAAGTATATGTGCAAAAATGTCCACAAATACTTTGAATTTCACTTTCATTCCTACCTCACTTTGTTCCCCCCCACATTATACTCCAATGTTAGTTAATGGAGTGTTAGACTAAATGTATGTTATGCCTTCCCCTTTCTGTCAGTGTTTTGATCTAGACAATTATGTGGATATGAATTTAAGAAGACCAATCTGGCGCTGCCCACATTGTAACCAGTCTGTCTGCTTTAATGACATCCGTATAGATCAAAGGATGGTCAAGGCAAGTACTTTCGCTGTTTTTTCTGTTCTGGAAATGAATTCTTTTGTGCTTTATAGTAAATATGTTGACTATTTATTAGATTTTAGAGGAAGTGGGACCTAATGTTGCTGGTGTGATGATTTTTGCTGATGGATCATGGAAAGCTGCAACTGAAAGCAACGATCAAAGTGACAAGCAACACAATAAAACCTCAAATTGTACTCCAGATGTCCTTGTCCTTCCACAGCAAGAACCTAATTGTACAGCGGCAAACGGCTTCCCTGATATAATGGATCTAACTGAAGAAGATGATGAGATGGATATAGTGAGTGCTTGTGAAAATGAATGTATAAATCCTCTTTTAGTGCATAATGTTAATGGTGTTCCAGTATCTGCTCCTACGAGTTCTATGATATCTCCTGTGTTAACTGATGCCATATCTCCTGCTCTTAATCGGGAGACTGAGGGTTTTCATGCACCTAGCCACATTGCTGTTCCCGTCAATATACCACTGCAACAGTTTGATATGATCAGTGAATATGGGAGGTTCCCTACAACATCCATAAATACAAACAGAGTACCTGTTACAGTTCAGGGCCTTCCTGTCCAAGCTTCAACATCTATTTCACAACAAAGGCCAATAAATACTTCTCAGATGTCTCCTAACCCATTGATGGTAAATGGCTCTAACCCAGTTTTCAGTAATGCTGAAAGGCATCAGCAGCCAAGGTCTCATCTCAGTCCATGCCAGGGTCCATACATGTCCTTATCTTCATTGCAGCAGCATACAGGGGTATGAAAAACTATTTTCTTTAGATCTGTGTTTTCTCATTATATTGTTCTGTTCATGCATACAAACATTTTTATGCTTTACTGGCTAATTGTTCTTCTGCATGTAGAGTTGGGGTCAACAGGGTCCGTTCAGTCCAAGTCATCCATCTCAACCAATTACTACACCACCAGCTTCTAGTCAACAACTTGGTGGTTATGGAGTCCCCACTGTACCTCTTACTGATGGCCGAAACTTGCATCAACAGCAATCTATAGGGCAAAGAATGTCGAACATAAGGAGTCAGTCCCCTAGCCTGGCCAGATCATCAGCTCATTTACCACCGACTCAAACTCATCAAGGAGGTATGCTGAATAGGGTTGCATCCACACCACCTGTTGGTCAGCAGCAGGGACAGTTCCGTAGTTCAGCTCAACAAGCATCCCACGCAGCAAGAATGGAATCACAATTGCGTTCGATGCAAGTCCAAGTTCCTCCTATTACAAAGAATGTTCCTGCACACAGCAGACCTATGATGGGTAATACTGGAGGAACTGTCCAACCTGTAACAAGCCCCGAAGGTTTTGTGGATTCATCAGCAGCAGAGCAGGACTGGCGGCCTACGGGCCGCATGCGTGGAAGTCTAACAGGGTCAGCTTATTCTGCTGCACTTAACCACTTCATGATTCAGCCAACACAGCCGATTCAACCTACCGGGCCATCAACCAATGTTACAACATCTCTATCTGGTATCCCGTACCCACTTCATGTCCTGAGGGCAATAAATATGAATGCTACTAACGAAGCAATTAATATGTCGACGCAACCTGCTAGCACTGCTGGGTAGGTTGAATCTTCGGGTTAGAACAAAGTGAAATTGGGGCCGTTCGACTTCCTAGCTTATCTGTCATATCAGGTATCCAGTTAAGGTGTATCCAGTAGGTCACGTGTAGTTGGTTAATTTAAGAGCACGTACAAGACACTTCGATATATCTATCTAGTTTGTACATTCAGTAAGAACTAAGACGACACCATTTCCCCATATTTCTCTGATGTAGATGTAGATACATGTAGCTGGAAGGATGCCTCTGCCTCCATGACTTTATGTCTATGTGCATGTGTACGTTTTTGTGCATGGAAATGAATCCTGTCCACCATAATCACCATTCAATAGCTATAAAATAGATAAACTGATCAGTAAGCTTGAAGATTGTGATGAATAAACAAGAATACAAGATACTAATTTGTTACCAATTTTGAAGGTTAGGTGGGGTAAAATATTTTACGAATTTTTCAAGGATCCTTCAAAAATGGAGTGAATGACAACAATGATACAGCAACAATTACTTGAATAATGTTCATCCACATTTTTTTAAACCTATACACTTAGTTCTTTTATTAAGGTTTGAAATATTTCTTGTTTAGCTTATGATTTTAATTCAGTATTGTAGTAAACTTTCACATGCGTAATACGTCCAAAGCGCATTGCTTCGTTCTAATTTTTTTTTTTTTGGGTGCCGTTCGTTTGGTTTTAACAAGAATCTATATTTCAACTTTTCTTGAATTTTCAAGAATCTGGATAAGCTACATATCAAGCCAAGGTATATTTCAACTTTTCTTAAAATTTAACATTCTTTTTCAAACCTCTCAACTCTGAAGCAAGTTTTACATTTGTAGGACTCGTTTAATTTATTTTATAACCAAGTACTTGTAAATTGAAATTTATATTTATTTAACTTATAAATAATTTATATTCAACTTGGTATGCTATATTGCTATGTCATACGATTCGGAAGCAAAGAAGTCAAAATATAATATGGATGAAACTCGTTTCTGTGAGCCGATTAAATTGAAATGAACGGTAGGTAGCTTTGACAAATTAAGCATATAGAATATAATTAAATAATTCATAGTTTTGACCATCGCTTTCGATGATGTGAAATAACAAATATGTAAGATAAGTTAAAGTTACACTACTTAATGGACATGAAACAAATTAGTTCTTGGCGTATATTTTTGACCATGATCCTCATATTTCTTGCATGTACTTGCATATGTACACACATTCATATCGAATTTCTTCGTAACACAGAGATTTACAGCTTTGTGATTTACATTAACTAGTAGAACACAAACTGTGAAAATTAAACGAGGGTTTAAATAGCTACCTATTTCATATATATTTTTGGTTATTATTGTCAAGAACAACCATACAAGGATGAATTCGAAATCAATCCATCCAAATCATCAAATGCCACGAAGAAATCATCGATCAAGATCGAATCCGGGATGACAAAATCATGATCCGTAGACTGTTCGTCGATATCGTCTATAGTCCTATCTTTTTTCTCATGTTTGATCTTCTTCAGAGCTTGAACTTGGTCGTCGACATGTATAGACATGGATGATTGAGAAAAAATGGATTGTTGTTTTGTTGATACAGTAGTACTTTCACCCGAAGTAGTTGTTTTCAAGGTAGAGAATTTTTGGCGGTTGGTTCCTGCAAGAGAGCTGCGGCGAGTTGGTTGGCTGTGGTTGTGGTCTGCTGAGTAAGTTATGATGAACATTCCCGGATCATTACAGCTTTGTTCAACTTGTCTCCTTGCCAAACACCCCTTTGAGCTACTACACCTGTAATAGCTTCTGTTCCAATTCAAAAACAAACATTCATTAGTAGATTATTATATATATCATGATATGTGAAAATCTAGCCATACATCGATCAATGGCGAAATCAAGATTCAAAAAGGCCATGGGTGAAATATTTTATTACTAATATTCCATGATCAAATTAATCCTAAATGATTGATTTTTTGAGTTGTCGGAGTTTGTCTGTGTTAATTATTTTCTTATTGGTTACGCTTAATTTTACCTCGGATAAGGTGATCCTTTGATGGGTTTTTGACCATATTTACGCCAAGCCCATAAATCAGAAGAAAGACCTTCAGCTGTTACTTGTACCACAACCCTTTTCTGCTGGCTTTTCCTGAATATAATTAATAACAAAAAAAGATTCAATATTTTTGCTAATGTACGTAGAGGATATTTTAAACTTGAAGAAACACACACACACACAGATTGATCAAGAAAAAAGCTTATCACCTTTTGTATTTAGCTGGAGGAGTGACGACTTTACGTTTAGCAACAGCTATAATCTCACTTTGTTCAAGAACGTGCTTAACATCAGCTTCTTGCTCAAATTTGACTTCATTCTCTAGAGAATCCGAATGCTCTAACTGTGGAGAGAAAGAGCAAACATTCGGATCATAGAAGGGTTTGTAAAGGTCATCTAATTCATTCACAATGAGTGAATTATCATTGCTTTTCATTTCTTCGAATTCCGGAAAATCGTAAAAAAGATCATGATGATGATAATTATAATTACAATCAAGTAGACTATTATTAGTTGTGTATTGATCATGAGTGCATGCTCTAACAATTGCTTGCAACCCCCAATCTTCCTGCTCCATGCTACAATATTCTGCCATAAAGATCGATGTTACAGTTGTGAAATGGAAAAATAAAATAAAAAATCTTGTTTAGTTGAGATACTTGTATATACAAGTGAAGTGTCTGTGTATACAAGTATGAAGCATTATTGATCGAGTATGAGAATATATTAAAGTGAAGTGTTGTTTATATATTGAGAAGTGAAAGAGAAAGGAGCCAGTTGAGGAACATTACATGGAAACCGGAGGTGCTAGCGATGGATCCCATTATAAAATTGGATTGACTTTGATATATATTTTGTCATCGAATGCAAAACACGCGTTCATCTTTCTCTAATAGCTGCTGCCTTCTCATGCTTGAAAGGCCTCTTTTTTGGGGTAAAGACCAAAAAGGAGGAAGAATAAAATATGAGTCATTTGACTAAATAATGGATATATAATTGTAACAATTAAATTAGTATAGACTGACCAGGCCAGGTCATGCATGACAAGATATATGTATTTATATGTATATTGCTATAAAAATTAAAATTACGATTAAATTCACTTACACACTACATCAAAAAAAGGTCATTTACGAAGAAAAATTACGAGGGAACAATTAAAATATTAATATATGTCATATACATATAATAGAAAAGCCACACTAATGTACGTATACATGACTTATAAAATGTCAACAATATAATCTTTCAAAATGCTAAACAAGCAAAGAAATGTACTGTCAACCAAAATATGATATATTAGGTAGATATGTTTCTAAATTTTTATTTAGAAAAAGAAAGTTGTGAAAAATAATTTATCTAACTATATTTTTAATGCGTATTAAATTACGTGTAAAAAATTAAAGTAACATAAGGACAAAAGGAGTATATAACTTTATTTTTTGAAAATTTACTTCCCGAAAAATTTATTACTTTTTGAAATTAGTAACGCACACCATCGGCCTTAGTCGATCCATATGCACGTGCTCATTCTAGATAAAAATCATTACATGTTACGTACAGTTTGTTCATCCCAAATTCTCAACGAAGAAAGGGTCATGAAAATGCTGTATAGACCCCAGTTTTATAGAGTTAAATATGTTCAATCTTATCTGTGGATAGCAGATTAGCAGGAATGCAGTATTTTTAATATTATTACAAATTTAAATATTCATTTGTGTTCAATGAAGTCGAAACTATCAGATTTCTGTTAATTTTTTCCCAATCAACTTGGCTATAGACCCACAGATAATTAAGCATTCAATTGCCAATCCAAATTAATTAAAGGTGTTTAATCCACTGGTTATTATTATAATGATATGAAGTCAAAAAGGCTTATAGTATTATATATATGAACCCTAATACATTATTTTTCTCCAATATACATTCCGTACTGACTAATTCGTTAGGTAACACTAATATTAATTCTTTTAAATACGTATTGAAAATAGGAAAAAATCAACATTATTGAAAAATAAAATTGACATGTAAAACATATTATTATCTATGGCATTTTTAATTTAATTTAATGTAAATTTATTTGAGTTATTTGTTTTTAGACAGCCATTATAATAAAGCAAGCCTAATCTTATAAGAATTGACAACCATACATCACGCTCGCAAGTTGTAGGAGATATATATAGGTGGCGCCCATCTAGGGAGTGGAGACCTAGATCTAGGCTAGGGTTTCCTCATTTAACGTATGTGTCACGTACTCATGGAAACTACTTATGAGATTGTAACGCATTATAATTAGAGTGTTTAAAACAACCCATTTATAAAATATGGTCGCGCAATATGTGAAAAAGTTATTTAAAATAAAAAAATTATTCAAAAGTTGGTATCATATTTTTTTAAGTAATTTATTTTAGTTTTGTGATTTATTTTTAAAAATTGGTACCATTATTCGTATGTAAAATTCAAAAGTTTTTTTAAATTTCAATAAATAATAAATAATAAATTAACAATATAGTTATCCATAAAAAATAATAATTTAAATTAAATTGTTTTTTCTAAGTGACCAAAGCCAACTATTAAAAGTATATACTATATCCATATAATGTTATGTTAAATTCAAGGTGAAAGAATAGCCCACAAGAGGACATGTCTTTTATGAGCCTCTATGAAGATCCAAGCCCATTAATTCTGAAAGTGTTCAAAATTGATCAGCTCAGGCATGCTGGGCTGTAATATGATCCGGGTTAAACCGGACATCACTATGCTCAACTATCAGATCGTTTTATTTTTAGCGTGTATATATTTGAATTTGGGATCATCTTATTCGGATATAAACCGATACCGGATATTTGAGATCCGGATTTAAACCGAATATGAGACAGTACTGTATTTTCTATTTTATAACGGGGTAGTTTATGATCCACCGAATATGATCCACTAATATTAAGTATCATTTTTTTAACTATTCAAATAATTATCATTTAGTCTAAAATAAACATGATACTATAAAAATATAATAATTACGAATTAAAATTTATATATATGATGATAATTAATGCATGATCACGGTGAATAAATCATATTTTGTGAAAATTTAAATCTAAATAAGATATTAAAATTTTATAAAAGGATGACTATTTACCTACAAATGTAATGAGTTAAAAATATTATTTATATATGAGTTCGAATCGAATACGAACCATTGATTATATTTCAGTATTCAGGTAGCATCATTTTATAAAAAAATAATATGAGACCTAATCTGAGTGGGTATATAAGTTCTCATATCCGGGATCATATTTTATCCGGGTTTAATTTTTCTGTCAGATTTGGATCATTTATGAAACAGATATGAGACATGTATCATATTTTTGAATTGAATATAAGCCGAGATACTGGATAGTCCGAATCAATTTACAACCCTACAAACATAACCCAACCCAACTCTCCATCATACGCTACAATTTGACTTTCGCCCCATAAAAACTAACGTTGTAAAATTTGAAAAGCCCGTCTATATCAAAATTTCAGAATAAATTAATTAGATTTTTAATTTATCGTAAAAAAACGTTTTTGACAATTTTTTCTCATAAATAAAATTTTATATTTAATGTAGATTAATATAATTTGTCACACAAAACCAACACAAATTTAGACCAAGTACACAATACAGGTACTGAAGTTGTTAGAGCAAGTCCAATACTAATGTTAAAATAGATTTAACTATTGCTATAATATGAAATAAAAATGTATATTTTGGTGTTAAAATAAATTTCATACTCCAATACATGGTTTCAAAATAGAACCAATATATATATAATTAAGTAACTTTTCAATCAATAATGTAAAGTATAATATTAAATTTACTAAAATAGGTCTTTTTATATCCATTTCTCTCTAATTTCTCACTTGTATGCTTATTTGGCAATTAGAGCTACATATATACTCGGTTCTATATTTTTTAAATATATAATCAAGTATAGAACTTTTCTATTTTAGCACCTCCTATAATATTGCATTGAAGTGTTATGTTCGATAATTAATGTTATATTATAGAAATAACACCTCCAATAAGATTGTATTGGACTTGCTCTTACAATGCGTATAGATTTACTTGAAATCACAATTAAAACTGAGATATCTAATCACTCATCTATCAATCTATCATCTCCGCAGCTAACTAGCAACTACATTACATTTCTCTAATTTTCATATCTGAATCGATAGTTTAGAATCGATGCCGTGAGAATTCGCAGCCGCTACCTTTTCTGCGTACAAAACACGTAAATCGGATAAATCGCATAAGTGCGACATATCTAATCTCGATTAAAGCGCTTAGGTAGAAAAGTAATCTACACTATTAGATCAATTCTCTTTTCTCTAATATTATTATGTATTTTTATAAATTTGTAACCGTATATTTAATCTTAAAACGAAAATATTGATACTAAATTTTTATATCGTAACAAAATTATCATGACATTGTTTTTTTTTTGTTTAGTTTAAAGTCGGTGTTGTAGGTTTACAATTTGACTTCTTTCGCTATTGTTGAAAGGTTTATTTCTGACTAAAGATTAATCTTCAGTATTGTAACTCATTTCAATTTAGTACAGGGTATTTTCAAAGTTTGAAAGCGTGATGTTCAGTTTCTGGTCAAACTTCTCGAAAAGATATATGAAGAATGATCGTACCTACTCTCTGTTCCGAATTTATTACTGTATTTGTTTTTATTTTTTATATGGGCTTTGACTGAAAATTATTTATATTATATTATACAGTATTATATAATTGATAAAAAGTTATAAAATATTTACTATTAAAACAATATATCAAACCTAATTTAAAAAGTAACTTTTCCTTTTAAATTATAAAAGTATAAATTTTAATTTAGAGTCAAAACTTAATTAATTAAATTATAAAAAATTAAATAGGATAATTAATTTAGAATAAATAAAATAATAATAATCATTATGCATGCGCGAAATGACTAGGATTTGAGGCAACGGGCAATAGAAGAACTGCACGTTAACGAAAGATGACTAGATGACGCTAGCGGCATGCCGGCATCGCATCTTTGATCTTGCATCGTAAAAGTGATGCATCATAATAAAAAAATTGTTCGATTTTCCAAAATCAGCCAGATTAAGAAATTATTTGTTAAATTCGAATAATTAAATTTCTGTAAAAAGAGTTCGGGCCAGTGATTTGAAAGTAAAACTAAGTTTAATAACCTTACAAAGAAACGAAGGGGCATATTGCAACAATTATTATCGAAAGCAACCAGCTAGCAACACAAATTTAGTTTAAATAGATGATTCTTGTTATAAACTATTATCGAGAGCGAAAGAAGAAAGATATCGGAGTCGAATAATACTAGTCCTTAGAAAATGAAAATGAAAATGAAAATGAATCACATGTACTAAAACACAAGGGGGACTATGAATGAGGAGACATTATTGTCATACAGATAATCATGGTCCTGGTCGACACGATTAGCACATCTATTTATTCATAATTTTTTTAAATATCACTTTATTCGCATTTTAAGGAATTTTTAAAGATTTTTTTTATCTGTAATTTTTTTATAGCAAATAAATGGTTGCTAACAATAATCATATATATCTCAATAGAGCACGTAGTTGCACACTTCTAGAAAATATCTGTATTTTTTATATTTGGAACAAGAAATTGAACCATACGAATCTAATTCAATAATATTAGCTTTTTTCACGGTCAGACATGCAATATCGTGGAGCTACATATAATTGACGTACAATAATATCTTAACCAGAATACTGAACAACACCAAACAACAAAAAATATAAAATTTTGAAGGAATGAAATAACTAGGTAGTTAATTTAGCATACAAATGCCTCAACTTTCCTAGTTACAAAAAATTGATGTAAATTAAGTGAGTAATTTAGGACCAGCAAGTTGTGGTACAAATAAAACAATAATTCCTGAATTGTTAGAAATTATCGAATATCGACATAACCCTGAACTCAATTTCGAGCTCGAACCAGAGGTGATGCAAGAGGAGAATGAGGAGACGACATTATCATGTGAGGAGACATCATATGTGGAGTTGCTATTCTTGGTGTCTTCATTATAGTCTCATCCCACCTTCTGAATGATAAACTGAGTTGTAGATTCTTATGCCACATTTGTTTCTCACGTTCATCAGTTTGACGTACAAATTTCTTGATTCGTCGTAGCGCGATTCTCATTGTTTCATCATCCATATTTGCATAGCAAACTCTAAACCAGCCTGGTTCTGAACAATGAAACGAAGATCCAGGAGATACATTGAGCTTGACTTCATTGATAATTACGCGCCACAGCTCCATCTCAGCTTCAACTGTGGACTCTTTAAGTAGGCGTCGTAAATCCATCCAAAAGAAGAGTCCTGCATTACTCTGTAAATTTCCAACTTGGACTTGCATTAGGCCTCTAGTGAACACTCCGTGTCGTGCAGCTAGTCTTTTCCTGCTTTCGGATATGTATTTTTCTATGAATGTTTCATCGGATAACATGTTTGCTATTAGCTGTTGAGTCTGAGTTGAGACTAATCCGAAACTTGACATTTTTCTAGCACAACTGACAACTTTGTCGTTGTAGGAGTAGATGATTCCAATTCTGAACCCAGGAAAGCCCATGTCTTTCGACAAACTGTAAACTAGATGAATCAAATAGCGATTGCATTTCTTGTCCTCTTCCAGTATCTCAGCTATGCTGACATACATTGGCTTGGTAAAAACTGTGGCAGCATAAATTTCGTCACAAATAAGGTGGATATTTTTTTCATTAATAAAATTCACTAGGCTTTGTAATGTGTCACGATCTAAAATTGTGCCTAATGGGTTTGATGGATTTGTAATTAGCAAGCCTTTAACTTTGATATTTGACTCCTCTGCTTTCTGATAGGCTGATTCCAAAGCTTCTCTGGTGATCATGAAATTATTCGAGCTTTCACAGACGACTGGAAGAAGTTTTACTCCAGTTCGCCACCTCAAATCACGATCAAATCTGCGAAAAATCAATATAAAAAATGTAAATTTCTTAGTTTTTGTGTAGTTGTCAAGTAATTAATTATCTGTCATTGTCATTTATAAGTAACAGTGTTTATGAGATGTCTTTGTAATGGTAGAGAGAGAAAATGAAAGATTAAACTGAATTACTTGATTAACAAAATGCAAGTGTTTATAGCCCTGCTACAATAATGTCTTTGTAGGCCTAGTTTTATATGATCCACCTAAGTGACAAATAAGACTGCAGATCACCTTGCATGAATTATGAATATATTTGTTTTGTCATGGTACTGAATTGACCCAATGCAACTTATTAGGTATGTATTATTGCACCAAAACTGATAATTTAACGTAACAGGAACTAATTAACAAAACTTCAGTGGTTCAAATTATATTAGGCTAAAATGATGAACATCAATGGAGTTTTATAAACTAATTACCCTGGATAATATGGAGTTGGCACCAGAAAAGCATCACCGGGATTTGCCAAGCAGAAGGCCATCGTTTCATGAGCCCCGGTAGCTCCTCCGCTCATAACAACTCTATCAGGATCAAATGTAACTGTATTGCCTCTTACTTTTGCCATAAACTTAGCAATTGCCTGCAGATTTCATTGAAAAAAGGTTAGAATAGTGGTAAAAGATTGAAGCAAATGTGTTGAGAGCTAAAAAAATCTATGGTCCATACTTGTCTGAATTCAGGCAATCCATGATAATCTTGAAAAATAGCTATATCTTTGAAGTCATTTACTCCAGCAGTAGTGCAAATTGAAGCTTTTGGATTCTTCAGTATCCATTCTTGGATCAAATCAAAGCACAGCTGCAACATAGCAGGAGGAGAAGTTAGAAAAATATGCAATTTTTTCCTCTTATCGATCGAGACGCTACAACACAATGCTAGCTAGAGAAAGTGCGCATCAACATAAAAGATTAACCAACTCCATTGAGAGATGAACAATATGAAACCTGATTTTCGGCAAGTCCCATCTGGATAACTCCTTGAGGATTTTCAGTTAAATGAAAAGGATCACTATCATAAGCCTTCCACCCATCAAAATAAGGTGAATTTTCTCCATGTCCGTCATTCGTCGCAATCTTAGACAACAAATTCTTCTTCCCAAATGCCATTTCTATACTTTCGATATATAATTGAATTTAACTCTATACAGAGAAAAAATACGACTAGAAATTTTAGCTAGCTAGGTATATATCTGTTAGATGTATATGAACAATTGAGATATGAAACTCGAAAGATGATAATAACCATTTATATAGAAAGTGTGTAGGTATCAAGAGTAAATGTACGAAGGTTCTCTGAAGAATCAACATACGTAGGTCCCTAGGCGGCCATGTTTTGTCTTTGGTTAAAATTGCATAATACTGGATCTTACGTTAAAAATACTAACCAAATAAAATTTTGCATGTGGGGTTTTAGTCAATTGTTGGAACAATGTAGTCCACAATTCAACATAACATGAACAAAAGAATTGACTTGTGAGTTTTGATCTATTTTTGAATACACCTTTTACCATCACCAAACTGTATTGTACGGAGTATGTATAAATTTGTGCAAAAACAATACATGTGCCATGGTGATCAAGTCATCCTACAAAGAAATATTTTCTTAGCTCCATTATTACATGTGTTCATTTTCTGATTTAGAGTTCAAAAATTGCAATTTTAGCCATACAACATGCCAACATCGTGTGTTTATATATGTACCACATTTTACATCCGCAAATAAACACTAATATTGTGGTAGGTTATTGTGGCTGTTTGAGGTTTTTTAAATTTAAAATAAGTTATTTATTTTATTTTTTTTACATATTTTCATATATTTTTTAAAGATAAATATTTATTTTAAAATTTTAAAACTAAGTATTATTTTTAAAATAAAAAATAAGTTACTTATTTTTAAAAAAAGTACATACATATAATATACCTATTTTTAAAAAATAAGTGTAAACAAACGGGGCCATTATGTTCACTGTTTTCCTGGAGCTACGTGCCTCAGTTTTCAAACTTCCATGAACCCTAATGATTTTAAGGGGAAATTTTATATAAATTTGACGATTTGAAAGTGGGTCTTGACAAGTAAGAGCATACGTACACAAAACTCTTAATTATATCCTATATGGCAATATAGATAGTCAATCAATATACATAATTCATGTCCTTAGTAAAGAAAAAACTACATAATGTGAGATGGTTGGCTATATTTGTAAAATGAGTGTGGTTGACTATAAATGTTCCATCTCATCATTTTTTCATTTTTAATTAATATTTCTAGATTTATAGTGTTCCACCTCATATTTTTCTTTTTTTTAATAATGTAAAATATTATTTTAAAACTATAATCAATCATTATAGATAACAGGATTGGAGTGAAAACACTTTTTCATTCACGACAATATAGCCAACTAATATTTTATATTATTTTAGTCAACCATTATACCTAAAATGGTTGGAGAAATAGTATCGGGTTAATTATTAAGTAGGTTACTACTCCCTCCATCTCACAATAAATGTATTTTTTTATTTTTGTGCGGTTAAATTGACCCAACTTTGACTGTAAATTAAAATTTATTCTTTTATATTTTTCAAAAATTGAAAAATACATTTTAAAATTTATTAGATATATTTTCTAATGATATAATTTTTAATTTTATTTTAGTTATATATTATGCGTAATATTCGGTCAAAAATTTATCAATTTGACTTACAAAAATCAAAATATGACAAATATTTTGAGATAGGGTGAGTATATAATTGAGAAAATTTCAATTCTATCCCTCATTAATTTGGGATCTCAAATTTAACACGGAAGTAAAAATTTATCAATTTGATCCTTAATGTTGATCACTTTATTGAATTTTTAAATTTTCCGACTTCCATTGCATAACGACTCTTTTGTCCGTTATTTAACTAATTTAGACCTTCATTTATCAAAATTTCAAATTAAAACAATCAATTGCAGTTACATAATCAATGGGAAAATTTAAAATTTCTATGAATTGGTTAATGTTAATGGGTCAATTGATATATCGAATTTAAAAATGTTTAATTTGAGACCTCAAGTTTATTAAAGGTTATAAATTTAAAACTTTTATAATAATATAGTGATGAATTTAATAATTAACCCTAATAATATCATATTTGTGTTTATTTATATGGAATAGATGAAAATCCTTTAAAACAAATGAAGTCATTTGAGAGAGGTAAAAGTGAATATGTATGTTTTTACTCTAAATTACGAATAAATAAAGCGGCTTCAACTAACTAGTAATCTTACCATGGAATAATGAAATATTATCTCTATTTTAAATTAATAATTTAGTTTAACACTATATGTATCTTAAAATATATTAAAAAACGATAATTAAAAGAAGACGGAGAGAGTACTTCTGTAATTTTACATATAATAATATAGAAATTTGGTGTACTGGTTCAATTGAATGAGGATGCTGGTCCATTAACAATGATGTACGTAGTTATGTACTATGTAGTATGGATGGTACATTGATAAGAATTGCTATTACAAAATTATGTGAAATATTTTTCCGTTAATAATTTATTATATGTATTAAATTGATTTTCACTATCATAATCTAATATATGTGCAATTCTGAACGAACTGATTTCCTCCAACTAAATTTTATACTAAAAAAACACTAAACTAACACGCACTAATTTAAACTTGTGGACTGTTGTTTCTTGTTAATTATAATTGTAGCTACCGGTTCGATTGAACTTGCGAGTTGTGACATGAACTTCTTCTTTTGAAAATGAAGTGGAATTTAAAATTCGTCTTTTTTATTAGTAAAAATATATAACCAGCTAAAAAAACATGCACATCGATTTTAATTTAACAACTTATCTTGTCAAACTTTTCTTTTAGGAGCTTGTTAAACTTGTAATAATACAAGTAGATGTTGATAGTACTCCAAGAGGCAAAATATTCAAGTTCGAGTTCTATACTTGATTACTTTCTATCCTAATTATGGCAACAATATGAATTAAGTTTGAAAATGGATGGACCTTGAATTAGTCAAATCATACTATAATAATGGTAACCAAGCCACCACCATGCTTCGTTTTGTTGAGTATTTAACCAATTTTATGTTTTCCTGTTTTTTTGATTGTCACTTTAATGGAATTAATTCAGTTAAATCAGATGAGATAAATTAATATGATCTGAAATTAGTTTAACTACAGTAAAACCTCGATTAATTAATAATCGATAAATTAATATTTTCAATACAGATTTTTGATCCCAACATAATAGTAACAATACATCTTTTGCCTCGATTAATTAATAATCTCGATAAATTAATAAAAAATTTCAGGCTCCACGTTAATAATTTATAGAGGTTTCACTAAAAAAAACCCAAAATATAAGAAAATAACAAAAAAAATTGTTCCAACAACTCCTTAGTGGTCCCTTCGGAGGAATGGACATCTCTTCCATTCCATATTTTTAAAAATGGCTTAGTAAGTTCTTAATTTCACTTTTATTAATAAAAAATACTTTCCTTTTTTCCACACTCCTTTTTCCCTTACTCATTTTTTATAATTCAAATATATTATTATTTTAATAATAAATAAAGAGGATAATGAATGTTGTTGGAGTTCATGTATACAAATAATGTTCTTTTTTTTTATCAAATACAAGTAATGTCCTAAATCGAACACGATATTTATAAAAAAGGCTCTAGGGAGCCGTTGGTGGAGTAAGTATTCAGACTAAAAGACTTGAATCTAGCAACCAGAGCCAATCTATCTGTTTAATTTACCATGTTTTTTTTAGGCTGGTGCGGGTTTCTTTGTGTGCGTCACAAAAAATGCAATTAGAAATTACTCCTGCAAATTTATAACCACTGCGAAATACGAATATTAAAGTATATTTTTTTATTTATATTTTTATTTATATTTAGTATAAAATTTTATAATATTAAAAATTTATGTTAATACATATAATATATTTTCTTATTTTATATAAATTTATTAAAGATGTGAGTGATACTAAATTAATTAGAAAAGTTGTTTTGATAATAATTAAAAATTATGTATAATAAATAGATTTTTATTAAACATAAATATTTTTGTTATTTAGGCTTATAAAAATTAAGTACAATAAATATATAATTTGGACCAATGTTATAATAAATATATAGTTTAGGCTTAAAAATAAAATTTTAGTTAATATATATATGTATATAGTTAGAACCCGTAATATAATAAATAAAATTGTATGTAATACACGTATATTTTTTAGGACCGTGGCACCCCCATCGACTCATCGACCAAAACTTTTAATTTTTCGACGCAACATTCACTTTCATATATCTTTTTTTATAAAAAAATCAAACTATATTAAAAAATATTTAATTAAATAATTTTTTATAACTTTAATATTAAATAATAATAATACAAGAGTATATCTTGAAAATAGTAAATATAGAAAAAGTTTTAAAAAATCATGCATAAATTTATTTTCAAAGATAGGAAGAACATATATTAAGAAGAAATTTTTTTTTTAAAAAAGAACATATAAATGGAGGGAAAATTCCTGGACAATATATGTTGCATGATTTATAGGCAAAAGATAAATATTACTAGTTTTTTTTTAAATAATAAGATTAAACTAATATAGGTAAAAATAAAATAAAAGACTAATATCTAGATGCAATCAAGCAAGCACGAGTTAATAATTTAAGTGTACGTGTGAATAAATAAACATACGAAAAAAGCTCTCGATTTCATTAATCAACGATCTGTATCAATTCTTTGGACACGATAATGAAATGCATGTGTTCAACAGTTGAATATTCTAAACATGCAAAAGTAGTAGTATTTGGGGTAGTATTTAAGACCAGAAAATATAATTTCTTAAAAATTGATCCTTGGTCCAGCAGGACCAGCACCGAAGTTCTCCACCTAGAAGCCGTTTAATTTTCTGGTCATATATTTTCTCCACCTAGAACTAGAAGCACTTAACTACCTCGCCTCTTACATAACCCGTTCCACACAAGGTCAGTCAACTCATCTTCAGGAGCCTCCTCTCTTAATAATTTCGGGGCTTGCTACTGTCTACATAGTTTTTTTACTTGCACTTTTAATATCAAAAAAATATTACTCGAAGACCTTAGTACATAATAATATATTGTTAAATTATCAATTTTTCTAAAAGGGTGTTAGAGGGAGGATTTATCCTGACCCTCTTCACTCAAAAGTTCATTTTATTCATGTTCATAATAAATTATAAGAATATTTTAGGATAGCAGAAAATCGAATGATACTGTATTCTCGTAAAATTGTTACCGGTTTTCGTAAAACTTTTAGAGGAGGTTTCCAATATATATTATTAACATACTCCTCAAGTCCTCGGACTTTCTGAAAATTAGTGAGTAATGATATATTTTAGTTCTTCATGGTTTGGTTACGATAACTCGGAATTCAGGTCTGGGATGCCATGACTCGAAATTTACTTCCTTTTTATATACTACCTGGTAGGATTTTGTGCATCAATATACTTGTTGATGATTAATAATTTGGTCAAAATGTTAGATATACCAGTTTCATTGCCTCAATCCCCGCTACTGATCATGATATGTGTAAACCTTATGCACACCACATAACCTTCAATTATTTTAGGTGGGACATGAACGAAGCAGAAAAATAATAGACCGGAATTAAAGGCTGTCTTAGAAGTGACGTACCTCTCAGTTTACCACTTAACAGTGACTTATATCTACCAATGAATGCTCATAGAAAATTATTTGGATCCCAGGGCCAGATCAGTACAGTTTGTATCAGGTCCTGATATTATTTTATGTATTAATTATAGATTTTCCTCAAATTTGAGATGACTTGCCGGAAAGAGCTTGTTATGTGACTGCTCCAACAATTTCGAGATCACAAGAGACCAGAGGAGGCTGCAGATGAATGTGAAATCAGTGTGAAGATTGATCATAATTCATAGCAAACTAAAATTCAATTTGCCACGGACGAATATTTGGGAAGAAACTGCAGGACTATAGAAATATTATTAAATGACAGCCAACTTACTCGATGACTAGGCTGAAAGTTCGTCAAAAAAGAAAAAATTCTAGTGAAGACTAGAGAGAGATTATTTCAAAAACTGTCAGAATCCTTGAGGACAAGGATCAAGAGTTAAAAGTCCAATTTCAGGCTGTTTTTTGGGTGGACCTAAGTAGATTTCTTGATCGATCATCCAACTTTTGAGGCTGAGATAGACCTATGGAGGTGTACAATTAGATATGTTAAGCTCAATATTTTGCAGGATCTTCGTTTCATTGCTCTGAGCCTGAATGGTATAAACTATAAAGTGTACTGCTCTGCAAATATAGCCGAGGAGAATTTGAAAATTGCATGGCAACAGAGTAGGAGAATTGTTCTGCAGAGTGATGGGATTGTAAAAGAGGAAAGTTTTCTGAAGAATCAGTTCATGGCTTTGAAGATTTAATAAAAAATGTTGACAGTGCACTCGATTTCGCCTCATTGTCCTCCCTGTTTAGGTCAGAAATGATCGATACGGTTCCGTTAGATTACTTCTTATGTCTTTTCATGAGACCGCAGGCTAGGGTTTACAACAAAAATTTTGGCATGTTACATGACAGTTTAAACCCTATTGACTTCATGGATTACATGTATAATTAATGAATAATACCATAAGAAAATATTAATTTGAAGTTTCATAATTCAGATTGTAACAGATGCAGAAGCAGACATGCTAAAAGAACATATCTATTATAAGAAGTTCATTGTCTGATTGTTAAATTGTCAAGATACTGAAAACTATCATAAACTTGGTTTTTTAAAATATGGTAGACTTGCACAATTAAATAAAACGCCCGTGGTGTGTTACATCAAGAAAAAATAAATTCAAAGAGTAGTAGTTGGGCAAGAGGTGTCTTCACCTGTTCAAAGTTTAGACGTCAATAATTTTAATATTTTGAAACAGCAGCCTTCTGGATAAAAACACCGCTAAAAACATCAAGCAACCTTTCGGATATACGAGCATACAGCAATACAGCTCAACCTCAGTCAATTACAAATTTGTCACAATCATGTTGATAAAATAAGCTTCAACTTTAAACTATACACCAGCTGCATTGCAAATATTTCAACCAGAAATAAATAGAAAGCTTAAATTAAAGTATACGTCAAGTTCATCATTCTTTAATTTAAAGGTGCAAAATACAATATTGTAGTGTAGCAAACAGCAGATAAGCGCCAAAACTCTAAGAAGTCCCAGAATTTAATAAGACGGTGCACAAAAGCCATGGTCACAAAATTTCAGCTGCACAAAGTTCTTTGGGATGCCTCTTCTTCCTTTTAACTCTTCAATTTCAGATACATGTCACATTCTTTCTTATACTTTTTTAGGATGTTAGAAATAGAACCTGCATATAGATGTGATGATGTTTAGATACTTTGAAACTAATTGTATAGAATACAAATCAACTGATGGATTTCACAGGGTAAACAAGGGAACAAATTAATGACAATTGCATGCCATGGTATTGCAAATACATGTACAGAAAGTATTATCCTCAGCAATCTTCTATATCAAGTATCTAATACAGACCAGATATCAGCATGGCCAACGAAGATCAATCAAATCAACCAATTTCTATCAATTGGAGATGAAGCACTTGTTAAAACTCGGATGGAATTTTGCAGAATGACCAAAAAAATAATTTACATGTGGTTCATTTCTTATTTACATAATCTCATTTCTATTATTCAACTGATAACACACGAATTTGGATATTCCTCAATACTGTGAACAGTGTATTGGGGCATGACATAAGGAGTGTAATTATGATAGGCTTTGAGAAGATCTTGAATCTGCGCCTCTTGATTCTTCTTCTCTTCTTCTTTTTTCTTTTCTTCAGCCTTCTTCTTCTCTTCTTCTTTTTTCTTTTCTTCCTCTTTTTTCTTGTCCGGTTCTTTATCAGGACCAACTGATACTAATTCTGTGCGCCATAGTTTTCGTAATTTGTTCACTACGCCAATTGGATCAACATCTCCTATTACTGTTAGCTTTCTATCGTTCATATCTATTGATATGGACTCGATCCCTACAAAGACAGTGTCACTAGTTACCGTTTATAAACTGTAGTAGGAGATCGATCGAGAGTCTTGTGCACATGCTACGACTTTTAATATCAGCACGCCATAAACACGTCAGATACTGAGAAGGGCCTAGTTAATATATATATAGTACAGTATTATACTTGATCGTACACATTAGTACCTGAGAGACTGGAAACTGTTTTTAAGGCCTTCTTCTTTTCTTTTTCATCAAATATTTCCAACTTCACTACAACTTTCTGCAACAAACAGAAACAAGCTAAAGCTCGTTATTTTCTTCGAAACGAAAAGAGCATTATATAAGCTAAAAAAACAGTTTGCCAGAGAACACCGATGACAAACTTCTTGAAAGTAAATTTAGAAGAATACATAAAAAATAAATACGAATCACTTGATTAAAGAGTCCTCTAGAAAGTACTCGCTGACAGAGGAAACTTCACCTTCATTTCTAATGAAATCCTGACTTGTGCAGTTGTCGAAAGGAATTGAAATACAAGTACATAAAATATATATTTATAGACAAAGGATACAGGGCAAACAGCTTTTTATATATTCTATACATCATCCCCTTAATACGACCTTGCAAATTTTGCAATTTAATAGCTCCAAAAATACGTTTGTTTGTGTGTTTTATTTAGAGATCTGTCATCGTAAACTGCAACTTGCAAAAACCAAACCAAACTAATTGTTTTGCAAAAACAAAACTTACAAAAGTTTAAATTGTATTTTGTCAACTATTTTTTTAGTGTTAACTTATGCAGAAGAATTAGCTGCGGCACCCACAGCATTCTTGCAGTTCATACAGTACATATAATTTTTCAAGAACATAACATGGGAATTTCAAATTTTCGACATACTCGTCACTTACCTTCTCAAATTATCAAATTATCTATCCCTCACTAGCTCGTTTAACTTTTGAATTTATTATCTTCATTATAATTTCTTTTGAAATAATTCTGAACAAATTTTATATATACCTATATTTGGTCAATGGAATAAAAGTCGCGGAATATAAAGTGACATGATACCCTCAAAAAAATGGAGAAAGAACGACATGATTATATTCAATAAAGTTTTTTATGCATGGTGGAACTAAAAGAATTTGATCCAGAATGTCACCAAAGAATCATATATTTAAACTAACAAGTTATGTCTGACCAAAAAAAAACTAACAAGTTATGTGAGTACTAATCATTCTCGGTTAATGACAATCCTAGCAGAACAAGACAGATTTGTGGAAAATCTACAATATATACTTCTTCTGGTAATGATTGTGGAAATAAGCACCCTACGGTGAAATCTCTACCGCCATTATTGTTACTGTATTAAATAGGGTAATGTTATGGTCATAGACCTCAAAACTATATTCACCCGATGCTCCTATAATGATGTGGTATTAAAATGATGTGCAGGAGAAATTTTAATTGATAGGGTAGATATTAATGCAAATTTATTTTATTTATTATTTTCATATTCAATTATAAAAAATTAAATTAATCCTAAAAAATATTTATAAATGTTATTTACTTTACATAACTAATTTTAAAAATAATATAGTATAGATTTGCATTCACATCAACTAAAATTTCTCACTCACATCATTATTATCACATATCAATTAAAAATTTTAATTTACATTTTTTAAAAATATTTAAGGTATATAACATTACTATGTGCTATCGGTTTAGGCATTACTCTATAACAATTATACATATATTATACATATTGCCCTTTGCAAGTTAGAGATTTGGGGAAAAAATCAGATGTTTGAGTCAAGTTAAAAGTTTGACTAGATAAATTCTCTAATATTAGTGTTTGATAGTTAACGGATTGAAATTGTAGTTTGGACTCAATGAGTTAATTTTCAAAAAACAACGAGTTTTTTCAATTAGATAATTGTCATGTATCTATTTAAAATATAAACAGCTATTTAGTAAATAATTTTATTTAAAACAGTTAATTCAATCTGTTAGTTAAAACAATTAATTCAATCAGGTAGTCAAAATAATTAATTTAATCTGCTAATCGCGCTAATTGTTAAAAAGAGATTATTAGATTATTATGGAGTAATGCTCACGTGGATAGTACATGACTACATGGTAAGAATAATCTTATCCATCCTATAATTATTTTTAAAATATATTCTTAAATGATGTAGTAATGATAATATTACAGAATGAAAAATAATAATGGATGCGAATTGTAGGATTGTCCTCGTTTATTATTTTCATAATAATTAATTAAAATAAAATAAATAATATTTGAGAATTTTTTTAGAAATTAATTTAAAAATTCTAATATTTTTATATTATATATATATATATATTAGCAAAACTCTACTTGAAAAAACGAAGAGTTGTCTAACATTTTTATAATATTATTATGTTTTTCAATACATCTTTTATTATTATTATATATTATGTAATATGTTATTTATGTTCTATACTCGTATAATTTTATAAAATATACTTTAAATATTCTTCAATCATTAATATGTATTAATTCTCAATTAAATTTTAAATTTAAATAATTGAACTTTAGTAATTGATCGGATCGAATCAAATTAAAAATATTGGACTATTTAAAATTCAATATCCCGAATTTCCCAACTAATAAATAATTCATATTTAAATCTTAATATTTTATCGATATGCAGCACCTTTCTTTTCTGAAAACTAATATTTTATTTTTTAAAAAAAAAAATTACCCCGTCCCAAATAAAATTGAACGTTTTACGATGAAGTTACTATTTGCAAAATTTCAAATTTTCCATGAACAATTTCAACATAAATAGTTCTAACTTCTAAGGTTATCATATATTGTTTTATTGAAAATTCGAAAATTTAGAAGTAAAAAAGGGTATTAAGACTTTCTCTGGAGATGGATTTTTTCTTTCTTACAATAATAGCTAATATATAAAGAACAATAAGGTTGTGTTCACTTGTTGAATTAATTGAGAAATGAATGAAATGAAAAATTTTAAACAAATTTTATGTAGAAAGAACAATGTACAAGTGAAATTGTGAATAAACATGAGGAAGTTTAAATTTGTTATGATGATGATTGTAGGGAAAATGGTAAAAAAAAATGGAATGAACATTTCTTTCAAAACACGTGGGTTAGAATTCTGATTCAAATAATTTGGAATTGAATGAAAGAAAAAAATGAAAATTATAACCCGCAAGGGTTGGTTGAGCTGGTTAAAAAGAGGAATATGGTTTACCTGACTATTGTGTGAATGCACCCAGAATAAGAGTATAAATTTCATTTCATTTTCCACTCATTTCATTTCATTAAAAGTAACACAGCCTAAGAGCTTCAATATTCAAAGTTAGTATTTTTTTTTCCTCATGTTTTTTCCCATCATGTGCATCGTGTGTTTCTTTTTAGAATGTGATTATTCTGTGTGGTTTCACGTCCTGGGTTCGACTCTCGCTCATTCCGAGAATTTCTTAGAGAGATACTCATTTGTAGAGCAATGCTACATACCCCAAAAGTTATCTCAAATTTTTTTCTCAAATAATGTGGCATGACATAGGACTTGTTTTAATTCGTACAC
Source organism: Oenanthe sinensis (assembly GCA_028671895.1). Lineage (NCBI taxonomy): Eukaryota > Viridiplantae > Streptophyta > Magnoliopsida > Apiales > Apiaceae > Oenanthe > Oenanthe sinensis. The sequence goes on along the minus strand of CM053814.1, from coordinate 762,379 downwards.
GCATATGTATGCATGCGAGTTTTCATAATATTATTATATGAAAGTTACCAATTACACATATGACAACTCGGCATTTAGGACAATTTTAAAGATACCTAGAATTTTTCTTTTTGTTTAATAAAGATGAAAATAGTCAGCGATGCCCTTCAAGATTTAGAAAAAGACAATTAAATGTCAACGCAGGGATATATTGGCATTAGTCGTCATTGTAATTTTGTAAGTTTATTTTCGTTTCAGTTCTTAAATAAAAGCGGCATGGGATGATGAGACAAGTCACTCCTCACCAATATAATTTTTTTATTATACGAGTATCGTATAGAAATGAAAATAAAAAATGGACGATACTGTAGCACATAGTCGCGCATTCTAAATACCACGTATCTGTGGCAAAAATAAATAAATACCACGTATCTATATATAAGCAATTAAGAATGTCTCCAAGAGTAATATGTAAAATTGTTAGCTAAAATGGTTTTCTATAATTATTATGTAAAATTTTAGTTAAAGAGAAGGACATTCACTCCAATGATATTATCTATAATAATAATCATGTAAAATTATAACTAAGAGGTTAATATGATTATCTATTATTTTTTGCTAAGGGTAAGAAGGTTGGAGTGCATCGGTTTAATAATTTAGTCAACGGACTAGATGCTCTAATCTTAAATCTATAAACTGTTCAATGTAAATACTTGTATCTGTATTTTTAATTAATTTTTTTGTATTATATTAAAAAGAATTCAATCCAAAATCTATAGATTAAAAACCTAACAGAAAAGATAGAATCAAGCATTAAGCAATATACAGGCAATTCATAATCTAAATTAGCATCGGTGCTAAATTATCATTAAGATCTTCAAAAATAGATTTATATATAATTAATTTTAAAAAATTAAATATGATAAATTGCGACATGGTATGATCGAGTCTCACAAGATAATCAAAATAATATTAAAGAAAAAATAAACCTAAAAGTAAAATGATACTCCCTCCGTCCCACTGGATTCTTTACAATTACTATTTTGGAGTGTCCCCCTCATTTCTTTACATTACCCAAAATAGTAAGTATTTTAATATTATAAAATTATTGTAGTTAACTGATTGCCCAGACAAATCATGTAATTAAAACATAATCATACTTTATTAAGTAAATTAATCCCACACATCCCAAACTACTTTTACTCCTAATTTTATACTCTCCACCCATATGCCGTTCATCTCTCTCTGACTCTCTCTGCTATTCTCATTCTCATGAACCCTAAAATAAAAATCCCCTATTTCTTCTATCCATCTCCTTTTTTTTACAATCGATTAAGCTTATGCAATGGAGTCTCAAATCATACACGATTCAGCCCCAAGTTTTGATTCAGATTTCGAAATCGAATCATCTTCATCATCGTTAGTCCCTATAGTCGAAGCTAGTCTGGAATTTGATGAAGTCGTCGAAGATACTTCGGAAAGGGTGAAGAATCACATAATTAAACAGGAGGCAAACAATTTAAAAGGAAGAAAGTTGAAGTTTGATAACCCAATCGACTTATTTCGGATTCCTGAAGTTGTCGAGGATAGTCTGATAAAGGTGAAGAAGCACATAGTTTAGGCGGGTTGTAATTTAGGCGGGCTGTTGTAATTAATTTCCCTCCATCAGTTAATTACTTTGTATTTTCTATATTAAACTAATGCTTAACTACTAATGAGAATCATACTTTATTTGTTTTAAATAAAAGTAATGAACATACACTACTACACTTCTATTACAAGTCACAACAAATACTACTGCTACTGAATTGTAAATAAACTAATACTACGAGTACTAAATATCAAATCTTGATATTGTTCTTGTGGATTGGCAATTTGGAACATACAGGTCTGATGATTGATTCAGCAATGTCTAGAGGACCAAAAGATTGAATGATTTCAAACACTGTCGAATTATTTGCTTCATTTTTACTTGATTTATCCATGCACATTGATATCTCCTTTCGCAGTTTATAAAAGAAGAGTCCAGAGAGTTAATTAACTACATATGCGCGCAACAGCAGCTAGCCTTTTATTTTGTTAAGAATAGATTTAATCTAATAAAAGGAACAAGGGGTTTACATTTCGATATTTCGAGTCCTTGTAGTAGTAATAGAATGAGCAATAAACTTAATTTGTTATTGTCTTTTATGCAGAAAGTTTTCGATAATTTGGGATGTTCTCTACTTGTTAAAAAGTTTTGAAATTTGGATATACAGGTTGAATGCGAAGACGAGTGCTGTGGCTAATAATTTCCATATATTGATGTAGCAAGCCAATAATGGTTTTATGAATGGTGCCAAGACTAGACTGTAGATCCTCTGCAGTATTACATGGTGTCTCCGTAAGAACCCTGCAAAAAGAACCATATATCTTAAAAAATTGTAAGATGATGATAAATTTCGAAACTGTAATACACGTACACTTGGTAGCCTCTGGGAATGCATCGAATACTGAAGAAACAATCTTCAATAAATTCTGGAATTTAAAACATGGACAGCAGAAATTTCAGTGGTTCTCAATTTGTGATCTAACAACATTACTCATTTAAGTATTTAACATTAAGACTTTACCAGTGCTAGTGCTCCTGGTTTAATTGGTGGCTCAATCACAACTTGAGCTTTGCTGCACAATTTATCACTAGGTAAGTGAAGTTAAGATGTAACCGGTATTCGAGCAAATTTATAAGAGTGTTAGTGGAATATTTACTTGATCAGTAGTCGTTCTCCTCCCTTTGATAATACGAACAGGCTGAGGCCTTTGGTGAAAGGGATCTGAATCTTGTTCCAATCTGTTTTGGTTAATTATATGTATAGACTATTACTGTTAAATTTTCTGTAGATAAGAACTGTAAACAGTTTCAAAATCGTCCCTGCATGTTAGTGGATGAAAATGAAATACCTAAGTGCCAGTTTACTGCAACAACAAAGCGACCGTCGTGATCTCCTTTGGAGATAATTTCCGCATTGAACTCAATATTATCCCCCAAGCTTTTAGTGAGCTGCTGACAATAATCTAAAACCTCCTGCAGTAGCTCACAAAAAGCAACTTTATGTAATTAAATATAAATCTTAGGGCATAGGCGAGTTTTTATAAAAAGTTTTGAATTGGAAGAAGGACCTTTTTCCCCTGAAAAGGTTTAGGGAAGGAGAAGTCCTCATATACGCAATCATTTGCAATATATTTGCCCAGTTTTGTTACATTTTTGTTATTAATGCAGTCATAGAACTGCTCTATTGTCTCTGACGGCGTAGAATTTGAATTGTTTGTCGCTGATATGATTGCATGTAATCTATGATTATCACCTGGTCTGATTCTGATAGTGTTCCCCCTGTTGCTGTACTTGAGCATCCTTTTCGATTTTGCAAGTGCATGCGTTTGTTGCCCTGTTCTTCTGTAAATTGGAAGTGGAAGCCCCTTTAGTGCTTTCGAGCATGCATTACTCCCAAATACTTGGCCTGGGAACACCATGGAAACAGCCATAATATCGTCTAAGGGTATGGTTTTCTTTCTCAATAAAATGATGATTTATGAAGTCTAAAATTACAGAATGAAGGAAAATGAAAAGGAAAAGGATGAAAATACTTTGCTTGTTAAGGGCATATAAGCAATGAATAACTTGTGTATCTCCTTGTGCCTTGGCATCTAAACAAAGAACAACTGTAAATTTCTTGTTGTGTGTTTGCCATTAGCAGCAAGGTAGACATAGATGGTGTGACTTAATTAATGAGTATTACATTTTACTACACTGGGCAGTATCAAGCATGATATTAGCCGATTCAACTGTTGAGTGTTTTGGGGAACTAATTTGGTCGAATTGTACCATATAAGTGTTGCATTTGAATAAGTAACATTATATGACTTTATAAGCTCCATTAATTTTACTTTGTATTCGCTTTACTTCAAATACTTGAAAGCTTGATGCATATTATAACAACCCAAGCCCATAACTGAATGCATACCAGTCCTAACAACCCACCACAGGTCAGCCCATAAAAAGCTAGCAATTTTAGGTATACATTAGTTATTGATTTGTCCTTATAAAGGGCCCAAATACACTTTATTTATTCGATGTGGGATGTTACAAACACCCCACCTTATTGGGTCAACGTCCTCGTCGAGCCCATGAACAAATTTACGGAACGGAATCCGGTCAGTGCCTTAGCACTTCCGGCCGGGCAAGGATACCATTTATAATAACCCAAGCCCATAACTGAATGCATACCAGGCCTAACAACCCACCACAGGTCAGCCCATAAAAAGCTAGCAATTTTAGGTATACATTAGTTATTGATTTGTCCTTATAAAGGGCCCAAATACATTTTATTTATTCGATGTGGGATGTTACACATATTCACTGTGAAATGAGTTAATTAGACAGACATTTTCATTTATTTGCAGGTGCTGTTAATAAGAAAATTATCGCAGGAGAATGAGATTCAGGAACATTTTGTTTGGTACGAAGCTAGCCTGATAAAATACAGTGCAACATGAACAGATTGTTGTTCAGACAGGCCGGGCAGCGAGGAGGCACGCCAGCGAAGTTGTATGACCTGAAAAGATTCTTTGGAAGGCAAAGTCTAAATTTTATCGATATTTGCATGTTGGTTGTGAGATCATCATTATAAGAAAATCTTATAAACTATTTAAAAGGAGTTGTGACCCTGTTGCTCCATTTTATAATCAATCTCTAGCTGTCAAACTTTATACCAGTGCAGATCAATTTGATACTATTGGATATTATCCGAACTATAGAATCCATGTTCCTTCCCCAAGAATGCAAACTTGAACGTGTTCATTATACAAAGCTGGGGAGCAAAAGCAATTGCTACAGTATGATGACAAAAAAGATTAAAAAAATTGTTCTCTGCAGAATCATAAAAATATGCGTTTGCCGGGAGTCGAACCCGGGTCTATTGCTTGGAAGGCAATTATCCTAACCGTTGGACTACAAACGCTGAATGGGAAATCTTCTTATGGGAATAATTTATAGGCCACGATCTTCAAAACTTCCATGTTGCAAAGTAATTATGGTAATATAGACCTCTGTTAAAAGTACAATTATTTTCGTTTATTTTACTTGCATGTATAAAATTTTTAATAGCTTTCTCGATCTAGATCTCTTTTCTTTCTATCTTCATGTTTTCTCAAAACTGCATTATTTCTTTTATAGTTACAAAATCATATAATATCTAAAATACAAAGTGTAAAGAATCACACCAAGGTGATATCTGTATTGAAGTTTTTATTTGTCTGGAAACTCGAACAAAATATTACTTCCCTGATTTGATAACTTTTATTTGATTTATGATCGCAATGTTTAAAACTTGCAAAAATATAGTTATATATTACGTTTTTTTGCCGAAAATTTAGTATTCAAAACCGAAATCGAGTAATAAATGATATAAATATAGCTTTTTTATGGACTATAGAGTATAGAGATGTTCATTTTGAAAACAGGGAGCAATATGCAATGCAAATCGCTGCAGCAGCACAGTTCATAAGCATGCAAAGATGGGAGAAAATGCTCCTGATTGCATTACATTTTTACAATATGAGCTGTCAAAGTTCAAAAACAAAGCAAAGAAATTGTAGCATTAGATTCATTATGTATCAAAGCTGCACCCTCATCCACTCCCAAGCCCCAGTCCCACCACACGGACAGCTGAAAATGCACGTGTACACAAGCACATTATCTGCAAACATGATGCTGCAACGCCTTTATTGTTAATTATATACATAAATCAAAATGTATTGGTATTTTCAACAAGCAAAATATAATTATGCAAGGACGTCAACTTGTCTAGAGTTGGTTAGATAAGCATCTGATATAACAGATGGTTTCGCTGGCATGCTCCCCAAGCCCCAACAATTATAACAATTACCGATAAGGCTATCTATTTCGGACCACCTCCACAATAAACTGATACAGAAGCCTTGTGCATTGGGTACTACTACTATTTTAGTATCACAATAAGAGTCACCTTATGCTATATGCCTATATAAACCCCATCTATTACAAAAGCAGTGCAAGGTATTGACTTCTATTCTTCTAAAAGATCAGTAAGTCATAACATTCAGTCATGCAAAGCAAGATAAATAATGTTTCTCCGGCAACGAGTACAGAAAGAATTGGAGGTCGAAGATCTTTGCCAAAGAGGGGACAGATTAAGTCAAGGATAGCAACTAATGCTCTACATTCGATTGTCTACGTGTTGTCAAGGGCCGCCTCCAATCACCACCAGTCTAATGGGAAAATTATTCAGTGAGGAGATTGAAATGATCATGTGTTGTACTGTAAATAACATGCAATAGTAATAGTTGTTTTTTATTTTTCCGTTTTCTTCTCCCTGTACTTTCAGTTAATCATTAATCGTCAAAACAGTGGTTAAAGACTGAGGATAGTTTTATGAAAAGGAACTTTCTTGCTTTAAATCTTGGTAAGAAATCAGAAGGTTGCAGAATTATCAATACAGGGTATGCCCTGAAGTTCATCAGCTAAAAAAACTCGCATAAACATATCTAACAAAATAGAACATAGACTTATTGATGGCCCCAAGATAAACACTTAATGGCTACAGAGTTCAAGCAGCCAATACAGAAAACATGAATACAAGATAAGATAACATCGACCTGTAACTCAAAAATGAAACTTTACTACTTCAGCATGGTAATTATTTGTCAATAATGTTCTTTGCTAATAACATCACAGACAGATGGATGGGAAGATCAACATTTAGTTTTGAATGACGACAACTGCAGTAAAAACCAAAAGGGCAAAGTATAATGCAAGTGCTACATGCTTGGTGGTTCTACAATCATTGATCAAGATAAGCTTACTAATTAGTTAAAGGATTTTTGGAGGATTGTAGTGACAAAATTGAACTTGGTCAATTGGACTATTATTTTAGCACGGTAGGGTGGGCATGTCACAGAAGATCACAAGAGTACTGTTAAGAGTGAAATCAGCATTATAGTAAAAAAGTAGGTACTCGTAGAACCGACCCAAACATACCCGGTATATCCCGCTCGTAGAGCAGGGCGAGCTGAGGGTAAAATGTATGCAAACTTTACTTCAGCTCTAGAAAAGTAGAGAGCATGTTTATGCAGAGACCCTGGCTCAAAAAAAAGAACAAAATAAGTAAAACCAATATCAGAAGCATCCAAAGTGATCTACAATTAAAAGTAACTAAACTATATGCAATGCTTTACGGTTAAAATTTATCAAATAACTTTCTCCTCAATTTTCCTTTTTGTTAATATCAATGCCAACCAAAAAGCAGAACTATTATGAACCTGCTAAAAATATAAAGATTATATCCCCTTAATGCATATGAATATGATCAGGACTAGTAGCTAACCACAACTTGTATAAAGATTATATTACCTTAAATTCGTCATTACAAACGTCATCAATGCATAATAGATCCCCCTTCCATAACTTACTCTCCATGTGCTGAAGCCGCATCCGTACATACGCACAGCACGGGGGCTTGGCATGTAGCTAATAAACAAAACCATTCGTGATCCCCAATTAGAAATCCCTGAGAACATGGACAGACCATATGTGCGTAGATGTCAAAATTTACAAATGTATTTAATTATGATCAGTAAATAAGTTGGATTATCTCACATCGTTTGTGAAAGGGAAAGGGTGGTGTTTAACAAGTATGAGGAAAGTCCTTGCCTCCTTGGCTGGTGTCGAGATTGAGATAGGTCCATTATCGTTCAATAATCGTATTTGATTCCAGAAAACTCATCACCCTCAGAGTTAGTTTAGCCACTCAACGTCCATTAATCATTAGCATGGCTGATAGAAATCTACATTTCGAAAAATATAATCTTTTTGCTGATCCATCTACCTGTATATGAACCCACACGTGTGACTGCAAACCTGGTAGACTTAAACAATTTGTTTCAACTTGGGGGGGAAAGGAATCTTTTGCAGCAGACAATGTTGCTGGCATGCTCTTGAGCCCATAAACTTAAACAAGTATAATTTTGAACCAGATTGTCAGTTTCCAAGCCACTGACAGAGTCACATTTTAATATCAGCGTGGGGTGCGTTTATTGTTGACTTCTTAATTTAAAATTTTATCATCAAATGTTTTATGTTTGATGATTATTTGATGATATATATAGTTCATAGTTGAGTCTATTATTTCATTAATTAGTGTCTATTAAAACCTCGAATGAAGTATTTCTTAATGTTCTTACTAGTAAATCATTTTGTACCATGCTTATTCTCAAGTGTCACGCATTAAAAGAAACATAACAAGGCTGCTATGAATATATTGACTTTCTACATGAAAGCCATAATGTCACCAAATACGGGTAAAATAAGATTTTGACCAATTTAATTTTTTTCTATATGATTATAGGATCTATCGATATTGTTTTTTTGGGGGGGGGGGGCGGCTAATTCACCTCTATATCTTGCTTTTACAATTACCAACTAATCCAGCCTTATTTGTAGTGGGCATCTGACCCATAACAAGTTGAATAAGCACCCTCCTCCCTAATATTAAAATGTTGACTACCACCAAAACTCCCTATAAAAATAAATAAATAAGTCGGCAGAAAATAATCTGCAGATTATTGCAAAGTCGGGCCAGGTTTTATGGCCTAAATAACTCTATTTACAATTCACCAGTGTGAAATTTGACACAATAATAAGCTAAACTGGGGGAATGGAGAGCCACACAGCTAGTCCTCATCGTCTGCAGGCAACTCCGCATCATCTCCGACACCTTCAAGCAATTGGTCAACATCTTCCCCCAACTCTGTTAACCTTGAGCTCAGCTTCTCGACTTTGCCCTGTTCTTGCCCGAGGCACACAAGCAAATCATTCAGTTCTGCTTCACTCTCCTTCTGGCTTTCTTCTCTTGCTTCTGCTTTTATAGACTCAATATCTGGAAGTGGCACGGCTCCTCCGGCCTTTAAAGTCTTGATTGTGTTCTCTAATTGGTAGTTTGCCTGCTCCAAACTATTGTAGGCATCCGATAAGCTCTTCAGATCAGATTCGGCTTGGCTTTTCTCCATCTTAACCATTTCCAATTGGTCATATACCTCCTCTAGATTTTTTCGAAGTATCTCTTCTGAATTCCCATCAACTTTATTTTCAGAGAGAGTGGAACCAACAGCATCACCAGTCTCGGGGAAGTTGCCTACCAGTGTTGCAATCCTATTAAGAAGGTCCTTTCGTAGAACAGAGAAAAAAGAAAAAGGAAAGTCAGATATTGTAGCAAAATGTAAAAGCACCAAGACATTGATTCTTCAAGCATAAAATCTGACCCCGCACCGAGTGGAAGTACAAATTAGAACAGTTCAGTCATGTAAAAAGTAAGAAATAGGGGAAGACTATAGAGTGCAGCCCTTTTCTTGATCTTTTATAGTAAACATACAACATTGATAATATAGAGAAATAAGTTTATCAAAAGACTACCTGCATCTCTGTATGCTGTTTCCCAACAACTGCTTTTAGCCTTTTGGCATACTCAGCATCAGTTTCAGCACTCTTTTGTTCCAGTTCTGCTGGTATGAATGCTACCCTACTCTTTGGTTGACTAAATAACTGTAATGTGCTTTCCTTGATATTAGCTTCCAAACTCTTTATAAAAATCACAAACTGAGAATCAAATATTGACGAAAATATTGGATGTTCCTCGATTCTTTCCTCAGTTGCTTCATGATCGTACACATCTTCTATCTCTAACATACGTCCAGCATTGGATTTTGTCAGTGGTTTACATGGTTGGTCTGGCTCAGCAGATGAAAAACGGAATTTTTTTTGCAGGTCGTCTAACTTTGACAAGTAAGATGCAACTCCAATTTTCTGGTTAATGGAATCAACTACGCTAAATGAGTCTTTTCCAGCATCAGTAATCGTATTATACACGACACATTCTCCCAAAAGCACTGCAACCATCCCTCCTATCCAAACATTTGTATCTGGATTAGTTACTAGCTCAAAGAGATATGTAACGTTGGGACGTGAATCTAGGAAGCATTGCACTGCACTTGGGAAATCAAAGAGCCACATGATCAGCAATTTCAGGATGATGGACTGAACATGAAATTTTGAGAAGATACTTGACTTTCCTTCTTTGCCTTTCAAGGAAGAAGCAACAGCCAAGTATTTCATCGTCTGGTGCAATAAGGGTTCTTGCGCTCCTAGTGGTGACATTGATGCTTCAATCTTAATTCTTAGAACCTGCACAGGGTTATGAATTATAGTAAAGGAGAATTTGTATAGTACCATTCTCATATCAGAACTATAGTCTTGGAAAAAATTCCAAAACAACGTAACATAGTATATTTTAGTAAAAGCAAGAATCATAAGTGACAAAATGAAACCTAACGCATACCTTCTCCTTGCAAAATATGTTATCCTTTATAATATGAGTAAGAACACTAGCAGCTCTGCAACATGTCTGCACTTCAAAAGCATCATGTAATGTACCTATGAATTATAATTATCGTGTTGCAAACTTGAAAGAGATTTATACATATATATACATGCATAATTAATAATCAGTGATAATATTTGTAGTAGTAATAACATATTAACATCACCTCAAGATCACCGTCATTTTCACTGAGGGTAAGACCACGTAATAGCATGCTGTCAAAGAAAAGATTTGTCAACAATAAGTCATGCCAAGTTCCACCATACAATGACAAAGCCCCCAGAGCTGATTATAGATATTCAATCAGTTGTAGAAGCTCGGAGTTTCTAGTATTAATATAGGCAAGACTGTGCTACAAGCCTACAACGCAAACATAACATGCAAACCTTCCAAAGGACATGTTCACATCTTCCTCAGGTGGAGCATGGGTCATTGAATGTGGCTGAGGGATCAGCATAGACGCCAACATTTTTTGACCATCACAGTTTTTCTGCTTGAAATAGGTAAATCAACCATGTAAAATTGTGACACTTGAGGAAAAAACATAACAAATGAATGAATTTTATTAAAGATTGGATACACCTTCAAAACATGTCAAAATAAGAAACTCCGTAAAATATCAAGTCTACAATACCAACCTCACAAAAGCACTTGAAGATATAACTGGCTGCTAAAAATTCTTCTGCACTAAATGTTTGTAAAATGATGCGGAGAACAGAGTTTAAGGCAGATTCTTCATGGGGCCACTCTCCAAGAACTTTTCTTGCAAATGTGTCAAGATTCTTGCTATGTCCAGCTATTAGATCACCAATGCATTGAAAGGCCTGAAAAACAATTTTGCCAGTTTTGAGCTAGAGAGTAATAATGATCTAAATTTAAGCTCTGACAGGATTGGTGAACTTGTAATTTTGTGTTCTTTCTAGCTTCTATAACATATTTAAATTTCTTTTCCACTAGCTCATACCATTATATTTAATAGCATGTTTTTTTAGAGGACAAGTTAATGTTATTTAATGCAAGTAATCTTACCTTGTACCGGACAGCAACAGGAACCCACTGACTTTCAACTCCCAACAACAAAAGATGGTCCAATACTTTTTTCTAGAACCATTAAAAAATGTTGATTGCATGAGATGATGCATCAAAAAATAAAAAAATCCATCATGTTCAAGTTTGATTACCCATTGCCTTTATAAAAATGATACACTGGAAGCATAATCAGGGGTTCATTATGATAGCTATTATTGACAAACCTGAACTAGAACCGTCTTATTTGTCAGGCTGTTGGCATCTTTTCCTGGCTCAGTTTCTGGAACTCCAGCAATTAACAAAAAAATAGTTTCCAACACACTGAGTAGATTAATTGTCTACTGGTTCAAGGACAACAGAAATTAATCAGTAACACTTTTGCAAATTTAAGAAACATGCTTGACTTGCAATGCATACAAATTATAGTAGTAGTGCCTATAAATATTAGGAATGGATAGTCATTAGAGATAAACAAGTAAACAAGCTAGAAACACTTGAAATCTTACCTTTTGTTGGGTAAAGCTGTATGTAATTCCTCTTAGCTTCAGAATAGATATCAAAGGCTCAAACCCTACTGTCTCCCTCAGCAATACCTAGAACATATCTACACAACGGTTAATTTTGGAAGAAAAATCAGGTGGCTCTTCTAGTACTCCCTTATGTCCTAATAATCCATATTATACCACTCAGAACAACATGTAAAAAAAAGTGTGTTCTTATTTCTATCTACTGAATAAGGTGTACTTTGTTTTACCCAAAGACTTGTGTAAACATATTGTACAGCAGCACCGTGCAGATTCTGTATATAATGACTGCCTTCATTAAAATTTCTTCTTTTAATGAGGAAGAATTTAAATGAGAAAATGAAGACAACATAACATGGAAGGTGCTACACGTCGCACTTGGAATGTGGGAAAAAGTATTCTGACAACAAATAAATAATCCTCAGACAAAAATATGACTATCCTATGTTGGCATAGAGATATTAAATTTACAGACCTGATTAGATGTATTGTTCCGTAGGAGATTGTTCAGCAACTCAAGGCAATCCTAGATAGTAACAAACACAAAGTTAGAGAATGCCATTTGTATTATTTCTTAAATTAACTCTTTAGCACTTTCATACATGAATAAACATGACCAGAAGCATATCTTCAAAACCAAATGACATACTCACAAATGCAAAATGCAAACACAAGATAACTGAAACAGATGATAAATATACACCCGTAAGAATCAGACAACATAATGGCAGTATATCAGGACCAATCTCAAATAGTAAGTGTGTATACCGATATGTGTGTGCAGGCAAATTTTCCTGCAAATTACTGCATACATCCAAATTAAAGTTCTTAAATTACTTCATTGATCAAATGGATATATTTAAGAAAAAAATAACACAACAACACACATGTCTGTGTGTTTCAGAATAGAGACTGACTATAAAAAATTAGATAGCAAATAACAAAAATACAGATATCTTCTACTAAAATACTAAAACATATCAATTCTATACTTGTTATGTGGCACTTGATCCTAAAAAAGAGTAGTGCAGAATCAAGAACACTTTAATGTTTCATTTCATATGTTTTTCCCGTCATATTTATTCTGTCACTCAATGCATCGAAAAGATGATAATAGTTCACATAGCTGTAAGACCAGGATTGAAATTAAATTTGCATGAATGGGCGCTCAGCACATCAAGTCACTAATTAGAGAACAGACGGTAATCCATATTCCATATTGCCGCATCACCTAATAATCTGTAATCATATCGGCATGATAAAATATTACACTGGAGCATCACAAGTCATGGGCAGAGATCGGGATGACAATAATATATAATTACGTGGGCATGATCAAATATTAATAATCATGACGACAATGACAAGGAAAGATGGCAAGTAATCTAAATATGAGTATCATCAGGAATACTAAAAAGTATATTGACTCTAATATTCAATTCTAATATACTCGATTTGGAGGACATCTATTGACTATTGTTAATTGTTATCACCAAGTTCATCCAAAAGTGAAGTTGGTAGAATTCTTATTTAACACAAAATCCAATCTTCGAGAAAGAAATAAAAAGTCCGGCCACCTTATGCTGCATACTTGCATATGATTCTATTTTTCTACCACAAGTATAGGCTACTAGGGAATGCCAAAAGATAATATTGCTAAATATGCTCTAATTTAAAGGACACCTTCAGTAACAAGAGGCCCATCAGGTGGAAAAAATAGAAATTGCAGCAGTGTAAGCAGACATGTATATGCATTAAATTTTAATCTGACAAGTACCTGAACAACGACACCACCATCTAAACCTCCTTCCTCCATAATAATACTAAATATCTTTTCAAAAGCACCTTCAAAAACAAGAATTTTTTGAATTTCCTGCAGTTACACAGCTGAGCAGTGTTAAGTCTGTATAATAATAGCAAATGATTTTACAAAAGTTTTGCTGATATACATAAGAATGACCAGAAGAGTGAAATAGCTTACCTCAGCTTCCCGTGTCAAGTGCGTCAGCAGTAACAATGCCTCATTTCGTATAAGCTGTAGAAAAAAAACCCGCGGTATTAATTTAAGATCGAACGAGCACAAAAATAAATGCGCTGATTCACATTACCAGGTTCATACCTCACGGTCCATAAGCATATCCACAAGACGAGTTACACCATAGGGAGTGGTGAGAATAGTTTCCTGTAACCTGATAAAGAGGTCAACTATCTTCTTCCACATATGGCCAGAAAACTATATGAAACAGAATTTTGTGCGACAGGCAGGAAAATGGCGACATAAAAGAATACCTATTCCGCGAATTTGTAAGAAGGGCCGTCAGAAGTTGAAGTGTATAATATCGTACATAGAAATCTTCTTCTGACTGCCAAGGTATATATATATTTAGCCAACTTACATATATATGTATAATCAATGTGAATCAGTGTGCTTAATTTGTTCACTGTACTAAAAAAATCAGAATATAGGTACCGTTACTAGCAAACTTAGGAGAAGGGAAATGCTTTCTGCTTCTCTAGATAGCAAATCAGTATTCATTATATCTGGTTGAACCTCATTTGGAGGACCTTTTGCATGAGCAATTGGAGTTAAAGCACTCACAAAAGTTTCAAGAACCCCTCGAACCTTAACTTGAAAGAATAAAGATATATTAGCAATTTAGCGTGGCAATTGCAAATAAGGAATACTTATGAAACATAAGGTGCAGTGACTAAACAAATTCTTTATCTAAAAAAAGTAATACTATATGGCTTCTACTTGCGACACTCTGGGAGAGTTCTTTTCGAAATCAGGTACAATCCCGAATCTGAATCAAACATAATGAAGGCTATTACCCTTGCCGAAATGCAACAAATTGGGTAATCACAAGCCCACCTACAATTTGAATATATAATTTTTTCTGTAACATAATGCTTGTATATTGTTAAATATAGTATATTATCCAATTAAGTCCTCCTAACACCTTACGTATTGAGGATGGTCAGTTACTTAACATGTTTAAGGAGAAGTTTTGGATCGAGCCCTCCCACCCCCAATAAATTAAATTTATTTATTTGTCTGCATTTCCAACTTATACAATGAAAATTAAATTTATTTATTAATTTGTTTGCCTGCTTTTCCAACTCATACGAGTGAGAGGAAAGTGATGAATAAAGTATATGTTCCAATTAAGTCCTCCCCTAACACATTTAGAAAACCTCGTTACTAAACAAATTCAAAGAAGCCAAACTCGTATACTACATAATAAGCTAAAAACCCAGAATATTAATTATTAAGTTTGATCGTTAATATTTTTTTCTAAGAGAGAGAGAATAACAATATATCCTAAACCACTGTGTAACTAACTAAATATACTCATTCTCCATATTAAGAATTAAAACAAGGGGTGAAAAAAAGTTAAATACTGTCGACCATTAGTGTAGTCACTGGCTAGGAAAATAACCTAGTATTGTAAAAAAATTATATTTGTAACAACTTCTAAACTAAAGTGTATATAATATCATATTAAGTGGGTTAAGTATTTTAAATTTAGGCATAAATTCTAATTTACATATATTAATAATAACATTTTCCACTTTCATTGAGCTCAAGTGACTGCACTCCCAATAAACTGGCCACTCACCTAGCACTTGTCAGATATACTTGTGTTGGTTTTCAAATTTGAATTCTATTTAACTAGAAATGAAATATATAAAAACTAGTGAACAAGAGTCGAATGCGATTACTCACAAACATTGCTCATATAATACAATATATAAATTCTATGGCAACTAAAATTTACATTTATCCTAAAATTAGATTTAAAAAATCTAATCAAGATTAATGTATATTTAACATTTACCCATTTGTTAATGTATTATCTCAATCTATAATGTTTTGCATGGAACATATCCTATACTTCCTATACATAATATTAGTATAACTAACAACTTCAAATTGGACAAGTTTACATATGAAAGTATTTCAATATTCTTCGATTAATAAAATTTGAAGATATATAAGTGGGTACAATAGAGGCCAGATTTATTCATTTTTATTTCAGTAATAGGTTCTCATATTTGGTATCATCATTGTTCAAATTTGAGTACCATTCCTTGAAGATTGAATGGATCCTTGATATCGGAACCGTTTGTTATAACTTTCACCTCTACCAGACAATCAGTAGCTGCAATTTACTTGATATTTTATAGACCACAATTGCAAACCGACCCGTAATAAAAGTTGGAATAAATCGTAAAACAAAATAAAGTTATTGATGAATAGGATGCCACCAAGTTATTTCATACCATTTCACCATCATCACGTTCTTCCTTCAAGACACTTAAAAGTACAGGAAAGCCTGCAATTAAATGGAATATGTTTCCTAATGAAAAAGAGAGTGTGATATAACTGCAATCCATATCCATATTTACAAAGAGTAGTTACCCGTTGCACCAAAAGCTAGCTGGGCAGCACGGGTTTCTGCTACGACTGATTGCAGTTCAATAATTGCATTTCTCCTATCTTCCGCCAAGACCCCGTTACTTATTCTGTCAAGCAGTCGTTCAACATAGCTGTTGACAAAGGCTACGATTTAGATAATCCAAAAACTAATATATCACACACACACATCAATGAAAAGTAATCAACATTATGCAAAGGGGAACAGATACGATTGATACATCAGATTAATGCAACAAACTGCTAAAAAGCAAAAAAGAACTTCAGAAGAACGAAGATATAAATGTTATCCTAAGTTCCTAACCATGTCAGAAATTATCAAATACATGCACTGAAAAAGGAAGGAAATATTACAAAGTAACAAAATGTAACCAACAGTCTTATTAGAGTTGAATTAAGCAATATATATGCATTTACAGCAACATGAAACCTATTAAGTACTAACTAAGACAGGAAACACGACATTTGCATAAAACAACATTTACCTATCCTCATTCGACCCTGAATTCTCATTTCCAAACATCCGTCCAACAACTCCCTACACAAAACCGCGAAAAAAGAAAGACACCGCTCGCAATTACAAATACAACATCAATCATATCCAAACAAAATAACACCATTATAATCGCAAGAAATGTACCTTATAACTAGAAACCAAATCCATTCCTCTTTTTATATCTATATCACAACTTCAATATCTACAAAAACACACTGCAATATATATAAAAAAACTGAAACAGAGCACTGATCAGAGTCAACATAATTAATTACTATACAATATATTAGTTTAAATTAAGTCCAGTTTTATGTGGATATTTAATAACAATTCCGAATTAAGAGAAAGAAAAACCCTAATTTAAATGATTTAAAAAAGTGTGTGTGTGTGTGTGTGTGTGTGGGAGTAAACTTACGAGACAATATGAAGAGTAGAGTTGCCGGAAAAAGTAGAGTGAGATCGAATCGCCGGCGGTGCAGCAACACAATGTGTATTTGTAATTTTGTATGTATCTCAACTCAGCGCCGACCTCTATCAGATAATAATTTTAAAATAAAAATTAAGGAAACTATTTAAATAAATTTTATATATAAATAATATTATAAGTAAGTTTATAAATTAGTATATTTAAAATTGTAATGAGATTATATATGATTATGTGTATATTAAATATAAAATTATAAATATATTATATTGTTTGAGATTTTATTTTAAAAGTTTATATTTTATTTTAAATAATAATTCATCTATATTATTATTTAACATTATATTTAAAAATTAATTTTTATTATTTAAATTTAATTCAAAATACTGAGGGTACGTTTTAATTTTAGTTCAAAAATTCATATTTTTATTGCATTTTAATTTGATAAATCTATCGATCAAACTTTTATTCTTTTTATTTTGGCACTAATAATAATAGATACAATCTTATAACCCGTGTGAAGTACGGGACGAATGACTAATATTTAGGTAAATTTATTTTTTATATTATATTAGCTTATATCTCGTGCGATGCACGGATGAATTTTTTTAATTTTTTAATATTTTTTAATGATTTGAATTTATTTGTATTTGTATAATAATAATTTAAATTTTATTTAATATTATATGTATATGTTTTTATATAATTTATTTGTATTTATATTTTAATAGGATAATTTTTGTTTGTTTTGTATAGAGATGTATTTTACTTATGAGATTAATGTGAGATATTTTAGTTAGAAGATTAATATGAGATTGTATTTTAGTAGTAATGTTTATATTCTTTAGAATTATAATGTTTATGAGTTGTTTGCATAAAAGGAGGATTATTGGTGTTAGAATTGTATGTATGATTATATTTTTTTAAAATTATATTTTATTAAAATTCGACGGTTAAGATTATTTCTATGTTCACTTAAAATTGGACGGTCGAGATTTTTTTTACGGTTCACCTAGTACCATACCGACCAAAACTTTTAATCTTTCGTCTTTAATAATATAGTATAGATTTTATTAATATTTACTATAAAATTTTATAACGTTGATAATTTATATTAATATACGTGTTTTTCTGATAATAGTTAAAAACTATAGCCCGCAAGGGTTGGCCAGTTGGTTAAAGAGAGAAATATCATCATCTTAGTCACAGGTTCGAATCCTACAGGAGGAGAATGTGGGATTATGTCATGGACCAGAATCTGTCGCACTTGTGTGGTTTACCTGGTTCACGGTTTACCCAGTGCGCACCCAAAAAGGGTAGCGGCTGCGGGTTCCCGCAATAAAAAAATTTAATAAATTATATATAATAAATATTTTTTTTATAAATATATATATTATTTGGATTTGTAAAAGTTAAATATTATACATAACATTCTAATATAATTTGGACATGTTTAGAATATTAAGTAAAATTATATAATATAAAGATGTACATTGTTAGGCCTGACCCCGTACCAAACGACCGACCAAAACTTTTAATATTTGGGTTATATGATCTCAAATTGATAACAAAGTTATTACAAAAGAGTTGTTTAATTGAAACACGATGTAGTAAAAAAAATTAGCCCAGAAGAAGTGATATGTATTTGAATTAGGATAATGAGTGATAGTTTATTTTACACGTATGTTTAAGAAATAAGGATAAATAGTTTACTGAAAAATTTGATCCATGACCCAATAAATAGATCCGGTCCGATACTATACCGATCGACCGGTCAACCAATTACCCAATCAAATTTTTAATTTTTCCGTTATAATAATATAGTATAGATATGTAATTTGAGAAGTGTTTGTTTGAGAAAGAAAAAGAAAAAAACGAAACTGTTTATGTATAATATACCTGGGCACGTACATAGGCCCATAATTATGTAGTATGATCCAGAAAGCAAACAATCTCATAGAAAAGATTGTCATGAACATTTTTAAGGCCAGAGTGTACGGTATACATGGACCTTTCATGGGAAGTGCATGCATGAGATTTTAAGATTGTGTTTGGGAAGGTTGGTAAAAAAAATGTTAGTTAGAAAAATTTGATAATTATTTAGTAATATTTTTTATTTGGGTATATTTTGATATATATTATAAAAGAATAATGTTTTTTGGTATATTTTATAATGAAACATTTTTTACTTTCTTTAAAAATCGAAAAACAACTTTTTTAAAAAATATGGGGTGTTTTTACATCAAAAGCACTTTTTAGAAAAGTTGCTTTTAAATTTTACTAAATAAGGATCCCCTCTCTGCAGATGCCCCAAAGATTCACAAGGAGCAAATTCTAAGTTCAGGAAATTTAACGGCGCCTCTACAAGACACAATACTCCTAAGGCACCCCTAAGTGAAGAATTGGAGATCAATCAAGTCATGGAACATCTCATGGGCACCTCTACAGGTGGAACAGAGTACAAGCGCCCTTTAGCTATTCATTGAAATTGTCTAAGTCATTTTATTTGGTTAATACTCAGTCACGTATCTAAAAATAGGCACAAGACTACACAAAAGTAACAGAAACATTTTGAATCTGTATCTTCTTCAATTAAACACAACAACTTACGAAAGCTTCATTCATAAACGCCTCAACTGTATTTGTTGTTTGTATTGATTGGAAATCATTGTAGCTAATCTTTGGATTAGAGTGTAGCACCTCAGGCATTTTATAATATATTTATATTTTCCCGAATAAATTGTGTTATTTTGTGATTATTAGTTTCAAACCTCAAGAACAAAATACATACAATCATAATATGTAAAAATAGTCAATAACTACCAACATCATATTCAACCCCCTTTTTTATAATGATTTGGGGTCTAACAAGGAGTTAGTTTTTTTAATTTTTAATTTTAATTTTTAATTTTAATTTTTAATTTTAATTATTAATAATAAATTTTAATTATTATATGTTATTTAATTATTATAAATAAATATTTATAGTAATTATATTAATCTTTATATTTTATTTAAATTATTGTCTAACCAAAAGATTCCCTTTTATTAGAGTTTATATTTTGATCAATATATAATATATATTTTAATTATATTATTATATTATTACCGCATATATTATATAATGTTAAATTTTATAATATATATAATTATATATATTCATCTTCTTTTTATTTATGGACTGATACCTTTTTTGTTTGTTTTTTGTTTCTTTTAGGATACTTGGATAAAACGAGTGTTTTCTTGCCAGACACTAAAGTTTTATTATCTAAATTTGTCCGGTCATCTTTGCATATCTAATGGTTAGATAATAATTTTTTTGAATGAAAAAAATTACTTGTTCCGGAATATTGTATTTCGATACAATACATATACGAATTTCTTATCTCTTGTCAAAAAAAAGTGCAATAAGTGTAATATTATTAGCTTAGAGAAGAAAAGCTTAAGCTATAATTTATAAATTCAAGAAATGGTGAGCCCTAGCTGGTTGATACAAGAGACGTTTCACGATTCATTAATTAAAAGTATATGATATTTATAAAAATAATTAAAATTTAATAAATACATCATGTAAATCAAATTAATGTTTCTTCCGATAAAACTACTATTGTCATTTCGTTAAGTCGGATCATGCGTCATGTTAGATCATGTATTGTAAAACATGTATTATTCATATTGCTGGAATATATAGGCTTGTTCAAGAGATAATGCATGATATGTATAATCATAAAAATTATGTATACATGATTTGTCAAAACATATTCGATAACTCGAACATAATTACAATTTCATATAAACTCTTATCAATGAATTATTTTTATAAAATTTATTCAAATTTATTATCTCGAACATTAAAATTGAGAACAAAACCTAAAATATGGGTAGAAAATAACATACTAGCTAAATTCCTATGAGAGAGGACAAAACTCAACAAATGTATACTAAAAACTCTAAAAAAGATAGCCTTATTTAAATAAATAGATATAAAGTGAAGAAGAAATTACGTGTTTGTTTAGTTGATAATAGGAAGTTATTTCCTATGAAAATTATATTTATTATGGAAGTTGAAATTAACAAGAAGTTCAAAAATGTGTTTGGTTGATATGTATGAATTAACTTCCAATATCAATTACAAGTTACCAAAAAGGGGTTAGGTAAGCAACTTCCTATGATATACATGTATTTAAATTTCCTAGAAACTTCTATTTCCTTTAATAATGTTAACCAAACAACATTTTTAAAATTTACATTCTAGGTATTTGAATTTCTCATGTATTTGAAGAGCAACCAAACGACCTCTAAGAAAAGAAGAGTCTTATTGTCAACTAAGAAACTCTTCGAATTAATATAAAAAATTTAATTTTTTTTGGAGAGGATGACGAGGGAGGCGATTGTTGTTCAAACAATTAATTAATTTGATCTTAAATAAAATGTTTGGAACAGTAAGAGTTGACTTATTTATCTTTATTATAAATTAAATATAAACCCTGATAAATAATAATTCTTTTATAAGAATTGAATGATGAAAATATCTTATTTTATTACTCAATCGATCAAAAAAAAATAGATAGTATAAGGTTGTTTGGTTGACATCTATTTTTTCACGAAATTGTACTTCTTAGGAAGTAATTTATAAAGTTGTTTGGTTGATATTTATATGGATAGTTGAAATTTCTAGTAAATTTAAATTAATGTATAATGGGGGAAGTTGTTTACCCATCGACCACCCCATCTTGGTGACTTGCAATACCCACGTAATGGAAATTCCCGTGAATTTCATATCTATACTATATTATAAATTTCATATCTATTTATTGGATCATGGATCAAAATTTTCGCTAATCTATTTATCCTTATTTCTTAAATATACGTGTAAAACAAACTACCACTCATTATCCTAATTCAATCGTAATTCAAATACGTATCACTTCTTCTCGGCTAATTTTTTTTTACTGCATCGTGTTTCAATTAAACAATTCTTTTGTAATAACTTTGTTATCCATCTGAGATTATATAACCGAAAGATTAAAAGTTTTGGTCGTTCGGTACGGAACCAGACCTAACAATGTACATCTCTATATTATATATAATTTTACTTATTATGACCGTTGCTCCAAATATATATATATATATATATATATATATTTATATTAACTAAAATTTTATTCTAGACATGTCCAAATTATATTAGAATACTACGTATCATATTTACCTTTTATAAATCCAAATAGTATACATATTTATTAAAAATTTATTTACTATATATAATTTTTAATTATTATCAGAACAAGTCTTTTAATTAATTTATTATCACTCACATCGTTAAAAAATTATATAAAATATGACAATATAACACGTATATTAACATAAATTCTCAACGTTATAAAATTTTATAGTAAATATCAATAAAATATAATGGATAAAAGGAATTTAAAGTTAACTATAGATAAATTACCTAAAGTTACTAGTATTTTAAGTATAAAAAATAGATAGCATTTTTGTAATAATAGAATATGTCCTCTTATATTTACAAAAATAACTTTGATATTGTATTGTAATGAACGTTAACTTTAGAAAGTTATCTAAAGATAACTATAGGATTCCTAAACCCAAATATAATATAAAAAATAAATTTATCTAAATATTAGTCATTCGTCCGTGCTTCGCACTTGTATGAATTAAATAACAAGATATTATAACTTCCCATGAAACTAAATACTCATGTACAACCAAACAAACACTATGAATATTTAATTACCGTAACAATCATAACATGCATGTTCAATGGATACCCATGTGCTATTGTGGTCTTTTGTACATATTTTTTTTTATCTGCAAGACAGTTGTGCATCTACCAGATGCATTTTTTATATATATTTTTTTAATATGCATTTCTATGATGCTTATCACCTTACAGATTAGGATGATGCTTATCTCCTCTTTTTTTTAAAAATAATAATATAAATCATACATGTTAAATATATCCACTATATTGTGAATCCCATATAATAATTACGATAGAAAGTAAATGCACTGCCAGAGAGAGAGAGAAAGAGCTTTGATATTTCAGATAAGTCTTGAACATCGTATATGAGAAGGGTGAATGGCTATTTATAGCCGGGTACAAACCGGCTTGGATTATTAAAATAAAATTGCTTCTTTGTTAAGTTCCGAGTAAACCGCCTTAAGGTTACTCGTACATGTTAACAATCAGTATTATAATAGAATCATATTTTTAAAGATGTATTATTTGAGAAACTTTTTAAAAATGGGACACTCATGGTCAACACACTTATAAGAATGAAGTATACAAAAATTATATTTTTACAATTTTAATTTTTATATATTATTTTAGGGAGAAACTGGTATAACAGTAATTTAGAGGTTTGCTGGAATTACGGAGCAAAATATGATGATTTTGCTGATGAACTTGATGAAGAACGCGAAGAACATGAGAGAAAAGTGATGAATTTTGGTAAATGATCTTACTGTTGATTCGTTAGAATGTCAGAGAAAATGTTTGTTCTCTTACTGTCAACTGTCGATTCCAACGGAAATAAGAGGTCTGCGTATCATATTTATAAGGGTTCAAGCTACACCTAGTTTTTGGAGGACAAGTTACCTATACGAGCTATGTTTTGGTCCGGTCCATCATGCCCAAATCCTCAGACATGAAGGGTTTTGGCCCAAGTCTGTGCGGATGTGGAGGTCAAGCTGTCCCAGATGTCTGTAATTGTCATGGCTTAAGCCCATTTGGCTACGGGGTCTGTCATGGAGTTGTAGAGTAAGGGGTCCCCGTAGAGAGTTATGCTCGATGTGGACTTGCGGGAGCAGTTGTGCGCGATATGGCCTCGCGGGAGCAGTATGTAGAGGTGATCCTGTGCGGATCCCTTGATGAGATGAGAGCCTGTAGGGCTAGCTGTCTTCAAATAGATAAGTATGTTGAGATATTACCCCGGGGGTCTTCTATAGTTTTCAGATTAACAAATAATATCAAGTGAGGTGAGCCCATGAGGTTAGGAGCTTTTCAGCTAGTTATGAGAAATCTGTGCTAAGTGCTCCGGGCTAGTGAAGCGATCCGGATGCAGTGAGTCTGGCCAAGCGAGCCGGGCTGAGGGTTTCTTTGTCAAGTCCATGCGACCTGGGAGGTGATGAGAAGCGAACCAGGCTAAGAGCTGGTTCTCCTCTCTCTTACTTCTTGATACTGGATAAATCTAAGGCTGGTAAGCTAGCGATGCGACCTCACGTTAGGCCAATGGTCTTAGAATATTTTACCATTTTTAGAGCGATGCGAGCTGGATGTGGGTTTTGAAACCATGTGAGTCCAGATGCGAGGCGGGCCGGTCAATTTATGTCATTAGACCTGTGTATGACCATGTCCAAATATTGGGCATAACATATATATTATTAAAAATGATGTAAATTGTGTATCGAGTCAAATTTGTGTCAATTAAATAATTTAAATTCAAGCCAACTTATTTTCGATCAATTTTAGTATTATGTGTATTAATTTCATAATAAGAAAGAGATAAAGTCAAAACATATTCCCAATATTAAAGATAAAATATTTATGATTATATTTGATTGTAATGTATTTTACAAGTTTATTTATTAATAATTATTTATTTATTTTCCTTTTAAAAGGTAAAATATTTTAATCTTTTAAAAGGCATGCATTTTAATTTTCTTGGTGAGGACATTTTATTTTTTCTATTGGGGACACAAAACAATTAATTGATAAAAAATTTAGTGGGGACATGGTTTTGAATCTGGATTTTTGAAAAGATAAGCTAAATTAAGACCCCAGTTGTCACAAATTAAGCTCGCAACAATTTAAATTATATTACCCAACAGTACTTTATCAAAAAAAACAACAGTACATTTATGTTTAGTGAATTTTGTACATCCATATGATAATTTTTATACATTTTAAATTTTAAATGCTGTACTTCAATTGAAAATTAAGAATCAAACATGATCCTAAATACATAATATTAACTGAAAAAATTACAAAAATTAAACGAAAGTGGTGTGATGAAAAAAAACATGTCATATTGTTTAATAAATATAAACCAATAAATGTGGCGTACTTCGCCGCGGTTTTAGCAACAACTAGTTTATACCATGTTGTTGTGTTAACCTTTTGGAGAAGCTCTGGAAAAAAACGGTTGAGAATGCACGTAGGGTTGGTTATTTATTGGAGGATAACACTTAAATTACGCAACCTGATTTCGTCTACGTACAGAGTCCCTAAGATATTTTAGAGCCAGTTGCAGTATCCATTTTTTTTAGGGTAATGTGAGTATTTGACAGTGCAGTGGTAAAATAAAATTAATCACAAAAGTATTTGTACACCATGTACATGGGCAGAGCGTGACAGGGTCGGACGCATGAAGGTGCTACCGTGTTGGAGTCCAAACAATGCTTAAAGCGATTTCTTTTTTAATGCGAGTCAAAAAAAAATTGTATATTTATGTAACAAATATAAAAATGGCAATTACTGACGATTGCTTTTTTCTTTTTCTTTTTTTTTTTTAAATTTGGCTTAAAGCCTATGTTCTCAGAAATTATGGGATGAGCCAGAGTTGAACTAGGACACGATAGAGGATAAACACTCCATCACTTGCTATCCAATCATATTTCTAATGAAAAATAGGTTCAAAATTAGTAAGAACAACTTTTATTGAATAATTATTAATCTATTTTAGTTTTGTAACTTATTTGATAAAAATTAATATCATTGCAATATAATAAATTTATCAAACTTTAAATTTAAATTCCAAATTCTCCTTTAAAATAACTTAAAATCATAAGTCTTTTTTCTAAAAAAATCTCCCGTTCTTAATTAATCTTGGTCAACTAATTATTTTTCAAAAATTTTATTTCTAATTTTAATTATTTAAAGAGTTGCTAATTTTAATTATTTAAAGAGTTCAAAAGGCTTAGTCGTTTATAAACAATAATTTTTTATAATAGCGCTTAGCCGAAAAATAGATTAAAAAAATTGTTTGATAAAATTCAAGATATTTCATTTCAAAAAATATGAAAACTTACAAATTTAATTATCATAAAAAAAGAACGGGAACAAGAATACAAAAAATTTAAGCGTGTTCATTCATTTTTACTAATTTTATATCATATTCATTTTGATTTTAACCTCCCAAGTTCATTCTCCGGAATTATTCCGTTGAATTCTTTCCAATCTACTTTTTTTCATACCTTAGTTATTTTAAATTCATATTTATTTATATATCTACCCTTTTCATTCTAAAATAATAATTATTATGAATTTTAATATAAGATTAAAAAAAATATAATAAGACATGTTATAAATTTTAAATTTTTATATTAAATAAAAATTTAAAATATATATTTTTAATATAAAACATTAAATTTTATAATAATATTTATAAATCCTGGATTTTGATGACATTAAATTAATAACATTAATTTTGATATTATAAATATCTATATTTATAATATATCTTATTATAGTTTCACATGGTCTCGTTGCTTAATCATAGCCTGCTATATTGTTTGTTACAAACATGTTTTACAAGATTGATAATATATCAGCATAACAAGAAGCTACTGTTATGACAAAACAACTTACTGTTACGGAATCCAGCAGAAATACAACACCTGTCCAGAATTCAACGAATAGATATATAGTTCGTATAGGACTTTAATTACGTGAGTATATATCTATATAATACGTTTTTAATATATAATATAACAAGCTCAATATCTATTATATAAAACATATTCCTATTTTTAAGGAAGTAGCTGTGTTCGTTTTAAACAATCTCTTTTATCAACTATTTATCATTATCCTCCATTGTTATATGAACTGCTTTCAAACGTTCTTCTAAACCTTGTCTCCTATAATTATATCTTAATTTGAATTAAATTAGTTTTACACCGTTATATTTATATGGATTATACAAACTAGTCATATGATATATGTGTATATAACTTCGGCTAAACTTTTCATACGTTGTTAACAATACACAACTCACCTTACGATCTTGAAAAACTATTACATCTATTCTCTAAATTTGAGCTTGATATATATTTTATTTGTGCTATATAGAGAATACATATTTAAGTTATAATCACTTTACATTCTTATTGTATTGCTCAAAGTGTATTGGTAATTGCTGAAGTGGCAAGGGGTTCTAGGTTAGAACATAGAGTTTTGAAGGTTTAAATTGTGTTATTTCTATAAGGCAAATAATTCAGGAACAAGGAATTCAAGAGTGGGACTCGAGGAATTCAGACGTTCAGGAAGAGGTTGTATAACAGCAAGCTCAAACTGTTCTACTCAAAGAAGATATATCTTAATCTTGTAATTGAAATATTATTTATTAATATATATATTCTCTTACCCAGTTGATAATGGACGAGGACGTAGATCGTTAGATATTGGGGTCAAACTTAGCTAAACGTTTTGTGTCTCCTTTACTACTGCATCTTAGTGTTTACTGCATTGGCACAACAGACTACTTCCATAACACTCCGTTATTATAGTTGTTAAACATTAAAATTGGAGATAGTCACCCCTATTTTTCCATCTCAACCTACATTTTAATTTTTTTTGTCAGAAACCTACATTTTAAAATTTAAAATAATTATTGTTTTTAAACGAAGACGGTACATTATCAATTAAATAAATTTTTATTTTATAATAATTTTGAATACCAAACAATCAATATTAAAGTTAATTCCTTCAACCAAATGTTTTTTTTACTTGCAGGTCAATCCTATTTTACGTTAGGTTTCATTTTTAAATCGAACACACTTATTTCTCTTCGCCTTTTAATCATAAAACAATAGTCACTGATAGTGATGTAAACTTACCGATACGTTCTTGCGTAGAAAGTTGGGGATATAGTTAATATTTATAATATTTTTGAAAATTTTAAAAATGTAAATAATTATGAGTGACATAAAAAAATGTAAAAAAATGGATTAGTCACAGGGATTATTATTTAGATAAAGATTAATATAATTTTAATACTTAGAAATTAAAAAATATATATACTCTTCTATTTTTAAATTATTATCAAATTTGATCTTATTTAATATAATAATAATTATTATTGTTTTATAACTAAACGATTAATGAAATATTTTTGTTTATAAATGAAATTTAAAAGTTGTAATCTCAAATTAAACTTTTTAAAAATATGTAAAAAGGTCAAATGATCAATTATTGTATAAAAAAAATTCATAAGATTAATTATTTGAAAATTAAGAACAACAAAAATTTTAAAGAAATTTAGTCAATTTTGACTAAATCTCTATCATAAATAAAAGGAAATCGAGAAAATAGACCAGTTCCCGTGAATATTAACTATTTCCGTGAAATAAATAAATTTATCAATGCAGATTTCCTATCTCATCTCGTGCATTAATACCCAAATTAGCACAGGTGAATGGAATTGAGTTGACTGAAGTGTAAATATGTCCAATCTTGTCTCTAATAATATAGCAAGTGGATTGAATATATATTTACATATTTGAAAGCGCAAGTGGATAAAGTATTAATGACATTAAATTTTAAACTTTTTGATTATATATAAACAGAATACTATATAGATTACAGGATGTATCAAAAAGACTATACGAGTACATCACATTAAAAAAATTATGCCTGATTTGGTGCCAGACAATATAAAGCAGGATATATAGATATTATTGCATATACAGCATTGATAATTTTTTATTTAAAAATAATTTGAAATCGTATAATGTACAGATACATGTTGAGTTTGAATAAGTTTTTTATTTTTAGGGGTGGGCCTATGTTAGGCTGAGGGACTATAGCCATCCCAAATTCTGAAATTGAGTATTAAAAAATTAATATTTTATTAGTTTTTTTTACTAAGTTAGTCATCATTAGTTATATGTGACATGTAATATTTTATTAGTTTTGCATTATATTATATGGTCCGCAAAGACCAACGGAATGTTATTCTAATTAATGGAACATATAAGAATAATAGACCTGTTTTTTTGTCATTTTCATCTCGGTAAAAATTAATTATATTTTCTATAAAATTTAATGTTGAATGTGAACACTCATGAATTCCAGTGAGACTGTACCGATATACAATAAATATTCTTATTATTAAGTATACTTATATTTAATTATATTAATTAAATATATAAAGGCTCTTCCACTCTTTACCCAACTAACTACTAATTTGATTAGATTTCATATCAGTCCAATTTTTTTTAACTGGATCCACCCCTAGCATTTAATATAGTAAGCGGGTTTCATGAAATACTTATAAATTGAAAATAATAATAATAATAGTAGCTCATAAAAGAATTATAGTAGGAAAAATATTATACAAATAATACTTTTATATAATATAAAATTAAAATAAATAACATATAGCTAAAAGATATTTTATTATATTAATATTTTTATATTTTTATAAATATGCAATGTATATTAAATAAATATATAATTAATAAATGTGATTAGTTACAAAATAAAATTTTTAAATTTAATATTAAATAAAAATGATAAAATATTAAATTGATAACATATGATTATAATAAATATATATTTTTAAATTTTAAAAAAATAATTATGCAGAGGAGTAGTATTTTTATAAGAAAAGAGTCAAATCTGAATTTCACTTTTATCTCCCTGGCTTTCCGGAAGAGAATACGAAATTCCAAGTAGAAAATAATAATAATAAAATAACAAAACCATCTTACAATAACAGTTACTGCATGTCTAATCATTTATGGTACTTGTATTGTTGTACACTTGTACTAGCTAATTAATTCTCTAGCTTCTTACTCGCTGCACAATATTTGTCTATATAACCCAACCTCAATCACCATATCTCTCAACAATTCATCATCCTCTTCCTTCTTCCCTTAGCTAAAAACTTGTATATACTACTATATACACATGTAACATACATACATTATTAATATAAACACACATATATATAGAAAATAGAAGGTGGCAATCAACATGGAATTTCCAGCGAGCTACAAAGATTTTTCCTTGCCAAAATTCATAGATAATACATTCTTATTTCTTGGCTTAGTGAAAGAGCTCGTTTTCATAACACTCTATTATTATTCGGGTGTCGAAGCTTTTCTTAACCCGGATATTTGTTGGTCAACCCGACTCAAAACCCGAAATTACTTTCCATCTCCCTTGGCTGTCCTAACACGGGAGCTTTTGCATGTTGTAAAGTACTCTGAGCTTGTCGACCCACCGGAAAGTTGTGCTGTGTGCTTGTGCGAGTTCTCCGAAATTGATGAAATACGAAGACTGACAAATTGCCAACACATATTTCATCGGAAGTGCGTGGACCGTTGCATGGATCATGATCAGATGACGTGTCCGTTATGTCGGACGCCGTTTCTTTCCGATGACATGCAAGAGGCTTTTAATGAGAGGCTTTGGACTGCTTCTGGAATCTCCGATTACTACTAGGAATATTTATTCGGGACTTCGTTTTACGTACTCATTTGTCAGAATCTTTTATTCTCGAAGATACTTGTAATATTCCGTTTTGATGTAAGAAGAAAAAAAAAAAGTTGAATCACTTGGTTACAAAAATATGAATGTTAATGAGAAGGTAAGATTAGCTGTATACAAAGATTTAAAATTTTACAACCAACGTCGTAATTGTTTCGAAGTCAGTATATATACTGAGTGTAATATTGGAGATTTTGAAAATCGGACCTATAATCTCGTAGGCATACGATTATGCCATACGTCGGACAATACCGAATTAACTGTATACTTTTTTTTTTTGGGCAGAAACTGTATACTTTTTCATGTACTTTAATTAAAGATTATTCCCCCTCTCAAATTATTGTCTAATAAATGAGTTTGAATAATAAATTGGAAGAGTTAAAGTTACTTTTGAATTCAATAAGTTACAATAAATTAAGGTTCAAAATTGATGTGCCATTGAAAAACTGCCGGTAAATTATGTGTTGTTAGAAAAATCCAGATGACTGTTTGTTGGTTATATTTTTTTATTTATATTTTGAGATATAATATAAAAAAAAAATATTTTTAGTATGGTTTGATAGTTAAAAATGTAGTTACTTTTTTCAAAAATGTTTTATCTAAAAACAGTTTTTAGATCAAAAACACTTTTGTAAAAAGTTATTTTTAAAATTTATCAAACAGTTTTTAATTATTTTTTTTAAGAAATAAACTAATGTTGTTATCTGCAACAACAATATCAAGCACACCCTAAGTGTAAATGAATCAAGTCAAATATACTCACGAGCACAATTACAAAATAATATATATATATATATAATAATTTATAAAAACAAGTAAATAAAATACTATAAAACTACACTTTAACCTACTTATTTTGAAAATAAGGACTTATTTTCATAATTTAATGGGGTCAAACACTCACATTGCCTATGGAAGTTATTACATGACCTTTTGTAACACCATAAACCCAACTCATGCCCAATATACTTCCTCCGTTCCTTTTTAATTGTCCCTTTGATTTTTTACGCGTATTTTAACACATATAAAAAACAAAATTCTACAAATTACTTTTCAAATTTTATTTTTGTAATTAAAAATTTAATATTTATACTTTTATTTATAAAAAGAAAATTCAAAAAATAAATTACAAAACTATGTTTTTTATGCACATTAAAATACGCGTAAAAAATCACAAAGAAAACTAAAAAGGGACGGAAGGAATAAAAAAATAAAGAAATGTTATTGCACCGTATTAAAGTTGAATAAAGAGTCGGTCTTGAAAACCATTTTCAAAGTATTGAACGGAATAACGGGGTTTTGAATCCCTGTCCGTGGGAGAGATCGATACCAGTGTTGTGAAAAACATAAATGGAATATAAGTGGGGAGATCACTTTTTAACATTTAACTGTTAAAGCAGACGCTTTTCATAAACGGATCATTAAACAGACTATGAATAGATAACTAATTAAATATATAATTATATGCATGTATATATATAAAATTACATATTGATCATGCAATCTTATACCAACTACAATTATATAAGTACTAAAATAAATAATATATATTATAAAAATATACACATTTACAAAATTATAATTAAATAAAATATATTAATATTAATAAAAAAATAAAAAATAAAATAAAATATTAATTTTTTTTAAATCAACCTGCTTAATCCCGCTTAAACCCACTTAAAATCCGCTTAAATTCACTTAATACGAAAAAATGTTTAAAAATTTGATTAGGACCCGATTCTACTTAAGCGTCCGCTTAATGCGCTTTTTACAACACTGGTCGGTACTCATTTTAAGAGAATTTATTTAGTTCTCGATTTCTGACCTAACGACCCCTGTCCCCTATCGTTTATATTCTGCTTGGATCACAGAGAGGGAGAATTTTATAAAAAATTTAATGATATTAATCTTTTATGGATTCAGATTTGGTTTCTTATTTATTTTTTTAGGACCGAATGATATTTCTGTTTCAAGTTTGGCCTCTTAACTAATCTCAAACGGAACTTGTATTTTATATTTAAAAAATGCAAAACTATATTTTTTTTGACTAATTTGACTTAAAACCTGACAAATGAGTATTTGTTCAAGAAATTCTGGAGTTGAGCCAGAGTCGAATTCAGGACCTGGGACGACAGAGGATAACCCTTCAACCACAATAAATTACAAAAATTCAATATTCTGTATTGGAAAAGAAGTGTCGTGTTGCGCTATAAGCCAATAGATCGACGTGTACGGGTCTGTTTGGGATTGCTGTTGAAAACTGCTGTACTGGGAGAAAAAGTGGCGGTGGAAAAATCAGATGACCATTTGGTACATTTTTTTGATTTGTACATATTTTGAGATATAATATATAATAATAATGTTTTTGGGAGATTTAATGATGAAACTTGTAGTTAATTCCTGCAAAAGCTGAACAATCAGCTTTTTCCATTGTAGGATGCTACTTTACAATTTAGAATCGTATGACCTTGTTATCCACACCTAAAACATGCATCAGTAGTCCATAGGAGTCTTGGCCTCCTTAAAACAATTTGGCCTTTGCTTCATAAAACGATCAAACATAGTTTGACCTTCCTTATTCTGCCTATTAGTACCCCCAGGGTTCTGATTACTAGGGTTCCTTCTTTGCTGAGCTACCACTTCTCGCACCATATCCATAAAAGTGTTTCTATCCATTACTATTTGTTGCTTATTACTTTCCCCGATATATTGACTCGTACTAGATTTCTTAGGCGGCATCCTGCAGAAAATATAATAAGTGCTCAAATACATATATCACACAATGCTTATATAGAATTAATCTTACTTCTACCCTTTCGAAGTCAACCCAAAACTCACAGGTCAAATACCTAAAAGGTCAGTCTACAGTATCTTGAGCCTAAGCTGTGATACCAACTGTAACAACGCGACTTTTCGGACCATTATTTAATAGCGAAATATTCAAAACAAATCTAAATACTAATAACTTGCAATAAGAAATTTGCTGATAATCTTGATAAATATAAAAGTCTAGATCTCTGAAACGGAAATACTAATATGTCTAAAACCAATTAGAACAATATCTTAAAACGATCTAAACAAACTAAAACTTTGGTCTGAGAGCCCTCAATGCAATCCCCGCTTAACTTGGATTACTTGCGGAAGGAAAACAATACGAGTGAGCCAAATGCCCAGTACAAATATAATTTTAAACAAGAAAAATATTTTTATATAACTGAGTGAATTGTGTCTTACCAACGCAAAGAGAGAAACACAACAATAAGTAAACTGAATCAATATAATTTGAACTGAACAAAATGAAACAGAATATTTGGCTAAATCAATAAAGTAGGTATCTATAAGGGTATCTTATACAATCATATACTCGCACAAAGCAAGATACAAAATAGAGAATTCTTCCCCGGTAATCCTCGAGAAGAAAACACATGAAATGCACAAAGCATTTCTACAATACCAAGAATTCTTCTCCGGCAGTCCATGAGAAGAAAACACACAATAGAGATCATGATCTTTACACAATCTCATACCCCAGAGACGTGCCCGTATACTCACAGCACCGATACGAGTAAGTGCCGAGTCCACCAGACCTCCAAACTCCATGAACTCATCTGTGATTTAACCACACAGATAGGTTGAAGAGCCCAACACATATGTTACAAAAATTGTCGACTCTTTAATCAGAACAGAACAATGTAGCAATAAAAATGCCAAAGAAACAAATTTAAAAGAATCAAGGCAACAATAATTTCAAAAATAATGGATACGAAACGAAACTGAGAATGCATACTAGCAAGTATACATAGAGTACAAAGGGATCACAATTTTAAAAAAATACTCGATAATAAATATAACGAGTAAACAATATTTAAAATTTAGAAATAAGGATCAGAAATTTGTACTATAATTATAATTTAAAATTGAGAAAAGAAGGTAGAAATTCGCACCAGCGAATAATCATCAAATTTAAATATTAAAAAGTGAATAAGAAATTCGTACCTCGAGTAAATAGCACTAATCCAGAAATATCAAGAAAATCTACTTATTCAAATCTAAATGTCAATATAATAATTATAAATTAGTACATATTTGATAATTATAATTGATGCACAATTTCATATATTAAGCCAGTAACTATCTCCATGAATCAACTAGAGCTTAGCAAATATGTCATTTCTATTTACTAATGCCATTTTAATATAATTAAACTATGCTCCATGGTCTCTGCTAAAGTACTAAACTAAAATCATGGCATGCAACTAGACTTATAGTATAACTTAATAAATTTATGTATTTGCATGTAACACATACACATATAAAATTATAAAATCTTTGGTTATAGAAAATTTAATAATCTGATTTAAATTAAAATTTAACTTTTTAACAACTATATAAATGGGCGTGTATTTAATAATATGCACAAATAATTGGAACAAACAATCAAATGCTTCTTTTTTTTATTAATAAAAACATTATCATAATATAATAAAATTATCTGTAGCACTAATTTGACGTAACCTTACAGAAAACATGCACATATAAAACATATACGTCAAGCTCTTAAAACATGAATATAAATCGAGTTTGGATAGCACTACTAATAACTTAAAATAGTATTGACAATTAAAGTACTGTAAAGTATTATCACGATATAAATGCACATAATAAATTAAATATATAATGTAATGCGTTTTGAGATCGTGCTTTTATACTCTTTTAATTAATATATAATTACCGCCAAATCATTAATACATATCCATTAATGTAGACAAAAGAATTATGCATATAAAACTCATACATGTCGTATATATCATCACGTTAACAAATCAATTAATATAGATATTAATACTAGTATTAAATAACATAACTCTTAATTTTCATGCTAACTAGCATACAAAATTCTTAAATAGAGTACATGCAATGCACACATAAGAACGTAAATAGCATGCAAGTAGTATCATCCTTCATCATTACAAATATTAAATTCTCATGATAATAAATAAACATGATTACTCACGTGTATATATAATATATACATATCAAACAAGTTTGTTAGTATTACCTGGCCATGTATTGATTTTTAGTGCTTCTAAACGAATAACACTGCTCGGCTCTGTTTCTTGCCACAGACTGAAAACTTCCGGTGTTTCCTCCTTTTTCTTGTTAATATAATCGTATATTAACAAGTTGTGTTTTTATAAATAACAGGGTTGACTGCTTCCTAATTTATAGCCCTCAAATAAAGGAAATAAGATATATCCCTATTGATAATACCTCTGCTTGTAGTTGATCACGTAATAGATACAAATTAATATTGACTTGTCTAATTTTTTTCTCAAAGAACATATTTATAGAATCACTAAAACTATATTTAAGTTAAACACATAATTTATCCTAAACTAAAATAACTAGTAGATATTAGTAAATAAATTATAAAAATAAATACGAGGGATTTTACACTATCTATGCATAGATTCAAAAACTATTCTCCATAGGGGTGCATATATCATATGTGGACGTGATAGTTTGAGGTCTTGCTAAGAAAACAGTTGAGAATGTAGGCAGGATTGGTCATCTAATTATTATTAAGGGATCCACGCAACCGAAAAATTCGGATCTACACATATACAAAAAAGTTTTAGTTGCTGAAAAGTGAGACCTTAATTTATCTATTGATTCCGCGGTTGTGATCGGGAAGAATAGATTTTCGATTATTAATACACAAACTCAAACTCGAATTCGTTTATCACTTACTCGGTAGTAGCTCGACTAAACTTGAACAGTTGAACTATATAGCCTTGTAGAAGTTTTAATGTTTTATAATACTTACGTTAAAAAAATTACGAATCAATAATCAATCTGCCCATATTTTCAAATACCGCACCATTAAATTTAAAGCTTACGAACTCATAAAAGAGCCACTATCATTTTCATCAATAATATTTAATTAAAGGAATATGATCGAAACCGTTAACTTCAAAAAATGCGGGGAGATAAAATATTTGTGAATCAAAAAAGTCATTCGTCGCGTTGTGTTTAATCTTAGGAACACAGGGATGAGTGATGACCCATTTCAGATTAATTAGGACAGATTTTGTGTCAATTTCGCTCATTTGACCACCCTAAAGTGAGCGAACGTAAACATCACAGCACAGAGAGATGAAATATTCAATTGTTGAGAGATGCGTAGGAGTAAATTACCCAGTCTTGTCTCTTCTCAAAGTCTAATCATAAAGCAAGTGGAGAGAAAATAGTAGCCAAATATTAATGGCGTTGAATTAATGGAGTGAAATAGTTAAGCAAGTGGGAGTCACGGTTTGGGTGATATTAGCCTATTAGGATTACATGCATGAGATTTTAGAGATTTCGTAATAATATAAATATTATGATCAAATTTATAAATGTTAAATTAATTATAGATTTATAAATATGTTCCGCGTAGAAATGCGACATGTAGCCATGTAGGGGCCGGTTGTATATGAGACTTGATCCATTAATGAAAATGAGAATGTAATTTTAATATAAAACCAATTGTTCAAATGAGAACAATTTAAAAATGATAACTGAGATTTAATCTGTTCTTTTTAATTTTTATACCTAAATTTAATCTCAACCATAGTCCATACATATTAGATCTAGAATTATTCACTCTCTTCTTCATCCCTCTTCACCTTCATCTTCATCTCTCCTTCACCATGAGTCCTTGCCTATTCACCACTTTCATCCATCAATCTTATATACTATTCATTCTCCATCACAAAAAATTCTCTCTTTCTCCGTAATTCTGGTGAAATCACCAGAGTTTTGTCCTCTGGTCAGGGGCAGATGCAGCGTTTATGGAGTGGGGGCAGCCCCCACTGGAATTTTTTAAGGATGTAGGTATTATGTGAAAATTTGGTTTAGTGTCCCGGTGAAAAAAAGAAAATGCCCCTACGTAAAATATTTTTTTTGAAAAAAGAGATAAATTTTACATAAAATTACTAGGCAGCAAATAAAAACTATATCAATTGTAGTAAAATATATTATTATGAAAAAAATAGTGGCATTTGTGAATGGTGGTGGTGGTCATCGGGAGTGTGATGGTTTCAATGGTGGTGGCATTTGTGATTTTTGTTTGATTATAGTGATTTTTGTTTGACTGTGATGTATGTTTTATTCCGGTGATTGACTGATTTCAGTATTATATTAGTGGTGTGTAGGTGGTCGGAAATTCTGGATGTAGTGGTGGAACAAAAAAGTGGATGATAGTGAAAGATGAATTTTTAAATAAAATTAATGAACAGTGGAGATGAAAATTGAATATTTAAACGAATGGATATGATTAAATCTCATATTAGTGTAGGTTGTCGTTAGAGCATGATCTTCATATATAAAAATTTTAAAATTTCATTCTCATTCTCGCCCCATAAATACACACATATACTATATGTATCTCATAGTAAAGTTTTAATTTGTGTTGAGCAACTCGAAGTAGTTCAAGCTCGAATTTCAACCCGTTTAATAAAGTTCGTTTCGAATTTATATATAGATGAAATCGAATATATGTCCAAATAGAATAAATCTGAGATTCGAATTTCAAAACTCAAGTCGACCCGAACTAGAACCAAAATTTGTCTATGATTATATATAAATTATTATTAAATTTTATTTTTATGATTTATAAATTCAAAAATATTTAACTTTTTTTATATTATATTTGTTAATTGTTAAATTTGTTAGCAAATTTAACCCGACTCATTTAAATTTATTTCAATTAATTCGTGAGTAAATTTGATTAAACTTGATTATTAGACAAGCTATTCAGCCAAATATTTAAACTTATTTAAATATACAAATGGCTTGACTCATTTATAAATACATGAAACTCGAACTCATTTAATATATACTCGACACAGTTCAAATTACATCAAACATCCCAACCACACATGAACTATTATCAATTTTTCTGAATAAAGACATATGGGAATTGGTGCCGATGAGTCACTATGAGTAATGAGTAATCTTTTATTCACGTTTTTTAATAATATATAGATAAAGAGAATAAAGTTCCTCATATTATTTTATAAAAATTATTTAAGGCATTGGTGATTTTTAGTGTGGATTTTTTTTATAATTATATATAATTTTCAGTAATTAAAATAATATGAGAATTTTTTTTGACTTTAAAAAAGTTACGTGATATAAGCTCGGAACATTAATGTCATAGATAAAAACTTTAAAAATACTTGTTACTGTCCAATATTTATAGAATGATAGGACTTCTATATTCACACAGAAATCTTAACTTTAATACTACAGTATTCCTTGTGAAAATCGTGACTAAAAAGTTAAATACTCGGAACATACGACTCTATCTACCAGTATATTATAAATTTATAATAGTATGTATA
The DNA here is from genome assembly GCA_028671895.1 of Oenanthe sinensis. Classification (NCBI taxonomy): domain Eukaryota; kingdom Viridiplantae; phylum Streptophyta; class Magnoliopsida; order Apiales; family Apiaceae; genus Oenanthe; species Oenanthe sinensis. The sequence goes on along the minus strand of CM053814.1, from coordinate 723,138 downwards.
ATGACGATTTAAAATCTGAATAAATTATTTTTGTTCGTACAGGCCAATGGGCATACGTTATTTATAAATAGTACAGACCGGAGAACCATATAGTGTTCAAATAGAAGATATCATGCATTATTTTGATTAGATATCGTGTCACGTTTTTAATTCTTTGTATTTCGATCTGAGTTCTAGGCTTCTAGCCAGTTGTAGGTGTATGGATATACTTTACGAGTTCCCGGTAGGGCAGGCATATACAGTACTCGTATTTATGCTATATTATTAAAGCCGCAAGTATAAATATTTGATCCGTCGTGGGTCTGATCCTCTCGTGTTTCACTCAATTTCAAGTATATATATCTGTCTCCTATTCAATTTCAAACACATTCTTTTAATCAATATACCACCATGTTTTAGTTTACTCATTAGTCAACCTCTTTAATTTATTTAATATCAGAATTTACTAATTAAATTTTATTTATATTAATTAAATTTTATTATTGTGCTATATATATATTATATATATATTTTTATATTATATTATTCTAAACGATTTTTTTTTAATTAGAATATAGAGTTATACTTACAATCTAATAGTATGTTTCAATTTCCTCACCGCTCAAATACTTTAATTTATTTTAAATTGTAACTTTATAATAAATTTTTTTGAATATTAAAATTATATTAATATTTTATCTATATTAAAACATACTCTTTTATTTAAATTTTAATTAAAATATTTCTAATATATTCGAATATCTTTTTATTAATAAAAATTTATTAATGTATGGTAGTTAATATAAATATATAACAAGGAGGGAAAAAAATCCTTGTGGTTTAGGTGTAGGAGTGGATAAGGCCTTCAAACATATAAACACATTTCTAAATAAACATATAGTCATATTTTTTTTAAAAAACTTATAAACATTATTAATCTCAAACAAACACAAAAAAAATAAATAAAATTTATATGAAATATTTTTACACATATAATAAATAAAAAGGAAATTATCCAAAATATTACATTTTTTAAAATTATTTTCAAAAATATTACGTCTTTAAAAATAATTATAATAATACTGTTTTTAAAGTTTCATTCTCAAAATACTATTTGTAATTTTTATAACTCAAAATGCAACTTTATTCTATTTTTCGGAAAAAATTGACTTTAAAGTTGATTCATGTTGCATCAATTTGTACTTTTGGTTGCAACTCAAATCATATTTAAAACAAACTTTAAAAATGATTTGCATTTTAGGTTGCAGTGATTTCAATTGTATTTTTGAAAATAAAATTTTAAAAGTTATAGTTTTGAAAAACTTTTGTAAAAAATTCGTATTTTTAGAAAAAATTATATAAAAAAGTATTTTTTAAATCATATAAATTAAGTATTAAAATAAAAATAATAAAATATTTAAAGTAAATTCATACATCTCCCATAATGCAAGTTACATACATCTATATAAGATAAAACTATATTTTGAGTCCAAAACTATTACATATTAATATTAAATATAATTTTACTTTTATAATATAATTTCAAACTATATAGAAAAATTTATACTAAATAAATTTTATTCATTGCACCTAACTTTTAATTATTATCAAACTAATTTTTCTAGTAAATTTATTACTACTCACTTCTTTAATAAATTTACATAAAATAAAAAAATATAACATGTGTTATATATGAAAAATATAAAAAAGTATACATCAAATATCTTTAAAAATTATAAAATATACACTATTTTTATTTAAAGTTTAGTTAATATTTATATTAGAAATAATTGAATATATCAAATAATTTTATAAATGATGTAGTTAATGGATGAAATAAGTTATACAACTCGGTGATTACCCCCATGAGTTGGGTTTACTATTAAGATTTTACGTATAAATTAATTATTTATTCACAGTCCTACACAGAATGGCTTGAAAAATTGCTACAACTGTATAAGATGTTACACTAATAAATCAGATAACAGCTCTCTCGTTATTTAATCTCTAATTTTCTATATAACTTTACCCAACTAATCTTCATGATCTCTCTTCTCCTTCATCTCTTCACTTGCACCCACATAAATACACACAATTAACATGGGATTTCCGTTGAGCTACCAAGATTTTTCATTCCGAAATTTCATAAACAACACATTGTGCTTTCTTGATTTGATGAAAGAACTCATATACGTTATATTGTTCTACTATCCGGGTGTCGAGGCTTTTCTTGACCCAGATGTTTCCCATCCGACACGACCCAAAAACCGACAGGACATGCCAACTCTCTTGGCCGTCCTAACACGGGAGCTTTTGCCAATAGTGAAGTACTCCGAGCTCGTCAACCCACCAGAAAGCTGTGCAGTGTGCTTGTACGAGTTCTCCGAAAGTGAGGAAGTACGAAGACTAACGAATTGCCAACACATATTTCATCGGAAGTGTGTGGACCGTTGCATGGATCATGAGCAGAAGACGTGTCCGTTATGTCGGACACCGTTCATTTCCGATGACATGCAGGAGGCTTTCAATGAGAGGCTTTGGAGCTAGTGTTTCTGGAATCTCCGATTTTTACTATGAATATTTACTCGGTACTTGGTTTTACGTACTCAAATACCAGAATCTTTTATTCTCAATTATACTACTTGTTAATTGTAATATATACCATCATCGATATAAAAAAAACTAAAGGAAATTGAATCACCAAAATTCGAATGTGCAAATAAAACAATATTTAAGTGAGTTTTCCCGAGTGATTTAGGTTAGAGTAATAATATAATAATTGTAACTATTAAAAGAATATGTTTAATAATGTACTCCTACTTTTTTATGCTGTATGTGGCGTAATTCATTTTATTTATGTAGATGTACTCGCTTGTCTTGTATCTAAATTTGGTGTCCTTAACATCGCTTTTTTTGTCTCCTTGATGAGTCCCGTAAGAGCATTCTAACCCCAACCCCAACACCGCTCCCATTCCCTTTATTTAGAAAAATTGTTAAAATTTATAAAAATATGATTTAGATCCGGTTTCCTATTTTAGGAAAAACTTTAGTAAATTGAAAATGAGTCCCCAAATTTGGGGATTTACTATTCATTCAACATTTCATATTTTAAACCATTTTTATGTAAAATAGGAGTGAGAAATGATAAAATAACAGTTAGTAGTTAAAGTTGTAAAAAAAAGTGAGAGAAGTTATTAATAAAATAGAATATAGAGATAGAGATGAGGAATGACATGTTCAAAATATTTAGAAGATAAATAAATTTTAAGAACAATTTTGAGAAATTACTATTTTTAGTATGATTTTGGGTGGTGATGGGTAGCCTATTATGAATGTTTTAATATCTCTTATGTTAGTTTATAAAGATTAGGTTTGACTTTTTAATTTATTTTAGCAAAACCAGATATATCTTAAGTTCACAATTAATTAGAAATAATTAAAAATTTATATTGCATCTTACACCATTTTCATTGTGTAATACCAGTATACTATTACTATAGGTAAGGTTCCTTCTTAGTCAAGTAATCAAAATGATGGAAACAGGACAACTTCTAATCGCGGCCAAGAATTATATATAACATGATTTTCTTATATTAAATTTGTCCTCGTACATTTATTTGGAACAGATTATCTTTTATATTAATACAGGGCACTGAGAATATTTAAATTATATTGTCAGTCATAAAAGTTAAAATACTCCAAAACACATTGTTTTTACATTTTTAAATTAGAATCTTGATATTTTGTTATAAAAATGGATAATATTCACGAAAATCATCGTATATTTTTAATTTATGATATGTATATGGTTGAAAATTCAATACTCTTTTACCATATGTCGGTCATGTACTCATGTTATGATTACGTTTTTTTTAGTGTGTACACAGTAGAAAATGAGCATTATTAATTATATAGCGCTGTAACGCTGTTGCCTGTTGGGCGTTGGGAGTTAAACATCTTGCCAGATTATTAACGGGCCTACAATGGACCATTAAGCTGTACAAGGTCAAGTTATTTAGTGGAGCAGTGTCACACAACTCGCAAACATATGAACGTATGCATTCAGTACAATCCATATACAATTATTACATACATCGACATGTTCTACTGTGGGCAACATAATATATTTTATCCATCCTTTATATTAAAATCCTTTATATTAAAATAAAAATATTTAAAATTTAATCGATCCGGGAAGAAATTCAGCAGGTTGTATTTTGAGCCGATCTGAAAAAATTCAGATTTTTCAGTCAAGATTTGACCATATTTTGATTTTCTTCAGCTGAGCCGGAATAATTTTCAAAAAAAAATTGACTATATTAAAATTTTGTTTTGTTATTATTATGTTTGTTTTAATATTACTTTGAGAATCATGTTCCCAAGAATGATTTTAGGTAATTACCTAAGTTTAAAAGAATTTTACATATAAATACACCAGGGCTTGATTATAATTACAGAAAATTTTATATATTTACAAAAATGTCACAACATTTTTAAACTATAAAACATTCTAACCTGAGGTAATTTTTCTGAAGTTGTTTTTTTTCTCTATTACTTTTATCTTCAAGTTAAATAGGTATCTGCATAAAAACAATACTTAACGTTAAAGTTAAATAGGTATCTGCATAAAAACAATAATTAACGTTAATAAATCATATTCATGACATATTCGATGCGATGGATTACAAAATATTCACTACCAGTTTTATACTCGACTTAAATATGAATTTTAATACCGGAGATAAACTTATATGTTATATTCAAACAAAATAATACTAATTTTATCCGAATACATTAAAAATAAAATGATTTCAACCTCAATACATTAATGTCTGTTCTGTCCCCTCATTTTTCACCCATAAGAAGAAGTGACAGTATGAGAGAACAGAGCTTGTGCATTGGTGTCAACTATCAACTCCCTCTATCAAGTGTGCATACACTTAACAAACTTCACTGCCAAGTGTCTTCTTTTAACATATTATTCTCTCTCTCTTTTTTTTTTTAATTTAAACCCCATTAACTATTACATATAATGTACTAATATATATACCCACAGCATTTCAGCAAAACTACTAGACTTTGAGAAATTTTCACTTAGTGTTCTCAATGTCTTCTGATCTCTTTGTATATGATGCTTCTTTCTCCTCTTCTGATCCATTTTCTCCATATATTGACTCTGTGTCCATCAATGAAATACTCCAAACATTACCTGATAATGAAAATGAAATTGCAGCTACACTATTTTCATCAACTTCATCACCACCAAATCATCAAATGCAGAATCTCTGTATTTCCAATGTAAAAACAGAGGATTTTCACAACCCTTTTAGCTTTTCTTGTGACTATAGCAGTTCTTTTGGTACTAGTCTCGGTGAGGGTGAAAATACAGTGAAGACGATGCAGAGGAGTTCTAAAGGAAATTCTTTTTTAATTAGAATATAGAGTTATACTTGCAATCTAATAGTATGTTTCAATTTCCTCAGCGCTCAAATACTTTAATTAATTTTAAATTGTAACTTTGTAATATTTTTTTTTGAATATTAAAATTATATTAATATTTTATCTATATTAAAACATACTCTTTTATTTAAATTTTTATTAAAACACTTATAATATATTCGAATCTTTTTTTATTAATAAAAATTTATCAATGTATGGTAGTTAATATAAATATATAACAATACAGGATTAAGGAGGAAAAACCCCCCTTCAAACATATAAACACATTTCTAAATAAACATATATACATATTTTTTTTAAAAACTTATAAACATTATTAATCTCAAACAAATACAAATAAATTAAATAAAATTCATATAAAATATTTTTACACATATATAAATAAAAAGGAAATTATCCAAAATATTACATTTTTTAAAATTATTTTCAAAAATATTACGTCTTTAAAAATAATTATAATAATACTGCTTTTAAAGTTTCATTCTCAAAATAGTATTTGTAACTTTTATAACTCAAAATGCAACTTTATTCTATTTTTCGGAAAAAATTGATTCATGTTGCATCAGTTTGTACTTTTGGTTGCAACTCAAATTATATTTAAAACAAACTTTAAAAAAGATTTGCATTTTAGGTTGCAGTGATTTCAATTGTATTTTTGAAAATAAAATTTTAAAAGTTATAGTTTTGAAAAACTTTTGTAAAAAATTCGTATTTTTAGAAAAAATTATATAAAAAGTATTTTTTAATCATATAAATTAAGTATTAAAATAAAAATAATAAAATATTTAAAATAAATTCATCATCTCCCATAATGCAAGTTATATACATCTATATAAGATAAAACTATATTTTGAGTCCAAAACTATTACATATTAATATTAAATATAATTTTACTTTTACTTTTATAATATAATTCCAAACTATATAGAAAAATTTATACTAAATAAATTTTATTCATTGCACCTAACTTTTAATTATTATCAAACTAATTTTTCTAGTAAATTTATTACTACTCACTTCTTTAATAAATTTACATAAAATAAAAAAATATAACATGTGTTATATATGAAAAATATAAAAAAGTATACATCAAATATCTTTAAAAATTATAAAATATACACTATTTTTATTTAAAGTTTAGTTAATATTTATATTAGAAACAATTGAATATGTCAAATAATTTTATAAATGATGTAGTTAATGGATCAAATAAGTTATACAACTCGGTGATTACCCCCATGAGGCGGGTACTCGGGTTTACTATTAAGATTTTACGTATAAATTAATTATTTATTCACAGTCCTACATAGAATGGCTTGAAAAATTGCTACAACTGTATAAGATGTTACACTAATAAATCAGATAACAGCTCTCTCGTTATTAATCTCTAATTTTCTATATAACTTTACCCAACTAATCTTCATGATCTCTCCTCTCCTTCATCTCTTCACTTGCACACACATAAATACACACAATTAACATGGGATTTCCGTTGAGCTACCAAGATTTTTCATTCCGAAATTTCATAAACAACACATTGTGCTTTCTTGATTTGATGAAAGAACTCATATACGTTATATTGTTCTACTATCCGGGTGTCGAGGCTTTTCTTGACCCAGATGTTTCCCATCCGACACGACCCAAAAACCGACAGGACATGCCAACTCTCTTGGCCGTCCTAACACGGGAGCTTTTGCCAATAGTGAAGTACTCCGAGCTCGTCAACCCACCAGAAAGCTGTGCAGTGTGCTTGTACGAGTTCTCCGAAAGTGAGGAAGTACGAAGACTAACGAATTGCCAACACATATTTCATCGGAAGTGTGTGGACCGTTGCATGGATCATGAGCAGAAGACGTGTCCGTTATGTCGGACACCGTTCATTTCCGATGACATGCAGGAGGCTTTCAATGAGAGGCTTTGGAGCTAGTGTTTCTGGAATCTCCGATTTTTACTATGAATATTTACTCGGTACTTGGTTTTACGTACTCAAATACCAGAATCTTTTATTCTCAATTATACTACTTGTTAATTGTAATATATACCATCATCGATATAAAAAAAACTAAAGGAAATTGAATCACCAAAATTCGAATGTGCAAATAAAACAATATTTAAGTGAGTTTTCCCGAGTGATTTAGGTTAGAGTAATAATATAATAATTGTAACTATTAAAAGAATATGTTTAATAATGTACTCCTACTTTTTTATGCTGTATGTGGCGTAATTCATTTTATTTATGTAGATGTACTCGCTTGTCTTGTATCTAAATTTGGTGTCCTTAACATCGCTTTTTTTGTCTCCTTGATGAGTCCCGTAAGAGCATTCTAACCCCAACCCCAACACCGCTCCCATTCCCTTTATTTAGAAAAATTGTTAAAATTTATAAAAATATGATTTAGATCCGGTTTCCTATTTTAGGAAAAACTTTAGTAAATTGAAAATGAGTCCCCAAATTTGGGGATTTACTATTCATTCAACATTTCATATTTTAAACCATTTTTATGTAAAATAGGAGTGAGAAATGATAAAATAACAGTTAGTAGTTAAAGTTGTAAAAAAAAGTGAGAGAAGTTATTAATAAAATAGAATATAGAGATAGAGATGAGGAATGACATGTTCAAAATATTTAGAAGATAAATAAATTTTAAGAACAATTTCGAGAAATTACTATTTTTAGTATGATTTTGGGTGGTGATGGGTAGCCTATTATGAATGTTTTAATATCTCTTATGTTAGTTTATAAAGATTAGGTTTGACTTTTTAATTTATTTTAGCAAAACCAGATATATCTTAAGTTCACAATTAATTAGAAATAATTAAAAATTTATATTGCATCTTACACCATTTTCATTGTGTAATACCAGTATACTATTACTATAGGTAAGGTTCCTTCTTAGTCAAGTAATCAAAATGATGGAAACAGGACAACTTCTAATCGCGGCCAAGAATTATATATAACATGATTTTCTTATATTAAATTTGTCCTCGTACATTTATTTGGAACAGATTATCTTTTATATTAATACAGGGCACTGAGAATATTTAAATTATATTGTCAGTCATAAAAGTTAAAATACTCCAAAACACATTGTTTTTACATTTTTAAATTAGAATCTTGATATTTTGTTATAAAAATGGATAATATTCACGAAAATCATCGTATATTTTTAATTTATGATATGTATATGGTTGAAAATTCAATACTCTTTTACCATATGTCGGTCATGTACTCATGTTATGATTACGTTTTTTTTAGTGTGTACACAGTAGAAAATGAGCATTATTAATTATATAGCGCTGTAACGCTGTTGCCTGTTGGGCGTTGGGAGTTAAACATCTTGCCAGATTATTAATGGGTCTATAATGGACCATTAAGCTGTACAAGGTCAAGTTATTTATCGGAGCAGTGTCACACAACTCGCAAACATATGAACGTATGCATTCAGTACAATCCATATACAATTATTACATACACGGACTTGATTCTCATCAAAAATTCCCCGACCACCATATGTTCTACTGTGGGCGACATAATATACTTTATCTATCCTTTATATTAAAATTAAAATATTTAAAATTTAATCGATCCGGGAAGAAATTCAGCAGGTTGTATTTTGAGGCGATCTGAAAAAATTCAGATTTTTCAGTCAAGGTTTGACCATATTAAAAGATTTTCTTCAGCTGAGCCGGAATAATTTTCAAAAAAAAATTGACTATATTAAATTTTTGTTTTGTTTTTATTATGTTTGTTGTAATATTACTTTGAGAATCATGTTCCCAAGGATGATTTTAGGTAATCAGCTAAGTTTAAAAGAATTTTACATATAAATACATTAGATCTTGATTGTAATTATAGAAAATTTTATATATTTACAAAAATGCCCCAACATTTTTACACTATAAAACATTCTAACCTGAGTTAATTTTCCTGAGATTGTTTTTTTCTCTATTACTTTTATCTTCAAGTTAAATAGATATCTGCATAAAAACAATACTTAACGTTAATAAATCATATTCATGACATATTCGATGCGATGGATTACAAAATATTCACTACCAGTTTTATACTCGACTTAAATATGAATTTTAATACCGGAGATAAACTTATATGTTATATTCAAACAAAATAATACTAATTTTATCCGAATACATTAAAAATAAAATGATTTCAACCTTAATACATTAATGTCAGTTCTGTCCCCTCATTTTTCACCCATAAGAAGAAGTGACAGTATGAGAGAACAGAGCTTGTGCATTGGTGTCAACTATCAACTCCCTCTATCAAGTGTGCATACACTTAACAAACTTCACTGCCAAGTGTCTTCTTTTAACATATTATTCTCTCCCTCTCTTTTTTTTTTTTAATTTAAACCCCATTAACTATTACATATAATGTACTAATATATATACCCACAGCATTTCAGCAAAACTACTAGACTTTGAGAAATTTTCACTTAGTGTTCTCAATGTCTTCTGATCTCTTTGTATATGATGCTTCTTTCTCCTCTTCTGATCCATTTTCTCCATATATTGACTCTGTGTCCATCAATGAAATACTCCAAACATTACCAGATAATGAAAATGAAATTGATGAAATTGCAGCTACACTATTTTCATCAACTTCATCACCACCAAATCATCAAATGCAGAATCTCTGTATTTCCAAGGTAAAAACAGAGGATTTTCACAACCCTTTTAGCTTTTCTTGTGACTATAGCAGTTCTTTTGGTACTAGTCTCGGTGAGGGTGAAAATACAGTGAAGATGATGCAGAGGAGTTTTAGTAGTAATAGGTTTGAAGGGAAGCATAGGTTCTTGTGTCAACCTCAGTTCATGGGATCCTCTAGTTTTAATACCCGAGATTCCAGCTCCTCTATGAAAATCAGAAGAGTTTGTAGCACTGGTGATTTACAAGTCAGTTCTTTTTTCCTAAGTTTAATATTAACCATGCTGCTGCATGTATATTTACTGGTTTAGAATAAACGAGTACAGTATCTTATTAAATATTACTATTAACACCAGTGGCTCAACCTAAATTATTTTAACGTGCCTGTTGCTGAGGATTTAGAATATTTCATTCATTAATTTTTTAAGATCAACCGGGGCTTGGGGCTAAGATACATTTTCTACACCAACTTTTAAAGGCGAGTAAGGGTTTCAGCCTCCCTAGCCCTTCCCCAGACTCCCTTCTTCTAAAATTCTAAAATTTTGGTAATATAGTTAATCCTCGTTTGATTCCCGGAAATTTTATTAGTATAAAAAATGACTTTTCGAGTGAGGGGTGGTTTCAACGCCTTAAAAACCAAAACTAATGCCTAAATATTTAAAATTTCGAAATCTAAATCTGAAGAAAACAATAAAGAGTTAGCTTTATGGGACAGAAAAGTGTTGTGTTTCATTTTCTGAAGCTATACTTGCTGAATTATTTGTGGTCCAACACTCAGAGTATCAAAACAAGGGATAGGTTGTCATGTAGCCCACTGGGAACAGAGAAGTCTTACATAGAAGAAGCATATACAAAAATTGTAAAGTACAGTGCAGAAGAGAGGAAAGAGAGGATTGATAGGTACAGAGCAAAGCGTGCCCAACGAAATTTTAACAAAACTATCAAGGTACTTCATTGATTAACTTCTAATATACAAGCACCAATATTATTATTCCCATTTCCTTATCTCATGTACATTATTCAATATTAAGCATTCAGATATCTGAATGCATGTGTTATTCTGCTTGTGTTTTTTTATAGTATCAATGCCGGAAGACATTGGCAGACAATAGGCCAAGGATGCGTGGCAGGTTTGCGCGCAATGTTGAAGCTACAGGTATTCCAAAAATTACAACTTTCAATCGTTATGAAAATGCAGACGATTACTCATGGGTACTATTACTAATCTTTTATACTCGACTAATATGTAAAAATCATAATTATATCCCTAGTCGACACTTCTATGATTATGGACGTGGTGGCAACAGTTTAATGGTTTATCATATAAATGGTCTTACTATATAATTCTTATTATGCATAATGTACAAGATTAATGTTTTTGATACATTTATAGGCAGAAGGATTTGGTAGAGGAGATGAAAGCAATGGAGCATTTTTCAACTGCAGTGCTTCATCACAGTTTCAGTGCTACAGCTATCAATCAGAGTTGGAGATTTGAGCTTTCATTAGATTTTGGTTAATGATAATAGTGAGGTTCAAAGTCAGGAGGCTTTATTATGTTATTATCAATAACTAGCTAGCTAGAAGTACTTGGAGGCATATTTGTTAGGCTACCAGTTTGTTTTTTTCCCTCATCTTTCCAACAGAGTTTATATATGTACCTCAAGTTAACTGCACAAATTTCTCTTTTGTTATCAATCAATCTTCTGCATGGCTAAATTTACTCTTTTTAAATTTTGTTCACATTCCTGCACATTTTAAAAAGTTCTTCCCCGGTAAAAACCAATATTTCAGTTTAAATTGTTTAAATTTAACAAAAAAATTATAAATTAACGATCGAAATTTAAATGCTCACGTATATAATTTTATTAATATATGTTATAGCATTTGAATTCTCAATTTTGCTCAAACTCCTAATTACTATCAACATTTTGTCAGCCCGCAAGAATATTTTACTTTTTTATGTTTCAACTGCGCCTCTAAAAGTGAAACACCTCCCACAAGAAACTACTCCACTTTAATTACTATAATTATCAGAAGAAAATTTTAACCTTTACTGCAGAATGTGCTATTATTAAGTGGCAGTGGATCTATACAGTCGGACCTTGTGATTTGGGTGACCTGCACGAAATTTTGAAATTGTGCCTATTTTTTTATATTTCTAAAAAATAAAAAATATATATATAATACGTAGAGAAGTTTTTTTTGCCCCTATCGTGATGGTGTCCTAGGCGTTGCCTTGATCGCCTTAACCCTGGATCTATATATATTATAATTATGATGTAGAATAAATTGTATGGATTCATCATATAAGCATAATCTTTTGTATATAGTATGATATGAATTCTAATAACATTTCTGACCCAATTCTATAATGGAAAAAACATCTCTAATCATTCAATTCTAAAATTTGGACTATTTTAATACGACATCAAAAATGATATCAAATTTAGTATAATATAAAAGAGTTTTTAAAATTCAAATATTAACTTTATACTTATTAAAAAAATGAATCTGCCCCAATAAATTTTTTATTTTAATACTTTTAACAATGAAATACATAACATTTAAAATATAAGAAATATTTGTTTTAATGTTATGTTTGGTGTAAATATGTTACAGTAGATTTTGAATATAATATAATTTTTATATTAAATTGATATAGAATACACTAAATTATTGTTATACATTTAGAGATGCTGTGAGTGACAATTTTTTTGGTAAGCATCCTAAGTACACTTGACCATGTTATTGTATGCAAGTCTACAAAACAATGAGTGAATGAGGTTAACCTTGACTAATTTGCATCAAATATTATGATGCATGCACTAACAACGATACTAATACAGTATTAGTGTCTTAATCATCATGATGTTTGCTACAGAAACTCCAAAGCTAAAGTTCATGTTTTACACACAATTGGAATGCTTTTTGACCCTACATTTGGTAAAAGAAATAATAACTTTTCCAACTCTAAGTAATTTTTTAAAAAAAAGTATTGATAGTCCAATTAAAAACAAGTCAAAAGAATTCGATCAAACCCTATATACCTAGATAAAAACTTATACTGCATGCCATTGTTAATTGGTAAATGTGTTCCACTCCTTTCTAATGTTGTCTAATCCATGACAGTAATTATGATTTATTCAACATAATGTATATTATTATCATATATCATACATTATTTTGAGTCTAGGGTGATCGATTTTTTTTTTGGAAAAGTTAGCATGCCTTAATCCTCGACCATTTGTACACTTAGTTGAAATACACAACTTAAGCCTAAAAATTGAAGCAAATTAAATGCGTAAATATTCACTTCTATGTTATATAATCGTCATAATATATTTTGCGAGAGTGGAGGATTTACATATATTCTCATAGAGTCATACGTACAATAAATAAATTTAAAAATTTAAAAAGGAGATGTTTTTATCTCAAGACCTAACTATTGAACTATCCTTTTCATGTTCATGATGAAGCTTAGTATCTTCAGCATCAAGTGACCCTTCACCACATAATTGACCAATTTATTTATGAAACTACAAAACTGACACCTAGCTACATATATTCATAAATCATAATTTATGCATGGACAATTGGAGATATTAAGCATCACAAGAGTTAAAAAACGAAAAGGAAACAACAGAAAATATACCATGACCGAATCTTTTATCCACCTTCTTTATTCTTCTACACATATCTAATGTACCATTAAATGACAAAACATCTCCGCATCCAAATTAAATGTAAATTTAAAGAACGACACAATCAAGAAAATCTAATAATATTAGAGTTTCAAAATAAAGCCGAATTTTGCTTATTTAATAGTGTTATACTCAACAAACCAAGTCATGTCACCTAGACATATGAAAAATAATTGTGAACCGTGTGGTTACAAAATCATCAACTATCAATAGGTGTGGCAGTGCGCGTATTCTTTGTTAGTTCGCAACTAGAGAACCAACAACAAGTAATCAGTTATTGGGCAGGGCAGTACAGAATGCTTATGCTATATTTGGTCGAGATGATTGAATTTAGAAAGAAGGGAATGAGATTTGAATTATATTATGAGTGAATTTTTAAAAATTTCATAAATTTCTCATTTTATTCCTAACAACCTGCACTGGCTAGAATTCAAATCCCCTAATTTAAGATAAAATATTTCATTCTCTTTTATTTATATTTTCTTCCCAATTCTTATTAAAGAAATTTTACACTCACCCATTTTTTCCCCAAATATTTCATTCTACTTACATAAATTTCCTTTATATTTACTTATTTAATTCCATTCCCCCAGACAAGAGAATATTATAGAATTGATAATCGAGGTTTTCCAGCTTAAAATGATTCCAGAGTCCAAACTATACCTTTTTGACCATGACAATACAAGTAGATTATTAAGCTCTATTTTCAATACCATATCATTGCGCTGATGAAGTGATTGGATCCATATATTAATATAACACAAACACCTTAGCTAGAAAGCTGTTTGATGCGTCAAAAATGAGAGATTCATTGAAAATGCTGTTGTCCACTTTAGAAAAAGGTGTTGGCTCTTTGTACACATATATAAATAAATAAATAAATAAATATATTTATATAAATTGCGCACGAATGTTATGCAACCGCTCATCATTGAGAATATAAAAAAGAAGAAAGAAAGAATCTGTAGGTCACGATGATGAAACTTTTGTAATAAAGTGACCGCAAATTATTAGGACAAGAACGTAACCCCAACGAGGAGGAATAGTTACTTAGTAATTTGTTTGATCTGCAAACTCGATCGTCTTTCTTTACTGCATAAATCGATCTTTTATTCTACTTGTCTCCTCTGTCTAAAAGGAAAAGCCATTCTTTTATATTTTTTGTCCATGTCAAGCTCGGGTCTCTGTCTGCCTTTTATCCCATCAAATAAGATATTTTTGATTTATCTGATATATAATTTATAATTTATAAATTAATTAGTAATGCACAATTTACATAGGTTAAATATTTTTTTTTTGTATATATTTTGTATTTGATTGGGAAAATGGAATGACAAAAAAATTGTTATCAAAATTTAACAAGAAAGAGAAAACGCAAGAGGAATAATTAATAAATACGGAAAAGTTCAAATATTTTAAATAATCAGTCAAATGAGAATAATTTTTTTAAAAAATTATAATAATAGGATTGAGCTCTCCAGTTTGAATTGCCAAGAATATAAATAAATTGTTATACAATGATAAATATTATATTTATTTTTCTCCCGATCTTATTTAGACCGGCTACCGTCTAGCCTCAGTCTCCACTTCTTCTTTGGCAGTTGCCAGTGAGCGTGTCGCGAGTGGCCCAGTATACTTTGGGCCGACTCTTACATATCTTCCTGTACGGTCTAATCAAAGATGCCCAAAAAATCAATGGAGTCACACTTGATTGATTTTTTTTTTTTTATCAAATTTGATTTAGCCTTGATTTTAATCGAGTTGTATTAACTTTTGAAAAATATTAGGATTTTTTAAAATTTAGTACGCGAATCATATCAGATTTTTTTTTGGATTTGAATCGAATTGGATTGTATTTTATCCGAATTTAATTAATTTTTTATACACAATTATTAATATAAATAATATATATATTAAATGATAAATGATCCATTAATATAAATATTGTCATTTATTCATTAATTTAATGATTTTATAAACGAAAGTATTCACAAATATGTTTTTTTTAAGAAAAAGTATTCACAAATATGTTCTCACAGACTTCTTGATAAGAAACTACTTTTAGTAATGTGACAGTGATGTTGATATGAACTAATTTTTATTATATATTTAAATTTTTATTTATATTTTAAAATAATATGCCATTTAGGCTTTGTATTGACAACAAAATATACACAAATCTTTCGAAACTCATATAACATGAACATGTACCCAAATATGTACCAAATGTACTTGTGGACGTGCATTTGGTTGCTTTGTGATCGGTGGTGACTTGGTATTTATCTATATGTCCAAGAGTTAAGTTCAACATTAAAAAGGAAAAAAAGATAAATTGAATATTATGTCTATATAATAGTTAAGTTTAACACTAAAATAAAAAATTAAATTAATTCCAATATGTATTAGACCTTTTTAAAATGTGTTAAAAAATAAACTCATGCAATCAGCAACCAATTTGAAAATAGCAAAAATAAATCAAACAATTAATATACAAATATATAAGTTCAAATTCAAACATATTAATTCATTCAAAACTAAAAAATAAAAAATAAATGTCAATTAGTTAAAAAAACAAAAAAAACATTTACTCTACTATCTTTATCAGATGGATGGGCCAACTACACAAGGTTTTGAATATGGTTGGGCTTAAACTCAATTTTTTGACCCCCAACAGAAAAAAGAACGGTGTAATTAAAACCGATAAACAATGGGCCTTGACTAATTTATCCAAAATTTTATAATATAAATACTAAAGTAAAAAAATAACAAGGGTGTTTTCTTTTGATATTAAAGATTATGAACTAAATTCTCCGGATCATCAAGTCGGATGGTTACATAATATTTTTTTTTACGAAAGGAACTCCCTGTACAAATACATATATATTTTGTAAAAAAAATAAATAACAAGGAACCATTACACACACCCTTTCTACTTCCATATTTGGTGTTGTCCAATAGCTTTTTATTTGGAGCAACAGCTTCTCTGGGTTTGCTACCTAAACATTATATAGTATATGAAAAAATAATAATGTTTTGGAACTAGGGTTTGATAAAGCCTGGTGAGTCCAAATCCCTGGATTATTAGGTTATTATTAAGTTAACCGGTTATTCTAAAACCCTCAAAGATTGATGCATGTAGTTGGGTATCTACAGGCCTATGTAGTTGGCCCGCAACATCACTTGGTTACTCTCCCAGTTTCACTATGGTGCAATTTAATTAATGAGAATATTAGAGGTAGACAGGTCAAGAGAATCGAACAACCAAGGTGTTAGGATCGTGTTGCTTAATAGAATATTTTATTATTATTATCTTCGACAATTATTTACTCTAACTTTCT
This sequence comes from Oenanthe sinensis, assembly GCA_028671895.1. Classification (NCBI taxonomy): domain Eukaryota; kingdom Viridiplantae; phylum Streptophyta; class Magnoliopsida; order Apiales; family Apiaceae; genus Oenanthe; species Oenanthe sinensis. The sequence goes on along the minus strand of CM053814.1, from coordinate 705,992 downwards.
ACTACTAAACTTATCCCATGGACTTGTTTCAATCAATTTCTTTTTTTCATTTTGCATGTGAATATTATACCTAGTGAGAGGTGGTGGTGGTGGTGTTAAATACTGTAATTTTCAACATGAACTCAAAGGTGATCAAAACTTTGTTCATCGGATTATTATGAGGAATTTAGTAATGATAAATGTGGATGAATTATCATGATGATGAGATAACAGTCCATGCAAACAAATGTAGCCAATTAAGGTGATTTACTCTTGGTGACCCCATCCCCTAAAATGGCCGGGATTTATAGGTGCTTAGTAATACACTCTTGCTTGGGTCTCTTCGTAACCTTTCCTTAACCTTTCCTTAAAAACGAGGGGAGTGTGTCGGTAATTTAATAGTCAGTGCATCTTATTAATTGGTATTTTCTTTTGTACTATATTATGATATTGAAATGATTGTTTTGTTTTCTTCTTGTTGGCTTTTATTTCACGTCAGGAAAAAATTGTTATTTGAATAAGGTTGTATAAGGAATAAATTTGAGGTTCAATGGCTGGATGGTCAAAATCAAAAGACGGTTTGGAGTTGAAAGATTATGAAATGGATCATGAGAGCCATGCTATGTTGTGTCACAATCTTGATTCTACTACCAAGGCTAGTGTTTTCCATGACTGCAAGGATACCTTGAGAAGTTTGTTTGATCAAGTGTTTCCGATATTTCTGAGGGAGATATGTGTCGATAATTGTGCTAGACCTCTTCCGGCATTGTTGAGCAATGGGCAGTCAGTAAATTTGTTTCAACTCTTCTGGGTAGTGAAACGAAAAGGAGGTTTTATAATGTGTCGGAGAATGGTTTGTGGGGTTCGGTTGCGGAGGGATGCAAGTTTAGTCCTGCACTGATGTCATCTATTGAATTAGTGTACATCAAGTATCTCAAGGAGTTGGATGGGTGGTTGCGGAAGTTATATATGGATACAAGACTGGAGAATGGTGAGATCCAAATTTTCAAAAAAATAGGTCTGTCAATTGAGGCAGAGGAGCTTAAGGGCCTGGTATGCAGAGTGATGAGGACAAAAGGAGGAGCGCTGGTAAACTTGAACTTAAATTTGACACGACTGGAAGACCTGATGATGATATTTATGGTGGTAAGCATAGATCGGAACTCTCAAATGATGAATATGAGAGACGTGTATACAACATGACAATAGTATCATGTTTTCCGCCAAATGTTTTTGTTGAGAACATAATCAGCTCTCAAAAGATTAAATTGTGTTCGGAGGTTGAAGTGGATGAAGTGCAAGACAAAGTAGAAGCTATAATGACACCAAAAAATTTGGTGTTCAGGATGATTACGATATCCTTTTGTCAGCTAGGAGTGTTGTTGATAAAGTTATTAGTTCTATGAAAAGTGAATTTCGTCCCTTGCCAGCAGTAGAAAATGTCCGACCAAATGTAGCAAATACATATGATAATGACAAATAAAATCTCAATGACTATGATCGATTATTATCAGCCAAAATCATAGTTGATAAAGATGTTAATAACCGGAACAAGGTAAATAATTTGTGTCCTTGGGAAGGCATAAATGTAGTGCATAAAAATGTGGGTAATATTAAAGCTGACTGTGGAAAAGGGCATGTTCCAGATAATGCCAGTGCTGGGAACCTCGTTTCTCGGAAGAGGAAATGTGAATCCATATCTTTACCGGGAATGTTGGAGTGGATTACTTAAGTTGCAAAGTGTTCCGATGATCCTGCAATTGGAGTAGTACCTGGGCCTTCCAAGTGGAAGAGTCAATTGGAGTAGTACCTGGGCCTTCCAAGTGGAAGAGTCAGGGAACTCAAGAATACTGGGTACAGGCTCTGTTAGCACGCGAGGCACTCTTAGTAAGAAGACCAATTTATGCAGACCTCGAAAAATCTTCATTGCAGGTACAATGATTTTGTCTTTAAAGCCTCCGTTTAAATTAAATTTACATAAGGGCACAAATTATTTTAATGACGTTGGATGGGTTTTGGGGGGGGGGGGGGGCGCTTAAATATCTTTTTAATGGGAAAACTAAGCTTTTAAAACATAATTAGGAGGACCCGAATATGTGTGGGGCCTCATTCTTAACTCCCTAATACATGCATTGGCAACAATCTCTATAGTTTCGTCAAACTAAACAATGTTAACCCGACTCTTCATATTGTCTCGAGTACTTGTGCTGGACACTTGACACTTGAACATGAGTATGGACACTTTGACACATATTTTAAGCCTAAAATATATAAAATTTTGAAAATATTGCCGAGTCTGACACTTGGACACGTATCATTTGGACACTTCCAGCTGAGTAACAAAGATTGTCACAAATTACCACACATGTAAGTTATATCGAAACAAATGAGACCTAATTTTTCATTTTCTGTATTCAATCACACCGTAAGACTATTGGCTTTTGCTAGTCAGTCAAGATGACAGATCTGGTTATTAAAGTGTCCTAACTATTTCCGGTCTATAATTAATTCTGATCAGTCCTTCCTCATTATAGATACTGTTTTATACTCCATCTCTTTCAAGATACATGTTATTCGATTCTTTGGCATTTTAAAGTGCTTTGATAACATAGTTAGAGTTATTATATTTAAATTTTTTTCTCGTGAATTAAAATATTAATTGGATATTTTAATTCACGAAAAGAAAAAATTAAAAATAATAATTCTAACGGTGGTCAAAACACTTTGAAATGCATGCTAAAAAGTCATGCGACATATATTTTGAAACAGAGGGAGCAAGTGTATACAATATATGGAATATTTTCAGTCATAAAATGTTAGGTTTTACGTATATGTATTTTATTATTTTGTATATTGCTTGAGACTAATACTAATCATGACCTTAGTTATGGTCTCTCGATATTAATCAGTTAATATTGGTACTGGATTTTCATACAGGGTCATTTAAGTGTTTGTTATAGCCTCGATGACAACTGAAAATGCTAAGGCCAAACGTAAAAATTTATATACTTGCTAGTTTCAGCTGTAATTATATCTTATAATATAATATTGGCATTAAATTGCAGAAGATGCATCCTTCAATGTATGAAGATATAAATGTCAATTACAAATCCGCACAGAGCTTAAGTTCTAGCAAAAGACTTCCTTTGTCGAAATTTCAGTTTTTCCCGCCTTGCATTTATGGCCATTCTCCTCCAAGAAAACTCAATAGTCCTTGCAAAGGAGAAACACATACTCTATGGAAAGTACCATCACCTCCTATGAAAGAGGGAATACTAAGCAGGTCTGTGTTAATTATTTTACAAGAGGAGGCCCTTGTGAGCCATGTTTCTGTTGGTCTTTCTTTCCAAGCAGAAATTCCGGAATGGTCTTTCTTTCCAAGCAGAAATTCCAGAATGGACAGGTGTGGCTTCAGAGAGTGATTCCAAGTGGCTAGGCATACAAATGTGTGCTCCTGAAGATGAACATAACAAAACTCAGATAGAAAAGCATCCTATTGGCAAGGGAAGACAAAGCACATGCGATTGTTCTGTTTCAGGTTCTTATGCATGTGTAAGGTTTCACATTGCTGAGAAGAGATTGGAATTAAAGATTGCTTTAGGTGTGCTGTTCTATCGTTGGAAATTTAATCGCATGGGTGAGGAAGTTTCACTGTCCTGGACAATCTGGACAATAGCAGAAGAAAAGAGATTCAAGGCTATGGTGCTACAAGATTCTACCACCCACTACAATTTCTGGAACAATGCTTTCAGGCTCTTTCCTTGCAAAACAAGAGAGAATTTGGTGAGCTATTACTTCAATGTCCTTGTTCTCCAACGTAGAAGTTATCAAAACCGTGCCACACCAGAAACCATAGATAGCGATGATGATGAAACAGAGTTTGGATCTTTTGGCGATGGTGCTTATTTTGCAGGAAATCAAGCTCTAGAATATATATAGTCTACCTAAATGCTTTCTTAATTTGCACACACTGATTTGTGGTGACCTATTAGAAGTTTGTAACATTTTCTGGCCTGTAAAAAATTTTCCTGGCAGGACTCTAGCTTCTCGATACTGAATTTATCAACATAGTGAGGTGATCACAGCTGATTTAGGTCTGTATGTGACAAGCAACATCTTGGCAGTATGTTTTCCCTGCTGGAATATCTCGGCATCTTATTTTATTTTTTATCACCGCTGGAATATACAGTTTTAGGCATTGTTAATGCAGTTTTTGAGTGGGGTAAAAATGCATATATATTCATCTGAAATCTAAAACCAAATATTATAAATCTACATATGAAAATTATGAATACTTTCATATGACTAACTACTCAAATATAATATACATTTGTTGCATTTTTTGAATATGTATTATTTTGCTAATTTAAATTTGTCTTTTTTTAATATCTTGAAGATATATATATATATAGGGTAGGGATCCAGGGAAAACTTTTTATGGAGAAAACTTAGAGACCACCATCTCTACCGTTGATCATCCTATTGTATATATAATTAGTATTATATAGAAATGCTGGCAATAATGACAAGTTAAAACAATAAAAGGAAACTAATATTCTAATTTATTACTCCTGAAATAATAGATGCAATCACTAAATGCACTCAATTTGACCAAATACAATCAATATATATCATTAACATATTCATATATTAAGATTCTACTAACTATTCTATTATATATTTAATTGAATAATTTAAATTAAGATTTAATATTTTTTAAATTAAGATTCCAACAACTATTCAACTAACTATTTCATTTAATAGAATTTTATAAAATACTTACTAGAATATTTAATAGGATTTTATTAGAATACTTAGTAGAATTTTATAAAATATTAAATAGAATACTTACTAAAATATTTAATAGAGATTTACTAGAATGTTTAATAGAATTTTATAAGAATACTTATCAGAATTTTATAGAATACTTACTGGAATATTTAATAGAATTTTATTAAAATACTTAGTAGAATTTTATAAAATACTTACTAGAATATTTAATAGAGATTTACTAGAATACTTACTAGAATAATTAATAGAATTTTATTAGAATACTTAGTAGAATTTTATAAAAAATTATTAAAATATTTAATAGAATACTTACTATAATATTTAATAGAATTTTATTAGAATACTTAGTAGAATTTTATAAAAAATTATTAAAATATTTAATAGAACACTTAATATAATATTTAATAGAATTTTATTAGAATACTTAATAGAATACTTACTAGAATAGTTAATAGAATTTTATTAGAATACTTAGTAGAATTTTATAAAAAATTATTAAAATATTTAATAGAACACTTACTATAATATTTAATAGAATTTTATTAGAATAGTTAATAGAATACTTACTAGAATAGTTAATAGAATTTTATTAGAATACTTAGTAGAATTTTATAAAAAATTATTAAAATATTTAATAGAATACTTACTATAATATTTAATAGAATTTTATTAGAATACTTAGTAGAATTTTATAAAAAATTATTAAAATATTTAATAGAACACTTACTATAATATTTAATAGAATTTTATTATAATACTTAGTAGAATTTTGTAAAAATTTACTAGAATACTTGGTAGAATTTTATATAATACTTACTAGAATATTTAATAGAATTTTATTAGAATACTTAGTGAGAAAATGTCCATAATATCACAATTTAATAAATCTAAGTGCTCTATATATCACTTGTCGGGAATATGTGTTGTTTTCACACATCTTATTCGCATGCAGACCGTGCGTATTTTAATATATATTATTTGCCCCCTAGTCACACAATTACATACATTAGTGATACACCAATCAAATTAACTGGGTTCTCACACTCTCTCCTCACAGACACCCCAACATCAAACCCTTTGACATAAATTAATCGAACCAAATCTTGTTCTTAAATATCAACATAACATCTTTTTACATATAGTGATAATGACACATACATACAGTGAATTGAGTTAAATACTTTAATTTAAAATCCCTTAAAATATATTCAGTGATGTATAATTTGAATGAGAGACAAATGATGATGATATGTGATTTTCGATGGGATAATATGGGGTGGGACCGTGGGGGTGAGGAGGATGGTGTAATGGAATGGGGGATTAAAAATTTTGGGAGAGTAGATGAAGGATGTTTGATGGGATGAAAGATGTATATTGTATTATGTACATGGGTGAAATGGATAGGAGGAAGTACATTCTTAGAGGAATCAAATCCTGTGAGAAACGCATTTTCTATATGCGTGGGTTCCTATTTCGTAACACTAGGATGTGTATGTAGCTTGAAAAAATTAAAAAAAAATTATCAAACCACAAACACACAGACTGGACATGCGTGTACGACACTTGCATCTTTTATATGCGTGTTTAAAGTGTTATTTTGGTCAACTTTTCCGAGATATGTTATTTAAGTCATTGTTTGTTCAAAAAGTGATATAAAAGGTATTCGCCCATACTTAGTAGAATTTTATAGAATACTCACTAGAATATTTAATATAATTTTATTAGAATACTTAGTAGAATTTTATAAAATATTTAATAGAATACTTACTAGAACATTTAATAGAGATTTACTAGAATACTTAGTAGAATTTTATATAATACTTACTAGAATATTTAATAGAATTTTATCAGAATATTTAGTAGAATACATACTAGAATCTTAATACTTCGTATTAACTATACATTAGAATACTTAGCAGAATCTTAATATAGTATTAACTATACATTAGAATACTCAGTAGAATCCTAATACTTAGTATTAACTATACATTAGAATACTTAGTAGAATCTTTATATTAATATTCATATAAAATATAATTTTTATTAAAATATAAAAATAAAAAAAATAGATTTTACAATACAATATCTTATGAAATATATTATAGAAATTTATGTTAAAATTCAATATGATATTAAGTGTTATATTGAAATACTTATTTTTAATATAATTTTATAAAATTTCAATATTAATAATTAGTAGAATATATATTATGATATTTAATATGGTTGAACTCCTGATATAATCTAAATAAAGATAATTAGTAAAATTTTAGTTTTAATATTTTATAGAATAATTAGTACAATACTTAGTTGAATCTAAATAATTTTTTTAACAAAAGTAGAATTCTAATCTAATATTAATAATAAAATTATATATAGAATATACTTAGTGCATGGGTTATTGTAATCTCAATAATTTTAACATATTTCAATAGAATTTAAATTTTAATAATTATTAGAATAATTATTATAAAATTGAATATGGTTGAACACCTCATAAAATTTTAAAAAAATATTTATTACAATCTTAACAAAGATATGAGAGAGATGATATGAAAATATATGAGATTTTATACTTACTTGATTTAAATAATTTATATATGTTAACTATATTAAGAGCTCATCTGCATTTATTGTCATGCAAGTAATTGAAATTAAGTATAATTGAATGAAATTCACTCAATATGAACCATCAGATCAATTAGAAATCAACGGCTGATAAAAGTTCCTTAGTTTTCTCCAAAATGTTGGTTTTCTTTTGAGCGTTCCCCTATATATATATATTAAAGGGGTTAGTTATGGTCATGAGTATGACTAATGTATACACAGTTGAATATTTCAATTTTTTATCCCAATTAATTAAATTAAGAACCTTTAAGGAAAAAAATCAATAATTTCAAAAGTCACACATAACTTACAAACCTGCTATTAGATTGTGAGAACAATTCTATATTCTAATTAAAAAAAAATTCATTTAGAGTAATATAATATAAAAATATATATAATATAGATAGAGTATAATAATAAAATTTAATTAATATAAATAAAATAATATTATTATTTTAATATTCATAAAATTTAATTAATAAATTATAATATTTAATAAATTAAAGAGGTTGACTAATGAAAAAATTAAAATATAATAATATATTAATTAAAAAATAGTGTTTGAAATTGAATAGTAAACAAATACTTGAAATTGAGTGGGAAGACCGACGACTATATGGTGAACCGATTTTTATCTTAAATTTCAATAATAATTCCATTCTTTCCAAAAACCTTAAATAAAAAAATTCTTTTATTAAAAAACATTCGGCAGAAGTCGTGCAGAAAAAGGACCGGAGGAGTAAAGGGCAGATTATCTGGGGTTTCAGTGTACATATATTTGTGCACACGCACGCCTAGGCTGCCTTTTCTTGTCGTACTAGGTTACAACTACGTCAATATAACAGTTTGTGTCAGCGGATCATATCTAAAGCTCTGACATGGATACCCCCAAAGAAATATTTCTCAAAGACTACAAGTCACCTGATTACTATTTTGATACGGTATGCCTTCAATCTGTATATTACTTGTCTAATTGTGTCTTTTTTATATCGTGTTTGTAATATGTTTATCTGAAAGACATTGAACATATAATTTTATAGCGTAGTTATAATTTTATTGCCTCATTTACAAAATTTGTTTTTCAGGTGGATCTTAAGTTTGTACTTGGGGAGGAGAAAACTATTGTTTCTTCCAAAATTATTGTTCTTCCTAGAGTTGAAGGTATTTATACACAAAGGCTATGTTTGTTTTGGTGGTGGATTATAATCCCCGGATAATTACCTTATTTATTATAATCCCATGAAAATGAACTAGAAAGATGATCAAAATATGAACTCATGGGATAATAATCCTTTAAACTTGGGTAAATAAGGTAATAATCCGGGGACTATAATCCCTTGAAACAACTGTTTCAGCTTGGCGTGATAGTATATCGTATCATCTATATAATCTTTGTATTATTATGTGTGTTACTTTTTCAGCATTTTTTGATTTAGATCATTATAAGTAGCTTCTTCTTATAAATGTTTATTGAAATGCTAAAAACAAATGAAGAGGGAAGGAGCAATATGCACTTACGAAGAAAATTAGATATGGGTGACTGATATTATTTATTGTTCTCAATATATATTCACTTCTATAATAATGAAACCAGCATAGCAACATAGAGGAGTTGGGATGTCCTTGAGACCTTGAATATTTCAAGTATATTAGTTCGGGTGCACAGTCAGCTTAACAGAAGGCCCTGTTTTAAAAAAAAATATTTAGTAATCTTTTGATTATGAGTATCATATAACTAATGTATGTTTGTTGATAGGTGGTTCCCCTCCCTTGGTCTTAAATGGCCAAGATCTTAAGTTGGTTTCACTCAAAGTCAACTGCAAGGAGCTAAAGGTGTGTTAGTCGTGCTTGTACCTTTTTTTTGCATGACTCTCTCTTAAAGTTTCATGATTGCTCCCGAATACATGCTTATAAGATTCATGTGTCTATTCTTGTGCCCACAAATGGCAGTTTTTTTCATGTTTGAGCTTTAAATTTAATTGTTGAGACAGCAGCCTGAGTTCTTTATGTAACTACTGTGTCATCATTATACATTTTTGGAGTTGAAGATTGTTATTTTACTGTTTATATTATTAATGATGATTTGATCTCTAAGTATATGGAACCTCCTTTGTCATACTTGTCCAGGTTAGCTGTATATAATCTATGCATCCTAATATTAATCTTTAAATCTACTTCAGGAGGGTGGTTTTCAGTTAGATTCACGACATCTGATTCTCTCGTCTCCTCCAAGCGGTAAATTTGTATTGGAAGTTGTTACTGAGATCTGTCCCCAGAGCAACACATCCCTAGAGGTCAAACAAATTTATTATGTTCTTTCCTTTAACTTCTCAATATATTTTTATTTTCTACTAAACGAAGTTTATTTGTTACATGGGAAGTTTACTACTTTTTGTATTGTCTGTCCTTTCATTTTAAAATATTCTCTCTGCAGGGGCTTTACCAGTCATGCGGGAACTTCTGCACACATTGTGAAGCAGAAGGCTTCCGAAAAATAACATTTTATCAGGTTCTTCAGTTGAAGTTATTACTGCTAAGTAAAAATTTATTATGCACTTGTCTGATGTGTTCAATTTCTCAATCAGGACCGCCCAGACATTATGTCAAAGTACACTTGCCGGATTGAAGCTGATAAGCTATTGTATCCTGTTTTGTTATCTAACGGAAATCTCATAGAACAAGGGGACTTGGAGGTGGATTTCGTTTATTATTTAGTGAAAGTGTTTATTGGTTTTGTGTAGTTAATCTTTTAGTTATAAATCTATTACAGGGAGGCATACATTATGTTCTTTGGGAGGACCCCTTTAAGAAACCTTGCTACCTCTTTGCCTTGGTTGCTGGGCAGTTGGAGAGTAGAAATGACATGTTCACAACTCGTTCAGGCCGTAAGGTGTCCCTTAAAATCTGGACCCCTTCACAGGATGTTCCTAAGACTCTGCATGCCATGCATTCTCTCAAAGCAGCTATGAAATGGGATGAAGATGTTAGTTTCCTTTCAAGTTTTTGGATTGTCGATCTTCTCATAAAGAGTGAGATATGTTATCAGAACTATTCTGTTTCTTTCCCTGCTACAGGTTTTTGGCCTTGAGTATGATCTGGATCTTTATAATATAGTGGCTGTTCCAGATTTCAATATGTAAGTCCTTGTAAATTTTTATCAGCCATTCCTTTTTTACCCACATTTCTGCCCTGCAGAAAAAGGAAAAAAACTGAATATCAATCCCCTTGTGTTTGTCAGGGGGGCAATGGAGAACAAAAGTTTAAACGTATGATTTCTATTGCATATCTCTCATAAATTTAAATAAAAAAGCTATCCAATTATTTTCTTCAAAAAGTTGTCTATTTTTTGGAATGGGCAGATATTCAACTCCGCACTTATTTTGGCTTCACCTGAAACTGCTTTAGATACAGATTATGCTTCCATCCTGGGTGTTATCGGCCATGAGGTATGTCAATCACTGAATAAATGATCTGAATGTATCTAGTTTCTTTAATATATGTGTTAATTTCTGCATTTCTTTGGACTATTTTGCAGTATTTTCACAACTGGACAGGCAACAGGTCAGTTTCGTCTTGATACTTCTTCGAAACTTTCTCATATACATACATTTTTCTGGCCTTATAAATGATTAGTTTGCATGTCTTTCACTGTCATATTTAATTCTCTTACATATAATTCATCCCTAAATATTGTGCTTTTGGAAATTATGGGGCTTTTTGCTTAGAATTGTGTATGGCCATATACTTGTAATTACAAAAGGATGATTGGATCTAATATGAAGCCAGAACTATTGTAGGGTAACATGTCGGGACTGGTTCCAACTGAGTCTAAAGGAAGGTCACACTGTTTTCCGCGATCAGGTAGAACACTTAATTTTAAGATACAAATCAGTTGTCTTGTTTTCTGTTATGATTTCAGCAGTGTGGGCGAATTGTATTCATTAAAAGGCCCGGAGAACATATTTATTTTATTTTTATTTTTGCTAAATAAACTTTATTATTAGTTTATCTAAAATCATACTTCTTTCTAGAATTGATTTACTGACACCAAATCTAACTGGCAGGAATTTTCATCAGATATGGGTAGCCGTACAGTGAAGCGCATTGCTGATGTGATGGGGCTTCGAAACGATCAGTTTTCTCAGGTCTATGCTAGCGCTTTTTTACATTACACCTTTACTTGTTTTGTCTTTACCGTCTACCTCGATGTCCTCAATGACATCAACTGCTATTGTTGTGGACGTTGCATATTTTTGTAGTTATGAAGTAGACCTCTGTCAAGATGAATGCTGGAAGTTTCTTTTGTTGTGCTCATTGCACACTTTTTACCCAGCCTTATTTATATATAAACACATGAATTTCTTAAGTTAAGTGAAAAAATATGTCTATATGCAATAATCTTTACATAATTTTTGTTTTTCTAATTTTAGGATGCTGGTCCGATGGCTCATCCTGTACGGCCTCACTCATACATAAAGGTCTGCATATTCTTATTCATTCCCCTGTCTTTGGATGTTTTTGTTTGGAATGTTTTCAACTTACGGAAATCTACTTCTTTTTTGAACAGATGGACAACTTTTACACAGGCAAATCCTACTGCATCTTGATTACTACGGATTACATTTTATTTAATGGCATGACACAATTGAGTGTTATTCAGTTATTTGGCTTTTGTTACTGTACATTTGATTATTTGACAATTGCTTCTACTAACATAATGGTTTTCTGATTTGGAATGGGCTTCAACATGCAGCAACGGTAGGCTCTAGCAATTTATTATTTTTAACCTTTTCAGACTTGTATCTCTGTTTACTTGAACTTGGGAAAGAGAGAGCTGATTCTTATTCCTGGATTGTTTCTCGTCTAATTTTCCTTGCAGGTGTATCAAAAGGTCTATATCTTCGTGGAGCTACTGTCTCTTCATAATCCTCCCCCTCTTTGCGGCTTTCCTTTTAATTCTTTTCTCTGCTGTCCTATATTTTTGTGTTTTTATACAAGTTATTGTTTGAATTTTCTACACTTTTCCACTAATATGTGCTTTTATCCTATAATCTAATTTATTAGGGAGCTGAAGTTGTCAGGATGTACAAAACCTTGTTAGGAAGTCAAGGGTTTAGAAAAGTACGTAACTATTTATGGGATTGATTTACATTTGAAATTGTTTCGATGTCATGAATTATTTAAAAGGGTTCATATGTTAGGGAATGGATTTATATTTCAAGAGGCATGATGGGAAAGCTGTAACCTGTGAAGATTTCTTTGCTTCAATGATTGATGCAAATGGTGCAGATTTTTCTAATTTTCTGCTATGGTATGATGAATCTCTATATTTTGTTTTGTCTGACCTATTTCCATGGTAGTGATGATAACAGGTAAAATGCAGGTACTCCCAAGCTGGAACACCTATTGTGAAGGTTTCTTCTTTTTACAATCCTGAAGATCGTACTTATACCTTAAAGTTCAGGTATAATTAAATCTTTTTTTTTGGGGGGGAGGTGTCAAGCTTCTCTCTCTGTACTTATTTTCTGTATCTACAACATACGATGTCTCTGATATGGCATTTACACAGTCAAGAAGTACCGCCAACCCCAGGGCAATCAGTGAAAGAGCCCATGTTCATTCCTGTCGCTGTTGGTCTGCTAGATTCAAATGGGAAGGACATGTCTCTCACTGCTGTCTATCATGATGGGAGTATTGAATCTGTTGCAAGTAATGGTCAACCTGTGCACACAACAGTTCTTAGAGTAATAAAGGTTAGTTTTCAAGTATAAACAGACTAACATAGGTCAAAATTTACTTCTCAAAGTCAGTGGTGGAATGGAATGCCATAAGGACCTGAGGGTATTGTAGCATTTCAAGTAACTAAAGTTCTATATTACTTGTTTTTTAATCAAATGAATGGAAGCTTTGAACACTTCATCTTTTATCAAGCATTTGATGAAACATGCTGCTAGGATAACTTTCATAAAGGAATAGATATAATTTTAATCTCAATTTAAGAGGACCATCCTGCGATGTTTTATAATTTTTGCATTTTGCAAATTTGTATCATTCCGAATTATGTAAATGGGCTTCCTTCAAAATCTAGTTTTAAAAGCTTCTACATTGTTGTAAGATAGTGATACATGGAATAGGCCTAGAAGCTTCTTATTACTATTACCAGAGTAAAAGTTAATCTCTATCTGATAATTATTACAATATTGATATAAGCAGAAAGAAGAAGAATTTGTGTTCTCTGATATATCTCAGCGTCCAGTTCCATCTCTGTTACGTGGTTACAGTGCTCCTATTCGTTTGGATTCTGATCTTACCGACAATGATCTCTTTTTCCTTCTTGCTAATGATTCAGATGACTTCAATCGGTATGGAGATTTTCATTCATATGTTCTGAATATACTCTTAATGTGAAGTATATAATTAAATATTTATCATTTAGCTTTTCTATGTTTTAGCTGGGAGGCTGGTCAGATACTAGCACGGAAGCTGATGCTTGACTTAGTAAATGACTTCCAGAAAAACAAACCGTTAATTCTTAATGCACGGTTCATAGATGGTCTCAAAAGTATGCTTTGTGACTCTAGCTTAGATAAGGTACTATTATTAACAACAACCCATCTTTAATCACCAAAGTAGACTACTACTCCATTGAACATTTGAACTCTATTTATTTTATACTATGCTCAATAAACTCCAGTGTTTTACAACAAAAATGGCATTATCTGATAAAGTTAACTTTTATAAAAAATCTATGCTTATGGTTTTAAAGGGAAAGTTTAGCTTACCGGTACATCCAGTGGCGGAGCCAGGAATCAAAATCAGCTGGGGCTGAAATTCTTAACATAAAAATATTCATTATATTAATAAAAGTAATTATATACAAAAGTACATGACTAAAATTTAGCTGCCAACAGTACATCTGCACATATGCATCAGCGCATGTAGTTTTATTTACCAAGGATCTTATAGTTTTTTTTAAAATCGCCTCTTTCACCCAGAGAAAACTAATAGTTTCTTGACGATTCAGAGTTTCATTGCAAAAGCCATAACTTTGCCTTATGAAGAAGAGATAATGGACTTGATGAAAGTTGCTGACCCTGATGCTGTTTATATGGTTCGATCTTTCATCAGAAAGCAGCTTGCTTCTTTATTGAGAGAAGAGCTTCTATATGCGGTACAATATCCATCTGTTGTTTGTCTCTCATGTAATTTAGTTGTTCTAATTCTTACTCTGTCTTCTGGATTGATTTGGTGGTTTTGTATCGAAAAGGTCAAAAGCAACAGAAGCGCAGAGAAGTACGAGTTTAATCATCTCGACATGTCGAGACGTGCACTTAAGAACACTTCCCTAGGTCTGTACGCTATAGTTAAGATCTTGCATCATTCCATGCGATAATTAATTATGATAGTATTCTAAATACTTGTTGTTATCTAACTCTTTGCCATCTTGTGTAACAGCATACCTTTTGTCAAATGGAGATGAGGAACTCACTGAACTAGCTTTAAATGAATATAGAACTGCCACAAATATGACTGATCAATTTGCAGCTCTAGCTGCCATATCACAAAATGCTGGCAAACCCCGAGATGATGTTCTGGCTGACTTCTACAGCAAATGGCAGCATGATTTTCTGGTAGGCCTCTGCAAATGTAGTATTGTGCAACTTACGTGAAACTTTTGTTTTGCCTCTAAAAAAAGAACTCTTTTGCTTTTTGGATTTCATATTCCATTTCCTTAAAAATGTATTGACATTTTAACTCGATTTCAATTATCAAGATTTTGGTATACTTCAAAGGGTAAAATGGGATTATTTTTAAGTGAATCGGGGGAAGTATGCGTCACTGGACATTATATAACGAAAAGGAGAACTCCTAAAATACAATACATGAAATCTTTTCCGAGGTATCTTTCAATAGTGGATGGTAATATTATTATTTATTACTATATTACTACTGTTATTCTATGTTAATTATTAGATGCCGAAAGTGACCGGTCATCCGTGTTCTCATCAACAAGTGTCCTCATAGCAAAATTTAATTTGTATGAGGAAAATATATGTAGATCATCACAAATGATAGCAATAACAACTTCTTGGAAGCAGTTAGTATCATAGTTGGTTTCGCATATGCCCTTGTAATCATGTGTAGGTTTCTTATATGGAATCTGGGAATCAATTCGAACTCAAATTTCCTTTTCTCCAGGTGGTTAATAAATGGTTCTCTCTTCAAGCCATGTCAAATATTCCAGGAAATCTTGAGAATGTTAGGAGATTGTTGAGCCATCCAGCATTTGACCTGCGCAATCCAAACAAGGTACACAATCTCTCCCTCTTATCAGCATGTATATACCGGAAACATATGCAGAGAAGATTCATAGTTCTAGTGGGCCAAATTTTTTATTATATATTTGCTTATAGTTGATGAAAATCTCTTGGGTTGCGTTGGCACAGGTAGATTCACTTATTGGAGCTTTTAGTTATTCATCTGTCAACTTTCATGCAAAAGATGGATCAGGCTATCGATTCTTGGGAGAAATGGTGGTGCAACTCGACAAGCTCAACCCTCAGGTCCTTTATGAATGAAATTTTGCAATCATTATTGTTGAGATTTAATACATTCTTGTGATTTAATTTTTTTCATAAAAACCAAGTGCAGGGGGCTTCTGGACTGGTCTCAGCCTTTTGTACATGGAAGAGATACGACGAAACACGACAAAGTCATGCTAAGGTAAGAATTAAGATCTCTTTCCTGTCAGGCTGTCACTTCTAGAGTTTACAATATTTGATGAAGAATTAGATATTATAGTATGATAAGTATATTAAAAATCTAAAAATGGCATACACATATGCTTTGTTCTTTTTCTTCAAGATCATACGACTGAAAAGAAAATGTTGTTCACTTTTACAGGCTCAACTGGAGATGATCATGTCTGTTAACGGACTCTCTGATAATGTTTTCGAGATTGTCTCAAAATGCTTAGGTGCCTGATTTTACACACGTTCCGAGTGCGAGTGAGTTGATGAATTATCATGTTTTTGTAAATTAATAAGCATGAATTGACAGATTTTTAATCTGTGCATTATTTATTATTAATTGTACTGCAGTCAAATGGTCACAATGATTTTATATATACTATTTAAAAGAAAATCTAATACATAAATATGTCGAATTGTTTTTTATAAATTTGTGATCCCGTTTATAAAAGTTGTATAATATATTTATATATATATTTTTTATTATCCAAAATTTAGAGTGCAAAATATTTTGGGCAAGAACACGTGTTATTGCTAGCAAGGGGTTTATTTTAGAGTGGCGGGTAAAGTTTGGATGCAGTGGGTCCCATGAGAAAGTAGTTTGATGCGCAATTGCACGGCCGTGCTTTGACAATAATTCTCCAATTCTTGTCACTATCTTTTTTTAAAGCGAAGACTCTTCCTTCCTGCTTGATGATCAATTCTTTGTTGGACCAAATTGCCCTTAAGCACCTACCCTTTTTTTATAATAATTAAATTTATAATTTTTACAAATCAGCACATGTTTTAAGAAATTTTCGGATTAGACCATTGAACCAAGAAGAATGACCTAAGAGGCTAAGATATCTATATCTATATCTATATCTATATATATATATTTAAGATTTAAATTGAATTATAAGTAATATTAAACTTGATTTGTTAAAAATAAATTAAATTGAAATTTTTTGATTAATTTTAATTGAATAAATCGTAGTTAAATTGTTCAAGAATAAATAATAATTTTATAAAAATATTAAAATACATCCAAATAAGAATATAAATATTACATAATTATCAAAATAAAATAAATAAATTATTGAATTTAAATAAATCGAATCAAAATAAACGGGTTCTTCAATTTGATTTTTAACTGGAATCTCTCATTTATCAATCAAAAACATTTTATGATTTAAAATTGAGCTTAAAATTAAATTTTAAAAAAATCCATCTAAACGAACAGATTGTAATTAATTTATATAAATCCCCATTGTTGCCATAAGTCCTATCGAAAGGATATTCTCGTAATTTGCAACAAACAAAACAAAGCATAGAAAGTCGTTGCCGTGCTCGACCTGACCAAAAGACATACTTACAACACGTGTGTACATAGATACATAGACGCACGTATGGAGAGACACAGCGAGCTAGAGAAAAATAATACGTGGAGGTTTTAATTTGCAGCTATATGCGTAAAATCACTTGTATTTTCAAATCTTGTACGATTTGATGATCATAATCTCCAAAATAAAATATATACTGCTAATAAAAAATATATAAATATAAATTGATTGAGTTGTTGGTGATTTGATCGGGAAAAAATGAACTACAACACTTACGAAACTATAAACGCAGCTGCGAATGCGATCGCATCAGCTGAGAATCGTTTGCATCAACCTTCTTCTCTTCAGGTAATTTGTTTTCGTGTTTATACTTGTCTTCATGTTTTATATGTTCTTGATCTCATTTTATTTTTGTTACAAAGAATTTTTGTGATTTAATTGTTGTGTTTAATTCTCATTTAGTGCGTAGTTGTGTTGTTTATTAATTGAAAATTAAATTAGATTGTGGCGGTTTGAGAAATGTTGTGGAGTACGTGTTTTTGTGTTACTGAAATTTGTTTGTGCAAGCCTAAATAACAGAATTATCGGATTAGATGTATTCAATTGATATATTATATACATTACGAAACTAGTGATTGTTACTTGAGTATAAGATTTTGAAATTTATTTAGCACTAGAGAGAGAGAGAGGCAAGTTAGTGCGGATCATTTCCTGCATTTTAGTTAGTACGATTGCTGAGGAACAAATTGTGTTTCCTCAGTTCATGTTAACTACTGTAATTATTTGTGGTGTATTTTAGC
Organism: Oenanthe sinensis; assembly: GCA_028671895.1. Taxonomy (NCBI): domain Eukaryota; kingdom Viridiplantae; phylum Streptophyta; class Magnoliopsida; order Apiales; family Apiaceae; genus Oenanthe; species Oenanthe sinensis. The sequence continues at coordinate 687,743 of CM053814.1, read as the reverse complement.
GTCATTGACCTGTGGACCTGTCTCACGTGCAAAGTAGTCGCTTGTGTTTTTTGATTTTTGTCGATGCTGTAGTAATTATACATTGATGGTGTTGGTTGATTTTTTTTATTTACCTAGATAGGATAGTTAGAAAGAGTAAAAAACATGGCTCTGACTAAAGCCTGAGAAATGGTTTTAATGCCTTGGTATACTCATTATACTGTTTTTAAGGGCAAGTAGATATGCCTAGCTCGACTAATTTCTTTCAGTATACTGATATATGGGATGGTGTCTTTTCTCTCTGTCAATGTTTGGGAAAAAGTGTGGTTGTTAGTCCGAGCCTAAACCCCTATATGATTTTTGATAGAATATTGATTCATAGAAACGAAACTTTTAGTTTTACACTAAAACGCTTGTTGTCTTCTCTCGGAGACTGGGAGTTATGACTGATAAACAAGTCAGATACACTAATAAATACTTATCCATCCTACTGAATCTTTTCAAATTTGGGTGATTGGGCTCATACCAGTGATTTATGATAGGATGTACTTCATAATGATTGTGTTCTTAAGTAGCAGAATGTTATAGTGGTTATTTCAGATGTATATTATTAATCTTTCTAAGCACTTTAATATTTTTAAAATTGTTGGTTTCTCAAATTTCTTTGAACCTCAAGGCGACCAAGTGACGTGCTGCAGCATAACAAGGAGTAAGTTACATCATCAGATTTATCCGAATGAAGAGAAAAATCAATATATTTGAATAATGGAGATTGCCTCTTTATGTTGAAGAGGCGAAGACCCCAGATCAAGTATAAAAAAATTAGTAATCCTATCTAATCATCGACTTACCAATTTTAGTAAATACCTCACATCTGACAGGTCCACAGACAAAGCTTAAAATCAATATATTCAAGTCAGAGATGGCCCCTTTTATGAAGAAAAAATAAGATCTCCAGCTAATAAGATTAATTCAATTAACAATCCAACTGCTTATACTTATCTGAGCTTATTACTTGTAATACTAGACTAGTATACTTTAATAAGAAAATGTTCTAGCATTCCACTTAAATAAACTAATCATATATATACATCAATAGATTAAAATATAATTTTTTTTTCTAATAAGCGTTTATTGATACCGTTCTCTTATATGATCACAATACATCTGAGAGATCATGGACTATTTTTTCAGGGCCCTATATCTCTCAATATGTAACTAAATACTGGCTTTTACCCTAAAAAGCCTACTTAATTTAGGTTCATTGTAATTGGATAAGAAATTATTGTCGTTTTTGTTGTGTAAACCGAACATATCCGGCGTATGTTACATGCACAACTCTTACTACTCTATTACTTTGAATGCAGAAAAAAAGATGGGGAAGCTGCTGGAGTTTATATTGGTGTTTTGGGTCTAACAAACAAAAGACACGAATTGGACATGCTGTTCTTGTTCCTGAACCAACAACAGGAACCGAGGCTACTGTAGAACAAAATCTAAACCAAGCACTGTCCGTGATAATTCCCTTTGTTGCACCTCCATCCTCTCCAGCATCTTTCCTTCAGTCAGAACCTCCTTCCACACTTCAATCACCAGCTGGTTTGGTCTCTCGTTCTGCCAACGTATACTCACCTGCTGGACCAGCCCCCATGTTTGCTATTGGTCCTTATGCCAATGAGACCCAATTAGTATCGCCCCCTGTATTCTCAACCTTCAATACTGAACCATCAACAGCCCCCTTTACTCCTCCTCCAGAATCTCTTCAGTTAACCACGCCTTCCTCACCTGAGGTGCCATTTGCTCAGCTTCTTGATCCCAGCCACCAAAGTGGGGAAGCTAATAGAAAATATCCTTTACCCCAATATGAATTTCAGCCTTACCAGCTTCACCCTGGAAGCCCACTTGGCCAACTGATCTCTCCCAGCTCGGGCATCTCAAATTCAGGGACCTCATCTCCTTTTCCCGATTGTGATTATACTCCTGGACGACTGCACTTCCTTGATTTCCGTACTGATAACCCTCCTAAGCTCTTGAACCTTGCGAAGCCGTCTCCTTATAAATGGGGATCCCAGCAAGGATCTGGTTCTTTGACCCCAGATACATTTGAGATCACTGCAGGGCAAGTTGGTAGATGTGTAAAAAACAATCTAGTTGCGTCCCCAAAGGTTCTATCAATGTCGGAATATGTAGAGCGTATTCCTGAAAGAGAGGAAGATTCAGCTGATTTGGCTAATGATCGTGAGTGTCAAACAGGTGCAACATCCGATGAGACACAACAGAGAGCTTGCAGAGTCTGTGAGGATAGAGAGAAGCATCCGTCAGTTACACTTGGGTCTTCCAGAGAATTCATCTTTGACAGTGCTGAAGGAGGAAAAACTGACAAACCAACTGGCATAGGTTCTGACTGGTGGGCAAATGAAAAGGTTATCGGTAAGGAGGCTGTACCAAGTAAGAGCTGGACCTTCTTCTCTGCAATGCAGCCAAGTGTCAGCTAACTGATGTACATCGGACCTGTTCATTTTTATGCGCATAGGCGATGCAAGTTGAATTTGGATGAATATGAAAGGGATCAGGCTAAAGTGATCTAAAACATCTTGTGAATTTCTCGTTTTTGGATCAGAGATACATATCCCAACGGACATACTTATACCTGCTTATTATGTACATCTCCTTACTTCAAATCAGAACAGTCAGAAATGATATCAGGCATAGGATAGAATAATCATTAGTTTCTCTGTGTAGTGCAGTCCGTGTTATACTAACTTCTGTCATTATATTTGCGTGTCTTTCCAATGTGTTGTGCAAGTATCGACACTGTCTAGATTAATCATAATAGAAACAAGTGCGATGTTGCCTTGACTATAACTGGGCAGACGAATGGTGTCTTTTACTAGATTTTTTGTTATCTTGCAGTTAAAACAGCAGGAAGTTACTTGTAGTGTGGATTTATTTTATGATCATTGATCAGTAGTAGCATTAAGTTTGGAAGGAGGCGGAGAAGAATTTTTTGAAATTTGATATTTACATAGATTTTTTACTATCTACTAGGCTGATTGTTTCACTTTGGCACTAAAATATGTTCGTGGTAAGACCGATTCTGCTCGTCGTTGATGAATCACTTGTTTAAAGAAGAGGGTTAAATGACATATTAGTCATTAAACTGACTAAAAACTTGCAAGTAGATCACTCCACTCAAAAAACTTGCAGTCAAATAACTGCACTACATAGTCATTGCTGAAAGGTGACTAAACCTAATAAAACTTTCAACGCCGTTAAATAGCATTGACTTTTAACGGAGAGCCGTTAAAATTGAACATGTATGCTGCCACGTAGACTAACCCACCCGTTACAAACCCACTCCCTAACCCAGTAATAATATAACCCGTTAATTAAAATACACCCACCCCCAATTTCAAACACTAATCTAGTGAAGATATTTACCCGTTAATGGAGATGGAGATCGAGTTTGGTGCGTGTTGAGCTAAATCGAGTTTGCTGCGAAGAAGAGCGAGTGTAGTGTTCGATTGTCAGCCATCATCATCATGTAAGCCATCTTCTTTTTCAACCCATACGAATCTTATTGTGCGTTAGGTTTATATACTCTTGATAGAAATTATGTGAGTAAAATGTTTGAATGAAATCTTCTTTTTTGATTGTGCAGGAGTAATTTATATAATCTCATAGTGTATTATTCTGGTAGTTTTGTTCACACTCCTACTAGAACTTACGATTCTACTGCTTCGAAATTATATAAGGGTGTGGACTTGCAAAATATGAGTGTAAATGATTTGAAGAACTATTTGGGTGATATTGTTGGGGAATTTGATTCATTATACTATAAGAATATGTTTAATGGGTCAATGAAGCTTTTGTGTAAAGAATCAAAAAATGATATGGTTGAAATGGCAGATGGGGATAATAAGTGTGTGCAACTATATGTGTATCATTTACCAGCGTCTGTATTTAGGTGTGATGGTTCTAATGAAAATGAAGATGAAAATAATAATGACGAATTTGTAGAAAGTGACTATGTAGAAAATAATTCTGAGAGTGAGAGGGACTTTAGTGATGAAGAATTCATGGAGATTAGAAAAAATTGTAGGGCTGAGAAATCAAGAATAGATGCATATGAAAAAGAGAGTGAGTGGAGTGGGGAAGAAAGTGACAGTGATTATAGTTGTGAGAGTGAGTATAATTATGCATTTAGTAGTGAAGAGAGTACCCCCCTGTTGATATAGGTAAAGTTAAATATGTGAATGGAGTTTTTAATGTTAACACTGCTGCAAAGGATATAAAATTCAAAACTGGACTTATGTTTTCTACCCAAAAAGAATTAAAAGATGCATTGAGGAGGAGTTCTATGGACAGTGGTAGGCCCTACAAGTATTTGCATAATGATAAGAAAAGAATCCAAATTGTGTGTGCTAGTGGAAGTCCATTTAAAATGTGGACCAACTACATTAAAGATACTCAATATTGGCAGATAAAGACTACAGTAAATGAGCATAACTGTGTATGGAACTATAAAAATAAACATGTCTCTGTCAAACATCCACTTTATTGTCTTTATTTAGGCATCTTTTAATTGTTAGAATAGATTTAACCACAAACAGCTGCAATCTGAAGCAAAAGTCAGTCGAAAACTTAGTACTAGTATTTTATACTCTCTACAAGTGTCCATGTCCATACAAATATAGTAATGTTAAATATTTATACATCACATATCATTAAGTGGATTTGAAATTGCAGAATAATCCGACCGACTATGGAGACTTAAATTGAGAGTTGAGCAGAACTCTAACCAGCAGTTTTAATCATCCCATGATTAGAATTTGATGTGCTTTTTAGGTGATTAATTTTGTTGGTGAGACTTGGGAGTCCTAATAAATTGCATGCTTGTACGTAAAGTAATTGCAGATAAACATTTCATTAGTTTTGCAAGTAAAGAAATGCTACACTTAACAGACAACAAAGTACTTCTTAATTCAGTTGTTTCGTAATTAGTAATTTCATTAAAAAGATTGAACTGTATTAATATAACTACGTAAACTAAAGCACATATAGTCAAAGTGTTGATCAGATTTCAGATCATTATAGATTATAAATCTGTGCGAAACATATATTAAGTAGCCGAATGTTTGGTTGTTATTAATTCATTATAGATTATAAATCTGTGCGAAACATAAAGGGCTAGTTTCCACATATGAATATATATAATTTTCACATATGTAAATTTTAATATTAGATGATGTAAATGATTAAGATTTAACTAATACTAACTAATACCCCTTACATTTTTGTAACTGACAAGTCGTACATATATGACCAAGAGAAAAGATCGAGCAGATATAAGTTGTACATTGTGTAAATTAACAAACGAACATGACAGAACCCTGATGATTACTGCGACACCCACGCATTGCCCATTATATTTACTACATATGAGATCAATTGGTCCATGAATCACGCAGCTGTCTATCAACAAGTTTAAGATCATCAACAAAGCCAGAGTCACACTGTACATTACATGCATGCACATACATTTACACACACACACACTATATTGAACTTATAGATGATTATTGAAATTCAAGAAATGGTCCTAAGCAACCTCAGCAACAAGGTGGACATAATCCACCTCCTCATCACATGTGCTGCCCATGCATGCAAAATTATCCCCATTAATCTCGGTCAATATAGGAGTTAAGTCCCTAGGGTGCACATCAACCTTGAGACCATATTTCATGAACAATGTCAGTGACATCTTCTGTTCCACACGGTGGCCAGCAGCCACTGTCAGGCGGTGGCGCAACAGCAATGCAGCTGCAATAGACTTCATTTGTAGATATGCCAAATCCTTACCCAAACATATTCTCGGCCCTGCATTAAATGAAACAAATTTAAACGGATCCTTGGTTTCGAATTTTTTACCATCATTGGTTAACCATCTTTCTGGTCGAAATTCAAGGCAATCTTCTCCCCATATAAACTTCATCCTACCGGACGAATATATCGAATATGTGATCGAGGAGCCAGCCAAAACAACTGTGCCATCAGGCAATATGTCATCGGCAATTACATGTTTTGAGTCCTCCGGGACAGATGGATATAACCTAAGAGTCTCGGACAGAGCTGCCTTAAGGTATATCAATCGGTCAATTTCTTCATACACTAGTGGCTCACTAAGCCACTTAGATATATCCCTGCCACGTGTCTCCATCAGAACGGTACATATCTCCATCAAAATTTTTTCTTCTACTCTAGGATTTTTTGTGACCAGCCAGAAAAACCAACTCAGCGCTACGGATGATGTGTCACGTCCAGCTAGGATGAAGTTGAGTGCCACGTGTTGGAGAAATTGGTCGGAGTATGACTCTTTTTTCTTCATGAAACGGGACAGCAGGTCGTCATGTGGAACCCTACCACCGCCATTTTGCTGATTAATCAGTTCAATCTTACGTGTATCGATGACACTTGTCAAGTACTTGTCTATGTGTCCAACGCTCTCCCTCAAGCTGACTTCCATTCCAAGCTTGAGCCATTTCTTCAGCTTCCAAATCATCTCGGGCAAAATAAATCGTTTCAACGTGGCTTCCGTGGCTCGATCGAAAGCCGAAGCAAAATGATTCTGGGGTAATCCGAGAGAAAGAGTTTCGGGATCCTTACCAAAAGCCAAGCCACAAATATTATCAAAAGTAAGCCTTAGCAATAAATCTTGAAGATCAACCGGCTTGCTTTCAAGCTGAGCCGTCTTAAGAATCGGACAAAACCTAAGCTTAATGGCTCGACTAACCCACCGAGCCATGGCTTGGCGCAATGTCCTAGTGGTAAATTCCAGTGCAGCCGTCTTACGCTGAAATTTCCACGTGTCACCATCAGAATTAAAGATCCCCTCACCAAGCAAATCATGAAAAACACCTTGCCAATTAGGACCCTTTGGATAATTCTCAAACTTAACCTTCAATATATGCTCTAGGTTTTTCGGATCACACGTGACGGTCACGAGCCCTTGCTTTCGAGCCAAAAATGGCACCGCAGCTATGCATGTCTGGTACGTGCCGCCACATGCTCGTAGGTTTTCAGCTATCCAATCATGCATTCTATTGGAATTCTCAATCAAACCTGGAAGACTGCCTAATAATGGCCATACACGCGGACCCTTCAATGGCTTAATCATATTCTTAAACCACATCAAATAAGCCGCGATTGCTGCAAACACCATCATCATGACCGTTGATGCATCCATTGATCAATGTAGGGTTTCACAATATTTTGAAGAAAAGAAAAAAAGTAGTTTTAGGGCAATGCATGAGTTGGGAAAAAGAAAAAGAAAGAGTGAGGATAAAAACAAATTAAGAAACAAGTAGAAATAGCTGCTAGTTATTTAAAGGGGGTGGGCCGACTTTGTATGTTTATTCTGAGGTAAGATTACTTGCGTAAATTATGAAGAGGGAGACGAGTATATTTAATAATGGCAACACGTAGAGGGCGTTGGAAGATAAGAGAGCTAGCTAGCTTGCTTGCTTGCTATCTAACTAACTACTGTAAACAACCACTTCCACAATTATCAATTAACATATATGTCATTATGATTAACACTGTATCGTATGTCCTGCAGCTTTCTTATATATACATTAATTAATATTGAAATGTATATTCGATATTCTCACCTAATTTGGCAGGAAAGAAGGGGATGGGTCGGGGGAAGAAGAAGTAAATGCATGGGATTAGTTGGAAAAAGGAAGAAAAATGGATATACATGTAATATTTTCGGATGTGTGTATGGTTGGTTAGAAGATGAATGAAGTGATCAACTAGTACAACGCCTAATTAGCTGGTCTTGCAAGAAAAGAAAATGGATATATCAGAATATATATTTTGGATGGGGCCGTTCTTTGACAAGTGTGTAGTGCCACATATCTTAACACGGTAATTATAAGGTGAATTATAACGTGCTGAGACAATTTTTTGTAAAAACAATTATATTTTTCTTGATTATGGTAAAAAAAAATATTATATTCGTATGTTATTCGTCTGTTCCTTTTCTGTCAGAACATTTCCCAGTCTGATGGTAACATAGTGAGTATGGTTGACAATTTCGGGTTCTGTGTCGGGTTTATGTGGGGTCAGATTGTACCGGGTTGTTTCAGGTTGATTTTTTCATAACCCTAATCTTAGCCCGTACCTACCGGATTCGTGTCAGGTTTCGGGTCATTTCGGGTTTCATCGCCTCTACTTTTTTTAGAGTGATTGAAAATATATTCCTATATTATATACTCTCTCTCCAATTTATATGGACCGATTGCTTTTGTATAAATTTTAAGAAAAACAGTTCATTTCTTTTTCATTACACATGAAAATTACATTTCAAATGTATAATATGTACTGTACCTATTTTGTCAGATGTAAAAAAGGGCAGAACATGTATAAAATATTGTTATTATTATTAAATAATTATGAACCAACTACCGAATATCTATCATTGCACGTTAAAGTTACTTTATTGTAATTAAATTTAGTTATTTTAAACATAAAGTATTTCAAAAGCAGGGTTATAAATACATGATTCATTAATTTTCGGGTCATTTTCGGGTTTCGGGTTCGTGTCTGATTATACCTGGTTGTTTCGGGTTGAACATTTACGGACTCTAATTCGTATTTTTTCGGATTGGGTTCATGTCAGTTTGGGGTCGAAAATTACCACTCCTGATAGCAAAGAGAGGGTGAGTATTTAAAGGTAAGAGTACCGGCAAACAAATACAAATGTTCGGTAATCGGTATCCTTATATTCCCTCCGAATTACTTACTTTTTTCTTTCTAAAAACGGATATAACTAAATTGCAAGCCTGCTATATTTTTAGACCCATGGTAACTCATAGTTCACGAGACCAAATCTTAATATATAAGATCGAGAAACAAACTCATTTGGTGCCCAAGGAAAAATTCCTTCTACTCATATTTATTTATACAGATAATTTTATAGTTATAGTAATCACTCTAAAGAGTAAAGAGACACACACGTGTACCACATGGTTACATATAAAAGAGAACACATAAAAACACGATGTTATGGCACAGAAAAGTACAGATATAGTCAGGCCACAGAGAAATTACGCACAAATTCTGAACAGGTTAATATATTTCCTGATGAAAACTACTTTCCTGCTGTCAAGTTCAAGCTGAAATCCCACAGTTTCTTGGCCAGTTCCGGATCCTTGGACATTGCACTGGTGGCACTGGGATCTGCTTTGTTACTGTCTATGAAGTATTCCCCGCTTACCCCTTTAACTTGAGGATGCAATGCGACATAGCATGTAGTTGCTGCTCCCTACAGGGAGTGGGGATATCACATTTGCTCATGAATCATTTTTTATAAATGCAACACTATAAAGATAGATTTAATTTTACACGAGTAATAAAAAAGAAAGAGTAGATAATGTTCATCATCCATGCGGGAGGGGGGGAGGGGGGGAGGGAGAGATAGACCTGGGCAACATTTTTGAGAAAGAACTGGCCAATGGTAAAGAACAACCCTGAAACAGAGCAAGGAAGCAAGTAAATTAGTAATGCTACCACGAGTAGCACCTCAGAAGAGCGAAATATTTATATAAATCTATATATACCGAAGGTAAGTTTGAAAACATATTTTCATGTTAATATCTCGATAGTCAATAAAGTAAACATTACCTTTAAGCGCCTTGCTAGTTCATTAGTGTGTAATAAGTTACAAAGCTTTGATTGTTCATAGGCAGCATTGCCATCATAACTGAAAATCACGCCAAAATATTAAGAAGCCAGAGTAGATAAATAATGGCAACTGCAAGTGATCATCTATTGTATCTATTGTATAATTAATTTACAAATGGAAAAGATAAAGAAGAATGACACTATTTGTTTATATATAATCTTGCCTCTTGTTTTTAGCAGCCACTCAGTTGTAATCATGTACACAACATTCAGACACAATTTGTCCTGTGTGTACGCACACATTTTGAGTTTTTACATACATACCTTGATTCATCATTGATCTTATCGAAGCAAATTCCTTCTTTATTGCTCTCACTTGCTGTCTTTTTCATTGTCTCCAACAAAAGATTTGTCAAATGGAATGGACCTGAGAAAAGGTAAAAAGACCTTTATATGAATACAAGTATACAGTGTTCATAGGCAATAGTGACAATCATTCAAAGGAAACGATAAAAAACATATCAAAGCTTTTGCGGGAGGGAGGTAGGGAGGGAGGGAGGGATTATCATCTATTGTGACAAGGTATATACTGAGAGATCATTTGGCTGAACGTTTATAAGATAATGTTGCGTACCTAAATGGTAACTGCAAATTGCTGCTCTATGTTGTCTTTGGAGAGCGTAAAAGGAGGTTCCATAATCCCTGCATTGTTACTTTTGACACCAAATATAAGCAATTCAATTCATACAGGGGAAAAAGACAGTATTGCATTGAAAAAACTGTCAAATAGGTATCTTACATGAGGATGTTCAGGGGAAGACCGGAGGAATTATATTCTGAAGCAAATTTGCTTACGGATGCCAGTGAGTTGAGATCTATTTCCATGACATCAATTGTTGCATTAGGGGCTTCTGCGAGTATTTGTTCTTTAACTTTGTTTCCAGCATTAACATTTCTTACTCCCATAACAATATGTACTCCACGCAAAGCAAGAGCACGGGCAGTTTCTATTCCAATACCATTTGATGCTCCTATTATTATACGTTGATAGTTATTAGTACTTTTATCATACAAGTATCCAATAACTTTCACGTTTCACCAAGTGAAGAACAATGAGTAAATTATGCCAGTCACTTCAAAGTACGCTTTAATTTATCAATTCTAAAGAAGTTACCAACAAAGTACAAGGACCTTAGTGGTACATTATATAACAATAATTAATTGATATGTGCATGTCATATCTCAGCTTTAAAGGGTGCCGAAAAGAGACATGAGAAAACTTTAGTTTCACTGATCTTGTTAAGCTTTTATGAAAGCTTCTAAAATAGTGGAGCAAAATGTCAAGAAAAACCACTCTTGTAAATTAAAGGGTCCGTGAGTAACCACATGCCGCAAGCAAATATACAGTCTATTGTTTCTATCTATGCTACAAAGTATAAAAAAACCACATTACACAAAGGCAACAAGAAGAACAGTAAAAACAAAGATATGTGGATTTATTTGTAGTTTTTTAAAGGGGGCAAAATTTTAAAGAGGGATCCTACTCACGCACACAACCTTAAACCTCACTAATATCTAACATATCAAAGATCAATACTTAAATAAGATGATAAAGAAATAAAAATTAAAACTTAAATATGGAGAAACCAAAAAAGACCTGTAACAATAGCAGTGAGACCAGTCCCATCAATTCCTTGAGTAACTTACTCAGCTGTTGATTTACCGGAGAACCCAGATGCCCCTGCCCATCCAAATATCCACATTTTTACCTTCTTGATATCAAGATTTTGAGAGATAAGCAAAACCCAAGTCTAAAACAATAGATAGCTCTAGTGATGATTCCTAAAGCTAAGATGTTACTCTTGTTTACATTTTATTTTTTTTAGTGTGGGACGCGCATTTTAAAAGTAGATTTATAATTTATTTTTAAATTTTTTTTATATAAAAATATGATTGTTAATTTTTTTTTTTAAAATAAATTATAAAATTATACTTTATTTATATGTATCTTAAAATTTGTGGCGGACACTTTCGCAAAATGTAAACCACCCGATGGGACTGAGGAGTATTGCTTATTACAAGTGAACAATTGATGCTCTACTGTAATAATAATAATTTAGTAAAAAGGTAAAGCAAGTTGGGACAGCCAAAAGGCCCAAAACAGAACTAAAATATTTAACAATGTGACAGTGATAGACTGATAGTGTTTGTAATTATTATTGGGCTACTTTTTTAAAAGTCGGTTTTCCTTTTTATCTCAAATTATTTATAGACGGATGAATTTTTTTAATTTTTTTAAATATTTTTTATATGATTTGAATTTATTTTTATTTGTATAATAATAATTTAAAATTTATTTAATATTATAGTATATATTTTTATATAATTTATTTATATTTATATTTATATTTTAATATGATAATGTTTGTGTATTTTATAGACCTGACAATTTATTACACGACATGAGAATAAAACGATGTGAAAATTTAGTGTTTGTGTTATATTTTGAGTACAAGATACCAAAGTATACGAACACGAATGTATACGACCGAGATTTAGTGTCGATTTTGTGTTTACCTTTCGAGTACACAACATGATACGAAATACATGACATAAATACATGTATAATTAAATTTATAAATATATGTATATTTATTGTTAAAATAATACATAATTTTATAATATTATATGTAAATATGATATATATATATATATATATAAAAAAATTAGCTTAAAATCTTTTATTTTATTTTATTTATTTTTATTTATATTTAATTTTACATGAAACACGAAACACGAAACGAGAACGAGATACACGAAAGTACACAGATTCTAAATGGTTCAGTTTTGTATTTGGCATTTGAGTACACGAAACACGAAAGTAGACGACACAAACGAATTGTCATGTCTAGTGTTTTGTATAGAGATGTATTTTATTTAGGATATTAATGTGAGATATTTTAGTTAGAAGATTAATATAAGATCTATTTTAATTATGAGACCCAATAATTAATCAATTATCCGGCCCCAAATATCGATCGACTACGGACTAACTCCAAACTTTCAATGTTTTGGCTCTAATGATATAATATAGATAGTTTGATATATATATATATATATATATATATATATATATATATATAAAGATATATTAAATATATAATTTTATAAATATTTTGAATTTTTTTTTTACTTTTATTTCTGATTTTTTATTTATATTTTTATTGATATTTAATATAAAATTTTATAATATTAATAATTTATGTTAATATTACATGTTCTCTTATTTTATATAAATTTATTTTATTTAATATAAATATGTTATAATTTGGACCCGTGTTATAATAAATATATAAAAGGAGGTCTAAAAAGTAAAATTTTAGTTAATATAATTATGTATATAATTATGGCTCATATTATAATAGTTAAAATTATATATAATACATGTATATTTTTTAGGCTGGTGGCCTAGTACCGACCAACCGATCAAAACTTTTCATCTTTCGGTTATAATAATATAGTATAGATATATAAATTATAATTAATAAGTAATTTGGGATTGAGATAATAATATTTAATATACACTCTTTTCTTTTTAGTTGCCAATAATTTGAAAATCAAAACAAGGCATGTAATTTAACACGATTCTGTCATGTTTCATGAGTTTTTTTTTGTCAGCTGTCATGTTTCATGAGTTATCTGTCATGTTTCATGCGTTGTATTATGGGCTTGTTTGTGGTTCCTTAAAATAAAAAATAAATTATTTATTTTAAGAAAAAAGTATATATTTTTATATATTTTTTTTAAAATAAATATTTATTTTAAAAATTTTAAATAAAAAAGAACATATATACATACCTTTTTTTTAAAATAAGTTATTTGTAAGAAAAAGCAAACGAGTACTATGTTAACAGTGATTTATCCCTTACCTTATATTGGTACCGTTTGTGATTTTTTATAAACTAGAATTTTTATTTACTAATTTATAAATTATTTAGAAAATAAGTTAGGTGGGCCCATTATTATTGGCACGCTTGGTTTCCCATCTATTTATAAGATAAATGTGTGTGTATATATATATTAATTTATAAATTATTTATTAGATAAATTATACGGACTCATTAGCTTTCGTTAGCGAATTAGACATCGGCTATATATAGCCATCCGGAGGTTATCTAGATTTTTTACTAAGATTTTCTTTTACATAATGTCATTGAAGTGTATCAATTGCTAAAAATTGTATTATCTAAGATATTATTGCTAAGGGCTCTCCTCCTTGGAGATGTTCTTAGGAACTCATTGATTAGTGCATACATGTGGAACGTAAAATTTCCTTCAAAGTTCAGAGAGAAAACGCTGATAATTTTTGGAAATTTCGGACTTTTAACATTTGGTCCTTGAGATGCCATTTGCCAGGCCGTTTCAGTGTGGGCTGTTGAAGTAACACGACTTCTGGGAAAAAATATTGTATACACCAAGTCCAGTGACAATCATGCATAAACACGATGGAGAAATAAAAGAATCTCTTATTCATATGATGCAAATTCAAGCTTAAATACAGCATAAACTGATAATGTACATGCAAATTTAAATAGCTGATAAATCAATCCTTTCGCAGGACATTGACAATTACAATGCACCCCCAGGAAGAAAGACAAACGAGATGATGAATAATGCGATACTAAATTACTGCAATTCAAGATGTGCTCTTGAAAGGCATGGCTCTGAGGACTATCTGGTGGTACACAGCAGCAAGTGCAGCACCAATGAATGGACCAACCCAGAAGATCCACTGATACAGGAAAAAAAGATTACTACTAGTTAGAATTCTCTAAGTGGCATGAATTGTTTTTAAGTCCGAAATTTTCAGGTAGTAGGGAAAAAAATACTTGCGTGATCATCCCAGGCATGACCTTTGTTGTAAATGATAGCAGCTCCAAGACTTCTAGCTGGGTTGATTCCGGTCCCTGTGATGGGGATGGTGGCCAAATGAACCAAGAACACAGCAAAACCAATGGGAAGAGGGGCCAGAATCTGAGGCATAGTTGTCAAATTATTTTTGGAAGACACAATCAAATGAAACATAAACTACATACAAGTTTCATCTAAAAGTTCTGTTTATAACCGTATACAAAACTGTCCAAATATAACCACCACGCCATGTATGAGCGGATGGTTACATTTTACATGTAGAATAATAAGAATTTCCGTTGTGAAAACAAAGATTACTAATTGGGTAATAAGAAATGCTGTGCCATGCCAAAAGACCTTGTTCATTTCTTAACTTATTATATACTACCATGAGTTCAAACCTTCGAATTTAACCACACTAACCAGCACTAAAAACAACATGGTAATGGATCGATGCACAAACAAGCATCCAGATACTAATTTTGAGTACATAAAACATATAAGTTGAAACAGTTAATTAAGCCAAATAAGAGTACATACAGGGACATGTGAGTCTCTGGCACTTCTCTTAGCATCAGTAGCGGAAAAGACAGTGTAGACAAGAAGAAAGGTGCCAACAATCTCAGCACCAAGACCATCACCCTTTGTGTAGCCAGGGTTCACGACGTTAGCCCCACCACCATTGAGCTCAAATTTCGATGATCCTTCAAACCCTTTAATAACACCGGCACCACAGATAGCACCAAGACATTGCATCAACATGTAGAACAAGGCCCTGGTCAAGGAAAGCTTCCTTGCCAGAAACAAACCAAATGTTACGGCGGGGTTGATATGTCCTCCTGTTTATTCCCATCAAACAGCACAAGGCCTCACTTAACTTTTCAAGATTGTAATTCAAGGGGGATATATGGATGAAATGAAGCAAAAAAAACAGTAAAATTTTGAATAGGAGCAAGAGTCGAGTTTATAAAATTACCTGAAATACCAGCAGTGCAGTAAACAAGAGCAAAGATCATACCACCAAAAGCCCATGCAATGCCTTGAATACCCACGGAAGCACATTTGTTAGGTGCATTCGAAACACCCATAACAGTCAAAACAGTGACATACAAAAACAAGAAAGTGGCTATGAACTCAGCAATGCCAGCCCTATAAAAAGACCATGAAGTGACTTCACCAGGCTCAAACAAAGGTGCTGGTGGTGGCTCTTTGTAGTTCTTATCTGTCTGTGCAGATGTACCCAATGGTTGCCTCTCTGAGTACTTGTTAGCTCCAAGTTTCACATCCTCTTCTCTACCCTCCATTGTTATTTTTACCAAAACTTGAAGAAGAAGAGTAAGTTTTGTGAGTTGTTATAAAAGAGAAGGTCTGGAATGGGGTAATTTATAGGTAGAAGTTGAGTTAAAGCCAGATCATTAAATTGTTAAAATGGAAATAAATCATTGGTTTTTTTTTGGGAGGGAGTGGCACAATGGTGGTCAGTGACAGGTTCTAAAATATGTTTGTTTATACTTTACAATATATATTGTTCTAATGTGTTGTGTTTATCATCACATATTGTCAGTTTATCGGCATTACTATATTTCTTTGGTATTACAGATAATATGATTTCAAATTGCAATTGGAACCTGATTGATTGCCACTATAATAACTTAAATAAATAAGTTGATTTCTAATTTATTTCAGTGTTAAGTACTTCTGTGTAATGTACCTGGATACAAGTTCTTTAAACTGTGAACTAAATTTATTTAATGACTCAGGTTCAATAGATATTTTCTAATATGCTTGTTTTTTAACAAAACATCCATATCCCAAATGACAGTGTAGATAAAAATATGGAGATTTGGAACATGTTACTCTTATCTTGAAATCTGATTTTTCATTATTGTGTCCCCAGAATAAGGTATATATAATATTGTGGAGATATGGAACATGTTGTAAATAATTCTTTAAGAAAATATAGATATAATGAATGATCATGTTAAGTACTACTTCTATCGACTTACGGGGAGAATATCAGAAATCTTGTGATCAATATCAAAATATTTAGAGCATTTTGTCCGTAAGAGACCCTGAATCATAAGCCAGACCATTTCAGATTAGGCTTTGGGCTGGAACACAGCTCATGTAGAGTTTGTATACTCACGAAGTTCTGAGACAGTCGTGCATGAACATGATGGAGAAAAGCCATAAATAGAAAATATCTTATTCATAACATGCAAATTCAAGCTTGAATATAACATTACTGATAATGTACGTACATCAGTACATGCATAATTAAATAACTGATAATCAATCTATCCACATGACATTGATAATAACGACACACTACAAAGAAAGACCGTCCAAAGGGACCACGAATAATTTCAGGACATGGAAACTGAAATTCAAGCTTTGTTTTTGAAAGGAAAGGCTCGGATGACTATCAGGTGGTACGCAGCAGCAAGTGTAGCTCCAATAAATGGACCAACCCAGAAGATCCACTGATACAAGAGATAAGTTATTAGTAGTTGTTCAGTTCAAATTATGCAAGCACCAAGAGATTTTTTGCAAGTCTCGAAATTTTAATATTGCTGTAAAAAACTTACATGATCGTTCCATGCGTGATCTTTGTTGTAAATTATGGCAGCTCCAAGACTTCTAGCAGGGTTGATTCCAGTCCCAGTGATGGGGATGGTGGCCAAATGAACACAGAACACAGCGAACCCAATAGGAAGTGGGGCCAAAATCTGCAGCATAGTTGTCAAATAATTTTCAGTAGACACAAGTTGTCACACAACCAAATGCTACATAAGTTAACGGTGTTCATCACAGATTAGTAGATAGCCATGTATGAACATAGGGGTACACATACAGAATAGAGCCTTCGTCGTAAAAACAGATATTACTAACTCGGTACTTAGTAGTAATATGAAATGCTGAAACATGCTAAAAAAGTTGGTTCTCTTATTAATTAACTATACTAATACCAAATATGAGTTTAATTTGATTTAACCACCTAACTAGCCAATACTAACAACTTAATATATAAAAACAATAAAGATTATAGTCTATAGATCGAGATTCATCATTAGCTAATCAATTTTCCTTCCACTACAACTACACTAAATTCTTTCAATTCACTTTGTTCGACATATCTAATATTTAACATATAGAAAAACAAGTGATGTATTCATCCATCTAAAACTGCAAATCGCAAGTAAGCTAGCTTATGATTAAAAACAGTGACTTAAGCTGACTAAGAATACATACAGGGACAGTTGAGTCTCTGGCACTTCCCTTAGCATCAGTAGCTGAAAATACAGTGTAAACAAGAAGAAAGGTGCCAACAATCTCAGCGCCAAGACCATCACCCTTTGTGTAGCCATGATTCACAACATTAGCACCACCACCATTGAGCTCAAATTTTGAGGATCCTTGAAAGCCCTTGATGACACCAGCACCACAGATTGCACCAAGGCACTGCATCACTATGTAGAACAAAGCCCTGGTCAAGGAAAGCTTCCTTCCCAGAAGCAAACCAAAGGTTACAGCTGGGTTGATATGTCCTCCTGTTTATTCCCATTAAACAAAACAAGGCCTCGGTTAACATTTTTCTTTCATTGCAATTATATTGTCACTGGATAAAGATGCGACACATAAATTTGTGAAACTAAACAGATCAAAAAATAGCAAAGAGGGGGGTAAAATAAAATTCTATGTTATAGACTTTACCTGAAATACCAGCAGTGCAGTAGACAAGGGCAAAGATCATACCACCAAAAGCCCATGCAATGCCTTGAATACCCGCAGAAGCACATTTATTAGGTGCATTTGAAACACCCATAACTGTCAAAACAGTGACATACAGGAACAAGAAAGTGGCTATAAACTCAGCAATTCCAGCCCTGTAAAATGACCATGTAACTAGTTCACCATGCTCATATAAAGGTGCTGGTGGTGGCTCTACGTAGTCTCTATCCGTCGGTGCAGATGTACCTAGTGGTTGCCTCTCCGGATACTTGTTAGTTCCAACTCTGTCATCCTCTTCTTCACCCTCCATTGATGTTTCACTCAAAACTCCGATTTTATTTAACAAAAAATATCGTTCAAGGTGAAGAAGTGTTGTGAGTTATGAATAACAGAGGGTGTGAGCTGGAGTGTTTTATAGGTGCAAACTTGAGTTCATTGCAGAAAACAAATGTATTCAACTTAATGTAAATCATTGGTTTTTTGGAAGGGAGTAAGACAATACCACAATGGTGGTCTAGAAAATGTGACAGCTTACAAAATAGTATCTTTCTTCATATTTGATTTGTTCCTATGTGTGATGTTTATCTTTAACAGATTGTCACCAGTAATAATAATATTTTTTGTGTTTTATTTGGATACGCGTTTCAATTATTTTTTTAGTCTTTTCGGTTTAGATTTTTTGATATCGTTCCGATATGGCCTCTGCATTTCTGGGTTGACTATTCGAATCTTGGTGATGATTATTGATATGAGGTCGACACAAACTTGAAAATTTTGTTCCTCTTTCTTACTAATGTAATATAACTATCTGATAAAATTTCGATCAATGTCTTTGATATAATTTTATCCATACCCTAACTTGTTAGTGAAATTTAATTTTATAACAATTCCATTTTTGAAATTGAAAGTTTTAAAAAAAATTCAAAACAATGATATTGGTTGCTATTACGAATTAAAAGTTTTAAAATCAAGATTATATAATTATGATTGCAATTTTGGTCATTCTCTCATTGCAATTTTAACTAGTAATCCTAGTCAAAGAGCTCTCCGATTCTAAGGATTTTAGAGCAAGTTTAATGTATAATTATATTTATTTCTATGAATATAATAAAGGATCAAAGTAGAAAAATAATATTTTAATGCATAGTTATAATTATATAATTGGTCTTATATTTAAAATTAAAGATGATTATCATTATGCTTGCATATCTTCAAACAACTAGAAATATAATCCCAAGTTGGCTTCCCTTGAATGAAAATTGTTTATAAATACATAAAATATTAATTAAATGCAACTTGCAACTAGCAACGAAATACAAATACTATTTTAATATAAAAAAAACTTCTATGTCAAATTATAACCATCTTCCTTTAAAAAAATTAATGGGCGTGTATTTCACAATATATCACTATTTCGAGATAATTTAAATATAAAATAATTCAACAAACCGTTGAAATGTTTAACAAATTTGTAGAAACAAAGTTGAGTGTTGAAGAGTGGCAAGTGACAACTAATACTCACGGGTTGCTGCTTTCATAAGAGAACTAGACAAGTGAAGTGTTGGCTCAAGCAAGGGATTTTATTTGGCCCAATAAGATTTTGTTGTTTTCTGGATATGAGCCCTGGCCGACTTCAAGTTAGACAGGCTGTTAATATCAGAGGAACAATTGTCCTTATTAATGACCTAAACGATACTACTACTACTAGGGGTGAGCGCGGTTCGGTTCGGTTCGGTTTTTGACCGAAACCGGAACCGGAACCGCATATCTTCGGTTTTAAAAATTGAAAACCGCAACCGCAACCGAACCATCGGTTTCGGTTTCGGTTTTAAAAAGACCGGTTCGGTTTTTATCGGTTCGGTTTCGGTTAAAAAACCGGATAAATAAAAATGAAAAAAATATATAATTTAAATCATTATATTTTTACATTCAAATTTTATATAATCAAATATTTGATCACATTCTACATAATAACACTACAAAAGAAAGGTAAGAAACTTTAACAATCAAATTTTAAGGTTGAATCAACAAAATGTGAATGCCATTTATCGTAGTATGCAATCTAAAAAGCACATAATCATGTCTAATGATGTTTACTCCTGATTATATTCTTTTTAATTGGAAAATAGAGGAATAAAATGTTGTAAAGGGGTTGTCACATTCTCACATTCAATATTAGTATAGTTGATGTTGTAATATGAAATATAATTGAAAAAACTATGTTCTAGGGAAATTTAATACTTAAATTATATATATATATATATATATATATATATATATTATAATAAATTTATTTATTTTAATGATCGGTTCGGTTCGGTTTTTTTCGGTTCGGTTTTGACCTATAACCGGAACCGGAACCGAAAATCTCGGTTTTTAAAAATCAAAAACCGCAACCGCCGGTTCAGTTTCGGTTTCGGTTTTTTCGGTTCGGTTTTCACCGGTTTCGGTTCGGTTTCGGTTTCAATTCGGTTTTTTGCTCACCCCTAACTACTACTACTAATCTAAAGTATTTATTTTCAATACAATATCTAATTTAAGAGTATGAGCAATTGAGCAGTAGGGTCGTATGGAATTATTTGTCCTTGTTAATTATTATTTTGAAACGAAATTATTTGTCCTTACTAATAATTATTATGCATTTGACTTTTATAACATGATAAGATTTACTTGAATTTTTCCTGTCAAAATATATTTTTAAAATTTTTCAGTTTGTTGAATTTTACTTTTGAGTAATATATTTGGACTATAATTTATTTGATTTGTAATCTGATGGGCTTATCCTAATTATTCTCATTTCAGTTTTGCCAAAGTGATGCAAATTCATTTTCCGACACAGCAGGAATCTTTTTAAAGATAATATTGTTTATTACAAGATTTATTAATTTCAAATATGAGTTGTACGCCTGTAATCTTCTTAACTCATCTCCGACTATTACCTTATTTTAAAGTAATTTCATTTTCATTTTCTTCACCTTTTTCACTTTATATTACTATTTCATCTTCGATAATTACTCTATTTTAAAATAACTTCATCTTCATATTATTATTTCATCTACAATCATTACTCTATTTTAAAGTAACCATCTTGGTATTACTATTTCATCTACAATCATTATTTTATAAATTTCTTTATATTTTATCAATTAAACATAACTTTAATTTTATAATACTATTGTTGGATTGGCAGATAGATTTGTATTGACAGAATGATATGCTTTATATGTAGGGTGGAACTCTAAAAAGATTTATAATAATAAATCTTGTAATAAACAATATTATCTTTAAAAAGATTCCTGCTGTGTCAAGTGTGGAAAATGAATTTGCATCACTTTGGCAAAACTGAAATGAGAATAATTAGGACAAGCCCATCAAATTACAAATCAAATAAATTACAGTCGATATATCTTACTCAAAAGTAAAATTCAACAAACTGAAAAATTTTAAAAATATATTTTGACGGGGAAAATTTAAGTAAATCTTATCATGTTATAAAAGTCAAATGCATAATAATTATTAGTAAGGCATGATTGGAAATGCCCTTAGAACATTTCAATCCTATATATTTGGTTGGTAATTCATACACCGATTGTTGCTCATTTTTAAATCATTTTCATGCCAGATCAACAAAATGATAAGAAATTCCATTTAAAATATTTAACATCAATATTATCTATTAATATAATAATTCCCACTAATCCTACATTCCATTTTTCCAATTATATCCTCAATTCAATAACTTCCTTTATTTTATTAAGGATATTCAAGTAATTTACTAATTCAGACAATTAATTCAATTGTATTATCATATCTCATTATTTAATTGTTGGACACCACTATCTAATTAATTATAATTTGAATATTAACTAATTATGTTTATATTTGATATTAAAATTTAATATAAACTATTATAAAAAATGGAATAATAATTTTCTAAATCAATCCATTTTATTTTCTTTATCTTGGGTTTTTTATTTGTCAATATCAAAATTTTATTATTAATTTTTGTGCATTTTTTTTCTTTAAAAATAAAAGTATAGAAAATATCTTTTGCGAGATTATTACAAATTTATTAATATAATAATTCATACTAATCCTAAATTTCATTTTTCCAATTATATCTCCAATTATATAACTTTCTCTACTTTATTAAGGGTGTTCAAGTAATTTATTAATTCAGACAATTATATTACCATATCACATTCTTTAATGGTTGGACCACACTATCTAGTTAATTATAATTTGAATATTAACTAATCCATTTGTCATCTACTTTATTTTCTAAATCAATTCAAATTTAATATAAACTATTAATTATTTATATATATGAATTTTAAAAATATATTTAATCATATAATTCATGCAGATTTATTTATATTAAATCAATATCCTAAAAATTGAAAATTAAACCATTAATTAAAATTGATAAATTAATTTACTTTAAATTAATTACAATTAATGAAATATCTTATAACAATTAATTAATTAAAATAATTAATTATGCCATTAATTAATATGATATTAAACAATCAACTAAATATTTATGTATTGATCAATTCGTTTACATGCATACTTATACAATTAGTATAAATGTATTTTAAAATATTTAAAAATTTGGTAGTGATTTTAAATTTATAATCATATTTTATTAAAAAAATCTAATTTTTGAACATGTGAGTTGATTTAACATAAAAAGAACTACAGTTAAGGATTTAATAAGATTTATGATATTAAACCATTAATTAATATGATATTAAACAATCAACTAATATATATGAACTGACCAATTCATTTACATGTATACTTATACAATTAATATATATGTATCTAAAAATATTTGAAAATTTGGTAATGATTATAAATTTGTAATCCCGTTTTATTAAAAAAATCTAATTTTTGAACATTTGTGTTGATTTAACAGAAAAAAATACTTTTAATGATTTAATAATTATTTAAAAGATCAATTGTGATTAATTAAATTATTTTTTCTTTGATTATACCATTTTTTAAATAATTTTTATTAAAAATGATTTAAACATTAGTAATAATGATATACCTGTGTGTTTAAACACTTACAACATAAATATAGGTTTGCAATTTTATTTAATAAAAACAGTATACATATGTTCATATATATATATATATATATATAATATTAAAATTTATATAAAATAATAAAATACAATTTCAATGCCCACAGGTAAAAAAATCTAGTAATTTATAACATGAGAGACTAGGGGTGAACATAACCCGGCCAACCCGCTCAACCCAACCCAACCCAACTCTTATTTCGGCCGAACAAATTGAACCATCCAAAATCGAGGGTTGAACGGTTTAATTTTTCAAAAACCCGCATAAATTGGGTTGGGTTAGGTTTTAACATATTTTGACCCTAACCCAACCCGACCAACCCGTTTACACATATAGGCATAACCCATTAGGCTCATTTGACTATTTGGATTGTATTTATTATTTGGTTACTATTTATATTTTATGTCAGACATTTGGACTATTTATTTGTTATGAAAAATTGGCATTTGGCAGATGCAGACTATATCAAAGTTATGTTCAAATTTATTTACAGTTTTGTTGCTTGAAGAAGAGGGTTTAACCCAACCCAACCCAACCCGAATTAATTGGGTTGGGTGGGGTTGGGTTACATAATTTTTTTTTTATTAATGGGTTCAATTTTTATCAACCCGAACTAATTGGATTGGGTCGTTTTTTGGTTAAAACCCGCTCAACCCGACCCGTGTTCACCCCTGTGAGAGACTAAACAAAGAAATAAAATCATCAATTCTTTCATAAGGAATTCGGGAATTTATAGCCTTCCTCGCAGGTTCAATTAAAATTACCATCTTTGAGATATTGTATACCATATCTGGCAACTTCTTCATTAGCTTCATAATTAAAATTATGTATGACCATTTCCAGGAAATTCTATGGTTCCTCCATTTATCCTCCAGCCTAATAAGTTATTGCCTCCGGACAAATTATCGAATTGGCTTGGAATATTAAAAGAATTCTCCAACCTCTGATGAAAAGGAAGCGGAAATCCAGTACGCATGCTGGAAGTTTGAGTGCAGTTTTGGTCGTTAAACCTCACATATTTTGTTCCCATCTGAGCAAAACTTGGAAATGGTACTTCTAGTTGAGCACCAGAAATATACCCTGAATGATTCATCGCATTTATCATCAAATTTCGTCTATCACAAACCGAGCCTGTATTATTGCCATTTCTGAATGGTGATTCAGTGTTCAGCTGTTCTATTAGTTTCCCTGATGGGGGAGATGGTAGTGTCATGTAAGAGGAAGCTAACAATCCCATATGTTCTCCTTTTTCCTTTTTGTTATGGTCACAATTATGCCGCTCTTCTAAAGCGTTGGAACAATTAGTTGAATCAGGAATCCAACTGCTTACTGTAGACCTTCCCAAAGTCCCATCACTACGATTCCAAGGTCTCATGTCTGACTCGGTGCTCTTTGCATGCCTTGCTTGGCCAGTTCTCTTTCTGCTCTTTAGTTTTGTTGTTTGCCTAGTGTTTGACTCAACAGACACCATCTTTTGCATGTCTTCTTTCATTTGGGCAAACATCTGTTCCCTTTTGACTCTAAGATCTTGTTACACTGACTCTGTGAATATGTTAAACTCGTCAAGCAAAGCAGGATTTAGCACACTGGATTTTCTCTTCTTCTTACCGACTTCTTTCCTAGAACCCCTCTCCGTCTTTCTCTCTGTCTTGCTCTTTTTGCCTCTAGCCTTTGTTGATGATTGTTTCTTTGGCCTAGATTTTCTTGATTGCACACCATCTGGTTGAACGTGATCTATCTTTTCACAACCTGGATCATCACTAATTTCGTCATTGCCAACAAAGATCAAAGCAGAAGCCAGATCATGCTTTGGTTTGCCTTTACTATTTGATTTTGAATCATCACTTGAGGAATCATTGTCATCATCTTTACTCCTAAAATTCCATATCTGCTGAAAATTTCCGTCTCCGCTCATTTTCAAGCCACGGGGGTATCAACAATTGTAAAGTTTCACTATCATGCTTATCTTACAACTGTAAAGCAGGAAGCTACAAAAAACAACATATAGTGAAACCCCAGGAAAAAACTAATACGATATTAACTAAATCAGCATATCGCCAATAGCATACATGTGGCTCACATCAACTCATCAAGACAACTATGGCACAAGCTAGCAATTCAATCCTATCTGGATCTTGAACACACTGATGACAGTTTAACTAAAGACTTGGCACAAATCCAACCTTATCCATTGTAATTTTACAGTTTAACCTATGAAAATCGCTTGCAACTCAAGTCCCAGTTCAAAAAAGAACATTCTACTACAGTAAAAAATGCAACAAATGTGATGTATCAGCAAAAACAAAATACCAGCATGCAAAAGTAAACACTACATAATGGAAACTTATGCAAAACAAACAAGAGACAGAACATGCATTAAAACCATATACTGGCACCATGTAACAATATAAAAACAAACCCCAAAATGATGATTTTATCATTACAAAGCACAAAATTAAACCCTGAAACGCAATCACTAGCAGTGCAATACATTGCATGTAAAAGAATGAAAACAATCAAACTGACAATAATTTTTTTTATAAAAAAAATAAGATAATTTTTTTTACCATTAATCAACAAAAAAGAGATGATGTTACCTACTAATCCTCCTCTCCTCTGATTCTCCCACATTTTGACTCAGCTGTTCTGCCCATTTTTATGCATCTTCTTGTGAATTTTGATCCTGAAAAAGGAAGAAAAAGATTGAATTTTCAAGAATATTTGAGTTTATAAAAGTGCATTGATTTCTGGATGTTGGTAAAGAGGAGTTGGCAGATACTGAGAGTCATGTGTATTTTCTACCATGTGTGTTGCCCTTTGCTAACCCGTGTATGGAATAACCATTATTTTAATTAAATTGTTGTTAATTTTAAGAAAATTACTGACTTTTATATGCTGTTCTATCCTTTTGAGTTTTGATACACGTCTCCTTATTCGGTAAACCAACAAACAAATATTGCAATAATCGCTCGAATGGTCGAAAATATTTATGAGATTAAATGTTTTGAAAATATTAAAATTTATTATCTTGAATTAGAATTACTACTAGTTTGAGGTAATTTTACTTGTGAGAATTTTACAAGATGAAAAATGTAGAATTTTTTACAAAACTTTGTCAAATTTAGGACAAATTATTGATGAAAATCGGATTCCTGATCAAATCCTAAAACAGATGTTTAACATTAGTTCCTTTGTGAAAAGAGATTTGAGGTTAAAAATATCCCAAAGCACCCTTTCCTTTATTAAAGGGTAACTTATAAATACTACATCCTTCATTCCACTCATTTTATCACCGTCATAAAAAAAAAATATTAATAGTTTATTAACATTTAAATGTATTTAAAATTTAATTTACCATAATATAAAAATATGAAAATTAGTAAAAAGAAAAAAAAAGGAATTATGACTATAATAAGTAAGACCGATGAAATACTTTTTTTAAAATTTATTGCAATTTCACTACTTCATTAAAAAATATTTGTAAAAAAATATTGTAAACATTTATATTACACTAGTTATATTTCTAACATCATATATGCGAAATGCTTGCTCACTTGTATTAAGAAATTTTTTCTGCATTTATCAAGATTCTCACACGCGCATTGCCTCTGCCACCTTTTCCTCCACCTCTGTAATATACAATACGTGAAAGTTATACGTGCACTACTCTTTTCTCGACACGTATAATGCATGTTTAAAAATTCCCATAATTTATATGAAAAAAAATTATATAGTTCCGATTAGTGATTATGCAAACGGAAAATTTGAGTACTGTAGAACATAGATACAGATAAATAAATAAATAGGATGGCATACCGCATACAACTGAACAAACATTAGAGTTCACCTATCCTGTAAGTGCTCCAATAAAATTGGTCCATAAAATGGTTTCAAACAATTTAATTATGAGTTCTGGTAAGTGATAAAGCTCCGTAATCTTGTTCAACCACCTCAAACCATGCTTAAATGAAGTACAGAGTCCAGTTCTAATCGCAAAGGATTACAGTGATTCTGAACATATTTCGATGAAATTGCCGTGTGTTCTTCAGTAACATGTAAACTATAGAACAAATATACATTGAAAGTCCCTGAACGCCGGTCTCCAAGAGAGAAGCATTCGACAGTTCTAGTTGACAACTTGACACTATAGAAACTAAAGTATCTACTAACAAAATTTGTACCTTTAGTTAGAACCGTCATTGTTTCTCAAAGATGCAACAGTTATGTGAAGCAGCCAGCCCAGGTAACTGCACAATAAAACATAACTTTAACATAAAGAAGTCTAAAAATGCGCCATCGGGCTCTTAGAAAGCTCATATATGGACATGAAATGTGTTGAATCTTACAATTTGTATTGGTTTATCGTTAGCATAAAAAAAAAGCTTCAACCAGAAATTTCATAGGGTACCACAAAAGTAACTAAACCGCCCTTTAGGCCTTTTAGGAAAAATGTTGTTACAAAGTCATTGCCTTCCCTTCAGAAAAGCTGTATCACAAGGACTCTGGTACTTTGACGGGATTTAGTAAATGAGTACAGGGAAGGGATTGTCCAATCAATTACTTCAGAGATGGTAGTGATTGTAAACATGAATATAGGTGTGCAAACACAAAACATTTGGATATAGAATTATAAATGCACAGACATAAGGTTTACAAGTAGACGCCACACCTCTTCTACAATACAATTCTGCTAGTTAAGTATAACTCTATAAGAAGCCCAAAAGTGCATATGAATTATATCCAAACAAGATAAAAACAATCTTCATTTTTTGCTTGAGCAGGTGTTTAAATTCATTCATACATTTATTTATTTATTCAGCAATTAATTGACTTGTGTCAAGGATGCCATATCCTCAACCATTTGCAGTCCATGTAAGATGAGAAGTCAACCTCGAGAACTTGAATGCATATTACTGAAGTGGAGTCTTGGAGAATATATTTGAAGCTTCTTCACATGGCTAGAGCAAATATTTGAAGCTTCATCACACTTCTAAATATGACCCATTATTTTTAAATATAAAATAATAATTATAGCACGTTACTATCGTGGTTCTGTTAAAGTTCAAACAATTTCATTACCTAAAATAGCCAGTAAAACATGAGAGACCATATGCAATATAAGCATAAATAATTTTAATGAACCTCTTATATTTCAGTGATTCCCTTGGACATACATTTCATTCTTGACCTAATAAATCACTCTATATATCATGTATACGTTCCAACTTCCTGGGGCAAACAATCAAAGTCTAAGATAGACAGGAGAAATATAATTGGATTAACAAATGATGATTATTAACAGGCTGTTCAAAAGAAAACACTGACCTTGGAGTTTGGAACTTCTGTTACATCCTAAATTCAACACGGGAATGCAAATTCTTTTCCAATTTGAATTTATAAAGAGCCCACATTCCAGCACACAGGCTCCAAAGATTTAGCTAACATCAAGATTTCTCTATACTACTTTTGGCTAGACTTCAATGACTCTCTGGCAACCTGTTTCAGCATGGCAATAGAACACATTATCAATCAACTACAAGCATTAAAATTATTTGATTTCGAGTTCTTATACAAAAAAAAAACAAGAATAGTATCAGTTTCAATATACTAGTGACTCACAATTGTATACCATAATGCATGCCAAATAATAGGAAATCAACTTACCGCCATGGAAATTCACTCGTGTCGATTCCTGCTTGGTGAAGTTCATCAACATACTGCAATGCTTCTCGGCATTCTTCACGATCATCAAAGAAATCCTTTTTGTCACCTTCTATCTCGTATGTTTCATGGCCTTTGCCAGCAACAACCTTCAACATATGAACAGTGACATTAAAACACAAAAGACCTTCCCAATCATAAACATATATCACAATCTAGAGAACTGATCCAATGTATTAAGAGAGGGCATGCAAGGCAAATTAAGAATGGGAAACAGGTGCATTTGCTGCTCGTCAAATCTATTGCAGTCCAAAAGAGTTTGTTTAGACCTATAAGAAATGCACTGGGCCTTTAATTTATGTCATGAATGGCTTTAAATAACAATTTTCACTTCCTAAAGACTTATACTTTGTAAATTACATATTGTACTTCCGCCTCCATGTAAAACTCGAGAACATGGCTTTATACAGTGTCATAAATGTCACTTCAGATATCAAAAGATAAGAAAAAAATTAAAAAAATTTGCTACACTTACCACCACGTCGCCTTCCTCACCCATGGCAACAGCAGCACGTACAGCTACCCGTCTAATGTCATGAAGAAAAAGTCTGTTGCCATTGGGAAGTGGCGGGTAATAGTCATTTTCTCCATGTTTCAAGTAATCTTGCATAGTCATCCCCACACCAGCCAACATGTCATCCAAGATGTCCACTAGTGAAAACAAACACAAAGACATTAGTAAGTTCTCAGTTACCCCGTATTAGTCAGACCTTCGGAGAGTTCCAGGTGATTAAGATGATTCGTATTTCATAGATAATAGTTGCATTAAACAAAAAAACATAATGTAGGCTATAGCTTAAGATCAAATGTCCGACATATTATAATTCTTTATAGATCAGAAAACTTACATGGATCTTCGTTTCTTGGATTGTCAGATGTTAACAAAGTCACATCACTTTTATCTGTTGCAATCTTTGTCATCAATGGCCTTTTCGCTCTATCTTTCTCTCCACAACACCCGAAAACTTCACATTTACAATAAAGTTTGGTCAGATGATAAGTTATGTATTCATCAGTAGAGGCTTAGCTCTTTCTCTGACAGCAAAAAACTTGTTCAGAAAAACTCATGCAAAGTTTAATTGTATATTTCCGCATCAACCAGGTTGGCAAACAATATATTTAATCTAAAAATTTATGCCTAAATGCAACTGAAAGTCCAAAACAATTAAGAAGTATACCTGTTATGACCCTCCTCGGACCAAGCTCCCTTACAAAATCAAGGAGTCTAGACAGACCATCAGGAGTATTTGCATAGTCCACAATTACCCCAAAGGCCTGCTCCTCATCTATCAACTCACATCTACCAGGCACCGCATCAACCTCTTCAATACCTCTAACAATATCCTCCAAAGGTGCCCCAACTGCAATTCCGACTGCAACAGCTGCTAGGATATTGTAAATGTTATGCCTACCTAGCAAGCCTGATGAGATCTCCAATATACCCTGAGGTGTGTTAACTAATACTTGTGTCTCAAACAAGGAGAGTTCATACTTTAATGGATGAATATCTGCATTCTTATTCTCCATGGCAAAAGTCACAACAGGCACTTTCGGGTTCCCTTGCGAAATAAAGAAAGCTGCATTTGGGTCATCAATGTTAACAATTTTCCGGTGCCTATCTGGGTCCATCATCCTCGAGAACAACTTTGCCTTGGCATCCCTATATTCTTCCTCAGACCCATCAAAATCCGAATGATCTCTAGTCAAATTCGTGAAAACTGCAATATCAAAATCGATTTCATCACACCTCCCTAAAGCAAGTCCATGAGAAGAAGCTTCCATAACAAGAGCTTCTGTCCCATTATGCTCCATCTTCGCCATCAATTTCTGAACTAGAACAGCATCTGGTGTCGTATGTGGCAACTCCAACTTGTTATCCCCATGAATATAATATGCCACGGAGCTTAACATTCCAGTTCTCACTCCCATAGCTTCATACATTCCCTTGATTAGATATGAAGTAGTTGTCTTACCATTCGTTCCCGTTATTCCAATAACAGACATCTTCTTCGACGGATAACTAAAAAACGATGCAGATAATGCTGCAAGAACAGCACTTGTATCTTCAACAATAACCAAAGCCTTACACCCTAACGTATCTTCTATATCTATCTCCTTACTTGCCACAACCGCAACAGCCCCTCTCTTATCAGCCTCACTTAAAAACATATGCCCATCATTCTTCTTCCCAACACAACAAACAAACAAATCACCTGACTCAACCATCCTCGAATCATGTTGAATACCAGTAATCTCAATTTCCAAATTCCCATAAACGGACACCGGAACAACCTTACTCTCATCCAAAAGCTCAGCTAATGTCATTCTAAACTCAGGATCAACAATTCTAGCTTTACCACTACCAAAACTATCGAAATCAACATCAAAAGATTCATTAACAGACAAATCATTTTTACTCAAATCATCATCACTAACCTCAAGATCAGAACTTTCCGACTCGGAATCCTCCAAATTAGCAGCTAATCCTTGTAACTCATTAATCTCCTCCAAATCATCAGCTTCTTCAGGCTCCAATTCATCAACCACTTCACCAACTTTCCCTTTCTCTTTCTTAGGGTTTGGCTTCAACAAGCCTTGTTTAACAAACTCTTTTCTTTTCAAGGCAATAGCTTTATCAATTTCCCCAAACAAATCATCCCCAGAATCATTTTCTTCAGCTAAATTAGGATTATCTGGAGCATCTTCCACATCAGCAATGGCATTGAGAAAAATGGACTGGTCTTTCTTGTATTCTTCATCTGCGATTTTTCGAGCCCGAGAAGCCTGGCGACTAATTTGAGTGTACTTGTTGACACCATGGGTAGTGTCTTCAGGGGCTTCAGGTGGGTCATTGTCAGATGGGGTTGGGTAGAATTTGCCATCAGGGCCAATGGCAAATGGGGTTAGAGAAAGAGGGGATTTTAGTCGAAAATTTGGGAAATTAGGGCAGTGGGGTTTCAAGAATTTAGGAGGAAATGAAGATTTTAGAGAGATGGGAAGTGGTGGAGAGAGGGTAAAGATAGTGTGGAGTGTCATTGCACAGAGAGAGAGAGAGAGAGAGAGAGAGAGAGAGAGATGTGGATATGGAGGGTTTTAGAATTTAGACCAGGAATGGGATAGGGGTTTACAGTTTACAGACAAGATGTGTTCATATTTGGACAAATGATTGTTCAACTTTTTGCCCCTTCTTTACTTTTCTGGTACTCTGTCGTTTTTATTTAATTTTTCGTGATCATTAAATTTAATTGTGATGTTATCTATTTTCTCATATAACGGCAATGATAGTGAAAGTATAATAGAAATTAGAAGCATCCCCTTATATCTAAAATATTTAAGTTGAACAAAATTCAAAACCTACAGAAAGTTTGCTCAAGAAATTTATTAAAAAATTTTGAAGCATAAGATGAGAATTTTAATGCTGAAATTTTATTTTTTACTGAGGAACATGAAATAAATAATCTGGAAACACCATTTGTGTTGGTACTTGGTAGCATATAACATATACTGTAAGAGATATGCAAGAATATGATCATTTGTAGGTTTTTGCTCATACAATAACTAGCCATAGTCCTGTATTATTGCATTGTTTAGTTTCCATTTACCATTTTATACGTTGCTGGATCGGGAGCCATATGTAAAAAAAATTAACAGACCGACTGCCTATGATGAAATGCACTAGTGTAGGCAGCTTTCGGAGGCATCAAATATTTTCTACTCAACGACGTACTGTTTCTGAAACTTCTACAGTTCTACGAGATCATAATTATACAGTTCTGGATGTAGTAGCGCTCCCAAGAAGTCGTAGAAGCTCACAAGTCTTTATTGGAGATGAAATCTCAACATGAATATCCACACAAAAAATGATGAAATGATATGTAGTTCGAATTTACTTTTGTTATGATTTATGAAGCCAAACTGTAGTGAAAGAAACAAATTAATGAAGCATATAGATTCGATTGCATCCAGTTGCCAGTAGTAGACATGCTACTGAAATTGAATACCGATAATGCAGTCAACTGTTAGTTCTAACTGAAGAAATTTTTAGGCAAAGAGAGGCCTTTATAAAACTTTAAAAGTATGGACAAGGGTGAAAGTTTATCAGGCAAAGAAGCCGCAAGGATATTAGAGACAATGCTGTCTTTGCTAAAATATGAATTTTTGTAGTCTCCTTGTCCGAAAATGGAGACAGACCTACAGACAGGATGTTCATGTGGCAGTAACTTTCAATTGTTTGCTAAGAAACGCATTTTGCAGCCTGAACTGGAAAACGTTTTTGCAAAGCTGGATTTTTTGACATCTGATGAAGTGATAATGTATTGAAAATCATAGATTCCGGTAGACTGGTTTACAAAACTGACAATCAAGCTCTGAAAAAATTAACTACACTCTTATCTTCATGGAATATGCTATTCAAAACTGTCTTTCTTAATAGGTTAATATACTTTCCATTCAGTATCAGTAAATCTTTCAGAAATTCTCTCAGATGAAAACAAAATTCGTATTTGTAAAAGAATTAGCAAAAAACTCTCTAGAGTCTAGATAGCATGGCTCTACTCATGGAGCTTCAGACCTTTATACTATCAGCAGAAGCATCCTCCCAAATCCCATGAGCATTTACAAAGTAGAAGTTCAGGCAAGCTCCAACGACACAGAAACGTCTGATTCCAGTTTCAGTACTAGATTTATTATTTAGCAAGGATGTCACAAGCCCCATCAGCAAGAATAACCGGCTTAGTAGGCCTCCATGGAAGTTTAAATAAGCATTTTTCATGTGACATTTTTTTTCTTTTCCGATTATGAGAACTAATCGGAGGCATGCAAGTAAATAAACGGAATCATTTATAGTTTATCATGTTGATTATATAATTATTATCCATAGGTGTAGAGCAATTTGCAAGCTTCTGATTTATACTGGAAGGAGCTCTAGATGAACTCACGGTCGTCAGGCCAGCTGATTAACCTCCTTTCAGTTGATAAAATGGATCTTTTTTGCTTCTAGGCAAAGATGAAGACGCAGTTGTGTCCAATGTCGATGAAGATATGATGAAAAACAAGTCTTTTACATTATGAGAACGTTGATGGTGATTATGGACACAGGCTACTTACTCCCGCCACTAGTAGAACTAATCATGAGGCATTTAAGTATCTCATGAAGAGAAAGTGGAAAAAACAATCACTTTACAATTTCTTCTACTTCCTCCAATAATATACTGATCACTGCAGCATTTCAAGTTGTAGAGCTTCATTTCATTAAAATTCATTTGCTCCAATTTCTTCAATGTTTACTCACCGCTTTCTTGTTTTTAAAACATAAAACTCACAATGTTTTATCAATTTTGATTAGTTTGATATGTGGTTCATATTTGAGACAAATTAATGTTACCTGAATCATGGCACTTGATAGTTTATGTCAGTTTATATGTTTCATAGAAAATATTTATTTTTTAAACTATCATCGCCTATTGGCAAGGATTTATCTCCTTCCATCCTGAAAAGATGATGGGTTTGAAGTTTTAACTCTCGTAAGGGGAGCAATAGAGATCCTCATAAACATACATACCCAGTGCCTTGGCTAGTCATTCATCATTGAATAGATTACTTGACAACTATAATGCACATATATGATGTGCATTTGATTTATATAAGCTAGCAAGACTGACAATTGATATTCTTAATGTGGATGTCAAGTTCATTGGTGGAGTCAAGAAAGAATTGAAAGTGTGAATACTGAATACTGAATAGCAATGATTCCTACAGCCAAGTGCATATCTTTGTGGAAAAGCATGTGGGGTGCTATTTAAGAATTAGTCAATTAAGTTCACTACTATCACTTAGAGCTTGTTTGGAAAGGGGGTTGGGAGGTGTTAGGATGGGTTGGAAATTTTAGAACCACCTTTGGGAAATTTTTTAGAAAAAAGGGTTGGGTTCGCGAGGGGTTAGGCCGTAGTTAAAAAAAGGAGGGTTCTCTAACTCCTCAATAATAACGCTCTGTTCTGATATCTGTATTACTGTAGCGTGGCATTTAGCACGTGACTGACACGGTTGCCAACCATTCTCTTCTCTCTATTCACTTTCTTTTTCATTTTTTTTTTACATTTTTTTTAATTAATCCGTCTCCCTTACCATGTGTATGACTTGCGAGTATATATTTATAAATTGATTACAAAAATTAACTGGCCATTGAACTGGAATGATTTTATTTGACTTTTTTTTATTCGCATGTGTACTTATTGTAAAATAAATAATTTAAATATATATATAAATTAATTAATTATACAATTATTTACTTCAACTAATATAATATAATATAAATTAAAAATAAAAATTAATTTATCATCAATCACAATCATATATTTATACATATTTTATTTTTAAAATTTTATACATATTAGGTAATAAAATTTCATTAATATTTATTTAAAAAAATTATTCAAATTTTAGTTACTAAACCTTCCTTCTGATCCAAACAAGGTAAGAGTTGAATCATTCTTACTTAACTCCTCTATGAAAATAAGGTAGAGGTTCAACCCTACCCATCCTCTCCCAACCTAACCTTTACCTATCCGACCCTTACCTTCCCGACCTCCGATCCAAATAAACCCTTATTGTTGGTTGAAAATATATGATCCTATTTACATCTTCTACTAACTTAATGAGGTTTCAGAAGACATGTAATGACAGTTTTTTGAGTTCGAACTAGAGTACCCTAATATTCTCAAAAATTGTAATTTAGATAATACGTTGAATATTGCTCAAAGAATATGGTGTCCTAGTGGTCAATATAGCCGTGCATAGTCTCATCTTAGTTCATGTCATAATACTATACTCTGCAGTCTGCAGTGTAAAACAATGAAAAATGAGTTTCCTGGAGCAATAAACTAAACATATTAACTTGTAGACGAAGAAAATTAGTCGATGCAAAAACTGTGTATTTGGACTGATGCAGCATACTCAGAGATTTTATTGAGCTACAAAAGAACGCATCAAAACGATAGCCATTGGTGAAGAGTACATTCAAAAGCACTACTCAAGAACCTCATTTTCTGATTAAGATGCCAAATATGTCCTTGAATATACAAAGGCAAACCTTCAAATTTGGCAAAAACATGGCTTTCAGGACTTCCTAGTAACTCTTTGTAGTGCTTGTCTTATTATATTTACAGATGGCATCGTTGATCCCTTGACCTGCATTATAAGTTATAACCATAATTTTTTAGTAGGATGTAATAAAAATTTCTGAAGCTTAGTGCAATGTGGAAAACAGGAGAGAACTAACTACATCAGTAGGTACGGCAATTTTTATATCATTAGAAACCACATGCATTCAGGGTCCATGATTGGATATAAAGAATGCAGATGAGCAAGCAGTTTAGTGTGCCTATATACATATATAGTTTCGTAATTAAAAGGAACCTTAGAGTTAATCGTCAAAGAGAGGTTTCCATCAATTTTAGAAGATTGAACCGAGTGAGAATCCAAATGAAGATTTCTTATTGCGCCCATGATATCTACAAACAACTCCTCTCTCCAGGGACATTTAATATCTATTACAATGCCCTTCCATGTTCTAGAAACTTTCACGTCATCGGTGACATTGTCTTCCTCATGAAATTGGTTAATAGCATTCATATCATTGGTACCAGAACCTTTCCTCTTCAGCACTTGCTTCTTGTAGTTACTTGCTCTCTTGTCGCCATAGTTATCAGAAGTGCTCTCTATTACCTTGCAACTTCTTTTTCTCCTTTTTGCTTCTACATCTACAAGCTCTCTCTGAGATTCCAACCCCTCAACCTTTTCCTCAAGATGTCTAAGGTATTTTATAGTGTCATCAAGCAATGACACATTGTCAACCTACACACACACAAAAAAACAGATATCTGAAAAGTGAGCATTCAAAACACATAAGATGTGAAAAATGCCACTATGTAAAAGCAAAATATTTCAATTCAGGGTTTCAGCTACCTTGCCAGTTAACGGTATTTTTGATCTAAGAATCATAAATTTTTCCTGCATCTTTTCTCTTCGCCTTCTCTCTTCTGGTGCATCATTTGCATCAATTTCACGAGTCTCTAGTTTACTTGTTTTACCATCGCTATGCATCAGAGGAACTTCATAGAGTACCTTTTTCAGTAATCTCTGTGAAGTTACACCTGAAATACGTTCAGGTGGCGATCTGCCTTTTTTCCATCTAACAAAGCATGAATCTTTTATACTGCTTCTTAAACATGGTCCCATAATCAATTGGTGGGAAGTCTTCAAAAGGGTGGACACAATACCTTGGTAGTGAATATCATCTTTCTGAATCTCAGATGAGGTCAGTTCCATATATTTGGTAGAGTCTTGAAGATCAAGTAGATGGTCTTCATTAACCTTGGTATTTTTATTTTGTCGAGGGACAATCTTTTCAGGGCCTATAAAGGTTTGGGATATACAGTCACTGGAATCTCCAGAGTTGAGGACACCATTACTAATTACGTCATCCATTAATTGCCAGATTTGTAGTTGAGAGGTGCCATCAATAATGTGTTCCGCCATTGATAATTCCTTTGCCTGATAATTTCGCTCAAATTCTTCTGAACTACCATTTGGAGAGCATGTGTTGCCTTTTTCCCATTCAGTATCTGAGTTAAGATTGGCATCAAAAACATTCTGATCAAGCTGTACACATCTGGTTTCATGCTCATGTCTAAAAGTTTCAGACACCTCCTCCAGATGATTGGAAACAACTGTGCCTGGAGTCTCCAAGAAAGATGTTATGTGCTGGACTATACTAGGATCCTCCGAAACCTTTAGGAAAATAATATTAAAACAACATCAGACAGATCACATAATGTAAACTTTATTGTACTAGAAGAAATATATTTAGGTACCTTAACTTCACCAAAAATATTATATTCAACTTACCAGCTCAGTTGTACCAAGTTCAATTACGCCATCTGAAAATGGAAAGCATATAACTGTCTGAAACACAAAAGGCACAATGATGACGATTTCTTTAGCTGTGAATATAATTTTGAAAAGTAAGGATCAAGGCAGTACCTGAATCGATGCACTCTGAGAACACAACATGGGAACCAGATATAGAATGAAAAACAAAAAAAAGAGGAATTTTGTTCAGTAGCTTATAACTAGGACATTTCCCGCACATATGAATGTAGTCCAACATCACAGGATATACATACCTTGGCAAGCAGAGTGCGACTGAACACTTTGCTATCTGCATAATGTGCATTGCACAACCAAGTGGTTTGGTTTTTTGCTAATGATCTCCCAGGCAACCTGTCAAGTACAAAATATTCATTCACTTAATAATAATAAAAGAAAATGTATTCTTAACAAAGTGTCAAAGCCTGTTTGGCACAGCATATTTCGGTATCAACATTTTATTTTTCAAAACTATAATTTACTTTTGCAAATAAAGATACAAGCTATATGCAAGCTACTTACAGGCAAGAAAATAAGTTGGCCTGCAAGAGCTTCCAAGAAAACTTATGGCTTACTCAAGTATTCTAGTTATTCTAAAGGAAGATGTGCCAACAAGATTCCATCTCATAAATTGTTTTAATAATAGCAAGTCAACTCCATATGATCAAGAAATTAACAGTAAACTCAAATCTAAATAAGATATGAAAGTGTGAATTACCCTTGGCCAATATTGAAGACAAATGACATGCAAATCAAGAAATACCACTCGGTATCAGTGAGATCTTCAGGAGATAATGCAGCAGAAGGCCTTGCAGATTGTGAGTTGTTTTCGGTGTCCAAGAGGGACTCATAAAGTTCTCTCAATTGCTCAGTCCTTTGTAATCCAAGCTGATCAGCATCTAACTGTTCTGCCTGTACTGTTTTCCTTGTCTTTATATCTCCATTGTAGTACCCATCATCCCACACCAATGCCCTAAAGAAATTTTTGCCATACATTATTCATAAAAAATCAGATTTTTTTTCATGTGAATCTGCATTCTGCTTACTGCATATAAGAAACCAACATATATTTGTGATAGTAACCAGAAAATTTCCTTCTGAGTGGAATAAACACATTTTCTTTAATTTCACTGGAACAAAAGAGAAACCCTCCTATAGTTTGATTTGTATCTAATATCTATGGTAAATATATGTTGGAATCAACAAATATTAAGGAACAACGCATTAATCTGTAATTAAGTAAGAAACAAACAAATCTCACAACTTCATGAAATTCTATTAGCAAAGAGAAGAATTAGTTGTAAATCAAAAAAAGAGATAAGTTGATCTGATGCATACTCATTTTGTGTTGATGAAATGGACCAGAAAATTGCATAGCTCCATTGTATCTTTTTAACAGCAAGAGCAAGCTGCTTTCTTAGGATCTTTGCCATTCTTTTCTCCTCTGGCTGTTGCAGAGCAATAAAACCACAAGTCTCACCTCTTATTCAACTTCTGTCATAAATAAAATGTAGTAGCAGACTAGCAGTGGCAATATAATATATATATTGCTTATTATCATGAGCCAGATCTCTCCAACCATTAAGGATAAAGATTTAACATGTGCCACTAAACATATTCATGAATATATATTTTAGTTGTATAATCTTGTACCAACTACTTAAAATAACATTTTGTGTGAAAATGCATAAAAAGTGCAGTTTGAAAAGTAAACATGCAATTATTCAAGAGGGAGGAAAAAAATGCAAGGAAACAAAATATACAACTATAGTTGTATGTTTTTATAAATTATGGTTGACTAATAACAATAGTTTGTTGTTTTGGTGATTCAACAGAAAAGAAGCATGTGAGTATGGGGGACACATGGATGAGAAGAAGACAATAATAGAAATTTAAAGGAGTAATAAATATAACTCGGAACCTTCCAAAAAAACAGCAGAGAAAAATGGAGGAAATTTAGAAGGAAATATAAATTATCGAAAGATGTTAAGATCAGCAGGGAAAGGAAATGGCAAGATAAATGAAGGGCATTTATTTATGGCTAAAATTTATGCCAAATCTGAGGAGGAAGCAAGGGTGGGGACACAAACATGTATTAATTTCATTTGTCATATAGTAAGTTATAAGGTGATGGTTATGGCTCTATGTGCCTTTGATTTTTGTGACCGGGAGACACTATATATAGCGGAATGAAATAGCAATAGCATACGAGTACAAATTTACTTTAAATTTCGACCGAATATGAATAATCAGTAAAAAGAAAAATATATTAATTATCTCAAGTATGGATCAAATTAAATGTTGGTACCTTAATTATATTTCATTATTAATTTTCTTTTCTTTCTTTTTATTTATTTAATTTTATGAGAACCAGCATTTAGGCGTTTGTACAAATTGTTTTATATGAGTTGCGAAATGATTCCAACACCATCGAGTAATAAACAAGAATACACGAAAGAAAAGAGAATCGACTCTTTCAACTCTAAAGACGAAACCTAATAAATAAAAGTTATAATAATATACTAATATTGATTTTATAATATACGTAGCATATTTCTGTGCCTACACTTGACCATATTAGAACCGCATATATATTATATATTAAATATAGACAAATATTTGAGATAACATGTACCATGTACGGAGTGCCTAACTGATGGGACTTGCTGTTTAAACTAAAAAATCTAAAATCTTTGCAATTGCATTAGCATATGCACACAATAAAAGCAAAAAACAAAAACCTAGTCGAAATTTAATACAATATGTGCTTGAAGTTTCATGCTAGCTTCCATTGACACCCAATCCTTTCCATCCCATTGTTTCTTTTGCAAAGCTTGTACCTGATAAATGCTTTAAAATGATTTGATGTGAATGTCTCCACACCCTCTTTTTGGCCCTCTATTTCCGAATTCCTATAGGCTCATCATACACTCCCATACCATTAAATGCTTCAAAACCTTTGCAAATTGGCGAATGCCACACCTTGAGTACTAAGAAGTTTAAAAACTGCCTC
The DNA here is from genome assembly GCA_028671895.1 of Oenanthe sinensis. Lineage (NCBI taxonomy): Eukaryota > Viridiplantae > Streptophyta > Magnoliopsida > Apiales > Apiaceae > Oenanthe > Oenanthe sinensis. Next base: position 646,684 of record CM053814.1, on the reverse strand, counting down.
CATTTTTAATATACCTGTTATAACGTCAACAACTAAAACATTACATCGTTGGATAAAAATACGAGGTCCTTTATGCTTTTGCATGGCTTCAAATTCCTTTTGCAATTTTCCTTCATCTTCATAACTTTGTAAAACTTTCTTCTCAATCTTGACTTTATAATTTTTTAGCAATGAAATACCATGTTCTATTGCTAGCCTACCATCGCATCCATATGTACCATTATTCCCCAGTCTACCAAATCTTGGGGAGAACATCTAAACTGTTTTTGAGATTTTTCCTTCAAATTATTTTTAACATGGGTAGTCCCAATTGTATCTGCCAACGCATAGGCCCAACAACAGTTGGTTTGTTGTTGATCTTGAATGGGGGTGGAAGCAATGAGATCATTATTATGAGTCTAGTCTATCAATAGCCTATCCTGTTATTTCAAAAAAATAAAATATTTTAAGTTAGCATGCATACGATGAACGAGCAACATTGTTTTTTTTAAAACAGGGAGTCACACATTAGCAAGGAGAAAACAGAAACATAAAATTAATACAAAATTAGTAAGATAAAGCAAACATAAAATATAAAATTAATATGCCTAAATTACGTGATTATGGGTAATTGCAGATATCAAAAATCAAACAGGAAAGTTTGTGTCTTTTATTTCATATATTTACTTCCATAAATTAATTTATAATCTCATTAATTTCTTATTACATTATCTCCCAACAAGAACCCAAGAGAATGTTATATTTGAACTAAAATATAGTATTTTACACTAATTAGAAATTACTAAATACTAATAAAATCTATTAAAATTCTTGGCGATCAAACAATATAATTAGAAATTCTTTTGCCCGTCTTCTCTATTTCTGCGATCAAACAATATAATTCTCAAACGGTATGTAATTATTCCTGTATATTTAATTGAATTAAATCATGTTTTTGTTGTTGAATTTAATTATTCCTGTGTGTTTGTCTCTCTGTGTGTATGTAGATCACGGTGAATGTTGTAATATACAATGCTCATTTACGCGTGACGCTCAGTGCTTGGGTTTTATAAATGTATGTATGTATGTTCATTTATCGTCTTGTTTCATTCATTCATTATACAATCCTTGTTTCATTCATTATACAATCCAGAGTGTCTGTTACTTCCTACTTGGTACCTGATTTAAAAAAGTAAAGGATTTTCGAGTTACTAATTACTGTAGCTTTTAACGTCGCCTTCTTTTTTTGTTCAAATGTATTTATTGACTTCAGATAAGCTATTCATTTACTTGACTTTGAGGATTTTTAATTTTATTACACGTAAGGTATTGGAAGATTTATAAACTACAAAGTTGCATCAAGATAGAAAACAGGTCACATTTATGTCACATACAGTACACCATAGAACATATTGCACAAACACGACTGAATTAAGAACATGCTGACACAAGTATAGGTAGTTTTGATCCAAGCAAATTCTTTGTTTATGCGTGCACCAACTTCACTACACCCTTTGCTTCTTGAAAAGCCTGTAACAGAAGAACAAGGACATCAGTCAGAATATTACAGAAAGCATCGTAGTTTAGCTTGGGTATTTCTCAAATATGATGTTGAATATGCAATATTTTGTTCTCTTACATCTTTCTAGACTATATAAAGTAATAGGATATAGATCCCGGTGTCTGTCATATTTATAAAATGCAGATTTCTATTTTTCTCAGAAGTCCAGGGCCTTCACGAAAGCAATACATGTCAGCCAACCTTTTTAGCTACTATGATGTAAACACTTTTGTGATCCAACTAGGGTTGTCGTGATCATATGGTTAGGATTAACGAAACAAGTACAAAGGAATATGAGAATCTAGATAAAATAAGGGTAGCCGCATGTGTTAGGCTTACCAGCACGAGTAGCACCGGCTAAAGTTTTTTAACTTGTGCGTGATGGTCCAATATTTATATTTTAATACCATGTGCATTTTATTGTTATATAAAACTAGTAAGATTAGATTTCATGTGTGTCTTTTAGGTATTTGAAATGATCTGCATAATATTATTATCAGGTACAGCATGCTTTCTACAAATACACTTTGTTTCTATCTTGGGAAGGATCTGTTAGTGATAAAAATGCTAAAATTTTGACACATCAGACTATGGTAGTGTAATTTACAGCATCTCCTGCCCAGAACTTTCTGCAATGCACTTGGTTTTTTACCAAACTACCAGAAATTTCTCAATGAATTACGAGCTTCTGTTAGGAGGCCTAATTGCTAAACTACATTAGATTTTATAAGTATTTTTTTTGGACTCTGATAGTCACAGTATGCCCAGGATTATAACTTAGTAGGAGCCAAACATTAAAAATGTTGTCATACATGTCCAAGACAGTGACTGAAATAATGACAATCAATTTGATCTATAGATGGTTATTTTCATTCAGATAATTATTTGGAAGAAAAACATACCTCTGTTCATTATTGAACCCTTTGCAGTTGCTTCCAGTGGTTTTGTAGGTGGGTAATGCCGTAATGGTACCTGATCAGATTCTATCTGCATGATATCCTTGACAAGGATCGCATAATGCCTTTTTACTTCCTCTGTAGACTTCCGGCCCACTGCCCTGGCTGTGTTATGCCAGCGGTCAGGGGTGTCCCTATCATATGTTGCCAAAGCCTCTTCAAATCCCCACCCTAATATTCTTATTATCTATTTATAATATCTAATGTCTCAGTAGAATATATGCTTAAGGTATGCACATCATTATACATGGAAGTGATGACTTGGTATGCTTTTATCTCTAAATAGCATTAGAAAAGCTTTCTTTTTTCGGTTAAAGCAACTGTTTTATCTGCATGTTGGATCTTGTTTGTCTCTGATTCATTACAGCCAACTTGTTTCCTAATTGTATGGAGATATTGTGTTAGTTCAGTTGGTAGTTAAAGTAACTGGGGATACAATCCTTTTGAGTTATTCTGTAGCTAGAAAGGCAGGGATACTTCAATCTGCTGAAAAACTGCGTATCCCGTGCTTTGTAGTGCGGGGATACGCCACGTGGCATATCGGCGAATTCAAAGACGGAGATATGCGGGATGCGGGAGTGGCAGTTTTTATAATTTTTAACAACTTTTTTTTTTGAAGTTAGATTTCGTCAAAACCCAAAGTGAGAGTCTTGAGATATACTGAGACATATACGATAGTTCATTACCCTAATTGAGAAACATACATACGGTGATAAATACATACACTGCTTTTCCTATTCACTGAATCCAAGGTACCTTAATATTCTAACTCTGCAGTTTGTATTTTCTGCTGTTTAAGTATTCTGCAGTTTGAACTGCATTTTCTGCTCTGTTTTCCTTTTATAAATGTGGACAGTGGTCTTGATTCTTCCATTAAGGATGATGAACTTATTTATATTTTGTTTGACTAAAATACATTTTTTGAATTATATATATATAATATTTTAATATTTGCCGTTTCTCCCCCGCATCTCTCATATTTTTGATTGCCTAATGGCAGTATCCCCGTACCGCGCACCCGCACTCCTAGATCTGTAGCAACCAACTTTTTACTTTGAGGTGCTGGGTCCTTTTATATATACACAACTAACCTTTATTGGTTGACCTTGACATCCTCTTACATAGTTGAGTCGGGTAAATACTGCAGTTATTAAGGTTTTTGCTTTCTGATCACAAGTAACAAATCATGGTTATTATTATTATTATTTTGTATGTGTGTGTCTCTTATATTGTGATATACTACTAATATTTTGGAAAATTATTATTAATATATTATATGATGATTAATTATGACAACGAATCTGATTTAACTTGATGGATGTTTGAATTAGTTAATTAGAGATTAGCTAGATAAACTCGATCGTAATTAGATTGGGTGATTATTTCGTAATGAATCTACTTTCTAATTGTTGCACTCATCTCGTAAGAAGTTAAAGTTATGATACATGTAGATCAGAGATGTAGATTAGAGATGGAAGATGATGAGAGTAATTCATAGTTTATATGTTTTATTTAATACTAATTTGTATTAAAGATTTACTAATTGATCGATGTTGTTTATCGGTATGCAGGGCAATACATATGAGTTTGTAGAACTGGTGAAGGCTTGTGTGCACGCAACCAGGAAAGCGAACTTTATTGTAGTCATTTTCAAAGCTTGTCAAAGTGATGATCCCGCGGTTATAACCTCCTTTAGAGCAGACACCCACTCTGCCTTAAAAACCTTGTCTGGTTCTTATGACGTCGAAATAGTTTTTCCCTGCCTCGCATAACTCCTTGGTATCGAAAGTAATTTGAATCATTTTAAGTTTCATAATTGGTCTGTACCTGAGTTTCCTTCTTTAGATATGATTCTTGGTCATGAACATCCTTAATTATGTACTGATACCTTAACAGCCAGATATGATATAGTAACCAGATCAATTCCATCCCTTGCAGGTTGAACTTCATTATATACTCATGTCAATATTTGTTAATAGAATTATATATCCGGCCTACTCTATTATGGTTTTACATCTTTTTTTTAAAATTTTAATACATAACTTCTAATATTGTTTGCCAATTTGCAAGCTTATGATCCGGCTCCAGTATAACTTTTAAGTTTGAGTATGCTGATGTGTGCGTTAATAGAATTACTTCCACTTTAGTTGACTTCCGGTACTCCAATTCAGAATGCAATTGATAATGAAGGCCAGAATAGAGAGATGATGTTGCACTAGTTTGTTAACTGCATCCTAAACTGCATAACTGATCCTATAACTGGTCTTTCACATCTTTATTATGGTGTTTTGATGTTTGCTAAGATTTGTGATTTTTATAACCTGTATTATAAGTTGTATAAAATAACTCAAGTTTCTGCATTTTTTTTGCTTTGCTTACTTGCACGATGCAATGAGAACAACTTGTGGGCTGTATGGTGGTTTTCACTAACTGAAGCATATTGTATAGTATTATGGTAGTGAAACAGTAAGTGCTCCTGTTGCCCAGTGTGTAATCTTATCATTTAGTAGTATCGGATTATATATGTTGAATAGAATTTAATTGTGTACATGAACTTCATCTCTAATTGCAAAATCATTGCAGTTAGTATATCTGAGTTGCAGCAATCACTGAACCAACAAACTTTTTATACAACAATGCGAGCACCAGGGGCCATTCCTTTCAAGTACGGTAAATATACAGGATGTTTAGTTTTTAATTAAATTTGGCAGTCTCTGTGCTCTTTTTTTTGCCAAGTCTCTGTGCTCTTAATAGGGCTGTGAAAAAATCTCTGCATTTGACATGTGTGAATGATTTGAAGGCAATGGGGTGTTACAAATTGAAAATTAATTGATACAAAAACTGTGTATTGAGCCGAAACAGCATTTCTAAGATTTTATTGAGCTATAAAAGAACTCATAAAAAAGATACTTGAATTACTTGTCACGTACATGTTCTCGTGTCGGACACGAGATTCTTTCACAGGCCTAAATTTGATTTTTATTTTTAAAAATTGTATTCAGTAATCGTGTTAACTAAATAATTTCACAAATTTAACACTTGAGATATTCAACTTGTTAAAACACTTATCAAAAAATTTATAATTATGCTTTTTATGAAAATTTTATTTTAAAATTAAAAAGGAAATATACGCGTATATAAAGATCACCAAATTAAGCAAAGCGTATTTTTTTTCATTCAAATAAATTCCATAAAATCTTAACAAGAATAAAAATAAAATTAAAAGAGTAATTGTATAAGCATAAAAATAAACCAGACTTACAAGGCGGGAATACACACAAAATTCCGAAATATAATTATCCGACAAACATATACATACATTATACATACACGAATCATCTCTATCATTTCAAAAAGTGTATATTACTAATATATTGCATTTCAAAACAATCACAAAAACCCAAAAACCACCCCCCTAAAAAGCCATTCTCAATTTACCCTATACTACACACACACACACACATATATATATCTGTTAAAACTCTCGCGAATGCGTTGATTTTTCACGATCTGTAGCTGAAATTCACCTGACAGGTTCTTGAATTGACCCACATTTCACCTAGGGTTTCGTTTTGTTTCGATCTGTTTTTGTAAATTCAATGTGTTTTATGTATGTAATGTGGGTTTGTACTGAATTTTTGTTAGGGTTTTTGAAGCTAATTATGATGTAATTCACTGTTTTAGTTCTTGGTTTGTGGTTTTAGTGGCGAAAGATTGAAACTTTTGATGTTTCTTGATGTGGGATATGGGGTTTAGTAGTTTTTATCGTGTTTTTTGAAGCTAATTATAATGTAACTCACTTTATTAGTTGTTGATTTGTGGTTTTAGTGGTGAAAAATTGAAACTTTTGCTGTTTCTTGATGTGGGATATGGATTTTAGTAGTTTCTGTTGAGATTTCGTGATTTTTAAATCTAATTATGATGTAATTCACGTTTTTAGTTGTTAATTTGGGGTTTTAGTTGTGAAGGATTGAAACTTTTGCTGTTTGATGATGTGAGAAAAGGGATATACTAGCTATTGTATTGAGAATTCATGATATATATTTTTTAATTTTGTGATTATGGAACCAGTTCTTAGAAGTTATGAATTATGGTAGTGATTCGGTGTGTAGATTCCTAGGTTTGTGTATGTCAAAAGTTTGCGATTTATCGTCTTTCTTTCTATGAATTTTTTTTGCTAAGCGTTGTGTGCTAGAAAACTGGGATTATTCGGTCACCCAACAAATCCCCGTGTCCCCACGCACCCCGTATCGTATACTCCGATTCTTGGGATACTCGTATGCTCAAAAATCTCAACCAAAATTCTTCGTTTTCACAATTTCTAGTACAAACATAAATGATTTTGGTTTAAATTCTTGTGTTTTAGATATGCTCATATCATGTATTTGATTCAATTTGCATAAATTACTAGTTTTGTTAATGGATTTTATTATTCATAACATCAATTATATATTTATAATATAACTAAAAGTGCCGTATCCCCCCACCCGAATCCCCGTATTATTTGACTTGCCGAATCCATGTATCCCTGCACTACGCACCCGTATCGTTGCTTCTTAGGTTGTGTGTAAGAATAGGATGTACATTGTGACTATAGGTATAGGCACTGTGTAACTCGAGTAAATTACTTACCTACGCATATATCTCAACCAACTCCACTTTTAAGTCAAAGGCAAATTTCTTGGTATATTGCTAAAAAAAACAAAGCATGGATTCATAATCATAACAATCGAATTGTGTTGGTTGTTAAGTATTTGTGCCTAGCTACATTAATTTTTTAAATCAACTGCAAAAGATTTGGACCGTGTCATTTCTTGCTATATTGATTTTAGTTTCACATTCTTACTTTGAGTATGTGTAACTTATAGGGATTACTTGCTTTATGCCTGTAGCAGATATCCCTATCTAGTTTGTCATGAATTCACGCTCAGAAGTGTTTTCAAGTGAAAATACGGAGTCCAATGGCTCAAATGAAGCACTTCATGATGTTGATGACCACACAGGTAACAACTTGAAAGGTTCAATTGAAGTTATAACTTTTTTTTCCCAATGTTTATTTTGTCACTGTTATTAGTTATATATATTATTTTATATTTGAAAATCAATATTTATTCATTTAGCCCAAGTACAAGTACAGGCACGCCTCTAATTTGGATCAAAGTTCCAGTACTGCATATATAGACAGCAGATACAATATAGAATATGATAATTTGGTTGCATGCAACATTTCATGTCATTTATGACTGGTTAAGCACACAAATGCTCTCCATGAAATTCTAAAAAAGAGAAGATTACTAGTCATTGCAAATATATTCACTTTTAATTGTAGGCGACTTTGTTCCCACGTACACAAACGCATGCTTAAATAGTCTCTCTATATAAATCACTTGAGCCCAAAACTATTAAACTCAAACAAGACAAAAGCTTCTGCTGGTTTGCTAAGTTTGAGAAGTTTTTTTTAATTACAAAGCTGTATGCTTCTTTCGTATAGTAATAATTTCTTTTGGTGGATAATAGGGCCATTGACTAATACACTTAATACTGGAAACAAGTCCTGTGATCTTTTCAAATTGATGGATGGATATTTTGCGGATGTTTCTGCTACAGAGATTTCAGAGTTGTTGAAATTAAACAGTATTGAGGTAATTATGATCGCTATTTCTCCGTCATATTTGTGAGATAATGCTGTAGTGGGGAGTCTGGTAGCAGGTAATTTGGCTATGCACTTTATTTTGAAGCATATAGCCGTTACTGCAATGAACTGCATTCCAATATATGTTGTGAACCATTATATTGCACTGCAACTGCTGTCCCGCCGTGATTTTATCATTAAAAATACAGTTAATTATACCTGAATTTCTATTATTATTACTATTACTACCACCACTACTACTATAGAAGGTACATACCGTTTATTTTTATAATAAATCAAATAAATGATGTACAACTAGGAGATGCAGTACCTACTACCTAGTAAGTGGTAAGTAATTGATGTGCTTTACCAATGCTTCAACACCAATCACAATGACCAGACTGCATCTCTCCATTTAAAAATCTTTTGCTCTAAAATCACACGGGTTAGGAAACCGTGCAGTGCAAAATTGTCCGCTTTATGCCTTTTGCCGTTTCTCTGCTTTTAGTTGAAATAGTAATGTCCAGTTATGTTTAAATTGTGATATTATCTCCTTGTTGGCTTAATTCACATCTACACTTTCTGCTATGTTTGATAAGTTAATTATACCTTCTGCTTTTGAAAACTTTTTTGTGCAGAATGCTTCTACTCAGTCACTTTTCAGTGTTGCTAAGAAGATTCTGGATGAAAATATAGAGAGAAAAAATGGAGATATTCCCAATGTATGGAACCAAATATCGCACTCAAAACTGTTGTAGTGAGGCACCAAAAATATATTATTTAAGTTATATAGCTAAGTTACCTTCATTACGTTTTGTATTTTAACTAGAACTATACATGTTCAGCGTGTAGCCTCTTTATTAAAAGTGGTAGTCCAAGAGATCGATCAAAGGTTTTTTAGGCAAACTGAAGATTTAAGAAAGGTATAAATCATTATTGTCGACTTCAAAGATTTTCTTATGGTCATTTTAAAATTTCTTATGTATAATTATACTAATATCTTAGTACTTGATTGCAGCAAAAGAGTACTTACAAGTCTCGTGAGGAGAAGCTTCAGACAAAGATAAGAGTACTGGAAACTCTTGCAACAGGGACCACAGAAGAAAATGAGGTGCTGTAGTAGTGAATCTTCAAACGGACAATTTTTTTTTCCTACTTATTTAAGGTTTTTAAATTGACTGTCAGGTTTTCTTTTATAGGTTGTGTTGAATCAGCTTCAGAAAACAAAGGTGCATTTCTTTCTGTGAGCCTTACTTTTAATGTCCTTTATGTAATACACATTCCTTTGAGTTGGTTAGAAATATTGAATTGCTAAACTCTTTTTGCTTGGTTCCTCTTATGACTATATAAAAAACACGTAAATACAATACTCTCTCAGTTCCACTTGATCTGTTATTGGAAAGTGGTATGTTGGTTGCTTTCCAACAATGTACCTGGTCTCATTTGTTTGGTACCACATTTTAGTAACCGAGTCTGAGTCATGACTTGTACAGAAGTCACAGTGTAACTATTCGACTTCTAGTGGTTATAGAGCCAGATCAAAGTATTTGCAAATGCCAAAGTCAGTTGTTACGAGTTCTTTCACTGCAATATCTACACATATCACTTTAATGCAGCAGTGCATATTTCTAGCCATATCGACATGGATGTGCATCTTCAGCCACCATCACTAAGAAAATCAATAGTATAATCTTATATTTAAGATCGAACTCCGTAGTGGCTTTTGAGCTTTTCTCTCTGCTTAATTGTGGCAGGGTCCAAGTATATACAGTTCGTAAGCATAAAATAGAATTGCAGTACAAAAAAAATTCTCGTTTTGTGCAGAGTTGTAAAAAGATTGGAGTGTAATATACTGGATATCATGGGTGGGATAAATCTCACTTTGAGCTATTTGGATGTTGACACTGTTTAATATTTTACAGAGAGTAATCTTTGTACTTTGGGCATCTATGATTCTCTTAAATAAATCTTATGTCGTTGTGTTGCTTGTCTTATCTCATAATCTTGCTTGTTGCATGCAGATTGAGAAGATGGAAATTGAGGAGAAGAAAAAACTTGAAGAAGAAGATGTATTTAGGCTGCTGAAGCAGAAAGAATCCAGTGATAGTCAGATCATAGCACTTAAGGAAGAACTAGACTTGAAAAAAAGGACTTATGAGAAACATTGCTTTCAACTGGAAAGTCAGGCGAAAGAAGCTAAAGTTGAGTTACAGAATAAGATAATTGAGCTTGAGTGTCTTTTGGCTGATGCAAGGAAGAAGGTGGAAGAGCATCAGGCATTAACACAATCGAAATATAGGAGATGGAAAAGGAAAGAACTTGGTTATAAGAGCTTCCTAGATTTTAACTCTGGATCCCTGCAGGTTTTTGCTAGATTAGTATAATATGGATTATGATTACTTAAGTTTTGTGGGGTCTATAATCTTATAATATTTTATGCAAACTTCTCAGGATTTAAGGATGCTTTCTAACTCATTAAAGCAAGAGATTCTGAAGATACAAAATTTTCATATGGAGGAAATCAATCACTTAGGTACCGTCAATAGCCCAATAGTGTGTTGGATAATTTTACATTCATTGTACTTTCTGGCATAATATTTTATATTTTCTCATCTTCCTGACAGGATTGAAGCTTATGAACCTGGTTGAGGCTGCTCAGAATTATCATGCGGTTCTAGAAGAAAATAGGAAATTGTACAACGAAGTCCAAGATTTGAAAGGTTTTTTGTTTTCCTTATCTATCATTGTCGAGTTGTTTATTCTCATGATTATTTTATCTAAGATATCTCAATCATTATATGGCAGGGAATATTAGAGTTTATTGTAGGATCAGACCATTTCTTTCAGGACAAAGTCGGAAGCAAACCACCATTGAGTACATGGGTGAGAATGGTGATTTGGTGGTCAAGAATCCGTCCAAACAAGGGAAGGCTAGTCATAGGCTCTTCAAGTTTAATAAAGTCTTTGGTCCTGCTGCAAGTCAAGGTGTCACTAAAATTGCTCAAAAAATATGATATTAGCTGTTATTATTTCAATCCAGCTAATAAAGGTGTAAGTTTTGCTTATGAAATTCATCACTTTTATTAATATATCTTGGCAGAGGAGGTTTTTCTAGATACTCAACAATTAATTCGGTCGGTTCTAGATGGATACAACGTTTGTATATTTGCATACGGTCAAACAGGTTCCGGAAAGACTTACACAATGGTATGTCTATTGGATACAATCATCAATCACATGTTGACAAGTTTTTCTTTTATAAAATTTCATGTGTACAATATATTTGCTCCATGCATGTGCAATAAGTTTTTGTTTCTTTCGCAGACTGGACCAAATTTATCATCTAAAGTAGATTGGGGTGTCAATTATCGAGCCCTGAACGACCTCTTCCATCTGTCACAGAGCAGAAAAAGTTCAATCACGTATGATGTTAGTGTCCAAATGGTGGAAATATACAACGAACAAGTGCGCGATTTGTTAACGGGAAACAATCAACAAAAAAAATATCCTTCACCAATGCTTTTTGAATTAAAAATAGTTCTGGTTTACTTGGTTTACTCATATCTTCCACAACCGTTTTTGTTGTTTTGCATCATATAGACATAGAAGTGCAATCCTAGTTTTCTTTGACTTGCAACACCCTAGGGATTTGGAATTCTACTCAACCAAATGGTTTGGCGGTACCTGATGCTAGCATGCACCCCGTAAAATCAACTTCGGATGTCCTGGAACTAATGAATATTGGATCGATGAATAGAGCTGTTGGTGCTACGGCCTTAAATGAAAGAAGCAGCCGATCTCATAGGTACGTATGTTTGGAATCCGATATTAATTACAGTTAAATTTGATATTTTTCTAGATCATTATACAGTTTCCGCATTCTCAAGCTTTATGTCCTTTCTCTGAGTTGCAGTGTTCTTAGTGTTCATGTTCGAGGTATGGATTTGAAGACCAATACTATTCTGCGTGGTAATTTGCATCTGGTAGATCTTGCTGGGAGTGAACGAGTAGATCGCTCTGAAGCCACCGGGGACAGGCTACGGGAGGCGCAACATATAAATAAATCATTATCTGCCCTAGGTGATGTGATATTTGCTTTGGCACAAAAAAGCCCGCACGTGCCATATCGAAACAGCAAATTAACTCAAGTTCTTCAAAGCTCTTTGGGTAATTATGCATTGATTCTTATTTCTAAATGAACATAGAAAGCATCTGGTTGTCACTTCTTGAAAACCGTGATGTAAGAATTTATAAAGTATGGTAGGACAATTTGTTTGTTGATTGTCGTTATCTTTCTAACTTGATTTTTCCATGACGTACTCCATAGGTGGCCAGGCAAAGACACTTATGTTTGTACAGCTCAATCCTGATGTTGAATCCTATTCTGAAACCGTCAGTACACTGAAGTTTGCTGAGAGAGTGTCAGGTGTTGAGTTAGGTGCAGCTCAGAGCAACAAAGAGGGAAGGGGTGTAAGAGAACTAATGGAGCAGGTTAGCTAATTTGCTATTTTCTGTGATATTTTCTTGTTTTGGATATCTTTTCAAAAAGAAAATACAGGCAAGAAACTTGTAAGCACATTTAGTTGCTTCCCGACATGGGGATGGTCAAGATGTGTCTATCAGTGTTCAACGAATTGTTACACCCATGTGGTTTTGGACTTCAAATGCATTTTACTATCCAGATGGACCAGATGTGTTACATAGCAATTCATCTACCCTGATACTTTGGGCTGAAAGGCTTATTTGAATAGTGTGGAAAGTGCTTAAATTTTTATTTGAGAGACGTGGGAGAGCTAGTGGTGGCTTAGGGATAATCATCAATCTTGATGAGGTCTAAACCTCTCAAGATTTCCAAGTGATCCTAAGGGTACACATTCCAAACCCACCAATGGAGCAGTCTGCTGGAATTGTCCAAGATAAAATTTGTGCTTCGCTGGGCGTGCTCAAGTGATCATAAAATGAAACCTCTGCATGTCTTTTGGATCGCCAAATTCCTCTTGTACCCATAAAATGTTCATATAGGGGTGTAAATGAACCGAGCTGATCGTTAGGCTCGATTTGACTCGTTTAACTCGACTCGACTCGTTTAATAATCGAGCTCGAACTCGAACCAGAAAAAAAACTCGTTAGCCTTAACGAGTCGATCCGAGTTTTGTAAGTGTTTGACTCGAACTCGACTCGAGTTTGACTCGAACTCGACTCGACTCGTTAAACTCGACTCATTAAGCAATATACATAAAAATTTGTAAAAACAATAAAATATACATGAACTCTAAATAAAAAAAATTAAAAATATAATTGACCAACTCTAACTTGACTCGAGTTCGACCCGACTCGAAAAGTTCGTGAACAACTCGAACTCGACTTGGTTCTTAACGAACTCAAGTTCGAACAACAAAATTTGATCGTTAAGATAATCGAGTTCGGCTCGACTCGTTAAGAAAAAGCTCGAACTCGAACTCTTTAAGGAAAAACTCGACTCGACTCGACTCGTTTACAGCCCTATGTTCATATATCACCTAATTGTGAATGCTAACATTATCAGTTGGTGTTAGTCAAGGAAAATAAGATTTCAAAGCTGCAGGTTCTCACAATTGATGTAGCTATGGATATGTGTTCTCGCTAAATGTGTTTGCTGGTTCACTTGGTTTCAATTATTAATCTTGTGCCTCTTATTGTTATGTTTATAGGTTGCACTTTTGAAGGATGCAATTGCAAGGAAAGATGAAGAGATTAGCCATCTACTGGCCAAGACTAACTTCAGTGCTGAGAAACTTGCTTTGAGCTTACCTAGGTATGAGTCTCTCTCTCCCAGAAGACACTCCATAGGTACTCCACGGCCAAGCCGGAGAATATCAGGTGGTAAAAGCCCCAAAGTTGTTAGAAAAACAGCGTCAGATATGGACAAGAGCTCAGAGTACAGTGATAAACATTCTGAAGCCGGTTCTCCGCTTTCAGATGACTTTAGACACCACAAGGAGTTTCTCCAGCAATCAAGACCTGCTGCTGTAGATGCTACTCTAGGTCTTACGGAAGAAGTTGTATCAAGACTCCCTTCAGTACATAAAGGTCATAATTCTAATGATGAATTTGAACTCCTTGGATTTGGGGATGCAGATTCTGAGGAGAGACTAAGTGATATATCAGACGGTGTTCTCTCTATGGCAACAGAAACTGATGCTTCAATTGCCAGTATTGTAGAATATACTCTCTTTCCTGAAACTTCACTATTACCATCAGAGGTTATAGCAGAAAGCACAGTACCACCAGCCGAGATTTTAGCAGAGAGCACAAAGCCACCAGCAGAGAAGTAAGTGTTGCATATTATTGAGCTTATCACTTTGGCCAATTTGTCAGATATAGTTCAGTGAAGCTACTAAACACTCGTGTGCCCTTTTCCTGCCCTCTCATTTTTGTAAAATGTCAAATACCTAAAAGAATCTCTTATAATCTTCAAATTCAAGTACATTCAGTACTTTATTTAATGTCCAAAAGTTTATGCATCTTCTTTATTAAATTTTATAATGTTTAAATTTCAGGTCCAGTGTGTCAGCTAGACTTCCAAGACCTGGACAAAAGCCATCACAAGGATCTTCTCGCATGTCATCAACTAGAAGCTCCACAAAAGCCTTACCAAGTATGCGTAGATATTCCTTTCGAATTACAGTCTATATATCAAGTTGTTTAATGTTTGCTACTTTATCACTACGGGAAAGCAAATTGTATAATATTTGTGATATTGTTCAAGTTATTTTACAGCCTATACTTTTTGCCGTGGGCTGAATTTGACCTAGTACTTTTCTCAGACTCGTTGCCAGAATAAACGATATCTAAATTTTTCCTTCCCTCTTCTCTTTATGTTCTTCAGGTTCTAAACAAGCAGCAACGGGTAGTTCCTCTTTTCACAAGTCAAACAGCACATCCTCTTTACTCAAGTCAGGCAGGAGGCGTTTATGAAGCAAGATACGTTTGAGGGTTGAGTAGGTTCCTGTATTGGCTTTCATTCCTCCTGAAAGCATGAACTCATTGGTGAAAATGATGTCAAATTAACATTAGTATTATAACTTGACTAGCCTGGACATGCAAGTGAAAAGTATGTTACTGGATATTAAGGTGGTTGTAGTTGTTAAATCAAACTCCCACATTCTATATTTGTAGACTAGCACGCTTAGGAACATGTTAAATTGCTAACGCAGACGCAGTGGAACCTGCACACAAATTTTTATACCCAAATGATTGAGAATTTGAGATGAGATGGATGATGAGAAAAAATGATAAAAATATCCATTTTTGAGTTTAAAATGACAAAAATAACAATTTTAAGATGTATGGTTATTTTTAACGGATGAGATATTCAATTAGTAATTGGGTATTTCATTTTGTATAAGATACTCCACTTGCAAATGGGTATCAAAAAAAAAAAATTGAGATACCAACTCATAAGTGCTTATTTTATATGAGATATCGAATTACTTTATCTGTTATAAATCATCCGTTACTTTAAAAATTATTATTTTGACAATAAAATTTAAAAAAATGGGTATTTTTAACCATAATCCCGGGATATATATCTATTATGATGTATATTATATTTTTTGACAGAATTATGATATATATTGTATTAAATCCTATATAATATAAGTATAATTTTAAGAAATTTTACATGAATTTTAGGGTCAAATATTATTAATAACATATTAAATTAAATTTAATATGTATATTATTAACTTTTAAAACACTTACAAAATTTAGAGGTTTGAATTAAATAAGTAATATATTAAAATTTAATATTTTGATTAGTTAAAATGCCGCTAAAGATAAATATTTTTCTTAAACAATTAGAAAAATGTCAAAATTATTAATAAATAAACATTTATATTATATTAATTATTATAAATATATATAGAAAAGAACCATGACTTTGCCTAAAAGCTATTATATATCAATCTTACAACGACCGGTACACCCATTATTCGTGAAAAATAAAAAATTAATAAATTTTTAAGGTACATATTTAATAAATTTACTTGAAAATATTTTAAATCATAAAGAACATTTATTTCGGTTGAATATTTGTTAGTTGGACAATTAAGTATGGGAAATAATATTTTATTTTATTTTATTTAAAAAAAATAAATGTCGGTGGAAATCAAAGGAGAAAAAGCAGAAAAGAGTAGAAAACAAAATAATACAAGTAATTGTTACATTTAGTATTGTGGGACCCACCTGCATCTCTATCCATCTTCCCTCAACTCTTTTATTACATCTATCTGTATCTATAATTCTATACATACATTCTTATTACACACTAACCAAACTAAAACTTGCATATTCCTACCTTTTTCCCACTTCAATCTCTCTCTTTATCCGTACATATTTTGTGTATATACTTCAAGATTTTACGATTCTTTTATCTTGTATTGATCAGGTACTTCAAGAATCACTTTTGATTACTTATGAAAAATGGTACTTTACCGTGTAATCAAGTTTTGATTTTTTTATTTTTTCCCAGTTGAATTTTCTATATTATGCTTGAATTCTGGTGGGTTTATGCTACATGTTCTTGAAAATAATCTTGCATTTAGTTAATCATTTATAGTCTTTTAAGTGGAATTTATGGATAAATTTATTATGCAAGTACATAAAATGTTACACCATTTTAGTGTACAAAGTGCCTAGTGCCAAGTACAAATAAGTAGTCACAATAGTACAAATCATGAGTCACATTACTACAAAGCACGGGTTTTTAGTTTGTATGGTAAATTAGTTTGTATTTGAAGGAACAGCTATTTATATGCACATTCGATTATGTGTTTGTTTTTCTTTTTGTCGGTATTGTATGTGTAGCTTATGTCATTAAAACTTTGAGATTTTGTGAATTCGGGGTTATGGATAAACTAAAGGATCAGGTGTTGAGTTTGTTATTATGTCATGAAGCATTGGAATTTGATTTAAAAAGATTGATGATTTGTCTACATTTTGTAGTATATGGTTGATATTACAAGTTAGGTGGCTTTGTGAGAGGTAAAGAAGGTAATTGTGCATAACTGGATAAAGTTGATAAAGAGGTAAATAAAGTAGGGTTCATCAATCAAGTGAGCTTTCAGTACGAATTGGAATTTTTAATACGAGGATGGGTGCTAAACTCACCTGTTGTGGGGAGCCAGAACACAGTGGAGGGTCAGATGCCCATGATCTTGGTATGTAGATATGCCCCCTACCTCACTTTTTATGTTGGCAGTGAGGTTATTTTTCAAAGTTTCTTAATATGTTTGACAGAACATGAGGACTCTGGTGAATCCGGTGATGTGCCTTCTTTTCGTCAGTACACTGTAGAGCAATTGAGGATTGCTACGTCTGGATTTGCGGTGGAGAACATAGTCTCCGAACACGGAGAGAAGGCCCCAAATGTAGTTTACAAAGGGAAGTTAGAGAATCAAAGGCGGGTTGCAATTAAACGCTTTAATAGATCTGCATGGCCCGATCGTCAGCAGTTCCTTGTAAGTGTCATTCCGATCCTTTTATGTATCTTGAATGGCTCGAAATGTGGTTTACAGCTAAGCCCGTCTTTTTCGCTGTCGGCACTGGCTATACACTTTTCAGTTTAGTTTATTATTGCTGCCCGTTTTTGGTCCAATATTAAGTTCAAATGTAATTTGCCTCTTTTTACGGAAATCGTGTCTCTCTCTCTCTCTCTCTCCCTTCTTCATTTTTGCCATTTAACCTGAAAATTTAATTAATTCAGGAAGAAACAAGAGCTGTCGGGCAACTCAGAAATCATAGATTGGCAAATCTACTTGGTTGTTGTTGTGAAGGTGATGAGAGACTTCTTGTCGCAGAATTCATGCCCAATGAGACTCTTGCAAAACACCTTTTTCACTGTAAGTTTGTTATATAAAACTTCTTTTGTTTCATCACCTATTTTGGTTGTTTTAAACACCAAAGTATACGTTAGTGTTGATTGACACTCTTGCAAAACACAATTTTCACTCGGTCTATTTTAACTTCTTTTGTCTTATGACCTATTTTTTTTGGTTTCAAACACCCAAGCTTATATTGATTTTGATCAGTATTTTAGGGGACAAAAAAACATTGTTCTGTTAATCAATGGAAAAAAATTCAAGTTTATGCTTTTTTACAAGCTCTTTCTATCATTTCATTTTATCTTTACCCATCTCTCTATTTCTCCCAAGGACATTTCTTTTTCTTAATTTCAGTCAGGTGTGTCATGTCAGATAACATAACAGATACTTTGTACTGTCGAACTTTCTCTTTCTTTAATAAAAATACGGGTCAATTGTGTTGCAAGATTATGAGTAGATCTCAGAAAATAAGAACAATTAAGGCTATGCCTTACATGATGAAAGCTTGCAATAGTTTAAAATGGTTCTGTTAGATCTTATGAAATAGAAGTCTATGACACCAATATAACTATCAGGATGATGTTTAAAGGAAAAAGGAAACAAGATTGGACTTAAAAGGAACCCTATATAAATGTCGAGTACATGTAAAAATTCGGTAGTTGTTCCTTGAAGGACAGTTTTTAAGGTACCCACTAAGACAGTTGAATTAACTCATTCTACTACACTTTGGGTTGTTAATTTTTGGTTTGGTTGGAGAGAATGGGATGGGGTAGGAATGAAATGAAAACATGTAATAAATATTAATGATGGAAGAGATGAATAAAAGATGGAGAGGGATAATGTGAGGGTGCAAAATGTTCTAAGCTAAGGTTTGTGAAATATAAGAGTAGAAAGTACGAATGAGCATTCACTCTAGATGGGAATAGTTGGGTTATGGGATCGAGTTCTATATAAATTTGTATGAATGGAACGTTTGAAGGAATGAAACTTATTAATAAATGTCTAAAAAATGTTACAAATTCGTTCCTTCCAACCAAAGGTAGGGTAAATATTTTCTGTATGCTTAATTTTTTATTGTAAAGAGAGTGAATAATATTGTATGGACTTGCTGAAGTAAAAGTCTACCCTTAAACAGTTTCTTCTTAGCTAGAATGCATCAGCCAAAGACATTATGGAGCTCAACATTCCTTATAGATATATGGAACTTCTTTGTATGTGCATATTGTAGTTGTTTTCTTAACATGTTAGTTTTATTAACTAATGAACATAGTTCTATATATCTATTTTTAAATACTCAAACTCATTGCTATAATCATAATCTAATTCCTTACTTGGTATAACCGATACTGGTGCTGTTTAAAGAGTTAATTGTTGTTTAAAGATAGGATTGCGAAGAATGAATACCACAATGGCATAGCCTTGAATGCACATTTATAAGAAATCCCTTAATTCCCTTTCAATATATGCTACTATTTCAAGCATACAAGGGTATCTGAACAATATGCAAATTCAAATTGGTACCTACAACTCAATATTAACTTGGTATCTCGCCTGCTAAATTTTTACGTGTATATAGATTGATGGATGTTTGTCTGTACTTTACTGGGTGGCATCTGTGTGCTTGTCAAGGGTGTCTCTCCCTCATTGTTTCATGGTTTGGATTTATCTTATCATTTCCCTTGACACTTGGTAGATAAAGATGTTCTTTTAATGATACGTAGGGGAATCACAACCTATGAAATGGGCCATGCGGTTGAGGGTGGCTATGTATCTTGCACAAGCTCTTGAATATTGTACAAGTAAAGGCCGTGCCTTGTATCATGATTTAAATGCATACAGGATAGTCTTTGATGAAGTAAGTGTTTTTATTTTTTGTAGTCTTCTGGCTTTTTAAGGGCGGTAACTGAAAATTCTTGTTCTGTCTTTGTCACATCATAGGATGCTAATCCTAGACTCTCATGCTTTGGGTTGATGAAAAACAGTAGAGATGGAAAAAGTTACAGCACTAACTTGGCATTTACACCTCCGGAGTACCTAATAACCGGTATTGATACTCTCTGATTTAAGCTATGCATTAATGCTTTAATAAAACAAATGGTTAACACGTTGTTTGTTCTACAGATTAATTATTTTTGCTTATGATTCAGTCCAAAGGACCTACCATGAAGGCACTGATGAAAATATTTTCCACATATCAATTCTTTTTGTCTGTGCTTGCAGAACATTTGTATTTTTTCTTCTTTTTTATAAGTTTCTGTTAGAGTATTTTTGCAACTTTCCGAAACAAGAAACACTAGAAATGTATCGTATGCTTATATAGATATTTGCTTTTCCAAAATAAAAAGAGTGACATTTTGTACTAAACTACTGATTTGGAGACGCATTGTTTGTTCTTTTAATTGTTCTATGTCCTTTAATTAATGTGTCTCTGAGATAACTTCTTTATCTTTTTTTCCAGGAAGAGTAACTCCAGAAAGTGTGATGTATAGCTTCGGCACCCTTTTGCTAGACCTTCTTAGTGGAAAACATATTCCTCCTAGCCATGTAAGTTCCCTCATTGTTCTCATGTCGATACTTAGTGCATATTCCCAGCTTCTACTCTGTTTGCTAATATCCTTACCAGCAAAGATGTGTTGTTTATTGTTGTGAATATAAAGCGGTTAAGCGATTAATAAAATTGTTACTAGACAAGAGTTGATAATTTCATGTGCTAATTATCGGAAGGTTTGTACCAACCAACTAAGCTAACAGCTAATTGTATTTATTAATCATTGTGAGCAGCTATTCGTATTTTAAGTGTTTTTTTAATTTTTTGTTAGAGCAAGTCCAATGCAATGCTATATATGGTGCCATTTCTATAATTTGAAACCAAATGCTAAAAAATTCAACTCCAAAGGGGTTTTATACTTGGATGCAAATATGCATATATGCATACTTGGTTCTAAATTTGAAACCAAGGATGTATTTATGCATCCATGCCACATCATCAAATAACCATAAATGACATGCATGTTGATCAACTTTAAATAAAATTTTGGGAGAGAGAGACAAAAATGAGTTAAATTTGGAATTATTTGGTTGCAAAATACAACTAGCATTGGAGTTGAAGTTCTATTTTAACACCAAAAAACACTTTTTAGTGCCAAATTATAGCAATAGAAATTTAACGTCAAGCATTGGACTTGCTCTTAGTAATTTTCTTTTTTCCTCCCAAATTTTGAAGGCCTTAAAGAGCCTTTAGTTGTCTATCACCTCATACTCTATTAATAATAATATGATCCACTGCTGGATACTGTATCTACTTTATACATGCTCCAAGACGATGTCTCGTCTTTGAGCCATAAGTTCAGATTTCATGTGTCCTAAATAAACTTATATAACTTTCGATCCTTACAAGAGTAATTGACTAAAGCCTCGTGCATTTATATGTTAAGATTTTTGGTTTTATATTCTTTCTTTTTCTTTTCCCATTCCCTTTGGATGTTTTTTTCAACCTTGTCTTATTATGTTTGTAAAACTAACTTGTGTATTTTTATATTTATTTGTAATCTATTGCACGGAATTCTCTGTAAGCAATTTTAGCAAGCACTTCAATCGACCTAATGCAGAATGCTCATTCTTATATAATATATTATATATACCAGGCCCTTGATCTGATTAGAGACAGGAATCTTCAGATGCTGACAGATTCTTGTTTGGAAGGCCAATTTTCTAATGATGATGGAACTGAGTTAGTGCGCTTAGTTTCAAGATGTTTACAATATGAGCCTCGGGAGCGTCCAAATCCAAAATCACTAGTCACTGCTTTAATTCCTCTGCAGAAGGAAACTGAGGTGTGTTATTTTTCATCTGATGATTCATATTGCCAGAGCCACGCAGTTACTACAGGCTCGGTGGCACTTCAAACATCGACATGCTGGATTATATTATGAAATTTATCAGTTAGATTTTTTTTATTCATTCTGAAATCCAACAACTACTATCCAGTAATTTTTTTTGTTTGTGTTTCTCTTAAAACAACTTATGATTTCATTAAATATACAGAGTATTGATCAGTTACCAGATTGTGTTGGTAGATAACTTTTCCGATAGCGTGCATCGTACTTGAATGCAGTTTTGAATGCCATGATTGTCACATCTAGTTTTTGGCATGTATACGGGGATCTCTTAAATCTTTTTTAATTGAATTTAATTATATATATTAATTGCTAGCACCCTTGGCAAGTATTAGGCATCAGTTTTTGTCAAAATGGATTAGCAGTCCTCACTCCTCAGTGGTGTTCATTTATCATGCGAATATAATAAATGGATGATTTAAAAATGGTGTGTTTTGCAGGTTTCCTCTCTTGAACTTATGGGCATACCAGATAGCACTGCTGCTTTTCCCCTTTCCCCGCTTGGTGATGCTTGCTTAAGAAAGGATTTGACAGCTATACATGAGATTTTGGAAAATCTTGGGTACAAAGATGATGAGGGTGCTGCAACTGAGGTTTACTTCTATATTATATATCACATGCTTTCAAAATATATGCATAGTACTCTTCCACTTATCTACACATTATTTGGTATGTGGTTTTATGGCATTCTTTTATTTAAAACAAAGTGGAATCTATTAGATTCACATGGACCTTGTTTCAGTAGTAAAAGACGTACATAGCTGATAAGTTTTTTTCCTCGAGTTCTGATTCTACATATATATGAATAAATTGTTGTGGAATAATCATCCATTAACGTCCTTCGAAATCTATTCATATGTTTTGGGCTGCTTATATTATTGATTTCAAACGTTAAAGTTAGTCTATGAGTGGTATTAATGCAACAGGTTAATTGGTTTCTTTCACCGTCAAAGGCCAGTCATTATCTTTATGGCTTTATCTTACACTCTTTCTGCTGATTGATCCTTTTTATCATTCATTTGTTCAATTGACTATAATTTCATTAAAACTAAATGTAGTATATTTTGATTGTGGAATTAGGTCATACATTTTTCTGATACAGGGCAGCATTAACCGTTAGTTTCACATCTTCCTAATATAGTATTCTCTTTATTTTTTGGACTTGCTTTTCTTTAAGTCTTAACTCTTATGGATCTAGTTTATGTACTGTATGAAAGGTCTGCAACTAAAAGTCTTCTCAATGGTTTTCCTTTATGCATGCAGCTTTCATTCCAAATGTGGACCAATCAGATGCAGGAAACTTTGAACTCAAAGGAAAAAGGTGACGTCGCTTTTCGGCATAAAGAGTTTAGTGCTGCAATTGACTGCTACACACTGGTATGAAAAGTCCAAATTTATTGAATTGTACAGAAATCTACATGATTGTGAGGTGCTTAGATGGTTGGATCCCGGATTCCCCAATCAGAATACATTAGAAGTTGCAAAACTTTTTTTTGAATAATTCCAACTCATGCCCTAACTTATACTTATTTAGCGTTAGGAGGATATAAGTGGAAAATTGTAGGTGAAGCTTGTGCATTTAAACTTTAAGAACATAAGAGCATCTCTAATATTACCCCCACCCCCTGCATTCACATAAATACCCTTCTCTTAATATTGCATTTCAACTTAACCTCAGGTAGTATCCTGAGGGTGCCCTATTAAATTTGTCTCGTGATATATTGCATTTGTTTGCAGTTCATTGATGTAGGGACCATGGTCTCCCCCACTGTTTTTGCTCGCCGCAGCTTGTCTTACCTGATGACTGATAGGCCTCTAGAAGCTCTTAACGATGCCATGCAAGCACAGGTTATATCCCCTGTTTGGCATATTGCATCTTATTTACAAGCTACTGCCCTTATTGCTCTGGGGAGGGAGAATGAGGGACAAGTAGCGCTTAAAGAAGGTACAGTCCTTGAGGAGAAAAGGAATGTGAATCCCTAAGAATCGGAATATCTACCTCAAACATTCTACATGTACAACAGTAATTAAACTAATGCTACTCAACTCTAGACAGAATTGAAGCCTTTCAATCTCAGAAAGTACCAAATTTTGATGGATAGAAATGGTGTCCTGTTGGTCTGGTTTTACTGAAGCATTTTTTGCAACATTATTGGATGGGTTGGTAGAGTATAGCATTGATGCATTTGCCCTTGTGGCAGGTGGCTGAACCTTCTGAAGAACAATACTTGAAAGTATTGTTCCTTTGTGATTATATATTTATCTTGTGCATCTTCCAATTATACATGCAAAAGAAGGGTAAAAGTGAGTTTCAGTTCTCGTTGTTATCTATGTATAGAACTTGATAACCTGCTTAATACTGATTTGAAATTTGATGGTCCTTTCTATGCTTTGAAGTGGGGATGATTGTTCTTTACAACAAAGAACTGAGTTATATCATTTCAATAGAGATAAACTGTGTTGGTGGTGGCGGCATAAACTTTCAAAACACGGATATATATCTTTTCTGTCATAAATAGATTATCGGTGGGACCTTTACTATAAACTTCAGGGACCGAAAACAAGCTTTTGCTTAAACAAGATCGAAATAGTAAACTTTCTTGCGTTGCAAATATTTAAGATCCTGAAAAGACATCATAAAAGTATTTCAATAGAGAGAAAATATGACATCCAAAACCCACAATTTTATTTGATCCAAAACCCTACAACTTTAGTTATCGACTTGTTATAAGGTCACAAACACACCAATTTTAACCGATGTGATGTGTTAGGGAAACAAGAAATTAAGTTAACAATTAATATGATCTGTTCTTACACCTGTTCTCTATATTACTAGGCTCTGCAATCTGTTGATGCAAACTAAGCTCTTTCTATGATTTTATCTTCCGTATGGGATAACATCAAATGACTCGCCTCAGGTAGATTAAGCATATCTACATGAATAATCTTATACTGTCTACTTTCATATATCAAGTGTTACAGAATATAGATACATACTACAGCGAACGGTCAAGACCAAGGATAACCAAAACCAACTCGATCTGCAAAGCCAAACCAACAGAGACACAAGACTGCAAACAATGCTAGATAAACTCAAATCAAAAGGTGAAAAAATTAGTTAGAAGAGTGAAAAGTTAATTAATTTGTATCACAACAATATGAATAATCTTATATTTCTCTCAATTTAGTTATCTCTAACGGATTAAATAATCATGAGCTTGCAAGTCTTGGAAATATAAAGTCCTTGAAGGACTATGCATGGACAGGCGTCCTTAAATGAAGAAGGGGATAGGTAAATTAGTTAAATTCCGGCGATTAGAATTATCACTACTTTCTGCAATTTCTTTCAGACTCATCCAAGATTTTCGCTTCCGCTTATTGGATGCGCTGACCGTTTCTCCAGCCTCTGTAGAACTGATTTTAGATTCAGTTGCTTTCTTGGATTTTGATCTATTCCTCCTTTTGCTCCTGGCCTCCAACAAAGTCATGCCTGTTCTCGCTACCGGGGTGACAGGATTGTTTAAGTCATCTTTCGGTACATTTGACATAGTAACCTCGGCAATTGCCATATTGTCCCTTCCTGAAGCAGCTTCGGGTTTCTCATTACCCACAGAATCCTCCAAATCAACTCTGTCTGGTATGGGTGCCTTAACAAGTTTGCTATTAGCACACTTCAATTTTGGATGTGCTTTATCCTTTGGCGGATACAACTCTTTCAAGTGACCTCTTGGTGTCCCTCTTGTTATATTAGGATGTGAACAGAAATGGCACTTGTAGACAACATTGTTCTGCAAGGAAGCTTTTGATTTCTTGCGTCTGTGTACCTTTGCTCTGTTAGTTTCAATTCGAACTGTACAATTAGAACCCGGTTGAAGAATAGATTCACATCTGCATGTAATTCCAAGTACAGTTAAAAAGCAGTAGGAACTTCCTTCAATAAAATCTTTCAGTGTTAAAAAGAACATGAAGAAAAAGATTTGAACTGAGGTTGATAACAAATATGGATTAACAATAACTCTCCCTGCAAGGCTGCAAATGGTTATATTTGGCAAAATCCACATCCAAATCCGTTCAATTTTTTTCGGATCAGAGGTCAATCCATTTGTATTTTGGATGAAGGGATCGGTGAATTATATGCTCCGTTCAGCTACATACTTTTATATTCTAAAAAAAATGCATGCTTACTTTTTCACATAAGCTAATTTATAGGAGTTTACTTTTACTGGGTGATTCTTCATATGCATGCACCTTTCTTGACAAGTCTTCCTGAAAATTAATCTAATCGGTTAAATTCACATTTCCCATTCACCATTTAAATAAATATCAAAGTCACCATCATCAGATCTAAGTGATTCAGTCATTTAATACCTAGTAACTGGATATAATTTAAATAGGCGAGGCACGCATCTGTAGGAAATCATTTGCTAATACCTTCAACCTCTACAGATTAATAGAATTACATGATAGTATATAATTGCTTAGGTATATTCTAAGTTTAAATATATCATATATACATATTCTGATCATATCCATTTATTAATGCTCGGATCAGGGTCAGATATCTGATCCATTGACAGCATACCCCTTACGATACATGGGCCTAAAATAAACTTAACAGAGGCTAAAGTTTATATTCAATGGAATAAATTGAATTATTACTAGGTGCATACGCTTCTCAAATGTAAAATGTTTAGCAAACATGTACTCATACATATTATCGAAACCAGCAGTTCTAAATAGCACTAAGAAAGAGATTTGAACTAAAGTTAATGTTCACTTAAAGCAACAGCCTCTTTGTAGGGGGACAAAGGGAGTGTTTTTATGACAGATACAAGAGTAACTACGAACCTTATCATGTCTACAAAGATTAAAGCAAACAAGATAACTATGCACTCCCTACACGTTAAAATCGATATGCAGCAAACAAGATAAGAAACCAAACCTCTGACAAGAAAACAATGAGGGATCAGCCGATATCCCCAAACCCTCAGTACCATCTGCCAAACGGTGTCCGAAAAAGGCACCTAGTGAAGGTATTGAGGCTTCAACACTAGCCCATTTCGCAAGGTTCTTTAAGTGTTGTACTTTGAGCATGGACTTTGCACTAACATTGGTTTGCTTCTTCCCTAAAGATTCTTCTCTTAAAGTCATTGAATTAAGACGCAAACTACCCCCATTTTGTCCTTTGGAATGTGAACCTCTCTTGCCCATATCATATATAACTGTTCAAGATTTTCAGTCAGGCATTAAAACAAACACTTGGTGAGCGCTTCTTGAAAACAAGAAATAAACATATGGGGCAAGCAAAAATCACACATTTTTCAGTTATATGCAACAATAACAATCTTATAAGAAAGACTAAATGAGCATAAATCGCATACTGAAGTAAATGGTGATATATGCATTGTAGATACAAACATGAGCATATATATATATATATATATATATATATATATATATATATATATATATATATATATATATATATATATATATATTGAAATAAATTACATACAACGTTAGGAACTGACCTGAATCGATGTTATAACGAGGAGTAGGCGTCTAATTTTGCTTTTAGAGTTGCTTGATTCGTAGCATATAGAATTTTATAAATAATTGGATGAAACCAAACTATACTATTAATTATTAGATGAATATTAAATATTAAATTATTATTATATCATTAAATATATTAATTTCTAACAATATTTTTTATAATTATTCTATGTTTATATTTTATTTATATTTGAACTCAAGGTGAAGAATTGTAAAAAAAGAATTTATAAAGAATAAATTAAAAATTCAGTAAAGAAATTTAAAATTGTGAAAAAATAGACTCTTAAATTTTTAAAAATTCTCTTCGAGAACTAATTTAAATAATATTTTTTATTTTTTCAACTCGAAACTTTTTAGAGATACTCTTACACATGATTTTGCTGCAACTTGTGCTATTTTTACTTCGTATCTAAAAAGCTAAAAGCTTCCAAGTTGAATGCGTACAATTAGATTTTCACTTTTTTCGTTGTAGTATTTAGATTTTCGTTTCACTTGTTTTTACAACAATTCAGTAATAACAAAAAGAAAAGAAAACTGTGGGTGATTATCATTTCTAGATGTAAGGGGGGGAACAACCGATATACAAATAGCCTTGAAAAAACACATCAAACAACCGAGAAACAAACAGTCAAGAACCAGCCAAGCTATTGTTTTGTTGTGTTTTTATGCGGCCTCTTATTTTGAAAAAAAATCTGTCTGTATATAAGAAAGAGCTCATATTTGGTACGCATCTTAAATATGTACACCGTACTTGATCCATTATTGATTAGCTAAATCAGGTTGCAAAATACTCATAAACTCAATAGCAACATCCCTCCTATCAGCATGCAATGACTTTTAGCTAGCATGCATGTCAACTTTACACGTAACAAATATGCCAATAATTACTTTGATTTTCTCCTCTACAACTTGCAAGTCGCAACTAGATAAGCAGATTAGTCTATATCCACCATGTATATATATTATATAGGCATATTGCAATGCCTTCCGGATAATCTCAATTTTTAAATAATCACTTGAACATTTGTGCATGTATTTGTCTCCACATTTACATACAAAAATGCATACAAGATAAAACTATAGAATAAAGTTAATATTTGACAACTACTACTAATTAATATAATTGCTTATAGACTACAGTAGTAATTTATATGCAACAACTTATTAGAGGATTGAAAGGACGTTTTTTCACTTCTAGTTGTTATCCATGCCCCACAACAAACAAAATGTTCACCCAATTGATAATGACCGGTAAGTTAAAATATAATATTATAAAATTTTGATAAATTTTAAGATGCTAGACACTTTTATAGATAATAAAAACAAGTATCCTACAACATTGGTGTGTTATAGATCGGATGCATTCTAAATTTAGCTTAATTGTTGTTGGGTTTTTTTACAAGAATATTAAAGATAAAAAACCACTCGTGTCCTCAAAAGATTTCCTCAATCTCAAGGAGGTAATTATAGTTTAAAATTGATACCCATAAGGCCATAATACTGTAATATTTGTATTATAATAAAGCCAATACTAGGTTAGTTGTTGAGGATCTCTTATTTTACGTGTCACAGCCATTTATGGATGGTTGGTGAGATGTGAGATATTTTCGTATGCATGTGTTGTTATCCTGCTCTGTTTTATAATTATTGTCCTCCCTCTTGCTCTTTATATCTCAATTTCTAAATTAATAATATGTCTAATTCCAATATATAGTCATTTTCAAATTTGTTTGAATGCAATTAGCTAAAACAAAAATTTGTTTGAAGGCAATTATCTTTTATAGAATTAAGTCTCGAAATGTTAGTATTAAAACTTTGTAACCTTAATTTTTTATGATAAAGAAAATCTTTTCTTTCAAAAACGAGCAATTCTAATAAATTTTATCATTCGATATCTCAAATGAATAACTATTAGGTTCTATAAATTTGAATTTCGAAATCTAATTTTAGAGCCGAGATTTTGACTACTCTATTACAAAAACGCAGTGACAATTTTTTTTATAATAAATAAACATTTTTTCAATCTTAAATTTAATAAAACAAAACAAATTTTAGCCCTTAATGTTTTTTTATGGGATTTTTCATTGGAAGCTACTAGAAATAAAATATTGAATTGAAAATAATAATAAAATAACACGTATTAGCTTGGCCGGCACTACCGGTACGCAAAGGCTCTAGAGGCTCATTCTTGTATCTATACAGGCCACAAAAAATATATACACACAAAAATTTATATGTATATAACTTGTTGATTGGAACAAGAATCTTTATTCCAATTCGTTTTCACCCACAGGTTTTTTCTTTCCCTCTTTAACTACTACTTGATTATTCCCAATCATTTTCATTTCTTTTTTATCTTTTAGTCTTGTATATATAAGTCTTGTGTTCTTTTCTTGAATCTTGGGGTATTTAATCAGTTTGTATGTCTTGTTTTTGTGATTAAAGGTGTTGAATTTGATGGGTTTTGCATAAAGTTCGGATCTTTATTAGTAGTACTATCTTTATTCTCTCTTTTTGTGTTTGATTGGGAATATTTTGGGTTTTGTGCAAATTTATCACAGAAAAGACTTGGTTTTTGAAGTGGGTTTGTGGGTATTCTTGTTGGTTGTGTTATATACTTGTATAGTTATGTGTGTTCTTGCTTAATTTAGATTGTGTGTC
Organism: Oenanthe sinensis; assembly: GCA_028671895.1. NCBI lineage: Eukaryota > Viridiplantae > Streptophyta > Magnoliopsida > Apiales > Apiaceae > Oenanthe > Oenanthe sinensis. Next base: position 616,580 of record CM053814.1, on the reverse strand, counting down.
TGTTTCAAGTGATTGATCATTCGGGGTGGTTGAGCTGAGTCAGTTTCAGTTCATAAAGATTGAAACTTTGGTCTAGTTTCAGGGATTTTCTTTTGTTTGTATTGGTTATATTTCGGGTAGGTTTAAGTACTTGGAGCTGTTTGTTACACGGTGAAGATGGTTGAGTCCATTGGTGCAACGTCTCTTTTGAGGCACAGCCCAGTATTTGGATTGCATCATTGTAAGGATGTAGGGGGGAAAAGGAAGGCAGTTGGTTTTGTTCGGATTCCGCAAAATGAATTTCTTGGCAGGAAGTTGGTTTGTTGTAGTTCTTCGCGAGGAGTGGGAGTTGGTCGTCCGTTAATGAGGCTGTTGGTTAAGGCTCAGGCTATGGGGTTGGCCAGAAAAGCTTATTCTTATCAAGATGAGGAGCGGTTACCTAGAAATTTTAATTATGGGTCTGATAGTGGCGTTGATCGTAAACCTGGGTTGTGGCCTCCAGAGAACAAGGCTGATAACGCTGCACTTCAGAATCCATTGCTTCGACAGGAAAGGATGGGTTGTGGGTGGTTAGGTGCTATATTTGAATGGGAAGGAGTTTTAATTGAAGAAAACCCTGATCTTGAGAAGCAGGCTTGGTTGGTTCTTTCTCAAGAAGAAGGGAAATCACCTCCACCAACTTTCGTCACTCGGAGAATTGAAGGTATGAAAAATGAGCAAGCAATTTCTGAAGTCCTTTGTTGGTCAAGAGAACCCTCTCAGCTAAGGAGAATGGCAACGAGAAAGGAGGAGATTTACCAAGCATTGCAGGGTGGAATATATAGATTTCGACCTGGTTCTCAAGAGTTTGTAGATGTTTTGATACATTATAAGATACCAATTGCCTTGGTATCCACTCGGCCAAGGAAAACTCTTGAAAATGCAATTGGAGCTATTGGGATTGAAGGGGTTTTCAGTGTGATTGCGACAGCAGAAGATGTATATAGAGGAAAGCCAGATCCAGAGATGTATATGTATGCAGCACAGCTTTTACAGTTCTTACCCGAGCGTTGTATTGTGTTTGGAAATTCTAATCAAACTGTGGAGGCAGCTCATGATGCACGGATGAAGTGTGTGGCTGTCGCTAGCAAGCATCCAGTTTACGAACTTGGGGCTGCTGACTTAGTCGTGAAACGCTTAGATGAGCTTTCTGTTGTTGATTTGAAGAACCTTGCTGATATTGATTCTCCCGAATTTGGTGAGCCAGAGTTGGAGATGGAGTTTGAGGAAGAGGCTGAACTGTCCTCATCCACGTCAGTGGCGACTGATGATGACTTTTGGTAATCGACACGGGAATGTATAGTGCTACAATCTAATTATTGATTCTTAAGGCTTGATATTGACTACCCTTTGTACAAGTAATAGATAGGGGAGAAACAAAAAGTAAATTTGGCAACAAAAAAAAACTGTAAGTGTATTAGAAGAAAAGGAAAAGGATGAGGGTTCTATATTTCGAAACCCTTCATGCACCATCTATGTATGTATTGTCTGTAATCTGTATTCTGTATCATTACATAAAGTTAAAAACTGAAGTTCATTGTTTTCCTTTTAGTATGATCAAACTTGTGGACTGATACTATTGTTGCATGGATTTGGAGGAAAAAAGATGATCTTTTTTGGTTTAAAGATACATAAGAAAATGTTTATTTGATGTTGAGAAATATGTGGTCTGAGATGCACATCACATACATGATACACCCACTTTTCAGTAAAAAATAATGGTACTTAACAAAATACATGTACGGTGAGGTTTTCTACTAGTACCGTGAGTCTGTGACTAGTGACTTTGAAATGAGCCTTCAGCAAAAAGTAGCACAGAGCCGCAGATTAATGTCTCACTTCATATCACAAATATGTGCAAGTTTCTTAGCATCGAATTGAGGTATATTATATAATGAAATTCTCTACAACAGGTACTGGACATGATAGCTGACTGAATAATGAAAAAAAGAGTGAAAGTGAGCAATAAGGCCCCTGTTTTGGGTTCCTTATTTTCAGCTTATATGTTAAAAAATACATACAATTTTCAACTTGCAAGTTACTTATAACATAGCTATTATGAGATTCATTAATGCCTGTTGGTGATGATTTCCTGGATATATAGTTTATCATTACATGCAGCATTCCTTTGTTGTTCAATTAGGTCTGTACAGTAAAAAGAGATGCATGGTATTAGCCAAACTTTAAAACCTCCCGGCTTGAACTTCCTGACAATGATATGGAATCCCATCAATGATCAACACCAGAAAGTTCAGAATCATGCAAGTGAATAGGTCAGACCCTCTAGAAGTGATCCAAGATTCAGTGTTTTGGTTCAGTTGATGCAAGTCGCGAGCTAGTGAATAAACAAACATCTACAGTGGTTTCAAACCATATGATTTATTTGTTAGTGAAATTTGTATCCTAATATGCACTATGCAGTATGCACCATCTTTACCATCATTTCTTCTCCAATTTTTCATCCATGGCCCTGTTTTTTTGATCGGAAAAGCAAGGAGGTGTGGCAAGCCTGTCATTTTGTTTTTCCAGAAAAAATCTCTTGTTTAATAAATGACCATGATTGACATTAAGGAATTTTTCAGTGTTACGCCTGATTGCCTTTGCCCTTTTGACTATGGTTGATAATCTCACAAGTATATATGAGTACGCTTACCTAGTTACCTGTGATAATTTACATATCAGCAAAGACTAATAGTGAAGGCTGTCTTTCATTGTCAAAGATTACATGAACATAATCTTTGGGCTATTTTTGTGGCAATCTAATACCACAACTATCTAGTAGGTTCCTGTAGCTGGTCTAAAACACCAGTCCAGGACGGATCATTCAGCCAAGTCTTCAACGTGATGCAATTAGTTATCGCTCATTTTCGAATATATCTATAGCTGCTCATCGTTTATCATTGATATATATGGTAGGATGGCTTGGAAAGGAGAGGCTCCAAAGAAACAGGGTTTTTTAATGAGTGGCAGAGGTGGCAAGAACATGTATGTTAATTAATTATTACATGTTTCTTACACTTGACGATGGGTATGTGCTGCATTCAGAATACTCTGTCATTAGATAACAACTTATTTTGGATAAAAGGTAGTACTAGTTTAGTTTGACATTTTGTTATACTTGTAGTAGTACATTGCTCTTTAGTTTTTCACCAAACATATCAAAATAAATGGTTTCTTAACTGTAATTATATTTCTTGAGCGATTTGTGAAAGGGAGAAACAGACTCTAAATTTGAGATGTGGGGTTTTTGATTTTCAAGTGTAGTCTTGTTTAAGCAGTACTGCATTCCCTCAACTTCATTTAAATAATATTATACGCTCTTATACATTATATTAACGGGTATTAATATATTCATCCAATTCATGCGAATATGGGTAAAAGAGCGAGTATTATCCGCTAACCATTTATTTTAAATTTTTAAATTTTTATTATTATTTTAATTTTATATAAAAATATTTTATCTATATAAAAATATGTTCAAATTCTTACATTTATATATATTTAATATTAATTAAATAAAAATAACATATAAAATAATATATATTCTAATTTTATAATTATAAATATATATTTATATACAGTATAATATACATAAAATATGTATATGAATAGGATGCAAGTAGTGTCCCGATAAGGAAAAATTTTAGAATACAAAAAGCTAGGACTTGGAAATAGGGAAAGGGAAAGAAGTGAAGAAAAAATCAACTCTCGTTTATAATTATAAGATTCGAATTTAGGTTAATAATAAGATTAAAATTCTTTTTTTTTGTAACCAATAAGATTAAAATTCTAAAAAGGAATGATTTAAATTCAGCTCAACTCGAATTAATATTGTACAGTATGAATTCCCATGTTATATAGAGTTAGTTACAAAATAAATAAATACAATAATTTTAAATCGAGTAAAAGAAAATTAAATTGATGCTAATTGGATATTAAAAATTTATCTCAAATGAGATGATTTATCTGTTTTAATTGGCTTTATTAATAAAAATGCAATATATATATATAATAAAATTTTATTATTTCATTACACACGTACGAGGAGGTACCCCACGCTATAAATGCCCAGTGGTAAAAAAAAATGCAATAAACAGACGAACACAATCAAATTTCCCAAAAAAGCTCTAAAACCCTAATTTCCCACCCAAACACTCAAACTCAATCACAGATCGACAAAATGCGAAACCGGCGATTCGCGCAGGTGGCGATGAGCGACGACGAGGACGAAGCTCCGGCGAAGCCTCCGTCGCCACATTCCGAAGACGATCAAAGGCGAAGCAAGCGAAAACGCAAACAAATTAAACTAATTGACGAAGAAGACGAAGACGAAGGAGAGAAGACTCCGGAAGAAAAGAGTCCGAAGAAGAAGAAAACGAAACAAGTCGAAGCTTCTGGAAGCGAAAACGATGAAAACGAAGAGGAGGAGGAGGAGGAGGAAGAGGAAGCTGTGGTTGATGCGAAGCCGATAGGCGAGTCGGTTAAGACTTCCGGCAAGGGGAAAAAGTTAAGACATCATTTTGAAACCTTTGAGTATGACGGATTGCGATACGAGCTCGTAAGTTAGTTTCTTTTTCAATGTAATTATTAACTGTGAAATATGCTAGAATGTGATAATTGTTTACGATATGAGATCATACGTTTGTTGCTCCATTTTGATGTAATTATATAATGTATAGCATGAGCTGCAATATGATGATTGTTTACGATATGAGATCATAAGTTAGTCTCTTAAGTTTTGATTTTGTTTTGTTGCTTGCTTGTCTTGTATCTTGATGTTATCATTCAATATATGATATAAACTAGAATTTATTAGTGATATTCAGTAGAGTTGATATGCTATTTTTTTTCTGTTTTGTTGATATTTTGGAGGGTTTGTTTGTGTGTGTAGGAGGACTCTGTGCTTTTAGTACCTGAAGAGAAAAATCAAAAGCCTTATGTGGCAATTATTAAGGTACATTTTATTTTGTTGAATGTATAAATGCTGTTTTTGGTGTTTGATACAGTTTTTCATGTTGGGTGTACTGTATAGTCAAAATAAGCTGGTTCATAACTACGAATATAAGAAACAACTTTGATGTTCAGTAAATGACAAATTTTTGTACTTCTGTGAAGCGTGCAACTCACTTGTTGGTTGGAGCAGGGGGCTTGCAACTCTGTCCCAACTCCCGAGTGAACATGGTGGATGTAGCATTAAGAACATCCACGTGGAGAATGAAGATATTAATAAGCTATAAAATCTTATAAGATTAATTGATTTTATGTAAATATATTCCAAATGGTTCAACTTAAATTGTGTGATGCTCTTAAACTCATAGACTAAATTCAGAATCTTGTGTTCTTTACACTAATAAAGTAATTATTAGAGAAACTTTTAACATAAAGGAATAACATAAAGGGAAAATGTAATTGAAATGGTTTATCTGTTTGGTTTTAAGTTGAACAGTCCAAATCGGCTTGTTTGGGTTGGTTCTATCTGGCCTTACAAAACCGACCAGGGCTCTTACCTAGTGAAGTAATATCATTGAGTGAACCAAGAGGTTACAACATCGGATCTATGTCGAGGGATTGGACTAAAAAAAGAAATACAACTACAAACAGGAGATACTTTTACTATTAGCACACATATTCTTTATGTTGGGGCTTCGCCAACTGAATCATGGTTTCTGCAGTTCCTTCCATTTAGCAACTGTGCCTTAGCCCTTAACCCATTTACTACTTTTAGTACCAAGCTAATTTTAAAAAAAATATCGTCAGCGAACATCTAAGATTCATATTCTTTCATACCTGCACTTGCATCCTTATTTATTTTTTATATAATTTTATTGACAGGACGTCATGCAAGACAAGGAAGGTAGTGTGATGTTGCTTGGGCAATGGTTTTACCGTCCAGAGGAGGCAGAAAAAAAAGGTGGTGGAAACTGGAATTCTTCTGATACAAGGGAACTCTTTTATAGCTTCCACCGTGATGAGGTTGCTGCAGAATCTGTAATGCACAAGTGTGTGGTACACTTCATTCCTCTAAACAAGCAGATTCCAAAGCGTAAAGAGCATCCAGGTTTTATTGTTCAGAGAGTATATGATACTGAACAAAGGAAACTCTTTAAGCTGACAGATAAAGATTATGAAGATAGCAAGCAGCATGAAATTGATCTCCTTGTTCAGAAAACCTTTTCGCGGCTGGGAGATGTTCCTGACATTGAAACTGAAGATGGGGAAGCTAACCAAGAGGATCATTTGAGAAATAAAAGATTGTTAAGAAGAAAGAACATGCTTCCTCTAGATGTTTCGAGGGTGGATGAAGAATCTGTCAAGTCTGGAATGTCTAGTCAACACCAAAGAGCAGAAACGCCTGGAAGCTGCAATAGTAATGCCTCTGAATATCACAAAATTCTGGCGAACTTTAAGGTCTTGACTGGGGAATCACAGCGTGATAAATGGCTAGAAAAGCTTCTTGAGGGGATTCAGTCTATATGCACCCCTTCAGCAAGCAGTCAAGTTGATGGTAAAGAAAAGGTGACCGATGGAAACAATGTTCCAAGTGAAGAAACTGGAAGTGCTCCAGAAGAGATGAGTAAAAATGTACGTAGATTAGTTTTGCATTAATTGTTGCATTGGTCCTTGTGAAACCTAATTTTGTCTTCGCATTTTTTAGTCTGTTATTTAAGTGATAGGTTTTTACTTGGACTTAAAAGTTTGATGTGACTCCTCCTGATCTCTCTCTCTCTCTCTCTCCAGGGGAAACCTACCTTTCTCTGGCCTGATGCTGCTGTTCCTGCTATAGCTGCTCTAGAGAAGGCATCACATGAAGCATTTTCTTCTGTTTTTGAGAAGTATAACCAAAAGATGCGGCAGCTACAATTTAATCTCAAGGTAGATAGAGTGAACGTCTTTTGGTTATTGTATTTGGATATTTTGAATTTTGAGAAATTTTAATATGTAGAATCTTGGATTGCCTTGCCGAGTAGAGGTAAGTGGTGCGCGTGTTAATATTTCTATTTTGCACTTTTGTTGATTAATGAGACGGGATTCGAAAAAATGAAAATAGGTAATCGTGAGACAAATATTAATAATTTCGAATCTGTTGGTAAAGCTTTTCGAATCGGTCTGCTCACAAAATGAGTGTATCACATAATAGTTTAGGGAAAGAATCTGTTAATAGCTAGATGCTAATAATAGTTGGTAAATCGGCAAGCAGCAGATAACTGACTTTCAACTGCATGTTAGGAGTCTTTTATGCAGATCTTTCCCAGTTGCATTAATATATTAAATTGTGAATTTCGTGAAAAAGATTTGGTGTTTAATACTTTCTGACAATAATCTTGAAACCAATGCAGCATTAACATATAAGTTTCAAGAAAAAGATTTGGTGTTTAATACTTTTTGGCAATAATCTTGAAACCAATGCAGCATTAACATATAAGTTTCACATAAGATGCCGATCTATGTTATATGTCATGGCATTTAATATTTGCACTGAACATTCTTCTTTCTCTTTCTTTTATATTGGCAGAGCAATGCACAGTTATCTCGGCGATTACTTGCTGGAGAGTTGGAACCTATAAAAATACTAAAGATGTCCAGTGTTGAGTTGAAGGTATAAATTTTTTTGATTATTTTAGCCATTGCTGATGTCTGATTGTCTAAATATTATTTTCCCTTAATTACACATGTGCATACTATGTCTCACTATATTCTCATGATTATAGCTTTTGGGATTTAAGTATTTAACTATCGTTAGACATAAGTAATATAACTGAATATTGATATGTAACTGTCAAAGTATTTTTCTTTGTTCAAAATTCTATATGGGCTTTCTGTATTTCTGGCATGCAGTTGAATCATGTTGATATGAATGTTGCCATGAATCAACATAGAAAATTCGAAAAAAGAACTAAGATCGCTTCCGGACTTTTAGAATTTAGTAGGGGGTTTTTAAGTGATAATGTTTTACAGTTTTTACGTCAGGAAAGAATAAGCTATATTTGCAATAGAATAAGAAAGATTCGCCACTCACTGGTTTTTAGACAAAAGTTTTGTCCTTGTCGTTCACATCCACAACTTTTTGAACTATCTTTCAAAACTTTGGTACTTTTTCATTTTTACATCAGGAGGGACTTACTGCGGAGGAAATAGCAAGCAAGGAGCCAGAAGAGTCTGCACACATTCAGGTCTGTTGAATTTATTCCGTTTTTGCTCTAGAAAATCATGTGAAATACTCATTTTACAAGTGATCTATTAAATTACGCTGTCCTGAGTTTTCTGTGATACAAGTGATCTAGACATCTGACTTCTTTTTTTCCAAAAAAAAAAAGAAGTATTGAATTGAATACATTGTTTGTTTATAAACAGATGACAGATGCTCGTTGCAAGAGATGCATGGAGAAAAAAGTGGGCCTGACAGAAATAATTCAAGCTGGACATGGAGATCGTTACCGGGTATTCAAATTGATTTTCTACAAGTTTTTCTATGTTACAGAAGGCATAAAATTTAAGAATTTCTACCAGTAGTGATATGATATTGCTTTTTAGTGCTAATTTAGGGCCACTAAAGCGCCAGGTTTTTTATGTGGAGATAGTGATAACTGATAAGGGATGAGATCACGAAGAAAGGGGATGGAGGAGTAAATAGTAATTGTTTCGTGTAGATTTATACAATCGTAACTTTTTTTTTGAGATACTATGGATCGAGTAGATCGATCAAAGTTTGTAGTTGAGACAACATGTTATTATCGTGCTGACTGATGTTTGTTGCTTAATATTTGACCCATTACTATAGTTGTAAATAGTTACCAGGTTTAAAGATAAAAAAGGAAATTTGTTTGTGCATTGCTGCAATATCATTATCTGTACAAAACTCTAGAATAGACATCAACAGCCAACCCCTACAGTATATTACTATAACCAATGATTTGCAAGTTGCAATTTATCCTAATTGATGAAAGAAGGTTCCACTTAGAGGGTAAGAGTGTTATTTATGGACACTGCTAGCTATAACTTTTTCTTTGGAAGCGAAGATGTGAACCCGTGTGACCTTGTCATGGGGGAAGGGGGTGGTGAGAGCGTTTTTACGAGGCTGATTTGCCAATGACCATTATTAAGCTCTACTGCATTTCTCTAATTTATCTTATTGTGTTTTTAGCTGGAGTGCCTTGCTTGCGGTAACGATTGGTGGACATCCAGAGATGAAGCATCAACACTTACAATAGACGGGCCTAGTTCTAGGAATGTAGGTACTGCGCCACTGGCCACTGCGAAGTTTGAAGATGTTGAGAAGCTGGTCAGTCCCCGTGAACATGAGAAGTCTGCAAATGATCTTGTTAAGAAAACCACCGAAGCTAAGATACCTGTCCTTGATAATCAGAGATCTTTCAACAAGTCAAGAGCTGAAGATAATGTAGCAGCTACAACTGCTGAACCTTAGAATATGGTCCTTCAATCATGGTTGTCTTGCTGTATAGATTAGTCTTATAGAACATGCCTTTGCAGTTTGCACAGTTCTACAGGTTGGGTGTTTGAGGTGTCTGATTTGGCAATACTTGGTACAAATATGTACTTTCTCACACCTAGTTTCTGATAAGTTGGCCCCTTAAAAATGTGATGTTTCTTACTGTATCACTCAGGAAATTAACAAATGACGAATAAATCACATCACATGACGCATATGACATATATACATTGTATTATCATTTCAATTTTTTTAGTTATCAAATTCCAAAAAAAGTTATATTAGACATTTTATAACTGAAATGAAATGAGCTTTTGTCCTTTGAACATGTTTTCATCTTATTTTTAATTTAAGATTAATTACCGGAATACTTGCATTATAACTCTGTACCGACTAGACTATAATACCAACAATTTTCTTATTTTCCTTGGAATACACCTGATTACCCGGTCCGGTTGCATGCAACGGACTGCTATTTTTTACAGTCATGAACAGCAACTGCTATTTTGTACCCTCGGAGAGTTTGATTAAGTGAAATCGGGAATAGAGTATTAGCACCATTAAACAGTAGTAACTGTAGTGCTAAAATCCAAGTTGATTATTATTTCTCCTGTTCCCCAAAAATTAAAATATAATAGTGTCAGTTTTTGTCTACAAATTATTCAAACGTCTCCTGCATTCAATATTCCTAAACTACCCCTATGAACAAATCACAATTGGAAGTTCTCCGTTTCAAAATAGAGTAAATTGCACCGGCCTAAACTAGAATATTTTTGCAATTTAATGTCTCATGTATTGGACTAACATTTTAACAGCTAAAAAAAATATTTTAAAATAAGATGGGATTTTCGCTCGAATTCACATCGACTAAACTAATGGTGTTGCTTCTTTTCTTAAAAAAAATTAAAAAAATCTCTCTCTCTTTTCTAATTTGTTCTCAAAAGACGTTCTTGTACTTATCTTTATAATATAATTACCAACACTGTTAACCTCGTCAGGATGAATTCGAGCAGAATCTCCATTTTATTTTAAAATATTTTGTTTAACTATTAAAGTATTGAGTCAAATATATCGGTCATTAAAATGTAAAAACATTTTAGTTCAAACCACCAAACTGCAATTTACTCTTCAAAATACTGTCACCTTAAATTTTTACGTATAATTTAAAGTATACTTAATTGTATTTTGTTGACCTGAACTACAATCATTTTGCAGAAAAATGGCTTAACTATAAAACTTGTCAGTTTGATGACCAAATTATTTATTTTTTAACAATTGATTGCATTCCATCAAATTTTTTTAACGGACGTTAGTAAAATAATACTTAATTCCACTATAACGACTTGAATTATAATTTTTTTCAGAAAAATGATTCAATTAAAAAAATTACCAATTTGTTGGCCAAATTATTTATTTTTTAATAGTTAATTACATCTAATATTGTCTAATAGTTATTAAAAAATAATACTCGTAAATAGTTGGCTAATAAATTGATAAAATATATAATTGAGCCATTTTTTTGAAACAAATTATACTTCAAGCTATAAAAGTGCAATTAAATACTATATTACTAACGTCCGTTAAATTTTTTTAATAAAATGCAATAAAGTGTTAAAAAATAAACAAATTTTATAGTTGAACCATTTTTCTACAAAAATATTATAGTTTAGGCCATTAAAGTGCAATTAACTGTTTAAAGTATGTAAAAATAATAATTCGGTTAGAATCTACATAAAAATTCAGTTAACCTTATCGTACTTAATAATCCAGATAATATATTGCAACCATTTCTTAAAATCTCAAATTCATAATTTAATCCTATGTTTACATAATTAGTATGGCACTTCGTAAATTACACCAAAACTTAATACTTATACGTGTGAAGTAAGGGGTAATGTTTAGAGTGTATTTTGAAGTTTAATTTAAAACAAATTATTTATTATTTAATTTTTTTTATATTAACTTAAAAATGAGTGAAAAATATATGTTAGCTGCATATGAAATTTAAATATTTTCGTTGTAAATAATAAGCATGTTAGTCCTAACTCAGATATTCATATAAATGGATAGATTTGATAGAGATAAAATCAATCAATATTCATAACTTAAAATTTAGTATTTATTTTGTCATAAGTCTAGCATTTTTATTATCCACATCCAACAATTGGAATACCTAAAAATACATTTGCAACTTCAATGAAAATAGTTTAAAATTTGATACTTTTACAGTTTTACTTCCCTGCAGTGTTACATTCAGAGAGACAAAAAAAGTTTCAACTGAAGAGTAAAAATTACTGTAAAAAACACACTCTTGAAGTGTTTTTTTTTTGTTGAAAAAACACACTCTTGAAGTGTTGATGCAAAATATCATAGTTAAACAAGGTTTTTCAAGCCACCCCACTTTTCTCTCTCTACTTCTTTGACTCATTTTCTCTCTCAAGAACCTTTCTTTTTACTTTTGTTGGGTTTTTGTGGCTACTGTTTTTTGTTTGTATCTCTCTCTCTCTCTCTCTCTTTCTCTCTCTCTCACTTCTTGCCCATTTGCTTTTCTTTGTGTATTGTCACTGCTTTTTTGTCCTTTGGTTGGTGACTGGCTTCACATTGTTATAGGACTTTTGGTATATCACCAGTGCATTTACATATAATTAAGAGGACTGTGAGCTCAAAGTGTGTATATCATATTATATGGTTGCTTCAGTGTCCACCATTTGTGGGTGTTGGGGTTTTCTTTGCATTCACTTCACTGAGATCCACTGTTGTAGGGTATGCTTACTTTCACATTTGCTATTAGTGTTTGATTTTTATTAATTTTTAATTGCAAATGTGTATAAAAATTGAATCTTTATTACTTTTAAATTGGTTTTGGTTCTTTTTCATGTTATTTGCATAGGAGATGTTATGAAAGTCACTGATTTTGAAGTAAAGGTTTAGTTTTTGGTGGATTAGTGTGTCAAGGTTTTTTCTGATCTGCTTTACAGGGCTTATGCGCATTTTAATTGACAATGTCTGTGCTCTGAGTGTAAGTTTTGTATTTGTTAAAGCTTCTTTTCTTTAATTTGAGCAAATGGGCATGGCCATTTATAGGCGTAGATGTAGTTCTAAGCTGAATCTTGTATAGTTATGTTTGCATAATTATTAAGTTATTTTCCTGAAAAGCATGCTGTTACCTTCATTTGGGGTTAATTATTAACCAGCTGCATGTATCTGTCAGTTATTTAATAGCCGAGCTGCAGAACTTTGAATACCCACACACACACAGTGCTGAACACACTAAGACACCAGAGGTTGCCCTGAATTTTAAGACTATATGTATTTTATGTAGCATATTATCTAAAATCTAGATTACCCCATTGGTTCAAGGCATTGCTTCTCTTATGTATTGCTTGTCATCATCGTTTTTTTGGAGGACACTGATTTATCATTTATATCTCATTTGGCTAAATTGGTGTACACCTCTAGTTTTCTGGGTAGAATTTTCTTTTTGGAGTACCCTCATTAATATATCTGCATCCGCCACTGCCACACATACCTCTACTTTGGCTTGAACCCTGACCATTTGTTACCAAGCAAAGAGGGTATAGAGGGTATTCCCTCGGATTTGCTACTAGATATCATTACATGAATATTTAACGGGCATTCCTATGTACATGCTTTACTGATTAGCTTCTTTGCTTTGGTTCGGAATACAGTCTATATGATTTTATGTGTTCATTGTTTCAATTTAAATCCTCACAGTTTCTGATATACACTGTTAGTTTGAATTTACTAAACTTTGCACTTGTGCCCATTAATTGTCTTAACCATGTTTGTTATTTATGATATGAATTTCCTTATTGGTCGAAACTTGTTCCTCCCAGTTAAATGTTTGAATTTTCACTATTTTATTCATTAACAATAGGTCGCAGATCTATAAATGAAATTGGGAATGGACCTGGATTTTGACAAATACTGTGTAATAGATGGAAGTCCTGATACTGTTCTTCCGTCACCTCGGCATTCTTCCAAATCTGATAGGAAAAAGGTTAGAGGAATTCCTAAATGCGGAAATGACCTGTTGAGCAGAAACAAGGGCTTTGCTGATATTAGTTTTCAACGGTACCGTAGTGCATCATGTAAAACCATTCCACATAGAACGGAAGGTCATGAAGTGCAAAGGAGGGGTTCAGTGTATCAAAGCTCTCAAGAAGCTAGGAATATGAGGGAAATGCGAGATGATGGTGGTAGGAGAAAAATAGAATTTCCACGAAGTAGTGCCACTGCCTTGTCAGTTGGTATTATTGACTCATTGTGTAATTCAGATGAGGATGACATGCAATTAGAAAAGAATAGATCCACATTGATGTCAATAAACCAAGATTTGGTTACATCTTTAAACAAGGCTCAAAACCTTCAGTTGGGTCACCCCTTACAGCCTATTTTAGAAAGAGGGTTCTCAGCAGAAGCTAACCAATCAGCTAAAGAGGTAGAGAGACAAATGTTTAAGGAATCTAAGGGCAGACGTGATCGAGTTATCGGTACTCTAAGAAATGGTAATGGACCTCGAGAAATAGAATCTTCTTTTACTTTGCACAAATCACTTTCTGCTAAACTAGCCCTGCCTCATTCACCTTCTCACTCAGAAAGTGATTGCTCTAATTCAAGCAGTCCCAGATTTCGTTTCACCCCAATCCGGAAGGTGTTCGATCCATTTACAAAGTCCAAGTTACAGAGAAGTTCATTGGACTCTGCCTCCCAGTGTGTTGAGGTGACTTCGGTGAAGAAAGGTTGCAATACCAGGAAAAAGGGATTGCTCAAACCTCCACTGCATGATTTTTCAAATATGTTGTCAGATGCGCCATCTGATACTCAGTCTGTCGAGAAAGAGTGTGATAAGACCCTTAGATCTAGTTCACCTGCTCATTTATGTGGTACCATGAAGTTACTTAATAAACACGGGGTTCTATCTTTTGAGTTTTCAGTACAGAATCCGGAACAAATTTTCTTGGCAAAGGCATGGCAAATAGGAAGTGCTCTAGATTGGGTGTATACCTTTCATAACTGTCAAAATAAAAGGAAAAGTCATGCAAGTGGGCAGGAATTCAGAGAGGGCACCAAAGTATCCTCTATGGTGGGACAGATGCAAGTTTCCTGTTCTTTGTATGCAGAACTTGAGGATGCCAGAGCTTTTGACAACACTTTCCGGACGGAGTTCATTTTATATGATGTTGCACAAGTAAGAAAAAATATATCTTCTCAAAGTAGTTCTCTACCTGACGCCACTACAGCTCCCATTGGTTACAATGAAGCTTCAGCCAGGGGAGCATGCAAGCTGGATGCGAGTACTGACTCAAACAAGATTAAACTTCAGCGGAAACACTTTTCTGAATTTGATATACTGTCACCGACAGAATTGCATCCAAATCTTGAAATTGCAGCCATTGTTATAGAAGTTCCATTTGAGAAGAGGGAAAGCTTGAAAGGCAAAAGTGGGGATCATAAGAGTGATGAACCACTTTGTGACTTGCTTGTCCTTCCAGGGATCGAGCAGAGAACAAATTGCTTGATCCCTGCAAAGGTGAATGTTGTGACTACTTCTGGAAATCACAGTTTGCCAACCACTGAAAGTCCCGGCCCTTCAAGACTGCTAGATAGATGGAAGTTTAGTGGGAATTGTGACTGCGGTGGCTGGGATATGGGGTGTCCCCTTGTCGTGTTTGGCAATTCAGATATTCAATGTGCCAAAGATGTTTCCATTGTCACTAACCAACAGCCTTGGAAGCTCTATGCACAGGTAAGCTTCTCTAATAGTGAGGCCAGATTATATAAGCATAGCATGAAGTACAAGTATTCCCACATAAGCATACTAGAGATTTATATGTAACTTGACTTTGGGTGATTTTTTAAAGCCAAATCTTCATAATTAGCAAACAAGTCTGTGAATTGTTGACTCATGCTCTTGATCCTACTTCTTTGCTAGACCCCTAAATTACAAGGGAAACAAAACTGTAAATTGCAGAAGGCTGAAGAATGAATTAATCATGTATAAGAGGTGTTAACCTAAAGTGACTAGGGCAAAATTCACTTAGAAAGCAACAATTTTGTTGACTCTTAGCATGCATTGATACAATACTTAGATAAGAAAATCAAGTAAACCAATGTGAATTAGAAAAAATTCTCCGTTTTGTTGACTATTATTTAAAGTCTTATAGATAATTACCAGAAATGTTTATTCTATTTGCATATAACTCTTGCTATAATTGGTTTCTGCAACAAAGAAAGACGTTTACCAGCTTAAGTGCTAGTGTGCTATGTAAGCGGACTAATTTTAGCTCCCTTGCATGTAAAACTTTGCAAAATTGTACATCTGCTCTTAAAAGTTGTACTTTGAAAGGTCACTGTATCTTTACTATTTTACAGCTTTCATACTATTTTGATAAGAAGGTGGTAGTACTTGGTTATAAAAATTTGACTGCTCTCTCGAAAATCAAAATTATTGCTTAACTGTTACTAATTTTAGCTCCCTTAAATGTAAAATTTTGCAAAATTGTACATCTGCTCTTAAAAGTTGTACTTTGAAAGGTCACCGTATCTTTACTATTTTACAAATTTCAAACTATGGTAGTATTTGGTTATAAAAATTTGACTGTTCTCTTGAAAATCAAAATGACTGTATAACTGTTACTATTACAGTGATTACTCAACCAGTCACATATATGAAGCAATGGAAGAGAGTTCCTGGAATGCTTAACATTATCCTTAGATATCATCATATTTGAAATGCATCTGTACTTTGAAAAACACACAGTATATTCATGCTTGTGCATCATCATCTCAGCATAGTTTTGATGGCCTCTAGTTTTTTATGCAAATGCTTGAATTAGACTTCTTATTGTTGGTTGATCATACTTGTGATTAGGGACGGAAAGCAGAAGCGCCATCATTGAGAATGACTGTAACTAAGGAGGGAGAGTATGAAGTTGAGTTTCATGCACAGTTAACCACTTTACAGGCCTTCTCTATTTGTGTTGCTATCTTGCATTGTACAGAAATTGCAGCCGTGCATGAGAGAAACAAGAAATTGCTGAAATGTGATCCACTTAGGTTTTTCGTAGATGAGGATGTTAAATGTTTAATTGATAGTATTACACTTGGGGAAAAGAGAAAAGCAGGTCCGAAGATTGAAACACCACAGTCTTTTAAACTCGACCCACCTTTTTCCCCAATAGGCCGAGTGTAGAATTAAAATATATTCTTAGATTTGTTGAGATGAAGACCTGGGAGTTCCCAACGGGATCTAGAGCAGCAAGACACTATGGTTTAGAGTTTCAAAAATGCCAGATATCAGAATTTCAAAAATGCCAGAGATCAACTCTATACCTCCCGAATGTAGTCTCAAAATATGTGCTTAGCATGGTTGAGATGAAGACCTGGAAGTTTCTATCAGGATCTTGAGCAGCAGGGCGCTATGGTTCAGAGTTTCGAAGATGCCAAAGATCAATTCTATACTGGATTTACAAGAAGTTGATCAGGTAGCAGAGGAATTGAGATTTGGTGAGATGTTTGAAAGCTTCTTTTCCATTGCTTATAGAAGGGGTTGCTGTGCAGATGTCAACATATTCTTGTGGCATACTCAATTTGTCTCTATTTTTTTAGCCCAAAAAACATTCAAGGTGAATGCCACACTGCATATAGTTAGTCAGTAGTGAAAGAGATGTAGTCATTCAAATTGTTCGGATGTAGTTATTTGTGTAACTTATTATATTGGAGTCGACATGCACAACAAGAAGTATCACATACATACTGATGTATGCTTGAATAATTAGGTGGTAATGGAATTAAATTTTTCTGCGAGTCAGTGTAGACATAGATGTGTGTGTGATCACAAAGAAGGGAAATGACCATTCTTTCATTTGTTTCACTTCTTGTGTGTGTGTGTGTGTGTGTGTGTGTGTGTGTGTTTCTTCAGTGCAGAAAACTGGTAAAATTTCCCTTTGGGCCTTGCTTACTATTATTTCATGATTGTGGCAAATGGGCGCAAATATTTTAAAAAGGCTTTGCTTGCACTTATCCTACCTATCTAATGGTCTAATCATGTTTGGTGCACCCAGTTTTTAGTGGACCCTCAAAATATACTCGGTATTTCTTTTACTTTATTTCTATGCTTAATTTGCTTATTCTTTCTTTTTAAAGTACTTAGTTAAGAATATCTCTAGTATATAAATCAACAATTAGGGCATGTTTGTTTAACTCCTAAATTGGTTTTATTAACTTATTTTTTTAAATAAAATTATGATTCAACTTATAAAGTAAAAATAACATTTAGACAATCAATTATTTTTAAATAATATATATTAAACAATATATTCTTAAACAAATGAAATTATTATTCAATTATAATATTATAAAATAACAAAGAACTATAAATTATGAAAATTAGTCTGATTAGTAATCAAATATATTTGAATATTATAATAATATTTAATCTATTAATTATATTTATTTAATATATATTGTATCATATAATCTATTATTTATATTTAAGCAAAATGTATCGCATGTTTGATATTTATTATAAAATATATTACTTTTATTTTTCTTAGCAGCATTATTCTTATATTCTTATTGAAAAAATTAAAATTATTTATATTATTCTCTAAAAAATAAAATGGGAGTTGCCACTCTCAATTCAAAGCTGTTCTTGAAATTTTCTTGTTTGTATTCCATCAGCCTTTTGTCTTTACGCCCACCCTCTCTCAACTTCTTCCCCTCTTTTGATTTCAAATCTAGGGTTTTTTTTACTCTTCACACCACCTTTCTGTCCCTTCAAAATCTTTGAGTTTTGCTTACATTTTTCATCAAAACCCTTTCTTTTTCACTCAAGATTTCTCACTTGGCAGCCCCCTGCTACTTTAAAGTTTCAATCTTTATCACTATTTAGTGTTTTAAGAGTAATGTTTTCTCAAATTCCCCTGTTTTAGAGCAACCCCATCAAGAATTTGGTTAATTATAGAATCTGGGTTGCTGTTATTTTGTGTTTTCTTGTGTAATTGGTGAGTAAATGCATGGATGTTAGAGAAGAAATGACACTTTCTGGGCCATCACCTTACTATTTCAACAGTGGGGTTAGTGGGTCCATCCCTAATTCATCAAGTTCTCTTTTTGGATCATCATCCCCACCTGATTTCAAGAACTTTTCAAACCCTAATGGTTCAGTTGAGACAAATGCAATGGTTAGTCATGTGGGTCCTACTCAAAAAGTTGAAAATTCACCCTCTAATTTTGGTGATGAATTGAACATGGGTGTGAACTCAGGTGTTGGTGGCGGTATGTCTTCTGGTGATTTGACAAAGAAGAAGAGGGGTAGGCCTAGGAAATATGGTCCTGATGGGGCTAATGTGTCTTTGGCATTGTCTCCTTTATCAACTAATCTTTCCCCAGGTTCGGGTTCGATTACCGAGGGGGAGAGAAGGAATAGAGGGAGGCCTAAAGGGACTGGAAGGAAGCAAAGATTAGCATCGCTTGGTAATTTCCGTTCTCGAATTGAAGTATATTAAATGGATTAACTTTATTGTAGAGGAAATGTTCCTAGTCTCTTTGATTTTTGTTTGGAATATAATGTAATTTATGGAGATGACTTATAATATCTTAGTTGATGCTCAAAATTTGTCAGTTGTTTGCTACAATAAACTACTGTCAGTATATGTATCCGTTGTAATATTTAGTGCTTTGCAACAAATTTCTCAGCTGGGACATTTTAATGTTGTGTAATGGAGAGAATGAAATTAAAAGGAAACAATGGAGTTGGGAAAGAAAATTTGTAAAAAAAAATAAGTGTAAATTTTCCATATGAAGAAAATGGTTATGGTGGAGAATGGAGCATTCCTTCTTAAATTGGAGGGTATCAGCTCTAGTTTAGGTTGTTAGGTATGGAATGGAAGAAATAATGGAAATTTTCAACATTTACCCACAATGTAGTTCAAATTTCATTCCATTCCCTCCAATCTCATTCATCCCAACAGAACACAACATTTGTTATTATGCTATATGTGAGTATTTTGTGTGTGCATTGCATATTAGATGGTGGCAATTTAGCTGAACCTTAAAACTCAAAAGCCTGATTAACAATAGAAATATCCACTAGTAATATGCGATGCTTATTAAATTAGGTGTAAAGTGTGTGTGTGTGTGTGTGTGTGCTTTGCATGTTCCTCGTATGCTGCTACATATTTCCCCAAATTTTTTACAGTCAGTTTAATTGTTTCCCTTGCAATCGACTAATCGCTGATCTCAGAGCTTTATTTTATTATTATAAATCTGAGATGGAAAAATTAAACTTCACTTTTTGAAAGAAAGAGCAGGAATGTTGTTTTACTAGTTGCAAAATCCACTTTTTTTCCAGGTGAATGGATGAACAGTTCAGCCGGGATGGCTTTCACACCGCATGTCATTCACATTGGAGTAGGAGAGGTACAAATCTGTGTGACAACGTCTCTGATTTAGAAATTTGGAAAAGGGAAACAAATTATATAAGAGGTCTCCGTTAATATGAATCAACTTGTAGATTTTCTTCAATTGCTTAATGTGTTATTAATGTATAAGTTATGAAGCAATTTAAGGCTAATTCTACATGTAGCCATATATTCAAAACTATATTAAAACTCAAAATGCAAAAAAAAAAAAAAAAAAAACAGAAAAGAGCGCACACTGTCAACATGGCTGTTCCCTGCAAGTTGAGACAACCAATATTGACATGTAATAAGGAGGCTTTATTCACGTGGTACATATTAGATACAGAAATTGGTTGCTTCTAATTAAATGAGGAAAGATTAGGGTATTAGGAAAAAAGGAAGGGATTGGCTGATGCTATTGAATTTTGTGGCGGTAATGGGGAGAAAGGGAGAGGTAGGCTAGTGGTGATATTTGAGTATGGCATATCTTTAAATTACTGGTCAAGAAAATATATTTATATAACAAAATCTTGCTTTCTATTAATTAGTTATTATGATTGGACCAGTGCTATTCATGCATTAATATGAATTCCTTGGGTTTCTAAAGGTTTATGCTATTCTCTACTGCAGGATATTGCATCAAAGATTTTACTCTTCGCACAACAGAGACCAAGGGCTCTATGCATCATGTCTGCATATGGCACAGTTTCGGCTGTGACTCTGACTCAGCCTGAATCTTCTCACGACTCGGTCACATATGAGGTTAAACTGCGAAACACATGTTCTTTTATACTTCATTACAAGGAATTTTTTTTCTCTCTCCAAATCCTTAAAAGAGTAATTTGACATCATTCATCTAGGCCAGGCTTTTAAAGATATACTATGGATGACATGCATTATATTGGCTCTTATAATTCTTTTTTTGAAACAGCTCTTATAGTTATTTTTATTTATAGCTATTCTGGTCATTGTTTTGGTTTGGTGTGTGCCGTCAATTGTCTTTGTAATTGTGTTACTAGCTCGTAATTATTAATATCTGCATGTGATCTTGAAGTATGCAGCTTGTGCACCTGTTATAATTTTTATTTCTTTACATGCACAATGATGACATGTTAAGGCACATATTGGTTTGTATTGGGTTTCTAATCCGCCATTTTTATATTTCAAATTTTTGACGTAAATATTAGATGAATAAATTGCAACTTCTTCTGATCTTTGACTTTTTTGTCTGATAGAGTTATTAGTATGTTTTGATAAAGTAGAATATGGATTAAACAAGCATAAAAAATACTGAGGCCCTGTTTGGTAATGTTGTTAGTGACAACAGCATCGGCCAGCCAAAGAAGGTAAAATAAAAACTGCTCGGGGAAATTCAAAAACAGCTTTTCTGAAAAGTGCTTTTGGCCTAAAAGCTGTTTTTAATATATTTTCTAAGTGCCTCCATTTTTTCCCCTTAATCCATGTAAATAAATAAATAAATGTACACTTGTGTTTTCCATCATCTATCTTATCTTGTCCTTTTGTTTCTATAGGGCCGTTTCCAGATATTGTGTTTGTCAGGTTCATATTTGCTCTCTGAAGGTGGTGGGCCACGCGATCGAACTGGAGGTTTAAGTATATCTGTCTGCAGTCATGATGGCCACGTGATAGGCGGTGCAGTTGGGGGAAGGCTTATTGCGGCGAGCTTGGTTCAGGTTTTCCCCTTACCTCATTTCCCTTCCCTCTCAAGTCTCATCCAACTATATAAATATATGTGAAATGTGCTCTTGAAATTATCCATGTATTGTTGAGTTTCAACAGAGTGCGTGTTGCACATCACTTGTTGCAGGCCATCGTATGCAGCTTTGTATATGGCGATTCGAAGACAAAGAACAATCCAGATAAGGAAGTCAAAGCTGACCATGATTCTGAAGTCCAACCCACAGAAAAATCCAATACGCCAGGTAGCACAGGCCCCAGTGAAGATATTGCCCCCAACTCGGCAACAGCCGGTAGTGAGGATGTTGCTCCAAACTCAGCAATGACTGGTTTGCCCCCAAATTCTTGCCGGGTACTACTGATATGAAAACGGAAATTGACCTAGCCCATGGATGAAGCAATTACTGCAACAACTATGTGAATAAGTTGATCTCACTTTGTTGCAAGATGTTAGAATATGGGTTGACTTAACCGTTGATGTAAGAGAAACACCATTTTGGGGTTCTCAGTGTAGCAGTATTAGGAAGTTGATGTAGTTAAACGGTTTTTCTGATGTTTTGATGACAATGTAGGTTGGTAGTTGTTGGAAGCTGTTGTTTTGGAACGGAAACTTTTGGCTAGGCCCGGTAAAGTGATAGGAAAGTACTTTTAGTGGACTCAAGTTTTGTTGTGCCTAAGCGGCTAAGCCTAACATATTGTTTGAATTTGTTCAAATAACTGTGTTGAATTTAATAACGAACATCAGTCCTCGAAGTTTTGCTTTGTTTGCACTTGCAAGGCAATTTAGGTTTTAAAATCTGAACAGTTGTGTCAAGACCAGCACGTAGGCTATCAGCTATGGTTTTACAAATGTTGGTCAGGCATAATAAAAAATAGGGAAAAGAGTTTAAAATTTATGATTCATCATCAATTTCAACTATCTATATTAGGTTTTTCTTTTGAAAAAATTTCTTGCTTTCAAAATTGAATAGTGAAGTGATGGTGGGGTAAGTATTTTGCATTTCACTAAAAAATGTTGTGATTGTAAATTATCATCTTACAGACTTGGAAGGCATCTTTTACACCTCTTAGATTCAGATTACGAATTCAACTGATAACCATGACTAGTATAATATTGCAGTCCTTCCTCTAGACATAAAAAAACAATTGCAGGATAAAAATGGAGTAAACTGCCATTAGTTGTCAAATAAAAATTACAAGGCGGTTATACAAAGTAACTTTAACACCAAGGTCTTAACAAGAACTGCAATTGCAGCTTTATACTATATCAAACAAATTACACAACATCATGGTGTAATGCTCCATATGATCAACAACAAGAAATACCTTAACATGCATTAGTAACCTAGCAGCCTCCTTACATCCCTCTGCAACAAAACCATGAAATCAATGAATCAAATAACTAAATATTCTGTGGTACTGGTGCTGCATCATTTATCCAAAGTGGAAAAAAAACATTAAGCTAAAGTAACAATTAGTACATGAAGAAAATAGTCGCTTACCTCGATGGTAAGAGGGGAAGTTGTAGGGTAATAGCGGTCAACAGCTTGCCCATCCTTATTTACCAGAAACTTAGCAAAGTTCCATTGAATATCATCTCCGATTATTCCCCATTTCCCTGACTTCAGAAACTTGTACAGTGGAGCAGTATTCTCACCATTTACTTCAATCTGGTTCATTTACCACGTGAAACCCAAAATCTTCAATCAAGTAACTAATTTCAAATTGTAGGATACATACAACAAATAGATGTAGCACCTTTAATATTATCTAACAAAGAGTAAGCAAAATCATCAGTTTCTATTTCATGCCATGAATCGGTCTTTCAGAGTTATCCATATGGTACGGTAACAAGGAAAATTATGATTAATATATTGGCATGTGAAATAGGATTCAACTAGAATAATCTTGCCGTTTTATAGAAAGAGTTTACTTCCTTGCAAAAAAAAACTACCTAAAAGTTGAACAACTTCTATTATTGATAAGCTATATAGATATATACACTTTTCATTTTTCTCAAGACCTCTAGTCAGGTATGCAATAACTAATCAGTTGATGGGACAACTAACTGCAAAGCTACTAAAACACATTTTACAGTTTGGTCAGTATCGATAAGATACAAATGAAAGGCTCCCGCATTTACACAATGAACAGAAGAAATATCTATATTTGCATCGTAATTATACCAATATAACATAACAGATCACCTTTCTGTTGTCTAGGAACTTACCTTATCGAAGATTGGGAACTCTGATTTGAAACGAGTGCAAACAAATTCTATGATCTGATCACTGCTTCCTGGTTCCTCCTCACCAAATTGATTGCAAGGAAATGCTAATATCTCTAAACCTATGTCATATGTTTAATAAAGATAAATAATCAAACCTATTTTTAATTCCAGAGATTCAAGGTTCTGTTGAAGATTACACAGAAAAATTGATGTCTTGTTTGTATTATGGTTTTCAACATTTAAAAAAATTGGAACAGGTTTCGAACATGTCCAATAAAACTATGAATGAAAAACTTGCACTGTTACATTTACACTCGAAGTAGTGTCCCCACTTCCTACAGGACTATAGGAGGGGACAGAAGAAGTAATGACTTCACGTTACAAACTTGTGTATTAGTTTGAAAAACAAGTTGGACAACTGTAAAGAGCTTAAAATCACAGACCTTGGTCTTTATACTTTTCATATAACTGATTCAGCTCGGTGTAGTTTGAGTTCGTCATTCCACTGCAAAACCATGATATACAAATACCATTTCTAGACATCAGATAATTTTAAAACTATCCATAAAGTTATTAAAGTTCAGTTTCAAAAGATTGAAGTCTGAATGTTTGTTTATGACGATGGCTGTAAAACATCTAAACTTTTATGTACACAAATACATAAGAGCAATGAAAATTTATCAGATGAGTTGAAAATGGGTTTATACCATTTAGAGGCAACATTGACAATCAACAGGACTTTTCCCTTATAAACGTTGAGATCTACATCCTTTCCCACGGCATCCTAGGGATTTTAGAAGAATTCAACAGAATCCTTTTCAGTAAATGAAAGATCTGTGTATGAGATATGAATAGAGTTCTTGCAGTATATTTCACATGAAGAACATCCAACATGAAATATCAGCATTTTTCAAAGACTCAGATTAAAAGGAGACTGCACCCCGCCAATGGCAGTAAATCACAAAATTCATAGATGAGGACATTGACCCTAATTAATAACGTCACTAATGTATTGAACGGAAAGAACATACGCTTTTTTTTCTCAATGTTATCTTTCACAATCTTACTCAAATTCTTCCATTAGTGACAAGGCAAATATCATACATCAATGCGACAATGGCGTGTGACTATGAACGAGATAGGGAATAAGTTTTCTAGAACTAAAAGGCCATATGGGGTTACATTAAAGTAATTTGACATCATCATATCGTCCCTTTTCCTGAACTTGAGTCACACTATTCCAGTTCCTATCATATTCTCCTATACCCTAATTCATTTTAGCTTTGATGATATATATATATATATATATATATATATATATATATATATATATATATATATATATATATAGCATGTACTTCACTTTTCAAACTATATCTTGAATGTTAAAAGCTTATAAATTTTTAATTCCTTGCAAATCAAAATTCCATTTTCTTTGTAGTCTATACGGTTGCATAGGTTACAATAGCCTTACAGGTTACTAAAATGTGATGCAAGTGCTGGGAAAATGAAATACACAAATCAAGCAAATCAAGAACCAGCAGATTTTACATTATTTTAAACCATGTTATATAAAGTTCAAATTTTGTTCCCATAACCTCAAAGAAAGTATGAACAAAATATTAATAACAAGCACCCAAGCAAACAGAAACATAAAATATGATACCCACAATCATTTTAAGTATATTTTAGAGATAGTTGAATCTGGAAGAAGCAAACCTTGACAGTGAAATTATAAACTGATTCTGGGTTCTTGTTGATTTCACTTGCCATTCATACACTTCAGTGAGGATGTTATGGAGTGTTCGAACAAACAAGAAGAGAACTAAATAATCTTTTTGACTCGTGTGATGTGACACAAAGCTATGAACATTGAACTGAGTTTAAAATGAATCTTTTTTACCTTCTTGTAAAAAGTTGCATTTTTTATGTTAAAGTAATTTTATTTTATTTTTGCAAATTTTCTATCTTTCTATTCTAGTTTTTTTTTTTTGCTTTCTAAATATAGATTTGTGTTAGTTTATTTTTGAAATTATATCGTGTCGTGACGAAATTCAAACAAACGATACCCTGTATTAGAATCAGATGAAATTATTCTTTTATTCAGCCGAATTCATCGATCATTACATGTAATTAAATTAAGATGAACCAAGAAGGAAGAAAGATGGTATTTGGGGTAAAATTATTTAATATTATTTTGTGTTTAATGAAAGGAAAAAAAATTTTGACTGTATATATTTACTCGCAGATAAATTGTATTAAGATACAATATCAATGGAATGAGTTTTTTTATTCAAAAAATTTATCATTTAACTGAAAGACATAAAAATATCTCCAAAAATTTAAACAATAAGATTTTAATATCTGAGAAGAGAACACCTTTAATAAAAGCGAACATGAAAAAATATCTTCTTTTTGTAGTTTTTCATCCCCATGCGTAAGGTCATTATCTCGACCATTTGTCCAAAAATTATAATGTTCCTGAAATAATCAACCACAACTCATTAATCATAAAAGACATTAATTGGATTCAATATTATCAACACATTTATTATTCTAAAATTAAAATTATAGACATATGTATATATCTAACCAAATGGATATTGAAAAACGACTAAAATTAAGCTAGAAATAACAAAGTAACTGAAAATCATAAATCCATATATAACCAATAATGGTATAAATTACCTCTATAAGGCACAAAAAAAAACCACATATGACCCCTAATGAATCATTCATGGCACAAAATTTAAAACATTCACTAAAAAATTTACTCTCTCTATTTTTTTATATTTGTCATTTGACTTTTCTGAATTTAAAGTACTTTGATCGCATAATTAAAATAATTATTTTTGTGAATTTTAGTATAAGTTATATATTTGTATTCAGAATTTTTTTTTGAAAAAATAATTATTTTAATTCTACGGTCAAAGCACTTTGAGATGTGTGCAGAAAAGTCAAACGTCAAATATAAAAAAACAGAGGGAGTAAAACATTCACTAAAATTGAAATATCAATACTAAATTCAATTAAAATGTAAGTAGTTTATTTTTTAGTATTTAAAGTTTTATACTACAGGTATATGATGCAGATTTTTCTCTTGAATGAGATTAAGTTTAGAATTGATTTTTTTAAATAGACGTACGCCTACAGGTATTTGTTTTGATTGGTTTGCGTGTAGGTATTAAATTTTCACGGTAAATAAAAACTTGTCAATTTTATTTCAAATAACGTTATTGTTAATTTGTGAACTTTAACTCAATAGATATTCATCCTCCCACCCAAAATTCGAGACTAAATTAAACAAAAGTTACTCCAAACTTCCAAACTTTGAGCAGGTACCTTATTCAAATCTTAGTATAACCAATGTGGGTTGTTTTAGCATCCCAATCTGAGTTTTGTGTGTAACTGAGACATCTGTGTTTGGGCAACCCGAATAACGATAGTTTTAGTGGCTCGCTTAATATTCCCAAAAGCCTCAATAGTAAAAATTTGGACTTGCTGAGAACAACTAGCATGTTTTGCATAGAGTATATGCACAAACACGGTGCTTTATGTTGTAGTTTGTTAACTTAAAGTTCGAAACCAGCAGCATTGCATAGATTTGGTGTTGATTCAGAAGAAGGGGAGGACGATCCAGGTTCTTACTTAATGAGTGCCGTTTGTTTGGAAAAGCGATAGTCCAACAATGATAACGGCAAACAATGATAACTTTTATGAAGACATTTTGTATCCCTCAATTAAATTTTTTTACTTCATTTTGCACCTTTTAAATATGTTAACTCGAAGCATGTCTCAAAATTTTATTTAGGTTGTTGTAGTTAAATTCTTGATATATATATATATATATATTGATGGCACGAGAAATAAAGGTAAATGTAATTTGGGGTCTCAGATGTGAGGATTAAAAGATAGTTATACACAAATTTAAGTGTTTTTTTTTAACTAGCTTTACATAACTTTCTTATCCAATTATAGCTTAACTTTATAAGAATGATGAATAATAAAACTTTAAAGTATTATTGTATATAAATAATAGGCTTTTTTAGGTTATCATGATGTATCTAATCGAAGGGATGTCCTTTGGTTAGAGTTTATCTTGTTTTATTTTATATAAAGAATAATTACTTATTATTTTTAAAAAATTTATGCCTTATGTTTTTCTTTTTCTTTTCAAATGGATACTAATTTTTTTAAACAGGTATTCTGTGTTTTCGGACATTAAAGTCTTATTATTTAAATTTCCAAAGACATCTTTGCATTTCTATTGATTAGATAATATACTTTCTTATATAAAGGAATTCTGTTTCTTATGAGATTGTATTTCAATACAATTCATTAACGTGAAAATTGTTTCTGACAAAAAAAATGTAACTAGTTAATAACCAATATGAAATTATAACCCGCAACTAATGGATCTCATTTAAAACAATTAACACCAACTTTAGAAATATAATGTCATTTAAAAAGAATTAACAACATTCCATTTCTATACAGAGTAAATCACGTAGTTAATGAAATTAATGTAATTAAGGCCATAACCTGAAATTAATAAAATAATTTTAGAAAGTCAAAACAAAACTGACATTTAATGCATACTAATATACAATAATACATGCGTAAATGAAAATCAAACATGAAATCAAATTTTGAGAATCAAATATAGCTCCATGAAGGAACATACAGGTGATTATCGAGTTTACAGATCTTTGAGATTTTGACTGAAATTTGATAAATAAAATATAATTGATATAAGCAATTAAACAATCCAATACATTTCATACTCGACCAAAGATAATATAAAGAAATGACACTAGAATCACGTATCGAAATCTTTGATTGAGTACTGAAGAATAAAGAACAACCCATATAAACGAATATTTATAAGCATGAAAAGATACACAAAAAGAATCAGATATACAACAATTTATACATCTATGAATACACCTCAGACTCCAAAAATCATGAATAAGAAAAGATGGTTCATCCCATGACAACTCGAACAATAACAAATAATATTTCATGACGAGGGGAACAGCCAAGACAAATACACTCACATAATATATTTGCAATGTAATTGAAAGTTGAGAGATGTGTACCTGGAAATCTAGTATGAATATTATCATTGGAGTGAATAAAAGAGCAGATACCTTTAACTTTGTTACAAAACGGACAAGCCTCATACTGATACAACACCACCTCCTTGGGCATGTTTTCCAGCGACCGAGACAGCTCTTTCGCATACACTTGCTCTTCAAAATACGTCGCGGCTCCGGCGCCGGTGATAATACCGCCGGCGACCGCAAGTGTTTAAAATGACGAGGGTTTTAGAAACATTGATCAACCACAAACAGAAGCCTCATTCTTCAATCTCATTTGGTCCCAAAAAACCCACCACCACTTTTTATTCACAATAAAAGGAGATTTGTTCTAGCATTGTAATATAATAACCTGGTTTTGAGCTGGCCAATGCTTGGGAAGCTCCTGACCTTGTAACATTACAAACCTTGGAAGTTGATATTACTACAAATTAGTATGACAAATGCTAGAGTTTGAAAACGTCCCTAGCAGGGAATGTATATTCTTCACATAATCCGTAAGTTACCATATTGTGAACACAAGATACACTAGGATTTTTAAATATACACAACTAACAAAACTTAATGTAAATAAAATTAACTTATTATGTTTTCTGCTATGAAAATGTTCATTACACAAAAGTACAAAGAGCAAGTTAGCTTACTGAATAATCCAAGTTATCTAGTAATATCAGCTCTGTCATATGATTTCCAGGCTTTTCATTCTATATATACAAGAGTGCTCAATTCATTCCATGAAAATATGACGAAACATATATACTTTTGTGTAATTCAGTTGCTAGTTTTCTTTATTTTGTCTTTTACTAGTGTTGAATCTCAACAATGCCAGCCAAGTGGGACAATCAATGGAATAAATCCACCAAATGAACAATGCAATACAGCCTACGAAGCCAAATGCTGCGAAGAAGGCCAGATTTACAACATTTATACTTGTTCTCCACCTGTTTCTGGACCTACAAATGCAGTTTTAACTATAAATAGTTTTGAGGATAATGGAGATGGCGGTGCGCCATCTGAGTGTGATCAGAAGTACCATTCCAATGACACTCCAGTGGTGGCTTTGTCGACTGGATGGTTTAACAATATGAGTAGGTGTAATAAGAACATTATTATTCATGGTAATGGAGTGAGTGTGACAGCAATGGTGGTTGATGAATGTGATTCAACAACGGGTTGTGATAAAGATCATGCTTATCAACCACCTTGTGATGATGATATAGTAGACGCTTCTGAAGCTGTTTGGACTGCTTTGGGTGTTCCAAGAAGCGACTGGGGATCTATTCAAATCTCCTGGTATGATGAATCTTGATATTCATCTATTCTTTGACATTGTAAATGTATACTGATTACTACAATCTACAAATATCTACAGAAACTTGACTTTAGAATTCAGATCACCGACAGAACTAGCTCGCCTTTAGACATAATTCAAGCCATTTATAATGTGCAACAGATCAGGCCTTTAGGGACGATGAAACCATACAGCACTTTTGTCTGCACTAACATTCTGACCCTTTATACTCCAAAAATCATATGCATCTGCAGAATGCATATAACTATTCTTTATGATTGATTGCAAAATCATATAATGAATTATTCGTCAAGCACTGTCTAAGTTCATAAATCTGGACTTGTCGAATTTTGGACTGATCGGATTTTAATAAAAAATTATAAGGACCATTTAAGGTCTGCAGACAGGGTCGGAACAGACCAAGGTTTTATAATCGAAATTCAATTCAAATTTTTTTAACTGAGAGTTTAGCTTAAATTAGCACTTCATACTTCTGCTGATGCTCTCGTTGAAAACCTCATCTGAAATTGTAATTTACACACCGTTGTCATAATCAAATTATCAACACAAATGTACATGAAATAACAAGAAGCAAGTCAAACTGAAATACTCGAATAAAAACATTACATTTAGGAATCAGGAAACAATGGTTCAAAATCAGTTAAATATAGCAAGTAAACTTGTACACAAACATATAATTGCTAAACAATTTGCGGCCGTGACGCATCCAATGAGGATTTAATGTATTCTAGAACCATAAAATTATGAAAAAAATAAATAAATTTAAAACGTGTTTTTTATGGTAGTATCATCGTACTAGTATGTTCCAAAATGTGAAGCCCCCTGTTCATATGCATGTACGCAATAATTACGTCACTTTCATAAAATCTAGATCACTAATATTGTCGGACACGTGTCACCATCTCCTCCACCCACTTAAAATTTGCCATATCCACATCTTTGTAGTTTGTAGCATGCGTCACAGCTAACGCAACTTGTAGAAGCCTATAAATATGGCCATGGGCTGCTCTTCTTTACTCATCAGCTCAAGCAAAATATAAACTTTATTGCAAAGCATTTAAAAAATACTCAGCTACTTCATATTTATTTCATCTCTCAGATTTTAAGATTTAGAAGTTTGTGAAAATGGCCAGTGAATCCATCAATGTCCAATCCGTCCATCAAATCACAGTCAAGGTACTTGTTTATCGAATAATATAATGTTACATTATCATTCGGTACACCATTTAATAAATATTTCGTACTAAATTGTTCGATTTTAATGTAAATTTTCAGGATGCGAAGGGTAATGATGTAGAACTAAGCAAGTACAGGGGCAAAGTTTTGTTGATTGTTAATGTTGCATCTCAGTGGTACGTTGGAATTCTGATGTATAAGAGTTCAAGAATTAGATGCTACTCTAGATAAAATGTTATTGAGTTTGTCATGAAAACTACATTTTTTCATTTACTAATTTTCATAATTTGTTTAATCTGATGCAGCGGCCTCACCAATTCAAACTATACAGAATTAGCAGAGTTGTACCAGAAATACAAGGATCAAGGTGTGTTTCATTCTCATGACTAAGAGCTTGCAACTTGGATTCATACATTTGTACCTTGTTTTTAATGCTTTATGTTCTGACTAATTTTACAGGACTGGAGATTCTTGCATTTCCATGCAACCAGTTTGGAGGACAGGAGCCTGGGACTAACGAAGAGATTGCGAATTTTGTTTGCACTCGCTTTAAAGCTGAATATCCCATTTTTAACAAGGTTGATATTTTAGTACAACTTCTGCAGATTCATGGATATAGATTGAAGTACAGACAATTTTTTCTGACATATCTTTGTCAATTTGTAATTTAGGTTGATGTGAATGGATCCGACGCTGCTCCATTATATAAGTACCTCAAGTCTGTCAAAGGGGATGAAATTGAATGGAATTTCGCCAAGTTTTTAGTTGATAAAGATGGCAAACTTGTCGATCGTTATGCTCCTCTAACCACTCCACTTAGCTTCGAGGTAAAAATTGGATAAATGTCACTAGATGATAGTACAGTTTGGAATTCTATAAAACCCATATCTCAAATTCCTTTTTCTGTGTCTAATGTTTCCTTTAACTTTCTGCAGAATGATATCAAGAAAGTTCTAGGAGTCGCTTGAGTTTCAACGATTGATGAATAGTATGCAGTGTGTAATTGATGCAGAGAATAACTAGTGTGGTTATGAAGATTTCTCGTTTACTATATGTAGTAGTACTATTTTTGTTAAGAGGATTATGAGTGTAATATCTAATGCAAAGTGTGTTCTATGAGCTTAAAAGTCTCATGTTGTAGTTTCTGTAGTAATGAATGATGTTATAAGCAATTATTTTTGTTACCAGATTTTCTAGTTCATGCACTAAAAATCTCCTCCTAGCATCCCTGATTTCTATTCCTATGTATCATCATTAGATCACTGTGATTCTAGCAGAATTCGTGGATAAATAGATGCAAATTATATTATCTGAAACAAGAAAAAGACATTTACGATCTTGCTAAATCCATTTAGCATAATTATGAAATCAAAGGTACAAGTAATGAGCTGAAATAAGAAAAAATAAATCACACAGATCACAAAACATAGACTCTAATAATCGGGATTCGGGTGTACATTCTTCAGCTGCTAAACAGAAAAAACTCTCGGTTGATTTGGTTTGCAGTAACTAAGATTCCGGCTAGTATGTAGACAAAGAAGACTAAATATATATTATAAGGACTACAGACTTAGCACCACGGCCGGATAATACATCGCACATTTGAAAATCGATCAGGGTAACAGTTACTATAGTTGCAGTAATTGGCATAATCAGGAACATATAAGTTGGCCGGCAACATTTTCTTGCTAAGTTAGAGCAAACTATCAGTCCTTGCAGGAAGTCGACGGAAGAAGTTGACAGGCACAGAAGGCAAACGATAGCGAAATCTGGGATGCCTCATCATGTAAACCCCTGCCAATGCAGCAATCACCTGGAACGGTGTCACATACAACACTATAGCAGCAACTACACAGAATGTGACATATATGGAGGTAGCTCGAGGGTCTCTCCAGCTCAACAATGATTGAACACGCTCACCCTGTGTTGCAATATCACCTACCACAGTTTGAATTCTACCAGCTACACTCCTCAGGCGATCATACCTCATTCTGACAATCTCTGGATTACGACTTGTAGGGAATGTATCAAATTCTTCATCAAGTTCATCAGGGTGCACCGCCTCTGCCTGAGAGATCTTTGTGTTCATGTGAGGAGGGTATCTTGCCCGGTATCGGAAGTTCCAGATTCCAATCAGGAACATGTAAAGGAAACAAGTAGGCAAAATCAATTCTGGAAAGCAAACAAGCATAACATATAGGACATGCACAAGCACTGTTGTGATGGGGTTTTTCCACATGCATACATCCCCAAACCATTTCCCAACAGCAAATAATCCTGAGAAAATTGACATTAGACGGAAGAAATTAGCCTTGCTGCGACGCATGCTCCACAAATGTGAGTCCACGTCAGACATATACTCCACTACTTCCTTCCTAAGAGGGGGTTCTGCACGTCCCAGGCGAGCTGCAACTATGTTAACAGCCTGGTGACGCAGCATGTCAAGCTGCATTACACTAAATGGCCTAGCATAATGCATTTTCGGCAACAGAGGTTTAGAGTATATATACATCATGTTTACAAAAGATGTGCATGAAAACCGTATTGCCAAATGCACCTCTCCCATCTTCTTGACACCAGTAGGGTGAAGAACAAGTAAAGGATAAGAGTGTGTGTAAACACGGCCAGCTTCGAGTGTAGAAAGGCGAATCCGAACCTTCCCAATTTGCAGGTCCTTGCCACCATGCGAACCTTTTTCCCCTAGCTGGCTATTGTCAAAAACACCTATAGTCAGAACTGTAGCAGTATCAAACACCTCCCAAGTGTACTGCTCATTGTATTTTGGACACAGATTATCAACAATTGTGCGCGTCCGGACCCATTTATGACCATACTTTGCTACACAATATGTGTCTGATGTACCCCTGCCATCTCTTGTTTTCATGGGGTGGAGTCCAACAGCATTGAGGATACCAAGTTCCAAAACGCCAATAGATGGCTTCCAAAGTTGCTTTGCTGTCGGACGAAGATCACTGCTGTAATGAGTAGATTCGTCAAGAACATGGTAACCTCCATCTAAACAGACTCGGAGATGGAGCCTGCTAGAAAACTTCTCTTTCTTTAGCTGATCCACGTCTATAGCAACAGGTTTCTCCAAATTGAACCAACGAGAATGAATGATACGGTCATCAGCACGCTTCTCCACCATGCTTAATGGTATGATGACCCTCCCGAGTATCTCATCTTTTCCAGGACCCACGCGATCCTCAACAGTAAGAACCAAATGATCTTCAAATGGTTCTGCAGCAACAAATATAAGATCCTCATTCCAAAGAGGATTCAGAGACCTTGCTTGAACTGTCTTTGTTTTGAAAACCTGGCTCCCTATATGTGCCTTTACATATACGTCAGGGAAGCGAGTCCTCTCTGTTGGAACCAAGTCCTGTGCCTCAACAACATTAACACGAACATACCATAATCGCGGAGCATGGTAGACCTTTGAGCGAATTAGTGTTGAGGCAGCTGCGGAGATGTCAATAGGCGTTGCTGCATCAGAATGCCATGCATCAGGAAAGGCTTCATCTGCTTGGGTACCAATCCACACTGCAAGCATCAGTTCACTCTTTATTTTCTCTCCTTTTTTATCCTGGAGTCGATACCACTCGGGAGCCAGCGGACTATCTGGTGGAACACGCATAGGAATCTCATTCAGATCAAACCTTACAAGGCCAACAAAGTCATCTTTTAACAGATCTTTGTCTTTAACTACAACTTCCAGGATAGATGCCTGCATTCGCTCCCTTGAAAATGCAAAAACAACATTCCACATCGGGTTCTGCTGTTTCTCCATATGCTTTGTGACTCCTTTGTAATTTCCTATTCTCACCTCAACATATGGATCAAGACTTCCTGTAATATCCATGGCAGGAAGTTCACGAGCCTTGACAACTCGTACGAAAAGAAAGTGCATCTTTTCTACAAGATCATAAGTACAAGCAGCCTTGTCTGTATGAATGATTCGACCTCCTACAACTCTTCCTCCTCCAAGAAATGGGCTTGTCTCTTTAAGTGCATAGTCAACTGGTTGTGCCGATGCTGCAGAATACATGCGGACAAGTTTTGGGGGTTGTGGTTCAGCTTTCATATTATCAACCCCATATTTCGTTGATTCATAAACTGACATAGAAGGGGAATGTTGTTGCTGCTGCTGCTGCTGCATGTGATTATTAGGATTTGGAAGATGATGGAAACTGTGCCTTGATTCAGATTTGATATTAGAGAAAGCCCTTGATACTTGACCTTCAGCCGAGTGTGCATGCATTTCCGTCTCTTCAGCTGCAAATTGTGGTTTAGAGGACTTTATGGATGTATCATCAGTAATATAAACCCTAAGACCGAGTTCTCCTCTCACACGTGAGAAAATTCCACGCTTTTCCAAAGGGTAGTGCAGGACCACAGCATCTGAGTGGGGAACAAAGGATGTCCCATTGATGGAAACCTTTCCAAGAAAGGAATGTGATTGGGCGACTTTGATATTATTGTAAATGTATGCTTCAAGAGTTAGATTGTGAAGGTTGGATGGGTCGGAAATGTTAAAGTAGAAGCTTTCATCCCAGACGGGGCTAAGGTCTTTCTCTTTGATTGTTGTGCGGTACCTTTGTCCATCAAAATAGAGTTCCACATAAGCACTGGATGAACCTTGCCCATCTTTTGGCAAAAGGTTGTGGGCACCAGCTACATCAACTCCAAGCTTAAGGTTGTTCATAGCAACTTTTTTGGAGATGGGATGTAAATCACAAGAATCTGGAAAGGTACGGGAAAAAAATTGAAAGTCTAACAAAAACAATTAAGCCTGAAAAACACTGATTAAAACAATGTACTTCAAGTAATAAACGATTGAAGATAATGTTGCATGCAAGTATGCAACCTTAACTCAAGACAAAAGTGCTTCTACCCTAGAATGTCCAAGGTAAACCAGTATGACATATTATGTCAGTTGTAATCTAGTGATAGCAAGCAAACCCAACACCCTTTTTATTGAGTATATCACTTCAATAAGTTGGGAGCTGCAGACATGTCTTGCATATATAGCTTAAGGATACAAAGATACACTATTTGTATTACAGGGAGAGGACACCAGCAACTAGCTAACCCTGCCCATTAGTACTACACTACCACCATGTAAGCTGTAATTTCTGTTTTAATTATCAAGGCTTGCACAGTGCACCTTGCCACACTTCATGCAAATTTTCTCCCAGATGATTAACCTAAGTTAACAATTATATTTAAAAACTCATCCAGATACATTGACTAAGAAATTTCTATCAGAATCTTGATATTAAAACATGTCAGCAGAACGGAGGTAGTACTAGACAATATAGTTATTTCCAAAATCCTGACAGCCTAAAACATTTCACTGCCTTCATAAACCAACATCTTCCATAGTCTTCCACCTAGGTACACCTCCTAAATTTATAACATTCAATAAATAAATATACGAAGTAGCTAGAAGAATATCAGCAACTGAAGCACTGTGCATGCCTAGTTGTCAGAATCTCTAATACTAATAGATAAGAATGGTCATTATAAGATAGTTACTGCTAGAAAATAATAGTAGCATTTATGAAAAAATAAGCGCTAATTACAGTTTAAAAAGTCCCAAAAGATCACGTAAATTATGCAAGAACAAATTGACAAAGGCAGAGTACAAATGGATATGCAGCAGTTTTGACCTCAAATTGCTTCTATTAAATTGCAAGTGCATATTATCTTCTAACAACCAGATGATACAGGGAGGTTGGTTCGTAAACCATTTACTAAATCTTTCAGGTCTGTAGATTTAGCTTAAATTTCGATAAATAATTCTTTCAAAAAAAATCATATAGAAACCAATGACCAACAAAATGTAGAACTAAAACAATGTGTCTGCTTAAATTTAGCTAATAAAAGGAAAGATCTTTACTTCGGAACTGAGTCATTAAAGTAAAGAACACTTAAAAGTTTAGTAAGATTCAGATATGCAAGCAGGTCAATACTTTCTTGGAACCATGTGCTAGACCACCTCGTAGAGAGATCTAAGACTTTAAAAAATGAGTTAATAACACTATAAAAATCATAACTTTAGTTGACATGCATAAAGGTTGAAGATACAATCCTTAATAACCAGTAAAGACACATGAGTACAAGTACTAAACTTTACTTAAGCTCAAACAAATGGATATGCATCAAAGCAGACAGTGTCACAAAAAGTATTTTGGTAAAAAGAGAAAGGTGATGATACAAAATAACAAAAAGAAAGCTATAGTCCTTTAATCTGAACAAAAAGAACATCACTTTAAAGTACTCTTTATACAGTAAACTATAATGATATTTAAAAGAAGTTGTTATAACAAAATTCAAATAATATGTTGAAAATTTAAATACAAAAGAAAATAATGATACAGTACCAATAATAGTAGATCTGTTAGAGAAGTACATCTACCAGATAAGTAGATTATGAAATAAATGATAAGTGGCAGAAGTTGTTTAGTAGATTTTCATTTTTTAATTTTTGTCACAAACAATGATTAGTATTCAAGTTAAACCTCTAATACATTTACACATATTACATCCACATGTAATGTGGTTCAATATCAAATCGTACCAGAGATATATCGCTTGTAGAGAAAAAATAAACATCATAGTTTAACTCGGAGAGTAGAGAAGCTGTTTCCGTAAAGACTGAGTTCGAAAATGCAAAAAAAGATCTTAGTCTACAATGCTCAAACTAAAATTTGCTGCAATTTCAAGAACTATGTTGTGCATTTCTTTATTGGAAGCAAAGAACAGAAAAGAAAACTAGAAATCAAAACTATAGGATTATAAACACACAACAAACTGGAAAAATGCAACCACATTTTTGAAAAGAGAAAGTTATTACCTGGGGTTGGCTTGTAGGTCTTGAAAGTTGAAATCTTTAAAGAGTAGTGTAGCTGTGTAGGCTAAGTGAATGAGAAAGATGAGCAAGAAAATCTAAAATATATAGTGAGCATGGAGAGAAAGTATGGCTGTATGGGGAGAGCTGCAAGGAGTTAATACACACACACACACAGAGAGAGAGAGAGAGAGAGTAATTTAAGTGGGGTTTTATCAAAAGGGTGGCATTAGTGTCTTTTTGTGAAGTAGAGGAAAATACTTGGGAGAAAGGAGGGTGATTCTGAGTGAGATCTTCAAGGAAAGAGGTGTTATAGTTTTGAAGTAGTTGTGTACATTATGTACAACAACATTTGACTTGTTTTTTGACTGTCTACTTCTTACTTCGTGTTGATGTTGTGACCTTCTTGTAAAAGAACCCCTTGAGCCCCAAACGAGGTTAAGAAACGGTTTAAAAAAAAGAGGAAAATATACGTAAGTTAATTGACACAAAAGAAAAATATGCCGAAAATTTAAAGAAATGGATGAGACATTTTAGAAAATAAAATGTTAAGAAATGGATAGTAAGAACTGAAGACAATTATGTATCCAAATGTGCAAATAATATAGATTGAATTTCAAGATTTCGAAGACGTTCTATTTACGCACACATGTTTCTACTTAAACTCCAACGAGCAACGTTTTCACATTAAAAACTTGAGAATTTTTCATTGATATCTGATAATGCTTATTATGTAGTTTAGTACGATTTCAAAATTTAGACTAGAGGCAAAATGTACAATTTTTCGTCACATGAAATACAGAGGTATCGGGTCGGGATTGGTGCTAGTGTATATCAAAGAGATAAAAGTAAAAGAAAAGAAGGTTCGAAACGATAATAATGGACCATTAGGAATGGCACCGTTGATATTTGATCCCTGCGTTCCTGCATAATGATATACTACTACAATACTAGTAATATATACAACCATGTAATGAAGCAGTAGGTGCCGCATTATGGGGAATGGGTCCTCAACCTCAACATGTGTTCGTATCCGAATTCATTCGAAAATTTGTATTCGAAAATTTTTAAAGTTTAATATCTGAATCCGGATCCGACGGATACCGGATACGGATAATATCCGGATCCGAATTCGATTTTTAATAAGTTTTTTAAATTTATATTAAAAATTCAAAAAAAATACAAAAAAATATTAAAATTTTAATTTAATTCTTTTAAATTGAGTTAAGAGTTAAAGGGATTTAAGCCTATTTTATTTTTAAAAAAAATTATTATTTATTTATTTTTTCAATCTAATTTTGTTATCTTAATAATATTAAACTCAAATGATATTTTTATATATGTCTATAATATTTTTACAATTATATAAAATTTGTATAAATATATTATTTAATGAATATATATACACACACTACAAAACTAATAGAATAATTTTTAAATTATATATATATATATATATTATTTAAATATCATATATATTTAATTTCGAATTCGGATTTTTTCGGATATGAATATGCCTATATCCGTATTCGTATCCGAAATTGTCGGATTCGGATACAGATAATATCTGATTTGTCTCGGATACGGATAATATTCACTTTATGTCGAATACGAATGTAGATATTCCGGACGGATATCGGATTTTTCGGATTTTTTTGACAGCCCTACCAGCGGGTCAGGGAGTGGTCACCTTCTTATGTCTGTACTTTAAATTATTGTATTCTTATTTTCTTTTGACTAGTTATTGTGTCATCAAGTGTAGTTATGTACTTGTGCATTTCTGAGTAGTATTAGAATATAATGCAGAAACAAACGGTGATTAGTTCAGATGTTTTGCACATCGATGCACTTAAATTACTCCATCTAGAATCCAAGGATAACAATTTTATTTTTTCGAGGATGAGCTTGTAAATTTCACTTGGCTAGAAATTTAGTAGATAAGTTATCAAGCACGCAGGAACTGTATATTTTAAGAAGAGAAATAAATAAACAGTAGCTGCATTCTCACGAAGAAGCAATTGGAAATTATTTTTTATTAAGTTATTGATTTTCTTAAAATCTTAAATCTTTTTATAGTGTTTGAAGACGGACTTAACATGGATTTATATTATATTTTGACAGTTTTATTTATACTACAATTTGTACAAGAACTAGGCAAGCTTAATGTGTTTACAAACCTTTCTTATTTGCTTTATTACAGATAGCATAGAAATCACAATCTTAAAGCTTAAATGAAGTCAAACAGCACTTCACTTGTACACATGAAACCATGATATTAACATTAACTTGTACTGTATTACTCAACAGTGATCCCAAACATCACTTCACTTGTACACATGAAACCATAATATTAACATTAACTTGTATTACTCAACAGTGATCCCTCCAATCTCAAGTGAATCCAACTCCTTAGGCCTTTTATAGTACCTCAACAGAAGAGAACAACAGACCACACTGACTGATGATGCTGCCATTGCAGCTCCTGCGATCCAGGGTGGCAAGCGGAATCCAGTAGAGGGGAAAAGAACTCCAGCAGCAATAGGGATTCCTAAGAGATTATATCCCAAGGCCCATATGTAGTTGAGTCGGATTCTAGTGAAGGTTTTCCTCGAAAGATCAATAGCAGTAATAACATCCTCCAGGTTGCTTTTCATTAAAACAATGTCAGCTGCCTCGATAGCAATGTCTGTACCAGCGCCAATTGCCATTCCAACATCAGCAGCCACCAGGGCTGGTGAGTCATTAATTCCATCTCCCACCATTGCCACAGTATATCCCGAAGCCTGCCATGAAGATTTACACATTAGTATTAGAAATAGAAGTCATACTTTAAATATGTGACATAACTAAGCTTAAGTGCATATCTAACCCTGAATCTAGTCAACTTCTGCTCTGCAACCTAATATTTAAATTTCAACCAATTGAAACTCCACGATTTGTATTTCGTGAATTAAACATTTGCTCGTACTAGAATGCCACAAGTTCTGTGACATGACTAGGCTGGAAATGAATTGAATAAAATTTCATACACTATACCTCAGTCTAGTCATGAGCATAACCAGTGCAATATTCTGTGTAACATCATGTCTATTTGAAGCATTCAAGATTATACCTGTAGTTCTTTCACTTTTCCAGCTTTAAACTCAGGTTTGGCTTCTGCAATAACTGTGTCGATCCCAACTTCCTTCGCAATCGACTTGGCAGTTCCCCAATTATCACCTGTCACCATAATACTCTTGACGTTCATAGATTTGAGAATAGAAATGACTTCACGAGCACTTGGTTTTAATGGATCAGATATGGCAAGAACTCCAGCCAACTCCCCATCTATGGATACAAGAATCCCGGTTTGAGCCATTTCTTCGGCTTCTGCAAGCATTTCCTCTGCATCAATTGGAATTTTAATATTGAGATCCAACATCAGGCTCTTGTTCCCCACAGTTATCTCTTTATTGCGAACAATAGCCTTCACGCCATGTCCAGTAATGGATTCAAAGTCTCGAGCTTCTGGCCAGGCAGGGTTTTCTTCATCTTCTCTAAATTTCTTAGCATATTCTACAATCGCCTTTGCCAATGGGTGCTCGCTGTTTACCTGACACAAGTTCACCACAGCAACTATTATGCATTATTTTCAGTGCGAGAGATGATCTTCAGTATAACAGAAAAATACAATTGCTGACACAAGTAATATACTTAAAAGATTTTTAGAAGGGGACATAATTAATGTTTAAAAGATGCAGCTTAATGTAAAGACTACTGATCTACAAGTCTTTTGTTGAACAAACAGATTCTAATACAAAATTTTAGGTAAATTTTAAATACTAATAACGTTGAGCAAATGGTTGTACAAAATAATGTAACCAATTTACCTCAGCTGCAGCGATCAACTCATAGAATTCTCGAAGTACCATATTTCTTAGAAGTTTTGTGTTAACTACCAATGGCTTGCCCATTGTTAAAGTCCCGGTCTTGTCAAAGACAATGCAGTTCACCTAAATGATAATAGAAAGTGTCAAGTGGCTTCATAATTGTCTTCTAAAATACTTGGTGAAGAGTCCTAAGACTTGTGATAAATTCTGAATAGTTCATGACGTGCTCAAATTTATTAAGTTAAAAAAAACAGTTTAGATGATATCTTTTATAGTTCATAGAGAACTAATTTGATGCGACAAGATATATGATATTCTAGAGTAACAATTGTGGCTTTTCTGACCTTATGAGCACTCTCTAGGGCCTGGCCACCTTTGATCAGCACACCTTGAGTAGCACCAACTCCTGTACCAACCATCACAGCTGTTGGAGTTGCCAAGCCAAGAGCACATGTACAGGCTATGACCATGACAGAAATGCCAAACTGAAGCGCAAGCTGGAAGCTATCCATGTCGGACGGAATCCAAGATTTTGGATAGCTGTTATATTTTCCAGCTAAAAACCAAGCGAGCCAAGTGCAAACAGAGAGAGCTATAACCTGCAGAAATATATATATTTTTTATAAGATCGTGAAAACCGAATTCAAGGGCAATGTGTAGTTTTGTATATTCATTGCAGCAAGCATCGTAAAGTTTACCATAGGCACAAAAAATGTGGAGATGCGATCAGCAAATTTCTGTACTGGAGCTTTAGCCATCTGCGCTGACTCAACAAGTCTAACGATTTGCGCAAGAGCACTCTCTGAACCTACATGCGTTGCCTTAATATGTAGCACCCCATTCTCATTCACAGTGCCTCCAATCACTGTATCACCCTGCCTCTTGGCCACTGGACGAGCTTCTCCTGTAATCATGCTCTCATTTACGTGGCTTTGTCCCCAGATGACAATACCATCTGAAGCTACTTTTGCGCCAGGGAGGATCTTAATCACGTCATCCCTTTGGATCAGTCGGCTGTCTATCTCTTCCTCATTCATTACATTTCCTTCACTGTCGAAGGTTAATAGTGTTGCAGTAATTGGAGCCAAGTTCATAAGTTTGGCAATGGCCTCAGAAGTCTTTCCCTTGGCCAAAATCTCTAAATATTTCCCGAGGAGGATAAATGAAATAAGCATTGAGCTCGTCTCAAAGAAATCAGTTGCCTCAAAATGTGGAGAGGTGGCAGCTCTCAAAACCAAGTAGACAGAATAAAAGTAGGCTGCATTTGTTCCCAGTGCTATTAAAACATCCATGTTTGCAGAACCATGCTTTAATGCTTTATAGGAGCCAGTGTAAAATCGCCTTCCAATAATGAACTGCACTGGAGTAGCCAGTATCCACCTCATTAGCGCCCCAATCTCCAACATATTGACAACTTTTCTTTTTAAACCATGCTTAATTCCAGGTACATACATGAAAACCATGGATGTTAAGAATATTGGAATTGTAAAAATTAAACTCCATAGGAAATATCTAAAATATTGCTTGATTTCCTGTCGCTTATGCGCATCTCTTCCTCCTCCTCCTTCTGGGTATATTTTTGCCTTGTACCGACCTGATCCCGTAGACTCAATGACTTGGATGAAATTCCTAGGTCCAGTCATATTTGACTTGTAAGAAAGAGAAAACTTTTGGAGCTCAGGATCAATATCTATATCTTCAACTCCTGGCAGTGCTTCAAGAGAATTCTCAACAATTTTCATAGAATTAACGGATCTCATTCCATCAATTTTTAGTTCAACCCTGCTAAGATCTTCCCCAGAACTAATTAGTATGGCCTCAAAGCCTGTGTCTTCTATTGTCTCCAAAATTTGACTTTGGGTCACAATCTTTGGATCATATTGAACTTGAGCTTCTTCAGTTGCTAATGCGACTTGGGCTTTATGTACGCCAGGTATAGCCTGCAAAGAAGATTCAACAGTAGTGGAGCAAGTGCTGCAAGTCATTCCCTTGATGAGGATTCGGCATACTTGTGTGGATTTATCATTGTTCTCTTCTTTTATCAAACTGGCTTCGAATCCAACGTCTTCAATGGTCTCGCGAATTGTCTCCTCCTGCTCACAATGACATAACACGGTAAGTTTTGGTACACGTACAAACATGTTTACTTAAACAACAGGGCGTAGATCAAACCTACACAAAAAGATGAGAATCTAAACTATAACAAGAGGAACAACATGCTTTCATCAGATTAAATCCAATAAACACTTCTTTAGTATTTATACAATATAAAATCAATAATGTCAAAAAATAACATTATGGAATCAAGCCTAAAAGTTTACAAATCAGCAAATCAGTTGGAAACTGTCATAGTGTTATATAAAACATAGGTTAAGTATGAAGTAGATCAACCCAGTGTCCGGAAAAAACTCAGACGCCTACATGCTATAGTGTTGAAGTTGAATGCATTTCCATGAAATTGCATGTACATAATAAGTATGAAAAAAGATTTCTCGGTTACTTTTTTAGCTAATTTTCCAAACAATATTAACACATCCTCTGTCCCCCCCCCCAAAAAAAAACCCTTCATTATAGTCTCTTTATGCAAGTACAAGGTATCAGCAATGGAAACATTTTGTTGTCATTAAATTAGCCTCGAATACCAAGTTATCTGTGTAACTGTGTACTGTGAATACTCTGGTAACGTTAATCTGAATTACGGAAAATATCCATATCATACTGCGGTGTTTTATATATGAACAAATACAAATTAAGAAAGGAACTTAAATAATCAAATAAACTATGAATTTGTGAGTGCATATCCCTTCTGTG
Organism: Oenanthe sinensis; assembly: GCA_028671895.1. Classification (NCBI taxonomy): domain Eukaryota; kingdom Viridiplantae; phylum Streptophyta; class Magnoliopsida; order Apiales; family Apiaceae; genus Oenanthe; species Oenanthe sinensis. The sequence goes on along the minus strand of CM053814.1, from coordinate 571,639 downwards.
TCTTGCCAAAGATATGATAAATCTCAAGCAGTTACATTTACAGAATTCAAGCCTTGATCACCCCGTAAATGGACTTATCACAGAAAGAAGGCCTTAGACAGAATATGCTTATATTACATATACCAGATTTTTAACAAAAAAGACAGAAAAATGATTTTTGTTGCATAGAAAAAGTTGACATAATTAATGAACAAAACAGAAAGCATACGAGTGGATGCTGTTAAGAAATTAAATAAATGTTTCAGTGCTAATTTTTCATTATTATAATTTAACTCAGAATCAAGCTGCAGCTGATAAGAATATCAGAACAGCAAAAGAAAGTTTGGTTCATTTACACGTTACTCTAGCTCAAACACAACTACACAAGTACAGTTTAAAATCCATTATTTGTTACGAGAGAGTACTAATTGAAGTATTATACGTTCTGCAATATGTTTTACAATATTCAATAAGCTAAACATGTTGCAGTTGATCACTACATAATTTAAAAATACAAAAATTACTAAAGATACTGATACTAAACTAAATTCACGAAAATTAAAGCACATACATAATTCACTTTGAATCAAATCTGTATAAACATAATCTGGACATGAACACAAGTCGAAATATACTATCATATGCATGTATAAGGAGCACAAATGACAATGGTACTGAAAACTGGAACTTACATTAACGAAGGAGGGATAAAACATGACTTGAGCACGATTATTAAGAACATCCACAGCAGCATCCTTAATACCAGGAAGACGTTTAACAGCCTTCTCGACGGAGGCAGCGCAGGCAGAACATGTCATTCCAATGACGGAGAACAAAGCTTTGGACTCAGATCCTTGAATGAGCTTCTCTTGTGCAGATGAAACACCTTTAGGATACTTTGTCATGGATGGATAATGTGGTGTTGGTGATAAATCTCCATGACTCTTTGGTCGAATGCATGTTATTGATAATAATCTCGACGCCATAAATATTATTATTACTAGTGATCTTTAGCTAGATAGCTAGCTAGCTAATTCTCTGTACAACAAGATCGATGTGAAATCAAATTTGAATCAGCCCTCAATATATACAACATTGGATCTGTAATTCGGTAAATGTTTGGTGTGAATAATAAAATAGTATTAGTTTGACATTTTTACGTAAAAACATTTAAATATCGTTAAGTAACCTATCTTGAAAAACATTTAATATACATGTAATTTGCTTGTACGTATAACAAGTCAATAATACTTATCGTTCCCGTGTATTCTTGGTTTCCCTATTATTTTAACTTAATTATTAATTAATATATAAATTCTTGGAGACATTGTTGACCCTCGGTATATTGAAAATTTAATATAATATATATAAAAAGAGTAATGTTAGGGGTAAAAAATTATGTACAAAAATATTTCTCAAATGTCATTTGTGATTGATTGTAATTTTATGGGTAGTGATATTTGCACACCTAAAGTTATAGTTGTACGCCTGATTTGTTTGATCAAATTACCCCTACTTTATTCTATATTATTTATTGTATTTATTCATTTAAATTGAAATATTTTCAAATTTTTTAATTACACTATAATTGTTATTATTTTTTATTTTTTTATTTTATTTTATTATTATTATTTCTTTATTTTTTTATATTATTAAATGAATGTATTTTACCGGGCATAATCTTACGTGTACTTCGACTAATAATTATTTGAATTGTTTTGTACTTAGTAATTATTTCATATATATTTTCCAATTGAATATTTTTATATAAATGGATAAACTTTAGTACAATTAAAATATAATTTAAAATTATAATAAGCATTACAAATCTGAAACATGAAAAAATCAAAATATTTTTAAAAAATTATTGTAGAAAAGTAGAAGTGGCATTGACCATCCTAAAAAATTAATTTAAAAAATAAAATTATATTAATATAAATTAAGGAGCTATTACATAAAAAAAACAGATTTCTATATATAAAAGCCAATAATTTATGTATATTTTGATAGAGTTGTCATAGTGTTGATAAAAATTTATCAATATAAATGATAATAATAATATAACAATAAAATCTTAATTAAAATTTAATTTAAATATTCAATGTATACTATACTACTTGTTATTTATCATTATTTTGTAACTAAGAATTAGACTGACAAACTATTTATTAAAAATTTAATTAAAAAATAAAATTATATTAATATAAATTAATGACCTATTACATAAAAAATAGATTTCTATATACAAAAACCAATAATTTATGTAAATTTTGATAGAGTTATCATATTGTAGATAAAAATTAACTATCAATATAAATGATAATAATAATAATAATAATATAACAATAATATCTCAATTAAAATTTAGTTTAAATATTCAATGTATATTATTATACTACTTATTATTTATCATTATTTTGTAACTAAAAATTAAATTCACAAACTATTTATTAAAAATTGGATAAGTACAAGGCTCATATGGACCATTAGAACAAAAGGGTGTGCAACTATAAGTTTAGGATGTGCAAATATCGCTACCCAATTTCATTTAATGTAATGGACCATAATATATTCACACAAATCTTGTCCATTAAAACTTTTCAAATTGACACATCACACATGACATATTTGAGACAATTTTTTTATCCAATTTTGTACCCTAACATTACTCATTTAAAAAATTCTGAGAATTTTTCAGTTTTTTGGGTTACGTCAGTGGTATAAAACTTTCTAAAAAATAAATAAATTGCAAGCTCCATCAAAGCTAATCCCCAAACAGTTAACGGTATAATACGCCTATTAACCAAATAATTTAATATTCATGATAAGAAAGCAAAGTTTTGTCAAAGGGAAACAAAAAGATATCAAGCAAAGCGAAAATTCAGGAGGTTAATTAATTACTTGGGTTCCACGAGATCCCCACCTTAATGAGCATGCACTTGATTATGAGCTTATTTGAGTTACCCTTGAAAGTATTTTATTTTCTTAGTAATTCATTAAATGTATCCTAAAGGTATTATGGTGTTATCCAGTATTCATATTTTTCCTTTAAATAAATATATCTTATCAAAGAAATCTATCAGTATAGTTAATTTCTTCCCTTTTTAGTAACCAAATTTTGAGAGTTTGAAATATAAAGCAGTAGCTAGGAAAGTTTGAAGCAGACTTCCATTTCCATACTCATATTTTTACTATAATTTTTAAATTTTCAGTCTTGGACCTTGGTGTGAAGAAAAATGAGATATACTAAATTTTGCTCGAAATTTAAGTTTCCGGTTTTTGTTATGATATAGACAATGTCCATAGATAACATTGAACTTTTAAACTCATACCACCAAGTCGTGAAATGAAAATTTAGTGCACCGTATGAATAACTAGATCCACAGGGATGCTTAATTAAAGAACTTGTAGAGAACGTATTGCTATAAAAAGTAATTGAATAAATAAAAAGAACTGCTAGTGGCGTGTGAAGTGAGAGTGGTAGCTAGCTTGCTAGCTAGAGAGGAGAAACAGAAGATGAGAGGTAACCTTAAATTTTTCTCAGCTTGCAACCTCGATCAGAGAATTAATTGCTAGATCTGCATGGTGTAGGTGTGTACTGGACCGAAACTTGTTTATATAGACATACGTACAGTCCTTTTAATTTATACTACATGCAAGTCTTATTCATCACATTATTATTTTTGGTTTGTATGTTTTTGATAATACATATATATATATATATATATATATGTTCACATATTTCATTGATGTTCTTTTGCCAGCTACAATACTGAATACATATATGATATACACAACTACACTACAGAAGCATTGTTTTCAAAATCTAATCTAAAGAAATAATTATGAGAAAATATTGAGTTGAAATATTTGACATATATGACATTTAAATTTATTCAATTCAATTTATCACATTATTTACTTTTAAAGAGGATTGTTATATAAAAAAATTGATTTTCAATTATTTTTCCCCCTAAATACATGTCTAATTTTATTTTCAAAACATATTTAGGATAATTTTTTAATATGCATAATTTTTTTGAAATTGATATGTAAAAGGGATGGAGGGAGTATTACCACCATTATGAATATTAAAATTGTTAGTAAAAGAATAATAATTAGAAATATCGGTAAGAAAGTGTATTAAACTATTTTTTTTAATATGTACAATTTCTGAATCGTGATAATATATTAATATGTATAAATTAGTTTATAGTATCGCGCATAGCTGTAGACATTATCACTTACAATAATTTTAACAGGTGGTATACCTACAAATGTATTGAGATGGAATCCCATACACATACACTTGCTTGTTTATTACTCCACAAGTGTATGTAATGTGAATCCATTTAATCGAACCATTTTTTAATGGAATAAATTTAATTTTAATCTTGACAAAAACACAAATTATAAATAAGAGCCTGATTCTTAAAATTATTATGCCGTTATATTACGTGTACCATTATAAATTTTTTAAAATGCTTTGATGAGGTATCCGTTGATGCTTACGGTTCTGTAATATTGATGTTTTAGTTGACCTGAGTGATATAATTATTTCTCCCCGTATTTGAAAAAGAGTTGGTGACTAGATTCGATTGAGAATCTTCATTCCTATAGTCATAGATCTGACTAGCTAGGATATTCCGTCCCGTAACCCCATGTATGTATCAGATTCGGGATTCCGTTTAAAAAATTGAATTTTTAAAAAGTAAGATTTTGCTATTATTTAAATAAAAATTTAGAAAATATAAATATCACATTCAATCGATTTGAAATTTTAGTTTTCTTAGTCCAGTTAAGTAAGCTTCTGGAAAAGAATTGTACTAAAACTAAACTTGAAATTTTCTCCTCAAATTGAATATTTATAAACGTTATGCACAAGACACGACTACATTAATACGTTTTGTTTATGAATATGATTATAATAATAATAATAATATATTTGTATATCGGTTATTAGAAATTTAAAATATTTGCAAAAGTCATTCATAAATTAGGGTCCGTCCCATTTTATATGTAATTTTTGAAAAAATTAGACATATTATTAAACTTTAACATAAAATTTATTTTTTATTTATATTTATATTAATTAAGATACTTTCAATGAATAATTTGAATGATAACAATTTTACATTAATTACTAATATTACTATCAATAATCTAGTTAAAAGATTTTTTTAAAATTTTTAATAAAATTATATTGAAAATAGATATAGTAAGCAGGTATTAAGAGATTTTTTTTAAAAAAATGACATGTAAAATCAGACGGAGAGAATATTATGTCATTTGTTTGTTTACACACTGTTTATTAAATTTTCTAGAAGCGTGCATAAAAGTTATTTTCAATGGACAAATTTATTTTAAATATTATTAAAGTTGTCGCATGATATATCTATACTATATAATTAAAATTGAAAGATTAAAAATTTTGGTCGTATGGTACTGGGTGAACCATAAAAAAGATGTTGACCGTCCAATTTTAAGTGAACTATAGAAACAATCTTAACCGTTGAATTTTAATAAAATATAATTTTAAAAAATTATAATCATACATACAATTCTAACACCAATAGTCCTCATTTTATGCAAACAACTCATAAACATTATAATTCTAAAGAATATAAACATTACTTTTATGTAAGAATATAATTCCGTTGATATGATAATATTATATTATATTTAAATTATATTCTATATTTTTTATTTTACGAATCTCACTTATCCTATAATTTTTATTTAATATATCATTAAAATTTATGATAACATTGAAAGTTTGGTAGTCGGTCGATATTTGGGCCGGATGATTGATTAATTATTGGGCCTAATTTTAAAATATTAATCTTCTAACTAAAATACAATCTCATATTAATCTTCTAACTAAAATATCCACATTAATCTCCTAAGTAAAATACATCTCTATACAAAACAAACAAAAATTATCCAATTAAAATATAAATACAAATAAATTATATAAAAACATATACATATAATATTAAATAAAATTTAAATTATTATTATACAAATACAAATAAATTTAAATCATTAAAAAGTATTAAAATAAAAATATTAAAAAATTAAAAAAATTCATCCGTGCATCACGGATATAAACTAGTATTAGTTATTTTCAAAATTCTCCTAGTACCTTGGTTGATTGACCATACAAATCGTAGGATATTTTTATTTTATATGTGTTTTGTATAAATCCGTTGGGATCCTAATTTGACAAACTGTAACATCCCAAGGTTAAAAACCTCATTGCTTAAAATTAACAAGTAAAACTTGACCAATTATAACAACTCTTGCAATTTGCAGTAAATAAATAAGCAGCCAAATAACTCTTGTCATGTATTGATTGTATCTTTTGAGATGTTTAACTCTCGAATTACTTTTATATATTAGTGTTGATTTTCTTGCTAACGTCTAAGGTTAAACATTGTTTATTAACGCCTGCGATTAGGACGTAAACTAATTAATCTTGCAGTTAAAAATCTAATTACGTCACCGTCAAGTTATGGTCAAGAAAAGTTAAATTAAGTATTCTACGACATTTGTGATAATGATAAATTTAGAGAATAAAATTCATGAGATTATCTCATAAAAATAGTGTTTTTTTAATGTGGGTATTTTTGTAATTATATATGATTCTCGGTAATTACAATAACACGTATTTATATAATAATTTTTTTAATCTTAAAAAGTTGCGTGAGCTCATAAATTTAATATTCAATTTTTTGTCGGATATTTCCCGGAATGTAATCAGAATCTTAATAAGATTTTTTTTAACTTAAAAGAAGGAAAAAAACCAACAAAATACTTGTCTAGTTTGAAATGTATTTACATGAGTTGTGCTTTTATAGACTCCTAAAACTCTAAAAGTCCTTTAAATAAATTAAAAAATTAGAAAGATAAATCCGTACGTATTAGATTAGACTAACACAATATACCAAGCAATAAAACCAAATATAATTAGGTCATATTTGAAATATATAATATATCTTTTAATTTATAAATTTTATATTATCAAAGTCAAACTATTTGGTGAGACTGAATATAAATATATGATCAAATATATAATATAATTTTTTATTATAAAATCTATCATACTCAAGATACACTTTTAATTTTATTATTACAAAATTATTTTTATTTATTTCAATCTTTAATATAAAATAATTTCTTATATAATATTGCAGATTATACACTTGTATATGGTATGAAAATTGCAAATTCATAACTAAGACGAAATATTGAACAAAGTACAAACAATTAAATTATATTGTCTTCCATATTATACTAATGTCTATTATATCTCATACAAAAATATAACCCTAAATTAAAAATTGCAGGAATTTATGTCTATTTATAAAAATGCTGCCATCAAATTTTTATACACATATCTTATATAAAAATATATGGGTATAATTATAATTACATAAATTTATGTCTATTTACAAAAATGCTTTTATAAATTTGAATTATAATTTACATAAATAACTTGTAATACAATTTTAGATATACCTCCATTTTTTCTTTTTGAAGTGATTTCTGTGTCCTTTCATGTATGTGTACGTGGCATTACTCTTTTGTGTAATAATAAAAGGGAGCTCTTCTTGTTTCTTTGTGTTGCTCCTCTCCTCGTGTTTTTGTCCACTCTCTTCCATTCTTCCATTGCTGTAAGTCTTATTTAAGCCGCCCTCGTCAACATTTCAGCTTTATATATGTATATAATATTTATATATATTTATAATATGCAATTAGTTACAATATTTCTCTACCTCATACATGTGCTTGACTTAATCTTGATGGTTAGGAACTTGGTATGAGCTTTTGTTTAAATGGTTATATGATTTGATTCTTGAAAAACCCATGTCAACAAGTTTAGGAAATTTAATTAAAGTTGCCAGCTTTATGTAGTGACTGACTCTTTAACTGGTTATATTTAGTTTGAATTAGTCATTAACAATTTTTTTGGTTGAACATTGATGGGCTAGCTTCATTTTCAAGAATTTTCTTGTTAGGATTTTACTAGATGATGATATTGGTATCAGTCTACCTATATTGTTGTTGTCGAAAGATGAGAAGATGTAGAGTATGAACCTGTAAAACTCTTCCTGTTTGCCATTGTTGTGATCAGTTTGGTTAGAAGGTAAGGAAGGTGGGAACAGAATGAAAATTATGAACAAACATATAAAGGCCTAAAAGAAGGATGTAATAGAAAAGAGTGGAAAAAAATGACTGGGCGTAAAACTCTTCCAGTTTGCCATTGTTGTGATGAGTTTGGTTAGAAGGTAAGGAAGGTGGGAGCAGAATGAAAATTATGAACAAACATATAAAGGCCTAAAAGAAGGATGTAATAGAAAAGAATGGAAAAAAATGACTGGGCGTAAAACTCTTCCTGTTTGCCATTGTTGTGATGAGTTTGGTTAGAAGGTAAGGAAGGCGGGAGCAGAATGAAAATTATGAACAAACATGTAAAGGCCTAAAAGAAGGATGTAATAGAAAAGAGTGGGAAAAAATGACTGGGCGTAAAACTCTTCATGTTTGCCATTGTTGTGATGACTTTGGTTAGAAGGTAAGGAAGGTGGGAGCAGAATGAAAATTATGAACAAACATATGAAGGCCTAAAAGAAGGATGTAATAGAAAAGAGGGGGGGAAATGACTGGGCGCAAATTCTCAATGATGAGGTTTGCGAAGAAATAAGTAGCTAGTATGAATGAGTATTTATGACTAATGGAATGGAAATTTTAACATTTATTTACGAAACAGTACATAGTTTGTTATATTCTCACCGAATTTCATACCTCTTATCCGAAACAAGCACTAGTGTTTGATGGTTTAGTTAGTAATTAGGTCCTCTTTGACAGACTGATCTCCACTTTTTAAAGTTCCTAGTTGAAGTACGCGTCTTGGCCTTATGATGTGAAAATTCCTCAACTTTTTCTCTATTATGGCTAAAGAATTATGATTTGCTTTGAGTTTTGTAACTTAGCACATTCTATTGTAGCATCCAAGATGGAAGTAAACCCCGAAAGATATGGTGAAATTTATGGTGTTGACATATCCACAATAAGAGAAGCACAAGAACGCATCAGCCCATTTATACACACAACTCCAGTCCTATCATCAGAAACTCTGAATTGTACTGCTGGAAGAAAACTATACTTTAAATGTGAATGTTTTCAGAAAGGGTGAGAAGATCTTGACATTTTACACTTAGATTAACAAAGGAAGACATGATATAGAACGATGAACGATAATAATCTATTTCCCAAATATTTTACCTGATAATTTCATTTTTTTATGTTTCATTGAAATGTAATGGATTTGATCAACTAATCATTCTTTATCATCTACTGCTTAATAGTGGAGCTTTTAAATTCAGAGGTGCCTCAAATGCTATCCCTTCTCTCGAATTTGACCAGGCGGCTAAAGGGGTTGTAACCAATAGCAGGTTGATTGTGGAGCTAGGTTGTTTTTTTATTAATTCTTTTAGCTTCATTATCTGAAGAGAATTCCCTGATCTTATCTTCAAAATAGTGGAAACCACGCTGCTGCGCTTTCGTTGGCCGCAAAATTACGTAGCATCCCAGCTTATATAGTTATACCAAAGAATGCTCCAAATTGCAAGGTTGAGAACGTTAATCACTATGGTGGTCAGATTATATGGAGTGAGGCCACCATGCAGTCTAGAGAAGAGACTGCAAACAGGGTATTGCAGGAGACTGGTGCAGTGCTTCTTCACCCATATAATGACAAGCGGATCATAAGGTACTGGCGCAGTATACATTGTTCGAAATCTAAGTACACTTATACAGTGCCTCACGATATGTTGACATGAAACAATGCAGTCTGATATTTCTACTTGTCTTACAATATGATAAGATTTATGATATTAAGACGTTTTTCAGGGCTAAAACAACCCACCGAAGCCTCTCTTTTTTTTAGTTAAGATTATATGTTAGAAATAATTCTTTACAATAAGCCACAACATGCATTTGGAAGTTTTTTTTCATGCACTTGACATGATTGCACTTTATCTTGGCCTCGTATCCGTGAGAAATGCAAACCGGAAATCATTCTGTAGTTTGTTTAATTACAGGGATTCTTCTTGATTCTGTAGAAATAAAATGGTTGGTTCAACATTAATTGGAAAGGGTACACCCTTTTACTTGTCCATTCAGAACCTCACGAAGGTCCTCATCCTTACCTGTCTATGCTAACCCCTAACAAGGTAAATCAAGGATAAGCCTAAGTGGTTATTCTTGTATAGTTTTACATATTATTGACAATATAGTGATAGTGATCATGTTTATGCATATTGCACACTGAGACATATTTGGTTGTTTTGCAGTGGCCAGGGTACCATAGCACTGGAACTTCTCGAGCAAGCGCCACTAATTGACACTATAATAGTTCCAATAAGTGGTATGTCAATTTTAGTTTTAAAGTTGTTTGGGAAGGATGATGTTTTGAAATTTTGTTGTTGATTTGTAATGCTTTACATGTAAAACTAGGTGGTGGTTTGATATCAGGAGTGGCATTAGCTGCCAAGTCCATCAATCCAAATATACGGATTTTTGCAGCTGAACCCAGGGGAGCAAATGATGCAGCTCAATCAAAAGCAGCTGGTAGAATTATAACTTTGCCTGAAACGAACACCATAGCTGACGGTCTTCGAGCTTCTCTTGGGGATCTTACCTAGTATATATTATCCTGATATTATTAATTCAGTTTTGACTAACTCGTCCTATGTGTAACTGCTTCCTACTGGATTCAATGTTTAAGGCATGTGCAAACTTGTAAATGCGTGCAATTAGTATGCTGCAAAGGGCATAAAGCTCTAAGCTTGAGAATGATAATTTTTTCCGTTGGAAATATAAATACTCTATATATGCTTGAAATAAGATGTGAAAAAGCTTGGTTGAGTACTTGAGTCAGTTGATTTTTTTAGTAGCTTTAATCCAGTGAACATATCTTGAATTTTAATACAAGTCATACAGCAAGTGCATAATTCTACCGCAAATTCCTTTGTTTTGGAACCATTCTATTGGAAGAGATAATGTCGTCATGTGGGCAATTGCAGTAACAATGGACATAGGCACTGCTTTATTTTAAGGTTTATTTCTTGCCGTTCCTATGCACTGATAAAGGTTTATTTTTTGCCGTTCATATTTGTTCTTTTACTAGTTCTGTTGAAGTCCTGCTTGCAACAAAAAAAAATTTCCTTAATTATCTTATATTCCAATATACTTTAGATTACTGACAATGTAATTAAACATGCAGGCCTATTGTTCGAGATTTTGTTGATGATGTCATAGTTGTGGAGGATAAGGAAATAATTAAAGCCATGCGACTCTGTTATGAAATTCTCAAGGTTGCAGTAGAGCCTAGCGGAGCCATAGGTCTTGCAGCCGTTCTATCTGATAGTTTTTGAGGTAATCCTGCTTGGAAAGACTGCCACCATATTGGAATTGTTCTTTCAGGAGGAAATATGTTGATCTGGGTGCCCTATGGGATTCTCTCTGTCGATGAGTCGACAAGAAGCTTCGGTTCTTACAAAAAGAAGCCTTCATCGTTTTCTTAAATGATTGAATTAAACTTTTTTACGATTTTTCCCCCTTCTTACCCAGGCAAAAAAGGTGTTCTTTTACCATCTGCTTGTGTTGACTGGCTTTAACAAGTATTCCATTTGGCCTAGTAGCAAGAATATGAGTTCCATGGAAATTTTATGTAGTCATTAGATTTTATGCACTTGGAAGTTGGAACACTCAGTGTGATCAAATTTGCAAAACTGATAATCTGAATTATTGTGCTTTAGTCTGCTACAGACGAAGTAGATTTTTTGTTGGTTGAATACCAATGCATACATGCCCTTGCAAGTAAGACTCAACATTATGAACTGTTTAGTATTAGATATGGAACATTATAATTAGATCTTGAATCAACCAAATTTACCAAGACAGTATCAGGTGCTGATAACTAATAAGAACTTGATGTATACAAAGGGAATACAATGCCTAGAGTGATAATGATTGACAAAGAAATTCTCAAAACCAATCCAGAATCTTTCAATGTGCAAGTTTACAACATTGTAGCAAGTGAAACAAACACAATTGACTTTGGCAAGGATTAAAAGTGTGAATCAACAAAACAATTACCCCAGAAGCACTCAGCACCAATAACTGATACTACATAATACTCAAAGTTTGGAAAACCACAAAGTTTAAACTTCAAGTGATTGAAACTGACACTCAAGACGTATTTACTTGACCAAGTTTTAAGCCTCGTCTTCATAAGTCTCTTCATCTTCCTCGTAATCACCTTCTTCATCAGCTGTTGCATCTTGATATTGTTGGTATTCTGATACTAGGTCATTCATGTTACTCTCAGCTTCAGTAAACTCCATTTCATCCATTCCCTCACCAGTGTACCAATGCAGGAAAGCTTTCCTGCGGAACATAGCTGTGAATTGCTCACTGACCCTCCTAAACATCTCTTGAATCGATGTTGAATTACCAATAAACGTTGAGGCCATCTTTAAACCTATAGGAGGAATGTCACAGACAGTTGATTTCACATTGTTGGGAATCCATTCAACAAAGTATGATGAGTTTTTGTTCTGTACATTGATCATTTGCTCATCAACCTCCTTGGTGCTCATTTTACCACGGAACATGGCGGATGCAGTGAGATAGCGACCATGTCGAGGATCTGCAGCACACATCATATTCTTTGAATCCCACATTTGCTGGGTGAGTTCAGGAACAGTGAGGGCGCGGTACTGCTGTGAGCCACGAGATGTAAGGGGTGCAAAGCCAACCATGAAGAAATGAAGTCTAGGGAATGGAATCAGGTTAACAGCAAGCTTGCGCAGATCGGAGTTCAGCTGACCCGGAAAGCGAAGGCAGCAAGTGACACCACTCATGGTGGCAGAAATCAAGTGATTCAAGTCTCCAACTATACAAAATATTCGGTCTTTAAAAATCACATAAGAGAAGTAAATTAAATTGCAATACAGTGTCTCTATAAATCCACAGCCAGGTCGCTAAACTTCCCAGTATGTGTAATGGTCCTAATGGACTATATGCCTATCTGGTTATCTAGCTAAAAGGTAAACAGGAAAATCAACTGATGTTTAACTCAAGGATGTTGTAATTCGTTTCCTAAACTAAAACCAACATTTATGAGAATATGCATTAAAACCAACATGATGCTAGAATAAATTGCTTGATGACCAGTACGTTTTATATACCGTATGATGAGCAGAGGAATATGCTTAGGTAATGGTGTGGCACTGTTATCATGTGTGATACAGGAATTGCAAAGAACTACCTATATAACTAAACAATGTAGCAAAATGTACCATGTGCACAGCTCTTAACAAGATGTAAGCAAACAAATCAAGCTCCTGTAATTTATTAAAGATACAAGCATCAAGTTCTTGGATACGCCACTGGCGGGCTCATTCAGTTAATAATCATGTGACCTGACCGACCATTAGCACAACACTTAAATAATCTAATTATAAGCATGATGCTTTTCATATAATAACCTTCCTGAGGCATATATTAGTAAAATATTTGAACTAATTAGTTCATTAGCCATCTTGAAGCCAACTGTTAATTTAAATTTAAATTTATATAGGCAAGTTCCAAATGCAGCAAAATCTGTAGATTTTGTAACTCATGAGCTAGGCAAAGAAAATGAAGCACATGACATCCTTATATCAGAATCATATATACAGAAGACTGAGGATATATTGTAGTTAACATCATGGGCAATTTTTTAGCTTTGCAGTTCACTGATGCTTAGAGAACAATTATCATAATTCACAAGAATAATTCATAAATCAAGAAGCTAATCTGAGCTCGAACGGGACTGAGAAAAGGCCCGATCAAGGAGACAAAAACTTATTTAGAAACACCATATAGGAAACAATTAAGGGCTGCTATTCTGTTTGGCACGACAGAAAAGCTAAATTTCATTAGATATTTACTAACCAATGCAGGTGGATTAGTATATTGCATTAGTCATAATTCAGAGAGCAAAACAAAAATATATCTATTCTATCGATCTTTTCAAATAGTATAGAGTGACTCACAACTGGGAGTGGTTAGCTTGAGAGTACGAAAACAGATATCATATAGAGCTTCATTATCCAAGACCATACACTCATCAGCATTTTCAACAAGCTGATGCACCGACAATGTGGCATTGTAAGGCTCCACTACCGTATCAGACACCTTTGGCGAAGGAAAAACCGAGAAAGTCATCATCATCCGATCGGGATACTCCTCTCTAATCTTTGATATAAGCAAAGTCCCCATTCCTGACCCTGTCCCTCCTCCCAACGAATGACACACCTGAAACCCTGAAAATCAAACAATAAACACAGTTCATTTGTGAACAAAAATATTGCATACAACGCTAAAAATATTCCAAATCAAGACTCTATGTTATTTTTCTTTGTAAAACATTTCAGCCCCATAATCTTTTGAAATTCTAGTTCCACAACTGCACATGATAAGTTATGTTCACTACAACATAAGAAACAAACAAAAAACATAAGCATACCTTGGAGGCAATCACAATTTTCAGCTTCTTTACGAACAACATCAAGAACTGAATCAATAAGCTCAGCTCCTTCAGTATAATGTCCTTTAGCCCAGTTATTCCCAGCTCCAGACTGTCCGAACACAAAGTTATCGGGTCGAAAAATCTGACCATAAGGTCCAGAGCGGACACTATCCATAGTACCAGGTTCAAGGTCCATGAGAACTGCACGTGGAACAAAGCGTCCACAGCTAGCTTCATTGTAGTAAACGTTGATACGTTCAAGTTGTAGCTCAGAGTCACCACTGTATCGGCCTGTTGAATCAATGCCATGCTCCGCGCAGACTACTTCCCAGAACTTGGCTCCGATTTGGTTCCCACATTGGCCTCCTTGGATGTGTAGTATCTCTCTCATTTTTAGAGACAGAGTATAGAAATGTGTGTACTTATTTTTGAAGAGAATGAATATATAATGTGAGCTCAGTGAGTTGTATATATAGGGGATAGTAGGATACAGGGACCATTTGTTTTCTCTTGTAAGTGACTTTTGAAAAATACATGCATTAAGTAACTTGTAAGAAATCTCAAACGGGGTCATAACCATATAACCGTGACCATGGCGTTGCAAGATTGAGTGGGAAATGGGATTTGTAGGTGGTGGACTCGTGGTCCTGAGGGTAGTAGCTGTAATAATCACTCAACAAGTGCATGCATTGCGAAATCAGGATTCTGAAATAGTTAGAGCTAACAAAAAGATGAGGAATTTCGATCTATATTTGAAATATTGTTTTACTAATATTTGAAAATTTCGAACGAATTCTATTAATTTTTGAAAGTCAGTCGGCCTTGATTCCGCGGCTACGTGAAGAAACGAGTGTAACTAGGGCCGGTACTTTTGTGTGGACGAAGCTATACTGCCAAAGTAGTGCAAATTATCCCCTGAAAAAGTGACTACATGTGCCTGCGAAGTGCGAGGAAATCAATTATAGATAGGTGAGGTGAAGGTACAACTTGACGCAATGTAGTATTCGACTAAACTTGCATTTCACTCCTTTTTATAATGAATTCGAGATAGCTTCAAAGGACGGATACACACTATACTACACTATAACTACAAAGTACAAACTGTCAATCGAATCCAACTTTTAAGTATAAATAATTCAAAAAGATATTATATTTACGTAATCTTTTTTTTTTCAGAATTATATATATATATATATGAAAAAAAATCTCTAAAAAATTATTGTAAAATCAATGAGACCTCATATTCTCTTTATAAAAATTTATTTTATATACTAACCTATTTAATTGTGTCCGGTCATAATTTATAGGTACTCCTTTCATTTTGAAATATATATCATTTTGACTTTTTATATATATTTTAAGGTACATAAAAAAATTTAATTTTTTAAAATTTTCTTTTTCTAAATAAGTATTTAAATATTAACTTTTTATTTAGAAAAAGAAATTTTTTAGAATAAATTATAAAATTGTCTTTTTTATATACCTTAAAATAGTAAAATATTATTCTGAGCAATAATCCCAAATGGGCTCAACGTTTTAATAACCAGTACAAATATTATTTGAAAGCCCTATAAAACAAGACTCACGAGTCCTCTAGTCCAATACCCGAGGCCGACCCAGCTTTACACTAATCAAAGGTGTTCCAAACGGCGTCGTTTTACACATCCTAAATACAAAACATACATACGTATATAAATCATCATCATCATCTAGGGTTTAACTAACAGTCCCTCCTCATCACAATCCACAGCCATGGAGACTCCACCACCACCACCACCACCACTGAACTGGACCACCATCGTCAAACAACCACCAAAACCGCCGTCGAGTCAACCGTCAAACGGAGACGTACTCACCTCCGCCGTCGCCGGAAATTGCAAGTCGACGAACGGAATAGCGGTAGCAGTGGTGGATGCAAATGCGATTATACAAGGCGGAGAGAAGCTTAATAACATGTCTGATAAGTTTGTTTCAGTTTGTGAAGTTATCGATGAGATTCGAGACCCTAGGTCTCGCCATAGCCTCAATTTGTTGCCTTTTGATGTTGTTACTATGGAGCCTTCTCCTCATTCTCTCAACAAAGGTACAATTTTTATGGTTGTTATGTATGTTTTGTGTGATTTTAATTGGATTAGTTGTATTGGCCTTGTTTTTGTGAGGTTGTTGATTATGAGATTAACTCGAAATTAGGTTTCGATTAGCTAATTAGGATACGAAATCGAGGTTCGAAGATTATACATGCTTTTTAGTTTTATTTATATTTATGTGTGTGTGTGTGTGTGATTTGAAGTGGATTTATTTTTGGTTTTGTTGATTTGATTAGGTTTATGTGAGAGTCGTTAGTTAAGATAATATTGAAGCGAGGTCTCGATGAGTAGGTGTATGTGAGGGTTGATAAGGTTTACTTCTGGATTGTAGATTAAAGTTGATAGTTGTACTTGGACATTGTATGCTGCATTGGCGATGGATTTACAAGAAGATTGCATCTTGCAGGCTTGTTTAAGAGTCCACACACGTCACATACACACACAAATGGCTAAATTTATATATCTTTGTTGTTGTCTGATGTTTGTTTATGTGGTTCTGTAGTCATCAACTTTGCAAGGGAAACTGGTGATCTGCAGACGCTGTCAGATGTTGATCTTAAGCTCCTTGCTTTAACTTATATGTTGGAGGCTCAGATCCATGGAACAAAACATATTAGGGACAGCCCTCCTCCTATGCACACAGTTAATGTTAAGAGGTTACCTGAAAAGGACTTGCCTGGGTGGGGCTCCAATGTTCCTAATTTGGAAGAGTGGGAAGCTCTAGAACATGCACTCGGGGATGGAAACGGCCCTGAATCGAAAATACTTCCACTGAAAGATTTGAATTTGAATGTTATACCTGCAGAGGATAATCATAGTATAGACAATGGTTCAGTGGGAAATGTAGTCGAACCTCATTCAGAAAACCAAGAGGGTTTTGATGGTGGTTTTACTAAACCTCGGAAATATTTTCCCAAGAAAAAAGAGGTTAATATTGAAGGGAAGATGGTGGCTGATGGAGTTGATGCATCTCAGGGAGTCGGTGGTGATAATACTGATGATTGGCTTCCTGCTGTTAGTCGAAGTACACACAGAAGATTTCTTAGACGAAAGGCTAGACGTGAAACATATGAGGCATCAGTAGAGAAAGATATCCAAAAGGATACAGCCAATGCCATGGATAGTGATAAACATAACAGTACCATCTGCGAGGACCTGGTGATTGACAAGTCTTTTGATGAATCACATGTTGAAAATGGCATAGAGAGAAGTAATGTTACAGAAGGAGATCTTTCTACAATTTTAACACAGATGAGGCTGGAAGAAGATTCGTCAGAGTTACTTCAAGATGGGTATGACGTGAGTAAGAACCCCCAAGGACCAGAGGAAGGAGTTGAAGATGAACGTACTGCCGATGAAAGAGTTGAAGATGAACATATTGCTGAGGAAGGAGTCGAAGATGAAGCTAATGAAGAGTTGGAACATTATAATAGCCAAGCTGGTGAAAGTGCTAATATGTCAATTGCAGATGATAATAGTAGTGAACAGAGCTGGATGTTAAGATCTCTATCTGAGTCAAGTGTGGCTTGTATAACCGCTGACTTTGCGATGCAAAATGTCATTCTGCAGATGGGTTTACGCTTGGTAGCTCCGGGGGGAATGCAGATACGTGAGCTACACAGGTATAATAATATTTACCCTTAATAATGAGTTAATGACATTTTCCTTGCTGTAACAACATTGGTTTCTTTTGCAATGGTTTCCTCTTATCGATTTTATTATGACATATCTGGAGTTGAAACCTATGAATTATTACACAAACAAGATCGAACTTGTAACATTTGTTCTTTCTTTTTTGTTGCTAATTACATGCATTCTTTTAAACATAATGCTTTCTAGTGGATCTACAAGTAATGAGTATATACACTAACAGAGTTATCGTACTCATGTCATCAGATGGATTCTAAAATGCCATGCATGCTACAAGGTGACTACAGAAATCGGTAGAATCTTTTGTCCCAAGTGCGGGAACGGTGGTACATTGCGCAAGGTAGCTGTTACTGTTGGTGAAAATGGCATTGTTATTGCAGCTCGACGACCACGTGTTTCCTTGCGTGGAACAAAAGTAAGTACTGCACTAAATTATAATTCAGTAATAGGGAGAACTGCAGGAAATAGTTATCATCATTTTTCTCCAACCGAAAATCATTTGGCCAAGGTGTCTGTATAAGGAAAAAAAATTGGGCGACTTCAATACCTTTTTCTTTTTGGAAGTGCACTGGTCTGATCTGCTTATGTTGGCACTAGTTTGCTTAGTGTAATTTATCATGTTTTGTGGCATCTGTCTTTTGTCCATACACTTTAATCATGAATTAGAAGTAAATTTGGATATCTAACTTTAGGTGGAGAACAATATGGATTTTTGAAGTTCACTGGTAGACAAATGTTTAACCTTCTTTTCTATTACCTGGTAGTAATGCTAGCGGTTCTGATTTTATCTTCAATTATACTTTTGTTACTAATGTTGTCATCTGTGACCATGTTCAGTTTTCATTGCCTATGCCCCAAGGGGGGAGGGATGCGATTACGAAGAACCCTGTTTTACGTGAAGATCAACTCCCACAAAAATTTCTTTACCCGAAGACAAAAAAGAAGAATAAAGATGTGGGTTTCCTTTCAACCTTTTTATTCCTGTTCATTTCATGTGTATAGATTTGCCGAGACTAAGCTTGTGGCTTCTATTAAAACCATTTTGCAGGAAGATGACATATTTGCTTCAAATCACATCTTTCTCCACCATACTGATAAGAAAGCTCCGCTGCAGCCTCCTGTAAGAAAAGCACTGGCAGTTTTCAGTGGGAAGAGGAATCCTAATGATAATCACTACTCACGTGCCAAGCATTAGATAATCACCTTTATGAAGTTATGGCATCTATAGTCGCACACAATTTTGTTTTTTAGGAATTTGGCCTTTTTCTGTTTGTGGTTTTCCAAATAGTGATACCTAATGGTTGCTCAGCAACGACGTTAATATTTGTAATTGGTGTTTCAGTCCCAGTCTGAAGGTGATGTCTTAAGTTTTTAAATGTTATGTCGTGATTCTTTTGTTTGAGTGACAGTTATTTGAACTATTAGATGAAAAAAGTTTATTCCACACATCATATTCGTTCGACATCATTTTATTTGACTAGAGACATTGTTTGAAAGCGACAGAGCTTGATTCCAGTCACACTAAAAAAGCCTCTTGTCTTTTGAGGCAACAGCCCAATGGTAAGAACTAGTTGTAGGATATTTTTGCCTAATTTTAAGAGTAAATTGCACTATGGTGGCTAGAAGAATTAATTTTTTGCACTTAAAGTGCACTAAAGTGAATTAATTTAAGTTACAGCAAGTGCAGAATTTGTAACAAGAGTCAACAAAGTGTAAAAAAATAATTATTGTGGCCAGTGCAATTTACTCTAATTTTAATTCACTTTAGCATAGTAGTTGCTTTTCAAAAAGCACTTATATAGAATTATAGTAGCCCTGGCGCGTCATTAATAATTGAACCATATGAAAAACACTAAATTGCAGTACTACAAACAGGCGTATGTAGTTCATATACTTTCATTCGTCTATTGATACGCTGTCCAATAATATGAAAGTACAAGTATTAAAGTTATTGTCTTTGACCGAAAAATTGTAGCAGTCATCTGTAGAGTAAGGTTTGGCAGGTCTTATAAGTGAGAAATTGTATGTATTTTTCCCCATATAAGTAGCAATATGGGTTCCCAAACAGGGTCATAGTAAACCATTTTGGAATGAGAACCAACGAATACAATTCTCCAAAAAAATTAGTAACAAATTTTGCAATATGTGAAATCAAGAATTTACATAAAGAGCTATATTACACATGCAACATAATGAAAATCAGCCTAAGGGTGTGTGATTACAAGCTGTATATCTTTTGACACTTGAACGTTATTTACATTATCTCCAGTCCAAGTTAATAAATTGGACAAAAATTAGTAGCAAGTAAGAAGGGTATTGAATATGTATTGTTCTAATCTATATTGTGTTGGCTTTGTCTAGTCATGGAGAAAGCGCAAGTTCCGCCCATGCCAAAGAGGATGCCTTTATCTCAGATGATACAGAAGTGTCGATTCTGCTTTCTAAAACCGTGCATAATTCTTGCATTGTTAATTGTACCAGTGGATTTGGTTTAATGCATAGACTAGCCACCTCACATATCACTTTAAGGTCATCGTCTCGGAAATGTTTCAACTCTGGATCCACCACATTAGACATTACTTCTGGCAGATCAAGATATTCTTTAGCCTGCAGAAAGAAAATTTCCAGGCATTGTTGAATCATTGATAAAATGTCTATCAAATAATGTAGTCAATGGCCCCATCAGGTTCCACGAAATTTTGTTATAGAAAACATGCGTCTGCAGATTTAGTACTTACCCAGTCTACTAGGCATCCTTTTTGTTTGCAAAATGGGGGTCTTCCACTAATTAGCTCCAGAAGAAGTACTCCAAATGCATAAATATTACCCTGGACATCCAGATGGCGGCTGTCTAGGGAACTTGGAAGAACACAAACAGCACCTTCACAGCTAATTGCACCAGAATTCTTCTCTGATCTTGAAATAATAGTTTTCCAACTCTCAAAATCAACTAGCTGCAGGACGAGAATATTCTCAAAATCAGAATGCTAAACAGTGGTGGCCAATTAGACAGAAAACATGAAGCACATTTATTTGGTAAGGATTTATGAAGAACTGTAATCAGACATCAGACATCCGCTTATTTGTATTATCAACATTTGGACCTTTTATTTTCTGACTATTCCTAGAGTATTCTCAAATTGCGGTAGCCATAGCCATTTGAGCATACCTTTGGAGAAAAAGTATCAGTAAGATAAACAGATCTGGAGTTCAATTCGGATATAGTAAAGGGTGGTTCAATTTCTGTGTGAAGATATTTAAGTCCCTTGGCGATGCCTATAACGATATTCATACGCCTTGTCCAACTCAGCTGACATCCTTCACCATCTGCAGTTAATGAGATTTATGTTACAAACACAATTTTATTGAATAGTCTCCTCGTTATTAAAAGTTGTACTTACAATGCAAGTGCTCATATAATGTTCCATTTGACGCATATTCAAAAACCAGCATCCTCGTGAATGGAGAGCTCTCTCTACAATAGCCAAGAAGTTTTCCTGCATTCTCGTGATCTAATCTTGCCAAATCTGCCACCTAAATACATAGTAACTATATAATTTAATATTTAAGTTTTCAGGTGGTTCTCTTAAGTTGCATCAAGGAAAAGTTCATCTACCTTTTTCTGAAAATAAAGCTCAAGATAACCCGTCCATTGCTCTTCTTTAATGCAAAGAGATATCACGGCGATCTCAGGACCACCTTTAATGATGCCTTTGTAGACTATACTATCTGAGGAGGACCCAATTATGTTGCTAAAATCTTCACAGGCAACTTCAAGTTCTTGTCTGCTGTATTTTGCCACATCCTTTAACAAGCCAGTTTCTATACCAAAAAAAGATCAAATTGTCATATGGAAGGATATGTTGTATCCAATTTGTAATATAGCAGTATTACAAGCGTACCTAAGTACATAGTCATATGGTCCCTGTAAACAGTTGGTTTTTTCCAGGGAATTATAATTGGAGACTGATTTTTGCATCTTCGCAGACCCAAGACAAGAGCCACAAGAAATACAGAACCAAACAATACTCCTGTAACTATTTCAACAGCCAAAACCCAAGAAGGCTTTGAATCATCATGATGATTGGATTTATCTTCACGCGGCTGGGGCTTACTGAGGACTCCCGCATGGCTCTTCGTAGGAGGAGGAGGAGGAGGAGGAGTGCCTGTACATAACTATATATATCAGTTTTAACCACGGTAGAAGTTCAATCCAGTTTAGTAAAAGTTTACTGTCACGAGACACGACAATATGGTTTAAATGTCGAATATAGTTCTAATTATATGTTTTTAGTATACCAGTTTGAGCATCCACAATAAAAAAAAACTATATCCTCTGTTACTTAATATGATTCGTTATTCGGATGAAAATGTTCAGAATGAGACCTTAAGTTAATTGACACCCTTTGTTTCTTGAAATTTCCAGTAACTGCATTGCTCATAAATTTATTTAGCAGCTAATACATTAAAAGGAGAGAATCACAGGAAAATATACCACATTGGTGTGTAGGGCGTTGTTTAGGATCTCTGTCTAGAAGGCAGTTCCCTTGAAAGCTGGAACTGCACAACAAAACTGATTGAGTAAAGAAAACATGAAGAAATATAAATCAGCCAGACAGAGTAAAAAAGATACTTTGGAAGATACTCCAAGCACTTCGGCACGCTACCAACAAGGAAGTTGTATGAGAAATCTGCAATTTTTAACTGAGAAGAGCGACATAGACCTGCAGGGTTCCCACTTGAGACATACCTGTAACATTTTTTTATTTACACAGAGAAGCAAATTAGAACCTAGATATACGTGATATGCAACCCTCTTATATAGCAAAGGACGGGTTCAGAAGTCTGGATAATCAATAACCTTAATCTTGGATTAATTGATGTAAATATGTAATAGCCAAAATATTGAGTTCAACTCAGCAACAGTAACAAAACAAATGTGAAAGTGGTAATTTTATTATTTGTTGCAAAAATAATGTGGACTAACAACTTTTTTTACGTTCCACTCACATTCCATGCATGTTCGATGCAACTCGCGAACCATTATTACCAGGAACAGTTCCTTGGAGTTTGTTCCTATCTAGCCTAAGTTCCTCAAGGTCCTTTAAATTGCCAAGCTCCGAAGGCAACCTCCCACTTAACCCATTGGACTGAAGGTTTCTGTAATGAAACAAATGAAGGGTCAAGAATAAGTAAATTTAAACATAGTAAAAAAAGCATGGAAATAGAGATCAAGCTAAGCTGTACTCACATTTTAATAATACTGCTCAAGTTTCCTATCTCAGGAGGAATTGGTCCAGATAACTGGTTCGCCCCTAAATCTAACACCCTGAGCTCTTTCAACAAGCCAATTTCTTTGGGTATTATTCCAATAAATTTATTTCCATGTAAAACCCTAAAGGCATTGGAAAACTTATTAATTTTTTGAATTAATGACTAAAGCCGCGCGTAATCTAACATATATTCAACAAATGTAGAATGAATTCTTACAATTCTTCCAAGGAAGATAGATGATAAATTTCTGGTGCGATAAATCCCTTTAAAGATGAACCAGACAGGTTTCTGTTCACAGAATATCACAAAGAAACCTCAGATTAGGGTCCAAACATTGCAGAATTAGCTTACATGTACTCAATTCTTAAAGTAATAAAACATTAACTGTTATATATCAAATAGAAAAAACAGTTCTTACAGCTTTATAACATGATCTCCAGTCATCGAACAAAAAATGCCAAACCAGTTGCAAGGATTTGCATCAAAGGAATTCCAACTTGACAAAGCCAGAATACGGTCATCATATATAGCTTCCTTAAAGGCAGTAAGAGCATCAACTGTAAAAAAAATCAAGACCTACTCAAATAAATTCTTACAAATCTCCACATCATAATAACATATAAGCAACAAATTAATCACCAATAATATCTATTATCTTTCGAAAAAACAGATATAAAATTCCACATTGACTTAATTCTTAAACTGCTACAAACAGAACTAAATCAAGATCCACACTAAATTTAAATCCAAAAGCGCCAAACTATAAGTACCTTCATGCTCAGGAAATGCATCACAAGTAGCAAGAAAAATTCCAAGACCCACCCATAAAAACTGAAGTGGCACTAAAGAACTCATCTTTTTGCAGCTCTTCAATCTCTTTTAAAAATTTACAGCAACCCAATACTCAAAGAGCTCATCCAAACTACACCCTCATAAGCTTCTTACTAAAAGATAAAGTAAAAATAATCAAGAAAATTTAAGTGATGGGTTCATCAAGAAACTACCTAATCAAACCTAAATGAGCTAACTTTCACTGAAAAATCAAGAAAGATTAAAAATGGTCAATAAAGATCCCCTTTTTATTGCAGAAAAAGCTTAGGAGTAAATGCAAATCTATGAATTTTCAACAACTAGTGAAAAGAAATCAATAGTGGAGTCTGGAGAAATAGTTTAAAATTACCAGTAATAGGAAACTTGGATTCAAAGAGAGGTTTAGTAGACACTAGTACAAATTATATAATATATAAATATATAGATACAAATGATTAGAACTGAAATATGGAGATACAGATAATGGGGTTATGGGGAGGAATAATGTTGTTGCAGTTTGATTATTTTGGCGGCTTTTTTATTTAATTTTGTCATTGATTTCACTAAAATGTGTATATAACTGTATAATTTTGGTGATTAGTGGGTGTAGTGGACAGTAACAGCCAATATTTACTACTGTTTAATGATTGTTACATGTATGTACAAGTACACAAGTGTATAACACACAGTTGTTGATAATTGTGAAGAGAAGTTGAGTGCATCATTTTCACTAGTACTTGTTTTGATAAACTTGAAAGAGGTTGAAATTTATTAAACAGTTGAAAAGAATAATCTTTCTTTATGTGGAGTATTTTGTATTTGCAATTTGCAATATAAAAAAAATAATCACAAGTAAACAAATATATTTTATTCCTTATAACCAAAGATTCCATTTTTGTCACTATAATGTATACACTATACATACATGTAGATTATATGAACTTGTTGACAGAATCACAGTTTGAAGGAGAGTGAATATCAGCTATTCGCGTTTTTTTACGGTGAATAAAAAAATTGCTAGAAGGCTGTTCAGAATTACGGATAGAGTAATATAGTCCCGGATTTATATCAAAATTTTAATTTTAATCATATCCGCTATTAAAAAAATAGAATAAATTGATGTATCATTCACTTGTCAGGATCCGGAACGATCGGAGAAATTTGAAATATACAGTAGAGATAGATTGAGAAATTATTTTTAAGGGGGGTATTTGTCAGTTATCACCCCATAACCCTTAATAGATTGGTCATGTACACACGAAGATTCGAACCCATAACATTTTATCATTTTTTTTATCTCATATTTCTTTAAGAAACTATTAAACTTATGACTTTTAATGCAGATGTGTATCAAACGTTACAGTTAATATTATACATGTTGTGTTTGAAAAAGGTAGCAAAGCGAAAGTAGGATGCTTGAGAATCCAATGGGCAGCTAGCTGTTGAGCAAAGAACATGCATAAGTGAGGAATATGTATATTAATTAATCAAAAATTGAAGTTTAATTAAGATAGTAGCTAGTTTAACCAGACATGGAGGAGTCAGATAACTCTACTTTAACATGTTTTTAAGCTAATAATGCTCATTAGTGTTCTTTTGTCTCTTTTTTATTTGTAAAACGCTGCTTTTCTCTACATTTGTGGGCGCTGGTTGTCAATTCTAACAGCAAACCACACCTCAAACATATAAATTTCAGATTCATGGTTCGAATTCGTTTCATTTTCAAAGAGAATAATATAAAATAAATTTTAACAAGTTCTTACAAAATAACAAAAATATTTTGAATTAATTTTCAACAAATTCGTTAGTTTTTTTTTAATTTTAAATCTTTTAAAGGAGATATTAAAGGAAAGCGATCTAGGCTGAAGTTGTGGTTAACCTTCAAATTTAGTTTAATAAATCAATCTCAACAGAATGTAATAAACTATGAAGAAATTTACTACTAACATTATTATATTTATATATGTATAATATAATTAAGTAAAATATACATACAAAATATTTGGTTTAAAAATGTAAGTAGAAAAAAAGCCGGACGACAGAAAAGGACATGAAGATTGTTTATGCAGGAAGGGGGTGGTGGATTACTAACACTGAGATGCTTCCAAGCAAAGCCATAATAAAAGTTAAATTCTGGTAGCTTTCATTGTTTAATGGAACTTCCTATTCTATTCATTTTATATCTCATTTACTTAATTATTTTATTCATTAGTCAATCATCTATGTCGTAACGTCTCCATTTTTTTATTTCAACTTAATCACTCTCTAGGATGTGTTTTCCAAATATTAAAATTTACTTCAACTAAATAAGAATGCTAAAATTGATCACAGGTAACTTTTAATAAAAATAATTATAATATGTTGATATACATAATTTTGTAGATATTATTTTAATTGTGTATATCAAAATACTATAATTATCATCCTAATATTTATTGATGATTTGTACACAAAAGAATAGGGAAATCCTAATTAACGATAATCTAAATATGCATATTGCCATATTTAATACTTGATCCCAATTGTTTTATGAAAAATGTTAGGGACCGCAAAATTGTTCTAAATTTTTTTCTCAAATGACGTGACATGACATATGCTTATTTTAATTCGTGTACGCATATGTATGCAGGCAGGTTCTCAAATATTATTATAGAAAAGTTACCGGTTATATACATGACAACTCAGTATTTGAGACAATTTTTTGGGTAACTAGCATATTTTTCTTGTTTGAGATAGAATTATCTAACATCAATTTTAGGTTACTTGTTTTTTTATTTAAATTATATATATATATATATGAAATAAACGGATAATTAACTTTGTCACAAAATCTTGTTAAATTATAAATTTTATGAACTATAAATCTGAATTTGTTTGTTTTTTCCCTACTTTGTTTTCTATCGTTTTGTTTGAACTTGTTAATATACATACATATTATTTTTTGATTAAATTTATATTCATATTTCGCAAAAAATAAGTTGTATTCATATTTTTCATAGCTAAATCATCACATACATTTGTTTTGTTGGGATACAGACTATAAATTGATGATTTATTCGGAGGAAATGGACGATCTAAATTTACAAATTTTTCAACAAAATCTTATATCGAATTATTACGTCTACTATGTAATTTATTTTTCTCTTAAAAAAATACCAAAATATTTATGTTCTTCTAACTAAACTTCAAAATACGTGGCTCTTATTAATATATTTATTTTTTGCAAGAAAAAAGAGATTCAAGTATTTAGCAAGCAAAAAAAAGAGAGAACATTTTTAACTTTGTAGTTATAATAGTACCTCTCTCCCTCTTCTAAACCCTAACATCCAGTAAATATTTTTGAAGGGACTTTCATCGATTTTTATCCGTGAAAAACCTTCAATCCCTTTATTTTTCTTGTTTTCCTCGAATAAGTTCCAATTTATTTGGGTTTTGGGAATAAGAATCCGGTCCACACTACTCTAAGCTCAGGCCATACTTCTAACTAGCCCAATATATTTCTTTTCCCCACTCCTCCCCCTCCCAACATAACCCACCCGGGCCTTTCTAGAAAGCCCATGTCTGAGCCCGATTCTTCCCCAGACACACACTACTTAAAAATTACTTGATGAACTCAACCAATATCGAGGTCTTTACACTGCGTTTTGGTCTTGCTGGTGTTGAGGATTTGAGCCTAGTGTAAAAAAAAAATACCATTTTAATAAAAAATTATGCTTTTTTAAGACTACAAGCCTAATTTTGGTTATTGATAGATGGTTTTTTTTCTTGAAATCACGATAGATGACTTAATGTAATGTAAAAGAAAATTTTAAGATAAAAAATATAAAACAATAGAATTGAATAATAAATTAACGCTCAATTTAAATATTATTGTTTTTTTATTTGTCGTTTTGACTACAGTTGTTTGGATTGTATAGTAAAAATATTATTTTTGTAAATTAAAGTTTTAATTACATATTTTTATTGAAAAAATAAATTTAAAAAAATAATAATTCTAATAATGCGATCAAAGCTCCTAATGCCAGAAAGTAAAACGCAAATTAAAAAAAAAAAAGAGAAAACAGTTATATCAAACATTGTGTTGCATGGTAAAACAACAAATGTCACTTAGGAAAAAAAACAAATGTCCAATCTCACGACAGACTTGTACTGATCAGCCCATGTTATTTACTCTTCAGTTTTTTAACTAGAATTTATATTTGACCACCCTATAAATTTAAATTATAGGGTACTCCTTCCGTCTCTTATTACTTTTCCTGTTAATCATATGCGCGTTTACCAACACACACTTTTTTATCGTTAATATCTTTAACTTCGGATTAGTATTAAATATAAAAATTTTACTGTATTAAAGTACTCACAAATACGAATCAAACAAAATCATTCATGACTATATTTTGTCTTATAAATTATGTGTAAATTAGTAGTCAATCGCTTACGATGAACAGTATAAAAAGTCAAAACAGGAAAAGTTTTTAGAGACGGAGGGAGTACCAACTAAAACCTTTGGCAGTCATCTGACTAAATTTCTCACAATTATTTAACATGTTCTTATTTCATCTAGTACTCTCTCCCTAAAACAGACCCATTGACTTTTTATGTATAGGAATCAATGTGTTTGGTAGAATTTTTTGTATAAATAATACAGAGTACTTTTATTTTATATAAAAATATATTATAAAATTTTTAGTTTTTATATAAAATAAAAAAGTTTAAAAAGTATTATTTATAAGTTCATCTGTCAAACACGTTAAAATACATAAAAAATAGTTCATATATTTCGAGACCACGGTAGTAATATTATTTAAATGTATTTGTTCTGCTAAGCACATGAGGGAGGAGTAGTGTTTTCAATGGGATCTTTCTAATTAACTAGTCAACAGATTAAGACGTACGTGTTAATTATACAAGTTACAATAACTAAGAATATATTGGTTTGAAAAATATATTTTTATTAAGTAGTTATATAAATAAAACTTTACTTAATTTAATTTTTTATAATAAAATTATTAATTTCATCTAATTTTGCAAAAAAAATGCACCTCATACTCATGTCTTACATCTACTTCTTAATATTTTTCTTTCTGAAATATCTCATTTATTTTTTAACATTTTTATTTTTTTTAATATTAGTATATTTCACTACTTTGCACATATTCTTTTTTTAATGTTTTAATTTTTTATTTTGTAATTTTTTGACTTATTGAAATATTAGTGATTGAATGAAATAGTAATAACAATATTGTATTTACTGTTAAGTATATTAATTAACAAACTCAAGGATAAGATTGTACACGAGGACAAGTTTAATTTATTAGGCCGTGAATGATACATCTGATATAAATTACACTCTCTCTGTTCTTGAGTATCTGATTTTTTTAGAAAAGTAGGCTGGTTTCAAAATATCTGATTTTTTTTCATTTTCAAGATATAATTAATGTTATAATTTCAAATATATCTTTATAAAATAATAAATATTATATTTAAATGATTTGACTATTAAAAATATTTTCATAAATAAAAAATTAACTATACCAATATTTAAAATAATAAATAAAATATTGGTATGCGTGCAAACACTTTAAAAAACAAATATTTGATAACACATTGAGCAATCATTATCATAATGTACTGAACCAATGTTAATGGTTGTGCGAGTAACGACCCATTAAATTTAACCGAAAAAGTACAGCACCGAAAAAGTGTCTTGAAAGAGCTAAAGTGTATGCGCAGGGGACTAAACTAAGATTGTGTTTGAGATTTTGAGAATTTAAATTTCATTTTAGATGATGAATTTTAAAGGATTGAATTTGAGTTGTTATTTCAAATTATCATATTTGTAATAATATTTGAATGTCTTGAAATTCAAATAAAATTCAAATTCTTATTATTACCAAAGTACTCATTTGATTAAATTCAAAATTTTAAATAAAATATATGTTCACAAACATACCATAAAGAAGATTTAACCATTAAATTTTAATGGTTTTTGATTATGACATGCCAAAAAATATGATTAATTGAGTATTCTATAAGAGTGAGTATTATATTACTTAAATTATTAGGTCGGTTTGATATTTTGCTGCCAAACACCACTATTCCATGAACTTGGATAAGCCCTTACTTAAATTATTAGATCGATTTGATATTTTGATGTAATACTACTATCTTAAATAGGAATATTCATGGAGTCGCAAGAAAGATAGATGCGTTGAGGTGTTTTAAGGGGTCGGAGCATCTCCAGTAATAATGTATGAAATAGTTATTTAAAATAATTAATTATAATAAATATATAAAATTTTAACTAAAAAGATATATATTTTAATAAAATTAGCTATAATTGTAATTATATAAAATTATATTGAAAAAGTTTATGTATCAACAAATATAGTCAACCAAATATAGTTTATAAGAAAAAAAAGGTTAGAGTCTCTCAATTTTTTAATATTCACGATACAATTTCACCTAAATATCACATAATTTAAGTTCTGTTTGAGATTGTTATTGAAAACTACAGTATTTGTAAAAAGAAAGTGCTGTCAAAAAAGTCATTTTTCAATATGTGATTTAAAGCCTCGCTTCACTGAAAATGACGCACTTACTTAAAAAATACATATTTGTATAATAATTAAAAAAATAAAATAATATATATATTCATTTTATAGGTTTTTCTTATAAAAATTAATATAATCTTCCTTATTTATAAATGATAAATTTATCTTATATTATATTTTTATACTTTTAATGACACATAAGTTCAACATTAATAATAAAATTATCTAAAGTAATAATAACTTAAAATTTAAATTTCAACTTGCTCTTTTAAATAATTTTAAATCATACTCCTTCTATCCCAAATTAAATAACCCATTTACAAATTTCACACATACTAAGAAGTACTCTTTCTGTCCCAAATTAATTGTTTGATTTTTCTGGGTCAAATTGACTCAAGTTTGATTGAAAATTACATATAATATATAATTGAACAAATATAAAAAATATATCATTGAAAAGTATTTCTAAACTATTTTAAAATGTATTTTTCAGTTTCTTAAAACTATGAAAAAAATAATTTTTAATTTTCAGTCAAAATTAAGTCAAATTGACTACAAATAAGACAATTAATTTGGGATGGAAGGAATATTAAATAATTGTAATTTTACAATGGAAATGATAAATAAAAAGAAGTAGTTTTGAAAAGTTGATAAATGCACATTGAAAGAAGAAATAGACAACTAATTTGAGATAATTTTTTTTTACAAAAAGAACATTTAAAATGAGATAAAGAGAGTACATTCTAATTTAATCCGTTACTTTCCAAAACTTGGTTTAAGTTGAATACAATTATTAATATAACCGAGCGGGGTGAATGACTTTGTATTCAGATTAAACGATATAATTCCCCAAATATGTAATTATGCATACGTAACTGAAGCCGTGGTTTAACATCGAATTCATTGTAATACTAATTAACGGAGTATATAATTGTTCTTTTAGAGATTGAAATAAACGTGCTTCTGTCACATCCTTGTAGTATTGAGCCATTTTAATTCTAAAAATGTGTGAGTCATTTTATTCAATTAAAATGACTAGTTTACCCCCACAATTGTTTAGATATAAAAAAAAAAATTATTATGATTGTTTTATGAATGGAACAAATGACCTACTCAACTTAAGTGAACTCAAGTGAATTTAATATATGTGTAGAGTCATTGAACTGCAAGTTTTTTATACTTTTCTTTTATAATCCATCACTAAGAGGCACAGTTAATTTTTATAATATATTTTTCAAATCTTAATTTCAATTCATTTATAATAAAATAATTATTTTATTCATGTCTCACATATTTATATATAATGAATATCATTATATTTTCTTTTCACCGAATAAATTTTTATTTATGTATCAAGTTATTAACTATTAAAAGTTATAATGTTATATGATAAAAAAATTTATAATTTATTATTTAAATTCTGATATACAATATCATTTAAACTTGTATTTTGAAATAAACTGTATAATACTATAGTCATAATGTATTTTTAACTTTATATGTACGATTATCAGTTGTTTGTATTGTATCATTCATTATAATTAACATATTTATAATTCAAAAAGGGATATTTGATCGATATAATATTATAAGATATATGATCGATTAATTGAAATTCGTAGCATTTAAAATAGTTGAATTTTCAAAAATTTATTTTATAAATAAATTTGTATTATATATAAAAATTATTTGAATTTACATAAAAAATGAAAATTTCAAAATAAAATCCTATATAGAGTGTATATTAATTTATTAAGTTAAAATACAAATCTAAAGTTGATTTAGAAAAGGATCCGATTTTGATAGATCATTTGACAAGTAGACAATTAAATTTTAAATTTTAGGGTCATGTATAATATATAATTATGTTATTAAAAACGAAAGTAGTCCTTTTTGACTTTTCGTGGTCAAATTGACTAGTATTTGACTAACAATTAAAAATTATTTTTTTATAATTTTAAAAAACTAAAAAAATATATTTTAAAGTAGATTATATATATTTTTTTAATAACATAAAATTTTATTTTATTTATAATTATATATTATATTTAAATTGCAGTTAAAGATAGGTTAGTTTGAAAAATAAAGTGGACAGACGCGGAAGACGAAAACTAACACTTAATTATCGGGAAAAAAAATGAAAGACTATCCTAATTTATTTATTTATGCATTCATTAATGCGCAGCACGTTTTAGATTGTGATCGCCTCACCGAAGAATCATAAATTTTCCCTGGAGAACATCATATTTCAAGAAACGTGTCAACTGTAAGGTATGAATTATGTATGAAACATATTAGCATGATAATTTGGATTTTTACAACAATACGTAATTTAACTACGAAAATGACACAAAAATGAGCTTCAACTTATACGTACCGGCGGCGGTCCATAAGTAAAAAAGCGTGGCAATCTCACCTTGTAATTTCGAACATTAGATTTCATCGTTTCACATCCTTTTTTATTTATACGATATATTTTTACAATATTTCAAAATTTTATATATTAAAAACTGTTCACCTAAAAATGTGACAGATTTTCACATACAACCGTCGGCACTAAATATGTGTAATAGATATTAAAAATATTAGTGTAGTAAATACAGGAGTATATACATAGATATCAGTAATCAGTTCCAGCACACTAACCTACTTGCACTTTATTGCCACCGTGGTGGAGATCAAATTCAATACGTATTTCTTTTTGTACTTTTCAGTCTTTAACACTCCTATATTCTTTCTCAACTGCCAATATTTCTTTGTTATATTTTTATTCTTTCACTTTTTGTTTACTTTTTAGCAACAGGAAGATATTTAAGATACATTTTATGTTATAGATTTCGAATTATTGATGAATCTGTATACATCTCAATAATTTTATTCACACGGGGCCGTTTATTCCACATGAATACAAAAATTCAGCACGCCAATTCACCAGGATGAGGAGTCAACTCATCGAGATTAGCCCCATCAGGCAGGATAAGTACGGCGCACATTCGCATTTGTATATATAATGTATATGTTCAAAAACCATATACTATGATCCGTATTCTTCACACATAATTATTATCATGCATATTACTTCTTCTTCAATAAAAATGTATATCACTTCTTTTATTCTTAAATAATACTCTTCCTCTATTTAATAATATTAGTCGTTTTTTTTAACTTTTCCAACTTAATCAAAAATATTAATTATTGAATTTCACGTGAACATGCATGCTAAAAAATTAAAAAAAAATAAGAGAGAAGGAGTATTCACATAACGAAACATGCATATTATTTATTTTTAAATTTATCAGTAAAATTGCGAGAAACGAACTCTTAATATACATTAGTATGAAGGACCATATGCAGGGACGGATCGAGAATTTTTTTTTAGAGGGGATACTAAATTATTTTTTAGTATAAATTTTTATAAAATATAATTTTTCAAGGGATATTTTTATTTATAAAAATTTTAATGGTGAAATTTTATCAAAACTTTTTAGGGAGATGTGCCCCTTAATAGATGAGGTCCGGACCATGCACACGTATATGAGGAGCCCCCACAGTTGTATATACTAGCATTTTATACATGCGTTTAACATGACTGATTATTAAGAGTATGGCAGCTCTATATAAAAGAAAGTTTAAAAAATAATCTTATCATGATTAATAAGATTATTTCTAAGAAGTTTACTTATTGGAGTTCTCATGTATATATATACACTTGTTGATTATCAAAACCTTACAGTAAAGTCTTCTGAAAAAAAAAATCATAGGCAAAGCAAGCAAGCTAGCTAGCTTTGATTCTGATCTATATAGATATTTACATGGGAAAGGTATATCCTAGCAAACCATCTTCATCCTCTGCTTGTACCACAAACATTAGTAGTGGAAAGATGTACACAATATGGATGAAATCTCTTGTAGTCAATGGAAATGGCTTTACTGTCTATGATTCTGATGGCAAAGTTGTTTATCGTATCGATAATTACGATACTAAGTGCAGAAATGAAGTTTATCTGATGGATCTTCATGGCAATGTTCTATGTACAATTTCTCGAAAGGTATAATTTACTAACAATAATGCATGTGTTTGTATTTTTGTAAGGTGTTTTAGTAAAGCTTATACATCTATGTGTATGTTGTGCAGAAATTACTGAGATTATT
The DNA here is from genome assembly GCA_028671895.1 of Oenanthe sinensis. Lineage (NCBI taxonomy): Eukaryota > Viridiplantae > Streptophyta > Magnoliopsida > Apiales > Apiaceae > Oenanthe > Oenanthe sinensis. Next base: position 536,552 of record CM053814.1, on the reverse strand, counting down.
TGGTGTGTGGGATGTCTACAAGGGCTATGGTCCAAAAGTAAAGAATCAGAAGCCATGGTTTGAAGTTACAAACAGGTGCAAGTTGTTGAAGAAAGATTCAGAATATCGTGTTATTATCGCAAGTGATGATAATCAAAGTACAAAATTTTACAAGATTGGAGAAATGACAAATAAAAAGTCCGAATTCAAAATAATAAATGGCCAAGGAATAATTGTTGCTCAAGTTAGGCAGAAGCTATCAGCATGTGGAGTTACGTTAGGACAAGATGTATTAAGCTTGAAAGTGGATCCTAGTGTAGATCAGTCGTTTATAATGGCTCTTGTAGCTGTGCATGGATTACTTAACAATAGAATGTAAATTGTAACCCCATTCTTTTATAGAACTTCTCTCCCCTTAGAATAATGCTTCAGCGATTTTATTTTATCTCTGAGACGCTTAGAATAATGCTTCAGCGATTTTATTTTTTCCCGATATTTAATCACTCTTGCTGAGATTCGAATCATTAATCTCTTAGTATATACCGATCGATGAGGAGAACAAGGGTAACGGCTATGCTACAAGCTATGATATACAAATAAAAAAGTGGTGTGATCATGAACTTCATAGCAGCCTGTGTGGAAACTTAAGTTCAGACCATTCGAGGAAGATCCGGGCACATAACACTTTTTCATTAAATTATCTCCCTATTTTATTCAGTAGGTACTTGACGGATGGATGGAGCCAAATATGTATTTATATATTTTCAAAAAGAAAATGAATTGTTGGTGGAGAAAAGTCACAATTTTCATAATACTCTTTAGAGTACAATAATACCATAAGTGTGACAGAGGCAGTGATTGTATAACTCTGTATTATTTTTCAATCTTTCAACAGATAATCATAAACTTTATCAACCAGCAAAGAAAAGAAATCATATATTACCAATACCAATATACATGATATTTTACTTCCCCAATAGAAATGTAACATCTACATTCTCCACACAATAAATAGAGTGGCGAGTGGCTTCTGTTTCTACTAATAATCTCCGCGAATGTAATCTTTCAGGTAAACAATGACCAACTTTTGTTAGAATTCTTCAAGTTGCGCAGTGTCATCACTAGTTGTTGTCTTTCACCCTCTACCTCAGCAAACTTGAGGCTTATTTCAGAATATCTCTGTTGCATATCCCTCAGATCACATTCCATTGATAGATTCCTTTCTTTTAGTGATTCCATTTCATTCAATAATTTGTCTAGGTTTTCACAATCGCTTGAATATATACCAGGGTCTTTTAGTTCAGTATCTGAAGATATGTCTTTATTTCTGCATATATAAACATGAAAAGAATTAGAAAACTCTTTGCATTTAGAACAGGGGCTTCCAAATGAACATTGTTTAATGTTATTTTCAATCATGTTACTGTCAGATCAATGATTGTTTTCTTAAAAACCTAAAAGTGTCAAAATAAATTGGAATACATACCTTTCAGCTAATGCTGGTGAATATCCTTTTTCCTCAGTGGCGGTGTTCAAATCTTGAGCTTCAAATTCCGCTTCTTCCCTTATTCCAGAATCAAGGTTCCCACTGTCTTCCTTCAACTGTTTTAACACAAATGTGAGTCCTTGTATCAATGGTTCTTATAAGGTGTTTCAAACCAAATATCTGATTAGAATTCAACCTTGGAACTAAATTCACAATATAATTTTTGATTATAATGTCCAATTATAAAGCACCCCTATGAAACAAAAATTTCCTACCTTTTGGCATTTGTAGCAGCTGAAACTTGCTGCATTTTGATTGAGAACTACCAAACTTTTCTCTAGATCTTCAATCTTCCTTTCGAGATCTTGTTCCTTCACAAGAAATGTTTTTGATGACATCTCGAGAGCAGCTTCTTTCTGCTTTATTTGACCCTGCAGATCATAGAAAGATATGATGAAACTAATTCAATGATAGTTTATCTTGGGTGACCAAAAAAGTTTTATGATCAATGACTAACAAAGGATGAAAAATTAATCATGAAAGTAACATTACTGCAATTTTACCTCGAGTAATCTTACTTTTTCCTTCAGATTTACAACCTCTTTAGAACCACGAGGAACAGGGACATATTTATTATTTCTTGTTTTGGCTACCTCAGAAACTGGTATTCGTTCATTCCCGTCTTTAATTTTTTTCTCTACAAAGATTAATGCATCTTCCTTCTTTTTTAGCTCACCTTTTAGTTGAATAACCTGCTTCTGAAGTTTTTCTTTCTGCAATTCTTCCGCTGCTGAAATATGTTTCAACTCATTATATTGAGTTTTAAGGGTTTTCAACTCTGACAGCAGATTTTCGGTCATTGACTTCGCTTCATCCTTAACGCTTCTCATTATGTTCAACTCTTTGAGTAAACTCTGAGCTTCCATCTTCAGCAATGCTGACATGCTTTCCAAGTCATTTTTTTCAGTAGCCTCTTTTTCCAGTAGCAATTCAGTGTCCTTTACCGATGCCTTCATTTGTTCTAGCTCAGCTCTCAAAGTTTCATTTTCCGCTGTTTGCTTGGAGGAGACATTATTCACTATCTCCAGCCTTCCGATCTCCAAATGAAGAGATTGGATTTCCTGAGAAAGAGTTCTCCTAGTTTCTTCAGCATGCTTTCGTTGAGTTTTGAACTCAACAGACTTATATTCAACTTCTGACTGCAACTTTTCTATTTGATTTAATTTCAATTCTAGCTGCCTCGAAATTTCAAAAAGCTTTGCTTCGTGATGCTCCGTAACTGACTGGACCTCTTTCTTAGCGTGCCGCAGCATTTCTTCTAGACAATTTTTCTCTAGCCGAAGTTTATCAGCTTCAGCCAATGCTTTCTTAGCTAGCTTTTCATTTGCTAAAAATGTAGAATCCATCTGCTCCGAGAGCCTTTTGAATTCTTTCTGAAGCCTAACTGCTGTATTGGCATTATGCCATCGCATCTTTCTTAGATCCTCCTCTGCTCGTATGGCTCTCTGCTCCTGCTCAACTTTGGAACGAGTGAGGTTTTCTAGATCAGTTTCAAAGCCTCGTGCCTGCTTCTCTAGCTCTTCCTCTAAGCTTCTAACATGATTTTCAAGGTTACTTGCGTCGAGCAAACAGTCAGAAAATTCTTTTGACTGTTTCTTCAGCTCAGTTTCCAAGCTCTCAATCTTACTTTTGTAGCCATCTAGAGCGGAATAAGCAGTTGCACACTCAGAACATTCATACTGCATTTTCAGTTGATCTTGCAACTGAATTTGTTTTAATTTATTTGAGATGACATGGTTTTCTTGCTTCAAGATCTCGTAATCAAGGGCGAGCTGCTCCATTTGCATCTCTAGATCATCTCTTTCTCTCTTGTAGATCTCTAGTTCACCACAGAGGTCTATGATCTTTTTCTCCTGCCTGTACGCATCTGTGGCATCAGTGTGCTCCCCGAAAAGCTTTTCCAAGGATTTTTTATCTTCGTCAAGATCAGCACTGGATCTGGACTTGGTTTCCCAGATGTTTTTTGCATTCTCAGTTGATCTGTTGGATAGGTCCAGTATCTCCTTGTTCTTTTCTTCCAACATATCATCCAGGTCTTGCACAACAAGAATCAACTCACTGTTTGATTCTTGTGTCTTTTGAAGTTGTATACGAAGATTTGCATTTAGATCCTTCTCATGGTTTAGTTCTTGCCTCAGTTCTTCAAGAAGAGCCTGAGGATCACCTCCTTTATATTGCAATTTGTTTTGCATTTTAGCTTTTTCACATTCTTCTTTATACGAGTCTCGCTCTTTCTTTAGGCTAAAAACCTCTCTTGAAAGATCCTGCACTCTTTTGCTCTCCTTCACAATATTCTTACGCAAGGTCTGTAATTCTAAGTCTGAAAGTTCAGCCTGTCTTGCTGAAACAGCAAGCTCATCTTTAAGCTTCTCAATCAAGATCTCTGAAGTGTCCTGAGACCTCTCATCTATAAGAACCTCATGTGGACTGTTCAATGAATCATCTGTACTTGCATCTGGAAGAGAACCTCCTGACCATTCAGATTGTGATCCCTGCCGTTCGTCATAGATATCTGTAGAGGCATCAGGTTTTGACCTCCAAGCCAGTGGGGCATGACCAAGAGAAGATAGGAAGCTATTACCATCTTTAGTGGCATTAATATTTTTCATGCCAAGCACTCTAGTTCTATTATGTTCAGAGCTGGTATCTGAATTTGACATAGCAACTTCAGATGCACTAGAAACCCTGTGGTTCTCGTTGAGCTCAACAACATGTGTAATTATCTTATTGAATGATTCTTCCTGGAACAAATAAAGACACAATTACTATTTAAAATCTGATATCTTTTCCATGTATGCTAAATTTTTACGTTTAAGGTTAAGGTAAAACAGCAGAAAGATGATATTATGCCTTTGGCTGGTAATTCTTACTTCAGTAATTTTGGTTTTAGTATCTCCATCTGTATCACTATTGCTTAAATGTGCCCTCAAGCTCTGATCCCTGGGGTTATCTTTAAGAGTTTCGCCGTCTTCAAATTCTCTGCAACTCGGAACAAGTGACTGTTAGAACAAAGCAATTTGCAAATTTTGACAAATAAAAAATAGATAGCCGTTTGAAAAATTCTTTTACCTCTGATCCACAGAATCCTGGATCCTTTCGATTGTAACCTGTTTCAAAAGAAACATTTTGTGAAATTATGAGACATGTACATGGGTAAAGAGGCTGTACATTGTCCACAATAACACAACAAAAAATGTATCAATGTATTATGGCCTCAGTACATGGCAGATACAGAGCTTTCAATTAATCAGATAAATTTCTTTGTTACTTTATTCTATAGAATATTAATGTTAGAAGAGTGAATGTATGGAGCTAGAGCCTAGAGCGAGCAGCGAGAACTAACATTCAGTACAGCCTCAAATTTCGTGCTTTTGAGAGGAAGAGATAGTGAGGAAAGCTTCGTGGCCAGAGCATAATCTGCAAAATCGATGGGAACTTCACCAAGAAGGCCAAATTTTGACAATCCCTGCAAGGTGTTAAGTACATCCCTGTCAAGTTTCAACTGTTCACACCACTTGCTAAATTAAAATAAGCCAATATCAGAAACCTCAAAATTTCAAAACACTTCGAAACACTACATACAGTTGAGAAGGTAACATGATATGATCTCTCATTAATCTTCCCCGTCTTCGGATCCTGAGTGAACTTCATTGTTTCATACACTGGTTTCTCCCAGTAACAGCTTCCATCTCGAATTTTCACTTTGTCCGTTGTTGAAGTTGTCTTTCCCCCATCCGCAGGAATCAATGATATCATCAATGTATCCCCTCCTGACCATGATACCTAAAAACAAAATCCTTGGACATTCATAGCTAGCAAAATACACCAACTTACCTACCTTACAGTTTACACCATGTAATTCAACCAGTATAAATTTAACAACACTATAAACTTCTAACTTTAGGAGGCTCAGCTGGAAGCCTCCAACTACATTAAAGGGCAAAAGCAAGTATTTGACTCACTTATAGTTGGTAAGTAAAATTTAAAAAGAGAAACCAAAACATTTCAACAATTGTGCACAGAATTATCTTCATAAAGTAAGATAAAGATACCAAAGTTGACGAGTGCTCATGTCCATGTCGATCTAAAACTCATTAAAATTTGGTAAAATTGAATACATAAGCTTAAATAATTAGAATTCTAACGATCATTCCGTGTCATATTCATATCAAATGTTTAGATATTGTGTCACTAAATCTTGGGGATGATTAAGTCTGGTTTCGGGTCGTGTCAAACAAAATCGCCTTACCAAAAGGGTAAATTTTCCTATTTCTCGATCACATTGTGGCATTAAAATCAACATTCATATTTTCAAGAATATGCATATATAAATCAAGAACTCAAATAAATACCTTACATGAAAAATACAAAATATACCTGAGTTGCATGAAATTGCAACTTGAAAACAGCTTTGATCTTGTTCTTGTCGCTCCTCCATCTCGCAGACTTAAACATTTCTCTCTTCAAGCATCAACTCCTCCTCCGCCAAAATTCAAACACACGCCAATCACACTCGTCGGAGCTCCGGCAACACTGCCGGAAAATCACACATTTTCACAAAATCACCAAAACCCAATAAAAATATCAAAAAATAGAGCTTAAAAACAACTAAATTGAAACAATGTGACACAAGAAGTAGAAGTTCACACTAGGTTGACACAATGTAGTGTATTAATGATGAATGTAAAGTTGAGTTTTGAAGAATGCAAGTCGTGAATGTAATAAAAGAAACAAGCAGAGAGTACAAGAATGGAGCGGATCTCAAGAGGGTAGTTAAATCTCAGTGACTCTGTCTCTATGTTCCTGTATCTCTCTACATCTATATAAATATTACTCCTACTGTAATGTAATAATCTTCTCTTAAAAGAGAAGACTCGCTTTTGTAATAATCTATCACAACAGGGTAGCTAAATTAATTACAATATTCATTAAATCTCACTATTTTATTATAAGACTATGTAAGGGTCAAATACGGATGTGGGACATTAATGGATGGATTTGCGTATAATATAAATCGATCGATTAAAATTTGTTAATAATTTATATTTAATTTTTTTTAAAACATGTTACGTTACTCATAGAGATGATAAAACACCGAATGATAATTCAAATCAATTGTAATGTTAGATTTTTACACGTAATATAAAAAGAAGTTTCATACGTTAGTTGCAAAAAAAGGTGAAAATGATGTGCACGTTAAAATTGTATCATTACAGCCTATAATTATATATTTTATTTTATTGGAAATTATATAAAATTATGATGGCAGGTGAATATTGAGGGTGTAGGGTGAGCTAGGGGTAAAGCTAACGAGCAGCATTTGCATACTTTTAAATTTGTTATTTATTATTATGTCACGAGTATATACATGTGTCGTTAAAAAATACACACTACATCAAAATATTATCATAGTTCATTTATTTATTTTGTATTAATATATCCGTAGTTTTTAATATTTATACTTTTTATGCACACAATTATGCGTACGTTGAGCCTTCGACCATAAAATTTTAACTACAATAACTAATTATATATTTTGTAAAGAAAATCTGTAAATGATACTATAATTAATATTAATTTTTTGTAAAAAATAATTTATTTACATAGTTAAATATGTGCATTTTTTTAATTACAAACATAATGCCAAGCTATTGAAAATATTGAAAAATAAGGGTAAGCTTTTTAATTAAGTAGGGGGGAAGTACTAGTACAAGGAGTCTAATTAATAACTAAATATTTTATGAACTATCAATGAAATTCTCATTTTTTACAATCTTACCCCACCTCACTTCTTGTGCATCCTCATTTTTAATGATATCTAAATGAAAAGTATTAAACTTGATTATTTCCCCTAACTATATATTTAATTAAATCCAATTAACAGCAGCCGCAGTAAGTTCGATTTTTGCGTAATTATTTATATTTACGAATAAACACACCGATCTATATATACACCCTAGCTAGTCTCTAGCTACCTATATCAAATACACACCATATACTCCAGTAGAATTGAACAAGAATTGCATAACGGTCATTGTGCGCCTGCTAAGGATTATTTTATTGGCAGAAAGTGACGCACCAACTAACTGCAACAACATAATTCTCGACTAACGAACATTTAGAATTATTGAACCGATCCAGATATAGTGTCAGTTTCTATTATTTTCTTATTGGTTTGCTATTCTTTATCACAGGTATTCTATTTCGTAAGATACAATTATTCAACGTACAATTTTGTTGCATATAGACAGCTTCCACAGCAAGTAATCTAAAACGCTCTGTGTCCTCTTCTAACTTCTATATATAGCAGTTCAATTGGAAGATTAATTTTATAAAAAAATTAAGATATAAGAACTTGAGTAAACTATTTTATGAAATAAATTTGTTTACAGCTCAATCCGCTAAGACAGCGAATAATTTATTATATTTTGATACAATACGAGTTTTCATTTGAACACTCAAATATGTCGTTGCTGTTAATGGAGAAATTTGAAATTTCATAGGGTTGCTGAAATAATAAAAATATTTTATTGGGGATGGTGGGTTGTCGAATCCTTTTCTAAGATGTCTGTGTACTATGATTATACGAAATTCAAGCTCACGCAGTTCTATTTAAGATTAGGATTCTATCTCCATGATTGTTTAGATATATATTTGGAATATGTCGATTTTATCTATTAAAAACATATTACCGTTAGCATACATTCCTGATTTGAAGGATATCGTTAGAAGAAATATTCTGTAATTAATGAGAGATTATTCGTCGTTTCTAGGAGAGGATAATTAACTTGAAAATAAGTTAATTATTAATGAATATTAGAAAATTATTGAGTTTGACGAAAATATGCGGTAACAACCCCCATTTCTTCAGTGTAGTTTGTGTATCTTGCTGCAGTGGAGAACTAATGTTCTTCGATTTTCTAAATTTCCTGAATCGCTAAAACAACTAGAAGCGGAAGATTAACAAACAATATGGAGCACCTAGATGCCCGTAATATGCATGTAGATGCAAGTACGTCATGTAAATGTGCAAGAATGAGTGATCTCGAAATTCCACTTTTTAAATCATCAACACCCCTGAGGACCTATAAAATCAGCAACACCCTGAGGACCTTCAAAATCAATAACAAACACCATTTACCACAATGTCATCCTCCTAGGTCTTACTCTAAGATTCATGTATAATGGTTCGTGCCCTTCTAAATTGACATTGTACTACCTTGCAGTCCTTTTAAGGTTGACTTTCGGTAAACACTTGCATAACAGTATATGCCCTTCTCAGCTGCTGACATAGTCTACTATTTATACAAACTCTACAGTCCAAGATGCTTAAGATTCCTACACAGTGGCTCGTGTCCTTCCAAACTGCTGACATAGTGTACCATCATACAATTCTCCTCGAAACCTAAAATTCAGACAAAGTGATGTGTGGCCTTTAAAATAAGATTTTTAAGAGAGATGTATTTTCTGTATTTTTCCGGGTAACAATATTATTCTTCTATTCTTCTTCACAATTTCTGCTCGCAAGTCTTCAAAATAATCTCCAACATATATATGATGCAACAATATATATAAAATATATGATATAATTTTGCATGCATGATATACTAATATATATGCAGAAAATAAATAAAAATAAAAGTTAGCTTTGATATTTTTGGTCGACTGAGCCTCATGTTATTTTTTTTTTTTTTAACTGCTGTTACTGCGCTTCCGTGATACTTCTTTTCCGTGAATTACACGTGTAGTCTTCATACACGGGTTTTGCTTTTATTGTTTTCATGCGGGTCCCGCGATAATATCCACCATCCTGTTTCAACCTTAATTTTTGTTCTCAATGCAACATAACCTTTTTACTGCTGCGTACGCCTTGCTGCACATGATTTACGAAAATCTTCGTTGATAACCCCTGCGTATAAGTTTTGTATTGATAAAAATCCCCATCAAGATTATCTGTCCTCCACAGATAAATTGAATAATCTTCTCCTTCTAACGTCAATTTTCAACGAAAAAATTTGGTGATAACAAATTTTGGAGGGTTGCTGAAATAATAAAAATATTTTAATGGGGATGATGAGTTTTTGAATGTTAGGGGCTGTACTTGAGAGGTGTCTCGACTTGTTAGATGTGTCGGATTCTTTTTCAAGATGCATGCCTGCTCTAATTATATAGAGATCAAGTTCACACAGTTTTGTTTAGTATTAAGATTGTATCTCCATGATTGTTTAGAGATATATTTGGAATAAGTCGATTTTATCTATTGAAAACATATTAGCGTTAGGATATATCCCTGATTTGAAGGATATCGTTGGGAGAAATATTCTGTAATTAATGAGAGATTATTCCTCGTTTCTAGGAGATGATAATTAACTTGAAAATAAGTTAATTATTAATGCATATTAAAAATTTTGAGAAATTATTGAGTTTGATGAAAATATGACATAACAGTCGCTATCCTCAATTATTCGGGCCCGTCGGCTAACAAGAAACATGAACATATATTTATGAAGAATTTTTAGTGTTAGATTTTTCATAAACAATGGCGTATTCGCAAGGGGACTCAGCCCACCATGTGGCTCATATAAGTAATATATGTGCATACTTTTCAAATAGTATTAATTCTCAGCAGTTATAAACGAACTATCTATGCTAAATTTTGATTTTCATCTTATATTTGGCAGCTCAAATTATTCGGTCACAAATGACTAAATTTGTTTTAGGAAAATTTTATTCCGTTTCAGAAGGATGAATGGCTCTCGAAAAAAATTTATTGATCCTCTCCCGATTAGTTGTCTAGTTACAACTCAATCCTGTAAAAGTGCGGTAAAATTCATTACACTATTCAATCGGGCGCTCAAACGTGTCTAGTTGATATTGATTTATGGAACGAGCACTGTACTTGTAAATTTTTTAAGTCAGACAAAGTGCTGTAGAATATTAAATATCTATTTTAATGCAGAAAAAGAACTTGCAAAAGAACAGACTAGCATATACTACTACACAGCTGAGAATTGTAACGAGAACGATGTACATAATTTTAATGTATGTAGCCAGGGAATAGTTGATATATAAAATTCAACATATATACAACTGTATATACTTCAATGTACTGCATATTGGTTAACATATATATTGGTTAGAGATTAATTGGAAAATTGGTAAAGTTAGAATTTTTATGGTGTATTGGGAGATCTGATATTCCGCATCGACAACACTTTCAGTATGTCTATAACTGTTGTCCGGCATGTAGACAAGTGGGGTGCGCTTGTGACCATGATCAAAATCGCATATGCTCATCTCTCATAAAAAAAAATTGTTCATAATATGAGACATTTGGTACCTCTAAGTTTAGTTTTTGTAACTGAATTTTCTGAACATCGCACTATTCATGGAATTACTGTGAGGGTCAATTGTGAAACTATTATTTTCGGGGGAGATGTAGGTTGGATTACTCGGGAGACCATTGAAGTCATTTTTAATTTTCAGAATACTTGTATTCAGTTTGTTAAGCAATCAGGAAATAAAGCGGCTTTTACTCGTTTATTTGTTTTTCAACCTCATTGCATGTTCAGTTGGGGGTTTGTCCCAACTAAGTATCTTTCAAATTATTAATGAAATCTGCTTTTATTTTTGATAAAAAAATAATTGGAAATATATTAATACAAGTTTATAACCCGTGCGAAATACGGGATGAATGACTACAGTAATATTTAGGTAAATTTATTTTTCATATTATATTTTATTGATATTTATTATAAAATTTTATAACGTTTAGAATTTATGTTAATATAATATAATATTATCTGTGAGGAGTTGTATAAAAAGAGAATTATAGGGGTTAGATTTGTATTTTATTTTAATGATATTTATATATTAATATTCATAAACTTTAATGATATATTAAATAAAAATTATAAGATTATTAAAATAGAAAAATATAGAATATAATTTAAATATAATATAATATTATCCATGAGGAGTTTTATAAAAGGAGGACTACTGAGGTTAGAGTTATATGTATGATATATATTCTTTTTAAAATTAGATTTTATTAAAATTGAATTGTTAAGATCGTCTCCATGGTTCATCTAAAATTGGACGGTCAGGATTTTTTCTATGATTCACCTTGGACCAAAATTTTTAATCTTTCAGTTATAATAATATAGTATAGATAGATGTAAATAATATATAATTTATTATTCTTGTTTTTTTAGTTAAATATATTTATCATTATCACAACCTCTACTATAGTTTAAATTTAATTAAAATATTTGTTATATGTCTAAAAATTATTATAAATTATGTCATTTAGAAAGAAAAAAATTCGTAGTGGTTAATTAATGAGATTTTGAAAATCGAATCAGTTGAGTATTTTATATTAAATATTGTATAGAAGATTAATAGGTCAAATTGGGATTTTGAGAAGATCGATGTTATATTTTTTACCTTTAGTGTATGAAATGAAATGGTAAATAAAATTTGATATATATTAACTTGGCTTTAAAGCTAGTCATGGGTTGATCGTGAGCCTCAACTGCATAGAAGACTCCAACATGGTAGGCTTGCATAGTTCTAAGTGTATTATATATATCTACCCGTTTCTTTTCTCACCTCGTCAATTAGTGATAGCTCACCAGCCGTTCAGTACCCCCATACATGCATACATTCCAGCCAGAACAGGATAATTTTTATTAGCTTCATCACCTTATCCCGTTCAAATAATTTTTAAAAATAATATTTTATTAAATTTATTTGTACTTTTGTATGTGATAAAGTTAAAAATATTGCTAAATCAATTATTCTGTAGCAAAATAATAATAATATTATATATTATATATTTAAAAAATTATATATATCTGTTTATACGGAAAAAATTTGAAAATAAATATTACCCCCTTCCGTAATTTTCTGGCTCGGCCACTGATTACCAGCCTCACCAACGCTAGCTAGCCTCGGGCCAAACTCTATATATATATATATATATACATTTAGTTGTATAATATATTATACATGGATGATTTTACACAATTGTATGTCGGGATTGTATACATGTAAACATAACCAGATTATATATTAGTCGAAGCTTAATATAATTAATATGTGTCGTAGAATAAAATATTTTGCAACATTCTGCAAATAATAAATATACAGTTTTACAATATTCAATTAAAATGTAGTCACCAGAATATATTAATATATATAAATCCAGTCGTACGTTTTCACATCCAAATTTTACTACTCGTATTGGAAATCCAAATCAAATTGTTTTCAAACTATATACTGTGGTCATTTACTCATTTGTTATGTTTCACACAGTAAAAGTGGGAAAACATAGACTATGGAATATATGCCTCACATTTTTTCTGAGTAATGCAATTTTATTTATAGTAGTAAATGGAAACATAATATGGATTAGGAATTTGATGAAATAATTAGTAGCTGGTGTCGGCACCTTTATGGCTTAATCATTGCTTTAAGATTGTGGTAAAGCGATAATTAGCGTTATGATGCAAATGCAAATATGGTACCTTTTGGCTCTTTGTGTAAATTGAAACGATATTTTGGGAAAGTAGGTTTGAAAATTCACTGAATATAATAATCCAACCATAAACATGGTCCCTAGTTGATTAATCACCCCTTTAATCTTCTTTGAGAAACGAGAGGGACCCCTGATCCTCTTGTAATTAGTCATAGTCCCACCTAATTATACATTCATTTAACCTTAATTTATACGTGAAATGACCATTCTAGCAATATACGATATTGGTTATTGCTTATCAGCTCTAGTTAATTAATCAGTTTAATTTTCAATCAGCTTAATTAATTAACTTTATATATAGCATCATCTAGCTACCACTCGATCTGTTAAATAATTTGAACAATCTATTAAGTATATATAAAAAAATAGTATGGCTTACAGACTTATAGTAGATGCACATGTTAAAACAAATATTCGTCCTAGCACACAGCATAATCACGTGAAATATAATTTGTTAGTGAGACCGACGACCACTTTAACTTTTTGATCACATGTTAGGTAAAATTAATCGAATAATAGTTTAGATTTGTATATGGTATAATGCTGTTAAAAGTAAGTTCACAGTGCAACTTAACTTGTATCGGAAGGAAACTAAATATATGAAAAAGACAAATAAAGAAGAAATTAATGTGAAAAAAGAAAAGAAAAGAAAGGCTTATAAAACAAAAGATAAGCATTTAGGAGAGAGCTAGGGTTTAGGCAACGCATGAAAGAGATGACGAAGGTGCAATCATAAGATAATATGCACACTTTTAGGGGCAACTGAATGTGATAACGTGGTCGACCCTGTGCATGCGCGCGCATTCTTTTGCAGTTTTGCTTAACAACTGAGTGTTTTTTGTTTGCATTTGTGTCATATATAGATACGGGTCCTGAATCGATTTGTCTGGGACCATTTAAGCTATAATCAGTTTTTTAATCGTTAGATATTAAAAGGAAAATTTTAATCTATTCTCGATAAATTTCCGCGGAGCCTAACAAGCTCCTCGGAGAGAGAGAGAGATTTAAGGACAAAAGCGGGGAGGGAGGGGTTGCCTAGTTGTTCTTGTGAAAGGTTGAAAGTCATGTTAATTTATTGTGTCAAGGCGAACTAAGAAGATGTGAGGGGAGGTTCCGCTAGCTAGAGGGGCAATGCGGCTTTAATTTTGTTAATTATCTTATCAGCATGGTTGCCTAAGGCTACATGCAACTCGGAATAACTGATTTAAGTTGATGAAACTTTTATTCCTTTCCAAAAAAATCTAGTAATTAATCTACAACTAACAAACTAATTAAAGGGCTGTATGTACTACGTATCAAGTTCCAAACACACAGTTATTATATACTGTATATGATAACTCCATGGTACAGTCACAAGCCTTTGATAGGCTCACTAGCAGAGTTAGAGTAGCATTGATATATCACGGGCATCTTGTGTTATGGAGGAGCTGGAGTAACATTTTTTTAACATGTACATGCCACAAAACCTATAATTCTTTCTTATTTCATATATATTTTGCTTTGTGCCTCATCTCTCTATATAAAACTATTGTTAGGGACTGGGGAATGCCTCCCTAGAGTGTTGGTCTAACAAACAAAATATTATTTGGGCCTGGCCCATACATTTCAGTTTTTAAGGCAGATCAGTGCCCCTTAGAGATATATATTACTAGGCTCCCAAGCTAGCAGAATAGTTGACTCAAATATTTTCAGTAGAATAAAGACATGGGATGTTATGTATAGTATTATAAACAAAATTATTTATTTAATAAAAATGTTAATTTTTTTGTTTAAAAATAGTTGCAGATGTACACAGACACAAATTTTATATATCATATGAAAGGTACTCAATAAAATAATTCATCCAAACCTCCCATTGAAGTATAATATATATAAATAACAAGTTCTAATTAAACTACATTATATTAGTTAAGTTTATATTTTGCATCTAATCTAAAGTTTTTAAATAATGAAATAAATTAATGAAAGAGCGTGCTTTAACGTTATTTTATTGTTGAAGGTACCAACAAACTCTCTGGCAATGTTGATGACCAATTAAAGTTGACCCAGACTATATATTTTACATATGTACATACATATATACACACAGATATGCAAATGCACATATGTACGCATTACGTAATCCCAAATCTCAACCGACAAGTTACACAACAATTTAAAAATATCAAAATCATCACTTGTATGATTAAGTTGAAGTTTGGACGAAATCGCTGCCGATCCAAACCAATAATTATTCATGTAATGATCTTGCTAGTAGAAGCATCTATTTCATTTTGAAAGTCTAGTAGAATATTGTCCATTAATGCCAAAAACAAGATAGAGACTTTTAGTGGCTACGTAAAGACTAAAGAGCCAGGTAGAAGTTTGTCCAAGTCCCCATGAAGAAATTTTAGTTTTAATTTTTTATATAAATTAAATAGAAAAATCAATATACTAAACTATACATATTTCACCAATAAAATATTATCACTTATTATACATTCGTTTGACAATTGTTTTAGTAAATTAATCGATTATCTATGTATTTAATATATATTTTATTCATTTATAATAAATTTAAGTGTAAAATTAGTTGTTGTTAATTATATATATATGTAAAGTATTTTAATTTATAGTAAATTAATTTTAACTAAATTCATATTCAATTATAAATGCTCGAATTGAATCGGACCTCCCATAACCTGAGATTTGGTATGTAACGGAATATGATATTGGAATATGCTTAGGCTCGTTGCACTATTTAATACATGCATGCATGCTCCATGCAAATAATACATACCATACCACTGTATATACACGTAATACGTTCATTATGTATCTATACTTTTACATATATAGTTAACTGGTCAACAAGATTACACAATACAATATTCAAAACTTAGAAAATGAGCTAATAAAAAAGTGTTTATTCACTGATCAGTTGAAAAGTCGTTAATTAGCAGCAGCGTTAATTTGGAGTGGAACTAGAAATTAACACAGAGACGACACTAGTGAAAATGTCTTATGCTTCCCCAAAGCAGCAGGCCTGCCGATCGAGTGCCGGCCAAAACACACACGCATATAAATTCATAATATATTGCATGTGTATATATACTCTATCATTTACCTAAATATTTCAAACCAATTTGCATTCATCACATTCATTACTAGAAAAATTAAATCTCGCAAAAAATAAAATATTTATTAATTTGACAATATATATTATATCGATCACAATGAGGCAACCAGGAGCATATTCGGGTCTTCTTTCCGGCGGGATATCGGGCAAAACAGGGCCCCACTTGTTGCCACTGGCAAGAATCAAGAAGATCATGAAGAAATCAAACGATGATGTGAAGATGATATCAGGGGAAGCACCCATTGTATTTTCGAAAGCATGTCAACTTTTTATTCAAGAGCTTACAAAAAGGTCATGGAATATGACCATGCAAGCTAAAAGAAGGACACTTCATAAAGAAGATGTTGCTTCTGCTGTTGTTGCAACTGATATCTTTGATTTTCTTGTCCCCACTGTTTCCGGTGACTCTGCCACCTCCGATGAAGTTGAAGGTAATCAGAAGAAAGATGAGATTTAAATTTACATACAAATTAAACCAGTGTAAGTTAGAGTTCTCTATACGTACTTGTTAATTTAAATTTATGTATACGTAACCTAGACCTAGCTAGCTAGCTAGCTACTGTTGGGCAAGTTAATGATTATAAATTTATAATGTAGTAACGATGTATAGCAACGATGTTGCTATGGGTACACAAAGAGTGATGGTTTTGGTGCTGAGATCGTTGCATGGCACCTCTGTTCTTGTCTACACATGTACAAAGAAAATAAAACATATCTTTAAGGAAACCACACATTTTTCATCATAAATTTGCCCAAAAACAGTAGTCGTAACTACTCTACTTTGGTACCAGAAGAAGTAAAATCCATCTAACTATGCTTCATCCTCTTTTGCGCAATCAACTCCCCATCCGGGAATGGCTTAAATCTATTCCAACTATAACTGTGGTATTCCTGGTGTAACTTAGTTACAGTTGGAATAAACCGAAGGTGAATACAAATACTTCTTTGTGATTAGAAATTCCCAGGGTTCGAATGGGACAGAGATGGTTGTGTACAACTGCACAAGTACCTTTTGGTGTATACTTTTCTGCAATTTCATGATGATCTCTGTGTTTTTCTTAAATGATGTTTCATTTTTGGTTTTTTAATTGTTTCAGTAGGAGTAAGTTTTAGTTCCTTATGTCAGTATTAATATAATTAGGGATACTAATTGTTAGTTTCATATTGGATGATATAATAGATGTTCACGGTCTATTAGTTCTGTATGGTTGAATATAATGAAGGGTTGAGTTAAATGATGACCTCTGTTATACGCAGAACATATATTCTGCAAACAAAACATTGCAAAACATACAGTATTATTTTTAAAAACATATTCTATCTACGAAACACGTATATGATCTCCAAGGTATTCAATATAAAAGGGGTAATTTACATGGAATTTTTCCCTAATGGTCTGCAGAAAAATTTTATATCTTCAATGTTGAGTCAGACATTGAAGTTTCACAGCTACTTCAATACATTAAAATCATAGTGACATTGTTCATTGACCCCAAAATCTTGATGCTGTCGTATTCTTTATTTTTTGAGAACCCCTGAGGAAGACATGAATTGAATAAAGCAAAAAATGCACACATTATTTTACTTTTGTTGAGGAACTAAAATTTGACAACCATGTATTGCTTTTTCCTACAAAAAAGGCTTTTAAATAGTATTTCATCAACACTCATTTTTCAGCCTTTAATTTCTTGGCCTTAAATTTATTTTGAGGAGAATGACCAATAATAGTAATAAAAATGTTAATGGTATGCAAGAAAGGAAAGGTTAGAGTGGTTAATAAATATTAAACATTCTTTGGTTTTGGCAATGGGGGATAAAATCATTCTACACTTTCCCAATAAACAATAAAATCTAAAACTCTACTGATTTTCCAATTCCCTTAATAAAGTTTAGTTAAGAATAATCTTTTGTTTAACGTTTGGAATAGTTTTAGATAGAAAGAGATTAAGAAAAATGGCTTTTACCGGGACAACACAGAAATGCAAGGTTTGTGACAAAACAGTTTATTTCGTTGAGCTGGTGTCTGCTGATGGAGTTCCATATCATAAGAATTGCTTTCGTTGCAGCAACTGTAATGGCAAGCTTTCGGTATGAACCCTTAATTTCTTCCCTCAATATGTACATGCATGTGTGTGTTGCATGCATTATGTGACAGTGTGTATATGTTATCTACCGTATATGTTTAAATAGATAAGCACTTATCACTCCTTGGAAGGAACTTTGTTCTGCAAACCTCACTTTGAGCAACACACAAAGGAGAATGGAATTGTTCCCAAGATAACACAAAGTGAGTGACTTCAATCCTCTCCTTGTTTCTTACTCATCTTTTCGGATTTTGGATATTACACACACAAGTAATTAATTGCTCTTTATTCTTCTAATCTAACCTTCTATTTTTTGGTCTGATAATATTTTTGTTAATCCTGAATTGTTTGATCAGCTGGAAAAGACATGTGGGTAAGCAACCTACCTAACTGTCCTTGTTCTTGAATTTTTCTTAACCTTTTAGTATGTTACAAAAAAATGATATGTACGATGCATGTTTCAATTATGTACACAGGACAAGGCTAAGACACCAAGCAAACTTGCAGGCATGTTCTCTGGTATACAGGAGAAATGTACAGTTTGTACGAAAACAGTATACCCACTGGAGAAGGTTTGTAATATCTCCCATATACACATTTGATATCTATCCATAATCTATCTATATATGATGAGTTTTTTTATTTTCAGGTGACAGTGGAGGGAGATTTTTACCATAAGAAATGCTTTAGGTGTGCTCATGGAGGTTGCCACCTTACACCATCCAACTATGCAGCATTAGATGGAATTGTATATTGCAAGCCTCACTTTTCACAGTTATTTAAAGAGAAAGGTAGCTATAGCACCCTCAATAAAACTTCCACGAAGAAAAATGAGATTGATTCACAAGAAACAACAGCCGGGGATGATGGTAATCAGAAGCCAACTGAAGCTGCAGAGCAAGAAGCTTGATCATATCCTATATTGGGGTGCATTAATTCCCTAAATATGTATTTTCCACTTTTGTTTGTATTGTTTACATTTTTGGTTTTAAAGAATTTATGTATAAATGGTGTACATCTATTAGTATTACTTTTACAAACTGTAAAAGAGGGAACAAAAAACTTTCTTGATATTAGAATGAAATTGTGTCATGATATAAAAGATTTTTTTCCTATTCTAATCTTTATTCTTTTTGAATTGTAAATGCTGTAATTATTTTATCAAGGAAAAAGCTTGTAATTCCAAGACAATTGTGCGCTTTTGCATCCAAAGATGGAGCTAAACTACATCAGGACAAAAAGGAATATCAGTGTACTCCGATACTAAATTTGTAGATTTTACCAGTTTTGTGTAAAGAATATCAATTAAGTTTGCCTTGAAGTTGGGTTCTACTGAATAATGTTAACTATCAATCTCTATCTGCTCGATCTATTTTTGTGATTGTGAATTCACAGAATTTCTTAATTGCGGTTATCAAACTGTGAATGCCTCATTTGAGTTTCTCATCCAATCAATGCTGACAAGGCAACAAGAGCTGCAAACTTTACAAAAATACCAAGGACATCAAGTCTTACGATTGCGATTCTTGCATGTAAGTATATTGTTAGGCTGTTCCTTTTCTTTTTGATATATATAAACGTTAGTTTGTTTTCTTATATTTATCAGAACTGGAGTTGAAAGGTTCATGAAAACAGAATGGACTATTGAGGGTGGTTACCATTATTTACTTGATTCTTTCCGCTGTCCTGGTAAGGATCTTCTGAAAGAGAACTTGAACCTAAAAAATCATTTTCTTTTTTCCTCTGATACAAATCGTAACACATAAACTGCATAATATGTTTGATAAGGAGAGCAATCTGCTGGAGTTAATATGGAAGATATCAAGAGTTTTAATTGTTGTGAAATAAAACGGCATAATAATATAATATGGGTACTAAAAGTTTGATGACTGCATCTCTGAGAAGTATATACCGGAAGGACCATCATCAGGCAAAAGTGCCACCATTGTCGGAGCTCTAGCGCCCTCCTCAGGTGTCAAAGGTCCTGTTCCACTTGTAATGTCTGTTTGAACATAGCCTGGATGAACACAATTAACAAGAATGTTGGGGTACTTTCTCGCCAGCAGTCTTGTGTAGGCATTGATGGTTGCTTTTGATATTTTAAAAGCCGATGCTGTAATAGGCCAACCGTTAGCCTTCAAGTTGTTCTCCTTGAAATCCTTCAAAAACCACTTCACAATCTCATCAATTTTTACCTCTGTCAAGTTTTCCTCATCATCCAGCTCCGCTTTCACTTTTTCATTGTAAATCCACTGACATGAACAACGAGAATGTGATATGTAAGTTTCTTCTCCACATTTTTCAGAAGGTAAAGCTTAAAAAATTAAGGAATTACTTGTAGTTCTCCAAATGTTCCTGTCATATTAACTATTCTTGCTGAATTGGAGAGTTTGAGTAGTGGAAGCAGCTCTGTAGTGACTGCTTTTGCTCCGTAGTAGTTTGTTATGAGACAGTCGTCTGCCAATTCGTAGTCTTCCTCGATGATTCCTTTTAACAGATTGGCATTCTCATCATTTACCTGATACTGGAGGAAGACAATCACTTTGGTTGAGTAATGCATATTAAAAATTTAGAGGGCTACATGTTTGATTATATTAGCCTTGTAACCTATGCTAATTACAGTTTGGTTAGTATTTTTAGTCCGCATATCACCGTGTGAGCATTCTATCAATATTTGTACATTGATACGTGAATATGATTATTGTTTCATGGGTGATACACAGATGTTATAATTTATGACACAGTAATTATGCAATGCAACAAACAAGAATTGCAAACACTTACAAATCCTCCTCCATCTATAAATTTTTCAGGGCTCACAATAACTAGTCCAGGAATTGCTGCATTGTTCACCTGTATAAGATTTCCAATAGAATATGAAGTATTGAGCAAGCACATATGAATCAGACAATCAGTATATAATTTTAGTTCTAAATTTTAGCATGCATTAGACAAATATATATCTAGGAGAATGACGTTACATAGTACCAGAATATCAAGTTTTCCGAAGTTAATTTTGACGAAGTTTGCTAAAGCTGCAATACTTGTAGGCTCTTTTATATCTAGTTGATGGAAAAACACATCTGAGAGCCCAGAAGCTATGAGCTTTTCAGCAGCTTCTCTTCCTTTTTGCTCATTTCTTGCAGTTAATATGACTGTTAATCCATTTGCAGCTAGCTTTCTGCAGATTTCAAGACCGATTCCTTTGTTTCCTCCTGTCACAAGGGCACACCTACAAACAAATTCGAACCACAGTAAGTTTATAGAAAGTTTCGATAAATAAACTTTAATATTGTGTATTATTTCAGAAGAAAACTGGGTTCTATATGTACTTTTATAGACTGAGATTGTACCTCTTTACAGTCAGATTGTTGGTTTCTGCCATTGTTTTATAATATTTTTTTTGTGGGTAGCTGGGCTCTTATGCTTTATGATGGAATTGCTTCATGACTACATTTGAAATGTTCCATAATGTGTCGGCTTCTATGATTGATTCCGGTAGGACCACAAGTCCAAGAAAATTACTTGATATACTTATATGCTAAAATCAAAGGTAAAGAAAATGAGGGGATAAGATTTGTGAAAGATACGAGAAGGATGAATGAACATTTTGTTCTTAAAATAGTAGGATCTAAAAGATAAACAGGGCACATACAAGACACAACACAATTTTATACTATGAATACAAATAGATTTTACCTTTTCTTCAACAAATTTTTGGTGTCTGTCATAGCTTACTGCACCAGAAATTATAATTTGGTCTTTTCTTTTGGTTGTGCTTGGCAGATGATATCTCGTGTGAATTGATTCCTGACCTCTAGTTTAAGTCGTATTTTTTGGTCATATTATTTATTTTAATTATAATTTTATAATTTAAATTCAATTATTATTTATATTCTTTTAAATTTTATTTTTTTTGCCTGTCAAAAAAAATTATTTTTTTGTTCAAATATATATAGACTCATAGAATCCATGAAGAACACATATAAAAAAATAAAAATTTATATGTTATGATTTCCTTGAATAGTAGGGTTTTTTAAGGATTCCAATGGTGTTTGTATCGATACATTGCAGTGTTTTATTTTTATTATTACATATGTAATACGTGAATATATAATACAATATAGTTGCTAAAAATAAAAAAGATTCTGGTTGATTGTATAAAATTTAATCATTACTTTCCATATTTGATGATTGATGATAAATTTGTATTATAATTTGGTTTTGTATATGGACTAATTTTTCAAGATATTTATAAATATGTCATTATCTCTAAATAAATTAGATAGATTTGATTTATAATTAATTGATTGTCTGGTTCTCCCTAAAACCCTACCCCTCTCTCTCTATATATATATATAAATTAATTGATTCATAGACAAGCTATTATATATCAATAAAGGGAGCTTCCACATGCATGAAGTTCTTAAAAATGAAGACAATACAATCTGTAGGCTAAAAAGGTGATGGTTGCATCTCTGAAAAGTAGGGGCCAGAAGGACCATCATCAGGCAATAAGGCGACAATTGCCGGAGCTCTAGCACCTTCCTCAGGTGCATAGGGGCCTGTTCTACTTGTGATATCTGTTTGTACATACCCCGGATGAACACAATTGATTATCATATGAAGGAATTTCCTTGCGAGGAATCTTGTATAGGCAGCGACGGTTGCTTTTGAAATTTTATAAGCTGATACTGTTATAGGCCAACCATTTGCCTTCAACTTATCCTCCTTGAAATCCTTCAAAAACCACTTCACTATGTCATCAATTTTCTTTTCTGTTAGATTCTCCACACTACCAAACTCCGCTTTGCTTTTACATGTATCGAGAGTTAAAAATTAAAGTATATAAATTTGTCTTGTGTTTAAAAAATATGTCCATAAGACCTAGGTTAAGTACATTTGACGGAAATGTGTGCATGAGATGCAAATTGGAGAAAGGGTTTAAAGTATAAGATGTAAACTACAACTGATTAAAGTGATAATACTAAAGTCATGATTCAAAAAACTCTGAAGATGTGAATTGAAAATTACTCTAGATATCTTTAAAACATATCAAAAGAATTTACAATTATGTCACAAGTTTGTTGGTGAATCTCATCAAACATTTCCATATTCAAGAGTTAGTTCAGTTAAAGTACAAATTTAAAACAAAACCCATTCTTGATTTAATCCAAAAAAAAAAGTGAGTTCTTAATCCGGACGTTGAGTTGAACGATACTTTATTTACGTTACATTATAAACCACACACAAAAAAAATTAAATTAAAGTCATATCAGTCTTTATTAATTGAACTCTTAATATTGGAGTTAAGTGATTAATCTCCACAAAATGCTTTCACCGACTACTATGGATTTCCACTTGTGATTATCAAATTAGATACAAACCAAGGTTACAAGTTGGTGTAGTTGATACTTACAAAGCCTGCCCCATCTTTGAAGGATTTGAACGCTTGAAGCTTCGCAATAACTAGACCGGAAACTGCTGCATTATTTACCTGTGTAAGAGAAAATTTCAAAATTAATCTTAAAACCTATCGAATGGAGTTTCTGTCTAAGCTCTCCTCTATACTCTAAAGAAAATAATACAGTAGTCACCAGAATGTCAAGTTTTCCGAAATTGGTTTGGACAAACTTGAAAGACCAGAGAGTTTGAGTGTTTCAACAGCTTCTCTACCATCTGTCTCATTTATTGCAGTTGAAATAACTGTTACTCCATTTGCTGCTAGTTTTTTGCATGTCTCAAGACCAATACCTTTGTTCCCTCCTGTCACAAGAGCACACCTACGAACAACACCAAATTACGAATAGTTAAGTTTTGTATTGTATAATTTATTGCATCGATCACATGCATAACACAATTAAAAATAGCTCGTATTAGATTAATAAAATAATAATTTACCTTTTCTTCATCAAAGTCTGTCATAGCTTTGTTATATGTAGTAATTCAGCAACTTTTATATGTAGTAATTCAGCAACTTTTGTTCCGAATCTTTAATACTCACTGCTCATAATTTATTGTGCTACTCGTGTAATTTATACAACAAAAAATATAGATAGTTTCCCTGTATCTTCTTCCTGTACCTGCCTCTTTTCTTTGTGAGATCGAATAATTGTTACGTAACTATGCAAGTACAGAATCATCTTCCGTCTAAATTTAGTTAATCCAACAAATTAATTATTACAAGTAAAACAACGGAGTAGTTGATAATGAAACTCTTACAATAATAAGCATTGACTCTAGTTTATGGAGTCTCCGTTCTAAATAAACAAAACTAATCATAAGTACAAGCAGCTTCATACGTTCCTACTAACTAAGCAAGTTGAAACCATGAAAAATCAAATATAAACAATTTCATATTGACGACAAGCAATGAGGTCCACTAATAGTAACAGCTTCTGCATTGATCATGTCCACTCCTTCAGCAACACCTGGAAGCTACTCTCAGCCCACACCATCGCCATTTTCGTATTCAGTTGCTTCTACAAGGTTGAGCTCTAGACCATCTATTCATCTTTCAAATCTCTTCCTTCGGTCCCTGTCCCTTGTGCTCTCATCCGTTTCTGCTATGTTGCTGGCTGGTCCATCATATACAAAGATGAACAGCAATCAGAAGTCAAGTTTTTACGAAAGCCCACAACTGCTGTAAGGATTAGAAATGAAAGTCGGTCGAAACAATATATGTTTAGAAAGTTATCAAAAGTCAATCTTGATCACACACACATATCACCGAGCTATTTCTAGAAAAAACTGGTCCACCATGAATCATGTTTAAATTTTAGTTGATCTTTTGCTTATACAGGTATTGCTTCACAGCAACTGTATTGGTTTTCATTTACTCGGCTTATCAACTCTTTAAAGCTGTTAGTGACATCACTTATAGAGGTGTTCTCATCTCAGACATTGTCTCTGATTACAGTAGCTTCCCTCTTGATCAGGTATGTTTTCTGTAAGGTCAACTAAATAACACTCTAAACTTGTTTGAACATATAACTAAATGCCTACATGTGAACAAAAGCCTTTATCCATATTATAACAACAGTCATTTGTGAACTTGATACATCAGATACAAACCCTGCTAAATGACTATTTTTTATCCACAATGAACTTCTAGCTGAACTTCAACCAGTAAGTACGAAGCATAGTGCTTTTTTAATGCCATGCTCATTTTTTTCTGCCTACTCAAAAATCATATTTGATTTTCTTTCCAAAACAATTTACCTAAAAGTAAGAATATTTGGAGAGAAGCAAAACAAGCTCATAATATTTTCATAATCCAGAAATGCCTTTCCTATCTTTTTAATAAATGAGTTCCTTCCATGGGCTTTGGTTTAAAATACGGGAAACGCAAGAGATTTTTTTCTTCTTTCAACATCTTTCCTTTTCTCTCGTAAAACAACTCAGTAAAAGACGAATTGGGTAATGTTTAAATAGATTGTAGACAACTCAATCTTTGTGAACTTCATGCATACTATCCTTCACTGACTCATCTAAATGGATGATTAATCATGCCTTGTATCAGTTGGCAGCTTACCTCCTCATATCATCATCTTCAGCAGCAGTAACGGCCATTCAACAGAATGAACTAAGTACATCACTTAGAAGGGCAACGATTGTCTCTGTTTGCATGTCCTTTTCAGCATTTGTTGTCACTGCCGCTTGTGCTCTCTTATCAGGCTACAAGCTCTGTACAAGAATCATATGGTGATGCTCCATGTCACAAAGGCCGAGGATCTCCTAATTGGCTCAAGTTCTCATAATAGTCACTCAGAACATCTTTTTTTCCTCTTGGTTATATTTTTGGAATAGTAATTAAAATTCATTCTCAATTTATACATAGTTACACAATAACCACTTGGTTTAGGCAGATGAGAAGAGAACTGTGAGACTGGAGACGGTCCACTAGCAGTAAGTCTCGTCACTATGGTAACACGCTTACATGTAACTGAAAAACTGTTGGTTTACACTTGCAGTGTAAACATTACACATTATCCGGGAGAATACTATCAAAGAAGAAATCTTGACAAAAATAATAATGATTTGTACTAACAAATAAAGATGGCAAAAATTTTCTGCAGGAGCATGATTTCATGGCACAGAGCACTACTTAAAGCATCGTTTCATAGTTGATATGAATGACCAATTCATATTTAAGGGAATTTCAGTGAGGACAACTTTTTCATGTTACATGAATCAGTCCCCAGATGATCATGGAGGAAACCAGTACTTCATGAAGACAACTATATAAACACAAGTTTTACTATGGTATACCTAATATGTTTACTGATTATAGAATTTCTATAAAATTTATCCTTGAGGTCTTGAACCCATATATGTTGGAACTAGTAAGCACTGGGATTAGTTCTGCAATTTAGATGTCTCAAACGTCTCACATATTAAAGGTTTTAAATTAGCAGACTATTGATCATATTACCAATACATAAACAAATAAAATTCAAATTAAATACAAGACGTCAGAAATGTTTATCACCTCACAGTATCAGATGTCTTCTCATCCTCTGTGACAAGAAGTTTGCCTTCTGCAAAGTCACATGCTTGAATAGGAACAGCAAGCTGCTTCTGCATTTTTCTCATAATAAATACTTCACGCTCCTCACATATGGTAACCACAGAACCATTTCGACCAAGCCGGCCGGTTCTACCTGCTCGATGTGCATAGTGAATCGAGTCTGTCGGTAACTCGAGATTAACCACAAGATCACATTCTGGTACATCCAAACCTCTAGCTGACAGCTCATTTGTCACAAGTACTCTCACCTGACCACTCTTAAACTTCTTTAAGATTGTTGACCTAGCAAGCTTTCCAAGATCTCCATGTAGTTCTATAGCATTCATCCCACGAGCTTCTAGCTTAAAGACGGCATCCTTTAGTTGTCTACTGTGATTCATGAAAGCTATCACAGACTTGGCATCAAGTGCATGCACACATCTTCTCAGAGTATCGATCTTGTGTTGTAGCCTTGTGACACAGTAATAGTGCTTCAGAGCTGGTGGAAGACTCTGAACTGCAGAGGGAGCCTGCATAGGTAAGGTTGAAGTAGAACCGGATGATGTGCCAGTCAAGTTAACCGGTCCAGAGGGAGTAACAGAATCAAGAGTGACAACTTTTTTTGCTTGCACAAGAAGAGGATCACAACCCCAGCTCCGAGCTGCCCTTACAACAGAAAATGGCACAGTTGCAGACACCATTATAGTCTGACGTCCAGCCTTCCTGGCAGTAGAAATTTTGGAGTCAATTTTTCCAGAACCAGGTTTCTTCCCGACATGCTCTAGTATCCTATGCATATCCTCTCGAAAATTGAATGAAAGCAGCTCATCAACTTCGTCTAGGACCAGGTAATGACAGTCATGAGTGTGAAGCTTTCCAGATGCACTAATCTCTGCAATTCGCCCTGGTGTCCCAACTACGATCGCTGGCTTATTTTTTCTAAGAGATTCTTCCTGTCTTGATCTATTTGCACCCCCTACAAGCTGCTGAACCAGTTTTTTGTCTTCAGGTCCTAAAAGCTTTTCAACCTCCCTAACGATTTGCATTCCAAGCTCCCTTGAGGGAGCCACAATTACTGCTTCTATATCCATTTTCTTCGTAGGTTTGTCGGAATTTTGGGATTCATTTAGAGGACCAACTCTAGATAGTATAGGAAGAAGATAAGCCAACGTTTTTCCTGAACCTGTGTAGGACTGAATCACTACATCATGATTCTCAAGTATTGTGGGAATTGCTGAGGACTGAACCTCAGTAGGAACTGTAAAACCTTCCCTCTCTAGCCTCTCAATCAATAAAGTTGGAACACCAAGCTCCGAAAATGACTTTGCAGAAAAAGGGGCAGCTTCTATTTCAAGAGGATTTCTCTCAATGACTGGCCTGACCCCTGCACTTCTAACTGCTTTTACTTTACTTTTGGGTGCTTTAACTGTTGAAGTTATTTGCTGTAGAATATTTTTATCGTCCCTCGTAGTTGTTTCAAGTTCACTCCTGAACCCTAGGCTTGTGAGTGTGAGAGGCCCATTATCATGACTAATGCAGGTAAAAAAGCGAATACTTTTGGGCAATGGAGCTACTCTAGAAAACCGTGAGAACTTTTTAACCGATAAAGAATCTCCAACTAAAAATAGAAACCGTGTTGTCACCAAAGCTGTCATCTTCTATACTCTGCAGCACGAAACTACAATTAAAAAAAAATTAATCTTCTCACTGAAGTCAATTTCAGCTAACTTCAAAATCTGCTATCACCTTCAATTTACTGTAATGCAATAATAATAAAAGAACGGCCACAGAATCAAAGGCATTTATATATCAAGAAAGACATTTATATATCAAGAAAAGAGTTTGACCATACAACTGTAGAACCGAGTAATATCTATAACCTAAGTCATCCAATCATGTCAAACTTATGATACCATTTCAAATTCATTAGCCACCACTACTCAATTTATTTACACTTGCTATAATATATGGCCCATAAATTCGCCTTCCGTAAACACATTTTTTCATTACATCATCCTAATAAATCAATATAATTACTGAAACCCCATCTCTTAGGGCGTACATATATACTCTTGAACTACACAAAATTGACTCGTTTACAAACACGAACACAAACCCAAATCCAAAAATGGCAGCCTTATAAAACTATCATCACGGATATGTGTTTACACACACTTATTAGCAATATTACCAAATTATTTTTAGTTGAGGCATTTCATCAAACAGGTGGCGAGCAAGAAAATTACCTTGTATAAAGCTCCAAACCTTATCTTCTTGTTTGATAAAAAAGCTTAAATATTATTATATAGATAGTACAGAACAAAGTAAAAATAATAACCTTAAATATCAGAAGCGGCGTCTGGGTGGAAGGGAGTGTGCCGAGTTAACTCAGTTCGGGTTGCAATGGCGAGTCTTCTAAAAATATAACTCGGTTACCATTTAAGAGATAATTCGAAGCTACCCTACGAAAAGATAAAACGATATTATTTTCTAGCAGGACCATGATATACACAGGTGTTTAAAAAATATTTAATATTTGTTAGAAAAGAAAATTATTTTAAAAAAAAAAAAGAATCAAATATATTATTAAGAAACTAATAAAAATCACTTTGACGAGACAATGTGGGAATTTATCCACTACCATCGTTATTGATTTTTAGAAAATAAATTACTCAAAATTAAATTAATTATTCACGAATAATTAAATTAATTATTTTAGTTTCGGATTACTCAAAATTTTTATTGTGCATTTTTTCGTTCAGCTATAATAATTAGCTGCACTAAAACTTTTTATATATAACCAATAGCGACTTGATTATAAAACAAATTTATTAAGTGCAGATTTAAAGATGAGAGAGCCCATCGAACCAATTAATCTGGAATTGAACCACCGATAGTGACAGGCCTTACAAGAAGTGCCTCATTACAATGGTCCAACAATTGCCATAACAGCTTTAAATCAATTAAGAAGGAACTTTAGAAGCTAACAAAAAAAAACACTGTATAGAAGACAGCATTTAGTTAAAAACTCTGTATACATATGGTTTTTAGCCGGACATTCGACAGTAATCGACACTCAAACCAAAACGAAACATGCAGATATGGAATCTCAATCCCTTATTTATGGCAACAAAAAAAAACATGCAAAATTATAAAATAAATAGTGTCCAACGAACCCTTCCAAAGTTCTAACAAAAATTGCAGGATTTCTAATAGGGTAGAGCACGAATTGGTTCGGTTTTAGAGTAAAACAACAATAGCAATCGCATATCTTCGGTTCTAAAATTTTAAAACCACAACCGAACCATCAATTTCAATTTTAAAAATCTCAGTTCAGTTTTTATCGACAAACATGAGTTGCAGACCATATTGAAGCCACCTAGGCTAATTTGCACACACAGAAACCCCTGTGCACAACCTGCAATCTCTACTTAATCTGAAATTTCAAAACATTTTTGTCAGCAACCACTTCTAACGCCAATTTTGACCTCATTCTACCATTGCACTTGGCTCTGAGATTTTCCTGCACGTATGGACATAGCCAGCAACCACCACCAACGTTTCAAGAAAACCATGGTGGTGTAATAGCCATCTAAAATCAAAATGAAAAATTACAGCCCTCCACACACCGATTCATATAAATTTGCAAATTTCTGTACTTAGGAAAACTCTTCCACCCCTGTAGTGTTGAAACCCTAGATATCTCTTCAAACTTATTCTCCATTTTTTCATACTCCAATTCCTATATGCAAATCTATTGCATCTCTCTTTACAAATCTGACCCCAAAAATAAATTTTACAAGTCTACCACAAAGCTACAGACCCACCTGAATTGCAGAGCCCGAAAACCAGATCTATGGCACTACAAAAATCAGCTACAGAACTTCTAACAAAGGCCATATAATCTCCATTTTGCAGTACTACTAATCTAGAACTTCATCTTGTACCAGAGAAGATCCAAACTGAAATTTTTTGGCCGCAAGTACGAAAATAACAAGTCTGACATATAAATGCATATTAGAACAATTTGTAAATGACAAAACTCGGATCACTAATAAAAAATTGGTGATTCAAATTAGTAATTTAATTGAAAACAGATACAGAGTCGAAATTAAAACAACCTAACAATCGTTGTTGTGTAGAAAAAACGTAGTTTTTTCATTATAATAAATCAATATATCTAACAACCACACACAAAATCATAAAGACTTAAAGAACAAATTCCCTTCATTACAACTAATTCTCAATAAATTGTCTGTAATCATAGTGAAATTATTAAAAGCAACAACTAACAATGAACATCTAACTGGAAAAATCCAAATCTAGCTTAAATTAAAGCTAAAAACAGTCTTGATTGAAGCAAACATATATCAACAATCTAATTAATATTGTGTTACTAAAGTGAAACAGAGATAGATCAGATGACGTACAAGAAAGATGGAAGACGACGAGAGATGGAGAGAGATGAGAGAAAGCAATCACGATAAGAGAGACCGCGCACGATAGAAGAGAAATTTAATTAGTTATATTGTATATATGTCAAATATGGGATCAGGATTAAATGAAAGTGTTAAAATAAATGGACGGCAATGATTGAATCTAAATTTTAATTTTAAAGTGAATTCTCATTTGAGCATCTGCTTATATATGTGTTAATGTAAACGAATCAAAAATATAAAAACGCTCATCTTAATTGTAAATATTACTAACACTAAAAGACTGCATGGCTAAAACGATGAAGAAAAAGTACGGTGTCGATTTCTTCGAAATCCGGAGAAGCCTCTAATTTAGGTTTCTTGGCAACTCAATGTCTCATCATCCTCTTCAGAAACTGACCGACTGTGCAGAGCCTTCTCCATTATCACATACAAGAAAATATGAACCCTACGTAAATTTAGTTTATATAGACAGTTTGCTTTTGATAGGCTAATATATATATACTACGTGAGGGAGAAACAAAATACGACCAAGATTATAAATAATTAGGGTTTCTAATCCAGTTATTTTTAGGATTTGGGTACTTGGGCTTGTTTTATGAGTCATGACTTTATGAACAAGTTAAATTTTTATTAATATGGTTGGGCCTCTAACCTCTCTAACCTATTTGCAATCGGACCGGCTAGACCCAAATTGAAAGTGCTACTCCCTCCTCCCTATTTACTTTTTCTTTTTTGAATTTTTGTGATTAAATTGACTAATATTTGGTTAAAAATTGAAAATTATTCTTTAATTATTTTAGAAAACTAAAATTAATATTTTAAAGTAGATTTTATATATTTTTTAATAATATAGATTTTAATTTTTTTAATTATATATTATTTTTAAATTATAATTAAATATTAGATAGTTTGATTGCACAAGAAACATAGTGGACAACTAATTGGGGATACCATTACATAATTTATATATACCTTTTATTGAAACCAAATTTGATTTCACTTTTGAAATTCGTGTGAAATAACTATTTGATTTCGTACTTATAATCATATCTCTGCTTAAATTCTATTTAATTTCAACATTTATTAAATTGATCGCCAAATATTTATATATTCATCTTTCAAATACAAAAATAAAATATTTATATGAAATCTATTTTATAATTTAGAAAAAATATAGCAATTATATAATTATAATTTTTTATGAATATATAAAATAATATCTTGTGAATTAATCGTTAAATAAACAAATTATCTTTTTTCACACATGATAACGTATTAAATTTTTCTCTATTAATATTATTAAAATTAAACGATCTCGTCTGTCAAAAAAAAAATAAACGATCTCGTATAAGACTGCGCCGAATTTCAAAATTGGATTGAATTCGACCGAATTAAAAGCCTAAAATCAACACATATAATAATAATTTGAATAGTTGAACGTAAATATAATTACAGAATGACCTATTAAATAAAGTCATTGCATATATCTTACGCAAAAAAGAGATTAGGAAATTGAGACCTATTCTCCATGAGACCTACAAAAGTGATTAATTCTAAACAGTTAAACCAACTGCCAGTACCAAAGTCTTCGTTATATCATCCTCCAAAATTATAACTACCAAATAAATTAAGGGAGTGATTCGAGTCATTTGCCGCAATTGAAATGGCTGCTTTCTCCATTTGCCGCTGTTGAGGACCTGCATTTATAATTTATATAGTACATTAACGTTTCAGGAACTTAAAAACAAAGCTCTGGAAAAGAATTCATAAAATTGGAAATGGTTAGCAGTACCCACCACTTAAATTGAGACCAAGTGAACAGATACTCAGTCAGGATGAAGCCTTCGGTACCTGTCAACTGATGCCAAACAATGTTCCAACAAAAATGGACCTGCCCAAATACTTCCATTTCCAATCCAAGATGGAGCCTCACTTTTCCATTTCCCATCGGTGCCCAGCCTGCAACATTAATGTATGACATTTAAAAAACTTGGAGTGATCCATAACATCTGATCTATGCTCAATTGTATCCAAATGAAGGCTCTGCGCTGCAACTTATAAGTCTATACCTAGACAGACATTCCTCAACATTTAGTACACACTGCATCGGGGAGCAATTATTGCAAACAACTGCTGTTATTAATCATCGATTATCTTCCACAAAACTATGAGATAATGCCATATAGAAAGAAAAAAATGATGAAACCAACCGAAATCATGACCTAGATCATTCATCTCTCCGCGTCAAACTACCACTGCAAGATAAACTAATTAACATAGAAGCACAAAAAATTATGATAGATATCTCAAAGACATGTAAAAAGTCTACAATATCTTAGTTTAAGTACAATTCAGTGCATTATGCAGTACTGAAAATTCTTACGCTTTCTTGACATTTAGGACTTTCAAATTGTCTGCCGTTATCACATCCTTGAGGGAAATAAAGGTCCAAATGTAAACAGGTATTTCATTGTTAGCAGACTTAATTCTCAGCCCCTTGAAATGAGTATGTAACACACTGTTTGGAGTAGCAATTATTGCAAACTGCAGTTATTAATTATTAGTTACTATCTTCCGTAAAACTACAACATGAAACCCTTTACCCATTATAGCAAGATATGGAAATTTTCCAATTTTAAAATATTGTCTTTTATAATTTTTCTAATTTTTATTTACACTCAATTAGGTAAATCGTATACCTGACAAAAAAAAATTAGGTAAATCGTATAAAAAAATTGATCCGAGAAAATTTATGTGAGTTAAACTCACGAACATTAATCTTTTTAAATAAGTCATATGCACCTAATAATTTCCATTTTTCTAATTTAGTAGGATGTTATTAACATAGAGTAATACATAAGTTTTTTTTTTTGACAAGAGAGTAATACATAAGTTAATAATACTAAGCCTAGAATTAATATTTAATAATTAGAGGCCTATATTATCATTTTTGCAATATTTAAGCATTCACATTTCCTCCGGAACCGATGATCATTACAGAAGCTGCAATGAGGACATGAATATCACATGTTGGGTAGTTCATGACATTATTATACAAGGACTAAACCTCAATAAGAGAAATACTTTACTACGGATAATATTAGTTATCTTGTTACATAATTAGTAAAATTAGCAAGGTTAGCTGATGCACAAAGGCCTCATAGCTCCTATAGTTTTAACATCAACCCTAGTATTTGTTCAAAAGGCCACCACTAAACCCGATTCTATCACCTCCCAAGGGCATTCCAAGCCTGTCAAGCCTGCCAGATCCAGGGTAAGCTTTGCTTGCGAAGTTGGAATGCAATGCTGATTGTGTGCTTGATGATCTCATATCACCGTATACATTATGAAGAGAGAGCCTCTTTGCTGTGTTGGATCTATCCAGTTGAGTCCTTTGCCGGGGAGCACTGAGAGACCTCACCTTAGCCTTTGATGATTCAGTGTATGACATGTAATTCGGGTAGTAGTCAGAGTCACCGCTTAGGCAGCTTCTTGAGGCATCGCTCCTAGTGGGAGTAAACGGTCCACTTTTTGTGAAACTAACACCTTTTGATGAAAGAACCCGTGGGCTAGTTTCAGCAGTGCAGAAAGAGTCTTCATCGACATCTTTTGTATACTTGAGAGGGGTTAGTGATTGAGCTTCACCTGAAGATGGGCTCAGTATGGCTTGATGGAAAGCTGAGTCTTTTGATGTGGTGAAGCTGTGACTGTTCGGATCAGAAGCTGATGGGTAAAGAGACGATTGGAAAAGGCTTCTCCTTTTGGGTGTTATGTAATATTTCCCAGTATCTATTTCAAGGATCTTGTCACTCTTTCCCTCATCCATTGATCCACTCCTTGAAGAATAAACTCGGTCCCATGATCCTTCATCCATACTGTAGTGGTAGTTATATTTTTCCTTATCAGGCCCAACCCTGAAATTTGATCTTGATCCATTTCTCTGTATATATCAGAAGGAACGTATTAGGAATCACATATTAATAATACACATATATATACTGAGGAAGATATTCAAATTTTAACCATTACCTTCAGCATAACTGACTGTTCATGCTTCGTACTCCTACGTATAGCATGTTCAGATTTTTCAGGAGTTGCAGGGCCCTAGCAATTGAATAAATAACTTAATTACCAGTACTCCTAATTGATAGTAATTAAACAATGTATACATTGTAATGTCTATTATTTACAATAGTTAAACTTGAAACAAAGTTTCGGAATATGAGTCATTATCATTAACTTGTGTAAAAGCAAATTTTGAATTATTGCTCAAGTGGTCATTGCTTCATGCAGGTTGATAGTCAATATTTTTGAAATCAACAGGGCGTACATAAGTATTTACAGGTACTAAAAAGGACCACATGTGCTAAAAGGCCATGGCAATTCATTTTCTTTTTGAAAAAAGGCACATATTTAAATATGAAGATCACCCTGAAAATGATATCGAATTCAAATTTAAAATTTTTGGTGGGAAGTGAAATGATCTTACTGGGTGATTTAGGTGAGAGAGCTTGATAGCTGATTGAGAAGTTTCATGAATTTGGGCCCGCAACACACGAGCTCTTGTTCGTGCGCGCAATGCAGCCTGCATCTGCAGCAGCCTCTCTGTATCTTGCTTTCTCACAATGTGTCCCCTGACTAAAGCTTGAAGTTTCACCAAGGCTTTCAATGCCCTCAAAGCCCTCCTTGACTTTTAACCACACCACCAATGCAATTAAATGTTAGAACATTGAATTCTCTTCAGAACTTTTCAAGTGCAAATTTAGAAAAACAACACTATTCAAATTTCACATGATTACTGTACATCTGCTGGCACAATCTAACAGTGAGTTTTAGCAAATAGCAATATTGAAAAAACAACAGATAATGGCGCCAACAAATATGAACAAAAAACATGAACCTCCTCAAAAGTGACAGGCACTTTATTATACATCTATGCATGCTCAGCTCTGCTCTCACCCAAAAAAGTTAAAACCCCAGAAGTATTAAAGAAGACCAAGACATATTACCAAGCACCAACATACACAGTAAAAGCCAACCAAGCCAGCTTTTCACTAACCCAACTCTGTTAATAGTAAGAAAAGACTTGATTTGACTTGGCTTTACCTAACTCAACTTGCTCATACATATACATACACATAAAAACCAGTAGTAGGCAACAAAGCCTGTTTACTAAGGTAAACAACTGAGCCAGCCTTTTATCTGAAGGTACAAGCAAATCCACTTATACAAACCAGGCATATATCTACAAGATCTTTGCCTGCAAGTCTGCAACCTCAACCTCTTTCCCACAATAATGCACTACTATTATTATACACACTCTCGTTTATAGCTGCACATTTCTTTTAATCCCATGCAGCAAGTAATATGAAACCAGGCCCAAAAATGACAATGTGCAGTACAAAATTATAAATTACCCCCAGTAAAAATTAACTAGCAACCCCTAGTTCTGACTTATAATATCCATTGGTATTTGTAAAGAAAAGGCTGAAGCATTAGCAGAAAAATTTGATCTTTTTTACTTTTAGTCACTGCAAAGAATATATGTGTATATCTTTACCCTATATCAAGGCCCATTACTCACTATAGCTCATTTGTTAAACTAAACTAAACTTGTGAGCTGTGACAACCAAATCCACTTTCTTTAACAATAACACACAGGGTTAAAAGATTACATTTTTAACTCTGTATATATAAGGCAAAATCTGAAATTAAAGTAAAGATGTAATTATGGATTGAACGGTTGCCATAACAGTAAAACATTAAAATCTACAGTGAAGTACCTGCATGTAAAATCCAAAGAAAAAAAAGACCCAACTGGCATTGATGTAAGCCAATCAGGCACCAAACTCAACTTCCAATGCATGAAAGGACGTTTTGGTAGATTTTGAGGCCCACACGGTTTAGTTTAGTAAACAAACACAACTGGGCTTCATTTATTTTGGTCTGCGTCACCCCCCACCATACCCACCGCCGGAAAATGGAACACAACTGGATTCATTTGCTTCACACTAAACTACAACTTAAATACACACACATATATGATAGATATACTTACAATTTACAGCCCCAGTTACCCTTTTGCAGCTCATATCAATTTTTATTCGAATTTTATATTTGCTAACTTTTTCACATTAAAATAAAATGACAACAAAGTCCCTCCAAACGTGACACATTTTCTTCATTTACCTTTTGGCCATGTTTGATGTGTCACGATATAAATTCTAGAATGATATGAAATAAATTGTTTCGAGAATTAAAAAAAAGTACTATATAATTAATTATAATGTTTTATTAAATTTTAAAACGATACAAAACTGAACCGTTTACCAAAATAAAAACGTACCAAATAGGCCCGAAAATGAGACTGAATCTTGACAGCAGCCCAGTAGTCCCGACTAAACGTGTTAATATCCCCACTAGTCAACTTGACCACCTCGGCAGCACGTTTAGCAGCAGTGACAGCAGCATTTACAACAGCAGCAGTAGCCTCAGCAACAGCAATAGCATGTTGCTGATCATCTTCATTGTTTGACACAAACTGAGGTTGTACAGGAGAGTTAGAATAGTAGGGGGTGCGCTGGTGTGTTGTGGTGGACTTAACAAAGCTCCACCGTCGCTTTGGAGGTGGTTTAGTGGTGGTGGTGGTGGTGGTCGGAGATGAGGTGTCTGATTTTTTGAAGCCCAGCAGGTTGCGAAACCATTTGGTTGCTTTGCCCATTGGTTTGAGAAACTGTTTAATATTTTGTATGTATAGGTTGTTTTTGTATGTATGTATAAAGTTGAGTTTAAGAAGATTTTGTCAATGGAGAGAAGCAAGGGAGGAATGGAAGTGTGAGTGAGTGGCTGTGTGTGAAGAATTTGTATGTATATTATATGCTATTTCACTTTTCTATATTTACATCGTTACCCTTTTTGTTTGTACTTTAATTAAATTATTTATTTTAAATTTATTAATATTTTTTTAATTTTAAAAGGTCTTAATATATTATAATTAAATTAGTTTTTTAACATATTTAAATTATATATTTTTACATCAACCAAATTAAAATAAAATAATTATAAAATATTAAAAATAAATATGCACATTGCACAAAATATAAATTTATATTATTAATATATAAAATTTTGCAATTCGAATTATTATGAACATGATTTTTTAATTTATTAACCATATATTTAATATATTTAAAATTATACATATTAGATTTAAATATATTTTTGATAAGATCTCTATTATGTTTAATTTATATAAAATTTAATAAACATTATGATATATAAGATATAATATATATATATATATATATATATGTTAATAATATGATAATATAATTATTCATTTGAATAAGTTTTTTTATATTATTAGATTTTCAGTAGTATAGTATTAATTGTAATTTATAAATAATTATATAATATATAATTTAAAACTTGCATCAATAAATAATATATGTTACTATATTGTTAATGAGATTTAAACTTTAAGTTAATATTAAAAAATAAAACGATACATAACAATTATCGTCATAATAATTTTTACATCTCATTTTTTCATACTAATATATGACACGTTATTTATTGAAACAAATATATTACTCCATATTAATATTTAATGTGTGTTATGTCAATTCAACATGTGTAATAATATTATTTTATAAATATAAATGACTTTTAATTATAAAAATAGTTCACAGTAGTCATCGATTATTAAAAATTAATTCAATATAATTTTTTCATATATAAATTGATTAAATTAAAAAATTTATTAAAATGTATTAATTTATTTATTTTAATTTTATTTTATTTTATCTTATTTATCAAATAGCATGATTCAAAGTATGTGATAACGTTTTTTGATATAGTATTATATATAATATAATAACAAAATAGAATGTGTATTTAATATCTTAGATTAAGGTTCAACTCTTAACCAGCGAACTCAGATAATTATTTTTAAAAAAAAACTTAATTTCTTCGATTCGATTCAAACCAATGAATTGATAAGGTTTTTGAGTTCTCAATAGAATAATTTCTACAATATCTACTCGAATACTATATTTACTCTAATTTAATAATAACGTCTCATATATGACATGCCTCTATATAAATCTAATATAAAAAGTATTTTAATGTTTTAAATCAATTATGAAAAGGTTTCCTAAACGAAATAGAATTCTCCGATAAAAATTCATAGTTGCATTTTCTGTCTAGATTGTAGACTGCTATAATTGGATTTTGGATGTTGGATCACCTCAGAATTAAAGATAATTT
The DNA here is from genome assembly GCA_028671895.1 of Oenanthe sinensis. Classification (NCBI taxonomy): domain Eukaryota; kingdom Viridiplantae; phylum Streptophyta; class Magnoliopsida; order Apiales; family Apiaceae; genus Oenanthe; species Oenanthe sinensis. The sequence goes on along the minus strand of CM053814.1, from coordinate 497,070 downwards.
TGTAAGTTTCATGTGGACTATAAAATCGTCTAATTCTTATCTGTGAAACTCAAAATATGAATCAAATAATGTTTGCCGCATAATTAGCACAATAATATTTATTAATTAGTTTATATTACTTTTAATTTTAATTTGATTTATTTTATTTATCAAATGTCATGATTCAAAGTATGCGATAACATGTTTTAGTATTATATATAATATAGTAACAAAATAGAATGTGTATTTAATATCTTAGGCTAAATTTGAACTCGTAGCCGGGAAACTCGAATAATTATTTAAAAAAAAAAATCTTCAATTCAATCCAAACCAATGAATTAATAAGGCTTATAAGTTCTCAATATAATAATTTATCATGTAAGTTATCCTTATATATTATATAATATATTAAATATTTTTATAGAAAAAATTTAGATAAGAAAAAACTTTAGGCTCCGTTTGGTATTACTGTTACAAAAAACTACATCAGCTTTTTACTGAAAAGTTGTCAGTATGGTGTTTGGTAAATTCGAAAAGTTATTGTCTGAAAAAATATTTTTAGTCTAAAATCTACTGTTAGCAAAAACATGTCATCCATGCTTTTGGAAAATGCTGCTTTCAGCTTTTACAGGAAGTAGTTATTAGTTTCATCATCAAACATTCTCAAAAACAATATTTTTATCTATTATATCTCAAAATATGCATAAATAAAAAAATACCAAACAGTCATCTGCACTTTTTTTCACAGCACAACAGTTTTCAACAGCACTCCCAAACGGAGTCTTAATCCTCTCAGAAGGGAAAATTTACTGCCTCCCTCCATCTCTCGGCATGTAAAACCTTAATACTATATCTACAATAATCTAATAATAATATATTATATGTCTATATGTAAATATAATATAAAAAGTATTTTAATATTTTAAATCAATTATAAAAAGATTTCGTAAACGAAATATAATTCTTTGATAAAAATTCATAACTACCTTTTTCTGTCTAGATTATGGGCTACTTCAGCTGAATTTTGGATGTTGTGTTACCTTAGAATTAAAAATAATTTTGTAAGCTCCGTGTGGACTGTAAAATCGTCTAATTTTGACTTCTGAAACTCAAAATATGACCTAAATAATGTCTGCCATGTAAGTAGCACAATAATTACGAATTTTCTTTTTAATTCAACTTCAAAATAGCTTTTTAAATTCAAATTTATATATTACTAAGATATGGAATAGAGTTTGAGTTAGAATATTAAGCGATGTAATAAAATTATAATTAATAATAATTATAACATATAAATAATTAGTATATAATATTATGTAGTTACGAAAAATCGATCATTTGACATTTGGTAGTATTTTGATAAGATCCATCTTACTTTTATAATATACAAGCTTATAACCCGTACGTAGTACGGGATGAATAACTAATATTTAAGTAATTTTATTTTTTATACTATATTTTATTGATATTATATAAATTTATGTTAATATCATATAATATTATCCGTGAGTAGTTGTATAAAAGGAGGAATATCGAGGTTAAAGTTGTATTATATTATACAATGATATTTATATATTAATATTCATAAATTTTAATGATATATTAAATAAAAATTATAAGATAAGTAGGATTCTTAAAATAGAAAACATAGAATGTAATTTAAATATAATATAATATTATTTGTGATGAGTTGTATAAAAGGGGGATTATCGGGGATTAAAGTTGTATATATGATATATATATATATATATATATATATATATATATATATATATATATATATATATATATATATATATATATAAGATTTTATTAAAATTGAATGGTGAAGATTGTTTTTATGGTGCATCTAAAATTGAATGGTTATGATCTTTTCATTGATTCACATTGGACCAAAACTTTTAATCATTGTGAAGCACGTGATAACTAATATTTAAATAATTGATTAGATTTATTTATTTATTAATATTTAACATAAAATTTTATAATATTAAGAATTTATGTTAATATTATATGTTATCTTATTTTATATAAATTTATTATATTTAATATAAATATGTTATAATATGGATCCGTCTTGTAATAAATATAATTGGGTCTAAAAAAATAAAATTTTAGTTAATATATATATGTATATATTTAATACCCATATTATAATAAGTAAAATTATATATTTTGGACTCATGTTATAAATATATAATTGGACGTAAGATGTAAATTTTAGTTAATATAGATATGTATATAGTTAATACCCATATAATAATAATAAAATTATTTCTAATACATGTTTATTTTTTAAGGCGTGGCCCAATATCGACGACCGATTGAGCAACCAAAACTTTTAATGTTTCGGATTTAATATTATAGTATAGATATGATATAATTTGGAAGTATTGTTTTTATTATATTAAATTAAAATTGAGAAGGGATTGTGATGAAATTTTCTATTTATAGAAGTGTTTGTTATGCTAATATTTCAATTTTTTTATTTGAGGTGACTTTTATAGATTTATCAAACCTAGATTTCTTCTTTAATAGTAAGTTCGAATTGTTTTTTATCGAATAATTTAAACTTTATTTTACAAATATAGCAACCGAACTGAACTATAATTTGTTATTTAAAATTTAAAATTTGTTTAATGATTTCGTTGAGCATTTCTTGTCATTCTTTTAACTTAAACTCCATATATTTGGCCTGTTTGGCCGGACTTAAAAATAAGTCCTTTTGGACTTATTTTCGGGTAAAAATTTCATATTTTGATAAATATTTTCTATACAAGTATTTAATGTATATTTGAGATTCTATAAGTTGCAAAAAAAAGTCAACTTTTTTCAGAAAAAAGTTAGGAATCTCTAACTTTGTCTTAAAATAAGTTGACTTATTCTGGAAAAAAATTCCCCCAAACACCCCCATTATCGTTTAAGCATAGCTTTATTGTTTATTACAAATTAAATTAATTTTCATAATAAGCAATTTAAGTTTATCAAAATCTCTATTGTAAAAGACAATGATTAATTGGGATTAATCGTTATTCGGTGACTTTCCGAACTAATTTTATATTAATTGGGTTAAAAATATATTTTTTGTAAAAATCAGTTAAAAATCGGAATTAATCGGTCAAATTTTAATATATATATATATATATATATATTTATTTAATTATTTTATAGTAAATTCAATTATTTAGCCTATAAAATTGTTCTCTTCTATTTTAAATTTTTATTAAATAATTACTTAAATCTATATTATGTATAAAATATAATTATATATAAAAAAATAATATTGAATTGATCTGATTAATCATTATTTAGTGCATTCATGGACAAAACCGTCAAAAACAAATAAAAATTTTGAGATGGTCCTTATTGTAACACCCTACATCGAATAGAATGTGTATGCTTGAGTACTTTATAAAGACAAGTCAATAACTAATATATATAAAAAAATTATTAGTTTTTATGGACTAACATGTGGTGGGTTGTTGGGTTCAGTATGCATTCAGTTACGGATTTGGGTTGTTATAAATGATATCAAAGACATAACCGGTCAGAAGTGCTAAAACACTGTTCGATTCCGTAAATTTGTATGTGGGTTCGACAAGGACGTTAACTCAATAAGATGGGGTGTTTGTAACATCCCATATCGAATAAAATGTATATGTTTGAGTACTTTATAAAGACAATTCAATAATCAATATATACCAAAAATTGATAAATTTTATAGGTTGACCCGTAATGTATTGTTAAAGTCTGGCAGGCAACATAGCCAAGATTGACCGGAAGCTTTATACGCGATAATTGATTTTGAAGCAACCTGCGAAAATTTCAAATACATTGAGGCCGACAAAAAGAGGGTAATGGTTGTAGATAAATTACTCGATAATTTGTCTTGTTAGGAGAAAAATAAAATAAATAATATGTATTCCAGAAGTGGTGTTATATTTTAATCATAAAGTACAATTTCAAATAATTGAATTATAACAAAGTTCCATATTTTTAGGTAGCTGTATAATTCATTAAAAAAAATGAAAGATGTTTAAAAAGCAAGACCATCAAATTTAAATTAGAGCACTATCAGCCTATCAGGTACTGAAATAAGTAACAAAAATTCGTCGCATGGCCGAGATAACATATAATATATTTTTTGTTATTTTTGTTAGTGTGAATGTGGTTCCATTTCATTTATTATATTTTAAATAATTAAAAAGAGATGTGATATTCGCATAAAATAAATGAGACGGTCACAAAAAAAATTAAAACTAGTTTGTCTCAATTTTAGTGAGTTGCCTTGTACTCCCTCTGGTCCTTTATATAGGTCACTGGACTTTTTACACGCAACTTTAGATGCTTTGAGCATATAGTTAGAATTGATATTTTTAAAATTTTCTTTTTTTGAATAAAAATATAACATTTAAATTTTAATTCACAAAAAGAAAATTTAAAAAATACTAATTATAACTATGCGGTCAAAGCACATAAAATTACGTGCAAAAAGTCAAACGATCTATAAATAGGACCAGAGGGAGTGCATCTGTTTGTTACTCCCTCTATCCCATATTAAGTGCTGTTTTAGAATGAAGGTGTTGTTCCAAAATAAGTGATGTCCTCTTCTTTTCACAAATAGTTTTTTATTGAATTCTAATTTTACCCCTATTAATGGGCATTTACTTCTTCATGCAACTTGTCAGTATTCCGTGAACAGCTGATCTTTCAAACACATGTTAGGAGTGCTGTCATACATAAGTGTAGATATATAAAATAAAAATATTGGAAAATATTTTAAGCCAACAATTTCTGTACGTCTTCCATCAACTTTACATCACATCTAAGTTGGTAAGGAAAATTATCATCTTTTTCTAACCTTCCTTTGTTCATATGCGGAATTTTATATCGATTCAAGCCTTATGTCTTCATAATTTCTAACATGCAGGATTGTAATGTTAAAAAAATCATGTTGGACAACTTCGGTGAAAATGATTCATATGCATCTTCAACTGCCTCGACAAGCTCATCAATTGTTTTTGGTGCCACTTTATACCGTAAAGACTGAATAGCATTAAAAAATCCAAGATCTAATACGTTTAGATCAGGAGAATTAGCTGGTTGACACATTAAACGGATGTCAAAACCATCTTTTCTTGCCGCTTCACAAAATTCTGGATCATTAGGATCAACATGTGTTCTTGCATTGTCCTGTTGAACTACGATTAACTTATTAGCATCCTCACTTGGCCACTTTGATCGAATCGATCTTAATACTTTACCAATCAAGTACGACCTTATTGTATTTCTTCCCACAGATGTTATAGCTTTTGTTTCCATGGTCCCTGCAACTCTATTGATACTGTTCCTTTTAGCGGGCTCTTTTGTGACAAATGGATATATTCCTATTTTTCCAGAGAACTTTACATTGCCTTCTGAATCAAATCGTGGGCGAGCAACCGCGGCAAGAAACATCACCTTCTCAACAAAATTTTTACTTTTACACACGCGATGTGGTTCATCCTCATCTGCAACAAGATAATATGTTTCAGATTTTTTTGTCATGTAGAACCATTTCTCGTCAATATGGATGATATTATACATGTCTATGAATTTTGGTTCATGAGGCATACTATTTATGTCAATCATTGATAGGCAAAATCTCAGCCTAGCTTTTTTGTTCTCCTCCTTCAATAAAGGTTTGATAGCATTAGAATGACGTCGAATATCCCCATTCTCTAAAGCTCTGTGTAGTGATGATGAACTGACTTTTAGGGCACTAGCTGCAGATCGAATAGTTGTCCGTTGCTGCAAAGGAATGCTACGAAATGCATCGAGATCAATCTGGATTCTTTTTCGACCACAATTCTTTGTCCTTCGATGAGTGACATCACCAGCTGAATTTTCTTTTGATCTTTTCCAGATTCGTTAGACAGTACTCATAGAGACAGAAAATAATGACGCAACAACTTTTGTTGTGTCTCTTTTTAGTTTGCCGTTAACACATCTTTGCAGCAAGGCTATATATATGTCCTTCCTCTGATTATTGGTTAGATTTCTATATTTTGAAACTTGATTATTTTCTCTTGGGGTAGTACTCATATCTTCACCTGCATGGGATAAAAGAGAGTATGTATACATACTTATAAATCATTTTTCATATTGTATCTATAAAGTTTGCATGTGCATGTGCATATATATGTCAATAGCAAAAAATTGTTTCACTGAGAGACTTTGCACTATGTAAAAACAAAATAAGCAACAGTAGGTATAAGTAATACCATTATCATCGGATGCGAGTGATTCATTCAGATCAAAGTTTCTGTTGTTCTTTTCGACGTCAACTTCTTCAAAATTTGCTTCTTCATTTGCATGACCTTTTTCATGATTTTCTTCTTCATTTGCAGGAATATTCAAGTCAAAAAAATGAAACTCCATAATCTAAACATTTAGATTTAGTTTTATTTTCAAACACAAGTGAACCTTTATACGGAGTAAGATGATTTGGTGGGAAAGATTAATAAAAAAGTGGGAAGATTTAAAAAATGGTGGGGAAGATAAAAGAATTGTGGGAAAATTCAAATGAAGTGAGGAAGGAGAAAGGTTAAAAAATGGTGGGAAAGATTTAAAAAATTGCGGGCAAATCAGAATGATTTGGAGAAGAAGAAAGGTTAAATAAAATGGTGGGAAACATTAAAATAAAATAGGTGATTGACAAAGTTTAAAAGCTGATTAGCGGGCACTTATTAGAGCAATTTTTTAAAAAATTTTGAGATATAAAATCAAAATTTTGATTGATGTGCTTTTGCCTAGGGTATAAAAGTGTAATCAGGACAAAAGATTATTTTTAAAAACAATGAGAAAAAAAACAAGTTAATTTTTGTTATGAAAATCGATTTATAAAATTAATTACAATTTTATTAATATAAAGGCAGACGTAAAATTGATTTTCTTGTTATTTTATTTAAATAAAGACAAAAGTAAATTTATTTTATTTATTAATTGAGTCCTCATTAAAAATATAAATATAAATATAAATTTATTCTTAATTGTTAGTTGAGTTAATATTTTTTATTGTTTACATTTCTTTGGAGGTGAATTTTTAAAAATCCATTTTTTTCACTTTTTTTAATTACACATGGTTTTTTTTATTTATTTTAAGTTTTTTCTTGTAGTAGTAAAATGAAATCTCATCTAAATATATATGGAACGTTTGTGTGCTCTTGTGTATGAAACGTCGATGTATTATTAGTGGTATAGTACTCTCCTGAGCATGATTATTGGTGCGTTTGATTAATTAATGTATGTTTGACCGGCTATAAAAATCTATCTAATGAGGGTAGTTTTGTAAACATGTACACATATTTATTTTAATAAATGTTAATATTGGTCTGTGTACAAGCTTCTAAAACAGCACTTAATATGGGACAGAGGGAGTATTTGCGACTCTCTCCGTCTCTTATTACTTTTCCCGTTAATCACGCGAGCGTTTGCCAACACACACTTTTGATCGTTAATATTTTTAATTTCGTATTAGTATTAAATATAAAAATTTTACTGTATTAAAGTACTCACAAATACGAATCAAACAAAATCACTCATGACTATGTTTTATCTTATAAATTATGTGTAAATTAGTAGTCAATCGCTTACGATCAATAGTGCAAAAAGTCAATACAGGAAAAAATTTTAGAGACGGAGGGAGTAATATTAAAAATCCATCAAGATATGATAATATAGAATATATGATAATTTTAGGTTTATGCTAACTCGTCCCGAGTGATTCTACTGTGACTGATTTCGAGATTTATTAAAAAAATATTTATTCGTAAGACTATAAACCTCAATATTCAAAAAACTTAAAACTCTATCTTAACTGTGATATATAGAAGACGAAAATTCGTATGATTATAAAAAACTATTTTCAAATTATCTGAAACTCGAAAAAACACGTAATATTCTAAAATAAATGGTTGGAGCATGAATGTAAGTCGAATTATCGCAAATTATTAAACATTCTTAGTTAATGTTTTTAATAGGGGAAAATTAAAAAAAAAGGTGAAATAGAGGAGTGATTAGACAAACGAAAGTGACCGTACAGCAGCAACATATGGGCATGCATGATGACAGGAATCAGTCCATCAGAGTACACTACTTACTTTATACATACATCACACATGTGTGTACTAAATTATACAAAGACAAAATTACGGTTTTGATTGGTGAAATTTCTTACTTTTACATTTTAGTGGTCGGAATAAAAAATAGTCATTTGTATGGTTAAATATATTTTTTAAGCACTTTAAAGCGTCCGAAACAGAGATATTAGAAAAGTAACAGATCATTACGTTTCTAAGAGTAAAATGGTCAATTCAAACTTATAACGATTATATTGTGTATATATCTCAGTTTTAAATCTTAGTTTAATACAACTCAATGATTAGAAACTTAAATTTAATGACTAATATGTACTATAAAAGTATCTGAGTTTAATAAAATTCGAGTTTCTAATCACTGAGATGTTTTAAATTAGGGCTTAAAGGTAGAGATATATACAATATAATCGTTATAAGGATAAATTGACCATTTTATTCTTAAAAAATGCAAAGATCCGTTACTTTTCTAACGTCACTGTTTTGGAGGCCTTAAAATGTTTAAAAAATATATATTTAATCATGGAAATGGTTATTTTTTTTATTCTAATCACTACAGTGCAAAAATAAAAAATTCCAGGATGCAAACTGCAATTATATCTTATACAAATAAATACAATTTGATTAGTGTTGCTGCGAGAAGAGCATCACTGCAAAATATGGTTGTTTAGATTCAGGAGCAATTGTCAAATCTGGAGACCGTAGAGCTCCTCCTATTCGTGCCAAACTCGCTCACTAACTCGGTTGTTTTTTACCTTGGTAATTAAAAATAGAAATAGAAACCCGTAAGTTTCATTTGAAATAAATTGATTTACATTTTGCATTTCTTTGATTTTAAAAAATTACATTTTTGATTTACACTTTGCATTCGAGAACTTTTGTATTCACCTAACTTTGCACCTCTTAAATTAATTTTTGTCAATTATTGACCATAATCGTTAGTCAATAAGAGTATATTACACATTTTATTTATCTTTTATCCCAACAATAATCGGTGACTAACGGCTGAAACTGTTTTATAGTTTTATTGCATAAAATATGGAGATGTTGAAATCTCTAATGTAATCTAAGCCTTTACATTATTATTACAATTATTATTATTATTATTTTAAATGCTACAAAAGTACAATGTAATTTGGAGGGTATAATTTACGCTTTGAGTATCATGTTATCTATAACAATTATAATAACTTATTATTTATTACTCTTTCTACTTTTTTTTACCAATAATCTCGTAATAACATATTTCAGTCATGTAAATGAGATATTTAAAAATGAATTGAATATAAAATCTAAGAAAAATATTAAGGGAAAAAATTCAACAGAAAATATGTTATATGAACACTGAAATAATTATTTAAATATTAAATATTAATATTAACCTTACAGAATATTATGAAATTAACGTTGATAATTGACGGAATTTAGGTTAAGGGGTGCAAAGTGAAGCGGGTTTGAAAATTCTGAGATGTAAATTGTTGATTTGAAATCTATAAGACCCAAATTGTAATTCTTAAAAAATAAAGGGATGTAAAGTGTAAATTAGTCTTTGAAATATAAGATATTCTATATCATCTATTCTATATTATTATAAGAGAACCCAAGTTTATTTGATAGTTTGGTTCAATGCCTTCCAAAAAAAATTACAATTGTTTTCTAAAAATTTTTAAATAGATATATATTTTATTTTATTTATAATATAAAAACATATTTATAATATAATAATATATTAGTTTAGATCGAACACAAAACATACATTAATCTCGTAAGTCCTAACTAAAATACATCTATATGCAAAACACACAAATATTATCCTATTAAAATATAAATATAAATAAATTTTATAAAATATATACATATGATATTAAATAAAATTTAAATTATTATTATACAAATAAAAATAAATTTAAATCATATTAAAAATATTAAAATAAAAGTATTAAAAAAATTCATCTGTGCATCGCACGTGATATAAACTGATAAAAGTTATATCGGAAAAAAGGCATTCTTATTTGATGGTATTTAGGTCATCTCCGATGATTAACACTATATAAATCAACTTTATTTTCAAATATTCATCTTTTCACTTCATATCTCTAATTATTCTCCAACCATTCCTTCAAATTTTACTTCAAAACTACTTTTTTCTATACACAACAATAAAATATATAAAGATGTTGGATCATATCAAGCCTAGTAGAAAGAATTTTCTTGTCTGTTATGTAATCTTATACTGCATTGTAATAGGTGGTGATTTGGTTTGTTTTAAATGTAATTTCTGCATTTATAAGTGATCTTTGAGTTGTAATCCAGATTGTAGCTAAAGCCTCAAATAAAGCTGGTAGAAGATACAAATTATGGATCATGCATCAGTAAGAATAAGACCGGAGAAATAAGGATTCAAGTTGAAGAAAGTTTCTTAGGCAAAATGTCTATTATTCGAGAAGTCCGAGCACATACTGAAATTTTATCTAAGTCACAGATTCGAGAAGTGAAGAAAATGATCATTCGAGAAGTAAAAAAAGTGATCAATTCGAGAAGTTCGGTATGGAAACAATTCGAGAAGTCAAGCTATGTATCATTCGAGAAGTCAAGTTATGTCTCATTCGAGAAGTATAAAAGATGGATGATTCGAGAAGTCTCATCATTCGAGAAGTCTCAATCATTCGAGAAGTCTCGATCATAATAATTGAACTATTAGTTGGATTACTAAAAGTTGTTAATTCTGTAACCATGTTTCGAGAGTGTTGATACTTGAGAGAGATTGACAAACTCTAATTGCATGACCACTTTAATTACTTTAGCTTTGAAGTCAGTTATTGTGTAAGTATGGTGAATCTAATTGCCCTGGGTTTTTTATATATTAATTCAGTCTATATTTAATTAGTGTTAGTTTAGTTTTAATTCTTAGTTTAATAATATTCTCAAATATTTGTCTGCTCTTGAAACAATATGTGATAATTGTATTAAAATCGATAATAACATAGTACTTGAATTAGTAATTAATTTAATTTAAAATCGACAACTAAAAGAGGACGGAAAGAGTATTTTATAATATTTGCATGTAACTAATAAGAACACGTTTGGACTTACTCTGACTACATTACGTTCAAAGAACATAGTACTTAAATTAGTAATTAATTTAATTTATCCAAATTAATAGTACTTAAATTATTAATTAATTTAATTCATCCAAATTAAACATATACTTACTAGTTACATAATAATAAACTAGGGCATTGCTCTAAAGAGGGACGCCTTATACAGAATTCCGTAGAGAACCACTTTATACATATAAAATAGATTTTTTTTGTTATTCATCAAATACAAGTATAAATGAATTAAAAATGAATTTACATATAAAAAAAATTGAAAATGACATATAATAATAAACAAATAGTAAAACAATTATACAGCAAAATCATATTGCTCAGAACAGAATTTTATAGTAGAATCAAATTGAAAATCATATTTTTTTTTAACTTTTAAATATATTTTTTTTAAAAAATATTAAATTATTTGTAAATTAAGCTTATGCATAGTTTGTATGTTACATTACAATCAAAATTTATTCATTATTAATCATAAATATGATTAATTTCAAAGTTATTCATGAGATTTTACTGTAGAATCAAATGATTCTCTCCGATCCTCTATGTAAAGTGTCCCTATCTAGATTGTCACCCTAATTATTTAGAAAACAAACGCTACTATTACACTCTATCTTTCATATAACCCCTTACTCATTTGTTTGATAGCACCAACCAATATAACTAGAAGTTGCTTGAAAGTAAGATAAATTATTATTTTCATTTGTATAATTTTAATTTTATTTGTCAGATTGTATAATTTTAAATTTGAATAAATTAAATTATAGTTTTAAGATATATGTGACTAAATCGAATTAAAAAAAATCCTGATTACCCATTTCATCCATGTAAACTAGAAATTATGTAACGGTTTTTTAGTGTGGGCACATGATCACACATTAGAAATTTATTTGTCAAATTTTTATTGGTCTTCAATTTATTAATAATGATAGACCACATATGTACAAAAATCTCATCAATTAAAATGAATTAAACTCATAATAATAATGATGGATCCTATATGTACAAAAATTTCACCAATTAAAATGAATTAAACTCATAAAAATTAGTACTTAATGTGTGCAAATGGGCGCACACTAGAAACACTCTCGTATAATCCATCAATCCATCATATTACTGTTTATTTAAGAATTATGTAATGTAACTTGATTTCAAACTTCAAAAGTTGTTGGGGATTAATTTACACACATTGTAACGTATTTACAAAAATTAAAACAACTATACTTAAAATAAGAATATATGCGAATAATTTTGGATTCTGTACATATTGCAAATATATGTAGGACTCAAAAGTCAAAGGAACATGTTTTGTATAACCAACCACTTTGTTTGTAGCCTACTTTCCCTTCTCTCTCTTGAAGATGTTAGTGTCCGTTTGATTTTTTTCCCGAAAATAAATAATTTATTATATATATATATATATTTTTTAAATAAATAATTATTTTTGTTTAAAAAATAAATATAATCCTAAAATTTAGGCCAATTAAAATGATTAATTTATAAATTTTTGTAATTTAATCTCATATTTAATTAAAAAAAATTATTTGGCAGGGGAAATAGAGAAACGCGGCGGACCCCTGAATTAAATACAAAGCAACCTCCTGAAGCATGTCTCCTCTCTTGATACAGACCGACAATGGCCAGTGATCCAACAATACGAGTACGACTCGGCCTTTTTACAAGGTGTTTCAACTCATTGAATGCGTCCCTCCTCTTCATTTTTCGCCCGCACCACATCCTTTGCTTTGACCCCACATTGGAACTGACTTTTAACACCTTACATTTACGTTCTTCACAATTGCTACTCCTTCCAACTACCCACACATTCATAGGCCTAATCATAGGTATTAATCATAGGTTTTAGGTTGGCCTAATCAGGCTGCATCGCACACTGGCAAAGCTAGCCTTGCCCATAAACTACACTAAATTACACGTATCCTGCTCCAAAATTTGACATCGATAAAGATAAGAATGTACATAAATCTTAATTTTATTTTAATTCGTCGACAACAATTATGTGCATATTAATTTTAATTTGAAATTTCTAACTTTGGCCAAGTTATAACAATCATATATCCATTTTTCTTAATCTAAATTTATATCAACTAATTTTCTATATTTTTAAATAAGTAGAAAGGAAGTTTTTTAGGACTTGTATCATCATGCACACTTACATTTGTGAGGAGTCTCCTTTTACGAATATGATCAACAAAGTCACTTAACGTCTCAACTTTAACAACCACCTGGCAATGTATACATGACATTGCCAACACAAACAACTTGTTTTTTTTTCTTTTGCTAAATTTTTAAAAAAGGTTGTTTTAAGTGTAAAGTCTTTCTTTTCTCCTCTATTTCTTTCCCTTGTAAGCCCAAGAGCCCCCTCCAAATTAAAACCAGACTTCCTTTCAAAATAAAATAAATATGAGTAAAATTAGCAACCGACTTTATAAAAAGATGACAAAAAGAGAAACCAGAGCAGTTTAAAAAATAGTAAATAATTACATCTTTTTTTGTTTTGTTTATTAGTATTTTATTTTATTAATGCATGCCCTTTCACCAATCACCACTTAAGCATTTTTCTCATATATTGGGTCTTTTTCAAAAGATTGTTCAGCAGACCATTCTAGTCATAATCCTTGAAAAGCTTAACAGGCCTGGACGCCTAGTAGACCAAGTGGGCTCACTATATAACTTCTCATATTGCTGTGACAAGTTATGTTTTAACTCTAACTAATCACTTTTTTGACAGTTTGCAATGAAATTTAAATGATATAAACTATATAAAATTATAAAGTTCGAAGCAAATTCTATGAAGGGATGATGAACTTAGCTTTAGCTTTCGACATTTTGGTTCAAACTCTGAAATGTTTGCTGCTAATGCATATAAAACATTGAATCAACCGATATCACGGAAAGTTGTTATAAACTATGGATTTTTCTAGGGGCACACATTAGTCACACTTTCATGAGGTGACTTTTTTTTTTTTATTATTGGGTCTTTTTATTTCTATGGGTTTTTTGTGCACACATTAGTCTATACTCATTTTTTTTTATAATAAAGATCTCGTGTTTGAAAGTCGACGCAAACTTGTATTTAAATTTGTGTATGGAATCAGTTTCTCACTTGGTGATTTAGTGTCGTTTCTCATGCATCTCAAAAGCTCAAGACAATCAGTCAAACTAATTGTAAAAAGTGCTAGAGTAGTAATCAGGGGTGAGCACGGTTCGGTTCGGTTCGGTTTTTGATCGAAACCGGAACCGGAACCGCATATCTTCAGTTTTAAAAATTGAAAACCGCAACCGCAACCGAACCATCGGTTTCGGTTTCGGTTTTAAAAAGACCGGTTCGGTTTTTATCGGTTCGGTTTCGGTTAAAAAACCGGATAAATAAAAATGAAAAAAATATATAATTTAAATCATTATATTTTTACATTCAAATTTTATACAATCAAATATTTGATCACATTCTGCATAATAACACTACAAAAGAAAGGTAAGAAACTTTAACAATCAAATTTTAAGGTTTAATCAACAAAATGTGAATATTCTTTATCGTAGTATGCAATCTAAAAAGCACATAATCATGTCTAATAATGTTTACTCCTGATTATATGCTTTTTAATTGGAAAATAGAGGAATAAAATGTTGTAAAGGGGTTGTCATATTCTCACATTCAATATTAATATAGTTGATGTTGTAATATGAAATATAATTGAAAAAACTATGTTCTAGGGAAATTTAATACTTAAATTATATATATATATATATATATATATTATATAATAAATTTATTTATTTTAATGATCGGTTCGGTTCGGTTTTTTTCGGTTCGGTTTTGACCTATAACCGGAACCGGAACCGAAAGTCTCGGTTTTTAAAAATCAAAAACCGCAACCGCCGGTTCAGTTTCGGTTTCGGTTTTTTCGGTTCGGTTTTCACCGATTTCGGTTCGATTTCGGTTTCAATTCGATTTTTTGCTCAGCCCTAGTAGTAACACTTACACGGTGCATGGTAAGTTTCCCGGGAAATAAGCAACAAAATAGTAGAGTACTAGTCTAATGTAGCGATGATGCAATCCTAACGGGTCCAAGAAAACGGAACGGGCATAATCCTGACAAAAAAACACCACCCTAAATCAGATCAAAACTCTAAAATCTAGACTCTTCCGTACGCACACCATTCCACCTAAACGGTCTCATCCAACAGGAAACTCCCCAACGGTCATTTCTCTCTTCAATCTCCACCCTCCATTTTTAATCACACGGTCACTAATCAAAGTTTTTTTGTCCTCTTTTCTTGGCACCCTCTTTCACCCACCCATTATGTTGTTCAACTTAATCAAAATCCAACCAACCATGACAAAAATAATACTGTATTATTATTATTATTATTATAATATTCCATTCATTAATTTTATTTCTTTATTATAGAAAAATTATGTGACTTCTTCATCATCAGTTGAAGACCTGGAGGCAGCTGTGCACTATATAAAAATGGAGTCCTTATCAGTAGATAGCTTTTCTGGGTAGCGGGTGTTGATCATTTTTATTTTTCTTGATCAATTTTTGTGTAGTCTATATATATATATATATATATTATATGCATATAACATGCTTCATTGATTGATTTTTTGTAGCAGCTAGTGTGACATAATGAACATGTTAGAGGTCTCGAAATTTGATCATATGGGTCAGTTCAGCTTCCAAATTGAGGTGGATTTGCATGCATGGTTTGAGTTGCATTCTGCTGAGAAAACAAGGTTGTCTCAAATGAGCTAAGTCTTTCGGAATCCGATGGTCATTTTTTGCTAAGTTGAGGTTTGTTTTTCGATATTTTATATTGAATATTTCATTCTTTGGTGTGTGTGATTGTATAAAATTCATTCTTTGCTGCACATAGCATTCTTCATATAGGAACGCACTGATTTTTATTCAAGTTATTCTTTGTTTTGACATCGGATTCCTTTTTTGATTTGTTAAGTATTGCACACACTCACTTAGTCTCTATATCTTGATTGCTTTGAATACATCTGCATGCAATTTTGTATTTGAAGTTTATATACTAATCATTAGGACTGATCATACATTGCGTAGATAGAGAGTTACTGCGTTTTAAAACTAAAGATATATAGACTGAGAAAATTAGACAACAGTGAGTGAGTGAAGTCGGGGTAAGTGAGCGAAGAAAGATTTAGAGGGTCGAAGAATGTTGGTTGGATTTTTCCTCAAGCAGAGATTGAGTGATACATCTGCACATTTCAAGCTAGTTATTTTACTTCAATGAGCACACAGAGATTTGACTTGCCATGTAACTTTTCACAAAAGGATTCCACAGGATCACAACCCGTTAGACCTGTTGTTGGTATTTCTGTTGAGAAGCCGATAGAAGCTAGGAGTTACACTCTCAAGAAGAGCATTAGTCTCCCACCTTTGGCAACCACTGGCCAGGGTACATTTCTTGAAGGCAGACGAGGGGAGAAAAGGGATGAATTTTGGGACAGAAGAGTGAAAAATTTGAAGCGGTTTGCAGATGAGGATTCATTTCATGACGACGAGTCTTCCATTAGTCGAGCTAAGAGAAAAAGGGCTGGCTGGCAATCTGATGATATTTCAGAAGGGGGAGGAAACTTAAGCTTAGGTCAACTGGGCAGTGGAAATTTTTTGTTTCATCCTAGTTTTGAAGTTCCAACGTCTGTTTCTTTGATTGCAGGCCTCGATCAATCTCAAATTTCAGTTCCAGTGTCATGTGTAGGAGAGGATAAAAGGGACTTATTTAAGCCTGCTGAATTCGATTTGCCAAAAAAATCATGGGTAGATTGCGTTTTAACTGAAATTCCGAAGTTAGGTGACCAAAATGCTGAGACGATCCAAGGGGGACCTTTGAAGGAGGAGGCATCAGTATCAAGAAGTTTATCAGGAAAGGATAGTTTGGCTATTAGGCTATCCGAGAACACCACAGTATTACATGAGACAGGTAATAGTTCTGGACCATGTAATGCTAATATAGCTGCTGATTATTTCACAGGAAAGAATGACGAGCATGAAGGGTTTGAGCTCACTAGTTTAGTCATCGCTTGTGTGGAAGCAATCGCCATGAAGGACATCAGGGCAGTCAATCACTTTATAGCTAAGTTGGGGGAACTTGCTTCACCGAAAGGATCCACTATTAGTCGTGTTGCTGCATATTTCATTGAGGCCTTGGCTATTCGGGTTGCAAGAATGTGGCCTCTAATATTTCACATCACTACTCCGCGGACGCTTAATCAGTTTGGTGATAACAATGGCACTGCATTAAGGTTTTTGAACCAGATAAGTCCGATTCCACAGTTCATTCATTTCACAGCAAATGAGATTTTGTTGAGAGAGTTTGAAGGGAAAGACATGATTCACATCATAGATTTCGATATTAAGCAAGGCCTACAATGGCCTAGTTTTTTCCAAAGTTTGGCATGTAGGAACAATCGTCCAAGTCATGTTAGAATAACTGGTATTGGTGAATCTAAACAAGAGCTTATTGAAACTGGTGAGAGATTAGCTGGATTTGCTGAAGCATTGTGTCTGCCTTTCAGATTTCATCCTGTTGTTGACAGATTAGAAGATGTCAGATTGTGGATGCTTCATGTTAAGGAAAGAGAATGCGTAGCTGTGAATTGCATTTTCCAATTGCACAAGATGCTATATGATGGCAGCAAAGGAGTTCTAGGGGATTTCTTGGGTCTGATTCGTAGCACTAACCCCACAACAATTATTTTGGCAGAGCAAGAAGCTGAGCACAACTACAATAGTTTGAATTCAAGGCTTTCCAATTCTTTACGATACTATTCTGCAATTTTTGACTCTATTGATATTAGCCTTCCGGTAGACAGTCTGGTTAGGATCAAGATCGAGGAGATGTTTGGACGGGAGATTAGGAATATCATTGCCTGTGAGGGCCGTGAAAGATTGGAGAGGCACGAAAGTTTTAGCACGTGGAGTAAGTTGATGAAACAAGGAGGTTTCCGATGCATTGGAATTAATGACAGAGAACTTCTTCAGAGCCAGATGCTGTTGAAGATGTACTCTTGTGATAAATTTCGAGTGGAGAAGCAAGAACATGATAATGATCATGACTCCGCTGCACTTACCCTAAGTTGGTTGGATGAACCTCTTTACACAGTTTCAGCTTGGTCACCTATTGATGTTATAGGCCGCTCTTCATCCTATTTGCAGCCAAGATAATCATCTACTACGACTACTTCATCATATTGCATATACATACATTTTACACTATACGAGACAGGGTAGCAGAATTATTCATTATAGGGAAATTCTTTCATTCTTTGTTGCAGATAAAGATTTGTTTAGGAATATATACATTGGTAGTTAATTTGGGGAGTTTTATACATTAATCATGTTCTATTCTTTGATTCTTTATGTATGTCAAAATTCTTTGTTCTGTCACGTTCATTATGTAATGTTCTGTAAACGAATATCGTCATTTAATGGATCAATGTAGCAGTTCTCTACTACATCTTTAATGTTATTTTCTATTATACAGTTTTGGCACCATTTCTTAGAACCACACACCATGATCAGAAGATCCATTTGTGGGCACAAAGTCCAGCTGTTAAAAGATATTTTTCAGAGTACTTTTTTGTTCAGACTTGTTTGCCAAGTTACACAAATGAGACCATGCATATATTATAACTGAAACATCACTATCTGTTATTAACATTTCGGTTCATAATTAGCTTAATTAGCAAAAAGATAGCAATGTATGGTTTGATCAGTTATAGTTCTCCAATCTCCAGCACAGTTATGTAAATATGCATTGAACCCGTGTAACTTTGCGGTTGGAATTGGTATTATCATTATTTTTATAATTATTTCAATCGTAAAAATTTAAATACTCACGCAATCATTCACGGAGAGAAGACAAGGCTTGGCCTCAGTGTGTTGAGATCAACATGTATTGATGATTAGGATAGTTGTTTAACGTTTGATGATTATTGGATTTTGCAAATTGATTTCGTAGATATATATATGATTTCTAGTTATACAGACAGGAACATGTCTAAAGCAATCGCAGCCACTACAAAACCAAAGTCACGATGACAATCACAAGAATACAAATACTGAAACTTTCGCCTTGGATGTTCACTTTTAATCAGTTTAAGTGTATAATTCATTACTTGAAGAATAATATGGCCGACCATAAAAGACATTATAAATAACTTACAAGTCGGAAAATACATTCCTCTTTTATCCAACGGCTGCCATAAAAGACTCAATCGAAGGCTGCAATTCAACCATCTGTCTAATCCAAATGACTAATGTCCTCATATGATGATTAGATTACACTTGTTTGATTAGGATTCAACAATTAAAACATATATATGAGATATTTTTAGCAAGTTGCGATTGGTATGATCACTCTGGACTAAATATCATAAGAAATTTTAAAATAGAAAATTCTGATTTATTAGTTGTAATGTATATAATTTTTTTTTTGAGATATTTACGATAACTGATTAATTAGATAAGTAAACTGCTTGGTTAAAAGCTAACTTTAGTTTTTTATTTTCAAAAATAACTACAAAACACACTAGTATTCCCTCCGTTCCTAACTCTTAATTCTTTATGTTTTTAAAATTTTCAAAAATAATAATTTATTAATAATTATAAAAATTCAAATGAATGTATCATATTTTATCTGTTAAACCACAATTTTACTCATAATTTATCTTCTGTCTCATTTTTTAACTTTGGTTCCGAATTCAAATATAAAGAATCGGAAGGAAGGGGAAATAACCACCCACACTTTTACCTTTGGAAAGATACTTGGAATCTCTTATCACATTTGTTCTCTCTTTGTTTTCTTTTTTGCTAAGTTTCATCGCTTTTATTCTGTTGTCAATAAACAGTGATCTGCTTTGCGTTTTGTGTGTACTTATTATCTTACCAGTAATATTGTAGTACAAAGTATGAGCTGGATCTTGGAAACTACTCGTGGAACTACATCAACATGCAATAATTCAATGCTGAGATATGGAACATCGAACGTGATACTGTATATACACACATGACACACCGGCCAATATGCATCATACATCATAATACCAATCAAATTTCCGAAACAGAATTGAAAAGAATTACTATTAATTTAAAATTAATGCCAATATGGATTTAAACTATCTTTTTTTTAAAAAAATTGTGTACTAAAAGAAAACTCTTCTTGGTGAAATATTCACGTATAATATTATAATTTACAATATTAAAGAGCAACTCTAAATTAAAAAGGTAGGTTTAGAACGTGATTGGATATTCCAAGTTGTAAACGGTTATCCTCTATCGTCTCCCATCCTAGTTTTGACTAAGGATTCTCCGAAAAATTTTTAAACAGAAAAAAATAAAAATATTTGGTTCCATAGCAATATATTATACACCGTGGCTACTTCGTAAATACACATGAACACTCACTGATCCTATCCCTATGTGACTTACATGCTGTGCTGACTCATTCACACGTTGATTTAAAATATACTAGTATCTTTTTCACTTTCTAAATATTTTCTCCATCAGTATTTGAAAAAGAAACGATTCTAAAAGTAGAGCTCCAACAAGAAATGCTTTATATATATGCAATGACGCAGGATATATATCGAATACAGTTGTTTTCATGCAAGGATGGGGCCGTAAATTGGCCGGTATTCTTAAATATAATACTCCGTACTAACGTTTATTGACCTAATAGCAAGAAGATTTAGTGGTTTTGAATAATTTGTTGACTAAAGTAATATTGTTGGCTATAGTGAAAATAATCGAGGTCGGAAAAAGAACAAACAAAAGTGACGGGGAAAACAATACTTCATTTTTACTTTTCCGTTATCCCAAATGCAATAATTTGAATAATTTACAAGTCCAACATAAATTCTAAAAAAATTATACTTTGTTAGTGTAATTAATAGTACTATTTATTTTATAGAGTTGAGTTCAATAAAGACCCCTATTTAATAGGAGACCTTGAAAAGCATATATGTACTGCTTTACTTTCAGAACATTACAATACATATTATTATAATACACATTTTATATTAATATTCAACATGCAATACATATATGATCTCCGGATCTCTGATTAAAAAGTGGTATATATTGAACTTTTTCCTATCTTATATATCAAACTAAAATTGTCATATATTTTGATACGAGAATAGAATTACAAATAACATGCTTGTTTGATGAAAATTAGATATTTCTCCCATTCTAAAATAAATATATATATAACGAGCTATATATACAATTAATTATTTTAAAATAATAAATTTCAATCAAACCGAATTTAATAATATATTTTTATATACTATGATGGAATGATTTTTTCAATATTGAATCAGCACATTTATCGTGACTTCCGGCATGTTTTTACTTCACTTGTACTTATCAAAAGTTTGAATAAAAACTTTAGAATTCAACGTAGGAATACAACTGCATGATTACTTGAAAAGAAAACTCGTAACATTTCTGGTTAAACTCGTACGTATTATTTATATATACTACTCCGTATATGTTACTCCCTCGGTCAGATGTTCATTTTGACTTTTTTGAAGTCAAATAAACTAATTTTTGATTGAAAATTAAAAATTATTCATTTATAAATTTAGAAAATTAAAAAATACATTATAAAGTAAATTATATATATTTTTAATAATATAAAATTATATATTTTTTCAATTATATATTATTACTAAATTAAAATCAAAGATGAGACGGTTTAACTAAAAAAAACAAGGGGAGGCGTATCCTATGCTATTTGTAGAGGGTAGACTATTAGGTACAGCGCATCATTCTTCCTTATCTCCACCCTATTATTTTCATGGACTGCAACTATATTTTATACATGCACACACCCACAATATCTTGTAAAATATCCAATATTTAAAACAACTAGTAGTAATATTTCTTATAAATATCTTCAATAAATCCAATTTATTTTCTCAAAGTTCTAAAGTTTTTTCCCACCTATATAATCTTCAACCGCCAACCTGCATTTTTTCTCACATTTTTCATCTCAAAATTCTTGATTCTTGATTTATTCACATATATTTATTTTCTTGATATTTGTATATAAATTCTTGAAATGGGTTCGGGTTTTTCTTTATTTTTTGCACCTGCAACACCGGGAACAAATCTCGGTGACTTGCCGGAGAGCTGTGTGGCTTCTGTTCTTGAAAACATGGACCCACAACAGATCTGCCGGCTGGCTGTTCTTAACCGGGCTTTTCGAGGAGCTTCTTCAGCTGATTTTGTATGGGAATCAAAGCTGCCTGTGAATTATGATGATATTTTTAGAAGATTGTTTGGTGATTTGCCTAATGAGCTTTGCAAGAAGGATCTTTATTCTATTCTTTCTCACCCTAATCCTTTTGATGCTCATCATAAGGTTTGCATGGCTCTTCATATATAATATAACTAATGTTTTTACGTTGAAAGGCTGTTCATTTATTTATGTTATGTATGTATGTATGTATGTGTCCTGGATATTAAATGATACTAATGAAAGGAAAGATGTGTTCTTTTTTGGTCAATGTTTCTGTATTGAGTTTTTTTTCTAGATTTTCAAGAAAAGATTTAATTGGCATTTTTTGTTTTAATTTTTACATTTGTAATGATGGGGTTTGATTTGTGGTTTGTGTGCAGAAAGCTTGGTTGGATAAAAGTTCTGGGAAGATTTGTTTGGCTATATCTTCGAATGGATTGTCTATTACTGGGATTGATGATCGGAGACACTGGAATCGCATTCCAACTGAGGAGTCTAGGTGAGAATTTCGGAATTCAGTTTTGTTTTGATTCAACTTTTTCTGAATTTTTGGTTTCCGGAATATGGTTGTTATTTTCTTGATGTAGTATAGACTGGTTGATGAATTGCAATGTTGGGGTTTTTTGGATTGAAATCTACTAGAAAATACTAGTTTTATGCTCATCACATTGTAACTGTTAATTGATTCAATTCTTGCACATGTATAAATGTGTCGATATTGTATATGCATTTACAAGCTTAATTTTAAATGCTGGATTTGAAGTTCTGATATCTCTATTTGTTTTCTAATCTATGGATATCATGCTATTTATGACTCCTGCTATTTAACAGAGTTCATGATATGATAATTTATTAACTTCTGTAGTGTAGATTCTATCACTCTGAACATCATGATTTGTAGTGTAATCTACTTTTTCCTGCTGGTCGTTGGGCCATTTATTTGTCAAGATTTTCTATATTATCGGTCTAATTAATGACTCTCTAATCTTTGAATAGAATTATGTGGACGAACTTACCATTTCTTAGTTTTTGTTGTGCTTTCTTAAATGTATATTCAATTTAGATTTGAGGTTTAGATGCATTTGTTTAGGTGTTATCAAGCAGCATGTGGAATCAAATCAAACAATTTTAACTTTAGGTAGACTGAATGGTAAAAGAATCTGCGAACTTGTGTATTTTTTTCTTACTCTGTTTACCTTGCAAGTCACCTACAATTTCATGATATGTTTACTTGGTATTTATAGAGTTTTTTGTTTTTATATTGATATCATGCTGTTGTTTTTTGTGTGTAGATTTAGCTCAATTGCATATCTTCAGCAGACCTGGTGGTTTGAAGTTAATGGCGAGGTCGAGTTTCCTCTCCCAGCTGGAACCTACAGTCTATTCTTCAGGTTGCAATTAGGAAAGCCTGCCAAAAGATTTGGTCGTCGAATTTGTAACTCTCAAAATGTTCATGGTTGGGACATTAAGCCTGTGCAATTCCAGCTCTCGACTTCAGAAAAACAGCAACAGGCCACTTCGTGTTATTTGCATAAATCTGGGAACTGGAGTTACTATCACGGAGGAGATTTTGTTGTAGAAAATTCAAACAAGCCAACAAAGATCAAATTTTCGATGATGCAAATTGATTGCACACACACTAAAGGCGGGCTTTGTGTAGATTCTGTAGTGGTATATCCAGCTGAGTTTAAGGAGAGGTTAATGCAATTTTAATCGCTAATTAGCCTACTGTATGGGTAGAAAGTTAGATTTATAGAATGGAAGATAGACAAGTGTTTGCTTTCAGAACAATGTATATCTCTTTTTTTGTTAGGGGGCCTTGGGATATATTATTGTGTTCTGCTAGTTGCTATGTACAGTTGGAATTTTAATATATGGTTGTATTTTCCTGTGGGGAATCTATTGTTTTTCTCTATATATGCATTTTAGTGACAATCCATATTCTATGTATACATAATAGTACATTATATAGTACTGGTATTAGACAAGCAAATGACCAACTTTTTCTGGTCACAGAAACCACCGTGTTTTCGTAGATTTTATCTTTCACTTGCCGATCTTACAAACTATGGGATATTGGGATATCAAGTGACCTTTTACACGGTGAGATTTTAACCCCATTAATGAGAATGGAAATGAGATTTTAATACATCTTTTTAGTGTAAATCCATTCTCAGTCCCGTTAAAAATCCTACAATTCAAACGGCACTCGAGATTATAAACCGACTCATGTCTTGAACCTAAAAACGGTAAGATCATCCCTAATAGTAATAGCTAAATTGATTAGTTAAAATGATATAAAATAATAATTATCTAAAATTTTACCTAATAGGATTGGTGGGTACTACATTTTTACATATCCTTTATAATTGATGTCACAAAAATATTTTAGCTAACCTTGAAAATGCTCTAAAAAAAAGAAAAAAAAGTGTGGTTTAAATCTGCATGTTACATGGAGGATAGTGGTGCAGACTGCATACTTATACAATTAGCCTTGTGGACTGGTGGTTTTGGTTGGGCTCGACTCAAAATATGAGTGAATATTGGCCCAAGTTTTATTAAAATATGTTACAGTAAATATTTAATAATTATTAAAATAAAACGGAATAAATATTTATAAAGATAAAAAGGGTCACTGCAGTTATTTTATTAGGTAGTGATGTCTGCAAAGAATTTAAATGTATTCATTTACTCCAACTAATATCCCAGCTGTGACAGTGTAGTTGTTACTGTACTAGTATTACTACGTAGTGAGTAACTGACAGCCCCATTCATTCACTTGATATTTACTGCACACTAATTTAAATGTGTCCGCTACTGTACGAGGTAGTCATTTGACTCAGTATTACCGGCGCTGCCCAACTTTTCTCGTCTGGACCGCGTCTTTCCGCCAAAGACCGGACCGGATATCCGGCCCCGAAAATCGAAAAACCGGAAAAATATCGGATCATAGTGGATTTCATATATATAGAGATATTTATTTTATTTCACTCTTTAATTTATCTAATTTAAGAATAAAATGTTAAAACCTATAATAATTTAACTATCCCAAATGTTATATAATAGATTCTTATAACAATAGTGATCGATATAATAGATTAAATAATAAATTTATTTAATCTATATATTTAAAAATAAGAGATAAGTTTATTATTAAATTTACATTAATTTACAAAATAAATTTTTTTTACTCCCTAAGTCCCCTTTCACTTGATCCTTATGGAAAAAAATTTGTCCCAAAAAAGTTGTCCATATCTTATTTCAATATACTTTTTTAATATATTTTTCGAAAATTAGTCTTATTTCACATTATTGACTTTACAACTCATTTTCAAATTTATTTCATTATTCAAGACATTTATTAAGGGTAAACAAATAAACAAACCATATAATTAAAAACTTTCTTAATATGTGTGTTTTTTTCATAATGGTCAAGTAAAAGGGACGTATGGAGTATTTAATATATAAATAAAAATGCAATAAACATAAAAAATTATATAAATAATAATAAACCAGTCCATTTAGGTCCGGTCCGGTTCCAATCGAATATAACGTTCCGGTTTTCAGTCCACACATTTAAACATTTCCGGTCCGGGTCGGTCTACGATTTTGAGTCTTTGTACGGCCCTTAACTACCAGTATATGGAAAAATTTACAAAATTTTACTCCTCCTTCACGTCACGTTAATTTTTTTACGCAATATGTTTGGAAAATATTGCAAAATTTACTTTTTATAGGCGTATATAGTTAATACTGCCTCCGTCCTTTGGCTTTTTTGTACGTATTTTAATGCACATAAAAAATATAGTTTGATAAATTATTTTAAATTTTTGTTTATAAAAAAAAATTCAAAAAATAATTTATCAAACTATATTTCTTATGCACACTAAAATGTGTACAAAAATAAAAAAAGACAACTAATTAGGAATGGATGAAGTCCTGGTACAAGCATATTAAACAGTGCCAGCTGTTTAGCAGACTATAATCATTCTTTTTGAAAACTCAAATCACGAGAGTAAAAGTTTCATCATTTAATAGGACTGTTTTTTCATAAATCACTTCTAGAAAGTTGATGCATTTTATTTTCTTGTAGTCCCCAGCAATAGTCTGATTTTCATATTTATTGATAAATTTTTCTTTCTAGAAGTTTCTTTATTAGAATTCAGAAATATATATGTGCCAAATGTAAGAGCCATTTTTAACTTATTCTATTTAATTAGCCATTTCATTTTTTTTCCCTTTTTGGTGAAAATTATTAGTGGGCTAGCTCTTACCTCCAGTTATGTACTCCCTCCGTCTATTTTTTCTTGTGCTCATAAAAAATGAACATATTAAGAAAATGTTAGTTGAATAATTTATTTCTTTTGTTATCCTTTATAATTGTATTAAATTGAATTCAATTATTTGTATGTTTGAATTAGTCAAACATTGAAAATAGTAATATAATATAAGGACATTGTTTATATAATTATTTTGGAAAAAAAGTAGGACAAATAATTAGGAATAAATTCTTTTTTTTCAAAAAGAACAACTAAAAATCAACGTTGATACTTAGCAAAAAAAAAACATCAACGTTGAGAGTATTTAAAATTAATATAGCTGGCACAATATCTTGCTTTGCTTTTCCCGCTTCTAGGGCAAGCAACTGTTTACAGATATTCTCATTGTACTAAATTACATGTCGATATTAAAATTGACAATACAATTAAAGAGGAAGATTTAGATCATGTTCTAATTAATTACGTAGTTTACAAGCTTACTTCTAAGAAGTCTAGATTCATTATTTTTTTTATTAAGAATAACTTGCAAGTTCTTATACGTATTTTTCACAACACACAACTTGTAGTGTTAATTTATTCTAAGGATCGCGTCTAAACATCAATTTTTTTATTAAGAAAGAGTAAATCATCGCTTAAAAGAATCTTATAAGTAGGCAAGCAAGAATTACTAAAAACACTCTTATAAAAAATCAGAATCGGAATTAGTCGGTGAATGCAACATAGATTAATCGGATAACCGGGAATTAATCGAAATGATTAATCAAATCACTAATTGAGATTAATTTAATATTATTTATATATATATAAATATTTTTATATATAATATAGATTTAAGCAATTATATAATTAAATTTTAAAATAAGAGAGAACAACTTACAAGTTTAATGATTGAATTTATTATAAAATAATATATATCCTAAATTTTGATCAATTAATTCGATTAATTCGATTTTTGACTGATTTTTAAAAAAAAAAAAGTTTTTCAAATATGATTAATGTAAAATCAATTCGAAAATTCACTGAACAACGATTAATCCGCGATTAATCCCTTTACAACAGACCTAACAGCCAGTTTAATCCGTCGAAGATAAGGGATTTTTTTATTTGAACGAAAACTGAAATGAATATAGGGGACAAAATTGGACTTTTGTCTTGATTTCTGTGCGGTAAGCTTATTGGCTCCTTTTCACGTGACTTGAACTTCAAACCCGGTAACGTATCGCTTATATAAAAATATGAATTGTAGACTTGTAGTTATTAGGGGTGAACAAAAATCCGATTAAACCGCCAATCCGAACCAACTCGCCCCTTTTTTCGGTCGAATAAACCGAACCGTCCGAAACCGAAATATAAATGGGTTAATTTTTAAAAAACCCGAACTAATTGGGTTGGGTAAGGGTTTAACAAATTTTAACCCTTATCCAACCCGAACCGAACCGATTACATAAAATGCAGAATTTTTTGCATATTTTCTGCATATTCTATATATTTTTTACATATTTTCTACAAATTTCTGCACTATATAAATTTTCTGCACTATATAAATTTTTTGCAACACATTCTGCAATACTTTCCGGCTCTTGCAACATTTTCTGCAACAAGCAGAATTTTCTGCAACAGTGTAGAATTTTTTCTACAAATTTCTGCACTATATAAATTTTCTGCAACAGTACAAAATATTTTCTACAAATTTCTGCACTATATAAATTTCTGCAACAGTGCAGAATATTTTTTACAAATTTCTGCAACAGTGCATAAATTTATGGGTTGGGTTGGGTTACGATTATAAAAAACCGAACTAATTGGGTTGGGTTGGGTTACGATTTTTTTTTACAATTAATGGGTTGATTTTTTATAAAACCGAACTAATAGGATTGGGTCGAGTTTTGACGAAAACCCGACCCGAACCAACCCATGTTCACCCCTAGTAGTTATGGTACAAAATTGAATGTAGTACTCTTGAATCTTGCTGATGATGTACTAATTTTACTAACATATTTTTAAATTATATGATAATTGAAATATGATATATTTTACGGTAATTTTATTTATAATACATTATAAAATATATTGTACCATAACAAATATTTCATTTAAAGATACTTTATTAAATAAAATTTTATAGTTGTAATATAGTTTTTGAATACGTCCCAATAAATCAAATATAAATTTCCAAAGCGCGATTAAATGCATCAAGTGATAAAATTTATTCTATATTATTTCAAATTCTGAATCGCTCATTCGAAATTTATTAGAATTGAATACTCATTTATTAGGATATAGTCTATTTATTCAAAAAAAAATATGAATGTAACAAATTATTAGAATATATACTTAAAAAATTAAATACTTTAATGATATAAGATTTAATCGAGGATCGTAATTTTAAAAATAAAAATTTCAAATAATATTATTGTATATTTATTAAATTTCAATTAGTCATGGAGACCTCATTTTACTAGTGGAAAAAAGTCACTGATTATAATCAAGGTTTGGTCTCGAACACAAATCATTAATTCGTCGAAAATACACAGAACAACATCATTTATAAAATTTATTAGCACAAATCCAAAAGTGGGACACAAATTTAATTATCGAGGCAGAGAGGAATAAACAGCAAATAGCAATCCTACCATTTCAACTGCTTGACCGTACCAACACTCACTCCCATATTCCCCATATAAAAAACACACACACTGTGTGTTTTTTTCTTGATTAAAAAAAAATAATCTCCCTAAATTAAAAAAACCCACCAATAATGGAGTTTGATCTGGGCGCAATGGCGTCTGTGATCGGCGTCTCGGTCCCCGTTTTTCGATTCTTGTTGTGTTTTATAGCTACTGTTCCGGTGAGTTATTTCCGGCGGTTGATTCCCGGCGGCCCTCCGGCGAGAAACTTGTATGCGGCACTCACGGGGGTGGTTTTGTCGTATTTGTCATTTGGGTTCTCTTCGAATCTGCATTTTTTGGTGCCTATGACATGTGGGTATGCTTCTATGGTGTTGTATAGACAGAGATGTGGGGTCATTACTTTTGTTTTGGCTATGGGCTATCTCATTGGCTGGTAAATTCTTTCTCATAACTCTATCATATATATATGTGTGTGTGCGTGTGTGATACTTGTTCAGAACACAAAAGATGTAACCATGGCTAATGGAAGTTATAATTTGGTTGCCTGTGTGTGTGTGTGATACTTGTTTGTGAATAAAAAAGATGTGACCTTTGCAAAGTAAAATTATAATTTGGTTGATTTTTTTTGTTTAGGACTTGAAAGATGTGATCTTTGTAAAGGGAAATTATATAATTTGGTTCATTGTGTGTGTGTGTGTGTGTTTAGTTTTGTTTGCACTGGATGACAATTTTTAATTTTGGAGATTATGTTGGATAATCATGATATGTTTAGACTTGTGGACTATACAATACATATACTATAGTCTTATCATGTTGGATGATCATGATATACTACAGCCATATTATAGGCTATAGCAATGGCTATAGCCATTTTGCATTGGACTTCCTCTAAGCCCAATGTCCAATGTATCAAAGCATTGTACATGTGGGGGGGGGGGACCCAGTACCCTTCCCGCGCTTATAGTCAAAATTCACGCCTTAATGCTTTCCACGCATAATAGGCTGGGAAAGTTGGTTGTAAATAACATTTGATCTGGACCTGTTGCCATACACAAGTTCATAACTTTTCTTGAACACTAAGTCATGACTTTGAAGTTCAAATACAGAACTTTTAGATGTTTCTATCCATACTTGGCTGATTTACTAAATTAAACAGCGTCAGATATTACTCCAGCTATACCATGATTATAAAATTTCTTGTTTTAACTTTCCTATTCATGTTTATGAGTTATAAATGGTTCTATTTACATTCACTAATTGGTTTTACCCTTTGTTTCGTAAAGATCGATATTCACATTTAAAAAAAAAATTAAAATTTCACTATTATTATGTACATCTGTAGCCATGTATACTACATGAGTGGGGATGCATGGAAGGAAGGCGGTATTGATGCCACTGGTAAGCACACTTCGACACTGTAAAGTTCTCATTTAGATGTGATACGTATTCTTATGTTTTTAATGCATGTCAAGAAAGATCTGTATAATATATACAAATGGGAGATGTGTGTGACAGACAAGATCTATTTGACTTGGTAAAAAACAAAGGAACAGGAACCAGATACATTTTGTGATGCAGTACCATTTTTCTGAATACCTTGGAAGTTTTGCCAAGGTTGTTAAATCAAATTTAGTGCTGCAATTGTGAATTATATATAAGCTTCAAATGACATACGTATGGGACATTATCTGTCTTCACCCTATTTTGACCAGCCTAGACAACAAATCTTATCTCTTCACTAATACATATTTTAAACGATTTGAGTGGTCATACACAATTGTGTCACCATTTAAACCCATACCATCTCTCTAGTCTCCACTTAAACATTTGAGTAGATTCTTGCTGGTCGTATACTTGTATTTGGTTCTAGATTTTTCTGGGATCTCTTGTTGCGAGATGAGAAGGATGCAAAAGAGGTATATCGACATAATTGACAATCATATATAATGAAAATTCGCTTGTGTAAAATTAATTTTGTAACTACAATATGCAAATTGTATATGCCAATATATATTTATATTAATGCAATGATATAATTCTAATAGCCATACATAAATTATGATGATTTCTATATAAATCACGACTCATCAAAACACTTGAGCAATCATGGCCTATGAAAAAACAGTTTTGTAATTTGTAACTATAATATATCAAAACATGTATGCTAATATAAATTCAGATTAGTACTATGTATTTAAGTATTTTGAGAATGAGAAGTACTGATCCGGGTACGATGGTGGCAAATGTTTGTAGGTGCCTTGATGGTTCTCACTCTGAAAGTCATTTCTTGTGCAATTAACTACAATGATGGAATATTAAAGGAGGAAGATCTGCGCGAAGCACAAAAGAAAAATCGTTTAATCGAGTTGCCATCTATAACTCAGTATTTTGGATACTGCCTCTGTTGTGGTAGTCACTTTGCTGGCCCAGTTTTTGAAATCAAGGATTATCTTAATTGGACTGAAAATAAAGGGGTATGTTATTTTCCTAGTATATGTTCTGATTTAATCTATTAGAGTATTGAAGTTAACATTTTTCTATATTTTTTCTTTCTAAGACAACAATGTTCCCTTTATTTTCTTTTACGATTAGATTTGGACACCCTCAGATAAGGGCCGATCCCCATCCCCATATTGGCCAGCTCTCAGAGCAATTTTCCAAGCTGCTATATGCATGGGCTTGTATCTGTACCTTGTGCCCCACTTCCCACTGACCCGTTTTACAGAACCTATATATCAAGAGTGGGGTTTTTGGAAACGAATGGGTTACCAGTATATGGCCGGTTTTACTGCACGTTGGAAATACTACTTTATATGGTCGATCTCAGAATCTTCTATCATTATTTCTGGTCTGGGTTTTAGTGGCTGGACAAGTTCTTCACCACCCAAACCACGATGGGACCGTGCAAAAAATGTAGACATCTTGGGTGTTGAGCTGGCAAAGAGTTCAGTTCAATTGCCACTTGTATGGAACATACAAGTTAGTACCTGGCTTCGTCATTGTAAGTTCCTCTTGTTTTTCATTTGCATGCTAATTTTCTTGTAGTTTTTTTCCACTATCGTGTTATGGTATTTTTCAATTGTCTTATATATGATCTTTATTATGTTAGATTTTCATGCCCAGTGCTTTAAAAAATATAAATATATATTTTCCTCTAGTGAATCTTGTAAATAATGCATTTATATTTAGTGGCACATTGCTTTCACTTTACTATGACCCCGTTTGTCTTAGCTTATAAGCAGCTTATAAGCTGAAAAAGTTGGTATATATGTACTTTTTCTGAAAATAAGTAACTTATTTTCAATTTTGGAAATAAGATTTAGTCTTAAATTTCTAAAATAAATATTAATTTTCAAAAAAAAAATTAAAATACTTTTTTAAAAAAAGTAACTTATTACTTATAAGTTAAGCCAAACACCCCCTATGTTATTACCTTATATGTGTGGTCTAATGCATATATTTTTCCTTTAGATATTTATGACAGACTAGTTCAGAAGGGAAAGAAACCTGGTTTCTTCCAGTTGCTGGCAACACAGACTGTCAGTGCTGTATGGCATGTAAGCTTTCTTTCCACAAATCCTTATCAGATGTGACAATAAATCGAGATTTGATGGCGATAATATTTTATATGTTGACTCTTGGCTGTTGACTATATATGTCATTCTCAATTTTCTATTGGCATACCATAGAATTGTATAAAATCAATACACCATTTAGATCATTGTAAAGGATCCCTGTAGGTTTTTCTGCTTCTTTAACAAAAGTTTATTTTGTACTATAATGCCTTTTTGGATTTCATTTGAATTACAAGACATTCAAATCTGAGAATTTGAAATGACAACTCAAATTCTGTCATTTAAAATCTATCATTTGAAATGAAATACATGTTCCCAAACACAATATTATATCATTCATAGATCCTAAGCAATAGTATGTAACCATTAAGATATGCATTTCATAGTTGCTAAAATTCACTTAATTAATGTGACTTATTGAGTTGATGTTTTCCATATAACAGGGTCTTTATCCTGGTTACATTATATTTTTTGTTCAGTCAGCTTTGATGATTGCTGGTTCAAGAGGTAACAAACAGGCATCCATAGTCCTTATTATGATAAGATAATTAGGCATTTCAATATTAGTTATGTACTCTAATACTAACTTGTATGTTTTGAGCAGTTTTATACAAGTGGCAGCAATCTATTTCTCCAGAAATGGCCATGGTTAAGAACGTATTGGTATTCATAAACTTTTTGTACACACTTATGGTTCTTAACTGCTCTGCTGTTGGTTTCATGGTAAGTTTTTTAATATTTTGACACATGATTTATTGTGAAAGGAAAGAAGTTGTTTGCAGAGATGTCAGAGAAGACCAAATGATAGAATTAGAAGAAATAATGTTATTTTATGTTGTTTGTCACAGGTATTAAGCTTCCATGAAACTCTTACTGCATACAGGAGTGTATATTTCATCGCGAGCATCGTTCCCATAACATTAATCATTCTTGGAAAAATTATTACACCGGCAAGGCCTGCCAGAACAAAAGCTCGCAAAGAAGAGTGAGATGCAAT
Organism: Oenanthe sinensis; assembly: GCA_028671895.1. Lineage (NCBI taxonomy): Eukaryota > Viridiplantae > Streptophyta > Magnoliopsida > Apiales > Apiaceae > Oenanthe > Oenanthe sinensis. The sequence continues at coordinate 463,066 of CM053814.1, read as the reverse complement.
TGCAATTTTGGATTCTTAAGTCCTTGGATTGAACTTTACCAATCAGTTGCGTGCTTCTTCCAGCCATATTGCCTTGTCTTGCTATTCCGTAAAATGTCTTCTTTTTTATAGTTGAAATTGTTTAGCTTGTCCGTGTTTGGACTACTGGCCTCACAAACATGGTCATGTCTTCATTTCAGTGAACAAGGCCTACAGGCAATCTATTAGATTTGTATTCTTGTTTAAATTGGAACAAGTGAATGCAGGAATTATATTTTAGCTGAAATTATACCTCTAATCTGTGATCAGTCCAATGAAAATGTACGGCAAGTATACTGAAAAAATTAGAACAAATCACTACTATATTGCAGACTAAACTGCTTAGAAAAGAGTAGGATCCTTGAGCTGAGAAAAAATCACTTGTTCGATACAAGCATGGCATTAGTAAATTATTACTGGATGATGAGGAATGAGGATCCTAACCAGATGGGAGGAAAAAGGTTTTTGTTTCCTCTTTATATTTGGGTGTATCATGTATGCGTATAGATTTTTGTGTTCTTTAGTGAAACGGGCATATATATTGATCACCATAACATTAACTAGCATATTGAACGACATATGTGACTTTGTCAGACATCAAACTCTTAGCAGATGACAAACTGGAACTTGAATGAAGTCCTCAGATACATTTACTACAAGGCAGTTTTCTTGTGCCCGCGCCTCATCATACGTTATAGTAAATGTGTATAGGAATAGGACCACTGTAAATTTGTAACTGTACTTGGAAGTTGTTCGGGATCCAATGTACTACAGTATTACATGTAGGATTACAGCTATAATCACTTGTAGCAGTACAGATGCATTTTTGTGCTGCATTTAGGTTGACATAACCTAGATTAATAAAGAGTTAGCTGGAGAATTCTGGGACGTGAGTTTCTTTATGTGGTTGGTCCTAAATAAAGTCTTGAATGAGGCAGCTGGGCGACGAAAGGGCAGTTACCACTTAAGTACTAGGCATGCCATCTGGTCCACCAATCTTTAACTGCTACCTCCAGAGTCTGTTAACATATCTTTCTTCCACCTTGTTCTCTTAAACTTTGTCATCTTAGACATAATGCTACTTAGAATTATTGTTAATAAATGTGATTTGTTTCCTTTAAACAGGCAATTAAGTTATGAACTGGCCTTGACCCCACTTGCGGATGAATATTATCCAGGCTTTTGGATGTTATGCAACTCAAAGATAACCTCTAGTCCTCTCACTAGTCGTAGACATGTTCTTCCCCCATGGCGTGTCACATTGTCACCCTACTATGGAGAAGATAATGGTCCCCTTTTATGATTGCATATAAATTATCTTCCAGCTTGTAATGATGAAATATCTCTTCTGTTAAAGCCTCAAGTACATAGAGTAAAAGTGATGCAGGAGCAATTCACGCGAATTAAAGTCACGATGGATGGAGATAAGATAATGACAGAACAACATGATCACGCTAAGAACTACCGCATGATCATGCCAAAGTTGTGATCTCTTACAGTAGTCAAGCGACTTTAATTGAGAGAGAATGCATGACCATGCCACAAGCTCTGCATGCTCACGCTGTTTTATTTAGTATTTTATTTTAATTAAGAATTAATATTATTATTAGACTTTAATTATGATTTGGTTTTAGGATTTTTCTATCCCTATATAAAGAATATTATGATGTATTACCTAAAATCTTTTGTTGAGTTAAAAACCTTTAAGAGTTTTCTCTTATCTTTCTTGTGGATTCAAGAATTCTTCCTTGTGGATTCAAGGTATTTCAGGATTAAAAACCTTTAAGAATTTCGTTGGTTTATCCTAGGCTTATGTTCTGCGTTAGTTGACATCAGAACATACTTTATCATGTCTTTCGTTACCTGATTCGTGATGGGAAAACCGGTTACCAAATGACAGATCATATAGCTACGTTGACAGATCAAATGAATAATAATAACAACCAACGTAGAGGTGCAAGAGAAGGACGTGCTAAGGTTTCTCGGGTCGTTCCTGATAGTTCTAGTTCCGATGAAGAAGATGTGAAGGAAGAAGAAACAAAGAATGAAAATCAGCGTAATAATAATGATTACAGGGTGAAGGCTGATATTGGAATCATTATTTTATGGAACTATGAGGTAGAGGAGTTTTTAGATTGGCAGATTGATGTGGATCGTTTCTTTAATGTCATCGGGGTTCTCGAAAATACGCAAGTTAAGATGGTGACAGTTTGATTGAAGAGCGTTGCTTCCATATGGTGTGATAAACTTGTTAGGCAGAGGGAGAGACAAAGTAAAAGACCCGTCCGAACATGGCGACGAATGAAACAATTGATGTTGAAGAGGTTTCTGCAGGAGGATTATGAATATAAGTTGCATATTGAGCGTAAACAAGAGGATGGTACAGTTCAACATTATGAACCCAATCATATCTATAATGTGTTTGATGAAAGCCCTCAACTAAAATATAATAGTTTATTGGATGTGGGAGATAAAAAAGAATTCGATGGGGATAATACGAATGAATTTTTAGAAGATGTAAAACATGTAGAGATCATTAAAATCGGCAATGAGAATGTGAGTTGTGAAGTCGTGTCTACGAAATTTGACCAAATTGATATGGGTGAACAAGGCGAACACGAGGATACGGATGAACATAACAAAGAAAATCTTGATAATGTCAATGATGATGAGAATGATGACGAACATCCCATTAATGGTGTGCAGAAATTATTTTTGGAGACTTATAAACTAGCGGATGATTTGCCACATTGGAGTAATGACAAAGAAATTACAGTTGCTATAAGTTTTGTGGTATTGACAATGGTTGGTCAAGATTATGGTGGACTAATTCAAAGACTATCATTACAATATATGGATATTTTCAAAGAGTTCATGTATAAAATTCTGCTACCTTATTTCCCTATTAAGATACCACTGTGGAGAGATAAATTGTGTATGTGTAGTTTTATATTCAGATAAGAACCCGATGACGAGTTTTTTTGAAGTGGAGGAGAATGATGTAGGAGAGTTTTCAAGTCATACGTTGGTAATTGTTAATCAAGATATTATTGGATTGATTCGATGTTTGTTGTTATGTTTGATTGATCTTGTCAAAGAACTCAAGTGCATGATTCCAATAAAGCGTGTGCCTATAAAATTACCATCACAGAGAGATAAACATGCAGATGAAGTTTTTTATCTAAATAAGAACTCGAAGTCGAGTTCTTTAGAGGTGGAGGAGACTGATGCATGAACAATTCACTCGAATTAAAGTCATGATGGATGGCGATAATCCAATGACAGAACAACATGATCATGCTAAGGACTACCGCATGATCATGCCAAAGTTGGGATCTCTTATAGTAGTCAAATGACTTTAATTGGGAGAGAATGCATGACCATGCCACAAGTTCTGTATGTTAACGCTGTTTTATTTAGTATTTTATTTTAATTAAGAATTAATATTATTATTAGACTTTAATTATGATTTGGTTTTAGGGTTTTTCTATCCATATATAAAGAACATTATGATGTATTACCTAAAATCTTTTGTTGAATTAAAAATCTTTAAGAGTTTTCTCTTATCTTTCTTGTGGAATCAAGAATTCTTTCTTGTGGATTCAAGATATTTCAGGATTTCTCTTGTAAGAGTCCTGTGTGTTTTATTAAGGATTAACGTTTGTTTTTCCTTCGTTTCCGTACTACGTCAAAGAGAAAGAGAGTTTGTTTTGTAGTTAAATTAATAAACTCACATAAATCATTTAAATAAAAAAAGAAAACTCACATAAATCATTAAATAAAAAAAGGACAGGGGTAAAACAGTAATTTCTAAGCTTTTTGTAACGTTATACAATCAAATAAAACGTTATATATCCAACAAATGATCAGTTTGATCATCCACAATTATTATGTGGTTTGTTTAATCTTTTTATTAAACGATGGGATGATGTGTAATGGATGTTTTCAATGAATGAATGTTATGTTGAACTTTTATGAACAACTTTTTAATTGAATAATTTGTTATTACATTTAGAATTTACTATTACTATTAATATATTAGCCCTTAAAGTATGTATATTTGTACACTTATATAGTGGCTGGAATTTTTTACATGGAAAGTAAGAGAAATAAATATATTTTCCGATATTACCCCTCTTCAAATGCAAATTTTAAAGAAAATGTGGCCATAGTGTATAAATGACATATTTCAATGACACGGAGGTACGTTTTTTTTGTTTAATAATTTTTTTATTATAAACATTTCAGTTTATTCATAAGCTTAAGATTCGATTGTTATCTACGACAGATTAATTTAAACGTTCAAATTTGTTGATGTGCACTTAAGAATCTACAGTACTTTTTAGTCTGGTCCGACAGTACATGGAGAAGAGCGAATAAGTATTTTAATTAGTTGGAAAACAAAAACTCGATTGTTGCAAGTGCATTAATACTACGTCAATATAATAAAAAATAGTATATGGAGATGCGTAATACAAGCTCTTTTTTAAAGCAGACTGGTCACTGGTCCGAGTAAATATTAAGCAACTAATGTTTAGGATCGATTACAAAATCGAAAGGGGTGAGAAACGTGAAAAAGTTAATGCACATATTATCGAATATGTGTACAATAATTTTTAGATGACATCGTGAACTTAACATACAATACATGATAATATTAGTGAAGCGCAAATATATACTTACTCATCGAATAACAATCATATACTCGTAATATATTTCATTCGATATCTATTATATTGATCGCTTACTCATTACATAATAATCACATAACAAATTATGCGGATCATTTACTTAAATTAGCTTAATTTACATATTTAATTATTATTTTGAACAATTTCAAATAAATAATATTTATTTAATATACTCCTATCTTACTGTCTTTAAAAGTTCTTAGAAATCTAGTAAAACATATTAAAAATTGTTATATATTTTTAACATAACAGCAAAAGACAAAAAAGGAGAAAAAGATTACACGAAAGAAGATATATAAATGGTCTACACAACACTCTTTTCCCTACCCTGCCTTTCCTGACCATTCCTCTCTGTGTTATGAGTATTATATAGATCATCATCATCGTCATCAAAACTAGCCTACAGACATGCATTATGGAGCTAGTTTGTTGTACTTGTAATCAACTGTAAAGATTTGTTTGTATTGTTGTTGAGTTTCTGATGACTATGTGGGTCACAAGTTTGGTTCTTTCTTTATTCTTTAGTTTTCTTCTCTAGCTTCCACATCAAGTTCTAAAACAATCATTTCCATCAGATAAGTTTTAAAATACATAGTTAAGATGAACATGAAGAGCAGGCCTACTGGAATATTTTCACCAGCAAGAGGAATCACAGCAGTGGAATTGAGGCCAATGGGAATGCTGGTACAGAAAAGGACCATTGATGCAGATCATAATTCACTTCCAGTTCCAACTGTAAAAGTCAAAGTGAAATATGGATCATCATATCTGGATTTCGATATTAGTCCACAAGCAAGTTTTGGTAAATTTTGTAACACCCTTTAGTTGTTTTTTTTTGATTTGTGCATGCTTTTATTTAAATAGTAACTTATTTATCGCAATATTGCAGGGGAATTGAAGAAATTGGTGGCAAAGTCAACTGGTTTGCACCATGAGGAACAAAAGTTGATATTTAAAGACAAGGAAAGAGAATCAAGAACATTTCTTGATGCTGCCGGTGTTAAAGATGGATCTAAACTTGTGTTACTTGAGGATGTTGATGCAAGAGAAAGTCGGTACCTTGAAGCGCGAAATAATGCTAAAATGGAGAAGGCATTAAGGGATATAACAGAGATTAGTTTGGAAGTAGACAAGTTTGCTAAGCAGGTAATGCTATAATGCTATTCATCCATCAACTTTTCTTCTAATTATTCGTAAATCTAGTGTTTTTGTTCAGATGCTTGAACTTGTTGAAACGGGCAGGTAATAAATTTGGAAACACAAGTTTGTGGTGGGAAGAGAGTTGTGGAGAAAAGTTTGTTGAATCTGGTTGAGCAATTGATGACACAGTTGATAAAACTTGATGAAATTGTAGGTGATGGAGATGTAAAATTAAAGAGGAGATTACAGGTAAGAAAATATCATTATCTAAAGTTTTGATCTTTTTTGCAAATTAAATTTCTATTAAAAGTTTAATTAGTATTTGATGGTGTTAATTTTTGAAGGTGAAGAGAGTACAAAAATACATAGACACTCTTGATAGGCTCAAGACTAGAAACTCAATGATTGGCAATGCCTCACTGCAGCAGCAGCAGCAGCAGAAGATTACAGCAGCTGTGGAAAAAATGCAAATAAATCCAATTCAAAAGCAACAAGAGCAGCACAGAAAGCACAGATTGGCTGTGGTGAAGCCTGTTGTGGCAACTAAAAACTGCGAAACTGGCATGTCTGCCAAAATGGCGTATAAGAACTCTGGATCAACAGTTAATTATGGTACTACTAATGCAAGTTCTAGGCCAAATTGGGAATACTTTGTGTAAATTTTCATCAGCTGTTCATGATTCAAAAGTAAAAATAAACATTTTTTGTTAATTATGTTTTATGCATTTAATTTAATTTTTTTTTAACTTTCGAACTTGTATTTTTTATTTTTCTTGAAAGACAAGCGGGATTGAGGGACCATGCCCCATTTTATTAAAACTAAATACAAGGGGCAAGCAATGCAAACAAGGTAGTTGGCAATATTGTGGATGGGTTAGATTTATATTTGTGACATAGATTATGTTTGCTTTAGGAAAATTTGTGACTTTATCTTGGGACAAATTAAAGTAGGCCCATAATCAAACATTTTGTTTGGTATGCAACTTTTTACTAGTGGAGATATACTGCAATAATTTGAGTATAAAGATGGCTTTTATGCTGTGGTCAGGGCAGCTGAACAAGATAAAACAAGGATCTAAGAAAATAGTAGATACATATATTATGAGCATAACAATTAAGAAACTAATCATACTAACAGTGATAAAGGAGTATGTTTGACTTTGGGGCACTTGCCAATTGCCATATATGGATTATTATAAATTGGTGTTTAGTGAAGTTAATCCAAAACTTAATGATATATTAAAAGTCTTTTCAGCAATGAATGGTGGATGGATTCATAGACAAGGGTGAAATTGATAAAACGACAAAACACAGATTGGGATTAATAATTTGTGATTGAAACAGGCAAACAGTGAATCACATGAAATAATCATTGAGTAATGAGCATGAGTGTATAACAAAAATGAGCTAGTTTACAGGCTGGAAATTGGTAAAAGGTGTTAATTATGTTGATCCAAGAAGGATCCAGTTCATTGAGAAGGTGATATGTTGATGGAGGTCTGCACAAGATTGCTGCTTTATATTGAAGTGATTTATAACTAGGTATCTGATATCCATCTTATCTATGCCTCTAGCAATAGCATGCTACAAGATAAAAGAATCTGCATGGGATATAAGGAGACTAAATATAGAGCGGATCTAGGACGAGGCACGGAGCCCCTAATATATTTTTTTACAAAGAATATCGAAATATTCCCACAAATTTTTAAAATATAAGGATGTTTTTTCAAAATTTATTTGACGGCCCCCAAAAGTAAAAATGCTGAATCCGCCCTTGTCTGCACAATTTGATGTTGCAAATGATTAATTTCCCATTAACACCCGCCAATTTAAACCGCTTGCCTAACAACATGACGATGTCGTATAAGTTAGTCCAAAACACAAATTCTTCCAACGGCCGGCTGAAAATGAAAGCTAGCAAAACAAAAATTCTGATACAAACAAGGCAATATAACAGTAGAAACATCGATCCAACAATACCAATTCTGAAACAAACTAAATGTTCCAAATATTAGCTTATATACAACTCAAAACTCTAGAATTTTTTAAAATTTTTTGAGTTGCATATGAATCATCAGTCATGGATGCAAATTCTACTACTTCTGCAAGACCGAGGTCTCGTCGATTTAGAGATCAACGTAAAGAAATGGCCAGAGTAGACTCTCCAGAAGCTCCTGTTGGCTCCAATACTTCTTATGTTTCTGATAATGTTGAGCTTCGAACAGAGCTTACTTCCATGACTGGAAAGGTATAGCTATTATATTTTGTCTATTTCAAATGTCCCAGTGCTAAAACTTTTCTTATAGAGGTTTCAAAAATTCACTAATGTTTAAAGATTAAGCGGGCTTGAATGTGAAATATGAAATGCATGTTTTATAACATACACCAATATCCTTTAAATGTATGTTTCATCAAGTAAAATGTGTAGGAATATAAATATTGGACGGATCATATATTGTTTCATATTTCAACATTTTGTTTATAATTGATTTAGGGGATCAGACGGTTATGTTCCGAACTCCTTGAGCTTAAGAAGGCGTCGGAAGAAGATTTTCAGCAAAACATATTTTCCAGTTATTCGGCATTTGTCAGGTATTTCCAGTTATTTATATGTCCTGCATAATTTATTTCTTAACTGGTTTCCTCATTTAACTAAATACGAAGCATGAAGCGAATAATTATCTTTATTAATTAAGTTGTGTGTGAATTATATTTTGATATCATTTTTAGTTTGTGAGATTACAAATAGCCTATAGGTATATCTTCTTGAGATTATTTGTCTTTCAGGTTACTAGCAAGTTAATTTAGTAGTTAATGTATTATTTTACAGTATATTTAAAGAAATGGAAGGAATGGAAGTTCAGCTGATGCAACTGAGACATCATGTTTCAACCCAAAAAATGCTGGTGAAAGATTTTAAAGATGAAATTTATCTAAAGATTACACTTGACGAGACCTTAGAATCAATTATTGAAGAACCTTTATTTGCTGAATCATCTCCTGCGGGCATGCTAATGACTCATACAGAAAGTGTTACAGAGATCTTAGATGCACTTCTTTTGGAGCACAAATTAGACGAGGCTCTTGACATTCTTGAGATGGAAGCAGAAACAATCCAAAATAAGCATTTCCAAGAAAATCTTCCAGCTGAAATTTGGATGCCTTATGAATCTGCAATATCGGAGAGGAGGATTATATTGGCTGATCAGTTAAAACTGTTGGCTTCAAACCCAAGAGTGCGGGCAGCAGAGTTACAAAAGGCATTAGTTGGCCTTTGCAGGCTTGGCGACAATAATGTTACAACTCAAATACTGCTCAACTATTACCATTCACGCATTTCATCTGGCATAATTGATTTAAAACTTTCGGAAACATACTCATATGGGGTATACATTCTTGGAGTTGCAAAGTTAGTATTTTCTTTGGTATCTCAAGCGGCAAGGAGCTTTACAGTCTTGCATGGACAGACTTCTCGATATCCTCCTGAATTTATGCAGTGGGCTTACCAGGAAACAGAAGTGTTTGCCAACTGTTTTAGTGAATATGTCTGTTCCATAACAGAAACAAGTAGTGGACTATCAACCGCCGCAGAAGCTCTGGAATATGCTCTGTCTTATTGCTCTCTATTAGAACCTCAGAGGATACTGTTACAGTCATGCTTGATTGATTATATACGCCCATGTATTGATGATGTCCTACAGATTCAATTTAACCATTATAAGAAAGTTATAAAGATCTTCACGTCAACTGACGCTTGGGTTCTAGGGAGGTACCCATCATCTGGGATATTAACTGAACAGAGCTTTGCTGTGGTTACTGGTGAACATTTAGAGTATTGCTTGCTCACCAACAGTGGGAGGAAGTTTGTAACAATGTTGCAGGTATGTTTGATATTAACTAAGTAGCTAAATGCATTTTTTAAGTAAAGCTGCATTAACATGTGAAAAGAGAACTACATTTACTTAGAAAACCAAAAATGCCATCTTACTTGCATCCCTCCCTTGTTAAACAAACTTTTATAGCATGCCACAATCTTACATGACTGAACTGAAATCTGCAGATTCTGTTGGAAAAGTCTTAATCTTAAATCCTTTCGAAAAAGCCACTTGAAAAACTCTCTTTTATAGGATACATGTGCTTAATGGGCTTCTAAACTAGATATTTCTACTACAGAACAAAGTGGAAGCAACCAGTTTAGACCCAGGTTTTCCATGAAGTTCGTTTCTTCCGTATCTTAGCTTTGTAATCTTTCAGGCTATAAAGGAAGACACATCAACTTTGGTGACTCTCCAAATGGAAGGTTCAGTCCTCAAAGGACTCATGGATCTCTTCACAGAGTATACAGTTATCCTTGAGAGTTCACTTGATGATAAAGAATATAATGGTGCAGAGAAAGTTGATTTAAGAATCAACTTGGCAGAGTCACTGGTACAACAAGTTTCAGTTATTGCCAATTTATCAACACTAGTTAACATCTTCTCTAGTATAGTCAGAAGTATCTTCAACGAAAGCAGTCATTTGGAGTTTAAAATAGACAGTTACATATTATTTGTTCAAGAGGCTTGCAGCCGACTCAGAACTGATCTCTGTGAGCAATTCATTCATAGAATTATGTCTGTAGAAAGTGATTACAGGCTTACTCCGAATGAGTGCTCTTGGACCCAAGATGACTCTGATTCTTCAAGAAATATCATGCCTTCCATTCCTTATCAGGTATGAAGTAGAATTTAAGCGAAGTTCATGGTTATAAAATGCACGGAAGTAGAGTTCTCTATAGAATAAATATTTTTGTATTCTTTTTTTTTTTTCTTTTCTAAATTGAATTTATCAGGTACTACATGCAGAAATGAGGAAACTTGAAAAGCTTGCTGAAGAAAATTTCAATGAAGATTGGTTGATGGATTATCTGAGGGAACTTGTTGAAGCCATGTTTGTTTGGATTTCTCGCAATGAAAAAACCTGGGAAATATCTAAAGATTCAATTGAAAAGAACTATGACTATATGAAGCAGGTATATTAGGCTTTCTCTCTTAATTACTTACCAGCCCATAGAAATAAAAGTAGATAGAAGCCTATTTTACTTCTCTTATAAATGTATTTTCATGTCTAGTTTTCATTTCGCGTGCATATTTTGTTGCAAATATGTTCATTTGTACACGCTTTTTGAACCATTTGTACAGTTCGTTCTGGACATACAATTTTTGGTGGAAATTGCAAGATGTGGAGGATACTTGACGAATATCATGGTTACTGATTCCTTCGATATTATATCTCGAGTGCAATCATTGTTTGTTTCTGCCGACTTGGATCCTAATAGGTAATGGTGGATTTGATTCGTTTGATAAATAATGAGAGAAGTTTATTTGTTTTATCTATTATATATGTACATACAAATTCCTTTTGCTTGAATAAATCTTATCTCGTCGTTGATAGATAAACGATTAGAAAGTACAAAAACGTAGTCTGTTTAACAGATATTTCAAACTGTGTTTAACAAATTTATTATACCATCCATTTCTTAACATTTCATTGTTTATGCAGAAGTAGAATTGAATATGACTGGGCTGTGAGTGCTGCCGCTAAAGCTGTTCAGATGCTGCTAGAGATTGAACAAACAAAGTTGAATCCAAGTGACACTAATGATGACTCTGGGTCTGAAGTGAAAGAGTCTGAAAATGCAAATTTGAATTTAGATGAGAGTGCCGATCATTTTGAGGTGTTAAACGGAGAATATGCACATTGTTTACGTGATTTCCTTGAGGATGGAAATGACGATGAGGCAATCAGTAATTCAGAATATTATGTCGAGTCATTTGAGGATTCAGTTACTAAAGATACATCATCAGTTGCTCCCAATACAGAATTGCCAACTTCAAACATGGGAGTTGCATGTATTAATGAAGAGATTGATACACTACCGATTAATGCTGATAGGAACTCCTCTGTGAAAAAAATTCCTCTTACAGATGTCGAAAGAAAGATTCATCTAACAATGCAAAAATCGATGCACAAGTAGGGGGAAATTGCTCTGAAGACAACACTGACATGCATATTTAGATGCATTCGGAAGTTATTAGTTGAGTTTTCAATTACAAAAGCAACCCTCTAACCGGAAGTAAATGGGAGACTTTTTGACAGGATATGCTCTGCTCGGCCATACTCAAATTTACAGAAATGGAGCTGCAGACCAGGCTGCTGAAGACAAATGCGAAAAAATGATATGTAGTAGTAATAAATAATTATGAAATGACACTCCTAAAGTGTTTGTATGAAGCATATATCTTTGATTTATAAATATTAAATAAATAAATATATATATATATTTAAAAATGGTTTTTATTTGTCTAGTTGTGTATAAGTTTATACATTGTTGTTTTCTTTGAATAACCTCCTGAATTTTTTGTCACAAACAGCTGGCGATTTTGTTATTAAAAATAGCAACAATTAGCTGCACAAAGTTGTGCTGAGCAAGGAACTTTGATAACTATAGTTCTAGACAATGTGGGCGAAGAAGATTCTGTTGTGTTGCAGAGATTAAGAATGGCAGACGATTTGGCGGGAAATTGGATGTCAGAATCTTAAGCATATTCAGATATTGGAATCTATTGAGACATGCAGTTGCAGAACTGTTTTAAAGAATGTAAGCTGTAGGACATGTTTTAAGTCACCAAAAATGGTAAAGGCTTGCAAATGCACCTGGACATATTCCAACTTCCAAGTCACCAAGAAATACTAAAGGGCCAATAGGCAGGGGAGGGCTGGATAAGTTTTGAATCGCCAAGAACAGCTAAAGGCTTCCAGGGATACGATACGAAGTGACTTTGTCTGTGTCTGTTTCAATTCTTTTCCAAATAAAACTAGATGGTAATTTGATTTTATGAAATTTGAGGATGATCTTCTTACGAGATCTACAATAATTTTTAATATATACTACCAGATATTTTGGAATGCTATATTTTACACTAACAGAAATGAGTTGTAATGATCACCAGATGGATAGATGTTCATCTGTGACACACATTCATCAATCTTCTGTCACTGCCTTTTGTATTGTGTGAATATTAAATTTAATAGGGACGATCGTGACACAGTTTGAAGAAAGATTGAACAACTTCATAATGCTGCAATATATGTAATTTTGAGAAATATAATCAGATGTATATTACATGTTGTACTACCTTCTCATTTTTTCAAGACAATTTCATCGTCAATTTTTTGTTGATTAGAAGCATCTAAATTTTCAGAAACGTCTGTGATTGTCTGCGACTCTGCCCGGTAGGTAGTTTGTGTGTCTGTGCTATCAACAATATACTTTGTGACAAACAGAAAGAAAAGGAGGTTGAGGAAATTTAAAACTGCATACATTGCATAGAAATAGTCCAAGTGAGAGAGATTTAGATTGTCCAATATCCAGCCTTTATTGCCATTCCTCTTGGTGACATTAGCAACAGTTGAAAGAATCAGACTGCTAAGAAAATACCCAACTCCCAAACTAGTCGTGAAATATGCAGTTCCAAGGCTTTTCATGCCCTCTGGTGCTTGATCGTAGAAATACTCGATTTTTGCCACCTCCAAGAAGTTATCTGCAATCCCAACTAGAGCAAACTGAGGTAGGAGAATGAATATACTAAGTGGAACAGTTTCATTTTTGCCAAAAATCCCATGGTCTTTTGCGACACTTAGCCTCTTTCTTTCACAAAAGCAAGCAATTATCATCATAATGACATGTATTACAAGGCCGATCCCCATTCTTTGAAACATTGTGATTCCCCTTGGATTTTTAGTGTATCGTCGGACAAATGGCACAAAAAGACGATCATAGAGTACAATGCTGAGTAACATAAAGATTGTGGTAAATGTTGTTAGACATGCTGGAGGAATACTAAAATGAGGACCCATGCTCCTCACCAAGGTGGTCCCTTGTTTGATGAAAATAGTATGAGTTTGAGCTACCATTGTGCTAGGTATGCATGATGCTAGTAAGATTGGAATCATTTTTATCATTTTCTTTGTTTGTTCAACCTGGGTCACCGGGCATAGCGTCCAAGAGGTATTCTCGCTGCTCAGGATCACCACAGCTGCTTTATCTAGGACCCTGTACCCAAATGCAATGTTAGAAAATGGTTATTACAACTAGCACTAGTTAATATCAGGGGTGTCAATGTCAATCATAACCCATAATCCGACTCGATTATTGACACAATTACATAGATAAAACTTGAACATGACACCAAAACTACATGACTAAACCAAATTACCACTGGCATGACTCGAATAGTGTTATCTCTTTAACATTATCTGTTCATTTTTTATTAAATTTTACAGTGACTTGAAATACAAAATCACCCTCAGTCACAATCTATTTTTTCTTTTTTAGAGTGTTAGAAATACCGACCTTAACGATTGAGTGTGGCCAATTATATATTTGCCAGGTTTATCGTACTCGGTCAACTTTAACTCATGAAGATCATGAGGGTCACTTGGGATAACAACCTTCCATTTCCTTATCGTGGCTACAAGAACTTGAGCCATTTTAGTCAATGGGCTTCCTGCAGGTGGTTTGTGTCTATAATAAGGTGTGCCTACCAGAAACATCACTATGGACAGCAGTAGTGCTAAAGTTGGAAGTCCATAGCCAATAGTCCAACCCACTTCATCTTGTATGTACACTAAGAAAGTATTGGAGAAAAGAGTCCCAAAGAAGACACTAAACATCCACCAGTTAAAGAATGAAAGCTTTTGGGCTCCTTCTTTGGGTTCAAACTGATCGAATTGGTCTGCGCCCATGGTTGAGATGTTTGGCTTGGTTCCCCCTGTTCCGATTGCAATGATGTACAATGCGCAGTAGAAAATGCCAATCTGAAACGGGGATGCTCGCTTCTCACAGTCCACTTCTTTCACACCTCCACCACAAGATGGTGGCCGGAGTGCTTGTAGTGACACTACTAGTGTCAACAAGGACATTCCCTATCAAACAAGAAGAGATTTTAGCTAGCTAGCTAGCACAAACTTGTTATATGTACACATAAAATAGGCATTTTATGCATGTTAACATACCACAAAATAGATTACAGAGGAAACGACGAAGGTCCAATATCGGCCGAAATGAGCATCAGCTAGATAGGCACCAAGAAGGGGTGTCATCCAAACAGTACCAACCCAATTGGTGACATTGTTTGAAGAAGTCACAGTTCCTTCATGCAGCTTTCTAGTTAGATACAATACTAGGTTTGTTGCTATTCCATAATATGCCATTCTCTCTGTCATCTCATACCCTATAGTTTACATATAAACAAACGTTAAGATCAAATTACATAGTTGACTAAATGCTTTCATGCAGATCAAAGGTAATACCAGTACTGCACAATGCTCCCGTATAAAATTTTACCTTACTTTTCATGATGCCTAATGCGTAGATGATAAACCTTAATGCGTTTAGTAAAATTCAACAATGAAATGAGAAACTCCAGTGAATTTACCTATAATGAAGGATGTAGCCGTCCATCTTCCAGTTTTTGATCTAAGAATGGGTTTACCCTTAAGATCGACCGTCCCATCTTGTGTATATTTGTCTCTTTCGTTCAACCCTTTTTCTTCTGCAATCTTAGCCATTATTCTAATTACTATATATCAATGATGTGTGTTTATAAAGATTGATATATGCAAAGCTACAGAGAAAGCAACTAAAATGGATTTCACAAACACATATACACAAGTGCATGTTGAATCTGTCACGGTTTAAATAGCTAGAAGTTTTGCCATAATAAGTTAATAACTGTATTTAGCTTCAACTTACATATTTGTTTACCCCTATCATATAATCTCCATATGTGTCATTTTCATTACATCACATCTAATTAAGAACTAATTACTCCATTGTCAAATCTCCTGTCAGGAAACGTCAGCATTCGGTTAATATTGATTAGCTAAAACCAGATGCATGTTTCCAATTGATTGTCTCTGTCTGTAGAGTCTAGTTTATGAGCTTTTTGAAAAGTGACAAACTATAAAATTGATGAAAATATTGCTATTTTCTTCTATATAATAGAAAAATATTTTCTGTAGTTTATACAATTATTTGCACTCTTTTAAGAGTACTTGCGAGTTGTGTATATGAAATGCTGATCTAAATTTTCATTTCTGTGGGAGAGTAGGCTATTGGTAATGGTATCAGCCTAAATATGCAAAATGGTAGGTACAAGGCGACATATGTATGACAACATTTACATGTCTCTCTCTGTGGCCTGTATAAATTAATGTGTGCATATATGCGTGTCATTTTATGCACTCCATATATTAAGCATGTTGATTGGCATGTACAGATATACTACTAAATTTTCATTATAGGAACTTATTATTCAGATACATTATAGGAACTGTCTTTACAATTTTCATTTTTCTATTCCATAAATAAAATATAAATACTGAACAGTAAGGGAAAGCAGAGATCCAACGCATAGTTGATGATCATCGGCAAGCCCTGTCACACACCTTCTAGGGAGATTTTTTTTATTCAGGGTCTTTGCATAGCACCTGTAAGGCTGCAAGAGAACACTAAAAATACTACTGTATATAATCCATAGTTGAGAATCACTCCTTCCAATTTAAGTCCACTGCCGTCAATGATGACTCGTGTTAGGAAAGATAATTACTGCTTCTTTGCATGCCTATTACAGAAAGCTTTTACTCTCTCAAGGCCTTCTGCAAGAGATGAAGGTTCAATGGCAAAAGAGACACGGAGCCAATTCTTAAGTCCTACAGCAATGCCTGAGAATATAAGTGGAATTTAGATACGGCTTTTTGACCTGTTTATCAATGATAGAGAAATAATCATAACACCGCTGTTATGCATGCTAAGCTGCTGTCAGAAACCTAAAGCACCGAGTTGAATGTATATTAGACTATTGTTGTCTTAAATAGCTTAGCAAATACCAATATATATCTCTGCCCCGAGAATAATGTGACCGATGAGAATCTACATGGAGCATGCGGGTTTGAAGTTTTAAAACCCTTAAACAAAGTGATATATGATGATACGGGACACCAGGACTTGCAAGAGAAAGCAAACCAAAGTCTACTTGAAAAAAAAAGAAAGAAA
The DNA here is from genome assembly GCA_028671895.1 of Oenanthe sinensis. Taxonomy (NCBI): domain Eukaryota; kingdom Viridiplantae; phylum Streptophyta; class Magnoliopsida; order Apiales; family Apiaceae; genus Oenanthe; species Oenanthe sinensis. Next base: position 446,119 of record CM053814.1, on the reverse strand, counting down.
AACCAATCTGTCAAAGAATCCCAAACGCAACAACAGAACGACCATAACCAGTTCCTATGTTTAGACTGTCATAACCTAGCAGAAGGCAAACAGGCCAACTCTTATTTTCCTAAATTTGAGCATTGCTGCATGAAGATGGTTGTGAGTCTTGTGACCAATACTCATTAGCTATTTTTCCAGTTCTGGATAAAGACAGAAATACAATAGCAGAAGAGTTACACATATGGATCTATAAAGTTTGGCTTTCTATGAAACAAAAATGATGAAGTTGATAATGTTATTTAGTGCTGGGAAAACTACATCAAGGAAAAAGGGGGAAATCGTATAAATTAAGTGGATGATTAGGATAATTTGACGGCTATTATTAGGAAATGAGAAAGATGAACTGATGCAAGCTTTTATTTGTTACCTGGTAGAATCAATACAGATTCCTCCTTAGCCAACTTCACACAGAAGTCCACGTCATCTTTGATGTCATCAAGTAGAGAAAGATTCAACTTCACCTACAATGTACAGTCTTCGTAATGAATAAACTAATAATGCCATTTATGTTGAATAAAAACGGATCTCAGCTAATGTCCTTACCATCATAAACATAGATCCTTCAGGTTTGCTCGGGCAGGTAATGCAAGGTATTTCTTTAAATTTAGAATAACTAGTGTCAGCAGTAATTTTCAGGGTATCGATTGTTTTCAGAAAGAAATCTTCTTTTGTATCTCCGAGGATCTGAGGCAGTGCACCCTGATGATACAACAACCTAAACATTAATAGCTACATGAAGGCATGGAAAATATAAATGTACAACAGTTCTGCAGAACATATTTTTGCACCTTGGGGATGCAGGTTCTTTAAACTTATGCCAACAGCCTTCCATTTACCATTTATTACAAAATTCAAATGTTCCAGAGTGACAGTGATCTCAGATTTTTTATTGTGATCTCTCAACAGGCTTAAACAAATACTTGTCGATTTCGGTACACAAGACAAACTTAATGCTGTAATGTACCGGTTCCGGTACTTTTTTTAAGTGTTTATAAGCCAGACTCTATTACAACCTCTTCTAGTTATTACTGATGAAAATGGCACCTGAATGAAGGTTGCAGGATCGGAGGATATATTAAGAAAACCTTTGATGCAGTCAACAATCTGCAAGAAAAAACAAAGATGTCAGGATGTCCATGATGTCAAGGACTGAGGAACAACGTGTAAGTTTACTCTCACACTATCCAGTACTTATCCATATATCTCCTTGAAAATTAAAAGATACAAAGAACAGGCAGGATTGTCAAAATCCCTCTTTATATCCACTAAATTTCCTCAGGTTGAGAAGCAGAAGAGAGGAATTGCAACATGAAAGGCTAAAAAACAAGACTGGTGGACCTTAAGGCCAAATTTACAGGTTGAGAAGCAGAAGAGAGGAATTGCAACATGTAAGGCTAAAAACAAGACCGGAGGGCCATAAGACCAAATATACAGAGAGGTAGCAACAACTCATATGTAAAGAAAAACATCAAAGTATAAAATAAAAGAAAAAACATATGCATGTAACGATATATATATATTAAAATTTACATACACCACAAACTAACAGAATAACTATAATAAATCTAATCAATTACGAAAGGCTATCAAAATTCCGAATTTCTGATGGGAAACTCGAAAAAGTTGGGATACATAATTTTCCGAATTATCTTAAAATATAGTGTGATGGATATAGGATTAGATGTTACTCTGGGTTTATTGAGTTCACAGCCTAGAAAAAATTGGAAAAAACAGAGTGGCAGTGCACTGAGAAGAAGTGTTTTCTTTATGAAGTATGTTTATGTTCTAGATAAATTGAATATAAAGTTATAAAGTTAGAGAGAGAACCCCGTGTTCTCTTAGGATGCCATTGGGATCATTTGTAACAAGCCACCCAAGTCTCCACCCAGGTACAAGCCACCTCTTTGATATAGACCCAAGTGTAACAATGGGTGTAATTGATCCAAAAACTCCCATAGGCACAAAAGGATTACTTCCAAATACAAGATGATCATAAACCTCATCAGCAATCACTAATATCCCGAGCTTCCTTGCAGTCTCGGCAACCTATACATCACAGTGAACAACTGATACAGCAACCATATAACTGTGTATATGTGAAATACATGCAGTTCCAAACCAAGGTAATTTATGCAAACCTTTTTTAAATGATCATATGTATAGACATTTCCACAAGGATTTCCTGGGTTTATAACAACTATTGCAACAGTGTTTTCATCTGCTAGATTTTCAACTTCATCAAGATCAACCTCCCAGCCTTTTTCTGGACAAAGATCAAAGTGCCGTACCTCAAGATGGCTAAATGCAGCACGTGCTTCGTAATAAGGGAAACCTGGTCTTGGAAGTAAAATGTTGGCATTGGGTCGAGCAAGAACCGTCAGCATGACTTCAATAGCTTGTGTGCAACCAACTGTCAAGTAAATATCATCGGGCGATAACTTTTCTGGAAGATCTTTTGAGAGATACTCCGCGATAGCACTATTTAACAGGAATAGTAATACATACAGTTAGTCAATTCACGATGCAGCATTTAGCATACTCCAGATGCCGTAAGTAAGCACATTGAAATATCTTTTTCGCTGCAACAGATTTTATTATCATCTACAGTGAGACATACTCACTGGTGGAACCAGGTCGCGGATGACCCATGCTCTAGCCCTGGCTGGACTTTAAAAAATTTCAAAACTCCAACAGGTCCTTTAAAAAAAATTCTATGATCCCGCGTAACCTTAGAAATTTTGTGATAATTTTTTTAGAACTCGACTGTCTCGTAATCCTGGTCCGCCACTGGACATACTAATTGCGAGTAATATCAGATATATACTGTAAGTGCGCTCAAACTACACAAATTTTAAAGTAAAACTTTGAGACCTGTGTAGCATAAATGTACTATCAGTGCAGTGTGCAGATTAGGTACTTGAAATGAGGATGACAATATGAATTCACCTATTCTGCTATTCACCTCGTGAACAAGATTCAACAAAAATTTGATATATGTTTACTAGTTTTCAGAATTATAGGAAGGGACAAATCAATCAAACACTTCGTTTATCAAGAACCTTTGTTATATACAGAGTCAAATACCATGTAATACCCCTCCCCTGCCCTGTGCAGCCATGTTGCAACAAAATTCAATTAGCGGATGAACATAGAAACCTAAAGGAAAGTATATATATTGTTATCTCCGGCCAAAAGGACTAAAAAGTTTGATGCTTTCGTCCCCATCATCTAACTATGCTAGAAGAGGTCTAAAAATTAAGTAAATTACAATTTGAGTCTCAATGTATAAAAAAGTGAAAGAACAAGTATAGAGCAGAGGAAAAACATACAATCTAGCGGGAGGAATGCCAACAGCAGGAGAATAACAGTTAAAATTAGCAGAACGGACAGCTTGAGCAACAGCATGTTGAGCAACAGGGGTAGTTTTAAAGCAAGGAAATGCAGATGGATCACCATGGGACATACGAACAATATCTCTAACATCATCTTTGTTACAATTATCAAGCAGCATGTAAATATAACCTCTTATAGTAGTCAATGAAGCTTGGGTTAAGTCTTGGTTGTGTTTCTTGAAACCCCATCTCTTCTTGTTCATGCTGTTGCTGTTTCTTGATCCCTTGTCCATGAAGAAGAATATTGTGTACGAGGCTAAAAAAAGAGCAACAAGGTCTGGTTGAACAGTAAACTAGTAATGAGTTGCTTGTGAGCTGCTGCTACTTGTATGATTGGCTCTCGAATCTTTTCAAACACAACTTCTTCTTTTTGTCCTATTCTCTGGCATAATATAGTTTGAAATGTTTCTATCAATTAACACAATATTATTGATTCAAGTTTCAATTCTGGCATGGTATTGTTTTTTTTTATATATTAGGTCGGTGGGTGGGTGGTTGTCAGAATACTGTAATAAATGGTAGATTTTATTAAAAGGAAAAAGTTATTAAAAATTCTTTTATTAAACTTGAATAACATTATTTGAACAAATAAAAAATTTGAATGATTATTAAATTTGAATATAGTAAATAATGTTATTTTCAAGCTAAAATCATTATTATTTTTTTATTAACTTGTAAATATCGGATAATACTTCTATATTTTTAGGTGATTTGGATGAATTTCAAGAATTAACCCATTAACTCATAATATAGTTAATAACATTTACCTTGTTTTAATAAAATAATTGAAATTATATAATTAATACATACTTCAATTATATCAAATATATGAATTGAATTCCATTCTGATAATTAATTCTTCCAAGGGTAATTATGTCAGCCTTCCATATAGGATGAATAATATTTTTTCTGTCAAAAATTAAAACACAAAAAAATAATGTATAATTATAATAAATTAATAAAACAAAATTTTATTAACTTGTATTAATTAAAATCATGTTAACACTAAATATATGGATCAATATATTGATTTTCTGCCGTATTTTATATACTTTTTCTCTTATCATCCAATTGTTAAAAGTATTGAAGTGTAATCCATGATTTATCGGTTATTTTGTGTAGGTGTGAACGGCCGCCCGGTAGATCTAAAAGGATCCTTCCATAAGTTTGATCGGATATCGTTTATCGGTAAATTAAACAAAAACAGAAGGTTGGTCTTTAGTAACTCTAAGATTGCGTTCACTATGTATGAATCGAATGATGACGGAATAGAATGCATGTAAGAATGGAATGGGGAAATGAATGAAATAGCGAAAGGAAAAAATAATCATTCTATTCCTTTATTCATTTATCAATTTTTTTTAGAACGTGATGAAATGAATTATTATCTTGTTTGATTATCTATATTAACCTTTATTGAAAATGAACATTAATTCTAGGCAAAATTTTATAATGGAAAAATTCTAGAAAATAATTTTCCCAAAATAATTCTAAAAAAATAACCCAGAAAAAATTCTCGAAAGAAATTTTCGGAAAAATTTTCTCGAAAAAACTGTCAGGGGAAAATATCTCGAAAAAAAGGTCCCGGAAAAAATTTATCGAAGAAAAGGTCCCAAAAAAATTTCCTCGAAAAAACCGCTCGGAAAAAATATCTCGAAAAAAGGTGGCGTCGCGGGAAAAATTCCCCGAAAAAAATTTCTCAGAAAGAAAATCCCGAAAATAATTCTCGAAAAAAGGTCACGGAAAAAACTTTCCCTGAAAAAAAAATTCTGGAAAAAAAGAGTCCGGGAAAAAATTCTCGAAAAAAAGGTCTCAAAAAAAAATTTTCAAAAAAAAATAACCGAAAAAATATCTCGAAAATTTGTTCTCAAAAAAACTACCGGGAAAAAAATTCTCAAAAAAATGTTTGTGGGAAAAATTTCACGAAAAGTTTTTCGGAAAAAATTTATAAGAAATATATAATGCTATGTGTTTGAAAGGAATGAGTCTATCTCACATGTTTCTGATGATGTGATGATGTTTCTGATAGAATGAAATTGACCAATTATGATGGAATGTAATGAGAGATGGAATGATTGATTTCATTCCTTAATCCAAGTGAACAACCTAAATATTCATTTAAACCGGAATTGTCATTCCATTCCTGTCAAAATTCATTTCATGGTAAGTGAACGGAGCCTAAGAACACATCTTTGGAATAAAATCTAGTTGAAAAAGGAAATCCAATTAGAGATTAAAAAAATATTCAAACAAGTAAATATAAATTTGTATGAAACTATTCACATTCTTTTTACATTGTTTTTACATGCATGTGGTAAAGTGTTTAAAAAAATGACTTTTTACTTGTTATTACTAATTAATAAATGAGTAATTGTTTTTCCATCAATAAGCATTATAATTTACATGAATGAACAAGTATATAAATATTTCAAATTAGTACAAAAGAAATTATATAAATATTATATTCAATTAAATGGGTGTAACATATTTACAAATAAAGAATACAAAATTACAAATTACAAATGAATGAATAAAGAACTAACTTTTATACATATGTAAAAACCGTTCAAGATCAAATTTTGTTGGTGCATATGTATATATAAGATCTCACTCTAATGAAAATATAGTGATTTGTCTAATTAAAGTGATGATTTGGTATAAATTGAAAATCTCAAATAGATGATTTGATGTAAATTAGAATTTTAAATTTAATACATATCATCAAAATTACTTATAAAAATCACCGATTTTCACGATAATTATTTTAAAAATTCTTATTTGAGTAAAACTTGGGAGTGAAAGTAATAAATAAAATATATATAATGGATGATTAAGTGGAGGGTGGAGGGGGTGCGGAAAATCCAAAGGATATGGACAACCACAGCCAACCTTAAATATTCTACTGGTAAATCATCCCGTTCAGTACATCGGAGATGACAATCATCCCAACATGGACTGTAAAAACCCATCACAACGTCAACACATGTTCCAAGCACAAGGAGGGACAACACCAACATCGCGACTGCCATCTTATTATTATTATTATTTGAATATTTCATTGGAGATTTTTTTATATATATCCTAGCTTATATATTAAAATATTAATATATATAGACCATTATTCTACAGAGAACACTCTTATACAGAGTTATGTAAAAAATTCTTTGAATCTAATACATAATCTTATAAATAATTTTAAAATTTGATTCTACAATAAAATATTAATCATATATAATCTCCGCAAAAAAATTAATCTTTAAAATGTAAGTAAAAAAATTAATTTTTAATTTGATTCTATCGTAGAATCGCTGTGGGGGATTTGATTCTGTTATAGAATCAATAAATTATTTTTTATTTTTTATTAGTTATTTTTAATATTTTTTCAAAGAAATTTTTTTATGTACAATACTACTCATATATGTATATATTTTATATGCTGCGCCCTTTGATTTATTTATAATTGTTCCATTTCAACCATATCCACTCAGTATTCATATTTTTACGCTGAATCCATATATGTCACCGTTTCTTGCATCTCGTCAAAATACATCTCAACCACGTATCTAATTTACTTATATTACCTCTTCTTGTTTATTAATAGTACAAATACGAATCAACAATGCCTTCTTTAATTATGTTGTTTTTAAAAATGAAATAGATAGATTGCCATTTTCGGATTAAGATTGCTTTTTGGAGTACGTTTTTTTCTATTTCTTTTGCAAATAATATTTATCTATATTATTAATACTTCCTCTCTTAATTTTTTTTTCACTGTATAGACGATGTAAACGATATATTTTCAATAATTGTTTTCAATAGTAATTGATTTCTAGTAAATTAATGAATGGAAAACAAATATTTTAGAGTCATTCTACTGAAAATCAATTATTTTACATTCAAATTTTGTATGCATATTATTATTTCCATTTTGTATTTGAAGTTTCTCAATATCATTGTTATAAACCTTAATTAAAATTAAAATTATAATATAATTTCATTCATTCTAATATTAGTGGAAAAGTATAAAACATTAAAGTTGTAATTCCATCTCAAATATTCTCAATTGTCAAACTATCCCATCTGTAGCTGCTATACACGTTTCATCAGATAGAGACATTGAGCCTTTCTTGGACTCGTTACATAGTGTTATCCATGGAAATGAGAATTGTAGTCTTAGGTTCGATGCATTTACACGTGGTTCTCTCAAATTCGTTCATTATTAGATAATAATGCAAGGTTCTTTCAAATTCTTGTTTGTTAACAAAAAATTTATTACTCCGTTTAGTTGGAGAGAATAGGGTGATAAAGAATTTAGTGACAAAATTGAAGGGGGCAAAAAGTGTGTAATAGTTCAATAATTTTATAGTGAGTTTTGTAAAGAAAATGAGTAGAAATGAGAATGAAACATTATTTTTGACAGGGAAGATTTAAGTGGGGAGTTTAAATTCGTAAAAAATAGAATAAAGTAAAAAAATAAAAATTATACGAGTTGACCCATTAAATATTACAAAATTCAATTTTATCCTTACAATTTTTTCACTCCAAACAAACACAATATAAAGGAAGTTTATCAATTAATTTTAAGATTTCGTAGCTTACAATGGGCTGAGTATGGATCGGATCAGATCGGTTTGGTCCGATTCTTGAATAAAATCGGAACCGAAATCATGTATATTTGATTTTAAAAATTAAAAACCATAATTGAACCGTTGATTTCAGTTTTTGTTTTAAAAACACCGGTTCGATTATAAAATCAGATAAAATAAAAAAGAGAAAAACTTATAAATTACACAAAATAGAACGTAATTAATTAAAAAAAATATATTTACAATTGCGAACAAAAAACTATAAGATTCTTGAGAGCATCCCATTGTAACATTTGTTGTGCATAAAAAGAAGAATTTATTCTCTCTTTTTATCCCAGAAAAATATGAAAAAAATGGTATGTATGTTACACTTGTGTAACGGTCAGATACAAATTGATGAAACCCTACCACCACAATTCATACGCTCCCTCCACATTCCTTCTCTTTAAAATGATCATCACCACATTTTATCAATTCTAACCCATAAATCATATTATTATATAAACGTACATACATACATACATACATACATACATACATATATCATCACTCGAAATTTATATTCATCAAATGGGGGGTTGTTTTCTTGGGTGTTTCTTGAATTCCAAACGCCGGAAAAAGTGTAATTCCGGCAGCCCTCGACGGAAAGTAAGTTGTTTTATCATCACCCTTTTGTCTGTTTCATCTTATTTTGTTGTTAATCATGTAAAATTTACTGTTTTTTTATGTTTCTATATTCTTGAAATTTCATGTAGAATTTGATTTTTGGGAGTGTAGAGTTATGGAGTTTACAGGGTTTTTTTTTTTTTTTGTAGATAGATGGAGGTAATGTCACTAGTGTTGATCAAGTAGTATGTGTCCCGGACAAGGGCACTATTATCGTTCCCGAATCGAGGTTAGACTTTTGTTTTCTTGTGTTTGTGTGTGTGTGATTGATGAAATTGTAATGACTGGTGTTTTAATGTGGTTTTTGGAAGATAATTGTAGTTTGGGAAAAGCTTGGTTGCATTTTGTGAATTGTTTTTTATGTTTAATGCAGCAAGAAGTGTGTGGAGAGGCAATTGAGCTTGAATAAGCAGAAGAGGGTTACATTTAATGTTGAGACCTTTGAGCACGTTCCTTGCTATGGAAGTACTGATTCACTAGTGGAGAGCAACAATGTGGGTGATGATGAGAGAAAAAATGAAGATGGTGTTGGTGATTCAAGTGAATCTATAACATTTTGCATGGGTGATTCAACTAGTTCCGATGTTGGTTCCTACCCTCGGAACAATAGGTATCAAAATTGTGGAGATAGTGATGATGAGGCTATAGATTTTGAATATGAGGGTAGTGTTGTAGGTGACATAGACGATGATTATTATATTAAGAATGATGATGAGGGTATGTTATGTGATGAAGTTTGGTCTGAGGCTATTTCAACTGCATCATTGGAGTCGAGAAAAAACATGTCACTGACGGGAGTGGATTTGCAAGAGGTGAACAATCCTGTGGTTTCTTCTGGATTTCCTGAGAATGTGCTGAGTCCACTTGAGAATCATGATCAATGGAAGGCTGTAAATTCAAAGGGGTCGCAGCTGGTGAAGGCACGAGAAAAGGAGAATTTGGCTGAAGATGGGGAAGCACCTCGTATATCATTTAGTACAGAACCAAAATTTAAAGAGTCATTATCTAGTTCTAAGCCTTCGTTCCATCATCAAGCCGAGAATCAGAATAATGATACAGGTGTCGATTCCAGCCTCTCGAATTGGCTGGTTTCTGCTGAAACAGAGACCAGGGCAGTTGAGGAAACTGAGAACAGCAAGTCCCATGGATCACCTTCTGTTAGGAACATAGAAGACAGACCAATATTAGGTGCATGGACACATGAGGAGGTCAAGCTTTTTTCAGCATCGTCCTCGCCTAGAAAGTCGCCAAGACGAAACCCTGATGATATGCCTATTATAGGCACTGTTGGAACCTATTGGAAACATGGGAATGAAGTGGAGGACTGCAGCTCCGCTACTTCTTGTAAGCAGAAGAGTTCTTGTTCTCGTACTTCTTATAAAGGCATACCAAACACAACCAGCAAGTACAGAGAGGTATATGTAGTGATTACTTAGGGCTATTTATTTATAGACACGTGTACTAATTAAGTTCACTTTCAATTTGCAGGATAAGAAGGTACATTGGCGGTCCACCCCTTTTGAGAAAAGATTGGAGAGAGCTTTAGAAGGTGGTGGTGCTGAAGCTTGATTGTTCTAAGTAATTTTTGTGGAATGGTTTCTGAACCTCTCTTCTATGCATCTGTAGTCTATTAAGTTCATATACCTGATACTGTTGTTTAAGAATTGTAAAAAAGTTTTTGGGGGTGAATTTTTCGTATATATATATACTGCAGTGAACATAATTATATTGAAGGTCATTATTTTTGTATGTGAGTAATAAATGTCTGGTATAATTGTCAAATTCGAAGTGAAGAAACAAGTAGCAACATTGATTGTTGGTATTCACTTCTAATCAGAAAGATGAGCTAGTCATTCCTACAAAACACATAATTTTGACTATAAATAAGATGTAATTCAATGTTGGTTCAGAATTTAAAGTAATCTGTAAATTTTATCATAGCCAGTGCTCAGTGGAAGGGGAAATGAAGGACGCCTGTTGAGTATGAAACAGAAAACATAATGTTGTCTCTTGAGAATTAGAATCTTATATATAGTTTTTGGGACCGTATATTCTGTGTGAAGGCTTCACAATTTCACATCAGCACGGTCGAGAATTTCTTGAGAATTAGAATCTTATATATAGTTTTTGGGACCATATTCTGTGTGAAGGCTTCACAATTTCACATCAGCACGGTCGAGAATTTCTTGGATATTTGTTCAATGGATCAACTCATCAGCAGGCCTGAGTTTTTGATGGTTCAATTAATGTTTACTCTTATTATTGTATGTTCTCTCACAGGAGGTTCTTTTCTTAGTTCTACATATATGATTCCACAGGCCAGAGTATGACAAATGTGTCTGCAAGTAGAAAGAAAAATAATCGAACAACTCAGAGTAAGACAACATTCCATCTATTTTCTAAGAGTTTCAAAGCTCAAGTCCAACAAGATCTCACCCTATAAAAATAAACAAAATAAGATTTAGGAATAAAACAAAGGGTTCTCTCAAGTCATGGCTTACATCAGCATCCCTGTCAAGTTGAGGCAAGAATAATCACTAAATTATCTACTACTAACATATATAATGTAACATGTGCTCACTGAGCTAATTGCTAATCATGTTAGGGGGAAAGTTTTGTTTACATATATAATTATATACATATACATGTGTAATGAACATGGAAACACTGATTTTAGTACCTTTGCACAGTCCTAAACAATAATAACATTTGGCTAGACTAAGATGGTATGATATAATTGCAGAGCTAAGTGCTTGAACCTCATTCAGATTTAATATTTTTAACTAATCTTGTCATAAAATTATTACAGTTTGAAGTTGATTCCATTTTATGTTGCAGTGAGCATTGACAAATAATTACATAGAATACAAATGCTACCTTTTCTTGTGATTTGGTTTAAATTAATAAATATTACTCCACTAGATACAGTTTTTGCCAGCACAATCTAGGCAACAACTTATGTTGGTGCAAAAGAAATTATATTTCATAATCTCTAGTTCCTGCTGTTGTGTAGCCTTTCTGTAATGTGTTTTCTAAGGGAACTGCATTTTTTATATTTAATAAAACAAAGTTAATGTAATATCACAGACAGTTGTAATAAGAGGGATGCTTATTTTGACCAAATTTGTTATAGGCCAAAATGTCAACTCTCCTTTTTTTATATGACAGACGATTGCTAGGTTGTATTTATTATATGAAAGTATTTATAAAAAGTGCATAGCATTAGGTACGAAACCTATGATCATATCATTTTTCAGAAGACTAGATTTTCTACCTTTTTCTGTGATCTCTTCTTGCATATAGTCATTTTGCTTTCTGTGTGTACACTGCATGTATATATGTTAGCACAAGAGTTTTAAGAACCACAAAGGCTGTAATATGACCTACAGATATGATGGAGACATTTCAGAAACCTTTTGTTGTTCTAATTCATGTTCTTCTTTTGTTGTCTATATTTCCATTGAATGTAACAGCATCAGCAAGAACAGAAGCACAAGCACTTGTGAAATGGAAGAACAGCTTCTCATCGTCTTCAATCAATTCTTGGTCCGTCTCCAACATCAGAAACCTTTGTAAATGGACTGGAATTAGCTGCAACACTGCAGGAAGGGTCTCCAAGATAAATCTCCATGATGCAAACATCACCGGAACAGTTGCTCTATTTAGTGTCGCTTCCTTTCCAGATCTCACCCGTCTCGATATCAGCAGCAACCATTTTAATGGTCCGCTACCATCTATTACTACAAGTATCTCCATGATCACTTACTTGGACTTGAGCAGCAATGCTTTTGAAGGTGTCATACCGTCACAGATTGGGAATCTAAAAGAGCTCCGATATCTTAGCTTTTACGACAACAATCTCAATGGTACCATTCCATACCAAGTTAGCAAACTTCAAAAGTTATGGTACTTGGACCTGGGGTCAAACTACTTGGCAACTCCAGATTGGTCCAAGTTTGTTGATATGCCTCGGTTGACACACCTCAGCTTTTTCTACAATGAGATTGACCTGGAATTCCCAGATTTTTTACTTAATTGCAGAAATCTAACTTATCTTGATTTGTCATCAAACCAGCTCACAGGTCCTATACCTGAAACAATCTTTAGCAGTCTAGATAAACTTGAATATCTCAATCTTACTGACAATTCATTTCAAGGGGAACTATCAGCAAGTATATCCAAGATTTCCAAGCTAAAAAATCTTCGCTTGGGAAGGAATGGATTCTCAGGTTTTATTCCTAATGCTATAGGTTCTCTTTCTAATCTTCAAATACTTGAATTGTATAATAATTCATTTGAAGGAAACATTCCTTCTTCCATTGGTCAACTAAGGGAGCTTCAGCAACTTGATCTGCGAATAAATCACTTGAATTCTACTATCCCAACTGATCTTGGCAAGTGTAACAAGCTTACCTACTTGGCTCTAGCTGGGAATTCATTTACTGGGGACCTGCCTTTGTCCTTCTCCAATTTAACCAAATTATCTGAGCTAGGTATATCCGAGAATTCCCTCTCCGGTGAGCTCTCTCCTGATATAATCACTAATTGGGCTGAATTGACATCACTGCAGCTTCAAAACAATCACTTAACCGGAAATATTCCTCCTGAGATTGGTAAATTGACAAATTTATCTTACCTTTTCTTATATGGTAATAAGCTCTCAGGACCAATCCCTTCAGAGATTGGAAACTTGATATACCTGGTGGCATTGGACCTTTCAGCTAATCAGCTAACAGGTCCAATCCCACCAACAATTGGAAATCTTGCCAATATTCATGTTATAAATCTCTTTTCCAACAATCTCAGTGGGACTATTCCACCTGAGATAGGAAATTTAACGACACTGGTTATTCTTGATCTGAACACTAATCAGTTGAATGGAGAGTTGCCCAATACCATTGCTGACCTCCAAAATCTGGAGACACTTTCTCTGTTTACTAACAAATTTTCTGGAAGAATTCCAAGTGACCTGGGAAAAAACAACCTCTTATTGGCTAATGTTAGCTTTTCCAACAACAGCTTCTCTGGGGAATTGCCAAAAGGATTATGCAGTAGTTTTCTTTTCGCTGAATTTACAGTTAATGGAAACAACTTCACCGGGCCTTTGCCAAATTGCCTGAAAAATTGCTCAGGACTAACCAGAGTCCGCCTTGAAAGGAACCAATTCTCTGGCGAAATTTCAGAAGCATTTGGTGTCCATCCAAATCTTGTTTTCATTTCTCTGAGTGGAAATAAATTTACAGGCGAACTATCATCGGAGTGGGGCAAGTTTGAAATGTTAACAAATTTACAGATGTCAGGAAACAAGATCTCTGGCCGAATCCCAACTGAACTAGGCAACTTGACTCAATTGCGTGTTCTGCAGCTGGATTCAAATGAATTAACAGGTGATATACCAAGTGAATTGGGACAACTTAGCCAATTGTTCAACCTAAACTTGAGTACTAATCATTTGACAGGTGAGATCCCTGATAATATAGGCAACTTAACAAAGCTCCAATATCTTGATTTGTCGACAAATAAATTGAGTGGAAGCATACCAATTTTTTTTGGAAATTTTGTAAACTTGTTGAGCTTGAACCTAAGCAACAACCGTCTTTCAAAAGAGATACCATCTGAACTTGGAAGCCTCTCTCAATTGCAATATGTTTTGGACCTGAGTAGCAATTCATTTTCAGGAAGTATCCCAGCTAGCTTAGGAAAGCTAGCGTCATTGATGAATCTCAATCTTTCACATAACATTCTCTCAGGTAGAATTCCTAATGCACTATCAAGCATGATTAGTTTGCAGTTCATTGACCTCTCCTACAATAACTTGAGTGGACCAATACCCTCTGGCAAAGTATTCGAGCAGGCACGGGAGAATGCTTTTACCAGAAACGAAGGTTTGTGTGGAAATGCAAAAGGATTGCCTTCTTGTAGTGGAACGACAACAACTGAGAAGGCACAAAATTCTGGTAACAAGGTTCGTATTATAGTCATTGTTCCAGCTGTTAGCATCTTAGTTTTGGCGGTAATCATTGCAGTGTATGTAGTTTTCTATAAGAACGTTGAGCAGCATGATGATGATTCTAGAAGTTCTGATATAACTGATAACTCTGAGTCACTGATTTGGGGAAAAGAAGGAAGATGTACGTTCAGGGATATTGTAAAAGCTACTGAAGACTTTGACGAGAAGTATTGCATTGGAAGGGGAGGATTTGGAAGTGTGTATAAGGCTGTTCTACTGACTGGGGAGACTGTGGCTGTCAAAAGACTTGGCATGCCACAATCTAGTGACATTCCAGAAATTAATCGATGGAGCTTTGAAAATGAGATACGAACACTGACAGAAGTTAGGCACCGGAATATAATCAAGCTCTATGGTTCCTGCTCCAAGATGGGGTGCCTATACTTGGTTTATGAATATATGGAGAAGGGTAGTATGGGGAAGTTGCTTCATAGTGAAGACGGGGCTTTTGAGCTAGGATGGGATACAAGGCTGCGGATCATTCAAGGATTAGGTCATGCACTCTCATATTTGCACCATGACTGTACTCCACCTATTGTGCACAGAGATGTTTCCCCAAATAATATCTTGCTCGAGGCAGATTTAGAACCACGGCTCTCTGATTTCGGCACAGCAAGATTGTTGACCACAGATTCATCTAACTGGACCAGTCTTGCAGGTTCTTATGGCTACATGGCTCCAGGTATTGCATAAACTATTTAGGCTTGTATGTGTTATCATTTTTATTAGCAATCATTTTCATATTAGCATTTATCATTGTGCTTGTGCAGAGCTTGCATTAAGTATGCGAGTAACAGAGAAATGTGATGTATATAGCTTTGGAGTTGTGGCACTGGAAGTTATGATGGGAAAGCATCCAGGAGAGTTGATATCTTCTCTATCAACCAAAAAAAAGTCAGAAAATGATCTAGACTTTAAGGATGTGCTAGACCAACGAATTTTGCCTCCCACTGGCACATTGGCAGATGAAGTGATGTTTGCAGTTAATGCGGCAGTAGCATGTACACATTCCACACCAGACTCGAGACCTACCATGCGTTTTGTAGCTCAAGAACTGTCTGCTAGAATTCAAACTCGAGAGCCCGAGAAATTTGGTCTGATTAAACTAAGTAAATCACCGAGCCTTCAGAAAGTAAGCCATGGCATTTTCTTAGAAAGTGAGTAGGACGATACTGGTTCTAGCCCCTGTACCTAAGAAAGAATGAAGCTTTTGACTTGTGTTCATTTAACATACGAGCTTCTTCTTGCATTGATATCTAATTTTGTGTTCCACATTACATATATACTAAGCTTATACTAATGTTTTTACAGTCAAGAGAAAAGTTTTCTATAGGGATATTTCTATTTTGTTCAACCCGCCAAATTGCTCCTATTGCATTTTATCACTCTCTAGTCTCTACTAGGAAAAAAATAACGACAAGTCAAGATCAAATAAATTTCTACATTCTCCTAAATCTTTAGCTTTCTAGTTAAGATAATATCATATTGCAGTTACATTACAAGAATGAGAAAGCATTGTGCAGACATGCATTCGATTGATATCAATCGGACAAAAGTGAACAGGCATGACTCTAATAAATCTATTTATTGATTTCTTCAAGTAAACTCAAATCTATTGTTATATGCATGAATCATGTGTGTTTACATGTGCAACCTTACAGTATGCATAAATCCTGTGTTTACATGTGCAACCTAACTATTTCCGTGTTTTTAATCATATGAAACTCATCATGTATGCATACAATTAATATACATAACAAACACACACACCTAGAGTAATTAGGCTAACTGCATACAATAATATACACATACTCCCCGGAATTATCTTTTTATAAAGTTTAATATTCCTTGGAATGCAAGGCTAAATGTAAAGATACATGGAGCTTCTCTATAAAAAAAATACTATAGGATAAGATCATGAAATGCCTACAAAGTCAAAAAGTTTCAAAACTTCAAAGCACGATAAAAATGCAAAGTAAATTAAGGATAGTGCTTAAACCTCAATATAATTAAATATACTTAATAGGAGTCTAAATCCATTAAGATCTGGGGTTATTATTATTATATCTAGTCCATAATACCATTTCTTATGAGGTCTTTTATATCACCATCTATCTGCATATTCATAAACTACATTTTCTTGACCACTTTCAATGTTTTCTATTGACTTGCCAACTACTGTCGACTATAGTAAATGTTTATATCTTTAGCTCAGTATATAGTTTGTGATTTTTTGTTTTATCTTAAGTCTTACAAGTTGCAACTAAATTTTTTGGTTTTAGCACTGAGCTTGTGTTATACAGAGTCTGTGGCTCACTAAACTAACTGCTATATCGTGCATTGTTGAAAGCTGTGTTTGCATGTGCAACCTTTTGTGTGTGTGTGTGCGCATTGAACGTAGACACATTGATTTTCCATTGTTTAGTTTATTTCTTGAAAAGAGAATTTTCATGCACTCTCTTAGGTTCCTATAACTATGACATAATAATGTAATTACACAGCTAGTGCATGAACCTCTATTGATTAAAACATTTAAAATAAATATTACTGCACCATTTCTTCACAAAATATTAGTATCACATTGTTTAGGCCATTAAGACTGGAGAGTTATCATTTAGAGGTTGAAGTATCACAAGTCATTTCCATTGTAATATCTAAAGTAGTATAGTTCTTATCATTTCGATTTGCACTAGATACATTTTTGCCTGCACTATTAAGCAACAATGATATTAGTGCCTAGAGAAATTATACTTCAGAATTTATTGTTTGAAAAAAAAATTTTAAGGCAGCAAAAGAAAAAAAAAGTTGGTAACACACATGATCATGTCTTCATAAGACTAGGTTTCAACCCAACTAATCAGCTTATATTACTTAGAAGGCCAGAACACAACACTGGGCCTTTCTGAACAGGCTACTGAAAGCTAAGTAACAATGCAAGTCATAACTATAAGACCAAGTAAAAATATTTTTCTTCAATGACAGTTAGTATCTACTTTCTAGCGCTCATGAAACACCTGATGAAGAACGGTTATTGAAATGGCCGTCTACCTATCACAAAATAAACGAAAAGGTTCGCGATGACAAACAGAAATATGCCAAGAAAAATTCCTCCAGTTCATGTTCATAATCCTTTCTCATAAGACTACAATACAGTATATAACTTTCAAATGGTGAAATTTCAGAAGCGCTTTAAGTAGTTCACTGCCATCTATCACTACAAATTTCTCCTTGATCGCTTTTATGGACTTGAGTGGTAATTCTTTCCAAGGTGACATACTAGCAGAGATTGGAAATCTGAAAGAGCTCCAGTACCTTGGTTTTTTTTACAACCGTCTCGACGGTACATTACATACCAATTTAGCAATCTTCAAAAGTTAAGGTACTTGGACCTGGGATAAAACTGCTTGGAAACACCAGATTGGTCCAAGTTTGCTGGGATGCCTTTGCTGACATGCCTGAGCTTTTACTCCAATGAGACTGACTCGGAAATCCCAGACTTCTTGCAGAAACTAACTTATCTTAATTTGTCACTAAACCTTTTTACGGGCCCCATACCTGAAGCAATTTTGAGCAATCTAGATAACCTTGATTATCCCAATATAACTCATAATTTATTTCAAGGGGAATTATCAGCAAATATAACTATATTTTCCAAGCTAAAAGCTCTTCGCTTGGGAAGGAATAGATTCTCAGGTCTCATCCTGAATGCTATAAGTTTGCTTTATAATCTTCAAATCCTTGAATTGTATGTATAACAATTCATCTGAAGGGAAGAATTCCTTCTTTCATTGGTCAACGAAAGGAGCTTCAGCAACTCGATCTCTGAATAAATCAATTGACTTCTACCATCCCACCTGAGTTTGGTCAATGCAATAAACTTGTCCACTTGGCTCTAGCTGAGAACTCAATTGCTGGACCCTTGTGTTTTCCACTTTCCAATCGAACCAGATTATCTGAGCTAGGTTTATCTGGAAATTCCCTTTCGAGTGAGCTCTCTCCTTATTTCATCACCAACTGGACTGCATTGGCATCGTTGCAGCTTCAACACAATTACTTAACCGGATATATTCCTCCTGATATTGGTAAATTGACAAATCTATCTTAACTTTTATTGTATAGTAATAAGCACCCCCGAGCAATTCCCTGAGATTGGAAACTTGATACATCTGGAGACATTGAACCTTTCCAGTAATCAGCTTTCAGGTCCAATCCCGCCAACAATCGGAAATCTCACACACATTAGCACCTTAATTAAGTCTATTCTCCAACAATCTCAGTAGGGCTATTCCTCCGAGACAGGAAAATTAATGAGACTGGCAACTCTTGATCCGAACAGCAACCAGCTGAATGGAGAGTTGCCCAATACCATTTCTATCTCCAAAATCTAAAGAAACTCTCTGTTTACTAACAGATTTTTTGGCACAATACCGAGTGAAATAGGAAAAAAACAACTTCCTCTTGGCTAATGCCAGGTTATTTAACAACGGCTTCTCTGGGGAATTACCAACAACAGGATTATGAAGTAGTTTTCTTTTTTCTGAATCCACAGTGAGTGGAAACATCTTCACCGGACCATTGCC
Source organism: Oenanthe sinensis (assembly GCA_028671895.1). Lineage (NCBI taxonomy): Eukaryota > Viridiplantae > Streptophyta > Magnoliopsida > Apiales > Apiaceae > Oenanthe > Oenanthe sinensis. Next base: position 426,843 of record CM053814.1, on the reverse strand, counting down.
AAATTGCCTTAAAAATTGCTCAGACCTAAACAGAGTCCGCTTCTTTGATGGAAACCAATTCTGTGACAATGTTTCTGATGCATTTTGGTGTCCATCAAGAACTTGTTTTTGTTTCTCTGTAGAAACAAGTTCAAATGAAAAGCTTATGAATTTACAGATGACAAGAAACAAGATTTACGCTGGGTAACTTGATATGATTGGGGATTCTACGGCTAGATTCAAATGAATTAAAAGGTGATTTCCCAACTGGTTTGGGAGATCTAGGCCAACTGTTCAACCACAAGTACTTAAGTATGAGAACCCTTAGAGTCTAGGAAACTTGACCAAGCTCCAATTTCTTGATTTATGACGAATATATCAAGCGGAAGTATACAAAAAGATCTTGGAAATTGTGCAAGCCTATTGGGCTTGAACATATGAAACAACCGGCTTTTAAAACACATGCCATCAGGATTTGACAGTCTAGCGCACTTGCAACATGTTTTGGACCTCGGCAGCAAATTCATTTCCGGGCATTGTCCCACTTAACATGGGAAAGCTCTTGTCGTTGGAGAATCTCAACCTTTCACATAACAATCTCTCAGGTAGGATTGCTAGTGCACTATCAAGCATGATTAGTTTGCAATTCATAGACTTCTCCAATAATAACCTGAGAGGACCAATACCCTCCGGCAAAGTTTTTGATCAAGCACTAGAGAATGCTTATAGCAGAAACAAAGGTTTGTCAGAAAAAGAAAAAGGATTGCCCTCTTGTAATGGAACATCGACAACTGGGATGGCACAAAGGTCCAGCAACAAGGTTCATATCATAATCATTGTTCCAGCTGTCAGCATCTTAGTTTTGGCAGTGATCCTTGCGGGGTATGTGGTTCTTTTATGAAAAAATTCAAGCCATGGTGAAGAATCTACAAGTTCAGTTAAAGCTGACAACTACGAGTCACTAATTTGGGGAAAAAGAAATAAGATTTACATTCAAGGATATTGTTGAAGCCACTGGAGACTTAGATGAGAAATATTCCGTTGGAAGAGGGGGATTTGGAAGTGTGTATAAGGCTGTTCTACTGAAAAATGATGTTTACAGCTTCAGAGTGGTGGCACTGAAAATTATGATGGGAGTTCATCCAGGAGAGTTGATATATTTTCTATCATATAGAACGATGTCCGAAAATGATCTGGACTTTAAGAATGTAATATACCAACAGATTTCACCTTGTACTGGCGCATCAGCAGATGAAGTGATGTATGCTTCTAATACTGCAGTAGGCCAGTAGCACGGACACATTCCTCACCTGACTTACAACCCACCATGTATTTTGTAGCTCAAGAACTGTCTCCTACAACTCAATCTCAGCTGCGACAACACTTGGGCCTGACAAAATTCAAAGTAAATTACAATACTCAAGAAAAAAGGGGAAAATAAACAAATTCACAATTAGTAAGTGAATTTCGTTGGCCTTGTTATACTGAGCTTAGCACTTGTACCTTCCAGAGCATGGATTTCTGATTTGTAATGTGCCCTGTTTCACGTTATATAGATAATGATGTTGTAATCTTCATGTAACATATTTGTTTTCCCAGATTATCACCAAACAGTTCAAGTTCGAACATTTTAAGTTGTAATGTAGCAAGAAACATGTGATAACTGGACAAGTTCTGTCCAATTATCTGTCAATTTGACGGCTACTTCATTAGATTCTTTTAATAGAACCATGTAAAGATTAGCGTTACTCAGCGACAAAATCATTATCTCTTCTACAGACAGAGCTTAATTTCAATAAATGACAGTTTCATATTAAAATTCCTGCACGAAGATGTTCATGTGAAATTCGTAAGATGACAAGAATGAAGAATCAACGATACTTCAGTTAAAAGACAATAATAAGAAAACATCATTCAGATATTTATATAAGTATATGATTGACACTAAAAGGAAAGCTACCCATATGTCCTATAATAAACCAAGGGTAAACGAACTGTTACCATTAGTCTTCATACTCGGAGGTATGGTTACGAGAATACAGCAATTAAAACGGAGAACTTGCTTATCACTCAAAAAAGGATAGATGCATGCCCTTGACCATGACAACTTAACCAAGATAAAGAGGACATGAGTTTGGATCCCCTGGACTGTTAAGAACTAACTTTTGTACGTAGAGTCTCAGCTATATCAAGTATCTCTTTTCACTTCTCAAGGGATGAGAATAAAAATGTATTTAGTCGATAAGTATAACAGGCTTTGCTAGTTGGACAGTACAACTCCCAGTAACATTAGCCCCAAGATCCTCAGAGGTTTCAACTTCAGGTGCCTTCCGTGCATCTTTAAACTTCTCAGAACCAACTTTTATTACTTTCAATACCGCGTCGACATAGTCTGGGGAATGCCTTGTTACCTGATGGTGCAGCTGTGTTGTTTTTGGTTCAACCTGGGCGGGGTCGTTTTCAATTGCTACAGTTGACTGTGCAGATTGGTTGTCGGTTCCAGACACGTGTTGCTTATCAAACATCATCTGCAGGCATCGTCCTTGTTCTTCTAGCCGCAATTGCAAATTTTTCTGAATCTGAAAGAACAAATTCTAGAGATAAATACAAGGATGATTGTTGTAATGATGTACATTATCTTTTTAAATTTTTAAGAGGATAAGAGACTAGGAAAAAAATATTATTGAAATGGAACTCCGAGAATCAGCAAATGACCATAAATTAGATTTTCTAACTAAATAAATGAATAATTATGTAATAAGTTTCCTATTAAACGTTTTACCAGATAAATCAAGGGACCGACTGATGCCTAATCCATGACATGGCCTTGTCCTTGACTAGAAAAACAAACAGTATAAAGAGGAAAAAAGAACAGCACCTATACTACCCAGTTCGAAAAAGGATTACAAACACCCTTTTTGTGGGTGTACTGGATCCCAAAAGAATGAAAGTATACTTTAAGAAAAATTCTCTAAGTTGAGAAGAAAGATAACTAAAAGCTTATTCTTGCTTCTTTTACTGAGTAAAGTGCACTTCGTGTATCTGCAGGTGTCAGACAACTTCTAATATTCAACTTCAAAAAGTATACTGAATTTAAGTAAAACACTTCTGCAGTGTTCCTGGTCGTTACTAAAATAGTGATCCTGATTGTAACTAAATAAACTTCCATGTAAGAATATGTAATCAGACCTCAAGCTGTTCATGCAATTTCTTTTGAAGTTCCATTTGCATCCGCAATGTTTCAGTAATCTCAGTATCCCTGATAAAACAGTAGAGAGAGAGAGGGCTAATATATTCAAATGGACTTATCAACATTTAGTAGCTCATCAACAGGTTGAAAACAAAACAAAACTGAAAGTCTTTCACACAAATATTATATTTTTTTGTTGAAAGAAAACAGATATTAAATATGTATACTCCATTTTTAAACATTCGCAGAAATATAATTCTAATTTCAGAAGTCCTGTTCAATGAACCATTTTTTAACATCAACAGGAAAGCACATTTGCAGGGGATACTTCATATGACACCGTTATAGGCCTAGATATTACATCAAACCTTCAGCTCCTTAAGGTGACAAAAATAGATAAAGAGGGAAATACAGAAAACCACATTAGCAAACAGAATACACATTAATGCAGTATTTTGTGTAGTTTGCGATATAACTATATATTGACTGAAGTCCATAAGCAATAATACAACTTAAGCATTACAGTATTTGACTTAGTTCCAACCAAATTGAGCATTAATGCATTCAATAACTAAGAAAAAAATTAGTAGCCACGCTTGCTCGGCATTCCTAAGGCAGTGAGTGGCGACAGTTAACAAAAGTGACTAATGCAAGCATAAGACAGTAAGACACCACCATGGGTGCCATCTTCATTATTCAAAAATTATAAACATTCAAACATGAAATATCAGCCACAATTGTAATGGAATTAAAACTGCAAGGCATTCCTGACATCTTCAGGATTTGGGATATGAAAATGCTTTAATATAATTAAACTTACTTTTTTGAATCAGGAGATGACAGGACTCCTGTAAGATTCTGGTTTTTGTCTGAAGACCTTCCTTCTAAGAAAGAAAAGAGAGAAAATCCAATGTGAGCAATGTTTCTGAATCACTTTTTACAAGCCAACTCCAAAACATAAGAACACACCAGATATGACAAATATTGATGAATTGTAATCAAGTCTAAAACTCATAATAACATGGGATTAGTTACCTTCTAAAGATTCGGGTTTGTATCTTGCTGTTCGATATTTCTGCAATTTGCAGATAATTTTTAAAAAATGACAAATGGCTCATTACATGATACCTAAATAAAGAATCAACAACACACCTGCAAATGGCTCTTTACATGAAAAATGGTCAAACCTTCAACCTTCATTTGCTTCAGCACACCCATGGGAGTAGCTCCTGTGTTACATTAGAGATTCATTTGATAGTGATCATATTTTTCATGTATTGTAGCAAAATACAGCAAGAGAAAGAGAGTACTTTCACTTCCCCCAAGCTTGTTGACTGCCTCTACAAAGGTTTCATGCAATTCTGATGTCCAGCGCATGCGTGACTTGGTTGACGTACTACTTGATGAGGATAATTGGTTACCACTATTGGAAACTTCTGAAGATGCAAAGGGAAGTTGATGTTGTACTTGTGATTGCTGGAGCGCTCGGAGCTGCTGATGTACTTGGGGCTGCTGATATACTTGTGAATGCCGATGTACTTGGGGCTGATGTACTTGGGGCTACTGATATCCTTGTGAATGCTGATGTACTTGGGGCTGCTGATATCCTTGTGAATGCTGATGTATTTCTTCAGATGCATGGGCAAGGGGTTCATGTATTTGTGCTTGCTGGAGTGATAGGAACTGGTGATGTACTTGGAGCTTTTGCCCTGTGTAAGTTGTAGATTATGTGGTGCAAATTTCTTTAGATGAAGGGGGAAACTGCTCATGTACTCGTTCCTGCTGGAATGTTGGGGGTTGCCCATATAAATGTGAATGCTGTTGTACCAGAGGCTGCTGATGCACCTGGGTCGGCTGCACTGTGTCATCGACAGATAATGTAGGCACGTGATTTGGAAACTAAAGTAAAAAAGAAAAGTATAATTATTTATCCATATTTACCCCATACAACAATTATAAAGAACTCAATAGACATTTTGTTTTCATGGAACCTGACCTGTAGCTCAGAATTTATAAAACCATTATTTTCAATGTGATCCCAATTTGAAGTCAGAGCATCGTCATTCAGTAATTGATTTAACAAATCACTAGACATACTACAATCCTCAGATAGCTCGACGCAGCTGCAAATATTTCCTTCCTCTGGGTAATTACTTCCTTCAGCCGTCATAGGATAATCAACAAAATCAGGAATCATATTTGAACACCAGGAGTCGTTGTTTTCTATAGTATAGCAACTTGTTGATGTAGACTGCAGTACTCCAGGTACCTGGTGACAAGAACTATGCACTATAACTGATGTCTGAGAACTGAAAGGACCCTTTTCTGAATGCTTTATACGGGGCGAGACATTGGAAAAATGAAGATCCTTAGAGATTCCAGCGGATGTATCTTGTACTAGCAGAGATGTTTCAGCATTTGCTGTCTGAGTTTCTGAATGATTTTCATTAGGGGAGTCATTAGAGGAATGACAATCTCTAGAGTATCTAGATAATATTTGACCAACAGTTCCATTATCATACGAAAGAGGTCCAACATCTGAAAGACTTGACATAAGTTCTCTCTCTGCAAAAACTACTTGATTGTTTGGCAACTTGGGATATTTCTCTTCTTGGGTGGTAGAAAGAGATGGTAGATATGAAGATGGAACTCCAATAGTTTCATGGTTACCAGGTTGCCTAGCACCCGATCTATGGAAAGATAAAACAGGTTGTGCGTCCATCAATGGCCACTCATGAAAATATACTTTCTTCTTTCTGTGACTACCTGCAGTAGACTTCAAAACTTCTTCTAATGTCTTAGATTCATTGTATCTGCCTTGTTTTCATTTCTTCCTGATTTCTATGTAGACGTAGTATTATTTACTTGTCATGTTCTAGTGTTGAGTTACCCAGGGGCAAGAAGGCCCAAAGCGCTATTAGGATTAAGAATACAGTCTAGAATCATGTAGCTTCATATGTTACAATCTCTTATATGATACATTGTATCAGATTAATAATTTTGTGTTACCACGAGACTTGTAATTGAAGCAGTATGTTGATTAATTAGATAATTAAATTTATGAAACCATCCAAGTATGACATTCGCAAAACTAAAAAGGAATACTGGAGGCCTAACCAACGCAAAAAACCTCAATCTATCTTCAATTATCATGATTACATACATACTCACACATATGAACACACTTGTACCTTTTAATTGTAATGTAATAATAGACCGAATCAAGCAATTAAGTACGGGTTGTTGCTTGCCTCTTTCACATCTTTGTTCACAATTTCATTCTCGATCATGAACCCTAACCTTTGGAGGCTTGACGTCTTGGGCAGGTATATGTCCACATGAAAATATGGGCTCAAGAAAGGGGCAAATGGTGGGGGCCTCTTTATTAAGGGGTAAAAATGTCTTTTCAAAAGAAGAATAAAAAAAACTCAAACCTTGTTTGATATTATATATATATATAGATAGAAGAGATACAATAATGTAATTTTTTTGTCACTCGTATACATGTAAAATTACACCTTAGTCCATCTCGCTCCTTCTGGAACACCGCCGTCATCGCACTTTCGCCATCTCCACCGGAATAAAGCTCCCATCTTTTCCGGCACTAATGTCTCAACCACCGCCTGCCGGTTTCAACGACTGTTTAAAGCTCTTAAAAGCCGACCGCGACGAACAAAAACTCGCCGGTCTTCTCCTCGTCACCAAATTCATAAACAACGATGACGTCACCTCAATCTCTACTATATACAGCGCCGTCGGCGATGTGTTCCTCACGCGCCTCCTCAATACAGGTATCGGAAAAGGTAAATTACTTAAAACTGGACTCGATAATCGCGACGCGTATTTGCAACTTGCTGTTACTCTACTTGCTTCGTTTTGTCGTGTTCCGGTAATTGCAGCTTCGAATGAGATGTTATTGAAATTGCCTTTAATTATTGACATTTTATCGAAAGGATTGTGTTTGTGTGTTGAGGAGTGTTATGAGTTTTTGTTATTGGTAGTGAATGGAAATAATGACGGAGTTAGGGTTTTTGTCGAGTCTGGAGGTGTTAATTTGTTAGGATTGAAAATGGAGACAATTACAGATGGTTTGCATGTAATTGAAGTTATTATGAGGCTTGTTGAGTTGGTTGTGAGTGAATATGATGTGGAGGTTTTGTTTAGTAAGTACGCAGATGAGGTGGCGAGGATTGTTGTTAGTGTAGCTAGACAGTTTGCGTTGTTGCATAATAATGTGAAATTCGAAGCGCTTCATTTGTTGTCTGCGATTTTGTCGAATAAATATGGTGAACCTGTTTGTGATGTTTTGAAGTTAAGGAAGGGTGATGTGTGGTTGGATTATGTACGTGTTAGTGTTGTAGCGATTTTACAGAATCGTGTAGCGCCTGCGGAGAAGCTTCATGCGCTTATTGTGGCGGAGGCTGTTGTGTCTATTGTTGGTAAGGAATGGTTTTTTGGTCCCATGAATTTGCCTGGTGTGGAAGAGTCTGTTGTGCCGGGTGATAGGTGTGTGTTGCTTGTTTTAGAGTCGGCTAGGATTGAGATTGCTGTTCTTCTTAATGATTTAGCTTATTTGAAATTTGAAGCTTCCACGAGATCGTCAGTTGGTGGTGACGATGTTGTTTCGAAGGAAAGGAATCTTTGTGTAGCCTTTTCTTTGGTGGAAAGTATTGTGAAAATGATAGCAAGTGTTGCTGAAGATGAAGGTGGTGTTCTTAGTGAAAGCACTTTTATTAAGATCATAAATGGACTTAATGAGACGACTGGCGTCATCCTTGAGTATATACAAGATGCTAAGGTTCATGTACAGAGAAAAGGAGACGATCTTCTTGCTTCGGTACGGGTTATTGGGAGTTATCTTGCAGAAACGCCCAATGCGTGCAAGGAAAAGGTCACAGCGCTTTTAGATTTTATGCTCTCAATTGAAGGTGAAGATGAGCAAAGTCCTTTCCAGTCCATCTGCTTTTTGCTTCCTATGTTATGTCAAATAACAATGGAAGTCAATGGATGTCGTGTTGTAGCTTCTTCTGGATCACATAAAGCTATTGTAAGATGCCTCATAAAGCTGATTAGTCTTAATGGTGTTAATGTTAACGATAGTAGTTTGGTATATCTGGCATGTGATATACTAATGAATGTTCTGTTAAAGAGAGCAGAAGTCCCAATTTTCTTTGATGGTGGTGATGTAGTTGAACTTTTGGCAACACTGGTGGACTGGGCAGAGAATACTAGTGACCACTCTGTTATTATGATGGCTGCAACTATTTCTTCATTGATTCTAGACTTCACATCAGAGGATGCTCTTGGACGACATCCAGACTTTGATAGTGGCAGGTTTGCTGCTCTCTGTCAACTTTTCAAGAGAAGTATGACTGTTAGTAATGAGGATGTGTTGTCCGGGGAAGCTGAAGCGGATCTCTATGAGATTGTCATTTCAGGATATTCCCGTTGGTCTGAGCGTTTTCCCTACGTCAAGGCAGCAGTTGAAGGATAAAAAGTTTCTGGTGTACTTCGTTCAGTTTTTCCAGGAAGAGTGTTTGATGAAATTGATTGATGAGATACCTTAAAATATGAGATGAACACGGAGAGGAAGCAACTGAGTCTGATGACTCTGATGTAGACTTGATAATATGATTTCTAGTTTGACATTAGGTATGATGAACTCCTTAGTAATGTTAGCTGCTATATATATTCAATGTTAAGTTGTTGTTTGTATGCATGCTTGTGATTTTAATCTCTGGAGGATGATTTGGGAATTGAAGGGCTAGTTTTCACTTTTCAGACATTCCTTTTTTTTTGGCCAAGTTCAGACACTTTCTTAGTTTCCTATGTTTTGTTATCTCAGACTAATAATAACAAAATAGACCAGTTTTTGTACAGCACAGGTCACTGCAATTGTGAATAGTCCGTACATCTGTATTAATGATTTTTTTACCTTTAGGGACTAGTAACATATTTTTACCATTAAGCTACTAGTAGCAACAGGAGCTGTTTGTGTTGGATCATTTGAAAAGATTCATAGTAATTAGAAGCAAGGGCCATAGGCCATAAATTCATCAATCCAAACAATAATTCTGTATACTAGTGACTGAATTAATTGGCGATGCATTTTTCTCCGTTTAGTAAATAATACTATACATTTATATGGTAAACTTCAGTATAAACAGATCGTAGTTGCCACTCTCAAATACACAGTGCTGCTTACAAGGTGGTTGATTCTTTCATATATATATATAGCAGGCTAGCAGCTGCATTTAGAAATGATGCACTGCACAAGATGTCGTTTTTGCAGTATTATGATGGTGATGTCGAGGCTCCAAGGGAATCTATTATGATGGTGATGTCGAGGCTCCAAGGGAATCAAATCTTACTTTCACTGTTAGTGAAGAGGCATTTGGAAAAAGACAAATAATTGAGCTAAACCTGGTGGAAAGAATGTGTGACTAACAAGAGAAAATGCAGTACAACATATTTTTGTAATAGGATTTAATGTTCTTGTGACCTTTGTTCCAGAGTGATGTAGTTAAAATATTTTTGCAGCAAATAGTTACTGTAAACGAGATTACTTTGTAACTTTTCTTTTTTATTTTAATGTGTGAGGATCGCTGGTTTGAATTTGAAAACTTGGAAGTGAAAAGTTAGTATTCAATTTGTTTTAGCATTTGATGAATTTACTAAATGTAATTTGGAGTTCATCGTGGTATTGTTTAATGGTCAAATTGGGGAATAGCTAAAAATAACTTTTTACAGAAATGATTCAACCGTCTAGCAAATAAATCAGAGTGACATTGTTGAGTAGTTACTATAGACACATGCACAGACTTCTATCAACATAAACTGTCTAGACTGAACCCCAAAAAATAACCCATCTTTTTTAAGAAAATAAATACATTCTTATGCCTTACAAACCACTTATAAGCTCAGAAATGCCTTAAAAAAAAAATCTACCATTAAAATGCTCATTTTAACTGCAAGTCTATAACCATCCATAAGCTGTGTGTAGTTAATTATTATTCTCCCTTGCTAAGAAAGGGGCTTACTGCTTAGCCAAACTGGGGCACCCTATATAACTCTTGCAAAATATGCTTCAGTTAAAACAATAATAAGATAAATCTGAACATCAATCCATAAGAAATACCCCGGAAGTGCCGGCCGATTCTTACAAAACACATTAAACAAAGCAAATCCCCTTACTAATAAAGGCAACTAATCCAACGCTTCAAAGTGCCCCTACACAATAGCATTTGCAGCACTTGCAATCCTTGGCCAAAGATCAGCACACTCTTTCCCAATTGGACCCGTGATAGCAGATCCTATCATCATAGAACAAAACCATAAATGGTATGAACAGAAACACAATACATTTGCTAATAAAGGAGCACAACCTTTTAAATACTAGACTATCCATGATTTATAATGATCAGATGCAGTATACATGCATCTGCAGACCTAATAGAACAATTTATAATTACACAGAACTTCAAAAGACAAGTATAAATACAATATTCATACAATAGTGTCTTCAATTAATCAATAAATAATAATGAACTATAGAGTGAGGGTAAAAGTTAATTTTCCTTTCCATATTTGGCTACTAAAGCCAATTTGTATGCGACACCAATGAAGTAGGCACATATAAATATTCTCTGTTAAACTTGCCCATCTTTTAATTTCAATGTCGTTTACCTTTTGGTCACTTATTCGACATGTAAGGTTGCAACCTACGAGGGGCCTTGGTAATTTTAAAAGTTGCATGCAGCCAGAAGAGTTTAACAATCCAAAGTAATGTAAAAATAAGCATATAAAACAGCTTCACAATAAATTAGGTGGCGGTATATATATATATATATTAATTTAAATGGGTTGACTTGGAATTTAGAGCTCATAGATTGCGGTATACCTTTCATTTCCCCCTTTGGATTCACAATGACGCCAGCATTGTCTGCATAGCACACAGAAATATATCAACAGCCATAATTTAAGCTAATCAGTATAAAAGACGCACCTCTGGCGAAGAATTAAGGGTGCCACCATACACAACAAAAAACATGTTCAAACAGCCTACGCATTAAAATAGAGTTTCAGTAGGGTAGTAATATTAACAAAAAAATTCAATAAAGGTAAACCAGGAAACATGAAACCCAACTACTAAAGAAAATAAAGAACATATTTTCTTGGTAAAAAGGGTGACTGTACCAGCAGACAGGTAACACAATGACATAAAAGAACATCATGCTGTTAAAAACTGGCTTAGCTTAATTTATGCTTCTAAAACATGACATAACCAATGACAATACATAATAGCCGTTTCTAAATTTAAGAAGCAACCTAAAGAGAATAGTAAGGTACAAAACCTCAGATTACAAAAACTTCGTAAGCATGACCAAATTGACCAAGATAAAAAAAGAACTTCTACCAAGTGATACACATTGCAACAATATAAACTCTCAGTAGTTTACTGACACCTATAGTAAAATCATGTAATTTAAAAACTAATTTAATTTAATCCCTGCTTCTCTGAACTGAAAGCCGTAGGCTGAAGTGTAAATTGTCATATTCATTTCCCAAAAAGAAACCCCATAAAGTTAACTACACAACCTCAAATTAACCGGCCACTTCAATCACTGTAGAGGATAAGTATGTACCAGCAGACAGGTAACACGGAGTTAAAAAGAACAACACGCTGTTATAAACTGGCTTCTCTTCATTTATGCCGTTATAAATGGAATAATGGTTGTTTTTTTTAATTTATGAAGAAACCCTATAGAAAATTGTGAGGTTTAAACATCAAATTACAGTAAAAAGGGTAAATGTACCAGCAGACAGGTAACACAATGACATAATAGAACATCATGCTGTTATGAACTGGTTTAGCTTAATTTATGCTTCTTATCATATTAGACCAACAATAACAGAATATATGATGGTCACTTTCAATTTTAAGAAGCAACAAAAAATATCTCAAATTCAAGAAAAGAATATCACTGCAGTTATAATAAACCAAATAATGACACCCAAAAAGATGAAAATCAAAATAGAAATATTTTTTAAAAAAAATATCACGTAGTCAAAATTTAAGTATTCATCAGATATTCAGCAAGGCAGTAACACACATAAGAGAAACAATGCCAGTATAAACAAGCTTAATTTAATTTATGTTCCTCATGCACAAGGCCACGGGGAATAGGAAACAATAAAATGAACATTTAGAATCCCTAAGAATTAACCCCCGAGCATACAAAACCTCAAATTATGATAACATGGCACCAGCAAGACAAAAACCCTTGCTGCCAAAACAAGCTTAATTTAATTTGTGCTTCACATACACAACAACATAAGCAACACGAATCTCATATTGAGTATTTAAAATCCCAAAGAAGCTTACAAAACCTCAAACCACAAGAACATAGCACCGAGCCACTGATAAAACTAGCATATTGGATTTACGAAATTCCATACAGTAGGCAACATGAACGTTTACAGTTTCAAAACAATCAAGCTCTAATTATACCAAACCTCAGACTATATAAAAACTAAAAAATATACACACATAATTGAATATAAAACAGATAAAAACAACACAATTGAAATCGACTAAAAATCGGAAAAATGATTGTACCTTCAAAGTACATGAAAACGCCATCCTTTCGACGCCACGGCTTACGTTGCCTGACAATAACAGCAGGCATGACTTTCTTTCTCAAATCAGGCTTTCCTTTCTTAACAGTAGCCATAACCATATCACCAACACAAGCTGAAGGCAATCGATTGAGCCGTCCTTTGATTCCTTTCACGGAGATGATGTACAGATTCTTAGCTCCGGTGTTGTCGGCGCAGTTGACGGTTGCGGCCACCGGGAGACCTAGCGACATTCGGAACTTGTTACCGGCGGAGCCTCCGCGACCTGTTAAATGCGAGCGATTAAGTGAGATTGTGAATTCAAATGATAAAGATTAGATTTTTAACTGGTGAAATGATAAAGATTTGATTTTTAATACCTCGCTTCGACATCGCGATCGATTAGCAATCTCTCTCTCTCTCTTTCTGTATCTTTCTCCCTCTGGTGCGCCGTTGAGGAGGCGAGAGGTTTTTTATGGAGTGATTGGGCTTGTGATTTAGGGTTTTGGAGGGGATACTTTGCCTTAACGACATCGTTCCGTTCCGCTTTGTGGTTTAGAGTTTTTTCTTTTTGTAAAATATTTTAGGCAAAAAATTGGGAATAAAAATAAATTAAAATAAAACACAAAATATATAGTCGGCCACTTCTAAACCCTAATTTCTCCTTTTGTGTTGTCGTTGCCGCCTCAACTCACTCGCCGGAGGCCCTCATTCCTAATTTTGTTATTACTTCTTCTTCAATAAAATCGAGTTTTACTTTATTAATTTTTAAAAAATTCAATTTCAGATCTACTACGGTTAAGATATTGAATTTTCAAATAAAAATCAGTTTTGGATTCAAAATCTCCGGCCTAACATCATATCAAAATTTGGTGTCATTCCGAGATCTTTGAAATTTTAGGTTTTTTCGTATCGTTTTGTGCGAGTTTTTTGTTTTTGTTTATGTTATTAGTTGTATCGCTTTATGCGAGTGCCCTTGTGTTTGCTATATTGAAAATGAATTATATGGTGTATTGGAAGATCGGGATATCCTGCATCGACAACACTTTCTGTTAGTAATTGTGCTCTAGAGACAATACTTTTTATATTTTAAGGAAAATATTTATTATTAAGGATTATGTTTTATTGATTATTATTTATTTATTATGTTTTATTTACTGCGTAATAAATTGAAAGCATAATAAATGTCCTTGAAATTTTGATACGTATTATATATTTTTAAGTATGTGACTTAAAAATGAGATTATATGAATAATATTTTATTCCTAAAATTTCCTAGTCGAGTATTATTATTTAAGGACAATAATAATGCACAAAGACTAGTATGTTTCTTGACAGATGACCACATCTCATTAGTCATATGTATGGTGATACTAAAGTCAAGAACATAAGTGCATGTCTCAATGCATGGCACTGGAATGACTCGCCGTGAGATTCTACATGTTAAATAAGTGTCATAAGTAATTCTCACTGTGATAATGGTGTAATGATCCTTAGACCTGAAATCATTATATTTCTATACGAGAATTAATATACTTTGATTACATTAAAAGTTACCTTTGACCAGGTGATGATAAAAGTGAACATTGGGTATATTATGAATCGTATGAGAAATATGAATGATCTAGATGAGATTTAATCCTCCTAATTTTAGAAGTGATATTATTGTTCTCTTATTTGAGTGAGACTATGAAATGCACGGCCGTGCTCAAATGTTGATTTGATTTTAATAGTCTACTTATCGATCAAGAAAATAAAGATTAAATTATGAAGATGATGACACGAGACATGCCTTGAGTTTAATCTATAATATCAAAATTAAAGGGATTATATTACATGCATGGAACATTATTCACGAAAAACTTAATCGAATCACCGATTTATTATTATTACTTGGGTAGCAATGATGTATTACTAGATGCCGCTCATTGTTTACAATTTTAATTAGATATTAAATTTGTTGCCAACGTAATAATAACCTACAGGGTCACACACAAAGAACACTTGAAGGAGAAATAATTTAAATTATGAATTTAAATTAAATAAGTAATTTATTTTATTTATGATATTAATTAAGCATGACTTAATTAATTATATAAATAGAATAAATGAATTATTTAAACTAATTCCAAAATTAATAATTAATTAATTAAGTGAGACTTAATTAAATAATTTAGAATTTTGGATTAGTATTAATTATAATTTGATTATAATTAGAAAACTTATCCATCTCTCTATATAATCTCTTTATGGACTGATTTAATTATTGAGACATATTTTACTAAAACCTTAACCGTTCTGAGAGAGGAGGAAGATAGAGAGAGAAAAGGTTTTCGGGTGCTAGTACACATCAATCCTTCATGAAAAGTGTTCGTGTGGGTACCGTAGAGCGTAGATCACGAGAGCGGGATACGTGGTGATTAAACAAGTTTTGGACCTCCATTAATCTTCCATTAATGAACTGTTAAAACTTCTAAAGGTATTTATTCTTTATCTCCAAATTAAATCTTTTGTTTTCGCATGGATCCTGCGGAGGGTTTCGCTATTTTGATTTATTTTTCGCGTTTATTCCACTGCGTTTGTGCCTCGAAAACCTTTATTTTCGGCAAGTCAAAATCGCATGTGCTCAGCTCTCACAAAAAAATTTTGTTCATAACACGAGACATTTGGTACCTCTAAGTTTAGTTTTTGTAATTGGGTACTCTGAACATCGCACTACCCACGAAATCAATGTGAGGGTCAACTGTGAAGTTATTGTTTTCGGGGGAGATGTAGGCTAGATTATTCGGGAAACCATTGAAGTCATTTTAATTTTTCAGAATACTTGTATTCAATTTGTTAAGAAATCCGGAAACAAAGCGGCTTTTGGTCGACCCGTTGCATGGTCAGTGAGTATTTTTCAAATTATTAATGAAATTTGTTTTAATTTTTGGCAAAAAAAAGGAAAAAAGGGTGCTTATTTTAGTTTAAATAAATTAAAAAAATACTTATAAATTTGTAATTTGACAAGTTTATAATTATATAAAAACTTGGTGAATGGATATATAATTTAATTGATATTCATAGATCAAAATATGAGAATATTATATATATATATATATATATATATTTAATGTAAATAAAAATATGTCGTTGTGATTATATTAAAATAGTTCGAATTAATTTATCATAACCATTCAAATAAAAAATATCGAATAAGATGATAATTGACTAATTATATTAATTCCAATTGCATATATCATATTTATTATTCTAAATATTTTAACTTTCTTTAAGCAAATAATTTGGTTTTTTAATTTTTCTAAGCGATTCCTTGAAAATAAATTAAATAAATGTAAAGCAGAATTAATGATATTCTCAATTATCTAATCGATATTTTTTTATCGACAAAAGTAATATTAGAAATCTCAAATTAGTTATAAAAAAATATTATTAAATAACATGACAATAGTGGTGTGATAATTTAGAAAATTTTAACTAATGAAATTTATGTGAATATATGAAGTTCATTATATTTAATAAAATTATAATTAAAATATATCATGGATCTGTCACATAATTTTATAACAATTTTTTATAAATAATTTGAAGTTTCAGCATTATTCTATGAACAAAATGTTCCTACCAAATATTGGGAATAAGCAACACTGTTTATTTATTTTCTTTCTAAAAAATAAAAATACATAATACATTATTTAATAATATTAATTAATTTTCTTATCGTAGTTGACAAATAGAATAGACCCAAGTCCATATTATCTTGTAATTAGTGGTACTAGTTGCAAGTAGGCAAGCAAATAAGGAAAATCAAGAAAATGCTCAACTCTTGTTCTTCATTCCTAGGCTCCTGTGTTCCCACCACCACTTTTACTACTAGTCACAAGCACAACCCTGCCAAACTTGAACGCCGCCGCCACCACCACTATATAATAATCTCTCTCAATCGCCCAACACCACCACCACAACAAAACCCTAATCCTAATTTCATCACCACCATTTCCAAGTTCTTGTGGGGCCCATCTCTCCCACCCCAACTCCTCATCTCCACCGTCCGTTCCACTTGGTCCACCACATGGCAAATCATGATGTCCCAGCTCGCCCCGTCCGACCCATCTGGCAGTTATACCCGACCCACTTCTCAGTTTCGCGCCAAACCCAACTACCAATTCTCCCGCCAAAACCCCAAGAGTCTTCACCTCTATGTTGGCTTGCCTTGCCCCTGGGCCCACCGAACCCTAATTGTCAGGGCCCTAAAGGGTCTTCAAGATTCAATTCCAGTTTCTATTGCGTCCCCGGGAATCGATGGTTCTTGGGTGTTCTTGGACAGTGATATCCGGATCAAGGATAAGCTTGTTCCCGGTTCGGATAATGTGAATGGCTGTACAAGTCTTAGAGAGGTTTATAAACTCAGGTCAGGTGGTTATAGTGGCAGGTCAACTGTTCCCATGCTTTGGGATGTCGATAAGAAGGATGTTGTGTGTAATGAGAGTTATGATATTATCGAATTGTTCAATGCAGGCTTCAATAGTATTGCTACAAATCCTGATTTGGACCTTTCGCCTCCGGAATTGAAGGAAGATATAGACAAATGGAATGCCATTATATACCCAAATGTTAATAATGGTGTTTACAGGTAATGTAGTATACTAAAAAATATAAAGATTGAATCATTATGTTCTTTCCATAGCTTGCATTAAATTATATACATCAATAGTGTTATAGGTAATATGGGTTGATTAAAGATCTGAACTTATGTTCTTTATTTAGTGTGCTTGATTTTTCTATAAATTATATGCATTGATGGTGCTTATAGGTAACCCAGTTTGAATAGCATGCCTGCATCCATTTTCTTTACAGTATATGCATTATTCGTGTTATGGATGATTGTGAGTTGATTAGGGATTCAAATTTATGGTCCTCTCTTAACATGCATTAACTTTCTTTAGCTTTATAGTTGATGACTTGATGTAGGTTAATTAAAGATTGAATCTATCTATGGTCTTTCATTAGCCTGCTTCTATTTTCTTTATATTATATGCATTAAAAGTGTTATCAGTAATGTGGGTTGATTAAAGATTTGAAAATTTTCCGGCCTCTAGCTTGAATCAATTTTTTATTTTATTTTATATGCAGTATGTATGGTGTTGTAAGTAGTGCGGTCACTTGAAAGTTCTAGCTTTTTGCTGATTGAATTTTCTTTTAATGTTGTGTAATGTATGTTGTAGGTGTGGGTTTGCACAGAGTCAGGAAGCTTATGATAAAGCAGTAAATGAGTTGTTTGACGCATTGGATCTGATAGATGATCATTTGGGCACTTCGCGGTATCTATGTGGCGAGAAGCTTACACTTTCTGATGTATGCTTGTTTACCACATTGATTCGGTTTGATATTGTATACAATGTGTTGTTCAAGTGCACAAAGAAGAAGCTTGTTGAATGTCCCAACCTTCATGGCTATATGAGAGATATATACCAGGTATCATCAGATGTCATATGAACTTCCTAACATCGTATGATATGTTATATTGCATTTGTTCATCTGTGAGGGAGTAAGGGTGATGAAAGAGAGAGCTTTATTGCTTGTGAATTGTAATTTTTTTCCCCAACTTTTTCGATGATCAATAAGTATAACTATTCAACTAAAATAAATAAATACAACTATTGTTAAGATCAGCTTAAGGGGAAATGGATGCTCGGTTTCTTCGTTGGTAGTTTTTACTTTTTAGATTATCCTTGCCAATGATTTTGACATCTGTTCCGTATTCAGTTATTTTTCCGGAGAATTCCCATTAAGACTTGATCTGTTATTGCTTGGTGGGAGTAGGTTATTCTATTTGCACTACAAATTTCATCTTTTAAGCTATTACTACTGAAATTGAATGTCTTGTTTTTCAACAGATTCCACAAGTTGCCGCAACGTGCAATCTTGAAGCAGTAATGGATGGTTACTACAAGTTTCTTTTTCCATTGAATCCAGGAAACATTCGGCCTATAATGCCAGGCGGTTGTGAGCATGATGCGCTCTTAAAACCACATAACAGAGTATCACTCTCTGTGCCAGAAGGTGTTCAGGTCTACATTACATAAAAGCCAACTTTCATTTCATGTCTTGCATGTGTTTGTTTCCTGTTTATATAATAATTCATGAACCCGAGTTAAAATAAATTTAGTGCATTTCTTGTAATTTTTTTTGTTTCACAGGTGAAACAAAAATTGTTTTGTACACATACGGAAGTTTCATGAAAAAAATTGTTCAGGAATATGAATATATTGGTCCCGGCGGGGCTCGAACCCGCGACCTTCGGCTCATAAGACCAACGCTCTAACCAACTGAGCTACGGGACCTTTTTGTTCAACTTAATTTGCAATTAATTAAAATAGTTAAAACATTAAATATTATTTATGTATAGGTTCAACTTCTAGATGCAAGTGTATTTCAACATTCATCACGTCTTCATTAAAACTTGGTTTTGTCAAATGAAATGGTAAGCAGGATTAGTTAAGTTCAATTCTGGAAGTTGCATTACTTCTTTTTCTTGCTTCTGTTTTCTTGGCAGTTTGATTTTTATGAATTTGAGTGTATTCACAAGTCGGTAAATTATCTTGTGTATTGTTAGCAAGTATATGGTGGTGGCAAAGCCGGACTATAAGGAGAACTCTCCAAGGAGAAAAGTGGCACTTAATCTTATATATATACATTATATATATGTGATTAGTGAGGGAATGAATCTTGTATTGATAGTTAATGTCCTGGATCCATAATTTTTATAAAGGTAGTTGTATGTTGTGTCTTTGTCCCTATTTGATTTATTAAATTTGATGGGGCAATCAAAATTTTTGTAAATTTGATGGTGATATGGTATCTTTAAACTGCTGCTGTTGATTGATAAAGTATCTTTTAAGCTATATATTCTTGTTATTAGTTTCCGCTACATGGGTCTTTTTTCCTCCAGGAAAATTGTGTCAATAGACAAGGAGTGAAAGGTGTTACCCCTGTTTCTGGTTACCAATCCAAAATACATTGGATGCAATATAATTTATGTATCTAATAAAGATTGTTACTTGAAAAAAAAACAGTGACAACCGACAAGTTTAAGTTTCAAAACTGTTCCCCAATTTGCTTATCTTAACCACCGAACGGAGAAAAAAATATGTAAGAACTAAACATGCATATATACCAACTCTGTCCAATTTTTTCCATGGCGAATTCTTCTTCTTTTGTTCCTTTGGGTTCTTTATCAATTGAGATGTGATAAAAAATAATATTTACATGATCTTGCTCAAATTAAATGGTCCTCATCTTCTTGAATATGTTGATGGGAACATCGTGGTGAAAGTTTTTTTGCTCCGTGGCAATCATTCAAATGTTTATTACTGTAATAATTCATGTGTTGATTCTAGGTTTTATTGAAGACCAACTTTGTGGAATTTTAGGTCATTCACTTGTCCCATGTTGTCGCGGCTTTGATACTTAATTCAATAGTGCTAAAACTCAACTATCAGCCTTTAAACATTAAAATCACATGTTCTTTTGCTATTATATGCCTAGTATTTTTCACCCATTGTACAATGTAAGTATATATACAGGGTACTACTCCAACAAAACTATAAATTATGTTATATTTATAAATATTATAAAATTTAAAATCAAATAAATAATTTAATTAATAATATGTAAATATTAATTTTTTGCAACAGATGCAATCAATATTTATATTGTGACAATTATTAATATACAATCACTATTTTATATAGTTATAATCACTATTTTAGTAGTTCATATAATTATATTTAGTGATCAAAATTTTGGTTCAAACATATATATCCAACCACCAGTAACATTGACGTGGGGTATTAATTTTTAATTTCTAGATTTGTTTTGATTTATATTTGAGCAAAAACCTATATATTTATATATGCACATAATTTATATGTATTTTTGTGACTTTTGATAGAAATTAATAAATTTAAAGAAAAAATATATATAAATATTACTTTTGTGAAATGAATAGCAGACATGTAGGTCGGGAAAGGTGATGCCCTTCCACATCCATCAAAATGCAATATAGAAAGAATTTGTGATAATGGACAGAGTGAAGGTTTTGTATCATGATTATCAGTCCAAAATTTGTTGGATGTAATATAATTTATGTAATCAACCGTGCAAACAGCCTCCAATTATGAGTTCAAATCCATAAATTTTGTTGATTATACATGTATAATAATAATTCATTTGTAATACATAGTTGGTCGCAAATAAATACTAATATATTTTTGTGAGGATCTAAAGAAATTTTAAAAGCGTAAAAGTGGTTAAAATATGATAAATTGTTTTTTCAAGATAGTAACAAAGAAACCAAGACAAAATTTTGTAAATAATGAGATTTAAGTTAAAAATGTGTATATTTTAGAATTGGACATGCCTTCTTAAATTGGTGAGTTTAATATTTTGATATTGATGATTAGGAATGGAATGAAATAATAAAAATTTTAAATATTTTTTCATAATCTAATTTAAAATCTCATTCCATTCCTTTAAATTTCATTTTTTAAACCAAACACTACATTTCTAATTCAGCCTTCAATTTCCATATAAGTATATAACCATGACTTTTTTTTATCAGCTGTGAATTATTATATGGTAGTAAAAAATCTTTGTTACTTTAGTTTTCTATCCTTTATAATACACTTTAATTTTGGGTACTGACCCTTTTTATCACTTTTTAAAGTAAAATGATCCAAAATATCGTAATTTGAAAAAATGACCCTTTATATCACAATAAAATGTAACTTTAAATTACGTTTTATAAAAACGCAATTTACAATTACGTTTATTATAATTAAACACATATTTTAATAAAGTTTCTTTAAAAAAAAAAAGCAACGCAACTTCAAGTTGCGTTTTCAGAAAAAATAAAACCCTATATATACTGTACTTTAGAAACCCCAAACAGAAGTACATACCTGCACGCATGTGACAACTATGTGGTGGTGGGGTCCACTAGAGCTTCTACTGTGACTGTTGTCCATTAAAAAGTATAAACGTCAAATTAACTTATGTTTTGATCTGATGTGACAGTGAAGGCTATATTTTTCAATAGTAATATTTTGGTCATTTTAACTTCAAATTGTGATATTAATGATCATTTTTCTTTAATTTTTAACTATTTAGTTGACATATATTTTGTTTTACATGTCAATCAACTTGAACATGATCACAACTGCATATTCCGGTCAAAATATCCAAGGCCTGTAACTAATAACAGTAAATGATTTACAACAACAGATATGGTAATTGGTCATATATATAAAATCAAATACAGCCAGACTCAGTGGAAAGAGCAACACTTTTTTAAAAGTTTTCTCCAGTTTCTAATGGTCGCAGGACATCATGAATTTTTTTATATCAAAATTAAAGATAATGTTCAGACTTCAACTGCCAAGTTTTGATCTGCATACAAACACTCTTTAAGCACATACCTTGTAACATCTAATTGTGAACCAACGCCTTCTAGTTTTCAACGTAGACACGAGATCCTTATAAGGGCTGTAATATGAAATATCAAAGAATAGTTTAAACAATATATCATTAATATTAAATATTCTTATATAATTAATCTGTCCTAACGGGCTTTGTCCTAGCGGGACTACAGGGCATAGAGCATCTCTAATGGGAGTCTCGTTTCCACTTGCAAGTGGATCCCTTTTTTGACACATAAGTATTAAGTGGACTTCAAGAAAAAGTGGTCAACTTCATCCAATACATAGGCCCATTTGCCACATTTTATAGGACTCATTTTATTCTTATCATTATATTCATGGTAAAATGATATTTTACAATTAAATTTTAGTTTAATTAAATATTATTAGTATTCTAATATTCAAATTAAAGTGATTAAATTTTTTAAAAATATTATTAGAATAAAAGATAAATATCATAATAAAAATGCATTATACTATTGAAAAATAATACATCCATAATTTTCTCAAGCATTTTTGAATGAGCCTTCCATTGAGTATCATTCATTTTAGTAGTATCCGCCAAAATGACTTGCAAATCCAATTCTTGCTGCTTCGTCTCAAGCTCTCTTTGTCGAGTCTCAACTTCTTTTTGACGAGTTTCATTTAATGCTTCCATTAAGTTTAGTTTTCTGCAAGCACTAGCTCATAATTCTTCATACTCATCATATGCTTCCACCGTTCTTATCTTCTCTTTTCCCTTCCTTTTAGCAGCTTTTTTACCTTTAGGACGTGACAGAGATTCAACAACATTATCATTTGTAGGTGTAGCGTTATTTCCCGATGATGAGTAAGCTCCAGAATTGCTTAATTTAGTTCTTTTTGAACTTTTAGTATTTGAAGGAATTTTCCATTTGGGTTGTCTACGAAACTCAAACCAGTGCTTATCAAAGTTAGACTTCTTTTTGTATATAGTTAAATGAAGTTCATGAGCTTTCTCAGTTATAGTATCCAAGTTTGAACCGCTCCCGACTGTCTTGGTTGCCTTTTCATAACACACTCCAAATTTCTGAGCACCATCGTTTATCCGAATCCACATTTTTTTTATAGCCACAGCTCCTCTCTTGATAACACCATGATTATCTTCTTCACAATATTGATGAATTCTTTCTCAAAATGCTTCAGCTTTTTTATCAGTACCGACTAATGGATCAATTGACACATTCAACCATGCACTTACTAAGAGTTTATCTTCAACTCACTTCCACTGACTAATAATTTCTCGAACATCTTCAGTTTTCTCACAATCATCATTTAAACTAATAAAATTTGGGTTACCAAAAGCCGGAACTTGCGAACATGGAGAATTTTGACTATTGGTGGGTGTTTGTTGGGCCTTTTTTGTACAATATAAAATAAATTGAACATAATTTCCCTGATAGAATACTTTCCAACTTAAAAAGTATCTCCTTCTGACTCTGGTTTTGTTTGTGTAACCTCCATATTTAATGTGAAGTTTCAAAAATATCTTTTATTCAAAAGTAATTTTTGATTGGATTGGGAATCCTATTTTGGATTTGTGAATTTGAAAATGTAGGAAATGGAAATTGGTATGGAGAATTTTGAGGACATAAAAATAGAAATTGAGATTTATGAGAATGTGAAAATTGGTATTGAGAATTAAAATTATAATTTTGTGGGTTTGGAAAATAGGAATTTGGATATGGGTATGGAAATTGAGGGTTTGAATTTTGGAAATTTGAAGATGGAGGACTGTTGGAATTGTTTGGATTCATCTTTTGCTAAAGAAAAAAATTATATTTTTTTTGAGAATGTAAAGATTATGAATAAGGTATGATAGTTGAGTATTTATATAAAAAATATATCGTTTGAATATTAACGTTAATATTAACGGTGGCTAGTCCCACCATGCTGGAACTGACCAACTTATCTCATTTCCATACAATGCTAAACCAAGTGAAATATTGTAGTCATTTCCACTTTATGTAGACCGAAGAGGGACTTCGGCTCACATTGTAGTTGCTCTTACTACCCTTTGTCTCTCCATGCTATGGATGACTATTTTTTAAATAAATATTACTTCCTCTGTCCCCTTTGAAAAAAAGCACACATCTTAAGAAAATATTAATTAGATGATTAGTTTACACGACTACTCTCATTAAATGAGTTGAATTGTTTATATATTTGAATTAGTCAAACATTGGAAATAGAAACATAAGGGTATTATTTGGAAAAATCTTTATAAACTTGTTTTGAAAAGAAAGAAGGACAACTAATTAGGGACAATTTTTTTCCCCAAAAAGAACAACTAAAAAGGGACGGATGGAGTAATAAACTATAGCATACATTCAAATAATATATGTTTACTATACGTCGAGTGAAAGTCCTGCTTGATGCCATGATTAAATATTTATTTTCTATAGATCCGCTAAGTTACGGGATTAAGCTATGAAAAAGATCTCTGGATGAAGAACAAGTACAGGGTTGCGTATACTGGGAGACCTTACAAATGCAAAAGCCTTTGTGTATTGGATACGACCACCACACTGCTGCTTTATCTTTCCTTTCCTTCGGGATCTCTACCCCTAGCCTTCCTCCCTTGCATGCTCGTCTTGTTGTGGAATTGACTATCTAGATTAATAGTATACCTTGTTTTTCTGTTGAATCCCCTACTACAATAAAATCCTGCAGAAGCCAATTAGCGTGTGCTTATTCTTTATTAATTAGTTTCATTTTAACTAAAAAGGTTCTAATACATGGTTCCAGTTATGTTACATGAGGTAAGTATATTTGTTACCTTGACTAAAGGCTTAGTGCATATGGTCCCTGTGTATATCTGTGGAATTACATATATATTGTAAGGTGAAATGTTCATCTATTTGAAGTAGAACCAAATTGTTGAATTAGATTTATTTACCTCTGAAAGTTGATGATACAGATGCTCCACAATACAAAATCCTTCTTTGAAGACCATATAACCAAAATGTAGGAACAATAATTGGCACTTGAGTTGATTCATCATCAGCAAATACCTACAAAATAATTTGCTTGGTTACTCACAATACTGAGGTTTGAAAACTAAATTTGTGGACTGGACTCACCTCGTTAACTTGAAAGTATGTTCCATTAAGTGCAAATCTTCCGTTATTTGCAGTGCGGATAGGAATCTACATATAAATGTTGTTGGAGTTAATAATTTTTGTATAAAATCATATTAAACTAGAAAAATTGACACACTTCATTTGTTGTGTTATTTTTTCTCACCATCAATGTTCCACTTATGGTAGTTGCAAAACCATGCTCCTCATTCTTACTCAATGAAGAGCTGCATACAATATCACGACAAACTTCTGAGGAACCACAATCTTGTGGAAATGAACTTCCAGGTGGATCAACAACTGAACCTAAACGTAAGGTTATATTACTAACATGTATTATTTCATGTAGTAGCTACAACCTTGCAAGTCAAAATGCCTACTTAATAAAAAAAACATATTAATATAGGAGCATGCATGATCATAACATAATTACCTTCTTCATGGATTGTCCAGGGTGCAAAAAGATAGGGAGATGGATCATCTAGGTCCCTTTCATCCACTCGTAACTATAATTATAAAAAGAAATTACTATATATATTGTAGATCAATAAAAAAAACCCGGAACACACCATAGATAAGTATATTTACTAACTTTTTCCAATAGTGGATGTGAATCCGGAAGCACATACCTGCACATTATATGATTAGATTATGTTCATTTGGGATAAAAGAAACTAATAGTTCTCATAATGTGCACATACTATGTATCATTAAAATTCAATAATTACATGATTGTTTTATTGACCCTTTCAATATACAAATAGTTCTTTAAGCATAGAAATTGTTTTGAAATTTAAAAATCAAGGAATACCCTGGTAGTGATAAAGGTGTTCCTAATTCTAGAAAATATCTAGAATTTGTTCTCACATTCCTTCATCGTGTACTAAAATATATTAACACTGAAAAAATAAAATTTAAAAGAAATTATGTCAGAATTATGAAGCTTACACTTGATGAACACTTTTTAGACGCCCCCTATAATTGGGTATGGGTGTTGCCGAAGGTATTGATGGAACAACTAATGCTTGTGACATGTTTTCTTCATTTTGATTATCATATGCTTCATCACCAAGTCTAATGGTAGGTATGTCATCATCAGACTCAGGATAATCATAAAGATCAAGAAGAGCAACATTTTGATCCCGGTATAAATCTTCAATATCGCCGAGTTCAAACTCTTCCATGTGATGCTCTGGACTAGTTGGCATCTCAACAACTGACTCAACTCCCATATTTGAATTTGTATTCGTTGTTCTTCCAACATAGTTTTTAACAGTTTTATTATCAGTCACAGGTTCGGGCAGTGCAAACCTTTTACTGCAATTCAATATAGATCTTGTTTCATTATCTTGTAGTATACAAAATAAGTAATTAAAATATAGGTCAGGAGATATATGATTCAAACCTCGCAGATAAACTTGCATAATGCTTGCACTGTCCTTTGAGTGGGCATCCTTCGCAACGTGGATTTACTTTGGTACAAAACACCTGCATATAAACGGATAACATCATTGTAATAGTTTTACACAAATAATATAAATTTAAAAAATATGACTTCATACCTTTCCGAATGTTATCAAATGATAATGTAATTCATACCTGCATATAGATAAAAAGTTAATTAATGTTTGGCACTATTTACAATAATTTTATTGGTGCAACTGATAAATGAGAAGAAGAGACATTACAGGGTTTCATGATTGAGGGTGCACAAACGAGGATATAAATATTTTTGAATTTTATCTATAAGAGGATATCTGTATGGAATGAAATTCAATAAAAAATATGTTAGTTGATTTTATATTATTATATTTTCACAATATACATAATAATATTTAAAAAAATGACAACTAATATTTATTCATTGAGTCTTACTCTTCCAAATGATACATTTGTAGTCCTTCCAGAAGTGACTACTAAAGCTCCCATCCTAATCGAACAGCAACCCGACCAACATTTACATCAACCTTATAACAATAAGTGGACTAATGTTATTACTTTATTTTATAAACGACATATATTGTAAAACTTTGTCAACATACCGGAAATGCCACATGATAAATTGTCAAAAGTCGTATGCATTCCGCGCTTTTCAAGCCTATACCATATACTACCTCCGTCCCACCCACGTTTCGGAGAGAGGGTCCGGCACGCATTTTAAGGTGCATATAAAATATAGTTTCATAATTTATTTTTAATTTTTTTTTTCTAAATAAAAATTTAGAAAAATAAGTTATGGAACTATACTTTATATGTACCTTAAAATGCGTGCCGGACATTCTCTCCTAAACAAATGGGTGAGACTGAGGGAGTATGTCTAACAAGTAGTCTCTGCATATATACACCAAATTAAATGTGTTAGTAAGGTTATTAGATCAATAATTTTTTGCAGATTTAATGAATCAGTATTAAACTTGATTTAGTATTGACCTAGCATTTATTATTTAAAAAAAATATGTTGTTTAGACAGCAGCATACTTTGCTTCTTCTGGCGGAACGTCTCTCGACCACTCAAGGTCCAAACTCCCGTGAATTTGAATGGTACGATTAAGAAAATCCTGTAGAACATCGATTTATGAAAAAAAAGTAGCTCAAAATATTTTAAGACAACAAATAACTTGAAACATAAATGCCAGTAGAACATAGACTATGTTAGATAAATAATTCAAATAAATTTAATACTAAAGTAGTCTATAATACCTGAATTTTTTTGCCAAGTACATTATTCATTCCCCGTTTTATAATGGTATTCGCAACATCTTTAACTCTTGCTTGCCTAACAGCTTGCCAATCCACCGCATCCATATTTTCATCATTTCTTTCCCTGTTAGTACTATAAGTTCTCCTTAGACTATCCCAAACCATATCTTGTTCTTTCTTATTCTTATCTTTAGCTTTCTGCTCTACAGGGGCACCTTCTGATGGAACAGCACTTTCAGTTATACTAGCTTGATTATTAGTGATGGACGTAGAAGTGACAGAACTTTCATTTTCGCTAGTGGATGCGCAATTTTCGATCTCATGGAAAGCAGTGCTATGTCCAAATCTTTCCTCCTCAGCATCTTCTTGCGGGAATAGATCAAGTAACGGAAATGTACATACACTTTCATGACTTTTATCACTTCCCTCTAAGTCTCGAACAGGAAATCGTGCTGCTAAAGACATAAAAGCAGAGCTGGAAAATATCATCAATGTTAGCATTAACAGTGTGATAGAGGACCAAGTAAAATTATCTCTAAATTAATTTTCATGAGCTTTAAACTTGCCTTGACAGGTGATCGGAGACATTTTGAGTTAAAAACGCTCCAATAATAGAATCCAATACTGAACCCTTCCATTTTGAAAAACGTCTTATTACCTATAAAATTCAATATTTGTAGTGAAAAACAAAATATAGTTTGCATATAAATATAAAATATGCATCTAAAGAGTCGAAACATAAAAGCTCAAATCATCATGAAAATATTCTTCATTAACTTTATGTATGAAAGTGTTCCAGCCGAGGCAAGATTGTAGTTCTGGGGAGAGAAATTACATGTTTTGTAATAAACCAAAAAGGCAGCAAACATAAAAACAAAACAGGCAAAAAAAAACTAACATTGGGAAGAATATATGATGCCAGAAATTCAGATAAAATTTTCTAATCCTGCCATCAAAATTGACACTAAAATATATATATTATAAAATCAAAACTACCAAATTTTCTAAATAGCCTACTAATAAATATCTGAATGCATGAGAAGGAGGTCCATTAAGTTTCTTACTTCATATGATTTTTCAAACTAGCGGATCAGATTAGTTTGTGTGTTTAATTGGTTAAAATGAACTGGGCACTAGGCTGTATCATGTTTTTCTGAAAAACAACATAATGTATATGATGAGGTTTCAGCACATGCTACCGCATAGACTCTCACTACTACAGCTCTTCTCCTGAATGTTCTGGTGTTATAACTAACTATATTTTTAATTACCATAGACATACTAATAATAACTAAAGAGTAAGAAAAAATTATTTTCAATAATTTTAAGAAATGTAGCAATTATATATTTTGTCAGGAATTAATAATTGCTTAATGCATATGTGAATGACTTAAACAATGACTAACAATAATATGAGTACAAGCTACCTTGAAATTCTCGAAGTATAGATACTAGAGATTCTACCCGGTCAATTGTTACTTGTCTCTCCCTATCCCAGTATTCCTTATCTGGATCTTGTTCATCATAAGTACTACTTTCACCAGTAGCCATAAGCATTGTCCAAGCTCTTTCAGACTCTTGATCAAGATCAACTCTGGCCTGTACTTTTTTACTGTACTTCCGTGGATCAAATTTTCCTTCGTATAGAACTATTTGCGCACCCACACTTTGATGTCCCACCACAAGTTGGCCATATCTCTGATGAATGCTAAGAGATTCCAACTTAGCAATAATAAAATCGAGAAAACCTGCATCAAATACAATTAGTTTTGGTGTTAATAACAACATGTATATATAGAAAAAGCAAATAAAGGCTTAAATGCTCACTATGCTCGTTAGGATCCTTCTGTGTGAGGAGGCACTCTTGTGGTAGATGATCTTTAATCAGCTTAATCATTTGATTCTCAGGAGAGGGTTTTATTTTACCATGTCTCCTCTTCATATATTTTTTTTTGATTTGCAAGTCTAACATTAGGGTGATGATTCTTTTCAGTTAGGTGTTCCAGAAGATTAACTAATGGTGACCGACTGCATTTGAATTTCATGGGTTGAGAAGCATATATGCGCCTTTTAGTGCATCCAGTTGATCTCTTTCTCCTCCATACTACTGGAGATGATGGCAAGCTAGTCACACAATCCCTTATTCCCCTGTGTTATCCATTCTTTTCTTTCTCCGTCGATGATATTGTTTTGCAAACCGTTTTTCCTTTTTTCTGCTCAAGTTTAAGTTTAGAAACTGATCATCACCATCTTTGGAAGGATTACATACATTTTCTTCTTCTGCCTCTTTGTCAAAGTTAGAATTTAACGCTCATTTGCATGATCTTTTAGGCTTAAGATCTTGTACAACATCTTCCGACGAATCAAAAACCAGTTTGGAGCTCTTTTTTGCACATGGCTTAGGAGTAGAACGCTTCAATGGAGTTTTTGGTTGAAATCCTGAGACTTGAGCTTTAGCTGTTTTTCTCTTGAAGCTTTCATCCAGTATCTTCGGTTTATGTTTCTTCGGTTTTTGCAGAGACTTTTTGTTGATATTAGTGCCACTATTAAGCCTCTTTTTGGTTTCCTGCTGCTTTTCTGGAGTTGAAGAAGCCATGGCAGGGCCATCAGTTTGAGTGCTGGCTTGATGTGATGCATCATCCGCCATAACCTTTTAAATTAGAAACAACATCTGTTGTACAGTTGTACCTCATTATTTATCAACCAGCACCAAAGAATTATATGAATTCAATATTTGTGCTCCATCAATTAGCAACAGAATCTATTAACAGACATTCTCATCAACCAGAAAACAATCTTATAACAAATACAGTACAATTTGCATCAACCAGCATATAACATGAGTTCCAGCACTCTTTAGTAATTGCGGATATGTGTGTATTCGTCATGCAAAATATATATCATTACGGACTGTCAGAATTGAACTGATCTATTATATTTATTGAGATCTTAAAGAGAAGAGTAAACAAACAGAGTGATTTTAACTTAATACATTAGACTAATTCGTAGAAAGTTGTAAAAACACAAACGCATGTATATATTGCATGTGCGCAATCCTATATAAACTGAAGAAATGTTTATGTTCAATTGCAATGACAGACTCAGTGTACATTACCAAGGGGAATACTTAATTTAGAACACTAGTTCCGATTCATTCCTTGTATCATTTTGAGGCTGCAAATCTATCACAAAGGAAAATACATTCCTACTCAAACCGGGTTCAACTGACACACACTAAAAATATTACGTTTATTATACTGTTAAATCTAAGCTTGTTATGATACCTTAAATTGGTGAGCTATGAGAAGTATATTGTATATGCATAGCTCTCTCCCTTCAATATTAATGTATTAACAGAAGTTTATTATGCTTCATTTTTATAATTTAACCAAGTCATTTGTTTGGATACGAATTCTTTTAGATAATCATAATCTTATACAAATACTAGAGATCTAATGGGATGATGTGTATCATTATTCTAGTAATATTTATCTTTATTATTTTTTACACCTCCGCAATCTAATTAAATAAAGTATATGAATTAATTTTTACTTTACCATGTTATGTTAATTTATCAAAAATATTATATATCATTAATTTAGTTAATTTCAATTTTATTCATCCAGTCCTCTTTAGATATTTTATTTATATCAATTTATTAGCAAATTTTATTTTGTTAGATTAAATTACATTATTTTATAGGAAATTGCAGTAGTAAATTGTCGTAATTAAATATATATTATGAAACACTTTATTTCTCAATCTAGTTTTTTTTCAATAATAAATTTATAAGTGATTGTACCAAATCTTATCATTTTTTGGACGATAATTTTTTAAACAAACTTTTTCAGATAAAAGGAGACTCTTATATATTTATATATTATTTGAATAGACAATAAATTTTTTAACAATAATAATAGAAAAGAATTTTTAACAAAAAAAAATAGAATTACATATTATTATTGCAGACAACAATTTGTTTTAGTTGTAATAATTCTTAAAGGTAAGAAATAGGGAGACTAACTTATGGGTTAGTACAGACTGTTTGATAAAATTTAAAAACTGTTTTTTTTAAAAAAAATTGTCCAAAAACTATTTTTAGAAACCTCAGGTACTTTTAGAAAAAAAAGTATTTTTTTATTTTTCTAAAACAGCTACATGTTGTACCAACAATTTAAAAAGACTTTCATGATAAAAATAGTAACACTTAATTTTCTTCGACAACAAACCTTTTCTCCCGTAGCTGCAAAAGCTTTAAATTGGCAGCGGACCAACACGTTATCAAAATGTTGATTGAAATATCAGTTCATTGAAATAAATCTAGGCCTCTTTCAATCGTAAATGATGGGATACAAATTAGTTTCACAAGTTAGTTGGTGGGCCGAATTTTAATTACTAGTTTTTTAAATGAAACACATATTTAAAGAAAACACACAAAACTTATCATTTTAAAATATAAAAAAATAAACTGAATGGAAAATTAAAAAAGAATTAGATTAAACAAAATTAAAACTTAATATTTGATCAAATCATTTTTCATTTTTCAAAAAGTCATTTAAATAAGAACGGAGATAGTATCTAACTATGGATGGCATTCGGGTCGGATATGGCAATATCTATATCTGAAAATTTAAGTCATACCTGAATCCGATCCATACCCGAAAAATACTCGAAAATTAATATCCATATCCAATTCAACGGATATCTGATCATATTCGGATATACCCGAAACCCGAAAATGTTTGGATTGGATTTGGATAATATCCAAAACCCGAATTATCAGATCTGGTTTTTTCAATCGACAAGGGAGCACATAAAACATAACATATCCCCAAATATAAATTTGTGTTTAAGAAAAGAAGAAGAAATGAGACAAGGAAGAGAAGATGAAAAAGGCTCCTCCTTTTCTATTGATATTGGGAAGAGAAAGCAGAAGACCAGGGGAGAGAAGAGAGAAGATGAGGGAGAAATGGGGCGCTTGAGCTGCCATAGTTAATGGAGGCCGTGTATTATGAGAGAGACGGGGTTGAGTGAAACCCTATACAATCCTAGCTATAGCTTTTACTGACTAAAAAAATTTAATAAACCATTTATCTTGAATTACTTTATTGGGCTATATTGCCTTTTGGTACGCCTCAAAACCCATATGATGGTATAATCTCAATTCTAGTAATATTTCGTCATTGTTTTTTTATTCCTTTTTTTCTAATTAACAAAATCATATTTGATCGTTTTTTAGTGTTTTTTTTTTGAAGAAAATATTTGATAATTTAAATTTTGTCTTCAATTTTGTTGGGAAGACTGTACATGAGATTCCAGTTTTGCTCTAGGATGATGATAGCAAGTTGCTTAAATTTGGGCTTGTAGTTAAATTTAAATAAAATTATACTGTCCCTTTTATCATTTTCTTTGAAAAAATACATTAATTAGATAATTTATGTTTTTACTTCTCATAATTATATTTAATTGAATTGAATTGTTTTTATATTTGAATTAGTAAAACATTAAAAATAGTATTTTAAAAATTTTAAAAACTATTTTTTTAAAAAAATGTTAGATAATAAATAATTAGAAACCATGATCACCCGTTCACCATTAATTATCAAACAATAAATAATTAGAAAATTGTGAGAATATATTTACACATCAGGGTTATAGAAATGAGTCTGTAAAAAAGGCTCATGAAGATGAGAATTTTGATCAAATCACACATCACAATTATTTATAATTAACTCCGAACCAAAATTTAACTCTCAGTTGCTCATAGCCTCATATCCATCTAAACACAAGTCAAACTTGAACATGGTAAAAAGCTAAGATTGAAATTAATCACGAACCGAAAACAGTGATATTTAGGTTATCTAGTTTATATGAGAAAGAAGTACTTGGACAAATGGAGAAAAACAGCTACTTGTCTAGTAGATAAACGGCAACTATATAGATGTCAAATAACTAAATGATATGTCAGTATTGCATTCAAATCATCATTTAGATGCAAAAGTCTTTATATGAATCTTATCTAATAGATGCCCGCAATGTACTATGAATAACTTGCTAGCTAAAACAACGGTATATTATTCTTACTAAAATGTTGAAGGTGCTAGCCAGAGTGACAGAGCATCATTATAAATTTCTGTCATCTTACCACAAATAAAAAAGGATTATGATAAGTATGATAAGGAGTATGGACTAGAATGGAGTGTAGGAAAAATGAAGATGGGAAGATAGAGTAGGACAAAAATGGACTACGATGAGTTTTATGAAAACAAATGAATACTCAACAAAACATACAAGTCTCATTTAATGACAAGTTGGTCCATAAAACAAAGAGAGCACTAAAGATCAACAAAAACAAAGACAAGCTCTTACATAGCAACAACAAAACATATACAATCAAAATTAAATCATAGAAGCTCCTTAACGCATCTTGACAATCCACAAAATCAGTCGGTTTAATTAAAATTGTGAAACTTAAAATCAAACTCATACCAACACGTCATTATACTTCCAGTGAAGTGAATGATATAAACACAATATTTATCAATCACAATTATTATTAATTACCACAGCTCTAATATTGAATTTCTCAACCAAATAGTAAATGTACTCGCAATCATAATATTAACATTTTGTAAAACCAAACTCACACCACCACATCATTAAACTTCGACTAAATTGCAGTTTAGTGGTCTTCAGATTAATTTTTTTACATGTTAATGAATAATTTATAATAGTGATCAAATTAGTTGCTAAATTATTTTTAAATATGCATTTTAGGGGCTCCGACATCCTGCCGGTAGATTAATTGTCAAATGCTAACATGGCTTTCCAGCTAATACTAAATACTAGACAAGATAAATAATAACTATTTGGAGGACATGGCCCTACCAAGGTGACAGTGTATTAAACTTATTTAAATGGTGGTTCTAGTAGAAGGTTAAAGTGTGCATTTCATCACTCCCCCTCAAGTGGAGTGGAAGTGTCAACTGAGGCTCCAAACTTGGACAGTAGGTAGTAGTGTTGTTTGACTAAGAGAGGCTTGGTCAAAAGATCAGCAACTTGAGTGTAGGAGGGAACATGCTCAGTTTGTATAGCTCCTGAATTGATCTAACGGGGAACATCTAAGAATTCAGATGTAAATATGACTTCAGAAGTGGACAACAAGACCCAAGGTGAAGATTCATATTCAAGCCAAGAAGTGAGGGATTATCTTTCTCAGACAGAAAATCAGGTCTATTTCCACAGAAGTTCAGAGGATGTTTCAATTACATCACCTTCTGATTTGGGTACCAATAAGAGCCTGCAAGAGGAGAATCTTGTATCATTTGGTATTCAAGATCAACCTAGATCTGCTGCTGATTGTATGAGCAACAATTCAGCATTTTTGTTGCTTTATCAATCTGAGCACGTTCATCAGAAGAAAGTCAGCTTTGCTTCAGGGGATAATGCGAGAGCTCAGGAAATGGACTGGGATGTAAGCAATCAAATGGAAGCATCAACTGCTGTCAGTCAAGATATAAAACACAATAATTACAGGTCTGATGTTCAGGTTTCGTATTTGTTGGCAAAGGGAACTACGGGAGTTCAAGATCAGCTCAGGAACTTTCTACAAAAGGT
Organism: Oenanthe sinensis; assembly: GCA_028671895.1. NCBI lineage: Eukaryota > Viridiplantae > Streptophyta > Magnoliopsida > Apiales > Apiaceae > Oenanthe > Oenanthe sinensis. Next base: position 391,162 of record CM053814.1, on the reverse strand, counting down.
GATTTGAACCACAATATGACTCAATCCTCAGCAGTTGGGTCATCATGCCCTACCACAACTTTGGTGAATTCAGCCTCTGCTCCTATTCATAATTCTACTACATACTGTTCCTATCCTCATCAAAAAAAAAATCCAATTTATGCATAGAGTCTTTAGGAGAACTTAATATGAATGTTCAGCTTGTGACCCAAATAGAAAAGTTGCCTTCATCATTTGGTTCATTAAACCACAACAGTGGACTATCAGATGATCAGTTAGCAGTAGCATCAAAAACTCCAGGCTCCTTTATTGACAAGGAATCAGATGTAAAAGGATATAAATGTTCCAAGGACCAGAGTCTCACTATCCCAAAGGAATCAGAAACTACCAAGGATGATCTACCTCCCGATAACAAGTCAAACAAAAAGAAAGCATGCATTGGTGATGTTACTGATCAGTCGGTTTAATTAAAATCAGTCGGTTTAATTAACAAGTCAAACAAAAAGAAAGCATGCATTGGTGATGTTACTGATCAGTCGGTTTAATTAAAATCAGTTGGTTAATTGGTTTAATTAAAATTTTGAAACTTAAAATCAAACTCATACCAACACGCCAATAAACTTCCAGCGAACGATATAAACACAATCTTTATCAATCATAATTATTACTAATCACCACAGCTCTAATCTTGAATTTCTCAACCAAACAATAAAATACCTCGCAATCATAATACCAACATTATGTAAAATCAAAATCACGCCAACACATCATTAAACTTCCAATAATTTGATGGGGAAAAAAAAGGAACAATCTTTATCAATTTCCACATAAGTTTCCATCACAATTATCAATTAATTAAGCCCTAATCTTCAACTTGTCAAACAAATACATCATAATCCTAAAATTACACAAAAATCAAATTCATGCCAATACATAATTAAAAAAGACGCAATCTTTATCAGATTAAACATAAGTGTCGATCACAATTACTAATCACCGAACCACTAATATTCAATTTAAAATAAGTTTCCATCACAATTATCAATTAATTAAGCTCTAATACATCATAATCCTAACTTGCGATCCATCGAGGACGAGGAAGATAGTGCCGGCGATCCAAGCGGCTTTTCCGGTGCTTTTGAGGAGCTTTTTTATTATAAGTTAAAAATATACCTTTTTTAAAAAAAAAAAACCAATCACACAAATTGCATTTTATTATAAAGTAATACAAATTTAAAAATACAATTCTAATTTTTTTTTATAGTTTTATTTGCTAAAAATTAATATCATCATTAATATACAATGATCTATAAATTATAGTTTTTATATATTTATAATTCGTAAATTAGAAATAATAACAAAAAATTTCAACCAAATACAAACTTAAAATTTAAATTCTTACATTACAATTGTAAGTCAAATTCTTTTTAAAATTTTTTTACCAAACCGGTCTATGTTATAATTTGTTATCCATCCATTACTGTTTTATTCAATCCATTTGTAAAGACAAGTGAATGGCTGCAAAAAATCCACACCATTCTCTACAAGAACCACTTGTAAAAAATCTCTTATATTTGTCATTTATCTCTTTCTAACATTCTAGTCCTTGTTCTTGCTCCTGCAATTACAATGGCAACTCTACAATCTCTTGCATTTTACTCTCCTGTCTCTCACTATTTACACCAGCCTCCCTCCTTTTCAGGTACCGAATAATCTTTTTCCTTCTATATTATGTTATTTATGCTAATTGGAATTTAAAGTTGTCAACTTTACTGTGGAGTCATAGTTTTATCTTTGAATTTGCATTTATATTCTTCAGTGTGATCCATGTTAATTTAAGACAATGTAGCTTTTTCCTTTTTAGCAAGTTGAGAAATTTATACTTTCATTGGTTTATACAAGTGTGGCCAATTTTCATAATGTCAATAGAGAAAAGACTCAGCTGGTATGTATATGGGTTGGGGCTCACATTTATGTCCTCATATCTACAAATATAATAAAGTTCACTCAGTCTGTAGTGAGTTTAATTTTAAGAAGCAATAATGAATATTAGGACTTCCACAAGCTGCATACTGGTGCTTTATATTACAAGGAATCAATCATGCATGGCGAATTGGCGACAGATTTTATTGGGCAACAAAGTTAAAATTTCCCATTTGAAGATCTCAACCATTATACTTTTGCGTATAATAGGAGAGAATACAAGGTAGTAATGATTTGAATTTGTGTATGTTGGAAGATGTGTGGTAAAATTTACCTGGCACAGACATAGGCTCGGGTTGAAATGCCTCTTCCCTTATAATACTTGGAACCTTTTATTGCTGATCAAACTATTGGTTAACAGCCTAATGCGCATCATATCTTTCCAAAGTGAGAATGTGTTTGAAGTTTGCAGCAAAAAATTTGCAATATTAATGCAGATATATTGTTGTGCAGGCATGACATCGGGGGCTATCCGCAGTGTGGGCTCCTCATTCAGTGGACAAACATTGAACCTTTCCTGTTCACAGTACGCCCCTCAACGAAGAACAATACAGATGTCTAGATTATGTGTAATGATGGTTAAACCAACGATTCAGTTCATCCAAGGAACTGATGAGCAGACTGTTCCAGATGTGAAGCTAACTAAATCCAGGGATGGTACTAATGGAATGGCAATATTCAGGTTTGATGAGCCATCTGTTTTTGACTCATCTGGTGAGGTTGGGGAGATCACCGGCTTCTACATGATTGATGAGGAAGGGACTCTTCAATCAGTCGATGTTAATGCCAGGTTTGTTAATGGAAAGCCTGCAGGAATTGAGGCCAAGTATGTCATGCGAACTCCACGAGACTGGGACAGGTTCATGAGATTTATGGAGCGATATGCTAATGCAAACAGCCTGCAATTTGTAAAGAGTTGAGGAAACACATATTCTTTCGCTTTCACCCTCCGGATTTATGTGACATTATAGTTGATCTTTGAAACTAGATCAAGTAAGTGTACACTTGTAAAATCTTTTTGTTGCGTAATTAAACTTGGTATGAGTACTAATCGTTCCTACTCAATTTTAATGCTTTGACATTCCTTGTGATATCTGAATCACTTTAATATTAATCAATGTAGCATCTTGTGCATGTATAGTGAATTGAGTATGGTCATGTTTATCACTGCTTTATTCTTATTGTATAATTGCAAGGGGGGGCTAAGAGTATCTGCTTCAATAAATCCCCAACCCCCCTCCCTTCAAACTGGATACAGCTGCAGTTCATTATAAACCTCAGCTTAGATACATTATATCTTATCTGGAATTAGTTCTAATGCTGCCATTGTAATAAACCTCAGCTTAAATTTTTTTTGTTATTTCTTACTTTCATGGTGTTTTTAGGAAATTTAAATCAAAACAAATGGTTTGCTTAAAGAGATGATTAGAATGCTAAAGAAATCTTTAAAGATGTGTAGTGGTTAACATATAATGATAAAAATGCTCAGTCATATTTATATCATCTTTAATGTATGTATTGAATCTACCATCTTAATCAATGTGATAACAAGCTTATAAAAAGAATCAAAAGCTAAGACCGTTATTGCTGTTTCTACAGCAACATCAGCAGTTATCTTTCTTTCTTGGATGACCATGTGATTGATATTGGACTCCTAATCTTGTGGTGCATATCTTGGGAGTTCACCCATGAAAGATAACCTTGACTGTAGCTCAACCTCTCCGATGCTGTCCTGTTCCTTGATATAAACCAAATTCTGTAACTCAATCTCTGGTCTTTATGTTTAAATATCAGCTTCTGTGGTCTGACTTTTACTTTGATTCCCTTAGGCGGCTTAACTTCTAAAGAGTAAGTGGAATTAGGGCTCCCCACATTTGTCAGTCGCTTTTTGATCATCTTACTCTTCATCCCAGGCCTGAAAACGATAGATATAGAGGGATAATTGAGGCTAAAATCCCTGTTCTTCTGTATGATATCCTGGCAGCTTACATTCCTGTGAGTAATTGTGAAAATATCAGATATTGTATATTTAAGTGTGCATAAATGAGTGACATAGTCATCTGGGCTGATATCATATATCAGTCCAGGAGTGATGGATTTTACTGGATTTACATGTCCAGCTCCAATAGCAAAAAGGCCTGCAGGTTTATCCCCGTCCATAATCTGTTTTCCCGAATGGTCAGTTATATATGCAGTTGTCATAAGTGCAGATTTGACTGCAGCTGGTGTCCATTTTGGATGAGCTGAGTGGATCAGAGCTGTGATTCCTCCTACATGAGGGCAAGCCATGGAAGTCCCAGACATGACAGTAAAGTTTACTCTTCTAGAATCATCTGGAATCCCAGCAGGACCCAAGTTTTGGGGCCAAGCCGCGATGATGTTGACCCCTGGAGCAATCATATCTGGTTTTAGAATGGAAGGGTCCATAAAACTTGGGCCCCTCGATGAAAACTGAGCAACAGCTGGTGCTCTTGATTTGCCGATGCTAGTTCCTCCGAAAATGATTCGAGCTCTAGGCTTTTCTGTAGAATTAATATATTTCTTCAACTGAACTGATTCTGTGTATCCTATTAAAGTTGCTGGCAGCACATGCGTATCAACAGAATCTTCCTCTTGATTTATCTCTGTATTTGCTAAAATCATAGCAGCACCACCAGCTTCCTTCACAATCTGACCTTTTTCTGCCCTCCCGTTAATACCTCGATCACAAACCACCATTTTTCCTCGAACCTTTGCTCGTGGAAGAGAATCCTTCATGCAGTATTCACCTCCATGTAGATTGTCAGCGTGATAAACGAGCTCAAGCTCTTTCTCAGCACTTGCACTATTCTTCCCTGGGTACATGGATTCCCCATAGAGGAATTTTCCATTGCTGAGACGAACTATGGCAGGGAATCTTCGGTCGAGTGTGCTAGCACCAACAGTGACAATCCAAGGAGCCTCATTGGCAACTGAATTGGGGATTGGTCCATTGTTTCCAGCTGCACATATGACAGATATACCATGCTCCATTGCTCGAAAACTACCAATAGCAATACTGTCTTCGTAAAGTGGTATTGGAAAGCCACCTAGGGAAAGTGAAAGTACGTCAACTCCATCTCTAATCGCAACATCCATTGCAGCTAGTATGTCTGAGCTGTAACAACCACTGAACCAGCAAACTTTATATACAGCAACGTGGGCACCCGGGGCCATTCCTCGAGCCTCACCTGCTCCATTCCCAAGTACATTTGCCATAGGAACTGCGGCACCAGCAGCAGTTGATGCAGTATGTGTCCCATGGCCATGTGAATCACGCACTGATATATATTCCACCACAACATCTGGTGATGAAGTTGGTGAAGCCACACGATGGCCCTTACTGAAGTACCTGGCACCAATTATTTTTCTGTTACAATTCGAAGAATTGAACTTCTCTCCTAATTGACAAATCCCTTTCCATTTCTTGGGAACTGGAGGCATCCCGTGATCACTAAAGCTTGGACTTTCAGGCCAGACTCCAGTGTCAAGCACACCAATAATCGCCCCTCTCCCATAATTCGAGTCCATCCAAGCACCTTCTTTAGCAGGACTTAGCCCCAAGAACTTGTAAGAGTAAGTAGTGTGAAGTTCATGTCGTCTATCAGGTCTTATTGCTATGACATCATGCAGTTTACGTATGCAATCAACCTCAGACTCCAAAAGCTGAGCTGCAAAACCTTCCATGGCCGAATGGTAAGAGTAGAGTAGGCGTGAAGACGGGGTTTCTTCTGAAGAAATGGTCTTCTCGAGAAATGATAAGTGCCAATGCAGCTTCGAGGCGAAAAGAGAACTGGTTGTCCCTTGTGGATGGAGTTGAATTATGTAGGTTTGGAGAGCATAACAATGAAGAGAAACAATGTAGACTAAAAGAATGGCGAAAAGGGTAGCTTTTTCGGATTCCATCGGAGGAGAAATAAAGTAATAATGGAAGCGAGTTGTGCTGCATGGTTATGAGCAAGATTTGTGGGGGTATTTGAAGGCAAAAGAAAGTGGAGTTTGGAGGCTTGGAGGTGCTTCAGAGTGAAACTCGTGAAACTTAAGGGCTCTTCATCACGAGTATCTTTTGTTGAACAGAATCCAGAGAGAGAGAGACACACACACACAAAGGCATGTTTTACTGAGGAGCTGAAGTGGTGCTGCAGCGTATACATTCTCACGAGATATTTTTTGGTTGGGTTTAATACTATATGGTCCATCAAACTTCAAACATAGTATTGAGGATCTTTGTTTCTCATTTCTCATTCTATGCAACTAACAATATTGCTTAAACATACAACATTTTTATGCAAACTGGTTCTCATTTTTCAAGCTTATTACTGAGACTGAAGCATTGGACCACACTAAATATTGTAAAACCTGTTACTGACAATACTTTTACTCGATCTAAGAGTTTAACCTAAAAATTTTACTTTTAAAATAATTTCTTGCACCAATATCTTCGAGGCCCATGTTTTGTATGGGAGAAATAATAGATTAATTCAGTGTCACGCGGCAGCAGCGCATTTATACACACGTACGCTCTTGTCTGGTCAGTGCTCAGTATATCCCACTATATCTTATGGTCAAATTAAATGCTGCATACCCCTTGCCATATTACCACTATTTCTTACATTTGTGTGTGTGTATCTGCTTCATTCAATTTTTTGGCCACCATTAGTACATTACATGAGATGAGAACTCAGAAAATTAATGTTGCCTCTAACCAAATCCAACATACCAGTATTCCATGTATAGGCAGTAGCATGGACACTTTTTTAGAGGGGAAAAAAAAAGAAATTGTATGGGGCAAAAAAAAAAAAAGGCTGTGTGTGTGGTTGGTACCATTTTCTTTTTACTAGCCCTGCATTATAACATTCTCATAAATTTTGTGGATAAACTTTTAGGCTACAGGGTAATGGAAAAGAAATATTTGAAACAACCTTCATTAGTAAATGGAAAAGTAATGGTGAAGTGAAGAAAATCATGAATACTGCATTGTCAACTAAAGAGTTCCCTACTTAAAACAGTACACTAGACACTGTGGATACCAAGGATCAGAAAGTTTTATCATTAGCGAGCATATAGAAGACAATATTGAATATCAGCTATAACATCATTTATATTTATATAAAAAAGAACCAAAATGAAATTGCATGTGAAGAAGTGAGAAACCAGTGTATATCGGAAACAGATACATACTTTTTGTTGCGATTTCAAATTTTCTGTGCGTATAAAGAAATATACCAGTTTCATTAACAAGGCCTCGGAAGTTTTTTTACTGTCAGCTGCTGTGGTGATTCACAACAAAAGTGCGACTCAAGTACAGTCAACCAACACATCATGTCATCATGTACTTCTATACTTCTATAATAAGAACCAAAACTAAGATTGCATATGAATAAGCAATGTATATTAGAACCCATTACATACTTTTTGCTGCCAATTCAAATTTCATGCGGTCAAGGAAGAGTATCAGTTTCATTAACAAGTCCTCAGGACCCAGAAGTGCTTTTAACTGTCAGCTGCTATGGTGATTAACAACGGAAGTGAGTTTGCCACGGTTATGGATATGAAACCACCTTTTCAATAAAGCACTAATATAATTTGGGACTATGAGTGTTGTCTTTGCTCATTCTTCCAAGAATTTTTAGCTGCCTCGGCTGATGAACCATCAGAAGCAGCATTTCCATCTTTCTTTGGCTTTGAGAAAAATGGATCCCATTCATGATACCCCACCTCCTCCCCTTCTTCCAACAAATCATATTTCCAGCTGATCTCCTCAATGAAATTATCATTGGCACGACCTTCAATTATGTCTTTCCTCAACTTGGAAACTTTGTTAATAACTGCTTGCACTGCTACATCAAAAGCATCTTTAAGTGTTTCCAATTTAGAGCGAGGATCGGCATATATTAGTCTTGGGATAAGATTTATAACTTCCTCCCTCATCATCATTACCTGTTCAGTTGGGATTTCACTGAGTCTTTGTTCTATGCTGACATTCTTTGTGCGAATTTCATCCTCGGGAATAAACACAGAGTATCTGGAATAGTTATTCGGAAGATGCCATGTGTATTGTGTATATGCAGAACCTGGATGGAAGAACACAGGAATGCAGCCTGCCAACATTGAATCAAAAGCTGATCTCCTGGTGTATGAATCACCTTGGGGTTGTAGGCAAAAAACAGAGCTTTGAAACATTTGCATTATGCTGCTTGGAGAATGACACTTGCTCTCCCCAAAATCACATTCCAACAATTTTCCCAGCTTAGATCTCTTGCACTCGTCAATGAGCTTTCCCCTAATTGATTTTGGGTTGTCTGGACGAGGTGCACCAGCAAAACAGAATAGCCAACTCCGTTCCAATTTCCTCATCCTGTCCTGCCATGAGAACACGTCAGCATCCTTTGCTGGATGAAAATAGGTGGGGTATGGGATTCCAAAATCATTTGCATTCCATGGGCTTGATTCTACAACAAGCATAGACATATTTTTCGCAGCAGGTAAGAACAAAAGCTTGTTACCCCAGTCAGCCTCTTCCTCACTTAGTCTTCTGAAATCCCATGTTATTCTACCAGCAACTAGGAAATGATCTTTTCCACCCATTATTCCCCACTCTGGCCTCTTCATAAGCCAACCAACTAAATCAAGAGATGCAGCATCTCGCATTGATATATTGTACCCCCATAAATACCTGGCAATATCAAACCCTGCATAAAAGGGAACAAAAATGGCTGCAGCAATTGAAGAATCACGAGTCAAGCACTCATATTGCTTCATCCGATTATTAAAGATCACATCCACAGCAAACTGATTTGTAGCATACCATCCTGTATTAGAGAACACCCCTTCTTCAACATTCTGAAGTGGAGGACCAAGACCAGCATTAGTAGTAAATTTACACATATTCGTCCATAAGCTAAGACTCCTGCACTGCTTAAGCATATCCTCATTGAACCTCGGAGGAAGGTCGTGCACATAAATATACCTTCCACCACATGGATCACTGTTGTTCTCGGTGGTCCTCATCTCCCGCATAAATGGATAATTTTGTTTATCTCCTCTAACATCAACTTCCGCACCATTAGCTTGCTCTTTTTGAGCATCAACCAACTGAGGAAAACTTGAACCATCAAAAAAATCTTGTTCGGGAAGAATATCATGAGAAATCTCTTGTTGGGCAGTATCATCAACTGCCCTTTTCTGAGCATCAACTAACTGAATAACACTTGAACGAGAATCATCCGAAATATCTTTTGCATAAGAAGTATCATGAGAAATCTCTTGCTGTGCAGTTTCATTATCTATTTCTACAGATTCATTACCTGATCTACCTCCCAAGACAACAAAATGAAAGTACAAAAGAAAAATCCATAAGAAAGCAGCTAATGTAGCTAATAAACAAAGGCGAGACTGCTGATTCTTGGAGGCCCGCTTCTCCATAGTACTCAATATAGGGGAAAGCTGAGACCTCCTCCTCATCAGATTCCAACCACCCAACAAAATTTCAAGAAAATTCCCATAAAAAAAATCCAATCTTTTTTGGCTGCTAGCTATAAAAATCCAATCTTGATCACAAATTCATCATCAATTCTAACAAAACCCTAAACCCAGATATGAAATCAAACAAGAATTAAACTTTTCAACACCAATTCATAAGCAAACCAATAGTGATGCAGAAATGAGCATACAAAGATTTGTACTAATTATGGCAAATTTGACAGATGAAACTATAATGATAAATTAAGCAAACTAAGTAGAAAGGCACTTGCTACAGAGAAGGAGAAGATGTATTGAATAATGAATACTAAGGTTGTAGCTATACATATTAGAGTATATGTATATACAGTATGTAAGTATAAAATTATAATTATGAATTTATGATACTGAGTTATTCATTGGCAAGTAAGTAATTTGAGTAATGCTACATTCAGATAATTCTATACAGAAAAACTTATAAAATGACGTGTCATATATAATGAGAAGGAGAAATGTGATAAATTTCGGTTGAATTTGAATACTATTACTAATTAATATTTTTTGTATTTTTCATTAATATTATTGACTGATAAATATTATAATTATGATTAACGCCTTAATAAAATTGTCCATGGAATTTATTTTTTTTGAGTGGAATTGTCCATAGAATTCATTCAATTAAAATATGTGTTGTCGGTGGAGTTTCTCAACTTCAATGCAAAAACTCACTGAGACTTGGACTAACTCTTTTTTTTTGGGACATAAGATTCGGATGCAAAATTATATAGTGTATATTTAACAGCTTTATAGTTTGTTTCACATGTGGGTGATGAAGACAGAGAGAGGCATAGAGTTGATCAACCACAAGTTTAACCTATTTTACACTTCAAACAATACAAACTTTTCATCTATAAAGTGTGAAAATACAACTGAAACATAAACATCCTACAAACAAACATATCATACTTGTTATAAATACAGAAATACATCCAATTTCAATGTGTTGTATGTATGAAACTTAGCATCCACAGAGCACATTATTATCCAAACTTCAAATCTTGGTCGCAGACTAATTCAGGATAATACCTCATTGTCGGATATAATACCTATACTTCATGTGCTAATTTAACAATATAAGCCAGAGGAGTGCAGCAAACACAATTATCAGACCCCAGATTAATCCAAGAGTCGAAATGCCACTCCCGTGTTTTTTTGATCCCGGGAAGATTTTACCAGGTTTCATACGTTTCAAGGACAACCAAACACCAGGATCTCCCATATCAACCTCACTACCAACCAATATTGAATTGCATACACCCTGAACATTGTTGTTTATATATACATTTATGCCACAACTATCACTTGACTTACCAGAGGAGCTGTGCCTTGCGTTCATCATGGCTCCATTGCTCCTCCCTTCCAAGTTTATGTCTCCAAACACACCATGACTTCTTTCTGGGGACATGAGATCTAGTAGTGCTGAAAGATCGATAGCAGTAGGTTTTTCTTGATTGCCACAGCAATGGCTCTTCATGTCCAAGTTCTGAACATGAAATACTGACTGTTTTTACTTATGTAGTGAAAGAGAAATACCTTTCCACAACCACAAGTCACATATTTTTCTCCCAGAATCACTTGCGCTGCACTCTTTCTACATTTTATAGTCTGAAGGGTAAAGACTAAAGTTCTAAAGCATGTCCCAGATCACATTAAACACTTTCAGCTAAAAGGTAAAAAATGAGAATTCACCTAGACCGAAGCTTCTACAGAGATGCAAATAAAAGCATATATGAACCAAACTAATTTATACAATATAAGAAAGAAATTCTACCCCCCCCAAACCCAATAGTAACAGCCTTTTACAAATTGAACTTTTGGCATATTTTGTATAATATCAAATTTGCACAAATTCAATGGCAAATTTAGAGTAAATAAGATGGTAGTATAATAGTATAATCCCTTCAAACAAACTTGGCTATAGAGCTCCACATGTAAGCAAGGCTTGAAAACAAGCCAACATGATCACATGACCCTTTTACAGTATTAACGTGATCAAAACATTTCTTTAATCAAACAATCATGATGCAAGAAAATCCTCCATACGTCTTACAACAAAGAACAGCCCTGTGAAACCTCTGTGGAGAGGAAACTAATGTAGCACAAGAAAGATCAACATATAGGTGTATATTAGAAAATTTAAGTCCGAACATTATGACAATAGTATATTACTTAAATTCGTGTTTGGCTGTGCCTTGTAGATTAACTACGTAAGCATTATAGATTTACTTACTTCACGTTAGACATTAACAATGATTGCCATCAGGTTAATTTATGTATGTATAAATGGTCACAACACTTGCAAAGTTGAATTAATTTATCAAAACTCTATATATTATTGTATCAAATGTTAATGATCTTTTACTCCAGTATTAAGATTACATTTAGATTGTGTATACAAGTATGAGAGAAAGACCTAACAAGAAATTCCAGTGATAGATGATATACACCATGTAGTCATATACATTATTTGCTTGCCTGTAACTAAAATATTGAATACCACTACAAAGGCCTAATTTATTTCAGTAACATACATACAAACTAACACATAATTTCTCTTGTGTTTCTTATGACCCTCATTCACCTGAATTAATTATCTAAAATGTATGCAGCATAGCACAAAGTGCATTGTCATCAAGAAACCTACATTAACAAACTACAATTCTCTTCCACAATTTAAAATTACTCCGGCAACCATGTGTCGCGCACCTATGTACTTCTCATTTGATATGTGAAAAAACTAAACAAAGCACCATTGAGGATAGTGCTAGCTAACCTATTTTCCTGATAATCCTCAGCATTGGGCTCTTATGTTAAAAATCTGGAATTCCACTTGATCTTGTTGAGTACTCAGTTACCAACTTGAAAAACATGGAAGACTTGTCCTCTAATAGTTGTGCTGGAGTATCAAATTCTGCGACCCGGCCTACAATAACCAAAAAGCCAGTCAGCGCGTAACTCTTTCACTAGTGCATACAGAAACAATTGCAAAGTGAAGTTTCCATTCATCGTGATATGGTCATAGTTAAGTTGTTGAACACAATATTGGCCTTCCAATATAGTGTTTATTATGGGATATGTAAGAAATCATAATACGCACCATCACTAAGCACCAAAACCAAATCACTGTCAATAACAGTAGGAATACGATGAGCAATGGTACAAACTGTGCTATCCCTGAACTCCGTCCTGATAATCTTCTGGATAAGATTATCTGTAGCTGAATCAACTGAAGCCGTTGCTTCATCAAGCACCAGGATTCTAGCCTGTTTGAGCAAGGCTCGACCCAAGGAAACAAGCTGACGCTGCCCTACGCTCCAATTATCTCCGTTTTCAAGAACTGCCAAACATTTAGAGACAATGGAACATTTGTGATATCAGACAAGACTAACAAGAAGGTCCTGATCCTACCGGGTGAGATATCAATGCTCTTATAATTAAAAAGTAAATATATTTGTGTCTATTATTATCAGTCTTTTAATGAAGGAAACTTATATTCAGCAGACATACCTGATGATCCAAGCTTTTGCTCTTTAAGCCGAACAATCTCTCCAAGCTGAGATTTATCAAGTGCCTATCCCATATAAGAGTAGAATATAGTTATCAGGGAGCAATAGTACACATGGAAATAATGGTATTAGATGGTGCTACACTTTACAAATCAGTTTTATATATATCTTTTTAAGGTTCATTAAGCATCACAACTTAGAAAAAAATTATCTGATGGAATATCGTATTAAAAACCTTTTTTTAACATAAGTGAAACCAAGACTAAATTGGCAAGTTTGGAAATTAAGGACAACCTGCCAAATTTCTGAATCTGTATGTTTTTCTAGTGGATCGAGGTTGCCTCTAATGGTCCCTTCAAATAATGTTGGGTCCTGAGGTATTATGCACAGACGGCTGCGGAGATCATGGAGACCAATTCTCGATATATCAATATTGTCTATAATAATTCTGCCGCCTTCTGGTTCAATCATTCGAAAGAGTGCCTGAATTAAAGTTGATTTACCACTTCCGGTACGTCCAACAATTCCAATCTTCATTCTTCCAGGAAATGTGCAGCTTACACCATGGAGCACTAGTGGAAGATTCTCCTTGTATCGAACCTATGCAGAATAGCATTTTCATCAGTATGGTTTTTCCTATTTAATTAATTATGATTAGCCATGATTGACCTGTTTAATAGACACAGTTGCCAAATCCATCTCTGTTATTGTATGAATTATACATCATTACATGAAACAGATTCTAGACAAATCCTGAACTATATACATTTAATAAGCACAGTAGAAATAAATTGTACGAACTAACTTGATATGTTTCGACTCAAAACATGAGAAAGCCAGCTCACTCAGATCATAGTATACCTTTAAGTCGATCAATTCAATTGTTCCTTCCTCTGGCCACAAAGGTGGAGGTTGAGAATCCTCAATAATCGGCGGAGCTTCACTGGGGATGTGACAGTACTGATGGATTCTTTCTATGGAAATTATTTTATTTTCAAGCTTGCAAAAGCTCAGAATCCACCGTGATAGACGTGCATTTAGATTGAGACCGTATGTCACAGCAAGGCCTGCCATGCCTAGTGAAGAAAGAACATTGCTCAGAATGTCAAATTTACAGTTACTCTATAAATCTACATTTTTGCAGCTAGTAGCTAGTATCTGCAATCATTGTGATGCAAATCGTTATAAGAGAACATCAGCATTTTTTTGAGATCAGTATCGCTATTTAAAGTAACTAAGGCATCAATAGATACCTAAATCAATCAGCATAGCAATTCGTATTATTTTTAAAATAATAATAATGACAGATTAAAAAATAGAAACTAAAAAAAACTTTAGTTTATAAAAACACTTGTTAGGACAATGCCAATCATAATGTCAAATTCTAATAATGAAAGAAAATAAATCTTTGACCAGATGACTTTTAAATAGATCAATGGGACTTTAATGAAGATGGAGGTTATAATGATAGGATCGCCATACTTGGATCAATACTCCCATGTGGGAAGCTCACAAGTAATACCATACAGAAAGCAAATACAAATGTTGATAATAACTCCATCCGTAAACAGAGCCACTCGATTGCTGCAAGACTGCAAAAGAATGGGCGAGCAAAACAATCAAGAAGATATAGGTTCCTTTTCATGAATCGCTTTTCTTGCCCAAATCCTCTTATCGTTGCTGCTCCAGAAATTGATTCAGAAAAAAGATGGATGATTGGTGATTTTTGGATGCTAACACTGCGAACCAGTTCTCTTGAAGACGCCATATAGTATTTCTGCATGATGCAGCATCAAATTACGTGGTTTTCTTGAATAAAGTAAATGAAGAATATGCAAAGGTGCTTCATCCAATTCACTTGAGGTAAATAAAGCCAACTACCAGGCCTTTAAGTACTTCTCAGTTACATATTTATTTCCATTGTGTCAATATTATAAATTTGAGTACTTCACTATAGTACAACAAGAAGTTTTCTGATATTCACAGGGAGTGAAAGTTACGAATATAATAAAATATTTTACAATAGTTAAGCCTTTTCAGACACAATTTTTTTTTAATGAACTTATTGTATATAAGAATAGGTGTATACCATATGCCATATAGAATCATTTCAGTATGTAATAATTTATGTTTCCAAGTTTATATTAATGTATTACAGCTGTTTCATCCTGGATTACAACTGCAAGAGCAGTTAAAGTTTGACATTGTTTCTCAAATGGGAAGACAGCGACATTGTTTCTCAAATGGGAAGACAGCCCATGATACTGCTGCCACGAAGGGAACAGAGTTTGACAGTGTTGCCTCAAAGGGGAAATATATGCAACTTAAAGTTAGAATGAAGATTTGTAGTGATTTGGAATAATTATATTGTTCACAACAGTAACTCATTTAATATAATAAATCCCAAGATCATTATTTACCTGCATCCACAAACAAGCAATTGACATTGGAATAACAAGTAGCACAACCTGCCAAGTGACTTGCGTCATTACACCAACGATACCAAGAAGCTGGATTGTTGTTGATGCAAAGCCACCAAGTCTAAAGGGAATATCAAGGTCAACAACACTTTGGTCAATTGATACCTGGAAAGTTGAAACCAATCATTTAGAGTAAATTATGCGAGACTACGTAACAACAGGTAAGGATAAGAAAAAGAAAAATATAGAGGCATGGAAAATATAATAATTCAGTTGCCAACAACCTAACTGCGAGATTACGTATCATGAGATTTTTTTTGTAGTTATAATGTGGAACTTACGCGATTCAAGATCCGTCCAGCTGGGGTGGAGTCAAAGAAAGACATTGGTGCACGGAACACATTTCTAAGCATTTTTAAGAACAATTTTTGCCCAGCTGCCAGACCAAATGTAGCCACTAGTACAGCCCTAACAAATATAAACCAAGAACTCCCAAAAGCGAGGGCCATATAGACAATGATAAGAACGATATTACTTGTTTTAGGTTGGGCACCTGCCGTTTGGGGGTTTGCCCAAGCCATCCACCAATTACTAGCTATTTGAAGAAGCTGAAATAATATTTGAGCTAGAATAATCAGAGGAATCAATAAGCCTTTATATGCCGCAGTCATGTATGACAAGTACACACTCATGCTAATTCTCCCTCTCTCCCTTTCCTCTTCTTGAACAAGCTGCTTTTTCCTTGAACGCTTTGCTTTCTTTTTCTCTTTGATTAGTTTCTGGTCTGAGGATGTTCCAATCTCCTGCACTTCCTTTGTTGAAATATGTGCATTCTCTAGATTTGATTCGCATTTATCACTTAGTTGGATGTCTTCTTCAAGATGATGAAATTTATCTGAATCTGCAGATGATTGAATGGGGATATCTAAGGCTTCGATTGCTTCATGATGAGCTGAAACCAGAGCATCAAAATCAGTTCCTGCTTGTAGAAGTTCATCATACTTCCCAGCTTGAGTGATAAGACCCTCCTTTATAACCTGCAACATGGAAGATGAACATTGACCAAGTCATTCCAGTCAAAACTGCACTTCTCGTTCTCTGTTTATTGCACACTTAACATCTTTTTTCCTTCTCTTCTATTACCTTACTTTCGTGGTACATTTTAATTCTATAAATTAATATAACCCTAATTGCGTCTAGATCTTGCTAATATGGGTAACCGTTCTTCCCTACTACTTATGGTATGGTTTACCGAGTTCATAGACTAATATTATTTCCTCAGTGTTTTATTAGTTTCCTTTCTTCATATCATTTATGTTTTATGACTCTTAGAGTAAATCTGAACTTATTTTTTTCCCTGAAGTAGATGGATTTATAATCTCCATCAAGACAATATAGTTAATGTGAATTTAAGCCACTCGAAGCGGAGAAAATAAAATATTTAATAGAAAGCAAAGAACCTGCACAATGAGCTTGTAAAAATAGATATTGAAGCTACTGTGAGAAAGAAGATCAATACATTGAACCGGAAAAATATCCATAATCTCGATATTTCAACTTAAATGAGAATGTGACCTACTAATTTAGACACCATAATACTCAAAACAAGAATATGACGTCTATTACATATCGTACCAGTATAAGGTCAGTGCCCGGGAGAAATTCAACTTGGTGGGTCACAAAAATAACAGTCTTAGTAGCCAACGCTGACATTATGTATTCCTGCATTTCCATCTTATACGTTTAGCCGATCACTATACAGTATACAGCTTAACAAAGATACCGATATTTCAAAGACAAATTCTAACCTTAAATAACTCTGAACCTGTGTGTGCGTCAACGGCGCTGAAAGGATCATCAAGTAAATAAATGTCTGCATCTTGATAAAGCGCCCTTGCAAGTTGCATACGTTGCTTCTGCCCTCCACTTAAATTTATGCCTCGGTCACCAATAATTGTTTGATCTCCATGTGAGAAAAGTTCCAGATCCTTTTTTAGTGAACAAGCATTTATTACGCTCTTATATTTTGCCTTATCCATTGGGCTACCAAATAGGATATTTTCTTCTATATTTCCGGACTGTATCCAAGCTGACTGAGAGACATAGGCAGAAGATCCACATATTCTAACCTAAAGAAAAAAACAGATTAAATTCGAGTTCGTCGGTTCAAAACCAAAAAGAAGAATAATTCATCATAAGAAATGGCAGACAGGGCGTATAGTTTGGAGTTTTGACTTACTTCACCAGAGATTTTAGGAATCTCACCAAGAATACAAGAAAGGAAGCTGGATTTCCCAGAACCAACCATACCACAAACAGCCACGCGCATCCCCTTCTCTACCTTTAACTGTATATCTGACAGTGTTGGCCTTGAAGAAGAAGAAGAAGATGGGTCCCAGCAGAACTCGCCGTCTTTTATTTCTATTGCCACATCAGTGAATCCTCGTGGTAGAGCTATAGTAGCATCTTCCTGCAGTTCTTCTTCCAGCAGGAAGCTGCTAAGACGATCAAGAGACACTTTAGTCTGAGCCATCATGGAGACCAAGTCAGGGAAATTTCTTAAAGGTTCTTGTAGAATCCTGAAAGTAGCCAGAGCAGAGAGCACCCTCCCTGCTGTAAGCTCACCCCCCAACAATATTGATGTTCCAAAAGTGACAGCCGAAACAAAGATAGGGGAGCTCCAGAAAATGAATGTAATAAATGCTTGCGAATATAGAGCTTTACGCAACCATTTATACTCAACACTTCTCATTTCCTCTAGCTTAAGACGGTACCTATCCTCCCAAGCTTGCAGCTTCAGGATCCTCATGTTTCTAAGACATTCAGATGTCTTTCTCATTCTCTCATCTTTGGCAGCCATTAGTTTGTCTTGGTAATCTTCCTGGACCCTAGCCAAAGGGATAGTTGCAACTATGGAGATAATGGTGGCTATCAATGTTGCAATAGAAGCAAGGCCAACATTCTTATACAGAATACCAAGAGCAAGCATGATTTGCAATGGAAGCATCCATATGTCATGCAGATACCAACAGTAGTCTCCCACTCTTTGAACGTCAACCGCCATATAGTTAACAATCTCACCACTAGAATGACTTTGCTTGGCTGAGCTAGAGAGCCTGAGTCCCTTTCTATAAACCATTGCTGTTAGAGCAGATTTCACATGCATGCCCAAAATGTCAACCCCAATATACCACTGACGGGTTACTATAGTCTCCAGCAGCTTAGCTGTGAAAAACGTTCCAGCAAGAATATACCCCTCATGAGGGTAAGTTTCCATTCCTCCCAAGTAATCGACAAAGTCGCTAATCAAGTACGGACCTACATATGAAACAATAGTAGCTACCCCTGCAAAAATTCCATTGCAGGCTGCTTCTTTCCAAAATGATTTCAGGATAGCCCAAGCCAAAGAAGGCTGCTTTGATGGATCTTTAGCCTTTAACTTCTCCCAATTCGAATTCAAAATTTTATAGTTGGTCTTGGAACGGTCTTTTGGTGCAAGAAGTGGAATGTCCCGCAGCTCAAGTGGTCTTTTTGCACCCAACGAAAGAACTGGATTGAGCCACGAAATTGTGATCAAACTAAAGAGACCAGCTTCCTTATAAGGAGTGACCTTAAGACATCCTGCTTCCTCTTCTTCTTCAAGTAGTGGTTCTTGGCGATCAGAGTTTCTACTTATTTTTATACCACTGATATCTCTAGTCGCAACAATACATAGAAAAGCAAGAGCAGGGGTTGTGGCAAAATTTTCTAAAACATGAGAATTCCAGTGTTTTGCACCTTCAGTCACAAATGCTTCCCCATCAGCATAAATAGTGCACAGACAAAAACCCAAGGACACAGCCCACCATACCCTTAACAGCAATGGTAACTTTTCAGAGGGTTTAATCTTACAATATAGTACCCAAATGCTTAGCCCAAACCAAGTCAAGCCCTGTACTGCAGGAAACAGCAAAATCCTCCAATCTGAACCCCTCCCACCCGAAGACTCCCTTACTAAATTTATGCCATCAAAACCTATTAACAAAACTTGCAGAACCAAAACATAGAAGCAACAAAATGCTGAAGCTTTGTACCATTTACCAATTTCAATACTATGAATTTCAGCATCAACATTCTGCCTTATAGGAACGGAATTTCCATTAGAATCCTCTTTATTACTCTCATTTTTACAAATGCACACAGATATCTTCCTAGTAGATACAATAAGGAGAAACACAAGGAACAAAATCAAGTTGAAGCAAATTGACAATAGTTCCAATACAGGCAAACTATAAAGACTCCCCAAGAGCTTATTTTCGGCTACCAAATGTGTAGTTTTCGAAGATAAACTGGTGACAATACTAACCAAAATGCTGATATCCATAACAAACACCACCCTTAATGTTCAACAAGTGACTGAAAATAATGAGTTGGTTCAGCAAAATTATGTTGTTTAAGCAAGAATCATATAACTTTATGAAGGGCATTTTACCATATAAACAAATGTATCTATATTTAGGAGGGTGCTTGGTTGAGGGGAATATGATCCACAAAACCAAACGCAAATAAGAACAAGGAGTCTTTTAACATCAAACTAAACAAGGGAAGGCCAAGACAAAAATAAATAAACCACCTGTATGTCTGTTTCTTTTCTTTTTTTAATACATATCTATAAAGAATACAAGGAGTCAAGGGTAATGCGTAAGATTGAAAATTGAAGCATACCCATTAAACAAAATCCAAAAATTAAGATGATCTGGGTTGCATGTATATATAATACTTATCTACTGAGCCTTGGTATATTGAGGAAGAAAATTACAAGACGCGAGTACTCTGTGTGTGTGTGTGTATGATATAGATATGTACATGTATGTATAGGCAGAAGCTAAACTACTATCATCTGACTGAAGAGTAAAATGGAGTTCACACACAACACGTACAACTTACAACTGAGCACACGTGACACGTGTATCTATTATATGCAAGCATGATGGTAATATATTTAAATTTTCATCCATTTTCAATTTTTAGTTTCTTTTAAAATAAATATATTTTTAATAGAGTTCGAGTCCGGGTTTGAAAATTGGAAAAAAATATTTATGTGAGTATTTAATGATTATATCTGCATATTCAGAATAAAAAATAAAAGATATTACAAGTATATTAGTACTATTTTATTTGATGATGGAGATAACTTGTATTAAAATATAAACATTTTTATGAATCAAAATACAATATTTATCCGCGAGTTTTTCGGCTAGTTTATTTAAACTCTACATATTTCAATTTTCAACAGGTTTCTTTCATGTATGAAGAATGATAGGAAAACTGGAAATTCAGCTTCCACATAAATTGGTGACAGTCCAGACAACAAAAATAAGCTTTGTCCAGTTCATAGTCGAGGCTTTTAAACTACCGTTTTGTGATTCATGCTAAGATTACTTAGCAAAGCAGTGGCAACATCTTGGAAAATCTTCCATGCTCCGATTATATGGCTCTCTTCAGTTAATGGAGCTCCTACTGCAAATCGAATGACATATCTTCCTGAAAGAACCTGCATAGTAAGACAGAATTTTGAATTCGAATTCTTGTTTCCCAAATATAGTAACAAATGAACTGAATGGAAAGTGAGTTATTTTCGTTTCTCTCCTAATCTTCCCAAATGTGGAAAGAAACTTTTGAACACAATAATTTAAAGAATTTCCTTCCTATTCTCTAACTTTATTTTCCTTTCTTTCTATAAAAATCATTTAAAACAAGGTAAAGAAATTAGTTCTTTCACTTTCTTTTCTTTTCGTTCACATAGAAGTTTGGGGAACGCACTGGTAAGTAGAAATAATGCCTTTATGAGTGAAGAAATATAGATCTCTTTTTTTATTTTTATGCACAAGAGCAGGATTTTTCTTTATTGTACAAGAAAGCATACCGTATGAGAAACAAAGGCTTTTCCAGTGGCATTCACAAAATCCAATAGGTTACGGTTCAGTTGGTTGGAACAGTCTTCATCTTTATGCGAGGGGGGCAGGAGACGGAAACAAACTAGTGCAAACTTCCGAGGGGCAACAACCTGCAAATACTAATTGTGTTTACACATGCTGCATAAGGACTTGTAAGTGTAGTCATTCACAAGTATTGGTAGCTCGATTAACCTCAAATCTTGGATCCTGAGCAACATAACTTTCAAATTTTGCAGCTAGCTGAATGTGGTTTCTGATGTAAGATTGAAGGTTTTCCAGGCCATACAATCGTAGTACCATCCACAATTTCAGCGACCTATGAAACAAGATCACATCAAAACTCACAACTGCATATTTAGTTCTAATATAAATTATTAACCTAAAAAAAGTTTGTTTTTATAATGAAAGTTGAATTTTCTGCATATCAATGGAAATAGGATGGTCAACCTAGACCATCTTATGTGACTTGCAACTGTAAGAATGCAACAGAACCCTTTCTGCCTTTCATATGGTAAAACTGGAGGTCTACCAGTGTGGCTTTATCTTTCACCATTTGTCCATGTTCCATCAATACACGAAAAATTTATCCAAGGTCAAGAATTACATTCCCTTTTGTTTCTTTAGAGACTTTCTTGCTTATTCAATATCGATTGCGTGCTTACTAAAATTGGATAGCCCCAGTTAAACCATCATTAATTGTATTATGTAAGGATATACTATTCAGATATACTATTCAAACAGGAGAACTGCTAACCTGAACCGTCGTCCAAGAGGAATTTGCCAATCTTTGTAATCCACAACCAGGTTTTCTTGTGAAGCCTGGCATGCCATTGTGATTTTTAAAGTTTTTGAAAGTCATCAATCTCATAATGATCCCTAGAAACTAACACTAGTGAAATGATCAAAATAGGCAACAAGTTTATTTATTTATTTGGTCAAAATATAGAAAGAAATAAAAAAAAAGGTCCTAGACAGACTGTAGGCTACACTGGATTGATATCTTCATGAGGTGCCTCTTTATTCAGTCTTTGTGGATATACACTAAGGGTAGGTCTTTTCTGTACAACTAGTACCCCGTACGACAGATAACACGATGGACTAGATAAACTATAGTACAATACCACAGATTTCGTAGATCCGAGCATAGATGAAATGCACATCACTAAATTAGCCAGCTAGCTGATTTGTCTTAATAATACTTCTATTTCCAAGTCAAGAGGACCCTAAAACTCAACAATTTTGCATGAACTGATGCAGTTGAGAACTATCCCAGCACTAATGATATATAAAATCTCATATAGTTATATATATTATAAGTAGATTTTAAAATTTTAAACATTGATGATCATTACATTATCCATGATATATCAAAAAGAATTGATGTCAAAAATCGTACCCAAAAAAATATCGGCAATTAGAAGGAGACAAACGCTAATAAGAAACTAAAGCTAGGTAACATTAACTGGAGATGAGTAGCCCAAACTGTTCATATATCACAATTCAATGTTTTAACTTATACTGATGTAAAAAGTTCAACACCTTTGCAGTTTGTACCACTAACATCCTAGCATGACTGACCAATATACATACTTTTCTTTAAGATGTTGCTAGACTATCAGCAGCAGTTACCATCAAATCCATAAACTTACTTTGTTTTTAAGAAACTCGGGATTTGTTGACAATGAATGAATCAGAGCACCGCGATCCTGTTGACAAAAAGTATACCCGTGAACAAAAGAATTGGAATTCCAAAACTATGGGAAATGTTGAAAATGTGTATAACTGCATTCTGTTTAACAAAATACTTCACCAGTTTGGCAGTTTCATTACACTAGCTAAAATGCTTAATTCTCATTCAAACCAGAAAAGTGAAAGATGCTTTACAGCCAGACTTAACATAGTAGAATACGAAGAATTGCAACAAGATTATAAAGCACCGTGGACCATCAAAATAGAAACAATTAGCTATTGGAATACCACAAAGAAAGCGATTGCACAGCATCAGAAAGGGAATGGAGTAAATACGTCTTGACATGACATAAAGACCGCATGTAACATTGAATATGCATCAAAACAATATTACACACCTTAACCCACAAGGCTGAACAATCAAAGTTTGTTAAGAACCATTTATGTGCGTTCATGTTAAAGGAGTCAGCTTCTTCAACTCCATCAATGTAATGACGAAACTCTGAACACACACAAGCACTTCCAGCATATGCAGCATCCACATGCAACCATATTCCTTTCGCCTGTGAAAGGTCATGTACTAGAATATTTCAACACCTTTATGTTGCCGGATTCAACAGGATATAGATAAAATATCAGAAGGTTATGCAAATACTGGTTGATTGTTCTTTAAAAACATTTATTTGAAATCAAAATCTTGCTGCTTAGAATCAAAGGAGTACACTGAACAGAGTAGATATATCATATATTGCAGCTTTGTCTTGTTAGACCATTGTTTCATGATTTAGTACCTAGGGAATGTAGCTTCTTACACGGATCTTACCTGTTACAGATATTAACAAAAACTTATAATACTGGTCCCCGAAGATATGGATATGCAAGGAGCAGGACGATTTTAAGGAAATGGTATGAAAATTATTCTTGATTCTGTAGCGCTAAAATTACCATGACTAACTGTTCATTAACATTTAAAAATTCTCATCCATGTGAAAATTCATTTTATCATTTGGTTCGGCAATGCATGAGAATATTATGGACATATAACTACCATGAAGTCCAAAGATATGCACCCAAGAACTTTATCTTGATTTATTTCAGGACTATCTTATTTTCTCTTTCAAGAATTCAAATGACTTTATAACCTTGGTAATCTTTCCTAGTTCAAGCAAAGGATCCACAGCTGTTGATGAAGTAGTACCAACCTGCACGTGAGCATGCATGCAAAACTATTTCAGTATAGTACAATGCTCATATTTTGTACGGAAAACTGTTCAACTCGGATAAAGACGAAGACCGTGATAACTGAACACAGCAAAGAACAAAATGTACTCATGACCAAAATTTCCGGTTATTTGAAGTTGATAGAGCATCAGTTTTAGGTTTTTCTAAAGAAATACATTTGACAGAACTCTGTCATGTTTTAAACAACTTGGTCACTTTTTTTGAAACTATCAGCTTGACACTGAAAATGGATTCCTTCTCTTGTAATCATGCATTTGCTTCTTACCGTGGCACATAATAATAAGGGAATCAACCCAGAGGCAATATCAGTAGAGATTGCTTGTTCAAGTGTTTCAGGAGAGAGGGAATAATCATTGCACAACTCTGTTTTTAGCACCCGACAGTTCTCAGTATATATTCCCGCTATCTGCCGCACAGAAAAAATTGTTAATGAAGGTTGATGGAATTTAGCATGAATTTCAACATTTAACTAACAGCACTCCTGATGAACTAATTTAAGCAAATTTGAGTTCCAGGAGAATTACAGGAATTGTATGTGAAATCTACATTGTTGGCAAAAAAATTTAAATTATGCATATTGATTGCAGAACCATCATTGTCGTTATACATATATGTTCCCGATTTTCTAGATAAGATGAATGACACATACAAATCATTAGAATCCCTCGGATAAAAGCATATTGTTTAAAAACTGAAGAGACCACATAATGCACTGTCAGATGTGTATATGTACCTGACAGGCCTTCTGTAAAGCGGAATGAGTTTGATCTGAACAATACACCACAAGCTTCCCAAGGGCGTCTTTTCCAGTTCTTCTTAAAACTTTGTCACGGGCAGCCAGAAGTACAACTAGAACAGCTTCACTAGCAGTGCCTTGTATTACTCCACCGCCATGTCCTGCTTAGGGAAAAGACAAGACATGATCAACTATTGTATACAATTTGATCTGACAAACTTTCCATTGAACAAAGCAAAGATTAGAGATGCATAATTAAAGATGAAATTGCCCATCCTCTAAGCCAATTATTAGTAAGAACAATTTACAATTAATTATCTCGGTACCAATTTTTACCATATATTTCATAATGGCATAACATAATACTAATTTTCTCTATCTGTAGCACTTAAGTCCACATTGTAAATCCTAATTATATTGATTATGCTAATTCTCTTACCTGTAATTTAACCTTCAATACCTGAAGAATATGTGACTCTTTTAATAAAAGGAATATATGACATTTAACTTAAGAGTATGAAACATTTACCTGTGGAAAGGAAATGGTCAGGAAGCTTAAGTAGTTTGGCAAGCCAATCTAGAACAATCATTTCAAGTTCTGTTGCTGCAGGAGAAGTTATCCAACTAAACCCCACCATGTTAATACCAGCACTCAGCATCTCTCCAAGAAAACCCGCCACACTACTATTAGATGGGAAATAAGCAAAATAATTTGGGCTTTGCCAGTGGGTAACCCCTGGTAATATCTTTGCCTGAATATCTGCAACGAAAAAAATATAGTATAGCATGTCAATTATGATCCACATTAGTTTAACTGGTGTTTTTTCCCAATAAAAGAAAACAAATTTGGAAAAAATATATTCATTTTGAGGTTTTATGCTCATGTGGGCATGTGGTGTACAATTTGTACTGGAACAGTTGAGAAAATTCACCATCAAGAATATTTTGCAAAGATTCAGGCTGATCAGGTGCAGAATGAGGCAGGAGGTCACGTAGATACCCAGGCTGCACAGATTAATCATCTTAACTATTACTCAAAATTGTACAAAAAGTATGCACATATCGATGCCATCCATAAAAAAATAATCGTCATGTAACTAACAGTTAATCTTAAACTAAATGACACTGAATAAGATTTATACAGTAGCATCAATCAGCAATCCCCCTAACATAATCCACATACACTCTTGAAAGAAATCTTTACTAAGAGCACAGGAATCACTCAAATCATTGGCATATAATTCATTACTAATTAATCCCATACAACTAAACAATAAACATACATGAAGAATACTGCAAAAGCTAGTTAAATACAATCATACATATAATTATAAAGAACACTAGAAGAGCATACCTCAACTTGGCTTAGTACAGGAAAAGTTTCAATATTTTTGTAGTAATCAGCAATAAAATCTACCATCTTATGTGCATTCTCTCTCAGTTGTTCAGCATCCATTGGTTTCAACACACCATCCCTGCCCATTTCAAGAAACCAAATTATCAAACACCTCCAACACACACACACAAACATCAACAAAATTAACTTGGAGATTACATTTTTATCAAATTTAGAAATGTGGGTCATGATAGAAAGATACTTACATCTTTAAAACCTGGGTTGTTCTCTTGTGTTTCAGATGAAAATACAAATATTGTAGACCCAAGTGTAAGAGATTAAACAGAAAGTGTTTGATTTTCTGTGTTAAAAACAGCAAGAAAGACAGAATGTAAATTATATGCTGACGTGGGAATATATATTATGTACTCCCCATAGTACTGTATTATGCAGTTATTATTGGATATATATGTGGACTGGCTTGTTGGCGCACTGGGCAAAGTAGCAGCCACAATTCGGTTCTTGGGACACAAAATAATTAATAATTGAAAAGGAAAGTTTGTGATTTTTTAATATCTTTATCTTTATAAACCAATTTTGAAAATAATTTTAGGCCTTGAAAAAGGCTGTTATGATGCGTAATTAATCGTAGTTTTATTAGTATTATTTTTTAGAAATTAACAAAAATAATATTTTTCATAAATTTATTTGCAATTTGACTTTTTAAAAAAAAAATTGTAAAAATATAATTTGCAATTAAATGCAATTTGTTTATAAGTTTTTTTAAAAAGTATATATAATTGAATTTGTGATTGACTTCATTTTATTGTATTAAATTGTAAACTCTTATTTTTATAAAAAATCATATTTTTATCAAAAGGAAAAAATAAATTATACTTTTACAATTTTTTACCTCTAATATCAATTTTACTATATATTATACAGATATGTCATCTATACTTTATTATTATAATAGAAAGATTAAAAGTTTTGGTCGTCGGTATCGTACTGGGTGAACCATATAAAAAATCTTCACCGCCCAATTTTATGTGAATCATAAAAACAATCTTAACCATTAAATTTTAATAAAATATAATTTTAAAAGAATATAATCATACATGCAACTCTAACCCCAATAGTCCTCCTTTTATACAAGATATGATAATATTATATTCTATTTAAATTATATTTTATATATATTTTTTATGAATTCTATTTATCCTATAATTTTTATTTAATATATTATTAAACTTTATGATAAACACAAACTCTACTCAAATTATAAGAACTTTGCTCAAACTAAAACAACCAGTTCTCATCAATAATAGCCGTATGTTCAAATTAAAAGACTAATATCAACATCTTATATACAACTCTAATCCTCGATAATCTCCTTTTATACAACTCATCATTGATAGAATAATATTATATTTAAATTATATTCTATGAATATTAAATTTTATGAATATTAAAATAATGATATTATTTTATTAACATTAATTAAATTTTATCATTATGTTATATCTATATTATCTATACTTTTATATTATATTATTTTAGACAAACTTCTCTTTTAATTAGAATATATAGTTGTACTCACAATTTACTAATATGTTTCAATTTTTATCATCGCTCAAACACTTTAATTTACTTAAAATTAAAATTTTATAATTAAAATTTTATAATTAAAATTTTTAAATATTAAAATTATATTATATTTTACCTATATTAAAATATACTCTTTTATTTAAATTTTAATTAAAATATTTCTAATATATTTGTAAATCTTTTTATTAATAAAAATTTCCTAATTAAATTTAAAGAAAAATAAAAAGTTTGGTCAGTTGGTCATCCGTCCGGTAAGTCCTCTTTTTATACAACTTTTTTATCATCCGTAAATTTTCTTTTTATACGTCTTTTTTATGCAATTATAATTTAATTTTAAAACATATATATTTTACATATAACTCTATCATAGGTGAGTCATTTTCTGTACAACAATCTAATAACATATTTCACTTCACTTCTACTTGAAATTACAACTTATTAATTAAATTTCATGAATATTAAAATTTATTAATTAAATCTCATTAATATTAAAATAATATTATTATTTTTTCTATAAATAATTTTTATTATGTATTATATTATTATAGCCGATATAATAAAAAAAATTAAATTATATATTAAAATCAAATAAAATAATTAATATATAATTTATTAATCCCGTCTGTGCTTTACACGGGTTATAAGCTAGTAAATATTAAGCGAAGCTTATGAAAGATGAGGTGACACGATAACTAAATAATAATAAATTATATCGATTACTTATAAATTTTGTGTTTACAAATGATATCCCTGCTGATAATGGTTAAAATAGTTTGGAAGGTACCAAATTAAATTAATTCAATAATATATACCTAGAAGTTAAAAGTTAAGTACTAAAATGAAGATAGAATTAGTTAAATTTCGGTGCAAATAGTGTAATTTTATGGATTGAGAGTAGCTTAGTGGTAGCTTCAAGGTCTTGGATTCGATTATCACCTAATCGAAATCCTTAGACTTAATAAAAAAAACTATAAAAATTATTATTATTGATTTTTAGCTTGTACTATTAATTTTTGAAAAAAAATATGATTTTGTTTTATTCACAAGAGAAAAACGCGGAAAAATAATTTCCTCTCTCTTTCAACTTTTTTTTCTCCCAATGTATTTATGATCATATTTATCTAATATATGATATATCTAATACTCCGTATATCATATGTATTTATGATCATATTTATCTAATATATGAGTTAATGATTATACCACTGGATTTGATTGATAATTTGAAATAGTGATTGATTTTATGTACTTAGTGAACACATCGTATATGAGTTAATGATCGTGTTTTCCTTATATCAGTGATTTTGAGATTAGTTTTGATTGATAGTTTGAGATTGTTGTTTATTTTTACCATGGATTGGTGAAATTGAGCTTAGGGATGCAGATTGTATTTGATTTTATGAATTCAAGTTAGCAATGAAAGATCTATTCAAGGAGTAGAAGCAGATTATAATTGATGAGGTGTCAGAAACACGAAAAGAACTCATGACATCTAATTATAAAATTCACAATCTAGAAGTTGGGAAAGCAGGAATCGCCGTATGTTATTTTATTCTTAGAACTTGTCTATATATTCTCACTATACTAATCACACAGAATTTCTAAATTTTATCAAATAAGGATTCATCGAAATTATATTCATGCGGGGAATTTATGGGAGATGGAAGCAAGGAAGCCTTATAAATTTTTTCAATACTGACAATAATCAAATATGAGTTTAATGATCCTAAAGTTAACTATCTAAAGTTAACATCTATTATAATATAATATTAATATTATTTTTTAAATATAAGGGACATATTCTATTATTATAAAAATAACATCAACTTTTTATACTCAAAATATTAGTAACTTTAGGTAAGTTATCAAAAGTTAAATAAAATATATGCAATGAAAATTGTATATTTTGGATGACAATCGGCTGACTCCTGAATTGGCTAGAAAAATTTCAACACTTTTTGATATCAAGCAAGACAATATTGTGACGATTTGAACACGTTTTTACAAGAGAAAGGAAAACAAAATGTTAAAATCATTAAGGTAAGAAGATATAGATTTTTGTATGCTATCAACATTATCGTTTTCCATCTGTCTGCATGAACTATGTGTGTTATTATTTGTATATTTAAACTTGGCTTAGAAAACTTTGGAATTTATGCACAAAACAAGTTTGATTTATCTTGACTTGAAGTCGGAAACATAACAATCGGAGTAACCTGAAGCTAAAGATTTCTAATGGGTAGTGATATATGCACACCCTAAAGTTATTTATGCATACCATAATTCTCTTTTGGACTAAATTACCCATCATCTTTCACCTGGTTTATATTTAATGTTTAATTGATTTGTTTTTTTAGTCTTTTTTTTTCATTTTAATATTTAATATCTTGTTTATATTTTAATATGATCATCATAATATGATGCTAAAATCTTTCTTAGGAATCAAATTAAGAACGCGAGAAAATAAAATTCAAAATATAAACAAGATATTAAATTATCTAAATTCGATTGTATCATCTAAATTTAACAAATAAATTATAACAAGTTAACAAATAAATCTCACGTATCTAAGTGGAGCGTGAATTGGTTCGGGGAGATTTTTGGATAAAACTGAAATCAAAACTACATATTCTCATTTTTTTAAATTTAAAAACCGAAACCATATGTCCAATTTTGATTTAAAAAACTTTATCAGTTATCATCATTTTGGTTTAAAAAGCGTATAATAAAATCTCGATAAATTATAGTCTCGGGACCGATAAATTTTATTAATTTATCGAGATTACTAAATTATCGAGATAATATTTACATTAACTCTATTATGTTGGGATCGAAATTTTTTATTAATTAATCGAGATTATTAATTTATTGAAATTTTACCGTATTACATACAATTTATAAAACAAAGAAAGATTTTAAATTCAACTTCGAATTCTACTCATGCACAATAAACTTGACCATAGGTGACTAACGGTTGTTAAAACCATCTAAATAATGGCCGTAACATTAACATAGAATAAAAAGAAGGTATAATCTCACATCTCTCCGTAAAGTAGAAAAAGCAAACTAAAACAACGAATAACTATACTTTAGGCTAGAGCTGTAAACGAGTCGAGTCGAGTCTTTCCTTAACGAGTTCGATCTCGAGTTTTTCTAACCGAGTCGAGCTCGAGCTCGATTATTAAACGAGTTTTTTTTTGCGCCGAACTCGGGTTCGTTAATGACCCGAGTCGAGTCGAGTCGGTAACGAGCCTACCGAGTCGATCCCGAGTCGAGTCGGGTTTTTCGATATTTTTTTAATTTTTTTAATTTTTTTGGGCTTATTTTTTTAAATTAAAACTAAAATTAAAACACTAAAAACTAAAATTAAAACACTAAAAATTAAAAATTAAAAACTAAAACAATAAAAAATATATATATTTTTATATTTTTTATCGAGTACCGAGTTTCTACCGAGTCGAGTCGAGTCGAACAACCAAAAAACTCGACTCGACTCGTTAAGCTTAACGAGCTTTTTTTTCTTGCCGAACTCGAGCTCGTTAACGAACCGAGTCGAGTCGAGTCGGGTTTTTACCGAGTCGATTCGAGCCGGGTTTTTACCGAGTCGAGTCGAGTCGAGTTCGAGTCTGCTCGGTTCGTTTAACAGCTCTATTTTAGGCCCATCATGTTTGTACATTTTATTTTAAAAAAATTATATAACTTATATAAATATATTTATTTATTTATTTTATTAATCAGATTTTCAATTTTTTTGGTTCGGTTTAAGCCACAATTGTGGTTATTAATTTTTTGATTTCAGTTTTCAGAGTTCGTATTTAGATGGATCGGTTTTCATCGATTTTTAACGATTTAGGTTTCAAATTCAGATTTTTTTTGATTTTTTTGTTCAAATCACCAAAATATAAACAATATAGTAAATGTTATTTACCAAAAATATAGTTTTTTTATTTTTTTTTACGATTTTACGTTTTTTTGAAAATATTTATGAAAATATCATTCAACCAGAATTAAACAGTATACAACTAAAATTCGAGATTGATTTTGATTGAATTCGAGATTGAATGTAGTTGCATATAATCATCGAGTTTGCATGTAGTTGCATGTAATATAAAAAAATATATTTTTGCAAATTATTTTTGAAAAAAATGTATTTTTGCAAATTTAAAAGTATTTTTACAAGTTTCTATAAAAAAGATGATATTTTTGTAAAAGTATTTTTTAAGCTAGGAATATATGGAAAAGCCCTTTAATAAAATGAAAAATGGCTTAAAAAGCAATTTCATGAAAAATTAAATGGACAAGAGAAAATAACATGGATAATTTAGTCCAAAACAAAGTTAGTGTGTGCATAAATAATTTTGGGATGTGCATACATCACCCCTCTCTCATTTTAATTTCAAGTCAGTGAGCGGATTTTTTGATGACACGGACCTATTTCCAGCGATAACGGAGACTATCCATTTGAGTAACTACGTGAGTATAAGTAACATCATGATTCTGTGACATTTTCTATTTTTTGTTTCTAGGTGACTACCCTCCCTTTCAGGGCTCCCAAACTACTTCTGGGAAGTGATGTTTTTGGTAAGAAAGTTTGACACGTGGGGCGTCAGTTGCATTTTTGCTGAAATGGTGGAGGGTAAGGGCTTTTTTTGGCTTTAAAGATAGGATCTGATTCTGAATTTGGTATACTGCTTGAAATATTAAGGTATTCCGTTCGGTTATTTTGTAGTGTCGAATGATGTGTATCAATACCCCGAGGTAAAATTCTTTGAACAACATTTTAATTTCTATCTTGTGCATGAATACAATTTAACCTGACATTTATTTTCTAGGCATCTCAAATTGTACCCAACTTTGACGCAATTGGTAATGACCTGATCAAGGTAGTAATGGAATTGATTTCACAAATGTATACTATTTTTTTTGTTGTAATCAACCCATTTGAAAGGATTACAGCTAAAGATAATCTTAACTATCAATACCTTAATCTTAACATTGTTGTAAACCAGATAAATGTATGTATTTATGTATCTATCGTGAAGAAGATGATATATTGAGTAACCAAAATAGAACCTTTACATCTTGAGTTTCATAATGAATCAGTTAAACTCTATCTTTGCTTGACTTGCTATATATGCATCACTTGCATTGACAGTTGTTCTAACAAACTCCTTCTAGAAGAAATTAGGAAAAACTAAATTGACAGTAATAGCAATTTGTTCATATCACAGTAGTGCAATATTCCCCCCCAGATAGAATGTAATTGTTGGACATTCAATCTGGAAAGAATCAGCCAATGAGCAGTCTGAGTCAAGCCTTTAGTGAAGATGTCTGCCAATTGAGATAAACTGGGAACGTAAACAGGGTTGATCAGCTGTGCTTGAACTTGTTCACGAACTAAATGACAATTCAGTGCAAAGTGTTTTGTTTTAGGATGAAAAACAGGATCTGCTGTAATGTCAAGTGCAACTTGATTATCGCAATGAATGGTAGTCGGAGGTGTTTGTGGCACCTGTAATTCAGATAATAAAAGATGCATCCAGGATAATTCACAAGTGGTATCAGAAATGGCCCTTAATTCAGCCTCAGCTGTGGACTTTGAGACAACCTTTTGTTTTCTGGATACCCAAGAAACCAGGGAACTACCAAGCATTAGACAAATACCACTTACACTCCTTGAAGTTGTAACACAAGCACCCCAATCACTATCACAGTAGGCAACTAACTGTAGAGGAGAATCAGATGGATAAAATAATCCCTGAAAGGGGGTGCCTTTGAGATACCTAAGAATCCTTTGAACAGCAAAAATATGAGGGATTCTAGGCTTGTGAACAAACTAGCTTAAGTGGTTGACAATATAGGCTATATCAGGCCTAGAATGTGTGAGATATAAAAGTTTGTCAACAAACTTCCTGTAAACGGAAGGATCATGAAGCAAGTCACCTTCTTCATCATAGAGCTTGATAGTATAATCAACAGGTAAGGATAGTGGCTTAGAATCCTGCAAGCCAACTTCAAATAACAAGTCATGAACAAATTTGTGCTGATGAATATAGATACCCATACATGTTCTATGTATTTCCAGCCCCAAATAATACTTGACAAGGCATAGATCTTTGATAGTGAACGTAGAATGAAGGACAGATTTGATATGTGCAATGAGGAAAACATTTGTTCCAGTAAGGAGGATATCATCAACATAGACTAAAGCAATGATAAAGTTATCATTGTCCTGTAAAGTGAATAGTGAATAATCTGCAACAGTCTGTTTGAAGCCTAATGTAAGAAGGACATATCCCAATTTCTCAAACCATTGCCTAGAGGCTTGCTTGAGATCATAGATTGATTTGTTTAATTTGCAAACCAAGTTTGAACCATAAAGAGGATGACCCTTTGGTAATTCTATGTATACTTATTCATGTAAATCACCATGAAGGAAAGCATTATTAATGTCCAGCTGATGAACGGGCCAATTTTTAACTGAAGCAATTGTTAAAAGAACTCTGACAGTGATCATTTTAGCAACGAGAGCAAAGGTGTTGTGATAATCTTCTCCCTCAACTTGAGTAAAATCTTTAGCCATAAGTCTTGCCTTGAACTTATCCAAGGTACCATCAGCTAAAAAATTTAGCTTATAAACCCATTTGCATCCTATAATTTTCTTGCCAGAAGGCGGAGAAACTAGAGACCAAGTATCATTGGACTCAAGAGTTGTGAGTTCTTTCTGCATAGCATCAATCCATCTAGGATCTAAATATGCTTGATTACATGCATGAGGCTCTTTTAAGGTTGTATCGGGATGAAGAGCACAAGCATACACAGTAGTGGATTGTGAATAGTGACTATAATTATATTTAGAACTATCAATGAGACAATTCAAGAGAATTTGATCAACCTGAGATGTGTTACCAGGTGGAGTATAAGAAACTGAAGAAACATAGTCTTTCATCCAAGGAGGTTTGATTTTGTTTCTTATTGAGATTCTGGGTTGCACAAAAGAATCAGAAACAACTAGTCATCAGGAATGTTACCAGAATTTGTAATTGATGAGGGATCTGTGAGAATCTCATCTTGAGGAGATGAAAAAGGTGTGGGAATGTCCTGTGCAGCAAGAAATGTAGTGTTTAAAGGAGTATCATCAGTGTCACAAGGAAGAGGAGGAGTATATGAAAACTTTGGATTGGTCTGTTGATTGAAAGGAAAAACGTCTTCATGAAAAATGACATGTCTGGAAGAGTAAACTTGATGAGTAATAGGATCAAGAAGCTTATAGCCCTTCTAGTGTAGAGGATACCCAATGAATACAGTTGGAACAACTCTAGGTGCCAACTTATCTGATGTATGAACAGACATGTAGGCCAAACACCCAAAAGCTTTAAGATTGGCATAATCTGGTGGCGTGTTGTATAACTTCTCATAAGGACTAACGAAATCCAGAACTGAAGTAAGAATTCGATTTATAAGATAAGTAGAAGTCAACAAACATTCACCCCAAAAACATGATGGGAGATGAGATTGAAATAATATAGCTCTAGTCATTTCTAACAAGTTCCTGTGTTTTCTTTCCACTCTCCCATTTTGTTAAGGGGTTTGAGGGCAAGAAGTTTGATGAACAATGCTATGAGAAATGAAGAATGACAACAAATAATTATTGACAAGTTCCCCTTCATTATCACTTCTAAAGCATTTAATAGATGTATGAAACTGATTCAGGACATAAGTATGGAAATCTTTAAGGGATGAATAACATGTTGTTTAGTAGGAAGAAAAATGGCCACATAGCTCGTGTATTGTCATCAACAATTATTAAGAAGTACTTACAACCATTACAAGTAGGGATCTTATAAGGTCCCCAAAGATCACAATGCACCAGATCAAAAGGTAAAACTGCTTGAGATGAACTGGAACTAAAAGGTAGATGACATTGTTTAGTCATTGGACATATATCACAATGTTCAGAACACTTAGTTGTTGAAATGTTTAAAGTAGAAATTCTAGAAAGAACTGAACTAGGAACATGGTCTAATCTTTTATGCCAAACAGGAGCAGAAGAACCTTTGAAGATAGAGAAAGCATGCGGAGTGGCTTGAACATTGTGAAGCTGATAGAGTCCCTCAACAAGTTTACCAAGAACCAATTCCTTCATTTGGACTTGGTTCTGCATTATACACTCAGATGCAGTGAAATAAACCTTGGAATGAGTTTTAGCAGATAAATTGCTAATGGATAACAGGTTGAAATGAAAAGTCGGAACTAATAGAATATCATTAATGAAAAGGATAAAGGATATATGAAAACTGAACCAGAATGAGTGACAGTAGCAACATTGCCATCTGGAAATTTGAATGTTAAAGAGGTTTTAAGAGCCTTAATATCATGCATTAAAGATGCATCGCAACACATATGACTGGTTGCACCAGTATTTAGGATCCAAACATTATCTGGAATAATGACATTTGAGAGGAGAGACAAAGCAGTAGCTGCTATATTTTGAGCAAGATGAAAAGGATTTGGTGAAGTAGACTGGTTATTTTTCTGAATGCACTGCATTAGAGAACTCAGTTGATGCTGCAGAACTTCCATTTGAGTAGCTAAGTTGTCTGAGCTCTGTTCAACACCAGATATAGGCTGAACTTTGGAGTCTGATGGGGCACCAATGTCAGTAACCTACATAGCTTGATCAGATTTATGAGTAGCTGATTGATCGTAAGACTGTTGGAACTTGTTATAAGGTCGCTTCTTACCTTAGTTGTTGGGATGGTAAGGATGGTCAATTGGATAACCTACCAACTTGTAGCATTTTTCTTTAAGATGACCTTTACCATGACAGTAAGAACATTCTAAAACATTAGTACCAGTCTCGTTATTGAACTTTGCATTGTGTTAAGGTAAATTGACCATCATAGCAATGAGAGGTTGGGAGGATAGATTGTATATTTGCTTTACTTGCTATATATGCATCACTTGCATTGACAACTGTTCTAACAAACTCCTTCTATAAGAAAATAGGAAAAATTAAATTGACAGTAATAGCAATTTGTTTATATCACAGTAGTGCAATACTTAAGATATTATTTTATTAAAGAAAGAAACAACCCTAGTTAAAGTTTATTATGTATATTCTTGTAATATAATCAACATTTTTTTGCTAAATTAATATAATCAACATTAGTGTGATTTGCAACCGTCATTTAAAAAATATCTCAAATTGAATTGATATATTTAAAGCACCTATTAGACTAGTGTGTTTAATATAGTATTAACCATCATTTCTTTATACAGATAGTGTTATTTTATTGTACATATAAGGTAAAGAGTTATCTGCTCATGATATAACATACTTATATTATCAAATATAATTTATAAAATCAATTTAAATAATCTAATATCTTAATAATTATGTTTTTTGTGAAAATATAACCAAAAATTTATATATAAAAATTGGCAGCATTTGGCTTTATTTTATTTTAAAAATAATTACAAAAAAATGTGTCAGTACTATAAGACAATTTTTTAATTAAAATGAATTTGAAAAATCATTCTCTTGATTTGGTTAAACATTCAAATCATTTTAAATAATTTAATATCACTATAATTATGTTTTTTATAAAAATATAACCTAAAATTTATATAAAAAATAATAGCATTCAACTTTATTTTATGTTACAAATGATTAGAATATTAAATTTCACGTATTGTGATTGTACTTTTTATTTTAAAAATGGTTAGTTATAAAGTCTAAGAGGGTGAATTGAGATTTGTGATCGAATTTGAAAAAATATATATCAATTGTAAGTTGATTTATAAACTTGACTAATATTAAATTGAATTAACGAGTAAATCAATTACATTATAGACTTTGTAAATAAAAGAGATTAAGTTGTGGGGGGAAAAATGACATTTTTTTTCTATCGTGCATTAACTAGTTTTTAGTGTTTCATTTTTGATTTTTTAATTTAATGCATGACATTAATCTATATATCTTACGTATTATTCACTAAGTTACAACTCATAAGTATTGCTCTTATTTTTCATGTCCAGTGCAGATCGTCTAACTAGTAATCCGGAGTCCCTTTTCTATAAACAATATAGTGGAGTCATACACATTCACACGTAAAATTTTAAATATTAATATTTATAGGTTAATTTATATGTTGTTTGTATATTGTTAGTTCTTATTCGTGGATTTAATTGAGATTTAATTTATCCGCTAAATTATTGTATATTATATTAAATATTTCATAATATTTTTAAGTTATTATCATCATTTAGAAAAAAAATGATAACTAATCTAGTTTTAAAAAACTAACCAATAAAATCCCCCTTAGAAGGGTTAATAGAAGATTATTAGTATTTAGCAACAGAAAAAAAGAAGATTAATGAATTCAATTGAAAGAATTTTAGAATCATAAATGTGGGGATTTAAAAAAATGTCAGGAACCTTGCATAAATTTATATATCAGGTGATACTATAGCATAAAAAAAGGTGATATTACGATCAAAACTTAAAAATATCAAATCATGAACTTCGCGCGGAATACATAACAAAATTAAATTATTTAATAAATGATAAATGTAATTGGTATTATCACGAGTTTTTAATTATAAAGATATTTTTTTTTTAAATAATTGATGTTTACTTTTTTACACATATGTTAAAAAAATTGTACATATAATTAGAATTATTATTTTTATAAATTAAAATAATATTTATATATTTTTATTTATAAAAATAATAGTTACAATTATATGTTCAAACCTTTTTAAAATTGTGCAAAATATCATTAAAAATATATAAAATAATGAAATGGATCTGATATGTCCGTTTATTCTTAGCCCAAACAAATGAATGACAAACTAAAAACAAAAAAGCTCTTACAAACTCTTAGGCCCAAAACTTTACCTTGTGATTTCGTTTTCATCGATAAAATCTCCATAAACTGGAACATGATTCAAATATTGAACTGATACTCATTTATAAGATTATAAATTAAATTAGTAAAAAATAATAATCAAATATTGATGTGACAGAGAATTGCATGTTGAATAATGGTACTAAAATTAATAAAGTTCCCTGTATTAATAGTCAAACCATTATACAATTTTGAGCACCTCAAACTAGAAAATGTCAAAAATGTCAGACAGCTACCCAAAAACATTTAATATTTAGTGGGTGTTTGGGGTTCCATAAACTTAAAATAAGTAGCTTATTTTTTATTTATTTTTACATATTTTCATATTTTTTTTAAAGATAAATATTTGTTTTAGAATTTTAAAACCAAATATGAACTTACTTTTTTCTGGAAATAAGGGCTTATTTCTGGAAAGTACATACATCCCTACTTTTTTCCGGAAATAAGCCCTTATTTCCATAAGGTCTGTTTTGCCAAACAGACCCTTAGTGCCTCTATCATTTAAAAATTGTGAAATCAAAATATTCAAACATCTAAATCTAAATTAGTTTTACAAATTTCCGAATTACAAAATAATATCATATTGATTGAAATTTGTCAAGGAGTATTACAAAAATGAGAAATATCGATTGAATTTTGAATGTGGACTAGTACAACAAAAAGGCGATGTCAGCAATTCTTCTTTTGGTTTATTTAAACTCGCTTTTTCTTTTTCCCTGCCTGTTTTTATTTAGTTCATTTTTCCCTTTGGGTTCACGTAATTATTATATTCTCCTTTCATTTTCTTAATCTCAATTTCACTAATTTATCATCATCCCAATTATCAAAATTTGAAAATTTATTTTTATGCATGCCATTTTTATTATCTAATATCTGTTTGTATTTAATTGATAGCATTTAAATTTAAATATATTTTTATGAGTTAATATTTTCATATAGATCTTTTCTGCACTATAAAACAAAAAATCTAATGAAGTTAATATGTTACTATTTTTTAATAAATGATATATTAATTAAAAAAATAGCATTTTCTTAAAATAAAATAAAAATTAAGCACAATCTCTATTAAGATACCAGCTAACATAAAAAATAGGCTTAAATGTAATTTAAACCCTGTGTTATTAACAATATACAATTCAAACCCTCTTTTAATATATTTAGTAAATTTAACCATATGTTTTTTAACTATTTACAATTGAAACCTTTTTTAAATAATTAGTAAATTTTAGTAAATTTGACCCTATGTTTTTGAACTATGTACAATTGAAACCTTTTTTAAAATAAATAGTAAATTTAACCATACGTTTTAAAATATTTAGTAAATTTAACCTTGATTTTTTAATTTCGGAATAAAATAAATCTTACAACAAAATTTTAAATAAATATTCGTCAAATGCACTATTGATAAATTTTTTTGTATAGATATTATTTAAGCATAATAGATATTTACAATTATTAGGATTTTTTCTTATAAAATGGATATTTAGATGTTCTTTTCTATATTAATATATCTATATGTATAATATATTATATATGTTCAATAAAATTTTAATATATGTTTATATTATTTCATCTTGTCATCACACTTCCCGCTCAATATATTCATGAATGTTCATCACCGAATTAAATTTATTTTCAAAAATACTCTTCGGTGAATATATTCTCGAAAATACTTTTTCGATATAAAATTTATTTTATTCCGAAATTAAAAAGTCAAGGTTAAATTTACTAATTATTTTAAAACGTAGGGTTAAATTTACTATTTATTTTAAAAAGGTTTCAATTGTATATAGTTAAAAAATATAGAGTTAAATTTACTAATGATTATAAAAATTTAGTAATTATTGTAAAAAGGTTTCAATTGTAAATAGTTAAAAAACGTAGGGTTAAATTTACTAAATATATTAAAAGAGGGTTTGAATTGTATATTGTTAATAACACAGGGTTTAAATTGTAAATAAGCCTAAAAAATATTATAATTCTTTTTTTAAAAATTTGATATGTTAATAATATAAAGTACTATAATAATTATTATATAACACAAAATTATATCATACAATTATTATTAATAAAAGTTGTTAAAGTTCTATTCTCCATAAATATAAAATTGATCTTAATATTGTTGTTAGAAAACATAAATTAAATTTTAATATTCGGATTGAATAATGTAATTATATTATTAAATTTGAAATACAAACTTATTAAAAAAATTAAAAACTAAATGTATAATTAATTTAAAAAATAAAAAAATTATGCATTGAATGAATTATAACTAGTAAATTATTATATTTACAGCAGATTAATTATGTACAACACATTAATTAGATAACTTAGATAACTTGAACGTGGAAACACTCGTGTTATAGTGTCTACGACGTCGTATAGTCTAGCTGTCTGCCTCAGGTCAGGAACCTTATGATAGTCTCATCTATGATTTAAAAATAATAACCGTAAACAGTATATATATATAGGCTCCTGCTCAAATAGAAAATAGCTTAAATGAGAAATAGAAAACCTTCTCATTATACCTTGCCGCACCCACACACAAATTATATACACTCTCACACACACAATCTCATCTATTCTCCTCCGTTTTTAATTTGATTTTTCCCGTCAATTGACAAAGTTTTTTCAAATCTAACTTCACCACATTTTTTTTCATCTCCCAACGATCAGTTTTCATACCATATGTGCTAAATTTCGGCAAATATAATTTATAATTAAAATAAATTCGTCACTTATCAGATTCAAACTTCAATCACTAAAATATATTACAGAAACCACTAATTTGTATTACAGAAATCACTAATTTGTATTACAGAAATCACTAAATTATATATCCTGGGTTCACAAAAACTAATGGAAATCGCCGAAAAAATAAAAGTCACCGGGATATATCACATATGGTATGCAAACTGATTGTTGGGAGATGGAGAAAAATGTGGTGAAGTTAGATTTGAAAAAAACTTCACTAATTAACGGGAAAAATTAAATTAAAAACGGAGAAATTATGTGGGATTGGGTGTATGAGGGTGCATTTGATTTGTGTGTGGATGTCTCTCCTTGCCATTAGATTAGATTGAATATGTGGTGTAGATCTTATTTTCTATTTTCTATTCTAAGTTATTTTCTATTTGATCACTTGCCTATATATATATATAG
The DNA here is from genome assembly GCA_028671895.1 of Oenanthe sinensis. Classification (NCBI taxonomy): domain Eukaryota; kingdom Viridiplantae; phylum Streptophyta; class Magnoliopsida; order Apiales; family Apiaceae; genus Oenanthe; species Oenanthe sinensis. The sequence continues at coordinate 349,113 of CM053814.1, read as the reverse complement.
GGTCCTGCTCAAATAGAAAATAGCTTAAATGAGAAATAGAAAACCTTATCATTATACCTTGCCGCACCCACACACAAATTATATACACCCTCACACACACAATCCCATCTATTCTCCTCCATTTTTAATTTGATTTTTCCCGTCAATTGGCAAAGTTTTTTTCAAATCTAACTTCACCACATTTTTTTTCATCTTCCAACGATCAGTTTTCATACCATATGTGTTATATTTCGGCAAATATAATTTATAATTAAAATAAATTCGTCACTTATCAGATTCAAACTTCAATCACTAAAATATATTACAGAAACCACTAATTTGTATTATAGAAATCACTAATTTGTATTACAGAAATCACTAAATTATATATTTTGGGTTCACAAAAAATAATGGAAATCGTCGAAAAAATAAAAATCATCGGAATATATCACATATGGTATGCAAACTGATTGTTGGGAGATGGAGAAAAATGTGGTGAAGTTAGATTTGAAAAAAACTTCACTAATTAACGGGAAAAATTAAATTAAAAACGGAGGGATTAGGTGGGATTGGGTGTATGAGGGTGTATTTGATTTGTGTGTGGATGCACCCCTTGCCATTAGATTAGATTGAATATGTGGTGTAGATCTTATTTTCTATTTTCTATTCTAAGTTATTTTCTATTTGAGCAGGAACCTATATATATATATATATATATATAATATATACCGTGTAGCATACGTGTTTAACTCACTCGCTCACTAAACTCACCTCCGAGTTGATGACTCACCTAACCGTACCCCTTCACTACCTCTATCAGATGTTCCTCTTCTTCACATACCCAAGTCTCCCCTCATTACTTCACTAGGGTTTACTTACATATATACTTGCATATCTTTATTTTTCTTGATTTTCCTCTTTTTCATCTTCTTAATCTTTACATGGAAACTCACAGTTTCAATACCCAGACTATGTTCCAAGATTCTCTTGTATTTATTGTCTTTCCTTATGTAAACTATCAGATACTACTTGTTAATTGTTTTAAGTTTTTTTCTCTTGTTTTGTGCTTGTAAAGTTCTTGAATCTAGTTATATTTTTCTTGGGTTTTGCTTGTTTGCTTAAAGGGGACATGGGTATTTTTGTTTTTGCAAAAATTTAGATACCCTTTTGAGTATAGTTGATTTTGAGGGGTTTTATGTGATTCTTGTTGAAAATCTTGAAGACCCTGTGAAAAAGTTCCAATCTTTATGGTTCTTGATGGATCCAAAGTATGTTGAGGTAAGTTCAGATGAAGATGTGGGCTTAGATGATAAGTTAGGGTTTGATGATAGTGGCGAAGATGATTGTGATTGGATACAGGAGCTACTTAAAGAGGTTGATAGAGAGACTGACACTGAGGATTCTAATGAGTCTGATGATGTGGTTTTAGTGAGTGAGGCTGTAGTGAGCCCCAAGTCTAAGTTGAAGAATTCTGATACTGGTTTTAAAGATGTAGATGATGATGAGGATGATGAGGATTGTGTGGTTTTGGATGGTGATCCCGATAAGCTGGAACCTGTTGAGAATAATCAGATGGTGGACGACTCCGATGAGCTGCAAGTTGTTTCGGAGACAGGACAGGTATTGGAGACTGACCATTCATTGTGATATTGTGTGTCTGTGGATTTGGTATTAGTATGATTTGACAAGTATTTATGTCTTTGCGCTGGTTTTGCTTCTTATTGATTACATTGCTTGCTTTCGAACTTTACATACTTTAAGTTACTGTTCAACCTGAGTCCTGGATTCAAGTTTGCCTAAGCTTTGAGCTCAACTGGATGTAGTGGAAACTGGTTTATGGTGTATGATATATGCTTAATGATTGCAATACTCTACTTTATTGATGCAGGATTCACCTTAAAGAGGTCCATGGGTAAACTACTTTCAAGATTTTTTTTATAGATATTTTGATGTAAGAAAGACCTTAAGATGTTCAGGAAAACTTAGGTGGGCCAACACAAGAAGCACCTTACAGATTCCGCATAATAGCAATTTATTAAGATCCTGCTTAGTTGGTTTTAGAATTTCTCTGTCTAGATTAGTATTATCCACCCTTCATCCTGTTTTAAATGTCCTCTACTCCTTTTTCCAGGATGTCCAGATAAATGTGCTTGTTCTATATGCGATACTGCTTTTTCTAGCAGAGATCTTGAAATCTGATAAATGTCAGGTTTAGGAGCTCTTTGGTACAATGAACTCTAATATATTTGCAGCTTGTATTTTATACAAGGTGGGTAAATTAGTATCACTTGTGCTATTGGCAGCGATGGACAAAGTTCATTGTAGCTGCAGCATTAGATTCTTTATTATCTGAAGGATGCAAGCTTTGACTGGAGCAAGAAAGTTGCTAAACAGTCACTATACTTGAGTGGGTATGAACAGAAATATCTATTTGCAATATTGAGTTTTCAATGTTCTCCATGACCTCTGCAGAGTAATGATGTATTGCAGTTGTATTGATAAATGATGTTTCTTAATCAACTGTGTGAAGTAATATGCATTCTTTTTTGCTTTCCATTTGATTTTTTATTATTTGACAATACCACTACTAAAAAGGATTCCAGACCCAAGAGTGTTGTAACATGTTGGCATCCAAGTCGCTGATTGTTGTCTCTTTTTGTCGACAATCTTTTGGGATTCTGTTTCTGCATTGCAAGTGAATGGCTTTCTCGTCTATGTGTCTTGAGTCCTGCAAGATGATTTGAAACTCTATTCTAAACAATATATGATGACACATGCTTCTGATATGGTCACGTAGTAATTCTGCTTTTACTAATGGTTGTCTGTCCGAATGGCCTGTGATGTCAATTTTTGACTTTCTTTCTTTTGGTTATTTACAGGTGGCTTGTAGAGACTACCCCCACCCACGACATCTCTGTGCTAATTATCCATTTACGTCCACTGCACATGAAAATCACTGCAACCAAGTAAGAAAATCATCTGTGATCTTGCCATAGAAATGATTACACTGAGAATATACTGATATTGACAGCAGTTGACAGTACTGATCCACTCTGCCTTCATCTTATTTCAGTGTCACTGTTATGTCTGTGATTCGCTGGCTCCATGTCTTCATTGGGATGCAAATCATTGCCATGCTACCGATAAAGAAGAATTCTGGAAAAATGAGAGGAGGTCTTTAAGGAACAGCAACCAAGCTACCGTAGCAATTTCTAAAGTTTTTACTTCTCTGTCAGCTGAGGCGATCGAAATCAGTCAAGGTCCAGTATCAGTTCCATTTGGACCCACCTGTTTACCCCCAAGTCAGGTCCCTGGACCAACAGCAATTCGTGCATGCTCAAGGTCGAACAATTTTATACCGGGATTTGATCATTCTGGACAAGTTATGCCTAGAAACAGATTTCGACCGAACTTGGTATTGCAGCACCTGCGCGTTACAGGTAATGATGTTATTCAGAGGGATAGGAGACATACTGCTGCTAATGCAGGCCTTCAAGTAAAATCTCCTCCTTCAGTGTTTAAAAGAACTGGCCCTGGGAGCCCTCTATTGTCCAACAGAAGGTATTGTTTGTCTAACCAGACATATAGATCCCAATATATGAGAATACCTCCTCCAATGCCAATGCCAATTCACAACAATTCCATGCGATGGCAACTGTTTCGTGACCCGATGGGTCCAGAGTTGAATACTTATCAGCTCCCCTCACAACCAAATATGCATGCGAACTTTTCAAATTCCATGCCATACCAACCTCAGCTATCCTCCACACCAAATATCATGAACAACCATTTGAACATGGTGCCTTCTCAACCTATGATGTGTCCCCAATCAAACACAGCCAATGTCTCTGCAAGTTCAGTCACTTCCCAACCCCAAGTTCCATCTCAGGCATACTATTACAGCAACACCTTTTCGAGGCCAACTCCCCAGTTGTCCTTTCAACCAGTTGTTAATAACAGCTATGCAAACAAAATGCCTTTGGAACCATTGATAAATGGTCAGCCTGATTCCATTCCAAACGAATATCAAAATGTTCAACATCTGAATCAAAACCATGGTTTTCTTGATTCGACTCTCGAAGACATTGACTTGAGTTGTGTCAATCTGACTTCTGAGAGCAACCAAGAACCTCCATCCCAGTATCAAGATGTAGGTTTAGTAACCTCGACCTCGACCTCGCCACATACTGAACTGGATAATGTTTTTGGTGGAAGCCCCAATCTTGATGCCCTAAACTTTCAGTATGATAGTTGGAATTTAGGTATTAGCGATAAACCGGTACATTCTCCAGAACCAGATATATCAGATTCTAGTTTTTTCTTTGGATTGTAATGTTTTGCATTGTCAAAGATGTCACGAGTCAGGTAGGAGAGTAATTATTAGTGTATTGCAGGAACACAAGCCAGTAAGAAATCTGTAATTTGTGTAGTTGCTTTCCTTTTGAAGAAAAAAAACTTTTTTTTCCGGAGTGAACTCACCACTGACCTCTCATTTTTTTGTATGTATTTTTGTTAGAGGAGCTTGGACGATTTGTTTCATGGTATTTCATATTGAACTTGCAGAGCTATTCACATGGGTGGTTTGGTTCATGGTATTTCATATTGGAATGTTATTCTCATGTTAGTTTGAGTCGAGGACTTGAGGTGTTCCTCAACCCAAATGATTATTATCTATTTCTTTTACATTTTGATTTTTAGAAAAGCCCAATATTGCTGAACTTCCAAAAACAATGTTAATTATAAATTTAAAAGGTAAATTTTTATATTTATGCAATAAACTTATAAACATATTATTACTTGAATAGAAAAATAAAAATATTCGGGTAAAAAAATTAACAACAGGCTAAGGTCCCGTTTGGTATTGCTACTACAGACAGGTACGACAGCTTTTTGCTGAAAAACTGTCAGACAGCTTTTTGCTGAAAAACTGTCAAAAAAGTGTTTAGTAAAATTTAAAAACTATTGTCTGAAAAATTTTGGTCTAAAAGCTATCGTTAAAGAAAGCATGTCCCCCATGTTTTTGAAAAAAGTTGATTTTCAGCATTTGTAGGAAATAATTATATAAATTTTATCATTAAACCTTCACAAAAATATTATTTTTATATATTATATCTCAAAATATACATAAATAAAAAAAATTACCAAACAGTCATCTAATTTTCCTGACAACACTTTTTCCATCAACATTTTTCCTTACCGTACAACAGTTTTTAACCGCACTCCCAAACATACGCTAAGAGTGCCCATGACTACCCAATAATAATAATTCTCTCATAGCATGTCAGAATATTTATATTTATAGTTAATTACCAGAATACAAATAAATAAATTCTCGTATGAATCACCATTCACTTTTGGAAGAGCTTAGGCGGCCCAAACTACAAAGCCCATCTCCAAGAGACCACTACTGAATCCCCTTCTTGACCCAATTATACTTTCCCTCTTCTTTGTTCCAGTGTGTGTGTATATATAGATGTATAAAGTATAAACACACACACACACACACACTTACTTTAAGCAAGACAAGACAAGACAAGAAAAGAAATGGCATTATGGTTGGAGGCCGGGTCGGAACCCGAAACCCAGATGGAGGCAGATGATCTTGCTGCTATTAATGCTATCAAAGAGTCTGCTGCTGTTGAACTCAAGGTCTTCCCATATATCTGTCTCTCTCTGTGTCTTTCTATTGGTTTGTTTTGTTTATGTACACAAAAACATACCTTTCGCTAATTTTGTTAAAAAAGTTGATATTTTTATGCACAATCTTGTTTTCCCTGTTATGATTTTGCTGGTATTGTTGGGTTTATATATGTCAAGACTTGAGATATACAAGCTCCATTAAGTATACTAACAGCCCTTAAAAAAATTATAATTTTTTCATTGGATTGATTGGTGCCTTAGAAGTAAGAACTGCTAAAATTTTGAACTTAGGTATGGTTGTGCAAGTTATTTAGGCTATGGTTGTATTGTTCACTGGACAGTGTATATTGGTGCGGTAGCTGGAATGAATGACTTATTTAAGCCAATGCCTAGTTACTCCGATTCATGGTATGGATTGATAAAGATTAATGTATATCTGGTGATGAGATACTTTAGAATGTATCAAAAGGAGATTTTTTCATATAGCAGATGCCTTGCCAATACAACGATCATACATAATGGAAGTAAAGGACCCGCGTTGGGTGCTGCCGACTGTCTGTTAGACTGGTTTCTATTTCTATAGGTTATCAAGAGGATATCTTTTATAATATTAGTATCCATTGCATTTTTCATTGCTCCACGAAAATATGTGTTGAAATTTTAGTGGCCTTACAGGAGAAGGGCAATGAGTATGTGAAGATGGGAAAAAAGCATTATTCTGATGCCATTGATTGCTACACCAGGGCAATTAATCAGAAGGTTTTAAGTGATACTGAGACCTCGGTTCTGTTTTCAAACAGAGCTCATGTGAATCTACAACTTGGAAATTACAGGCGTGCTCTATTAGATGCTGAACAGGCGATTAAGCTCTCTCCCACCTATGCTAAGGTTTGTATATTTAGATCATTTTATTTTACACATTTTCTTATTTGACTTAAAAGTGTGTGTATATTATATATTTTGTGCAGCACATTACAATAAATTTGATAAATGGTTGAATGTATCGTTGTTGTAGGCATACTATAGAGCTGTGAAAGCATACTTGTCCCTAAAACTCTTGGTAGAAGCAGAATCATATTGTCAAAAAGGTCTGGAGCAGTTTCCGGATAATGAAGAATTAAAGAAGCTTTTTAGCCAGATTCATCTGCAAAAATTAGAGAATGAGCTGCATGAAGCTCAAGTTCTTAAAGCTCTGTCAGCAGCTAAGGTGTAACAAAATTACTGATTATGCTGTAAATCAGTAAAAGAAAATGATAAACCTTTGTTGTGTATCCTGCACATTTTCATATTATCTAGTTATATACTTATATCATGTGCAGAAACTTGTATCTGCTATTGAAGATAGAGGAGTGAAGTTTGGGAAGGCCATGTTCCAAGAACTCACCGGAGTAAAGAAGCCAATGTTAGATAACGATAATATCCTTCATTGGCCTGTTCTTCTTTTATATGCAGAGGTCATGTCCAGCGACTTTATCGAGGACTTCTGTGAGACTGACATGTTTTCAGCTCATCTTGACATGATATCCTTCTTAATTAGCTTCCTGAGGTTTTTTATTTCCAAGAATAGCTAGCCGCTACTATAAAAAGTGTGAAAATGCTATGCTGTATCGTTTAATGTTGTTTACAGAGTAGCTAGCCGCTATTGAAATATATGGAAAATGCCATCCTTAGCAACTCACATGTTTTCAGAAGATAGTCCTCTCTTGCCATGGGATAGAGAAAAGGCTTACAAGAGGGAAGCTATTGAGCTGTACTATGAGGTGTGCTACTGTGCTTATTTGCTTATATGCTTTGTCTTTCTTTTGCAATATATGAACTATTGTTTTATAGACATTTTTCCCGAAAAATATACAGTCACAATTCCTGATAAAAGGCCTCAGTAACAGAGTACAGTTTACTCTTCAGTAGCATATATCATGATGTTAATATATAATTTAGGTGCTTATAGGATGTGTTATTGCATCCTACATTTATCGTTGTTTTTGATTGTCAAAAGCTGTTAAAGTTACTTGTCCCTAAAAAACGAACTACGAGAATGCTGTAGAAAGTTTACATAATTAGCAATTGTAGCCAAGCGGCATATTAAAACATACATCTTGATAACTGAGATGGTTCCTGCTTTCCACACATTTACGAAAATAATATTTTTTTTTGTTTTTTTGCCTTTTAGCCTAGTGTAAAAAACGGAAAAGTAGTCAGATTTTTTCCTTTCAGTATATATATGCTTTACCACTTGACATCTTGGGGATAAATCAGTCTCCTCCGGTACAAATGGGGATTGGAGAACCTCCAGCCAAACAACAGTTCACCATTTCAGACTGCCATCACCTTCTTCCCTTTTTTCTGATAGAAACATTTTTTTGCAACATTAATTTGAACAATTATTTTGAGTGTTTCTGGGGCGTCAAGCTACCTTAGTTGGCCTAAGGTCGTCCAATCCATGCAGGATCAGGGTAGGTTACTAAATATATACAAGTAGCTTCTTTATAGTAATATTAGTTTTTTTTTTGCAAGCTCCACAACTAGTTATTCTGTGCGTGTCTGTTGTCTCTGGTTTTCCCCTTTAAGAGTGGAGGTGCTTTCACATGTGGAACTTCATATGTATAATATTGATTCATCAGGCTGCCTCTGGAGTTCGTTTATCCAAAAAGGACCGTCTTCGCTATTTCTTGGAGGGGACTGCTGGTTCTCATATTGAAAGCTTTGATGATGACGAGGAACAGCCAGCTGAATACTTGGTGGATGATGTCAATTCAGGTGGTTTGTTTCTTCGTCCCTTTATATTCTGATTCATGATTCTAGCTTTCTACTCTTTGCATTTTTTTGAAAAAATTCTTTGGCGTATTCAACTTCTTTTCTCTTCTCGGGAGCTACAGTTAACTGATTGACAAGAATGGTTCTGTATTTCGTAGGCCAAGATCGTTCAAAGTGGATCAAAGTAAATGAAAAGCGAACACTTTATGATGTTCTGAGAGAACCCACCTTTCTAACCCCTGGTATTCCTGGTATGTTATCTTTTTCAATTTGCATAGATATGCTATCCATGTGACCTCGTCTACTTTTGTTGTGTTTTATTGGTTTGATTCTTTTTTCATATCTTTCCTGCAGTATTTTATGTTGTCTCAGCAAAGTCAAGTTTCTACAAGAATTTCAAAGCTGGGAAATGGGCTCCTCCGCCATGAGACAGTTAAATGATCATTAATCCTTTTATACCGAGACAAATTGACTGATCATGATCCTCTGTACTCCTGCCCGAACTGTAATGGGTCGGTTAGAAGTTGTTTTTGACATGTTGCTGGTTGTTTAAGAGTTTGATTAGAATGTTTTAGCAGCAATATATACAATATACATGAACCATTTTATCAGCAAAGAAAGTCATCCATGTACCAGTGATATATGTAACAATGTTTACACCAATAAGCTTTTGATTTTCTGTTCCACTCTCGTTAAAAGTTGTACTTTTTTACTGAATTTTGGAGTGAGTTGGGGGTTTTTGTTTTTTGGAAGAAAAGAGTAAAATCATATGCAAATTATTTTCCCTTTTCCCCCTAATTCTCATCTGATAGTCTAATGGATTGATTTTTCTAGTATATACAAGTTTAGAATAAGGTTATTGAATGCATATACGAAATGCAAATAAGCTTTTAGCGTAGAGTGGTTGTGCATTTTGCCATTTTAATCTTGACTTTCGGGTCTGGAAAAAGGAAGATATGAAAAGTGCATTATACAAAGCTAAAAGCTTCTGTCAATGTTATATTAGCTTTTTTTTCTTTTAAGTAAAATAATTAAACAATGGAGTATTATTTAGTTACAAAACTCCTGGGATAAAAGTTCATCTCCGCCATTCATCAAGTATTCTGAGGTCTCTTTATTTGTGAGATTGCAACTCCATAATAGAAATTACCAACCAATATTCGAATTTAAAAAACAGCGACCAATTTCAAGCATCAATACTCTGGCCTGGTCTTATTAACTCAAACCTGTTTATAGAAACATTCGATACGAAATTTTGGTTCCAAAATACAACTGATGGGACGATGGTCACATTCTTTATATAATGAAGATATGCTCTAGCCGAATCAATCTACTCCACCTTAAGCACGCAACGGAGGCAATCCCCTTCATGTAACAGATCAAAAGCTTTATTGATCTCTGCCAGAGTCAATTCGTGGGTGATGTATTCATCAACCTTGATTTCCTGTAGGATAAAATAAGAGGTTCAGTAATTACAATCACAACCTGGCAAACAAAGAAAGGAGTAGGTTTTGTTACCTTCTTCATATACTTTTCCACAAGCCAGGGTACTTGTGATCGGCTTTTGAATCCACCAAAAGCTGTTCCTTTCCAAACGCGACCAGTGACCAGCTGAAAGGGGCGAGTGGAGATCTCTTGACCAGATGCGGCTACACCCACAATAACTGATGTACCCCATCCCTGCAAGTTTTTTAACGTAAATCACATGCCTGTTTTCATTTTTATTGATATGTTGCACTACTAGTTTACCTTGTGGCAGCATTCCAAAGCAGCTCTCATGACAGCGACATTACCAATGCACTCAAAACTGTAATCAACTCCACCGTCAGTAAGATCAACAAGAACCTGCTGTATTGGTTTGTCATGTTCCTTTGGATTCACAAATTCAGTGACGCCAAAGTTCTTTGCTGTGGATATCATACATCAATTGCAAAAAAACATATAGTTAACATTTTACCAGAAACTATCTTTACTGAACAGCAAATTATCAAAAACTGTTTGTTAAAAACATGATCACAAACATGTTACTACGGATCTCATGACAGAGAGGTTATTCTGTTGCTTTTACTTAGGCCATGTCACCAAAACTAGACCTGCTACAGAATATAGAAAATCATATTTTTAAATAATTTCTACCAAGTTACAATACTTAATAGAATTCCATTCCATACAGCAAGTAAATTAAAAGTACTAAAGCCTGAATTCTATTATGCATAATGGAGCACTTGTATCAGCATACCATCAAATACTGCATTCCAATTAAATATAAAACCTACCTCGCTCAAACTTTCTGTTGTCAATGTCGACACCAATAATTCGTGAAGCACCAGCTGCTTTGGCACCCTCCGCCACCTGTTAAGTGATATTTAGATGATTAAAAAACATACAAATTGAAAGAAAGAACACAAAACATGATTCATAGTTTTTACATATACTTACTGCAAGACCAACAGTACCAAGTCCAAAAACAGCAACAATAGAACCTGGTTCTACTTTGGCTGTATTCCAAACTGCTCCAAGACCTTGAATAACCATGAAACATAGCATAATAAATATAGTACCTATATTTCAGATAGTCACTATAGTACACCATACATTAAAAAATGAACCTTTAAATTAATAATCCTCGCACGGGACGGCAAAGTACTATATATAAACAGAATGTAGTGATCAACAATTAAAAGATGAAAGACTTATCTTCAGAAGGAATATTAAATAACGAAAGAAACTGAAAATACCAGTTGGTACACCACAGCCAAGAAGGCACACTTTATCCAGAGGAGCTTTTGGATCAATTTTGGCAACACTAACATCATGGAGTACAGTGTACTGACTAAATGTTGATGTTCCCATGAAATGGAAGAGAGGCTTTCCATTGATTGAGAAACGACTCTTCCGGTCGTTCATCATGACTCCAACTCCAGTAGCTCCCCTAACTTTTCCACATAGGTTTGTCTTCCCTGACTTGCAAAACTTGCACTCCTTACATTCTGCCTGATAACAAGGTATAACATGGTCTCCTGCCTGAACTTCCGTCACTCCCTCACCGACACTTTCAACAATTCTGCAACAGAACTTTCATAAGTAATTATTTCTGCCAATGAAATCATAAAAAACTTCAAGCATATGTTTACTCACCCAGCAGCCTCATGACCAAGAATACATGGAAATAGACCCTCGGGATCCTGCAAAAATTTCAAGTGTAAGCTTGATATAGGACAGAAAAACTAAAACAAACAGCAGCTGTCCAGTTAAGAAGGACAAAAATATCCCGGGAAACATGCCTGTAATATTCTTAAAAAAAATAAACTGAGGAGGATACTGAAGAATAGAGAATGACATGTTTGGTAAGAACCCTTATTGGGTAACTACAGCTTAAGAAGAAAACACATATAAGATGAAGCAATTCTTTCTTCAACTTAGCATACACAAAACATCACCTAATTTTTTGTTTCATTGTCCGCTACAGAATTTCAGGTGATACACACAAGTCACGCAAAAAACTCACAGACCCGGGACTTGTATAGAGAGTATCGCCTCCTCTGAATATTACAAATCCAAAAATATCAAAAGAATGAGTTGAATCCCGAAATTCAGAATATCAATTCATAGAATTAAAAAATGAGATAAGCATACTAATTTCTGCCAACAAATTCCCACTTTTCAGTATTTTAAGTCAATTCATTAAACCCAAAAACTGACACATTACGCAATTCACAATCGGGTCCATGAATCTGATTCATCACACTAGTAGTCAAAATAATTGATTGCAACAACTATAATACTGTAGTAAACAAGATAAGATGAATCTAAATCAAATCTGAATCTGGGATCTAGCACAGCAACTATATATACATATACAAGTGATGAAAACACAAGCATGAGTAAAGGGGCGAGAGAGAGAGAGAGACCTTGCCACTCCAAGTATAAGCATCAGTGTGACAAAGAGCAGTAAACAAAATCTTAATCCTCACTTCCCCAGCTTGGGGAGGATCCACTTGCACATCTTCAATCACTAGTGGCTTGTTTGGTTCATAAGCAACAGCAGCTTCATTCACGCATTTCATCAAACAGTTGGCAGACAAAACACAAATCAGACTAAAATCAAGCCACAACATATACATATAATTGTATACATGGATGGGTGTAAGAAAAGGACCAAGATCGTAAAGATAGTACCTTTGCAAGTGATAACTTGACCTTGAGTAGCCATTGGAATTTTTGATGTTGAGAGCCACAAAAAACGTAGAATCGGACAAGTTGGATTGAAATAGAAAAGGGGAGCGAGAGAGTGAGTGAGGTTCATTTATATGGATCATGTGTCTTTTTATTTTTTTTAGTATTGAATATACGAATCTTTTTTTAGTTATTGCCTAATTAATTGTGTTTTTATATACGATGTAATTAATAAAATAAAAAGTAATCTAAGTATATATATGTATTAATAAATAGTTTATATATAGTTTGATGTTAGTAAATATCCAATTTTGATTGCTATTGAGTTTTAAAAAATGGATTTATTTTAAAAATTACAAATCAGTAGTCTTGGTTTATACCGAATTTCAAAAATTATGGTTGTAGTTTAATAAGTATGAAATTAAAAATCAAACAATATTACATGGCAAATACTAAGTTGATAATTATAAGATATATAAATATTATCAAAACTAAATTTTTTTATGGAGTTTAAGTTCGAACAAAATTTGAATTAATAATAAAGTCATAATTCAAACAGAGTAGTTAAAATTTAATTTAATAACAGGATTCGAACAGCAGTAAACACATTTTTTAACTCAAGATTCGAACAAGTATTTAAATTCGATTATTTTTTATTTTAAATAAATATATATATGTGTTTATATGTTATTAAAATTATATTTTAAATGCCAAATAATATAAAACAAGCTCTTGGAAATATAATCAGTAAAAAGATTCAAACTTTAACCCTAGTTGTTGAAAACTCTATCTACCCGGCGAACATTTTGCCCAACCACCTGCTCAAGCCTGTTTGGCTTAACTTATAAGTAATAAGTTGTTATTTTTTAAAAATATTTTCATATTTTTTTTGAAAATTAATATTTATTTTAGAAATTTAAGATCAAATCTTATTTTCAAATTTGAAAATAAATTATTTATTTTCAGGAAAAGTACATATATATTAACTTTTTCAATTTATAAACTGCTTATAAATCCAGACAAACAGGACATCTATCACGCGGCTCACGCCCACCAAACAGTTTTTAATCAGCTCATTACCAATTTACATCAACATAACACACTCACGGATGCTAAAATTAGCTTCGTATATATCCGACTATATTTACACTAAAACCAATAGTGTTAGTTTTATTTTTATTTTTATAGTAGCTGTTAAGGGCTCCTATATAAAAAAAAATGTAACTATTTTTTTCATTTCAGCTTACTCATACATATTTACTACAGTACCATATACAAATTGTGATACGTGCATGTCTTTGCTAAGAATGGTAGGTGGGATTATATGCAATATTTACTGTCGAGCTCTACTTTTGTTCATTCTTGAATCTTAATTGACAATATTTTTTAATATGCAGATTATGATTTATACGAAATCTAATGATTTGAATGTATGCCCATTTTTAAATAGATTTAATTAGAGTGCTCCTCTAGATTTTATAAAATTTACTGTATCTAAATATGAAACTAAAAATCTTATTCATAATAATCCAGCCGCCTGGTCCGTTAGTATGGTCGTCCAGTGTTTATACGGGGCCTAGTCTGCATTAGTCTTGGGATCTAATTTATATTAGTTTTGTTTGCAAAAAGACTTATAATTTATTTATTCTTTAATTGAATTTTTAAATCAAAATTTTGTACCCTCTTATATAAATATTTTTAAATATATATGTTATTTTCATCCTATAAATTTATCTTATTTTTTTTAGTAAATGGTTGACCATATTATTGAAACTTATGTATTTTTTTATTTCTCTTATTTTCAGGTATACGTGAAGAGAGAGTACTTTTGACAATAAGATTTTATCGTCTAAGCGTGCGGAGACATATTACATATGTCTTTCCGTCAGAAATTTTTTGGATGAATGAAACCTTTGAATATTATTATATTTGGATACAATTTAATTTTGAACGTAATTCTCCAAATAAAAAAGATGAAAAGTTTATAAGCACTTGAATAAATTTGGAAAGTGTTTGATCAGTTGGTAAGCTCAAAACATATTGAGTAATGTCAGGACATAAAAAAAAAAGTTTCAAAAACTTCTTTTTAATGTGATATTGATGAAATGATAAAATGAATAGTTTAAATTAAGGTGAACAACGTGAATGTATGAATTATTTATTTATTATTTTTATAAACAATCAATAAGAATGAGACATATGATATTTAAAAAATATTTTGATTTTTTTTTTGGGGTTTTGGACTCATTGAGTAATACCAAATGTATATAAATATAAATTTTAAAAACTTGGAGTTCAAATGGAAAAATATAAAAAATATATTTATTATTTAAAAAAATAATATAAACTATAAAATATTATCAGCTTTGCGAGATAAGCCAAAACCTCATTTATCCTGCACCGAATTTTTTCGAAAAAAATATCCCTATTATATAATACCACAACACAAATTTTTGGGAAAACATTTTATTCAATGTAATTTTATTTTTATACCCTTATATTCACACCCTTATTAACACTTCACTTATAACTATATTAATTTAATTAGGTAGAATTAGCATTTAACTCAATTCATGACAAATAAATATCAATTCAACTTTTTAATTAATTATTATATTGCTATATATATTAATATCTCACATTTATTGATATATATTAACACTAATTATCTTATAACTAATATATGTAAATTAATTTTTATATAATTACTATATATATATATATTAACATATAATATTAGTGAGCTATTCGTGAGAATTGAAAATTTAATTATATTTTAAAATATAAGTAAATGGTTAGAAAACTCGAAATACAGGTTACGTCGCTTGATTATAAAATATTTTAATACATTTTAATATTCGTGTAAAGCGATACTTCGGTATGTGAAAACTTAGCTACATGCAAGATTTCAATATGTAATTATTATGAGAAATATGATATGATTAAAAGTATATTTTAAACTTACTCTTACGACATAATTAAGTTTTATCTTACGCATATTAAAAATATTATTCGCCATCATCAAGCTATGATTCATAAATTAAAAAAATAATACATTTAAATTAAATTTATAAATTTAATCTATTTTTAGAAATTACTCCTGCTTTTCACGAGGATAAGAGCTAGTTTCATGTAATACTTTTCCCGCAAAAACTTGAATTTGCGACTTATGAAATGAAGAGAATTTCTTGGATGCTTCCAAAAAGATAACGAGAGCAGTAGAATAGAAGAGCTACGTGG
Source organism: Oenanthe sinensis (assembly GCA_028671895.1). Classification (NCBI taxonomy): domain Eukaryota; kingdom Viridiplantae; phylum Streptophyta; class Magnoliopsida; order Apiales; family Apiaceae; genus Oenanthe; species Oenanthe sinensis. The sequence goes on along the minus strand of CM053814.1, from coordinate 333,324 downwards.
AGACAGAATAAAAGTGAGATCCAGATTAGCTGACCAATGACGAATTACTGCAGGAAGAAGAAAGAAACAAAGTGGCGGTTTGAGGTTACTTAAATTTAAAATAAATAATTTATTTATTTATTTATTTATTTTTTACATATTTTCATATTTTTTTTATTTCCGGAAATAAGCCGCAGCGAAACACCCCAAAAACCTATACAATAACAAAGTGCACAGCTCCATCAAATATTTTTCTCTGTTTCGTCTGTTGTGACTTGTGACTTGTGTCTAGTCTAATCTCACTCTCACTGGTATACTACTGCATATAATTAGTTTTTTTATCCGGAACTCGGATTCCTTTTTAATTATTTTTCAAATACCGACATAATTTATTTTGTTTTGTCTTATTTGTTAACTAAATCATTACTGTATTTTTAGCAAGACTAGATTTTGTCAACCTTCAGATATGATAAGTGATACTACTATAATTTTACCAGTTAGGAATGAAGTTGGTAATTTTGTTCATGTTTTTCGATAAACGGTGGTTCCACAAAATATAAATAAATATGCATGCGTTTATTATTTTTGTGAATATTTAACATTCATATTTGTACACAAAGGTTTTTAATAAGAGCAGCCCAGTATATAAACAAATCGCACTCCATCTTGGGAGTTAACACACTAGCTGCATGAAATTATAAAATTAGTATTGTGAATCAAGAGGTGAATGGTTTAAACTTTAATTACTTACATTACATTGTTATTTTAAAGGAGACTTAAAAATAACTTTATTATATGTTTGAGAATTTGGAATTTATTTGTAATTTCAGATGTAATCAAATGATATTTCAAATAATTAAGAAATTTTAAATATGAATTTCAAGATATTTAAATATAAATTTAAAATGATAGTTCAAACTCTACAAAAGATAAGGTCCCAGACACAATGTTAAAATATATGGGAAAAAAATACATTTTACCTGTTCCTAGTACATTTAAAAAGCAAACATAAATTCTGTCAAAAAAAAGAAGCAAACATAAATAACATAATTTATAAATAGATGATGAAAATAAAATGTCAAAAAGTACAAGATTATTAATAAAAAATTAAAGAAAATACAAATAAAAATTAGTTAAGGTAAAATGTGGGACCCATGGTGGGAGGGCCGACACTCATCAAAAAGGCAGAAAAGTGGCTGGATTACACTACCAAAATTAAAAAGCCAACCTTTCTCTATCTATACATACAGAAATACATATATATTTTGTGTATCTATATCACTTCTTGCTGCCTGTAGCAGACCTACTAGCAAAATCTTGACACCCCATTACTTGAAACTCCAACTTCAAGATCTTTTAATGGGCTTAATTTTCTGAATTTTTTTAAACTAAAGATCTAATTTTTATACTATAAATTAGCTTAGATCTTAACCCCACTTGATGGATCTGTAAAACCCTGCTGCATTGTTGTTTTTCAGCTGGGGTTTACTTAGTTTTCACTTTTTTAGCTTCAAGAAATGCTTTTTTTGGGCTTTGGTGAGCTAGTTCTTGAAAAATTTGAGCTTTGCCGGAACCCTAGGAAGCTCCGGCCAGTTGGGTATTGCCGGGAGATTTAATCTTGACAATGGTCTGTCTGAATTGTGTGTTTGGACATAGAAGATGTCAACTACTATGATTCTGCTGCTGTTCTTTTTTCAGTTGCTATTTCTGCTTTCTACTAGTTTTGGTAATATATGTGCGTGTTTGTGTGTGTGTTTTTGTTTTTTGTTTTACTCTTTGTTTTGGTCTTGTATAAGGTTTAACATTGAGTGATATGCAGATAGGTTAATGTATGTGTCATGGTTTTGTGGTCTAGGAATGAATTCAGAAAAGGACAAGAATGTACTGGTGTCTACTGTCTAGTGATAGCTTATATATATATATATAATACTATTCCTGATGAATGTACATATCTGATGTACATTTTCTAACCCTTTGCTGCAATCACATGATCACCAAAGTTTAGGATTTTGAATAAGACCTAGATAAGACAATAATGTGTGTGTCTGTATGGCTGTGCGTGTTTTACATTTGTATAGTTAGTTTGTTTATTTCTATTCATGAATTATTTGGAAGCTTTGGATATGTTCTCATTCAGAAAGAGAGAACATTGGAAACGAGACTAGTTTTTGTTAGAATTTTTTTCGGAATTGACTGATGCTGTGTTTAACAATAAAAAGTAACTTGAACAGAGATGTGACAAATGTTAATTTAGAACAGATGTCTATATCTTAATACACTATATCCTGATCTCTGTTTGCTAGTTTAGTAACTCTGACATGAGCTTATTTCTTATTCATTTTCAGGGATTTCTTTTAAGCACATCTTTTTATCTCCTTCCGTTCAGCCATCCAAACGAGAATTCATCAGAAAACTTTTACCAGAACATGGTAAGTTACAAAGTGATTTAGCTTAGCTCAAAAGAATCAGAGTTTAAGTGCTTGACTTGGTTATAAAGGGCACGAGGACATATAAGTGTGGCTACAAGATTTGAGAAGATATTTACTCGCATCTTGTAATGTTATTTGACAAGGTAGCCTAGGTTTTAGTTGTAAAAAATGCTAACAATAGTTTTACGTCATTGATACCCAAATATGTTGATGATCTGCTGAATTAATGACGTGAAGACATAGGAGTGGTTACAAGATATGTAAAGATATTTACTCGCATCTTGGGATGTTATTAGACATTGTAGCCTAGTTTCGAGCTGTAAAGAATGCTAACAATAGCTTTAGGTTGTTGATACCTAAATCTGTTGATAAACTGCTGTATTAGTGAAGTGAGCATAACTAAAATAGAATACCATTATATTAACTTCTGATGCATTCATGATACAATGTGGTTCTTTTTTGATTTTTATACCACACATATGATATAGCAATAGGGAACTTTAGTGTTTCTGGCTTTTAATACTACTCTTCCTTTCATCCTAATGGTGCCCTATCCCATGAAACATAATTTGATTTGTATTAACTTTCCCATGGTTATTCAACTTCTGTTGCAGAGAGGTTGATGTTATTGCATGTCTCAGTTGCTGCTTCAAGAGTACCGTACAGGACTCCAGTTAAGCCTCTGGAACATTCTATCGTTCCTTCTCCTTCTCCTTCTCCCGCATCTCAAGGTACTTTGTATGCCCATTATTTGGTTTAGGATTTTTGACCTTTTGCTGATGTCATTCACCCACTTCTAGGTCCTGTAGCTAGTCATAGAACTAATACTCTACGAAGACATCGCCACCACCATTCTCGAACAAAACCTCTTGCATTCTCTCCGGCGCCATCTACTGTACCAGGTAATGTTTCTATTTATGAATTGTTTAGTCTAATCAATGTTTTCCTGTAAAAAGGAAAAAGAAAAATGGTCCTTTTGTAGTTTATCGATTACAACTCCTTACCGGAAGAAGTCGGCAATACGATTGTATTCCATATTTGTTGTCTTGTTGGTTGCTGAAAGGAAAACAGAAGTTGGCAATAAAATTATAATCCATAACTTGTTGCCTTGTTGTCCCGTAAATAAGCTTGTTTTACATGTAAGAAAACATAATATATATTTGTTGTCTATCCAGATACAGTACTGTATACGCCTTACAAAAAACACCAACAGAGCTTATTGCATCTGTTATCCTGTTAGGAACTCATGATCACTTAAATGTTTGAACTTTCTACGAATCAAGTTGAGGCTTATTTCCTTTGCACACATTGAAATGGAATTTAGGGATTTTGATGTTTGTTTCTGCATGAGATCTAGTTGCAATAAGATTAATAGAAGCTTCTTCCTACTCATGTTGAAAGGTGATACAATAATTTTCATCAAGTACTCATTTACATACTTACGACATTTAAAAAGAATGTTAAATTCTTTTTTGAGCATGATGTTCAAACTTACCCTGTTCCCTCCCATGTAAATATTTCCCTGTCCTTGCTTATCTTTTTAAATCTATTATACCATCCTTACTGGAACTGAAATTGCATCTATGTAGTCAATCTTAAGCTGTTATCAATTTGAAGTGACCCATTAAATTTCGTTTACATTAGTAATAAGATTTAAAGATCTAAATTTAGCTTGAATCGGAAGCTTTGTCTAGCTTATCATTCTATAAATTATTTTCTGTTGAGAAGCATGCCTGATAATAAATATTAGTATTTGTAATGATAGATATATTTTTGTTGAACTCTGAATCACTAAAGATAATTTATAAGCATGCTCATATTTTATTCATCTAAGAGAGAATAACAAATTTTATAATTAAAATCCAATTTAATTTCTGACAGTAAATAAATAGTAACAGTTGGAATAGTCTATGATTAATTAATGTAAAGCTAAGGCCCGAGATATGAACACATTTGCTGGAGCTGACCTTATGTGCACCATACTGACTTTGAAAACCATACATCTTACACCATGACTGCAGGTTCGGCAGAATATGTATTTAAAAGAATTGGATTTGCTATTCAACGGGGACTTGCGGCGCAGTCTGTTGCCCGTATACCTCGTACACTTGTATAGGTTTTACTGGAAGTAGAGATAGTTTTAGTGGGAACTTATTATTGCCAGAAGAACATAGTACTTTGTAGTCTCCTTCAGTAGCTTATATTATATATTCTAGGGCATTCACATGCACGCCGGCCGTTGTAGATACGCAAAAGGGAGCAAAATGAATCAAACTACCCACATGTATTTTTCTTAATACCAACTCTATCTCACCCCAAATTCTAGATTTGAGCATTAACCTTTCCACATATTGAATAATACCGCTTACTAAATCCTTCCCTAACATTCATTGAATACTAAAAAAGTTGTGCTATGCGTTTACATTTACATAGTCTACTTGACTTGTTAGTAACATACTTATAAAGTTTTACATATTATTACTATCATTTTAGATAAATTTCTCCCAGAATCCTACACCAATTTATAGCCGATGAGGATTTGGACGATGTACTAACAAAACAAACTCCACATAAACTGCAACTATACTTTCTTAGCTATTTCCTTCGACGTTGAATTCCCTTCTCGAGGCTCATCCAAATCTCCATATTCACTATTAGCTGTATAAAAAGTAATAGAATGAGCATAATAATTCCCAGCAAGTTTTCTACTTCCTTTCGTTTATGATTTTTGTCCAATACACTTGTGCGAAGAATTTCTGAATTTGAACAAAGTTTTTATTGGGTACTTTTGAATCTTTTTTTTTTTGAAAAGCAGAAATTCGTTTGTGTCCGGTTGTACAAGTCCCTATTCTGGGCATGTGTTAAACTTAATTTTGAAAACTTCTATGATACATGATTTGTGGTTGCTACTAATGATTTAGCTTAATATGGCCAAATGGGGCTGAATATTTCCGCTAGCGGTAAATTATTTAGCTTAATATGGCCAAAGATAATTGTTCTGTTCATTATCTGCCTGCTTAATTGAAACATGGCATTTCAGGATTTACTTGTGTTTTTAATACAGCTTCTTTACTCTGGCAGGTTGTAATCAAATATGTTTGGAGCCTCTTACTTCAGCTCCCTTTGGTTCACTCTGTAGTTGTGTGTTCCCTATGAAAGTCAGGCTTCTTTTTGATGTGTCTCTGCTTGCTATCTTCCCTGTTGTTAATGAGCTAGAGATAGAGGTGGCAGAAGGCACATATCTGAAACAAAGCCAAGTAGTAATAACAGGTGCTAGTGCAGATGATCAAAATCAGGACAGAACAGCGGTAGATATCAACTTAGTGCCACTAGGAGAGAAGTTTGATAACACCACTGCTACACTAACTTATGAACGATTTTGGCAGAAGAAGGTGCCTCTGAATAAGACACTCTTTGGTACTTATGATGTGGCGTCAATTACTTATCCAGGTAATATTTAAGACCATTTTATTTTTTCTTTGCACTCATTGAACAATGATCTTGTTCTGAAGGCTTTTGTATCAGGACTCCCTTCTCTGCCACCGTCAGGGGGTCACCACAGTAGTGGCCCAAGTGGAAGTGCCGGAAAGCAGTACCCCATTACTGCAGATTTTATCAACAAAAGCCAGAAAATGAATACCAGAACTATATTAATCATTTCATCATCTGCAGTGGTGGTCTTGGTTGTATGCATCGGAGCAGTCATTGTCCTCTTGAATTGCAGGAAGGATGGCAGACCATCTAATGCTGTTCGTCATGCTTATACACCATCTGTCAATAGGAGATCTGGTAATTATTTTAGTTTAATGTTCATTTTTATTTGCTAAATGAACGTTCACTCACCTTGGTATATATAATATCTGATTACTATTTTTTCAAAGTTGCAAGAAATTGGTCATGGGCTCACGGCGCAACCAAAAAACCAGACCTTCCCCCAACAAAACTTCCCCCTAAAAAACCAGATCACTGATATAGTTCATTCACTTGTGATAAAATAAGAAGAAAATTCAATGCAATGAAGAGACACAATACCTTTGGAATACAAAATTTTCCTCCCCTTTGAAACAGAAATGAAATATTTCATATACAAAAGTGCTAAAACATCCAACTCTAGTATGATTTTATATATAATACAAAATTAACCCTGAAAGTTGCTAATAAATATGATCCCCTCTTTAATATCTTTGCTGCTAACTAACTGTTAAGTCCTTTTAAAATTAAATAAATTAAACTAAATAGGAAACACAGACACATCAAGTTGTACTAATTTAGTATCTTTACAATCCTGCAGGAATTGTGTCCATCTTAAATAGCCCCACAAGCTCAAAGTCAGCCTCCCTCATTTCTGCCATGCCTACATCTTTGCTTTCTGTGAAAACATTTACACTTGCTGAGCTGCATAAGGCCACAGACAAATTCAATGCGAATAGAGTTCTGGGTGAAGGAGGATTTGGGCGTGTGTATCATGGCATCGTGGAAGATGGGACTGAGATAGCAGTAAAATTGATTACAAGGGACAGCCAGAATGGAGATCGCGAATTCATTGCAGAAGTTGAGATGTTAAGCCGATTACATCATCGCAACCTTGTGAAGTTGATAGGAATATGTTTTGAAAGGCATACACGTTGCTTAATTTATGAAGTTGTTCCAAATGGCAGTGTTGAGTCTCATTTGCATGGTCAGTTGTTACTTGTTATGTCTGACTTCTACTGATTTTTATATTGTTGGCCAGACTTCAATATTAACATGGTGTGTTGTCAGAAATACTCCCTCTCAAATTGAAAATAACCGAATCATTAAAAAAAACTACTTTCTTGGCATTACTGTTTTTTTCGTATACTCACAGAATTAAAACAGAAAAGTATCATTGTCGAATTATTGCATTTAGTTTCTAACTTCGTCATACTATTGTTATAGATAGTTGGTATATTGAGTTTCTAATAAGTTCCCCTAATCTGATAATTTTAAGAGGAATATGCGGTTGTCGGCAGGTGTAGACAAGAGAAAGGGGCCTCTTGATTGGGATGCACGTTTGAAAATCGCTCTTGGTGCAGCCAGAGGATTGGCTTATCTTCATGAAGATTCTAATCCTCGTGTGATCCACCGAGATTTCAAAGCCAGCAACGTTTTACTTGAAGATGACTTCACTCCTAAGGTTTCTGATTTTGGGTTGGCAAGGGAAGCGACTGAAGGAAGTCACCATATTTCAACTCGAGTTATGGGAACATTTGGGTACATTTTCTTTATAATCAGTTGTTATTTCACAATTCTATGTGATTTCAAAAGTCACTTGCTGCCTTGTCACTGCTGTCTAGAAAATATTACTATAATTCAATTGCTAGCATTTTATATTGTCAATTTTCAAGGGCAAAAGGCTTTAGTGCAAAAGGGAACTTTCTGATAGGAAGAGGACACACTATGAAATTATGTGCATCTCGAATACAAATAGAGTTCTAATCATGGTTGTCATAAGGTCAATTAGTCGTTGGCTAAAAATTATAAGTTTATAATACTGGATATGAAACTTATTTCTAAAGAAAGACTTTCTGTAATTGGCCTCAGTTTGCGATAATCGATGCGTGACAGGGAGGGGCTGCTAACTCTTTATAGTGAATTATAATTTTAGATTTATTTTTTCAAGTTCTTATGTTTAGATACCTATGAAATATGCCTCTGTTTCAAAATAATAGCCCTTGGACAATCTAGCACGCATTACAAGGGGCAATAAATAAATAATTATATTTAGTGGTAAGTTTTTGATTTTATATTAAATAAATACATGTAATCTAAATTTTTATTTGATATAGATATTTAACAATTAGTATTATATATACCTAATAATTTTTTGCACATTGTTACATTAACATGCATGCCAAATTGTTCAAATGCTTATTATCTTGAAAGTTGAAACAAAGGGAGTATTATTATATACATCAACCATTGTTGTAAATATGTCGTGAAGATGGTTCATTGTCAGCCACATTAAACTTTTTAATTGTTTCCATTCTAGTTTCATGATATTTTGAATATTACTTATCCATTATCTAACATCTATCACCGTAATCTAATATATTATTGCATTGCCTGCTTTTGCTAACTATGTATTGTGCCACAACTTTCTGTCGCTGTTTCCGGTAGTAACTAGTGATTTGATCTGCAGGTATGTTGCCCCTGAATATGCGATGACAGGGCACCTACTTGTCAAAAGTGACGTGTACAGTTATGGGGTTGTGCTGTTGGAGCTTCTTAGCGGAAGACAGCCAGTAGACATGTCTCAACCTTCTGGACAAGAGAACCTTGTGACTTGGGCGCGACCCCAACTAACAAGCAGAGAAGGTTTGGAGCAGTTAGTGGACCCTACTTTAGCTGGAAGTTATGAGTTTGATGACATGGCCAAGGTGGCCGCCATAGCTAACATGTGTGTTCATCCGGAGGTGACCCACAGACCATTTATGGGAGAAGTTGTGCAAGCATTAAAACTAATATACAATGATACAGATGGGGACTGCTCTAGTCAGAGGGTATCGTCAGCTATAGAAGTAGACTTCAAAGACGATTCGGTTTCTGATAGTAGTTGGTGGAATGCTGGTGGCGTAACCCCACGATTAACATATGGAAATGCCACCACTTTTATAACAATGGAGTACAGTTCTGGTCCACTCGATGAACTAGAAAACAGAGCATATCCGGGTTCAAGTCCTATGGGAGACAGGGTGTCGCTACCTATTAGACATGCGAATAGGTCAGGTCCACTGAGGACAGTACGGAGCAAGCCATCATTTTATAGAACAAAAGGAAGCATGAGTGAACATGGTTTACTGTCAAAGCGTGGCTGGGACGAAGGTGCCAGCCATGAAGCTTCTTTTTAGAGTGCCAACTCAAAGTGTACAGAACAGAAGGATCACTTTCTATTCACGAAGGTGACGTTCTTGTGTAGTTTAGCAATTGGGTTTTATATCAAACCGGCCACTAATCTCACAAAAAAATATTAAGTAGCTACTCAATCTCCACGGCGACTCATTTAAGCCACTAAAGTGTCAAAATATATCACTTCGTTATTTTTTTTAAAAAAAAATTAACGATTAACCCTTAAAAAATATATGGATGAACCTTAATATTCAAGTATAATACAAGTTTGATATAAATGTTTGACACTTCATCACAGTTTTAACTTTTAACCTTAATTGTTAAATTTTTTTTAAAAAAAATAACGAAGTGATATATTTTGACACTTTAGTGGCTTCATTGAGTCGTCGTGGAGATTGAGTAGCTATTTGATATTTTTTTGTGAGATGGGTGACCAGTTTGATATAAAACCCTTTAGCAATTTGATTTCGGTGTGGATTTCATTTTGAGAGATATTAGATAGGGATTTGGGGGTGTCAAATGCTTTTCTAATATTGAAAATCAAGATTCATTACCATACACATGTGTAAGATTGGTAGTCAGCTGTATAACATATGTGGTAAGATTGATATTGCTGCAGTTCATTGCTAGATTAAACCAAAAGTTTTCTACTTATGTTTTGAGCCATAGAATTATCCTGCAAAACTGTATTTCATTTTTCAGGCATTGTCACTTTGTCATTGACATTAATAAAATCTCATTTTTTTCATTCCAAATATATATATATATATATATATATATATATATATTCGGGAAACACTTGTGAAAATGATTTTGGCTGACAAATGTGATCGGAATTCTAATATTTTCTTCACCCTAGATTTTTTAGCGGATATTACATATTACACGTTAACTTATTTATTTTACAACAATTAGGTATTACAAATTTTCGATTCCACCTGGTCACTGGTTAGCAACAGTTACCTGATACGTGTTGTTTTTCTGAACATCCGATAAACACGAAAGGTTTCGTAACCATCATACCATATCGTGGCGAAAGTTTAGTAAAAATGTGGGATTAAATATTAAAGATGTCACTGAAATGGAGGACTAATATCACTTTCATCACTGATCTCAATGGCATATCATTTGAGTTATTTAAGTTTTCATAAATATCTTATTGGTAACTCTAACTATGTATTCGAGAATTGATAATATCATTTTTTTGAGTTCTAAATATTTGTTTTACATGCTATGATGACCAAACAAAAACTTATAAATTCTAGTATTTTTGGTAATATTTTCAAAATTTATGAAATTATTTTACTATTATTTATTAATTTTATAATTTTTTTTATTTTGATTTATTATTTTAAAAATAACTAAACATAGTAAAACTTATTTTCTTTGCAAAATATAATCTACGAATTTAAATTTATGCATGGTATGATTTTTAATGATTTATTCAAATTTTAATAATTTTGAAAAATATTTATACCTATTTTTTTAATATAAGGGTTACTAATATGATATTTATATCAACTTAAATGATGAAAATGATACCTCGTTGAGATTGATGACAAAAATAATATTATACTTCCACTTCAGTGATCATTTTGATATTTAATCCCAAAAATGCGTCTCTTCAAAGTACGAACGATTATTTAACAAAAAGGGATCCTGCAGCAAGCTGGCCTTTCAGAATAATCCAAGCTTGCAAAGTAGTTATCGAACTTCATCATAGTTAAACAACTTTACAACGGGGCAGGAATTAGGATGCATTTAATTTGAACACTTGCAGTTGATATTTTATTAGCCTTTTCGTTTTTATTCTCTTCTCCAGCTTGTTCAGTGCTGGGATGATTATTTCGATTTTTGATTCTCTCTTCTTTATCCATTGAACAAGACAAGTTTCAACTTTTATCTGGAAAATGTAACGCTGCATTTGCCACGGCGTCCACTATCTTGGCTAATTATTTGACATAATAATAAACAATAAAATGTTTATTAGTGCCACGATCTATTTTAAAATTGGTCCCGTGTATTAAAATTAACAACAAATTTGAAATTTTAGTATTTTTATTAATTATAATTATAGTGAAATTGCCAGTTACATGTAAAAATAAATACGTGTAGTTTTTACTCACATGCAAGTTGTATTTCCCTAAATTTAATTTGTCAAGATTTGTCTGTAGACTGTGGTTGAATTTCTTTTTATTTGTTCAACTGTTCACTAACGAGAAAACCTAACCCCTTTTTGTCGTTTGTGATTCGGTTGAGATTATTATTGATAAATATCAAAAGAAAATCGTGACTAATAATGAGTGATATTCTTCCCTATTAATCGAGTATGCTAAGAATCAGTTGCTGGTCAATATCGACGGAAAATCAATATATTCCATTGCACATGTTAACTAATTATTTGTTGTTTAAATATGATCAATTGATAATTTTCAAGTGTTACACTTTTTTTTTAGCATTAAGATATCTTCGAATATATAGTAATTATTGTTGATTGCAACAGTACTACTTGCAGAAATTATAGTCAAACATTTTTCACCGGTTAAACAATGTTAGAATACTACTTTATTAGATATAAATTTAACCAATAATTAACAGCTTAAACCGCATGTTAATGTGGTTTTATCATATGTTTGAATGTTTGATACTCCGTAGTACATAGTAGTAATCACATTCTCTAGTCAACTCTATTCAACTCATTCTCTAATAAAATATGTTTATCAATCACTCACTTGTGTTATAAATTAACTACCCTAAAAAAATGTTATAAATTAACTAATCGGTAATTTCATGGCTACTAATCCATTTCTAAACTAGAATCTTTAATTATTATTGTTTCTAAAGGATATATAGTGGCAATCTTTTATATATTTCTCAATGTATATATTTTGTTACTACAAAAAGATTAAATATTATTTTTACCATTGTCTGACCAACCGTTTTTGGGAAATATTCCAAAATTGACCAGCAATTTTTTGTCACATGCATGGATTTTTTTTATTTTTACTCTTAATAAAAAGAGTTAGTTGACACTAATTAAGTAGAGAAATGGACGGTTTAATCAAGTCTTAAGCAACGAAGATGACTCATTAAACAGTTAAATGCCGAAGTACCGGCCGGTGCATGGCATGTGCTTAAAACAATTAAACAGTTTTAATAAACAAATTCTCTTATTATTAACCACCTAGCATAAGTGCCCGTCCACTGGCCTTAATTTTGTTGTTGTCATGTTTTATATTTTAATTATAATATTTTTTAAAATTTAATTATTTTTTTAAAATTTCACTTTTATTCAACAGTATTTAATTTAGAGTTCAACTGATTAATTAATGAAATATGATTGTAATATCTCAGTTCCACAAGAAAACATGTGAATATTTTAGTTTATATATATACATGGGAAAAGTTATATGGAGACCCCATTTTTGTTGGAGACTATATATGTACTGCTTGCAAAACATATTTTGCAATGCAATAGTACATATACGATCTCCGACGTCTCCAACAAAAAGGCGGTCTCCATATAATTTAATTCTATATTATAGTACTACTATTAACTATATTAACAAATCATTATTTTTTTTGTGTTGGGGTGAACTTGTATCTTATCCAAATTTTTGTATTTGATTTAGTGTACTTGAACTTATTTGTGATATGGATTATCCACATGTTTTGATGTGGGTCTCGGGTATTACAAACTACTAAACTTAAATTTTAGTCGTCCATGTCAAGCAAAACAGATAATACCGGCTTTTTACGTATCCTTACACTCGAACCTTTGATTATTGTGTGATCATACCCCATGTCTCTACGTCCCCACTTCTGATAACTTAAATTATCAAGTTTTCGAGAGTTGGTTCTGATACCATATGTAATAACTCGGGTCAAATCTTAAGTCCATTTTCAAATCAGATCAAATTATAAATCTGTATCACATATAAGGTCAGAGTTCATGACCTGAATACAACAACTTGAGTTATCCACAAATCAATCACGGATCCCAGAAGATCATGATTTATTAGTACCTTAATAGCAGTACTTTATCTTTTATATTAAAATAAAATCGATACATGTTTCGATGTGAGATTAAAGCTGTGATACGTGTTACAATCATTAATTCTAAAATTTTACATAAATATATTTTAATATTTAAAATGAAAATTTCTTAATATCATTTATATGACGTAATTATATATTATTATTTTTAGCTCAACTATAGGCTCCATATTAAATTAAATTGTATTTTACTTAAAAAATTTCATTTACGTACACAAAATAAAGTATTTTTTATTTAAAACACAAAATTTATAATTTAAATTTGCATTTTTACGTACACAATAATCATTTATATGATTTGTAGTTTAAAAAATTACTTATTTTTATTATGAATTTATTATACAAAATATGAATGATTATTTTACGAATTTGAATATTGAATATATGAAATATGATTTTTTTTGAATTTATATATTTATTGTATATAATAACTCTATTATATAAATTTATCTATTATAGATAAAATTGTAAAATAGAATTATATGACTTGTAGTATAAAGTTTTCACAGTTATATTAGTTTCGTAATAAAATTATTAAGATTAAAAAGATATATATTCAATACACACAATTAGTAAAATAATATGATTTTTTATTATTTATATAATTAAGGGTATTATAGTAATATTATTTGAATAAAATTACTCATGATATTTTAGAATAAAATAATCCAATCACCACTTGTTGTCTTCTTAAATTGTTTTTTATTATATATTATATTCTATTCATTTTATGAAAATTCACTTTCAAATTCAATCATGTATTTTATAATCTAAATTTAATTATTTTATTAAATTCACTTTTATTATATAAATTCAATTATTTTATTAAAAATTCACTTTTTAATCTAATTATATAATTCATTTTTTTTAGAATGTGCTTATTTATGATAAAAAATTATTAACTTGACTTTGTACATAAATAACTTTTACATATTTTAAATATATTTTTTATAATACATACATAACATATATATTATGCAAACAACAAAATTGAAAATTGAATATTATTTTAACCCAACTTTAATCTCTAAATTTTAATCATGATTCATACACATGCATACACATATTATGAATAAGATATAAAATATATGTGATAGAGTGATATAGTGGTGAAAAGATTTTTAAGTTTCTTGGTAGATTTAAATTCAACTTCCTTCAGTAATATTTTTTTAAAATAAACAATAAAAAGGACAAATTAGACATTTTAATTTATGAATAAAACGTCTAATGATTAAAATGTCTCACCAAAATTCTCTTGTTCTCTCATTATATATATAAGAGATATTCATGCATACAGATACAATATATTTTTTTTGATTAAGCCTAATGATACTCTTTAATATTAAATTCGATATATGTGAGAATCGAACCAAGATCTTGGTACCAGATTTCTAACGCTCTCTACCCGTTGCAATTAGGCTCCCATGAAAAATGAAACCTAATGATATTTGTGATGAATAAAACGTTCTCTGTTGTACTCATTTATTTCTTAAATTTAAATTTTCTAATTTTTGTTAAATTATTAATTGTCAAGTTTATACTTTTTTAAACTTAGACTTTGAAATTGAAAATGTAAGAATTTTTTTTGTTAACTCATTATCTTGTTATTAGAATTTAAATTTATTTATTTTGCTTGACATTTATGTATTCATAAACACAAATTTGTGAGCCATATTAATGAGATGATCGTGATTCGTGAATAGTATTCGCGAGTTGTTCGCGAATATGTTCATGAACACTAACAAGCCAAACTCAAACAAAATATTAGGCTCGGTTCGAGTTTGAAAAATTTTAAACAAATTGAATATATATGAATAGTCTAAAATTCGGCTCAACTTATTTTATATAAAATTTAATAGATATTATGGTATAATATCTATCAAATTTTATATAAAATTTAATATTTTTATAATTTTATTTATTTTAAAATTACTAATATTTTTATAATTTTAAAAAGTTTTAATATATTATAATTATATTAGTTTTTGAACTTATATAAATCATATATTTTAAATCAACCGAATTCAATATATATAAGAAAATTATAGAATATTAAAAATAAATATGCATATCACACAAAATATAAATTTATATTATTAATACATAAATATGTAAAATTTTGTGATTCGAAATATTATGAACATGATTTTTTTAACAAATGTTTAATATATTTAAGATTATACATATTAAATTTAAATATATTTTTGATGAGATCTCTATTATGTTTATTTTATATAAAATTCAATAGATATTATGATATATGTGATATAATATATATGTATATGTTAATAATATGATAATATAATTATTAATTTGGACAAGTTTTTTATGTTATTAGATTTTCAGTAATATAATAGTAGTTGCAATTTATAAATAATTATATAACATATATAATTTAAACCTTACATCAATAAATAATAGATGTTATTATATTGCTAATTAGATTTAAAATTTAAGTTAATATTAAAAAATAAAATTATACATAGCAATTACTGTCATAATAATTTTCACATCCCTCTTTTCATACTAATATATGACAGGTTCTTTATTGAATCAAACATTTTTTCTCATATATAAATTGATTAAATTTAAAAAAGGTATTAATATTCTTTAATTAATATTATTTTATTTATATTTATTTTGTTTATCAAGAAGTATGATTCAAAGTATGTGATAACGTGTTTTTGATATAGTAACAAAATAAAATGTGTATTTAATATCTTAGGTTAACGTTGAACTTTTAGTCGGGTAACTCAAATAATTATTTAAAAAAAACCTAATTTCTTCCATTTGATCCAAACTAATAAATTTAAGGTTTCTGAGCTCTTAATATAATAATTTCTCCGGTAAGTGTAACTGATTTTCCGTATAAAGTTATCATCATATCTTATATAATATATTAAATATTTTTATAAAAAAGATTTGGATAAAAAAACTTTAATCATCCCTCTCATAAGAAAAATTTACGGCCTCCCTCCGTCTCTCTATATGTAAAACCCTAATACTATCTCTACTCTAATATAATAATAATACATAATAATATGTGATATATGACAGTCTCTATATAAATCTAATATAAAAAGTATTTTAATATTTTAAATCAATTATAAAAAAGTTTCCTAAACGGAATATAATTTTTCGATAAAAATTCGTAACTGTCTTTTCTCTCTAGATTACGGGCTGCTCCAATTGGATTTTGGATGTTGGACCATCTCAGAATTAAAGATAATTTTATAAGTTTCGCGTGGGCCGTAAAATCACCAAATTCTGATTTCTGAAACTCAAAATATGACCCAAACAATATTTGCCGTGTAAAGAGCACAATAATTATGAATTTTCTTTTTAATTAATTCCAAAATAGATTTTTAAGTTTAAATTTATATATTACTAAGATATCTAATATAGTTTGAGATATAATATAGAGCGGAGTAATAAAAATTATAGTTGTTAATAATCTTAATAATAATTATAATTTATAAATAATTAGTGTATAATATTATGTAGTTATTAGAAATCGATCCTTTGACCTTTGATAATATTTGGATAACATTCCTCCTACTCCTATTATATATGGGATATAATTGTGAATGCCATAGAATTATAGCCACTTGATGAGTTGATGCTTAGTTCATGTCCATATGCATGTACATACGTTATCGAAATACTCATTCGGGTCATTCCACACAAAGAAACACACAAATACTACTTGAAATTCTAAATAATTACTGTATTTTACTACTTGGACCCCTGAACTCTAAACCTTCGCTTATGCACAATAATTAAAGCAAAGAGCTACTTAAAAATAATCAATTACTAAAAACTAGTAACTACTAGCTAGTATTGAATTAAACTATGATAAACAACAAAGAAAATGAGTAAAACTGCAGTGCCACATGCGAAGTTGTGGTTGCCCCAGGTGCAATGCTTCTAACATACCACTAGGGGTGAACATGGGTTGGTTCGGGTCGGGTTTTCGTCAAAACTCGACCCAACCCGATTAGTTCGGTTTTATAAAAAATCAACCCATTAATTGTAAAAAAATTCGTAATCCAACCCAACCCAATTAGTTCGGTTTTTTATAATCGTAACCCAACCCAGAAATTTCTGCACTGTTGCAGAAATTTGTAAAAAATATTCTGCACTGTTGCAGAAATTTATATAGTGCAGAAATTTATATAGTGCAGAAATTTGTAGAAAATATTCTGTACTGTTGCAGAAAATTTATATAGTGCAGAAATTTGTAGAAAAAATGCACTGTTGCAGAAAATTCTGCTTGTTGCAGAAAATGTTGCAAGAGCCGGAAAGTGTTACAGAATGTGTTGCAAAAAATTTATATAGTGCAGAAAATTTATATAGTGCAGAAATTTGTAGAAAATATGTAAAAAATATATAGAATATGCAGAAAATATGCAAAAAATTCTGCATTTTATGTAATCGGTTCGGTTCGGGTTGGGTAAGGGTTAAAATTTGTTAAACCCTTACCCAACCCAATTAGTTCGGGTTTTTTTAAAAATTAACCCATTTATATTTCGGTTTTGGACGGTTCGGTTTATTCGGCCGAAAAAAGGTGCGGGTTGATTCGGATTGACGGTTTAATCGAATTTTTGTTCCCCCTACATACCACCTAAATGACTCAGCAAAACTCAAGGAAACGATATGACTCAAGACTTCAATCATATTCCATCTCAATTATATATATATGCATATTCCTTTGGGACTTGTGTCATATCGATCGATCTATCCAATAATATGATTATTTCAACGCAGATTTAACATGCAATCGCATTGAGGTCAGCCACATATATCGCATCATTAATCACACTCTCGGTCCCAAAATTACTTGTCCACTTTGACTTTTACGATAATTTAAATTTTTTTGACCGTATAATTATATAAATTATTTAAAAAAAAATCTTTTTATGAATAAAAGTTTAATATTTGAATTTTTATTTACAAAAATATTTTTTTAAAAAAATTGTATAACTATGCGGTCAATTCACTTTAAACTATTCGTAAAAGTCAAAGTAAACAAATAATTTGGGACAGTGTGAGTATAATAATGTCTATAATCGCTTAAACCTAACTTGAGAATTAGTGTTCTGAATGCATGTATAAAATAAATTTATGTAAAATTTATTGATCTGGTATATATGTATGATCATCATGTAATAATGTCTCTCTAAATATAACTGTTTAAACCAAATTTGAGAATCAGTGTTCTGAATATATAAATATATATCATGTAAATTTTACTAATCTGGCCGGAATGCATGATCACATTTTGTTTCATTACTTTGATTTTTGGCTTACGTTTAGATATTACCTAAAATCAACATTTTATAATTCTTAACTATTACTTAGTACGTTATAATATTCTTATGTTCCTAATCATAGTTACTAAGATATATTTTGTTTCATATGAACCAGAAACAAATCAAAGAACACATGGAATGAAATATCCTGACAAATTGACAATACGTACATGAATAGCGGGAGTTCTCACATTTAGTTAATTACAACAGAAAACATGCAGGTATTCGAACATGAAGATCTTCTAAATCTTTCCAAGCTTCGAATACTGCCATATAGATTCTTTTTAGATTTCACTTTTCTTATTTTATTAATTTAATTTAGGGTTTATCGTTTACTGTTTGTTGCGCCATGTGATCCACTTTTTTACGTTCAAAATTATAGTGAGTGGTCTATGATCATGCATCCTCCTCACTAACTCTCCTACTATGCATTTTTTTTTATAAATATTCTTTACAGCTACCATGACTCAATGACTCCATGAGTACATATTTGATACAAAACTTTATTTGCGGATGATTGGTAGTTTATATTTTATTATATTTTTAAATATATATTTTATAATATATTTCTGCATTAATATAATTTGAAAAAACATATTTTAACATTTTTATAAGAGTCAAATTGTGAAAATTAGATATAATTAAGAGTAGTTTCCCATATTTCTTGACTAATAAAATGAGTTTACATTTGAAGCGTAGTCTATGTTATATATAGAAACAGTTGTTAATTAGACCTTCATAGCTAGCCATCCGTGAAAATGTTGGACAACATTTTGAGCAGAAAGATATATATTTATTTTATATTTGTGATGATAATTAAGTTCATATAATAAATAATAAATAAAAGATGAATATATTACTATAAGCTTATAAAATATGTAACATATTATAATTACAAAGATAAGATAACCTAAAAGGATCACTAAATTAATTTTATGTCAAACCTTATATGTATAGGTCTACCGGCCACATTTACTCATTTGTAATCATAAATTAAGTTTAACCCCACATCTTAATATACAAATGCAACTCTATTGATAATATTCCTTCATGTTTGATAGAATGGAAAATGCTTTGACCGGCCAGCCGTTTGCATGGGTGGATCCGCGTATACCGTTAAATTTCTAGGTTGATATAAGAAATACAATTATTATTGAATAGTTTAGAGCAAGTCCAACAATATTCTACAAAATGTCTTATAAATATAATAAAATATAATGTCATATTAATTTAGTACATTATATACATATATTAATTACAACAATTTGTCCTATTTTCATGTTCTATTATTAAAATAAAAATATATTATTAAAATATAAAAGGAATGGAAAAAGGTATAAAAAAAAGGAAAATGATTATTTTATTGATTAGTAATGCCCTAAAAATAAAATATGTGATGGATGTCCTAATATTTTAGGACAACACTTTAGAACATTGTTGGACTTGTTCTTAAACATATGGATTAAAAATATATGTGTATTGCATGGCTATTTTTCCAGGTAGCTGAAATATATTTTATAATTGATTAAGTAGATTAAATTAACAAATAATAGGTAGCTCATAGAACTATGCAAACAACTACTACAATATATGATAATGGAAGTCTGAGAAATAGTTTTAATGAGAATAAATTTTGTATCTCTTTGTTTGGAACGTTGCTAAGTTAAGAAACCGCAAAAATCATGCTACCTAACCACTCATTATATGTCAAAGGCTTTGTTTAGAATACTACAACCAAAACAGAGTTTACTCTGATTGCGATCGAGTTTTGGTGAAAATTACAATTCCATGAATTTGTGACTCGATTGATATTAATCGAATTTAAGTTTGGTGGAATATAATTCATGAAAAATACCCCCTCTTTTCTTGTAGTACCCAATTAGAAAGCAAACTCATATCAGTGTATAATACTCCCCCCGTCTCATTTTAAATATCAATTTTCAAAAAATTACGCATATTAAGAAATTTTAATAAAAAAATTATTTTCCATTTATATGCATATTAATTACATTAACTGAAATAGTTTTAATGTATAATTTGAATAATAACTATATTATATTAATTACCAATATTAGTACCAATAATTTAGTCAAAGGATGATAGTGAACATGTATTATGAGACAAATTTTTTTCCCAAAAATGATTATTAATTTGGGATGAAGAGAGTAACACCCAACCTTTCCGCAAAAAGCCAAGAACTTTACTCTTCAAACTCAACACTTACATGCATATGTGTAATTGTGTACATGTACACATATATTGTGCAGTATACTAGTGTAATTAGATCAATGACGGCCAAACATCGGCTAAAGTAGACTTGTTTAATTAATTATATAAATGATCAGAGTAATTAGGCCTTGATAAACTTGCTTTTAGAAAAATAAAGACACTACCAAATGTCTTATAAAAATATCATAATGCATATGAAGCACTCATGATGATAGGGCATATATATTTAGTAAAATTTAAATAGAATAGTAAACTCAACTTGGGGCTCGCACACTTGGCCGTGAGCAAGCTTCGTATGGCATAAATTTCATATCCCTCGTTATGCTTTCATTGAATCGATTATATATCATGATAGATTGTCAATTGCCTCAAAATTGAGGAGATTTGGAGTAGCAGTGAGTGATCAATGCCTTTTTTATATAACTGGAAAGGAAACCTCTCGTTGTATACCTTTACTCTGAATCCATCCTGAGCAAGCTTCTATTTATTTTTGTAGAAGAAGGGGTAAAGTTTTTCACTACTTGGTTTGAAGTGTTTTAGCTTCATGTCAGAGCACCAACATTAGGAGACACATTTTTCTCTTGACTTTGCAGGTCCATAATTATAGAATTTGGCAACAATGAAATGACAGGATCCATGATAGAGCGGTCATGCCTTTTCTATTATATCTATAGTAGAGTAACTTCCTCAACTTGGTTCCTCAAAAAGGCCCATCTCCTCCCTTCCTATCTTGAGAAATTTATTGGTCCAGTTATCCTCTAGTTATATATTATGTTTTAGATGATCTCCTTGTCTAGATTCTTACTTTGTAATTACTTTGTAAGGCCTAAGCTTGCCTTTGAAGTTTATCCCTTTTATATAATATCTTAAATTAACAAAAGAAAACTAGGAGAAGTAACAAACTTGTGTAATTATGTGAATTATTTAGGTTTAGCGTTAGTCCAACACACCTGAAAAGGTGATATCTACTGTTCATGCTTGTTATGTACCTAATTGAAATGTTATATATCAATTATCAAAGATACTCGAATCAAATCAAAATATATAGACAGATACAGTTTGTAAAGATAATTTAGGGTCATTTGGTTCATGAAGCGGTATGAGTTTAGTATGAGAAATCGGGTTAGGATGGTATAAGGATGAAATTTTATTATTGATATCATGTGTTTGGTTTAGTTCTGGAATGAAATTATTTAATATAAAATATTATTGAATTAATAATTAGCTAAGTTTATTTTATTATACAAATAAATATTTTTATTATTAGTAATGTTTGATTGTATATATATATATATATTTATTAATAATGTTAGTTATCAATAATAAAATATTAATATTAAAATTGATATTCATACCCTTCCCTCATACTCAGC
Source organism: Oenanthe sinensis (assembly GCA_028671895.1). Taxonomy (NCBI): domain Eukaryota; kingdom Viridiplantae; phylum Streptophyta; class Magnoliopsida; order Apiales; family Apiaceae; genus Oenanthe; species Oenanthe sinensis. Next base: position 311,079 of record CM053814.1, on the reverse strand, counting down.
TCCCCGGGTATCAAAAACCCCTCATTTAAAAAAACTAAAACAAACAAGTAAGAGTTTTATCCATTCTAAACTCATGTCTCATTCGAGAAACTCCTAAACCAAACGACCCCTTAGTGCGGTCACAAAAGGGTGAGATTAACGTAGTGAAAATGCAGTGTAAAACTGCGTGGCTATTAGGTATTATCAGTGTTGTAAAAAGCGGAAATTGAAATTAGACGGTAAAAGTACGGAACAAAAATTAATCGGATGAATCAGTCATTAATTGGAATAATAACTAAATAATTAATCTGAACAGGAATTAAGATTAATCATCGTTTTTTAGAATAATGTGTATTATCTGTATTTAAAATCAGCATTAATTAGATATATACCATGTCTCTATAGTTTGTAATTACTTTCAGCATTTTTTCATTCTACGATTTGTCTTTTACAAATCGATCATAATTCGAAAACCTTACCACTCACATTTAAATAAGCCTCGGAGATTCAAAAGGTTTTATCATAATAGGCTTGAAGAGCTTTTGACTAATGGTAGGGTCGAGTGTGGCTTGTTGCCAGTTTGCCACGTAAGCCATTTTGATTGTAAAAAATAAACATAAAATTTATTTGCAAAAAAAATTCGTTATAATTAGTATTTAACAAGATTTAAGAATTATTCAGCGGGCCACTAGAATCAGGGATAAAATCCACTTTTGGCTCTAACTCTCAATCAATCTGATTATGTCCTTCGTATGTGCTCTATGCTTAGTTTTTAGCTTCACTAACAGTTTTTGTTGAGTACTAATTTAAGTGAAAAGAAAAATATGGAAGATGTTAAGGAATTGAAGTTCAATAAATTATATTCCGGATACACTGAATGAATAATATAATTTTGAAAAGAATATGAAATAAAATTTCATCAAAGTCCCTTTTCTATCTCTACAAACTAGAAGTTAACAAAAAACAAGTCTCTATTAATTAATACTAAGTCTTTGCTCCTTACAAGTCTTAATTATTGAATCAACTACTATAAGCACTGATAAACTTGAATATCACTTGTTCAATTCTCCTATTAGTCTTGTGGGATGATCAATAATAATAAATATCGTTAATATAAATATATAATATATCAACTCATAGAATATAATCCTTGCACTAGTAATCTATAATCGTGAATAAGATATTAGAATTATATCGATAATAACATATAGTTTATACGCTATAATTACGAGGGATCACCCTGTTTAAATTGATAGACTTCCAAGTATTATAACTAATTAAAAGATTGAGTATCATGCATGCTTCCTAAGCTAATTATATCATTTTGTTTGAAGTCCATTTTCATTTGTTTCATGAGTAGATCATGCATGTTCTCTTCCTGATATTAATGTTACTTGTAGTTCTATATATACTGCACTCAACTCAATCAAATGCTAAATAGGTGTTTAAAAACTAAGTAAATCTTTTCATTATTTGATAAGACTTAACTAAGAGGGTTGTCATATATAATTATATGTAAATAATTAGTATCATATGATAGAATAAAATTATTATTGTGAAAATAATTGAAGATATATATACTCTCTCTCTCTCTCTCTCGATTTGAAAATTAAAAAACTACGTGTCAAAGCTCTGAATGCTCCATCACATGGAGTCATGTACTCCATGGACCTATACATTTCACTAGCTCTATATAAACACTTCAATCTCCTCCTCTCCCTCCAACAATCTCAACAGTCTCTTCTCTACAAAGTACGAACACTAAACACTTCTTTAACTATCTATTTTCATTCAAACCTTCAAAAATTCAAACTTTTCTTTCAAGTCCTCAAATATTCAAAACTTTCTATTAATTGCCATATACAAACCAAACTAGCTTCTTGCACAACATGTTTAGTTTTTCTGAACAAAATGATATGTTTTCCCGCAGGTGTGTGTGGGTTAATGGTCCGGTTATCATTGGAGCCGGACCATCCGGACTAGCTGTGGGAGCATGCCTTAAAGAACAAGGCCTGCCTTTTGTAGTTGTTGAAAGAGCTGATTGCATAGCTTCTTTATGGCAAAAAAGAACTTATGATCGCCTTAAACTTCACCTTCCAAAACAGTTTTGTCAACTTCCAAAACTACCATTCCCTCAGCATTTCCCTGAATACCCTACGAAGAAACAGTTCATTGATTATCTTGAATCATATGCAAATCATTTTGACATCAAACCGAAATTCAATGAATCTGTGGAGTGTGCCAAGTACGATGAGGCCTGTCGTTCATGGCGAATTAGAACTGTCTCAACACAAGGGTCTGTTAGGTCTGAGGTTGAGTATATATGTCAGTGGATTGTGGTAGCCACGGGAGAAAATGCAGAGCGTGTAGTCCCGGAAATTGCAGGACTAGGAGATTTTGGAGGTGAAGTTATACATGCTTGTGAGTACAAGTCAGGTGAAAAATACAGTGGGAAAAAAGTTCTTGTTGTGGGGTGTGGAAATTCTGGCATGGAAGTTTCACTTGATCTTTGTAATCATAATGCTAAACCATCAATGGTATCTAGGAGCTCCGTAAGTCATCCATACATACTTCTCAAATTTCATAATTGATTTTGAAAAGGCGAAATCAAGTACTTTGTTCTAATGATTTTTTTTATAAAATAATTTCAGGTTCACGTATTGCCAAGAGAAATGCTCGGAAAATCAACATTTGAATTGGCAATGATGATGATGAAATGGCTCCCCTTATGGCTAGTTGACAAGATATTGCTGATATTGACATGGTTTATACTCGGAAACACTGATAGCTATGGTTTAAAAAGGCCATCAACCGGTCCATTGGAATTGAAAAACACTCATGGGAAAACACCTGTTCTTGATATCGGAGCATTGGAGAAGATCCGATCTGGCGAAATCGATGTAGTCCCTGGAATCAAGAAGTTCTCAAAGACCATGGTAGAGCTTTTAAATGGGGAAGAACTAGATATTGATTCAGTCATTTTGGCCACTGGATACTACAGTAATGTTCCCTCTTGGCTACAGGTGAGAAAATGTTACCTTTCCTATCCTATTCCTCTGTTTCTCTTCATTTTATTAAAAAAAAATATGGTTAATTATATGGAGAGGTTGACTAATTTATGGTTAATTATTTATTAACAGGAAACAGAGTTCTTTTCTAAAGCTGGATATCCCAAGACACCATTTCCAAATGGATGGAAAGGAAACAGTGGACTTTATGCTGTAGGGTTCACAAAGAGAGGACTCTCTGGTGCATCTTCTGATGCGATGAGAATTGCACAAGACATTTCTAAAGTTTGGAAGGAGGATTTGAAGCAGAAGAAACAAAAGGTCCCCACTCATAGAAGATGCATCTCAACTTTCTGATCACTGGGAACACACACATATACATTGAAACATACATGTTGACATATACTATTGTTTTGTGATTATACATAGTGAAAAAAGAGTGACTTGTAGTGTAAGTAACTGTAACAAACACACAAAAATAGCAGACAGCATACATGAAAGCCCTCTCCAAAAATTCTAAACAGCTAGCTCAAGTGTTTAAGGCATTTTGTAAACTCATTAGGAAGATGAGGCTTTTCTTTGTTTTTTTTATTTTATATATACAAAACTTATATACAGTGACAAATTATAATTACAATTGGCAAGTACCTAGTTTATCTCTTTTACTGTCTTGTTTTTATAATAAACTACTGAACTGTAAACAGTAAGAAATAATGGACATAAAATATTCATTGAGTGTAATGTAAATTATGCAACAATAATAATATTTAAAAGAGTGCAATAAATAATTAAGATTGTTGTTCCTTGATTGAAAACTATTCGATTAGAACATGGCGTCACATTATTGTGATTATTAAGATAATTATGTAAGAGGCTTGACTTGCAGTTTTAAAGTGGATTAAACATTAAACAACATTGAAGTTTGGGATCAAGAATTTGTGGAATCTCGCGCAGTGGTTGTGATTGTATACATATAAATAATGTATACATATAGTATTTTAGTACATTCATCAGGAGAAAAACTACATCATGAAAACCATATATACAGGCATCTTGAGTAAATATTGGAATGTTGAAGTGAGCACAAGATAGTAAAAGCAATGGTGTTAAATTTGTTCCTTTTAAACCAGCACAATGCTTAGCAGATCAGTATTTACAGTGATAAGTTATCTTTCAACTACACAAGAACAAATGGTGTTTCAACATTATTTGTTTTCTTGTCATGTACTCGAGCAACCTCAAAATTCAAGAAAGTTCTTGACACCATGGTCTAGTATCACTTACTACTTGCTAGACTGAAAGTTTAAACTCCTATCAAAGTGTTGCGAAAAATCTAAATCTTGTGCACTAAGTACGACTTTACACAAGATAAAGTTTTTATTTAGCGTCCAAACTTTTAATGAAAGCAACCTAAAATTATTATTTAGCGGCCAAAATTTTAATTTTTTGATACCTCAAAAGTAAACCATCTTATTATATCTCCTCATTACACACATGTTGTCAATTTAACATGCACAGGCCCCATAAATCTAACTATCTAAGTGCCCCAACATTGTATTGAAACTAAAATTGAGAAAAATTATAAGAATTGTACTTTGAATACAATGTGTGTCAATGTTTGTTTCTCCATGAACCCAAGTAATGAACAGAATCGTGGGCACACTTATTTTTGGGCCGGTTAAAAGTTATTCCACGAAAAAAGGGTAGTCGACTATGATTTCAGCCCATAATATACTCAAAGTAGGCCCACTGTTCATCTAACTTGAGGACCAGTCCACCATTCATTTTATAATTTATTTATAAAAGATACAGTTTTTTTATTTTTTTTTAAAAGATATATATTGTCACTTCCAAAAAAAAATAGAGGAGAGATTAGAAGGGGGCATCAATGGCAGCAACATGCAACAATATTGTATGTAAAGCATTATCTATATCTTCTTCTATCACTTCCTCCCCTTGTCTCTCTACTTGTTCATCCCATCTTCTTCTTCTTCCTCCTCCACTCTCTCTCCTCCCTAAATCTTCCATTTTTTCAAGAAAATTCACACTCACCCATGTTGTCAAGAATTCGGGTCGGGTCACTGTTCGGGCCATGTCATCACAATCTGGGTTGGATGGCACTGTCAAAAAGACTATTTCTGATTACCCACTTGTTGTTTACTCCAAGTCTTGGTGCTCGTGAGTTCTTGATTCTTTTTTTAAAATTTAAAGATTCGATTTTTAATTGTTTTTAATGAATTTTTGTGTTAAAGGTATTCATCTCAGGTGAAACAATTGTTCAAGAAGCTTGGTGTGCAACCACATGTTATTGAACTGGATGAATTGGGTATGTTATCTATCGAAACTCGAAAATCTTGCATATAAGTGCACTTAAAAATTTATCATATATGTCTATGTATGCCTATGTAGCTTAGGAAAACAATCATATCGTTTGGCTTATTTTCAATATACATGTTACTGATGAAATGCACAAAGCATATCTATGATCAGTTGGCTCAGTTTTAATATGTATATGGTTTCAAAATAGTTTGCTTGTAATGGAAATTTGGATATTTCTGTAGATAGTTACATAATGTTAGAGCTACAATTGAATTCTTTTGATTTTCATTGGCACTGAAAATATTTCATGAACCCCGAAGATCACGGGCTTTATATATCGGAGGTAATGTCAAAGATATTATATGTTATTATGTGTCATTTTACTTGAGAATAAACAATTTGTGTATTTATGATGGTTCTGTGTCTATGTTAGGTGCTTGCTTTTGAATATATATACTCCATCCTCCATCGTATAAAGATGGAAGATGAGTTTCTTACAGCGAGTCATGGTTTTGGATATTTAAAGATTATTGTCCTTTTAGGTGCCCAAGGATCAGAATTACAGGATGTGTTGGGAGATCTGACTGGGCAATACACTGTACCAAATGTTTTTATTGGTAAGAACTGCTCTAGAACTGTCATAAATTAGTTATAAGTTAATATTATTTGGTTCTTTTAGCAATAAAACGTGATATACTATAATGCTAGGCACCTTGTATCTTAATTATATGCACCTGAAGCAGTGCTTTGTTCAGGGTTGGGAGTCGTTGCAAGCAAGATGAAAAAATAGGTTTAAAATACGACTGGTTTTAAGGCAAAGCTGTATCTGTACTCTGTAGTCATCTTCCTAAAATAGCTTATATGTGTGTTTATGAAGCCTGCTAAGTCATGTTACCTTGCGGAATTTTTTGACTTTTTTATTTTTTTGCTATTGGGAGTTTTGACTGTTAGGTTTAACTGCTATTAATTATAATGTTCTATTTAGGAAAAGGCTGAATTGGTTTGCACTTTGCAGTTAGTATATGTGATTGTGACCTTAACTCTTCTTGCCTTTGGTTCTTGTCCTTCATATCTTTTAAGAATCTGTCACGGGCTTCTTGATATTTCTTCAACTTTAAGAAGCTATATTCTTGTGTAACTAACATAATTGGAGTGTTTCAGGGTTCCTTGTTCTCGACCCCCTCTTGATTAAATATCCTCTCTATATTTTTGATCTAGCATCATTTTAATGCTTGTGAAGCGGTTTGGATCCTTGCTTCAGTGGGGCCAGATACCATTCTTCATGGATATCATACCATATCTAAATGATACTTTACTCCAAATTTGTAACATGCTTCACTGAGAATACAAACCTCTATGCTTATTGTAATTGACCAGTTATTCTGTTGTGCTTTATTTGGTTGGGGTAAATGGAATAAAAATTTGTAAACAAAATTAATGGTGAAATAAAGGATATATAAAGAATTATTAAAAAATAAAAATTATTAGAGAGTGAGTTTATTATGATGAGATTTGTATGTTGAAGTATTCATCTACAAATTTTTGGGATTGAACCGTAGTTTTAGTTTTTTTGAATAAAATGGAGAGAGGAATTGATATAATGAATCTCTCCCTACAAATTAGTACATATTGCAATATTGCGTCCCTTTCCAACCTAAAAATTTCCTCCAACCATATGGAGGATTAAGGATTTGCGTTTTTAAATATGAAGATTAAGTTGAGATCATGAAAATGAGAAAGCAGAACACTAAGGTAGTAAAATTTTATTATTGAAATCTTAATATGTTAATAAAATCAAACACTATGAAGAATTCTAAAAAATAGAGCAGAACGCTAAGTTTAAAAAATTACTAGTCATTTTTTAAAGAACTTTAAAATGGGTATTTGAGAACACTTATTTATTATGGAAAACTTATATAACTTAAACTAATTTAACTTTTTCGTGTAACACTATGAACAACACATATATATACAGTTTATATATCAAAATCAACTTACTATGTCATTCTTGATTCTACTATTGGGCCATGACCACATCTTGAGTTAATATTTGTTATTTGAAGTTCAAGCAACATTTAATTCAGTATATGCATTATCATCTTAAATTACTAGTTTTTTTCTGTGGGTGTTCGGTATGAAATATTGATCCCTAAAATCCCTCTTTCCTGTACCAGGGGCTAAACACATTGGTGGTTGTACAGGTACCATCTTTAACCCTGTAACTTTTCAATTTTTTATTGCTGCTGCGGTACATTTATATGACGTTGTTGTTGATTTTGATTTCTTTGTTATTTTGTTCTTTAAACCTAAGTTGTTCGAAGTAGCAGCTTCTAGAGCACTCACTTTTTTCATTGTTTCACATTGGTGTATATTGTCCATGGGTTATCTTTTAATTTTTTTATTCATTCAAATGTTAGTTTATACTCTAAATTTGACAACCAACGTATTGCATTAAGACTTAGACCTTGGCAGAATGTATCTGCTTTGCTATGATTATATTAACCAACTTCATTTCACATGTGTGACGGAGTGTAAAGCCTCTCACTGTTTTCATCAAATATCTATTTTATAAGACATTCTTATCTAAATAAATTTAGCTATTAAATTTGGAAAGTTCATTAAATTTGTTAAAAAATATCAAGCAGAAAATCTTATGATTGTTGTACTGTGCAGATACTATTGAGCTCTACCAGAAAGGTGAACTTGAAAATTTGCTATCAGAAGCTGGTGCAAAGAAAGAGACCTAATCATTACTCGTTAACCTCGGCAAGGTTGTCTATGCTGTCCAAATTTCATAAGAAAGAGTTACAATTAATCAGTGTTAATTTGTCCACTAGCTTTATAGGTTCGGCATTATCACATCTTGTTTGCAATGTTTCTTAAGAAGAATGCCAGATAATTTTGGAGTGTTGAATTAATGAACTTGGTTTCTCCATAGCTTTCAAAGTGTTCATTTTTTCGGATAGTTATTACTCCAGTTAATTGCTTAAATGGGTGATAGCATTTGTTTCTTCAAGGAGCTATTATGTACATTGATGTTGTATTTATATATTTTGTACAGGCCCATGTTCATTTTCTTTGAGCCACTCACTTTCCAGTTTCCATGGTCTACCCACTGCCAAGGCCATAATCTAACCAAGATATTGACTTTTATCAAGCTTAACTTTTTTCCCTTAATCAAACTGAGTTTAGTTCGATAATATTATCGAACATAATTTAAGAGTTATTATGAAATTTGAAAATTAGTTGTTGCATATTTTTTATTATTGGCAATATAATAATTTCAGCTGTCAGCATAATAAAAAGGTCTAATAAATTCAAAAAAAATCATATATATATATATATATACAGAGTATTTTTAATTTTAAGTAAAAGCACACGGGAAACAGATTTATGACCTTGTTTTACAATCTCAAAAATGATATAGCAAATATATTTACAAGACCGTGTTTGGTTACAGGAAGCTTGACTTCACCCCCGTGGCTCATTAGTGATCACAAAACAAATCATCAATCTCAGACACCAAACATGTTAGCAAACAAACTGTAATAACCGACAGGAAATCTATCAGTACATCCATGGCAGCCTCTTCCTCTGTACTGGTGTCGCACTTTTCACACACCACTGCCACTAGTTTCATTTATCCAAAATGCTTGGGATTTTCCCGCCAACTTAACTGTCAAGAAACAAGCTTTATTTTATCAACTGCTGCTACTCTCAGCTGCACATTTCAGCGCAGGACACGACTGCGTTGCTTAATCACCTGCTCTGCTTCTGATAAGCCAACCCCATCTCCCCAGTTCAGGTATTTATCGAGTTTTCGATTACACAATATATTTTGTAGATTGTTTTTATTGAGTTCTTGATATCTGTTTACTGTTCTCTGGCTTGATATAAGGGTACATTGTCAAGTTTATAAGTGTATTACTACTGATTTGGAATCTTTGTAAGAAACTCTGCTTTTGGTTGTCACTGGAACATGTGTGAAATGAGGAGATATAGAATGACTTATTTTAGTCTGTAAAGTGTTAAGAATAGTATTAAGATTCTCGGAAGCTGAAAATTTTCTCTAATGAGGGGCTATAGGTTGCATGAGTAAGGTCGTACACAGAGCACATAACTCTCTCCCTCCCTCCCGTTAAAAGTAAGGTATGGGAAGGTCTCAATGTAAGCCATCTTACCCTTATCTTTTCACAAAGTTGTTTTGAGGATTTGAACTTAAGAGCCAGTAGATAACAAGTAACACTCGACTATTGTGTCAAGGAGGACCTTGAGGTTGGTTAGGTAGAGGCTGTATTGTTCTTTAGTGGTGTAAATAGATGATATCACTGTGATACTGATTTGTCGAGCATTGTTCTAGTCTAAGGGAACAAACTTAACATTGTAAAGCTTTTACTTTGCTATGCACTTATGCCATACAATATGGTTCTTTGCTGACTTGAATTCTGCTTGCTCATTTGGTTTTTGTGTAGTAAAATTATCAGAAAAATGATATCATTACATATTTACATTAAGATTTCAGTATCTACACCATATGTTCCCTTTTGGAAAATCTTGTACAATCAGTTTATGTAAAGTGGCACCTTCAAATAACTTTCATTTTGTTGGTTCTTCAGTTCAGATGCCAAGATACGGAGTGAAGTTCTTACTCCATTTCGATCAGTTCGAATGTTTTTTTATCTTGCATTCATTGCCAGTGCTTCTCTAGGAGGACTAATAGCTACTACCCAGTTGATTGGTGCCCTGTCCAATCCATCTAGAGCAGCTGAAGTCCCTAAAATTCTTGAGGGTCTTGGCATAGATATTGCAGCTGTATCTGTATTTGCATTTCTTTATTCTAGGGATAATAATGCTAAGAATGCCCAGTTGGCTAGACTGACAAGAGAGGAGAACCTTTCGAATCTTAAGCTCCGGGTAGATGAGAAGAAAGTTGTTCCTGTTAGTGCATTTAGAGGATTTGCTCGTCTTGTTATAGTTTCTGGTCCTTCATCTTTCATTTTGGAATCTTTTAAACTTAGTGAACCTTTTACCGAGGGCCTTCTGGAGAGAGGGGTGCTCGTGGTTCCTTTTGCCACCAATGGGGAATTACCTGATTTTCAATTTGATGAGAGTGGGGAAATGAAGGAGCTAACTGGAAAAAGGAAAAGGCTGTGGCAGCTAATTCCTGTTTTCTCGACTGAGTGGTCCAAGTAAGCTCTCTCTTAGAGTTCACCAAATGATATAAATAAAATACAGTTTACTTATCCTTTATATATGATAAACAACAGGTGGTTGGATGACCAGAAGAAACTCGCCAATGTGTCAACTGAATCTCCAGTGTAAGTACTAGTTGTACTATCTTTAAATTAGGGAAGCACGGGTTAACTTACTAGTGTACCATTACAAAATTAAATAAATAAATAAATTTTTATTTTTCTTTGATTTTGTTTCTTACTTTGTGGTAATACTAGTAAATAGACATGATACACCGTAGCTTGTCACAGTTAAAGAGATGAATAATATTCTGGTTCTTTTATTCTGTAAAGGTATTTGTCTCTACGCTTAGATGGTCGGGTTCGTGGTAGTGGAGTTGGATACCCTCCTTGGAATGCTTTTGTTGCTCAACTACCACCTGTAAAGGGACTATGGTCAGGTCTTTTTGATGGCATGGACGGACGAGTTTGACTTGACCCACTTTTGAAGGTTAGGTTCTCTAAACATTCAATCTGCTACATCAGTTTCCTTGGTATCTGTAGTTTTATACTATTTTGTCTAAATAATTAAGTTTCGTCTGTTTAGCCATGTCAGTTTCTCAGTTAAGACTTTACTAATATAGGAGGGAACATTTGTTGATTATGATCCTCTTTTTAAGTAACGCAGCTTACTAATATCTGGGTTCTAGGCACTCCAGTTTGTTGTTTTAGGTGGATGTGGTACACAAGACCTCTAAATTTCAAGCAGATAAGTAACACCATAATGAACAATCCATTAGTTCCTGGTTGGGAGAAATAAGTTGAAAGCATTACAGGCTAGGAAATAACTTTTCTCTAAGATACTTGACATAAGTTAAAAGTAGTATATTTGTATCGAATTCAGAATAATTGATGGCATAATAAGAATTCATGCTAGTCCGTCACTTGCAACAAAATGAATGAAATATACTGTAGCTTTCCCCCCCTCTTCTTTTCAGAACAATTGTTCCACCTATTTTCTTCATTTTTTAATATATTGTCGTGCACTTTTTTTAAGAGTGCAGAACAGTTGTTCTTATCCTAAAAACTGTTCTCGCCCGAATCACACCCTTTAACCCTCTTTTATGTTGTTCGAAAGCGTTCCAAGTAGCCAAGTAAGAATGGCATTATAATCTGATTCTTTTTGTTGTTGAAATATTGTAGGACTTGATACAATCGAATGGAGCAACCAGTCCTATACTTTAGGTGGCCGGAGGGCAGAAACAATGGTACAGAGATATTTGTAAATTTTCGAGGGACTTGTATTGATCTTCTTTTTTCTTTTACACAACTTTTTCGAGCAATTGAAAGTACATAATATTAATTTTAGAATGATCGAATATTGGCTGGCAATCTGTAAACCAACAGAAAGTTGTAGCATAAACATGCATTATATCTACATGAAATTGACGATATGTCCCAACTTTCTAATGTTTCTTGTTAACCCAGCATTCAGACGCCCATGATATGCATGACCTAAGACTATGAGGAAAATCTGGTTGATATACCCAAGGGCTAAGGCCATTGTTCGTTGTTGAAGCAGAAGCAACAAAAAGACATACTTAAAAAATTAGGCATGTACGAGGCGGATTGTCGATTGATATACAATTCTTCAATAGGCTTCTATGTCACATGATGCATAACTTGAACAATACTTATAGTACATATAATGCATAGCACCACTCATTTGACTTGTTCGATTTCATCCAATGCATAATTGTTTGTCGATACATTTGCATAGTTCACCTTGTTGAACCTTACAACAACAGGGTAGCGAGTTTTCGGGTCCTGCATCCAAAATAATCAAATCCCAAGAGTCTGAATTTGTTAGGGGTGGTAGAAAATGCCGTGGAATGAGAAAGATCGTTAGGAATGAATAATATTATCCCCGATCGTTCTGATAATATTGTACTACTACATAAACATGCAAGTCAGAAGTTTTACGACCAAAAAAACAAACCACCAAACAGGACATAAGATGTTACCTGATCAACAGCTACAACTGATCCGACACCATTGCACCAGTAAGATTCCTTCCTAAGAATCTTCACCTGATTAAAGAAAGCTAACTCTTAATTTTACTCTGTTAGAACCAATATTCTTGCTTAAGTAAATTTTAAAGGGATCACGGAGATGATGATTAAGGCTTACCCGGGATCAACATATTCAAGGCTACTAAAATATTTAAGGCTATGTTAAACCGAGATTCGACATCAAGATTCACTGCTAAAATGTTCAAGCCAATAAAGTTTATCAATTCAAAAGGTCGTGCTTGTCACGATGATGAGGTGTTTATTGTTCGAATTATGCTTACATAAAAAATTCTCCATACCTCCAAAAGCAAGAGTTTTGTGTAATGGTGCAACCTTACTATAAACTATGTATATTTACCTTTGTTCCTCTCTGGGGACCAATCGGAGGTGGCTTGGGGGCAGCTTTAACTTGTGGTTGAGCGGCAGTGGTTGCTGGCGCAGCCTCCTCCGCAGCACGTACAAGCAACCGTCTAGAATGATTAAAACATAACAGAGTGATTCTACTTGTAGTATTAGGAGTGGCATTAGGAGGTGTAACTACTAAACCACAAGCAGCTGATGCCATGTTGCAACTACCCATGCTTACTTTGTTTCTGATTATTATAGAATCTTGCAAAGATAATGTTGATAAATTTAGTGAACAATATAAAGTGAAAACAAGTTGAATGAGATGTGACACATCTTTTGAGAGGTTGAATATCTTTTTCTTTGTTATCATCACTTTCTAATTGCTTCGGCCAGTAGAATGTTGCCACCTAAGTACCAAATCTCACGTTTTTGGATAATGTTGCCATGTATTATAATTTATACGGGTTAATTTGGAACTTTCCCTTCATATATTTTATTTCTAAATTTCCATTTCATTTTATACAAATAAACACAACCTAAAAGTAAATAATTTTCCACAATTAAATTCAAATCCGCTTGATGATTGGACAGCAAGCAATAATCGGGTATATTTTCGTGTTCGTGTAATATTAAATAAAAAATTATATATAAATAAATTGATAAATATCTTAAGTTTGTTTCTACAAATATATATTTGCATCATATTTATATACAAGATTATAAAATTATGTATAATTATATAAATAAATGAACATATATATATATTAAAAATAATATATATATATATATAATATTTATTTATTTTATTTCGTGTACTTTGTGTCGTGTGATAAATTGCCGGTCTCGCTTTATATTTCATATCATGTTCTCACTAAATATTATTGTCTTAATTTTCTATTATTATATTATTTATTGCTCCCTACATCTCATAATAATCGTCTTCTTTGATTTTGTGCGGTTAAATTGACTCATTTTTGATCATAAATTAAAAATTATTCTTTTACATTTTTCAAAAGCTGAAAAATATATTTTAAAGTTGATTAAATATATTTTCTAATGATATACTCCTTGTTTTTTGACCGGATAGTTAGAATAATTTTTTTAAATTTTCTTTATTTGAATAAAAATATTTAATAAATATTATAATTTATCAAAAAAAAATTATTTTAATTATGCAATCAAAACTCATTAAAATATATATCAAAAAGTCAAACGACTATTAAAATGAAATAGAAGGCGGTGTAATATTCGACCGTGAATTTGACTAATAAAAGTCAAAACGAGACGGAGTAGTAATTAATACTAATATAGTTAAAAGCGTATAAAACGGTGACAGTTAGTTGGGCAGAAATAACTCAGGCCGTAGTGTTATTAGCGCCTAAACAAAACTGTACTAGTAGTATATATGTTGAAATGTTGAATGAATAAACAAAGTGGTTAGGGCTCGAAAGCAGATTGGATTGAAGGAAGAAGAATGAGGCGAAACAACATTATAAAACCGAGATATAATTCATCAATCAAAGGTGCTGCTGCTGCTATATTTGCTTTCTTCGATTACTTACTTTATCAGTTTTTCTATTTCATTTCTCATCGATTTCACTGCTTTATATACTCAACTCTGTTGATTGATTCTTGAATCTATATACCAAGGAATTCAACTACCTACTACTTGCGTTTCCGTAATCATTTGCTTCCAATTTTTAGATTCAGATAGTGTTCTTGTTATTATCTAGCTTTCGTATAATGTGCAATGTCTGATTGTGTCATATACGTCACCTTCACCGTGATTGATTACAATTTATGTGTGATCAACTCAAATTGGCGCTGCAAGCCAACACCATGTTGTCGTTCAGTTTAGCTCAGACATTTTTTCTCGTTTTTATATGTTGTTAGTTACTCATGTTTTGGCGTATTGGAGATTTATGTTGGCGGAATTAATTCATTGTGTTTTTTTCTTAATTACGATTATTTCAATGTATTGCCTGTAGATACGAGGGGGGACAGGAAAAGGAAATTTCCCGTCCCTACAAGCCATCATCTGCAAAGTATTAGACCAAATGGATGTTCTGAACAACGTGAGCCAGTACAGAACCCGAGATGTAAGTTTTTATACCCCCTCCCCCCCTCCTAATTACTGTAATCAGAAAGCTCAGTACCAGTCTGTTGGTAATTGATGATTTTAACTGTTTCCTCGTTTTCCCTTTATTCTTTGAGCACCTTTGATAAATACACTTGGACTTTTTGCTTGGAATAATTTGGCTGACTAAAGAAGAATTTACAGCTGATGGTGACAAAACTTCTGAGTTTGCGTATTTCAAAAAACTAAAGAAGGAAGCAACTCAAAGTGAATTGTTTCCTAAGGATCAAGAGAAGTGCCAATTTACAAATGCAGAGTCAAATCATTATGAAAGAGGTAGTCTGGTTTATCTTAGCGTACATTACATATAGGCATCATATGATTTCCAAATTGGACTTTGAAAGTATGTTGTATCTCTTCCTGATGTTGCTACTTCAAACTTTCTAATACGCAGTGAAAACAATGAAGTTAAAACAGATATATGATGAACCGAACTCGTCAGTTCCAATTGGAACAGAAAGAACCGGCGATCACCGTTGCTTAACACCTCCTGTTCGTGCATCAAAGAGCTCCGGTGGGCATAGTTAACCTTTTGACAGTAATAAATGTTAATGTGTTGGAGTTTAAAGATATCTGTGTCACCTTTGTGTTCATCCTCTTACACTAATTATTTGTGATCAATATGGTAGAAACTAGCGACAACGACATGATTTTCCCATTGCTGAATGAAAAGGTTACACCCATTATCCGCAATCATTGGACCTCATTTTCACAGAGTTACCCAAATGATACAGGTATGCTCTATTTTAGGTATTTCCCGTTATATAAGAAGATTGCCTTTTAGTCATCGCACCTTACTTTTTGTCAGGTGATCACAGTTATTTAAAAAGAAAATGAGCAAGCACACCTAAACAGGAACATGTACTTATTCAATGCTCATCTTGTTTGATTCGATACAATCAGCATATTTATTAAGAAGAAGATCCTTATAGTTCTGAAGGTTCGTGAATATCTGTTGGAAACTGAACTATCTAAAATTAGTATATATCTTAGATTGTATCATAACCCATATCTTTCAGAAAGTGCTCTCAGATTGATAGTTTTCACAATAATAATATTGTTCTAGAGGGGGAGACCATGTCTGACTGTCGAAAAATCATGTTATGACTTATTTTTTGGGTTTCTTATAAATTGGTTGTTCTCTAGAAAATAGTAGTTAAAAAGGAAAATTGTAGCATTTCATAAATTCTTGAGCACCCTTTTTCTCCTCCCATCATCTTCTTGGTACTAAAAGAAAACTTTTACAAGTTATTACTATCATTGTTTCATTCCAATAGTCGGTTCTAAACATAGTTGTCTACTCTAATTACTCGACTCCAAGCATATTTACTGTTTCTCATCATTGTGCAGTGTGCACATAGCATTTCAATGTAATTGCAATGTTTTACATACCATAACTGAAGTTTTCCTTAACTTACAGGAGTGCAGCATTGTGACAAAGGAATCTTTGCATTAAAGAGGCTGAAATTACGGCAGTGGCTCTCTGGTACTTTACATCAGGAAAATGACGAGCTCTGTTCAGAGGGGTACCCACATTAGTATTCGTTAATATCCTGTTAATTTTTTTTGTTGATATCTCGACTCAGTTTTGATATTCTCAGGTTCAGTTTGGTTTCTATGCTCCTTAGTCGACTATTTCCTGAAGACAATAAAGAGAACGTATGAATTTTCAGCTTTGATGTGAACATCTGACACTTACTGTGCTAAGCTTGGCTCTTGATATATGTGCTGATAATGTGTCTTCTTGCAGTGTGATTGGAAGCGAAAATATAGTAAAGCAAAGAGCAGTGCCCAGGATCACTTACCTTTGTTTCCTGATGATAATACACATTCCAGGAGATATTATGAGACGCATAAAAACGACATAATGGAATCTAAAGTTGCTGCCTACGAGGATTATTATTCCACACAATGTTTTTCTGAACATTGCAGAGATGTGGTTCTTCCAGAATTGAAAATTGTGTGTGCAGACTCTCCTTCGACTACCCATTCCATTAAAACTTATTCTCCCTGCAGAGATATGAAACCTTACCATAAAATAGCTGCCTCTAAAACCGAGAACTTGTTCCCAGAAAGCAATAGTGCCCGATATCAGTTACCTTTGTTTCCTCATGAGAATACACGTTCCAGTGATGTGATTCCCCTGGAATTGGATAATGCAGATGCAAACTTTCCTTCAACTACTTACCCCATCAAAACTTATTTTCCTTGCACATATATGAAATCTAACCCTAATATAGATACCTCATTTACTGAGATCTTGTTCCCAGAAAGAAATTCGTGTTTCCAGTTGCAATCAGAAAATTATGGATCTATTGCCTGGGCGGACCATCTCAAGAATTTTGACAAATGCTATGATCCAAATGGCTCTCTTCTTCAGGGACAACCACAGGCTCTTCTCTTAGGTTGGGATTATAGCAATGACAAAGATGAACAAGGTTTATCAATTTCGTCTTACAATAGAAATATGAATTTATTGGCACATTCTGGGGACAAGGATCACTGGCAGAGTCGTGATAGGCAAGATGAGGGTGCATTGTCTTCATCCTCTTTGGTTTCAAGTTATTTCTTAAACTGCCATTCATTAATGCAACCTAGTTCAGCAAACTTTTGCTCCGCGCACGATTCTGGGAGATACTTTAAATACGAAAATTATCTTTATGCAAAGCTTGACCATTTTCCAGTACCATTATCATGTAATCAAAACTTACTAAAGTATTTTCATGGTCCGTCAGAGGACTTCTCAATGAACAACCAATTAGAAACCAGAAATGCTGTATTCTCTACTCAAGATCACTTTTGGAATCTGAACAAAGTTATCTGTGGAAAAATTTTTGATGATCAGGAGTCCCTCTTCTTTTCAACAAGCCTAGATCGAGAGTTAGGAGAGAAGCACTTAACGACAAGTGATTACTCTACCGAAAATCAGTTACCTATGGTCCATGCTTATCAGAATTCCCAGCATGTTGGACCTGTCACATGCTTTCTTGGTGAAGAGGATAAGGAGTTTTTTTCATACAAGCCAAGGTGCACTACTGATTACTCTGATAGTTTTAATATTCAAAGATCCAGTGACAATGGGGTTTCTATTCAGAGGCATAGTACAAGTTGGGAATTTCCTATACTTGGAGGATATCATACAGAAGCTGGTGATGACACTGAATGCGAATTTGAGTAATACAACTTGCACACGTAAGAATCTGCTTTTCTGATCAAGATTATATATGAATTGACAATGATGCCGCCATGGAATCTATTTGTCAATGGTATGTGATTCTTCTTGCAATAACAATAATTATATATATAAAATACTTCTGGTGGATTGGGTGATCATGGACGCTTAACGTTACTGTAGTTCATAAGGATAAACTTACAAAGTGAAACTACAAGTACGTGACCAGTCAACCAATAGCAGAGGATGCAAGTTAATGTGATCCCTAGTGAATTCATCCAATTTTATAAGTTGGTTTCTATGGTTTTGTAATTATCTATTCATTTAATTTTCGGGGAATCTGACATTCAACTGAAGCACTATTGTTTTAACAACAAAAGTTTAGACATCTGAGATTCTAGGCTGCGCCTGCTTGGTCTATGCGAAAATATGTAGTTTCTGAATTTTTGAAGGATTAGATAAAAGCTTTTGATTGTTTCTTAGAGCTGAATACAAGATAATATATTTGCCTTAAATTTCTACTTAAACTATCTAATCCTTTGTTGTAAATCTGATCACACATTTGAAATTCCTGCTAGGTACCGTAATGAAAGCAATTGTTACAAGGACTTGGGATAAAAGTAACAGTTAAATAGCTGTGAAAAATGTAAGATGCTTGATGGTGTTGGTCAGTCAGAAACTATCTCTTGCCTGATGCAAGTGCAGAGCTTCACTAAATTTACAACTCAAAGAGGTATGGAAGTCATAGCTGAATTCACAATCACAATCTACTCATTTCTACCACTTGTGCTTGAATAGTTGAATGTATGTTGATTTACCATTTGATTTTTTGAAGCTATGAATATAACTAGGTGAGATAGGATGTAAGCATTGTAATAACCAAGATGTAGAGATGAAATTATATGTTCGTTATTAGCTTTGAATCAAACACGATAGAATTAATTATGTTTCATTATATTGCACTAGGCCGTTGGGATTTCAAACATATATGGCTTTTTTTCATAAGCTCACCTAATAGGCTAATAATAATAATATTAAGAAAGAGCATCGTGTTTAACCTAATCATTAACATTTCAAAATTACACTCTTTCATCTTGTCTTGTCTAAAAATTTCAAATGGTGGACGTTGATGTAAGTAAATAAAGTTGGACAAGTTATTACTACTTGCAAGACAATAATAATATAATGTCATAGATTTATATGATTAATCATGGCGGTGGGTTCATTCATTTTGTATTAAAAACAAAAAAATAGATTGCTTGAGCGTTGGCGTCTGCAATCTCCATCCATAATCCAAGCGTGTTCTGTATATATAGTATATTAATTATTGTTAAATTCCATTGTCAAGGCCTGTGATGCATTAGAACCATTGTGAAAATGACTGAAAAATGTGTGGCTATACATACGTGTGAGTGTGTGACCCTTAGTATTGAAGTGAGAAGATATGTTTACAAGTCCCTTGAATAATATCAAATCCCTTCTTATGATCCCAAGTTCCCAACCGCACACTTTATTAAAGTATTAGGCGTATTATTCTTAACACACTAATCCCCCGACATAATATAAGTACTTGCCTTTCGGAGAAAAGTACCTTAACATGCAATTTTTTTTTAAAAAAAATACTACAGTATTTTTTTTTTCTTTTTCTAAATAGGCTTTGAACTTGAAAATTTTGTAAATAATGTAAAGTAGTTTGAAGCCAAACAAGAATTAAATTGTGCATAGGGTTTATACCGGCCAAATGGATGGTAAGAGTCCATTTTCTACTTTTTATCAATCCAGGCAGTACCACATAAGCAAGTGAATAAATTTTGAAAAAACTGGTCAATGCACTTCAATGCAAGGACCACTTCCCATTTACTATTATGTTATTATAATTGACATTTGACAATTTAGTACACAAAGTAATACACATGTGTAGGTGGTTGGCAGAAAAGTAAAAAGATGAAATGGGACTAGCTCACCACTGTGTGACTATCCCTTTTCTTTTATTTACATGCAATGCTACTTGAGTCTTATTTGCTTATTCAATCCCTCTTGCCCGAGGAATGAAATGGCAATTGGAAGCATAGGATACTAATATTTGGTGACAAAACTAGTCGATCATCTTTTGTCATTGTTGTTTTTGTTGATAAACGTCCGCGTCAATGGAAAACATAAAGGTAAGTAGGCAAAAATCATTTCTATAGGTTTCCTTCTGGAAGGCAATGGGAGGATAGTTTTTACTACCAGCTTTTTATCAATTTTACAATAGTAACACCAAATCCCAACACTGTTCTTATATCTAATATATGAAATCCAATTTAGTGTCATATCATACTGCATATCTAATATATAAAAATAATGAATTCCAATTCAGTTTTAATAGTTGAATTATATTAAAAATAAGATGGGTGTGTGAGTTGGTGAATCAAATACAAATATACTTAATAGAGACTTGTAATTTTGTACTGTATTTAAAATCAAATGTACTGTAGTTGGTGCTATCAACGAAAAAAATATTACTTAAACCAAGTTGAAGAAGAGTGATAGCAATTGGGATTTGGGTAAGCGTTCACACTTTTAACTATTTTGACCACATATTAAAAAAAATTAATAATAATAATTTTTAAGGTATTTATCAAAAATATTACTTTTTTTTTAATTTTTTTACAATTTTTTGATTTTTTTGTAAAAAAAACGGTTTTGTAACCAATACAACTAAAATTAATCTCAAATTCAACTGAATGCAATTTTTTTTGAAAGAAATTGAAGTTACTCGTAGTTTCAGTTGAGGTTGATTTTAGTTGTATGAGGCTACATTGGTTGCAAAACTGTATTTTTATAAAAAAAATTATATTTTTGTAAAATAAAAAATTAAAAAATGTATTTTTATAAAAATAATAAAAATTGATATTTTTCAAAAGAACCTAATTTTTAATATGAGTCATTTCTACCCTAATTTTCAGTTGTACTATTGTAGTACGAGTAGTTGGCAGTGCGATCATTCATTCCTACTAACTCTGGATATTTATCGCCAACGGTCCTGATTCATCATCATCATCAAACCATTTTCCTTTACACAATCAACCTTTTACTTTCCCCTGCTGCCAGTACGTCCGTTAAATAGGGGAAACCCCCCTTAGTCAAACACTCAAAACTCGCATTTCACACCATAATATATAGTTCTGTACTTCCGAGATAATTGTCAGGCTCCACTCGAAAAATTCTATGGCTCGAATTTTTAACAATTCGAACTCAGACTTGATTCATAACGCACTCGAGTTGAACAACAAAATCTGATCGTTAAAATACTCGAGTTCGGCTTGATTTGTTAAGAAAAAGCTTCAACTCAAATTTGTTAAGAAAAAACTCGACTCGATTTGGTTATTTACAGCCTTAAGTGCACTAGATTAACATAGCAAATAAACCATTTTATTCGTTGTTCGGAATTGCTAGTGTGGTAAAAAAGAAATGCAAAATATAATTTAGCAAAAATAAAATTAGGGAGTACTAAAGAAACTAATCAAATAAAACCCACCGTGTATACGTAGGTACACACTCAACTAATTAAATATCAGGCTTATTCTCTGTTTTTAGGTATTGGATTCGCTGGCTCACCCAGATACTCTTTATAAGACTATAAAATTAAATTAAATATTGGTCGTACTATACATAAACGTACGTTACTATATATTCCCATCATACATACATGCATCTTCATAAAAGGGTAGATAACATTACATATTGGCATATTGCAAAAAACACAAACATTATTATTTTATTATAATTTATATAATACTCTAAAAAAATAATTGACTTGATTTTGTATTCAGCATTCAGATGGTTGTAATGTTGTACATAGACATAGGCGTAAATCAAAGTCATACAACAATGACACAATAAACAAAACCCAAATCAAAGTCGGTGCTTACAACAAGAAGGTAACTACCGCTACTAGTGTCGTTCTACCCGTTTGAATCCGCCTGAGGAAATGTTTCTTTCCGGCCAACCCACTCATCAGAAGGTCTCTCTCTCTCTCTCTCTCTCTGTATTTATTTAAGTGTATGTGTCTTCGTTCTGATCTCTTGAGAAATTGAAATGTGATTTTGTTTTTCTAGCTCTCGCGTCAAAGATTCTCTTTTTATGTTTGTATGTATATAATTTGCAGCTTTTTCAACTCTTTTTTAATCTGACTACGTGGGTTTTGTCTTGATCTACACTTTTTTACCCAAGATTTACTTTCTTTTTTATTATTCTTCTGTTACTTAACTTCAAAGATTGAATCTTTTCCTACCCTCTTTCCATTTTATTATGTCTTTTTTATTCTCTTCAATTTTGGTAGCATTTATCTTCAATTTTGACTAGAAAACTGTAATATTAGTGATTTTCAAGGCAATTCAATTCAAGCCTTTGGTGCATACTGTGAGGTTTCATGTTAAAAATTTGATCTTTGCTCTGTATGCAGTATTAAATTGTCGAAATTTTGCTTTATTTTTCTTAATGTGCAAGTGTTCTTAACAAATGTTCGCAATCTATTCCAAGCATTGTAGCCTAGTGCATAGTTTCTTATCTTGGTATTGAGAGGTGAGTGGTGTCCAAGCATGGCTTTGGAATGCATAGGTATATAAAGCTCTCTAATTGATCGTCATTGAAGCATAAGAAAAGTTTATCAAGCTACCCATAGATATATTATTTGTCAGTCTAGTTAGTTGATGTGAATATAATGAACTATAAACTTTGGTTCTTTACTGCTCAAACAGATAATTAAAAATGTTTATTGAAGAAGTACAAAGGAGTTTGTCGGAATGTTAATTTTTCGTTCTCTTTAGTTCTTATTCTATTGTGAATACAATAGTTTGTTGGTGCATTTATCTTGGGACTTGATACTTTTTCTCAGGTGTTAAAATGAATGGGATTCAGAATCACGAAACTCGCAATCTTGAGAGACCTTATCCAGGATGTTTGGGACGTGTGGTCAGCCTTTTTGATCTGAGTGCAGGCATGCCAGGAAACAGGCTTCTAATGGATAAGCCTCATAGTGATGGTAATTCCTTCACTTTTCAGCTATTTTTATGTAGACGATAAAAAATCACTAATGAACAATGAATTCCCAAATATGTGAATTGACTTTCATTTTCTTGATACTATTATGGAATGTTTCATACGCACACTGGAGAACTAATATTGTGGTATCTTATGAACAGGTTCCGCATTGACAAGGAGTCACTCAGATGTGTCAGGATTGAGTCTCGTTGAGGATCAGATAGAAGATAAATTGGTATGTTTTCAACTACAGTTTTACCAAATCTACATCAGGTGATGAAGAACAAAATTTACAAAAGAATTTTAGTAAATTTACAAAATTTACTTTTAATGAAAAAGTACATTTCTAATTGTGGAAAATCTATTTGAGAATGTATATTGTACTTGGTAAATTTTGATATACGATGGCTTTAATTTTAAAATGGACTACTAAAGTATGAAGCAGCCAACTTTTTGAAACATATGCTTCAATATATAAGTTGAAGTGTTTTATTCGTGGTACATTCACACTTGTAAATTTGTGTTGGCACTTGCAGACGATCTCTGAGTTGCAAAGTACCTTACCGAACAGGAAGTCACATGGAACACCTATAAAAATGCTTATAGCTCAAGAAATGTCAAAAGAAGTGGATTCTAAGCAAAAGCCACCTAGTGTGGTTGCAAGGCTGATGGGGCTTGACAGCCTCCCACTTCAGCAGTTTTATACGGCTTCACAAAGAAATCACTCGAGAGGTTCTTCACGTAGCCAGTCTTGTGCATCTTTTGGTTCTTGGCAGGAGAAGGATATTCATCAGTATCAAGAGCAAAATGGGTACAAAGATGTATATGAAATACAACAATCACACAATAAATATGTTAAAAATAAATCGTCTCAGAAAGAAAGATTTGATGGGAATTTAATTGAGGAAAAGATAGCTCTTGTTCGTCAGAATTTTATTGAATTAAAGCGTCTCTCTACAGATGAAAAACTTCGTCAGTCCAATCAGTTCCAGGATGCTTTAGAGGTTCTAAGTTCAAACAAAGATTCATTCCTCAACTTTCTCCAAGAACCAAACTCAATGTTCTCCCAGCAACTGTCTGATTTGCAGTCTAATCCTCTGCCTTGTGAGACAAAGCGCATTACCATTCTTAAACCTGCTAATATGGTGGATAGCAATAAAGTTACAGGATCAGGGAAGAAGGATGAAAAACAAATAGATAAAATTTCCCAGCTCAGTCGGGTCAACAGGCTAGACAAGAGCAGTCCTGGATGTTCTCCTCCAACTGCTTGTGAACTTGAGGATAGTCGGGTGCAAGCAACTAGAATCGTGGTACTAAAACCTAGCTCAGGGAAGTCCCATGACATTAAGGCTATTGTTTCACCGCATTCTCCGTCACTCAAGGCATTACATGTTGAAAATTCAAGGTTTGAGGACAATGATGCAAAAGAATCAAGAGATATGGCAAAGGAGGTTACTCCAAAAATGTGTGAAGATATGAGTCAGCAAAGAAGGGATGAAACTTTGCTCTCTTCTGTATTTTCCAATGGTTATACTGGTGATGAAAGTTCATTCGATAAATCAGAAACTGAATTTGCAGCAGATAATCTTAGTGATTCAGAGGCCATGTCTCCAATTTCCAGGCATTCTTGGGATTACATTAATAGGCTGGGCAGCCCTTATTCGAGGTCCACCTTCAGTCGTGCATCTTATTCTCCTGAGTCGTCAGTTTGTCGAGAAGCAAAGAAGCGACTCTCTGAAAGATGGGCCATGATGGCATCCAATGGAAGTCAAGAACAAAAACATATTAAAAAAAGCTCTAGTACTTTAGGGGAGATGCTTGCTCTTTCTGATCTGAAAAGGTCAGTAATACCCGAGGAAGATTCTATTAGAAGTGGACAAGAATTTAGGGGATCCGCATCATGCTTCACTAGTGATTTGGATGATGAGGATAGATGCGATACTCCTGCTAGGAATATTTTAAGGTCAAAATCTGTCCCTGCATCTTCTACGGCTTACGGCAACGGGATTGATTCAGAAGTTTCGGATCCTAAGATGGAGAAAACAGATATTGCCAAGCAGCTGACAAAAACAAGAAGTATGAAATCATTGTTAAAGGGCAGAGTTTCAAGTTTATTTTTCTCAAGGACTAATAAATCTAGTAAACAGAAATCTAGTGATGAAACTAAATCTGTTGAATTGCCGAGACATCCTTCTGAATATGATGTTGATGTAGCATTTAAAGAAGGGAAAATGCCTGATTCGCTTGGATCGTCAAACAAAGCATCTCCTTCACATTCGTTCAGTGAAGAAACTAAAGACGGGATGGTTCATACCAAGGTATATAAATGCATGTGTCTTTGCTCTTCTCTGCTATATCCACTTTATGTTCAAAATTTGTTGCATTTGAGAAAAAAATATTATGTATATGAACTTGTCCAAAGATTATTTGATACCAAAGTAAGATATCAAATGTATATAACTATCACCTACATAGCGGGAGGAATATAAGTATAATTGGCGACATTTAATTATGGAGTTCATATTTTAACTTATGTTCTTATTACCCAGGGAGTTCATATTTTAGCTTATGTTCTTATTACCCAGTGACATTAGCATTACTTCTGATGTTGTGACTTCTGCAATCATTTAAGAGGAGTTCTCGACATTTTACAGGCTGAATTCTCTGCAACAAAACCTTGTCCGTCTAGAAATCCTATTGACAACCCGGAACAACCAAGTTCAATCCCTGTCTGGGAATCTCCATTCCAAGAGGATGACCATAGGGACCCTGAATTCTTTGACAACTTCAGTCTACTCCAAAATGGTAACATCTCAATAGTCCTACCGAAGCGCCTCTAGTTTCCTGATGCACTTCATGTTTCTTAATTGTTTCTTTCTGTCAAACAGGGTTTGATCTACCTGTGTATTCTCTTCAATCCAATCTGATTGACAAATCTCCGCCAGTGAGATCAATTGCTCGTACTCTTTCACAAAATGATTCTTGTACAGAAGTTGGGAGTCAATATCCCTTAGAAACACCTGTGGTTCTGTTAGATGCTGAGGAGGAAAGACAAGAGTGGATTTTCCTTGTTCAGACGTTATTAGCGGCAGCGAAACTTCGCAATAAATTGCAATCTGACACATTTTTGGCTCAGTGTCATTCTCTAGAAAGCCCTTTGGACCCATCATTGAGAGACAATTACCTATGCCTAAATGACAAGGAGACATTGCATGAGGCTAAGCGAAGGCAAAGAAGATTATTGCAAAAGCTTGTGTTTGATTGTGTTAACGCTGTACTGGTGGAATTAGCTGTGGATGAGTCAGATACATGGAAAAGCAGGCCCTGTAATAGGGTTCATGATCAGAGTTCAATATTTGACTTTGTGTGGACCCAAATGGAGTGGTTATCTGGTGAGGTGAGTTGTGTTTTGGGTGAAAGTTGGGAAATCAATAGTCTGGCTGTGGAGAGGTTGGTGAGGAACGATGTAATAGGAAAAGGTTGGGTTGACCAGTCGAGGATGGTTTTTGACAATTTTCTCAAGGAAATTGAAGCAAAGGTGCTGGAAGATCTTGTGCAAGAGGCTGTCGAAGAATTTACAGTTAGTTTGAGATGAGACCTGTTCTTCTGATGTTAGTTTTACTTAAAAATATTATTTACGACTGTTTTAATAGTGTTATGAAAATACCCCGACGACGATGGTTACCACCAACTAGTGTCATTTGTTATGTAATGCAAATGTGTCAACGTGTATCTTTTTTAGAAATGGGCTGTTTTGCTATACTCTGAATCTTTGATCCTGAGCTGGACATATAATGTATAAATTGTATATTTTAGATCTGCCTCTAGTCTCTCTCGTATATAAATAAAAATTAAAAACATTGCTCTGTATCCTATCATTTGTCATTATTAGAAAACACTTAAATCTTTATTTATTTATTGGAGAATTTCATGGCGAGTGCATCTGAAATCTGCCGTAGCTGTTTTGGAACTGAAATGCAGAGGCTTGGATGAGTTTTTAGCCTTTAGGAAGTGACGCTCCAAAATGAGGTGCTAGCATATTTTTATAATCTTATCTATAGAATAGATGGTGCAAGTTCTTAACAGCTGTACAATATTATTGGATATGTACTTGAAACATTTATAGGCTAGCTAGTTCCCTATCATCTTGCTTCAAAGACAGAAAACTAAAAACAGAGAAAATTTACTTAATCGTTAAGATGAATTGTTTTTCATGTTGCTTGTCATTATAATGGTAAAAGTGCTAATGAATTTTTTTGGCTTAATTACATATGTAGCAGAGTTGAGTTGAGGGTAGATTAATCGTACGCTCATCTTGGTCATAATTCTGGTCACTCAGTAAGGCTCCTGCTGCAACTTCAATTCTTGAGCAAGTGAAAGAATCGGATGCATGGAAGCCATTGCTGCCAAGTTACACAGCTGAAACAGATGGACGCCATATTAATTAATTGCTCCAATTTCTTGAAAGGATATCAGGGCATGATTACAAACAAGGTACAGGTGTGGAAAAACGAAAAAGATTTCCCTATTAAATTTGCAGGCCTCGATCTCAGCAAAATCATTGGAGATGGACATGATGAATCCTCAAGTAAAATCATGAAATTGATCCTTTATATATATACACATATATACATGTGTGTGTGTTCCTAGCAGATGTTGCTTGATCAGATTTGAAACCATTTATTATGGTAGAGGACAATGGAGCAGTGTTTGGGTATGTAAATATGACCTGCTCAGATTGTGCAAGGATATAACAACCATCATCAGACGCCCAACAATAGATTATTTAAAATGCAAATAGTATAATCAGACTGTTGCACATTAGTTATACCACTTGCCCAAATCAAAGAAATGGACATACATATATTGAGTATTGACCCAAGTCAACAGGTGGATCTGATGATTATTTCTTCTGCAAATGCCCAATATTTGTGGGAGGAGTGGACGCCCTTAGAGTAACTCCAAGAGTTTATTAACGGGTTACTTAAAAATAATATTATTAAATTGAATCCTAGTAATTTAAGATACGACAACTACAACAATATTCCTTATTTGTTGTTCCTTATTATTATTATAATAATAAATTCAAATTCCACTTATTTTTTATAAAGCAGGGAAATGAAAAAGAAAGAGAAAAGAAGAGAGATAAATGAATATTTAATTGATAAAAAAATATAAGTAAGGACTAGCCATCACTTAAAGTTAAAAATGAGAGGTGAATGCTAAGTTTTTAAGGAGCTACTAGCACACTGTTGGAGCTCCATCTTACACAAATTTTCTTAAATTTTAGGATATGGAGCAATATAAAGGAGCTGTTGGAGATGCTCTTATGTATGACATAATTAACATATCCCACCTTTTAAATTTAAATAGAATGTCATTGATCTTTTCCCCCCTGAAAAAATGATTGTTCACTAAAATTATTTTATTCGAAGGGCATAAATTTTTATTATTTAAAAAATATTAGATTAAGAAATTGAGTAGTTTATAAAATATTTTTCAATTTCTGCATATGGAAGTTTTAGGGAGCTAGGATGAGTTGAATCTGGTAGCTAATGATATCATATGCAGCATTAAATATATATGTGAATGATTTAATGAGTATAGGTATATCAGTTAATTTATTAGGGCTCAAGAATTTCAACAGAATCACACGAAAACTTGTAAATATACCATCTTAAATTGTATCCAAAATGGCCGGAGGATTTGCATTCCACTCTTTTGCGATTTGGAGAAGACAGTTGAACCCACGAGTATTATTTCTGTTCTTCTTAGAAGCTGCATTGTAGAGTATATCCTTTCTGGAAAAGAATGTGGAATGCGGAAAAAAAACTAATTTTACCTCTATCAATTTCAAACTTTTTGACACTATAAAAAATCAATAATTAAATTTTATAATTTTTTAAATTTTTAAGTCAAATAAAAGTTTATAATAACAAAAATTATATATAACTGCGATATTTTTTATTTAAAATTCATATATTCATTAAAATGAGATAAATGGTGTAGAAATAGCAACACGTATACATACTTGTTGAATTTATACTACTCCGTATAACATAGGAGTTTAAATATTTCATGATATTCATATAAGTTTTTCAACCCAAGTCAATTTCATATATAATCAGCTAGAACACTCCATCTATAAAACTTTCAGGGAGTAGTTAGTTAATTTCAGGCCAATGCATGTCGATGTGAAGACCAAAGTATTGCATATGCCAATGCTACGCATTTATTATGATTTCAACCAACTACTACTAAGTTGGTGTATAAAAACATGTACAGCCTCTTTTAGAGCCCATATGGAATATATAGTGACAGAAAAGATTAAGGTAATGTTGGGTCCAACAAAATTAGTTTCCATCTTCCTTGTCACACTAGTGGCCATCGGTGGTGCAGCAGCACAAGCACAAGCACCACCATCACTACAGCAGATGCCTCGTGCTTTTTTCGTGTTTGGTGATTCTCTGGTGGATAATGGCAACAACAACTACTTACTTGTTCACCCCTGCACGAGCTGATTTGCCGCCGTATGGCATTGATTCTCCTAGTCATTCTCCCTCTGGTCGCTTCTCACACGGCCTTAACATCCCTGATCTTATCAGTATGTTTAATTACTTGATAATTATTATAATTTTATTTGAGATGTTATCGATCATCAATTATATAGCTAGCTTAATTATACTTTCCTGTGACTATGTATATATAATATTTGTAATGATTTATTTGTTTAATTACTAGGTGAAAAACTTGGTGCACTACCAACACTGCCATACTTGAGCTCTGAGCTTGACGGAGACAATCTACTGATTGGTGCAAACTTTGCTTCCGCCGGCGTTGGAATCCTCAACGACACCGGATTTCAGTTTGTAAGTAACTGATCGATCGATATATATGTCGTCATTTAGATCGATCACATGCATAATATATAGCTCTATCTCTAGCTAGCTATCTAAATATAATAAAGGTGACGCTTAAAAGTATGACTTGTATATATTTCGTACTCTGGTGGAATATAAATTTCCTTTTTTTTTTTTTTTGCTTCGTAGTGTCCTACAAAATGATGTATTGCATGCAAAATTTTCCATAATATATTAATTAGATTAGATTGTCTTAATTCACCTGCTATCTAGCTCCAACTACAAAATAAAATAACACGTACACACATCCAATTAAGGGGTGTTTGGCTTAGCTTATAAGTAATAAGTTATTTTTTTAAAAAAAATATTTTCATATTTTTTTTTGAAAATTAATATTTACTTTAGAAATTTAAGACCAAATCTTATTTCTAAATTTGAAAATAAGTTACTTATTTTCAGAAAAAGTACGTATATACCAACTTTTTCAACTTATAAGCTGCTTATAAGCTTACACAAACGGGGCCTAAATAGACCAGTTTGGATAATTACGCAGGATATCTTTTATTGGCCCCACCAACCAGGCAAACTACTATGGTAACATGTATATGAAACTAACTCTCAACCTCTTAGCTTCAATTGGTCACTTAATTATTCTTTACAAATATATATATATATATATATATATATATATATATATATATATATATATATATATATGTATGTATATATATATGTATGTATATATATAGTCATGCTTAAATAGAAAATAGCTTAAATGAGAAATAGAAAACCTTATCATTATACATGCCGCACCCACACACAAATTATATACACCCTCACACACACAATCCCATCTATTCTCCTCCGTTTTTAATTTGATTTTTCCCGTCAATTGGCAAAAAAAATTTCAAATATAACTTCACCACATTTTTTTTCATCTCCCAACGATCAGTTTTCATACCATATGTGCTATAATTCGGTAAATATAATTTATAATTAAAATAAATTCGTCACTTATCAGATTCAAACTTCAATCACTAAATAATATTACAGAAACCACTAATTTGTATTATAGAAATCACTAATTTGTATTACAGAAATCACTAAATTATATATCCCGGGTTCAAAAAAAATAATGGAAATCGCCGAAAAAATAAAAGTCACCGGAATATATCACATATGGTATGCAAACTGATTGTTAGGAGATGGAGAAAAATGTGGTGAAATTAGATTTGAAAAAAACTTCACTAATTAACGGGAAAAATCAAATTAAAAACGGAGGGATTATGTGTGATTGGGTGTATGAGGGTGTATTTGATTTGTGTGTGGATGTTCCCCTTGCCATTAGATTGGATTGAATATGTGGGGTAGATCTTATATATATATATATATATATATATATATATATATATATATATATATATATATATATATATATATATATATATATATATATGCAAATGCTCAAATAGAAACCAAGTCAAATCTAGAAACTAGAAACTAATCTAAGTCACATATTTAATCTAATCTAATGGCCCCTAGAGGGCACCTCACACAATTAAAATACACCATCTCATACACAATATCATCTAATCCCCTCCGTTTTTAGTTTGAATTTTCCCCCCAATTGGTGAATCTTTTTTTAAATCTAACTTCACCACATTTTTTCTTATCTCCCAACGATCAGTTTGCATACCATATGTGCTATATTCCGGTGACTTCCATTTTTCCGGCGATCTTCATATATATTTATTTAACAAAACTGGTGATTTTGGTGATTCTTATAATATAAATTAGTGATTCTTATAGTACAAATTAGTTATTTATCTAATATAAATTAGTGATTGCATTTTTTCTGGTAACATATATAATATAAATTTGTGATTAATTTTGAAGTCGCCGGAATATAGCACATATGGTATGCAAATTGATCGTTGAGAGATGGAGAAAAATGTGGTGAAGTTAGATTTGAAAAAAAGTTTACCAATTGACGGGAAAATGGAATTAAAAACGGAGGAATAAAATTAGTTTCTAATCAAATTTAATTTTTATTGGAGTAGCACCCTATATATATATATAATTTGACCATTGCTAGACTTTATAATTAAGAAAAGCATTGCATGTATATCGTCCCAATCTCGAAAATGAATTGACACCCACACCCAACTTATTATATATAAAATGTAGTCGTATATACATTGTAAAGGTTTGTGTGTGTATATATATATATATAGGTGAATATAATAAGGATTGGGCAACAATTGTTGTATTTCGAAGAGTACCAGCGGCGAGTGATTAGCTTAATTGGACTAGACGGGGCTCGGAAGCTTGTAAACAATGCTCTCGTCTTGATCACCCTCGGTGGCAATGATTTTGTCAACAACTATTTCTTGGCACCCATTACTGCCAGAAGGCTTCAATTCAATCTTCAAGATTACACCACCTTTCTCATTGTTGAATACAAAAAGATACTTGAGGTATATATATAATTAATCGCAAATAATACCCCTGTTTATTGTTTCTTCTTTCTAGTGATAATTATTAACTATATATAATTTGACTGCAGAGGTTGTATGAGTTGGGGTCTCGGAGGGTTCTTGTGACTGGGACCGGACCACTCGGCTGCGTTCCGGGTGAGTTAGCCTTTAGGAGCCGAGATGGGAACTGTGCTGCTGAGCCCCAACTAGCTGCTTCATTATACAATCCAAAGCTTGTTGAGATGATTAAACAACTCAACACAGAGCTCAATACAGATTGCTTTGTTGCTGTTAATGCCATGGAAATGCAAAATGACTTTATCAATAATCCCATAGCCTTTGGTTCTTTCATCTAATCCCTCCTTAATTTTCTCTAGCTTTTAATTAATCACACACACACTAATAATGTTTTTTTTGGGTTAATGATTTGTTATGTATGCATGCATGACCAAATTAATTAAACAGATTTTAAGACATCAAGGGTGGCGTGTTGTGGACAAGGACCATACAATGGGATTGGGCTTTGCACTCGATTTTCATTTCTGTGTCGAGATAGAGAAAACTGTGTGTTTTGGGATGCATATCATCCAACAGAGCGTGCAAATAGGATCATTGTCCAGACCATTTACAATGGATCTGACAAGTACATGCACCCAATGAATCTCCAAACCATCATGAATGTGGGCCTCTTATATTGAACTCCAACAACCATATATGCAAATTGCAATGCAACTTTAATTATTATATATGTGTTTCTGTTCTTTTGTTACTTACACTCTTTCACAAGGTTAGTTTCGAGTAAGCTGGTAGCTAGACTATAAATATATTGAGTGAGTCGTGTTCCAGCGAGCTAGACATATATATATATGGGTGCTACTCTAATAGAAACTAAATTTGACTAGAAACTAGAAACTAATTTTATTCCTCTGTTTTTAATTCCATTTTCCCGTCAATTGGTAATTTTTTTTTCAAATCTAACTTCACCACATTTTTCTCCATCTCCCAACGATCAATTTGCATATCATATGTGCTATATTCCGGCGACTTCAAAATTAATCACAAATTTATATTATATATGTTACCAGAAAAAATGGAATCACTAATTTATATTAGATAAATCACTAATTTGTACTATAAAAATCACTAATTTGTATTATAAGAATCACCAAAATCACCAGTTTTGTTAAATAAATATATATGAAGATCGCCGGAAAAATGAAAGTCACCGGAATATAGCACATATGGTATGCAAACTGATCGTTGGGAGATAAGAAAAAATGTGATGAAGTTAGATTTAAAAAAAGATTCACCAATTGGCGGGAAAATTCAAACTAAAAACGGAGGGGATTAGATGATATTGTGTATGAGAGGGTGTATTTTAATTGTGTGAGGTGCCCTCTAGGGGCCATTAGATTAGATTAAATATGTGGCTTAGATTAGTTTCTAGTTTCTAGAATTGACTTGATTTCTATTTGAGCATTTGCCTATATATATAGTTTGGTGTTGGTGACAATTTATATGTTGAATTTCTTTAATTATTCTATAGATCAACCATTATGATCTTGTGAATCATTCTGGTATATATAAGTCTTTTGTTTTTCGGTTTTTCTGGTGCAGCGGACACGCGGAAAATATATTTATATTTAAAAAAAACAATTCAAAAATGGATAAAGAAATAAAATGGAATACAATTATACAAATGACCAAAAATTGGAACCCCTCGGAGATAGAGTAGTTTGTGTGTTGATGTCTTGGGGTTCGTGATGGTCCATAATTCTATCCGTTTTTATTGTTGGGCCTCGCGTATTTGGGTACCATATATGGGATGGAACACAATTTGCTCACTTTGTATCCGAATGCAGGGAGGCCATGATCACATTTTCTTCAAATGTCCTTCCCAGCTTTAATTCTTCCAAGCACTCCTTCCCTTCCCCCGGAAAGCACTGGCACTCCACAATTAATTTGTTGATCAAATTAAACAGGTAATTAGATGTAAACTATCGAATATTTATTATGTTAATAATATTTCTCCTACGTACACAATATTAAATGCATAAATAAATATTAAATTTAAATTTATTACTCCCTCTGGTCCTTATTACAGGTCGTTTGACTTTTTACACACACTTTAAAGTCTTTTGACCATATAGTTAAACTTGTTATTTTTGAAATTTTCTTTTTCTAAATAAAAATATATATTTAATATTTTAATTCAGAAAAATAAAAATTAAAAAATAACATATTTAACTATGTAGTCAAAGTACCTTGAATTGTGTGCAAAAAGTCCAACGACCTATAATAAGGACCAGAGGGAATATCCCACAGTATCATTCATATCTTGGTGTATGATCACAATTTGCCGTACTTGTCATCGATCGGATAACATAGTAGTAAAAGTTAAGTTGGTTGTTGATAGTTCCCAAAGCAGCTCACATGATATTGAATGGGAGAACCCTTGTCCTGCATACTCCTGCCACAATTGCACACATTTTTACATCTGCGCATCTTTTAACTTGTCTCGTTTATAGTATTAGTTTGATTCTATTACATATGCTATCCCATTTAAAATAAGATTAGTGTTGGATAAATCTTTGCATTCCAATGCAAATTCTGACAAACACAACTTGAATGCAATACACACACTTTAATCAACCATGTCTTGCTGCGTTTGTAATTTGTCTATTTTCAGTTGATCAGCGTGGCCACAGTCCTGAAATTGGTCAAACGGGGGACAGCAGATGCCTAGCTTTGCTGTTATTACTGCATCATATCCTTGGCTGATTCTGTGGCCATGCACTTCACAGATTCTGATTCCTTTTCTGATAATATTATTAAATTCAACTTTCCATAGAGGCAGGATGTTGAACATAACAAAATACAACCATAACCGTTTCAAAGCCCCGTTTATAATCCTCCGCTAGATAATTTATAAATTGCAACATATATGTATTTCATGTTAAGATTAACACCGGGAATGTAGAATAGTTGGGCTAGTTTTTGGTGTTAATGTAAAAAATTCATAGGAATTTTTCCGGTTGAGTCAGCTGCCTTGTTTTTGCGATTCCCGGAGTTTCAATGGTAGGATCGTCCTGAATTTTGGACAACATGTTCCTTATTCCGATATCTAAATTCTGAACGGTGGAGATCGGATTTGGAGGACCAGAAGGTTAGTTTATCAGGGGGCTCGACAGTAGTTTGTCACCACAGTGATGGGTTATGTTCACCGTACTGATTTGTTTTATCATTTGGTCAAGGGTTGACTTGACCGGGTATTTTTGGCCTAGATGTATTTTTTGAGTTAATTCTTAGACTAGGCCCATGATTTCTGAACCTAAGGTGTGATATATTGTATACATACAAAATATATACGTATCAATATATACAAGAAAAGACTCTTTCACTTGGCCGACAAAAATTCCTTCTTTGTGTTTCTCGTTTTACTTATTATTTGTGTTGAAGCTTATAACTTGTGGTGTTAGAACTCGGTGGGAGTTCTAGACATAAAAAATTTTCTTCAACTATTATTCCGATGCATCACGGTTTGTGCCTAGATTGAGACTCAACAAAGATCAACTCAATAATGTGTTAACACTAATCAGGGCTGCCCTGAGGGCAAACAATACAAACAACCGTATGGGGCATCCACATGTTAGCGAGCAATTTTTTTAAAAAATTTAAGGGATAATTTAGAAATGAAAAAAATTCAAAAACTAAACTGGTTATTTGAAGTCAAAAATAAAAAAAAACATACTTTAATCGACAAATAGAAAAAGAAACATATTTTAATTTTATTTTTAAAAAAATAAATGTAGAATCATAGTTGTCTGAAACATCACCCCTTAAAAGTTCGTTCTGGATAAGAACAAGATCATTTGGGAAACTTATGAGCACACTCATTAGCAGAACGGTAAATAAATAATAAGCCTACATGCTTTAACTGATAATAACACAAACTCCTGCAAATTTTAATGACCAACCCAAAAGTTAAAGTCAGGGACATTTTGATAGCTTGATTTGTCAGAGCACAATCAGATTCTAGAGTGACTTTCAACTAAGATTTCTTCTTCAACCAACTAAGAGATTCTCTTATCACTATTCCTTTAGTTAGTTCTAGTTCTAGAACAACAAGAACCAATTTGAGAGAAAGTACATACTTTCATTAATTCGCCATTATGATCACGAGTGGTAAATAAGAAAAAAGGGATTGATATGTTTGAATTCTTTGAAAGTATAGAGTTTTTTATCCAACTGTAATAATTACTTATAGAATATTGTTAACTATTCAGGGTTATAGTGGTTTATGTAAAAGGAAATATTGTTTAAAAAATTGAAATTGAATAAATCGTACCTCCGTTAGTATATCACAAAACTGGTTGAATGAGTTGGTTATATTATTAATTGAGAAGTAAATGCTAAGAAATTTTAATTTTGAAGATTTAATTCAAACTTGAACTCAATTGTTGATTAATGATTTTGCTAGCAGAAATGAGAGAACTCTAATTTTTAAATCATGAGAAATTAGTATTTAATAATGAAAGCGAAGTTCTCAATTTTATTATAAGTATTTTTAACGGGATAAAATTTTTTAAATTGACATAGGATATCTGAAAACTCAGGGCGGGTACCGACACTAATTTACATTTTTTGAGTAACTAAACTTAAAATTTCTCCGACCAGCACATGGGTCACCTCAAATCAACAAATTTATAAGTAAAAAGTACTGTAGCTAATAACTTAATATGATAAAACCAGAAAAAATAGTTAACTTGTGATGAGCTCATGGATTTTATCTGGGTAGGAGAGAATTTGATTGAGTGTTGCTTATTGTTATATCAGAAAAATGCCTTAATGGAGTTTTTGAAAGGTCACTCTTGACATAAAAAATATGATTTTGAAGTGAAGGTAAAACATATGAGTATCAAAACTGAAAGGTCACTCTTGACATAAAAAAATATGATTTTGAAGTGAAGGTAAAACATATGAGTATCAAAACTGAAAACACCCGTGATTCGTGAAGAGTGAAAATATTTATAAACAAGTACTTTCTCCGTCCTAATTATTGGATAACAAAATACCTAATTAGGCTAAGATTTTCAGCCCATCCGGACTCGTAATCATTTAATTGGCCAGTACATCTATATATTATGAAATTATGACTCTACTAACTTTATGACTCCATTCATATTATTCACCTCTCTACAATACACCCAACATCTCGACATTGAATGTTCATAAATTCTCATCAGAGAAGTTTCTTTTAGCTAACATTCATATCATCCCTGTTAACGTACTACTAAATTACCCTTGAATATCTTTAGTACAAACTGACTTTATTTCAGATTGACTTGAACCGGCCTAGTCTACTTCTCACTACGCTTATGACTTTCACCAAATCCACACATATAATGCTAACTAATCGTCACATACTCACATGGTCATTTGGCACGAGGTGATATAACATTAAGCGTTGCAGTGTGTTGCGCATCTTTAAAACATGTTTCTTAAAAATATAATATAATATTATGTTTTTAATATTTTCAGAAAAAGAAAAAAAAATTATAAATTAAAAACGCAATTACAACTTGTGTTAGTGTTGAATAAAAATATACAAACGCAAGTTTTATTTGCATTATGTGACATAAATTGTGATCATGTTTTTAAGTGATACTGAAGTGTAGAATCTTGCCCGTCCGCACAGCTTTAAGATGTGATTTTTTAAGCATTTTATTTTTAATTAATGATAAAATGAATCATTTCTCAGGATACAATCCATATACACAATCTCAACTATCTATAATTATAATTATAATCCGCCATAACCTGAACACGATCACAAATCTTGACATCTTAACGTTGGTAATATGACTCAAAGTTGTATTGCTACTGAATTCCATCATCAATGGTAACAAAAGAAACTTTACTGTACTTTTTTTTTGAAGAAGAAACTTTACTGTACTTGTGAACGCGTCTAATTTAGTTCTACCGCATTGGAAGTGTAAATGCATGGGATGTGGGCTCCATTTACTTATGGGTTGTGGTTGTGGGATCCTCTTAGCAGGTGGGTGCAGAATCTTGCCCGTCCGCACAGATTTTAAGATTGCTCTGTTGCTTTGTATATCACCCATATTTATTTGGGCCGAATGCCAATTTACCAAATCCTCTCACTTCTTTCCTTTGGACCGTAATGTAGTCCAATCAAATTTTTTTATGAAGAAAATCACATGCCTATAGCTACCAATCCAAATAATATGTACTGTATGTAAAGTGATTTTGAATCGTAAAAAAAGAAATCGGATTTAGTCGGTGAATACACTAAATATGGATTAATCAGATAAATCAAGCATTAAATGGAATGATTAATTAAATAATCGAGAATTTAATTAGTTTGGTGAACTACCGAGCATGGATTAATCGGTAATTAATCGTGATTAACAATACTTTTGGATTGGTATCCTTTTCTTTAGTTTATACTTTATATTATAATTAATTAATAACGTTAGATTTTATTTGGTATGTGTTCACTAATTTTATTATCTCATGTACATTCCTCAGATAAATATGTAACTTTACAGTTCGAATGATTCTCACAGCACATTGTCTTCGTAATGAAAGATATAATTATGTGCTAATCTAAATTATTAAAATACTATTATGACATCCTGCTGTCAATATTTAAAAAAAGAATAATGTTATTGTACAAAATTATTTTTCAAATTCAAGTTTTAAATAATATGACATGTCATTATGAAATATTTTAATTAATAAGGTTTATATGAATGTAAAGAGATCTATTTTAAATCAAAACATAACACGCGATATTTGCAAAATATTTTGAGAATAAATTTAAATCCTTTTAACATTTCTCTTAAAAAAGTCACATATAATTAAATATAATTATATTGTAATGTAGTATTCCCTTCCTATCAAATTATAGTATTATTATAACTTTTATCAATTAAATTAATTAAAATCTGACTATAAATTATACATATTATGTAATAAGAAATTTTTAAAAATTATATAATTAAAAGTATATCTAATTAATATTTATTTTTCTAAAATGATAAAAGAATAAATTTTAGTTTTCAATCAAAAAAATTTCAATTTAACCACTCAAAAATCAAACATAATTATTATTTTGAAATAAAGACTGTAATTGCAAATTATTTTGTAACTTTGTTATGAATCACATTAAATATTATTATTTATCGTTTTTTGATCAAAAAATATATATTATGTGTGTATGTATAAAATACAAAATTTATCATTTTTAACAAATTTTGTTAGTGACCCAGTAATTGAAAAATTAACTAAAATTGTATAAATCTTGCTCATTCAATTTTGTAATTTGTATCATAATTAATTAATCAGTACTTGTAAATAATAATAATGGTTTAGGTCTTAGCTCGTAAAAGGGTGAAGCCTTAAGGATATGTACCTGGGCCCATTTCACAGGATGGACCTTGTGGCACATTGTAATTAGTCACCAATTTCAAGTAACGCAACGCAGTGCTACTCTCATCACTTTATTTACCTTCTGTCATTGTTTATTGTTTGTTTGGGCCTCATTTCAAGATTTTTAAGCAACAATAACCGCTTGTTTGGGATACTAACAGCACCTCCGAGAGTGTTTTTTATAATGATTAGTCATAATAATATACTAGCTTATAACCGTGGAACGCACGAATGAGATTAATAAATTATATATTAATTATTTTATATGATTTAATTTTTTTTATATAGGCTATAATAATATAATATATAATAAAAATTATTTATAGATAAAATAATAATATTATTTTAATATTTATGATATTTAATTAATAAGTTTTAATATTCATGAGATTTAATTAATAAGTTATAATTTCAAGTATAAGTGAAGTGAGATATGTTATTAGATTGTTGTAAAAAAAATGATTCACCGATGATATAGTTATATGTAAAATATATATGTTTTAAAATTAAATTATAATTATATCATAATTGCATAAAAAAGTCGTATAAAAATAAAACTTACGGATGATAAGAAGAGTTGTATAAAAAGAGGACTTACCGGACGGACGACTAACTAACCAAAATTTTTATTTTTCTTTAAATTTAATCAGGAAATTTTTATTAGTAAAAAGAGTTACAAATATATTAGAAATATTTTAATTAAATTTTATATAAAAGAGTATATTTTAATGTAGGTAAAATATAATATGATTTTAATATTCAAAAAATTTAATTATAAAATTGTAATTTCAAAATAAATTAAAGTGTTTGAGCGATGATGAAAATTGAAATATGTCAGTAGATTGTGAGTACAACTATATATTCTAATTAAAAGAGAAGTTTGTTTAAAATGAAATAATATAAAAGTATAGATAATATAGATATAACAGAGGGATAAAATTTAATTAATGTTAATAAAATAATATTATTATTTTAATATCCATAAAATTTAATATTCATAGAATATAATTTAAATGTAATATAATATTATTCTATCAGTGATGAATTGTATAAAAGGAGGACTATCGGGGGTTAGAGTTATATATAGCGTGTTGATGTTGGTCTTCTAATTTGAATATACTGGTATTGATAGGAATTGGTTGTTCTAGTTTGAGCAAAGTTCTTCTAATTTGAGTAGAACTTGTGTTTTGATAAATAATTTGTGTTATGCGATTAAAATAGATAAATAGATGGAAACTAAAAAATACATATTATTTATCATAAACTTTAATGATATATTAAATAAAAATTATAGGATAAAGTTTAATGATATATTAAATAAAAATTATAA
Organism: Oenanthe sinensis; assembly: GCA_028671895.1. NCBI lineage: Eukaryota > Viridiplantae > Streptophyta > Magnoliopsida > Apiales > Apiaceae > Oenanthe > Oenanthe sinensis. The sequence continues at coordinate 269,726 of CM053814.1, read as the reverse complement.
AATAAGTAGGATTCATAAAAAAAGTTTATAGAATATAATTTAAATATAATATAATATTATCCTATCTTATTATCCTATTGTGTATAAAAGGAAGATTACTGGGGTTAGAGTTGTATGTATGATTATATTCTTTTAAAATTGTATTTTACTAAAATTTAATGATTAAGATTATTTCTATGGTTCACATAAAATTGGACGGTCAAATTTTTTTCTATGATTCACCTAGTCTCATACCGACAACCAAATTTTTTAATCTTTCGGTTATAATAATATAGTATAGATAATAATAATTTTATAAATTATAGAAAATTTAAAAGATGTTTTGTTCCAATTTTATTCTCTATAATGATTAGTTATAATTTAAAATTAATATTTTATGTAAGTAGAATCCTTCTAGTTGATTGAAGAACGAGAGAATATATATAAAAAAAATTTAGAGAATGAAATTTCCCTAACAAATATGGAGATGATTTTGTAAAATATAGAGGGGTTTGTAGTTTTGGAGAACAATTCTCTGAATTTTGATGACATGTCAAGTTTTAGCTCGTGGTTTGTAAGGGTGGGAGATGCCCTAATAATAAATAATATTATAAGAAAGTTATATTTACGATGGAAGATATATTTATTAGAAAGTAGAAAATAAAATTTTGGAAAAATATTTTATTGTTATATATTTTTATATTTGATATACAGTCAAGGTTTTGGCTGGGCCGATAATGAGTCAAAGGCGCCATCTACCTATTTTATTGTTATATTTTACACTTATCAATTTACTTATGTAAATTTTCATCTAATCACTTTTATAATGAATATATATTATTTTATTTTATTATTTATTATTAATTTATTACTATTTTCGTCCCAAAATTTGTCTTGAAAATTCAAAATTTTCAATTTTGACCAATATATTTAATATATTATATAATTGATAAGGATTTTTAAAAAAAATATTATCAAAACTTTTAATTAATCTATTTTTTAAAAAAAACTATAAATTATTAAAATTGTAAATATTAAATTTTTAATAGCAAGTCAAATTAAGTTAATTTGATTTTTGAACATCAAACCGAAATTAAAATTATGGGATGGAGGGAGTATATTACTATATATATTAATATATTAATATTATTAATTAATTTATAATTAATATTTATTTATTTATTAACATACAATATTGTATTTATTAATATATAATATTATTGAGTTATTGCTGAGATATGAAAATTTATTTTATATTTGATAAAATATATAAATTAGCAGTAAGTTTGAAATATAAAGTACATCATTTCATTGCAAAATACTAATTTAAATTATTTTAATTTTTTTGCAAGATGATATTAATTGTTTGAATTGATTAATATATTATGATGTAATATGCCCTAAATTCTATTCTAAAAAATGTTTATAAATGAAGTGGACTTGATATTATAAAGTGTTTTAGTTTGCGAGATATACGTGAAATCAAAATATAACACGTGATACTTTATAAATATTTTGAGAATCAATTTAAGATATTGTCTTTCCAAAAAAGATTTGTTAAACATTTTGTTTTATTATTATATGACATTCATTAAAACAATAAATTAAATATTAAAAATATTGTTCTCTAATATAAAATTATATTATAAAATTATGACTCATGAATATCAAAGTACAATACACTCGAATTTGTTTTTTTTTTTGGAAAAAGGGATTCAATTCAATAATAAAAAATCATAATCAAAACCATAAAAATTCTGCGGATCTATAATCTTTGATCTATATATATATATATATATATATATATCAATGCTCATGCGCCTATTTGGCAAAGAGTAATGCTAGAGAACCAAAAAATTTTTACAAAAAATTTTCCAAATGACACATGTCTCGTTCTGATTGATTGTGAGAATAATTAATGAGATGAACCCTTCTATATTCAAATCAATCGAAGCAATTAAAACTCCCCATCTTGCCATATGTATCATGTCACATTATTTTGGGGAATTTTTTTGGGAGATTTGTTGGGTTCCCTAGCATTACTCTTTGGCAAATGTAATGCCCAACGAGTTGCCTCTATTCCAATTCATTCCGTTAAATTTATCATTTTGTAAATTATTCGAATTTATAGTTAAAAATTATTATTCATTATTTTAAATTTATGTCATAATAGTATTTTTTTAAAGAGAAATGAGAAAAAGAATTGAAAAATATAATTTAATAAGTTATAAAAAAAATTAACCTGTGTTTTTCATATAAAAAACTCATAGAAATATATATCTTACTTATTATTTAAATAATACAAATAATTCTCCATGTTTCTTTTTTTATAAATAAAATTTTGCATTTTCTTATGCATATGAGTATATCTTTTAACACGTATATGTTTTTTATTAAAATGTATTTAGGAATATTTATATGCATATATTATTAAAAAAATTAAATCATAATTGTTTTGTACATAATAAAATAAAATGTTAGAAATAAAGAACAGATGACTGTCAGAGAATACTTCAAATAGAGTTTATTGAAGCCAATCAGAGTTTAAGTTGACGTCATCAGAGTTTAAGCTGACGTTATGAGAATTTACTCAGACAGAGTTACTAACTGACAAAGTTTATAATGCTCAGAGTTTGACAGATGGAAACCGAAAAATTAGGAGGTGATTCAAGATAAAGAAGGAAGTGTTTTAATGCAATTCTATTACCTTTCTGGAAGCTATCTTTTAGGAAGATAATGATGAAAATAATATTTATGTATTTATTAATCATTATATTTACCATAATTAGATAGTGTAGTTGTGTACTATATAAACGCAGAATTAGGTTTACAATGTAATCGTTCAAGTTATTATTATTCTCATAACCTAACAGCTTTTAAGAACTTTATTTTTCTTGAGAGAGTTTTGTATTAAGTTTTACAAAGTTAATACAACAGTTCATCTTTTACATACTTGTGTTCTAAAGTCAATTGTTTGGTACTATTATATTCAACCCCCCTTCTATAATAGTTCATTATTTGTGTAACAATTGGTATCAAAACAGACAGTTAATTTAACTTAAAGATCTATAAACAATGTTTGGAAACAAGTATGAAAGTATCAGAATTCCAATTTTGAAAAAGGCTGAATACCCTACATGGAGGGTAAAGATGATGATGTTCTTGGAAGTCACAGATCTTGATTATTTAGACAGGATCAATGAATGTCAGTATCTACCAACTAAGCTAGTACCAGGAACAGTGTGGAAGGGAGACAGGTTCCTGAACACTACACTCTGAAGGACAAGAAAGAGTGGACTAATGAAGAAAAGCAAGAAGTCCTAAAAGATGCAAAGGTTAGAAACATTTTGCATAACAGTTTAGACTCTATAATGTCAAATAGGGTAATTGCTTGCAAGACTGTTAAAGAAATTTGAGATGGATTAGAGGTTCAATATCAAGGAACCAGAGAGATAAAAAAGAACAGGAGATCTGTTCTTATTCAAGAATATGAATACTTTGAGGCTAAACAGAATGAGTCTCTTACTGATACTTATAATAGATTCCTCACTTTGTTGATTGATTTAGCTCTGGTTAACAAAGTGTATGATAATGAGGATTCAAACACCAAATTTCTAAGGGTTCTTCCTGAATAGTGGGATTTACAAACATCCTTGATAAAAGATAGGGCAGACTTGGATGAGATGTCCCTAGATGAAGCGTATGAAAGGCTGAAGACTCATGACTTGGAGTTATAGTAAATGAAGAATAGGAAGAGTGTCAAGGCAAAGTCTGTTACCTTGAATGCTGAGACTAAGATTGAAGAACTAAAAGAAAAGGTCCTAAAATCTCAACAAGAAAAGGAAAAGTTGTGATAGTTAAGGAGAGCAGTGAATCAGAGTCTTAGACAGACTTTGATGCAAACTCTGATGAATCCATAGATTCTGACATGATGGAGTGGTTGCCATGATTGTCAAAGGCTTCAAAAAGATGAAGTACATGAAATTCAGAAAGCAATGAAACTTCCAAAAGAAGTCTAGAGAGTCTGAGAATAAAGACAGATTCAGGAAGAGAGAAGACAAAGATGGGAAGTCAAAAGCACTTGACAAGTCAAAGGTAAAGTGTTACAAGTGTAACAAGATGGGGCACTTTGCTACTAAGTGCAGAAGCAAAAAATCTGGAAAATCTCTCATAACCTCAAAAAAAGATTGGATGGATTCCTCAGACTCTGAAGAGGAAAGAAACTATGCTCTCATGACAAACACTGATGCTCCCATCTTAAACTCTAACAAGGTACCAGAATTTGTCTTCAATATTGATACTGAAAATATCTATGAATTAAAGTCTTTCCTTTGAACCATGCATGTTAGTTTTAAAACACAGTCACTTGAAAATAAAAGATTAAAATCTGAAATTCAAACTCTGTCTGCTAAGAATGATTTTCTTGAATATGAACTTGCATACATGCTTAACACTAAGAAAGACTTTGAGAATGCTATTCACACGCAAACTCAGCTAGAAATACAGGTTGAATATTTAAAATATTAGATATCTAAAGAATAGGAGAGTTTCAGAGTTTGGACAAACTATGGCAAAAAAAGTCCAACAAATTCTTTCTGACAAGAATTAGATATTTGCTCTAGGTTATGAATCTGATAAGGAGACAAATGTTAAGAATGATAAGACACACATAGGAATAAAAAGAAAGTTGAGTAAACCTGTGAATTTTGTTGGAGCTAGTAATGAAAAGGCAAACTCTGATAAATGCTCTAATAATCACAAAAGCAAAGAGAATAGTGTGTCATAGAATAAACCAGTCAATATTGGGTTATTGTCGAAGAAGTAACTTAAGGAAAAGTTGAAGTCAGTCATCATCAAAAATAAATCTAAAAAGGTCAAGAGGAATAGAAATGGCAAAGTAAGAATTTCTAAGGAGAATGACTATAAGAATATCCTTGATACTCCTAGAAAAACCTATTTCACATGTGAAAATTCTAATCACCTTGCTATTGACTGCAGACAAAATAAAAAGAAGGAACTTGAAAGACCTAGATCAGAGGATAGGAAACAAACTAGATATAGACCACAAAATTCTTGTTTTCATTGTCGTAGTTTATGACATTCAATTTACACATGTAAAGAATATCATAGTCTGTATTTATGTTATTATGAACTTTTGCCTCATTTGAATAAAACTCCAGTTTCTTCTAATTATTCTGTTAAACAACAGTATGTGGTAAAAACTGATAGAAGAAACACAAACTCTAATAATGCAAACTCTGATAAAGATGTTTCTGTTGCAAAAGTTAACAATCTTAAAAAGAAAGGATCCAAACTTGTTTGGGTCCTCAAAGTTACTAATTAAGTTGCATAAATGATTGCATAGAAACAGGAAAAACATCATAATAATTGATAGTTGATGTTCTGCACACATGACTGGAAACATGTTCCTGCTTTCAGAGTTTAAGGAGAAGGCTGACCCAACAGTATCTTATGGATATGACAACATAGGAAGAACACTGGAATATGACAATAGCCTGATGTTAACTTTGATAATGACAAGAGTTTACCTAGTTTTTGTATGAATAAGAGGATTTTTTCCGACTTGACAAGGAAAGATGTCAGGAAAGACACTGAAGGTAAGTTGCACAACTTGTTTTATCCCACATGAGTCAGGATTATCTTAAATCAGAGAATGCCTACTGTGTATGGGAGAGATTTTCTATCAGTGACTACGAATCAGAGTTTAGCCAAATCTGATTCTAACCAGAAATCTCAAAAATCTCCAGTCTCTAGTAGTTCAAAGTTATTTACAAGAAGGAAGAAGAAGGTTTCCTTTGGTCAAGACACACAAGAACCTACTTCTCAAAGTGAAGTAGCAGTCTATGCCAGACCAGACCCACAAGAACCTGTTGATCAAAGTTCAACAGAAGCCACAGTTCTAACAAATGAAGCCAACAATGATCAGGGGTACAGACAACAAGAACCTTCAACTCAAAGGGTTGAAGAAGTTGTTACTGCCTCAGCCACACAAAAACCATCCAATCAAAATTTGGATGCATGCACTCAATCTCTGAAAGAAGATTCTACTATTGCTGATGCTGAAGGCCACACACTGGCATAGTCAAGGCCACAAAAATCTTCACCTCAAAGTGGTGAAGCAGCTGCTGATATGACTCAAGTCCCACAAGAACCAATCACTACCTTTGTGATTGAAGACCAAGAAAAGATGGAAAAGAGAAACTCTGATGATAATCCATTGGCGATCTCTGATAAAATTCTGGTGCAACCTCTATATGCCAAGCCATTGGACTCTACAATTGCACAAGGTATAAACTCTGACCTTTCTTCAGAATTTACATACTCTGATAGCATAAGTTCAGATTTTATATTTCCATCTTTTACTATTGGAATGACCATGGTTAGTCTTGGAAAGAAACCCTCTATCTCTGTGACCACCGATTTCCTCTCTTATCCACCTCTTATTTCTGTAGGTCATTGTGATTTGAGCATTTCTTGTGAGACTGGGGTAAAATGTATGAAAAATAGAATTAATAATGAGAGGCAGACACTGGATCTGAAAAAATGAGAGGTAGATATGAGAAAGAAGTTAGTTACTTTTAGTGAACAAACTCTAACTCTCAAAAGTCATGAGATGTGTAATGTGAGAAGTAATGAGATTACTTTAAAAGAAAAGAGTGTCTTAGGGTGTTCTGATCTTTTTGCAGGTACTCAGAGTATAACAGAAACAAGCTCTGTTGCTCAACCTGTCCCTTTAAACTCTGAGGTCCCAAACTCTGATGGTGAACATGCAATCTCTGAGGATAGTCATATTTTTGAAGATGAAGAATTTACAGATCTCTCAATTCCGTACTCTCAAAGATATTGTTCAAAGAGATGGTCAAATGATTCTTTTAATGATCATGATATGATGATGATAGAATACCTTGATTAATGTGTTGTTGAAAAGTTGAAAGGTGAAATTGAGTCTGCTCTTACACAAGAAGGTATAAGGAGGGAAAACAGCAGGGGTGAACCATCAAATGCAGATCTTCTAAGATCTAAAAGATAATCCATCTATGATATGTCTTGGAAATTTTCACATGAAGATATTTCCTGGCCCCATGTTCATGATTTAATACAGAAAGCAGACTCTGAGTTAAACTCTGATGAGATGAAGACAGTTCTCAAAGCAACTACTGTGTTAATAAAGGTTCTTCACAGTGAAGTTTCTGATCTAAAAGACACTGTTAGCAAGATAAGTGCTTTATTTCAAATTTTTATCTCTGTTTCTCAGCATGCTTTGGAATCCAAGATCAAGGTTGTTTATACTAGACAAGATGTTTTGGAGTATAAAGTTGATAAAATTACTACTGTTGTCACATCCATGCAGACCATGTTGCATACTATTGCATACCTCTTGACTATTTCTTCTGATGTCAGAAAGGGGGATAAAATAACTAAAGACAAATGCAAGGTGGATTCTGTATTAAACTCTGATAAACCTGAAGGTGATGGTGATGGCAGTGGTGTTGACAAAAGCCAATGGAGTTATAATGGTGGACAGAGTTTACAAAATCAAACTCTGATTCTTTCAGGATCTGGTGCAAACTCTAGTAAACAAACTATGATGGAACTTGATGAAAAATTGGCTAGAAGGCTTGCAGAGGAGGAAAAACCTAAGAACATTGAAGAAATAAATAAGACATATGCAGAACTGGCAAAAAAACTTTTTGAAGAAGAAAATCCAGGAATGGATCATGTTGCTGTTGAAGAAGAATTGAAGTAAACTGGTACTGACAATGCTCAAGTCCAGTCAAAGAAGAAAAGATATGCAAAGAAGACTCTAGCTCAGAAGAAAGTGCCTGATCAAGCAAAACCTTAATCTGTTGAAAGTCAAATAAAGTCAACTCCAACAGTTTAGCATAAAGCTCCATTGAAATCAAAGACTTCTCTCATTATGCTTAGAGCTACATTTCTTCCAGGGAGAACAAGCTTTGAAGATGAGAAAAAAGTACAGTAAACTCTGTGTAAAAAGAAGAATCCTGATCTTCTATGGACAAAAAATCAAACTCTAACTCTCAATGCTAGACTTGGTAAAAACAAGGGAGGTATTGGTGATTCAAAAGCCAAAGTCTACAGAGGAGAGACAAATATTTTCAGAGATCCTTACTCTTTAAAGAACAAACTTGAGGAAGAGTTAACTTAAGATCATTTGGAAAACTAATTGTTGTTCACATAGTGAAGGATATTTTTGATGGTGCTTAACCAAAAGAGAAACTATTGTGTTTTCTGGAAAATGGAAGGGTTATGAAACTATCTGAAGAAGATTTAGCTCACAAGTCATTAAAAGAACTGAAATATGTTCTTTATTTGCTAAAATGAGAAAATGACACTACTGCAAAATGAGTGAGATTTTTAGAAGGTGCAATAACATGAGAAAGGAAGACTAAAAAATTGATGAAGTTTGATTCTGAGAAGTATAAACCAAGGTATATGTTAGAGGATGATACTGAAAAGGAGACGGGCAATGAAGATGCAAAGATAAAGATGGTATTGGAAACTCCAACATTGATGCTCAATCCTGATGGACAAAAGATCTGTTGTATTCCTCTAGATGAAAGAATGGAAAGAACATCAATTTATAACTTGAGAGCTGCAATTTTTCAAATTGATGATTCTAGTGATCAGATGAAGGATTTGAAGGAGAAGTTGGTAGAATTATTGAAGATAGCAGAAAAGAAGTTGCTTGATAAGTTTCTGTCTGAAGATTTTTCCTACACGAAAATATAAGTCAAGGTAGAAAAACTCAAACACTGATACATTTGTCTATAAGGTTTCTGACATCATAAGTTTAAATTTATGTTTTACTAAATAAAGCATAAATTGGGAGATATTTTTAGAAATAAAGAACTGATGACTGTCAGAGAATATTTCAAATAGAGTTTACTGAAGCCAATCAGAGTTTAAGCTGATGTCATTAGAGTTTAGAAGCTATCGACAGAATTTACTCAATCAGATTACTAACTGACAGAGTTTATGATGATTAGAGTTTGACAGATGGAAACTGACAAATCAGGAGGTGATTGAAGATAAAGAAGGAAGTGGTTTAATGCAATTCTATTACCTTTTTAGAAGCTATCTTTTAAGAAGACAATGATGAAAATAATATTTCTGTATTTATTTATCATTATCTTTGCCATAATTAGATAGGGTAGTTGTGTACTATATAAACACATAATTAGGTTTACAATGTAATCGTTCAAGTCATTATTATTCTCATAACCTAACAGCTCTTAAAAACTTTGTTTTTCTTGAGAGAGTTTTCTATTAAGTTTGTCAAATTTAATACAAACAGTTCATCTTTTATATACTTGTGTTCTAAAGACGATTTTTTGGTACTATTATATTTAACCCCCCTTCTATAATAGTTCATTATCCAGGTAACATAAAATATATTAATTATGATATGATCTTCTTGAATGAATTATGTAATATATAAATGGTATAATATTTTAAAAAACTAGTTTTAATAGTATTGAATTATGATAATCATTTTCAAAATACATCATAAACTTCAATTTAAAATGATAATTAAATTTAACTTGTGAGATGTTAGAAAATATTAAAATAACATATATAACAACTTTTGCCAATTAATTGTATTTGCTTTTAGAAAATTGGAAAGTTTGATTTCTATCATACAATAATTTTTTATTTAAAAAAGTAGTTATTACTCCCTCCTTATAATACATGTCATTTTTATAAATAAAATTGTCCCAAAATATTTATCATACCCTTTTTCTAAAAATAATTTTTTTAAAGACTTTTCCAAAAAATATTTTTATATTACTATTTCTAAAGTTTGACTAATTTAAATATATAAATAATTTTTTTATTTAATACAATTATTAAAGGTAGATAATGAAACAAAGTATTAACTACTATTATTTTAAAATATATAATTTTTTCAAAAGGGACATGTAAAATGGTAGTAATAGGCTATAAAATATATTCTATTTAATACTCTCACCGTCCCACCCATTTGTTTATATTTGGGTTGGGCACGGATGTTAAGAAAATTGTATAAAGTAGTATGAAAGAGAATGAAAAGTGAGTAAAGTGGTGGAGTCAATTGATATTTAATTCATATATTTGAAAAAGTAGAGTAAAGTAGTGGATGCGAGTAAATTTTATAATATAAAAATTTACTATTATTAAAAAGTTTTGAAAGATAAAAGATAGGATTAATAAAACATAGGAAAGTTTAAAGAATCGGATAAGAATGATCAAACACAGTATACCGGATATGAATACAACTTACAGCACAATAATATTTCACGTGAGGTAATAATTTAAATAACCGACAAATGCTGACAAAGAAATGATTAGAAACAGAGCCACCATCATTTATGTAGATTAAAAATAATTAGAAGTACAACGGTCAGACAGAATAAAAACAGAAAAAATATGAGTTTGTCTGTTTCGTTAAAGACACTGAAAGAGATGTTTTTGTCTTAATCGGTAGTACAAATAGAAATAAGTTGTCAGAATAATACATTCCGTACGTTTAACGTTGTCGTATATTGCTGTTAGGGCGCTAATTTTTACGGAGAGCTTGACTCATTTTAATTGATGATATTTTTATATATTTATACCATTATTAATGAATAAAAATTAATAAAAATGAGTAATGCTAAAGACCTAAAAAATATTTCCAAAATGGTGCGACATTAAATGAAAAATTTTAATTCGTGTGTGTTAATAAAAATGCACGGGTTTATTTCATTTATTATTTTAATAATCAATTAAAATTAGACAAATGTTTTTTGATAAATAATTTTGAAATTATAACATTTCTCATAAAAAATTGACAACTAAATAATCTTATAATATATGCATATGGAAACATAATAGAAAAACTGATGTTATAAATATTAAATATTACATAACTTAACTATTTTAGAGAAAACTCAAATTTAATTTTTGTATAGTTATAATGAATTTTCATTAAACAAATTCAACTATTTTTTAAGAAAATAAGGCTATATTTGTATAAAAAAAAGTACATACAATTTTAGTTATTAAATAAATCAAATGAGACTTAACTAAAATAACTTATTATTTAAAACATGATATTTAGATAATAAATATTTACAAATGGAAATATGGAATGGATGGTTTACAATGGTAACATTTTTTTGGGAATTAACAAACAAACAAAATAATAAATTTATTCTACACATAAATATAATTTTGTTATTGATTACAAAGCTGTACAACCAAATAAAACCCAAATTATTAATTAAGATTGTGAAAATTCTACGGTTACAAGTATTTAGTGCTGGGAGATATTGTTTTTTCAGCATTTTGAAATATTATAAATTATTTTATTCATATACAAGTATTCATAAATATTCCTACTAACGTAACATTTGCTAATAATAATTTCCATATAATTTTTTTTAAAACAATTAAGACTAATGGAATTCGAAATACAATTTGAGTATTTATATTTTACTAATTTATACAATTTGACATAAATATATAATAAAATTTGTTATTTTAAAATACAATATGTTTTTCTGGTACAAATATAGGTTGATAATTATATTTATATTGATGAAATAATAACATTCATGTATAGTGTGTAGCGTAAATTTTATAATTGTTATATAATCTAATTTGAGACATGTATATAAACATATATTTAGGATGATTTAAATATAAATATATTAATTATAAATTTTGAATATATTTGATTATTTCCCGTAAAAAATTTTGATGGCCATTTGAATCATGCCATTTTATTTTGATGCAAGACTAATAGAATTTTATAATAAAGTAATTGCAATAAATATTTTAACTGTTAAAAATTATCAATATAACATGTTCATATGTGTTTTTTTTCTTTGAAAGTTATCTAAAAATAAAAATGTTATATAATAAATTATATATAATTTTATATTGATCAACTACTAAGTTTCTTTTATAATTAGTGTGGTCTGAAACTATGAAGTAAAATTTTTGATATACCCATAACATATAATTTTTTGTCCCAAAGCTTTTATTGTGATTAGTCAAGAATATATAGTTTAACGCTTAAAAAAATATTAGTTTATATCCATGGAATATACAATTTTTTTAATATTTATTATTTTTATTTTAATATTACATTGTTAAAATTAAATTACTTTTATTGTCTATTTTAGAAGACGGCATTTTTCCGGTTAATTGGTAAAGGAACATGTCCGTCTTGATTAATAGGGTTTTTAAATTTGGTCAAAAAATGAGCTGTCAAAAATTGGTAAAATTATTATTTTTATTTAAAAAGTTAAAATTTCAAAAAAATAATAATCAATACATTTATATTACAAATTTACAATAAATATGGGTCATATGATACTAAATCCTTCTTAACTCCCAAATACTATCTCAAATCATAAATCCCAAATATTATCTTAAATTTCTAATAATTATATATATTTTATGTAATAACTACTAATATTAATTATTAAACACGGTTAGGAATGATAAATGTTGTTTTTTTATATAAATCTTAACACATAAATACGGACTAATGATATAATGTAATTTTTTATATAAATTTTATAATAATTTGATGGTGTTTAAATATAATTATATATTATTATTTATTAATTAAATTACTTACAATTAATGCCCCGATAAATAAATCTGATTAATCACTATTGGTTACCTCCGTGATTAATTCCGATTTCCGTGCTCTCCAACAAAAAATTATATAATTGTAATTTATTTTCATTTTTCAGTAGTATTTTGATTTTATTAATATAAAATTATTCTAAGAATAAAGCGTTTTTTAGATATGTGTTTTAATTAAAATACAATTTTTATGAAATAGGTCAATAACAAACCAACTATCAAATTTAAATTTGTAATATTTTAATCTTAATAATATAGTATTGATACAAATTAATTAAAAAAATTAGAGTATTCATAAATAGGGTTGCACTCCGTAAAAAAAACCGATAAAGAACACCATCAAAATACTTCATTTATTTTTATAAAATTGAACTAAAATAAACGCTAACATATTGAATTTAAATTTTAAAAATTAAATTTAAGTAGAATACATCCTAGAATCTTATATATATTCTGTAAAAATGAAATTTATATGTGATCTCATGTTAGAATATATTTTTATTCATAAAAAATATAATTGATTTTAAATTAAAATTTAAATGATATTTTATGTAAAATCTAGTGTTGTTGTTAGGGTGTTGTTTATGGTGAATAAATATTTGTAGTGATATATAGATAGGAAACATCAATTTTTATTATAAAATCAAATCAATTTCAATTTCAATTTTGTGACCTTTCCCTAGTGTTTCCCACTTGTTGACGTAGGTCACGGTCACAGCCTCGCAGACTGTGAAAGTCAGGTAACTATAGCGTTCTCCCCTGCGTGACTTCCTATATAGAGGGAGGAGCAAACCCCATAGCGAAGCACACCTCCCTCAATATAATCTACCCTTTGGTATCCATTTAGGTACACTAGCCTGAAGACCATTCTTTAATTAAGTACTAATTAGCTATATATAATCATTTCTTTCTTTCTATATATAAAAATATAATTAGCTATAATCATTTAGGTACATAATGAATGTGAATAGTTATGTTTAATTGAGTATTTGCTTATTAGTTTGAGTAATTATGTGTTCTTTGTTTCAGTGAAGTAGGTAGAGCTGGGAAGGAAAATGAATGAGGGTTATCTTGAGTCTATATTTGAAAACGTTGAATCCCAGGTCATTGTTCCAAACGTGTGGTATACAAATTATGAGAGTGAAAGCCATCAATCATTTCTTCATGAGGGCCTGGAGGTTATTGCAACTCCACCACCACTCGATCCATTACAGCAAGGAGATGGTGTGATTTCCTGGAGGGAGATGGATATTATAAATGACGCATTTCTCCACGGTGATCAACAACTACTACTGATCCAGCCAGAGGCAGAGGCCACTCTTTGGCCACAAGCTGAGGTTGCTCTTTGGTCAGTAGAAGAGCCGCCTCTAGACCTATTTGCCTCCGACATGATGGAGCTAGCTGCTATTGTTGAACCTTCCGGGTTGCACAACATGAATAACAATCACTTTTTCACCGACAACTCTCTGTGGCCTGTGTCGTCTCCAATTCCAAGCAACTTTGCAGTACCTATCTTCAGTCACCCAGCTGCTGATGCAACGTCGGTGGCAGCTCTAGTACTGGAAGAGAACCAAGAGCAAAGCGACGTCGTCCAGGTGCGCAACCAACACACCACCAGAGTATTAATTAATATTTAACAATATCATCAACATAAACGGATGACAATAGTCGAGTTTCGGATTTAGGATTTAGTATTGTATACCTAAAATCTAAATTTATAATTTTGAATTCGGTGAAATTCAATTCAATCAGAATAAATAAACAGTGTACGTGTCGTCATTATTTTACCATTCCGGTTCAGAAACATAAAAATTTAATATACCATGTTTTAACATATTAATTTAGCTACATTTCTACTTAGCTTAATAATTTGTTTATTATCTTTATATTTGTGCTTTCTCCGTTTCCAAAAGGTTGTAGAGCACGGTGATGGCGTGCTTCCGTGTCCAAAGGTTGTACAAGGTGATGATGTGCTAAAAGTTGTACAGCAAGGTGATGGTGTGCTTCCGTGTCCAAAGGTTGCAGAGCCGTGTCCAAAGATTGCAGAGCAAGGCGATGGCAGCTCAACACCGTCAAAGAAAATGCGTAAAAACCACAATAGTTGCGAGAGGGTATATATACGTCTCACTAAATTAATATGTTTGTGGTGTCTTTACAATACAAACCTTAATTATATAGTAGTATGACTTGCATATTGTTGTTGGTTTAATCACACGCAGAGACGTCGAGATAAAATAAGTGAGAGGATAAATCATTTACGAGAACTTGTACCAGGCTGCTCAAAGGTTTGATATATATATATATATATATATATATATATATATATATATTATTTTATTTGGTTTATCAAACTGTGTGTGTTTATGATCATTTAATTTATTAATTGGATCACGTACTAGTGTTATATATAATATGAGTTAGATGCTGACAATAATTTCAGGTAGATAACTTTAATCGGTCTATTTCACTATCTATTTCAATTACAGAGAGACAAAGCTTCTTTGCTAGAGCAAACGTGCAGCTACTTGAAATCACTTCAAGATCATGTCAATGTATGTATCTTAACAACTCTGTCACTCTGCAGTACTATATGTGTTTCCCCTGTAGCTTGATACTTCCATCGGCTCATATTGTTCATACTATAAATTAATCACCTTAATATAAGTGCTGACATCAAATATATGTAACAGAATCTGAAGATGTTATCTTTGGAATCCAACATGATGGGAATGGGCATGGGCATGTTCACGGGAATGAACCTGCAGCCAATGATGGTGCCCTTCCCACCGCTTGTGCCAGGTTCTACATGGCAAAACCCTGCTAACACAGCACCTCATTTTCCAACTGTTGCTGATATGCATGGTCAATATCTCAATTCCCATCCAACGGGGTACCTTCAAGCCAAGGCATGTTACCACCATTCTTTAAATTTTTTGTTAAGTAATTACTTGATATCTGCCAGGGATTTTTTTTTTTGCTAATTAGCTGCCTGCAGGGAATGTTGATAGGCAGTTTATCACTAAAATCAATTATGTTTAATTTTACAGAACAAAGAAACATTACAGTTCACTGAAGAATTAATCCTCACAAAAGACACACCGGAAAACTTACAAAATCACGGAATGAACTAGCAAGCTAGAGTAAGTTTTTCAATTGATTACATTGTTGTTATATATGTTTTCTTAGTTATTATTCGTAATTACACTGCCTTCCCGGCCCTCTACTTAATCACAGGAAATTATCGTTGAAGGAACCCTGAGATCTTGAAGTGTGTCTTTTCTTGTTCGGTTGATCTAAAGTAATGATCGTTACTCACTGAAGAAATCACAAATTTGGCTCCCTTTATCGCATCTCGTTGAAGAATATTATGATCAGAGAACAAAAAGCAGCAAATTGTGTTATCTATTTACTTTCTATATATGCTACAAGGCCCATGATGAACAACTTTTGTGCTTTAATATATTTCTCTCAATAACTAGCTACTTCCTTCCTACTTGATGTTTTATGTAATGTAACTGTACATATAGCTAGAGAGCTGCAGGAACCTAGAGGTAATGCACTCTGCAGTGACCTTAAGCTGGAACCTAGAGGTAATGCACTCTGCAGTGACCTCAAATAAGGCTGGCTAGCTTGTGACATATTTTAATCAACGGTTTGATGTTTGCTTGTGATAAATTAGAGAGAAAACGATAAAACTAAGATTTTATTAAAATGAACAGGTTCTCAATTATAATATAAACGAAATTTATATAGCCAACATCTAAATAATAATAAAATATATTACCATCTGTGAAAAAAGAAATATTGCCCTGCGCGCCATAAACTGATAAACATACAAGACTATAAGAACATACCATCAAAATAATTCGAGTTGTGGTGGTGAAGCATAACATATGCTTCTTCCGTGAATACCATTTTTTTTTGTGTGTACACTGCAGATTTTTCTTCCGAAATCACCAAATTTTTGGACACGAGCTACTCTTTAACACGTACGTAGTACATATGCATGAATATTAAACACTTATCTATGCATGATAGATCGACTTATGTTCCTATATATATGGGAGCTGAACTGTGATTTGATTTGTATACCTCGTCATGCAATTATTTTTTAAGAGAAATGCAAAATATATTTTAACTTGATGAATGAGGTAATAGCCTAGCTAATTGGTATCAAGTAAACGTACTCATTTTTCTCTTTCCATCGTTTGTTAACTTGTTTGTATTGTTCTGTGTACAATTAGCTGATGTAGCTGGTTTTGGATAGTAACATAATAAGCTAAGAGTTCATTGTGTTGCTTGCGAATTGCGATCATAGGAGTTATCCAATGATATTGACGACGCCTTTTTGTTTTTATATATAAAATATCAATAGCATATAATATTACAATAAATAAAAATAGTGCTTCATGTATTTACCATACAACTTTAAAGTTATTTTTATAAATATAAAGGGATGGTTTTATTATTATTACAAAAATATTAGCCAACTTTCATGCTCAAAATATTTCTAATTTTAAATATATTATCTAAAATCGATTTTAGAAACATTTATTCAATAAATATATAAATAAAAAAATTGGAAAAAAAGGATACGAGGTTGACCTGAGGAACCATTTCCAGTGTGTTTTATTCATCAAGTAGTTATTTTAAAAAATATAAATAATCAGATTTAATTATGTAGCTAGTCTGCAGTAACATGAGATGAATGTGCAAGAATCAATAAGAACATGGAATACGAGTTAAATGATGACAAATTCACTTTGGGGTAGAAGAGGCGTACATGTTCCATTCACTTCTCTTCCAGTATTCCAGGTACCGTCTTTGATTCCTTATAAGAGTATCTCCACTAAAATATACATATTACCTGAAATATATGTTCCTCCAACTATTGTTACCAAAAATTATAGATATTGTTTATCTCGTATTTGTCAGAGTCTCTAGTTATTATCTAAAATATTTATGTCAGTTTTTTATCTTATTTAAATTATTTTTGTTAAGCTGTAAATTATATAATTATATATAAAATAATATTTTTAAATATAACTAATCATTATGCCTAATACCATTGGAATAAGGGTTTTTACAGTAAAATTTTACATAATCATACTTTAACTAATCATTTTACCATCGAAAATTTTCTAAGTAGCCTATAATAAATTATAAAATACATTCATTTTTCAACTCATAAATCAGTGAAACCACCCCACGTACAGCAGTACGTACGTATCATAGTTATTGGATATATACACACACGTGAGGATGAGTTTATGAACTCTTACAAAAAAATTTAATCATTTGAAATTATTTTACGTACGTACATATTTAAACTCAAAGATTATTAATATATGATCGACAAAGATCGAATTATACTATACATCATGTATATATTCGAATTATAGATGTAAAAGAAGAGAATATATATAAGACTTTAAATTCACATTTTTCTTAACACTACGCCTAAAAAAAGCAAACAAACGAAAAACCATATATTTTAATTAGAATTATGTAAAAAAAATCTAAAATGAAATTTTAGTATCCTACTTTTTTTTGTCAAGTTTAATATCCTACTTTAATTTGCTAAGAATTTTCCACTTGTCTCTTTATAAACCACCATATATTACATAAAATTAATAAATATCTCCTTTTTAACCATATTTCCTATAATTTTATTTGAA
Organism: Oenanthe sinensis; assembly: GCA_028671895.1. Lineage (NCBI taxonomy): Eukaryota > Viridiplantae > Streptophyta > Magnoliopsida > Apiales > Apiaceae > Oenanthe > Oenanthe sinensis. The sequence continues at coordinate 251,406 of CM053814.1, read as the reverse complement.
TTTTTAAAGCCAAATTCATTAATTAATATAAATATGTTAAAGTTTCATAGATATTTTTTTTATTATTATTTGACAAGGATATTTTTATTAATGAAGTGTAGATTTTTTTTTTGTTGACAAAGTTAATGAAGTGTAGATTAATAAAGAAAGATGCGATTTTGAAAGTAGTTACAAATTTTAAAAAACAAGAGAGCTGCCTGCTTCATCAGTTACATTGCATGTATGCACGACAAGTGTCATCCGGTAAGAGATCTCAAGCTTAACCTAATCCTCGTGTTATGAGATACACCCACCCACCCACACTTTTTCCCTTGGTAATAAAAAGTCAAAATATAGGATGATTATCATCTTGACCACCATCTAACGGCTCATCATTCATCTCTCCCTCTCAAATAGAGTACGTATTATATATATACACACAATCTCTTAATATATACTCCATTTCTGTAACCACCTGGACTAGTCATTAGCATCTCAGTGTTTTAACATGAATCCTATATTTTTCCTGCATATGAATTCATGGGGCCCACACAGCTGTCTGCTCATGTTTATTTATATGACAAATAGTTTTAAGTTTGGCCGTGGACCCGGTGGCCCCCAAAAGTACGTTACTGTTGCTGAAACCCTATTTGAGTTTGAGGGATGTGTGTACACACTTTTATACATACCCTCCTCCGTAAACGTATACACACATCCGTGTAGTCTTATTGATGAGCCAATCAGCTGTGTCTGCATGGCACAAAACCTGTAGATTCTCACGGGGTTCCCTTTTTTTTATGGTATAAATACAAATCAAATTAAATAAATAAGAACCGATACCGACATAGCTCTTAAATGTAAAAAATTTAACTGTGTAATTAATTGCTTCTGGAAACTCCATCGTAAAACTCCAGATTTTTATAGTGGGATGTGAATTGAACATGTAAATTATTTTTATGGTTATCCTCACCTCTTCCTGTCCTTGGCTCATCTTTTGGGAGCTCAGTAATATCAGTCGTTACGATTGAAAGATGTATATATGTATTTATAATCCTCCCTATTTACCGGTCTTTTTTTCATTTTTTGTGGTCAATGACCGAATATTTGACTAAATATTAAAAATTATTATTTTATAATTTTGAAAAACTAAAAAATACATATTAAAGTATATTATATATACTTTTTAATAATATAAAATTTTAATTTTTTTCAATTATATATTATATTTAAATTCAATCAAAGATGAGTAAATTTCGTTACACCGAAAATAAAGCGGACAATTACAGGGGTACTAAGCTAGGTACGGGGTACCTTATCGTTACGAGATCATGTAAATATATATAGAATTTATTGGGTGTTTGGTTCGTCGAAAATGTTTAATTCACCAACCAGCAACAAACCTTATTTACTTGCGGGACATGCTGTTTTTTGAATAATATATGTGCTGATATTTAAATTTATACGAAATTTTTTATCGAGAAAAATTGTTCCCGACATAAAATATACCTAAAGTTATAAAAATTTATATATAAATATTAATAATAATTTTATAAATCAAGATTTTACTTTTTGCATTTACAATTCTATTTCCGTACATGTGTATGGAAAAAATGTGAGAGATCTCAAATTTGTTCCCAATTTTTTTTTCAAATGATAAGTTATCAATTTATTACTTGTCATTTCTTCTAAACCCGCGTGAATGAATATACAGTACTACATCAATAAAATTATCTCGTGTAATTTGCATTTACAATTTTGAAATCTATTTAATTTAGAACTGATCTTAACAATATTGTTCTTTATTTGTAAATTAGTACAAACTGTTTTTGCGCTATAAAAATGTTAGAAAATTACATTACTTTGATAAATAACTTAAATTAGCTTAGGGTCATTTACTAAGTTTTAACTTGATATATTCATGAAGTAATTAATCAAGTTAGAGTTTGAAAAATGAAGCGAACTAATTGCTGTAGATACAGCCTACGTACAGATTAGTCCATATTACATTTTTAGCAGCATTTGAAATTACAGTTCAAAATTATTTTGTTGTAAAGAAAATTATTTTCAGAAAATTTAAATAATTAATTGTGATAAGTATCTTAGATTCTAGATTCGATTCTTGTTAATTATGAGATTTATTGTACTGACTTAAAATTTAGCTATATTAAAAAAGTAATTTTTCCTAAAAATATGAAAACTTCTTTTATCTAAAAGTATTTTTTTAATCATTTTTAAAATTTTATTAAACAAAATTTTACCTATTTTTCTTTTAAAAATTATTATTATATATTTATGTCATTGTGCAGTTCTCCTATTTATTACTCTGTCCCATTTTAACTATTTTTTATTTTTTACACGTAATTTAAGGTGTTAAAAAATCGTATCTAAATATAATTAATTTTTATAAAATTTATATCAAATAAAAGTTTAAACTCTAAACTATAATTTGATATAAAAATTAAAATTTTATGTGAAATATAACTATTATTTTTTTATAACTTAATATACGTGTTAAAAATTCAAACATCACTTAAAAATGAGACGAAGGGACTAGTATTGTGGCCCTTTAGGGTTCCTTAAACTTAAAATAAGTAACTTATTTTATTTTTGTTTTTTATATATTTTCATATTTTTTTAAAGATAAATATTTATTTTAAAATTTTAAAATCAAATATTATCTTCAAAATAAAAAAAATAAGTTACTTATTTTTTAAAAAAAGTACATAAATCCATACTTTTTCCCGAATATAAGGACTTATTTCCGGGAAAAAATGGATTGCCAAACATGGCCATTATCTTACTATTCAAATCCGTTTTTGAAAGATACTTACCTATCATGACCAGATTCGCCTCTATTCATTTTACCCGATTGGTCATCCTTCAATCCCGTGCAATGGGTCGCATTTTAAATATATAAAATATATATTTATAATAATTTATTCCATATATTATGAGTAATTTTTATTAGGTGTTTTAATATTTTAAATTTTATATAATATTAAGTGTGAAAATAATATTTTCTTATTACCGACATAGATTAACTATAATATAATTGTTTTAATCTATATTACTTATTTATAAGAATATTAATAGAATAATATATATATATATATATTATATAAAGGTAATATTTTTATAACACTTTTTTATGTTTAAATATATTATTATACTTTTAATTATTTTAATTTATAATATATACTCTCTCAGTCCCACTTATTTGTTTACGTTTTGGAGAGAAGGTCCGGTACGCATTTTAAGGTGCATATAAAGTATAATTTCATAACTTATTTTTAATTATTTTTTTCTAAATAAAAATTTAAACATTCAATTTCTATTCAAAAATAAAAAATTATAAAAATAAGTTACGGAACGCACCTTAGAATGCAAAATGCGTGACAAACCCTTTTTCCAAAGGGAGTATATATTTAAAAAATTTCTTAGCGATCACTACAACACGACCACCGCATTAATTCTTTACTCCAATTTTGGGATATAATGAGTGCTTTGACTGCTTTCCAATAAGTCACAAACAAATGAGACATGAGTATCATATTTTTTTTTAAAAATAGTAAACACTTTTAGAAATGCACATTTAGTAGTCGTGTTTAAAAAAAATATAAATAATACACAACTCAAGTAAAAAATTAAATAATATATTAAAAATAAAAGTTAGGAAAATATGATTTTAAGGATGTTACTAGATTTTTTTTAGAAAGACTTTTATATATAATTTAATTTTTAATGGAAAATTTCTATATATTTAAAAGATTTTTAATGTTGAAATTTTATCTAATTTGTTTTTTTTAAAAACATGTATAACTTGTGCTCTTTGTTGAATATGCCCTTCCATATTATAAATTTCCCAAAAAATATGTATTATACTCTATATCAATTATGCCAATTCAAAATTAGTAATTTTATATGTGCATAATTATTAAAATATGATTAATATTGCTCTACAACCCTTAACTTTGTATAATAAAATTAAAATATATTTTATATATTAACCTTATATGTTTGAGTTATTGGCTAAAAAACCCAATGAACTTATTGTTTTTTTGCAAAATAATTTTTAATTTTTTCCCCATCAAATAAACCAATGAACTTTATTAAATTGTGAAATTTTAATTATTTGGCAATTAATCATGGTTAAATATAAAAAAATTACATGTCAATTATTCACACATATATGTCATGTGTACTACCTGACATTAAAATAATTAATATATTTATAAAACAATTCTCACATGTCTATTCAAATTAGCGAGTTCATCCTTGTGGGTTTTTCTTCACAATCTTATACTTCTAGATAAAATCATGGAGTATGTTAAAATTTAATATATTCGTGATATTCAGGAAAATTATTACAATTTTTTTCATGAAGATTTTATAAGTTTTTTATAACACGAAGAGAATTATATTTTCTTGATTAGTGCTAAATAAACACACACACATATATATGTGACTTTGTTATATATAATAAATATTAATTTTTTCTTGTAATAAAAGTATGAAGGTTAAATTGTAAAAATATTACTTTTATTGTTATTTATTATTATCATTATGCCGTGCCACATAATATAGAAAGTAATTATGATTAATTCATGTTAGTAATAAATAACTTGAGTTAATTTTTTAAGAAATTCTGATCAAAATCTCATAATTTAATAAATTAAGATCGTTGGCTTATTTAGTGAAAAAAAGAGTTTAAAAGTTATTTTACAAAAATATAATAAATTGGTTGGGTTTTTTTGGCCAATAGCTCTATTTGTTTAGTTTAAACTCTTTTTAATAACAATAGTTAATTCAAATTCTTAAATGTAAGAATATCCAACTACATACAAGTTCTATCAATACGATCTATGCCATATAAAACAAACGGAAACGCCAAAAACAGGAAAAAAACCCACCTCCTCATTTTTATTACATCACAACAAATAATAACAGAAGTTAATTTATTACAAAAACATAAAATATAGTGTAATAGTTATCCAAAATGAGTTTGAATAATTTTTTTTTTTTAAGTGATAACAAGGAAGAAAGGGGCACCGCAGCAATTGCACCATTCAGCATCTACCGTATGGCGGCCACTTACGTAATACACTAGAAAGTAGTAGTGTATAGCACCAGGTTTTGCTTGGCCTGGTTTCACACTATCTCTAAAAACCACCCTTGCTCATCTCTCTCTATTTAATTGAACTTATCTGTATCTATCATTCTATCTCTACATTTCAAACAAAAGTTTTAAAGCTCAAGATAATTATAAAAAAAACTTCAATTTCCTAGAACAAACAAGAACTCTTCTTCTAGCTTGTTGATGTTTATTTACTCTATTATTTATTGTTGCTGAGGGAACTCTTAAAAAAGCTTTGTCTTCTTTACATTCTTTTCTTTGGTATGTCGTCATCATCTTCTCCATTTTCTACCCCTTATTTATATTCTCATCTGTTTATCTCTAGATGATGTGTTCTAGTTTTAATGTGAACTGCTTCTGTAGATTATTGTATGTACTTATAATTAATAGTTAGAACTTTGCTGCTTGTTGTAGAGTATATACTTTGTTAGAGTGGTTTATACCATTTTTTACCACTTGAATAAGTATGAAGTACGGATTATAATTAGGGCATAGAATTAGTCGCTTTCTTGATTATTACTAATATTATTGATGATTAGTACTGTTTGATTGATAACCAAATCTTTTAATTTCTTCAGCTGCTTTATGTTGCTTCTTTCTGCCCACTTGTTGAAGATGAGAGATTTTTGATAGATATCTAGCAACATATATAGATCCTTTTTTCTAGTTTCCTTAATCACATACGTACACCAAACTCATAAACTCCTCTATCACTCGCTTGCCCTCATTTATATATAATCTCCTCCTCCTCCTCCTCCTCCTCCTCCTCCTCCTCCTCTCTCTCTCTCTCTATATATATATATATGTATACATATTTCTAAGTTTCAATATATATACATACATAATATTTATTCTTATCTGTTTATATAAACATAGAGATGAAAAGAGAAACAGGAGATGAAGTGCATGCAGAGAATCAAAGTGAAAATCAAAATTGTTGTGGGTTTGATGGTGCTATGGGTGATGATATAGTTGATGAAATGATGGGTGATCTTAGTCAAGGACAGATCTGGCTTGGAGGTGATCAACTAGATGAGACAACTCCGATGATAGCTGATTCCTCAATTTTTGATAATAATTTCCCACCACTTCCTGATTTTCCATGCATGTCTTCAACCTCATCCTCATCCTCTACTCCGGCCTTAATTACTAAGCATCAGTTTGTTTCATCTTCGGATCATTCCCCAGCATCTTCGTCTTCTTCTGCAGCTTCTTGGGCCATGATAAAGTCAGATGCAGAACAAATAAACAAGCAAGATGTGAGGAGTATCAAGTGTGATGTGGCCACACCGGTTCCGGATTTATCCTACACGGATGGTTTTAGGCCATCTGATGCTACTGGAATGGAGGATGTGGATTGCATGGATGTGATGAATAATTTTGGGTATATGGATCTGATTGAAGATGGAAATGATCTATGGGACCCATCTTGTATTTTTCAAAGTGATGATGATCAAACTAATCCTAATCAGAAGCAGCTTCGTGAGCATCAGAGAGGTAAAAGAACACTAAATCAGCAAGTGCAGAATCAAGATGATGGAAGTTGTTGTGTCATGGAAAGGGAGAAGGAAGTTGTTGAAGAAAAAACGGGATTGGATGAACTTGGAGTTGTGTTCTTTGAGTGGCTAAAAAATAATAAGGAGCACATTTCTGCTGAGGATATGAGGAATATTAAGTTTAAAAGAGCAACCATTGAGTGTGCTTCTAAGCGTTTAGGGAGCACGAAAGAAGGGAGAAAACAGCTCTTAAAACTCATTCTTGAATGGGTTGAGCAATACCAGCTTCAGAACAAACAGAACCGGGATGCTGCGGCAGCTGCTTCTCATCAAGTTCCTTGTCAATATCAAGAACCTTTTCAGAACCCTAACCCTAACATGAAGAATTCTATTCCCACTACGGATGCAAACAATATCGTATTAATTCCAAATCCCCAAACTTATTTTGATCAATCAATGGTGGCCCCGGCTGCTTCAGTGCCAGCAGCATCTGTGCCAGCAGCATTTCCACTGCCTGCTATGGCTTATATAGGTGGTGATCATCATCATCGCCCTTTTGTTGGTGGTGCTAACGCTTCTCCGATGAATTGTCAACCCTACTCCCCTCGGATGTTGCCAACAACAGAATATCAAATGTTTGAGCCTGCTCGGTCATGGCGGCCATCCCAGTTTGTTTTGGCCCCTCAATGTAATTCATTTCCCGATCAAAATGGTAATTTTGCTCCTATTACACCTCATCCGTTTGCACCTGTGTATGGAAATCAACACCCATCTCAAATTTACAACGGAAATAATGGCGATGGGACAACAAGGTTGGTTGCTTCTGCTACTAAAGAGGCTAGGAAGAAGAGGATGGCTCGACAAAGAAGGGGTTCATTGCACCATTATCGCCACCATCCTCAGCAGAATCAGCTCAACAAGATCGACTCACCGGAACAAAGTGAAAGGCAGTTTAGTGTAGAAAATTGCCCCAATAACATTGATGGTCCAACTAACTGTGTCAATTGGCTCTACTGGCCTCCTGCTGTTGAGGCTCCAATCTTGAAACAGCCACCTACAGAGGCACATCCACAGCAACGGCAACATGAGTGCCAGATGAGTGATCGGAACTCACAGCAAGCACAGAGCAATCAGCTGCGGGAGCGTGGACAACAACTACAGAAACAGGTAGTTACCTTGCACTTAATAGTAAATTTTCAAGCAGTACAATAATGTCATGGTTGAGTCTATTATGAATGTCTCCTGGTTTTTGTGTAGGAATTTAAAGGTGAGAACAACTTGAAACTTCTGTTACAGAAGGTGTTGAAGCAGAGTGATGTTGGTAGTCTTGGAAGAATTGTATTGCCTAAAGTAAGTTTTTGATCTTTTGCACAAACTTTATCTTTTTATTTTCTCATGTTAAATGTCTTGATACACGCGCGCGCACACACACACTGATGCACATATAATCGAGAAGAAGATACATCAATATTAGTGTTTGCTGATTGTCTTGGTGATTGTGTATGTGGTCATATAATAATGATTTGATCAGAAAGAAGCTGAAACACACCTTCCACAACTGAGTGAAAGGGACGGCATATCGATTGCCATGGAAGATATAGGAACTTCAAAGGTTTGGAACTTGCGCTACAGGTATAATATACAAAGACATAAAAAGACATATAAAGGCACACACACACACACAGATATGCGATGGGCATTCAGTTGCATTTACTAGTTATACACTTCTATCATTTGCTAATTACATTCGTGTTGTTTTTAAATCATGGAGTCTCAGATTCTGGCCATATCACTTACTAATTACATTCGTGTTGTTTTTAAATCGTGGAGTCTCAGATTCTGGCCAAATAACAAAAGCAGGATGTATCTCCTTGAAAGTACAGGCATGGTTATATAAATGTCATACAATGCATAAAATGGCACTACTATGCATACTCCCTAGTCCCTAATGCTTCTGATTTCTGTTGATTTTTAGGAGACTTCGTGAAAGCTAATGGACTACAAGAGGGAGATTTCATAGTCATTTACTCTGACATCAAAAGTGGCAAATATGTATGAAGTTCTTATAGTTGATACTGTATAATTATCTACTTATATGTTAATGTGCATTAATTTGCACTTATTCATGCTGTGAGAAGTTTAATTAGAAGTACTTTATTTTTCTGGCGACATTACAGCTGATAAGAGGAGTGAAGGTAAGGCAGCCTGTGAGACCGAGATCCGAGGCCAAGGCGAAGGCAACGAGGAAAATCCATCGCAACTCTGGAGCTGGTAATGGACATTCCTCAACGCCGTCTAAATTGAACGGACAGTGAATAGGTGAAGCATAAGCAAAGAAGTGGCCAAACCGCCGTTCAGAATGTTTAGCCAAGAACATTACATATATATATATATATATATGGTACTAGACGATTAATTAAGCTGCTTTGTGTGCAGTATAGGTATATTGCCTTTCCATGACCTGTCCGTAGTTCTCCTCGCTTGTTTAATTATTTAATTATCTCTTATGAGCCAAAAGGTCACAATTGGTCTGAGCCAGAAAATATGTTACAGACGATCAATTACACCCTGGCAAGCTTAATCATGTATATCAGACCAATTGATATACATGATTTGAAGACCGTAATATGCTTAGGGTTTAGTATGGTGACCATACATGTCAATTAAATTGTGAAAATTGTGGGTATGCATGTTGTGACTATATTATAGTGCATACTCTACCTATATTTGTTATTGATTGTTCTTTGTAATTAGAATTCTGAATCTGGATGCATGTATGAAGAGGACATGAGTACTATTTTGTGCATTGATTTAAAGTGATAAAATTGAATTTACTTGGAAGTTATAATAGTTCTTATTAATTACATCCGATTAGGTCCAACATTATAGTACTAAAACTATCTATTACTATATATTAAAGCTCAATATAGATAAAATCATGTCATTATTTGTCATCATTCGGTCGAACCAGTAACCTCTGTTAAATAGTCATTGTTAAAACTATTTGATCTACTTGAATTTTTGTTTTTCTTTTAGAAGTCTTAATATACAAACTTTTAATATACAAACTTTCAGTTTTATATCGGTTTGTCTTTTTATTAGATGTGTAATGATAGTTATACCCTTATATTTTGCATAATTATGTATGTACCATAATTTAAAATTTTGTGTTAAAAAAAGAATATAATCATGTCATCATTGTGTATCGAACCAGTAATATCATGTTAAATAGTCATTATTGCAACAATTTAATCTACTTGGATTTTTATTTTTCTATTAAAAGCCTTAATAAACAAACCATCAATTTTTTAATCATATAATAATTTTTCATATTATAAATGCATCATATATAATTGTTTGTTAATATTTTTTTTAATATGAGAAATGAAATTCGTATAGTTGAGTTCAATTTTTTTATTAGTACAAATTAAATGAATTTTTGAAAAAGTTATAACAAATTTAGATTTTATATATTTTAAATATTTGAATAAAATATAGAATTGAGTTAAAGTTACGATATTAACACTAAAATATTAATACTATATAAAATGATATGATTTCAATGTATATTTATTTTAGAAATAGATAAAAAAAGAATAAATATTATGTAAAATACAAAATATTAGTTAAATTGTAAGTAGTGAAAATATTTGAATTTTAGATGATACATTTTAAAAATAAATTATTAATATGTACATATATATTGATTAAATTAATAGTTAAAAAAATATGAGTTTACTTGAATGTGATTGTATGTAGGTATGTATTTGTATTAAATATATATTTTCATATAAAAAATGAATTTATAATAAATTTTTAAATGCATCAGTCATCTGTTCCACCCAATTTTTCGAACCCTTGTATTTTGAATTTATATCATTATTGGATATCAAACCGATAATCTCATAATATATAATCATAGTCATAGATTGCGGGTGCGAGAAACAAAATGATATATCATTAATGAAGTATCGTAATATGTAACTACACAAAATATAATAAACAATCAATTATTCAATTATGATATGTATAATTAAATAAATGAGTTTAGAAAATTATATTTAAGAATAAGATATTAGATTGTCTATACAAAAATTTAGAAAATTTGGTTAGAAAATTTGAAAATTAGTAAAATAGAACTTTTTACAATATATACATTAAATTGTTTTTAAAAAAAATTTAGTCAGGAAAACAAAATTAAAATATATAATAATGCATAGATATGGTTGCATAATATATATTTGATTATTAATTATTTTTAAAATATTAATTTAATATTTATAAACTCGGTATAGAATTTATATCGATCAATAAATATTTTATTAAAAATATATAGATGCTTTTAAAATTAAAATTTTAAAAACAAATAATAACAAAATAATTAAAATAAATAATACAACTAAAAATAAGTTTAATTTTACGATTGTACGAAAAAACCCGTGTCTCGCACGGCTTTTTACGCTAGTTTTACATTTGATACAAAAACTACGGTTTTTGATACTAAAATATAATTATACATTATCTTAATGTTAGTGTTAATTATTAGTTATATATTACTTTTTTTTATAAGTAAACAATTCATTAATTAAAAACCACACAACATCTACAAAAATAATCAAAATCGAAATTTAACGAATACATATCATAAATCAAATCGATCATTGATTAAATTTTTCATTGGGGCGCATCTCTCCTTCTTTGTGATACAGCATTTTCATTACATTTTGATTAATTTTGTCTTAATATTAAGTGTAAATTAAATTAGGGTTAGGAAGTTACTAATTAATATAATAATCCTCCTTTAGATTATTCGAAGTGACACTCAACGAGTGGAAAGTCAAACTTGGTCAAACTGTTTTATAAACGAAATAAAATGATTTTCTCTCGACATATAATTAGATAAGATTTATCAATATAATGATGAAATCAAATCTAATTGATATATGTGATATTTTGAGACATAGACTGAAGACGAATAAATAATGTATTTTTGACACTGTTTTTACGAGACATAAAATGTTTTATCAAATTAAAAGAGTGTCTGTTTTAAAAAATTTCAAGGGAATACATTTTGAATATATTTTCTAAATTTATTTGTTCAACTTATCTTCAATAAAATTCTGCCTAAATGTAAAATGCAGATTTTATCCTGAAAGTTCCTAACTGTCTTATTTATTCAGATAAAATGCATTTTAATTCAAGCATAAATATTCATTAGACTTCATAGTCATTATTAATTTAGAAATATTATGTTTGAATATATTTCAAGTCAAAACTTTAGTCCAAACTTCGACAAGTTCCGACAAATGGCTATCGAATATTGTTTCGGGCTATATGGACAACGAAACAATCCTTTTCTCAAAATAATAGCTACACATGTCCAATTGACTTGAAACTTGGGAAATATCACTAAAATATTTAAAAAGAATTTTAAGATATTTTTCATGATTTTTGGGTGACTTTTATTTTTAGTCTGTACTTTCGATACGTAATTGATTGTTTGGTCAATTAAGGTCAGCTTAAAATTGAGTAGGATTTTGACCATGACCTACTTAGAATATTTCCAGGTGGTTCCCAAATTTTCATAATTTTTGTAGCATGTTTTGAAAAACGTCATATTCGTCATTGTATCGTTTGATTTCGCATTTATTAGCTTTATTATTTAACTGAATAGTGTTTTCACGTTTTTCCATGATTTCAAGTGGGCTAGTACTGATGAGGGAAGAAAATTTTGAATTTTTGTACCTTACCTTATCTCTTTGTACTTTATGTCCCCCAATCCCCCACCAAAAACCTTAATTTTCTTCTTTAAATACACCCCCCCCCCCCCACACACACACACTTCTCCTTAAGCCATTTGAGCCAAGTAAATACTGCATTTTTCTCTCCAAGAACACTCTCTAGTCCAAAAAAATTTCATCTCTGGAGTTCTTGAGTTATAAGCTTAGTTCATCCATAGATCTAACCCCTACCGAGCTTATAAACACATTTACATGCTCATTTAACACACACATCACACAAGTATCTTTTAGCTACCCAATTACCATATCTTAGCAGCCCCTATACTTGTACCAAAAGTTATTTATTCCGGCCATTTTCGGGTGACTTTTTTCGGTGACCCTTTTTGTGTGTTAAAACTAGTTTTTTCTCTTGATTTCTTTCTAGATCTCAAAAAGTTATAAGTTAGTTCTATAGATTATATATATAATATCAGTTGGTACATGTTTAGTAGTGCATACACCTTGCTTGCTTGATTTTTAAGTGTGTACACGAATTCTTGTACAAGATTCTAACTCGTATCCCTTGATTTCGTAAGAAATATTGTTGTCTCTCACTATAGAGCACAAGGGTCATAAGTTAGTTATTTCTTGTCTATATTATATATATATATATATAATATTTGTCCCTAATAATATATACAAGTGCTTGCTTTGTTTGATTTGTTGCAAGTATATATATTTGGTCTTGTTCCTCATTTTTATATATACACGAGTTTTAATTTTCTCTTCTATTATCATATATATAAAGAGTGAACTAAATAGTTGTTAATATCCTTAAACTTATAATTTAAGGGTTAGATACAACGACCATTTATTTTAACTCCGAGTCGAGGCTAGTTCTATAAATCGATATATATATACGACATAAACAAAAGGCTTCCTTGTTGAGTTTTAGTATCTAAACCAAGCTCTTGTTCCAGGTTTGAGCCGAATAATATAAATCTCATATAGAGATAGAAACTAAAGGCTACTCGAATATTTTCTAGGTAGCTCACTTCAATTCCGAGTTGAGTTTTGTGTATAAGTCGATTATATTTTTTATTTTGAAAATAATATTTGGTATTAAAATTCTAAAATAAATATTTATTTTTTAAAAAAATATAAAAATATGTATAAAAAAATGAAATAAATAATTTATTTTAAATTTAAGGAATTCTAAACAGCGACTGTACCTAGCATGCTAACTTTAATAAATTCGCCTTTATAAAAATTGGCATGCAAAGTGTCTGTGACTGTTTTCCAGATCATTTTATAAGCATGATTCTCTACCATCATTACCAAAAACTTTAGCTATGAAATCTTTTCTAAATTGAAATTTTTTGATTAATTATTTTGATTAATTATTTTTTGAATAATATACTAATAATGTCAGCTTTTTGAAAAATAATATATCACACACACACACACTACCCCCAACCTGCACTGCTCTCGCACTCTTTTGATTAATATGGTTTAGAGCTGCCTAATACAGTAGTATTTGAAAATAAGTCCCTAAAATTGCATTTGCGAGCCAAACATGTTGGCCCACTCCCAGAAAGCAAAGTCCTGCGATCTTAACATACTCCCTAACGGCCCACCCCTCTCAAAACTCTTATGAACAGAGGCAACGCACGGACCTGCGGCAATGTTATGACTCCAATTTCGAAACTTTAAATTGCATACGGGAATTTAGATTTCATTTTAAATGATAAAATTTGAGATTTTATTTTAAATTTTTATATTTATATTAAAATTTGAATGTTTTGAAATTTAAATTAAATATAAATCCAAATTCTTATGTTATTTGATCAAATTCAGAAATTAATGTTCACAAACATACCTTTAATCGAAATAAAATTTGTAAATTTATTATTTTGTCATAACAAATTAATTGAAAATTAATAGGTTTACTAGTACTGTAGTACGTAGTACCAAACACATGAAGCATTCTTCGTACGTAGGCCACAGTGCCACACCCACGCTTGCTTGTTATAAATAAATCTGTACCGTTGAGATATCATCATGCTTATTTTGCTAGTAACTAAGAAAATTCCTAAGCCCGATGATTATCTTAATTCCCCCAAAATAATCCCATTTTTATATGTTCGTGCCTCGAAAGGTTTTGACTGTGGAATGTTACGCTTTTATAATCACAACCTCCCCACTCTTTTGTTTAGTCATTAATGATCAATAATCAACTTTTCCCCTCAATTATATATAAATAAATAGTGTTATGAAAATCATTTGACTCGATCAACTAATACTCAGAATTTAGTCGGATTGAATTTTAAATAATTGGATCAAAAATTATTTATTACATTATTTAATTTAAATTCGTCTAAATACGATCAAATTCACCTGAACTCTTAAATTCAACTAAAAAATACAAATACGTTATAAAATTGTACCGCACTCTCCCTCCATCTCATATTTTTTATGATCAAATTATAATTATATTATATATTATTATTTTAAAATTTTAGAAAATACATCTTAAAATATACTGTATTAACTATAATTTTTAATAACACAATGATTATAAAAAGATAAACATGAAAAAATTGGGACGGACCTGAGCTGTAAAATTCAAATTAAAAAAATGATGAAAAATTAGAGAATAATATACTAATAATGTCAGCTTTTTGAAAAAGAATATATCACACACACACACACTACCCCCAACCTGCACTGCTCTCACACTCTTTTTCCACAACTTTCACTCTTCTCCTCACTGCCCCCCCCCCCCCCCCCCCCCCCCTGTTCCTTCCATGGCACTTCCAAAGCTTTTCTCTTTCTGCATTTTCATCTTCACACTCACAACAAACCCCATTCTGTCCTTGGAAACTGAACTTCTTTTAACTAAAATCAAACCCTCTTTACAAGGATCCTCACAGAACATATTATTATCTTCTTGGAACACATCTGTTCCTCTTTGTCAATGGAAAGGACTCAAATGGGTTTTCACTAATGGCTCTTCTCTCATTTGTACTGACTTGGCTTCTCCACAATGGACTAATATTAGTCTTTTTAAAGACCCTTTGCTTCATGTAGCTTCTATTCAACTTCCATCGGCTGGACTTTTTGGTAAACTTCCAAGAGAACTTGGTGAGCTTTCTAATTTACAAAGTTTGTATCTTGGTGTTAATCATCTTGTTGGGGATATACCTCTTGAGCTTGGTTATACTTCTTCTTTGTCAGATATTGATTTAGGGAATAATTTGTTGAATGGTTCTATTCCAACTTCGATCTGGAATCTTTGTGATCGTCTCGTTTCCCTTCGTGTTCATGCTAATTTTTTATCTGGTTATGTTCCTCAACCTGCATTGCCTAATGCTACTTGTGATCATTTAGAGTTTCTTGATTTTGGGCATAATATGTTTTCGGGTGATGTTCCCGAGTTTTTAACTAGGTTTAGGAGTCTTAAGGAGCTTGATCTTGGGAATAATATGTTTTCTGGGTCGATTCCGGTGGGTATTGTTGGATTAAGTTTAGAAAAATTGAATCTTTCTTACAATAATTTTACTGGAGTTGTGCCAAATTTTGAGGGATCAAAGTTTGGTGGGAATGTGTTTGAAGGGAACAATCCTGGGCTTTGTGGGGGTCCTTTGAGGGGTTGTACTGGTAGTTCTGGACTTAGTTCTGGTGCGATTGCTGGGATCGTGATTGGCTTGATGGCAGGAGTTGTGGTTTTTGCATCACTGCTGATTGGGTATGTGCAAGGGAAGAAGAAGAGAGATGTTGATGATGAAGAGTATGAATTGGAGGAGGGAGAGGATGATGAAAATGGTGGTGGTGAAGGGAAGCTAATTTTATTTCAGGGCGGTGAAAATTTGACTTTAGAAGATGTTTTGAACGCAACTGGACAGGTTATGGAGAAGACGAGCTATGGGACTGTTTATAAGGCGAAGCTTGCTGATGGAGGAACTATTGTGTTGAGGTTGTTGAGAGATGGTAGTTGCAAGGATAGGAATTCATGCTTGCCGGTTATCAAGCAGTTGGGTCGGGTTCGACATGAGAATTTGATTCCGCTCAGAGCTTTCTATCAGGGGAAGAGAGGAGAGAAGCTTCTTATATATGATTATCTACCTAATCGAAACCTCTTTGATCTCTTACATGGTTAGTACATACCTCTTGACTTCCTAAGATAATGCAATCCATTTTTAAGGGTAGTTACCTGTCTGATCATTTATATGTATATTGAAATTGTAATTACTGTACTTTTGTGGATGCTATTACTGCCCAATTTCCCAAAACAAGCATATTAGCTAAACACTTACTGTGTGAACCTTCTAGTTAAATATGATTGTGTTGAAACATTTGTAGTAAATGTTGAATGGAGCAAAATAGATAGTGGAAAAGTACATTTACACTATAAAGCTGTATCTTTTTTAGGGGCCACAATAATATCACAAGTATCATATCTAATGGAAAACCACGAGCTTGTGTTTCAGATCTGTTATAGGGCTGATTATAGTGACACATGATGAGTCATTGACTAATGAGTCACACATTGACCTCAATACCACTGTGAAGAAAGTTTCTCCAGATATCTGACAGACAATATAATGAACCTAGGATGGTGTATGTAGGCCTTTGTGGCAACAGTCAAAACTATTACCTAATATTTTGAGTATCTTTACTTTATTCTATTTAACTACAGTTGTTCAACCTTAACTTCAGTATTACTATATAGTTTAGCTTCACTTTACAATGTTTACATTGATTATTGATGTGATCAACAAATGCCAACTTTGAGTATTAATTTTTAGCAAAACAAAAAATGAAGCTTTTAGTATTTATCATTTTTTTTGTCCTGGTTGAACCAGAAACGAGGGTTGGGAAGCCGGTATTGAATTGGGCTAAACGACACAAGATCGCCTTAGGTATAGCAAGAGGGCTAGCACATCTTCATACCAGTCTTGAAACACCAATTACTCATGGTAATGTGAGGTCGAAAAATGTTCTTGTTGATGACTTTTTCGTGGCTAGACTCACTGAGTTTGGACTTGACAAGCTGATGATACCAAATGTAGCTGATGAAATAGTTGCAGTTTCCAAAGCTGAAGGTTGCAAGGCACCGGAACTTCAGAGAATGAAGAAATGCAATTCTAGAACCGATGTTTATGCTTTTGGGATCTTACTATTAGAGATTTTGTTAGGAAAAAAACCAGGAAAAGCAAGAAGTGGTAGTTATCTTGATTTGCCGTCGTTAGTGAAAGAAGCTGTATTAGAAGAAACAACAATGGAAGTTTTTGATGTTGAGGTTTTGAAGGGAATAAGGAGTCCAATGGAAGATGGATTAGTACAAGCATTGAAGCTTGCAATGGGTTGCTGTGCTCCGGTGGCTTCAGTCCGACCTACTATGGATGAAGTTGTGAAACAGTTGGAAGAAAATAGACCAAGAAACAGGTCTGCTTTGTATAGCCCTACGGAAACTAGAAGTGAAATTGGTACCCCCATTTTAATTTTAGTTGCATCTTTGAATTGTGAACTAATAGCTTCTTTAACTTATGATTTTGAATAGTATTTTTTATCAAAATGTATTCTTGTTATTCTATTAATTGCCATTTCCTCCTTGTGTCCTGGTGTCCTCTCTCTTGAATTTGCAATAAGAGGAGCGTTTATATGCTTTACTGGCTAGGGAGCAGATACGAGAATTTGCTTTACTGGTCAGGCCCATCAGGTTAGATGAGCGTCCTATTTTGATGCCTAGTTGCTCCCAATAAAAAAGTTAGATGAGCGTAATTATAGAAATGGAGAAATCTCTTTATAAGATCACTTGTTAACAAAAAAAAGTCTAAAATATTTTCTTAACACGCACAGAAGTCCTGTTAAGTCCTTGGAACCGACTTTCTTGAAGAAAATTTATATTTTCCGGGGTGGAATAGCCAAAGATAATTCACACCTCTGGGTATTATAACTAAAATATTGCTGTAAAAATAATTATAACCGCTCATTGCAAACATTATACTTGGTTTTAAGGCCAAATCAGTATATTTTCTAGCAAAACCACCAATTACAAGTTCAAAGTTGTCCTCGAGATGAAGAAATAAAATCATATTTACTTTTTGACAGAACAACATCTTACATCAGTATGAAGATTCCAAAACTATAACATCTCTATCAGAAGAACGTGCAGCCAAAATAAAAAGAGTCAATTGGACAATATGAGTATATGAACCAAGAAAGACGAACATAAACAGGAAGAGTTGGAGGATAAGAAATTATTTTACGGAAATATGGGTAGAAGAACATAACCATAGCACCCTGTATCAAGAAGATTTTTTGCTTAGGCCTCAGGGTTACAGTTACCTAGTACAATAGAAAGAAAGAAAACATACTTGCTCCTCAAATTCCAAGTTCTACACTCTTAGAAGATCTGAGGTTAAGCCAATGGCTACACAGGCATTGAAATCCTATACAAGAGTATGTGAGAAGGGTACACTCTTCAAATATATATCTATATATATGGGGCAGACAAAAATAGACGACAGCTAGTAAGTTTTTGGATGACTTTGCATGCTCTATAACGATTCTGAGGAAAATGGAAGCTGGGATTTTGGCATTCTTTTTTGTGTGTTTTTGCCTTTTTTTTGGGTGCTCTGCGTAGCTGGCTGCAGCTCCTCTTCTAGATGCAATGAAGTAAGCTCCAGGCAGCA
Organism: Oenanthe sinensis; assembly: GCA_028671895.1. Classification (NCBI taxonomy): domain Eukaryota; kingdom Viridiplantae; phylum Streptophyta; class Magnoliopsida; order Apiales; family Apiaceae; genus Oenanthe; species Oenanthe sinensis. Next base: position 232,379 of record CM053814.1, on the reverse strand, counting down.
TAAGGATTACCCTCTGATCTCCGATTCCAGTGCCTCCACTCACCCGTCTCAAGTCTCTTGATCACCTGCAAGTCTCCTTCGCAAAAGGGTTTGCAGGAGCAAGTTATCAGTTGCCCTGGCTGTTGATAGGAAAATTACCACTCCCTTCTATGGCATACATTTCCCAGTGAGTGTAGTCATTGTTCACAACATGAAAATATCCATTCCTAGATCCAACATCAATAATATATCCAAAGTTAAGGCATGTTAAGTAACATGTACTGATGATAGATCATATCATCCTCATTCTCAATATAGGCAGATAATAGCTAAGTTTAATTTAGAGATAATATATATATATATATATATATAATTATTACCTTGGCATTCTATGGATAAGACCCTCTCCAAAATGGTTGTAAGCAATAGTTACCTGCATAATCTTGTCTCTTGTATATGAATCGCTGTGGCCTAATAGTATCACCCTTTCATGATTCAAACATGCTAGTCACTAACCATATTAACCACAGTACTATATATGGTGCAAGGTATCATCAAATTTGAAGCTAGCTACCTCTTTGTGGTGAATAAAGTAATTATTTGAGATAGTGACAGCAGTTGATCCCATAATGGCATCAGCAAGGCCATCTGGACAATTGGATAACGAATTGTGATCAACCCAAATGTGGTTTGATACAAAAATAGAAATGGCATCACCATCAGCTATTGTTCTTCAGCTATAATGACTCAGTAAGCTCCTAACCATGGCATTGCCAGTGCGCTTACAATCATGAATATTAAGTCATGAATAATGGCATTAGTAACAAACTGAATGGTTATGCAACCCCCCTAGCAATATGGACCGAGTGTCCACGAGCATCAATTGTCTTGAAGCTATTTATCAGCAGTTCCTGCTTTAGTGTTGACACTATACTTCTTTTGAAGATGATTCATAGAGGTCTGTCAGTCATCAATATTCCTGTTCGACATGAAAAGAAACCCAACTTAGTAAGAAATTATGCAGATCTTCAAGTAAGTAAAAAGATAAAAAATGTCAGGTTTGATCAGAAGATACAACGGTGTCAACGTGGAGTTGGACATTTACAACCAGAAATAGTTTAGCTAAAACCTTAGTATATGTATATGGGTAAAAGAAGATACCAACCAACAAAAAATTCCAAAAACATATTCATTAATGTTTTTGTGGCAACTTTGTTGGTGCTTGGGAATAACATTTTAAAGAAAAGGCCCTCTATAACACACTTTAAACTTAAAAGTCCTAAAATGACATAACTAGAAAAAAGGCCGGATATGACACAAACGCTGCACATTTTGCGTTTATAGTTTGTTGGGTTTTGGACCCATTTTGCTACTAGTTTGTTGAAACATGGTTTGTTTTTATTTGAAATATATGTTGTGTTTATATTTTTATTCTTTTTAATTTTTCCCTCGGCAATTATATGTTGCATTTTTATTGTAACATTTTTTAATATTGTGTTTTGCATTTTTCAAGAGAAAAATAAAAGACTATACCGGTGTTTTTGTCGGTGGAAACATAAATGCATGTTACATTTCTTGAATGTTTGTTAAGCTTGCGTTTCTATTTTTTAAACTTAAAAATGATATTGACAATTTGTAGAAACACAAAAACACCGGAAACATAGGTGATTTTTGAAAATTAGAGGTTTGAGTAGAAATCAGATGATTGAAGGTAAGTTAGAGTTTTGACCAAGTGAATTTTTTAATATGTGTGTTTGGTAGTTAACTGATTCAAATAGCTTACTAGGGTGAAAAAATTAATTTTCAAAAACCTACTTAGAAACTTTTTGCATTAAAGGTTTGTCATATGTCTAGTTTAAATACAAATAACTTATTACCAAACAGTTTTTTTTAAACAACTAATCCAATCTATTAATCAAAATCACTGTTCAAATCAGTTAGTCAAAATAGCTAATTCAATTCGCTACAGCTAAGAGCTAACCGCTAATTACCAAACATGACCATAACTTAATATTGCGTTATTAGTTAACGTAAGATTATCATATATTTCTTTGTATCATTAATTTTTCCAGGATGGGCTATTTCGAACATTTTATACTAAAATTTTATCAAAGGACCAAAAGCCAAAATTTTATTAATTCTATGCGACTATTGCAAATTTTTTACCAGAGATAACCAAAACGTTGGAACACTATTAAAATTATTTAAAGCCCGATACACATGTAATAAAATTTAGATAAATTATCTTTATCGTAATATATGAATGTATCTATTTATAATATAATTTTAGGTAATATCCAACTCTTACCCGCTCTCATGTTAATATTCCTCTTTTTATGATTAAGAATACATACAAATTATAATATAATTTTATGTGATATTCAACTCTCTTTGCCAACGGCTCAATGTCCAAGAAACGATAATAATTAACATGATAATCTCCTCAATGTCCAAGAAACGATAATAGTTAACATGATAATCGATAATAAATTAATAAATTTGTTTTTTTTATTATTATTAATACATTATTTTATAATCAACAATTAAAAAGTTTTGAATCCATTTTCTATATGTAAATATTATGAAAGATATTGTATATAGAGGGCAATCATCACACTGTACAAACCTAAAAATATATTTTAAAATAATATATAAATATAACTCGATTTTTAGAAATAGCACATGCCTATAATTACTGTAATTTATAATTTAAAAAGTTAGTTTTACACTTGCATAAAAGTGAAGTCAAGTCCTCAACATTATAATTACCAATTACCAATAAAACTTAAAACCCTAACTTTCTAAGTCCAAGAAGATGGCAAGAAGAAGGAGTTCTAAAGAATTTTATTGCTACACTTGTAGCAAGGTCTTTACCACCCAGAACAAAATAATACATCATGTCTCCGCATTTATTGCAAGTACTATGATTCTGTCTAGGTTCATATATCTAGCTAATCATCTTTTATAGCTACTAAAAATTGTACCATACACGTTTGTATCATATCAGAGTTTAGAATTCAGAATATATTAATTACCAATTAATTTTATTATTCTCTCAGTACTAGACAACACTTTTTGTGTGTTTTCTACCTAGTTTCTTAAGTTTGTTCTTGGGCCTTCAATTTAGAATGTTTATATTTTTAAGGGGAAATTCGTTCGATGGTTAAATTTTTGCCTCTACTAATGTATGGTTATTACAACCATATGTTATTGAGAATGTAGAGTACTATGAGGACGGGGATGATGATGAGGACTAGGACCCTTTTTTCATTTTCTGTCTTTTTTAATACCACTTTTAAACGTAGTATAGACTATAGCTAAACTTTAAACCTAGTGTAGTTACTTTGAAGTAACTTTTTCAAAATTGATGTCACATATTTTGTATGTCATGGAAAAAAAGTTTTGGGAAGAGTAGTTTGGTACCGATTTATAAGGATTATTGTTTTTTATTAGAATACTTTTGGAGTTTAGTTGGAGGGTCATTGATCGGATGACTTTTTTTCTTTTTAATTTTGGAATTTTTGATGACGTGATTGATATTACACTTTAGTATAGGTAAGTTTGACATTTTGTCCCAATAAAAACTTTTTTTTTGGTAGATTTATCTTTCCTTTAATTCTTCTGCAATTTAGTACGATATATCATGGCTCACAAGATTTATGTTCAATGTCCTTTAAACAGTTTTGATAATCGTTCAGATGGTGGTGACGAGGGTAGATGACTTACACGTGCATATTTTATAACTCACCTTCGCAAGCATCATTTTTATTCTGATTCTCAAATTGTCTTTTACAAAGAGTTAATCAGTAAGGATTTTGAATTCTTTTAAGCGGTTGATGTTGCACTTTGTCAACTTGAACACTTCCTTTGTGGTGATTGCATTAATATACATTCATTACATAAGCATTGTAAGCATGTTAATGGGCAATCTGTTCCTCCACCTCCTTTTGAGCTAGATGGTTCCATCTCATGTCATATTCGTGATATTTCTTCGCCCTAGTACATCCTTAATAATGTTGTGGATCTCTCAGTCTTTGAGACTACTACTCAACTTCCGATTTTGGATGCTGCAACACTAGAGAAAGTCTTTCAGTACTCTTTTCGTACAGTAAATAGCATTTCGCCTACTTGTCGATTTGTTTTCTCAGGGGTTCTGAAAAATATTTTGGCAATGATTGTGAGTAATCCTGATTCGTGTGTGCTTGGGTGCGCCTTCCCATTCTACCGACATGTACATTAAGGATTTTCATACCCTATGACCGTTCAGAAAAAAGGTCAGGTAATAGGAAATCTCTACAACAAAAATATATCATTAATGCCTTGGCAACTTGGAGTGAATCTAGGGGTCCTTTCAAACTGCTTGATTCTTTATTTGAAGAGGCTTCATATCCACTCAGCCCCCAGCCAGATGACAATCCTAAGAGAGATTATGTGAAATAATGTTTGAGGAAGTTTTCTGATGGTCACTTTTCTACAACCGTCAAGGTTTTGACCTCGTCTGGGGTCACTCCTAATACCCCTAAAACTAGAATTTTACTTGAAGAGAAGCACCCATATGTAATTCCCCTACTTTGCCTAGCCCATCATGTGATAAGAATTCTCTTTTAGTAAATACAGAGATTGTTCATCAGTGCATTAAATCCTTACCAAAAGGGACTTATTGTGGACGAGATGGTTTAAGGGATCAATATCTTCTCGATCCTCTTTGTGGTGTTGATTCGCCCATGGCTAAAGATCTTCTCACAAACTTCACTCCAGTTGTGAACTTGTGGTTGCAAGGTAAGTGTCTGATTTCTTTAGCAGAGTTCGTAGCAAGTGCTCCATTGACCCCCTCCTTAAGGCGAAAGAGGGCGTAAGACCTATTGTCATATGAACTATATGGAGACGTTTAGTTTCTAAAATGGTAATGAAAAAGGTGGGTAAAGAGATGACTACTTACTTGGGAGATTTTTAATTTGGTGTCGTTTTGTTGAGGTCCGTGGGTCAAAAACCAATCTTTCTATGCTTCTGGTAGATTTCAAAAATGTTTTTAATTTGATTGATAAAGGAAAAATGCTTCAGGAAGTGAGAGATAGGTGTCCATCGATATCTTCTTGGATAGAGTTTCTTTATGGGCAACCGACTAGGTTATTTCTAGGGTCTCGATATATTTGGTCGGCTTGTGGCATACATCAAGGGGACCGATTAGGGCCTCTTCTTTTTGCACTTACCTTACATCTATTGATTATCAGAATACGTGATGCATGCACTTTTTCTCTTCAGGCATGGTATTTAGATGATGGTATCATAATTGAGGATTTAGTTGAGGTCTCTAAATCCCTTTCCATCATTCAATATGAAGGACCTAGTTTTAGATTGGATCTCAATATAGGAAAAACAAAGATTTTATGGCTAGTGACTGATCTGCGCATTTCTCAAGATGGACTTTTTCATCATAATATTGGCAAACCACAGGTTGAGGTCAAACTTCTCGGAGGATCTATAAGTATGAACAATGGATATATAGAAGAATTTGTTAAAAAGAGAGTGTCCAAGTCCATAGAGCTTATGGGTGCTTTAGATTAACTTAATGATCCTCAATGTGAATTGGTGTTACTTATAATTTGCATGGGGCTAAGTAAACTTTATTATGCTTTGCGCATCTACTCGTCACAATTTTTTAAGGAGGCTTCTATTTGTTTTGATGTTGCGTTGATGAATGCACTTGACAATATAGTGACGTCAGAGGGGCCTGGGTTTGGAGACCTTCAATGGAGGTTAGTAACACTACATATCTGAACATGTGGGTTATGTGTGTATGCTGCATGTGATGCTATGATGTTTTCCTATGTAGTTTCCCGTATTCAGTCTATTGATTTGCAGGATCATATTTTGCGAGATTGTGATAAGGTTCCCATTGGGGACTGGTTTCTTTCGGCACAAGATTCCCTGCAATCAGTACTCTCCAATGTGGATTTGGCAAAATTAACCACTAAAGGGTTTGTCCCCCTTAAACCTATGCACTACTTGATAGACCTTTATTTTAGTGGCATTTACAAAAGTCTACATACTAAATTTGATTTCTCAGAGAGACAAGCAGTAGTCTTCTAGTGCTTGGGAGCCAACCACACTCAAATTTTTTTATTGGCTCTCTTATAGAGGGATTAGGACAACGTATGACGCCATCAGAGTATCAGATGATCTTGCGTTACAGGCTCATGATTCCCTTATTTTCTAATGGGGCGCAATGTCCCTTGTGTTTAAGTCGTATGGATGTATTTGGGGAGCACGCGATTCACTTTCGAAAATAACCAGGTTTTAAATATAGACATGACTTGGTAATGGATGTATTGTACGATGTCCTTTGAAGAGCAGAGATTTCAGCTAAGAGGGAGGCACCCGTCAACTTTCTCACCCCTCTAGGTGAAGTTAGATCAACTCTTAGGCCATCTGATGTATTGGTTTATAGTTGGGATGCAGAAAAACATATTTGTGTTGATCTCTTCGGAGTTTCTCCTTTGAGCAGATTTGGTATTTTTATAGTTGGCGAGACGGTAACTGTGGAGATAACCAACATAGGTTTATGTCATTCGCTTTTGATACGTTTGAGTTTTTAGTTTCTGACGCCGTTGAGTTTTTTAGGAGAGTTAAGAAAGTTATGAACAAGAACGTCATGACTGCAGGTTCGGCAGAATATGTATTTAGAAGAATTGGATTTGCTATTCAACGGAAACTTGTGGCGCAGTTTGTTACCTGTATATCTCGTACACATGTATAAGTTTTATGTTACGTTATTTAATATAGCTAAACTGGCCCACTCTGTTTTTTTGCTTTTTTTTGGTCTCAAAAAATCTATATGCTGTATTATGTGTTAGCCAGACGTGTAATCAAATTTTAAACTGACAGAACACACGTTACAATGACACGACAACGATAACAACAACAACAACATGACGACGACGACGACGGTGACGGCGGAGATGGCGGCGACAACCGCGATCGCGGCGATGACGACAACAACAATATTATTATTGTCTCAAAAAATAATATTATATTATTATTAACATCATTAATTTATTCAAACAGTAATAAGTCATTGAGAATTGATACATATAAATTTTCACTTATTTAATGTTACAAAAACTTTCGGAATATACAAATTGAAAGTCAATTTAGCTTTCCTTTTTTTTTTTGAATGATTATGCCTAAAATATATGAGAATTTATCTTAAAGGGGAATGAGATCAGAATTTATGCATGACTAAAATATTACAAAATAATTAAACTTTTTTAGTTAAAAGATAAATAATACTAAATAATATAAACTTTTAATATATAAATCTTAAAAATTAAAAAGATTTTAGATGGTTATTGTGACAACCCAGGTCAAATCCCGAGTCTTTTTCAAAAATCGGGTTAAGTCCCGACTTCTGAATCTGAAAATAAGTCAAAGTATACTGGCTTAAATGCCACAACTTGGGTAGTCCACAAACCAACCACATGCCCCCAAAAGATCATGATTTGTTGGTGTACTTATTAGTAGTATTTTTACTTATATACTAAATAAACTATCTCAATCTACTCGATATGAGATTGTGGTGTTACAAACTACCCACTTAAATTTCTAACGTCCTTGTTAGGCCGAACAGATAGCCAATAGGTTCAGATCGAACCTCTTTAACCATTGTGGGATAATACCGGCTGATTTCATGTTCCCACCTCCAGAACTCTGTCAATTGTGGGATAATACCACCAGCCTTCGTGTCTCCACCACTGAAAACTTGACGAATCAAGCTTTCGAGAGTTGGCTCTGAATACCATGTATGATAACCCGGGTCAAATCCCGAGTTTTTTTAAAAATCGGGTCAAGTCCCGACTTCTGAATATGAAAATAAGTCAAAGTATAATGGCTCAAATGCAAAAACTTGGGTAGTCCATAAGCCCACAACAGGCCTCTAACAGATCATGATTTATTGATGCACTTAGTAGTAGTACTTTTACTTATATACTGAACAAACTATCTCAATCTACTCGATGTGGGACTGTGGTGTTACAAGCTCCCCCACTTAAATTCATGACGTCCTCGTCAGGCCAAAGAGATAGTCCATAGATTTGTTTATTTACATCTAGGCAAGGACCCTGTATACTTTGCTTGTTTATTATTATGTCAATCATGTCTATAACCTACACTATCTCACATAATGTTATACTATACATACCAATAAGCAAAGAGCATAAAACATATACACAACAGAAAGTTAAGCTCGGTACTTTGGGAAGGAAGAGTACTTTGACAAAGTTTCACGATCTCTGAGAATAGAAGAAAAAGAAGACCATGGCGACTTGTGGACTTGTGTGACAGCATAACAAAAACCAATTTTCTTGTCCCTGCTTCAATGATTTCAGCATAAAAATTGAATCTTTTTCTTTTATCTTGAGTGCTGTGATATAAATTTAATGTTCAATCATTACAAACTAGATACCGACACAAAAATATACTCCCTCTGTCCCGCCCAATTGTTAACGTTTCGCAGAGAAGGTCCGACACGTATTTTAAGGTGCATATAAAGTATAGTTTCATAACTTATTTTTAAATTTTTATTCAGATTTTTTTTTTTTAAAATAAGTTATGAAACTATACTTTATATACACCTTAAAATGTTTGTCGGACCTTCTATCCGAAACGTTAACAATTGAGCGGGACGGAGGTAGTATAAATAATTTGTATAAATCCAAGCCAACATAAGAGCAGAGTACCGGAAAAGGGAGAAATTATAAAGAGCATAAACAAATTGTAACTAATATGAAAATACAAAAAAATCAACAAAAAGCAAGCAACATAATTATTCACATGAGAGATTTAAACTTTCAAAATCTTTGATCTTTGTCTCCATCTCTAAAAATTAAATCTTTGTTTCTTTCTTCAAAGCTTTAATCTTTTTTGGTACACAATTACACACATGTACATAAGAGAAGATGACCAAGATCCTGCATTGAAGAATAAAAAAGAACATAAACAATAAGCATCCAATTTAACTTTTGAATCGAAAACCCAAAAACATATCAGACAACATAAAATTGACATGGATCTTTAACAACACAAAGGACTCTATCATTGGCTACCTGACATCCCAGACAACAAAAACAGAGTAATGGATCAGAGGAACTATAAAGAACATAAACAGATCGTAAGAAGCATAACTGGTTCTCCAAATTCAATTATAAGAAGATATGCAGAGGCAGATTAAAAACATAGAACAAACTAAAAAAACATAAGAAATAACATCGATCTATAACAGGGGAAGATCCCTTACTACATAATTAACAACAAGAAGATCAAATTTGAATTTAAAACAAACTAGAAAACCAAACAACATAAGAATTAACATCAATCTGTAACAAGAGAAAAATACAATTAACATCCAGATTAAGGTTTGAATTTGAAACGAAATCTTGACTTAATAATATAAATAATATATTAACAATGTTGGGTATACGTGAAATTTAAATATATATTAAAGGAAATAGTTTTGGGACAAACTAAAATATAAACTCTGGCAAATAAAATGGGACAGAGGGAATATATATCCCACGTTTGTAATTGAGAAGAGGGATGGGGGCTCGGGGTGTCAATTTTGAACCCGATCCGAAACTGACACGAACCCAACTCAAAAAAAATATGAATTAACATCGATATGTAACGAGAGAAAACACAATTAACATCCATATTAAGATTTGAATTTGATTCCAAACCCATACTATTCCGTGAATCAAACGACCCAAACTCTATTTCTCTTTTTTTCCTAAATTACTTTTTAATAACCATTTTACTCGAAAGCAACATAATTCTTTAATTAACTATCTAGATGTTGAAATTACACTTGATGTTACTCTAATAACCAAATTTTAGTTAATATAAGAAATGAGATTCATATTAAATTATATTATATATATATATACTAAGTATAAAATAGATATTATTTAAATTTAATTTTTTGCTAATCAATATTTCTAATTTTAAAAATACTAACATATATTTCAAGTTACAATCTAATAACGTATTAAATTTAATATATATATATATATATATATATATATATATATTTATATATGTGTATTTTTTTAATTTTAAACACTAACAAAAGTTAAGACGTACCATAACATATAATAATTTAATATGCATATTTTTATTGCTAAAAATAATTTTAATCAATATAATAGACTACAAATTGAAAAAAAAATTAAATCTAATATTTATAATTACATAACTTTACATATGTGTGTGTATATATACATATATAAATAAACTAGTGATCTCGTATAAAATAAGCTTAGAATAGAAAATAGTCGTAAAATTTTATTTTATTTTTATTCTTTTTTTTAATCTTTCATTATGCCCCCTAGTTTATGTATTTTACATTTTAGCCCCTGACACGTGACAGTAAGGCCCACTGCCACATCATCACCTACTTACGTGGCACTACATGCCACGTGGCAGTGGCAATAGGGCCCACTGTCATGTCACCAGTTGCTGACGTGACACTGCATGACAGGTGGCAGTGTGGCCCACTACCACGTCAACAGGTGATGACATGGCACTGTCACGTCATCACATACTGATGTGGCATTGTCACGTGGCAATGAGACTCACTTCCACGTCAGTAAATGATGACGTGGTATTGGGACCCACCGTCACGTCATCAGGTATTCAATCACTAATTTATATTAGATAAATCACTAATTTGTATTATAAAAATTATCAAAATCTTCAGTTTGTATTATAAATATCTGTTACCAAATCGAAATTCGATCACTAATTTATATTAGAGAAATCATTAATTTGTACTATAAAAAACATTAATTTGTACTATAAAAATCACTAATTTGTATTATAAGAATCATCAAAATCACCAATTTTGTTAAATAAATATATAAGGAGATCATCGGAAAAGTGGAAGTCGTCTAAATATAGCACATGTGGTATGGAAACTGATCGTCGGGAGATGTAGAAAAATATGGTGAGGTTAGATTTAGAAAAAAGTTCACCAATTAGCGGAAAAAATCAAATTAAAAATAGAGAAAATTGGATGTATTTAATTAGCACTACTAGAAAAACTGGATACAACATCACACCTTTAACAACGGTTGCAAAAACCACCGATGTTAAAGATCTTTTTAACATCGTTTTTGTATATAACGATGTTAAAGCTTATTTAAGACATCCCTCGGTAAAAAGCCCGATGTCTAAAGTTGTGTTCAGAAAAAAATAAAAAAAGCGGGTCAATAATTCCCCCCTAGACAGAAACATTCCCCCCCTTACACAAATACTTTCCCCCCAAATCTTATTACCCAGCTTATTACCCTCTCTCTCGACACACACACTCTCTCGCAAATCTCTCTCAACCCTCTCTCTCGCAAATCTCTCTCTCAACCATGTCACCAACTCTCACCATCTCATCATCTCTCTCACAAATCTGTGGCAGCAGTTCTTACAAACCCTAGATTTATAAATCGATTTTCAAAACCCTAGATTCCGAAGCTAAGAGTTATTAGTAATTAGTTCGTGTGGGGTTAATTAGGTGAATTCCAAGCTCCTATTTATTTGCAATCACTCTCGATTTGGTCGAAGAACAAGCCCTAGCTAGCTAACTGATAAATTTGGTCGAAGAAAAAGCCCTAGTTAACATGTCGATTTGGTCGAAGAACAAGCCCTAGCTAACAAGTCCTGCTATTTCTTCACTTGATTTGCTCAATTGGTAAGCAAACCTAACTAGTTCATTTGAATTTGTGTGTGTTTGTGAGCTTTTTTAGTTGAATCTTGTCCATCTCTGGTTATGACTTGTATGACTGGACAGATTCACCTTCTTCAGACTACTGTGTGTGGAGGGGAGTTACTTGTGACAATGTCACCTTCAATGTAGTTGCACTGTATGTTTAACAAATGTTGTTACTTTATTTATATGTTTATATATTGTAATGATTTGTTATGAGTATTTTGATTTTTGGTACTTTGTTTTGTATGTCAAGTAATCTTTCTAGCTTGAATCTTGATGGAGAGATTTCAACTGCTATTGGAGATCTTAAAGACCTACTCTCTATGTACAGTTTATATTACTCTCTCATGGGCATGGCCTATGAATTGTTGTACAATTAGTTGATAGTCACCTTTATTAGAAGTTGAATGTTTTTTTTGTTTATATAGGGATTTGTCTTTTAATGAGTTAAATGGTGATATACCATTTTCAATATCAAAGTTGAAGCAACTAGAGAACCTGTGAGTGTACCTACCCAGCACCCCTCTTCCGTATTGTGACAATTTTTTTTATAATTAATATTATCTAACCTTTCAGCATTTTGAAGAACAATCAATTGACTGGACCAATACCGTCAACACTTTCGCAGATTCCAAACCTGAAAGTATTGTAAGTTAGCCTATGTCCCCTTGTATTCTGGTCAAAGGTTGTTGTGTATGAAGTGAATACACTCATATGGTTTGCCACGTTTATGTGTAGAGACCTTGCACAAAATAAGCTTAGTGGGGAGATACCAAGACTTTTATACTGGAATGAAGTTCTACAATATCTGTAAGTAAATATTAGATAGATTTAATAGATCTTAGGTTGTTATATAAAAGTGTGTATTCATATTTTAACTGTGAGTGCATGCAGAGGTCTGAGAGGCAACAACTTGGTTGGATCATTATCTACTGATATGTGTCAGCTTACGGGCTTGTGGTATTTGTAAGTAATATACGCCCCCTTGATAATTTGATGCTATATCTTTTGTTTCTTTTGCAATGGACATCTATTTGATATCGACACAATGTTTCTTCAGTGATGTCAGAAACAATAGTTTGTCTGGTTCAATTCCTGCGAACATAGGCAATTGTACTGCCTTTCAAGTCTTGTATGTGCTATCTCTCTAACTTAACCATCCATCTCAGATTGTGTTTAATGTATTACATGTTTAACTAACAAATTTTTATTTTTGATCTTTTTTAGGGACCTGTCTTACAACAATCTAACCGGAGAAATTCCTTTCAATATTGGGTACTTGCAAATAGCTACCTTGTAAGTGCATGCTCCTGATTCTATTTTTAATGTCGAAGTCATCCTCAGAAATGTTATAAATTTTGATAAAGTTATGGTGCATTTTAGATCTTTGCAAGGAAATCGATTATCTGGGGAAATTCCATCCGTGATTGGCCTAATGCAGGCACTTGCAGTTCTGTATGTGTTTTTTCCTTCGCTTGTCATTGCAATATATACTTCAACAACAGTAAATTGTTATATATATATATATGTACTTTTGCAGTACTAACAATGTGAGAATATTTTCTGTTTTGTTCCTCCTATTAGGGATTTAAGTTGCAACAATTTGACTGGACCAATTCCTTCCGTTCTGGGAAACCTGACTTGCGCTGAAAAATTGTAAGTACTAATTGTAATGTGTATCCTCTGTTTTTATAAGGTTTAATCGCTGATACTCTGTTTTGCACCAGCATGCTTGCAGGAATGTAGCCAATAACAATCTTGATGGGCCTTTACAAGATAATCTTAGCTCTTGCACTAATCTCAACAGCTTGTTAGTCTGTATATTACATTGAATATTTAATCTGTTTTAACGGGTTATTGTTTATCTAACATTCAAAATGGGTGGCAGGAATGTCCATGGGAACAAACTGAATGGAACAATCCCTTCTGGATTTCAAAGACTTGAAAGCATGACATACTTGTAAGTTCCGCTAGCCACAACTCAACTTTGCTTATTGTCCTTCTACATATATCTTTGCAGCTATGGGCCAAGGTCAAATGTTTCTCGTAGTACTGATCATTTAGTGCTCCCAAGTGGCTAATTAAAATAAATTTCTGATTATCACTTTCAGTGATATATACACTTGTCTTTACATTATTAGCATTGTACTGTGGGAAAAATTGATATGTTTGCATGCGTTTTAGTCCATGTTAATTATATAATTTTGTATAAGGGTAATTTCTAGATATTGTACATCCTAACATTGTTCATTGGTTATATAATGACATCATTAAAAACAGCGATTTCTCAATTCTCATAATTTTATTTCTTAATCTTTAGGAATCTTTCGTCCAACAATCTCAAGGGTCCAATTCCAATTGAGCTATCCAAAATTGGTAATCTGGATACACTGTGAGTATGACATCCGTTTTTTTCTGCATTTCAGTAAACAAGAATTCCCTACTGTCTAATGCCCCCATTAGTTACATACTGACAACTGTAGCTGTTATTTGAGTTTGGTTTTGATAAATTTATTTGTTTATCCTACTAGGGATCTCTCTAATAATAGGATAACCGGTGCCATTCCTTCGCCGATTGGTGACTTGGAACATCTTTTAAAATTGTGAGTTAGAACCTTGAATACTATAATGAGAAACCCAAATAAATTCCTTTTGTATTATAAACTAAAGCAAAATTAGTTTGGTAATCTAAGAAGTGTCATGGAGATGTAAGTGGTTCATAACTGTAGTAATCTAAAAAATTGTGTTCCTTTTTCTGATTTAGATTCAACCTTTTTACTTTGTGTCACAGAGATCTTTCACATAACAGCCTTTCTGGTCCAATTCCTGACGAACTTGGCCAGCTTCAGAATATCCTCATGCTGTAAGTTTCTGTAACCCTTCTATCCTTCATGCTCCATTGCCTGGGCTCTCCTATTTTACCCCCGTACGTGTGTATGGGTATGGGTATGGCCGTATGGGTACATTTTTTTATGATATGATTCAACATATATAATCAATTGTATACAATTTAGTGGTAGTAGACACTAATTTTATATATGTATCATGAATTTTGATTATATAGAACTTCACTGGTGTTAAACTTGCATGTCGAGTCCCCCACATTCGTACCCAATTCTGGATCTGTATTAAAGACTTCTAATATTTGGAAATTTTTAGATCTAACATGTGCATCCCTATCCTTGTTCAACTCCCACATCTGATTCTTAGATAGCTTTGACTCACTCTGTTGTTAAACCGTGTTGAGATTATCTATGCCCGCAAAAATTGAATTTGGGAGGATTTACTGTTTCTTTAAAAAAAGAACAATCTATATCTGGCTTACATTATTGTGGCTGCATGGATGCGAATAGGCATATGTTTTCTGATATCCTTGATCGAATATAAGAATAGCAATAATTCATATCTTAAACACTATGATGTGCTAAATATTCTTCATTATGGTTTCGAGGACATTTGAAACAAGTTCTGATCTGTTCCTTTATTACCTATGTATAAATGACAGGAAAGTGAAGAACAACAAATTATCCGGGGATGTAATGCCATTGGCCAATTGTCTCAGTCTTACTAATTTGTAGGTTCACTATTATACTAATTATCTGAGCACTTTATAGTGAACTGGGTATGACTTGTATATTCTCTTATATACAGTGCACTGCTATCTTACAATGCTCAGACTGGAAGGCCAAAAAGAGCCCCTAAAATAGTCAATCTTTTAGTAAGTAGTTTTCATTTTAAATTGGAATGATAGTTCAATTTTCCCTTCTTTTTGGACTGACTTATATATTATAATTGGAATTGGAATAGGGATCTCCTAAACAGCCCGGAGGCCGTGAATGTGGCTATGTTGTCATGCGATATATGAGGGATATAATTTTTGATAAGGAAATGTCTTTTCTTACCAAGGTACGAGATAATTATACAAATTTTATTCATGTCAAAATAGCTAGGCCCTGTAATCTGCATGCTTGTATTTGTTTTCTTTAGTTAGTTGCATTATTTATAATTTATTTCTTCTATTTTGTTATATTTTAGTGGGCGATGAAGACTCGAAAGTCTTACACAATGGAAAAACTGGATGAGGTGCGCTTGGATACCATCGTATATATTGAAGACATGATGTAAATCTTTTAATTATGTGTATCTTTGAGCTTGACAACTTGGTTCACTCAATTTCATGGCTAGTTCTAGTACTTTAGGTGGTTTTATTTTGGATGTTGGTCATTTTGTCGCTAGCTATAAGCATTTGGCTAGTTCCGGTACTTATTTTGGAGTCGGGTTATTTTGGAATCCTGTTTGGATTGAAGTATTTTTAGCTAGCCATATATGTTTATTTATGTGGATGTGTTACTTTGAATTGGTTGTTGGTAATGATATATATCAGCAACAGTTGATTTGAATTAAAGCATTTGGTTTGAATTTCTTTTTGTAGCAGCAATTCTTTCTCTATACTAGTTTGGTTGAATTGATTTTGGCTAATATCATTGTATATACACAGGACACTAATGTTAACTATGATGTCTCAAATAAGCTATTACATCATTTAAACTAAAGAAATTGATGTTAAATTTGTAATAGACATCAGACATCAAGATAAAACATGATGTCTTAAAGAAACTAGTAAATTGTCTTTATTAAAACAACTGATATTAGAGATAGCTATAGACATCGGATTTTATAAGAAACTTGATGTCAAAAGTAACCTACTAAATCGATAACAACATTAAAGAGATGTTAAACATTAATATAGACATCGATATTATTTATAACAATGATGTTAAAAATAACTATAGAAATCGATTTATTTTATAACTAGGATGTTAAACATAGCTATAGACATCGAATTTAGTTAAACAATGGATGTGTTAAGACTCCTACCAAATCGTTTCTATAAATATAAACGATATCAAAAAGATTAGTCAGTTGTGTTATACATCGATTGTAGTTAAGGTATGATGTTATAAAAGAGTTTTAACATTGGCTTCACGTAGAAGGTGATGTGTTATATATGTTTTAACATCACACTCTTTTACGGCTGATGTTAATACCATTCTTAGACATCAGTTTTTTTAATAAAAGCGATATAATTTCTATTTGGTACCTTGTAAGGCAATATATTAATGGGGATTAGACATCAAAATATAGTAATATTCAAAAGAAAATCATGTAATATATTTAAAAACTGGGGAAAAGGACATCAGTATTTATAAAAAAAACGTTGTCTAAGTGTAGCTTAGACATCAGTCAAAAACCGATGTGTAAAGTATATACTTTTAACATCACATGCGAAGACATCGGTCAAAAAATTCTCAGACATCAGTCCACAACTGATGTTGTATGCAGTTTTTCTAGTAGTGTAGTGCGGGAGTGTATTGGCCTGAGTCCTTATGTGACATACTTTTTACTTTCTGCTAGAGTAGAACTCTATATATAGACAAATGTTCAAATAGAAACCAAGAATAAAATAGAAACTAGAAATTAAATCTAATCATTCATTTAATTATTACTTAAAATAATCCTAACTATCCATTTTATCCCCCACCCACCTTCATCCACACCCACACCCACACCCACACCCACGTAACTTCCCTCTCCCCCATATTTCACACTGTCCCATCTCATTTTTTCCTGTCATGTTCTTTATCCGACCTTGTTTCCAAGGACCTGCTTAGTTCTTTAACTCCGGTTATCTTCTCCGGCGATCATCCCATGTAACCTTGTAATTTCTCTCGCCTTCTCCTCCTCCATTGTTCTTCTCTCGCCTCCATTTTTTCTCATTTCTCTTCTCCGATCTTCCCCCATTTCTTCTCCTTTCTCTTTTTCGATCTTCCCAGCAATTTTTTTAACTCCTGTCAATTTTTTGGTGACCTTCTTCTCCGATCATCTTCTCCGGCAATCTTATCAGAAATCGTCTCTCTCATTTATCCTCCTTCTCAGCCTCACTTTATCAATTTTGTTCCGATGTTGTATCTAATTTTAAATTTGATAAATTTTGAGAATTCGATTACAGATTTCTGTACAAAAATTGTGATTTCATCTACATGAATTAGTTATCTGTATTATTAAAATTAATGATTGTTCTATTGAAATCACAAAATTTAACTATATAAATCAATATTTTTATGAATTTAAGAAATATAAATATTTACTGTGACTAATTGCGTGAAAATTATGATATGGTAACTACGGTGTTAGTGGTGGTTGCAAGTAGATTGGAGGTGGTTGTGATGGTTATGCAAGAAGGTAATTTGATGAGGTGTTGTGGTGATTTTCATGAAGATGTCGATGGTGACTAAAGTTAATTAGATCGAAGAAGATGGTAATATAGTAAGTGATGATAATGTTTTGTCTGCAATGTATTTTATCGATTGACACCAAAAATTGGGTGTTGAATTAGGCTAATATTTTGGACTGGGTTAAATTACAATGGGTTGGGTTAGTTTTTAATTTTTATTCTATTTTGGTTTCTAGTGTAGTATGATTCTCTCTCTTTCTCTCTCTCTCTCTCTCTTTATATATATATATATAGAGAGAGAGAGGGGTAAGTGATCAAATAGAAAATAATTTAAAATATAAAAAATAGAAAATAAGATCTAAAACACATATTCAATATAATCTAATGGCTAGTAGAGCACCCACACACAATCCCACATAATCCATCCGTTTTTTAATTTGATTTTTTCCGTTAATTAACGAACTTTTTTTCAAATTTAACTTCACCACATATTTCTCCATCTCCCAACAATCAGTTTGCATACCATATGTGCTAAATTCGGTGACTTTCATTTTTTCGGTGACCTCCGTTATTTTTTGCGAACTCACAATATATAATTTATTAATTTCTGTAATACAAATTAGTGATTTCTGTAATATAATTTAATGATTGAGGTTCGGATCTCATAAGCGATGAATTTCTTTTAATTATATATTCTAGTCGCCGAAATATAGCACATGTGCTATGAAAACTGATCGTTGGGAGATGAAGAAAAATGTGGTGAATTTAGATTTGAAAAATAATTCGCCAATTGACAGGTAAATAGAAATTAAAAACAGAGGGGAATAAGTGTGGTTGTGTATGTGAGAGTGTATTTAATTTGTGTGGCAGATATAAGGATAAGGTTTTTTATTTTTTGTTTTTTATTTTAAATATTTTCTATTTTAATAAAATTATATATATAGAGAACAAGGATCTCGAGATCATGAGGTACTGATGAATTTTAGTGTATTATATTAAATACTTAATTTATAAATATAATAAATAAATGATAAAAATATTTAATAATAAATGACTAGATTGATTGGTTTGCATGTATTTGTTTTGATGTTAAGAAAAGTATATAAATTTAATTTAGGATCCTTATTCTTATATATATAGAGTCATACTCTAGTAGAAAGTTAATTAGAATATAAATTAAAAAGTAGGTCAAATAAAGGCTCAGCCCAATGCAACCTCACACTAATCAAATACAATCTCACACACACAATCCATTTAATTCTTTCCATTTTTAACTTAATTTTCCCCTCTAATCGGTAAACTTTTTTTCAAAATCTAATTTCACCATATTTTTCTCCATCTCACAACGATTAATTTCTATATCATATGTGCTATATTTCGACTACTTTCATTTTTTTGATAATCTCTTTATATATTTATTTAACAAAACTGGTGACTTTGGTGATTCTTATAATACAAATTAATGATTGTTATAATACAAAATAGTGATTTATCTAATATAAATTAGTGATTGCATTTCGATCTGATAACAGATTTTAATATTAATTTTAGGATGTTGATGACGTGTCACTACCACTTCAGCAAGTGATGATGTGGCAGTGGCCCCAATGCCACATCATCACTTGCTAACGTGGCAATGTGAAGTGATGCACTGCCACGTTGTATTTATTTAAATTTAAATTAATTAAAAGAGTTATTTTGATAATAATTTATAATTATGTATATTAATTATGTTTTTATTTAACATAAATATTATTCTATTTAATGTAAAAATATATTATAATTTGTACCTATATTATAATAAATATATAATGTGAGCCTAAAAGTAAAATTTTAGTTAATATATATATATATATATATATATATATATATATATATATACATAGAGAGAGAGAGAGAGAGAGTTAGGACTCATATTATCATAAGTACAATTGTATCTAATACACCTATATTGTTTAAGCCCGTTGTCGAGTATTGACCGACTCACCAAAAATTTTAATATGTCGACTATAATTATATAGTATAGATAGGCTTTTACTCAAATAGGAATCAATGTTAAGCTAAAATCTAGAAACTAATAGTAATTATTAATATTTTTAAATCATATGTTTCATCTTAATTTTCTTTCTCTGGCTTTGACAAACCCAGTTGTTACTTATTCACATCGGATAAATAGCCTAATTCATTATTGTACAATGAATCAACTTTCACTTAATTCACCAGTGAAAAACACTTACAAACACATAATTAAACTAACAGTTGCTATCAATAATAATACTAATATTGAACTTCTATATATTTACACGGTCATTAAATATGAGTTGATTCGAATGAAAGAACATTAAATATTACCAATTGGACTGCCACAGTAGTCCCACATACTCACCATGTTTTTGTCACATGGAATGATCAAACCCATGTTTACTAAATCTATATAAACACAAACCCATTAACATAAAACCTATTATATATCTAAATTATATTCATTTATTACACACAAATACATATTAAAGAAAAGAATGAGAGGTAATTGGAGATTTAACTGCGATCGAAGAAATGATGTCATGATTGAAGATGATGAGCTCGTTAAACTAGACATGGAAGGAGGAAAAAGTATCCACCTATCTTGAGCTTAAGATGGAGAAGAGATAGCTAGAAATGTGTGTTTATATTAAGTACTTTAGTTTATACATTGATATGGTGTTTTGTGTTTTCATTTATTGATCACAATTCATATAACCTACCTGTAAGTTGATACACTTGTACACATGTTCGTCGTCTCGTACTATGCTTAAATTCATATATCTCTGCATGATTGTGTATGAATGATTTATCAGTTCTTTCTCTGATCAAATTTTACTTGTAGAACTATGAAAAGATAACACTAATGAGATTCTTGGTAGCAAGATCAGTGCACCCAAACTAGATATAAGGAGATAGAAATGACAAAGTGATAGAATTGGGTGTTCAATTTTAAAACCCTAATTTAGATAGAAATGAGAGATAGGAAAAAAGGGATGAAGATATAATTTTGTGTTAAATGGGTTGGTTGAATGGATTAAGTATCTGTTAATTGAGACTGTCATTTCATGCCCAAGTCACCACTCTGTTAGTTTCAGTGACGAGAGTAGCAACAGGAACCAATTTGAAAGAAATGAGTAGTTCAAAGTATTTGAATGTAAAATTTTTTCATTTGGTGATCCAAATGAAAGTTGGTACACAGTTCAGTAACGAATTAGCTTATTTACCCCATTGACATCCTATTATCCCCTGTTACTAGCCTCATCTTTTCACCAAACATATCTACATACAAATATTACTTACCGGAATCATACCTTCCATTTCTACACCAACCATCTTTTTCTCTCTCTCTTATTTATCATGTATCTTTTTTTTTTCATCTTCACTTCATTTTTTTACACATCATAGTCCAAAACCAGATTTACCTTCCTCTCGATTCAGCTTTTTCTCCGTCATAAACTCTTGTTAACAATTTCCAGTGACCTTATCTAAGATTCTTTACTGCCGTAATATACTCTCTCTCTCTCTCTCTTGTTCCGCGTCTATACAATTTTCTCCTCAAATTCTTTTTTTCTACATTTTCATCAATCTTCTTCTCTTTATTAATTCTTAATAAATCATCATATCCCCCTAATTGCACTAAATTATTCCAATTCATCTTCTATGACGAGATTTAATAACTTTCTTCGACGAAATTTGGAAGTTTTCACGAATTTGTAAGTAATTATCAGTTAACATAGATTAATGATTTTTGTAATATAAATTAATATTTTTAATAATACAATTTAGTGATTTCAGTAATACGATTCGGTGATTAGTCATTTTTGTAATTCGAATCAGTGAATATTATAGTTTAGATATGCTAATTTATATTTATATATCATGTTTAATTTGGTAAATTGAAGCGTTGGTGATGATTTGTGGCGATAATTGGTGATAGATTCATGGAGGTCAAAGTGAAGTATATACACAATACGTGTGTATCTTTATAGTTTGATGGATATGTATTAGAGGAAAAGAGATTAAAAAAAAATATATTACATTATTAATTTATTCACTTTAAAAATTTAATGTTTAAATATTTATTCAGTAAAAAAAATTTAAAAATAAATTATGGAACTTTATATGCACTTTAAAATGCGTGTCCGACCTTTTTTCCGAAAGGATAACAATTGGGTGGAACGGAGGTACTGTTATTTTACAATTTGAATGAAAAGTGATCCCACATATTTTAACATGTTTACACTTTTAACCCTGTACGAAGAACGTAAATTTCGGAGATGAGTTATGTGGTAATTGGGTGAATAATTGCGCCGAAAGACAATTTAGCATGAGAAAAATCTAATAGGAGATCGATCATATCATACAACAAATTATACTAACAGACCCGATTGTCAGAGCCATGGCTAACAATCCTTCACAACTTCTCCCTTCAGGTTTTCTCAATACCCCCTCTTACTTTTTGTATATGTAAGTTTTGTATCTCTACATATTTTTTTCTACAAGAAAGTTGTATATTAATTAGTGCTTTTTTGGGTTTGGAATGAATGGAGAACAGAGCTAATAGATCGATGTATTGGGTCAAAGATTTGGGTGATAATGAAAGGAGATAAGGAACTTGTTGGAACTCTAAGGGGTTTTGATGTTTATGTCAACATGGTTCTTGAAGATGTCACTGAATAGTAAGTACCATAAGGCTCTTTTTGTTTTTTATATAATGGGGGTTCAAGAATTTGTATATCTATTGTTTTTATTATAAAGTTTGAGACTTTAGGTTAAGTAAGAATTTGTGGTTATTGGTTTTTTTTTATCAGTTGAATAAAACTGTCTGAGTAGTTTATAATCATGTAGCACATGAGGTTGTTTAACCTTGGATGGTTGAATCCAGATTTTTCTTAGATAGCAGTAATAAAGCCCTTTATATTCCTCACTAGTTTGGAAATTTCTAGGTACTATTGAGCCTTTTTGATTAAGTTCATTTTTTTAATATGTGTAATCATCTGGTTTTCACATGTTTTCATGACTCTATATCTTGTTAAGTTGTGATATGTTGGAACTGATTCTTGTGAATCTTTAAGATTGGGAGCAATGTAAGACTTCCATCATTTGTATCTCCTTAATTTAAGGTGAATACTAAAAGATGTCTCTTTGACGGTACAAATATGTTTATCTTATGTTTGGAAAAGCTTTTCTCTATGCAGCTGGGGTTACACTCTGCTTGTTGTGGTTGGCGGTTAAATAGTCTAATTTAAGGATGAGGATTTTAACCAAACCTTATCTATCGTAATCAATATACAACTTTTTCTGCCAAAAGCTAAAGAATACTCTTGTACTCTCATTATACTTTCAAGGGCACCTTATAAAGATTTTACATTTGTTATAAGAAGAATTAAATTATTAAAAAAGAACGCAGAATTGAACTGTGTGGATAGAGGCAAAGGTATAAACAATGTTGTCAAAAACGCGTTGAAGTGCGCGCTAAAGCGCGGAGCGCCTCGGAGCGCAATTTCCTCGCCTCGCACTGCCGGAGCGCCACGGGTTGAATGAAGCGCTCGCTTCCAGGGATGAAGCGCAGTACGTGAAGCGTGTTTGACACGCGCTTTATTATGTTTGACCCATAAAGTTTGACTGGGTTAAAAATATAACGTACATTTTACGTTCATAACAACAAAAGCCCTAAATAAAAGAAAGGCGTGAACCCAGAAACCGTAAAACATCGATTAATCTCCGGGTAATCTTCTTCTTCTTCTTCTCTGCTTATATATGTATGAATACATATATATATATATATATATATATGTATACATGTATGTGTCTACATATATGTATATATACATACACACATATATAAATCTTCTTCCGTTTTTCTGGTTTGTGGTTTGAGGCGGTTGTACTGTGTGTGTGTATATATATATATGTACAGTACTGGGTCTGGGTGTACTGCACATATATATGTACTGCTATGTACTTCTGTTTGTGAACAGTGAACTAGTACATATATTTATTACTCCTATTTACTTTATTACTTTATAAGCATATTGAGTATTTAGTATTTTATTGAATAAGTATATAGTATTAGTATTTCAAATTAGTATTTCTGTTTATTATGTAATATTTCTGTTTATATTTAGTATTTATTATTTATATTAATTGTAGTTATAAATGGCTGATTCCACTGATAACAAAAAGGATCCTGCATGGAAATATTCAACTTTATGTGATCCCAACAAAAGAGAGAAAATGAGGTGTAATTTTTGTGCAAAAGTTACAACCGGTGGAGTATTTCGAATGAAAGAGCATCTTCAATGTCATTGACGATGAAGATGAAACTGAATTTGATGAGAATCCAAATAATAATGTCGAAGAAGATGAGTTTGTGGATCTTGATGAAGATGAAGAATAGTTAATTAGCTATGTATTTCGTTTGTATTATGACTATAATATGTTTAAGACCTTGAATCTCTTAATTTGCCTATTTTATGACAATTTGGTTTGCTTATTAATTTGTTACTATTATATATTGACAATGTTTTACATTATATACATGTATATATGTATATTTTGTAATCTTCGATGAATCCGCGCTTCGCGTGTGCGCTTCGCGCTTAAGCTCCGGGAGACCTTTGCGCTTCGGTGCGCGTTGCGCGTTTAATAACACTGTGTATAAAGATTACTCTTGTAATATTCAAAGCAGTTGACTTTTGATGTGTGTCAAGATAAAGTATTGTGATTAAGCAGAACACTGAAAGTTTTTTTTATCTGTTGTATGAAGAGGCTGTAGCTATCTACTTGATGTGCAACTAAGCTTCAATCTTGTTTGTATTGATGTACATGTCTCTGATCAAGGCCTCAACCTTTACAAACTTAAAAACATCTAGACTGACAAATTAAACCCATGTGCATGTTGGATACTGAATTAGGACTTCACAACTTACTCATTTGGTACATAATTGGCCCTTACAGTCCTCCGATATTTTTAGAGGAATAAATTTCAGTTATTGCACATATTGGCTTTTTGTTGTTTTAATGGAGTTGGTGGCAAAGCCATTGTCCCAAAAAAACCTAGCTTACTAGCTCTATTTGTTTTGTTGTTGTGAAGAGTAAAGAAGGGAAGAATCTCACGTGCAATTACTATCCTTTTTTTTCAGTCTCTGTGTTTCTCTTATTAACTATTTTAATCATTTATGTACTATATCAGTTTTCTTATATCGTTTGACTTTTTTGATAGATTCATTGAAAATGCAACTGAACAGTTTTGTTTTGTTGAACTGCCTTGTAATGTTTGTACTCATTCTGTTTCCTTGCTACTACTATTTCCTGTATACAGTGAATTCACTGCTGAAGGAAGAAGAGTAACAAAGCTTGATCAGATCTTGCTTAATGGAAACAACATCGCGATTGTAAGTGCATGGATAACTAATTGTTTTTGGGCTCCATATTATTGAGTTTGTCATGTTCATACCTATAGCTTTATCTATTCTTAATGTGTCAGCTGTCAGCATATATAGGCTATAAAACTTCTTGTAACTGACTCGTTGAACTATTTAACTAACTAAACAATGGATCTGGGCATCTAGCTTCATACTGTCCTTCAGCATAGACAAATTCAAATTTTCTTTTGCTGAGCAATTTGTTACATGCTTAAATTTTAGATGGTCACAGCTGCTTTGTTATTTGTTATTAATTGCCATGCAATAAATAGTTTGCAACAAATATGTTGCTACGATTTTTACCTCTCAAGTTGTCACTAAAATTTTCTGCATCATGCAGCTGGTCCCTGGTGGCTCTCCTGATCCAGAATGAGTGTGGTGGCCCATTTACACATTCGTCTTTTATAACAGTCTGTGGTATTATCAGGGCGATGATTGAATGTAGCTTTACTTTAACGTAGTATGTTGGCATGCTTGTAGAAGATGGATGAATTATTCAAAACATGTTTAATTAACTACTTGTAATCTTCCTATCTAATATGAGTTCTTGTTTGAATGTAGACACCAATAATTTTCCCTTTGTATTCTATTTTGCTTGTAAGAAATTGCCTTGTTTACATTAACCTGTGGTAGCTCCTGGCTCCAGTAATATTAGTGAAAAACGAGGGTTATTGTCAATCTCAGTGATGAACTACTTTAACTGGATGCGGGCTTAGGCCAAGGAGTCTATAATTAACCTTGTTTAGTTTCTTCCATTCCCTATTCCATTACATATTTTGATTGGTATATAAGATCAGCTTGTTTGAGGAAAGTTACTAATGCATCTTCTACTTCTGGCACCAAGTTTATTGCCTCATTGCTATCTAGGAAGCGTCTTTTTGACTTTTTGCCCAAGCAAGCATTTGACCCCCTTGTATATATCTGGTGAGGTTTTGAGCCTGCACTCGTCTTTGGGAGGTCGATCAGGCTACCTCATGTTATCATTGTTTCAGGACAATTAAGTTTAAGATCTTGTTTTAAGAAAGTATATTTTGTTGAATGTTATTTTATTGTTGCGGTGACGTTTTTGTGGCATATAGAGAGTTTTGGTGAAGAAACACTTTTATTAATGCAATTTGTTGTCTTGTGTATAGAAATGAAACTTCCAACATTTCCATTAAATTGGAGACAAGTTCAGCAGTAGGTGCGCTCTGTCTCTGTGATTGGCCGAATCCTGAACCGCCGCAACCTCGCCTTGTCAACCCTAAAGCCTTTAGGTGGATGGTGGATGGACACGTCATCCACCTCTTAAATCTATTGTAGACAGGTGAGAAGGAAAGGTTTGGGAAAAGCTCAAACACTTGCTTACATGACAAGTTCAATAATACAGCTGAAAGTTTCTTCCAAATATAGAGTTTATGCATAAACTATATTTGCTAAAATTAAAAATGTTGCTATATTTTATCAAGAATAATGAAAATTCAGCATCTCTTTCGCTTATCCACCCACCATGTGATGATTTTTATCAGTCTTCTTTTAGTCCTAAAATATATGTTTCCTCACATGGGGTCAACAGAGTTGCAGAGAGTGATTAACACACAATATTAGTTTACCTTTTGATAAATTGTATAATTTAAAGTCTGATCTGCAAACAATTACTAGAACAAGTGGTCGTGTTAAGAGAGGATAAGCAACCCCTCTTTCCCCATGACAGCCAAAAAACAACCTGCATTCATGTTATTGTGAACCATGACCGCATCATGTCCAATCATCACAATATCTCGCAACAGAAAGCACCCTAGGAGACGGGCATTTACTTGATATCACATTACTAGGTTACGATAGCTGTACACGCGTATGTCGAAGATTAGAGAATGCACAGAACTCACCATTATGTAACATTTGATTAAGTGGTTAATAACCACATAATTACTTCATAATTATACTTGTTCGAGCAATACACACAATAATTGTTGATTTGCACTTGGATCATACGAATATTAAGCTATCTTCTTAGTGCCTAGTTGTCTAGCCATCTTCTTAGATTCAGTCAAGTATTGGTTCATTGTCTTCTTCCTCCAAAAGTTCTTATAGAATAAGTACTCTTATTCAGACAAAGAATCATTTAGCATAGAGACGGCACATCTAGATCTCCTGTTTGCTGTCCATTCATTCTATCCCATAAGTATATTGCTATATAAATTACATAACATCAGGCGTAACATGCAGCATGCAGGAGACTAGCTTTTAGAATAGTTATAATATAATATATTTTTTTATAAATGTATGGTAGTCCTGATTCCTGATCCAAAGATTAATATATATCAGATCATCCAGTGGCTCCTAAAAGTGGCAGAGGAACCACCAAAAGAGAGCAACAGAGTAGATACTAATAGTCGAACGACTCGAACCAACAAGGAGAGTTTGAGTGGTAAGCCAAAACTATCACAATTCACAAATATATATATCATGCATGAGATAGGATCAGACACTAGAAATTTTAACTAACAAAGTTTATTTGTTTCGTTCTGTTTTTCAGCTAAATCATAAGAACTGCTGTCAAATCATCTCGAAGCTAATCAAAGAGAAAAGAGTAATAAATATCAGTTTGGGTTGTGATACATTGCAAAGACTTGCTTTTATACACTTGATCTGAAGATATTCCATAAAATGAAGATGATAACGAAGGAAAATATAGCTAGAGGATTAAATATTAGCAACAACAAAGGATCAGATCCTGCCGTTAACCATGTGGGAAATACCAAGGTTCTACCTCTTACTGATGTTGCATTATCATCCAGACACCTATATGGCAGTGACGGAACAAAAGATCAGAAAGCTAAGAGTGAGAAAACTAATACTTTGTCGAAAATGAAGGAGCTTTTGAGATGGGCAGCTGCTGCCAAATCTGAGAAAAGAGGAAAGTACATCAGTCGAAAGGTAAATTAAACACACACACTAAAAATAAAAATAGCTAAGGAGGCTTGCAACCATCATTTATATGGATCACTTCCCATTTACCTATATGTATGAACAGCTCAATATATGCATATGTATATCAAAGGTGGATTGCAACCAACAGCTCTCTGTAATAATTAATTTTTAACTTTATACGCAACAAAACTATATATGGTCTTACAAATGAGTTCATCAAAATAATGTTCCAGGTTTTACAATTACGAACTAGAGCATCATTAAAATCAGTACCTGGTGATGGTCAACTAAGTAATGACTCTCCAAAGATCAGTTTCAGATGGGATATGGAGAGTTGCTCTACCACTTCATCCATTTACTCTGCTCTTTCAAAAGGTTCTTCTAAAAGGATCACTATGGATCAGAATATGATTATATCTCCTTCTGTGAAATCTGCACCTATTCATTATAGTGATCATCGTACGACTGCTAAATCGGAAAGCTGGATCACCACAGACTCAGATTGTAAGACCTAATTCCTCCATATATATATTACCAAGTAACACAAATAATCTATTATGATTTATGTGTGTACTTATCTGTGGTATATGTTACTTAAATGGTCTATTATGCTTGTGACAGTTGTAGTGCTAGAGCTTTGAAGACTAGATCCGAAGAAGGGTTCCTGCAGCACAGAATTCCATTATCTACAGAATTACATATCTAAGAGCTGTTTCACAATGTTTTGTCGTGGCACATGAAGAATAGAACAACGCTACCATGAGTTCTCTTGACACTTATGTTGAAAAATAATCTCAGAGAAGAAGTTTTGCACTTATATTTAAACCCCCTGTGTCGTTTCAATAGGTTTTATCTCACAAGTGTACCACTGGTGCAAATGCATCTGGATAATTTAACGACATTGTTTAAATTAGTTGGAAGGCAATGCCATAGATTTGGCTCATCTTCATTCTACTTTTCGTCTAATTCCGTATAGTGGCCATATTATTTAAAACTATTGATTGGGACCAAAAGTACTTGGTTGAATGATCATCAGGATCTGGTCTTCTGCTACTTGTGCGCTGCTGTAAACACAGACAGTTAAACTGTGTTAAAGTACTGTAAACACAGACAGTTACAGTTTATGTCTAAATTATTCTGATTCTCTTGAAAAAGTTTCGGTGTGTTTAATTTGAAAGAAGAGGAGGACTTGGGACTTGGGAGACAATAGTTTTTGAAAATAATTCATAAGCAGCTGTATAATCTTCAGAACACATAAAGCCAAACTGCATCTACTATACAGATGATAATTCGGAGGTGCATAATCATATAGGTGGCGGCCATGATATCGGGATCTTCAACACGAGGCATTGCACCACGGAACGTCATTATAAAGGAAAATCCATGCACCCTCTATCTCCTCCACTTTAGAATATTTAAACTGCACCAGTAAATTGATCTTCAGTTTGTTTAGTTAGGGGAAGAAAATATTTTTATCACAATTCATATTTATCCCCACAGACAAATATTGGTAACGTTAAAATTGTACTCTGTGACTTTAAGTTGTAACATATTGTTGGCATTTATGTTATTATTTCATTATTCTTGTGAAAGGAATAAAGGATATTGTTGTTCATAAATACTTTGTAATATTTTAGTTTCACAAGTTCTCTTGATTGTTATTCCCAACTGTAAGCTAGGAATGTTCACATTCAGCCTACTGACACCAAATATCAATTACCATAACCCAGATCACTCTCTGACCGGGATAAACTTGATGGCATTCAGGTCTGAACCATGTTATATATAATGCCATAGACATTTGGTTGTCGATGATCGTACGATCTTTGTTTAGGTTTCTTTGAATTCATACCCAGCTATCCCATGTTCTCTACTCTTTTTGTATTTATCGCGAGGATATGTTTTCTTTATCTCCCTATTACCCTATATCATGTATGAGCATGGCCAGCATTTTAGTTGATGATTTAGTTAATTTTGAAGGATTGTAGGAAAGTATAGTACTATGTAGATTTTTTGTTTTTGCTCGAGGAATGTATTCTAATTTGCAGGCTTACCAATCAAGTAATTTTATACTCGTGTGTGTGTCTTTGCTTTATAGTTTATACCACGAGGAACTTGATATTGAATTGTACATATTTTGAGATTGAATTGTAATTATTTGAATGAGACTCTGAAGTAGATAATGACCAAAGATGGTAAATATAATCCATCTTCAGTTCGCAAGACCGTTTGACTATTTTCTTTTCATTCGTGCTGAAGGCCCTGTGTAAAAAATTGTTCACATGGCGTTAATGACGTGACGATGGTATGTTAGACTTGGAGGTCGGTTGACTATTTTCTTTTGAGTAGTGCTGGAGGTCCTGTGGCAAAAATTGTTCTCATGATGTTGCCGTTGATGACGTGACATTATGGGATGAGATGTTTTAATTGGTGAGATTTGAAGATCATGTTTTCGATGTGACATTATCGGATGGGATGTTAGATTGGTGATTTGGTGAGATTTATATGGGATGGGATGTTTTAATTGGTAACGGTGAGGAAGGATCAGAACAACTATATAATATGCAAACAAAAGAAAGAACGACTATTAGTGAAGGCGTATGTTTGCATGTTAAACAGCTCGACTCTAAGCTGTACATAGTTTGTGATAACTAAATAAAGATTAATCATAAATATCATGATAGATATAATCATGAGAAAGAAAGATGAAGATGCAGAGCAAAAGGATGTAATATTATAAATACTGCATAGTCTCAAATGAAAGTAATAGTGCCATATATATTGGCTACAGACTTTATTAATGCCTAACAAACTTTCTTGGAATTTTGTGCCCATCATTGGACAAAGATATGCTATAGTCTCAGAGTTGCAGATGTGGTCCTAGAAGGACAGATGGCATATAGCCTATTTCAACAGTCCCCCTCAAGCTGCAAGGAAGGAACTGAACTTGTGAGCTTGTCAAGATGAGTCTGATGAAGTGTGACAGGGAGTATCTTAGTAAATATGTCAGCAATTTGTTCATTGGAAGAAACCTTGACTGTGGTGATGTGGCCAGCTTTAAGTTCATCCCTGACTGTACGACAATCAATATCAACATGTTTTGTTTTTTCATGAAGCACTGGACTTGCTGCTATTGCAATGGCCGCTTGATTATCACAATTGAGAAGAGTAGGTGGCAGTTTGGAGATGCCCAAATCTTTAAGAAGTGCAGTGAGCCAAGTGACCTCACAGGTGGTTAAAGCCATTGCCCTGTATTCTGCTTCTGCAGAGCTTCGAGCAACTACATTCTGTTTCTTGGCTTTCCAGGAAATTGGTGAAGTACCTAAGAAAATACAGTATCCAGAGGTAGATCTCCTGGTGATTGGGCAACTAGCCCAATCACTGTCACAATATGCTGTTAACTTCGCTGCACTACTGGAGGCAAGTAGAATTCCTTGAGAAATAGTGTCAACTAGATACCTTAATAGCCTCTTTGCAGTTTGAAAGTGCACTGTGGTGGGAGCTTGCATAAATTGGCTTAGAAGTTGCACAGAGAAGGCTAGATCAGGTCTAGTAACAGTCAAGTATATAAGCTTACCCAACAATCTTTGATATATAACTGGATTTGGAAGTAAGTCACCTTGGTTGAGAGTTAATTTTAAATGAGAATCCAGTGGTAACAACAAAGGTTTGGCTTGCATCATGCCATATTCCTTAAGCAAATCCCGTGTATACTTTTGTTGAGAGAGGAAAAAACCAGCTTCAGTTCTGTCCACCTCCAGGCCTAAAAAATATCATATGGGACCTAGATCCTTCATATGAAACTTTGTAGAGAGCATCTGCTTTAAGAAGTTGATTTGTGTGTGATTATTTCCACATATTAGAAGATCATCTACATAAGCCAGCACAACTGTGATATGTGTTTCTGTGGTTTGAGTGAACATACTATAGTCAGCTTTTGACTGTGAGAAGTTCAGTTGCAGCAATGTAGTGGATAACTTGAAGAACCATTGTCTAGGGGCTTGCTTAAGGCCGTATAGAGGCTTTAGTAGCTGGCAAACCACATTAGAGTCAACATTAGTTACAACGGCATTGAGTTTAATTCTACAGCCATTATGATTATACCCCTTTGGCAATTTCATATATACTATTTCATTGAGGTCACCATGCAAGAAGGCATTGGTGACATCCATTTGAATGGCTTCCCAACCTGTTATAGCAGCAACAGCAAGCAGGGTTCTCACTGTGGTCAATTTGGCCACAGGAGCAAAAGTTTCTGCATAGTCTTCTCCATAGATTTGATGACAACCCAAGATGACAAGTCTGGCTTTTTTTCTCTCAACAGTACCATCACTGTTGTATTTTGTTTTATATATCCATTTGCACCCAATTGCCTTTTTGTGTGGGGGTAAAGTGGTTAAGATCCAGGTGTTGTTGAGCTCTAGTGCATCAAGTTCAGTATTCATAGCTGCAACCCATCCTTCATCAATAACAGCTTGTTTGAAGCAAGTGGGGTCACTGTTTGTGGTAAGAGAAGAAAGAAAGCAGTTGAATTGTGGTTGACAAGTTGTGAAGGCAAGGTTGGAAACATGGGGAATGGTAGTATTTGGAGAAGTGCTGACTTGAAAAGTTTGATACTGATTCAACCAGGATAACTAAATAAAGATTAATCATAAATATCATGATAGATATAATCATGAGAAAGAAAGATGAAGATGCAGAGCAAAAGGATGTAATATTATAAATACTGCATAGTCTCAAATGAAAGTAATAGTGCCATATATATTGGCTACAGACTTTATTAATGCCTAACAAACTTTCTTGGAATTTTGTGCCCATCATTGGACAAAGATATGCTGTAGTCTCAGAGTTGCAGATGTGGTCCTAGAAGGACAGATGGCATATAGCCTATTTCAACAGTTTGTGGTATTGTAATCGCATGAATGGGACTTTGTAGTTTATGACTGAAGACTTGAGACTACAATCCATGTTTCTGTTGACAAGACTGTTATAACTCTGTTCATCCTCATCCATTTTGTAGAATTTAGATCTTTGAGCAGCGATATTAGTAAACGTTTGTAAACTTGATATCATGATTTATAAACACAATTTTAAAACATCTGCTTTAAACATTGCAGGTGTTAAATAGTTGTATGTGCTGATGTGCATTTTGTAGAATTTAGATCTTTGAGCAACGATATTAGTAAACGTTTGTATATCATGATTTATAAACACAATTTTAAAACATCTGCTTCAAACATTGCAGGTGTTAAATAGTTGTATGTGCTGATGTGCATATAATTTGCCTTCAGGATTTGAAAGATATTCTAGATGCGTGTAGTTATCACTTCTATCTTTGTATTCATGACATTTATCTTTAGTATTTCTCTCTGTAACTTGCTTGCCAACTGCTTTTTATTCTTTTGCTTGTCTAGCTAGAGATGGTGGCCGGTCTACTGCTTATTGCTGCATAATAATTAATTATTTGCTCTAGAGCTGGTACATTTTGGTTGATTCCATATACTGTATATGCTTCTGCAATGCATATGGGATTTTGTCTATTCAAGATGAATTGTGGGACTTTAAAGGATACTTTTCCGGTTGATCTATTTAGAAATGTTATTAAGGTAGACATGCACAGCTTATTTGAAATATTGGCATATATAAATTTGAATACTTCCTGTCTTCTATGGTTGTAATTCTATATAAACAATGATTGTATTTATAATTATATTTAGGTAGGCAGTTGTAGGGGGGGGGGGGAATTAAAAAAAATTAAAATTAAAATTGTTGGTTGTATCCTGCTTCACAGAGAGCTATTAAGCGGGCTTTTATAATAGTTTTCATGGTAATCTAAAAAAAAACTCTGATTTATGCTCCTGAGTTCAATATTTCTAATAACACAGGAAATTAGATATTACATTTTAGTCTTGATTTTAGGGTATGTTTTGGATTTTGAGATATTACATGAAGCCACAGTAGGAATGCTGAAATACTTAACATGACTGTGTTTTCTTGTCAAGTAGTTTGGAATTCATGAGTAACTGATTGTGGCATATCAGCATATGTACCAAGTCGTATAGTTAGCTGGGATATGATGAATATTCTCACACTACATAATCCATAATACGCCACGCACTGTGTATTTATTATTTTTCTATATTTTGCAGAGACCGGGCCCATCATCAGAACCGTCAATAGGCAATATTCATCTGGTCTCGAGGACCAGGTAACTGCAGATGTGAGTCCAATTGTGCAGGACTTGATAGGTCAACTCAGGAGTGAATTTGGGACCCTGGTTATGCTAGCTTCTATCATAACTAAGCTGTATTTGGCACTTACTTGTGTCAACCGATAGAAATAGTTGAAGTTGAAGTGTTGAACAAGTTCGCTACTATCTTCTCCCGAGGGGCAGGACATCTCAGCGATTTGGCATGAAATGTGATGAGCAGGAATATGCTGCACTGAGTTCTTATGATATTCTTGTGGAAAAAATAATCTCTTAGCAGAAAATTTGTGGGGAGGTATGAACCCCTTTGTTACCGTTTCAGTAGGTTTCATCTCATAACTCATAAGCGTGACAATCGCTACAGAGGTGTATGGAAAATTTAAGACAATTGTTAGAGTTAATAGAAAGGTATAGGCATGGCACGGTGGTGGCTCCTGTTCATTCCCCCTTTCGCCTAATTCCATTCAGTGATCAAACTAATATTGTAAACCCAAAGCAATATATATTACTAGTTCACATTGTCATGCTTGTACGTTTATCCAAATTCACCTTCTGGTTTGCTGTATCCAAATCCACTAATCCTCTGCAAATGCTAAAGCAATAGTAAGATCCTGGACCCAAAGACTGAGAGAAGTCTGTAACCATATCAGTTGATGATGGCATTCATTAAAGTACTAATTTTGAGGCTATGTCAAAGTACCAAAGGTATAATTTTGAAATTATTCTTCATAACTATGGGAATATCACCTGAAATTTCACCATTTGGTTTTGGATAAAGCTAGTCAATTATTAAGTGATGTTGCTGGGGCATTTAGATAAATGCTTTAATCAACTATTTACCATAAGTATTACTTTACTATTAAATATTATAGTGAAAAAATGTGATGAGAATAAGATATGGCATTAATAATCATTCTCAGAATGATGTATGCTATGTTTATAAATTAATATTTATATATTAAAACATCTAAATTATAATTAATTTTTCAATTAAAATATAATATTTGAAGTATGGGCATTTTTTCTCGATGTATTTTTTGTGTCAATTATGTAATAAACAATTGTTTGTTAAAAAACAACCATCACATTTTATACTTACCCTGCAGCGCCTCTATCTCGCAAATTGCATCCCCTCTCTCTCTCAAATTGCAGCTAAACTCAGGTACTACTCATTTTAGTATTATTTTTAAGTCTTAGATTTATGATGAAATCTCAACTAGTGGTTAGATGCAGTACTGCTGCGTATGTAGATCCGAATTCTGTTATGTTACGTGCGTATGTAGATCTCCATTTGATCCATGTATATCAAGTAGTCTTACCTTTTACTATGCTCTTAATTAATTGAAGTAAGGTTCGTATAGATCTCTACATAATTTACTTATTGTATTTGATTGAAAAGGTCCAATCAATTAAATACAATAAGTAAATTATATAGAGATCTATACGAAACTTGCTTTAATTAATTAAGAGCATAGTAAAAGGTAAGATTACTTGATATACATAGATACGCACATAACATAACAGAATTCGGATCTATCTAACCACTAGTTGAGATTTCATCATAAATCTAAGACTTAAAAATAATACTAAAATGAGTAGCACCTGAGTTTAGCTGCAATTTGAGAGAGAGGGGGATGCAATTTGCGAGATAGAGGCGCTTCAGAGAGTAGGTATAAAATGTGATGGTTGTTTTTTAACAAACAATTGTTTATTACATAGTTGACAAAAAATATGCATCGAGAAAAAATGTCTATACTTCAAATATTATATTTTAATTGAATAATTAATTATAATTTAGATGAATTAATATATAAATTTTAAATATTAATTTATAAACATAGCATACATCATTCTCAGAATATTATTAATGCTATATCTTATTCTCATCACATTTTTTCACTATAATATTTAATAGTAAAGTTATACTTTAATGGTAAATAGTTGATTGGACCTTTTAAATTAGATATATATATATATATATATATATATATATATATATATATTTTTTGTTCACTTGGCCATGAATTAGGAATGGCGAAGTCAGAATTTCATCTGTTGTGCTTTTTGTGGAACCCTGTTTTTAACCATACCCGACCTGGAAAAATACATTGATGAAAAGCATCAAGTAATTTGGTATAATTGCATTCTCTAACTATTTATATGATTGGGTCCCACACATTCATCCAAAAGTTTTGAAGAAACAATTAAAAAAATGCTAAAGACGATGCATTCAGATAACGCCACTTCTTCTCATTTCTCTGCAAAATACATCAACTACTAATCAACGAAACATTATGATTGTTGTTGTTTTTATTATAGTACTCTGATTTAAACTTTAAGCTTTGCATATTACTATAATTTAATGGTTCAGAATCACTAGTATTCGACTTATTTAAAGCTAAAAACACTTATATGTGGTAATGCCCATATATGAGTGCTTTTAGCTTTCTGATTTTCCATCTGTAAATAAGTCGAATACTTAGTTATTCTGAATCATTGAATTATAGTAACGGGCAAAGCTTAAAGCAGAGTACTATAGTAAAAATAACAACAATCATAACGTTTCGTTAAGTATCAACATAAGCACAAGTCATCAAGTAGTAGATGTATTTTGCAGAGAAATAACTACGAAAATAGGAGAGGGACTGTAGTGATAGATCATTTGCTGAAGTGGCATTATGAGAAGCAGCGCCCGAACTCGATGATAGCATCGTGTTTTTAGCATCTTTTAGTTGTTTCCTCAGAACCTTTGGGTGAATGTGTGTGACCCAATCATCCTGTAAGCAAACATTTGAATCATGATTCACATTACATTTGATCAAATGAGCAGGGCATGATGAATTAATTCAGGACCTTGTATCTGCCAGCTGTTTTTGGTTCATAAGAAAGCTGTCTTTGACACTTGTTCCTATTTACCAGTACAGATATATGAACAGGCCTGGGCCTGTCTTCTTCCGATGGGCATGGCATCTCAGCATTTTGGTGTAACACGTGAAGAACATGACTGGACTGCAGTGAGATCTTTTGATATTTTTTTCATTTGAAAAAATAATCTCATAGCAGAAAATTTGTGCCAAGGTAGAAACCCAGGTCATGGATGAGTTGGCCAGCATTTCAGCAGATGATGGTTTTGATAATCAACACGGTCAGTAAGAGACTAGAAAATCAACTTCAAAGTATGCGTTTACTTGTGCATTTTCCTGTATGTTGGCTGTACATAAGTCGAACTGAGTCAAGTCTTGGCTAAACAAACTCGAGTCGAACACCGATAAAGCTCATTTTGAGCTCGAATCTTTTCCGGACAAATATATCTGTTAGAGCATAAACTCAAGGAGCCAAGTCCACTTAATAAAACACCAGCTTGGTTAGCTAAACGTACATTGTAATATCCCATATTTTTTAGAATAATAAAATAGATTAATAATAATAGAAAAAGGATTAAAATTGGATAGAAATTAGGAATTAGAATTGGATTAGAATAGAAAAAACGGGTTTTCAAATATGGGTCGAATTTGAATCGTAATAGGTTTTGTTATAGGGTTTAAAACTCTATATATAAATTGAGATCTCCTTAATTCTTTTATATTTTTTCGAGCCACCAATACTAAACAGTTATAAATCTCTCTCGACACAAATCTTGATTCTTTTTGTTCATCTTTATTATTGAAATTCGTAGGATTTCCCATACACAACTCAGCTATCTTGTAAAATTCGTAGTAAATTCATCGTAAGTCGGAATTCAGTGATTTTGGACTTTTCGGAAAGGTCTTTTCGTTCTCTACGACTTTCGTGTTTCAAGTTTTTCCAGAAAACATCGTTTGGAGGGTCAAAAAGGTGAAATACAGATCTGGACAGAATTAGAGTTACGAAGAAGTTCGACGTTTGAGATGTGATATTTTTGATTGGGTGTTAAGAATTGAATATATGTTCTAGGATGTTGTTAATTTTTGGTTTGCGAGGTTGAGGTAAGTTTACTTTTCGTACTTTCTGGATTATTTTAAATGCTTTATATTTATAATATTTTATTATGAAATTTGGATCAAGAATGTTATTTTAGATATAAGAAATTCCCAGCTAGCTCTGTCTTTTGAACCCGTTAGTAATTGCGTATATTTCCGGAACTAGCTTATGATACCTTACTAGGGCGTGCTTTTTATGATACCTTCGGGTGCACACTTTATGATACCTTAGTAAGGGGCGCATTATTGACAACCTATGAACTTATGATACCGTGTCACCGGGTATTTGTGACCTTAGCGAACTGTGAAATTAATTTATACGTACTGAAATTTGAATTACGAAATTATGATTTTTGAACTCTGAAAATTATGAAAATTCATAAACTTACTTGATCCACTAGTTAGTTCGAATTGTTTTCTTGCTGGGCTGTGTAGCTCATTACTTATAATTTTCAGGTTTGATGTAAGAGGAAGATGAAATGTATCGAATTTCGAGGATCTTAGATTTGGAGTAGATTGGTTGTTGATTCGTCATTGTTAGCTGCGCTTTTGTAATAGTTAGCTTTGTAATAGAGATTTGGAATAAATATAATTATTTTAGATTTTATAAGATTAATAGCCCGAAAAGGCGGGCTGTTACATACATGCCCTAAAACTTTAATATATGTTCACATTAATGGGACTTCTAACTAGACAATGACTAAATACCTAATTACTTAAGACGATAATCAATGATTCAGTTGACAAGACGGAGATGACTACATAATAATGACCAGCCTTAGAGCCAGCACGTATATATTTCTTTTGACCGATTCTATATATTTGTTCATGTTAGTTTGATAAAGAAAGTTAGATTTTTCTTGATTTAATTTTGGCTGCTCCCAAGTTATGCTATAAAGGCTCAGCTTCAGCAGATTGGCCTCAGCTACCATATCCCATCCTTTATGAACCTAGATAATTTCTCTGAATGATTTAATACATGATTACATTCAGGTCTGAATCATGTAATATATATAATACATTAGACATTCTATTGTTGTCAATGATCTTTTCCATTTGTTTGTTTCTTGTGGCTATACTTTTTATCTTTTCTTTTTGCACTATGATGTTAGTTTAGGCTTCTTTAAGTTCTTGTCTAGCTACCATATACTTTATTCTTTTTACAACTGTGAATATGTTTTTCTTTTGCTATTGTTTGTTTTCTTTGTGTTTCTACTTCTGTGTTATTTTATATGTGAGAATGTTTATTATTTCACATGTTCCCGGGTTTGATATTTTTACTGATAGGTAATTAGATATCACTTTCTCACTTTCCCGGATCTGGTGTCTTACAATAATCTTGATTCTTGAGTTTTTGGCATAGCTGCAAATTAGGGACACCAATACACCTAATATGACTCGGTTCATTTGTCAAGTAGTTTGGAATATTGTTAAATTGGCTGAAGTATGATGATTATTATTCTTAATACATATAAGTTTAATATACACCCCTCACATTAAGCCAGATAAAATGCTCACTTGCTCAGTCTCAAGCAAGAGCTTTTCATGCCTCTACCTGCGCCCTGCATTTGTTAGTGTAAAACCAATAAACAATGCGATGTATAGTGTGATTTTTCTAATATTGTGCAGAGACTGTGCCTATCAGTTTTTGGTAACATTTGCCCCAAAGAATGAATTTGGGACCTTAGATTTGCCAACACTTTTTGGTTTCTAAGGAAGTGTTATTCTGGAATGACACTTGTATCCTATGAAGTGGCAAAAAGGTTTGAAGACGGGCATGGCATCTGAAAATGTTTCACAACGTTTTGTTGTGGCACATGAAGAATAGAACAATGCTGCCATGAGTTCTCTCGCCACTTGTGTTGAAAAATAATCTCAGAGCAGAACTTTTGTGTTTATATTTAAACCCCTGTGTCGTTTCAACAGGTTTTATCCTACAAGTGTGTCGCTGCTGCAAATGCATCTGGATAATTTAACGACATTGTTTAAATTAATTGGTTGAAGGCAATGCCACGGACTTGGCTCATCTTCATTCTACTTTTCGTTAAATTCCGTATAGTGACCATATTATTTAAAACCATTGATTGGGACCAAAAGTACTTGGTTGAATCACCATCAGGATCTGGTCTTCTGCTACTTGTGCACACTAAACACGGGCAGTTAAAGTACCGCACAACTGATATTTTTCTCGGTACGGAGTTTGTATCTAAATTATACTGATTCTCTTGAAAAAATTTATTGGCAGAACTGATTAAATCTAGCAAATATTATTGAAACTGAAATAATATTCATCTGTATTATACAAAATTCATGACTAATGCTTCCTGTTTTTGCTATACAAATATTTCTTAATAAATGCACAAGATTTTTTCCAATACAAAAACAATATATTTATAAAGTTTTCCCAAACAAGAATGATACCAGTAGTAAATAATTGGCATCATCTTGTTTGACAGTTGGTTATAACTCGAAGTCTCCAATGACAATGATCTGATGATAACAAGCCATTTGGAGGTCCCTTGTACTGCTATTTAACTTCAATTCTGGACCATTCATTG
This sequence comes from Oenanthe sinensis, assembly GCA_028671895.1. Classification (NCBI taxonomy): domain Eukaryota; kingdom Viridiplantae; phylum Streptophyta; class Magnoliopsida; order Apiales; family Apiaceae; genus Oenanthe; species Oenanthe sinensis. The sequence goes on along the minus strand of CM053814.1, from coordinate 191,324 downwards.
ACCCTATTCGTCCGTCCAGACTCTACAAAATATCGTTTTTAACGGTCAACCACCATCTTTCTCAACCAACACTCATTACCCTTATAAGTTATTCACCCCCATTATCTGTTTACTTCACTTCATGTCATTCAAGAAAATGGAAGAATCAAATATATGTAAAGAGCCCATCAAGAACTCTGTATCTAACTTTAGCTCTCTTAGCTCAGATCTCACTGAGCTCATACTTTCCATTCTTCCAGTCACGTCCATTGTTCATGCCACCGAGCATTGACACTCAATCATCACCACCTCCACCTTCTCATCCGCTGTCGCGGATACTAGAAAGAAACCATTCTTTTTTCTCTATGGCCTCAACAATATTTTCCCAAGAAACAATAAGTTACTTGCTTTTGACCCTGACCTCAATAACTGGCTAAATCTTCCCATGGTGTTTCGACAACAGAATGATTCTTCTTTAACGGGTTGTGATGGTTTCTATATTTCGACCACTTCCACCAGCTTTAGTTATTGTCCAATTTTGAGCCAGGCTGTGCATGTTACACGCATGTTGAACTGCACTAGATTGAATCCTTTAGTTGGTGTGTTTTATGATAAAGGATGTAAATTGCCAAGATTTATTGTTGTAGGTGGAGTCAAGTTTGTTGGTGATTTAGTTGATATAGAGGATGGATTGTTTGTTGAGATATATAATCCTCGTTATTGTTCTTGGGAAAATTGCCCGCCTTTACCTGCTGATTTCCGGACTGGGAATTCTTCTCAGTCTTTATCATCTGCACTGTTTGATGGTAAGTTTTATGTTTATGGGATTTATTCGGGTTTTGTTTCTACGTTTGATTTGAATAAGTATATCTGGAGTGAAGTTCAGACGCTTAGACCTCCTGGTGTTTTGTTTGCATTCTTGATTTCGAGCAATGAGCAGCTTGTGTTGGCTGGATTGTGTAATGATCATCGTGGGATAAGCTTTAATTTGTGGAGAATTGACGAGAAGACAATGGAGTTCAGTGAGTTGGCAATCATGCCTGGCGAATTGCTTGCTTGTTTGTTTGACGGTGAGGAAGATTATAATTTTGCAAGCTTGAAATGTGTGGGGTTGGATAATCTTGTGTATGTTTTTAATGAAGAGCATCATATGAATTATCCTGCTTGTGTTTGTGAGATTAGCAATGGATCAAAGTGCAGCTGGAGACGGATTCCGGATTTGCCAGTACCTTTGAATCACTTCCACAAGGTCATAAGTTTTTGTTCTAGTGTATCCATTGACAATGTAGTTAATTAGGGCCTTTAAAGTTGTATTAGATTAAACGCCTAGGCGGACACTCAAGTGCTTCATACATCTAAGCGATCAAGAAACTCGTTCTTAGAAATTTTAGCGATCAAGAACAACACTTGGCAATTTTATAATTGTAGTTTGGGTTCCCAGAGTATACACCTGCCATTAGCCAGGTCATGTGTGGATCTTGGAAACAAGCTATCTAGCTAAAATTGCGTACACCGGAATCTTCCCCGGATGCGATATTATTGTGCACAACCTTTTATAGGACTACTTACTCAAAACTTTTGTAACGTTAGTTAGTAGAAAAATAATTCATATGATTGTTAAATAGAGATAATTATTTATTTATCTTAAACTTAAACAGGTCGGCTGAGCACTCATTCCCGTGTTCTCAATGTAGATCATTATGTTTGTTGCTTATTGATTTCTGAGCGATCCCTTTTGACTTGCATATTTTGCAGATCCCCAACTTTTCAGATGCATTCACTATTAAGTATTGACTGTACTATAAGGTAGTGAACCACAAATGAAAATGTACCTCTATTTTCTAAAGTGAAATGTGAAAGAATGATATTCAGCTTTTGATTGAGTAAATAATTCAAGAACATTACGTATTTGTACTGGATTAAAAGAAAACTTCTGATCATAGATAAACTAAACAAATATCAATTGTAAACATGTATAATAACTTGTCTTGGCCCTGTTAGCACAATCTAAAACTGGCTTACCCCATGTAAGAAAGCCTCAAGGCAGTAAAGAGCTACTGCTAGAGTGCTTTAAATATAACAGAAGAAAATAAAGGGGGTGGATGTAAGGCCCAATCGCACATATATATGCGTACATAATCATCAACACAACACACGTTAATCTAAAGTCCCCTTAACATTTCCACAAGAAAAATAGGAGATGGACAGGGATCAGAAAGCGGAGAAACAGCCAAAAATGAGAACGAGATGAGGATCACTTCTCAGGGTTTGCTCAGAAATTACCTCATTTATGCTATTACTCCTTTTCAGGTTGAACACCCCCCCCCCCCCCCCGGTATATTTGTGCTCATTGCCTAGGTATCCTGTAGGTTTTTTTGTTTTGGGTTTCTCTTTTGTTTTAACTGATGGTTTGTGCCTCTTGTGGGTTTTATTTGTATATATACGAGCTTCTCTATTATTCTTTCGTGTTCATCTTTCTACTTTGTTCTGGAATTTTTAAGTTATATCTTATATGGCACTGTGTGTGTCTTACATAGTTAAATGGGTTGAGGTGCTTAGTAGATCAGGTTTGCAATGCGGCAATAGGCGACAGCATTCTTTTGGGTTTGGATAATAAGTTCTATTTTTTTAAGAGAACTTTGTGAAAATGTGGACTACTAGCTTAATTATCAGGTTTCTAGGTGTCATCCTTTCTAGTAGAAATAGTAAAATGATTTTCACCTGCAAAAACATGTTAATCAAGGACCAATTCACATTCATCTATCTTTTATAATGTTATTGTTGGCTAATGTTATGAATGCACTGTATATTGACAGTACCTTAGCTATTAGAGGACTGGGGATGACTGTGACACTACTGTCTTTGTAAGATGTCATTTATCATAACAGATTTAAATTTATGATTACATATGTAGGAGAGACATGCAAGGGAAATTGTTCTTATAGCAACGGGGCAGGCAATATGTACGACAGTTGCTAGCTATAGCAGAGATTCTTAAGGTTCGTTGAATATCGTGTCTTTTTAAAATTTGCTAGTTACTGCTATTGGATAATAAGCATAGTAGACGAATGGGACTATAATGGGAGCCTATTGTAGAGGGGCTTCTGCCGTAAGTACTCCCACATCTGATTTTTTTTAACGTAGAGATTCTTACTGTTTTTCCATAAATTGTTCTTACTGATTGTATTGTAAAGGGGCTATAATGTCTGTTTTTTTTCACTTGCATGTGTTGAAGATATATTCTTACTGCTTTGAATGAAAAAAATTGATGTCAAAATGCGGTGTGGAGACAAATCGCAATGTCTCAATGATCTAAATGACCTTGTCAACTAAGGAGTTAAACAAGAATCCTCCGAGGTAAATTTAATTAACTTCACCTGCTCTCTACGAGGACGGAAAAGACGAATTTATCAAAAAGAAAACTAGGGATTTCTTCTTTTCTGATGCTTACAGAATCTGCCATAAATGGAAAATAGAGAATTTTATAGGCTGAGATGTTGAGCATCCATGATGCTATAAGCTTCTTGCATGTGTGGGTCTTTTGTCTATAGGTCATATATTAAAGCATTTTGTTGCTTGATCAATTTTTAAATGCTAATGGGCACAGTCAAGGCCGACAACAAGGTAGAGGAGAGGACGAGGATGGAACAGAGGTGGCTGCAAAAACTATGAATGAAAACTAATTAGTACTAGTTAGTAATTAGTGCTGATAATTCATTTTCGTTATGATGGTACCAAGTATACAAGGGCCAATGAGTAACCCGCCTGCCTTGTATCCGACTGTATTTGACGCCATATTCATCCGCACCGTCATCAAACATATCTTATTAATATGCAACAAGTGAAGTGATAATATATAATCATTTGGAATTTATTTTTGACAGATTAGTATGGTGGTAGAGATGTATCAATATGACGATTAAAGTAATAATTGAAGAGTATTCATTAAATGTTATAGATATTATTTTTAAATGTGATTATTAATTTATATTTTTATTTCATGTGCCAATTTCTTTTTATATTTTTGTTTTAAGAATTTTAAAATATGTTTGATTGGCCAGAAACATGTAAAGAAAAGCCCGACGAATAAGTGTTTGCAAATTTAGTTTTAATAATTAATAGTAAAAATCTTATGTGCATTAGGCTATGATTGAATTACCGGGTTTGATAACATGTGAGATATGTAATTAAAAATACTTCTTAGTTGGCTTATAATACTATTATTTATTCTAAACAAATTAACAAGCTTTCTACGACTTTTGTTTTTATAATTAAACCGAATTGTAATATCTTTTTATTATTTTCATAGGTAATTACAATACTGATCACTCACAAGTCACAAGAAGCTTTTAAAAATGTTTCTGCAAAACATATACATGTATAATTTGGTAGTATAATTTTCCCACTCGCCTATATATAAAAAAAATTGTTATCGGCAATCTTAACCATCAATCAGTTGATAAGCACAAATCCAGACCACATTCGCGGTCTGGATTTTTGACACAAAAAAAAATATTTTTTGTCTAAAAATTAGTAAGAGAAACATGTTTTTGGTAAAAAAAATTTATTTTTTCACTATTTTTTCTCTAAATACATAATTTAATCTCCTAATTGTGTTTTTATTTACAAAACACATGTACATATGTTCTTGATGAAAAATTTGATATTTTTAACGAAATGAGAAGTATAGTACTAGTATGTTCTGTAAATCATCTGTATGTGTTCTCTAAACATTTTTCATTATTTTTTAAGAATTTAAAAAAATTTCTCCTATAATTGTATTTGGATTTACAAAACACTTGTATTTTAAACAAAAAGTGTGATGATTTTTACAAAATAACAAGTGTTCTCTAATGAAATAGTTCACATAGAACCCAACTCATATATATATATATATATATATATATATATATATATATATATATATATATATATTAAAATTGTTATCAAACAATAATCTGACTTTTCAAACAACACTTTTTAAAAAAAATATTTTTCTCACAAATAAAATGAGATTCTAAATATTTATATTATTGAATGAAGAGATTGACAATTAGCATAAAAGAAATAATCAAAAATCAAAAAAAAACTTAAAATAGGATGGAAAAATATTTTTTATCAGCTATGTACTTGTGCGTAATTATTCTATATTAATTTTGTTTCATACAAATATATATTTAAAATATTGGTCTATCTGCCCGTTATTTTTCTTGTTTAATAGTTCATGTTTTTTAACAAGTCAACAAATTTTTATATATAAGTCATTGTTCTGTTTTCTTATTTTAGTATTAAGTTATTTTTTTATAATTTTTAAGTTTTAATTTTAATATAAAAATCTCTATTGTTTGTTGTTAGGAAAAATAGGAGTAAAAGTTTTTTAAAAAACCAAGAATATAAAGTAACATGAACAAACTCAATTTTCAACATACTAATGATTTGGTATGCTTTATTAGGCTTGAATTTATATTATTAAGATTTAAAGTAAAATAATTACAACAAGATAGATTTCTACTTTAAAAAAGTTATGATACTAAATTTGAAATTATTATAATGTAACATTAAAATCATATTTTTAATTAATATAATTTTTTTTTTGTTTTTTACTTTCCATCGGTTAATTCTAAAAAAACCATTTTAAGTGAATATGATTTTAAGGTAGCAGTAGAGTTGGCTGGCCCACTTAAGCTGAGGGAGTGGCCCCATGTCTTGAATTCATACAAAGAACCCGGACGCATAACCATCCACATTCACTCTATTTTATGTTATTTCTATACTTACGTACATATACATATATCAATGGGTGTCGTGTCTGCGTGTATCTAGACTTGACCATCTCTCTTTTTACAAGTCAAAATGTCCATTGTAGTAGTTTGCTAAATTTATATGTATATAAAATTTATATATAGAGAGAGAGAGAGTCTACTTTAGTTTTTCCTGGACTTTGTTCATCCTCAAGTGCAATTCTTTGTAGATAGCTAGGGTTTAAAAGATTGATGGAAGGTGAAAATTCAAATAGTAAGAAGGCAAGTAAAGATGAGGAGCGGCATCTTTTTCATGTGATATACAAGGTTCCTTCTGGTGACTCCCCTTATGTTCGAGCTAAGCATGCCCAGGTAATTACTATTCTATTACTAGTACACCGAGATGATACAATGATTTTGAATAATTATTGGATCTATATTCTTAACATCACCTTATATCAACTTAGATATAAATTTGTTTACATATTTAGGATTAGAGTTAAATATCATTCCCTACATCTTCTTTTACATGCTCATTTTCAAAATAAATTTTATTCTTAAATATATGTCTTTTTTCATTTTCAATACAAATTTATGAATAAATTTTCAAACTATTTCTATATTTATCATTTACAATATTATTCAACTAACATTATTATTAATATGTGTAAAATTTTAAAATGAACGTGTAAATAAATGTAAATAAGAATATGAGGATAGATGGAGTAATTAGTATTAACTCTGGACTAAATTATCTCTATTTATTCATTTAATTTAAGAATGTGGATCTGGATAATTCTTAATTAATTGACAAATGTTAGGTACACCAAAAGTTATCCCAAAAGTTATATCAGAAGTAGTAACTTTCCTAATAATAATATGAAATTTCGCGTGCATACGTATGTGTTCACAAATCAAAATAAGTCATATATCATGTCATGTTTTTTGAGAAAAAATTCCCAAATTTTAGAATTATTTTTGAGCTAGGTAACATTGCTCTAATTAATTACTAGTTGATTGATGAAATTGTATTTCTTTATCCTTGATATTATCCATTTTCTCATTAACTAATCTTATAGTTACTTTATTGTTTTTGAGTTAATTTTCGGATTATATACCATATAGAGGATGTATACAATTCAAATTTTAAAAGATTTTATTGAATTGTTAATAATTGTTGATTCTTACCGAATATGTGTATAGTCTCGTATAGATTAAGATACAATACTTTAAAATCTCATAAATTTTAAATAAATTATAAAAATGATAAAAAAAATAATATGAAATTTATCCAAATCTACAATTTTATAAAATCAAAAAATATTCATCAAATTTTAAATATCATCAAATTTTAGTGAATATTTTAAAATTCAAATTGAATATCATCAGATTTTGATGGATTTCTTAAAATTCAAATTGAATAAATTAAAATTTTAATGATTGTTTTCAAATTTAAAGCGAATACATTAGAAATTCTAAAATCTAAAAAATCCTACAAAATTTAGATGGAATACAATCCCTGAATTACCCTAGCTAGTTATCTACAAGTTCAACAAAGCTTGCCTAAGAAAGTGTACAGTTGAGAGAAGAATTTGGTAACAACAAAATTTGAGATCCAATGCTATAATCAAGATTAGGGTGGTGTTTTCTACCTGAAAAGTCGTCGGAGTGTGGTGATAGTTGAATATTGGGGGCTGAGATTGTTAGAGTTTTTTAGTTGGTGGGGGCTCTCAACTTTCAATCCCTAACAATGTGCTTATGTACCCCTATTTATAGGGGATCAAGCCCACATATTTCTTGCAAAGCAAAGGTCTGGTATGGAAATGTTTCTTCCTTCTAATTAAAGTAGGCAAAGAATCGGTAAGAGAATAGGCAAAAGAAACCTATCTTGAATAGGTCTCTACATTAGAACTTGTTTGGATAGGTCAAACCCCAGTATAAGACCCAAGGATTTCATGAATCCGACATTGACCCGGAAATCGTGGGCTCTAGTCGGTCCATTACAGCTATTTCCCGGATACCTTGATTGAAGGCCAGATCCGTCACAAATATAGGACACGTCCTAAATTCCAGTACAGGGAAAGATCTTCCAAGTTAAGGCAAGTAGTATCACATAACTCCCCACCGAGGATAACTCGTGGAGTACAGAGCAAGGGTCTTCAACAGGCAATGATTGACGGATAGCCTTCAAATTAAGCCCGGAGGCGGAGGGCCTTCAATAATTAACCCCGGAGGCGGAGGGCCTTCAATAATAGCAACAATAAACCACTCGAACAACTATAAATTCAGCCCAATAAATATCAGTCCATCACAAATAACGTATGCTGAAATTTTGGTATAACAACTACCCCAATTTCTTGCAATATTGTAAATATAAGAGGAATTAAATTTTCATCAAATTTCATTGTTACCACGCATATTCTTGCTTCTTTCTTCACTTCTTTCAAAATTACGTCTTCCACATAATTTTACCCATGAAAGGTCTTCAATAAAAATTTAACTCATGAAAGGTTTCAATAAAATTTAACTCATGAAAGACCTTCAATAAAACCTTTACCCATAAAGGGCCTTCAATAAATTTTTACCCTTGAAGGGCTTTAATAAAATTTTAAACTTTAAAGGGCCTTTAATAAATTTTAACCCACGAGGGGCCTTCATCAAAACCTTTACCCATGAAGGCCCTTCAATAAATTTTTGTCTTTCAATAAATTTTAACCTTTAAAGGGTCTTCAATAAAAACCAACTCGGGCCTTCATAAATTTTAACCCACCAAGAGTCTTCAATAAAATTTGACCCATGAAAAACCTTCAATAAAAATTTGATTCATGAAGGGCCTTCATAAATTTTAACCCACCAAGAGTCTTCAATAAAATTGAAGACATGAATGACCTTTAATAAAAATTTAACCCATGAATGGCCTTCATCAAAACCTTTACCCACCAACCCATGAAGACCTTCAAAATCCGCAACATCACTGATGGCCTTCTTATAATATAGTGCATTGGATTAATATTATGCATGCAATGAACGCAATGAATGTTATGAATGCAATGAGTGCAATGAATGTTATACATGCAATGAGTGCAATGATGTTATGTATGCAATGAATGTGATGAAAATTTGAGAAATTTGGTAACTAAGCCCAATAACCTTATTTAAATACAAAATAAATTTTGAGGAATTATGAATGCAATGAGTGCAATGAATGTTATACATGATAACCTTATTTAAATACAAAATAAGTTAAATAACTTATAATCTAAATAAGTTTAGATTAATTCCAACACCTTCTCTTAGTTACTTATATTCTAGATTATTCCCTCTACTTGGTTTTATCATCAGATAGTGCAAAAGGATCCAGACGCTGCAATAGTGTTGTTTTGGAAGGCAATAAATGCAGGAGATAGAGTAGACAGTGCCCTAAAGGACATGGTTGTGGTAATGAAGCAGTTGGATAGAACTGAAGAGGCCATTGAAGCAATTAAATCTTTTCGAGTTCTTTGCTCCAAAAGCTCCCAAGAATCAATTGATAATCTTCTCATTGACTTGTACAAGGTATATGTGTTATAGTTTGTTTGCTTGTATATATAATCATGGCAAATGGCAATTCACATAAATAATATTAACTAATTTTGTACTGTAGAAATGTGGGAGAATAGATGAACAAATAGTGATGTTAAAACAGAAGCTAAGGATGATTTATAGAGGAGAGGCATTCAATGGAAGACCTACCAAAACTGCTAGATCTCATGGCAAGAAGTTTCAGGTTTCTGTCAAGCAAGAAACCTCCAGAATTCTGGTAAGTAATATTGCTCCTGCTCGCACACGCACACGCACACGCGTACACACACACTCACCTACATTTATCATTTATGTTATACAGACACATTATATCATTTTTGAGAATGCATCCTACTGATTTTTTGTACATTATATTTTTCAAAATGTAAGATCGATCTCTAAGTACGCATGTAGAGGAATTAATAAGGATTTGAACCTAGCTATGACCTTTTCTTTGAGTGGGAGATCGAGGGGGTAGCTTGAATCCTTGCATATAAATTTTGAGTGACCAAATTAAGCTTTACATGGCCGGACGGACGAGGAAAAGCTCTTGCATAGTTAATTGTATGCTTTGCTTAATTTCTTTTATTTCTTACTTTGCTACAGGGGAATTTGGGCTGGGCTTACATGCAGAAATCAAACTACATGGCAGCGGAGGTGGTATACAAAAAGGCTCAGATGATTGATCCAGATGCCAACAAAGCTTGTAACTTAGTCTCCTGCCTCATCAAGCAGGCCCGATACGACGAGGCTCGTTCAGTCCTTGAAGATATACAGCTAGGCAGAACCCCTGGTTCTGATGACACGAGAACAAGAAATAGAGCCCGGGAATTATCAACAGAATTGGAAATGAACCAGCCAGTACCAGTGCTGCCATCATCAGATATATTAATGGGTCTTGATCTTGATGAAGATTTTGTTGATGGGCTTGAGAAATTAATGAATGCATGGGCACCAAGTAGATCAAGAAGGCTACCTATATTTGAAGAAATCTCTCAATCTATAGATCAGTTGGCCTGTTAGATTTGTTTGCCAATTTTTTATTTTTATGGCTAGTTGTGAATCATAGTAATTTAGAAGTAGTAATGTATAAAATGAGAGAAATAATTTACAGCGTTGGTTTGTACGTAACTTGCATGGAATTAGTGAGTTGGGCTAGTACATGATTTTTACACCCTCTTTAGCCCAATATGGGTAACCAACTTACCATTGACTTATGACTACTATTGTTTTTTTTTTGTTAACTTTGACTACTATTGTTTTCATTACATTAATATCGACTTATAAAAAAATTTGACATTCATAAAACTAAAATAATGAACGATATTCATTCAAACAAAATGAAAGATATATATCTGTGTGTAATATATTTTTATATTTTTTTTGTATTACTAAAGTTATTTATATATCTAAAATCTAGATAGATATAATTCATATATACTTCCTCTATTCCAGGATTTTAACACTTAATTTTAGGTGTTTTGACTATATGATTATAAATAAAAAATTTTAAATAAAAGTAAAAATATTAATTTTTATTCAGAAAAAAAATTTAAAAAATATTATTTCTAATTGTGTAATCAAAACATTTAAAATTACGTACAAAAAATTTAAAAAAACTTAAATTGTGGATAGGAGGGAATATCTAGTATAATTCTTAAAATTGTAGACAGGAGGAGTATCTAGTATAATGTTTTGATAATTTGTATGTATTTGTTAGTGTTTACGTTTTTAATATCAGAATGATGATACTTCTCGTATTAATTACTCGACTCTTTCACATATTTTAAGATATACGTAGAAAGGATTGCTTCACAACTTTTTCTAAATTTTCTTTATTTAAATATTTAAAGAGAGAAATGTTATACTGTTTTCCTTGATCTTTTCTTGCTCATTTACACGTTCCTTCACATAATCATCAAGTTCTATGTTCCGAAGTTTGTTTTTGTAAAGTAAATTCCGAACTCAAGACTGCAACCGTTTAATCAGCTGACCTGTAGATATAATCTACAGTAATATAAGGAATTTTATTTATTTTCTGATGAACATACATTTCATTTCATCTGGATCTTTAAAAAGTGTGCAGTGTTTTGTTATGGGCTAGACACTCTGTGTTTTATACACCATATCAATTTGCCAACTTTTGCTCTGAATTTTTTATGTTGCTTGGGTAGATATTTGTTAAGCCTTGCTGTGTGCTTTTTATTTATTATCCATGTTATATTGCAAGTTATCCAACTTTTGGTTATCAAACCTCAAGACCTAATTTCAAAAACAAAAAAAAACCTCAAGACCTGCCGAGTTTACATTTGTGGAATGCTGCTATATCCTGAAAAGACTTGGTGCGGCGCACGACTCCATGGAAGTACAAGGCACTCCGTCTAGTGATGCACGAGAAGATACAGACTTACAGCCACCTGATACAGACTTCTGATAACAACCAGAGCACCACACAACCATCAAAAACGATACGAAGCAGCAGCTCGTTCATATGTGACACGAGATGGCACAAATCGATACTCTGTTGCTTTAGCATCAGTTTGATGATTAATCAACTGAAAGTTGACTTGATCATAAAACACATCCATACATCCAATCTATAGTTACCATGTAAACGCTCCCAGAATGTTATACATAGAATTATATAAAGGCCCAACTGATTGATACAGATATGCCAAGAAAGCCTGCAATAGGCTTCCTGACTCCTCACGCAATCTCAAAACAAGCAGCACAGACAAAAATAGAAAGCAATCAAAAATTTGCATTCATGCTAAACAAACTAAATAATAAATAGTTTACATTCTGGAAGACTCCTCAAAAAAAATTTAAGAATAGGATGCATGTTCATGAATAAATACATTAATTATCAAGTTCCACAGGAATCTCAAATCTGTTTCTGTCCAAATTCTCGACCGAGTTATCCTCATCATCAACATCATTCATAGCAGAGTCCTCAACGTCATCGATGTCATCACTTTCCATCTTCGCTTCCATTGCAGACAATTTTTTGGCTTTTTTTCTCCTCTTTTTTTCCGCTTTCCTTATCTTGGTGTTGAGTACATCTGTTGTAGCATATAACTTCTCATTCTGCCTGCCAGTGGCAGTTTTGGCTATTTTAACATCTGCGCCTACGTTTTCTGCCATGCACTCGTCATCATTATCATTATTCTGATCAGCAACATTGTCGCCCTGCATAGCATCCTTTAGCATAAAAAATTCGATTTAGAGGGAGCTTGGACATAGCTAAGAACAAGAAGCATATAGAAAAAGGCCTCCAGAACCAAGACCAACAGTGCTCTTAAGTTAGATAGTGAATCATCATGGATGGAAGGAATTCCCCACCTAGCAGAGAACTATATTTAGTAGCATACTTACAATAAAGAACACTTTTGTATAATGGTTCTGTTAAGTTTTTTTTTGTAATTTCATTGGTTATGGTATAGTTGTTATAATGATCAGTCTTTACTATGATGCTATCATACTAATAGGTTAAACAACTATCATAAAATATATATATAAAAAAAAGGTTGTACTGAGCTGTTGTCTTGTTTTGAGATTGCTTCTGAATCAATTTGTCATGAAGATGCTGTCTACATCATCATCTCAAGGCCAAGGAGAATTCAAAACTCAGGTATGTAAGCAAGTTTTGTTATAGTTCTTCGTCTATAGTCAGCGCTGTTAAAATATAAAGAGAACTACTCTAGTTCAAGTTATGCAACATCTAACATTGTTAAATAATGTACTTTCCCAGCCTTAACTCAATGTCTTAAAAGTTTACATTATAATTACAAGTGTCCTAGTGGTTAAAATATCTTTTTAGGAAATTAAACAAAGGGTTTCACCACATAATTAGAGATGGTTTGTTTAATGGACAATATAATTAAGTTCGGGGTTCTTTGCTTTCTACCTTGTCTTTACTTGTTTATCAGTTCAATTTTAACAGTTCCCTTCTATACAAATTTAATCTTAGGTCGACTAAAAATTTTTTGACTGGGGTAGCGGTAGAATTCATGGGAACTAGAGAAGGTAAGCTAGGAGAAATGCTTAGAAAGAACACATGATTTGTTCCCTTTTATACAGAGTTAATCTAAGTCGACTTCAAAAATTGTATAACTAGGATGGAGGTAGAGTTCATGGGAACTAGAGAAGGTAAGCTAGGAAATATACTTAGAAAGAACACATGGTTTGTGCGCTTTTACGCTCACATTTTGGGATGTCTACTGGCAGTCTGGCATACCTATATATTATACGTGCTTCACTTCTTCTGAAAATTTTATTCTGTTTAGTGGACTTGTGAACTGTAACTAATCAAACTGTAGAGTTGAAAAACATTTTTTGCTTCAAAAATTATTTGTGGAGATGCGCATATTTACTTGTTTAGTTACATTCATAATAAATCAAAAAGCTGCTCATTAAAGTTGACTGTTTTAAAGAATAAAATTCCCAAACATGATTTTACTAAGCATGAAATTTTTAGAAGTTTGCCTTCTTGAGTTTTCTCCTTAGTATAGCAAATATACCCAAATTACTATTATATAGGTTAAGGCAAGTCTTTGCTCTCTACGCTCTCATTTTTATGTGCTGTTTTCTTCAGGCAAGTCTTGAGTCGTGTAGAGAAGGGTATTAGGTATAAAAATGTAGTAACTAAGTTTGATGGTATAATTTGATTTATTTCAGGTATACTAAAAATCATAGATTTCATCAAACAAGAAAAGTTGTGCAATAGAGCATACATCAGTGATCAATTTATGAAGCATTTGGATAAATGTCTGCACTATGAAAGGAACAATTTAATTACCTGATCATTAAAATTGCCCTTCATCAACCTACTCTTAAGGTCAACTTGTTGACAACAACTAAAAAAAGAAGATTAAATTGCATGTTTGTTCTTTTACTTGACCATAAATTAGTTCATGAATATGGTTATATTTACTTATAATATAATACAATTTTTAAGTGTCTAACCAAAGGGATCCCCTTTGGTTAGATATATACTTCTTTAGATCTTTTAGTATACTTTTTATAAATTTCTTATTATTAAAATTATTACTATTGTTATTATTTTACTAATTATTTATACAATTACTTACTTATATCTTAATTTTGACAAGATAAAATATTAAAATTATTGAGACTTATTATTCCTTTCATTCTTGGGATCTCAGGTGCACGATCATTTTATCCCGATAAGCTGATGTATTGACTGGAATTTGTCAATATATGTTTAATGCGAGATCCAAATTCGATTTTTCATGTATCTTCTTTTAATAGGTGTTCTCTTTTTAGACTTTAAGATCTTAACATCTAAATTTCCGAGGATATCTCTGCTTGACCTTCAGTTAGATGACAAACTTATCGAATGAAAGAAACCCCTTACCGCGACTATTGTATTTCCACACAACTCATTTATGAGAAAGTATCTCTTGTCAAAAAAAAAAAAGATCAGCAGTGCTTATACTGAAAAACGATTAATGAGATACAAACCTCAATTATCTTCTCATCAAAAGTAACAGGACCACTTGCCAGCACTTCAGCAGGTTGAAAATCATCTGTAGATTTTAAACTGCCAATAAATGACTCCATACCATATACTTCATCAATGTTGAACTCCTTTCCAAGTTCTGATATGATCTTAGCTTCGGAAGGGCCTCCTGCATCCCTAGTTGGGGGCATTGTATAGTAGGGAATTTTACCTACGAGAAGAAAGAAGTGAAAGCCTAATTCAGCCAATAATTCATTTATCACCTTTTCATCTTTTTCTTGTATAATGTCAGTGTAAACTATCAAGGGAAGGTTAGTAATAATTTTTACCCTCATTCCAATCGTGCAAAACAATTCTTGCTGCGGAATCTACGTCTATAATCCCACCCTTTTTGAGCTTGCCCCTAGCAGTTGCTACATTCTGAAGAAATTCATCAGCTGAATCAAAATCGGGGATCTTGTATATAGCTACCAATGTCTCGGCAGGACATAATTTGAGAATTTCCTTGACTGCAAAAAGTAGAAATTCAGCAAGAAGAATTAATATGGACCAAGCAAAGACGCTGCGAAATTGCAAAAATTATATTAATAGATTCTTAAGTTGCAACATATATTAATAGATTGCTGATAAAGGTTTATAATATTACCTGGACCAGCAGGGTCGTCTAGCTTCTCGATTCTCTTACAATTTCGAAGAGCAATAGAGGCATCACTCTCTCCAGATCTAGCCATAACTACCCCAGGGCAATCCAATAATTTAACGTTTTTATCCAACTGAACTTCTTGCATGGATCTTGTCAGCCCTGGAGTAGCACCAACATTGACAACATGACATCTCCTCAAGCTGTTAATAAGACTACTCTTTCCAACATTGGGCAGCCCGACAACACCCACTGTAATTGATTTCTTAATCTGCAGAGGAAACATGCTGTTATCAGAAGATATCAAATATGAAGGCGAACAAAAGAGACAGCAGGCATTCAACTCTATATGGAAAAAAAACTGGCTTGAAGCCAAGTAAAAGGTCAATTAATAGTAAATAAACCTCCATAATCAGAACTCTTCATAGCAACATTATGATCACTTTTACTATTCAAAGGCTTAAAATTCATGCCAGTATATTTACTTCTAATAACCAAGAAGCTGCATCACCAAAACAATTTAAAACGATTTTCGATTTACAAAATAATTTAAATTGATAGTATAATTAATGTTTATACATTTTTGATATTTTAGTAATGCAAAAGAAGGTGCCCCCCAATTTGGTGAATGCTGCTCCATCCCTGTATTTCTGTCCTTATCATTTTCTTCAAACTTAGATTGGAATTTTAAGTTTTAATAGGAAGAGATGTATAGACCCGTCATATTAGCAAGAAGCCCTACAAGCATGATCAATACTCATGTATAATAATACAGAGAGATGTAGTTTCATTAAAAGTTGGGTTATTTTATATAGATGTTTATACCTCATGACTTCTTGAGTAGTTTTTAAGTAATTTTATTAGCGTTTCAGCTCCAAGGCAGTCGCTAGTTTGAAGAAGATTGTTTGGTTTAGCAGTAACTTTGGCAGCTTTCGCGGTTTTCGGTGCAGATTTCCACCCCAAGTTGGACCTCTGCTCTTGGGTGCTACACTTAAAAGCTACCGTTGGTAGTTCTTCTCTGAGATACTTGAGCCACTTCTCAACTGCTTCCCGAGGGACAAGATCTGTAATGAAAGAAAATTTTAATTTTGAAGTGGGGTAAATAAGCAAGCAAGAGGATAATTTTAAGAGTTTCAATGCCAAACTTTATTAGGGAGTAATAGTCAATAGACTTCAAATATCAGAAGCTATTTTATCCACAGCATGGTTTTCTAAACCAAAATGCAATGTTTGAGAATTCAATCATTAAAAATAAGTTTCTTCCTAAAATAGTGAATTTACATGTATACAAAATACACTTTACACACACACACACACACACAGAGGCTAAGGAGACTAGAGAGGGAGAAACATAGGGATACAGACGAAAGGGATACCTATCTTATTGAGTAGCAACACTAGATGCTTCTCATAACCTGCTTTTAGCACCATCTTTTCGACATCGGCACAACGTGTACCAATTGGATCGCGGGCATCAAGCACTTCCAAAATGACATCGGAGGCTTCAATGACTTTCGCCAACTCCTTGTAGAAGGCCCTGTCAGAGTTATCTGAATGAAACTAAGAAGTGTCAACAATGATAATAAAGCAGATTATTACTTCATTTTCATAAGCACATAATAAATGGGAAAATCATCTTATGAGCACAACAAAAAGCAACATACCACGAATTTTAACATTTCCAATAAACTTAGCAGCAAACTTTTCTTCATTACCAAAACCATGGTCCACCTCATCGTCTTCTAATAGCTCAAACTTTCTTTTCTGGGCCTAAAGAAACATTAAGATAATCAAAATTCAGCTCAACAGATAAAAGTTCAAAGCTTACAGAAAATTAGCTACACTACACTACCATATACAACAAAAAAATATACATCAGTCCAAATTAATTAATATAAAACTATTCCTAACCCAAAATCATAAACATGGATCAAAATGTAACTAGGCAATAATCACACCAATATAAAGATAGATAAAAAGAACAGTTAAATTGATCAGATGGTATATTCATACATTGGCTAAAAAATACAATTTGCCTCAATTGCAATAAAGCTAAAGACTTTAAACAAGATAAAAAGAGGTTAAAGGGTCTACCCTTTCTTTTCGAACAACATCGACTGTTCGAGCACGGTGAGCTTGAAGAGCATTAAGATCCTGTTCCTTGACAGTCCAATCAGCACTAGACAAAGTAGAAGTCTTGTCCAAATTATTATTAGTATCATTTTCTTTAAGCTTTTTTCTATCAATACCCAATTGTCTCTGGGCTTGTTTAGCCTTCTTCTTGTGATGCTCTGTTACTTTTCGAATCACTTTTGACTTTCTTTTCAATGTAATTTTCTTGTTCTTGCTCTCTACATACAAATTTATAAACACAAAACATGGTTATATATATATATATATGACAAGATGTATGTATAATTAAAGCAGATGGGCAAGTTGGAAATACTTACTCTTCTTTTGGTGCACCATCTTGAGATTGGGGTTGGATGAACAAAGAAAAAGGGGTGTGTAACTGTGTGAATGTAATTAGGGTTTAGCAAGATTTTACAAGGAAGATGGGAATGAGTCGAATGACTAACGAGTCTTACGGTGTCGTATTGTTGCTTAAATAGAAATATCAGAATGAAAAGAATAACAAAAAAATGAATCGAGTAACCATTGCTTAAATGTCAATTATACATTTTACATATACATTATTGTGTAGACGTGAAAAAATATATAGGATATTGGCTTCGATTTATTAAAAGAGTAATACTGGAGGTATAAAATTGGTTTAAAAAATTGGACCCCAAACAATAATTTGGTAAAGGTGATTTGTTAATTAGTAAGTTCTAATAATAAAATTTATGTTAATATATTGGGTCCATTATATTTAATAAAATTTATGTTAATATATTGGGTCCATTATATTTAATAAAATTACAATTAATTTGTCATATAGTATTTGGAAACTATTTTTGTACCCTAGCATATTTAATTTATGCAGATCCGAATTAATAATTTAAAATTTAATTTATAAATAAATAATTAATTAATTTTAATATATTTTGATCAATTCTATTTAAATCTATAAATTATAAATTAATTATATTATTTTTAAACACCAAAATCTTAGATTTTAAATAATTCTTATAAATAAATTTTTAAAAATTTCATATTAACTCTTGAATTCATAAACTGAGATAAAAATAGAAAAAATAATATATAGTAAAAGTACTCTTTCGTTTATTATATTTTTAATATTTTTTTTAACTAATAATATAATTACGATATTTTAGAATTTTTAAAATAATTTTTTTAGTGATTACTTTTTAATTAATTTTAGGAATATTTTATATGATAACACCGTATAAAGCCGTTGAGGAGCTTGAGAGATTCCGACCACTCTCACTGTTAAAAATTCCTACCATTTAAGTGCATGATACGTTAGCTGCATAATTATCCTTTTCTTGTTCAGTCTAGCAGCAAGTAGCAACTAACATTACCGTTTTCAGTTTGGCCATCAAAATCGAACATGCCTTCCAGTTCAGCTAACTACCACTAGCTGATCAAACTTTTTATCGTACAATAATAAAGATATATAAAATATGTTCAGAAAATTATGCACTGTCAACTTGTCTCATAGATGAGCCCAAGATGAGCCATGCAACTTAAAGTTGAATACCACTAACCATCTTATTAGCATTATAAATGCTGTGCAACCTGCGTTGATTTAATTCATTGTACAATATTCATCTGAAAGAAAAGAACAACATTCTATAAGGTGTCAAACACATAATCAAGCATTTTACAGTTCATCAGATATGGCGAACCAGATTCTAGGACAAGTTATTGGAATTCCAATCAGTTCAGCAGCATATCCAGCTGATCAGATGCCTCAACAAGGAATTTTATGTATCACTTCCAATCAATACTATGCATCTCCAAAATTTAGACAGAGTAAGTATATATCTCTTTTCTTTATCACACACGTAAAAAGAAAGAAACTGGGGACCATATACACACACATTTATATGATTTTTAATAAGCCAAGATCATTAAGTAACCAATTTTTTTCTTTAAAGTGCAGGTAAGATGGAGTCGATGTTTGATAGGATGAACAAATTTGTGCAAGGCATCCGTGAGCATGGTAAGTATTAAGCTTATAAAATTTGATAGATATAATTAAAGGGCTCTGGTTAAAAATGAAAAAATGGGATTACGTGATTATACTGCTTGTCTTATAAATTTGATTACTCGTATTCTTTTTGTTTGTATATGCAGTGAAAATCGGGCCCAAGTTAAGTGAAACATTGAAGGGAAAGTTGAGATTAGGAGCTAGAACTCTCCAACTGGGGGTGTCAATTCTTTTCTAATTGTTCTTTTATTTCTTTTATTGGTGATGTTTTTTATGCATACATGATGGCATTATTATTAGTAAGAGTGAACCAATGAAATATAATATCAAAATTTAATGTAATTTTTAAATTTTTAAAATTTAAACATTATTTGTATACTCATCAATTAAATAAATGTACTTTTAAGTCATAATAATTTTATTTACTTTTATAATAATAAAATAATATTTAAAATAAAAAATAAATTTATTTTAGTGTTAAATTTAATATGAATGAATTGGACTGATTTTGAATATAGTGAACTTTTTACCCCATTTAACGTAAAATAATACAATGGATGGAAAGTAAAGACGAAGATCGTGTAGGAATTTAATTGGAGTTATCTTTCTCTAATATTTTCCTCACCATTATAGGTACGTATCCGCGCGCAGAGGCGGATCGGTTTGGTTTTTAGGTAAAATCGGAATTGAAATCGCATATTTTCGATTTTAAAATTTGAAAATCGCAACCGCAATCGAATCATTGATTTCGGTTTTAAAAAGACTGGTTTAATTTTTTTCGGATGACTTTATGTATATATTTATGTATATATATGTATTATGTTTTATATTGGATATATTTTAGACACTTATTATTTTATTTTTTCTGTAATTTCATATGTGTTTTTCAGCATTTTTGGATTGACGACATACGTATTTGTTGATGAGAGTGTGACGGGTGTTCTCTTCTCAGTAATTAAGACCTTATTATCTAAATTTGCAGAAACATTTTCATATTTTTTGATTAGATGATAAGTTTTTTGAATGAAATAAATTTATTTTATGAATATTGTATCTCGATACAATTTATGTACGATACAGTCAAAAAAAACAATGGACGGAAAGTAAAGACGCAGATCGTGTGGGAATTTAACTGGAGTTATCTTTCTCTAATGTTTTCCTCACCATTATAGCTATGTACGTACCGGGAGAGTGCGGGTCGGTTCGATTTGTAGGTAAAATCAAAACCGAAATCGCATATTTTCAGTTTTAAAAATTGAAAATCGCAACCGCAACCGAATCATCGGTTTCGGTTTTAAAAACACCGGTTCGATTTTTTTCTGTTCGGTTTCGGTTATAAAATTGAATTAAATAATAAAAAAATACAATTTAAATTCAATTGCAAAAAATTATGTAGCAATCGACCCTCGTGCTAGTTTTCCGGGATATCAACAAATTATGTGTTTGATTAAAAGTTATTTCTTTTTCCCTGACTATCATGTTATTTTTTCCGACAGTTGCCTATAATGTATTTACATACATAATTTTACTATAAACTGAAGTGATACAACAATGAACAGACCACTACTACTGATATTTAAATAACCTCATCTTATGGTTACATGCATCATGTTCGGCCTAAAATTCAAATTTATATATATTTAATTATTTACTTACATATATATATATACATATATATATATATATTAATTTAAACATTATATATAAATTATATACAATAAATTTAATAATTTTAAGAATCGATTCGATTTTTTCGGTTCAGTTCAAGGCGTGTGTCTGTAATCTGTATATGCATGCATGCATGTCATCTTCATCGGCTTTTCACAATTGAAGTTATATAATCATCAGCTTTATGTATTACCTTAATTTTAATGCTCAAACCTGGTTAGTTATTTAATTAGGTATCTCTATATATATATATGGGGGCAGAGAAATTATGCACTGTCACTTTAAAATAAAGTCTTATATGCCAAAATGACCATCTTTTTCCAGGCTTTAGGTTCCCTGGTCAAAAAAGTAAAAAATTAACCGGCAAAGCAAGAAAAAGCCACACACATCACTTCCTTTAATTTCTTCGGTTCTCTCCTTGCTGCCAAAGGTTCTTGTGTTATATAATTGTAAAAGTTGATCCCTTTGAAATTTATAGTATTTCTTGAGCATCAAATATATATTCTCCTACCAATAATATGTTGAAACCTTTCACATAATTTATTACTCTTTTTTCTCCTAGTTGTTCTTCTTTCTAATATTAATCACTTATCTTCTTGTTAATAAACATCATTAATGATCTTTGGTTGCCTCTTAGTGATACAACTAATGTTTAGTGAATTTGTATTTTTCTGTTTTGCAGCGTAATTACATGGCCATCTCCAAAAACTCCATCAAATATCATTACTTTAGATCTATTAATTTGCTTCTTTTCTTCGCAACATTAATCTTCTTCATCATCAGCTTTAATTCCACTTTGATCTTGAGCTGCTGTGGTGTTTCCTCAATCAGTCGCAGTGATTTTCAAAGCCAGAGGCGGTTACTTTCACAAGCTGAAGTTCATTTTTCTACTTGGGTTGCATCGACATTATCATCTACCATCAAGACAGGTGACAAATTTGATAAAGGAGAAGTTCAGTTTGAAGGTGATGAGCATTCGGTTCCAAGCGGACCAAACCCTATATCAAACAGGTAACTAGCTAGCTAGTTACGAGCTAGGGCGGACGACGGTGCTAACTCACTCGATCAGTATTTGGTGGTTACTATACCTTAATTGATTGAGATCTCTGCAGCCTCCAAATGATCAGTCGGGATCGGATTTATACAAGTAGGGATCGATCTCAACTTGTAAATTAATGTGTTAGAATTTAATTAAGTAGGCTCGATATTTTATTGTTGCTATGGGACCGGAAATACCAGCTAGACACTTCTTATCTTGTAAATAAGTTTGAATTTGATTTTCTTTTTGTGATACTAGTTTCGAATTTAAATAAGTTAGGTGTTGGAACATTTTTTCAAAAATAAAAATTGATATATTTGTCGCGATGCATTAGTTCAACTAGAAATTATATGACTGACTACTGACTAGATGATTACAACTCATAATCGAATAAATGAGGGCAGATGTATTAATATACTCCCTCTGTCCCATTCAATTGTTTATATTTGAGTTGGATACGTAGATTAAGAAAATTATATAAAGTAGTATGAAAGATAAGGAAGAGTGGATGAACGAGAAAGAAAAGTGCGTAAAATGGTGGGTCGATTGATATTTAATTGATAGATTTGAAAGGGGGGAGAAAGTAGCGGGGGAAAGTAAATTTTATAATATAAAAATTTACTATTTTTAGAAAATTTTCAAATATAAAAAAATTGGATGAAACATCCGCAAAAGAAAAGAGTAAAGAATTGATTGGGACATAGAGAGTATCATATATCAATTAATATATTTATATTTTAGCAAGTAGTAACCTAGATAGTTGCTATACGTATTAATTACTTCTTAATTAATTTTCTTCCTAGATGCGTGTTAATTATCTTTGGATTTGGATTTAGCGAACATGACATTTAGTAGTACGTAGTCTATATGATTTGATTATATGAGGACGGACATGATGACGCACATGTGTGTGTACGTACCAGACTGCCAGAGAGATGATAACGATAAACTCATTACAGTATTGTGTAAAGTATATTTGTGCAGCAGTAGCGGAAGGGTGATAATGATGAATAACAGGGAATCAGTCAAATCTGATACAGTACATACTACTAGTTCACGTGAAAGTGAGAGCCTTGCTCAATCAATTAGCATTAGCACTGTTTTTGCTTTAATTTGTTGGAGTTGGCCCTTTTCAAATCAACAATCACGTACACGTACCGAAGTTTTTATAACACGCCCACCTAATATTAATTCTATTATTCTGAAAAAATGTCCATCAACTATTCTGTCACAGTTTAAAGAAGGTGTTATGGAGTATACTGAACTATTTGTTTAAAGTATATATAACATTATCCTTTTTTATTAAGAATCTTGAATGCATATTTTAACATTGTTTGTATATTATATATTGTGTATAATTTAGTATCAAATAGGATAACAGAAGATTAGATTGTCAGTGTCTATATATAATATAATAAATGTTCACAGTTTAAGTGGAGTTAAACAAACCACTGGAATGACTGAAGTATTATTTAGAAATAATCTATCTTGATTATTGAATAATACTTGTATGCTTTGTGTATATTGAACGAGATTAAAATATCAGAATTGTTCTTCTATTCTGACAATAAATAAGAATTAAGATTTTATAATATTATTATTGCTTAGGTTCTTAATCCGGATACAGTGATTGACACTTGTATGCAGTGCACATGTTTTGATTCATATGTGGTGTGATTTATTATTACACACAATATTATGTTTTGGACAATGACATCGCATACAGAGTGGGATATTGACTATAAAAGGAAACCGTGTCCAAAAATATTCGGGTGATGATGTCATCTTGAAAGCTCATAAAGATAATTATGCTTTAATCCTGCAGGCAGATTTGTTCTTGCATAATTATAAGGTTGAGTGGATGATCAAGGATAAAAGATGTTGATTAAATTTATTTTTAGATATTAATTTAATTAATAGACATTCAATATCTTAAACATGGGGAATTTAATAAGAAAATAATATTGGAGCCGAATTAAATTACGTCATTAGGAGAGGTAGTGTAAATATTAATATTTTAGTGGATTGAATTAATATTTAATGACATTGGACTTGATCCAGAATGCAATTGGAAGGTTCGACCTAATTATCAAGGATCCCTACTGTAACATATATATTCATCTTATTCTCTTTTAACTAAGGGGTTGAAAATTAGGGGTTTTGTGAGCAGCCGTTCAAGGAAGCAACCAAGAACTAGGGTTCCAAGATCTCAAAGCTAGAAGGGAGGCAACCTTGGGAGGATCGAATGTCACACTTCGCTCAAGGTGAATACAAGAATACAGTAGAAGACGTGGATTTGAATCGCTTGTGCCGTAACGATTAAAGTTAATTTTCTATTCAAACTCGTTTATTTTCATATTATAAAACGCAGAATCATGATTCGATTGTCTCAATATAAAGCAGGAGCATCAATGTCACGATCAAAATTTGAAATTTTAACTCCAGCAGCTGCACCTACTAGCTAGTACTAGAGCTCCGATCCAGCCTCCACATCATCATGGCAAGTACATTGAAACCCTTTTGTATTTTGATGATCACTGTTAGCAAGCTGAAAGCTTGTATTTGATATAAAATAGCAAGCTGTTATATGTGGACTAACATGTTTTTGCAGGTATCAGCTTGCTGATATAACTTGTCAGTATAACATGTTGTAATACATTGACAGCAAGCTGAAAGTAGGAAAACAGGGCGTTTAAGCGAGCTGACAGCAGAAAATTTTCTGTCTCAGCAAGCTGACACTGGAACGCAGAAACTGTTGGATTTGCAAGGAAGTCCGATTTTATTGGAGAAATTATAGGATCTTACTTGTACAAGTCTATCTAATATATATATGGTTATATATTATATTAGAGCTCAGTTTTAATTAATTCAAACATATTTTATTATTCAAATTATCTTTCCTACTTAATAGGAGTTGGAGTTTGACTAAAACTTATCTTCTAAAACCAACTCTTATCTATACTATATTGATGCTGATTTTAAATTGTTTCTATTATCTCTTATCCTTAATATACGTATGTTTAAACATATATAATATATCTTATCTTAACTAATTCAAACGTTGTAATTTCAACGTTAGTTTGGCTTTGATAAAATCGAATATATATATATACAAGTGTGTATAGCTTTTCTCTTCAACCAAGTGAAGATATACTGATTTGAAAAATACATACACACTTCTTCTCAAACTCAAAACGATCTTAGCAAATATCTTGAGCTCTATTATTCTATATAGTTATATATATACGTGAGAGCTTATAGTTTGAGTTGTAAATTTCATTCACTTGTATTCGTTTGATTGTAATCAAGTTGTGGCTGGATTGCTAGACTTGTGAAACAGGGTTCAAGAAAACTAGAAGCTAGAGAAGGCTATGCTAGGGTAGTATAGTGCTTAGAGGGCAGAATAGTTCAGTGGAACAGGTGTTTCAGCAAGCTAGGATCAGCTGCAAGGGATAAAGAGTGGAATATTATTGTAATCTGTAATCGTGGTTGATTTGATTAATAATATTCTCTCTTACCAGTTGGTAGGGGACCAGGACGTAGACCATAGGAGATTAGGGGTCGAACCTGGCTAAAAGACTTGGAGTTATTTACTTTTTCTGTACTGCATTGCATATAGCAGCTAGCTGACAGTGTCTGTTAATCAATCTTAGCTAGCTGACAGGTTTAATAACTTGGTAAAATTAAAATTGGTCATTGTTAGCCTTAACACCTATTCACCCCCCCTCTAGGTGTGCATTTTCATTTGGTATCAGAGCAGGCTATACTAATATCTTCTATAACAGGAAAGTATAGAATAGATGGCTGACAAATATCCAATGGGAAGTTCAGGCTCGAGGGCACCTCTACTACTTGGCACAGAAAACTACAACTGGTGGAAAGGTAGAATGAAGCAGCACCTGGCCAGAGAACCCATGGAGTGGAGAGTTACATAAAAAGGTCCTTTCAAGTTTCTTACTACAGATGGTAAAGAAAAAGATATAGATGAACTCTCTGCTGATGAGCTGATCAAGCTTGCTTACAACAACCGAGCTATCAACACTATCATGACTGGTTTATGTCCTGAAGAGAGTGATAAAGTTTCTTCATGTACTTCTGCAAAGGAGATGTGGGACACTCTTGAATTATGTCATGAAGGTTCAAAAGCATTAAAGAAGGTTAAACTCAGCAAGCTGATGAACGAGTATGGTAATTTCAAGCTCAATAAAGATGAATCTATTAAGGATGCTCAAGCTAGATTCCAAGTCACTATGAATGGTCTCACTTTACTTGGCAAGAAAATTCCACAAGAAGAGATCAACATGAAAATCATTAGTGTTGTTCCATGGATCTATGAACCGAAGGTCGTTGCCTTAGAATCCTCTCCAACAATTGATACAATGGACACTCTAAGTGTTTTTACTGAATTGGAACAGTTTGAAGGCAAGATAAATGCTAGCCATGCAAATTCTACTTCTGATCTCACATCAAAGATGAAGAATTTGGCACTCCATGGTGATGACAGCAAGCTGAAATCTGATGATGAATCAAATGAGGAAATAGCACTCATGTCCAGAAAAATCAGGAAGATGATCGAACAGAAAAACAAGATGAAGAGAGATAGAAGGAGTTCAGATTTCTCTAAAACCAAGAAGTTCTCCAAAGATTCCAAAGGAGATTCAACATGTTTTGAATGTGGCAAAACTGGCCATTTCAAGAAGAACTGTTACAAGCTAAAAGGGAAACAGCAAGCTGGATACAAAGACAAGAAGAAATTTAAAGCTTTGCTAACCTGGAGTGATGATGAAGAAGACGTTTCACCAAGTGACAGTGACAACAATGATGATATGGTCAACCTTGCACTAGTTGGAATGGAGGATGATATTGTTCGAGGCTTAACTGAGGAGATCATTGCTGAAAGTGATTCTGATGATGACAAAAGTGAGGTAAATTCATTCAGATTTGATATTTTTCTGATAATATTATTCTAGATGAACTAACCATGCAGGATCAAGATAGTATTCCTATAGAGGAATATAATTCAGTAAAGACAGAAAACAACAAGCTGTCAGAGAAGAATGCTTACCTTAGACAGATGGTTCAAGATTTAATGGCAAAGGTGGAATCATTAATTGAAAGTAAAGAACCTGTTCAAGCAACAAATGAAGTCAAAATCAAAGAGCTTGAATCAAAAATTGAAGATCTAGAAGGTTTCAACAAGATTCTGTTAAAAAGGAACAATGCTCTAGCTGATGAGATTTCTGATCTAAAGGCTGATATAGAGGCAAGAGATGCATGTCTTGAAACATTTAAACTCAGAGAATCTGCCAAGAAAGAATCATCTCAGCCTGCTGAAACATCATCTCAGCCTACTGACAGTACATCTCAGCCTGCTGCCACTTCATCAAAGCAAGCAGAAAGAATTATTTCCTTGGAAAAAGAAGTCATTAAGCTCAGAAAAGGCATGGGTACTTTTGTTCAAGGAGAAGAAGGTCTCAAATCAATGATGAAAAGCATCAAGGTACCTTTGGACAAGGAAGGAGTTGGTTTGAACTTCAACAAGAGGGCTACTGCACTAAAGTATGAAGGCAGACAAGGAAAGCCATACAAATATGCTATGCCCTGGACAAGCTGCAAGAAATGTGGTGGTAAAGGTCATCTAGCTCAAAATTGCATATCTCAGCGAGCTACCAGAATTTACCAGAAAGAAACTGACAGGAAGCCAGCTTGCTGGAACAAACAGTCAGCTAGCCGAAATGGTTCTTGCAGGAAGAAAAGAACAAAGAATTCCTTTCCCAAAGTGGTTCAAATGTGGATCAAGAAATTTGAATTAAATGTTTTTTATATACTTGCTACTAACCAATCAGGACCCAAACCAATATGGGTACCAAAAGGTTAAGTGTTGTTTTTGTTTGTTTTGTAGATATGTCTTGCTGCTAAGATCAAATCGAAATCATGGATCATCGATAGTGGATGTACAAGACATATGTGTGGAGACAAAGCTCAATTTATTAATCTCAAATTCAAGAAAGGTGGAGGAGTCACAATTGGTGATAGTAAGACTCTTCCTATTCTAGGTAAAGGTAAAGTAGGTAATGACACAACTTTTATTGATAATGTTCGTTATGTTAAAGGCTTAAAATATAATCTGCTTAGTGTAAGTCAGTTGCATGATGATGGTCATTCAGTTGTTTTTGATAAAGATAAATGTGTTATTACTGTTGCTACTAACCAGATTCCTCTAGTTGCTAGAAGGGAAGAAAATGTGTATGTGTTAGACTTTGAATTACAGGAAACAACTTGCTGCTTAGCTGCTGTTGATAATGATCTAACAATCTGGCATAGAAGATTGGGTCATGCTCACATGGACTTGCTCAACAGATTATCTAGCAAGAAGTTAGTGAGGGGTTTGCCAAAATTAAAGTATGTCAAGACACAAGTCTGTGATGCATGTCAATTAGGCAAACAGATTCAAAGTTCTCACAAGGCCAAAAAGGTTGTATCTACTACAAAACCCTTAGAATTATTGCATCTAGATTTGTTTGGCCCAGAATCTTATAAAAGTATTGGAGGTAAACAATATGGTTTTGTTATTGTTGATGATTACACACGTTTTACTTGGGTTTTATTTCTTCGTACTAAAGATTCTGCTTTTGAAGAATTTGAGAAGCTAATTAAGGTTCTTGAAAACAAGCTGGATACAAGACTTGTAGGTATAAGAAGTGATCGAGGTGGTGAATTCAAGAAAGATTTTGTCACTTACTGTGAAACAAGGGGCATCACTCATGAATTCTCTGCACCTAGAACTCCACAACAAAATGGAGTAGTGGAAAGAAAGAACAGGTCTTTGGAGGAAACTGCTAGAACTTTATTGCAGGAAAGCAAGCTGCCAAGGAGCTTTTGGGCAGAAGCAGTGAACACAGCCTGCTATGTCTTAACAGAGTGGTGATCAGGCCTATTCTTGAGAAAACTCCATATGAGCTGTTGAGGAACAAAAAGCCTAACATCAGTTACTTCAAAGTGTTTGGGCTCAAAGTGTTTTGTCCTCAAGAAAATCGACAGGGATGGTCAATTCGATGCTAAATCTTATGAGGCAATTTTTCTTGGTTATTCTTTAACTAGTAGAGCATATAGAGTCTTTAATTTAAAGAAGCGCATTGTTGAGGAGTCTATTGATGTTATATTTCATGAACCTAACAATGATCTGTCAAGAGATGAGGAAGATGATGCAGGTGATGATGATGGAAGCAATAAAACTACTGCAACATCAGGTAGTCAGCAAGCTGACAAGACAAAGGAGCAAGCTGCTACAACATCTACTACTCAACAGTCAGACAGTCAGCAAGCTGGAACAGCCAATCAGCCAGCTGACACTGCAATCTCTGTAGATGATACTATTGAACAGTTGTCTAAACTCAATCTAGGAGGGTCACAAACTCCTATAGCAAGGACTACAACTTCTGTTAGAACTGTTCATGAAGAGATATCCCAGCATTCTTTCCCCAAAGCTACAAGAACTGTGAAGAATCATCCACCAACACAAATTATTGGTGATGCTTCTGAGGGTGTCAAGACAAGAAGAGGGAAAGCAAACTTCTGCGCTTTTGCAGCTTTCCTAGCTCAAGAGGAACCCAAAAATGTTCAAGAGGCTTTGGAAGATGAAAATTGGATCATGGCTATGCAAGAGGAGCTGAATCAATTCAAAAGATGTGATGTGTGGGAACTTGTGAAAAAGCCTAAAGATGTCACAGTTATTGGTACTAAATGGGTCTTCAAGAACAAAGCTGATGAATTTGGTACAATTACAAGTAACAAGGCAAGGCTAGTTACACAAGGCTACAATCAACAAGAAGGGATTGATTTTGATCAAACTTACACTACACCATAAATGGTCTAAGGCAACATCATAAATTGGTATTGGCACGTAAAATGTTGGCTTAGGTGGCCAAATACGATTTAGGTGAGTGTTTGGCAACATCGGAAAAATATGTTGCCTTATAACCCCTACTACGCCAACACCTTGCTAACACTTATATAGGTGTTGCCTTAGAGAAGTGAAAAAATGAAGAAAAAAAAGCAACTCATCTGTTGCCAACATTTTTTCACCTCTCTAAGGCAACACCTATATATAAAGAGTTGGCTTATTTGCACTCCGATAGAAAAGAAATATGGTCCTTCTGTCAAATTTTCTCAACTTCTTCGGTCCTCTTCCATTCTCGTTATATGACACGTTTTTTCATAAATTTTTTATTTATAAATTTTCATAAATAATACTCTCTCCATGTCGTTAGTTCCGCAACTGTGCAGAGTTTTTCATTTAAAATCTTTTTGTATGTTTCTGGATCGACTATTTTTATTTAATATATTTATAATAAAATTAATCGAATTTAATTTAAATATATATATATACACTATATATTATATAATTAGAAATTTTTTTAAAATTTATATCATGAGAAAATATATTTAATTTATTTTAAAATATAATTTCAATTTTTAAAAATTATAAAATAATAAGTTTTAATTTTCAATAAAAATTTAATTAATATTTTCTAAAAAAATCAATAAAATAAATGAGTGAGTAAATATTTACTTCCCAACACAAACTCTATCCCCACCTCTAAATACAAAACCCCTCTTTTGCCTTCCTCTAACCCCCAAAACCCCAGTTTCTCCCCTAATTCAATTCCTCTCAAAACAAACGCCTTCGCGCCCTGCGCAAGAAGCTCAATCGCATCTCCCAAATGGAAGAATCAATTGCCAAGAATAAACCCCTAAACAAAGAGCAAGAAGAGGTTTATAAGTCCATGTACTTTGCGCGGTTGTTTGATGTGAAGGGTTTGAGTGATTTCGAGAGTGTTTTGTTGACGAAAAGTCACAAGAGAGGGTGTTGTTTGAGTTATGATTTCGAAAGTTGGGAGTTTGGTGGTTTCGAGACCGGTTGATACGGGTTTATCGCATAAGGATGCGTTGGAGAAGTGTGTTGAGCATGCTAAGCTTCGGCTTTCGGGTTCTCATGAGCCAATTGAGGCGGGTTCGAATGTGACATGTATGGTCTTTTAGTGTAATTTTGCTTTTCTGGAAGAATGATTATTTGTGCTTTGTGTTTGATATTATTTATATGTGATGTTGTTGCAGATGCTTTGTTGAAAGAAAAGCTTGCAAAGATTATGGCTTCTCCGTATGTTACAACAATGCCAGAGATGAAAGCGCCAGTTGAAGTGGTCGCTGGAAACTATGTGTCTTTCCAGGCTCAAGGGGACTTGTCCTATCTAAGTGAAGTTATTTCCAGGCTTAAGTCTCAAGTTGTAGTTGTACGTAGACCTTACACGTGCATCAAGATGAATTACTAGTAAATTTCTTTTTTGAGGGTCAATCAATTGTTAGTAATTGATATTTTATTTTGAATGAAGAGTCTTTTTTATTTTATGCAGTAATTTTTGTCAAAAGTTTTATCTGGCTTCCAAATGTAGATAGCTCTACATGTTTAGATATTTAGATGACACTAACAATCTAACCTTGCCTTTATCTACCAAAAAGTAATGTTGCTGTGTTTGGGTTCTTGAGAATTTATAACTATCATGCACAAGTTTAGCTTTCACCATATAGGTTTTGACAACAGAGTACTATATGTGAAAGGAAGTTCTGTAACATATTACTGGGGTCTGCTAACATCAACCAACGTTCCTTAGAAGGCACCAGAGATACTGAGATTGCAATGGGTGCATATCAGCCTCATCATACTTATGCACGGTAACGTTACAGTCCACGTGGACAGGTACTATCCATATTGTAAAAAATAATTTAGATTGATACTCAAACTTGAGCATGAGAATCTGATTTATAATAATCAGATAAATGTAGTGTCAAGCCGGTTTACGACATATCTGACTAAATGTATTATGTATCCATGTGCAGGTCTATGGATATAGAATGTCACTGTGGGCAGAGCACATTGGTATGCTGGAGCAATGCTTTGAGCAGCCAGAAAGCATCGATTGTGCGAGACGGGTAAGATACCTAAGTGAGTTGAACTGGAAACAATTTGCAGTTGAGGAAGTAACTGAAATGAATGGTCATCTGTTGAAGTACCCTGTGGAAGTGGATCGAACAGGAAAGGTGAGCCCTCTTCCTGGCTGTGCTACATTCCCAGATATGGGCGGGAATATCGTGGGCACGTTTGCTGGACTTCAAGAAAATCTGACTATTTGAATAGCAGAGCTTGTCTGGGGCATAGATTTACACACATGTAGTTTATTAGTAATATCAGAACATACAGTATCATTCAAGCTGTGTTGAATGTAGATTTTGTCATCTACTTTAATCACACACAATAGTTTTGTCATTCCATCGATCCCCTGCCTTCTAAGGAACGTTGGTTTTGACAAGTAGCTGGTTTTATCCAAGTATATATAAGGTGATGAAGTTGCATCTGGTTTGTGTTTATTGGGATGAATTTTGATTATGTTGGGATGTTTCATTTTAGGCAAGTAGCTGTTCAAAATTACCACTAAAAATGTTGCCTTAGCTTGTAAAGGTGTTGCCAAAATTATGATATGTTAATTTTACTTATGTTGCTATAGAGAATGAATAATGTTGGCATATGTCTTATGCCAACACTGTAGATGTGTTATTTTTTACTAAAAAGCGTTGCTATTCATTTACGGCAACAAGACCCTGATGTTGCTATTAACAAAAAAAGCGTTGGCATAGACCCTAAGCCAACAGAAAAGTTATGTGGGAAAGAAATGTTAATATATGTTGGCTTAGCCTCTAAGGCTACATGGCAATATCCAACGCCACAAAAATTGGCCAAAGTGTTGCCTTACACCCTATAGCAACAATATTCGGCCTTTTTAACACTTTTTTTTGATGTTGCCTTAGACCATTTATGGTGTAGTGTTATCACCTGTTGCAAGGCTAGAGTCTATAAGAATGCTACTTTCATTTGCATGTTACAAGAAATTCAAGCTTCATCAAATGGATGTCAAAAGTGCATTTCTTAATGGCTATCTCAAAGAAGAAGTTTATGTCAAGCAACCTCCGGGCTTCGAGCATGAAAAGTTTCCAAATCATGTCTACAAACTAAAGAAGGCATTGTATGGACTAAGGCAAGCTCCTAGGTCTTGGTATGAACGATTAAGTGAATTTCTACTTAAAAATAGCTTTATTCGAGGTAAAATTGATCCAACCTTATTCCTTAAATTTGATGGTAAGGATATTCTTGTTGTTCAAATTTATGTGGATGATATTGTTTTTGGATCAACTAATGATGCCATGTGTGAGTGGTTTTCAAAGTGTATGCACAGTGAGTTTGACATGAGTATGATGGGTGAACTCAATTACTTTTTGGGTCTTCAAGTCAAACAAACAAAAGATGGAATCTTTGTGCATCAATCCAAATACATCAAGAATCTACTCAAGAAATTTGGATTTGAAACTGTCAAGACGAAATCAACACCAATGAGTCAAGCCAGCAAGCTGACAACAGATGAAAAAGGTGTAGATGTTGATATTCGTAAGTATAGAGGTATGATTGGTAGTTTACTGTATCTTACTGCTTCTAGACCTGATATAATGTATGCAGTTTGTGTATGTGCTAGATTTCAATGCAAGCCTAAGGAATCCCATTATAATGCTGTTAAAAGAATATTTAAGTATTTAAGTGGTACTATCAATTTGGCTTTATTTTATCCTATCACAAATGCATTTGATCTTGTTGGGTATAGTGATGCAGATTATGCAGGTTGTCACACTGATCGAAAGAGTACAAGTGGTGTTTGTGCATTTTTAGGCCAGAGTTTGGTCACTTGGCGATGCAAGAAGCAGAACTCTGTTGCTTTATCAACAGCTGAGGGGGAGTACTTGGCAGCTGGCAGCTGTTGCTCTCAAATGTTGTGGATGATACAAACACTAAGGGATTTTGGAATCAAATGTGGAAGGATTCCAATATATTGTGACAATACAAGTGCTATCAACATTTTAGAAAATCCTGTCAATCACTCAAGAACAAAGCATATCGATGTGAGACATCATTTCTTGAGAGACAATGTGGCAAAAGGGAAGATCAAGCTGATTTTTGTGCCTACAGTGTATCAGCTAGCTGACATCTTTACAAAGCCATTGGCAGAAGAGAGATTTTCTATTATTAGAAGGGAACTTGGCATGTGTAACATCTAATCAGCAAGCTGAAACCAGGTTTTTCGTAATCTCAGCTTACTGAGTACCCTCTTAAACATTTGGTTAAATTGATTTATGTTACATGCATTATATGAATTTTGTGCCCGTTGCTGGTAGGTTGGTAAAGTTCCACTTACTTGTAAGTTGTGCATGTCTATTAGAGTTTCTATGTGTGTTAAATGCTATTAATTATTTAAATATTGCTTTTAAATTGATAATCTAGTCAGTATTTAACTAGATAAGACTTATCTGATTAGTTTTTAATTTTATATAATTATCTGCTTATCTGATAAAAGATGTTTAGTTTATATAGGGTTGGGGGTTTTATAAAAACTTTTTATTCAAATAATTCTCAAAATACACTCTCCTTATATTTTAAAAGAGGAGTTGTAGAGGCACTCCATTCTCGGTATCTCAAGTTCATTTTTCCCAAACCCAAGATTGGATCTAGGGGTTCAACATCGTCTTTGGTAAATATACTCTTTCAGTGATTGTTTCAATCGGTCTCTATTTCAAGATGAAGAGCACACGTCGTACTAGGGCTTCGGTCTCAGTTCCAAAGGACACCAAAAATAAGAGGAAGTTACTGGATGAGGAGGAGATTGTGGTTGCTGTCGATAGTGGTGATGAGTTCTCTGGTATCAATCGCTCAGTGGATCGTGATTTGACACCATCAAAGCGGCTCAAGTTTGGTTTTAAGTTTATTCCAGAGGAGTTAGAACAGAGGTTCCATGTACTTGACCTAGGCAATCGCAGAGTCATTCCTGGAAAGCCTTTATCTGGTAAGACTTTCGTTTCTTGTGGTGCTGTTAAGATTTTTTCAGACTTAGGGTTTGAGTCGTTTTTAGTTGATATGCCGAAAGATGTTTACCCAGACTATGTGTATGAGTTTTATGCAAATTTTTTCCGGATCAGTTTGGTAATTATGTGTCTTTTGTTCGTGGGAAGAAGATAACTCTTAATGTTCCTGTCCTTAATTGTATCTTAAGAGTTGAGAATGCCTCTGATTTGTCTGTGTACACTAAGAAGGGTCCCAAGGTGTTGGATGATTTATCTGCTTTAGATCAGTTGAATGCAATTAGGGGTATGCATGGTATACTTGAGTTTTGTTGTCCAACAACATCTTGTGTAATTCCCATGGCTAATTTGTTGTTCAAGATTTGCATATCAAATATTTGTCCTAGGCTGGGAAGCAGGTCTAATTTTAACTGTCAAGACATTGTGTTAGTTGCTATGTTGTTGCTGGGAAGAAAGTTTAATTTGTCTGAGTTAATTTTGAAGCATATGATGGATGTGTATGATGGTAACCCTGGTTGTGGTTTACCATATGGGTTGTTATTAACAAGGGTTTTTGATTGGTATGGAGTGGAGTTTTCTGATGTGGATAAGCACTCAGTAAAAGAGTTTTTGGATGGGAAGAGTTTGCAACAATCTCACTTGAAGGTGGAGAAGGATGGCACTTTGGTGCAGTTGGAGATTCCTACTCCTTCACCTATTGCTAAGTCAGCAATGGCAAGTGGTTCTGATTCTGAGATGCTACAGTTTGTTAAGAAAGTGAATACTGATCAGGTTCTGGTGATTCAGAAACTAAATGAAGTACTGGATGAACTTAAGTTTTTGAGGGAGTGTGCTTTTGGGCCAAGGACTCCTGCTACTGTGTCTGCACACACTACCAGGTCTGGTGAAGATGCTTCTGCAGATTTGGATGGGTTGCAGGGTTTAGCTGATGCAGCAAGGAAAATGGTGGATCCAGTGGCTGATCAACCAGCTGAGAAGGTCAAGTCTAAATCTCCAGAAGACACGATTGCAGCTGAGGATGCAGAGGAAGATCTTGTGGATGCCTAACTCTACTCTTTTAGATGATTAAGGGGGAGTATTAGGAGAATTTGATGAATTTTTTTATGTTTATGTTTAAAAAATATTTTCTGGGGTTTTAGATTTTATTCTATTTTATGTTTGCTGGTATGTCTGAATATTTGGGTCTGGTTGTTATTTTTGGATAATTGCTGGTGATACATGCTAGTAAGCATGTGTTTGGTTTGATGGATATTATTTGCTAGTGCATGTTGGTATGCATGTTTTATGAAATGCTATGATTTTGGTTTAAATCTAATTGTTAAATGCTTAGCATATCATATTTGCAATTTTATATCATGTGTTTACAGGATTGCAGGAATTTAGGGGGAGTATTCTATTCTCCTAAATTATTTTGTGATAATCATCAAAAAGGGGGAGATTGAAACCCTTTTGTATTTTGATGATCACTGTTAGCAAGCTGAAAGCTTGTATTTGATATAAAATAGCAAGCTGTTATATGTGGACTAACATGTTTTTGCAGGTATCAGCTTGCTGATATAACTTGTCAGTATAACATGTTGTAATACATTGACAGCAAGCTGAAAGTAGGAAAACAGGGCGTTTAAGTGAGCTGACAGCAGAAAATTTTCTGTCTCAGCAAGCTGACACTGGAACGCAGAAACTGTTGGATTTGCAAAGAAGTCCGATTTTATTGGAGAAATTATAGGATCTTACTTGTACAAGTCTATCTAATATATATATGGTTATATATTATATTAGAGCTCAGTTTTAATTAATTCAAACATATTTTATTATTCAAATTATTTTTCCTACTTAATAGGAGTTGGAGTTTGACTAAAACTTATCTTCTAAAACCAACTCTTATCTATACTATATTGATGCTGATTTTAAATTGTTTCTATTATCTCTTATCCTCAATATACGTATGTTTAAACATATATAATATATCTTATCTTAACTAATTCAAACGTTGTAATTTCAACGTTAGTTTGGCTTTGATAAAATCGAATATATATATATACAAGTGTGTATAGCTTTTCTCTTCAACCAAGTGAAGATATACTGATTTGAAAAATACATACACACTTCTTCTCAAACTCAAAACGATCTTAGCAAATATCTTGAGCTCTATTATTCTATATAGTTTTATATATACGTGAGAGCTTATAGTTTGAGTTGTAAATTTCATTCACTTGTATTCGTTTGATTGTAATCAAGTTGTGGCTGGATTGCTAGGCTTGTGAAACAGGGTTCAAGAGAACTAGAAGCTAGAGAAGGCTATGCTAGGGTAGTATAGTGCTTAGAGGGCAGAATAGTTCAATGGAACAGGTGTTTCAGCAAGCTAGGATCAGCTGCAAGGGATAAAGGGTGGAATATTATTGTAATCTGTAATCGTGGTTGATTTGATTAATAATATTCTCTCTTACCAGTTGGTAGGGGACCAGGACGTAGACCATAGGAGATTAGGGGTCGAACCTGGCTAAAAGACTTGGAATTATTTACTTTTTCTGTACTGCATTGCATATAGCAGCTAGCTGACAGTGTCTGTTAATCAATCTTAGCTAGCTGACAGGTTTAATAACTTGGTAAAATTAAAATTGCTCATTGTTAGCCTTAACACCTATTCACCCCCCTCTAGGTGTGCATTTTCATACATTGCATGCCTTTGCAAACCATATATAAAAGTTATTATACCCCGAGTCTCAAAATATTGCTAGTAATATTTAAATTAACCTTAATAATGCTCTCAAAATTTGATTTGTCTTCTAGTCAAAATTTTCAAATTTTAAAATAATAGTAATATCTAAATTGAAATATAAATTTATAAAATATATTTTTTAAAATAAATATGAGATTTTGTTATGTGTTTCACTTCACTTTAATGAACATTTTACAAAATGCTTAAATTAATATAAGATTCTTTTAAGTGTTTTATTTTTAATTCAAAATTTATTTTTATATTTTTTATTTCTTAAAATAAGATTCTCTTAAGTGTTTTTTATTTTTTAATATATTTTTTATTTTTTAAAATAAGAAATAAAATAAATTTATAAATAATTGATTTTAAAATAAACATGATATTCTCTTAGCTGTTTCACTTCACTTTAGTGATCATTTTATCATTTTTTTCTATACTAGTTTAAATAATTTCTTCAAAAAAATTTATAAAGTGTTTTTATTATTACTTATTAATTATTTTACAAAATTCTTAAATTAATATAAGATTCTATTAAGTGTGTTATTTTTAATACAAGATTTACTTATATATTTTTTATTTCTTAAAACAAACAAGATTCTCTTAAGTGCTTTTCATACAAAATTATTAATAAATTGATAAAATTTAGAAAGAAAATTAAGATTTTTTACGAAACACTTAAATTAATATAAGATTCTTAAAAAAATTAAGATTCTTCACGAAATATTTAATTTAATTACAATTTTTTTAAATGCAATATCATAAATTTTAATGGATCACACAATATCATAAAATAAATTTATAAATAATTTATTTTAAAATAAACCTGAGATTCTCTTAAGTGTTTCACTTCACTTAAATGATCATTTTATGATATATTTTTTCTATATTAGTTTAAATGATTTTTTCAAAAAAAATTATAAAGTATTTTTATTATTATTTATTAGTTATTTTACAAAATTCTTAAATTAATATAAGATTCTTAAATTATTAGTATAACCTAATGGATCACATATCAGAATTTTATATAGTATAACCTTTATAGTAGAACCTTAAAATAGATATTAAAATTTTATAGTAGAATCTTCATATTGGTTATAGTAGAATTAAAATTCTTATTGTTCTTAATATATTATTAAATTACTTAGTAGAACATTAATTTAATTATTCAGTTAAAAAAATTATATATATCCAAATTTAAATAATATTAGTTTTAAAAAATTATGAAAATACTTAGAAGAACCTTAATTTAAAAAAAATTGCGTTGGATAAAATTAATCAAATACGAGCTTAGAAAAAAATATTGATTTGGTAAAAATAATTACTGATATAATTAATTTTTAAATCTATTTTTTTTTAATATGGACTTGTAGTATAGTTATTGAATTTAATATACTTTCAATTTAGTATTACAAATATGGAAAAAAATATAAGTGATAGTTATGGAAAGATTTAAAAAAAAGGTTGTGTTATGGAATTCAAAATATCAATGCTAAGATCAGGAAATGACAACACAATCTTTTCGTATATGGTAACAAATATTCAAAATAAACAAAATCTTTTCATATATAGTAACAAATATTCAAAATATATACAATTTATATATGTGTGTGTGTGTGGTATTTTCAATATACAAATATATGAAAAAGTTCAATTAAGACCCACTTTTAATTGAAACCTTGGAGACCAAATAGTAACCGTTAGATTAATATAAAATAGATATTTGAGATTGTAGCACCATCTTATCTCTCTTACTTAGTAAAGACGTTAATTGCAATCATATAAATATTATACATATACTTAATACAGATATTAATTGCAATCATATAAATTATACATATATAATTTTACACATATAAGTCAACTTAATTTAATCATAAATTATATTTTTTAATGTCATTCAAATTTCTAATTAATTAATTATTGTGGTGTGTAAGTGATGATCGGAGATAAATAAATAATAATAAAATATTTGAACAATACTTAATCTACAGTTCTGTACTAATTTATTTAACAATTCTGCTTTGAGCACTGTATATTCTGCACGTTTTGCATCTGAAAATACTTTGTTCTGCACTTTGAGCACTAGTTGTTCTGCACGTTCTGCATATGAAAATACTTTGTTCTGCAAACAGAAAAGTACATAACATTATCTTATTTTATATTTCAACGCTTTGTTCTGCACTATAACAAAATATTTTTAGATTTCAATTTGATTTTTATAAAATTTTATATTTAAATAGTTATTATATAATTATTACTAACATATATAATATGATAAATTATATATAGCAACATATTAAATGTATGTATTCATTATATTAATAATAATATAAACTATATATAGCAATGTAGTAGATATAGATGAGTTTTAGGGTCTCCAATTTATATTGGTCTCTTCTGAACCCAACTCTATAAATATAACCCTTTTAATATAACATATGTATAAATATCAACTTATATGAGGAGAAACTTGGTCATTGAATTGAAATAAATTCAACTATTAAGATCATGGATCTTTAGTTCTCTCACTAAGGAGGGTTCTCTCTTGAACATCTCATATATATATATATATATACACACGCGTGTGTGTGTGTGTGTTTAATGGGGAACTTTCTTATTTGAGTAACTAAGGAACCAACAACATATATAATTACAGAACACATAAAAAATTGTAAAATATAGAAAAAGTACAGAACACAAAAATAATCACAAAATAGATAAATAATTATATAACATACAAAAAATATAGAACATAAAATTACAGAACACTATTTAGCATTAGTGCTCTATAATTTGTGTTCTATATTTTTTTACATATTATGTAATTTTTTTATTTGTTTTGCAAATATTTTTGGTATTCTATGATTTTTTGTATGTCTTGTACTCTTTCTATAGTTATTTGTTAATCAAATTATTATAAAATCGGAATTGGTTCCTCAGTTACATAAGGAGTTACTTGCTGAGGCTTACAACTACTTTTAAGTTTTTAATGCTATATAAAGATCCTTCTTCCAAAATATGTTTGAATTGAAAAAATAGATGCTTTTGAATCGTTACATGTATAAGATTTTCTTATCATAAATTAAAGCATTAAAAAGTTAGTACGAATGCATAATTGTAGTAAATTAATAAATAACAAAAATTTATTAACCTTTTCATCATTAATTAAAATCATGTCAAGACTAAATTAATTGTTTGTTTGTGTATTGATTGCATCTCACATCCTGCATACTCTCACTTTTATGATCCAATTGACTCTATTGTTATTCAAAACATTCAAGAGAGTGTAATCCATGATATCATAAATCAATTGTATATTAAAAATACATCATTCTTCGAAGATTAAGTGTTTGTGTGGATACAGATAGGGACGTAAATCGTACCTACGGGATACGTGGTGATTTAAGTTGTTGTGCTCTTTTTCTCTCATCATTCTCTTCCTCTTTGATTTGTATTAAGAATTTCATGTGCATACCCTGCAATTTAAAGATAAAGAATAAGATTAAACGTATAAACATTACCAATAATTATCATATTAACATCAATCGAGTGTATATAATTATAAAAAATCAAATCAAATCAAACGCAAACTATATAAGTATTATTAAAAGTTTGCAACGAAGATATAAATCTCTAGGAGAGAACATAATTGTACATTAAAAAATACTGAATTCTTTATATAGATCGATCTTAATTACAAAATCATTGTCTCATTATAATTCTTGTCACTTCTAAAAAATACTAACTTATTTCTTGTCGTTTGATAAAAATAGTTATGAAAAATCTATATACAAAATATTATTACATTTTTATAATTGTCATCTCTAAAAAATAGGTTTAAAATTTCTATATTATAGTTATTTCTTGTCATCTCTAAAAAATAGTTATTTTTTATTTCCTTTTTTCTTTTAAACTTTACATATCAAATCTTTTCAAAAAAAATTATTATCATTTTTTAGCAATTATAAATCTTCTTTATAATTTCGATGATGATAAAATAAGTTTTAATTATTAATATTTAAAAATATGTTGTAAATTTTCTATTGAGAAATTTAGTGTCACGTCTAATTTGTAAAATCATTGTATCTTTATAATTTTTGTCACTTTTGTAAAATAGTAAATTATTTTTTATTTGATAAAAAATAGTTACAAAAATTCCATATAAAAATCATTATTACATTTTTATAATTGTCATCTCTAAAAATTAGTTACAAAATTTTCATATAAAACTTATTTCTTACTGTCTCTAAAAAATAGTTATTTCTTATCTCTTATTTTCCTTTTAATTTTTATATTTCATATAAAACTTATTTCTTATTTCATAGCTATTTTTTTCTTTTTTTTACCTTTTAAACTTTTTATATCAAATCTTTTCAAATATTTTTTCTCTAAGATTTCGATGGGTGAAAAGGAAGGTTAAAATAACTTGTGCACTAGTACGTAGAGAAAGATACTTTAGAAAATTAAATAAATGGGGGCTGGCCTACTACTTAGTACAGTAGTTTGGGATTTGGTGGGAGATCAGATATGCAGGAGCAAGATGGACTATCTACAGTCTCCACTCTCCATCCACCCATATATTAAAATCCCAAACCATTGGGACTGCATTTTTTATTTCAATTTTCAAATTGTAATAATAATAATAATAATACAAGTGCATCTAAAATTATTGAATAATATGATCACGGTAAACCCGCTTCCTAAAATCTTGAGATTTTAGGAGAACTCTTAATTTAATATGGTATAAGAGTTTTGCTTGTAAATATCTAATAACATAATTTAATTTAATAATAATACAAGTGCATCTAAAATTGTTGAATAATATGACGATGATAAGCCAATGCACTGAGGTTTTAACCTCAGGAGAACCGGTTAAGGTAATTGCTCCATAACACCAAACAAAAATACTCCTAAATATCTAATAGCTTATTTTAATAATATTTAATAAGATGTACCCTCCTAATTCACATGAATACTATCAACTAATTTTTTTTTATATTATAATTCATTTTATTTCATATTCTTAAATTTTATTTTAATACTCAATTTAATATTCTCTTAATTCTGATAAAAATTATTAACTAAAAATTTTATATTATTATTTCATCTATTTCATATTATCTGAGAACCTATTTTAATAACTAATATAATTTTATATATTGTGTTACTACGTATTTTCGACTTTAATTTTAATATGTAATAGATATTTTGAATGTTTTTTCACA
The DNA here is from genome assembly GCA_028671895.1 of Oenanthe sinensis. NCBI lineage: Eukaryota > Viridiplantae > Streptophyta > Magnoliopsida > Apiales > Apiaceae > Oenanthe > Oenanthe sinensis. The sequence continues at coordinate 148,196 of CM053814.1, read as the reverse complement.
CTTTAAATATTAGCAGATGACTCGTGCAAATTATAATCTAATATAATTTTCCTCGTAAATTATAATTTTTATTAAATAATATTGATTCTAATTTAATTTTAATATAAACATGATCATATAGCTATAATTGTGAATTAAAATTTTGTTAACATCAATATATTTAAAAATTATTATATTTATTAAATTTTAAATTGATGAAGTTTCTAATAAGAATTTAATTATATATTTTAACATAATTATAGCAAGATTCTAATTAATCTATATTTTCACCGATAAATACAATTTGATGTGTGAAAAGAACAATCTACTATATAATACTATTATAATTTATGTTACATTTCCATAGTAACAAATAAAAATAATTGTTAAGCTTCTCAGAGGAACCTACCATCTGTTTCTCAAGTAATCAAGTTTTTTCATATAAAGCACCTATTGGCTATAGCATCAACATGACCATAGGTTTCATTTACAAACGCCAGATCACAGGAACGACCATCCCTTAACTTACGTACAAATTACAAAACCACGCCTCCTTGGAGTGACCATATCTCATTTGCACCTTATTTTTGGAAGGATAAGACTTTAGAAAAAGCACTACATTCAACTTTAGGAAGATATAAACATCTCTGTTTGGCATACAGTTACAAGTAAGTTGCAAAAACTTTCTTTAACTAATTTTTTTTCCAAGAATTATATATTCACCTCATAATCTCTAAGTTTTTTCTCATGTATATTTTGGTATTAGTAACACAAATGAATAAGCTTAATAAGAGTATCTTGATATGTACAGTAACAAGAAAAATGTTTTTAAAACACACAATCACTGAGTCATCATTGACATCAACCAGATTGCAGCTCTTATTAACATTTTTCCAGTGGGGTACTAATCCTCAAAAAGAACAACCAGATTGCAGCCTGCAGCTCCTTCACGACCATCTTATTACCAGAAAACTATGTAAAAGATTAAAAAAAAAATACTCAATCAAGCATGTCCAAGTGAAAGAGACGAAATGATCCACATCAATTGTCAGCAAGAAATATAGAGTTCACCTAGAATCACAGTCATGTAGTCTTCTGGCTAACATTTTCTGAAGACAACTTCATTTCAGATTAGGGCAAAAACCTTGAAGGCAGCTCATGGTAAGATATCCTTATATATGAAAAAAATTGTTTGCAATAGTTAGTAATGTCTCCCTTCAATGTTGAAAAGACTTGGAACTTCTTGACCAACATGAGTTTGTCCCCTAAAATCCACAGAACAGTATATTAGCATGGGCAAAGTACAGCAATTTTAAAAATACACTCTCATTTGAATTGTACATCAAACATACAAAAATTGTTTGATAAAATGCAATGTATACTTATGTTGCTGCTTATCAATTTACAAGTGAGGAAAGGAAAATCAAAGACTAGATGGAAGCTTCAGAACTATAAAAATTGTGACTACACATAAACCATCCTTTTCCCCACTGCAACTAACATTGAGTTGCAATAGGTAAAAAAGATAGATCTGTGATATGTTCGGGTATAAGCCCCACCGTTATCAATGTTTGAAACTGGGATTAATTGTCTAGTGGTTCTTGCTTCCTTAAAGATGATTCACTCTACTTGATATTAAGTTACGTACCAGAATTTCTGAATATGAAATCAGGAAGGAATATCAAGACATCCTTCCCAGACACATAAATGCTATGCTATCAGTTCTCTTCCATGGCAAATTTTAATAAAAATATTCAAAAGAGTTTAAGATTTTTTTATTATTTATTGAATGCTAATAATATATTATACTTAATAGAATACTGTTCCTCAATAAAAAACGGATTGGCTAATGACCAGAACAGAGTGAATATACAAGAAAATATTGAGGCTCATAAGATCATATACTTCCATACTAGCTTGCCTCAGTCTGACACTAATGGCAATGTTACTCCATTTCACAACTCCTATGTTGTGTGCGGTTGGGGCGAATGTAATGAAAATTTGTAAACAAAATTCAAGGCAAACAAAAGATGCAAGAGGGAAGAGTAAACAAAAAATGGAGAGCAAACTTTGTATGGTGAAGTTTGTAAGGAAAATGAGTATAAAGGAGAACACAACACTCAACCAAACACAACACAACACTAGTTAGCACTTCGAAGGGTGTCATCTACTTACGTTTATGCTGTTCTCTCTTAAACTTTCCATTGACTCGGCAAGTTCCATTTGTTTTGATGCTGTTGCAAGTAACGCCTGCAGAGGGAAAGGAAATATAAGTTCCAGCTTTGTCTTTATATGAAGTACTAAATAGATGCAAGGGGTAGCTTACTTTTTTTGTCTTCTGCAAGTCATATTCGATTGACTTTATACGATTTAGCGACTCAAGTAGTATGTCATCCTTTTCAGGAGGTATACTTGTAGGTTTATTGACCAGCTCAGTCACCAATAACTCTAATTTTTTTAATCTTTTCCAGCATGGATTAAGGTGGTCCTCTTCTTTAGCTTGTGGAACCTGTTGAGTCCGATTTTTCAACAATAATCCAGATCCACTTTTGCGTTTCTCCTCATCTTTCTTTGCAATATACTTGCTCATACCAAGTAGTATAAAATATATACATGCTAAAAATTTGCACATGTGGTCAACTATACTTGTAATGCACTTCTTCAACACCCTTTCTTGTCCAACATTACTGATCAAAGCAGCTGTTGCAATGGTCGCAAAAAAGTGCATGAGTACCTCACTGTAAATATCACAACTTAATAGTGAAAGCAATTATGTCTTCTCATTTAGCGAAGAAAAATATTGTTCTCTAGGATTAGGGTTAGTCAGTCAGGTCAACATGGTGTAGCTTTACAAATTTTTTTGCCTGCCTCACATGTTGAGTTTCTTGTGTGACTAATTTTGTTTCATTCGAAAATAATATTTTACAAGTTTAAACATAAATTTTAGGAACAGAATGGATTTAACTAATGGAATTGAATTATGATATTCAACTGACAAATGACAATGGTCACTTACTTGCTGGATTCACATGTATTCTAGACATCCCACAAGATTTTTCGACTGGGCTATGGATATCTATTGAATCTCTGGTTGTTTCCTAAGACAATAAAAACACAAGCAGTTAAATCAAAATATCAACTTGATGTAGTTGCACATACAATTATATGTGCACGATTACAAAACTTGATACAACAAAAAACACCTATAATTCTCGCTGTTTATACAATACATTGTGAAAAATTGCAACAGATCATTATACAAAGTATATATATATATATATATATATATATATATATATATATTGGGGGGAAGGGCTGTATATCAACTAGTGGTATTAGGAAACAATTGGAAGCCATCAGATAGGCCTATCTTCTCACAGACATCTAGAGAAGCATGTTTGTCAAATATGGTGGTCAATATCAGTAAGAAATTCACTCTCCCGATGATTAATTAATCGAAAAAATAAATAGTGAGATTGGTCGGAAGTCTGAATATAAAATGTTGAAAGTACAAGATACCTACTTCAGAATGAATCCTAGGCTGCATGATACCAGAAGTTTGGAATCTTGCTTCTGATCCTGAATCAGCAGAAGCAATTTCTGAACTCTGACGCTGTACAGTTACAGAGAACCAAACTTACAATTAGACATGTTACTGAAAGATTCATACAGGTCTACATTTAATGTATTATATATCAACTGCACACCTTACGAACAGTAGATTTGGCTTCTAATTCATCAATATCAGAAGAACTACTAAATTTTCCGAGAAACATTGCTTCTTCAATCTGTACTAGCTACCATTAACAATTGAATGAGAAACAATCAATGATTAGCCATGAAGTAAAAAGTGCAGGTAGTCAGCACAACTGACTGAATCCTGTTTTATTTTTGTACTTGCAATGAGCCAATGACCAAATACCACCCCAGATGTTGAATGTACATACCTTCATCAATTCTGGATCATTCCATGGTCCCTTTTCCGATCTAAGACACCCACCTTCATTTTGGCAGGAGCACATCCCCCCGAGAAATACTGGCAATTGACTGTTGATAATAAAGTATTTTAAAAAAAGGTGCATAACAAATTACAAAAAAAAACTCCAAACACCACAGTTGAGGCCTGCTAAAAATTAAGAAAATTGAAACTCTAACCTTGGTTCAACAACTTCAAACAACTGCTTCTGAAATTTATTCCCCAAAACCTGAGGATCAGCTCAAGTCATGAACGATTCTAACAACCTTCAATGATATATAAATGCCTAAAAATCATAATCATCTTACATGTATCTTTGCTGTCGTCCTTGGATCAAGAAATCCTTTCGCTGTATTCCACAGAAACTTGAACCCGCTACCAGCATTAACAATATACATCTGATTTAAAGTCTAAAAACTATACCAAATCAGATCAAAAGAACTTGAAAGAGACAAAAATAGATTTGATATCTGTAACTTGAAAAAATTAAGCACCTCAGGATAATTTTCTCCATCTATCTTTTGCATGCGCATAACCAGATCATGTGCAACTTTACCAAAACTCATCCAGTTCTGCATAATTAACACATATTCAAAATCGTTGAAAATTGTTCAAATGGTGCTATGTATAGATGAGAGTTCTAAGCTAACCATCCCCTGCACATCCAGTATTGTGGTAGTAGAATCTATATGCCTCCTTGCTGCAACTGAACATGCTGGAAACTTCTCAGCAAACGTTTTCTCGAACCCCTGGACGTGATATTTTAAGAACCTATCAACTGTTGTCACACTCATTAGCTTACTAGGTTCAACTTTTCCAAGCCTTTCTATATAAACTGGTCGTCCTGCTCGGTCTACACCATGGAAACCATGAGGATAATATCCCTGAACTTCTTCATGTTCATCATATACAAATTCCTAACAGTGGATCATCGTACAACCAATCGGTTAAAATGTCGATATAACATATCCAAAAAGTGGATCTACACAATTCAAAAGTTATCAAAAATATTATAGTGATTCAAAGAAACAAACATTCTGAGTTAAGTTAATTTATTCATTCACGCTTGTTTTAAGAGAATGATATGATGAGAGGCAAATGATATTGGTTTCAGCCAAGATTCACTAATGAGGAAATTTAGGCCAAGATCTAGACTGCATGCATCCAAAACCATTTCATTTTCTCGTGTGTTCGTTGTGGGAGTAAAGAAAGGAAACAAGAAAAGGCTAAACACTTATGTCCGTTTGGTTAGGGAGAATGTTATGCAAATGAGGGTATGCAAAATTTTCACACTGAGAATTGTGAAGAAAATTAGTTGGATGGAGAATAGAGCATGCCTTCTCAAATTACAGGGTTTGAGCTCTAATATAGATCGTTGGGAATGGAATGGAGAAAGGAATAAAATTATAAACATCCACCCCTAAAATTGTACATATTTCATTTCATTCCCTCTTAATCCATTCACCCCAAACAAACACAATATTATGCAACTATTAAGTCAACATAAATACTATGTTACAACCTATTACCTGTATTATAGAGTCGACTCTATTCTCTCTCCTCCAGTTTATCATCTCTGCCCACATATAGATTGTCTTATCAAAATCAAACTTCCTGGCCTTTAAGAATCTGCAATGACAACCATGAATTCCCTAAAAATTTCATTAAGCAGAAGATGGCGGAACAATATTGTAGTGACGAGGTAAGATATTGATCTATGCTTTTATAACTAGACAGTCTAGACCGAATAAATACTATGAGTTGGCAGAGTCAAACTTTGTTAACTACCGAAAAACAGATGAAACATGTGTCAGCCCATCTAATTTTATCATAAAAAAGGCATTTAATGTAACCCAGTGGTTCCGGGTTCAAGTCCCAGCAGGTGCAAGGTTAACAATTGCATACCTTGCAAAAAAAATTAAAAACTGTGGAAAAATGGGCTTGTGAGATCACCTTCATGTTATTATTTTTTCTACAATAGTACATTTCATCCTGCTGGTATGAAAAAGTACACACAGTTTAGTTGCAGAGTAAAACTTGTTTGGCAGACTTGCTTTATCCTAGATGCCTTTAGACTATGCCTATTCTAAATGCTTGGCAGCAAAAAAACGATGCGAGTTTCATTTCATATCTCCTGATTTCAATATGATATAGGTGGTTTGTGATCATACCAGAACAAAGTCATTTATTATCCTCTGCATTCTGTTACACCTCAGTATCAGCCTTAACATTTTTCAGAATAATTTCAGACGGCGTGGCATTCCTCAAACATTGTCAATGACAGATATCAGATATTACTAATTGACCTTTTGCAATAATTTTTAATAATGGACAGCATTATTCCACACGTGCATGTCCTCCATCCCCAAACAAATAGCTTTACTAGAAGAAATAATCAGTGCCTTGAGCAATACTTGAGAGGAATATGTGGCCATGCTGGTATGAACTAACAAAAGAAGTCAAGTCCAAAATATGGCAGAATCGTAATACTGTGGCAACCGCCTTTCAAAATTTGGGAGTATTTCTGTTATTTCTGTGTGTGATTTAATTCACAATATCTACAAATTCCTGTACCTCACACTACATGTTTTGTGTGACATACTGCTCGCCTATTCTTGTTTTTTCTTTCCTTCTGATTCAATCCTTTGTTTTATCGATCTATAATTTCAAAGTTAATTAAAAAAACGCATCAGACAAGAAGTTCTTGCTACTCTAAAAGCTAAAACTGCAAGCCATTCTTTCTTTCTACAAATTAAAAAAGTAGATTAGAATGTAAAGAATTATTTCTAGAAGAAATTTGATAAAGATTACAGACTCACTCTGCAATCAGTGGTAGCTTATCAACATTTGGCCTATGAAAGCAATCACTCAACGCAGAAGGTTTATGTCAAATTTTAAAGAATTTTACCATCTTGCACATGACCGTAATGAAGATACCTTTATACTGATCATTACGATTAGGAAATTACGAGCCTTTCATTTTTTGCAACCTTCAATTCATAGAAAGTAATATGTGATAATTTAGTCTAGGCAACATATATTATTGTTTTATATCTTGTCATACATATACCTATATATACAAGTTACCTCAATATAGTGTGGTAATCATCATGGCGAGGTGGGAGCAGATCTTTGTTGATCAATAATTGGCGAAACGCATTGACTGACTCCTCTTCCTTTTCATCTCGGTAATCATCAATAGAAATGGATGCATAGCGGCAGTGAGCAACTCTGGTACTACGTCGCCTAAGAGTATGTGAAATTTTATTGGAAGCATTCATTGCTTTCTTCTTTAAAGATCTGATCGGAATTCTTTTCTTCTCGTCCTCGGAAATCTCAAAATCAGATCTTCTAGCTCTATCCTCTTGTCCTAGAAGAATTCCAATGAATGATCGAAGATTGAGTGGGTAAACAAGTAATAATAGAAGAATGAATCTGATAAAAGTAGCATCGATGGGAATAAATTCAATACCTGTCATTGTTTTTAATCCACAAAATTAGAATATCTGAAAAATAATATGCATCAGAATAAGAAATGAAATATAGTGATATATGTATGTAAAGTAATAGAGGCGAAATAGATTATAAATATATATATGATGGGATCTAATAATATTTTGAGGTCCTCACAGATGAAGCAAATTATAAACGACAAGATACAGCAGCAGCAGAAATGATGAAATAAAGACAGAAATAAGGTCCATATGCATATATGAAAACAAGAAAAATACACAGAAGCAGATGACAAAATTATAAACAAGCATATATATATACATACATATATATATATATATATAATAGAACAACAAGTGTCCATTAGTATGAGGAATAATCAAGGGTCAAATCGAATAAAAATCACCTGAAAATGAAGCGCATTCATATCAACAAGACGATCAGCTACACCAAAATTCGTCTATCAACAGTAAGGACGGACAGTTGATGAGAATGGTATTAATTTCTCTGTGTGGATGCGGGATGTGGGATGTACTCTATCTCTCTCTGTGATGTACTCTCTCTCTCTCTCTCTCGCACAACAATAACAACATAAACTAGTTGTTGAACAAGTATGCTTATGGTGAAAGCGTAGATGGCGTGACTCCGCCTCCTCCTCCTCTTCGTCTTTCTACAGGAGGAATGTATGTATGTATGTATGTATGTATCAGTAATAATCAAACCTTGTTTTTTCACTTTTATCCGCACCAACCAAAATAGAATTGCACCTCGTAGTGGAAGTGGCCTACTATCTCATTTTTTTTATTACTGGAGTATTTATTTATTTCTTTCTGGGCTTACAAATTATAATATCACTGTCAATTGTTCTCCCTCTGTATATTTTTATACTTTTTAATTATTTATTATATGTTTTATTGTTTTTACATAAATAATAATATATAAGCTTATATCCCGTGGAATGCACATATAATTTTTTTTATTTTTTAATATGATTTGAATTTATTGTTATTTATATAGTAATAACTTAAATTTTATTTAATATTATATGAATATAGTTTTATATAATTTATTTATATTTGTATTTTAATAGGATAATTTTTTTATGTTTTGTACAGAGATGTATTTTAGTTAGAATATTAACGTGTGTTTGATCTAAACTAAAGTGTTATTATATTATAAATGAAATAAATTATATATATTTAATTTAATTTTTTTAGAAAACTATCAAATAAATCCATGTTTATATTGTTTTTATATCAATTATATTTATTTAAAATACTAATACATATTTATTTAAAATACTAATATATGTATTTTTACTTTATAAATCATTTATAATTATCGATTAAATATTTAAAGAAGTTGAGTGATAATGAAACTAATATAATTTTGTTAGATATCTAATTATTTAAAGAAGTTGAGTAATAATAAAATTGATGTAGTTATGTTAGATATATAATATCATACTAAATTATATGCATTTAATCATTTTTAAATTTTTTTTAATTATTTTGAAAGATGTTGAACCGATCAAACTAAATTCAAATTCGTTTATTATAATATAGTATAGATATATAGACACAAAATGACGGTAACGTCGGTGATCTGGGAGCGCCGTTTGGTTGCACGCCGGCGTTTCGGGAACTTGTTCTTTTTAACGTTTTGTTTAATCAAACGTCGCATTCACTAACTCTGACGGTGCTTGTCAAGTCGGCACCAACACCTCTCGGGCTCTACCCCATTTTACTATTTTTTTTTAATATTCAGATTTTATTTTCTAAACTTTTATTCTTTTTTATATGTTGAAGTACAAAAACGGAAATGATTTTGTTGCTCCTTAGAGCATTCGTTCCTTCTTCATTCAATACTAGCATAGTAATATTATCTAGCACAGTATGAAAATACTGACCACTAAATTTTGAATAGATTTTTGAGGTACATAAATTTTTGGTATTGTACAATATATATGTTGTGTAACTTCAATTTTGTAGCACTCTACCGTAACCTTGCTCTGATGCAGGAAACAACATGATTTATTAGGCAAAAGCAGTGGTATTATTTTATTGTACAAATATTAAAGTGAAGATTTTTAAAGAATAGAAAATTCACAGTAATCAAACACAAGCGACTAAGTATGCTGCGATTTTGCAAACCACGTGAACCATGTAAATCGCACAAATGCGACAGACTCTGACACAAGATGTCATAATCACACATTCTCTTTCCGTGAGATTTAGATTTGTGACCAAAAAGATGATATTCATCTTTTTAATCAATTGAATCAACCCTTACGGGCAGCATGCTGCGACTTTGAGACTTGTTTTTTAGCCTGCTCCATTAATCAAAATATTCAAAAGCTCAACCACAATGAAGAAAAAAGTGAAGAATTTGTATGTTAAACTCTGAAGATCTATTTCAAAAGGATTAAAAACCTAAAGTATATTAAAAATAAATACCATGATAAGATCAAGGTAGATACAATAATTACTAAAAAATATTTTGTGAGACTCAAATTTTCGCTCAAACATATACATGAAGTCTCTATTATTAAAATAAATCATTGTTTATGAAGATGAACGCGAAGGGCCTTCCTTTTTATTTTACATACATGAAAAACAAAACATTTTTGATAACTAATATTTAAATCCGGAAATGGTGTACAAATTTGAATTTAATAGCACACCAAAACATAATTTAGGAATTTTTCGAACAAATACCGATTGTATAAACAAATATTCAGCATAACATAGTGCAATTCATATTGAGCTGTTAAAAGGAGTTATTTACTATGATTTCATGCTCTTTATATTTTAATATGCATAGCTATATCTAATATAAATAGCTATGTACCAGTAAGTGAAGAGCCATGTACCAATAGCTATATCTAATATAAATAAAGTACGAGAAACGTATACACGTATAGAAAAATATAAACACCAAAGGTTATGGGGGTAAGCAAACCATTTGGAAACTCTGGCATGAAATGCTAATTTATACTCCGTATTATATAACTTTTGGGGGTACTCACTTCTTAACGGGAAAGAACTAATCATCTGCTCAGATAAACTTTCACTATTTCAAAAACTTCTTCAGCTACAGCAACTTTGGGTCGACCATCTTTTGTATAAGTTTTAGAACATTTGTGGAGAACTAACATTCAATTCACGAGATGTTATATAATATAAGAGGTTAGGAAATGAGTGTGCGCTCGCAGAGCATACTCTAAATTTTATTTTTTTTGGAGGTATTCACACTTCACAAAGCCAGACGCCTGAGTGCGACTAAGTGGAATTTGCATCCGAATAAAGAAATGAACAGAAACATTAAAATATATCATTAATAAAAGCCAGCTTGTTGTCGAAATGACCTTGGATGTGGAATTTGCGTGTGAGCTGAGCCTTTGCATACAACAATCTCAGCATGAAGAGATAATGAAAAGCACACAGTTTGAAAAACTGATACGGCATAATTATAAGCTTAATGTGTCATACGATATTTTTTGGGGAACCTACTTTTGATGGGTTTTGACGGGCAAGCAGGCAAACATTAACCCTCTGCCTTGATAATCTTCATTCTTCCAAAACTTGTTCAGTGATTGCGACTCTAGGCCGCCCTCTCTTTCTCGAAGGCATATCCCCCTTCATGCGATGAACATCAACTGCTCTATACAGAAACAATATAGCCTGTTAAAAAAGAGGTTGAAAGCTATATATATACATTATATATAGCTAATATTTGTTTAAGTTATTGTTGTTAAGTAATACCAGTTTCACTAATTTCTAGCATACTGTGTACTGTATTATCTGGATCACATGGATGTTTGCATGACCATAAGTAAACTCTGTTCCTTTCTTGGTCACAATTATTTATTTTTACAAGTGACACTATTTCTATAAGTATATAGAAGGATGGAGTGGTGAGTTAAATTCATGAACTTTGTCATGGAGCTAAATTATGGTTAATTAGTACTCAACGTTTGAATAAAGATTAAATGGGCATGACTCAATACTTTAGCAAGCTCGAAAAAGTACGACACTGATATAACAAGGTCTACAACTAACATACACGCACTTTCTACGACCTCCCAACTTTGGCATCAGTAATAAGCCATGAATCTTGCAACTTGTTAAGAAAATGGTTTCTCACTTTATATTCTTATAGTACTCAAAAAGCATTGCCCTTACAGTTTCAGCACAACCAATCCAATGACTCATAAACACTATGTGCTCTTATACACACCAAAAAATACTCCCCAGACGATTCCAAATACCTAGTCAACTAAAATAGACAATCATGTGCTAAAGTATTCTAAAGTATCAACAGTTCAACACGTTACCATATATGTACATATTAACATATACATAATGATATATACTTACATAATTTATAAGAAAATCAAGAAAGCAAATATATATAGCATTGTTTTGTTAATGCCAATGAGATTTTATCATTGAAATCGTATTATACGTTAAATAAAATATTTATCTAAATAAATAAAATTTAATTTTTAAATTAATAAATATTAATTTATCAATATAAGTGAGATAAGAACCGGGCGGACCCTGAGATTGAGCATTCAGTGGTTCGATTTAAAATTGAAAAAAAAATTGAAAATCGAACTTTTAATTTTTTACAAACTGAACCGAAGTTTCTTCAGAACCAAGCCTATTCAAAAACATTGTTACCACATATGGTTAACTTTTTGTACTCCCCCCCCCCATTATTTTATGCATATAATTATATTTTAAATAGCGGGAAATGCCTGACTAATTTATCTATCCTATATTGTTAAAGTCGAACCTGCAAAATTTTGATCGGTCGTCCGGTAAATTCTCTTTTTATACCGTTCATTTTTATGCAAATATGATATAATAATAACCTAATTATAAAATATAAATATTTTACGTATAATTCTATTAGCGGTGAATACTCTTTACTCTAATACAGTTTCTATTACCGTTCAAATTCTTTAATTTATTTAAAATTACAATTTATCAATTAAATCTCATTAATATTAAAAAATAATATTATTTTATTTATATTAAATAATTTTTATTATATATTATATTATTATAATCGATATATTAAAAAAATTTAAATTAAAAATTTAAATTATATAAAATAATTAACATATAATTTATTAATAATTTTTCTACTTTACACGAATTATAAGATAGTATAAATTATGCGATAGTAAAACAAATTTTATAGCCAAATACTATGCATATAGTATAGTTTATGGTCTGAATCTAATCACACATTCACAATTCTATACTCTAGTGATTGTGTATACGTGTCCACCAAATTTATGGTTCAAGGGGCAAGTAAATCTAGCAGAAAATATAATAATTACATATATTTTTACATTTTTTTATATATCGATTTAATGTTTTGGACGTATGTTTAGATGTTTTGATCGGTTAATAAAATTTATTATTTTTATTTTTTTAAAAATTAAAATTTTAATTAAAAAATTTAAATAATAATAATTTTTAGTATCCAGTTAAATCACCTAAACATGTGCGTTAAAAGTTAAAGTGACATATAAAAAAAATGAAAGGTGTATTTATATTATCTTTTTAAATATTTATAAAAAATAATGATATTATAATATTAAATATATATTTTCTCAAATAGAAAATGATTGATCATAATTGAATAATAAAGATAAAATTTTATTTTATTTCTTTTTGTATCAAAACTTTAGTTGATAGATGATTCAAGTTCGTAGGTTCATTCCCTACCATTACCAATATTCTTGTAATTAATTATGAATAGGAAAAAAATAAAAGCATGGAGGACAGTCGCATAGACGAATGTTAATTGGACATAAATTTTAGGTTGAAATAAAGTGAAAGGTGTCGATTAAAAAAAGGGGAAAGTGAATATATAATATATATATAATTATGATTAATAAAATGTAAAATATTTTAATTTTAATTTTAATTTTGATCCATGGTTTGGGGCAGAAACCCTAAAAGGTAAAAATCTCACCACCATCCCTATTACTCGTTTGTGTTAATGTTATATAGGAGTGATAATATTCTTTAATGGCTTCCCCATCTTCATCCTCATCTCCAGCGCAAGAAACAAATAACAAACCACCCATTTTCAAGAAAACACAACCCCTTCCTTGGACTCACCAAGAAACCATAAATCTAATCCAATCCTACCAAGATAAATGGTACTCCCTGAAAAAGGGTCAGCTCAAATCTTCCCAATGGGAACAAGTTTCTCTCACTGTTGCCGCCCGTTGTGGCTACCATCAGCCCTCCAAATCAGCCACTCAATGCCGCCACAAGATTGAAAAACTCCGTAAACGATATCGTGCTGAAAGGCTCAAACCTTACCCCGATTCCTGGCCTTATTTTCATCTTATGGATTCTATGGAAACTGGACCTATGTCCGTGCGTAATTCTAGTAATCTCAATAACTCTACAAGTATCAATCGTATTGTTCAAGGGGGTATTGCTACTAATGTGGAAAGAAATGTCAGAGCTTCTTTCGGGGTTTCAACAAAGGATTTTTATGACGAGGACGACGAAGACGAAGATGATGACAGTGAGGAAGACCAAGGGACTCATGTAGCCACAGCATTGGCTCTTCAAATTACAACATTTGCCGAGAATTTTTTCAAAGTGGAGCACAACAAGATTCAGCTGATGAGGGAAACAGCTAAATACCAGATGGAAATAGAGAATCAGAGGATGAAATTGATTATTGAATCACATCGCAAGATTGTTGATACTATTTATGAGGCTTTTAGCACTTCTCACAAAAAAATGAAGACGTCTCCATGATTTTTTCCAGGTTCTGTTTTTATTGAAATAATAAATAGTTTGTTTAGGCAATTTTGATTGATACTAGTTAATTGTGTTATAGCAATAGATATGTTTCATAATTTCTAATGTTTCCTTGCCTCATCAGTACAAACGAAAGAATGTTAAAAATCCTTGACAATTAAGAGACCCTATCTAGTCCAATCACAAACTCCTCAGTTCCAAAGACAATAAGCAGTCAATTAACACAAAAACTGCAAAAGCATAAAAATGGTGTTAGCTTAATTTTAACACGTTAAGCACGACAATGATAAATATACAGTATCACATATTTTGTGAAAAACAAAAGCTTTTATCAGCTTTATCATATCTGGCTTAAGAAAATAAGCAACTGAATATGCTGATCTACGTATTATCAACTGTAGTTCAAATTCGATAGAAGGTATATGTAGACAACTTACATATATTTTGCCTCTAAACACACATCTAAGTGAGTAAATCAGAGCATTAGTATGTGAAAAAACATGAAAGTAATTGAATAAAATCAACCCGAAACACAAGAGAAGAGAATTACATATGATGGTGTTTAATACAAAAAACATCAAGTTACTTTTAACGAAGAATAAAGTTAGGATTCTCGGTTTTGAGATACATCACCACTAACCTCTGTTAAGCATAGGTCTGAACTATAATTTGATTAAACTTATTAGCTTAGGAATTCTGTCCATTTCCATTAATACTTTGATGTAGATATTAATCAGAGCATAACTTCTTCTTTTTTACATTGTGTTGCTGTAACATCCCACATCGAATAGATAAAGTGTATTTGGGCCCTTTATAAGGACAAGTCAATAACTAATGTATACCTAAAATTGCTAGCTTTTTATGGGCTAACCTGTGGTGGGTTGTTGGGCCTGGTATGCATTCAGTTATGGGCTTGGGTTGTTATATATGGTATCATAGCCAACTCTCGAAAGCTTGATTCGTCAAGTTGCCGGAGGTGGGGACACGAAGGCTGGTGGTATTATCCCACAATGGACAGAGGTCCGGAGGTGGGGACACGAAACTAGCCGGTATTATCCCACAATGGCTAGAGAGGTACGATCTGGGCCTATGGGCTATCTGTTCGGCCTGACGAGGACGTCAACAATTTAAGTGGGGGAGTTTGTAACACCCCAGTCCCACATCGAGTAGATTGAGATAATTTGTTCAGTATATAAGTAAAAAGTACTACTACTAAGTGCACCAACAAATCATGATCTTTTGGGAGCCTGTGGTGGACTTGTGGATTACCCAAGTTGTTGTATTTGGGCCAGTTTACTTTGCGCTTATTTCAGATTCGAAAGTTGGGACTTGACCCGATTTTCGAAAAAGACTCGGGATTTGACCCGGGTTGTCATAGTTGCACTGTTGCTTAAATCTTGACTTGAGACGGCAAAACCAAATACCATTCTTGGACACAGTTAGTTCTTCTGGCTCCTGCTTTGGCTAGGTCTAACTGTCCAAGACACGGCCATGATAAGAAACAATCAAGCTTCAGGAGATAGAGCCATCTTACCAAATTTAAATATATCTCTGGAGTTGGTAATTCAGAGGATACAAACCGCTAGTCGAGGTACTTCAAAAGATTTGTATCTAACAATATTATATATTGTTACACCTGCATAAACTTTATATAGCCCTCCCGTCCTTGATTATAATATATTTAAGCTTCCAAGGAAATTGATAACCCACAACATACATTATTAACTGAAATTATTAATAAAAATATTATTGAGCAATACCTATTGTGTAGGTAAAATTTTAAGAATTTGTAACATTTTGTATGCTAATTAATATCCCAGATAATAAGACCATAATATTTACCTAATGAAGCAGCCCTGCCCTTGCACTTATCTTGCTCACAAGCATCAAGTATTTGATTGAGCTGATTTTTCAATTTTTTTAACCTACTACTTTGTCTTTCTTCACCATTTTGAACAAGGCCAAAATAGTTTCAACGCTTCCAGAAAATCAAATGACCTTTTGAACCTTTGAATTATTATTCTAACATTCCCTCTTAATTCAAAGTTCTAAAATTTCTTTGACCATGATGTACTTCCCACAATCACCATTTTTGTTGAAGCACTTCTCTTCACACAAATGAGGAGCACTTCTCTCCACCATTTTCTTCAAGGTGCACTTCTCACCAATTTCATGTCTTGATGCACTTCTCACCAATTTACACATTGGAGCACGTCTCTCCAATATCAAAACAATTCATCTTCGTCAATAACTTGTGTGTTATTGACAATTTCTCCCATCTTGTTTCTTTCGTTGCCTTCATACAATTCTTTTAGCTTATCCCAAGCCTCTTTTCCTGTTTCACAAGTCATGATTCTCGTGAAGATTGATTCCGACACAGCTGCATGAATTATTGATAAAGCCCGTGGAGCCTTGCTTAATTCTTCTTCATGAGTCCTGATTTGATTCAGTGTAGGATTGTTTCCAAGAGGTTGTATCTCCCCCGCATTTTCAACCCACTTCCATAAACCCAAATCTCTCAAATGAGCTTTCATCTTAACATCCCATATTTGATAGTTTTCACCATTAAAAATTGGAGGAAAAAGATTTGATGTGTTGTTTGAGGTCATGGTTGTGTTTTCTCTCAAATTCTCACAGGCCCTTTAAGATCTTTAAAGCTCTGATACCATTTTTTGGTTTTTTTTTTATGTAAGAGCAGGGAAAGAAAAGAGATATGCAGAAAATTCTAGATTATATTTTTCAATACATAAACTTGCCTTTTATAGGCTAAATACAATGGATAACCTATTCCTAGAAAATAGTGATATAATTATCTTTGATATATCACTACTAACTTTTTCAAAACTAATCTTATCTTACTATCAAGTGATAATAAATTGGATAATTCAAAAACAATTATAATAATAAAAACAACTTTGAATTATTATTCTAATAGAGCCTTTAGCTTCATTGTCTTCCATCAAAGATAATGACCATCTGGCAGCCTACAAGATTCCAAAGTTTGTGAATTTTTTTTCAAGTTTCTTCAGTTGATACATCGTCAGGAAGATTAAGTATATTTGGCACAGCGCTATCTATCAATGACTCGGGCCTGATAATTTGTGTTTAACACCTTTTTCTTTCTTAGAGCACATCTGCACAAGTTTCCCCTTAATTTATAGCATATTGTGTTTAATTGACTTGCCTAGCAGGATTGATATAGTTATAGTTATGTCTGTTAACATTACATGTGTTGAGAATTGATATGATACTCCGGCTATTCGTTTTTTCACTTTAGGAATCCTGGTAGTCCGAGAGAAGAACAGAGTGGAAGCCTAATGGAAAACCTCTTGTTTCACCAATCTCTGCGTTGATACCGGGACAAGAGGTGATATACAGCCAGTAGTTCAAACAATGCTCTCTCCTCTGCTAAGATCTGGAGAACTCAAGACATGCAGATGTCTTTGTTACAAGCACAACAGCATCAGATCCACCACCAAGCATGAATGGCAATGGATAGATAGTAATATATTATCAGCTAAAGTTGTTAACGGATACACGTCAGAGCTTAGATGCACCACTGCCACTGCCAGAGCATCACACACAATATAGCCGAAATGTTTTTCTTGTCCTCTAGTAAATTTTTCACAAGTAGCATGAACGGTTGCAGCCCAGTGGGCATCGTCTTGTATTTAACATCTTTAGTATATTGCTTCATATCTTATCTCAGTTGTAGTTTAACTTTGTAGTGTTTGTTCATGGTTCATTGTGTCATGCCAATTAAGTTCGGGTCTTTATATTATTATTTATAAGCTTGAAGGAAGGGAGGAGACAGAGAACTACTTGAAATTCAGAATAATAAAAAATGATAGTTAGGTAGGTAGGAAAGTTAACTTATAAAGTTCTTGACACATATATTAGTTTTAGTTTTATTTTAAGTCTTTTAGTTTTACTTGGCGGGAAAGTTTGTTAGAGTTTTGGTACTCTACACTTTCTATGGAACCATTCGTAGCTTAGACTTGAGATCATTGAAGTGAAGTGATGGAAGAATCTCTGTGAGAATATCAGCCGGCTGAGATGCAGTAAGGAGATAAGAAAGCTGAATGAGACCTTTAATAACCTTTTCACGAGTAATTAAAGTGACAATATGTTTAGTCTGTTCGTGAAACACAAGGTTCTTGACAACATGTATTGCAGACTAATTGTCACATTTAAGCTGAACAGGTTGAAGATCAGTAACACCAAGCTCAGTAAGAAGTCGAACAAGCCATATAATCTCAGAAGCAGCTGCAGCCATGGCACGATATTCGGCCTCGGAAGAAGAACGAGAAACAGTTGACTGTTTCTTTGACTTCCAGCTAATGGGAGAGTTGCCAAGCAAAACAAGATAGCCAGTAACAGACCTGCGAGTATTGGGACAAGAAGCCCAATCAAAAACCGAGAAAGCTTGCAAAGTTAATTGAGAATTGGCCTGCAATAATATACCCTGTCCTGCAGTGGAATGCACATAATGAAGTGTGTGATATAGAGCTTGTAAATGAGGTTCACGAGGAGATTGCATGAACTGGCTCAAAGTATGGACAGTATATATAAGACAAATCTGGCCGAATATGGGTGAGAAAATTAAGTTTTCCCAAGAGACAATGATAATAAGAAGGATCAGAGAGTAAGGGACCTGAATCACAAGAAAGTCAGAGAGTAATACCACTGTCATTTCTCAAGTAAACTTTCATTGAAGGATATTTTTAAGGTTCGCATGAGTTTGATCTACTGTATTTGAATTAGGTTCAGCATGCAACTGAAGCTGAGGTTGCAGTACTGACTGCTGCTGCTGCTGCTGCTTTGGAGAAGGTAGTTTGGAGAGTGGTGGCCAATGTGGCTGCAACATGGTTTTGATTACTGTTATCAGTATTAGAATGTGGATAGAATTGGCCAGAATAAATAACCTGCTGAGGTAGGGCATGGTGAGAAGTGGTAACTAACTGATTTGGGGATTAACATAATTCACTCCCGGCCCCAGATATGATCCCTGTCCTTGCATTGTGTGTAAATCCATCTTGCCTTTCCCTTCAAATTGGCTTCCTGAACAGTTGAGAGGCCATTCACAAGAGCATGTTCCTTGGGAAGCTTATGCATTATTGTGTTTCTCCTTCCTA
The DNA here is from genome assembly GCA_028671895.1 of Oenanthe sinensis. Taxonomy (NCBI): domain Eukaryota; kingdom Viridiplantae; phylum Streptophyta; class Magnoliopsida; order Apiales; family Apiaceae; genus Oenanthe; species Oenanthe sinensis. Next base: position 128,850 of record CM053814.1, on the reverse strand, counting down.
TACCGTTTAGAGTTTTAGCTTGCTGTTGAGATCGTGACTGTTGGCGCGATTGAGGATGATGCCTTCCAGCTTGCTGAAAGTGCTGCTGCTGTAGTTGATGCTGTCGCTGCTTCCCCATTTCATCGGTTAACCCACTGCCACCAACTTGTGGATTCCGGCCTTCCCCATGAGGTGATTTTTGAAGCCTCTGGGAAGGCTTTGAAAATGGGGTCATTTATAACAGGGATACTGGTGGAGAAGTCTGTGGCTGAAATTAGGTAGAATCTTGCAGAGATGATAATGGTAACTGAGCCTGCCCTTGAACAGCTGGCGTCAAAGCACTGGATGTAGCATATTGTAATTATTGCTGCTGCAGCAATAATTTTTAGCTGCTGAATACGCTTTTCTCTAGCCAAGCGAATCACACGGACTTGAATCTTGATGTTGTGCATTACCTGTCTGATTTGATTCTTGAAGATGGCGAATATGAGAACTACCAGGCACGTGAGATTGGTGTGAAGACATTGGATGTGCTGGGTGGAGTGGGTATAACTGGCCTAGAATCTGAGTTGTCTGATTGAGGGAGGAACTCTGATCCACCAATTGGAGAAACATCTTTCGTACTCCCTTGTGAAACTTGCATATGAATCTCAGGAATCATTATCTGTCTTTGATGATCTAGATTCTAGGGGGCCTGAAACAACAAAAACTAAATTACTCCATAAAAAATGTTGAACTTTAAAAAGTTGGAAATGTAGCAACGTATGAGTTATTTACAGAACTGGAAATAATGATCCCTTAATGATAGAAGTTCAGACCTTCAGTTTTTCAAAGGGATGCCTAATTTATTATGCTATTGCTGCCAAATTTAAACAAAACCAAAAGTTTACCCTTCCACTCTTCTATTTCAGCACCAGAAACAATAACATAATTATTCTTTTAAAGCCTTTTGAGAACAAAAAAGTTGGATCAGAAGACATTCTTATTGATGAAAGTACTATGTAAACTGTAAAGATTTCTCTTAATATCTCTATTTTGATGCATTTTTTTATATATAAAGAGACAAAATTGTGGTTCACCTAGCAAAGCACCACATGTGTTTATGCAGTAATTTGAGACCTCACAGAGCTCAGACTCATAAAGTGTTGACCAACAATCAGCGTAGAAAGGAATGCTTTTTAATTTAAAATTGGGAATAATAACATGGAATCATGAACACCATAGTACTTTATAAATTTCTCCAGAAGACTGGATCCAGAACATATTTTTCAAATCATCTATACTTCTTTACTATCAATATTTCAAATCATGATCAAATGAGCTATGATTGTTATAATCAGAATTATTTCGATCATGTTGGTCAAGTAACTAACCCTCAGGTTGGTTACAAAAATCTCAATCCATTCAAGTTTTTAAAGATGTGACAAGTTAGGGTACTCTTTGTTTTTGTTTCAAAGTTCCGAACGTTTCTAGACAAGTTTAGTAGATAGTTACTCACTCACTTGACTTGAAAGAATTCTTTATTTTGTTTCATTCAGGACACACAATTCTGGGAACTACTTATTTAATATTTCTTATTTGTAATCTTGAAAATTCTAACAAACTGTGAAAAAACATCAAATCAAAAAATTAATTAACATAATTTGTTCCAAATTCTATACAGGATTTTATTAATTATTCTTTCTTAAGGTATAAAATACTACTAAATATAAAATCACCACCCAAGTATCTCTATAGAAATTTTAAATGTTTGATCAGAATTCAAAAGGGAGCAGTGCACAAATCAATCTGTACAAGAACTTGTGTGCAAGCAAAGAATAAGCATCTACCAGTTTTCACCTCCAGGGATACACCAGTATATCTTCATTACAACTTTGCCTGTATTCCCTAGCAAACCTGCAAATCACTTGCTCGTTCCACCTCAACACTTCACAATTGTTTCGATATCAACTTTTCAAGGTATGAGTTTCATGCTATAACATTGTCCCGTGATCAGTTACAGTTTGTTGGTTCATATTTTTTGCGATTGTATACTGGTTAGATATTATTTAATCCTGCATATTCTGTATAGCCTGGTTCACATTTAGTTTGAGTTTACTTCATGAAAGAAATCTAGTTTTTGGTTTCTGATTTATCCTTCTACGACTTCGTCCCTTTTTTCTTTTTCGTTACCACATTTTTTGTATTGTTAGATCGGAGATATCTCTCTGTGGATCGTTTCATATTGACTTTGTGTTATTATAATGTAGCGGCAATTTCTACATTGGATATGGCCGTTCCAAAAGTAAATATGAAACTGCTTGAAGAGCTTCAGGCAATGGGTTTTCCACTCAACCGAGCAACAAGAGCTCTTCACTATTGTGGTTAGTACATTTATCTTAGCAAATGTACCAAAATGCATATATATTGGAATGCTCTAGTGGGTGATTCACTGAGTTGCCAACAATGACACTTAGTTATTGTAATTAATTCAGCTCTTGCACCATAGTCTATTCATATTATTAGTTACTTTTATTCTATCCAGGTAATTCTAGTCTTGAAGATGCTGTGAATTGGGTCATTGATCATGAGACTGACCCCGACATGGATGAGATGCCCTTGGTACATATTATCATCCAGATGGAAATACATTTATAAGTTTACAACTCTGTGGTTCAGCTGTTAGTTATTTTATTGTTTATAGTTGCTTGTGCATACTCAGTCACATAAATATGTCTGTCTGTGAAGCTTCTAAGAGAGACAGTATAATAATAAATATGATTATATACTGCACATCGCATATTAGCCGGCTGACAGACATCATCAAGCTTTGCCTCCAACAAATTTTTTTCTCATTTGCGAATCTATAATAATAAACAACTAAAGGTAGTGATATTACTTGTTATCCTTCTTAGGGGATTTAGGTTTAGAATAAAAATGATTTCCTAACCTGAAAGTGTACAAGGGAATGGATTTCCTATTAGATCTTACAGTAGGGAAAATAATTAAGGATGCTACACATACAGTGTTTGTTTAGAAAGTCACTCGACTTCTTGTTTGAACTATAGCTGCCAGAAGAAATGATTGTAGCAATTCACAGGAATTGTGCATTTAATATTTATCATGTATTAGTCATCTTTGAGAAATTCACTCTGCATTTCCTCCATCCAATCTTCGGTTGAGTTAAAATCTCTTTCAGTTCCTAGTAGTTTCAACAAATTCTTTTACCGTTCCTACCTCTTACATATATGTGTTCCTAGTAGTTTCAACAAATTCTTTTACCGTTCCTGCCTTTTATATAAATGTGTTCAGTATACGTAAATCTCAATAGTTAATCTGAGATATTTCTATCAACAATATTGCCCGTCCAGCTTTAGGCTTTCAAATTTTATGATAAATATTATAAGCTTCCCTTTGTTTTCATTTACCCTTTTTATTCTTTAGGTTTAGATCTGTGATCATATGGCGAGTAAAATGCAATCTGCAAGGCTAAGCCTAGCACATACCACTCCCCTCTTTCTGTAGAAGCATGTCTTCTTGAGTATTTAAATTTCTGTGAACTATATAAACAAACGAGTGAATGCCGGTCCAGTGTCCATGAAATTGTTGTAATTAGTCTTTAATGGATTTACTATATGCAAATTATCATTTTAAGGATTTACCATCATTGTTCTCTTTATATGCATGCAGATATCAGTGAATATTGAGGTCCTAGCTTCTGGACCTCCATCTATGACTGAACAATTGAAATTAAAAGCACAAGAATTGAGGTTTGTTCAATTTCTCTCTCCATGATGAAATGCTCTTTATGATGCTATTGCTTTACAACAAGTTCACTTCCATTCTTGCTTGCTTTTATCCATAAAAACTCATAAATTGGAAAAAATTTAGTTATAAAGTTTTCTTTTTTGCTTTCTTGATGTCATCTTCATTATAGTGATTTTTGCCAATTCAGAGATCGGGCACAAAGGAAGGCAGCAATAGGAGAGAAGAAATCGGAAAGAGAAAAGGTATGGTTGAGTATATTCTACTTCCGTATGCTAGGAATTTTATATAACATATTTCTTGGGCTACTTTCTTCTTAGCTACATAAGGTCCCTAAAATTACTTGAATTTAGTGACGGAAAAAACGGTAATATTTGAAATATGTGCGTGGCAATGAGGGAGTGATAAAGTAACTATTACATGAAGATTTTTCTCCTTGTTTCTCTTGGCTGTTTCTTGCATTGTAGGAGAGGATTAAAAGAAGTAAGGAATTGCTGGAGGCAAAACAAATTGCTGAAGAAAATGAGAGAAAACGGTCTGTCACTCCATATGTATTTGACTATACCACGCAGAAACACATTATAGCAGTAGGTAGCTCTAGATTTTCTTCTCCAAACACTTTGTGGTTTACATCAACATTTATTTTGTAGCTTTATAGCCTTGAGGGAAGCAGAGAAAGCGGAAGAGAAGAGAGCACGGGAGAAAATTCATCTGAAACTACAGCAAGATAAGGTGTTTGCTTAAAAAATAAGCAACTTCAGGAATGTATCACTTAGCTGATTTACTTGTGACTGTCTGACATGCACCAAATTTACTGTGTCTTCTAGAGGTAGGAGAAGCCAAAATTTTAGTAAGCGTGTTATTGAAATATGAAGCTTCATGTTTTATCCATCTAAAATGAGATAAGTTATGAAATCATAAGTCTACTCTTCAGTAGTGTTCTGTCTACATGGTTTGTTATAATTTTGCGTTTCACTTTGACATGAAGAAGTCATTTATACAAGAATATTGTTAATGAATAGTTAGAGAGAAGGAGTAAACTTGAATTGCCTCCGGATGATCCGGCATTTGTCTACCCTACCACACCTATGATTCAAGAGGAAAAGGTACAATGTATTTTCACTGGATTGTGATGCCTCTGATAACTAAATTATTAACGTGCCCCCTTCATTATGCAGGATCCATTGCCTAAGGCTGCTAAATTACCTATGAAGTTTTCTACGAAGGCAGAGCTCGCAAGTGAATGTTTACGATCTCTGAGGCGAAAGAACAAGGTACAGTAGTTCTAATGCTTTTTTGTTCTTACCAGATACACTTATAGCATGTCATGAAATTGTTAGGTGTAAGAATCATCTGGTGTTTTCTTAAAAAAAATTCTCAGTTTCTAGTATTAAATATTTGCTTCAATATTTTATTATCCTAAAAAAATGTATATAACTGGGAGGTAAGTTCTTTTCAAAGGGAAAGCTTATCATATCTACCATCATCAAGATCCGTATATAATTTACCTTCATTTGGCTATAGAAGTGGTAGCAGCTTTATCATATTTTGCTGTGTCAAGACAGCATTGCTTACTTTTTCTAAAATAATCATATATCGCTTTCCTGGCTCTAGCATGACGAGGCCGGAGTGAAGAAGGCCTTCCAGACTCTTTTATATTACATCAGAAATGTTACCAAGGATCCTGACGAGGAAAGGTTCAGGAGAATTCGATTGAGTAATCCATGTTTTGTGTTTAGTTTTAAACAGTTCATATTTGTAGATGAGCTATATAATGTAAACTATAGAAAGTTGAAGCTGGCTACAATTTCTTGGTAACAATGCCGTCATTTAATTAAATGACAGGACAGAGTTGGGCGTTTTAAAGAAGGCTTTGATTTTCTTGAGCTATGTGGATTTGAGAGGATCGAAGCTGACAAGTTTTTATATCTTCCTAGAGACAAGTTTGAAGCTAAAACATTTAGATCAGCTGGGGCACAATTGGAGTCTGCAATAACAAACCCCTTCTTTGGGCTTATATCAAGCTGAGGACTAAAGTACATTTACCAGATGAGCGACTTGAAGTTTAGAGAGTGACAAAATTTGTCCATAAGGTAACTAAAGATGAACAAGATTATTTATCAAAAAAAAAGATGAACAAAATTATTATATGAACAGAAGTTACACCTCAATGTCTATATGTTTGGACTATTTATATTCTCATTTTACGATTCTTAATCCTTAACATGGTATTATTATTTTTATATGACCGAGATGAACAAAAGAAACCATAATAGTACACAAATACACTGAATAACTAGTATTACAAAATGAAAGCAGGATAGGCTACGTACCTAAAACAAAATGTGAAATCCTTAATTCATCACATCTATAACTGTTAATTACTCCAGTTTGTCAGAGTTGTTAATTTGTTTATTATCAATCCTTAATTCCATAGAAAAACACTTTGCATGTAAACATCCATCCATCCCATAATCACCTTCTGATTATGATAATGATGATCGTGTTGATTTGGTAAGTAATTTACCAGATTATCAACTCAACCTGAAATGGATAAATTTGTTAAAGCGATAACCAAGTGGGTTATGACTTACAAGTGCAACGAGCATAATAGTGTTCTCATACTGATGATGGCCTCAAATTTGCCGAATGGAAGTTTTCCCAGAGATCTCCAAGAGTGACATGTAAAATTGTTAGTTAAAATGGTCTTTTATAATTATTATATAAAATTTTAGCTAAAGGAAAGTACATTCACTCCAATGGTTATCATAATAATCATGTAAAATTATACATAGGTTTATTGGTTCGAAAAATATAAAAGATCAAATATGATTAAAAAGGTTGGAGTGCATTGATTTTCAGATATCCTCTCAAGAGTGACACATACATGTCACATATGCAGCACATAGATAATTTAGATAAGAGACTCTCACTCTTGGAGATGCTCTTGTAACATCTATATTTTTATTTATTTATTTGAAATAAAATATATTTATTAGTATTTCTTGTACTTTTCAAACATCAAATTGATTAATTTGGACAAATAAATTAAATATATAATCAGTTTTGTCTCTTTCACGGTCATCTGCCCTTTACTCACGCCACTTAACTATATATCACCCCCACGAATCAACATGCCCATCATCTAGCATTAGATCCTGTAATTCCCTACCAAATCGTTGAGATTGACAGCCAAAATTAGCTAGATTAAGTATAATTAACATGGAATGTTATTTAAATTTCTGTTTTGTCTCAGTTGTATATATATAGATAAAAATTTCATATCCAATAGTGTCATATAGTTTCCTGGTCTTATACATAGATCTGATGTTCTTTTTTGGAACCATTGAAATGGCGGAGTTATGCTTGTCAATGAACTCCGCGTCCAAATTTTATAGTCTCATTTACTTTTCATACTTGATTATTTCCTTGCCACCATTTCTTCTACAAATCATGTATGTTCTATCTCATCTCTTCATCACCATCTCTCTTCTCCTCTTGCCTCTTATTATTAACTACCAATCTACTCCTACTACATTATCCAAACCTAGTGTAACATTAATGTGTTTAAAGTCACGCGTCGAAATTAGCAATGATATAAATGGACAAGGGTATGGTTCAAATATTGGGTGCACGAGAGAGGAAAAGGAATGGAAGAGCATGAAATTATTTGAGGAGCGACATTATAATTATAACGTAGTGGTAGGAGAAGAAGGGATGGACTTACTATGGGAGGCATTTGAAGACGAATCGATCAAGACTAGGAGTATAGTTGTGGACGTTGTTGCAAAAAACAAGGATATCAAGAAGAAAATTGGCGAGGTTGAGGAAGATGGGGATCAAGTAGAAATGAGAAAGGGTTGTTTCAAGTGTTGTTCAGCAGCAGCAGGTCCTGTTAGGGGAAGGAGTAGCTGCGTTGTTAAAATCAGCAAGCCCGTCAAAATGATTAGTTGGTGGCGCCACTTGATGAAGAAGAGGCATGCGGCCAAAAAGAAGAGATTTTGACTAAATTTTTCATAGTAAATATATTATACATAGATTATGGGGTTTTATATTTGTAGATGTTAATCGAATTTTACTCTAATTTAGATTCCCGCTAGTGTTTCATGCAGGAAGAAAGCTTAAATTAAGATGTGCGTTAATGGTATAAGCCTATATGTAAGAGGCGAGATGAAGATTATTAATATCACGTCAGAAAAATGGTACTTGATGAATATTATTTTATGCACTAATTAATATTCTTGGGACTGATCGATGGGATAGTCAATTTTACGATTGTGCACCGCTGCTGGTATCTATGTCTAAAAGACATCCATTACTTTTTCCTCCACTAACACTTTGAACCTCGATGCTGCCTGCATTTGAGCTGAGTCCGATGCCAAGTGCTTGGACCTGCATTTGTACTCCCCCCCCCCCCCCCCCCCCCCATTTATAATCAAGTTGTAGTGGACACAATCAAACTTCAAGTTCAACAGCGTTATTGATCCAACACCAAAGATACTGACACTATGGAGAAAATAAGGCACATTAATAATATTTCCGAATACAGATCCGAAAACTAATAATAATGACCCTTCCCCTTCAAATTGGACTTGAACCAATATACTAAAGAAAGAAATCTTCTTTTCCTTAACTCGCCGTTTTCTATCCACCTGTTAGACTATGACTCGCCCTTTCGAGGGAAAATGAAAAAGTCGAGAGAATCCTTCTAAATAAAAAGCTCATCACCCAAATAATATCCAGCAGCTATTAGTATCCTCTTGCTTTGCTGGCACCGACCAACAAATTAATCACTACACTAAGGAAACCAACACCTCTCAACCAAATCTATACTAGATCAGTCAAGCGGTAGCAGGTACCCTTGGCACCATATTCTTCGCATTTCTACTACCAAGCATACCATTAGCTCGGGCCATGTGACCACCAATTGTACCCAAATTTTCAGCCTTTTGATAACCATTATTAACCCTGTTAGTTGAACCTCCTCGATAGTTGCCTCTGTTACTAAATTCTGTTTTACCATTGGATTCTCCTCGGCCGTACCCTCTGCCAAGCCCATAGTTTCCACGTCCTCTCATTCCCTCATTCCTATATCCAGAATCATTTCTGAAATTAGCTACTCTTCCAGCTGGGAACCTTCCACGGTTATTCACTGCATTGAAGAACCCCTTTTTATCAAAGATGAACCAATAAATTTGTTCTTCAAACATTAATTCTCTTTAGGCAACAGATTCTAAAACAGCAATGAACTGGCATCTTTTTACTTAACAACCCTTCTACAGAGTTGATATAATAACAAACTATACTTGCTAAAATACAGTGAGGTCGGACATGCTCTTTGTTTTTAAAAAATACGCTTCGCAGGCCATTGTTGCCATTATTATAGTTAAAATTTCTTTTCCCATTTAAATTTGTGCAAAAGCTCAAGGAACATGTTTATATCATTCAAATTTGGTAAGTATTATAGGTTACAACTAAAAAGCTTACCTCCTGAGTTTGTAAATTTCTTCTCCTCGACAATTGCTTTGCGCCCCCCCCCCCCCATCAGAATTGGTGAAGCCTAATTTCCAACAAAAAAGAAAACAAATTTATGATACAAAACGAAAAGAAGGGAATGCCAACATGAAACACAATCAACTGATTAGTAACATGCAAACATAAGATATAATCAGACTAAAACAACAAAGTTACACAGAAATATGACTACTTATTGTATAAATACCATGCTAAATTGTTTATATTAAAATCAATTGCTTGAAAAATATGGCTACACACTAAATGTTTAAAATAGCTTTCATTTTTACAAAGCAAAATGAATGTGTGTATGGTAGCTACAATATGATACTGACAAACATATGGCAAGGATATCTGAATCATGTAAATTCAAGACGTAGGACCACTGTGTAAAGTAACTTTGAGATTTGTTAGATATACATTTTGCGAAGAAAAATGAACGTGCATTAAATAGCATGCATGAAACATTGATCTTCATACAAGACATGCAATATCATAAGACAATAAAGGAGATGTTAAATGCTCTCTTTTACTTGTTAACTTTTACAATTCATATAAGCTGGGCTTTTGAAAGTTAGCTACTAATTAGCATATTAAGAGACCCGCCATGTGATACCACTTAATTTTTCTCTCTTTTGTGGGAATTGGATGTCTAAACATTGACTACTACCATCAGTGATCACACAAGCCTGGCAACCTAATCAAATATTTCAGCATCGGTTATGTGTTGGTAGGTGTTGATGCTTCTTAGTACGCGTCCACATGTGGGGACCTTTTGACTTACCTTAAAAAAACTTACTTCTTACTTAAAAGTACCTTTATTACTTATAAGTAAAAAGTAATTTCCGACTTATAATATATAAATATTAACAAAATAGAAATAAATTACTAGAAGTTATCTTTAAAAGGGATAATATTTATTTTTATGAAGTCAAATTGCAAAAATAAAAATAAGTAACTGAAATAAGTACATATTTTGTACTTTCTCAATTTTAAGTTAGTTATAAGTCACTTTTACTTATTACAAAAAAAGTCAAATAGTGAACTTATAAGTCACGTATCCAATAAACATACAAGGCCGTAATCTAATCATTATTTATACATTACTCCTGATATCAATCTGTAGTTTACATTGAAAATCTAACCAATACTATATAATCTTCGCTTTTACTATATATCCAGTATATAGTTTCTCACTTTCATCCAACGAGATTTCAGAGCCACAACCTGTATATGCGATAAACTGAAGAGAATAGTGATGAAGATCCAGTTGACCTAAAATAATATTATACTTTCTCGACCTTTTCTTGTATTTTTTAAAATTAATCTGTTATGTTTTTATCTTGATTTTTTTTCTTTAATATGCAGTTCCATTAAAACTTCCCAAAATAAATTTTGGGTCCTGCAGCTTCTATCTAGTGTTTGATGACTCTTCAAATAATTAATTTTAGGTTTCTTTTTCAACTTTGACAATTCAAAATAAAGCTCACTTATGCATGAAATCATGCTTATGCACTTGCTTAAGTGCAATCACATCGCTCCGCCTACATGATGCTGTTAAGATTATGACCAAATAAACAATCAATTAATCACAAAGAAAACAAGAAGAACCACACAAAGAACACAGAGATTTAACGTGGTTCGGTCGATGTGACCTACATCCACAAGACGAGGAGATCTTTTACTATATCGGCAAAGTTACAAAGTATATCCTTACAGAAGATGAGAACCCTAATATATATTTGTCAAAATTCTACTATATATAACTAATAGTTATCCTAATTCTATTTAATAAATAAAACCAATATATTTATTAGGTGGCCATCCCAATAAATAACAAACCCAAAAAATAGAAAATCAAGACAAATAATATTACAAATCTCCACCTTGACTTGATTTTCACCAAGCAACCGAGAAGCAAACACTTTCATAACACATCTCTAAGCTTACGTGAGCATCTCTAAGCTTACGTGAGCGAACTCAATGTAAGAAACAAGAGACATGAAGAAAATGTCTACTTCATAATCAAAACAGGATATAGCCAAAAATAACCTCCTCGCCTTTCAATCCCCTCCACGGGGCAGCTCTCAACTTAACAACGAACGCCACTCAAATTCAAGCAATGCTTGAATTTGTTGCCTGGTACTGGTTTAGTCAACATAACTGCAGGGTTGTCATGAGTGCTGACCTTCTTTACCAAAATATCTCTTTCAGAGACAGCCTCACGAATAAAATGATATCTGACGTCTATATGTTTCGTCCTCTCATGATATGCTTGATTTTTAATCAAGTGTAAAGCACTTTGATTGTCACAAAAGACAACAGACTTTGGTTCCTGCTGAACCCCAAGCTCAATCACAAGATTTCTCAACCAAATAGCTTCCTTCACTGCTTCAGATGCAGCCATGTACTCTGCCTCTGTAGTAGACAAAGCAACCGTCGGCTGTAAAGTCGATCTCCATGAAATAGCTGAACCAGAAAACCTAAAAAGATAGCCTGTCAAAGATCTCCTCCTATCGAGATCACCTGCATAGTCAAAATCAACAAACCCAACAACAGAAGTTCCAGAAGAACTAGTACCATCAAATACTAAACCCATGCCAGTAGTACCTTTAAGGTACCGTAGAATCCACTTGACAGCACGCCAATGTAATCTTCCAGGATTAGCCATGTATCTACTAACCATACTAACCGCGTGTGCGATATCTGGACGAGTGCACACCATAGCATACATCATGCTACCAACAGCACTCGAGTAAGGAATATGAGACATAGCTTTTTCATCATCTTCACTTTGCGGTGAATCCAAAGCTGACAATCTGAAATGAAAAGCCAAAGGTGTCTGAACTGGCTTGGCTTTGTGCATGCCAAACCTCTCAAGTACCTTCTCAATATAGCTCTTTTGCGATAGATATAATCTTTTTGACGTTCTATCACGATGGATCTCCATGCCTAATATCTTCTTGGCTGCACCAAGATCTTTCATTTCGAATTCATCACTAAGTTGCTTCTTCAAAACCTGAATCTCAGACATGTTCTTTGCAGCTATGAGCATGTCGTCAACATAAAGCAACAAGTACACAAAAGAACCATCTTCAAGCCTTTTAAAGTATACGCAACTGTCATATGTACTACGAAGGTAACCATGACTAAGCATAAAGCTATCAAACCTCTTATACCACTGTCGTGGAGATTGTTTCAAGCCGTATAAAGACTTCTTCAACTTGCAAACATAGTCCTCCTTTCCTTGGACAAAGTGACCTTCTGGCTGAGTCATGTAGATAGTCTCCTCAAGCTCGCCATGTAGAAATGCAGTCTTGACATCAAGCTGCTCAAGTTCCATATCAAATAGAGCAACCATAGCAAGCAACACACGGATATAAGTATGTTTCACTACTGGTGAGAATACCTCATCATAATCAATACCCTTTTTCTGACTGAAGCCCTTTGCCACCAATCGAGCTTTAAACCTAGCATTTTCAACTCCAGGTATCCCATCTTTTTTCTTGTAAACCCATTTACATCCAATAACTCTCTTGTCCTTGGGTAATTGAACCAACTCCCAAGTCTGATTTTTATGAAGAGACTCGAGTTCCTGTTCCATTGCAACGACCCACTGTTTGGACTCTCCACATGTAACAGCCTCTGAATAAGTGTCAGGCTCATGAATGCCCATTTCTTCCGCTACTATAAGTGCCTGTGCCACTAAATCGGAGTAACCATACTTCTGAGGTGGTCTAATCTGTCTCCTCTCTCTGCCTGTAGCAATAGAATATGACTGATCAATTTCCACGAATTCTCCACCTGAAACAACATCTTCTATAAAAGAATCATCAACGTGAGACGGTCTGTGCGAAGTGTCACAACCAAACTCCACCTCAACATCATTCGCATTAGAAGTCTCTGCTCCTGTAGACTCAACAAAAACATTTCCATGAACAAGCATAAGTTTTTCATTAAAAGTAACATCTCTACTAATAATGAATTTCTGTGGAGTATCAAGAGACCAAATACGATAGCCTTTCACACCATCAACATAACCAATAAATATACCCTTTTTAGCTCGAGGATCTATCTTACTATCTCTAACATGATAATATGCTGGACATCCAACAAGCTGTATTAACTGCCTCAGCCCAAAAATCATCTCCAAGGCCAGCATTAGAGCGCATACATCTAGCTCTCTCCATCAAAGTCCTGTTCATACGCTCCGCCACACCATTTTGTTGTGGAGTAAACCGTACTGTGCGGTGGCAAACAATCCCAGAATTAGCACAAAATTCATTGAATTCCCCACTACAAAATTCTAGGCCATTATCAGTTCAGAGACGCTTAATTTTCTTTCCTGTTTGGTTCTCAATCAATATTTTCCACTTCTTAAAAGTTTCAAACACCTCACTCTTGTGTTTCAGAAAGTAAATCCATACCTTCCTAGAGAAGTCGTCAATGAATGTAAGAAAGTAAACTGCTCCACCTTTAGATGTAACTGGAGAAGGCCCCCATAAGTCTGAATGAATGTAATCAACAGTACCTTTCGTTGAATGTATGCCGGTACTAAAACTAACCCTTTTCTGCTTACCGTAGACACAATGCTCGCAAAAATCAAGTGATGTAGTATGGACACCACAAAGTAAACCGCGTTTACTCAAAACATCCATCCCTTTCTGACTCATGTGACCCAAACGCATATGCCACAACATAGTTGTATCCTTATCAGAATCTGATGATGATACTCCAACAAAACCATTTATAGTAGTACCATCCAAAACATAAAGGCCATTATTTAAATTACCTTTCATTACAACTAGAGAACCCTTGGTAACTTTCAGAGTGTTACCTTCACTAGAATACTTACAACCGAGAGAAGCTAAAGTGCCAAGAGAGATCAAATTCATCCTCAAATCAGGAACATGTCGCACATCTGTCAAAGTCCTCACTACCCCATCGTGACACCTGAGGCGAACACTACCAATACCGATCGTTTGACTAACCGCATCATTACCCATCATAACTGAACCACCAGTCAATGGCTCATATGTGCTAAACCAATTTTTATGTAAACACATGTGATACGAAGCACCTGTGTCAAGAATCCAGTCGGCTACAGAATGACTGTTAGCCACACAAGCAGTGAGAACACTCCCATCAATATCATTTGATTGTATCACATTTGCAGAATCTGAACTTTGTCCTTTCTGTTTTTCCTTCTTCTTGAGAGCATAACAATCAGCTTTGTAGTGCCCCTTTTTATGACAATAGAAACACTCAACATTACTACCTGCTCTGGACTTGGAACGACCTCTGAATTTTCCCCCATCTCTAGACTTGGATCTCCCTCTAATAACCAAACCATCAGCAACTCGAGTGTCAAAATTTGTACCGTGCAACCTGTTCTTTAACTCTGCAGAGTTAAGCGCAGCTTTAACATCATCTAGCTTTATAGTGTCTCTACCATAAAGCATAGAATTACTCAAGTTCTCGTACGAAGATGGTAACGAACAAATCAACAAGAGAGCCTGATCCTCCTCCTCAAGTTTAATCCCAATATTTTTAATATCCATAACAATCTGATTAAACTCATCAAGATGATCCTGTAAAGATGTACCTTCCTTCATCTTTAATGTGTAAAGTCTCTTTTTTAAATACAACTTAGTTGTAAGCGACTTAGTCATATAGAGGCTTTCTAATTTCTTCCACAGTCCTGCAGCAGTATCCTCATCTGCTACCTCTCTCAAGACATTATCCTGCAGTGACAACTGTATCACACTATGCGCTTTTTCATCCATCTCTTCTGCCTCTGCAGTTGTCATATCATCTGGATACTTTCCTTCCAGAGCTTTGACATTACCCTCGCGACGTAACAAAGCTTTCATTTTTATTTGCCATAAACCAAAATTATTTTTACCATCAAACAAAGTCATCGTAAATTTAGTTGAGGTCGCCATAGATTTTTTCTTCTTCAAGAATCTCCACACAGATGTGCCAGAACACCACTGGGATTGATTTTTGAACCCTTTAAGAGTTGAAGACGATGACTACCAAAACTCCTCTGATGAACAGATTGTTCAAATACTCGACAATAGAAGATGTTATCAATTGATCGTTAAAAAAAAAACCCCTAACAAGAGCTCTGATACCAGTTTGTTAAGATTATGACCAAATAAACAATCAATTAATCACAAAGAAAACAAGAAGAACCACACAAAGAACACAGAGATTTAACGTGGTTCGGTCGATGTGACCTACATCCACAAGACGAGGAGATCTTTTACTATATCGGCAAAGTTACAAAGTATATCCTTATAGAAGGTGAGAACCCTAATATATATTTGTCAAAATTCTACTATATATAACTAATAGTTATCCTAATTCTATTTAATAAATAAAACCAATATATTTATTAGGTGGCCATCCCAATAAATAACAAACCCCAAAAATAGAAAATCAAGACAAATAATATTACAAATGCGTTAAAGGCTAGCTGTGCATTACTTCTCCCTTCTGCACGCTTTAATAATGCTATGAACCAAGACTAACTAAATAACTACTTACAGAGTGACTTTGCTGAATACATACATACAAATATATCTATACACACATATGATAAAAACTAAAAGAAGATTTTAACAAGATATAGGAAACAGCTCTTACAATTACCAACTTAAGTAAATGATCATATAGGAGAATGTTTTGGGTTCAGAAAATTTTAAAATTTTGCATAAGCTATAAAACTGATATACCTCAATCGCTCTTTGTACAACACTTGCCTCCTCATATTCCACAAACCCAAAACAAAAACCTTGCTGCAACCATGCAGATAATTCAACTGAATAGCTTGAACTTCAGGTGAGAAATAACATAACTGAGGCAACCGTCATACCTTGCTTCTAACTTGAATGCCGCCATTCTTTATAGGGCCATATTTCTTAAACTTATCCTTAAGAAGAGAAGGTATGGCATTATACGGAAGACCCTTTATGTAGATAGAATAGCCATTAGCTGAACAAAGACAACAGAAAAAAGAAATTCAACTCAGAAGCTGAACCAACAGATACATGTATGTTAGTGTGTGTGTGTGTGTGTGTGTATTAAGGTTGAACTTATTACATTCTAGATCTTGGTTCACATTTTCAGTAGCATTTAATATAGAGGCCGACACATCGATATTTGGGCTTGCAGGAGGAGTAGAATTCACTTGTTGTTCTCGAGTCTTCTGTGGAGTTTTACGCGCAGGTGCTGGAGACGAGAAAGGCAGGCCTTTTTCCTTCAAATCCTTCACCTAGACAACATCACAATGTATTCAACCATCAACATATATTATTCCTATCATATTTGTTCAGATTCAAAGCTAAAACAGAATATTCACATGGATGAGATGAGAACAATTATAACTTCTATAGAGAAAAACATCAGAGTTAAGCTATCATGTTACTTAGAAACTTACTATCGAAGCATAAGACTTTTTAGGCACATCTTCACTATTTCTGTAAGATTCAACAACCACCATTGAATTTTTAGGCAATTTCTGGATAACCTCTTGGACTGGTACTTGGCCAGCAACCTCAGCTGCAGGCTCTTTGTCAACAACCTCAGCTACAGGCTCTAGGTCAACCACCTCAGCTACGGGCTCTTGCTCTTTTTCAACGTTTATTTCTCCATTCTCAGATACAGTGTGTAGTACTTGCTCGTTGTCTTTCAATGCCAATTTATCAGTAATATGATGCTCCTCCTGCACAGGAGTGGCTTCTGCAAACAACAAACAAGTAATTAATAAAAACCACAAAATTTATATTGTACATCCAGCATAGATGATATACAATGCTAAACTCAATGCACATGGATCACTGGTCACCTTGCTGAACAGTGGCAGGAAGGTCAACCTCTGTATTTGCATAAGGGTGATTGGGCTTGTCCAAAAATCGGAAGGTGTCATTAAGAACAAAATAGCCTCCTTGGTCTTGTGTTGCAAGGAAGAAAGACTGAGCAAAATGGCGAAGGACATTGTCGTTTGCAGTGAGATAACCAGTAACAAGAACATGAACTCCCTTATTCAAGGAGTGTTGGGCGTCAACGGATATAATCTCTGCCCTAAAATCATCATAGTTGAGGGATAAAATCTTTTGATTGATAGCCTGGATGATAAAACGCAGTAAACTAAAACGTAATAGTTCCGAGATGTAAAATTATTGGTTTTCTTTTAGTCTTTGTCCGGCATTACATTTAGATGTGGTTATTTTGTATATAAGTTTGGACCATTAGTTTTGTCTGTTTGTACATGTAGTACTAGGAAATGAGTGAGCTGTACATAAGTGTTTTTTTGGATTGTAGTAGTCTAACACCAGTATATATACTTTGCAATGGAAATTATTTTAGGGTTGAGACTCCCAAATATTTTCTTCCGCCTCCAACAAAGTTATTTTTAGAATACATTGCATTCATTTTGATAATCTGAGTGCTGGATTTTTCATGGTATCAGAGCCAGGTTTGATTACCATATAAAAAAAAAATTCTATTTTATTTCTGAAAATCAAAAATGACAACTGACCTTGAAAAGAATGAAAGGGCTATGGTGATACCATATGCTGATCCTTATTATCTGGGAAGCTCAGATAATTCCAATACACCTCTTGGAGTCATCATCTTCAATGGAAAGAATTACAACAACTGGAGTAGAAGTGTGAAGATGGCTTTAGGGGCAAAAAACAAGCTGGGTTTTCTGGATGGTAAGATTTCTAAACCAGATTGTACCTCACCTGATTATAATAAGTGGATTAGGAATGATTATATGCTTAGGTGTTGGCTCTCTACAACTGTTACACCTAGTATAGCTGAACAAATGTTACTTGTGAACTCTGCTAAAGAGTTTTGGGATGAGTTATTTGAGATGTATGGACAATCTAATGCACCAGAATTGTACATGCTTAAGAAAGAATTAAATGACTTGAAACAGAACAACATGAATGTATCTGAGTATTATGGAAAGTTAAAAGGGTATTGGGATAAAATCGGCAATATAGAAGGGTTACCACTTTGTAGTTGTGAAGCTATGTCTAAATGCACTTGTGATATGCTTAAAAAATTAAGTGAAAGAGAAGAGAAGAACAAAGTGATTGAGTTTTTAATGGGTCTAAATGGAGGTTATGATAATCAGAAACAAAATATTATAGCAATGGAACCTTTGCCAACTGTGAATAAGGCGTATCAGTTGGTTCTGCAAGTAGAGAAACAAAAGGAAATATCTGGCCTGATGGAATCAGGGGTAGAGGCAAGTGTTTTATTGGCGGAAAAAAAATACATAAATTACTCTCACCAAAGAAACAATAATGGGTTAAACAACTACCAAAAAAGAGAGAGTAAAGAAGAGAAGAGCAAAAAGAAATGTGAACATTGTAAGTTTACCGGACACAACAAGGATGAATGTTTCAAGCTTCATGGTTATCCAGAATGGTACAACAAGCTGAGGCCTAAAGGTGTAAAAACTGGGAGATACGCTGCCAATGTGAGTGCTTCGATCGATGATGGGATGCGGGATAATCCATTGGAATCTGTAAACTATGAAGATGACAACACAGAGTCTAAACATAATACAGAGATGTTAAGTGCGGTTGTTCAAGAAGTACTAAAGGTAATGAATCAAAGGCAACAGGGAGCAGGTGTATCAGGAAATAATAACAGGTGCAACTTTGCAGGTATGATATCTACTTTAAATGCATGTTCTTATAATGACATGAATGATAACAATTCCTGGATAATAGACTCAGGAGCTTCTGACCACATGGCTAGTGATAGCAATTTGTTCAGTACATTAAGAGATTTAAGTAAAGGAGTCAATGTAAGCATGCCAGATGGGAGTACTAGATCAGTTCATCAAATTGGAACAATTCTTTTAAGCCCAGAAATTACACTTAAAAATGTTTTGTACATGCCTGAGTTTAAGCACAATCTGCTTTCGGTGAGTAAATTAGTGAGAGATGGAAATGTGAAGGTTTTGTTTACTGATGGTGGATGTTCTTTTCAGGACCCTATTAGAGAGAGAACACTTGGATATGGAGAAGAGAAAGGTGGATTATACAAGCTGATATTGCTTGGAGAACAAAAGAAATTGGATGCCAAAAATAAAAATTTAGAGTTGAATGCTCGAAAGGTCTTAAGTTGTAAAATTAAGAACAATTTATGCCTGCTCCATGAAAGATTAGGACATACCTCTTTATCCAAGATGAAACACTTGCCATTTTGTGATTGTAAGGGTTTAAATCAGTATTTTTGTGACACTTGTTGTTTATCCAAGCATCATAAATTACCTTTTACTCCTAGTAATTCTATTGCAAGTGAAATATTTGAGTTGGTACATGTAGACTTATGGGGTCCCTATAGAACACAAGGAATTACTGGAGCATCTTATTTCCTTACTATATTAGATGATAATTCTAGAGCTACTTGGACGTATTTGTTATCTAACAAGGACCAAGTTTGTGGAGTTCTTAAAGATTTTTTGCTCTATGTTGAAAATCAGTTTAAGACCAAAATAAAAATAATACGAAGTGATAATGGAACTGAAATATTGAATAATGAATGTACTGAGATGTTTAAAAGAAATGGAATATATCATCAGAGAAGTGTGCCTGGAGTGCCACAACAGAATGGCAGAGTTGAAAGGAAACACAGACACTTGATTGAAACAGCTAGAGCAATTAAGATACATGCATGTATGCCAAATAATTTATGGGGAGAGTGTGTTTTGGCTGCAACTCACATCATAAATCTACTCCCATCTTCTGTTTTGAATTGGAAAAGTCCTTATGAGAAATTGATGAAGAAAATGCCTGATTATGATCAATTGAGGGTTGTGGGATGTTTATGTTATGCATCAAATACTCAAAGAAAGGGTGATAAATTTGCACCAAAAGCTGTAAAGTGTGTTTTGCTAGGGTATCCAGGTGGGCAGAAAGGTTATAAGTTACTTGAATTGGAATCAAAAAAAATTTTTGTGTCAAGAGATGTTATTTTCAAGGAGCATATATTTCCTTTTAAGCAAAGTGCGGATGATGTTGCTAATCTACCGCATAGGGTTACTGTGCCAGAATTATTTAATGATGAAGAGATATTTGATGGTGAAGAGAATATACCAACTGATTTAAGACACGATGAGAGGGTTACTGCTGAATTTCAGGACTTTCAGAATGTTGCTGAAGATGAAATGACAAATAATGCTCAAGAAAATAGAGATCAACAAGTTCGATCAGGTGGAATTGTCAGGGACAATGTTGAGTTACAACAACCAGAACAAAGTACAAATGCAGTTGAAAGACCAATGCGACAAAACAAAATTCCTTCTCGATTTAAAGATTATGAAAGTGAATATTTAAAAAGGAGGGAGATGAAAGAGAATAAAAGTAATGCTACTGTGAATTTGATTCACACAGACCTGGATAATTTGAATTATTATAGTTCAGATTATCAAGTGTCCTTGAATAATGTCATGAAGGTGGAAGAACCATGCAGATATAGAGAAGCTGTGTTAAAAAAAGAATGGGTAGATGCAATGGATGAAGAATTTACAGCTATAGAGAGAAATGGAACTTGGGAAATAACTGATCTCCCCGAAGGACACAAAACAATTGATACTAAATGGGTATACAAAATCAAATTCAAACCAGATGGAAGTATTGAAAGACTAAAGGCGAGGTTGGTTGCTAGAGGGGACAAACAGATTCCTGACAAGGACTACAAAGCAACATTTTCACCGGTGGCAAAGTTTGCTTCTATGAGAATTCTCATTGCATTAGCAACAGAAAAGAATTGGAATTTGCATCAAGTAGACATAAACAATGCTTTTTTACATGGTACTTTGGAAGAAGATGTTTACATAAAAGTTCCAGAAGGATATGAAGGTGTGCCACCAGGAAAGGTATTAAAGTTGAAGAAGACCTTATATGGACTCAGACAAGCATCAAGGCAATGGAATGTAGAATTAAAAGGATTGTTGCTTGAACATAATTTCCGACAATGTCATAGAGACAACTCTATGTTTATCAAAGAAAGAAATGGCAAGTGTTGTATCATACTAGTTTATGTAGATGATTTAATTATCACAGGTGATGATGGAGAATCTATATCCGAAGTAAAAGAGATTTTGGATAAAGCTTTTTCAATAAAAGATCTTGGAAATTTGAGATATTTCTTAGGAATTGAAGTGGCGAGAGGGAATAAAGGAACTATGATTAATCAAAGGAAGTATGCACTGGACATAGTGAATGATGCAGGTATGGAAGAGTGTTTGATTACAAACTTTCCCTTTCCAAAAGGGGTCAAACTCTCATCTGATGAAGGTGAATTATTAGAAGATCCTGAACAATACAGGAGATTAATCGGAAGATTACTCTACTTGAATATAACAAGACCAGATTTAACTTTTTCAGTCCAGCAACTAAGTCAATATGTTGGCTGTCCAAGGAAGCCGCATTGGCAAGCTGCCATGCATGTGGTTAGATACCTTAAAGGAACAGTAGATTTGGGGCTATTTTATCCTCGGAAAAATGATCATATTGTAGTTGGTTACAGCGATGCAGATTGGGGAACTTGTGCTTATACCGGAAGATCTCTCACGGGATTTTGTGTGTTTTTAGGATCGTCATTGGTTTCTTGGAAAACTAAGAAACAAAAAGTTGTCTCCAAATCCTCATGTGAAGCTGAGCTTAGAAGCATGTCACAAACCACAAGTGAGCTCGCATGGGTTGCAGGAATTTTTGAAGACTTGAATGAAGATGTGCCTCAACCTATTACTCTGTTCTGTGACAATCAATCTGCAGAGCACATTGCGCAGAATCAAGTTTATCATGAAAGAACAAAGCACCTGAAATTAGATTGCTACTACGTTCGAGAAAATGTAGATGCTGGTTTTGTTTCTACATCTCATGTGAAGTCTACTCTCCAACTTGCTGATATTCTTACCAAGTCCTTATCTTCACACCAGCATGAATTTCTTAGTGCCAAGTTAGGACTTGTCAATCTCTCTCAAGTCCAACTTGAAGGGGGGGTGTAAAATTATTGGTTTTCTTTTAGTCTTTGTCCGGCATTACATTTAGATGTGGTTATTTTGTATATAAGTTTGGACCATTAGTTTTGTCTGTTTGTACATGTAGTACTAGGAAATGAGTGAGCTGTACATAAGTGTTTTTTTGGATTGTAGTAGTCTGACACCAGTATATATACTTTGCAATGGAAATTATTTTAGGGTTGAGACTCCCAAATATTTTCTTCCGCCTCCAACAAAGTTATTTTTAGAATACATTGCATTCATTTTGATAATCTGAGTGCTGGATTTTTCACGAGAAGTGTACAATAAATGAATAAGGATAAAAGTGATTACAGCCATGGTGGTGGTGATAGCCATGGTACCGTCATGTTGAGGACGACCAAGTAGGCTGATATCCTGATAAAAACGATGAACAAGGGCAGTGGATTGATGGAGTATATGGTAATACTGTTGAACAAATGCATTCCCAACCTATACGAGATGCAAACTTCAAGGGTATGTATATATATAAAGTAACTAGTAGTACAGACAGAGACTGTACATACAATTTGAGGGGTGACTGAAGTTGCGGCAGCCGCCATCTTTGAATGATATATCAAGGAGGGGAACAAAAACACCCAAATCAAATCAAATCAAACCAGAGGATACAAATATAAAACAAACATCTGAAAGAGTCATAGAGAGGAGGATTGTGTTGTATGTATACCTGGATTTTGGATATCTGCAGTCTCTCCGACCACAGCCAACCAACACAGCCTACCTGCTCTACTACTAGTAATTAACAAATTATTATTATGTCTTTCTTTCTTTTTTATTTAACTAGCACGGGTTTTTTACCCCAAAAAAATTGTTAAATTTTATTATCTTAAATTCATTTTTATTATAATTTTATAATTTCAATTATTACATCCAAAATTTTAAACAAATAAAATTTATATCAATTCCTTATTTATATTTTTTAACATATTAATTAATAACCTAATGAAAACTATCAAATAGCACATTCTCCCTTCATAACTGTTTTTGTGATTGCATCTTTGCATTTATGATGACTTTTAAATATCATCCACGTCTCCCACTAAGGATCTTCACAATCGACAATTTAATATTCTTCGTTTCAGGAATATCATCTTCAAAAATTCCCTCAAATAAGCTGTCGGGAGAATAAAAGTTTGCACTATTAATACTTCTGGCATTAAAATTAGGTTTATCGTCTTCACTGATATCATTATCTGCTTGCAAACTAATATGATACTCGATCCTTCCTCCACTCTTCACCATAATCTCTATTATCACCCTCGCCCATCAAATACTCATTGTCGGAGAAATAATAGTATTTATCCAACTCTTTCGGGTCCAAAATTTCATTGGTCTGAGCAGAAACATATTCCTCAAGATGGACATTCTCATAGTCTTTAGCCGATAGTTGTTGTTCAGTATAGGGCTCCACATAGATATCAATCCTATAATTAATTTTTTTCCATATCCAATCATACAATCACAATCAACTTGGTTTTGTAAAAGTTTCATACCAACATCCATTGCCATATGTAGTACAGAATTTCCAGGCCACTTTAACCTAAGGCATCAACCTAACAACACATTTCATCATAGTTTATATCATCAACATTCCATAAATCATACACACTAAACTGCCCACCTACGTACGTACTTAGTTTGTGACAACCACTCAAGTTGTCCATCATGATATAATCTTATACTAATCCTATTATCATCATCGGTACATATAGAACAACGATTATTAGACAAGTTTCATCGTAATTTAATCGAACATACTAACTATTTAACATAAATCCATGTCACCATCAACTACAACTCACTACTACATGAAATAAAGCTCAAACATACATTATCAACATATAAGTACAACATACATTATCAACCTATAAGTACAACATAAACAACAACAATGTGCAAAGGAAACACTAGTAATTTGATATGACAAAGCAAGAAAACACTAATTATATGGTGGAGACTCGCTTTATGTACCGGATCGAACGTAGATTGATTATCATCTGTTTTTCACCACGCCGGCTTCAGCTTCAGTCTTCAACTGCTACTTGTGTATAGATCCACACTCATGCTCTCATTCTTTGCTATTCTTTTTTTCTATAGCTTAATTATATACACTTCAACTAGTATGCTTTGTTTTGTTTCTATGCAACAACAACTCCTCTTCAACCAACCTTCTCACTCACCTGTAAGTGAAAACACTCTCCCCAAGTAGTTGGATTAATGGTCGAGCTGTTCGATTGAAAATGATGCATGGTTAAACCGTTTAAAAATTTAGTTGAATGGTTGATGTATATATTTGCTGGAATTTTGATGGCCGCAGTATAGTAAAGCCTAATTAGTTTTATAATTGTTGGATCCATCTTCAACTGACATGATTATAACAAAATTTCCTACAGCGTGCTGTTTTGAATAGTGTTTCACCCATCCTAATTATCTACCCTCTCAACTTATGCATAATGACTAAAAATGTCGCCGCAACTACATGTATCGCTATGTTATATCGGAATTCGGAAGCATGGTGTCATGCCACGTGCAGAGTTCAAAAGAGTATGGTCTCGTTTCCCTCCCATTATAAGAAATTATATACAATTTTTCAATTTATAAGTTATTTACTATAAGATAAGCCAAACGGAACTTACATGTGTTCTTGATTCTTGAACCATGATCATTTTTCTAATTAACCTACATGTGATCTTGAATAATACAGTACCTATTGTTAACATCGATTCTTGGACCATGATCATTCTTCTAATTATAAATATTACAGAATGTAAGACATGATCTAACTAGAACTAATATGTTCATTACACATACTGAATCAGGGTGATTAGTTAACTAACTTTAAAACCTCATTTATGGCCTTGTACATATTACAATCCTCTTCCTTTAGGTGGCCAGAAAACAGGAATTAAATTACATCTAAAAGGCCTCCTACAAAATTGAGGTTTGAGAGTCAAAAACTAAGATTTGATACATTATGCTAAATCAGAGGGTACTATAGTGATGTGTCTCAGCGGATGCTCTACGTCTACACCTCCTGCGTGCTTCACAAACTCAGCTGGCGAAAACAAAGTTCCATGACAAACACATACTATGCACACTTCTGTTTTCGTGTACCTGTACAAGAAGCCAGTAATGGTTTTCCCATTGGGGCCATTTCCTGTTGTTGATACGCAAGGCATTTGGGGGAGAGGCGAAGCTCCATTGCATTGAAGTTGAGTCTTTAGAGGATTCGTGATGACCGCATTTCTTGTTTCATTCTTAAGCAGGACAGGGTCAATTGGGTTCTTGGTGCATAAAGCTGGATCCTTAAGCGGACCAGCTGGCTTCGGCTCTTCATTGCACCTCATTGATTCTCTAACTTGAATGTTAGTTGACAAAGTCATGTTTACTGTGTGATTTGCTTTTGTTTTATCTTTGACTTCCTTGGAACCCATTCCCATTGAATCCCAGCATTTGATTTCAGACTTCTTTGGTCCATTGCCTGCACTAAAGGGATTTCGACTTTCTCGTGGAAAATTGATTGAACTGCTACCACCTGCAATGAAGAATGGAACCACATTGCTCTTGTTGAATATCCAATACACAAGCATACTATGACATATGAAATCCACCGTTGTCCACCTTGTTTCATCAAAATCAACACTTTTCAGTGTTTGATAAATAAATTAAACTTCAAGCTTTATATATGTAACAGAATATCAGTGCGAGGGATTCAAATTTTATATAGTCCTGCGCCCATGGAGACTTGGTAAAATATTTCTCAGGAGCAAAATGGCCCAGTGACATTAAGTAATTAATAAGCCAGAAGCAAGAAAACCATTTTGATCCATACTGAAATTGTTACTACTATATAATCTTTCTAAAATAAAAATAATCCCAGCACATGGCTTTAATTAGAGGCATATACAATATATCATCAGATCCTACATAAATATATGGTAATTTTGTACACATACAGAAATGCATCACAAGCTAAGAATAGTTGGAGATTACAACATTCCGCAAGTTTCTACGGTCCCAACGGACTTGGAATTCATACATTCTCCCAAGTTGAGGGGAAACACTAGTATCTTTTTCTTCTACAAATCCTTTCCTACCATATCATAGCACCACAACATTCACCTACTTGTTTATAAGTAGCTACGGGAATTAATAATATATGGCATAAATTCCCTCCAAACGGTTGTGGCTACCTTGGGATTTTAGCTGGACATTTGTGTGTATTAGCCAAAAAATGCGGGCTAATTGGCTAACTAGCTAGGTACATGAACAAAGGGAAGTTTTTGTTTGAGGAAGGGTGCCTGGTATCGGTAGATCCGCAAGGTACTGTTTCTTATACAACCATTTAGACTGACAATAGTGCTGTATATATCCACAGAACACAGCCAAAACTAATATAAAAGTGAATAACATTACCGCAAAATAAATGTTAAAACGATTTGAAATGTAAGGAATTGATCACCACCAATAGAGCAAAGTATTGGTATTCCATAATTAACAAAAGGGTTGTTGTATGTACCATACATATACCTTGGAGAGATGAGTTATGATGATCTGAAACAGCTGGAGAACTGCCTCCAGAAGAAGCATCTGATTTGGCATTCACAACATTCATATCTAGATTCCTGCTATAAGGCCTAAAACTCCGGCATGCTGCGGTGTCAAAACTCACCCTTCGGTGGTCCTTCTCCGGACCCTCATTCTCACCAGTACCATTGCCAAAACTAACCCCTTTGTCCTTGTCTATAAATCCATTAGGGCATGTAACAAGTGATGAACCCAAACAAGAAGGCATCAACCCATGAGGATGATACACAAAACCATTTGTAAATGGTACATATTGTATTGCAGGTAACGTCGGGTACGGGGATTCACCCATTAAACCTGACTCGCGACTTATCTTGAGGTTCAGATCTCTCACAAGCAATTTCTCTTCTTCTTGTTCTTCTTCTTCTAGTCCAACAATTGAAACCACATTGTTATGATTATTAGTATTAGAAAAGCTTAGAGATTTCTCTTTCTTTCTAGGTGGCATCTCTGCCTCCTCATCATCATCCTCTTCATCTTCAACTAGAGCATGATCCTCATAATTAATTAGACAGCAAACATTCTCATTCTGACCTGCTCCTCCTTCTCCTCCTCTAGATGATAATGTGGATTTAAATTTGAGCTTTTGGTCCCTCTTTCTTCGAGCTTCTTGTCGCCTCAAAGCTTGAATCTCTCGTTTGAATGGAAGGTCAATTACTGGATGTAATTGTGATGTTGGAAAAGTACTAGTAATCTTGTTGCATTTGGTTTGTTCATGTGCTAAATCAATAGATTTTTGGGGTAATATTGGGGTGGTGGTGGTGTTATAGCATTTTCTTCCAATTGATAACTCCAAACTCAACTCATTTTCATCTTCTTCCGTTTGAATACTACTCGAAACTTCCATCATTTCCACACCTTGTCCTCATATGTGATCTAGCTTGTATGCATGTATGTATAGATTTTGGTGAGGGCTTTTGTTTTGTTGGTTTGAAACTAACTATGAAATGCAATGCGGTGGGGGGATTACAAGTAGTAATAATAATATAATAAAACAAGGAGGGGATAAAGAAAAGGGAGAAGTGGCACGTGGAAGAGGGAGAGAGGGGAAGATGGTGAGACGTTATATTTATTACCAGAGAGTTTTAAGCGGGATGAAGGAGAAGAGATGGCAAGCAGGGGCAACAAAAGATGGTCAGATCATGTCATCTATCCGCGCTTCTGTAGAATTAGTTAGGGTTTTTTCTATTCGTGAAAAAAAAAACGCTGATAGACATGTCAGGACCAAAACTCAAAAGATTTATCGGCCTTGTTAAAATCCGCTAAATAACTCTATATGGACGTGAAACGTATTGGACGTGGAATGATAAGCTTCATTTTTATTTTTATTTTGTGTATTTTTCAAAAACGTGGCTTTATGTTAAAAGCAGAGTCAATGGAGAGCTGTCTCGACTCTCGTGTGTGGTCTTATTCTACTAGCAAAGCTATATGGACAAGTTTTTGCAAGTTTCACGGAGATGGTGAGACTTTTTTTTTAATAATGGGGTCTCTTTTCTTTTTACAACTTTTTAACATGTTAAGAATTTTAATAATATGCAGTTTAATGTCAACAAAAAATGATGCAAGAATCAATTCATTTCATTGTTTCCGCATATGTGCTTTATTTCTAGTTTCTTCTACAATATTAGTTCATCTCCCCTTGACGAGACAGATTTCCTCCAAGCAACTTCGACATTGCCTTTCAGAAGTTAGATTTCTCAATGGTGGCGTGTTCCAATTTCAATGTGTAAAAATACAGCCACGCCCAAATGTATATGCTCTTCCCTGAGCGAGAAATGATAAAGAAACAGCATTAGTTAAAAGACCACCGGAACATAACCCCCTGGGCTTGTAAATCCACTACCGGCAGAGTTGCACAGTTTTTCCTACCAGTAACTATTTCCATTCCAAGCAAAAACAAGATGCAATATTTTGATTGAACAAAAGAAACCACTTCTTCATACTCCTTTCATGTTTGTTTCATTACCAGTTGTAAAATTTTGCATAGACAGATATTTGATACTAACTTGTAACTTGCACATCTTTGTGTGTAATAATTAAACATCATCTTAAACCGGAGGGAGGCTGACAAGAAGCTGACCATTCACAACACTGCAAAATGAAAAGGATAGACGTTCTGATTAAATTGGGATCATAAAGTTGTGATTTAGACACAAGCAGTGGATAATGAAATTAAGGGGCTAACCTTTTCACGTAGTAGTAACAGAAGTCAGCCAAGATGAAAGTTTGAACAATTTCAGAGAGCAGAACCATTGGTAACCAGAAGTACCCGCTCCCAAGCAAATACAGATATGTTCCAGCAGTATCATAAACCTGCAGGTGTTATCTTTTTCAGTATTTGGACACAGTTCAAAGTATTTCACTATAAATAAAAGTATTCACATTATATAACTTCCATGTGGTACTAAAAAGACGAACTAACCGATAATATCCAATGCGCGCATCCCAAAAATCGGGCAATGCCAAGTGCAAATACATAATGGGCTGTAAATGGTTCAATCATCTGAAACACACACAAAAAAAAAACGTATTTTAAATTTTCTATATTTGTAAGATAATGGGTCATCACCAAATATATAAAGGTAACTATAGGACCTTTGCATTTTGCATCATGTGAAGCTGAGGCAACACTGAAATAGACTCCAGGTAGACACAGAATGCCCAAAGGATTCGGCTGACATATGAGTGCTGTGTATATGGGTGGATCAGTACGCTTAGAATGGCACAAGGCACCACCTGTCGGAGAGAGAGATGTTAATGCAATACAATTAAGTTATTTGACAACACTAAAGACAACTTCAGTAACACCTTATGAGTCAATTCGAGGCAGCATCAGAGTCAAATATAAGACAATTGTCAAGAATGAAGTTATTATCCTAAAAAGGTGACATTTGCAGGTATATTTGCCCCAGCTACATAACAACTGAAAACTCCTCGAGTTTCCAACATATTAATACGTACAGTAGATGAATAAATAATTTTTGCCTTGCTATACATGAGTGGAATAGTGCTTCAAGGTAAGCACGTATTCTATTGTATATACAACAATGAACAAATAGAATCTCCAATTCTCAATATAATATGTGAACTTGTGGTAAAGTTAATATGCTGCTCTTTCCTATTAAGTATTGATAGAGCAATCTGTTTAAAAACTTGACAAAGCTGATTATAATGTGGTATTGTTTAGAATAGTCATCGGAACAAGTAACCCAAACCTCTTATCCCATATATCCAACGGGTTAATAACTGTAGCAATGGAAGATTAGTCATAACTCAATCGGTTGCAGTTAAATATTCAAGTCATTGTAACTGTTGAAAAGGAAATGAACGGGTATATATCATTTGAAAGACGATAGGTAAATAGTGATGAGGTTATAATGTGTAGCTAGAGAAGGCACCCACCTGCACTTATCAAGACAAGATAATATTCATAACGAATTGAACAGGAGAAATGTAATTACCAGATAATACAGGGGCATGTTGTCGAGCTCGGCAATGTAGGTTGACTTTAACTTGAATCTTATCATGTATATAACCCAAGCGGTAAAAAAAAGTGTTGCAAAATCAAGGACAGTGTGAATGTCACCTTCCATGAGAAAACTGCAATAGAGTCTGACAGCCGTGAATATAGCTGTAAGCTCTTGTGTCTTGAGAGAAAGGCCTAGACAGGGAAAGAAAGATTCGATTACAGTAGAGGTTAGTAAAAAAATATAAAGAAATACATGTGGGAGCAGAGGTGAGTATCATGTAGACTACTAGTCGGAAATCAATCACAGGATAGATAGCAGTTAGCAAAAGCAGCAACCACAAGGCCTGGCTGGTGGAAAAACACCAACACGTATTGGATTATTATAGATGATTATCATAATCGGTGGTATTGGGTTATTATTATCTCTCTTGGTTGTAATTGTAAAGAATAATAATAATTAATTGTACTAATAAAGTAAAGAAGAATACTACAGTAGTAGAGTAGAAAAACAAAAGAGGGGCAAACCAGAGCAATTCTGCTGGGTAGTGAGCTTATAAATCAAGACAGCAATACCAGCGACATGAATAGCTTCGGAAGCAACAAAGAAATGATTGCTATCTTTCACCAGTAATTTTAGGGTCATCAGGGATGAAATTACAGCGGTAACACCCAAGAATATTTTAACCTTGATCGATTGTCTTCTTACCCACGCGAACAATTTGTTCACAGACGATGATCCTCTCCTTTTCCCCATCCCCTTTTGATTTTCGTTTACTTGTTTCTTCTTGCCTTTGTTATTGAGGAGTATTATTTTGAGTGAAAAATGCAATTCTTGTACTAGTAGGTTGGGACTTGGGATAAGAAAAGAGTCGTATATTGCCAGCGGGCTCATGTTACGTTGACATGCTTGTCACTTTTTTACTTCACCCAACTTAACGGCGCGGTTAGGTTAACATACCTACTCGTGTTCATGGCTCGGGTGACCGGGTCAGAGTGTTTTTTTAGCCTACCTAATTAGTTCGGTTTGAAAATTTTCAACAATTATGTTAGAAAATACTCCTTTTATCTCATTCAATTTTATACATTTTCTTTTTATAATATAAAATTAACTACATCCACAACTTTTTTCAACTAAACTCACTTTATACCTTAAATATTTGATTGATTCCACTACCTTATCTACTTTTCTTATTTTTCCCCACTAAATTACATAAAACTATATCCTCACCGATCACCGATAATGTTATATTATATCTAAATTATATTCTATATTTTCTATTTTAATAATCTTATTTACCCTACAATTTTTATTTAATATAATTGTAATAACATTACCTCAATTTTATCAACATTCAAACTCTTTTATAAATATTAATATATAAAAAACTTTGTATAGAAAATTGTACAAAGAAGTTAATAATAAAATAAATTGTCACATTAAATAAAATATTTAAATTATATAAAATAATTAATATATAATTTATTAATTTTACGATATCATTATTCTCGGTAAACACTAAATATTTTTATTTTTATCGAGTAAACAAAGATTCAATACATATGGTTTCTAACAGCACATCAGGAGGGAGATGTAAACAAAATAGAGGAAATAGACATACAAAAAAACTCGCGCCGAACGGCCTTCTTAGCTTGCTTCTTAACAGGGAAACTGAAATGTTACCCTTTAGTCCAAGTAAATTGTGAAATTTATAATTCTGAAAATCCAAGGAAGACTACGTGCATTGTTAAGAGTCTCCTTTTTTTATTTGTAGGGTAGGAACTAGAAAGTGTCGTGACTTCAAAGTAGGATCTCCGGTTACGACAAATCCATCCTAGCTCATGATTTAAACGTACTTCTCCGAAGGCAGCCTTGGAGTGATGACGACTTTCACAGGCTTCACCTTGGGCAATGCAATTCCCAAGCCCTCCTCCATATCTACCGCCTGTCCGTCCAAAGTTGCGATATTAAAACCTTGAAGCAGCCGGGCCAGTACAAGTTGTACCATTTGGAAGCCGTATGTCATTGCAGGGCACATTCTCCTCCCTGAGCTAAATGGAATGTACTCAAAATTATGACCCTTGTGATTCACATTCTTGTTTTCTTCAAGAAATCTTTCAGGACGAAACTGGTCAGGCTCAGACCACATTCTTGGATCTCGATGCAGTTTCCATAAGTTCACAACTAAACGTGTGCCTTTTGGTATGTAATAGTTACCTACGTGACAATCTTCAGTGGCTTCTCGGGGTCCTGATAAGGGCCCTGGTGGATATAAACGTAGTGTTTCCTTTACTATGGCTTCTAGATATGTTAAGTTCTTCATATCTGATTCTTCAACCCATCTGCGGGTTCCCACATCGCGGTCCAGTTCATCTTTAGCTAGTTTTAGTGAACCTTGATTGTTAAGTAGTAATGACACGGCCCATGTTAGTGCTTCAGAAATGCTCTCCGAGCCAGTCATGATGATAACCTGAGAAAAATGTATAATTTAATTTTTAGACAGGTTCCATGAAGATAAGATTGTAATATGTAATTGATTTCAAATTGGATCCCTGTTAGAAACATCCATACATCTGTCTGGTTGGATCATGTGGCTGAATGGTCCTTTTAACTTTAAATTAACATTTGCTACATTACAATACAACTTTGTGCTTGACCAATTTCATTGTAGCGTGCCAAAGCTACTTTTACAATACTGAATTTATGTGAGTTATTATTGGCATCTATGAAATTAAGTTTTACCTGTATTGTTGCCTTGATAATCGTGTCACGGTCGTATCCCATAGATTGAGCATCCACTCTGATAATTGACAGCATTGCATCCATAAAATCAGTGTCAATAACATTAGCACCACTAGCTGTTCTTTCTTGGACATGCTCTTCGAGCCATTTCTTCAATATAATGTCAACTTCCTTCGAAGTATGCATCATAGATTTCAAATAGCCTCCAATGTCCAACCATTCAAGACTTGGAATGAAATCGGACACAACAAATACACCACCAAGATATAAGACTCTTTTGATAGCTTCTTTGATATGCAAATCCTCAGGACTGCTATTAGAATCAAATCGCTTACCAACAAGCATCCTTATGGTTGTATTGAAAGTTAAGTCATCAATCCATTTGCTTATAGTCACATTGCTAGTCAGTCTACCATTTTCTGAGCATAACAAGTACAATTCCCTTAGGCACGTATCGAGCTCGGAGGATTGATGGTGCTTGAACTTTTGGAGCTGTTGGCTGGCTAAGAGCTCAAGGTTAACAAGTTTGCGAATATCGCGCCAATATGGTCCATAAGGGGAAATTGCAAAGGCTGCATAGTCATATCCTAAGTATTTGGACACAGACATAATCGGCCTTGTTGCAAAAATTCTGTCATTGGTTGTGAAACATTCTTTCACCATCTCCCAACTGCTAATCACCACTCCATAGTGGTGTCCGAGTCGGAGAGAAAAAATGGGGACAAATTGATTGGCCTTATTTCCGAGGATTCGGGCCAAGGGTTGTTGACCCCTTAAGATATGTAGGTGGCCTATGAAGGGCAATGCTCCAGGAAGTTGAGGGGCATTGCGGTGGATAGTGTTCGGACTAATTTTTTTGAAGTAATAGTAAGCAATGAGAAATGGGAACAACAAAGAAAATGCAAGGAGATACTGAGACAAATCCATGTTAGTTTGAACTAATAACATTATGAAGTGCAAGGATATATATATATATATATATATATATATATATATATATATATATATATATATATATATATATATATATATATGTGTGTGTGTGTGTGTGTGTGTGTGTGTGTGTGTGTGTGTGTGTGTGTGTTATGCTCAATATTTGGACATGAGTCCTAGGCAGGCCCAATGAAATAAGGTGGTCGGCTCACCTCGCATCTGGGCTCACTTGACTTCAAAGCCCACACCCAGCTCGCATCGTGCTAAAGATGATAAAATATTCTAAGGCCCTTGGCCTAGTGTGAGGTCGCATCGCTAGCTCACCAGCCTTAGACTCATTCAGCTTGGAAAAGGAAAAGAGAGGAGAACCGGCCCCTAGCTCGGTTCGCTTCTCATCATCACCTCCCAGATCGCATAGACTTGATAGAGAGGCCTTCAGCCCGGCTCGCTTGGCCAGGCTCACTGCCCCAGGATCGTTTCGTTAGCCCGGAGTACTTAGCATAGATTTCTCATAACTAGCTGAAAAGCTCCTAGGCTCACCTCACTTGATATTATTTGCTAATCTGAAGACTGCAGAAGGCCTCCGGGGTAATATCCCAACATACTTATCTATTTGAAGACAGCTAGCCCCACGGGCTCTCATCTCATCCAAGGATCCGCACATGATCACCTCTACATATTGCTCCCGCGAGGCCATATCGCGCATAACTCCCTACGGGAACCCATTGCTCTACAACTCCATGACAGCCCCCGAAGCCTAACGGGCTTGGGCCATGGCAGTTATAGACATCTGGAAAGTTTGCCCTCCACATCCGTACAAACTTGGGCCAAAACCCAGCACGTCTAAGGATTTGGGCCTGATGGACCGGACCAATACCTAGCCCATATAGGTAACTTGTCCTCCACGAATTACGTGTGGCTTGAACCCCTATATAAAGGGTACGTAGGCCTCTTGTTTCAGTTGAATGAACAGTTGGCAGCAAGAGAACACATATTTTCTCTGGCCTTCTAACGAATCAACAACAAGATCAGCTACCAAAATCCGTCACTTTCCTCCCGTGTTCTTCGCGTTCTTCATCAAGTTCATGAGCAAAATCATCATATTTTGTTCCGTGATTCCAACAAACCTCCAAATTATTGTTATACCAGTTTTTCCCTATAACAATTGGCGCTAGAAGAAGGGCTTTTGACATCTAAGGGAGAAGGATGTCTAACTCTAGGAGAACCGGAAACAATTCAGGAAGTGATAGAGCCGTGGATGACGAGATCCCGGAAAATACCAACGAGAACCCGCCTCAGACCGACCCCAAACTCTTGGAATTCTTGGATGAGATGGGCCAGCAGATGCTCGAGTTCAACAAAAGAATAAGGCGGATGGAGAGGAGAAGCACCTCTAGGAAGGCTAGCACGAGCGCCCGGTGAAGAATGAGGAGGGCCAACAAGTCTAAGCAGCTCTGGTCGACCGTGAAGCAGTCAGGCGCGGCAGGCCCATGAGACCCCTCCCAGGTCGCTTCATGGCCTAGCCCTCTCTGAAGCGAAGGCAACCAGTGTTTTTGACAGGGTCGGGAGAAGACTAACAGAGCATGTTTAAGGATAAAGCTGGAGAGAGCCCGAACTAAAAATACTGAGGTAAGGCCCCCGAGTCTAGCACATGAAGCGGAAGGACCCCCTCGCCATCGCGAGCGCGCCGGGTCCCCGCATCGTGCTCATGCACCGGAGAGGCCCCCTCTCAGAGGAAGAAATCAAGAAGCTCAGTCCGCGATAAGCGGAGAAGGTGGAGGCCGAAGGCGTGAGCTGGCATCGCCCCCATCACATAGGGCCAACAATGAAAATAATAACGAGGAGAGGCTGGGAAACCTCCGCATGAACGATCTTAGGCATCTTTTGGAGCACATGGAAAAGGAGAAGAATGCTCCAAATCCTATCTCCACTCAGTTGCCTTTTACCAATGAGATCCGGGTCGTACCTCTGCCCGCCATCTTCAGAAACAATCCAAATCTCACTTTTAATGGTGATACTGATCCAGCCGAATACCTAATCCGCTTCAATATTGAGATGGAGGTCTACCAGGTTTCCACTTTAGCCCGGTGCCGACTCTTCGCCGCCTCTCTCAGAGGCAGTGCCCAACAGTGCTTCTCCAAACTCGGGCCCATTATGATCGACTCTTGGGAACTACTGGCGGATATATTCATCAAGCAATTTCAGTCTTCTATGCTCTATGCCCCACCTGTGGCGACTCTTGCTAATGTCAAGCAAAGGGAGGGAGAGACCCTGCAGGATTACTTCAAGAGGTTTAATGCCGAAGTACCCCGAGTTAGAGGAGCAACTGAAGAGGCTGTAAAGAACTTCCTGATAGCGGGACTTAAGGAGGGAACTGACTTCTAGAAAAGCCTCCAAGCTAAGACACCCGAAACATTGTCTGAGTTCAACCGGCAGGCCAAACCCTTTAAGTGTGTTGAAAAATCTATGCTTGATTTGAAGAAAAGTAATAACAGTGGAAGCCGGGGAAAGAACAACAAACGCAAAAGATCTCGAAGTCCGGATAATAGAAACAGGGGTAGTAGGGAAAGAAGCCCCAGCCCGAGGAAGTTTGGCAAAAGTGAAAGAGAGAGTTCCCTTGAAAGCAACAGATCAGAGGATAGGGGGCGCTATCCGAAATACAATCGCCACACCCCCTTAGTGGCCCCAATTGAGCACATCTATGCCATCAATGCTACCAAGGGAATTTTCAAGAAACCTCCACCAATGACGAATTACGGTAGAAAGGACTCTCGGAAGTTCTACACCTATCATGATCAGTCGGGCCATGACACGGCTGACTGCAGACATCTAAAACACCAGATCGAAGATCTTATTAGGAGCGGTCACCTCACTGAATGGGTGGTAAGAGAAGTGAGGAGACATCAATGGGGCGATTATCATAACGTCCCGCCTCCCTCTTCAAAAGATAAGGCTCCTCAGAATAAAGAGAAACCTGGTCTAGCCAGTACTAGAGAAGGCAGTATCCGCATTATCATAGGGGGCTCTCACGTTAGTGGAGATAGTAAACGAGCTATGGAAAGATATGTTTGAGAGGCTAAGGAGCGTCCCCTCACTAATATCCACCACCTCTGACAGAGACCTCCCAAGCTATTTAAGGGAGAGGAGACTGATATTATGTTCACCGAGGAGGATGCTAAATGGGTCCATTACCCTCATAGCGACGCTTTGGTCGTTAAAGTAAAGATCGGATCTTCAAATGTACACAGAGTACTTGTTGACAACGGAAGTGCTGTGAATGTCCACACTTATGACGTCTACCAAAAGATGGGTCTCCTTGACAAGGACCTCACACCTACTATCGGCCAGCTCTACGGCTTCACCGGGGCCTCGGTTAGCGTCAAGGGCCTCATCAAACTCCCCGTCACTCTAGGGGAGGAGCCCTGCATGACCACTCAGGTTGCTGATTTCATGATGGTAGACCAGCACTCTGCCTACAATGCCATAATTGGCAGGCCCATACTGAAGGAAATGAGGGTGGTGACCTCTATTTACCACCTCTCAATGAAGTTTCCCACTTCAAAGGGGGTAGGATATGTCAAGGGCTGCCAGTATAATTCTCGAGAATGTTATAACAAGGCCCTTAGGTCAGCTGAGAAGGCAAGCAGAGAGGTAAAGGCCATCAATGTAGACGATTACAAACCAAGGTCGGGTGATACCATGATCCAATCAGAAATAGAAGACTCTATGTGTAACATCATTACCATCGAAGAGCTCCCGCAAGATTATTTTGAAAGCACGGGAATTCAAGTAGAGCCAGTACCGGGAGTACTCATGATGGAGCCCTCTCAGCCAGTTCAAAATTTGGTAGAAGGAATTGTGGAAGAGGCCAGCGACAATGAGGAGACCCCAGAACAGTTAGAAAAAAGATTCAGTAAAGGGAAATGGGTTCGAGAGGAGACCTCAACAGTGATAGATCTCTCCAACAGAGTCACTCATGAAGTCACAGTCACTTCTGAAAGATTGGTCAACCCAAGTGGAATCGGGGGTTACATATTGGAAAAACAAAACAAGGGAGAGCTCTCTGTTGAAGAGGTGGGAGAAGCAGGCAAGACTAGAGATTTTGAGATGGATATTGATCCACGTATGCCAGCTCACATAGAAAGAGCTAGGGCAGTTGAAGATACTATCACGATTTTAGTGGACGCACATGATCCTTCTAAGCAGCTGAAGATTGGCTCTAATCTCGATCCAGACATGAAAGACTCTCTGGTTTCCTTCCTCAAAAGTAACCTGGATATGGTTGCCTGGTCTCATGCTGACATGGTAGGAATCGACCCAAAGATTATGTGTCATCACCTCAACATTGATCCAAATAAGAAAGGGGTGAGGCAGAAAAGACGCTCTGTCAGTGGAGAAAGAGCTGAAGCTCTCAAGGAAGAGGTGAATCGGCTCCTCAATGTGGGTCTCATTAAAGAAGCTTTCTATCCCACATGGCTGGCCAATCCGGTTCTCGTCAAAAAGCCAAACGGGAAGTGGAGGACTTGCATAGACTTCACTGATCTAAACAAACATTGCCTCAAAGATAGCTTCCCTCTACCGAGAATTGATCAACTAGTGGATGCAACCGCTGGTCACACACTTCTTAGCTTCATGGATGCTTATTTAGGATTGTTTTCCCAGTCGTACAAGTAGAAGGGGGGGGTTGAATACTTGTATGTCTTTTCTGCCCGATTTAAAATCAAATTAAGAACAAACTCAAACACAAAAATATGAATAAGTACTGTTTTGTATTATTGATTTGTGAATACAAAACTCTCCTAGGGTGTACACAAACCCTAGCAGCTTCTCTGTGTTTATCACAGCAACTCTCTCTATTTCTATGCTCTCACAAAATTTCACTCAGATGATTATGTTTCGACTTCCACACTTTTACAATTAGGTTACATAGAGTTTATATAGAGAGCTGCCTATCAACTAATAACAGAAAGATAAATTACAATAGGAATAGAATTCCTAATTATTAGTTGACAGTTTCCTTCTAGAATTCTCTTTCTTTCCCACAGCATATCTGCAATATATTTATCCTGATCTTCGAAGACTTTCCATTCCTGTGATCTTCTTCCAAATTTATCCTCAACTGTATAGACTCTGAAATCTTCAGACTCTGATGATCTTCAGACTCTGATCACATGTAGACTCTGATAGATCACAGACTCTGATAGTCTATTGATAGGTCCATATTTAATACATTTTTAATACCTATTTTATGTTTGATTTCGTAATTTTATTAGTTAATTAATTATTTTTATTTTATTTTGTAGAAAATTAATTAAAATCAGAATTGTAGCAGAAAAAGGAGAATACAAGGAAGGAGGTGGAGATTACTTGGAGGCAAAGAAAAAGGAGATAAAATCGAATGCTTGTTGGAGAAGAAAAAGGAATAGAAGGAAATATTTAGAATTCAATTTGTAATCGATTTAGAAAACCTACATTATTTCCCTTATATATATGGGTCTCCTCTCTTGTATTTGCTACCCCTAGAATTTAATATTTATTTGCTTATTCAATTTTCTCTGCTTCGTCTTTTCTGCCAACAACTTGCGTTTTCTTTTTATATTCTAGTTTAGTATGTTAACATGGTTCATATTCTTACGCTGCCGCAGTAACATGTTTCTATGGTTTAGTTTATTATTTTAATAACATTAGTAACTAGTACATCTATCCTGTTAAACTTGCATGCGTAGTTTACTTAAATAATTAGTTAATTCTTGTTCGTATGATAATTAATTTTTATCGTCATAATTATATTATTTTAATTATTATCATGTCTAGCTAATTCTCTTGTCCTAGGATGAAGATGAAGTTAATTAATTATGTTTAATATTTACTTGTTCTTATTAATTGATTCTCATAATTTTTCTTGGTGCTTAATTGTTTGATTAACAAAGTGATTTTGATATATTATTGTTACCGAATTTATTTTTCATAGCCTATGCTTGCTCCATGAAGTTTTGATGGGTTATTGTTAGATAATAAGTTTCATAGTATATGCTTGTCTCGTTAATTGATATTTGATTTTTGAAGAAAGAGAATTGATTTTTAGGACAAGTTGGATATTAATTGCAATTAATTGATGGATCTGGATTCCTAGGTTTTCCATATTTATTTGATTTTAATTGCTTATTAGGTTAATTAAATCTCTCTCATAACTATTTGTCTAGTCTGCCTGATTTATTTGTTAGGGTTTGGAAATTTCATAGTCTCTGAGGATCGATCTGTGATTGCTACAATTAACCACTGTGCGCTTGCAGTATTTCAACACATCAAGTTTTTGGCGCCGCTGCCGGGGACTATTGGTAATTTTTACTCCTTAATATCTAATTCTTCAGATTAGTTTATTGTTTTTCTTTGTATTTTTTTAGGGATTTGTGAAGCGGAGAAAAGTTTGGACAAGAAGATCGTTAGAAGGCATCGTTGTCTCCTTAGAAATTTTTGGAAAGCACTTTTCGGTATTCCGTATCACCTCTCTAAATTTTGTTTTTTTCACAAATATTAAAAAAAATCTAAAAAAATTAAATATTAAAAAAAAAATTAAAAAAAAATTAGTTAGTTATTTGTCTTATTAAAAACCAATTTGTTGCATCATTCATATCTCACATAGTAGCACATCATCTAGATTTTCTTTATTGTATTTTATTTCTTTCCATCTTATAATTGTGGTGATTGCTGGAGGAAAGAGGTACGTACAATTTAGATTAATTCACGTAGTATAGTGCATCCATAGTTGTTTATTTCCTCTTTTTTTTTTGTGTTGCATTCATATAATCAATCTTAAGGGTGCCACCCAATACAAGATAAGGTAAGGGATTTCATCACCCTTTCCTTGGCCCACAAATCACTAAAACGTTCATCTTGCATTCCCCTTACCTTAATAAAATTAAGTAGATGTTGGCCCCTAGGATTTCGCGCTCACTTAGGAAGAGAACCTAAGAAGAAACAAATCTTTACGTATTCTTATTTTTGGTGTCTAGGAAAGCGAGAGCTTACCTGGCCAATTTGGATTGGTGTCTAGAAAGGTGGTTAGCCTCTTGGCAATGCTTCCATCTGCCTGGCCAATCGGTTTGAATATTTTTAGATTTGTGACTCTTAGTATTATCTTAAAGTTAGGAGCAGGTCTAGAATTTCTCTAGGTTAACATAGACATAGGATTTTTCTTTTGCATTTTTTTAGGTGTTTACTTCTATATCTTTTCTGCTACGTGCTTACTTGAATCTCTTGTGTATGCAAAGTGTTTGGGTTCGTGACACTACATCTAGATTAGTGAGACAAACAAACCCTTCATCACCTAAAATAGTAAGACAACTTGATTTCTCTTCACCTAGTAAAATTGAGTCACAAGAAGTAGAAGCCCCATTAATAATCATGTCTATTCCTCTTAGAGACCGTTGTTACCCTACTCATTCCGCCCAACCCTCATGCATAGTCCTACCAACAGTAAATGGTAATAATTTTGAAATCAAATCTCATCACATTAGCATGTTACCTAGGTTTACTGGGGTAGAGGGCGAGGATCCATATCTTTTCATCCGAGAGTTTGAGGAAGTTTGTGCCTTACAGAAAATTCAACAATTGACTGATGACTCCATTAAATTGAGACTTATCAACTTTGCTCTTAAAGAGAATGCTAAAAAATGGTTATATAGTCTACCCATTAATTCTATTTCAACTTGGGAGGGATTTGTAGGCATATTTCTAAAAAAATATTTTCCAAACCATAAGGCTAACAAACTTAGGAATGAAATCAACCAATTTCAACAAAATCAAAATGAGTCTTTTTGGAAATATTTTGATAGATTTAAAAGTTTGTTGTCCCAGTGTCCTCAACATGGTATAGAACAATGGAGACTTTGTAAAATTCTTTATGAAGCCTTAGATAGTCCAACCACTTCTTTGTTAGAGTCAATGTGTCAAGGTAAGTTCATGGATAAAAATGAAGAAGAAGCTTGGCAATTTTTTGAGGAGTTAGCTGAAAAAACGATGTTGTGGGAGTCAACTAGGGAATCAAGTCAGGAAACTGAAAAACCTAGCTCATCTAAAGGCATACATGTAATTGGTAGTTCCCTTGCAACTGAAGCTAAGTTAGCTACAATCACTAGAAGATTAGAAGCCTTAGAAACCAACAAAGTTTCTCCACAATTATCTGCATGTGCAAATTGTAACTCATGTAATCATGTGATAGAAAATTGCCCTGACATTGAACAAGCTAATGCCATGTTTCAAACGAAATCTAGGAATGACCCCTTTGCACCAACGTACAATCCTGGTTGGAAAAATCACCCAAATTTCTCATGGAACCAAGGTCAATACAATCAGTTTAACCAATCATCTCAACCTGCTTTTCAAAAGCCTCCTTCTGGTCCATACCCAACTCAAAATCCCAACTCATTTCCTGCTCAAAATTTTGGCCCATATCCAACTTCTGTTTCAATTCCTTCGAATCCTCTTGGTTTTAATGAAACTGATAAGAAAATGAATTTCTTGGAAAAGAGTATTGAGGCATTATTGAAATCCCAAGCTAACATAACTCAATCTCAACAGGCTTTCATGCAAACTATGACCCAAGATAGACAGTTACTAAATTCCAATACTCAAGCCATATCTAAACTAGAGGTCCAAATGAGTCAGTTAGCCAACACAATCAGTGAGAGAGAGAAAAACCGATTTCCTAGTCAACCTGAGGTTAATCCTAAATTTCATCCAAACCAAAAAACTCCTGAAAATGTGAATTCTGTTATCTCTCTTAGGTCCGGTAATCAATTCAACAATCATGCTGGTCTCAATACTCAAGAGGAAGAAAAACTCACTTCTGAACCAAATCCTTTACTCTTAAATCCTAGTCTTGACCAATCCTTGTCTCCCAAGAGTTCTGAAGTAGTAGTGCAATCTAGTGAGCCTTCCAAATCTGATAAAGCACCTTCAAAACCCATCTCTGATATGTCTAGTGAAAAAGTCTTCAAACCAAAAGCCCCATTTCCTCAAAGACTTACTTCAAACAAGCAATCTGCTCAATTGGATAAGATTTTGGAAGTCTTTAAACAAGTCAAGATCAACATTCCTCTTTTAGATGCAATTCAACAAATTCCCTCTTATGCGAAGTGTCTAAAAGATTTGTGTACTCATAAAAGAACCACTCATGTTCCTAAGAAAGCTTTCCTAACTTCTCATGTTAGTTCCATCATATCGCATCAAATCCCTGTGAAGTATAAGGACCCTGGTTGTCCCACTATCTCTTGTACCATAGGTGATACTTTCATTGACAAAGCTTTACTTGATCTAGGAGCTAGTGTGAATCTGCTTCCATTATCTGTCTATCAAGCTTTGGGTTTAGGTGAACTCAAAAACACTAGTATCACTCTTCAATTAGCTGACCGTTCTGTCAAAACTCCCGAGGGCATAGTCGAGGATGTGTTAATTAAGGTTGGTGATTTTGTCTTCCCCGTGGATTTTATTGTTCTAGAAACCGAACCTGTCAAAAATCTTAAGAACCAAATTCCTATCATTCTAGGAAGACCTTTTCTAGCCACTTCCAATGCCTTAATCAACTGTAGGAATGGTTTAATGAAACTAACTTTTGGAAACATGACCATTGATCTCAACATTTTCAATGTAGGAAAACAACCCCCTGACTATTTTGACCAACCTCTAGAAGTCAACATGATTGATGAGTTAGTGGATGTCGATGCTGCTCTAAGCCTTTGTTTAAATCATTTTGGTCAAGATTGGGATGAAACAAATTATATAAGTGAGGTCAATGAAATGTTAGAGTCAACCACTCCTTGTTCTAATCATGAGTTCGAAACCTTTCCTTTACCGCTTTACGAAGCTAGTGAATCTGTTGCGTCAAGTCCACCAGAGTTAGAACTCAAATCCCTTCCTGATACTCTTAAGTATGCATTTCTAGGTCCTTCCAAGTCTCTTCCCGTGATCATTGCGTCTGATCTTACTCTTTCTCAAGAAGAAGAACTTTTACACGTACTTCGAGAGAATAAAGAAGCCATAGGGTGGAGTATATCTGATATCAAGGGAATTAGCCCTGCCATTGTCCAACATAGGATTCACTTAGTTGATGATGCTAAACCAGTTAGAGAGCCCCAACGGAGGTTGAACCCCACACTCATGGAAGTGGTTAGGAAGGAAATCCTCAAATGTCTAGATAATGGAATCATCTTTCCTATATCTGATAGCCCTTGGGTCAGTCCTGTTCAAGTTGTGCCTAAAAAGTCAGGAATCACTGTAGTAGTTAATGAAAATGGTGAACAAGTTCCCACTCGTGTGCAGTCTGGTTGGAGAATGTGTATTGATTATAGGAAACTTAATGCTGCCACTAGAAAAGACCACTTTCCTTTACCCTTCATGGACCAAATGTTAGAAAGGTTAGCGGGTCATTCTTATTATTGCTTTCTAGACGGTTATTCTGGGTATTTCCAAATCCCCATTGCTCCCGAGGACCAAGAAAAGACCACGTTCACTTGCCCTTTCGGAACCTTCGCTTATCGTCGGTTAGCTTTTGGCTTAACTACTGGCCCTTCTACCTTTCAAAGGTGCATGACTAGCATCTTTTCTGACATGATAGGAGACTTTCTAGAAGTCTTTATAGATGACTTTTCTATCTTTGGTTCTTCTTTTCATCAGTGTCTACACCATCTCGACTTGGTCTTAAAAAGGTGTAAAGAAACCGACCTCGTTCTTAATTGGGAAAAATGTCATTTCATGGTTAAGGAAGGAATTGTTCTTGGTCACAA
Organism: Oenanthe sinensis; assembly: GCA_028671895.1. Taxonomy (NCBI): domain Eukaryota; kingdom Viridiplantae; phylum Streptophyta; class Magnoliopsida; order Apiales; family Apiaceae; genus Oenanthe; species Oenanthe sinensis. Next base: position 84,025 of record CM053814.1, on the reverse strand, counting down.
AATTTCTGAAAAGGGAATTGAAGTTGATAAGGCCAAAGTCGACCTTATTGCTAATCTCCCTCCACCAAAATCTGTCAAAGAAATTCGCTCATTTTTAGGACATGCCGGTTTCTATCGACGTTTCATTAAAGATTTTAGTAAGAAGGCTAGACCCTTGACCAACCTTCTTTCTAAGGAGGTCAAATTCGAGTTTACTAAAGAGTGTGTTCAATCTTTTGACCACCTTAAGAAAGAATTGACTTCAGCCCCGATCATCAAGTCCCCCGATTGGAATCAACCTTTTGAGTTAATGTGTGATGCTTCAGATTATGCGGTAGGGGCGGTGTTAGGTCAACGAATAGATAAACTACCTCATGTCATTTACTACGCTAGTAAGACCTTAAATGATGCTCAACTTAATTACTCCACAACTGAAAAAGAGCTCTTAGCAGTAGTATTTGCCCTTGAGAAGTTTCGGTCATATCTTATCGGTTCTAAAATCATTGTTTACACCGATCACGCAGCCCTTAGATACCTTTTCTCAAAAAAAGACTCAAAGGCCCGATTGATTAGATGGGTCTTGTTGCTTCAGGAATTTGACCTAGAAATTAGGGATAAGAAGGGTTCAGAAAATGTTGTTGCCGATCATCTCTCTCGATTAATAGTGGATTCCACTATTGATATACCCTTAAATGAATCTTTCCCCGATGAACATCTTCTTTCCATCTCTGTTACTCCTTGGTTTGCTGATATTGTCAACTACCTTGTCACTGGTGAGATTCATTCTCATTGGTCTAAGCAAGATAAATCCAAATTTCTCTCACAAGCCAAACACTTCTTTTGGGATGATCCCTATCTTTTCAAATATTGTCCAGACCAAATCATTAGGAGGTGTGTTCCCAACCATGAGTTTAGAAGTGTACTTTCCTTTTGTCATGACCAGGCTTGTGGAGGTCACTTTAGTACTAAAAAGACAGCTGCAAAAATCCTTCAATGTGGTTTCTATTGGCCTAGTTTGTTTAAAGATTCTGCAGAGTTTTGTACCGCTTGTAGTAGGTGTCAACATTTAGGAAAAATCACTCGAAGAAACATGATGCCGTTGAATCCCATCTTGGTAATTGAGATTTTTGATGTTTGGGGAATAGATTTCATGGGTCCATTTCCTAATTCTTTTGGTAACCTCTACATTCTCTTAGCGGTTGATTATGTGTCCAAATGGGTCGAAGCCATACCAACTAAGTCCAATGATAACAAGGTAGTTCTTAAGTTTTTAAAGGAGAATATCTTTTCTAGATTTGGTACGCCTAGAGCTATAATTAGTGACCAAGGTACGCATTTCAAAAACCATCAATTTGAGTCTCTTTTGAAAAAGTATTCCATCACTCATAGGTTGGCTACCCCTGACCATCCTCAAACCAGTGGTCAAGTTGAAGTCTCTAATAGGCAAATTAAACAAATTCTAGAAAAAACAGTCAACTCACATAGGAAAGATTGGTCTATTAAGTTGATAGATGCACTTTGGGCTTATCGCACTGCTTTTAAGACTGTTTTGGGTATGTCTCCTTATAGGACTGTGTTTGGTAAAGCATGTCATCTACCTGTGGAACTTGAGCATAAAGCCTTGTGGGCTATCAAAGAATTCAATTTTAATCTACCCACTGCTGGTAATCATAGGAAGTTACAATTGTCCGAGTTAGAGGAAATTAGGAATGATGCCTATGAAAATGCTAAAATTTATAAGGAAAGAACTAAACTTTTGCATGATAAATCTATCTTGAGAAAATCATTCTCTCCTGGTCAAAAAGTTCTTTTGTACAACTCCAGGCTACATTTATTTCCTGGTAAGTTGAGGTCAAGGTGGGAGGGACCATATTTTGTTAAGGTTGTTTTTCCTCATGGTGCTATTGAAATTGAAAATCCTAAAACTGGTGAAATTTTGAAAGTTAACGGTCAGAGGCTCAAGCCATTTTTAGAATTGCCAGTTGATTCCGAGGAAGAGGTGATTCACCTCATGGATGCGTGATTCAAGTAAGTTTCCTTGTTGTTGTATAGTAGTTCCTTTTGCTTCCTCCATCATGCTTTTATCAGGTATTATCGTCCTTTTCTTTTGTCATTTCTCTCTTCTTTGCATACATTGAGGACAATGCATGATTTAGGTATGGGGGAGGGTTTTAGTAGTATTATAAAAAATTCAAAAATCCAAAAAAAATAAAAAAATTCGAAAATCCAAAAATAGAGATGTTTTAGCTAAGTTTTTCACTCTTGTACTTTGATGCTAGTTGGTGTTAATAATTTTTTATAAAATTATATATATGTAATGCCTTGAGATAATTCGAACGTAGTTGAGTAAGGTTTTCTTCATGAAACTTGTGTTGAACAAATTTTTGCTTAAAAGTCCAAGACGGCACTTATTGCACAAGGTCTTTGTTGGAAAGATTGTCTAGGGAAGTTTTCGATACCTGAGAGAGAGCCCACATGTTAAAACAATGTCGAATCAAATGCTTGTGAAAAATATATATATATAAATAAAGCATCAAGTACTCCTTTGAGATCAATGGGTGGCAAATACAATGTTATATGAAAGGAACGATCCATATACATGTGCTGGTATTAAGTGCAATTGTATGAGAAATAAATTTTTTTTGGTGACTTTTCACTGCCCTTGGTTACTGGAGAAATACTTGACGAGCTAGGATAAAAGTAGTAATTGACTAGTCTTGTTTTGTGGCCTTTGTTACTCGAGTAATTAAGTCCGTAGGGGTATTTTGAAACCTAGTGCCCTAAGACCAACTGGTTTGGGAGTCATTGACCCAAAGCTCGCTACATGGGTAACATAGAAAGCCTAAGAAAACAGACATTGCACGGTCAATTGGAAAAAAACTGTGAAATTTGGCTAGATACTTGTTTTGATAGAGATTGGGTCAGTTCAATATTGGTTGAAAAAGAGGAAATATACTTATTCAATTGATTCTTCATAGACCTATTTTTACGACACACCTTGGGAGTTTTTGCAAACGTTTGCGTCGATATAAGTGGATTTTAGATACCTACATCTTATCTATTATTAGAAGAGTCTTTAAGGCATGTATTTTCCTAAAAATCTTCTTTTGTTGACACTGATGAACGTTATTGATAGAGTGGGATGCTTGCTAGAATATTTCACGGATTTTATGGGTATATCTTCTGTAAACCCTTAGGAGACAACACTCCTCTGGTAGAGATCGTCTACGAGTTTAACGGGTTGGTAAACCTAAAATTATCCGTCACGCCTACGAAAAGGAGCATAGGACTTTTATAATTTTTTTTTTCTTTTTTTCTTTTGATTTTTCTCGAGGACGAGCAAAAGATAGGTATGGGGGTATTTGATAGGTCCATATTTAATACATTTTTAATACCTATTTTATGTTTGATTTCGTAATTTTATTAGTTAATTAATTATTTTTATTTTATTTTGTAGAAAATTAATTAAAATCAGAATTGTAGCAGAAAAAGGAGAATACAAGGAAGGAGGTGGAGATTACTTGGAGGCAAAGAAAAAGGAGATAAAATCGAATGCTTGTTGGAGAAGAAAAAGGAATAGAAGGAAATATTTAGAATTCAATTTGTAATCGATTTAGAAAACCTACATTATTTCCCTTATATATATGGGTCTCCTCTCTTGTATTTGCTACCCCTAGAATTTAATATTTATTTGCTTATTCAATTTTCTCTGCTTCGTCTTTTCTGCCAACAACTTGCGTTTTCTTTTTATATTCTAGTTTAGTATGTTAACATGGTTCATATTCTTACGCTGCCGCAGTAACATGTTTCTATGGTTTAGTTTATTATTTTAATAACATTAGTAACTAGTACATCTATCCTGTTAAACTTGCATGCGTAGTTTACTTAAATAATTAGTTAATTCTTGTTCGTATGATAATTAATTTTTATCGTCATAATTATATTATTTTAATTATTATCATGTCTAGCTAATTCTCTTGTCCTAGGATGAAGATGAAGTTAATTAATTATGTTTAATATTTACTTGTTCTTATTAATTGATTCTCATAATTTTTCTTGGTGCTTAATTGTTTGATTAACAAAGTGATTTTGATATATTATTGTTACCGAATTTATTTTTCATAGCCTATGCTTGCTCCATGAAGTTTTGATGGGTTATTGTTAGATAATAAGTTTCATAGTATATGCTTGTCTCGTTAATTGATATTTGATTTTTGAAGAAAGAGAATTGATTTTTAGGACAAGTTGGATATTAATTGCAATTAATTGATGGATCTGGATTCCTAGGTTTTCCATATTTATTTGATTTTAATTGCTTATTAGGTTAATTAAATCTCTCTCATAACTATTTGTCTAGTCTGCCTGATTTATTTGTTAGGGTTTGGAAATTTCATAGTCTCTGAGGATCGATCTGTGATTGCTACAATTAACCACTGTGCGCTTGCAGTATTTCAACACATCATCTATAGACTCTGATCACCTCCCAGACTCTGATCTTCATGCAGACTCTGGTTTCACTCTCTACAGAAATTCTTCTAAGTACAAGTAACATGAATGTTGACTATCTAGACTCTGATTATTCATTTCAGAGACTAGAAAGACTTATTACAGATAAACTAATCTAGACCCTGTTCTAGTATTTTGTACATCATCAAATGAATATATCCCTAACAATTTCCCCCTATTTATGCTTTATAAAATGTAAGCATAAATCAAGGTTTGATGATGTCAAAACTAAAGAATAAAACTAATAATCTAGAACAATATAAAAGAATTAAAAAAAAAAGAATTACTTCTCATTTAATCTTCTCAAAGGCTGGATTGTTCTTCAAAAATGAATTTAGCATATTTTCTTCCACAATTGCAAGAGCTTCACCAACAAACTTCTTTAATTTCTTCATTTCTTCATTTGAACATTTAATTTGACAGTAAGCTGCTCTCAGATCATTTGCACTGCTTTCTTGATCTTTTAAGTCCTTCAACATCAGAACACTAACTTTCCCACTCATAGGCTGAAACCCAAAGTAATGACCCACACCTTCTTGAAATTTAATCTGTTTTTCCTCCAATGGCATGACTTGATCATTTCCCTCAGTATTAACATATTTTAAAGAAAATTTGCCCATTTGTCGATTTGCCTGTCTGTGCAAAATCAGCTTCCTATCAATCTCCTTGAACCATTTGTGTGTGACAGCTTCTTTGCTCTTGTTAACTTCATAAGCAACTTGAAGTAGGAATCTAATATACTGTAGTTCCTCAGCCTGTTTGAAAAAGATAAAATTTGACTGACTAATCCATCTTACACTTCCACCTTCTAAGAAGTAAACCAGCATCTCATTCTTCACCTTTTCTGTACCTCCCTGACCTCCTTGTATCTTCGTTTCAAAAACATTATACACAATTTGAGCAGACACCACTTTATTTAAGTGCTTCTGAGTGATCTTCTCAAACTGCCTATCTGTCAAGGATTGAGGATCCCTGGTTAGAGTAGATGTTCTGTCAATGTCAGATTCTTCAAATCCTCCAAGACCTATCTTCTTTTTAGCTCTAAGTTGCAGATTTGATTGACTGCACTTCCAGTATGAAGGTTCTTGAGTTTGATCAGAGTCTGACTTCTTTCTTTGCTTATCAGAGTCTGACTTAGACTCTGATTTCCCATGTCTAGTCCCTGACTGATGTGTTTGAGTTTTCGATACTCCAGATTGCTTTTGTTGCACACCATCAGGACCCTTAGAACCATGAGAACTATTTGCATCATCACCATCTCTCCTCCTTTTAACTCCCCTTGATTTATTCTTGCATCCCTCATCCTTATGTCTCCTGGAGGACTCACCTTGCTTCACCTTCTCCCCCTTTTTGACATCATCAGTACTGGTGACAGCCAAAAGAATCTGCTCAAGAACAGTGGAGATATTTGCCTGGGCTGCAATAACTGAATCAACCTTAGTGGTCAAATCAGAAACTGTAGTTTGAAGAGAGGCGTGAGTGGTAGTGATAACAGCTAGAGCATCTTTAAAAGCGACCTCTTTGGATAATTGAAGAGAGTGAATTCTGTCAAATCTTGTATTGAGCAGAGAAGTTGTATTATCAACACCAGTGAGCTTTGTTTGAATATGAGAAATGTCCTGAACCACACTGGATAACTGAGCAGCAACATCAGGCAGCTTAGCTGTAACAGCTCCATCTAAGACTTGATCTTCTTCACCAGGATAGTAACCATGTTCCTGTTGAAAAGATTTTTTCTGAAAAGCCTTAAGTCTCTCAGAAAGATGAATATCCAAAATACACTCAAAAGAATCTTTATCATTGATGCCTCTTTGCTGTGCAGACTCCCAAGACTGAGGAAATACCTGATCAAAATAGATAAAAGAAGGAGTAACAAGATCATCATCTGCAGAATTACATTCCTCAGCAACAGGCTCTGGCTTTGTGAATGGAGGTGTAGACTCTGGTGGTGGTGTAGACTCCGAAACTGCAAACGGGACTACAGACCCTGACTCCTCCTGAGAGTGATCAGAGACTGTAGACTCTGGAAGTCTAGCCCTTATAGGCATTATTAAAAGAGGTTCTTCTGACTTCAATGTTGCAGCCTCAGTGAAAATGACAAGGTTATCCACCAAAGCCTCCATGACTCTATCTGCTCTCCTTGCTAGAGAATCCACCAGGTGAAGTTGGGTTCTCTGTGTAAATGATTTCTGAGCAGCAAGAGCCTCCTCCTGTTTGCCAATCTGCACAATCAAACATAGTGAATTGTCATCCATCCCCTGCTCCAACTCATTGGACCAACTCTTTGGAAAATCTTGATCCCAATAAGTAAAGCTAGGTTCAGGATACCCTATTCTCTCATGCTCACAGTGGGGTTGGACACCCACTTTCTCAATCTCACTCAGGCTCTCTACAGCCTTTTCTATCTCTCCTTTTGCCTGGTCCAGTGCCAGCCTCTCAGAAATTTTTTCACTCAATTTGGAGGGTGCACTCAATAAACCTACAGAAGAGGGGTTGAGAGATAAAAATGGTGCTTCAATACCTGAACCACCTTGATGGAGGGGAACCCCTTCAAATGTCTGAAGGCTAGGGGTTTCCACCAAGGGGTGAGCATCAACAGATTCTGAACCCTTACTAGCATCTTCTCTCTTTTCAGAGTCTGTTGGCTCCAGTATTCCAGTCTCAGGGTCTACTCTAGACTCTGACTACTTCAGCATGACTTCATTAGAAGCCAGAGTCTGAGTGTCACCATCTTTGACTGTTTGTGCATGAGACTCCCCCTCAAGGTGGATAGACTCTGATAGAATAGATTGGGAAATTTCTTCATGAGCATCCATCAGAGTCTGTCCTCCCATATCACTGGGGTTCTCATCAGCTCTTTGGTGAGTTGTCAAGGAGGGCTCAACAGCATACTCCCCTGCCCCACTATCACCCAACCTCTGACTAGGTGGTTCTTGTGTGGGTGAGGCAGACTGAGCATCTCTATCACTAGTCACCACTGGTGCACTAGTCCCATCCTCCAACTGCCTTGCACCACCTGCTACCACCTGTTGTTCTTCAAGAATAAATGCATCCAACTTGTGATGAAAGGCCCTGAGATGGATTGCATTGATTGCCTGGACATCTGTGAGATTGAAGAGGTCCTGCAGTTCCCTTCTTACTCTTTGAAAATATGTGCCCTTAAATTGATCCAGTCTACTTTGGTAGGTTGGATAGATGTATTTGTTGGCAATTGTACCTATATTATGGACAAGATAGTCAGCCACCTGTCTTGACAGAGGTTGAATTTGAGAGATCCATTGAATGGCTGTCCTGTAGGTAACTCCATTATCCCAAATTGCTTCATAGTTAAAAACTGGTTGCTCAATCTCAGTTTCCAACTCAACAACAGACTCTGAGGCTCTCCTTTTGTGGACCTTAAGCTTTTTAGGCTTCTTTGTAATTTGCTGTTCAGAGTCTGGCACACCTAGTGCTTTGAGAACTGCATTTGTTCTGCCTTCTATGAGCCCAGCTGCTTGTTCTTGGAAGGAAGAGTTGAATAGGTAGCTGTAAAGATTTTTGACCACATCCTGTGCAGACATTTGTAGCTCCTGTTCCATTCTCTTCCTTAGGGCTTCATAGGTTGAAAGAAAATCCAAGACTTGAGATTTAGTCTGATATTGCTCTGGATCTTCAACTGATTCCACCAAAGGATATAAGAATATTAGTGCCTCATCACTTGGAGTAATGATCTCATCAATTAGGCATAAGGCTGCATCCAATGGCATTCCTTCCCAAAATGTGTCATGATCAGAGTCTAAAGGCAGTCTAGACTCTGACTCAACATTAGACTCTGGTTCAGGTGTTTTCTTGATTTCAGAGTCTGGCTCTGCAGGAGCCTTGGGAGCATCTGTTTCCTGCAAAACAGGGTTAGTACTAATAACAGGCTTGTGTGTGTGTGCAGAATAAGCCTTCCTTAACCTTCTGTACTTCTTAGCAAAAGATTTCTCATGAGACTCAATGTGAGAATCCTGAGGTGCTCCCCTAGGTTTTTCAGAGTCTGTAGCCTTTTGAGAGTCTACAGACTTGGCTTGAAGGTTAGAATCAAGTGTATCATGACCTTCCTTTAGCAAAGAAAGTCCTTCAACAACTTGCTTCTCTAGTGGATTGAGCTCCTCATCACTGTGCTCATCTATAAGCCTAGATTGAATCAATTTTCTTCTCTTTACAACTGGTGCCTGTTGAGAGACACCAGAGGTTGGTTTCTTTTTGGATTTTGGTTTGGAAGATTGTATAATTGAAGGGGATTGGGTGACTTGGGTAGGTGCAGGGGGACTCTCCATTACTTGTTCCTGCACCATTTCACCACCAAAAAATGAAGCATTGTAGATAGAAGGTTTGTAGGATGAGAGTTTTACCTGCATTACCTGTGGATATGTCATTGCAGGTAGACTCTTCTTTTTGTCATCAATTCTCTTAATGTCAGAGAATATCCTCCTTTGCTGTTTGTATGCCTGCACACAGCAATCATCTGCCAACTTAGTTGACATGTCAGGAATGAAGTGATTGAGGAGAATCATAAGAAATCTATGATAGTAGACTTTCTTTCTCCCCTCATGCACATTATTTAATTTTGCTCCCATTTGAGTGAGCAACATATCACCAATGTTGATTATTCTATCAAATAGGAGACTATGACCAATTTGATAAGTAATAGCAGTAATAGCATCAAATCCACTACACTTACCAGTAAAACACTTAGCAATTTGATCGAAGAAAAATGACCATTCTTTCCTTAAGTAAGGCCTAGTTATCTTGCTCATGTTATCTAAGCTAGCAGAATAACCTATTGCCTTAAACATGCTTTTAATGTCATCATCAGATACAATTTCATCAAAAGTAGACTTAACAGGCAGTTGAAACACAGTATTAAGCACATCTGCAGTGACATCAAATGTAGTCGAACCAAAGGTAAACATTATTTTACCTGGTTGATCCTGAGAAGGATCAACTACCTTTGCAGTGCTCCATGCTTGTGATACAGCATCCATGTGAATGACTGGTGATGCCTTGAGAATGTAGTGTAGCTCGGATTGTTCCAAGAAATCCATCACAGGGTAGTAGTCAGCGTCTACCCCTTTCCTATCTCCAAGAGCAGCAACATGATTTGTGGTCATGAACTCGAAATCCCCAAATGTGAACGCAATCGCCTTGGGTCCTCTCATGACAGTAGAAACGGCAGCCATTAAAGTTGTTGAGTTGAAAGTGATGGAGAAGCTTGAAGAATTTAGCTAGGGTTCGTAAAAAGCTCTGTGAATATTTTTGCCTTAGAAATCAATTGCAATAAACAAGTGAGTAAATTGTATGAAAAATTCTATTTTGTTCAAGTTGCATACAATACACACGAGTCTACAGCCTGTATCCGGTCAAAAAAATAACTGTTACCGCCTATTTCAAGTCATTTGAACATTTTAAATGCAATCAGAGTCTGCAGGCGCGAATTTTAACCGTTTCAGAGTCTAGGCGATAATTTTCTCAGAGTCTACTGACTTTCAGAGTCTACAGACTCGTCAGAGTCTAGACTCTGTCAAGGTAAAATACCAAACAAAATGTTGCACTAACAATTAATCACAGTGTGTTAAGACAGGGACTATAATTAAAGTACATACCTTGCTTCTTTAATTTTGATCACTTACATATTTAACATACCTAATTCACCTACCAGTTTGAGAAAGGTAGATTCATCAAGTGGTTTTGTCAAAATGTCTGCAATCTGTCTGTCAGTTGGAACATAGTAAAGTGTCACAGTACCATTTTCAACATGTTCTCTAATAAAGTGATACCTGACATCAATGTGCTTTGTTCTGGAGTGTTGGACTGGATTCTCTGCAATTTTAATAGCACTAGTATTATCACAATACATAGAAATATTTGAGAATGTTAGTCCATAATCAAGTAATTGATTTCTCATCCTCAGGATTTGAGCACAGCAACTTCCAGCTGCAATGTATTCAGCCTCAGCTGTTGAGGTTGATACAGTCTGTTGTTTCTTGCTAAACCAAGAAATTAATCTGTTGCCAAGAAACTGGCACTGTCCTGTTGTGCTTTTCCTATCTACTTTGCATCCTGCATAGTTAGAGTCTGAATAGCCAATTAGAAAAAAATCTGACTCTCTAGGATACCAAAGTCCAAGAGTTTGTGCCCCCTTGAGATATCTAAAAATTCTTTTCACAGCTATTAAGTGTGATTCTCTAGGGTCAGCTTGAAATCTAGCACACAGACAAGTTGCAAACATTATATCTGGTCTACTAGCAGTTAAATATAACAATGAGCCAATCATACCTCTGTAACTAGTGTTGTCAACTTTCTTACCCTTTGGGTCAGAGTCTAGCTTAGTAGCTGTTGACATGGGAGTTTTAGCAGATGCAGCATCTTGCATATCAAACTTTTTCAACAGTTCTTTTACATACTTTGTTTGATTGATGAAAATTCCATCATCATTCTGTTTGACTTGAAGCCCCAAAAAGAAATTTAATTCTCCCATCATGCTCATTTCATAATTTGACTGCATTAGTTGACTAAACTTTTCACAGAGATTATCATTAGTAGATCCAAATATAATATCATCAACATAAATTTGGACAAGCAAAATATCACCTTTATATTTTCTAATAAAGAGAGTTTTGTCAATGGTACCTCTTGTGAATCCATTTTCAAGAAGGAATTTTGAAAGAGTTTCATACCATGCTCTAGGTGCTTGCTTTAATCCATATAGTGCCTTGTCTAACCTGTAAACATGATCAGGAAACTTTGGATCAACAAATCCTGGTGGTTGCTCCACATAGACTTCTTCTTCCAATTTTCCATTTAAGAAAGCACTTTTCACATCCATCTGATACACCTTGAATTTTGAATGAGCTGTAAAGGCTAGAAACATTCTAATAGCTTCCAATCTTGCTACTGGTGCAAAAGTTTCATCATAGTCAATTCCTTCCTCCTGTGAATATCCTTTTGCAACTAGCCTTGCTTTATTTCTTACTACAGTTCCATTCTCATCAAGTTTATTTCTATACACCCATTTTGCACCAACCACTGATCTATTTCTAGGTCTTGGTACAAGTTTCCACACTTTATTTCTCTCAAATTCATTCAATTCTTCTTGCATTGCAATAATCCAATCAGGGTCTTACAAGGCTTCCTCAATTTTCTTGGGTTCATTCTTTGAGAGAAAACAGCTATAAAGACATTCATTTTGAGTGGTTGTTCTTGTTTGTACACCACTCTCAGGATCACCAATTATTAAATCAGGAGTGTGATTCCTTGTCCATTTTCTAGCAGGTGGAAGATTGGTTCTTGAACTTGAAACTCCCTCTAAGTCATTTGCATCTTCTGTATTTGAGTGAAATTCAAACGAAGAAGCTCCCCCTAAATTGCTTGACTCTGACAAGAGTTTAGAGTTGCTTGATCCAGACCCTGATGAGTTAGACTCTGTCTGTCTAGACTCTGTCTGGATAGACTCTGTCTGGATAGACTCTGTCTCGGTAGACCCTGACCTGTTAGACTCTGAATTATTTGGAGTTGAATTTTTCTGGCTCCCCCTCAGAATGTGCAGGTTCCTGTGTTAGTTCAGGATTTATTCTAGGGTCTTCATCCTCTTCTTCTTCATTTATCTCAGAACTTTTTAGATTTTCAAATTCCAGTGTTGTAGACTCTGACTCATCCTGCAATTCTGTAAACTTTTTATCATCAAATGCAACATGAATAGATTCCATAACAATTTTGGTTCTGAGATTAAACACTCTGAATGCTTTTGTGTTTGATGCATATCCAAGAAAGATTGATTCATCTGCCTTGGCTTCGAATTTGCTTAGATTTTCAGGATGTACTTTCAGTACATAACACTTGCATCCAAATATGTGAAAGTGTTTTACACTTGGCTTCTTGTCCTTTATCATTTCATAGGGAGTCTTTCCATGCATGTTTATTAGAGTGCAGTTTTGAGTAAAACATGCTGTATTGACTGCCTCAGCCCAAAAATATACTGGCAGCTTAGACTCTGCCAACATTGTTCTGGAAGCTTCTATGAGTGTCCTATTCTTTCTTTCCACAACTCCATTTTGTTGAGGAGTTCCTGGCGCAGAAAATTGTTGAGTAATTCCCTTTGATGCACAGTGGTTCTCCATGATTGAATTCTTGAATTCAGTACCATTGTCACTCCTCAGAATTCTTACTATTTTCTTTGATTTTCTTTCCAGAAAAGTGATATGATCTATTATGTGTTGAGAAGCTTCATCCTTTGAATGTAGAAAGAAAACCCATGTGAATCTTGTAAAGTCATCTACAATAACAAGAGTATATTTATTTTTGTTAATTGACATAACATTTACTGGACCAAATAAATCAAGATGTAGTAAATAAAAGGGTTCAGAAATGGTATTTATTGTCTTGCTCTTGAAGGATGATTTCCTTTGTTTTCCAAGTTGACATGCTTCACAAAGTCCATCTTGTACAAAATTAACATGTGGTAATCCTCTTACAAGATTCTGTTTAACCAACTTGTTGAGTGTTTTGAAGTTGATGTGTGACAGTTTCTTGTGCCATTTCCAGCTTTCTTCAGTTGAGGCCTTGCTGTATAGACATGTGACTTCACTGTTTATGCAATCCTCCAAGCTGGCTTCATAAATGTTACCATGTCTGTTTCCTTTGAAAACCACAATGCCTGTTTCTTTGTGAGTTACAAGACACTCTTTGTTGTCAAAGCCAGTATGGTAACCTTTGTCTCCAAGTTGACTTATGCTTATTAAATTGTGCCTTAAGCCATCAACTAGAGCTACTTGTTCAATGATGACATTCCCAAGTACAATCTTGCCATATCCCAGTGTTTGTCCTTTGTTGCCATCTCCAAAGGATACTTCTGGGCCATCCATTTCCTCAAAGTCTGTAAGCAGGGATTTCTTTCCAGTCATATGTCCTGAGCATCCACTGTCCAGGATTAGGGTTACTTTCTTTACCCTAGTTCCCTGCATACATAAAGCGACTAGTTAGATGTTTTGAGGACCCAAATAGTTTTGGATCCTTTTCTACTAATTTTAGGAGAAACAGACTTAATAATTTTCACATTTGGCTTACCTGTCTCTTTTATTGCTCTAGACTGTGGTGGAGTCTTAACAGTGGCATACCAACTTTTATCAATAGAAGATTTTAACTCATAAAAATTGTAATACAAGTCATGATAGTCCTTACACATATAGATAGAATGAAATATGCTACCACAGTGATAACATGATTTCTGTGGTATGTATTGACTTTTCAGAGTCTGTGAAGGATTAGAATCTGATTTCTTCTCAATCTTTGCTTTACAATCTATAGCCAAATGGTTGTGGTTGCCACATCTATAACACTTCTTTCTAGGAGCATTAGGATCCTTTTGGTAATTGTTTACCTTATTAATTCCTTCCTTACCATTCCTATTTCTCCTAGTTTTGGTAGACTCTGATAAGTTCTCTAGCCTTTCTTTCAATTTTGACTTAGACAAGTACCCTATATTAATATTTTTCTTAGAGTTATTTGCTCCTGTTTCATCTGTCTTTCTGTTAACAACAGGGGGACTATTGACAGATGAGTTTGTGGTTTCAGATTTTTCTTTAGGTGTCACAAACTTAACAGGAACAAATGTACTTTTGTCTTTAGTCTTATTAACTTGGCTAGCTTCTTCACTGTTATCATTCTCAACAATAGGTCTTTTGTCTTGACTCTTGTCATAGCCTAGACCAGCAGTTTGACACACATTTTGATTATTGAGAATTTCTTGAACTTTTCTACCAGAGTCTGTCCAGACTCTAAACTTGAGTCTCTCTTCTTCTAGTTCTTTCTTAACATAGTCATAGGCCTTCAAGATTTCAGTGTAGTTATGACTATGTTTCTCAGAATCCTTTTTGTATTGTTCCATTAATATTAACTCAGACTCTAAATGATCATTCCTTTTAGTCAAGGTCAGATTTTCCTCTCTCAACCTCTCACTTTCACTAGTGAGAGACCTACATGTTGTCATTATTTTTTTGACCTCACTTTGCACAGTTTCTATACCATCAGAGTCTAAATTAATTAAGGATTCAGGAGTAAAGATTGATACCTGAGTTTTAGGAGATGAGGGTTCTTTGGGAGATTGTGATTTTCTTGAGGAGGATGCCATCAGTGCTAGATTTTCATAATCAATTTCATCCTCTGAGCTTGAATCTGCCCAATCCTTTCCAGTTGATAGAAGTGCTTTTCCTTTTCCTTGACTTTTTGACTTTCTGCATTCACTAGCAAAGTGGCCCAATATTCCACAGTTGAAACATTTGACCTTTGCTTTGTCAAGTTTGATTATTGTACTCTTGCTCTTCTCAACCTTCTCATCTTCCTTCTTGAATGATGGCCTCTTGCTAAATTTTCCAGTTCTTTTGTTAAATTTCATTCTTTTGAAATTTTTTGCAAACATAGCCATCATTTGACTTAGGTCAATCTCTTCATCAGAATCAGAGTCTGTGTCAGTAGACTCTGACTCCACAACAGCTTTACCCTTCTTCCTTGAATCCTTGATTCTAGCTTCTGTGGGTTGTTCCTGTTGTTCTTTCTCAGACTTCAGTAAGAGTGCCACAGATTTTGTCTTCACAGACTTCTTATTCTTCCTCTGTTGCATCTCCAAATCATATGTCTTGAGTCTGCCATACAATTCTTCTAGAGTTAGTTCATCCAAATCTCTAGCTTCTCTTATGGTTGTAGTCTTATTGTCCCACTCTTCAGGAAGTCCTCTCAGAAACTTGGTATTCGTATCTTCAGAATCATAAACCTTACCAAGCATAGCCATCTCATTCAGGAGTTTTGTAAACCTATCATACATCTCAGTGATAGATTCTCCAGATTTTGCTTCAAAGTACTCATACTATTGAATGAGCAAAGACCTAGCATTCTTCTTGACATCTTTAGTCCCTTGACAGTGCACCTCAAGTTTTGTCCACATCTCCTTAGCAGTCTTGCATGATATGACACAGTTAGTTAGAACAGAATCTAAACTGTTAAAGAGAATGTTCTTTACTTTTGCCTCCTTAAGGACATTTTCTTTGTCCTCTTTTGTCCATTCAGCCTTTGGTTTCTCAACGAGGTGTTCTTCAGTTATTTTGCCTTCCTCATTGATTTGAGGCATAATTTTTAAGGGCACAAAGGGTCCTTCATTAATCCTGTCAAGATAGTCAGGGTCTGTTGCTTCCAGATGGTGCAACATCTTAACCTTCCAGTGGGTGAACTCGTTTCTCTTAAGCATAGGAATCTTAGAATTGCCATCTTTGTTTCCAGACATCTTTGATCGATTTTAAACGTTAGGCTCTGATACCAATTGTTTTCCCAGTCGTACAAGTAGAAGGGGGGGTTGAATACTTGTATGTCTTTTCTGCCCGATTTAAAATCAAATTAAGAACAAACTCAAACACAAAAATATGAATAAGTACTGTTTTGTATTATTGATTTGTGAATACAAAACTCTCCTAGGGTGTACACAAACCCTAGCAGCTTCTCTGTGTTTATCACAGCAACTCTCTCTATTTCTATGCTCTCACAAAATTTCACTCAGATGATTATGTTTCGACTTCCACACTTTTACAATTAGGTTACATAGAGTTTATATAGAGAGCTGCCTATCAACTAATAACAGAAAGATAAATTACAATAGGAATAGAATTCCTAATTATTAGTTGACAGTTTCCTTCTAGAATTCTCTTTCTTTCCCACAGCATATCTGCAATATATTTATCCTGATCTTCGAAGACTTTCCATTCCTGTGATCTTCTTCCAAATTTATCCTCAACTGTATAGACTCTGAAATCTTCAGACTCTGATGATCTTCAGACTCTGATCACATGTAGACTCTGATAGATCACAGACTCTGATAGTCTATAGACTCTGATCACCTCCCAGACTCTGATCTTCATGCAGACTCTGGTTTCACTCTCTACAGAAATTCTTCTAAGTACAAGTAACATGAATGTTGACTATCTAGACTCTGATTATTCATTTCAGAGACTAGAAAGACTTATTACAGATAAACTAATCTAGACCCTGTTCTAGTATTTTGTACATCATCAAATGAATATATCCCTAACAAGGATACAATCAAATTCCCATGTATGAGCCCGATCAGGAACACACAGCCTTCATCACTGATAGGGGTCTCTATTGTTATGTTGGGATGCCCTTCGACCTACTCAATGCCGAATCTGTTAGTATTGGTGTCATAGAGACAATACTTTTAATATTTTATTGAAAACAATTAAGGATTATGTTTTATGTGATTATTTAATTAATATTTATTATGTCTTTATTTACTGCGTCATAAATTGAAAGAATAATAAATGTCCTTGGAATAATAATACATAATATATATCTTTAAGTATGTGACTTAAAAATGAGATTATATGAATAGTATTTTATTCCTAAAATTCCATAGTCAAGTATTATTATTTAAGGACAGTAATAATGCAATAAGACTAGTATGTTTGTTGACAGATGACCACATCTCATTGGTCATAGGTATGGTGATACTAAAGTCAAGAACATAAGTGTATGCATCAATACATGACACTGGAAAGACCCGCCGTGAGATTCTACATGTTAATAAGTGTCATAAGAAATCTCACAGTGATAATGATGTAATGATCCTCTGACTTGAAATCATTATATTTCTATACGAGAATTAATATACTTTGATTACACTCAAAGTTACCTTTAACCGGGTAATGATAAAGGTGGACATTGGGTATGCTATGAATCGTATGAGGAATATGAATGATAGATATAGGATTTAACCCTCCAATTCTAGGAGTGATATTATTGGCCTCTTGATTGAGTGAGACTATGAAATGCATGGCCATGCTCAAATATTGATTTGTTTAAATAGTCTACTCATTGATCAAGGAAACCAAGATTAAACGTTGAAGAGGTGACACTATACATGCCTCGAGTTTTATCTATAATATAAGGTTAAATGGACTATATTACATTGCACATTATTCACGAAAGGTTTAATTGAATCACCAATTATTATTGTTACTTGGGAAGCAATGATGTATTACTAGATGCCGCTCATTGTTTATAATTTTATTGTTAGATAATAAAATTATTGCCAACGTAATAATAACCTAAAGGGTCACACACAAAGAACGTCAAAACGGAGGTTTATTTAAATTACGAATTTAAATATATTATTGTTTATTCGAATTTAATTATTAAATTAATTAAGTGGGACTTGATTAATTATATTAGAATTCGGATTTAATAATAATAATAACCCAAAGTCATAATGGGTTTTGGAAACAACATGGATTAGGGTTAGGCCCAAAATCTCTCTCTCCCCTATATATACATAATGATGTATAGTATTAGGGTTTAATCATCAAATTTCGTTTTAGAGAAAAACCCTAGCTGTTCAACATCAAGAGAGGCTAGAGAAAGAGAGAGAGAGAGAGAGAGAGAGAGAGGTAAACAATTCGGCTAGTACCGACTCCGGTGATCGTAGGACGATCGGGCGTTCGTGTGGACTTCTTTAGAGAGCAAATCTTTGCAACAAAGGACTGCTGTGATTCATCTTTCTGGACCTCCATTAAACAGCATACGAAAGCTTTGTTAAGGTACAGACTTCTTCACCATAATCATCCAACGTTATACATGGATCCTGCGATTGGGTTTCGATTTTTTTTAATATTGTTTTTACGTTAATTCCGCTGCGTTTTCATGCCCGAAACCCTTCAGAATCCACCTACCAGAGGCTGGTCAATATGATGTTCGAGAAGCAAATTGGTAAAACCATGGAAGTATATGCGGATGGTATGCTGGTTAAGTCTAAGGAGGCCACGGATCACGTTGGCCACTTAGCCGAGATGTTTAACATCTTGAGGAAGTACCAGATAAAGCTCAATCCCCATAAATGTGTTTTTGGGGTAGAATCCGGGAAATTCCTAGGTTTCATTGTTAACCACCGAGGGATTGAGGCCAACCCGGCCAAAATAAAAGCCCTAATAGAAATGAGGTCGCCCAGAAATGTTAAGGAGGTGCAGAGCTTAACTAGTCGAATAGTAGCTTTAAATCGCTTTGTCTCTAAATCATCCGATAAATGCCAAGAGTTCTTCAAGGCAATCAAGAGTATAGGGAAGAGATTCGAGTGGACTCGTGAATGTGAAGAGGCCTTTCAGAAGATCAAAGAGCATCTAGGCAGCCCGTCTCTCCTATCCAAGCCTCTAGCAGATGAGACTCTAATTCTCTACCTTGCTGTCTCAGACTACTCGGTTAGTGTTGTGCTAGTGCGAAAGGAAGAGGATACTCAGTTCCCCGTGTACTACGTGAGTAAGAGAATGCTCGATGCAGAGACCCGCTATACTAACATGGAAAAGCTGGTTTACGCGCTGATCCTGGCATCAAGGAAGCTCCGACCCTACTTTCAAGCTCATAAGATTGAAGTGAGAACCGTTTATCCGCTAAGACAGGTGATGCACAAACCAGAAACATCCGGTAGGTTATTAAAGTGGGCGGTTGAGCTTGGCCAGTTCGATGTCTCCTACAAGCCCCGCAGTGCCATAAAAGGGCAGGCTCTCGCAGATTTCATTCTGGAATTTCCACCTCACAGTGACAAGAGCACACAAGTCCTCACTAAGGTCTCCAGCACCACGCAAGACGAAATCAACGAAAACAGCGCTCCTTGGTGGACCTTATATATTTTTGGAGCTGCGAATAATAAAGGAGCAGGTGCAGGAATAGAGCTTGTAACTCCGGAGGGGCACAAACTCAATACAGCTATCTACTTCACCTTTCAGGCCACAAACAATGATGCTGAATATGAGGCCCTCATATCTGGTCTCAAATTGACCTTAGAAATGAAGGTGGAAAACCTTACCGTATTCAATGACTCTATGCTGGTCGTTTACCAAATAAAAGAAGGGTTCCAAGCTAGAGGTCCTCGTACTGAGCTATATCTCAATTGTTCCCGATGGCTTATAAGTCTCTTTAAAGAAGTCAAAATCGAACAACTCTCACGGGGTCAAAATGCCCATGCAGACGCGCTAGCCAAACTCGGCTCTCAGCGCGAGACCACTCTATTAGGGGTCATCCCCCTTGAAATCCAGAGGAGGCCCAGTGTCCCTGAGGAACTAAATGAGAAGAAACCTTCATCACTTGAGCTAGTGGAGATTGAGGTTGAAAATCCGGACCCAACCTGGATGACTCCAATATGGGATTATATAAAAATGGGCTCATTATCTGAAAACAAGAATGAAGCTAGAAGAATCAAGTACAAAGCCACACGGTATGTTATTTATGATGAGGTCCTTTACATGAGGGGTTTCAATATCCCACTTCTCAGGTGTATTGATGGGGCCGAATGCAATTACATACTTCGAGAAGTATATGAAGGCATTTGTGGCAATCACACGTGGGGTGGCTCTCTAGCCCACAAGATTCTCCATCAAGGTTACTACTGTCCTACTCTCAAGCATGATGCCTTTGAATTCGCCAGATCCTGCGACAAGTGTCAGAGGTATGCTAACTTCAGCAACATCCCTCCTGCTCCACTCACCTCTCTGGTGAGCCCGTGGCCCTTTACCATGTGGGGAATTGATTTAATAGGGGAACTCCCAAAAGCTAAGGGAGGGGTTAAGTATGCTATGGTAGCAGTTGATTATTTCACTAAGTGGGCCGAGGCTGAACCATTAGCCACTATCACTGCCAAGAAGCTCAAAGACTTTGTGTATAAATCTATTGTATGCAGGTTTGGGATCCCTTACAAGCTCATCTCGGACAATGGAAAGCAGTTTGATTCTAAGGAAATGCGAGAATTTTATGACAACTTGGGTATCAAGAAGGATTTCTCAGCTGTCTGTCACCCTCAATCAAATGGCCAGACAGAAGTAGTGAACAGGATAATTAAGCACACTCTGAAGGCTAAGCTGGATGAAAACAAGGGCAACTGGCCCGAAGAACTCCCTAGAGTCCTCTGGTCCTACAACACTACCCCGAGGAGCACTACTGGTGAGACCCCATTCTCCTTATCATATGAGTCTGAAGCTATGGTACCTGTGGAAGTTGGCTCCGGATCATTCCGTCGAGATCATTTTGACCCCAATAATAATGAGGTCAACCACCGACTCTACCTCGACATGATGGAAGGGACCCGGGCAGACTCTCAAGCCCGTCTGGTGTCATACCATCAGAGGACAGCCAGACACTACAATGGGAAAGTAAAAGCCCGTCCCATCCAAGTCGGGGATCTAGTCCTACGTCGGGTCATGCCAAACACCAAAATTCAGGCACATGGAGTCTTCGGCGCCAACTGGGAAGGCCCCTACAAGGTCAAGACTATACTCTGGGAGGGAACTTATCATCTCACCGACCTCAAGGACAAGCCTATTCCGCGAGCCTGGAATGCAGAACATCTCAAGAAGTATTTATCTTAGCTGTCAATGTAACTAGCAGCATTATTTATTTTAAGACTTCGTACGAATAAATCATCCTAAGTCTCGGGGGTAGTAGTGTTATATAAACACCTCTTCGAGCTGATGTAATGACTCTATTGGCCCTATGTTCTTCAATTATTCAAGAAATATACATGGTTTTCTTCCAAATTTTGTGTGATGTGTATCAATATTTATGAAAGATCGTGCAATTGGGGTCGAGCTACGTCAATGTGTGGCCAGAAATTGCAAAGCTAGGCGAGGCCTGTTGGCCAGCCAAGCGACGCGACGTGGGGCCCCATCGTCACATAAGTGTGCGATGCGAGGCCATAACCATGGGCCCTGTTGGAACGAGCTCAGGCCAGCATCGGTGCGAGGCCATCCGGTTCTAGGACATACGAATCGGGCCCCCCATGCGAGACCATTTCTGTTCAAAGGTGCTCGAACAAGGCCCCTCATGCGAGGTCAGATCGAAATGAGCAGATAAGTAATGGGCTCAGGATTAGCGACCTGGAAGAAGTTGGTCAGAAATTGCAATGACAATGCGTGGCCAGAAATTGCAAAGCTAGGCGAGGCCTAACGGCCAGCCAAATGATGCGATGTGGGGCCCTGTCGTCACATAAGTGTGCGATGCGAGGCCAAGTCCAGGCCAGCATCGATGTGAGGCCATTCGGTTCTAAGGCATTCGAACCAGGCCCCCATGCGAGGCCAATAGTGATGAGATCGCAGAAGTGACCTGGACCTACTTAAACATTTGTGGAATGAAAAAATAAAGCAGATAAATCAGAAATACTAGCTTCGCGAAGCAAAGTCACAATCGGTTCATAAAAAGCGACCAGAAAGTGGTTGGAAATATGCAACATGAAGATATACTATGCAATACAAAGAGAAAATCAAGATACGTATAAATAAAACGAAGTGAACACAAAGGAGATGGAAGAAATCAAAGCATTAAAATAAATGTTGAAGTGAATACAAATGCGAGGCATAGACGGTGCCCGCAACCCGTAAATTCAGCTCGCAAGCGAGCACACAACACTTGTTCAGAAATAAATTACAAATAAAGAAGTCTCGAAGCTTCCTCCTGTTGATGCTCTTGGGCCCGCTTTGCCTCGAGCTCCGCAGATTGCTGAGCGACCTCCTCCTCCACTTCCTTGCAAAGGGTCTCTGCGTAAACTCGGGTCGCCTCGCCCAATTGGCCCCAATCAAAGTCAGGCAGCTTCTTCATAAAGGATTTCATGAACTTCACTTGTCCAAGAGCCGAGGCCTCAGCTACTGCCTCCTTCTTCTCATCAGGGAAATTAGAGATCGCAGTCTCTTGAGTTGCGATCTGAGTCTGGAGCTCGGTTAGTTTCTCATCAAAAGCCTTGGTGTCGGCAGCTCGCTCCTTCTCCAGATCATTGACTTTGTCCTTTGCGGACCGGAGATCCCTCCTTAACGGACTGAGCTCGTCCTTCAACTTCTTCTGCTCGTCGAGCAGCTTCTTCTTCTCGGCTTCCAATGATTCGACCTTAAAATTTAGAGTTTGGGTCTGCGTGGCCAAAGCTCGCACCTCCTTGTGACGGCTCGCTTGTCGATAAAACAATTCAACAGCGGCTCGGGTGATGGCCGCATTGTTCTCCTCGAAAGAGGACTTAGCCCATTGGTTGAGGTCACTCTCAGATACATTAGAGTGGCCTAGCTTCGCAAAAGCGTTGGCCGCAACGTGAGTAGTTGTGGTCGCAACAGTGGTTCCCTTGGTCACCTCGACCCGAGCTCGCTTCAGATCTACCTTGTCAGCCTCAGCATCCAAGTGTTTCCTCTTCGGCTCTGTAAGAGGAGGTTTACCAGCAGAGAGCTTCGGATCCTTGGTTGGAGGCTTGCGAGCCAAACCGTGACCACCACATCATCGTCCTCAAGAGTAAAAGGAGGAGGAGCCACATTAGACTTCGACATATCTGCATAAGAGAGATGAAGCGATCAGAAAACAATTGTAAAAATATGAAATAACCAGCAGTATAAGAATGATGCATATTAATGCGATGCGAGCACAATAAAAAAAACGAGGCGATACTGTCTATATGTACCAGATTCAGTCCGAGCTCGCTTTGCAGGACGTTTGTTGGACGAGCTCGTAACGACTTTTCCCTTGTTTGGAGTCAGTCTTGCTCCATCTTTTAAGAAACCGTATGCGACCAGGTTTGAGGTTGTTACCAGCTTCTTCATGTTCCTCTCATCGAGGGGCAATTGTAGTATACTGTCAGCTCATTTTTTGGCCTCGCTAGAAAGTGGTGTGCGAGGAGAAGCAACTTAGAAGAAAATCAGGAAAAAAACTCAGCCTCGAATCGGTTTTAAAAGAAAGAGGTAAAGGAGAAAATAACGAAGAGGGGATACACACCTGGTTTATAATTAAAAGCTACAAGAACCCTGGGGACATCGAACACGTAGAAATACGGATCCTTCCAGTGACCCACATTGCTCGGGGCCCCATGCAACAAGTTCTTGCCATTGAACTCGGGCCAGACCGAGAGATATAAATATCCGAAGTCCTTCTTCCCCGAAGACTTGAGGTTTAGAAAATACCCGAGCGTCTTCGCATCGAGGTCGGGGAAGTTCTGTTTCTTGTACAAGATGTATAGAGCTATGACGGATCGCCAACCGTTGGGGTTAACCTGAATGGGTGCGATGTGGAAGTATTCGCAAACGTCCAAGATGAACGGATGCACGGGTGAAGTGATCCCGACCTTCAGCAGCGAGGTGGATAGGACCATCCTCGGGACATGACCCCCATTCTCTTCGTGGTTGAATCTGTAGCACCTCTGATGAGGACGAGGCAAGACAATGAAGCCCTCTAGCCTAAACTGATCAACGGCTTCGGCTAATGACTCTGAAGTCAAGCTTGTTCTCAGGTCGCGAGCCGCGAGCACCCGAGGAGAGGATGGCTTCGTTGAAGAGCTGCTCGCACCCTCACCCAAAGGCTTCGCTCCTATATAAATTGGCCCCTCCAGTTCGGGCTGGTTAGGTGGAATGTAGGCTTCACCATCGGAATCCTCGGGAATAAATTGATAATTTTCCAGGTCGATTACCCTGGTCACAGCATCGTCATTCTCGCTGTCTGAGTATTCAACCCAATGAGAGGTCGCTTCATCTTCTAGGCCAAGATTGACCTCAGCGCGAAGTATGCACTTCCGAGCTCACTCCAGCTCGAATCTCTACGGACAGGAATTGGTTGTTATGGATGTAGGGGCTCCTCGCCAGCCTGAGCAGCTCGTTCCGCGACCCGACGAGCGATCTCCTCCTCAGCTGCTTCCTTTGTTAGAGGGCCCGGGGGTTATTGATTTCTTCTTCTTCCATTTTTCGAGGCCCTCGTGCCGATCCGAATCTTCTATGGCCCAGGACGGGTACATGTTCAAGATAAATGAGTCTGAACTCGACTGCTCGATCCGAGCTATGAGTGCAGCCGCCTCGGGGCTGACTTCGGTCCCCGGAATGATTGGATGACGGCGTGTGCCCAATATTTCGTTCAGCTCATGTTGAAATTCACGCGAACCTCTCAGTTCCTTGGGGAAATGACTGAGAGGCGAAGATGTGCTTGTGCCTGAATCACTCGACATCTGAAAAAGATGGTGAATTGATTAAGGTGTGTGCTCTAAGATGCTAAGTGTCCTCACATCGCACACGAGCCGGTCCTAAATCTAAGGTCGAATTTGCGACGCGAGGAGAAGTGAGGTGTGTGAGATAATGCGACCCGGGGAGTAGGGTCGCATCGCATGGAAAGCATAGATGTGGATGCTTAAACAAATATTATATATACATGCTATGAAAAGCGAAGACAAAATAAAGGGTTCGAGTCGTTACCTTTGTTATGCGAAAGAGGGCTCGAATCGCTTGAAAAGTAATGATCGGATCTAGCCTCGCTAGAAAATTCCGATGAAGGAGGATGAACAAATCGAGTTCGCACTTGAATTCTGGGCATGAAAATCAGCTAAAACCACCGTTTAATCCTTGAGCTCTCGTACAAAATTTCTCGAAAATGATTTTGGAAATGATTGGAAATGATTGGAAAGCCCACATATTTATAGGCAAGTGAGGAGAGAAAAATGAAGCGACACATGGCACGATCTTGGACACTCATCTTAATGAGGAAGCAGAGAGTGGATAGTAGAAAGTGCAGAAGCAGAGAGGATTGTTTACATATTTATAGCTTATCCACTCGACAACTGCCTTTTACAAAATACTACTGTAAGTTTTCCTTGAAAGTTCAAACCAAATATTATTACTGTAATAATATTTTCTCATCAATTTTGTGTTAATACTTTGTTTTTGAACTAAGCTCATCCTCTAATTAGTTTCTGTAAAAAGCAAGGTGGGATAGTGTGATGTTTTGGTTTGTTGAACCTAATTAATCACCGATTCATTCTTAGAATACAATCTAAGTCCAGATTTAGAAGTATTATTAATAATTCACATATTTTTTATTGATTATATTTGATTTAAGATTTCAAGTAAAGTTAAGTAGATTCTGTATAAATAGTTCAAAGAGTCCACATAGAGTTGATGTTAAATTCAATAAAATCTTTTATATTTATGTGAGATTTTAAAAGTTGAAAAATACATATGATAATATATTTTGTTACCAAATATTTTATATTTGCTAATATAATATTTTAAATTATAGTAGAATTTTAATTAAATTTAATAAAGATAGAAAATAATAACATTATAATATTCATGTAATTTGATTAATGAGTTGTAATTTTAAATGAAATAAGAGTGTGAGTCATAATGAACTTGAAATGCGTAAATACATTGTAAGTAGAATTATGTTATATGAAAATTATATTATAAATAAAAACTTTTATGTAAGTATATTAAATATAATATGATATTAATAAAATATTGAGTTAACTAAAAAATGGGGGTTAATCAAAAATTGAGTTAACCAATCTTAATTTCAGTTATAATAATATAGTGTATATGTTTATAGATTTCAAATTTTAATAAAATATTCCGAGTTTTTAATAAAATTAAAATACTGAAAACATTAAGTTGAAGTTGAAAGTGTTGTAAATGATTTTATTTATATCATGTTTAAATTGTCTTTGCATAGTCTATTTTATCTAGGAAAATATAATTTAATATTTGAATTTAGATATTAATGTCCCTAAAGTTATCTCACGTAACTTTTGTGAGATTAAAAAAAGGATAATATATTCTTTTGTCCTTCAATTATACGTTATTTTTGGTTTAGATCCATGTACTATAAAATAAATACACCACAGTGTTAGTTTGGTTTAGGTCCATATACTATAAAACAAAATATTTCGATCCCTTAACTTTTAAATACACCAGTGTTATTGTAATTATAGAGAATCATATACAATTACAAAAATATTCACACTAATAACTTAGGTAATTTTCGTGAGATAATCTCTGCAAAACTTTATTCTCTTGAATTTATACAGATACACGATGATGGATAAATTAAAATTTTGCCCAGGGCCTGAATTTTTTGGTCACCCTGCTTTACTCTAGAAGGAATAATCATCGAAAGTTGACAACATCAGCTTAGGGTTAAATTGTCTACTGAGTTTGTTGAATAGGTATAGTTCTAAAAGAAAGTAATTTTGCCTCCAGGTTTATTCCATTAGTAATATTTCTGACATTGTTGTAATTCTTATAATTAATTTAGAAAGCAGAGAACGTACATGGAAAATCTGGAGCCTCTCCTTTCCGCAAGAAAAACATAATTGAAGGATCAATGTCTATTTTGGCCTGCAATCAAAGTCTATAGACGAATTCGAATTTAGTTCGAGCTTTAAATTGTTGTTTAGTTCATTGCTTGTAAATCGCTCATTTATATTCACGAATTGTGTACAGAAACAACTTGATTTTATCATTTTTCTTTGTGAGAAACTTATTATGGAAAATGGAAGGAAATCAGTTTAATATATAAAAGATCTTAAATACTTATAATTCATGGCATGTACTTACTTTTTTTTAAAGCTGACATGTACTTAAATTTGAATTTTTTGTTAGAAAATGGAAAATTTAAGACATATTTTATATATGTTCTTGATGTAATTTTCAGAAACTAACTAATGGAAGTTGTTCCACTATGATAACTTAAACTTTCATGTTTGAATTTAAGACATTTTTTTAGTGTAATTCATAGATAAATTGAGTAGAAGTTGCTAGCTTGGTTAAATGTGATTGTCCCATACAGAGAATGTAATATAAGTATGGGTGGGTGCTTTATAATTTACTTTAAACACAAATAAATAAAATAATATAAACTACTATAAAAATAAATAAAGTATAATTATACAATATTTTTTACAAAATACAATTGATGGAGTATATTTATACGATGGACGATGTATGACTCCAGGTGATTGCTAGGTAATTGAGTTACGATTTTTTATAGTAACCCTAAATACTTGGAAGTATAAGTTTTTTCATTCATTTTAAAAATTATACAACCAAACACTATAACTCATGCAAGTTCCATGAAAATATGAGTTACTTAACTGAGTTACAAGCAAACAAACAAAGGACTACAAGTCACTTAAAATAGTAATGGTGGTTTAGGTGCTTCAACAGAGTTTCCAATTAATGGTTCCTATGCTCGAATATTGGTTTTCACCCGCACAAACTGAGACTAGGAAACCCTCGCGCAAGTTAAATTTATTACCCTGCTGTTGTGGTTGTGAAAATGCAAAAGATCATACTCGGAACCTCCAGCATTTTTAATGACAAAGCAGCATGCATGTATAGGTATGTGTATATAAACAAACAAACTATAAAGCTATAAAAGCTTGGCGAAGCTGATGATATCCAATCCTGTAATGCTCAAGTGAGAAACACAGCTGGCGTATAACCTCTCGCTTCTCTTCTGCTCCTTGAATGATGACGGCTTCTTTTTTCTCAAGCTCCTGCTTCAACGCTGCAACTCTTGAACGTGCCCTCTCAGTTTCAGCAATCAGCTCGACATGTTCCACGTGTAATTGATGCAAATGCTTGCTCATTTGATCGATTTGATCATCCTTGGAACTTACATTTTCAGTGAGATTGGATAACTTAACGTTCACTTCAGCCGTCTCCATAATCACCATGTTGTATTTCAATGTAAGAACCTCCACACTTTTGTTCAGTTCTTCTATGCGATCTTCTCTTTCAGAAATTCTTGCCTTCAGTTGCTCAACTTCAGCTCTAAAGAGAATTTCCATTTCTGCTTTTCCAGCCTTCAATCGTTTAAGCTCCTCCTTGGCAGACTGGCAACGTAGATCCCACTCTTTCAGATTATCCTCTAAATAAGTTTGTTCCTTTAATAGTTTAGTCATCTGTGCTTGAAGGTGTAGGTTCTCTTCAGATAAGCTCTTGTTCGCATTATAAACTGTCTCTTTAAGTGCTCTAATTTCCTGATCACGTTCTGACAAGTTAGCTTTGTACCTAACAATCCTGTCCTGTAGTTTTGAAATCTCTCTCTTCTCTTTATCGAGCTTGGATTTCCACATAGAGGCGTCTTTCTTAGCGGACCCAAGCTGATCATGCAAGTGTTGGGCCGAGGATGTAGTAGTCTCAAGTTGATGCTTTAGACAGGTAAGTTCTTTCTCTGAACAATGAACCTTTCCTTTTGTGATTCCCAACTCTTTCTCAAGTATTCTGATCTTGTCTTCTAGGTCTGACGCATCTCCGTCCAACCTGACAAGCTGATGTTCTGCCACTCGTGTTCCCTCAGTTTCAGTTCCTGCTCTGTTAATTTCGCCAACTTTTTGCATTCCGTCAGGTTTAGCTAGCAAATTCCGCAACCTGGCGATCTCTTCATCGGCCAGCTGGATCTTTGCCTTTGCCGCACTCAATTCATCTTCATATCCAGCAATTCGAGCAAACAGACCTTCAGAATTCCCAATTTTGGTAACCCTAAAAGAGCCATCAAAATTCTCTTCTTGTTGCCCTCGAAGCCTCTCTTTCAGATCACGAAGCTCAGCTTCCAATTCATTAACCTTCTTACGTAGGCCCTGGTCATCACCATTGGTTGATTGTCCTGAGTAATTATTAATGGAAGAATTGTCTGATTCTGACTCAGAATCCAGTGTTGATGATTCATCTCCTTTGTCACACATATCTGAACTGCTTCCACCTGTGCCAAGAAAAAATTCAAAACCAGCAGCTCGAGAACCCGATTTATGGCGAGTCAAGCCCTGATCTGTCGACGACAATGTTGAAGGAGGTTCAAAACCAACATCAGAGATGCCTGAGCCTTGCATCTGGAGATCTGAAGGCATGCTCTTTCGCAGTTCTCCTGTCACATGATCATATCGCTCAGCCAATGAGCGATACATTCTGTACAGTTCCTCAACATGAGCAACCAGTTCTGGCCTCCTCTGGTAATACATCTCTGCTTTTTTAGCAAATGAATCTCCATCGTCTTCAATAAGCTTCAACATTTGCTTGACACTCCGGTCCATCTCTGTGTCAAATGACACTTTTGTCAGTTTATTTTGACAAAGTCCCACAAATAGAAATATGACATGCAACTATATTTACAGTAGTTGCAGCGCTTTCGTATAACTCAATCAACTTCAACATGAAAGAGCATCAACACATATTATCTTATGAGGGAAGTCAACTGAAAGGCAGGATATAGAAAAAGTGCCAAAGCTAAATGCATAAATACATGACCCAATCTTGTTATGTGTTCATTATTTCAATAGATAAATAATAATCATGAATAGCTAAACAGATAATAAGAATTTAAAAGCATTCTAAATCAGATGAGAAAGTCATTTACCATACAACGGCCCAAAGTTGATTCTTTGCTGTTTAAAATTGACATTAAATGGATATATGAAGTGAACCAAGATTTATCAATATCAAATATTTTCGGCAATCAAGATAAATGATTAAGAATCTTACATGAAATCTTCATTTTTGTTTGCAAGAACACTGTTACATCTAAAGCAAACCGAATATGTAGAAATGGAAACCTTAGTTTCTTACCCTCGAGATTTTCTGCAAGCCATTTTGAATTTTTAGGGCTGATATGGCTATCCCACCACCATGAATGCGACTTTTTTGTTAGTGTCCTGCTCATCCTATTTGGCTTAACCTGAACAGATAAACCAATTTCTTATATTGCACAAAACTGGCTTCAGTACGATTATGTGACAGAAATTATGAACGAAGTATAAACAGAGCTGACTATTGACCCTGGTCAAACTATAAATTGAAATCCAATGCTTACGATCTAACTCTTCATTAAAGCGTGTACCATAGAGTATGTTCTGAGCAAACTCTATGGAAACTGACGTAAAGGCTTAGGCCTATTGTTGTCGCAGACAGCAACAACACCGCTTTTGGCTGAAAAGCAGGGGAAAAAAAACTGTTTGGTAAAATTCAAAAGCATATTTCGAGAAAACTGTTTTTGGTCTAACAGTTGAGCAGATACCCCCATCATACACATATATACAAACACCATATTACCACCATCATCTGCCCCCCCTCCTGCAATAATTGACCTGCCACCACCACCACCACAACCTACCTCCATCAACTACCACCACTATCGATCACATGCCACCACACACCACCATTGACCATCAACCACCAACCACCAGCACTACCATAAGCAGATTTCATACTTTCTGAAAAACAAAAACGGGTGATTTCCAACTATGTTGCACGGAGACGGGACGGGGACGGGGACAGGAAACGGCAATTTTAAAATTTTAGGGGTACGGGTACGGCAATAAATATATATATTAAAAAAATTATTTATATATAAGATAGAAATAAAGTTCAACATCCAAATGTTTAAAACATAAAATATATCATGCTCTCTCAAATTTAATTAGAGACTATACACTCCAATCATAACTCACCATTGTAAATCCTTTCTCTAGCCATATTGCTTTAACAGATTCTAATAATTTTTCAACATTAGCATTTTATTGATAGAATAATGAAGTTCAAAATTTAGTGTAATTAGGAGGAATATAACCACGTATGTCATGAATAGCTCCAAATATAACTAGGCGGCCTAAAAATTAGAATTTTAGAGTGGGGACGGGTGTTTTAGTAATTTTGGGTCCTTGAAACGTCCCCGTTCCAAGCCTGCTGTCCCCGGTTTTTAGGAAACGTCCCCAAGCCGTCCCCGTCCCCGAGACGTCCCCAAACTTGGATACATCCACCAATAGGCGTCCCCGTGCATCATAGATTTCCAAAGTGTAAAATAGTGCTCTGTTGGTATACAAAAGGATGATTTTTGTGGTTATAAATAGTGATCGGGGATTGATTTTTAGTTTCTAGAATAATTTCGTTTCAACAGTATGAGCAAAGGAGAAAATTCCAAGTAGATTTCTTCAAAAAGACAGGATGTCTACTGCTTTGTGATTCATGAGATGATGACATTACTAACAATGTGATGAGTGATTTGAAGTAGGGGTGGCAAAATATGTGATTGGTTTGGTTTTGGTTCAAGTAATATGAATTAAGTTTGGTGTATGAACTATAACCATATACAAACTATATTTAATTAAATTTGGTTATGGATTTGGTTTACTTTTTGTGATTTTAGTTTGAAATATAAATTTGTTTAAATTTTATTTTTTATTTTGTATTTTGTATTTTACAAATATAAGATAATTTTATAAGATACAAATACTACCTAATCTTTTGTGGAAATAAAATAAAATATCAAATTATTAAAATTAATACATTACTAATAAATTACTAAAATCTTATCAAATTATTAAGTTATGATTTGTAATATATGGTAATTAGGATTCATTAATATCAATCTAATTGACCAAACTGAAATAGATTTTATTTAACATGAACTGAACTTTGATGATAGGAAATTGTTAAAAAAAAACCATAATTATAATCGAATCTAAAATTAAAAGGAGGCTTATGATAAATGGTTAGTCATGGACCACCATTCCATTACTAAGACTTTGGGCTTGAGACTTTGGGCCGCTTGAGTAGGTGAACTTTCATAATATATATATATATATATATATATATTATGTATGTATGTATATATTATGTATGTATGTATATATTATGTATGTATATCTTAATCATCTTCTCAATCATGTAGACTTGCCGCAATTATATACAATTTTCCAATTTATCACTTGTAAAATTACATATATATTTATATAAGAGTCAACAAAAATGAATACCCAGTTTCAGATGTTATATAATGTTTGGTATAAACAGTTTCTCGAATTTCTGCTGTTTATTTACTTTAAGGAATGTATATTTCTAACTTGCTGGTGTTTATTTGCTTGAAGGAAAATATTTTCCTTATTTTCTAAAGTTTGTAATGAATAAAATAACAATTTTTCACCATATCAATTAAGTATTAGAGAGCAAGATGGAAGGTAGGAGATGGACTCATAGCCAACTGAT
The DNA here is from genome assembly GCA_028671895.1 of Oenanthe sinensis. Lineage (NCBI taxonomy): Eukaryota > Viridiplantae > Streptophyta > Magnoliopsida > Apiales > Apiaceae > Oenanthe > Oenanthe sinensis. The sequence continues at coordinate 51,713 of CM053814.1, read as the reverse complement.
GATACAGATAACCAACAGATGATACAGATAAGAAAATTCAGCAGCCAGCTACAGATATGGCATATGAACATTGTCATATCTGTAGACGTATGTAAATACATATAAGTATATAACATACATGTGCATATATGGAAATCAGGTAGGAGTCATGTGTTTTTTCCGGCCAAATATAAAACAAGTGTCATACTTTCTTTTGATTTGCAGGTATTACTAAAAAAATCTTTATGGATCATAAGTGGAAAGATAAGAAGTGCACATTCTTACCAATGATGTCAATTTACTGAGTTCAGAGAAGGGATTGGATAAAGACACCTGAAAAAATAATGTATGTCAAAAACAAAAGTTAAACTAGGGTTAATATTTTAATAAATTCAGGGTTTCAAAGTCCAACACGTTTACCTAAGAAAGTTGTTTCACATGAGTAAAATTAGTCACAGGTGGCCTATCTTCGATTTAAGGAAAATATTTTCCTGATTTTCATGTGATTGGGAAAATAAGATATTTTCTGGAGGAGTAAAATTCCTTTGAAAAATGTTACAATACTAGGGAGGCTTTCCCTTCTCAAAAGTGGAAAACAGTTTTGAAATTCTGAACATTTTCTCGGTATCCCTCATATATTTTTAAAGCCAAACAGAGGAGAATAATTTTTCCTGTTTTCTAAAATGTTCTGGCAAGCAAACAGACCATTTGTGCACAAGTAAATACGCGGACAGGTAAACCAGTATATATCATCTTATTAATCTTTTGATAGCAAAAACATTAATGAGGTATGGAGATTGAAGGGAAAATGAGAGATGTTAGAAATGCTTCCTACCTGACTTTGGACAATTTGCGGAGAGTGAGTGGACTCAGTGGAGCGACAATACAAGCTTTATTAGAACACACACACACACATATAATCACTTGATTATCACAAACATTTTATGAAGCTGAATTCAGCTGGAATCACCATGAGGTGTAACTGAGATACATTGTGCATACTTGCCCAGAAATTAGAAATTAAAAATCAGTTCAGTAGCTTTCGCCAAAAAGGTGAAAAGAACAATGAGAAAAATGTAAAGAATATTAAGAAGAGTAATGTTGTGTACACAAAATTGGTTATAAAAACTTTTACAGAATGACGTGGACAGATGATCTGTACATAACATTAATTAGATTGTCGGCCACTATATACTTTTCTCTAATATACTTTTACTTTTAATTCTAATTTATTTTTATTTTACTTTTTTATAATAGTTCATAACCATTGTTCTAAAAGACGGCCGTCTTACCGATTAATCGGCCGATTAACCGGTAGACGGACCGGTCTCGTCTCGATTAATCGAAAATTGGGTCAAAAGACGTTTTTCTTAAAAATCGGTCAAAAATCAGCCGAGATGAAAAAAATCGGCCAAGACGGTCAAAAATCGGTTGAAACGGTAAAAAATCGGTAAAAATTATTTTATTTTAAAAAAGTTAAAATTTTAAAAAAATTAATAACTAATATGTTTTTATTACAAATTTCCAATAAATATGGGTTGTATGACCCTAAATCCTTCATAAATTTCAAATACTCTCACAAATTACTAATAATTATAGGATATATTATTTAGTAACTATTAAGATTAATTATTAAATAATGATTATTAAGTATAATTGTATAAACCACTTAAAATGTTAATGATAAGTGATTTTTTCGTAAATCTTAACATCTAAATATATATGGAATAATGATATATGATATTTTTTTCATTATAATTTTATAATAATTTGAAAATATTTAAATATAATTATATATTATTATTTATTAAATTATTTCCGATTAATCAATCTGATTAATCACCGATTACCCGATAAATCACTGGACGGTATCTTCACCGTCTAACTCCGTTTCCCGTCTTTTAGAACACTATTCATAACTATTTTTAAATTCTTATATTATTTACCTTTTATGTTTTATTATTTTTGTTATAAGAATTATATGTTTTATTAATTTAAATTACAAGAAATATATTTATTTAAATCTTTTATCAATTATATGAAAGTAAAATAATTATAAATTCAGTAAAAAATTTAAAAATAATTATTACATGACATTAAAATAATTTATAATTTATATATTACATTCTTTCATAAAATAATTTTATTATAATAAAAAGTACAATGAAAAAATATGACCTTAATCAATTTTATTATAAAAGTAGTTAATACTTCATTCACGCAAAAATAAAATTATTAGATACTGTATCACATAAAATATGTATAGTGGAACTCATAATTAACGAATATAGGTTATTATAAAAAATATTACTTTTACTTTTCTTTTTATCATAATTGATAATTAATTTCAAATTCTTAAATCATTTACTTTTAATGTTTTATTAAATAAGAATCACTTCACATACATTAATTTGAATCACAATAATTATATTCATTAAAATGCTTTATTAGTTAATATATTTTTTTAAACATATGTTTTAATCTTAATTTATAATATTATATTTTCTAAAATATAAAAAATAACAAAACTTAATTTATATATATTAATCTCGAGTTAAAAAAATGTATTTACATGTTAATAAAAATGATTTCAAAAAAAATGTATTTGCATGTTAATAAAAAATTAATCATGATTAATTTTGCTTATAGTAAACTAAAAATATTCTGATTGTTTAGTTTCTTCATCTTGGTATCTTTCTATTTTTCTATCTCCTAAAATCTAACCAAATACCCTCATTTTACATAGATAATATAATCCAATTCATTTCATACTCTTGTGTTGGCATCTTGTAAGGTGAAAATAAATGTTATTGTTGCACGTGATGGAAGTTGTATAGTGAATTCTCTTAAATTAAAGCATAATCGCGCATTGAGTCAAGAAAAACTTCCATTTTATCGTTGCAATAGAGCATTAAATCCATATATTAAGAGAAAACTTGAATTAAATGTAGCAGGGATTAGACCGAATAAGAGGTTTTAATCTATAGTAGTTGAAGTTGGTGGGCTTGAAAGTTATCCATTTATGGAAAAAGATTGTAGAAATTTTCTTTGATAAAGTAAGGCGTGATGAAGGTGATGCTAATGTCATTAATGAGTAATTTTTGAGAATGCAAGCTGATAATTCAATTTTTTTACACTATGGACTTGGATGAAGTAGGTCCGTTGAAAAGTAGTAGGGCAACATATAAAGAGTTTAGTGATGTTATTACATTTGATAAGACATACTTAACAAATAAGTATGATATGCCATTTGCACCATTTATTGGAATAAATCATCATGGACAATCAAATTTATTTGGTTGTGGGTTAATTTCAAAGAAGGATAGTCCAACTTTCACTTGGTTGTTAATATCATGGTTTACATGTATGTTTGGTCATGCACCAAAGGTAATAATTACGAATCAAGATAAAGCTATGCAAAATGCAATTGAGGTAGTATTTCCAAAAGCTCGTCATAGATGGTGTTAATGGCATATAATGAAAAAAGTGCCATAAAATTGAAGGGTTATGATGAGTATGATTCAATCAAGGTTGCCCTAAAAAAGTAGTGTACAATTCCCTAGGTAGAGATGAATTTGAAGAAAGTTGGAATAATATGATGGAAAAATTTGAGCTTCAAAGTAATGAGTGGTTAAGTGGGTTATATAATGATGGGAGCCATTGGGTGCCGATTTATGTGAAAGATGCTTTTTGGGCTGAAATGTAAACCACGCAACGAAATGAGAGTATGAACTCATTTTTTGATGGTTATGTCAACTCAAAAACAACATTGAAGCAGTTTGTTGAACAATATAACAATGCACTTGCAAGTAAAGTGGAAAAGGAGAATCAAGAAGATTTCAATTCCTGCAGGCTACAACTCAATGTATCCATGCATAACAGATTACGAAATGGAGAAACAAATACAATATCTTTATACAAATTTAAAGTTTAAAGAGTTTCAACAAGAACCTAAGGGAAAACTTTATTGTGAAGTTTATTCAATTCAAGGTGATGATGTAACTATGAAGTTGTGGACAACTATAGATTTGGAGAAAAAAAGATGTGTGTCTTATAAAGTTGATTTCAAAGAAAGTGACGAAGAAATGACATGTAATTTCTCCTCCTAATTTTGATGTATGTGTTGCTATATAATATATGTCTTATTTTGTATTATTATTTTATTCTTTATGTATATACTAAATTATTTTTATGTGAGTCAGATTTATTTTTTCTCACCTAGGGAACCGTGCTCATAATATACATGGAGATTCAAGACAAATCTCCGGACCATCTATAAATCTCTTATCTTAATATATTGTCAGGGAAGAAAACAATGGTTTATAATTTTGTGCTTTTAAGTCAAGCTATTCAGGTTTGGGCAACGCATGTGGTGTTTTGGAGATTCATGATATTATTCTCGAAGATAGTCTAAAATGCGATGATGAGTTCTTCTGGAATGTAGGATTTTTGAATGCAGTTCTAGTTGTCTAAGTAGTCATGCATGCCGGTAGTACTGCTAGTTTCAATTTCGGTGTCTGGTATTGATTAGCTCTTATAGTTATTTTGAAAGGTAACGTTAAGACAATCTACTTGTACGCTTATGAATATATTGCAAGCTTTTAGAAGAAAAAATTTGTAGTTTAAAATATCATGTTATTGTGCACTCTTGATCTTATTATTTTTGTTTGTTGATTATGTATTTCAATACACATATTTTATAAGATACAATTTGTTTTGTTATTGTCGTATACAATTAGTATCTAATAATTTTATTAGTATGTGAATAAACTATTAACAATTTTTGTAACAAAACTAATTAAGTTTATATTTTTTGTTGTGCTTTTTATTATAATAAAGTTATTTTATAAAAAGAATGTAAAATAAATTACAAGATATGTCAATGCATGTAACAATTAGTTTTAATTTTTTTATTGGATTTTTAATTATTTTATTTTTATATAGTTGTTAAAGGATTTAAAGGAATATACTTATTGTAATTTAAATTAATAAAACATATAATTCTCATAAATAAAAGATAATAAAAAATAAAAGATAAATAATATAGGAATTTAAAAATAACTATTAATTATAGGAAAAGAGTAAAACTAAAATAAAAAATAAATTAGAATTAAAAGTAAAAATATATAAGAGAGAAGTATACGGTGGCCAACAATCTAATTAAAAGATGTTAAGAGTTCTTTAATCATTACTTGCTTTCTCTTGACCAAGCCCGTTGAAAAATTGGATGTAATACAAGCAACAATTTTGGTAATAATGTTAACTAATTCAATAAAAGCAATATAGAATAGACAAGGGATACATTTTGTATTATTGAGAAGGGAGAAAGGACAAAAATACGAACATGTGCAAGACAAAAAAAAAGGAGAGGGGGAGGTGATATGAGACCTTAAGAGATAGAATAAGGAGATATCCAGGGTGGGTGAGTTTATACAACAAGCTGTTGAAGAGATAAGTCCAGCTACTACTGTATGACCACTCTCATTCGTCCGCATGTGCAATACATTGCATCGCCTGACACACAAGAACAAACAATATATAAATATATGGTCACGACTACCATAGGATCCGCTGTTAGTGCCTTAATCGTGGACATTATTATAACATTAACAGCAAAAAGGGATAATTTTGTTCAAAGGGGCCCAAAACCAAAAAAAAAAAAAGGATTGTAGGTTAAGTATGTAAGAAAATAGTTGAGTACAAAAAACCAAGGGACGGAGGAGAGTAAAATTTGATGAAGATGGAGAATTGATTTGAGACCTAAGAGGGGGGGTGAGTATAGCCGTATAGGTGTGGTGTAAGTAAATCCCATATCCCCGCTTGGCAGAATTATAAAACTCATTGGGGAAATCTTGATCGAACAAGTCTTAATCAAGATTCAGTAGAGAATACGAATACAAAGGATAAAGAAACAGTGTGAAAGCCAAAGAAATTTATCAATGAAAATATGTATGTTGCTTACTTACACAGTTTTACACACACTTGTTTTGTGCTTCTTCTCCTTCTGATAGAATTGAAATATGATCGATCACAAGGGCTTTGATTTCATATCACCAAACACACAAAAAGACAACACTATGATTTAAACTAGCTCAAGGAAGGAGACAGAGGCGAGACTCGAGAGGGAGAGAGGACTAGTATTGTAGTAGTATAAATCTCTCCACATAAATAAAAGTCAATGGCCTCCACCGTAAGGTCGTGGTTGTGAGCAGGGGTCTGAGACTAAACTCGAAACCAATACGAAACTAATCCCAAAAAATATAAATCTGGATCAATAAATATTCAACTTGAAATAATCAGATCCAATCAGACACGAATCCGAAATTCGAAAATTAATGAATTATCTATTTATAATTTTATTTTTAAAATACTTTATATTTAAAATAACTAAATTTAAATACAATAAAGTAACTTTCACGTGTAACGATAGAAACTCGTTAGTTGATTCGTAATTACTTAATAGTAATAATAATATTTTATACATGTTCTATCCTTTTTTCATACCTGACAAAATGGGTATAGTACATATTATACATTTGACCTGTAACTTTTACGTGCGATAAAAGAGAAATAAACCGTTTTATCTTAAAATTTGTGCAAAAGAAATCAGTCCATATAAATCGGGAAAGAAGAAGTATATAATATAGAATTGTATTTTCAATCACTTTAAAAAATAGTAGATGCGGTAAAATCCGAAATGACCCTAAACCCGACACGACCCCGGTAGATACGGGTTAGGGTTAGGAAACAATCAACTATATTTTGACTCGACACGAACCCGACCGAGAACCCGAAATTGTCACCCCTGTTTATGAGTGCAATGGGTCATGAGGGGTATCTAGTGATTATGTGTCAATTTTTGTTAATTTGCTTTATTTTTTTGGTTATTTTGACTTTTATTCGACAGAGGCATCATGGAATGGTATCGGATTGAAATCAGGAATCAATTTAAAATGGTATCGCGATGAAATATCATTTCTAATATCATGTATTTTGTATAATGGTATAATGAATTTATTAATCTAATATATTTTTTAATAAATCAAAAAATATGCAGTTAATATGAAAAATAAATCACTATTATTTATTAAATATTATACAACATTATTATAAATTTTTTATTTTAAAAATCAACAAGTAATTTTATAAATAAAGATCAAAATAATAAATTTTTGATTTAATTCCTGATACCCTAGTTCATACTCACTTCCAACTAAGGTATTAGAAACTCATATTTTATGAGTTTGATGTATGAGTTTTAAAATTAAAAATTTTCAAACTATCAAATAAGAGTTTAGAATGAATAAAATTTCGATACCTAAAAGTCATAAACCATGCGATACCAAAGTCCAAACACGATACCAGCAGAGTCCTACCCTAATACGCAAATCTATCTTTAAGAGAGGTGATGGATCAAAAATTAAAATTTTATTGAATTAGAAATCTACGTGATAGTTGTACAATTTAAAATTACATACAACAGACATAAATAATATAAATATTAATTTTTAAAATAATATAATACTAGCTTATCCCCTTGCGATGCACGAATCGAATTATTTTAATATTTTTTTATATAATTTGAATATATTTTTATTTTTATAATAATAATTTAAAATTTATTTAACATTATACGTATATATTTTATATAATTTTTCATATACTTTATTTATATTTTAATAGAATAATATTTGAGTGTTTTGTTTAAAAATGTATTTTATTTAAAATATTAATATGATATGTATATTAATTAGGAGATTAGTGTTGAAAAATTAGGCATAATGTCTAACATGTATTTTAATTAGAATATTAGTGTTTCAAAATTTGGCTCAATAATAACTATCCGACCCTTTAATCTTTCGGTTTTAATAATATAGTATAGATATTTTAATAGGATAATGTTTCTTTATTTTTTTATAGAGATATATTTTAGTTATAAGAAACTCAATAATTAAAAAATTATTAATAGGATAATGTTTGGGTGTTTTGTTTAGATTTGTGTTTTAGTTAGGAGATTAAAGTGATATATGTGTTTTAATTAAGAGATTAGTGTTTAAAAATTATTAACAATAATTGTTTAATTGAAATAGGATGTTCCGACCACGGACCATGTACGGATCAAATTGTTTTAATATTTTTTTATATAATTTGAATATACTTTAATAATTGAAGGCATGTAGAGCTATGATAAATTTAAATAAAAAACATAATATTGATACCGGTTAGTATGTAAATTTAAATAAATATTGATACTGGTTAAATTGGAAGTTTAAATAAAAAAACATAATATTGATACTTTAATAATTGTTTTTTTATTGACAATGTTAGTTATTGGTTGATCCAATAATCCGAAGGACATATGGAAGCATTTAGGCAGGAGGAGGTCGCCGTATCATTCGGCTTCAATATTTAAAAATTGACTAATTATATAAGAAAAAGTTTAATGTAAATCCATTTTTAATTGGCGATCCCGAAATCAATTTATAATTATTGGATAGAAAAAGTTCATCTCTTTTACTTAATCTATACCTAAGGGTAAATGTTTCATCCGTCGTCTAGCCATTAATACACGTGTATGTCTCTTACTCAATTTCAAACACATTTTTTTAATCAATATATAACCATGTTTTTATTTTCTCATTAGTCAACCTCTTTAATTTATTTGATATCATAATTTACTAATTAAATTTTATAAATATTAAAATAATAATATTATTTTATTTATATTAATTAAAATTTATTATTGTGCTCTATCTATAATATATATACTTTTATATTATATTAATCTAAACGACCTTTTTTTTAAATTAGAATATAGAGTTGTACTCACAATCTAATTGCATGTTTCGCTCAAACAGTTTAATTTATTTAAAATTGTAATTTTACAATAAAAATTTTTAATATTAAAATTATATTAAAATTTAATCTATAATAAAGCATACTCTTTTATTTAAATTTAAATTAAAATATTTCTAATATATTCGAAACTCTTTTTATTAATAAAAATTTATTAATATTTTGCATGGGTTATTAACATATGTTAATTAATATAAATATATAACAATATATTAATAATACTTTAAATATATAATATAAATATGATTCAAAACTAATGTATCTCATGTACAACATTACATAAAAAAATATTAATAACATAAATAATCAAATTAAATATTTAATTCATTTAAAATATATAATATATTATTTATTACCATTCTCCCAAGTTTTGCACGGGTTATAGGCTAGCGTATATTAGTTATGATCATATAAATATTCATATAAATATATTATTATATTATATATGCATGTATTTTTTATGTCAATTTTAATCATAAATTATATCTTTTCAATATATTCAAATTTCTAATTAATTAATTGTTATGGTGTGTGAGTGATGATCGAAAGTAAACTAATTATAAAAAATTGCTTGACACTATTTGTTTTATAATTTGGTACTAATTTATATAACAATTCTCCATGTTTTGCATTTAAAAAATACTTTATTTTACAAGTAAAATTGTACAAAAATATATTGTTTTTAAATTCTCCATATTATCTTATTTTACCATTCAACACCTTATTCTACATTAAAACAGATTGTTTTTAAATTTCAATATTACATATGAAAAATTTTATATTTAAATAATTATTATATAATTATCAGTAACATTTATAATTAGAAAATTTATATATACTAATATATTAAATGTAGATATTAATACATTAATAATAATATAACCTATGTATAATAATATAATAAATATAAATGGGTTTTAGGGTATTCAATTTATATTCGACTAGATTTTAACATGTGCGATGCACGAACATTTAATATTTTCCTTTATTAATTTTAATATATATATTAAAATAATTAATATTTTTATAATTTTAGTAAATTTAATATATATTACTGTATTATAATATTTTTTTTATTTTTTTGAATTATATATCCAAACATTTATTGAATTGAATATAAATTAAAAAATTAAAAAATATTTAAAATAAATTTGTGCGATAATTAAAATATTTGTTTAAACTGTACAATAATTTTAAACAACAATCTCAAACATATTGTTATGATATATAAGATTTAATTATGTTAGGAAACAAAGACTGCTGACGTCATCAGAGTTTAAAAAGTTGTCGGTCAGAGTTTACTCTATCAGAAAATACTCAATCAGAGTTTACTCTAACAGAGAATGCTCAAATCAGAGAATAAACAACTGACAAATTTTACTATCAGAGTTTGTGAAGAAGCAATCAAATCAGAGTATGATTAGAATAGTGAAAAAGGAATCTAAATACAAGTCTAATTGCCTTAATGAAGCTATTCTTTTCATAATCTGTTTTGTAATTGAATTATAACTGTGTCTATATAAACACAGACATAAGTTAACATTAATATAACTTTCAAGTCTTATTTTTCATAACCTAACAGCTCTTGAGAGCAAAGAATTCCTTGAGAGATTTTTGTATTCCATTCATTATCATTAATACAAAACAGTGTTTCTCTTTACATACTTGTGTTCATAATCGATTATTAGGTACTATTACATTCAACCCCCCTTCTATAATAAATTATCTTTCTGGGCAAACAATTGGTATCAGAGTAGACAATTATTAACAACTTAAAGATCATATAATCATGTCTGGAAAGAAGTATGAAAGCATCAGGATTCCAATATTGAGGAAGACTGAATACCCTACATGGAGGGCGAAGATGATGATGTTCCTACATGGAGGAAGACATAATTCATACAGGTCAGTATCTACTAACCAAACTAGTGTTATCTACAATTGTGGAAGGAAGACAAATCCCTGAATATTACATTCTGAAGGACAAGAAAGAATGGACCAATGAAGAAAAACTTGAAGTCCTCAAGGATGCAAAGGTAAGGAATATTCTGCATAATAGTCTTGACTTTGTTATGTCTAACATGGTAATTGCATGCAAACTGCCAAAGAAATTTGGGATGCACTAGAGGTTTAATGTCAAGGAACGAAGGAAATAAAGAAGAACAGAAGATCTGTGTTAATCCAAGAATATGAATATTTTGAGGCAAAACAGAATAAATCTCTCACAGATATATATAACAGATTTCTTACTCTGTTAAATAATTTGGCATTGGTTGATAAAGTATATGATAATGAAGATTCCAACACCAAATTTCTAAGGGCTCTTCCTGAAGAATAGGATCTGCAAACATCCTTGATAAGAAACATGGTTGATTTATATGAAATGTCTTTAGATAAAGTCTATGGAAAATTAAAAACTCATGACTTGGAATTACAGCAAAGAAGAAACAGAAAAAGTTTCAAGGCAAAATCTATTGCTTTGAATGTTGAGGCCGAGATTCAAGAACCAATTGAAAAAGTCCTTAAGGCATCAACAAGAAAAGGAAAAGCTATAATGGTCCAAGAAAATAGTGAATTAGAGTTTGAGGCAAACTCTGATATAAACTCTTATGATTCTTCAGATTCTAACATAATGGAGATGGTTACTATGATTGTTAAAGGTTTCAAAAAGATGAAGTATAGAAAGTACATGAAGCAAGGTAATTATCAGAAAAAGCATAGAGAATCAGACAAGAAAAACAGATTCAGAAAAAGAGAAGACAAAGATGGAAAGTCAAAAACTCTTGAAAAATTAAAAGTCAAGTGTTACAAGTGTAACAAAATGAGGCACTTTGCTACTGAGTGCAGAAGCAAGGAATTTGGAAAAGAACTCATCACATCAAAGAAAGATTGGATGGATTCCTCATATTCTAAAGAAGAAACAAACTATGCTCTCATAACAAGCTCTGATGCTCCCATCCTAAACTCTGACAATGTACCAAACTCTATCTTTAATTTTGACACTGAAAATATATGTGAATTAAAGTCTTTCCTTAGATCATTGCATGTTAGTTTTAAATCACAGTCTCTTGAAAATGAAAGATTAAAATCTGAAATACAAACTCTGACTGCTAGGAATAAGTCTCTTGAATCTGAAAATTCTAATATGCTTAGCATTAAGAAAGACTGTGAAAATGCCATACACATGCAAACTTAATTAGAAATTCAAGTTGAATATTTGAAATCTGAGATAACAAAGGAAAATGAGACTTTTAGAGTTTGGACAAACTTTGGCAAGAAATTTTAACAAATGCTTTCCAACAAGAATTGGACTTCTGTCTTAGGTTATAAATCTGATAAAGAAACACACACTAAAGCACACACAAAAGGAACATTGAGTGAACCTGTGAAATATTTTAGAGCTATTAATGACAAGAAATCTATATCTGGTGAATGCTCTAATAATAACAAAGGTAAAAAGAATAGTGTGTCAGAGAATAAACCTGTAAATATAGAATTGCTTTCACAGAAGCAAGTTAAAGAAAAGTTGAAGGCAGTCACTAATAAAGATAAACCTAAAAAGGTGAAAAGAAATAGAAATGGAAAAGTAGGAATTACTATGGAGAATAACTATAAGTATATCCCTGATGCTCCTAGAAAAACCTTTTTTAGTTGTGGTAATTCAAATCACCTTGCCATCGACTTCAAACAAAACAAAAAGAAGGAACCTGAGAGACCTAATTCAGATGCTAAAAAACAAACTAGATATAGACCACAAAATCCATGTTTTCATTGTGGTAGTTTATGGCATTCTATTTATACTTGCAAAGAATATCATAGTTTGTTTTACAATTATTATGAACCAATGTATCAACTGAATATATGTCCAAAACATGCTGTCAAACAAATTTATGTGATAAAATCTGATAAAAAAAAGTAAACTCTGATAGTATAAACTCTGATAAAAATACTTATGCTGCAAGAGTTAACAAGTTTCAAATGAAAGGACCCAAACCTACTAATTAATTTGCATTAACTAATTGCAGGGAAACAGAAAAAACATCCTAGTGATTGATAGTGGATGTTCTGCACATATGACTGGAAATAAATCCCTGCTTTCAGAGTTTGAGAAGAAGGCTGACTCAGCAGTATCTTATGGAAATGGCAACATAGGAAGAACACTAGGATATGACAATATAGTTATTGGAAATGTCATCATTGAAAATATAGCTCTGGTTGAAGGACTCAAGCATAATCTGTTAAGTGTGAGTCAAATGACAAACAAAGGTTATTCTGTGGAATTTCATGAAACTCATTGTGAAGTGAAAAGCAAGAAGAATGTCAAAGTAGTTCTTATTGGTCACAGACATAACAAATCTCCTGTTAATATATTTCACGGTTAATTTTTACTGAGGGGTGAATACAAGTATAGTTTTATACTTTATTTAAAAAAATTTGAAAAAAAATTTGAAAAAAAATTAATATTTAAATAATTATTTGAATAAAAATTAAAAAAAATAATATATTCTTTCAATATATCTATATCTATAACTATTTCTTTATGCACTTTAAAATATTTATAAAAAATTAAAAAAATATGTATTTTGAAATGGAAGAAATATTTTTCCTTCCTTAAAAATATACTCCATCTTCCAAATTCAATTGCAAATACTTTTTTCATAAAAACAATTATTTCTACATATAATAAACTCAAATCATTTTGTAATACTTTTTAAGTGAAAAGTGTAATCGGAAATCAATCTTGCGTATGCAATGTCTGAATGAATTAAATACTTTTTTTTTTGAATAATTTAGTTTATAGCAAATGAGTATCTGTTCTAAGAAATTTTTGGGATAAGCCAGAATCGAACCAGGACTTGAAACAACGAAAGATAACTTTTTTATCACTTGAGTTATCCAATCATGTTCAATTAAATACTGTTATTAATTTACCTTTAACGAGAGTTTATTTTTTATTATTCTTATCGCACAACTAAACGAGTAGAAAGATGTGGATGATAGGTATTTTCTATGTAATGTAATAAACTCATGCTAAAATTTGAATAACTTTTATAAATATATTTTGACCATTTTTAAAAGTTAGGCTAAAAGAGGGGCTAACATCCTTTATTTCTTCAACTCTACATCAATTTTCACTAACATGATCAAGATTTTACGTTTTTAAAAAAGAGAAAAAAGGTTCTAAGAAAAACATTAGGCAATTACTTAAAAATATGAGTTATTTTAATACAAAAACTGAACGGTAAAGCATAACCCAACCCTGATGTTATATTATATTTAAAAAAAGGACTTGTGATCGAAACTCTGGAAACCTCAAAAGAGAAAAATTGTAATGAACATATTTAAGTCTGATTTTACCACTCCTAACTTGAGCATGCATGCCCAACCACTATATTTTCATTTGCCATAATATTATTATTCATTTATTTAAGTTGGTTCTTTCTTGGTCATTGCACAAGCAGAAGCATAAAAAATCAACGCAATGTTAGATAATTAATCCTATAAAAGGCTTTAGTACTCAAAAAACGAGTCCAGGATCATACTACCTTCATGTCTAATTATCAAGAAAAAACTGAATACGGAAGCGTACATGCATCCATTTGATAAGAGTAGTGGTAGTGATTGTATTCTTGAGTACTCGATTAATCCTTAGTTATTGTCTTCCTCAACCAAGCACTCCTTAGGTTTCCAAAGTAGCCTTCTCTGATGGGTAAAGAACGACTGTCTGTATACTTGGTATATTGGGGACTATAAAATCTCCCATTATAATTAGATTGGGCTTGGTATTGGGTATTCACTCATTTAGTCCATACAAAATATAAAATCCAATTGGGCTCTTTATTTGATCACTTAATTTAACCCAATAAATTAAATAGCTAATATAATTGACATTATTTTATATGTAGCCCATATAAATATTATTGTTATTAAAAATAATAATAACAATCTCCCACTTGGGCTGCATATAAATCCAGAATCAATTATACAAAACTTTAGTGCGCAACTTTATGCTATTCATTATCCTTAGATTTTACTAAAATACAATTCGGTCGTCTTATATATTAATATGAGATTCTGGTGGCATTCGTCACTATTAGACCGTGACTAAACCTTCCGTGGTCACCACATAAATATATTCAACGATATGAATCAAAGCATGGATGAGTGACATGAAAATTACATTCAACGTGATCTATATAATGTCTATTTTCAACTAGTCTGTATTCAATCTCCAATGAGATTGATTCCAATTTTCTAAACTTAATGTCAAACCACAATAAGAAAATGAATAAATTCAGAGTGATACTTAATAAAATTATTTCCATCAAATGTATTCTGCAAAACATAAACAACTAAATGTCTATAGCATAAAACACCCCAAAAAATACAAACTCCCACTAAACCAAAGTGTCAAATAAGGTAACACCCATATGAGTAGTATGCTCATGAAAAACCTTAGGTGCTAAACCTTTAGTGAGTGGATCCGCAATCATGGAGTTTGTGCCGATGTGTTCTATGGATATTTGTCCACTTTGTATTTTTTCCTTTACAACTAGGAACTTTATATCTATATGTTTTGCTTCTGTAGTGCTCCTGTTGTTATTAGAATACTCCACTGCTGCTTTATTATCAAAATATATCTTTAATGGTCTTTCAACACCATCAATGACACGCAAACCAGTGATAAAATTCCGCAACCATAATGCTTGATTGGATGCCTCAAAACATGCTATATATTCTGCTGCCATGGTGGACGAAGCTATGAGCGTCTGTTTGGCAGACCTCCATGAAATCGCTCCACCAGCAAGTAGATAAACATAACCTGAAGTAGACTTTCTTTCATCTACACATCCCCCAAACTCAGAATCTGAATATCCAATGACTTCTAAATTGTCTGATTTTCTGTAAGTGAGCATATAGTCTTTTGTTTTCTGCAAATACCGCAAGACTCTTTTCACTGCTTTTCATTGTTCAATTCCCGGATTACTCAAATATCTGCCTAGCATTCCAACAATGAATGCTATGTCAGGACGAGTACAAACTTGAGCATACATCAGACTTCCAACTGCTGAGGCATATGGTATCTTTTGCATTTCCTCTATCTCAAGTTTAGTTTTGGGACACTGTTTGAGACTGGATTTGTCTCCCTTAGATATGGGTGTATCAATCGATGCACAATCTTTCATGCCATATCTTTCCAAAATCTTTTCGATATAGCTCTTTTGTGACAATCCAATAATACCTCGAGAGCGATCTCGATGTATTTGAATTCCTAATACAAAAGAGGCGTTACCAAGGTCCTTCATCTCAAACTGACTAGTGATAAATTTCTTGGTATCGTGCATTAAGCCCATATTACTACTGGCAAGTAAGATGTCGTCAACATATAAGAGAAGAAAAATAAATTTACTCCCACTGAACTTGTGATATACACAATATTCTACCACATTCATTTCAAAACCATATGATATGATAACATGATGAAACTTATGATATCATTCACGAGAAGATTGTCTAAGACCATAGATGGACTTCTTTAATTTGCAAACCATAGTCCTTGGATCTCCAAAGACAAAGTTTTCTGGTTGCACCATATATATCATCTCTTTAATGTTACCATTAAAAAACGCTGTCTTAACATCCATCTGATGTAGCTCTAAGTCAAAATGAGCCACAAGTGCCATAAAAATCCTAAATGAGTCTTTCGAGGAAACTGGAGAGAAAGTCTCAGTATAGTCGATACCTTTCTTTTGAGTGAATCCTTTCGCAACCAGACGTGCCTTATATCTTTCGATGTTACCACTCGAATCCTTTTTGGTTTTAAATATCCATTTACAACCAATAGGTTTCGATCCCTTAGGCAACTCGACAAGATCCCAAACGTCATTATCTTTCATAGACTGCATCTCTTCATTCATGGCATCTATCCACTTTTGAGAATCAGAATTCTGCAAGGCTTGTTGAAGATTGACAGGGTCATCTTCCCCAATGCCAATTCCATCCTCATGTTCTTGTAGAAAAACAATATAATCATCTGGAATTGCATTCTTTCGTTCTCTAGTGGATCTCCTCAATGGCACTTCTTGAGATTCATGAGGTTGTTGAATTTGCTTAATAGGTTCCTCATATAGAGTATCAGTGTTGTCTTGAACCGGAGAGCCTTGAACAATGATAGGTAACATAATCTTATCATTGTTGTTGGCAGTGTCATGAAAAGAATCATGAGTTTCTTCATCAAAGACCACACTTTTACCTATATATATTCCCTCCCAAAATCAACATCCTCAAGAAATCTTGCATTATCAGTCTCAAAGAAGGATCTAGTAGAGGGATCGTAGAATTTGAATCCACGAGTTCGTTCAGGATATCCAACAAAATAACAACTGATCGTCCTAGAGTCCAGTTTCTTTTCATTTGGCCTATATGGCCTTGCCTCAGCTGGACAACCCCAAACATGTAGATGCCTGATACTAGGAATTTTCCCAGTCCAAAGTACATAAGGGGTTTTGGCCACTGCTTTTGTTGGAACCCTGTTAAGGATATAAACTGCAGTCTTTAGTGCTTCTCCCCAAAGTGACTCAGGTAAAGAAGAATGACTTATCATACTTCTCACCATATCTTTAAGAGTACGGTTTCGTCTCTCAGCAACACCGTTCATGTTAGGTTTACCCGGCATGGTGTACTGGGGAACAATTCCACACTCCTTCAAGAAGTTAGCGAAGGGTCCAGGATACGGAAGCGTACCTGAATCCATGTGATAAGAGTAGTGGTAGTGATTGTGTTCTTGAGTACTCGATTAATCCTTAGTTATTGTCTTCCTCAACCAAGCACTCCTTAGGTTTCCAAAGTAGCCTTCTCTGATGGGTAAAGAACGACTGTCTGTGTACTTGGTATATTGGGGACTATAACCCTTCTATATAATACCGCTCAATAAAATCTCCCATTATAATTAGATTGGGCTTGGTATTGGGTATCCACTCATTTAGTCCATACAAAATATATAATTCAATTGGGCTCTTTATTTGATCACTTAATTTAACCCAATAAATTAAATAGCTAATATAATTGACATTATTTTATATGTAGCCCATATAAATATTATTATTATTAAAAATAATAATAACACGCAATACATGTCAACAACGGAGAAACAAAATTCTCCCAAATCTTGTTGCTAAGAATGGCCGACATGTCAAGCATGAAACTTTTTTTTCAAGTGTCGTGTAATACTTTGTGCGAGACAATATACTTCTAGCCTCTATGTCCATGCCTTGATCGCCCAATCCAACACCCAAGGCCTTTTTGAATGCCTACATGAAAATTTGGAACTCTCATAAGATAAATGATTAACATTGTTAAAAAAAATTCTATGACTGTCCATAATGGTGGAAGAAAGTTTACGAAGAAGATGATGCAAGGAGAGAAGGGGAAGTAACTTACAAAGCATATTAATATCATCATAAACATGAATTCAATTTTGCAGATAATCAGATATACATATGAATCATGATTCATGTACTCTTCAACTTACAAATTTTTCTTCTTCCACTTCAGGACTGCCATTAACATCAACCACTACTGTTCAACATATGGATTGTTATCCATGATTTGTACTTTTTTATATTTAACTCTTTAGAAACTTGGGGTTTGTTCCTTTTACCATGACCTTGTTGATAAGCAATATGCATCTAGTTGCAGTAAGCATCAAAACTGATCTGAGTAACAGAGAGCACTACCTCATTGGCAGCAGCTGCTACTGGCATCGAAACAGCATTCTCATCTCCCAGAGCAAGAGCCAGCCTCATATCCTTTTGTTGATGTTTCAAAGGAAATGCAGGGGAATAGCTGTTTTGGATCATTGTTGGACCTTTCAACTTGAACATCAAATTATCAATTGCACCCAAGTCCTTCCAGAAGAATTTACCAAACATCAGGCCTGGGCTAATAATGTTAGTCATAAAGGTAATTTTCTGCTAACTCACCAACACGTCAAGAAGGGTCTGAGGGTGTAAGCCACTTTTGTCAGCCAGCACAAGCCCTTCTGAAAATGCATTTATCATACTACAAATGGGAAACTATATTAATGGTCTAAAACCGGGTAGATTGAAAGACTGGGAAGCAAAACTCATATAATCAATCTCTTCGGGAAACACTTGTCCAATGTCCATATGCAAAAGCCTAAATTTTGATGCATTATTTGTTTATTACAACTACCAGCATGATATGATTCAAATATTGTTCAATCAGCATATAGCTTTAATGAAATCCATGCTTCCACAATTAATTACTTCTAGTTCCTGGGGCAGTGAAAATGTTTTTTACCTCCTCATAGCTTAGCTCTTGTTTTATGAAGGCATTGGCTTACTGTTTGTTTTTATTTACTTTCTTATGACCATCCTTCAGAGTTGTATAATGGATTATTATTTTTGCATATTCACCACTTAATGTAACATTGTGATTTTCTATAATGTTTGCATTGCTTTTACTCAAAGATATATAATCATCCCTTTCTTGAGGATCCTTCATTACCTGCCCATAATCATGTTGACTATGAGTTTCATTCTTGCTCCATTGCCAACCTGACCCCAAAAAAATGACTTCTTTCCCATGACGTCAAAAGCAGGGAGTGCTTCTTCATACAGTGCCTACATAGCAAAAATATGGAACCAAAATAACTAACAAATTATGTATGTTGGTAAAACATTGAGCAACATTATGTTGGAAAATGGAAACAACTAACATATCAGTCCAAGTCTATTAACTGCACAAATATCTTTATCACCTGCAACAATTGGTCACTATTAGCTAATCTTATTAAAATCATTGATTTGCATAAACACGTGCACACACACAATCTATAAGCAAGTTTTGCATAAGCATGTAATGAAGAGATGCATGAGTGGCATGCTGCCAAGTCGACAACTTGACATTAAGAAGAGACATAAAAGAAGGATGCCCAAAATTTCGCAGACTTAGATTAGCAGTACAAATAACATGAGCTTCATAATATTACTTGCAGCTTACAACCAATTTTTGGGCAATACTAGTGAGAATATATAAATAAGAACAAAATACTTTTTAAACTCGGCGTAAATGGTTAGGAGCACCATCTGTGCATAACCTGATAACCCAGGAAAGTATAGCAGCTCAGATTTTAGATTATTGTTTAGAATTCTGTGAACACATTGACAGTGAAATGTTTTCTTCAATATGGCTAAAATAATACTTGCCAATGTTGTATGTTATTTTTACTCAGCATTCCTACCCATAACTACAAGGCAACAGCTCAATGGTCTCAATATTGGCAGACCCATAAATTTTGACAGGGTAGTCCAAATATATATTAAGCAATTTTTTTTGCTTGACAAATAAAATAATATGTTTCTAAACAAAAACACTCGGCATAAATAAATTGAAAAAAATAATATTGGAAAGTGTGTGGCATGATATGGGATGAATAAGTTTCTGCTATACGTTGTCATTATACTTTAATATCAATTTTTATATTATATTCAAAAGTTAAGAGTATAAAATTATATAACCAGGATACTCCAAGAGTCTATCTACAAAAAAAAAATACACGGGTAGAACCTAAAGTCCTTAATAACAAGGGCTCTTAATGGACCCTCCCTGGTCTCAGTCCCATATAATGATAATATATAAAGATAATTTGACTTAAACTTGTGCACATGTTAAGGCCTCATTTATAACATTCACCCTCTAGCAGTAAAAGCACTGCAGCAGTATAGTAAAAGAAGGGGCATAATCATAAAATAAATTGTAAATACAATATCTGCAATTGTGAAGCATAATACAGGATGAAATACGTTTCTGCTAGATGTTATCAGATTATAAATAATTTCTAGATTTTAATAAATTTAAGTGTTTGTACAGAGCTTAGCAGATTTAACTGAGTTTATACAAACTTTCCATGTAATATTAATAAAAAGTTCCACGTTATAGGAAGACTCAACTAGATACTAATGCTCATTTGTGTAGAGCAATGTAAATCTTAATTTTGTACAGAAACAGCCACTTGATTGTTCAAGATTATTTTGCCGGTAGCATGGCCATCGATGCTCTTAGCCCAAGCATCCTCCGCCTTGTTTAATGGATGCCTAGAGCTACTGCTGTTGTAAGCTTCCCTTCCTTCACCAAGTTTACAAGGTACGCCAGGTTTTTCCTCTTGGGAATTAGAAGCAAAGGCACTATTTGCTTCCTAGAGAAAGTTACTTCCCCACTAAAGAATCTCCACATGGTCGCAGGACCAGGTGTAATGTCAATAACCTTTCCCTTAGAGCTCAACTGGGGCTCAAAAGTAGACCAAGGGATACCTGTGCTGCAGTGGATCACAACATCATATTTCTGGCCCGAGGGACTTTTCAGAGCTGCTCCATCTGCTGTCTTGTAGTCAAGAACCTCATCAGCACCCAGACTCTTCACCAAATTAATGTTACGAGCGCCACAAGTGGTTGTCACGTGTGTGTTCCCAAGCTTTGCAAGTTGAATAGCATACAATCCAACACCTCCCGAGGCAGCAGTAATAAGAACATTTGATCGCGGACCACTTGCATCAAGCTTTATTCCAGCAGAGTGGGTGAGAGCCTGATGAGCAGTAAGACCTGCAATAGGTATGCCAGGACCTTCAGCAGCAGATACTTCAGGGGGCCTAAAAACTGTCAGATTTTTCTTCGCCACAGCATACTCAGCTAATCCACCACCTCTTCCCTGCCATTATATTTCATAAAACCATACAGAGACTATATTTAGATACCTATATTTGTCTTTCAGATGATTGAAATTAATATGAATATACAGCAACTGCTCTTGGGCAGATTAATTACACAAACAACTGCTAAATGTAATCTTTCCGTAATTAAAATTTATTTTTTCAAAATGCATTGTAGAAACCTATTGTCAGTTGTTTCTTGATAGCCATAACAATGAACAGATAGATAGATATGGTCTGCGGTAACTAAGAATACTAGATTGTTGTACGTACATATTATGATATTTAATTAGTCGAAACTCGATAGGGAAAGCTATGAAGAACATGACACTTACAAAAATGCTAAGCATCGCCACAACTTTATCACCTGCTTTCAAGTTCCTTACCCCAGCTCCGGTCTCAACCACCTCTCCTGCTACATCAGTTACTGTTGTGCCAATGAAAAATATTTAGCCTAATGTTCAGCAGCAAAGGCCAATTTTTAACACATCCAGTACCAAAAGTTGTTCAAATTATACTTTCAAACGAAAAACTGCAATAGAAAGATGCATCACATTTCATTAAAACAAAAAGAATGAAAAGGTTGGTAATAAGTTTGTTAGAATTTTTCTATCACATTCTCGCAATCTCACATCTCAACACATTTTTTATCGTATGATGAAAGTACGTCACAAATTACTGATGTATCTTTCACTAAAAAAATCACTAACAATTATTTGAAATTATAGTAGTCAATTGCAACTTACGAAGTCAATAAAACCATACGATATCCAAAGCTAGAGTTCCAGCAATATGTTGAGTAAAACTTTTATCTTTGAAGATTTCTTATATATTTTGGGTGGAAGGCGAACTTATGGGATCGACCAACAAATGAAGGTCTTGTAATAAGACACTTTACACATTGCTTGACTTACATGGTATATTAGGAAAATGGAAGGGTAAAAAAGGCTGCATCATTCCTCTTTGCATCTTCCAATCAACTGGATTAATGCTTGCAGCTTCTAGTTTTAGCAACACCTCATCCTTTTTCGGAGCAGGAATAGAAATCTCAACATGCTGGAAAAGCGGAAAATCAAACAGATTATAAGTGGTCAACCACTTGAATAAAACGAAACAGAATTCCTCAAGAACCAGGGTACATACATATTTAAGGAGACGGAGCACTATTACTAGTCTGCTCCTGAGCACATAACAGATATCTAACCTTAAAGGCTAAAATTCAAGATCCTATAGATGCTGAAAAATATGTATATATCACATAGACCATTTCAGCACTAAACCCGAGCTAATAATCTGTAAATCTTGAGTATAACCATGATAAAAAGTGTAAACAATACGGAATAGTGTAGACATTCTTGATTGTCAATTTCCAAATGAACATTTGATTCCATAAAATCTTCATGGAAAATTTTTCATATGAAGATGGCCTATTTTTTCTTACGTTCATAAATAAACCCTTTTTCCTTAGGTTCTTAAATACCAAACCCATAAATCAATAATAAAAATTCAAAACAAGTTATCAAAAGTTAAAAAAAATGGTATAAAGATTGCTACCTTTAGAGCAGAAAGAGCACCGCGTAACCTAATTACTATTAGAAAATGGAAAGTTTAAGACATATTTTATATATCTTATTGATGTAATTTCCGGAAACTAACTATTGGAGGTTGTTCTTTGCTGTGAGTACTTAAATTTTCATGTTGAAATTGAGTTGGAGATGTTTGTTTGAAATGGATTATGTGGGGTTTGTTCCATATTGAATTTGTAAATGAAGGATAATAAGTTTATATAGCATCTTGTATTAGTCTTATTTACAACTACTGGTGTAAGTAGAATGCTTATGTCACGTGATGCTATTAAGTACTTTATATCTTTTAATTGCAAATTTATTTGATTTATTTAAATTGATTATTTAATATTAATATTAAATATATTGAGTAAAAATTATTTAAATAATCAGACTATATATATATATATATATATATATATAGGGTCCTGCTCAAATAGAAAATAGCTTAAATGAGAAATAGAAAACTTTATCATTATACCTGCCGCACCCACACACAAATTATATACACCCTCACACACACAATCCTATCTATTCTCCTCCGTTTTTAATTTGATTTTTCCCGTCAATTGGTAAAGTTTTTTTCAAATCTAACTTCACCACATTTTTTTTCATCTCCCAACGATCAGTTTTCATACCATATGTGCTATATTTCGGCAAATATAATTTATAATTAAAATAAATTCGTCACTTATCAGATTTAAACTTCAATCACTAAATTATATTACAGAAACCACTAATTTGTATTATAGAAATCACTAATTTGTATTACAGAAATCACTAAATTATATATCCTGGGTTCACAAAAAATAATGGAAATCGTCGAAAAAATAAAAGTCACCGGAATATATCACATATGGTATGCAAACTGATTGTTGGGAGATGGAGAAAAATGTGGTGAAGTTAGATTTGAAAAAAACTTCACTAATTAATGGGAAAAATCAAATTAAAAACGGAGGGATTATGTGGGATTGGGTGTATGAGGGTGTATTTGATTTGTGTGTGGATGCTCCCCATTGCCATTAGATTAGATTGAATATGTGGTGTAGATCTTATTTTCTATTTTCTATTCTAAGCTATTTTTTATTTGAGCAGCACCCTATATATATATATATTGTAATATTAATATTACTTAATCTGAATAATATAAGTAACAAATAAAACCCATCTTGCAAAATTCTATTTTCTTTGGTTGTCGCTTGCATAGTTAAAAATAGGTTGTTGGGCAAATTGAGGTGTGCATCTTTCTCCTACCTCGCATATATAAAGTGCATAGATTTTTTGAGCGAACTGAGGTGCTAGTCGCTGTTGAGTGCTACGTATCTGTGGACCTCTGTGCTGTCTGTGCTGTTTTATCTTGGAAGTGATATTGTTGCAACACAACACAGCGTAATGGGGTAATAATCTCTTCAAGAACAGTCAAGACTTCTTGCAAGACTTGGCGACTCAGCAGTTGTTTGGTTTTATCAGTGTATGCGTAAATCTTCTGCTAGAACTAAGTATTCTATCTTTTCTCTTATCTTTACAGTTACTAATTTATATGTCTTGTTTTACCTTTATACTTTGTTTTGTTAATTGGTTTAATCTGTCTGTTCTTGTTAAATTATTTATATAACTGCCTCATTGTTGTGTGTAGTTTTTAATTACGCCCCAACAATTACCGAACTGCCTTCACAGTAATTTCAGCCATACCCAACCTATACTTGGTATAATATTTTGAAAAGCAAAAAAGGAGACTTTTTATCCGACAAAAAAATACTACTGTAAAGAAGAAAACAACAGACGAGTCCCCAAGGTACAAACACTGAGAAGGAGAACGGTGTTAACACCGTAACCTTACGTCTGGGGAATGTTCTTTATATATTCACCAATCGACATCCTTTTATCCTTCTTTTCACCAAGCACTGCATTGAATTTATCGTCAACTGCAATGTTATTTTGTGCTGTACGCCTGTAATGTACTTTTTTTTTTAAAGATATTGTCACGTACTTCTGACTCCTGCTTATTAATGATAATAGACCATATATATACAAAAAAAACCCAGAAAGATCATTCATAATATAATGGTTTACATTTGAGTTCAAATATTGGGCTGTTTAATCTTTGTATTTTACTTAAAAGGAACTACAACTTTTTTTTTGACAATGAAACTACAACGTTAAAGTATTGTTTTTACAGACAGCTATAACAGAAAAACTGTCAGAAAAGTGTTTAGTAAATTATAAAAACTGTTGTGTGAAAAATCACTTTTAATTTAAAAGCTGTTTCTAGCAAAAACATGTCCCTCATGCTTTTGAAAAGTGCTGTTTTCAACTTTTGCAAGAATTAACTATCAATTTCATCATTAAATCTTCACAAAAACATTATTTTTATATATTATATCTCAAAATATGTATAAATTAAAAAAATTACCAAATGATTTTCCTGAAAGCACTTTTTCCACCAGTACTTTTTCTCGCATACTTTTTTCTCACAGCATTCTCAAACGGAGCCTAAATCGACTTCAAACGATTGTACCACTAAATGACATTTTATATAATAAAGGATCCAGGTCCCACCAAAATTACAGGTTCTCTAGTTTTTACTGTATGTGAATAAAAGGCAGTCAATCACAGTCTTAAGTTTTCCTTTTTCTTTCACTAGATTTACAAGATACTCCAAGTTCTCAGCTTTGCAGTTCACCAAAAAAGGCACCACTGTCTTCTTTGAGAAGGTGAGCTTCCTCGGGACAAAATTAGCAAAGGTCCCAGCACCAGGGGACATATCTACAACCTTCCCGTTCTCACTCAAATTAGGCTGGAAAGTAGTCCAATGAATACCTGGGGTGCAATTAATAACAGTGTTGTATTTTTTGCCTGAAGGACTATTCACAGCTGCTCCTTTGGGGGTCTTGTAATCAATATAACCTTGTCAGTGCCTAGGCTCTAAACGAAATCAAAGTTGTAGGCTCCACAAGTAGCAGTTAACATGTATGTTACCTAAGTTCACCAATTGGACAGCATAGTGCCACACCGCCTGAAGCAGCTGTTACAAGGGCGTTAGCCTTTTTTCCACTTTTATCGAGCTTGAGTCCTGCAGATTCAGTGATGGTGTGTAGAGCTGTAATACCAGCAGTAACTAAAGCAGCAGTTTCGGCAGCTGATACTTCAAGGGGCCTTGCAACAGTCAAACTTTCCTTTGTCACTGCATATTCGGTTAGTCTGCCTAATATTTAACCAAACATGAAACAACCATATTATAAGGACAAAGATCCAATATTATATAATTGCTTGACACTGAACTAGGGGTCTAGGGTTCATCTGATTATCTCAGTTGTTAGTTGTTACTCATAGCAAGTCCAATGCTAGATGCTAAATCTCTATTGCTATTGCTATAATTTGGCACCAAAAAGTGTTTTTTTTTTTGTGTTAAAATAGAACTTCAACTTCAATGCTAGTTGTATTTTGCAACCAAATAATTCCAAATTTAACTAATTTTTGTCTCTCTCTCCCAAAATTTTATTTAAAGTTCATCAACATGCATGTCATTTATGGTTATTTGATGATGTGGCATGGATGCATAAATGCATCCTTGGTTTCAAATTTAGAACCAAGTATGCATATTTGCATCCAAGTATAAAACCCCTTTGGAGTTGAATTTTTTAGCATTTGGTTTCAAATTATAGAAATGGCACCATATACAGCATTGCATTGGACTTGCTCTCATACGAGCTCCTGTCCATATGTGGTACTCTCTCAAATATAAAACACCAAAAATTAGCACAGATGCACCTGAATGAAAAAACGTCATGAAAGTATACCACGCCACTAAGCTTAGCAACAACTTTGTCACCAGTTTTGCAGTTTTTGACATCAGATCCAATCCCGGCTTTGACTCCTGCTATATCTGTGACTGTTCCAACAAAGATTATTATACAAAAATTATTAAAATCTCTACAGCATGTTTAGTTCCATATAAAACTCTGATCCAATATCAGTATGCAAAAGAATATCTTGGTTTGATTAATATTCAACAGGATCTCTAAAAACATGAACGACGATTGAGCAGTTTAAAAGAGATGAGACTGTCCTGATTGATTCTTATTAAGCTGAGTACTCGTGAATTCAGTAAAGATACATACATCCACTCCGACATGTGAAAAGTAGAAAGAAGCATCAATACAAATGAAGTTAATTACCAGGAATAATGCGGGGTAGGAGTGGTCGCAAAAGCCCATTCCGCACTTTGCAGTCTATTGGATTAATGCTTGATGTCTCCACTCTAATGAGAACCTCATCATTTTTAGAAGTCGGAACACGAGCTTCAACATGCAGATCATACAACACAAAAGTTGAAGAAAAAATTGGCATCCCTACAAGTAATCAACCAAAAGAAACGAAACAAAATGCAATCCACATTCCCTTTCTAGAAAATACAGCTAATTTGAAGAATGTATCCTGCTTTATCAGATTTTATCTCAAAGCACCGACGCTCTCGGTTGAACTTTTTAGGAAAGCACTTGCATCAGTAACAATAAAAACAAATATAAAAACCTGTAATCCATTATATTTATGTAGGGAGGAAAAACGCCTGTGATAAATTACAAGAGAAGAACAAAATTCATGAAACTCTATTCTCGACTTACAAAATGCAATCCATTTAACAACATTTTGTACGTATTCTCCTTCATCATATGATCCCTCTTCCTAAAATCATCAAGAAGTTGAAAAGCTTGATCACCCCTTCCCTCCCTACATAACCCTTCCAGAAGGGTTTTATATGTCAAGAAATCAGGCGGCAGGGAATTACTCAACATATCAAACACAATATCAATAGCAACATCAAACCTCTGTTCCATTGCAAGACTGCAAATCAAAATCATATAACTACTCCCTTTGGGCACCAACCCTTTGTCCCTCATTTCCCAAAACAAATCGAGCCCCTGATTAACTCTCCCCTTCTCACACAACCCCTTAATCAAATAACTGTAAGTATATAAATTGGGGTCACAGCCATATAATCCCATTTCACGAAACACCCTAATTGCGTCATCAACTTGTAAACACTTGGCAAAAGCCTTAATAATCAAATTCAAAACAAAAGTATCGGGAATAATCCCCAAGGCCTTCATTTGCTTATTCATGGACCTAACACTATGCAGATAACCATAAGAAACATTAAGCCTATTAAACTTCCTCAACAAGGAATTCAACAAGAAAGAATAAGTCTCTAGAGAAGGCTTAGCATCATCCGATCTCCACATTTTCTTATAAACATCAAACGCACGATTAAAGAGAAACTTACGACCACAGCAGAACTTAATAAGAGAATTATAAAGGTCAACACTAGGCGGACAAGCACCAGCAATGACTTCCTCAACTAAAGTTTCGGCTTGACGATACCGCCTAGCGGAGACAGAAATGTGAAGCATGGTGAGATAAGTATCGGCATTGTGATTGTAGCGACGTTGTTGGGCAGTCCAACGAAAGATGTCCAGTGCGAGATCAGGGTCAGATTGGGCTTTCAAGGCTTGTTGGACGTCTAGGGGAGTGAATCCAGGTTTGAGCTTGTCGGCCCATGTTTCAAATTGTTTTTCAAGTGGGGTTCGAGTTTTGGGGTTAGGGTTAGGGTTAGGGTTTAAAGGTGGGGCGGCGGAGTAGTGGCGACCAATGGTGGAGACAGAGAGGAGGGAAGTGAGGGATGAGCAATGCCGTTTCATTAACACTGCCATTGTCATGGATTTTGTATCTATCTATATACTATCCCATCCAATTTATTTTTGGGAGAAATGTTTAGAGGACTTATCACTGCATCTTTGATTGGGATAGAATATAGACGGAATATATATACGGAGTCCCTCCATTGCATGATAAAAAAAAATTAGTTAAATTTTTCAATTTGATCAATTATTTGTAAAAACATTAAATGAAAATATGTTAAAAATAACATATTTTTAAGTAAAATTACAAAAATACCAATTTTTGGATGTAGTGACAATTTTTATTGGATATGAGATACATATCGCAATTTTTAAAAAAAATATAGATGAAAAATGTTAGTAGCCCAAAAATTATTTCAAAATTTGTCATAATGGTGAGTTGTTATCTGTGTAATTGGTAACTTTCATATAATAATATGAGAGTTCGCATACATACATATGTGTCCATAAATTTAAGTTATTTTTTTACCAATAATTATTTTAGTTATTATTTTTTTGACAATAATATACGCATTTATTATTATTTTTGTGAATATAAAAATATATTCACGTAAATCAATACTAAATTCTGAATCCTTTTAACAGTCTTTTAACAGTCACACATAATGAAATTTGAATTTCTATTGTCGAAAGGGTATTTCAATCAAATAATAATTCAATGAAATGTCACGTAATTCATGAAAATTATGTCATAACTACGTCAATAGTCTAACCTAAATTTAAACATCGTTTAACTTCTCTAATACTACATTCTTCCTAATTTTTTCTGAATCTTTCTCTCTCGCTCTATATCTTAGATCTTATGTTATTGCACGTTGAGGATGCTATTTCTGTTAGGGAACAAAATCCGAGAAAACCAAATAATGCAAAGCACACAATAAAATTACATAACGCGAAAAAGTATGTTAGTTTTGGTGACTAAGTTTGTGATGAATATATATATATATACATAATCATATTATGTTTGAT
Organism: Oenanthe sinensis; assembly: GCA_028671895.1. Classification (NCBI taxonomy): domain Eukaryota; kingdom Viridiplantae; phylum Streptophyta; class Magnoliopsida; order Apiales; family Apiaceae; genus Oenanthe; species Oenanthe sinensis. The sequence goes on along the minus strand of CM053814.1, from coordinate 21,915 downwards.
AACTAATACTTAGGTATTGTTAGAATTAAATATTCGTAATTGATTGATTATATTATTGATAACTCATTTGTCCTAAATTACCCGGTATTGCAATGAAAAATTTGAGTTTGGATTAATGTATTTTATTGCAATTGTAAAAACACATGTCACTTGTGCTTTTAAAAGGTTGAAGCTTTCTTAGTTTAATCATATATTTGTTTATTAATATATTATCAAGCACTTGGAGTAAGAGTTCTAACTAACAACACAGTCCCTTGGCTATAGATCTTGAAACGAAATTGTATAACTTATCATGAAGTCGTACATGAACTCAACAAATGGCTCATACAAAGAATTGATATTTACAGTTTGGTATTACTTTTCTGATTATTCAAGTTCATCTACAGTTTTGAACTTGACAAATTTATGTATATTAAAAATTGGATTATAATTCATAATTAAAAAGAATATTTAACATTAAGTTTTAAAAATATATTATTAGAAAAGAAATACTAATTGTCTTAAATTAAGACAATTAGATCATTGTCATGCTATATAAATTTATTTATATATGCAAAATGTACATAATTCAAATTAACACCACTGTTGTAATAGTTATTCAATAATATATACATTTTCCATTCCATAATTTTAGTATTATACAACCTTTCAAAGATCAAATTGAATAAAACCGATTAACATATTAAATATATAATATATATATATATATAATATTATTAAAAACTTTTATTAATCTATATTTAAAATTAATTTATTAATTAATAAAATTGTAAATATATTATCTCTTTTATTAATTAAGAATGAAGCTAGAAGAATCAAGTACAAGGCCGCACAGTATGTTATTTATGATGAGGTCCTTTACAGGAGGGGTATTTAATTTTAGACTTCGTATGAATAAATCATCCCAAGTCTCGGGGGTAGTAGTGTTATATAAACACCTCTTTGAGATGATGTAATGACTCTATTGGCCCTATGTTATTCAATTATTCAAGAAATATGCATGGTTTTCTTTCAAATTTTGTGTGATGTATATCAATATCCATGAAAGTTCGTGCAGTTAGGGTTGGGCTGCGTCAATGTGCGGCCAGAAATTGCAAAGCTAGGCGAGGCCTAATGGCCAGCCAAGCGATGCGACGTGGGGCCCCGTCGTCACCTAAATGTGCGATGCGAGGCCATAACCACGGGCCCCGTTGGGACGAGCTCAGGTCAGCATAGGTGCGAGGCCAGGCCATCTGGTTCAAAAATGAACGAGCCAGGGCCCCCATGCGAGGCCACAGTAGAACGGGCAGGCAAGACTGGGATCGTTGAAACGACCTGAAAACAGTTATCAGTTGTGAAGAAAAATAATAAAGAAAATAAAGCAAAGTCTAGCACGAAGGCGACGCTAGCCATTCCTGTTCGAAGTTGCCCGAACTAGGCCCCCTCAGCACGAGCTCAACACTGTGCGGCCAAAAAATTGCTAAGCTAAGCGAGGCCTCACGGCCAGCCAAGCAACGCGGCGTGGGGCCCTGTCGTCACATAAGTGTGTGATGCGAAGCCATAACCACGGGCCCCTTTGGAACGAGCCCAGGCCAGCATCGATGTGAGGCCATTCGGTTCTAAGGCATTTGAACCAGGCCCCCATGCGAGGCCAATAAAGATAAGATCGTAGGAGCGACCTGGACATACTTAAAAACATTTGTGAAATGAAAAGAAAAAGCAGATCCTACAGATAAATCAGATACTAGTAGAGTAATGCGAGGTCAAAATGATCGGTTCACCGATGCGACCTCGGAACAGTTGTACAAATTCTAAGAAAATATGCAACATAAAGATGTTATATGCGATGCTAGCAGGATAAGAAAAGCATATATGAACAATACGATGCGAACAGAAAGGAGATGAAGAAATTAAGACATTAAAATAAAGTTAAAGTTATTACAAATGCGAGGCATAGACGGTGCCCGCAACCCATCAAATTCAACTCGCAAGCGAGCACAAAATACTTGTTCAAATCAACGGATTACAAATAAAGAAAATAAACTAAGAGGCCCCTTCCTCGGTTCGCTGCTCCTCAACACGTTTGGCCTCGAGCTCTGCAGCTCGATGGGCCGCCTCCTCATCTACTTCCTTGCGGAGTTGCTCTGCATACACCCGAGTCGCCTCGCCAAGGAAGCCCCAATCGAAGTCAGGAACCTTACGCATAAAGGACTTCATGAATTTAACTTGCCCAAGAGCCGAGGCCTCAGCAACTGCCTCCTTCTTCTCATCAGCAAATTTAGAGATCGCAGTCTCTTGGGTTACGATCTGGGCTTGGAGCTTGTTCAGCTTCTCATCAAAGGCCTTTGTATTGGCAGCTCGCTCCTTCTCCAGATCATTGATCTTGTCCTTCGCGGTCCGGAGATCCCTCCTCAGCGGACTGAGCTCGTCCTTCAGCTTCTTCTGCTCCTCGACCAGTTTTTTCTTCTCGGCCCCCATCGATTCGACCTTGAAGTTAAGAACTTGATTTTGAGAAGTCAGGGCTTGCATCTCCTTATGCCGGCTCGCTTGCCTATAGAAGAGTTCTACCGCAGCTCGGGTCAATGCAGAGTTATTTTCCTCAAGCGAGGACTGGGCCCATTGATTGAGATCACTTTCTGGAACGAATGAATGCCCCAGCTTCGCAAATGCATTGGCTGCAGCATGAGGAGGGATCGCGGCCGCAGGCGTCTCCTTGCTCGGCTCGCTTCGCTGCTTTTTCGGGTCATTTTTCACGACCTCGGCATCTTGTGACCTCTTCTTGGAATCGACTCGGGGAGGCTTGTTGCCCGAAGCTTTGACATCCTTCAACGAGCCGATCTGAGCCGGCCTTGAGACCACATTCGTGATCGCCACATCATCGTCCTCTTCAGTGAAAGGAGGAGGAACGATGTTAGATTTTGACATGTCTGCATAAGAAACACGAAGCGGTCAGGGACCAGATATAAGAAATTATGCAAATAAAGGAGCAAAAATGTATAAAGCATGATGCGATGCGGGGTGGCAGATAACAGTTAAAATATATATAGTATACCGGACTCGGTCCGGGCACGCTTCGTAAAAGGTTTCTGAGTTGAGCTCGCGACGGCTCGCTTTGGAGTCAACCTCGCTCCTTCCTTCAGGAATCCGTGAGCGACCAGGTTCGAGGTCGTCACCAGCTTCTTCACATTTCTCTCCTCAACCGCGAGTTGTAAGATTCTATCAGCTCGCTCTTTGGCTTCGCTAGTGAGGGGAGTGTGAGGAGGGGCAACTTGAGAAATAAATTAAATGACAAAAGGTCAGTCTTAATTAAATGGCAAAAGTGTACTAGAAGGAAACGAAGCGAAGTGGCCACACTTACTGGGTTTGTAATTGAAGTGGGTTTGAACCCGGGTCACATCGAAGACATAAAAGAAGGGATCCTTCCAGTGTCCCACGTTGCTCGGGGCACCATGCAACAGATTCTTTCCATTGAACTCGGGCCACACTGACAAGTAAAGATAGCCGAAGTCCTTCTTCCCCGAGGACTTCAAATTTAAAAAATATCTAAGAGTCTTCGCATCGAGGTCCGGATATTTCAGCTTCTTGTAAAGGAGGAACAAAGCGACGATCGACCTCCAGCCGTTTGGATTTACTTGCATGGGAGCGATGTGAAAGTACTGGCACACATCCTGGATGAACGGATGCACAGGCGATGCGATCCCTACCTTCAGAAACGAGGTAGAGAGAACCATCCTGGGAACGCGACCACTATTTTCTTTGTGGTTAAATCTATAACATCTTTGGTGGGGTCGTGGCAAAACGATGCGACCCTCTAGCCTGTATTGATCAATAGCCTCTGCCAAAGTCTGTGAAGTGAGGCTAGTTGACAGGTCCTTGGCAGCAAAGTGTCGAGGCGAAGATGGCCTCGTTGAGGAGCTGCTCGCTTCATCATTTAACGGTCTCGCGCCTAAGAAGATCGGCCCCTCCAGCTCGGGCTGCGCAGGAGGAACATAAGCCTCGTCCTCAGAATTCTCGGGCACAAAATTATAATTCTCCAGATCGATCGACCTGGTTACAGAGTCATCCTCCTCGCTGTCTGAGGACTCGACCCAATGAGAGGTGGCCTCGTCCTCGAGATCCATATCGACCTCAGTACGAACTCGTTTGCCCTTTGGGTCGCGGGGCTCATAGTACGCACTCCCGAGCTCACTCCAGCTCGAATCGCTACGGACCTAAATTGGTTGTTGTGGATGTAGCGGCTCCTCGCCAGCCTGAGCTGCTCGTTCCGCGACCCGACGAGCGATCTCCTCCTCGGCTGCTTCCTTGGTTAGAGGGCCTGGCCCGGCATTCAAGAAGGAGAGGTCGATGGGGGTTATCGATTTCTTATTCTTCCATTTTTCGAGGCCCTCGTGCCGATCAGAATCTTCTATGGCCCAGGACGGGTCCATATTCAAGATAAATGAGTCTGAACTCGATTGCTCGACCCGAGCTATGAGGACAGCCGCTTCGGGGCTGACTTCGGTTCCTGGGATGATTGGATGACGGTGCGTACCCGACATCTCGTTTAGCTCGCGTTGGAATTCACGCGAGCCTCTCAGTTTCTTGGGATAATGACTGAGAGGCGAGGACGTGCTGGTTCCCGAGTCACTCGACATCTGAAATAGATGATGAATTGGTTAATGTGTGTGCTCCTAAAGAAGAAAAAGAAAATTGCTAAGTGTCCTCACATCGCACACAAACCGGTCCTAAATCTAAGGTCGAGATCGCGACGCGAGGAGAAGTGGGGGTGTGTGAGGTGATGCGTCCCGGGGAGTAGGGTAGCATCGCATGATATACATATACGAAGACGATTAAACAAATGTTCATTATGCAAACATAGTGGAAAAACGAAGACAAGATAGTGAGTCCGGGTCGTTACCTTTGTTGTGAGAAGGAGGGCTCGAATCTGTTGATGAAGGTTGATCGGAGCTCTGCTCGCTTGAAGATTCCGGTGAGGCTGGATGAACAAATCGAGTTCACACTTGGATTCTGGGCATGAAAATCAACTGAAACCACAGTTTAATCCTTGAGCTCTCGGACAGGTTTTCTCGAAAATGATTTTGGAAATGATTAAAAATGATTGGAAAGTCTACCTATTTATAGGCAAATGAGGAGAGAGAAATGAAGTGACACGTGGCACGATCTCAGCCACTTAGCTCGATCCAGTACATGCGACCACATGGTAACAATGTGCAGCCTATCCTCCAACGGTTATATTCTGGCTCGCTTCGCACGAAGAACCCCTTCAATTGTCCTGAAGTCTAAAGGGTTTTAATGTGGACAGCTCGGTCCGTTCGACATCCGGTTCCTTTCGTATCTCTATTTAGAAGCCTTCTTCTGGTCGCTTCACATGGAAGATTTCTGGCTTCAATTATTATCTGATTCCACCTCGCATCGCTAATGGCGAGGAGGAATCGGGGGGTAGTTGTTATGACCAATATTTGGACACGGGTCCTAGGCAGGCCCAATGACATAAATTGGCCAGCCCACCTCGCATCTGGGCTCACATGGCTACAAAGATCATATCCAGCTCGCATCGTGCTAAAGTTGATAAAATATTCTAAGGCCCTTGGCCTAGCGTGAGGTCGCATCGCTAGCTCACCAGCCTTAGATTCATTCAGCTTCAAGAAGGAAGAGAGAAGAGAATCGGCCCCCAGCCCGGTTCGCTTCTCATCACCACCCAGGTCGCATGGACTTGACAGAGAGGCCCTCAGCCCGGCTCACTTGGCCAGGCTCACTGCCTCCAGCTCGCTTCGCTAGCCCGGAGTACTTAGCACGGATTTCTCATAACTAGCTGAAAGGCTCCTAGCCTCATGGGCTCACCTCACTTGGTATTATTTGCTAATCTGAAGACTACAGAAGGCCCCCCGGGGTAATATCTCAACATACTTATCGATTTGAAGACAGCTAGCCCCACGGGCTCTCATCTCATCAAGGGATCCGCACATGATCACCTCTACATACTGCTCTCGTGAGGCCACATCACGCACAACCGCTCCCGCGAGGCCATATCACGCATAACTCCCTACGAGAACCCCTTGCTCTACAACTCCATGATAGCCCCCGGAGCCTGACAGGGCTTGGGCCATGACAGTTACAGACATCTGGGAAATTTGCCCTCCACATCCACACAGACTTGGGCCAAAGCCCAGCACGTCTAAGGATTTGGGCCTGATGGACCGGACCAATACCTAGCCCATATAGGTAACTTGTCCTCCAAGAACTACGTGTGGCTTGAACCCCTATATAAAGGGTACGTAGGCCTCTTGTTTCAGTTGAGACAGCAGTTGGCAGCAAGAGAACACATATTTTCTCTGGCCTTCTAACGAATCAACAACAAGATCAGCTACCAAAATCCATCACTTTCCTCCCGTATTCTTCGCGTTCTTCATCAAGTTCATAGCAAAATCATCATATTTTGTTCCGTGATTCCAGCAAACCTCCAAATTACTGTTATACCAGTTTCTCCCTATAACAGTTATTCAATAATATATACATTTTCCATTCCATAATTTTAGTATTATACAACCTTTCAAAGATCAAATTGAATAATACCGATTAACATATTAAATATAATATATATATATAATATTATTAAAAACTTTTATTAATCTATATTTAAAATTAATTTATTAATTAATAAAATTGTAAATATATAATCTCTTTTATATAAAATAGCCAAACAAAAGGCTTGATGAGACATTTTATTTATTATTTAAAATTACTAATTTTTTATCATTATTTATAAAAAAAAATGTTATTTGAGGGAGTTGAATCTGGTGATAATTATTAATTTATATATAAGTTCAAAAAAAATTATTAATTTATATATTTACTTATCATTAAGTTACTCACTTATATATGTTTTAAATCATACATATCGACTATCGTGTGAATGGAAAAATATTTAGTATTTTAATTATGGAGAGTTATTAACATTTTTTTAATCATAAATATATTTTTCAATTATTGATTTACCGTGTACACAAGCCACGGTAAATTACCGACACTCGTCCTTTTTTTTAATCCGTCCATGCAACGAGATCCAATGGTTTAGAAAGTGTATGATGGAAAACGATTATCCTTCATAAACTCCCATCTTAAATTGCCTCAATCATCACTGTTATGTCCGTCATCATTAAGGAACCTACAATGCAAGTTTGAATTGGTTTTGGCCATTGAAGCTCTTTGTCTTTCTTCCTATCCATTACGATTTGATTGCTTGGTGTATTCAGCCTTACATACTTAATAAATGCTGGCTCATTATTTCTCGGGGTTGGTTCGGTGGACTTTTGTCTCATAAGATATCTATCATTTATGTCATACTGTCATATGTCATAGGTCCTGTTTGACAATTAACGGTTAAAGGTTAACTGTTAGCAAATTTAATTAATTATTTTGACTAACAGATTGAATTAACTATTTTGACTAGCAGATTGAATTAGTTGTTTTGAATAAAATTGTTTAGTAAATAGCTGTTTGTATTTTAAGTAGATACATGATAATCATCTAATTGAAAAAATTTCTTCAAGTAGCTTTTTCAAAATTAGTTTATCGAGTCCAAACCGCTATTTAAATCTGCTAACCACCAAACACTAATATAATAATATTAGAGTATTCATCTGGTCAAATCTCTAATATGACTAAAACCTCTAATTTTATCTCAAGTCTCTAACTTCTAAACAGGGCTATAGTCTTATTTTCCCTTTAGTTTTTTGTTGTTCTCAAGTTGAGAGGTGATTCTTCCTAATATTCTCATCTCTCTTGGACTTGATTCATATTTTCAGGACATACTGACATATTGTGCCAGGTACATCTTGAAAGTATACATCAGTTGTTTCTTGTTGAAGTGCTATCATAGCGACTTTTTCATTGATTTGAGGGAATGCACAAGAAATCTATTGAAGTTCATCATGTTCATTCCGCAGACCAAGTGTCTGACCTGCTTACCAAGCCACTCCCTAGACATGCCTTCACAACTCAGTTTGACAAGCTAGCCTTGGTTGAAACCACGCCTAAGGGTATAATAGCAATACATCAGGAACTGCTGAAGACCATTGGTTTAGTTTGATATGATTTGTTACAGGCTTGCAACTAGCCTTGATATTGTGCAGTTATGATTTGATTATTAATATGTATCACTGTAATCTTTCAATCTTCCTATTCTTGTAAGCATATAGGAGCAGATGTAGTAACTCATATTTATGAATTTCCCTGTATCAAACTATTACAGATATATAGAAAAATATTTGTATGGGGTCACAAGTTCGACTCCCTGCTACACCCAATATTCTCACAATTTATAATGGACACGAAGACAAAACTATGTCAAAAAATGGGTGCCCGTGATCCACTTTTCAACCCAAAAAATGTGATTTCGAGTGAGGGGAGTGTTAAAAATATGATATAAGATCCATTTAGTGCCTTCCTCTAACACCTTAAAGTTTTAGATGAGCTGGTTACTCAACAATTATTGCTTCCTCAGACACAACACAGGGAATTTCTGCAGTCAAGTGGATTCATTTGGAATTTTAAATAAATGCCAATGTTGAGAATGTAAAAGATATATCTTCCCACCTCCGGTCACGTGAGCTTTCGAGAGCCCTTCCCTTCCTGCTGAACTATCTCTTAGTTCCCCACAAGCTAATGCTAAAACTGAGTATTCTAATAAAATTAAAATAATTTGAATAATAAGTTAAATTCAGGTGCTGTTTTTCTTACGAATGAAGGGTTTGGTAGATGAGCTTAAAAAATATCAACATTTGTGATGCTCTATGTCTTGGTGCAGTGCACTAGGGACTAGCCACAGCTAAATTCTTCTCAGTGCCTGACCACTGCAATTACCAATTTCGATGGTTTTTGTCATTTACAAGAAAGGCTGTTAAGTTTTATATAGCATTTGTTATGTCCGATATGAGGAATATCTGTTTTAGTGTACTTCTGAATCTCAGAATTGAAACTTGTCAAATTATGTATCAGTAGTTTCTGAACCTTGAACTAATATGTAAAGCAATTGTTAGAATTATGCTTTGATTTTTTAAATTTTAATAATTGGTTAATGTTGACCAAATTTTTAGGATAAATAAGATTAGATTAGTTTTGATTTGAATATATTTGAATTGTAGTAGTTTTTTTTAGGGATAAGATGTATTGGCTTTATATATATAGCCCATCTACAAATTAATGAATGATAAAGTTCACATTATATTCTGTTATTCATCATCATGCTCCAGCTCATATATACACATATACACACTTTAAACCTACATCAATGTACGTATATTCAAATCTCTGGACAAACTTGTGCCCGATTATTCTACTTCAATAATTTATTTGCATGAGCGTTTACATGTATATATGTGGTTTGAAGTGGATATACATAACGATAATCAGTTATAGACTTAGCCAAGGCTCCGCGGAAAAGGGATAACATCTCTGACATCATTGAGGCCAGTGGCATAGAGAACTAGGAGGTCAAACACGAGACTCAAGCCGGAGTTTTTGGCAGTTCCATGCCTGCAGAGATCCATGTACCACCAGTACTGATCCTCTGGCAAGCTCAACTCTTTAATCCTGCAATTTTACACTAAATCAGTTATAATAATATACACTTGTGCTAGTTTACTTGATTCTAAAATTATGTCATATTTTTTTCATGCTACATATTCATGCCTTGAATTACTACTGAATTCGTAAGATATGAGTTATGAATAGGTAAGATTACTGCTAATACATATGGTTCTTTACCTTGAGTCTAACATATTGAAACGCTCCTCAGTTTGGCTGCCTCTGATCAGTGTTCCAGCCTGCAAATATTGCTTATTGATTCAGAACAGAATGTAGTTGTAGACACTGAATTTTGTCAAGAACTACTTGCTTTGAGCTTACCATTGGTACAATCAAATCGAATGCTGCAGCTGTTTTCCCATCATCATTCACGCGCACATTAAATGTCTTAAGATCTTTTGGATAATTATATATGATCACTGGTCTTTTGTAGATCTCATCAGCTATATAGCTGTCATTAACCAGGACAGATTCTTAGTATCTGCCCTTATTATGAACATAAAGTGCATAAACGTTTGTTTTAAGTTACCATTGAAGCTCTTCACATAAGGGAATGCCATGCTCAATGTTAACATCAAATTTCTTCACTGGAACCTGATTGGGAACAATAAAAATATATACATATCATGCAAAATTTTGTAGCTGATTGGGAACATTATATCTTGAAATTGTTCAAGTGAATAAAAGTTATATAAATGGTAGAAGCAATAATATTTTTATATATGTCACCTTCTTAAGAACATTAATAGCCTCTGCATAAGAGATTTTATCAAATGAACCTGAGGCTAGTGATTGAAGGCGGTCCACAATAGTGTTGTCTACTCGTTTTGAGACGAATGCCAAATCCTCAGAACAATGTTCCAAAACCCATGTACAGAGGAACTTCAAAAGGTCATTTGCACAATTCATGGCATCCTGAGAAGTTTATAAATATCAACTGGAAAATGTCAATTTCTCTTTCATCATTTCATTGTGATTTTGTGATTATTAAATGAGACTAAATGGAAAAAAATGAAGTACCTCTAATCGTGAGAATGCCATTTCAAGCTCCACCATATTAATCTCTGGTAAGAACTTTTTGGACGCTGATCTTTCTGCATGGAACCTAGGTCCAAAGGAGTAAACATCCCCAAGGGCACATGCATAGCTCTCCAAATGAAGACGGCCAGACACAATTAAATACGTTTGGCAAGAAAAGTAATCTTCTGAAAATTTAAGCTTATCAGTCTTAAGTCTTAACATAAGTATGATCAGCCTTGGATTTTTCTCTGGCTTCTAAGTGTAGTGCCAGCTCATTTGTTTTATGGAGATCCTGAAGTGCAACAGCCAAAGCTTCCTCATTGCTATCTGTCCTTTTAAGTTCTTAAGAGATTGAAGACTATCACCAGCTTTGTTGTAATCCATACTAGTGGGCTTCTCCTTCTTAGTCTTTTGTCCCAAAAGGGTTGTCACGTGAAATTTTTTACTTGATCCTTCGGAGTCTGTGGTAGTAATTACTGGCACTTGCACATTGAGGAACCCTTTGTTATGGAAGAATGTGTGAGTTGCATGATTCAGTGCATTACGGATTCTCATCACAGATGCTACCTTTATAATAGTATTCAATAATTTAATGAAAATGTCAAGATAATCTCCAATTTTCGCAGCACGTCACAAGTTTTAAAGTTTTTTCAAATACATTTGATAAGTGATAACTTAAGCAATTAAAATGATACAAACTGAACAAATAAAGAAGATTGATAACATATACCGTAGTTGTTCTAGGTCTGAAATGTGCATGATCCCTCAATGAATCTAGAGGTATACGCTTCTTCGACAATGGATATGTAGCATGATCAACTATTCCGACGTGTAAAATTTTCTCTGCTTTGAGCTCAATAATATTTTTTCCCTGCAATGATGGCTTCTGCAATATGCCTTCTACTAGTATACATGTTCCGGTGAGCATGATGTGGCTTGGAGGGACTAGAGAGGAGTCCACCACAACCTGTACCAAAATATTAACCAATTAGAAAATTTCTTAGTAGCAATTATGATAATCTGGACCCCATAAGAAAAATACCGAAATGTTCAAAGGGTTGGGCAGGGTGGCCTCTAAAATAAAGCATTGAAACATCAAAATTGAATAAATTAATATATAAAATAGAAAATGTACCTGAAGACTTCGAACACATGAACCATCGCTAATTTGCAGAACCGAGAATCGAGAATGAAGGTGGTGGGAGATTAATGATGATGGACTCTAACTTGTCACGAATATTGTAACTATGCCCTCCAAAGACTTTGATGATTGAACGGAGAAATGGTATGCACGACTGAATAACTTCAACACATGTAACATCAGTCGGAGTCCCAAAATTTAGAGGCACATCCGAAGTTTTAAGGGGCTCTTCTTTTCTAAGTTCCTTAGAGGACTTAACCCAGCCTCCAATCGCAAGTCTGTCACCAACCATTCCAAGACCGTTATCGCTACGATTTAATATGGTTTTCAAGATTATTCTGCTGGAATATCAAGAAAGAATGGGAACTGGCATTTTAGGGCCAATTGGTCTTGTTGATTAGAGTTCATTTTCTTCTAAAAAGTGAAGTTATGAAATATGAACAATACAAAAGAAAAATGAGAAATGTAAAAATGTCCATGGGATGAAGTGGGGTTGGTACTAGCAATTCAGCTTATATATATATAGTACATAAATATGTACATGTACATGCGTGTATAATGGAGCACCGAGGGTAAAGAAAAGAAGGGGTGGTGCAAGGCAAAATGCAAAAAGGATGGAAGAGGAGAAAGAAATGAAGGGGTTTGGTATTCTTCAAAGGTTGGGTTTTCGGCGGGAGTTTGCACACTTCAACGGCTTTCAAAATTTTATTTACACAAATTATATGGCACGTGCAAACTATTTATATAAGCCTACTAGAGTTTGGTATCAAAGGCATTGTTATGCCCATATTTCTCATGGACTCGAACTTCGCCTGGAGTTGGGCTTCGCCAGGAGTGAAGTTGGGCTCTTCGTGGAAGGAGGAGCGGTTTCCTCCAAATATTGGGATTCTCCTGAAATCGGCCTACTCCTTGTATCGGACTTCTCCTAGAATCGACCTCCTTCTAGTGTCGGGTTTCTCCTAGAATCGGCATACTCCTCGTATCGAGCTTCTCCTAGAATCGGCATACTCTTAGTATCGAGCTTCTCCTGGAATCGGCCTCTTCGTGGAAGGAGGAGCGGTCTCTTTCTAGAATTGAATTTCTTATAAAATTGGATAGACTCGGGCCTCCCCAAGACCAGTCCAGCCGCGTCTTGTGCATGGTAGGGCGCGCCCTAGTGTAGAGAAGGATGAGGGCTCTCCCTGAAGAAGGCTCTCCCTGGTCAGGAAGAGGGAGATGACGACTTTCCCTGAATAAGTTGGCTCACCTTGAGGAAGAGGGAGATGACGACTCTCTTTAAAGTTAGCTCGCCCTAGTGAAGAAGAAGAGGATGAGGGCTCCCCCTGAAGTTAAGGGTTCTCTCTGAAGATTGCTCTCCCTGAAGAAGTGGGCGCCCCTTGGTATAGAGAAAAAGGGCTCCCCTGAAGTTGAGGGCTCTCCCTGAAGAGGGTTCTCCCTGAGGAAGAAGGCGCGCCCTGGTATGAAGATGAGTGCTCTCCCTGAAGATGGCGCTCTCTGAGTAAGAGGGTGCGCCCTGATCTTGCACTGCAGACACTGTTTAGGCCATATCTCAAGTTCCAGAAGTCAGAATTGGACGATCTTATAGTCCACGCGAAGCTTATGGAATGCTCTTTATTGGGAAAGTCAGTCTTTTTCCCTACATCCACTTACTTGTAATAATAGTCGAAGGCCATAGCTCCATATTCCTCGGATTGCCTTCGTAGGGGAGTTATGGTGTGCTGCTAACCACGTCCTGGAAGATCATTTCCCTGTACTCAGGCGAGTTGCCCTCTTCTCGGTGCTTAGGACGTGACCTACGATTTGTGGTGGATCTAGTGCCATCATCCAATCAAGGTATTCTTGGAAATAGCTGTAGTGGATCGATTAGAGCCCACGGTTTCCGGGTTAATGTCAGATCCATGAAGTCCTTGGACCTTATACTAGGCTTTAACCTATCCAAACAAGCCCGAATGTAGAGGGCTCTTACAGGAAGGTTCCACTTGCCTTTTCTGCATTCGATTCGAAGAAGAAAACTTAGGTTTTCTAACGGGCCTCTACTTTGCCAAGAACTACGTGTAAATAGAGGTATGTAGGCACATTGTTGGGGGTCGGAAAACCTAGATCTCACAGCCGCCAAAGAATACAAAGCTCTAGCTATTCTGAAACCTAGCAATCTCAGCCCCAATCTCATATAAATCACCACGCTCCACCGCATTTCAACCTCGTCAGATATTTTTCCGGTAAAAAACCTCGATCTTTGTTGATTACCAGATTTCTTCATCAACAAATTGGCGCTAAAAAGAGGGAATGTTTGCATCTAAGGAGAAAGGATGACGCTACAACAAAATCGGAATAACAAATTTTGTGGGAGATGATTCTGACCACGTAGTTTATCGTACCTACGGCCCCCATGTTAGGCGGCCATAATCTTTTTTTACGTTTTACCGCGGTTACGCCAGAAATAAAAGGTTTCACACGAGCTCCCGTTCTGCCGCGTGGTGGCAAGACCTAGGGTTTGGGGTTTGGGGTTTGGGGTTTGGGGTTTGGGGTTTGGGGTTTGGGGTTTGGGGTTTGGGGTTTGGGGTTTGGGGTTTGGGGTTTGGGGTTTGGGGTTTGGGGTTTGGGGTTTGGGGTTTGGGGTTTGGGGTTTGGGGTTTTGGGGTTTGGGGTTTTGGGGTTTGGGGTTTGGGGTTTGGGGTTTGGGGTTTGGGGTTTGGGGTTTGGGGTTTTGGGGTTTGGGGTTTTGGGGTTTGGGGTTTGGGGTTTGGGGTTTGGGGTTTGGGGTTTGGGGTTTAGGGTTTAGGGTTTAGGGTTTAGGGTTTAGGGTTTAGGGTTTAGGGTTTAGGGTTTAGGGTTTAGGGTTTAGGGTTTAGGGTTTAGGGTTTAGGGTTTAGGGTTTAGGGTTTAGGGTTTAGGGTTTAGGGTTTAGGGTTTAGGGTTTAGGGTTTAGGGTTTAGGGTTTAGGGTTTAGGGTTTAGGGTTTAGGGTTTAGGGTTTAGGGTTTAGGGTTTAGGGTTTAGGGTTTAGGGTTTAGGGTTTAGGGTTTAGGGTTTAGGGTTTAGGGTTTAGGGTTTAGGGTTTAGGGTTTAGGGTTTAGGGTTTAGGGTTTAGGGTTTAGGGTTTAGGGTTTAGGGTTTAGGGTTTAGGGTTTAGGGTTTAGGGTTTAGGGTTTAGGGTTTAGGGTTTAGGGTTTAGGGTTTAGGGTTTAGGGTTTAGGGTTTAGGGTTTAGGGTTTAGGGTTTAGGGTTTAGGGTTTAGGGTTTAGGGTTTAGGGTTTAGGGTTTAGGGTTTAGGGTTTAGGGTTTAGGGTTTAGGGTTTAGGGTTTAGGGTTTAGGGTTTAGGGTTTAGGGTTTAGGGTTTAGGGTTTAGGGTTTAGGGTTTAGGGTTTAGGGTTTAGGGTTTAGGGTTTAGGGTTTAGGGTTTAGGGTTTAGGGTTTAGGGTTTAGGGTTTAGGGTTTAGGGTTTAGGGTTTAGGGTTTAGGGTTTAGGGTTTAGGGTTTAGGGTTTAGGGTTTAGGGTTTAGGGTTTAGGGTTTAGGGTTTAGGGTTTAGGGTTTAGGGTTTAGGGTTTAGGGTTTAGGGTTTAGGGTTTAGGGTTTAGGGTTTAGGGTTTAGGGTTTAGGGTTTAGGGTTTAGGGTTTAGGGTTTAGGGTTTAGGGTTTAGGGTTTAGGGTTTAGGGTTTAGGGTTTAGGGTTTAGGGTTTAGGGTTTAGGGTTTAGGGTTTAGGGTTTAGGGTTTAGGGTTTAGGGTTTAGGGTTTAGGGTTTAGGGTTTAGGGTTTAGGGTTTAGGGTTTAGGGTTTAGGGTTTAGGGTTTAGGGTTTAGGGTTTAGGGTTTAGGGTTTAGGGTTTAGGGTTTAGGGTTTAGGGTTTAGGGTTTAGGGTTTAGGGTTTAGGGTTTAGGGTTTAGGGTTTAGGGTTTAGGGTTTAGGGTTTAGGGTTTAGGGTTTAGGGTTTAGGGTTTAGGGTTTAGGGTTTAGGGTTTAGGGTTTAGGGTTTAGGGTTTAGGGTTTAGGGTTTAGGGTTTAGGGTTTAGGGTTTAGGGTTTAGGGTTTAGGGTTTAGGGTTTAGGGTTTAGGGTTTAGGGTTTAGGGTTTAGGGTTTAGGGTTTAGGGTTTAGGGTTTAGGGTTTAGGGTTTAGGGTTTAGGGTTTAGGGTTTAGGGTTTAGGGTTTAGGGTTTAGGGTTTAGGGTTTAGGGTTTAGGGTTTAGGGTTTAGGGTTTAGGGTTTAGGGTTTAGGGTTTAGGGTTTAGGGTTTAGGGTTTAGGGTTTAGGGTTTAGGGTTTAGGGTTTAGGGTTTAGGGTTTAGGGTTTAGGGTTTAGGGTTTAGGGTTTAGGGTTTAGGGTTTAGGGTTTAGGGTTTAGGGTTTAGGGTTTAGGGTTTAGGGTTTAGGGTTTAGGGTTTAGGGTTTAGGGTTTAGGGTTTAGGGTTTAGGGTTTAGGGTTTAGGGTTTAGGGTTTAGGGTTTAGGGTTTAGGGTTTAGGGTTTAGGGTTTAGGGTTTAGGGTTTAGGGTTTAGGGTTTAGGGTTTAGGGTTTAGGGTTTAGGGTTTAGGGTTTAGGGTTTAGGGTTTAGGGTTTAGGGTTTAGGGTTTAGGGTTTAGGGTTTAGGGTTTAGGGTTTAGGGTTTAGGGTTTAGGGTTTAGGGTTTAGGGTTTAGGGTTTAGGGTTTAGGGTTTAGGGTTTAGGGTTTAGGGTTTAGGGTTTAGGGTTTAGGGTTTAGGGTTTAGGGTTTAGGGTTTAGGGTTTAGGGTTTAGGGTTTAGGGTTTAGGGTTTAGGGTTTAGGGTTTAGGGTTTAGGGTTTAGGGTTTAGGGTTTAGGGTTTAGGGTTTAGGGTTTAGGGTTTAGGGTTTAGGGTTTAGGGTTTAGGGTTTAGGGTTTAGGGGTTTAGGGTTTAGGGTTTAGGGTTTAGGGTTTAGGGTTTAGGGTTTAGGGTTTAGGGTTTAGGGTTTAGGGTTTAGGGTTTAGGGTTTAGGGTTTAGGGTTTAGGGTTTAGGGTTTAGGGTTTAGGGTTTAGGGTTTAGGGTTTAGGGTTTAGGGTTTAGGGTTTAGGGTTTAGGGTTTAGGGTTTAGGGTTTAGGGTTTAGGGTTTAGGGTTTAGGGTTTAGGGTTTAGGGTTTAGGGTTTAGGGTTTAGGGTTTAGGGTTTAGGGTTTAGGGTTTAGGGTTTAGGGTTTAGGGTTTAGGGTTTAGGGTTTAGGGTTTAGGGTTTA